>JAYKKT010000071.1:8777500-11720000 GCA_036023115.1 Brasenia schreberi | reverse complement strand
TGAGAAAAGGAAAAAGGAAAACCAATAGCTGCCAGTTGAGGTCTTTCCTTACAGATATGGTATTTCCTGAGAAAATGGCATCAAATAAGTTAAGTGGGAAACTGCACCCAGAGCTTTAGCTCAACGGCAGGGCGCTCTAGTGTCATCGCTGTTGGTGGGGAGTTCGACTCCCAGAGGGTACATGTGTGTGTTAGGCTTCAGCCTCCTCTTATAAACCCCTCCAAAAGGTGAAAAACTTATATGGATATGAGAAACATAATCATAAATCATAAATGTCAAAAATATTAAGATCCGCTTTTTCTTAGATCCATTTCGGTTTGGTATCCAGGCAGACTCAGTTACAGTTACACGTAAATGACATCCCTATTTCTTCAGGTGTGCATTGGTCGGTTCAGTTGACTAACCAAACCAAACCAAAATAACTGAAAACCGAACTAAGGGAGAATTTGAGAACCGAAACCAAACCAAATTATAGAGATCACCAACCGGTTCAAATTGGTTTTCGGTTATAACCCTTTTTTTTCTAAACCCTTGTCAAGGTTCAATGCAAGTTCAATTATGTGACATACAACACTAACTTGTATCATGTGATAACATTGAAAACTAATTCGAAACATAAATGTTGTGCTATATGAAGACATGGCTGGTTTCTAACCAGGTAGGAACCGGCTGAACCCGAAACAGAAACCAGGGACCAGCCAGTTCATTGAAACTGCCGGTTCTTGTATTTTTAAAAATTTTCTTATAAATTTAATTTTTTAAATAAAATTACTAGTTTCGGAGCCAAACTGCCTTGAAACCGGTGGTTCTAAAACCTTAACTGGTCCTGAACCAGTTTGGTTTCAGTTTTAGGTCCCAGTTTACTCAAAAGCGGACATGTCTAGGTATACCAAAATATACAAACTCAAGCACAGCAAAATTAATTTTTCAACAAGAGCTTACACGTCTTGAGTGAGAAAGGCTTTGATCTATTTGACGCTAATGCGAATTGACACAACATGAACATGAAATTGTTGGCAGTTCAACACCCAACATGAAAAACACAACGTGAAGCAGCTATGATCACCCAAAGTGACACGAAAAATCCAGCATCTACATGGATTGACAGGTTTTCGAAACAAGCCCAAAATGACACGACACAAACACGACCCGGAACAACTTCCCACCCACACAGTGCCTGATCCATGTGACTTGGAAATCTATAATCGTACAGCTTGGTCCTTTAAGCTTCTTAATTGCTTTCGATCTGTCAAAATGTATTGCTCAAGGTACGGATGCTTTCATAAAATGCTTCCTTTTCTTTTAAAAAGTTTAACCCACCTATGCGGCTTGAAACAAGGCAACGGTATTTTGGTGAATTACTACTGGGCGGTAAAAACTAGATTCATTTACAGTCAAGATTGCCAATTTTTCCCAGAATAGTCAACATTAGAAAGGGATAGCAATGTGACCTGTTAAGGGCGGGTATTCTTATGCCCGGCACCCCAACACACACACACACACACACACACACACACACACACTATATTTATATATATATATATATATATATATATAGTTTTTTCCATTACATGTATATTCTATGTAATCTTTATTGCAGACATAAAACGCGCAGTCATTGAAGACGTGCAACAGATTGGGTATGTGAATCAGAGCTGGGCCATAGTCTCTTGCAACCTACACAACTTGAGGCCAGCTGAACTCATTAGTTTCCTGGTATAAGCTAGAATGAAGTGGACACAAGCTACAGTGGAGATGAAAACCAAATAGCTCAAATCATTGGAAGCCATATTTATTGGCATCGGCCAAACACCTACAGCTTTTATACGTTGGACAAATGAGATGTGGTTAAATTGGCCATGGGGTGTTGTACGCCGGAGGAAAGTAGCCAAAGGTATAGTAAAATGATAAAGCTCTGCACTTCATGCAAATGACTTCTATATACAAATTCACACAAATGGTTGGCTATTCGAACTTGAGAAAGCAGAAGTCTCTCTAAGAAGGTTTTAACCCAAAACCACGATAATGAAACCATATCGCATATGGCATAGTAAGTGGGATAGACTACATGAATTCTATTAGTATCTTTGCATAATATTAGAATTTATCTATTACATAAATAGCAAGATGTCTATCAATAAGAGGACTTCGTAATGAAAACCCTTAGCGGTGACAACAACTATGGTTCAAGCAGCCACAATAAGCCTTCATTTCAATAAATTACACTTAATTATGAAGGAACAATTTATAGATAGTCAAGACATACAGGAAGAGATTAACAACATTAATAATTTCACAGTTGATATATATGTCTACAAGACGCATCTTATTGGATGTAATTATGAAGACCCGTCAATATGACAAACTTCACACAAAAACTTGAAGGTTGTCACTTAACCAATCTCCTCCAGGGCCCATCTTAACCCTTTGATTCTTCTTGTAATGCTTTGTGTAGGCAACCTTACGAGTTATCCATAGGTGTATCTGTTCCATTTGGATGTAGAATAGTGAGAGGGTCATTAGTCCGAGCTCCAAAAGTGAATTCATGATTGTTCGAATTCCCTTGATCTAAAATAGAGGTTGATGGTGGCTGGTTGAATAATGGAGATGAGAAATTAACACCTGTTGCTGGAAACCCAAATTTCAGTGATGGTTGTTCTACCGGAGGGGCAAGCATGGATCCGTTGTTGTTAGTTGCAAATATGGTCTGTTCAAACTCCTGCAACTGCTGATAAACAGCTGCAAATAACTAAGAAAAATGTCATATGTTTTGTCTCAACATGTAATGTTGACAAATAAAAGGCAAGGAGAGTTGAGGACAACTTTGTGGTAAAATGTGCCAGAATCAGGAGAACCATTTTATCCAGGTGGAAGACATTCAAGTTTCTTTTTTTCTTAGACTAGAGTAACAATTTCTTGTTTTTCTGCTCAGTTATGCTGCAAAGGGTTCACTTCCAAGCTTTTCTAATTCAGGACATCTTCTTAAAGTAAATTCTCATACGATGATTCTCCCCCCTAAAACGCATCAATGACTTCTTAAGAGATGTACCTGGGATACAGTTTAGAGGTGAGCATCAACCAACAACCATGCAAAGTCTGATCCCTTTTAGTTCAACTCGTTAGAAGCAGACACAAAATCACTAAATTACGGTAATATAACTCACGCTCATAACATGCAAAGATGCAAAAGGTACAATGAAAAGTACCAGCAGATAGTTCAACAGAAGGTCTTCGGTCTTTCACCCACTGATAACTTTGAGCAAGCCTCCATCCTTTCCTCTTCATCAGGTACGCTATCACAACAGCAGGAGACCTGTTGAATGGTCAGACATAAAAGTGTGACGTGCATTATCCAACAAACTCACTTATCTAAGATATGTCACCGGTTAGCTAATAATTTACCTGCTTCTTCCAGACATGCAATGGACAAGAACACGTGCCTTCTCCCTTTCACACTGCTCTGCACAATCAAACGAGTCTCATCTCAAGTCAATAAACTCGACCTCCTAAGCATCTTCCAGCACAGAACACTATGAAATAATAAAGCTACGCAGATGCCACACAAACCAAAAGTTGACAGTAGAATTAGAAAACATCCTTAAACAAGCACCGGGAGAGGATGGCCAACCAAGCCAGACCCCTGTTTTAGAACCGACTCATCAATGAACTATGATTCAGTCATCTGGTTTACGGAAAAACCAGCATGGGCTAGGTTTGAAGGTTTGTATAATGAAGCACAGCCCCTATTTTTCAGTTGAATGGACCAACTATAGACAGCCCTGGTTAACAATATGACATCCTATGCAGTCCGAGCCACAGACAACTGGTGAGCTACTTAAAATTCACAGCCTCAGAATAAACCCACCAATGGATTAAGGCATCATTGCTAGCCACTTAAAAAGCTATCCTTACTACATCAATGGACCTATTCTATGTAGCAAAGACTCAAAGAACAAGTGTGACCCGAGGACCCAACACGAGTGAATTTTTTCAACATGGTTATGTAATCATGCCCTTGCATGTGAACCACCTTGAAACTTTTACTACTTAGTGCCCTTCTGTAATCCCGCATCTAAGTTATAAGCATGTCATGGGCCTCACACCTTTTCTGCTATCAATACATTTACTTTGCTTTCTTAAGTTTCCTTACTATTCCTCTCAATCGACCCTCCCAATCATCAGTCTTAAGCTTCAACGTCTTAAGCTTTAACTGAACCACTGCATCCTCGGTGAATGCTTGCTAGGTTGTGCGCAACCTAGCACCAGTCGCAAGTTCCGAGTCATTGGGTGATTCCAATGACGGGGCGTGACAACTTTGATATCGAAGCCGGTTTGACTCGGGGTATCGACAAGTGGGTGTGGGACACACACCCTAGTATTGATAGAAAAAAGATAACTCACGCTTGTCAATGTTGCCTTTGTTGACGCTAATGGCCACTAACACTGAGATGGTTAGCGATCTCGTTCGTCATAAAAAGGAGAAGTCAAAGGTTGTACTTGTACTAGTGGTCGACTCTGATATGACTAGTTATTTTGACTGACGTCGAAGCACGACTTATAAGACTCGAAAAGCTTATAAGTCATCTTTATATTATTGTACCTTGTGTTGCGGAAGGCTTTAACGGTTGACGGGCAAGATGAGCACCACAATCAAAGACATTTAACGACACCTTACGAGTATACCTGTGATGTTACGAGTGATTGCTTGAAGTAACACACCCAATACATGAAGACCGATGTGATGACCTGACTGTACAAACTTAAGGAGAAAGTTGTTACACAACTTTTGAAAAGACAAACTTCGGAATAATCTCAAGTGGAGATGCAGTTTTGATTGGATGGTGTCAAACGGAGGTTGGCAAACAGGCATGGATATGGACATGGTTAAGGAACGGATTGACCCCGTCGCATCAAGATTAGAGAACTCAAGGCCTTTGTTGGGGTTGTGATACACAGGTATTGGAAAATTAACTTCCCTAAATGGACCTCTACCTTAAGGCCATAAACTAACAGTGGTGGTTATGTTTCTAGAACACAATGTCATGTTGTGGTGGTACCGTATGCAGGAGGATGTTAAGGTACGACAGGCTCACGTTCACACTTGAGATCAGTTTAAGCAAAGCTTTATAAGAACATTTTCTTTCCCGTAACATGAAAGTAATCGCGAAGAGGAAACTTGATGGCTTAAAGAAGAACGTATCATTGCAAGATTACATTAAGGTATACCAGACCCTTATATTAAAGATCAGAACGGATCGCTGCGATTCAAGTGGAGAGTTAGCATGGGGTAACCAACTTCACTATGGTATCGTTGGATGGGTATCGGTTGATATTAGACATGGAGTTCATGGGAGCAAACTATGTCGAGATATGACTAGCCTTGAATATAATGGTCTTCATGGATTGCGTGGTACCTTTAGATAATGGTCAAGTTTGGAAAATGTCAGGATTTCGTTTAGAAAAAGGTCAGAAGCAGGAAATGTCAAGATTGAAGTGACGCTACAGGGTGTTGAGCAGAAGATGCCTCGTGTAAGGGCATCTTCAAAGACTGATGTCGTAGGTCTAAAAGAGTGGAGACATTTTGTCCACCGCACCTCTAAGAGAACTACTTCAAGGAAAAGATGTAGACCGTCACCTTGAGAAGACTGTCGGACATGCTGATGCCAAGCTAAGTACAAGTGTCGGTTCCAAGAGACAACAACAACAACTAAGCCTTTTCCCATACTAGACGGGGTCGGCTACATGGATTCTTTGTTTCCACATATCCCTATCGTGTACCATGTTAGCAGTTAACTCACAATAAGCTAGATCATGAGACGACGCAAATTTGTTGGTGGCAAGCCTAGACGATGGATGTAAGGTAAGTTGCATATGAGCGAAGGACCTAGAAGACAATTGGAGGTACAACAGAGGATTGTTATAATACGCTTCAAGACGTTGCCAATCGTACACAACTTCTGCGTTAATCAATATGAGCGACGTGATTTTGCCCAACCGCTCCATGTGAAGGCAGTTAGGCGCACGAAGGAGTGGACATCCTGGAAGTAGTGCGATGGTCTCATTGTGAGGCAACACGCTACGACGGTCCTCAACCAGTCATCTTGAGGGTGGGGGATCGAGTGTTCCGATTGGAGTTCGTTCATGCCTGAATGCAAATTGTCTTTCATGCAAAAGGCTTATCATACGAATATAGAATGTATAGGACGTAACTACTATGGACACCTACGCCCTAGAGAATAACAGGAGTTACAGAAGATGAAAGTACATGGGGTAAAGAAAGAGGCATTGCGCCAAAAGTTCCAAGAGATGCAAGAGCACGATCACGAAGCTTGTTGAGGTTCTCAACCACTTAGGCGGGAGAGAATGTGACTCAGGGATCCTCCATGAGTGAATTTTTGTATCATGATTGTGTAACCAAGCCCATGCGTGGAAACCACCTAGCAACTTCTAATACTTAGTCTAGGGCCGTCTAGGACCCTGCTGTAGTCAAGGGGCACCATTTGCTTTCATATTCAATTAGTCCCACATCTAAGTTATAACCGTGTTGCAGGTCACACACATTTCTTGCTATCAATACAATCACTTTGCTTTCTTATTTATTCTCAAGTTTTCTTGCAATTACTCCCAATTTACCCTCTTAGTCATCAGTCTTAAGCTTCCGCTGAACCACCGTATCTTTAGTTAAGGCCTACTAGGTTGTGTGCAACCTAATGCCAGTCGCGAGTTCTGCGTCGTTGGATGATTCCAATGTCGGGGCGTGACACAAAAACAAAAGATGCTGGCAAAATCTTTACTCTAGAATGTAATGGCCAGGATCACCAAAGTCACTGTAAATTCTTAGGATAATGTAAAGTGATTTTTGAGCCCAACACATTAGGAAATGCCTCAAAAGGTGAAATCCCCTCCTTTTAGGAACTAAAAATTGCCACTTGAGATTCGCTATAAAACATGGTAAGCTAAGGTATATGATTTGAAGATCTTCGTTAAATGAGACTAGGCAACCATGTAGGATTAAACATTAAGGGATTGTCAAAAGTCCCATAATATTTCTATTTCTATAGTCAAACACCAATCACCGTATTGGTACGAAATATCAAAATATTGACCGAAAAGTTAATGGAGGTGGTAGATATTATGATTTGGAGAAAGATTCACGTTCTATATTTACAAGAGATAAAGTGGGTTGGAGAAAAAGCAAAGGAGATTGATAATACAGGTTTTGTATTATAGTATTAAGGAAAGGAAAAGGCTCGAAATAGAGTTGGTACAACAACAACAACTAAGCCTTTTCCCATACTAGACGGGGTCGGCTAGAGTTGGTATTATTTTAAATAAAAATTTAAAGGGTAGTATAGTAGACATACAACGATATGATGACTGAATTATGATAGTGAAATTAGTGTTAAGAGTAGAGGCTTTGAATATAGTTTGTGCTTATGCACCCCAAGTAAGATTATAAAATAGTATAAAGAAGGCTTTTTGGGAGGAATTAGATAAGGTAATTCAAGAAATTCCACAAATGAAGGTTATTTATTTGGGAGGAGACTTAAATGGACATATCACCCCAAGTAAGATTAGAAGATAGTATAAAAAAGGTTTTTTGGGAGAAGTTAGATAAGATAATTCAAGGAATTCCACAAAGGAAGATATTTGTTTGGGAGGAGACTTAAATGGACATATCACCCCAAGTAAGATTAGAAGATAGTATAAAGAATGTTTTTTGGGAGGAGTTAGATAAGGTAATTCAAGAAATTCCACAAAAGAAGATGATTTGTTTGGGAGGAAACTTAAATGGACATGTCATTAAAGATGCATTAGGATATCAAGGTATTCATGAAAATTATGGTTTTGGGGATATACATGAGGAGGATAGGGAGATTTTAAATTTTGCTATGCCTTTTTATCTCTTTATAGCCAATACAACAACAACAACAACTAAGCCTTTTCCCATACTAGATGGGGTCGGCTACATGGATTCTTTGTTTCCACAGATCCCTATCGTGTGTCATGTTAGCAGTTAACTCACAATAAGCTAGATCATTCTTTATTGTTTCTTTCCAACACTTTTGTGGTCGTCCTCTACCTCTTTTAATACTTTCCAAATTTAGTTTTTCTAACCTTCTTCTAGGTTCTTCTTTTGATCTTCTTTCTATATGTCCAAACCATCTTAAACGATGTTCTCTCATTTTATCCTTTATTGGTGCCACTCCTAATTTGTTTCTAATAACCTCATTATGTATACGGTCTTTTCTTGTATGACCACTCATCCATCTCAACATCTTCATTTCTGTAACAGACATCTTTTGTACATGTTGATGATTAACTGCCCAGCACTCAGAACCATAAAACATGGCAGGCCTAATTGCTGCTCTATAATATTTACCTTTTAATTTTAATGGTATCTTCTTATTATAAAGAATACCTGATGCTCCTCTCCATTTTAACCAACCAACATTAATTCTATGTGTAACATCTCCATCAATTCTTCCATCACTTTGAAAAATTGACCCTAGGTATTTAAAACTTTCCTTTTGGGGAATGCAATGTGTGCCAATTTTAATTTCTATGTCCTCTGAAGTAGCCAAATGATCAAACTTACATTCCATATATTCTGTCTTTGTTCTACAAAGTCGGAGGCCCTTGCTTTCTAATGTTTCTCTCCATAATTCCAATTTTCTATTAACTTTTTCCTTAGACTCCTCCACTAATACAATGTCATCTGCAAATAACATACACCAAGGTACTTCATCTTGAATATGTTTTGTTAATTCATCCATCACCATTATAAATAAGTATGGACTTAAAGTTGATCCTTGATGTAACCCAATATTAACTTCAAAGAAGTTTGTCGTTCCTTCATGAGTCCTCACACATGTTTTTGCACCATCATACATGTCTCTTATAAGGCTAATATATGTCAATGGGATACCTCTTTTTTCCAATGTTCTCCAAAGAACCTCCCTCGGTACTCTATCATAAGCTTTTTCTAGATCAATAAATATCATGTGAAGGTCTTTCTTTTTTGCTCTAAAATGTTTCATAAGACGTCTCAAAAGGTGAATCGCTTCAATAGTAGATCTGCCTGACATAAATCCAAATTGGTTCTCTGTTGTACTTGATACTTGATACTTGTCTTAACCTATGTTCAATAATTCTTTCCCATAATTTCATAGTATGGCTCATTAACTTGATACCTCGATAATTCGCACAATTTTGAATGTCTCCCTTGTTCTTATATATGGGTATAAGTGTACTTGCTCTCCATTCCTCGGGCATCTTTTGGTTTTTCCATATTTCATTAAATAGTCTTGTGAGCCAAGTGATTCCTATTTCTCCTAGTATTTTCCAAACTTCTATAGGAATATTATCTGGTCCTACCGATTTACCACTCTTTATATGTTTAAGAGCCTCTTTGACTTCATTCTTTTGAATACGTCGGTAGAAATTGTGATTTATATACTTTTCTGACTTGGCTAAATCTCCTAAAGTAATACTAACATCTTTATTTTCATTAAAAAGATTATAAAAATAGTTTTTCCATCTATTTCTTATATCATCATTTACCACTAGAATTTTTTCATCATCGTCTTTTATGTATCTAACATAATTAAGATCTTTAGTTTTCTTATCTCTAGCCCTAGCTATCCTAAAAATATCTCTTTCACCCTCTTTTGAGTTGAGTTTTTTATATAAGTCATCTCAAATCTTAGCTTTTGCTTCACTAACGGCCTTTTTCGCTTCCTTCTTTGCTTTCTTATAAGCTTCTAAAGTTTCACTAGTTTTCTTAGCATAATGTAATTTGTAACATGCCCTCTTTATAGCCAATACAATTTTCAAAAAAATGAAATGAACATTTAATTACTTATAAGAGTGGTTTGTCACAAACAAAAAATGATTATTTTGTTTATAAGAAAAAAGATAGATCATGTTGTAAAGATTACAAGGTAATTCCAGGAGAAAGCTTAACTATTCAACATCGACTTTTAGTAATGAATTTGTAGGTAAAAAAATGACTAAAGAATAATAGTGGAACCTCAAATGTAAGAAAGAATATATATTTAAACAGAAAGTTCTTCAAGGAGATACTTTGAATTATGTAGGTACACTTTCTGATATTTGTTCCTGATCTGTCTTCTTGTACTTCTTAAATTATTGATTCAGGAGCAACCCATCATATAACTGGTAACATGAATATTTTCAATTCTGATGAGCCGCACAAGTAAAACTTGCATATGATTCTCACATTCATATTCAAGAGAAAAGGAAAGTGAGAACATCAATGGGCAATCTTCCTTTTTTCGATGCAAATAGTTGTGTATTTCAGGATCGAAGGACAGGGAGGATCCTTGGGCATGATAGAGAAAAATGTGGACTATACTTTTTGGATGGACTGCTCTCAATAAGACTGTGGCACAAAAGACGGGGTCATCTTCCTTTTTTAAAACTGAAATGTTGTTCCTCATTTGAGTTTAGATGTAGACAGTTTGTCTCTTGCGTGTGACACTTGTCATAAAGGCAAGCATCATAGAGCTAACTTTTCTAGTATTAAGTCTAGAAAAATAAACCCATTTGAGCTTGTTTACTCAGATGTGTGGGGTCTGAATCCCGTAGTTGCTATGTTTGGCTAAAGACATAGTATTACTTTTGTGGACGATTGTATAAGGTTCACAATGGTTTACTTGATGAAAAATAAAAATAAAGTTTCATATATATTTCTTATGTTTCACAAGTTTGTGGCAGCTCAGTTTCAATATTCTACTAAGTGTATAAGATCAGATAATGATAGAGAATTCAGTGAAACTGTTTTGAAACATTATCTCACAAATCATGGCATAATCCATGAGACTACATGTGCTTATCACCCTAGCATAATGGAGTGGTAGAGAGGAAAAATAACTACATTTTAGAGACAGCCAAAGCCTTACTAATTGGAAGTAATGCTCCTAAGATATATTAGGGAGATGATGTTTTGATGGCCATTTATCTTATAATCAAAACTCTCTCATACATACTATAAGGAAGGATCCCACTATAGGTACTTATGCCCAACAAGAAACTCTTTAATATCCCTCTCATAATATTTGGGTGTATTTGTTATGTTCATGACAACTCTGCCCATGTAAGGGATCACCTTTGCATTGCCGGTCCCAAGCCCGGATAAAGGAGGAGGGTTGTGTTAGGCTTCCGATGGCCAGCGTAAAACTTCGTCCGATTTTTACAACATGGATTACAAAAATTATGAGCATTGCTTTGGGGCGTCCCCGCCTAGTGACGTGCTGCAGAGCCCGAATGCAGTAAGAAGTAAGCAAGGGCCACTACATTTTCGCCCGAATGTTGTGAATCAATTGCAGAGAGGGTTCCCACATCATGGACGGGTGTCGGTAAAGAAATTAGTCCCACTACATTGCCGCCCGAATGTAGTGAAAAATTTTTAGAGAGGGTTTGATTATGGACGGATGCGGGGGGTAAGGAAGCTAGTCCTAGATAATAAGATTCGTATTGGTTCTTGGAATATCGAAACATTATCGGGTAAGCTAATGGAGGTGGTAGATACTATGATTCGGAGAAAGATACATATTCTATGTTTACAAGAGACAAAATGAGTTGGAGAAAAAGCAAAGGAGATAGAGGATATTGGTTTTAAATTATGGTACTCAGGTAAAAAAAAGGCTCGAAACGGAGTTGGTATTATCATAAATAAAGATTTAAAGGAGAGTGTAGTAGACATACAACGATATGGTGACCGAATCATGACGTTGAAATTAGTGTTAGGAGCAGAGGTTTTGAATATAGTTTGTGCTTACGCACCCTAAGTAGGACTAGAAGATAGTATAAGACAGTTTTTTGGGAAGAGTTAGATAAGGTGTTTCAAAAGATTCCACAAAGGGAGATGATTTGTTTAGGAGGAGATTTAAATGGACATGTCGGTAAAGAGGCATTAGAATATAAAGGGATTCATGGAAACTTTGGTTTTGGGGATATAAATGAGGAAGGTAGGGAGATTTTAAATTTTGCTATGTCATTTGATCTCATTATAGCCAATACAATCTTCAAAAAACGAGATGAACATTTAATTACTTATAAGAGTGGCTTATCACAAACACAAATTGATTACTTTATTTGTAGAAAAAAAGATAGAGCGTATTGTAAAGATTGTAAGGTAATTCCAGGAGAAAGCTTAACCACCCAACATCGACTTTTAGTTATGGATTTACAAATAAAAAAATGGACAAAGAAGAAAAGAGTGCATCAAGCTATTCGGACTAAATGGTGGAACCTCAAAAGCGAGAAAGAAGATATATTTAAACAGAAAGTCCTTCAAGGAGATGTTTGGAATTATGTTGGCACACCCTGTGATATGTGGAACAATATGGCTATACATATTAGGAAAGTGGCGAAAGATGTGTTAGGGGTATCTAAGGGAGGTGTACCGGCACAAAAAGAAGCTTGGTGGTGGAGTGAAGTAGTACAAAATAAAATCAAGGCAAAGAGGGCATGTTACAAATTACATTATGCTAAGAAAACTAGTGAAACTTTAGAAGCTTATAAGAAAGCAAAGAAGGAAGCGAAAAAGGCCGTTAGTGAAGCAAAAGCTAAGATTTGGGATGACTTATATAAAAAACTCAACTCAAAAGAGGGTGAAAGAGATATTTTTAGGATAGCTAGGGCTAGAGATAAGAAAACTAAAGATCTTAATTATGTTAGATGCATAAAAGACGATGATGAAAAAATTCTAGTGGCAAATGATGATATAAGAAATAGATGGAAAAACTATTTTTATAATCTTTTTAATGAAAATAAAGATGTTAGTATTACTTTAGGAGATTTAGCCAAGTCAGAAAAGTATATAAATCACAATTTCTACCGACGTATTCAAAAGAATGAAGTCAAAGAGGCTCTTAAACATATGAAGAGTGGTAAATTGGTAGGACCAGATAATATTCCTATAGAAGTTTGGAAAATACTAGGAGAAATAGGAATCACTTGGCTCACAAGACTATTTAATGAAATATGGAAAAACCAAAAGATGCCCGAAGAATGGAGAGCAAGTACACTTATACCCGTATATAAGAACAAGGGAGACATTCAAAATTGTGCGAATTATCGAGGTATCAAGTTAATGAGCCATACTATGAAATTATGGGAAAGAATTATCGAACGTAGGTTAAGACAAGTATCAAGTACAACAGAGAACCAATTTGGATTTATGTCAGGTAGATCTACTATTGAATCGATTCACCTTTTGAGACGTCTTATGGAACATTTTAGAGCAAAAAAGAAAGACCTTCACATGATATTTATTGATCTAGAAAAAGCTTATGATAGGGTACCGAGGGAGGTTCTTTGAAGAACTTTGGAAAAAAGAGGTATCCCATTGACATATATTAACCTTGTAAGAGACATGTATGATGGTGCAAAAACATGTGTGAGGACTCATGAAGGAACGACAGACTTCTTTGAAGTTAATATTGGGTTACATCAAGGATCAACTTTAAGTCCATACTTATTTATAATGGTGATGGATGAGTTAACAAAACATATTCAAGATGAAGTACCTTGGTGTATGTTATTTGCAGATGACATTGTATTAGTGGAGGAGTCTAAGGAAAAAGTTAATAGAAAATTGGAATTATGGAGAGAAACATTAGAAAGCAAGGGCCTCCGACTTAGTAGAACAAAGACAGAATATATGGAATGTAAGTTTGATCATTTGGCTACTTCAGAGGACATAGAAATTAAAATTGGCACACATTGCATTCCCCAAAAGGAAAGTTTTAAATACCTAGGGTCAATTTTTCAAAGTGATAGAAGAATTGATGGAGATGTTACACATAGAATTAATGCTGGTTGGTTAAAATGGAGAGGAGCATCAGGTATTCTTTGTAATAAGAAGATACCATTAAAATTAAAAGGTAAATATTATAGAGCAGCAATTAGGCCTGCCATGTTTTATGGTTCTGAGTGCTGGGCAGTTAATCATCAACATGTACAAAAGATGTCTGTGACAGAAATGAAGATGTTGAGATGGATGAGTGGTCATACAAGAAAAGCCGTATACATAATGAGGTTATTAACTTATTAGAAACAAATTAGGAGTGGCACCAATAAAGGATAAAATGAGAGAACATCGTTTAAGATGGTTTGGACATATAGAAAGAAGATCAAAAGAAGAACCTGAAAGAAGGTTAGAAAAACTAAATTTGGAAAGTATTAAAAGAAGTAGAGGACGACCACAAAAGTGTTGGAAAGAAACAATAAAGAATGATCGAGCTTATTGTGAGTTAACAGCTAACATGGCACACGATAGGGATCTGTGGAAACAAAGAATCCATGTAGCCGACCCCGTCTAGTATGGGAAAAGGCTTAGTTGTTGTTGTTGTTATTGTATTTGTTATGTTCATGACCAACGCAAACATATAGATAAGCTAGATTCAAAAGCTATTAAGAATATTTTTCTCAGATATTCTTCTACACAAAAGGGGTATTTCTGTTAATAACACTTCTTGCTATATAAATAGAGTCTTAACCTATCTTAATAAATCATCCTTGTTTGGGGACATCATCTTGGTTATTAGTTTGATTCATTGGTTCTTCATTTGACTTGACTCGTGTATTTGAACACTAAGTGTTTGGTGTATCAATTGTTTGGCGATTCTTGGATTGTGATATTGTCATTCGGCATAGACTCTTCAAAATCAATTTCAATTGAAGAGTTATTTCTTTCTTACAAGCCACACAAGGACAATCTGGATTTTAGTGAGACTATAGAGAAAATGTTGGTCTGACATCATAGAAGATAAAATGACAGAGGCACTTGAGTTGGTTTAGAATCTTTAGATATAATGAGACTATTGAGAAAAAGTTAGTATTCCAATGAGAATGGGTGAGAAGTTAGGAAAGGAAGACCAGTAAAGAAGCCAAGGAAGATTTCACGGTGTTTGAACTAAAGGCTTTGTCAAGGCCAAGAACTTACTTCCCACTGTATACTATTGACAACATAGCTTTGGAGTCTCGACTCATTAAGCTCATAATCCCATTTCAGAAAGTACTAATGGGACTCCAAGTCATCACAGGGGAGGGAACAAGTAAGAACTGAAAATATGACATCTTTAAAAGAGCATTTCTTGAACATAAGCATTTTTTTTCCAAAAACTCGAACAATTTATTCAAAAGATACAACGGTAACTTCATACAAGTATGGGGATGCCTTAGCTTTGAATACACAATGAAGTGAAACAAGAATCAAAAGAATTGTATGTTCAATTAACGGTAGGGTAAAGACTAAAGCGCAAACTAGTAGTTTTGAAATTTGAGTCAATATTTAGGCTCCAGACTCTTAACCAGTGGAACTCCCATCGTGTTCTTGGATGACACAGATGCACCACTTTCCAAAAGTAACTGTGTCCCAAGAATTTTCTACATTTGCAACTAGTTTCTAGACAACATGCTTAGTTTTCAACTTTTCATAAGCATGCTTAAGCACTGACTTAATCTCATTTAAGCTTTTTGGTGCCAAAATGATAAGCCCACCTACTCTAACCCCCTCTTCTATTGCATTTGTCCTTATCATCTACTTTTCACTCCTTTCCCTTGTTTGTCTCTTCAGTATATATTTTTGTTATGTGCTTCTAGCACCCACTTATGCCTCCTCCTTTTATGCACTTTTATGTGAGTTATGTGGGTTTTAGTTGTTGTTTTATATTCATGAAATGTATATTCTGAAATTAACTGGCACTTCTTAAATTAATTTACTTTTCCTTTATGCTGTTATACCACACTGCTTCCCTCCACCTAGACAGCTCTTAAGATTTCAGCTGATCAGTTGCTTAAGTTAAGTAATTTTGATAACACAAGGTGTCAGTGCATACAGATAAAGACAAACATGCAAGATGCCTGAGGATGTCCATGTAAAATATGTCATAAAGTACTTCTCCCTAAATTAATTTGAAACAGAAAAAATCTCCATGAGAAGTGAAAAAACAAATATAACATCAAATTATAATTGTTATAGGCGTTTTAGTCACTTGTAAACATACAAGAGTACAAACAAATAACAGTCCTGTTATTCCTACAACAAAACTAACACAGGCACCAACGGAAAAGCCAAATCAAACCCTAGCAAAAAAACCTGATATATTCAAAAAGCATTTTTGTAAATAATGTCATGAAATTTTAACTACCTGAAGGATACATGAGTGACATACAAAGAGAAAAGGACGAACCTATAAATTGAATAGCATCATCGAATTGCAGATTTTCCTTCTCCTTGAGGCAGTGATATGTAAAAGAGTTCTTATATAGGTTCTGACATGAAGGCACCGTCTGCACAGTTAAGGAATGGGTAACCAATCAGAGGATATACTTTAGACCATGACAGGAACATCAAAATGCAATTACAATAAGAATGCCGAAATAAAAAGTAGAGCCAAATAAAGAAAAAATTCCAAGTTATGACATCTTAAATAAGATTTTTTATTAATCACTATCATATCATAATCATTGGGTATAGGGCTTCCATATTGTCGTAGATTCATCATCCACTGGGGAACAGAAGCCAGTATATATATTATGATTAAGGAAACAAAATGACAAAGAAAAAAACATCCATGATGAGTTCTTATTGATTCCTCTATGTAATTCTCCAAAGCAAAATCATGAAGTAGCAAGACCAACCTTTGCAAAGAATTCTCATCGAATCAAAGAGGGATAACTGGGGAAACTATTTCTCCAATCTTTCAATGGAAAATATACAGCATAGATCATTTACAGATCGAAAACCCTTATTTTGCATCTCGGAATCTAAGCACAGAAGCAATAGAGAATTCAAATAGACGGCTTCATAAGAGAACATACGTTAAGGATGTGAGAGACTCCTTGTGTCTTCAAAAGATCGGCCCTGGAAGCATTATCATAGCTTCCCAGATAGAGAAATTCCGGCACGATCTCGCTAGGAAAGGCGCTTGTCTGAGGGGTCGATCGTTCGGTACCGTCTGGAATCCGGTGGCCGCAGATACCGCATACCTCCCCCTTCCCGTACTTGTGGTAGTGCCCGCACACACCGCACGGGTTCTCCCTCTCCCTCTTCCTCATGCGTTTCAACGTAGATGGCGATCCCAGAATCGCCAGAAAACGGCAAAATCACGACTACCAACAAAGAATAACGCGAAAAGACCGCGTTCTCTCTCGATCAAAAACAAAGGATTTGGGATGATGAGATTATCGGCGAGAAGGCTTCCAGAGACGCCGGAAAAGCCAAAAAAAAAATCCCTCTTCCCTTCTTCACTAGTTGCTCTGTTATAATCTTCAACTTATTTTTGCGTTTATGACATGAGGTAACGTTGATTAGTTCATGAAAACAGATATCGGATATCAGACTTGGATCACATTCTTATTCCTATTAGTTAGACAACATTGGATTTGATTCAGACCGGATCCCGTTTATAATGGGTTCGATTTGGGTTTTATGTTTTTCTCATCTAGGACACTTCATGTGATCAAACTATACAATAAAAAAAGAGATCTCCCAACAAGAAATATATACAATTTTACATTATAAAATCTCAATATAGAAGAACCAAACCATAACAAGACATTGTAAATACCATAATATAAGTCGCCCCATTTAATGATTTTTTATACATGAACACAACTTATCCAAATCCTCGATAAGTAGAAAACTTGTTACAAGGAAAGATGTTGCACCTACATTCTCCCCCTTCTCTCTTACGTGAATAGAAAAGAGCAAAAAGATAAAAAATGAAAAAGACAAAGAAAAGAAAGAGAGATAAAAGGAGTTGATCGATAAAAAGGTGATTGGCCACTTACCCACAACCTCCTTTCTAGTAACCAAAAATATAGGGTACACACTCATTTTACCATACACACCCCACTTTTTGTAATTGCTTAAAATACTCTCGCTCTGGCAACATTTTCTCACTCCTTTCTTTAGCAAATTTTGGTGATATTTTCTCTTCTTTCGATGATCGATTTTCATATGATTTTTGTTCATTGACAAGTGGTATATAATTATTTGTAACCAACTATCATTGATTAGTTACTTACAATGAAATCAAGCAAACCAAGAAACAAGAAGAACAAAAAAAAATCAAATAGACGATTGATCCGTTCATTTTTTTATTTTTCTTGAATTTAAAATGTTGGTTTTTACTAGATCATTGTATATTCGTTGATTTGCTTGAAATCTTTCAAATTTTCAAATATTTGAAGATATTTTCAATTTTTGGTGAAACTGAAACCACAAAGAGACATGCAGTACATGCATATTTGATATCCATGTTTTTATTGAAGAAGAACAAACAACATCAACGAAAGTACTTATAATGGAAGCAATTCACAAAAGACAACAATTGATCAATGTACTTATCATGCGATGACTAAGGAATGTGATAGTGATTTAAGTGCACCAGATGATATATTTGTTGATTGGTTGACAAAAGATGTAGATGATGAATTTATTGATTATCAAGGTGATGGGCTAAATTATTTTCTTGTATTTATGATGGATGATATGTTTAAGAGTCATAATGAACTAATTGATTATGAAATACTAGTTAGGATAAAGCATAACATTTATGGTTATTAGTCGTTCGAAGAGTAAAATTGTAATAAGCAATATATAACTTGGATACGAAAGGAGTGACAAGTATAAACAAAATCAAAATATTGATGTTGAAAATACTAAGTGGACGGATATAAAGAAGGTTGGTTGCCCTTTCTTATTAAGAGGAGAGGATAGAGTGGATGAATATTAGAAGTTGTATGTAGTGAATGTGACACATAACCACCTTTTAGGGTTGTATATCGAAGGACATTCTTTTAAAAGGAGATTAAGTAGCTTTGAGTACAATGTAACAAAAGACCTCACACAAAGTTATTACAAATCGAAGTATATTTTGATGCATTTAAGCGAGTGAACATGAAAAATAGGAGTATGACAAGGCATATTTATAATACAAGGATAAAAATCACGAAGAAAGATTGTGGTTCTTAAAGGGTTTTACAACAACTACTACATGATCGTAGAAAATGTCAGTATGATAAGGCATATCTTTTAAAACTCTATGATACGGATAGTGTCAGTGATATTGTATTTATGCATCCTCATTTCGTGTACCTACTTCATGTTATATAATAAGGTTTACCCTAAATTATTGTTATTAACAATTATATATTTTTCATATTTTCTGTAGGTATAAGATGCCTTTCCTTGAGGTTGTGAGGTTCACATCAACCTTTATAAATTTTTTCGTAGCTTTCCCTTTTATGAGTATAAAAAAAAGGAAATTATGTTTCGGTGTTGAGGTGTGTGAGAGAGTTATATACTCCAAACAAAATTTCATGTGTATGACCGTGATATGACTTTAGTAAATATCATTCAAATAATTTTTATAAATGCAATACACTTTTTTTTAGACGACATTTAACCAAAAACATTAAAGCTTTCATTATAAGTTTGACAAGGAATAAAGAGATGATAAATGAATTTGTTGTAAGTTAGAGGAAGGTCATCCACTTATTAGATAAGAGCAATTAAAAGGATGCAATGGAGGTAATGAAATTAAAGTAGAGAAAATTTCTCGTTATATTCTTGTACGTTAGTGAGTAGTAATTGGACCCATATAAGGAGAGAATTGTCTTGGCATGAACATATAATATAATTTATTATGATACTCATACGACTAATAGGTATGTTAATTTTGTTTTCAATGCATTTATATATCTATTGTTCTTCAAATGTATATTGATTGTATATCCATATTTCATGGGTGAATAGTGTGTATGCAAGGTTGAAGGGGTTCATTTGTATTTTAATTAACAGATTTAACACAATTAAGAAAAAATTACATTCGTTGATAGAGTTGTAGGTTATAGAATTGTAGGAATCATTTAAGAAATCAAGAACTCTAACTATGCATTATGTTGACATAACAAAGATCTTTTTGCGAACCTTTAGAAAATTGTATCACAACATACTCTTAAACTTATTGTTAAAGACTATAATCATGTGGTGATAGTAGATTCATATATAGTAATATGCCATTATAATTTGCGACATTCACATGT
Organism: Brasenia schreberi; assembly: GCA_036023115.1. Lineage (NCBI taxonomy): Eukaryota > Viridiplantae > Streptophyta > Magnoliopsida > Nymphaeales > Cabombaceae > Brasenia > Brasenia schreberi. The sequence goes on along the minus strand of JAYKKT010000071.1, from coordinate 11,699,915 downwards.
TCTACCTTTTCCTACGAGCTCAACCTTCTGCTTAAATGTAATTTTTCAATAGAATTGTTAACTATTGATCAATTTTGAAAGAAGTTAGACATAAAAGAGGATATCACATGTATTGTCGATTAAGTAAGATAGGATGTAGGGATATCTATAGAGACTATTTGAAGGAAGTTATACAATCATCAACAATGTGATAAATTTAGATAGTAGATTCAGATATAGTAATATACCATTATAATTTGCGACGTTCACATGTTCTACCTTTTCCTACGAGCTCAACCTTATGTTTAAATGTGATTTTTCAATAGAATTGTCAACTATTGATCATTTTTTAAAGAAGCTATACATGGAGGATATCACATATATTGTCGATTAAGTAAGATAGGATGTAAGGATATCTATGGAGATCATTTGAAGGAAGTTATACAATCATCCACAATGCAATAAATTTATTAAGATGTTCAATAAACATTTGAGTCTTAAGTACATTGTCCTACAATAACTATCAATTCATCATCTTAAAGGGAGACAATCTAACCAATCTACGAGGTAAGACTTCTCGGTTGGAGAGCATATTGACAAGACTGTCTTGGGTAGAGGAAGGTATAATTGTACACATGATCGAGGACATGATGCCTCCTTGGAATGGGTCGATCCTCTTCAAGGAGTTGTGAACCTCTTTTAACTATTGACAAAAATACTTTTAAGTAACTTAAACTTCGAACCGACATATGAGATGATAATACAATGATTTATAGGCCTCTTCACAAATGTTTGGGTAAATGTTATTAGAGATAAAAATTGCGGGTAAATAGTTATCGGTACACTTTCAAGACAAGGAAAATAGTGCTAGCGTGAAGCTTGCAAAAAGTGCATAAAGGAGGTGGCATGTGAGCGTGATATATATATATATATATATATATATATATATATATATATATATATATATATATATATATATATATATATATATATGCACATGTTTTCGTAGATGATGGTTGTGTTGATGTTGATATTTAACATATTGCATACATAAGAGATAGGTCATTTCTTAGTCAGTATTGGATGTTCATGCCATATATGAGTGCAGCTATCGCTACTCAATAGAACGTAGCATTGGTACTCCTTTATATGATAGATGTAAAAACCCAAAATTTTTATGAAAATTTTCATCTTTTAGAAATTTGGCTATTTTTGGTAGATTTAGTTTTTTTTAAATAAAAATACATCAAATGAACCCATTTTGGCATCAAAATTTTCTAACAACCTCAAAATAATGGTATATTGCAACCCTTTCAGAAAAAATTGAATTTGGATAAAATTTTATAAAAACAACTATTTTGCCCTCAGAACCAAATTGGCAGAGTTTTGCTTTTTTTTAATGATTGCCTTCAAATAAAGAATGATTTCAAACAATTTTTTTTATATAAACAAATGAAAAGGATAACATTGGGAATCAAACCCAAAAATGTTTGCAAATTATAAATTTATGAAATTTTAAAACCCCTGATATTCAAAAATAAATTAAATCAAGCCAGACCTCAGAAATTCGCCCGATTGAGAAGGGTCTCATTCCAAGATTTGATACCTAGGGTTAAAGTGGTTTGACACCCTACACTCGTTGAAGTGGTTAAAGTGGTTCGATACCCTACACCAATGAAAAGGGTTAAATGGTCAAGGTGGTTATAGACTGACTCACGGAGCAAAAGTAGGTCACCCTTGCAAACAAAAACTGGAAATGAAACCCAATGGTTTTCCAAAATAATATTTAAAGATTTTATTAGAATTGATGTTTTCAAATATAAAATATTTTTTTATGAAGTGTTTGAAACCTGCCATATATAAATTCGGACTGAAATGAGGTAAATTCCTCGAAAAGAAGAGATGTCATAAACCAAAAAGGCAACGACCGAGTACCTGCCAATTTCGACATTGTTGGGCAAGGTAACATGTTTTTTTAGTTTCAGGTATTAAAAAGAAAGGTCAGCATTTAGGAAAGGAAATCAATATTCAAGAAGGGAAAGCGGTTCAACTTCACAAGCTGTAACGCTCGATTCGGCGAGCCACTAAGAAGAAAACTTATCAACTTCAACGTGGACAAATTATGAAACTTGCCATAAGTAGCTTTGGTCCATGATTTGGTAAGTCACAAGGCCAATCTACCACATGCGAGGGGCTAGACGACTTCATCAAATAGACAACCACTTACCTTTACAAGCATCAACCGGTTGCAACAAGTAAGTGGATTCAACTTACCTTATGCAGTCCTGACCGACCTCAACATAGACAGTATGATCATAAAGAGACTGGTTTGGTAAGCTCTAAGAAGTGGGTTGGCTGCCTTTAACAAGGTAGGCCAAGAGTCTCACACGATTCAAATATGGAAGGTAGAAGTGACAACAACTAAGCTTGGTTAATGTCAATCCCTTTACTTTTCAAAGTCTAGCAAGGTAGGTGCAGCCACCTTAACTCGATATGGTGACCGTCAATGGGAACAATTTGTTATGGTTATTTCCCAATTAATGCTCGTGTTGATCAATATGGAAGGAGCATGTCATTGGCTGAACAATCGGTTTGCAAAGCAATAAATATACTTACCAATTCATGCCTTACTCGATACCAGCATGGTAACTTAATTCAACAAGGATTTCAGCAAGCAAAGGAACAAAACAACTTCCACCGAATTCTGCAAGAAGCACAGCAAGGTGGACATCAACTTACCTTTTTAGCTTGGAATCAGCTTCAGCCAGCTCCCTTCCAAATTCAACGTGAATCGCAGCTGCTTACCGTCCCAGGTTTAGCAACCCCTTATCTTTCCAATCTTGTAACAGCTCCAACCAAATTCGACAGGTCATATGCAACACCTACTTACCTTTCATATGCCAACAGATTTTCATAAATGAGTGAAGCCGCTGTGGCTCGATTTCAAAGGCCATGTACAATACACTCTTGCCTAATTCCAGCAGAGTTCTTAGCTTGGCAACCTTCCATAACACGTGATGCAGAATCCGGCAAGTGAAGTGCAGCACATGTGGGCTAGATTTGGAAGGCCTTGGACTGCACCTGCTTGCCTTATTACACCAAATTACAGTAAGGCAAGTTACCTTACGGATGAGGATAGCCAATGAGCAACTCATGGCCTATAAAAGGGGGGCTCAAGAAGGCTGCAGGGCATCAAGAAGGAGAAACAGTCAATGATCAACCAACAAGCCACCACAGCAAACCCGGGTTCAGCAATCTGTCCAGCAAGAGAGAAAGAGAGGGAGAGAAAGAGAGGGAGGAAAAGGGGAGAGAAAGAGGCCGCTGCCTACCTCTGAGCACCTGCTGCAGATCCTCCTCCGCCAGCCGCTACAGGTCCTCTCTTCTCTGTTTGCAGTAAACATAATAGGCTGAAATTCAGGAGTTTGATACTCCAATGAATGTATTGATTCGAATGACAACCCTTTAATGCTTTTCTTTCTGATTCTTTCAACTCCATAGCATGATTGAATATCGTGAACCTCTTATTCTCACGGATTCATGCTAGTAATTAGGTCATAGATTCGCTAGAACACACGTTTTTCTGAAAATCTAAAAATTTTCATTCTACACTCTGCACATGTCTGATCAAATATTTCTCTGTGATTGCCTACTATTCCAAATAAGTCAAAATTTGGCTTGTCTAATCTAGGCATATACACGGACGTCTGGTAAAAAGTTTAGGATTTTTGGCCTTATTAAACATCATTAATTAAATCCGAAAAGATTTACAAAAACCATAACAGATTCTGAAAAACCAGAAATTCCTGTGACACATATATGGTAATTCTTGCATATCTTTGTGCATAGTGAACCAAATTAATTAAAAATGCTTTCTTTGGAAAGCTGAAATCCATACATTTCCAAAAAGATCAATTTCATAGAAATCGGAGGTCTGAGTACCGAAATATCTCTATTTTTCTGAACCTCTGATATTTTGGTATAGGTCTATCCCGAGTGATGTTTATTTTCAGATTTAATTATATGAATCTACTGAAAATTAAAAATAAAAATATTTTCTGAATCTGTACCTGAATGTCTATCTTATGTAAAATTTTCACAATTGTTGAAAATACTTGATGTGCGGTCTAGTATCAAATAGATATCATTTTGTTGTGAGGGATATGTAGTACATGTGCTATCATTATGCTCAACGACAATTTTAGCAGTGAGCATAATATATGTATATTTCATTATATTATGTAGACAATTTATAAGTTAAAGTAGATACTAATCATTTTTTTGTTTATATTTATTCACATATGCACATAGTTGATGGATCTCCGATGCCTCTTATATTCTAATATGGCATCGTCACCAAGATTAAAGTATTAGGAGTGAGCATAATATATGTACATATGTAGTACATGTGCGGTCTAGCATCAAATACTTATCAGTTTGTTGTGAGGGATATGTAGTATATGTGCTATCATTATGCTCAACGACAATTTTAGCAGTGAGCATAATATATGTATATTTCATTGTGTTATGTAGACAATTCATAAGTTAAAGTAGATACTAATCATTTTTTTGTTTATATTTATTCACATATGCACATAGTTGATGGATCTCCGATGCCTCTTATATTCTAATATGGCAGCGTCACCAAGATTAAAGTATTAGGAGTTTGCTAACTATGTTAAAGATTGTATCGACTTACATACATAAATAAGAAGACCAAGAGACAATGTTGTACACGATATTGAGAATTATGACTAAGTGTTATTGTACAATTGTATATTAAATTATACAATTTAGGGCTTTGAATGACAATAATGTATTTTATTGATTTAGAGAGTATGTCATTTCATTGCAATAATTTATGTAAGCTTTAGTAGCAAAGAAACCAAATTTCTTTCGTTACAATCATCATCTACATATATAATGTTTTAAATTTACAAAATAACATCATACATACAACTTAAACAAAAAATGTCATACATTGTAACAATCATCATCATTAAGTGTCAACCGATAGATTCGTTTGAGACATTGCTCATATGTCTATGTAAGGCCCAACAACATAAAATCACCTAATAATAGTTGTGGTACAACCTACTAAAGCTATTGCAAGTAACTAGTGTATCACGTAAAGAAAAAAAGAAATATTACTAATATAAATACAACGATTTGTTTACCTTTATTTAGAACGATATATCACATTACCTAACTAGAGTAGACCGAGGAAGACATAACTGATTGTTAAAATCTCATAAAATAAATCGATGCATCCTCTAAATGTACTACTCAATATACACCTCATCACACTTGTATGTGTACAATGATGGGACTCCAAAATGCTCAAGGTCAAAACAATGTGACAATTGAGCTTCCTAAATGTTGAAGCAAAGAAATATGTTCACTAAGTTGTGCTTCTATCCAAGATATATTTTCTAGTTGTCTATATAAATACGGTAATGTAGTTGTACCCCACGCGTAATTGTCAACCCTCCAAACATCATGTACCAATAGGTTCACAACCATTATGAAACTTTATCTCTAGACTTATCCTAATACAAGGTGTATCCTAACTAATACAACAAATAACATAATGTATTATTTTTGTTACTCGCTCTCCTTGAAAAATTAGTTTGGAGCACCTCAAACTTAATGACCTTAGACTTAATCTCACATAGAACTTCATCAATGCTCATTCCCAACTCCACCAAAATCATGCGATACGACATCAATAACTTGTAAATGACTACATTCCAACCCTTGACCATGTGTCTATTCATGCATAGAACTTAAGCCTTTTGTCGATCTGTGCATATTTATCTTTAAAGGAGAATGCAAATTGTAATTGTGAGCCATGAAATGTCAACTAATAACCCGCTTATGCTTATTTTTGCAAAAGTTTACAATCATTTCAAACTTACATCCACATCTTGTAGACGCATGTTTCTTGATGTCTATTTTTTCCCTTGTAGCCTTCTTTATTGCATGTAAAAACTCTCCAACATAGTTTTTCTCTTTTCCTTTTTGAAGTATGTTTTCATACATTGAAACCACTACTCCTAGCCTAGAAGTTCTAAAAATTACATGCATCATTTGAATCAAAATCCATACCAACCGAATGTGTATGATAAAGGTTGATAGTTGGATTCCTGTTGTTTGATTTTTGGTATCACACATTCTTTTTCACATCATCATTATCACTATCATCATCAACTTTTAGCATCTCATCTTGTTTGAATCTAGCTCCATAAGAATCCAACTAATATCTAACTCGAAAAGAAGATCATCAACAATCACATCTATACTATGAGACATGTCTACCTCCTTGCAACGGATCCCATACTTGAAGCTTGGTTTAGATTTATATCTCAATAAACTTTGATTGATTTCCTATTATGTATGAACAAGCTATAAAAATATAAGTGAAACTACATTTTGTTCCCAAGGATAAGAAATAGGAGCAAAATGGAGTCAAAAGGAAATATTTCAGTGTATGTAGATTATTGTCTTTGTCTTACATAAAAAGGAAAATGAGGTAGTAAAGCACCAATAGCCAATTCACTTAAATTTCAAGAACTAAAGTAGTTGGAATAGATACACAAATTATACAAACACCATCACTACAAATAGGATTCAAATATATGATCCTAAGATTGATAATGCATTCATCAAGATCTTTCTAACAATTCGATTTAGCGATAGTTTTAACAAGTACTACAAGGTGAGATTGCAACCTCACTAACACCAATATATAAGACTTTCACATATAGAGGCATACACAAAACAACATCAAACAACATGATTATCAAAAAATAAAGGATCTTAAAACTGCTTGAGGAGATCAATTGTCCACAAATAACCCATGATTTAATTCCAAAAGTCATATCCCACTATTTACTTTAGTCGAATTTTAATATTTCTAGTGCTTGAAATTGCCGATTCCCATATTACAGTGCTCAAAACAACACCTTGCATTCACTTTGGAACTCCAAAGGTCTCAAGTTAATGGAAACCCAAACAAACCACATGATGATTACTATTTTCATACGGTTATACCCAAATGATACATGCCAACCGTAGTGGACAAAGCACAAACGAGATCAAATCCCATGCAAAATGGGAATAGCCATGGGGGAGGAAGGGGGAGGGAGAGACAGACAAAGATATACCTTGGTTGAGAGTGGTGGTCAGTGGCAGTAAATGGTGGAGCACTCATTCATGTGGTCGCAGGGAGGTGGACAACTCTCGATTGAGAGAGAGAGGGTGGACATGTGGGTAATTCTCTCCAAGCATGAGAGAGAGGTGCCATAACCTATTCACAAGTGCCTCTTGTAATTTTTTTTACGACTACCATCTGCAGTGTTCGTTTGATCATACTAATTGTCCTAATCTTCTAGCAAATTATTGTAGAAATAGCCGCTTATTATCAAAGGAACACTTTACTTTTCGTCTTTAGTACACAAATGCTTGCCTAAAACTCTAAAAATACAAAATGATTCTCATAAGCACAAAATCACTTCATTCATTGCTTTATGCCCTCACACCTTTACCCGAGAGAGAGGGAGAAAGAGATGGAAGAATAGAATAGAAAAAAAAGATGTTATAGGAGGCCAAAAGGCTATCACTTTCTCTCGTGGTATAATAAACTCTTATCATCTCTATGCTCATGTTCTCTTACTCCTTAGAGGGAGAGAAAAATAAAGAGAGAAGGAGGGAGAAAGAAAAATTATAGGAGGGTGATCTAGAGGAAGCCGAATGACCACCCTATTCTCTCTCACCTAACTCTTCTTTATCTTATCAAAATGGATGTGCTTGTCTTGGATGATCAAGGTTCCAGAAAAATTAAGTAACTCTTTTAAAGTTCTAAACTCTAGATTATTTAAGATTATAACATATAACTCATCAAAAAATATTTTAAATCTAATTTGAGTGTTAGGTTTGGCAATTTCTACCTATTAGTGGGTACTCACCTCCAACCTACTCTTCCTTTGCATGAGGTTGGTTCTCTATCATGAGAACCCAACCCATTGCAAAGGGGGACAAGGCAAATGTATCGTGCATACAAAGAGGGTTGAGAAACTACAACAAAACATAAAACTTGAGACTCTCTTAGAGGTGGACTCAACAAACCAAGAGCCTATAAAAGAAGTTGCAATGAGGCTCTAAATCAGGATGCCTGTAAAAAGCTTCAACTTACTCTATGAACTCCCTTATTAGTGTGACAAGTTTTACATATTTATATGTATACTAGCATACAAATATATTTTCACTCAAGGCATTAGACCAACTCAAGGGCTCTCAACTCTACTAAACATTGGGGGTGAGTTCAATTCCCAAGGTGTGCATACTTGGCTTTGGCCTCCTCGATGTAAGAAAAATTATATGCAATTTTGTATGTTACTTAATATTATACTATGTAAGGAATCCACCTTTCTTGGTCGAATGTAGTGAACCAATTACAAGAAGGGCTTCTATATTTTCAACATAGACAAAAGGGAGGTATGGAAGCTAGTCATAGATAATAAGAATTATATTGACACTTAAAATATAGGAATATTAATTGACAAGATAATCAAAAAGGTAGATACTATGATTAGGAGAAAGATTCATATTTTATATTTAAAAGAAATAAAGTGAGTGAGAGAAAAAGCAAAGTAGATTGAGAACATAGTTTTTAAATTATCATACTCAAGAAACAAAAAGGCTCAAAATAGAGTTGGTATTATTATAAATATATATTTAAAGGATAGTGCAATAGACATACAATGTTATGATGACTATATTATGATAGTAAAATTAGTGTTAAGAGTAGAGGCTTTGAATATGGTTTATTCTTATACACTCTAAGTAGGACTAAAAGATAGCATAAAAAAGGCATTTTTGGGATTATCCTCCTATAAAGTAGATAAGGTAATCTAAGGAATTCCACAAAGAGAGATTATTGGTTTGGAATGAGATTTAAATGGACATGTGGATAAAGAAGTATTAAGATATCATGGTATTACGGAAATTATGATTTTGGGGATTTAAATGAGGAAGATAAGAAAATTTAAAATTTTGATATGACATGATCTCTTTATAGTAAATAAAATTTTAAGAAAACAAAATGAATATTTAATTACTTATAAGAGTAGTTTGTCACAAACACAAATTGACTAATTTGCTTGTATGAGGAAGATAGATAATGTTGTAAGGATTAAAAGGTAATTTAATGAAAAAGCTTTAAGTATTAAATATTGACTTTTAGTTATAGATTTGTTGGTAAAGAAGTGGAGGAGGGAAAGAGCACGTAGAGTTACTCTGATTAAATGGTGGAACCTCAAAAATGAAAAAGAAGATGTATTTAAATAGAAAGTTATTGAAAAAGATACTTGGAATTATATAGGTACACCTAAATGTGGGATAATATGACTATGTATGTTAGGAAAGAGACAAAAGATATGTCACGTGAATCTAAAAGAGGCGTGACAATACAAAAAGAAGTTTATTGGTAGAGTGAAGTGGTGTAAGATAAAATTAAATTTGAAAGAACTTGTTACAAATTGTATTTTACCAGCAAGACTATTTAAACTTGGGATGCTTGTAAGAAAGCAAAAAATGAAGCGAAAAAAGTTGTCAGTAAATCAAAAACCAAAATTTTGGAGGATTTATATAAAAAACTCAATTCAAAAGAAAGTGAAAAAGATATTTTTAGGATAGCTAAGACTAGAGATAAGAAAACTAAGGATTTTACTTTTGTTATATGCATCAAAGATGGGGAGAAGAATATTTACTTGTAAGTGATGATATTAAAAATACATGAAAAATTATTTTTGAGTCTTTAGCAAAAATATAAGTACTGATATTATCTTAAGAGAGAGGCAAATAAGAAGAGTATATAAACTATAATTTCTATCAACGTATTCAAAAGAATGAAGTCAAAGAGGTTGTTAAATATATGAAGGTTGATAAATATGTAGGACCATACAATATTCTTATAGAAGTAAGGAAAATCCTAAGACATACTTAGCTTACAAGATTATTTAATGAAATATGGAGAAACAAAAAGATACCTAAAGAATGAAAGACGAGTACAATTATACCTATATATAATAACAAGGGAGACATTGAGAATTGTGTGAATTATCGAGATATCAATTTGATGAGCAATACTATGAAATTATGAGAAATAATTATTGAGCATAGGTTGAGAACAATATCAAGTACAATAGAGAATCAATTTGGATTCATGTCAAGGAGATCTGCAATTGAGGTGATTCACCTATTAATACATCTTATGTAACATTATAGAGTAAAAAAGAAAAAATTTTGCATGATATTTATTAATCTAAAAAACTTATGATAGGTTGCCAAGAGATATTCTTTAGAGAATCTTGGAAAAGGGAGGTATCCCATTGACATACTTCAATCTAAGAGACATGTATGATAGTACATAAACATGTGTGAGGACTTATGAAGGAATTATACATTTTTTAAGTTAATATTGGATTAAATCAAGGATCAACTTTAAGTCTATATTTATTTATATTGATCATTGATGAGAACATATTTAAGATGAAGTACCTTCGTGTATGTTATTTGCATATGACATTGTGTTAGTAGATGAAATTCAAGTTTGATCATTTAGTTACTCAAGATGACATAGAAATTAAGATTGACACATATTGATCCCTCGTAAGGAAAGTTTTCAATACCTAGGGTTAGTTTTTAAGAACGATCGAGAAATTAATGGAGATGTTATGCATAAAATTAATGCAAGTTGGTTAAAATGGAGAGGTCCATTAAGTATTCTATATGATAAGAAAACATAACTAAAGTTGAAAGGTAAATATTATAAAGTAACAATTATCCCCGTTATGTTTCATTATTGTGAGTGTTGAGCAGTTGTTCATTATGTATAAAACATGTTCATGATGAAAATGAAAATGTTGAGATATATGAGTAGTCACACAAGGAAAGACCATTTACACAATGACATTATTAGAAACAAATTTGGAGTGACACCAATCAACAACAACAACAACTAAGCCTTTTCCCATACTAGACAGGGTCGGCTACATGGATTCTTTGTTTCCACAGATCCCTATCGTGTGCCATGTTAGCAGTTAACTCCCAATAAGCTAGATCATTCTTTATTGTTTCTTTCCAACACTTTTGTGGTCGTCCTCTACATCTTTTAATACTTTCCAAATTTAGTTTTTCTAACCTTCTTACAGGTTCTTCTTTTGATCTTCTTTCTATATGTCCAAACCATCTTAAACGATGTTCTCTCATTTTATCCTCTATTGGTGCCACTCCTAATTTGTTTCTAATAACCTCATTATGTATACGGTCTTTTCTTGTATGACCACTCATCCATCTCAACATCTTCATTTCTGTAACAGACATCTTTTGTACATGTTGATGATTAACTGCCCAACACTCAGAACCATAAAAGATGACATGCCTAATTGTTGCTCTATAATATTTACCTTTTAATTTTAATGGTATCTTCTTATCACAAGGAACACCTTATGCTTCTCTCCATTTTAACCAACCAGCATTAATTCTATGTGTAACATCTCCATCAATTCTTCCATCACTCTAAAAAATTGACCCTAGGTATTTAAAACTTTCCTTTTGGGGAATGCAATGTGTGTCAATTTTAATTTCTATGTCCTCTGAAGTAGCCAAATGAACAAACTTACATTCCATATATTATGTCTTTGTTCTACTAAGTCGGAGGCCTTTGCTTTCTAATGTTTCTCTCCATAGTTCCAATTTTCTATTAACTTTTTCCTTAGACTCCACTAATACAATGTCATCTGCAAATAACATACACCAAGGTACTTCATCTTGAATATGTTTTGTTAACTCATCCATCACCATTATAAATAAGTATGGACTTAAAGTTGATCCTTGATGTAACCCAATATTAACTTTAAAGAAGTCTGTCGTTCCTTCATGAGTCCTCACACATGTTTTTGCACCATCATACATGTCTCTTATAAGGTTAATATATGTCAATGGGATACCTCTTTTTTCTAAAGTTCTCCAAAGAACCTCCCTCGGTACCCTATCATAAGCTTTTTCTAGATCAATACATATCATGTGAAGGTCTTTCTTTTTTGCTCTAAAATGTTTCATAAGACGTCTCAAAAGGTGAATCGCTTCAATAGTAGATCTGCCTGACATGAATCCAAATTGGTTCTCTATTGTACTTGATACTTGTCTTAACCTACGTTCGATAATTCTTTCCCATAATTTCATAGTATGACTCATTAACTTGATACCTCGATAATTCGCACAATTTTGAATGTCTCCCTTGTTCTCATATATGGGTATAAGTGTACTTACTCTCCATTCCTCAGGCATCTTTTGGTTTTTTCATATTTCATTAAATAGTCTTGTGAGCCAAGTGATTCCTATTTCTCCTAGTATTTTCCAAACTTCTATAGGAATATTATCTGGTCCTACTGATTTACCACCCTTCATATGTTTAAGAGCCTCTTTGACTTCATTCTTTTGAATACGTCGATAGAAATTGTGGTTTTATATTTTTTGACTTGGCTAAATCTCCTAAACTAATACTAACATCTTTATTTTCATTAAAAAGATTATAAAAATAGTTTTTCCATCTATTTCTTATATCATCATTTGCCACTAGAATTTTTTCATCATCGTCTTTGATGCATCTAAAATAATTAAGATCTTTAGTTTTCTTATCTCTAGCCCTAACTATCCTAAAAATATCTCTTTCACCCTCTTTTGAGTTGAGTTTTTTATATAAGTCCTCCTAAATCTTAGCTTTTACTTCACTAACAGTCTTTTTCGCTTCCTTCTTTGCTTTCTTATAAGCTTCTAAAGTTTCACTAGTTTTCTTAGCATAATGTAATTTGTAACATGCCCTCTTTGCCTTGATTTTATTTTGTACTACTTCACTCCACCACCAAGCTTCTTTTTGTGCCGGTACACCTCCCTTAGATACCCCTAACACATCTTTCGCCACTTTCCTAATATGTATAGCCATATTGTTCCACATATCACAGGGTGTACCAATATAATTCCAAACATCTCTTTGAAGGACTTTCTGTTTAAATATATCTTCTTTCTCGCTTTTGAGGTTCCACCATTTAGTCTGAATAGTTCAATATGCTCTTTTCTTCTTTTTCCATTTTTTTATTTGTAAATCCATAACTAAAAGTCGATGTTGTGTGGTTAAGCTTTCTCCTGCAATTACCTTACAATCTTTACAACACGTTCTATCTTTTTTTCTATAAATAAAGTAATCAATTTGTGTTTGTGATAAGCCACTCTTATAAGTAATTAAATGTTCATCTCATTTTTTGACTAACAAATAAATGCCCCCCCATCCGTTCATAATCAAAAACTTTATTTGTGTTTCTACAAATAAATGCCCCCCGCATCCGTCCATAATCAAAATGCGGAGACCTTCTCTAAAGATTTTTCACTACATTCGGGCGGCAATATAGCAGGACTAACTTCTTTACCCACACCTGTCCATAATGTGGGAATCCTCTTTGCAATTGATTCACTACATTCGGGCGAAAATGTAGTGGCCCTTGCTTACTTCTTACTGCATTCGGGCTCTACAACACGTCGCTAGGTGGGGATGCCCCAAAGCAATACTCATAATTTTTGAAATCCATGTTATAAAAATCCGACGAAGTTTTACGCTGGCTGTCGGAAGCCTAACACAACCCTCCTCCTTTATCCGGGCTTGGGACCGGCAATGCAAGGGTGATCCCTTACATGGGCGGAGTTTTGGAGTGACACCAATATATGATAAAATAAGAGAAAATCGTTTAAGATGGTTTAAACATATACAAAGACTACCAAAAAGTTATGGTAAAAAGGTATGTGAAACTAGATTGTAAGAATATTAAAAAAGAAAGAGTAAAGCTCCAAAAGTGTTGGGAAGAAATAATAAAGAATGATCTAGCTTATATTAAGTTAACTACTAGTATGAGACATAATCGGACTCTAAGAAAATAAAGAATCAATGTAGTAGAAGCCCTCTAGTATGAGAAAAAGCTTAGATTTTGTTACTTAATATTATACTATATTTTGAAATATGATACAACATAGCTTATGCTATACACTGTATTACTTAATATAGTATATAGTATATTATAAAGTAAACTACATTATCATAATATTAGTTTATTTTTTATATGAAAAGAGATTTTTAAAAGCTTATGTCGGTCGGGGTACAGCTTTTCGGGTCGAAGGGAGGTGACTGAGAACACAAAGACCCACAGACTGGGGCAAGGGGGATTTTAAAAGGAGGTTTCCAAATTGGGGTGGGGAAGGGAGTGATGAAAATCCGCCCACCCTATCCCATTGTTGTCCCTATTCAATGTTCTCCCCATTGCAATGTAATTCATTAGCAATAAGCGGCAGTTGCACATGCAGATGTCTAGACACACTGGTCCTCCATCTTAATGTTAGCAACTAATTAGTACAACACCCAAGGTTATTAGCTTGAATCTTAACCTTATAATTTTTTTTATGCAGATATGACTGATAGGGAATGAGTACAAGACTGTAATATCATTGTTTCATCTAAGAGATGCAACATGGTGTCATATGCAGGACGCCCCTATACAGGATACAAGGAGAAGAGGAAGCTGACTCTTCACGTTATGAGGAGGATATGTCAACCACAGATACTGAGATCGATATTGCAAACAGTGAGGATGAGGGATGTCCTGATATGTCATGATTACTCTAGAACTTTTAATGTCACATTGCATATAAGATTTGCTAGGAACATATACTTTAAACTTTAGTATAAATTTATATTTGATTTCAATACTATATATTCTAATATATTATATAAATATATATTTGCAAGCAATACAAAAAGTGATAGCAACCCACACATTACATTGTGGGTAGAGTCTAACCAGTGAAGAGGACGGATGTGGGGCTCAAAAATTGGGTTGAGATTGTAGAGCATAATGAGCTTATTGGACATGCAAACTTACTATACGAGGTGATAGATGATACATTGTTGATTGCTTTTATCAAGCATTGACAACTAGACAAAAATAACTTGTACATGCCATGGAGAGATGATTATGATACTTCTTGATGTCCACGAGATACTTGGTCTTCCAATAGAGGGTCAACTAGTTGCCTTGACATAGAAGATGATGGTTAAAAGGAGGGAAAATATGAAGATCATATTTACCAATATATGCAAAAATCAAGAAAGAGGTATGAGAATTGATTGACAAATCACATTGGAGTATTTTCATAAAAAGAACTTAGAAGATTCAGATTTTTATTATGCTATTCAAACTAACGAGAACAAGCATATAACAAATTATTTTTGGGTAGACAATAGAGGTTGTGAGGATGATTATTGTTTTGGGGATGCGATTTCATTTGATATCACTCATAAGAAAAACAAACATATAATGCCATTTGTACTTTTTATTGGAGTCAATTAGCACAATCAGACAATTATATTTGGATGTGCATTACTTGGATATGAAAAGAAAGAATCTTTTATTTGGTTGTTTAGAGAATGGCTAAAAACGATGGGTGGCTGGCAACCAATTTCAATTATTACAAATCAAGATCCAATAATGAAAGCTACAATAAGAGAAGTATTTTCAATGATAGTTTATAGATATTGCTTATGACATATAATGCAAAAGTTTTCAAAGTATCTAAATGGTTTATATAAACATCCTGATTTTAAAAGAAAATGTAATGCATGGTTCTATAAGTCAAAGGATCATGATGATTTTGAAGAACAAGGGCTTCAACTAATAAGTTATTTCCAGTTGACTGATCTTTGTTTGGATTGTGAGACTTGGTCAGTGCATTACTCGCCTGAAACCTTCATGGTTGGAATGTGAACCATGCAACATAGTGAAAGCATGAACAATATATTCAAAAAGTATCTTAATGCAAGCATTCTAATGCATACATTTGTTGACAAGTTTGATGAAATTGTTGCAAGGAAACATTTTAAAGAAAAGAAGTATGATTTTAGAATAAATGATAGGGTGCAAACTTATTCTATTAGAAACTCACTAGTAACCAAAGTAAGAGACATATACTCATTATTTGTCAAATTTGAAGAGGAGTTTGAGAAACTTATAAATTATCATGCTAAGATTGAATATATTTATGAAGGGTCTAGAATATATAAAGTTATTCAGTGGCAAAGCAAAGATGAAGAAGATGGGAATTGTTTGTGTGCATATGTTGGCAGTGTTGAACGTCAAAAATATTCATCAATTACCAGAACACTATATTCTTAAAAGATGGAGTAGAAATGCAAAGGTTAGTTCAGTTGGGCAATATGGTTGTATAAAACAATCACAAACCTAGGCTTATCTACAGTGAAGAAGATGCATATGTTGACTATTAAATGCCAAAAGTGGATGAAAGAGGTCTTGTGATTCAATGAAACTTATATTGGAACATTAAAGGCATTGATAAATTGACAATTGATCTATAAAACAAAATACAATGTTATGTAAAATATCCTGTTGAGAATGATTTGGGAAATGAAACTGTGAATGTGTTACGTAGTAGTCAAGATGTGATTTTGTAAGATAGCGAACAAGCACAAGCTGAAGGAAGTGAAAAGAGAATTCACTCTGGTATAAATGAAAGCAAAGTGTCAAGGAATTGTTCAATATGTTAACAGTCAAGGCATGATTCTCGCACATACTTCTATAACATAAAAAATGAGTAATCTAAATGACTTAGTAGGCATAGGAACAAATTTGAAAATATCATTGGTGACAAGCCTAAAAGAAAATGGCACTCTTCCAGTGTACGTGAACATCATAAAAGAAATTGCCCAAAAGCAAATGTATCTTTTTCTTAGTGTAACATTGCATAATTTTAAATTAGTGAGATCGTCTAAACACATGCTTTTCAATATTACATGATCAAGCATTGTCTGTTGGTGAGATCCACTCCATTAAAGTTGCATAACAATCATTTGTGTATTCTATTATATTGCTCCAATTCTTCGGGTATAATAACCACCTATAGGTGAAACAAGTAACAATTCATTCACTTTGATCAACAACTACATTCAAATTGATCCTAAGCTTACTAATGCATCTTGTGCTCTTTCCTTTTTTATTAAAGTTTTAATGGTAAGCTTATTATACAATGTGAGCTAGAAGTGATATCATATTTGTTGATGTAAATATCATTTTTGTTGTTCTTTCTCTCTTATGGTTACTCATTTGATAGGTGATTGTGAAGGGGCAATCTTACCACAAACAATGCTTGAAGTGCTACTATGGTGGTTGTTCTATCACTCCCACATCCCATGCTGCTTTGGATGGCACCCTTTATTGCAAGCAACATTTCGCTCAATTGTTGTTGGGGAAGGGGAGCTATAATCATCTTATGAATTCAGCATCCATGAAGCAGGCCTCAAATGTGAAGATGTGTTTTGAAGGGATCCTATTGCTTAATTCATGTGTGTTCGTATGCGTGTAAAAATGAGCATGCATGTATAATAACTTCTTCAAGAAGTGAAGTTTCTACCTTTGTCAAAGAAGAAAATTAATTGTGCTTGAAAATAAACCATCAAGTGTTCCTATAGTCTATGAGATGTATTTTCTCATATGATTAATATTGTTTCATGTCACTCGAGGTGTGTAATAATTTCTTCACCTTAAACATTGATCTATCACTGGTTATTGTATCTACACATGATTATGATTGCATCTTGATATCTGCACTCAAAATTTTCCTTAAGAAAAATCTACATTTGGTTTATAGAATTCGTTTTAGATATTTATTTTGAAAGTACACAAAATTATTCTAAAAAACTTGAATGTTTGAGAAAAAGGCAAATATAGGAGTGCTTTAGATCCAATTGAGGAGATCACACCAACATGAAGAAATCAACATGCCTGCTAGTTAGTGTGAACTTAGCATCCAAAGTGAAGTCGAGCCTCTTTCTTGCATCATTTATAGGTTTTGAGCCTAAGCCTTGTCACTTTCATAAAACCAAGTTCAATTTTCTTAGCTCATCCATTGTTAAACATCATTAAGCCTTAATTGTCTCCATTCATTTGACCTAAACCTTTGTTCTACCCATATCGAGTTGAACCTTAGAAGAACCTATTAGGCTACATAAGTGTATATATATTTGTATGTATTGATATCCCATATATATATATATACATATATATACATTCTTTGGCTTGATTTTCATAGAGTATGTATGTGCAAGTTTGTGTACATGTGATGGCTTTTGATGCATAAATTTAATTGGAAATATATTTTGAAAAGACCTCTTCTGGTACATGCTAAGTTTCTAACAAAAAAATTGAATCTTATTAAAAAGATTTCCAAAATTTGAATCTTATCCAAAAGCTTCCAAAATCTAGATTATACTCAACTATTTCCAAAAGTTTCATAAGATCTAAATTTTATGGTTTTGAAAACTTTTCAAAAACTGAATTATATTCAAAGGTTTATAAAAAAGTTCAAAATCGGGATTATATATTGATCATTTCAAAAAATTCAAAATATGATTATATATTGATCATTTCCAAAATTTCAAAATCTAAACTTTATGTTTATGGTTTCAAAATTTTGAAAATATAAATTATGTTCATGGATTGGAAAAAATAAAAAAACTTGATTTTTGAGTTTGAAAAGTTAAAAACCTGATTTTTCCATTCAGAATGTTATATTAATCTGAATTATATATTTATAGTCTATAATTTTCGAAAATTTGAAATATTTGAAAAGTTAAAAAAATGATTGAGGGGTTTTGAAAGTTGAAAATTTGGTTCAGGGATTTGAAAAGTTGAAAAGCTGATTTTTAGGTTTGGAAAGTATATAAATATGAATTATATGTTCATAAAATTTGGCAAGTACATAAATCTAAATTATATGTTCATGGATTTGGAAAGACATAAATTTGAATTGTATATTCATGAATTTGAAAGGTTATACAAAAAGTTTTTGGAAAGCAGTCACATATTTAATGAATTTGAAAAGTTATGATTTGGAAAGTTATCTTATGAATATGATCTTTAAAAATTCAACTTGTACACTACAATGCATCCATTTGATTTGCATAAAATCTAAATTATGAACCTAGGTATGTGTTATATGGTTGAGTAAAAATTAATTAATTCTTAGAAAGTCAAATAGGTTTATCTAATTAGTTCACTTGACCATCGTTCTATCCTCTCATAACCTTGACCTTTTTGATACTTGGTTAACTTACAATCATATACCCTAACCTATCTATCACCCTACATGGTTTTACCCATATTTGATACACATATCTATATGGCTTGACTTATGTTTGACTCACCTATTTTGGATGACCCATGCTAAGACAATATTATCGTTGGACTAAGTAATGAATGGTCAAGTTCCTTCTCAAGATGATGATATATTTTGTATTGAATGGAAAAAGAGATGCCAAACTCATGCGAAGGTGGAGGACACCCAATTATAGCCTATATCAAGAAGGATTAACTAATCTAAGTACAACAAAATCAATTTTTATAAAGAAAAGGGTTAGCCATAGTCTTGGAAGACTTGCCATTTTCTTGGTATACTTTCTTAGTCATTAAAATTGAAAATAAAAAGATGTAGTTGATGAAATTTTATTACAAAATCTTTGTAAACCTCCTAATTTTGTATACCCCACTCTTCTCCCATAACCTCATATCTTAATTTCTTAAAAAGAGGCAGTGTAATTAGTTTCTTTTCGATTTTATTCACCTTAGTTTTAAATTCCTATAACCTCATATCTTAATTTTATTAGACATCATCACCTATTTAGTTTCTTAATTCGCTTAACCAATCATCATAGCCGAGAATATCCCTCTAAGCCCTCATCTACCCTCAATAGATTGCATACCCTTTTTGCATTTTCCTTAGAGTTAATCATATTAGGTATTCGTTAATTCTATTCTTTTCCATCTATATTAGTCACTTTAAATCCATATTTCTTAGTTATCATTAATTAAGCTCTTGCGTCTTAGGGGTTCTTAAAAGATTTTGATTTTGTTACAAATCTATTTTTTGATTTATGTATCATTAGATCATCATAGACATATATAGCATCCTTCAATCACCCTATTTAATTCATTTGCATTATTGTCATACCTTAGTAGTATTGATTCTTTATAGCATATATATTCATATCAGCCACATCAAGCCCCTTTAATCCACACTTCTTTATTGTTGTCAATTAGGTTCTAAGTATCCATTAAATCCCTTAGTCTTTGCATCAATCTCTTTTGAATCATCTTGTATCTTTATTCTTTAGTTTTGTTCTTATATAGATAGTTTAATTATTGGTTAGTTTAGAATTATTTTGCATATTAGATTTAGTTCACGCATATTCAAGACCCTATTCTTGCATCCCCTTGCATAAGTTTTCTTTAACTCTCGTGCACATTTGATTTTATAAAAATATTTAAAATTTGTGCACACTACCTATTAGGATCTCTACAAATCATGATTTTTTGTATCTTAAGATCTCTGCAAATCAGGATTTTCTGCACCTTAGAATTTCTGCATCTTAATACTTTTATAATTAGTTGCATATTTCATTTATTGTATAAATGAGAGTTGATCCTTACCTTGTTTACATAATTAGATCCAAATTGGATATCTCGTTTATATTTCATTTACATATTAGCCAAGAATTTTGTAGCACAAGAACTGATCCTTATCTTTTAGGATAAGAAGGTAAATATAAAAAGAATCTAAACAGGGCCCACAACACAAAAAGAAAAGAGAATAAGAGGTGAATCACTCTTAGTTTCTATTTTGCTTTGATAAAATTAAAAAGAGTGTTCCGTAGAACCTAAAATTTGTACACAACTGTATATGCATCTTTTTCATGAACTTTTTATATCTCAAGTTTATGAGGTGAGGTGAAGTTGAGTTGGGTGAAATTCATGTGAGGCAGTCCAGATAATTTTTTTCAAAGAA
This sequence comes from Brasenia schreberi, assembly GCA_036023115.1. Taxonomy (NCBI): domain Eukaryota; kingdom Viridiplantae; phylum Streptophyta; class Magnoliopsida; order Nymphaeales; family Cabombaceae; genus Brasenia; species Brasenia schreberi. The sequence goes on along the minus strand of JAYKKT010000071.1, from coordinate 11,678,981 downwards.
TTCAAACTGCCCATATGAATTTTCTCAGATTTACCTGGAATTTGGCTGAGGAGGCAACATCGCCATGCCTGTAAGTAGGTTCTCAGATTCATACAGTTAGAAGGCCATCATCTGCTGTTTTGTGCAAGCTGAACGTGTTTCATATTGTTTTTATCATTTTTATGTGACCTTCAACTTATGTATGATCAGTTTGCCAAATTTATCATTCATACACCTAAATACAGCTTGTTGTTGTTGAAGAATATGAGTTTAGAGTTATTTTTTAGTACATATAATGTCGTAGGACAGTAAAAATTGATGTTTAGAGTATTATTGTAATTGTTCGAAGTCATAAGGGTATTTTGGTAAATTTTTGTATCAGGAGTATTTTGGTCATTTTACATTTTACAGCTCCTTATATAAGGGCTGATAGACTGTATTAGGGTTTAAGTTGTTGTGATTAAGAAAGAGAGAGTAAGAGGGGGGGCGACCTCCATTGGAGGTCCGCCCCCTCCTCCGATCTCCATTTTTTCTCTCCATCTTGTGTTCATCTTTTCTATTATTGATTATCCGCTGCGCAACCACGTTTCTAACATGGTATCAGAGCGAGAATATGGTTTTATTGGAATCTGTGAAGCTACGAAGAATGCATAAATTGATCCCCTTTGGTGTCGGTAGAAAAAAAGGCAGAGTTTAGACGATTTCGTGGGTTTTTTAAGTCTTTAACAGACTCAAACGTGCAGCCCAAGTGTGCAGATTTTTTCTACCACTCTTACAATATGGTTTCATCACTCTTACTTAATATTTATCTTGTTTGATTGTATAACTGGACAGTAAGATTGTGAAACATTAGTCCATCAGTCTTTCGCAGGAATTTCTTGGATGACAGAATTGTGAAAAAGTGAAACAAACTTCATAAAATCGTGGTGTCCCTTAGATGATAATCGTGGTGTCTCTCCTGCACATCAAATGTTTGACGAAATATCCAAGAAGAACTGAGTTACCTACACATCAAGTGTTCGATGAAATGTCAAAAAGAAATATTCAATTGCACATCAACTGTTCGACAAAATGCTTGAACGAAATGTTGTTTCCTGGACATCCCTGATTTCCGACTATTCTAGGAACTCTCTGTTTGCAATCTAGTTCCCTATTGTAGGACTTGGTGATGATGCAGGTTATGGCAAAGCGTTTGTTACTGATTTCACAATTTTTATTTGAAGAATGAGCAGTTCGTAAGTGCCTACTATCTGGCGAGGAATTAGAGGTCAGGAGCATCCCATTAGAGTTCTCATCTGTTTGACGAATATATGGGATTTTTCATGTTTCCTTTGATTGATGAGACCTGAGTTGAACTTTGCTCAAACTTGGAGTCCTTTTTTCAGAGTCACTTTTGCCGAACATAGCTGTCAAGAAGGCCAACGAGAATGATTCCTTTGGGGATGAAGTAAGAAACTGCTTGATCTTGTATTACTAGTGTCTATACGACCTCAACAAGTTTCTGGCTTGAGTAGGTACCGAGAAGCTTATTGTTTCCTCTGGTAGAGGAGGTTTTTTTTACGGTCTGTACATCTGAAAGTTTGATGATACTTTTCAAGGAGACGTGCTTTGAATCTTTATGCCAATACAAGTTGATTGATTCACAAACTAACGCTATCTTATCTGGAGTTTCATTTGTAAGATTTCATCAGGATGCGATTTTGGTCTAAGACTTTTCGAAAGGTTTTTTTATTAGGCCATTCTAAAGATGTGCCAAACAATCAGTGTCGGATGCATCCATCGATAAGCATTTTCTGAATGCAATGTTCTACTACAACAAGATGTCAGATGGTCCAAATGTGACATCTACAAGATATGAAAGCGCTCGCATTTCAGGAACCATGGTTGGTCCATATTCCTTTACAAATGCCTCTGGTGGAAGGGTGATTGAAAGACGACAGAGGTTGGGTTGGAGCATTGGCGTAATTTCACTATATACAGCTCAAGTTCTTGAAATTCATAAGAAGCATCATTTAGGTTTGTGGTTTACAATAACAGATGATTCAAGAATGTTGACAGTGTAATATCATTTAATGTGGAAGTTAAGAGGTGACAGTGTCATATCATTTAATGAGCCGAATGGAGCGTTGGAAAGGTCATAGCCAAACATAGTTATTGGTGGCTGCATAACTAATCATTAAAGTTTATGGCCCCAGTCTGATTAATGATCATTAAAGCATACATGCTGCTCAATGAAGGTGACTGAATATCACTTAATGATTCAGAAAAATAGCTGAGTTAATGGAGTACTGCAGCCTACTGGACGGACCAGGTGGATGAATGTGAAGATTCTTACATGCTAGTGTGCAGACAACATTATGTGAATGGCTAAGTTATTATTGAAGTATCAATACTTGAGTGACAAGATTGAAGATTTGGAGTGTGACAATGGTGAGTGATCACTGCGTGCACAAGCTTGGGTGTGTTGGAGTTGGGGCAGTAAGTTCACTACATGCACAAGACCTTATGTTTTGATCGTTGAAGGCAAGTACATGCTGTTGAGGTGAAAACATTAGTTGAATTTTATATTTTTTGTTGGCAATTTTCTTCTTGATATGTATGCAAAAGTGGGTCAGATTGATGATGCTCGAAAAGTGTTTGATGAAATGCTCAAGAGGGCTGATAAAATTGCATGTCATTTGTGTGATTGAATGTCTCAAAGAAGCTCCTGTTAGTTAAAGAATCAAAATTTGGTCACTATTTTTTAGAAGAGCTACTGTACAGGCACCATCACCGAGTTTAATCACCTAAACTGCTCTAACATGATAAAGTATGATAGTGGAGAGGTTGAAAGGCAGTGTTTGACAAATGAGTGTTGGGAGATCAAGAGCAAGGAGCCCATAGTAAAGAAAAGAGGGAATGAAGTTGGCACAAGCAAAATCTTTGGAGGATGTGGAGGATGCTGACGCAGAACCATATTGTTTAAAAGGTTATAACCAGATAAAGTATAGTCTGTTACCTTTCTGAAGTTTTCCTCCCATACCCCTTTGGAAGAATAGGGCCATGTGCTCTAGCAAGAGAGGCCGAGAGAGATGGTAAGAGAATGCCATCATGACATGTTAAGAGGGTAAAGATCTACTTACTGGACAAGCATGCTGAAAGCTAGTGTCTTCGTCTGATTATCGATTATCAAAGTAGCTGAAATTTGAGATCGAGTACAACAACTATGGCACCGATTGGTAGCATATGCAAAGAAGATCCTAAATATTACTTTGTTGTTGCATATTATGATGTTCTAACTACAAGTACAGAATCAGCAAATGGGCAGATGAATGATGCCAATCAACTATTTGATGAAATGCCTAAGAGAGATGTCTTTGCAGCATATCAAGTGTTTGAGGAAATGTTTAAGAGAGCATGAAAATTCAAGAAAAGAGTATAGAGGATTAATGTGTTAGAAAAGTGAGATTGTATGGATTGTCATAATGATAAGTTAAGAAAGAAAGAAAGGTCGCCATGTGTGGGCATCGATGAAGAGTTGTGGGCAGGTTGGATGAAATGTCTCCAATCTGTTGATTCTTTTGAAGATTGCAGTCATGAGGATGCTAAAATGTGTTGTGACAACCAGGATGCTGCTTTATTGATGTGACAGTCAGGATGGCTGCTTTGATGGTGTGACAGCCAGGATAGATGCTTTATTGATGTGACAACCAGGATGGCTGCTTTGATGATGTGACAGTCAGGATGACTGCTTTATTGTTGTGACAGCTAGGATGACTGCTTTGTTGATGTGACAGTCAAGATGGCTACTTTGATGTTGTAACAGCCAAGATGGCTGCTTTAATGTTGTGACAGCTAGGATGACTGCTTTATTGATGTGACAGTGAGGATGGCTGCTTTGATGTTGTGACAGCCAGGATGACTGTTTTATTGATGTGATAGTCAGGATGGCTGCTTTGATGTTGTGACAGCCATGATGACTACTTTGTTATTATTACAACCAAGAAGGCTGAGTTGATAGTGCAGCCAGAGATGCTGCTTGAGATGACCAGCCAGGTGGGCTGAGTTGATATTGCAGCCAGAGATGCTGCTTGAGATGATTAGGCAAGAAGGCTAAGTTTATATTATAGCTAGAGATGCTGCTTGATATGATCAACCAAGAAGGCTGAGTTGAAGATGTTGCAGCCAAAGAAGCTGTTGAAGATTAAACCAGTGATGAAGACAGATGAAGATTTTTGGCAAGTTTGGAGTTCGAAGTATCTCACTCCCAACTTGAGGGGGGGTGTTGAAGAATATGAGTTTAGAGTTATTTTTTAGTACATATAATGTCGTAGGACAGTAAAATTGATGTTTAGAGTATTATTGTAATTGTTCGAAGTCGTAATGGTATTTTCGTAATTTTCTGTATCAAGGGTATTTTGGTCATTTTATATTTTACAGCTCCTTATATAAGGGCTGATAGACTGTATTAGGGTTTAAGTTGTTGTGATTAAGAAAGAGAGAGTAAGAGGGGGGCGGCCTCCATTGGAGGTCCGCCCCCTCCTCCGATCTCCATTTTTCCTCTCCATCTTGTGTTCATCTTTTCTATTATTGATTATCCGCTACGCAACCACGTTTCCAACAGTTGTTGCACTAGCAGGTCACAGTCCCCCATACCTCAGTGCATTAGTGATGCACATGATTGACGTCAAGTAGCTTTTTATATAGTTCTAGTGCTTAATGCCACTTGATGACATTAAATGAAGCCAATGAACAGCTCAGTTCCCTTCTAAGACTAGCTTTTACAAGGATTAACATTGCCATCCCTATCTTCCACATTTCTGCTTTCCTACTCGAGTGCAATTTTTCTCATTGCTTATATCTTTCCCTGTCCTCTCTTTCATCACTTCCTTGAGTACTCTTTTTAGGTTCCTCATCCTATGAATTCGGGGAATTTGCTCCTTGCTAACTGCTATCTCCTTCTGGAAGGTTTCAAATACCTTCTTCCCTGAATCAGAATCCATAGGGCATAGTTCGATCCTATTCTAAAATTTCCAGAATCAGAAATCGAGAGTTATCCTTCCCATTAGACTATTCTCATAAGAAAATTCAACCGAGGATGTCGATTGTCTTTGCAAATGTGTAACCAACATTCTCACAAGAGTTTCTTAATAGCCACTAAAAGGAAAACTCATGCAAACATGAGACTATTGTTAACAAAATAATAACAAATTCAAAGGCAAGTTCATAAACACAATTCTCAATGTGTAGCTAACTTTTTCATGCTAATGTTAGCAAAATAATATCAACAAAAAAACAAGTCAACACGAAGACAATATATTTTCAACTCTCTCTTCAAACTCCCGGGCACTTGCGAGACATAACCTCATTGGCTTTTGCACGGGCTACTTGCACAATTCCATGTGTGCCATATACGAGTTAAATCTATCAATCGCTTCCTCAAAATTATCATGACTTTGTACAAAGCTCCACTATATCTATGTATGTGGTTGACATGATTCCCAAGAGTCATATATTCTTCATTGTATGCCTTCAAAGACAAAATAATACTTGTGTCGCTACATAAAACATCGAAAGAGAAATGAAAATCAATTGAGAAAGCTATTTGAATAGATGTAAGTGAAGTGAGTGATCTTACGCTCTAAGGAAGGGCTTTGATCCAACTTAACGAATCCTCTTATACAATGAAAATTGTTTCCTTGTGTAAAAGGAGAATTGACAACTCAATGAAAAAAACACATGATAAACTAGTGTAATGGATTGCCAAGATGTTAACGGTGAATTCTTTCAACACACCCATTCATATTTGGATTGCCAAGATGAGACAGACTGGACAGCTACATGAATGCATCATAACAATAACAAAAGAATCATATTCTAAAAACTAGTCTAATGGATTCAAGTAAAGGAAAGCATCATGAACCAACAATATGAATATTTAATATGAACCATGATTACTCAACACGAGCCATCAATCGACCTCTTTTGGAATCATCTAAACTCGACCGAATAAGAACCACAAAACATTGATTTGACACTACTGAACATGAACCCTAACAAAAGTACGTGAGAGAGAGAGAGAGAGGAGATATCGGTCGTCTGGCTATCCCAAGTAAGATACATTGCTTGAAAGTTTAATCAGGAGATTGGAAGCGGTCACGGTCAAGGCAAATAAGTGAACAATCTTATTATCCAGTCCAAATCTTCATCTTGCGAAAATATTGGAAAATGGTACTTGCAAAATAGGCGCAGTCTCGAGGAGCAGAGGAAACCCAGACAAACCACATGACGATCACTATTTGAGTACCGAACACTGAAAGTGAATTTTTCCTTTTGACAATAAGCTACTATTTCTATAAATGGTTTTTCAAAGTAGTAGGTTTTAATTGACATTTTCTTCTTTTGTGATCGTGTAATGTAAGATTTTTTCCACATTTTTTTACTTCGAGAGATCTTTGTTTGTATAATGTTCTATGAGACCCCCTTGTATCTTCTTCCATCAAAAGAATTTCTATCTTTTGGTAAGAATAAAAAAAAACCTAGGACACCACTCAGTGGTGGACTTCGAAAATTTTAGGTCAGTGAAAGTCTAGTTTGATGAAATTTATGTGAGGTGTTGCATATAATTTTTTGAAAAACTTGGACTGCTTGTATAGATTTTCGATAATTTCTTGGACTTCATGTGAAATGGCCACCTCACATAACCCACCAATAGGTCTTCCAGTCTCTCCCATCTTCTACCGCGTGAATCTGTTTTCCATTCATGGAGTGGTTTTAGTAATATGCTTTGAGAGTTCATTTTGGTATAATGCATAATATTTACCACTCTTTGGCTGTTAAGGGTCAAAATAAAGGAGCATGCACTTCCCATTGCCATAATGACACATATAGACATGTCTGGTTTTGAGTAAACGGAACCGGTGATCTAGTTTGCACAAGAAACCTAGAACCTGAAACCGAAGTGCCTAGGGACTGGTTTCAGTTTCGGAACTGTCCCGAAATTGTTAGGGTGGTTTCAAATTTTTTAAATAAAAGGATACAGGCGCACCCTCCAAGAATTAAACTCTCACCAACTGCAATTATAGGGGCACTTCCTACCAGTGAGCTAACAATTTGCTCGTGATAAAAGAGTTTCAAAAAGGTATTTATAAAATACTTTGCGGTCTCTGGTTCCGGATCCATTTTCGGAGATCATGAACTGTAGCAAAACCGAAATCGGAGAGTCCTTGATTCCGATTGCTGGTTCTGTGACGGTTCAGTTTCAGTAGGTTGGTTTCGAGCTGGCGGCCACGTCTACACATATACACAAACACATACATATCCATCTATTTAGCCATCCATCCATCCATCTATTTGTTTACACACACATACACAAAACACCCACACACATATATACATGCACGCACAAACTACTGCGCTTTGTATGTGTCTCTTTTACATTCATCGATCTAATATAATAAGAAGAAGAAGAAGAAAACACCTATGCTGGTAGAGGAGTGCTGCTTCCATTAGCTATACTTAGAACTTGGTGATGACAGAGTGGTGTCTTTATCCAATTTTGATATAGTGAATCACATAGAATTTGTTTGAGGTGGTTTCTTAGAAGGAAATTGATCCTCAAAGTATATAAGTTTTCATTTTTTCACAAGTCCCCGAAAGATAATTCTCAAGATCCTTCTGCTAAAATCGGGAAATGGAGAGAACATGTGAAGGGAAAGCAATGGTTGGAAAGGTTACTGACAACTCTCCCATTCAAGATGAAGCTGTTTTCGTCCTCCAAGATGCATATTGGAGTCTGAAGAATGGGACATTTTTATACCACAAGGTAATTCTCCTTTACATATGGCCCATTCTCAAAGTCTTCCTTCAAGAAGCCAGCCAGAAAGAGCCAAGGCTGGTCGGGACCCTGTTATGAAAAAATCAAAGGATTATTCGTTAAGAGTCATCCTGATATTCTTTCTCAATTTGATGCTTAGCTTGGGCTCAGAACTTAACTTGAATTATTTTCAAATCATTTCATTATCTATAAATTAAATTCACTTGGGATTTTAGGAGTCACTTTAATAACCTTGAAGATCCTATCCTATTAATGGAAATTTATTAGAAGCACCATCAAAAAAGTAATTCAATGTTAACTTATTAAGAAATCACCCTTGCATGGCCAGTCCCAAGCCTAGATAAAGAGGAGGGTTGTGTTAGGCCTCTGACAGACAGCGTAAAACTTTATCGAATTTTTATACCATAGATTACACAAATTATAAGCATTGTTTTGAGATGTCCCCGCCTACCAATACACTACAGAGTCCGAATGCAATGAAAAATAAGCAAAGGCTACTACATTTTCGCCCGAATGTAGTGAATCAATTGCAGAGAGGGTTCCCACATCATGAACGGGTGTGGGTAAAGAAGTTAGTCCTGCTACATTGCCGACCGAATGTAGTGAATAAATTACAGAGAGGGCCTCTGCATTTTTAATATGGACGGATGTGGGGGGCAAGGAAGCTAGTTCTAGATAATAAGATTTGTATTGGTTCTTGGAATATCGGAATATTGTCCAGTAAGCTAATAGAGGTGGTAGATACTATGATTCGGAGAAAGATTCATATTCTATGTTTATAAGAAACAAAGTGGGTTGTAGATACTATGATTCGGAGAAAGATTCATATTCATCGATTTATTGGGGGTATGTTGTTGATTTGGTTTTGGTTTATTCCTTTTTTTAGTTGTTGTTTTCAATTATTTGTTATTAATTTCTTGCCAGAAAACTCATTAGGTTTTTCAGCGAAAGACGTGCTTAAGGCGCGTTTGTCACTTGTTGAGAGACGTGGCCCAAGCATGTCTGTCACGTTTGGGAGACATGTCTCGATTGTTTGTATATGTATCATAAATTTTCTTTCTTGTTATGAAGTTATGACTCATAGGGTATAAGTAAACTGTTATAAGGTCACCACTTCATCTAGGAGATGCAATGTAGTGTCCTATGAAAGATACTCCGTAAACAACAACGATGAGAAGAAGAAGTTGGCCCTTCATATTATGAAGAAGACACGTCAACCTCAAATACTAAGATTGATATTTCAGACAGTGAGGATGAGGGATCCACTGATATGCTGGGATTATTCCCTAGCTTTGAAGGTCACGTTACCTATAAGTCCTAACAGGAATAGGTAATTTCTAACTTTAGTGAAATTTTATATTCAATATCAATACTCTCTATTCTAACTAACTATGTAAATGTATATTTACATACAATATTAAAAGTGGTAAAAGCTCGCACTCTCTATATTGTTGGTACAACCTATCCAGAAAGAAGACAGATATGAGGCTTGATAATTGGGTTGAGATTGTATATAGGAGTATACTCGTTAGGCAAACATATTTGCTATATGAAATGATAGACTGTGTATTATTGACTACTTTTATCAAGTGTTGGTAACTAGACACAAACGACTTTTACATGTCATGGGGTAAGATAACTATCACACTTTACGATGTTCACAATATACTTAGTCTTTCAATAGAGGAACAACTTTTTACCTTGGCACAAGAGATGATGCATACAAGCAAGAAAGATATTTTAAGTGATATGTTATAGATGAGCATCGATGAAGTAGTGCTACAGATTAAGTTTGGTGTCATTAAGTTTGATATTCTTTGAATTAATTTTTTAAGTAGAGAACTAAGTAACAAAAATAAGGCTTTATTATATTTGTTGTATCAGCTATGTTATACATTATATCAGGATAAGTCTAGAGATAGAGTGTAAATAATGATCATGAATCTATTGGTATATGATGTTTGGAGGGTTGATATTTATATATAGGGTACATCAATATTAGCATGTTTGTATAGACAGCTGAGAAATACATATAAGATAAAAGTACAACTTAGTTAACATATTTCTTTGCTCTAAGTAAGAATGTGTACTATTATTGCTTGCTATATGTATCTTTCATATAGTCATTTTTCAGAATTTAACAAGTTATATGTTTTAATTTTAGATATGCATTTGTAAGTACTTATTAGCTTTGAGAGTTAACATGTGCCTACATTGGCTGGAAAGAAAACCATGAGTAGGAAGATGGATGGGAAGTGTGTGTCACAAAAAATCTCTTGTTGATTGGCTTGCTAAATACTGTAAGTAATTAGATTTGATGATAACAAAACATGTATTTTATAAATTTTCATTTATGTTCGTAATCCTTTAGTTAAACATAACCATATATGTTATATATTCTTACTTACTCTTTTCTGCAATGTAAATTGATTAACAACCGTATAATTATGCAAAATATTTGGATTATAATGCATATAAGTTATCCATATACCACATATGCATTCATTATGTAGATGTTATGAAACCTTATATGTCATATAGTAGTTCGCTAGTTTGGTCGTTGTCAAAGCATCTCAGTTGCACTGATAATACCCTCCATTGCAAAGAGACATGTAAAGTCCCATGCGTATTAAGGTACAATATGAGTCACGTGATGCTACTTCGGAGGCACAATGCTCATATTGTTTTGAGCTTACCTCAGTATTGTACCCTCATAAGTGTGATGAGTTGTACATAGTGCAGTACATTCAAAGGATGCGTCGATTTATTTTGAGAGATTTTATCAATCAGTTGCATCCTACTCAATCTACTCCAGTTAGGTAGAATGATATATCATTTGTCATGCAAGTAAACGATTTATTATATATTAGTAGTATTTCTAACTTTGTATTGCTTTGATTCTAATACTAACTTTTTCGGTTGAATTTCTTATACCAATGCCTTTTTACTATATGTGACACACTTGCACCAATGTTAGTATATTCAGAGTATGTACCATGGTCATTATTGGTTGACCTTGTGTTGCTAGGCCTATTAGAGGCATATGAGCAATGTTGTCAGCGAGTACATTGGTTAACCATGTATGAGGATACGTGACATTTTGGGATGGAGTTGTATGTTTGACATCATCAAGTGCACTATAATAACTTTCAATCTTCTTAATCATCATATAATAGTACTTTGAACAGTTGTCTTCTTCTCTCAATCGAAAATGTTTTTGTTCGAGTTGTTTACCATTTTGTAATATACACAAATGATATAATGTTTGAAGTATAACACATAACAAACAACTTCTATTCAATTAAGGGAGATGCGGGACATGAGTGTCACCCACTTTAAGGAGAGATGAGTTTGGATTCCCCTTAAGTGGGAGATGTGGTAGAACTGCATATCCTTCTTAAAGGCAAACATATTCCTAGCGCGTCTCTCTTCATCCTATGCCACGTCTCTCGACAAAATTCTGACAAGTAAATGATTTTGTCAAAAATTGTGAAATATCTTCAAACACGGAAAACACCCAAAACATAAAACAAACCTACAAAATACAAAGATATTACTAAGAATCAACCTTTTAAGACCAAGAAAAATCTAAAAATTGATTGAATCAACCGTCTCTTTGTTTTTCTTCTTTCTTGTTTCATTTGATTTTGATGAGGCTCATAAAAAACTAATCGGTAATAGTTGGTCATGAATAAGATACTAGTACCTCTCAATGGACGAAATGTTGGTTGCCAAAGTAAGAAGAAAAAATCATCGTATTTAGGTGTGGAAAGGAGAGAGAAATTGTTATTGGGGTATTTTAGGTTTTTTTTAAATATGGGGTGTGTGGATAGTAAAAGGGGTGTGCATTTAGTAATACCCTAGTTAATATTGTCATCTTTATCATTAAATGAACCAGCAAATAATTCATCTAGGAGCAACATGGCATAGGGTTTATCAGGCACCGCTTTGTCCCCACGAAAAGTGCTTTCTCCTTTGGGTTCAATGGAGAAGTTGAAACCAGATGCAAAACCCGGGTATCATACCTCATGACCTTCTACTTGTGAGTTGATCCCTTAACCAATTGAGCTATTGCTCGTATTGAAATTCTCATAATTTTCTAATGATTAATGGTGTGTAGGTTGGAATGAGCTCGTGATGCATTGTGGCTCTAGTATCAATTTCTTTAATTAGAGATGGATTTCCAGTTTAATTTGGTCCTCAAGTGAGATTATCCATAGCAAATTTCTACAATTACACAATAAAACTTGTCTTTTTTTGCCAAAGTGTTGTTCATGGTGCAACCTGTGTGTATCTATCACCAACAGTATATCCAGTCTTAAGTAAATTTTCCTATCAATTGGACTTCACCAATTGACGCATGATAGGGCTATGTGAAAACAAAGAATCCATGTAGATGACCCCATCTAATATCAGGAAAGGCTTAGTTGTATTAGATTCCAGTTTGATTTTCTTATTCTTGTGCTTGGAACATCACGCGGGACTTCATAAAGTGTGATTAATAGTTGAGGTGATAAAACAAAATAACATATAATACACATGCAAAGTATAGAAGAACAACAATATTCTTTTACTTTTTTAATTCAAATTTCTATAGTTCATCATACCAATTGAAGGATGGAGCTGTTTATAAAAATTATACACTTAAAGATATTATGCATCTCTCTCTGTATGTATATATATATATATATATATATATATATATATATATATGAGGAACCAATGGTTTTGGTTCTAAGTGGAACCACCTCTTTCTATATCACTAGTTTCATTGCAGTTGTTAGGTTAGCATTCGGTCGGTTTTAGATCTAGTTTGGTTTTGGTCTGAACCATGGGATGCATTCGCATGACAAGACCCATGAAGGAGAAAGTGCTTTTTGTGGGGACAAAGCGGCGCCTAATAAACCCTATGCCATGTTGCTCCTAGATGAAGTATTTGCCAATTCACTTAATAATAAAGATTGGTGCCGATAGTTAACTCAACATGAGCTAGATCATTCTTTATTGTTTTTTTCCAACACTTTTGTGTGGTCTTCCTCTTCCTCTTTAATATTTTTACAATCTATTTTCTCATACATTCTTATTGGAGCTTCTTCTGGTTGTCTTTCTACATGTCCAAACCATCTTAAATGATTTTTCCTCATTTTATCCTCTTAAATGATTTTTCCTCATTTTATCCTCTATTGGTGTCACTCCCAATTTGTTTCTAATAACCTCATTATATATATAGTCTTTCTTCGTGTGACCATTCATCAATCTTAGCATCTTTATTTCTGCCACGAACATCTTTTGTACATATTGATGATTAACTACTCAACATTCATAAGCATAAAACATAGCAAGTCTAATTGTTGCTCTATAATATTTATCTTTCAACTTTAAATCTTCTTGTTACATAAAATACTTGATATCTCTCTTCATTTTAACCAACCTGCATTAATTTTATGTATAGCATCTCCTTCAATTTTTCTATCTTTAAAATTGACCCTAGGTATTTAAAACTTTTCTTATGAAGGATGTATGTCAATCTTAATTTCTATATTTTTTGAAATAACCAAATGATCAAACTCACATTTCATATATTTTGTATTTGTTATACTAAGTCAAAAACCTTTACTTTCATATATCCTTAAAGAAGTTTGTCATTCTTTCATAGGTCTTCATACATGTTTTTACACCATCATATATGTCTCTTATAAGATTTATATAAGTCAATGGGTACATTTCTTTTTAAAGTTATCCAAAAAACACCTCTTGCCACTCTATCATAATTTTTTTTTAGATCAATAAATATTATGTGAAGATTCTCTTTTTCCGCTCTAAATTGTTTCATAAGACATCGCAATAGGTGAATCACTTCAATGGTAGATCTATTTGACATGAATCCAAATTAGTTCTCTATTGTACACGATACTTTTCCTAATTTACGTTTATTAGTGTACTCGCTCTTCATTCTTCATGAACCTTTTGGTTTCTCTATATTTCATTAAATAGTTTATAAGCCAAGTGTTCCCTAGCTTTCCTATACTTTTCCATACTTCTATAGGAATATTGTTTGGTCCAACAGATTTATCAACTTTTATATGTTAAATAGCCTCATTAACTTTATTATTTTGAATACGTTGTTAGAAATTATAGTTTATATACTTTTCTGATTTGATTAACTCTTCTAAACTAATACTAATGTCTATATTTTCGTTAAAAAATTATAAAAATAAATTTTCATCTATTTTTATATCATCATTTGTCACTAGAATCTTGTGATCCTCGTCTTTGATATATCTAATAAAAATAAGATCATTAGTTTTTTATCTCTAGCCTTAGTTATCCTAAAAATATTTATTTCACCTTTTTTTAGCTAAATTTTTTATATAAATTATCTTCAATTTTAGTTTTTGATTCACTAATGGCCATTTTCACTTTTTTCTTTGTTTTTTCATAAGTTTCTTAAGTTTCACTAGTCTTCTTTGGATAATGCAATTTGTAACATTACTTTTTTGCCTTAATTTTATCTTGGATCACTTACTTCACCACCAAGCTTCCTTTTGTGTCGGTACGCCTCCCTTAGATTTACCTAACAAAACGTGTACCTACGTAATTCTAAGCATCTCCTTAAAAAACTTCTTGTTTCAATATATATTCTTCTTACTTTCAAGGTTTCACCATTTAGTCTGAATAACTCTATGCACACTTTTCTTCTGTATCAATTCTTTTACCACTGAAAGTTTATGTTGAGTAGTCAAGTTTTCTCCTATAATGACCTTCCAATCTTTAAAACTCAATCTATCTTTTTTACTATAAACAAAATAATCAATTTGTATTTGTAACAAGCAACTCTTATAAGTAATTAAATATTCATCTTATTTTTTGAAGATTGTATCGGCTAGAAAGAGATCATATGCCATAACAAAATTAAAATCTCCCTACCTTCCTCATTTAAATCTCTAAAACTATAGTTTCCATGACAATATCCTAATGTTTTTTTACCGACATATCCATTTCAATCTCCTCCTAAACAAATCATCTCTTTGTGGAATTCATTGAATTACTTTATCTAACTAATCTCAAAATGCTTCTTTATATTATCTTCTCGTCCTATTTGGGGTGCATATATACAAACTATATTCAAAGCCTCTATTCCTAACACTAATTTCACCTTCATAAATAAGTTCCTATATCGTTGTATATCCACTACACTATCTTTTAAATATTTATTTACAATAATACCAACTAAGTTTTGAGGATTGTATCGGCTATAAAGAGATCATATGCCATAACAAAATTAAAATCTCCCTACCTTCCTCATTTAAATATCTAAAACTATAGTTTCCATGACAATATCCTAATATTTTTTTACTCAGTCTCCTCCTAAACAAATTATCTTTTTGTGGAATTCGTTGAATTACCTTATCTAACTCGTCTCAAAATGCTTCTTTATACTATCTTTTAGTCCTATTTGGGGTGCATATATACAAACTATATTCACAACCTCTATTCCTAACACTAATTTCACCGTCACAAATAAGTCCCTATATTATTGTATATCCACTACACTATCTTTTAAATCTTTATTTATAATAATACCAACTCAGTTTTGAGTCTTTTCCTTTCTTGAATACTATAATTTAAAACTTATATCCTCAATCTCCTTTGCTTTTTCTATAACCAATTTTGTCTCTTGTAAGCATAGAATGTGAAATTTTCTCCTAATCATAGTACCTACTACCTTCATTAGCTTGTTAATCAATGTTCCGATATTTGAAGTACAAATATGAATCTTATTATCCAAAACTTAAAACAAACCAAAAGCAAACTAGAATTGGAACTGCTATAAAATTGAATCCATAACCACATTTTGAAATCGGACCGGAGCTAATAGGATTAAAACCAAAAACAAAACCTAGTGCATGTTAGTTCTTGGTCCCTAGTTTACCCAAAATCGGCATGTCTACTTTGAACTCTTTGCCATCCTTTCATGAGCCAAGCTAAGCCCAATCAACCGATACTTTTTGTTATACCCTAAATAAAATAGCCATTGTTTATTTGAATTTTCCTATTATAGAAAGGTTTAAGCAAATTGATAATATACCTTAAATATCCTAATAAACTTAATTTGAATTTATGGTTTACACAAAAGTTTAGAAATTATGATTTGACCTGCTCTTGCAAGTTGAGCATGTTATGCTCATGTTAATGGTTAATTCACATAAGACAAGCCAAACTGTGAGCAGTTCAGTTTGTTGCAATAAAAGGTTTCAATTGTCAAGAAAATAAAGGCACAAAAAGTCTTGAGCAAGATTAAAATTTATTCAGAGCAACAAATTTCTTTTTTTGTCATAATGGAAGCCCCAATCTCAACAGACACTCTCACACCACCTGACATAAAACCTCGAAAAAGGATCACAAATGCTATTAGGAAATTGAGATTTCTTCATCAATACATATTAGAAACCAGGAAAAACGGAATCGTGCTTACCCATTGCTTTTCAATGATATAAGTGTAATTTAAAAAAATTTAAAGATTTTGAAAAGAAAACAAAGGACAATATTATGGGTAGGATCCAATCACTCTACAAACTAAAGCATGTATGTACTACTCCCAAAAGCATCTATACAATCCTCTCATAGGAAATGTTAGTGTATATCTCTGAAGATAACATGATTTCTTGAGTGGTATGCACTCAAGAGATCAAATTTAAAACCCGGAAAAAGAAAGTTAGGATAGTGTTATTCTTTGAGGTACAATATACTTTAACTTTTAGGTTTATTTGCCGCCATTAATATCAAATAACCGAATGCAATGGACTTCGGCAAATACCTTTAGGATACAACAAAGACTCCCAGTTCGTCTTACAAGAACGCAACTGAGTTTTAGATAAACCGACAAAACAAATATGATAATGTTACAAATTCAATTAATACTATACTAAGACTTATAAACTCTCTTTAAAAACTAAGTATGAAAGTACTCACACCATGAGAGAAAAGTTGAATAAATATTTTTTAAACACACCACTATATATATACACAGTAAAGATGTAACTCATGATATGTTATTAATAAGTATAATTGTCACTCAAGAAGGTAGCTATTAATATCATAACATGATTGTTAATTACAAATAAGTTACAACCATTATCACATACTACTAATGAGCACAATTACCTCTCAAATAAGTGACTTTTACTACTACATACAAAATACTCACGAGTTACAATATTATCAAGAGTTACTAATGAACATAATTATCACTCAAGATATGGCTATTAATGTCATAAGATGGCTACAACCATAACCCTTCACCATGTATTTAGAAAATCACCCAACAAGAAGCTCTTAACAACCAACAGTTGGTTGTTCAAGTGGGTCAGCACTTGTTCCCTTAAGCATGGGTCTTCAAGTCTTGTGGATGGATGAAACCACCACTGGAGAAATTTTGACCCATAGTGGGTCGACCCGGCTCAAACTAGATTAGTCGGTTTCCAGACATCTGGTGGTTTAGACCACAAGAAAATCCTCTATCTTTAATCAATATTCGATTCACTAACTTGGCACTGGTTAATCCAACGATTAACTATCAGTTATGGTACTTAACCCTTCATTAACTTGTTTAATTAGATAGTTCGTACAATGATGAGCAGTGATGATTATTAGGCAGGTTTACAAGCAGAAACAATGAAACTGGACAAAGTAAAGCATTTTTGTAAGAAGCTTCTACATACAAGTGCAAGCTTTGAGAGGGATATACACATAAATAACCTTCTATAGCGAGTACGAAAAGATGCAAAATCTCAAATAAATTCACATTTGGCAAATGGGGTTCGAAAATAAATTAACGTTGTAGCAGCAACTCATAGCATATGGTGGGCCTCGATTTGGTTGAGCCTGAATTAGACTTATTTGGATTTACGTTAAATTGGATTTCAGTTGGATCATATATCGGATTAGCATTGGTTTACATGGTGGATGTAGACATGGTCGGTTTGGAACCGGCAAGGCAATTTGAATTAGAACCGAATCAAGTTGAAAAATGGAACCGCTCAAACCGGAACCAAACCTGGAGATAGTTTGGTTCGGTTACGGTTTAGGGTTTCTAAGAATTGGATCTGACAATTCGAAACCACAGGTTGCGTTTCCTTTTGAATCTTTTTCATTTCTCCAATAAATTCATAGTTGTTATTGTCACACCCATTTTTCTTAAAATACCGAAACTACACCAACTCCATCACTCCCTTTTTTTTCTCCTGCAAATGCAAACCCCACTATAATATATGAAATGTTACTGGTTCGTTTAAATTTCAAACGATAAACCGCTTAGTGTGAATGATTGTGTTACAATGAATGATGGAACTGAAGACAACAATTGCCAGATCCAATTCTTAGAAACCGCTACAATGCTACAAGTTGCTCCCTGCAATGCTTGTCTTAGCAGAATGAGCTAAAATACGTGGCCTCAAAGGATGTAGCCCACTGGCTAGAGGGCTGCCCCTGGAGGTATTCAAGAAACCGCTACAATCAAGCCACAGTTTAATTCGGTTCTAGATATCGAGTAGTTTGACTCGATTCAGTTCAATTTCAGCAGTAAAAAACTGTTCTAGATATCGAGCAGTTTGACTCGATTCGGTTCAATTCTAACAAGAAAAAAAAGTGACGGTTCTAATGTTGAAATCAAACCATGAGAAACGAAACAAACCATCATATATATAAAGTTTATATACTTATCTAGATACGCATCCTCATAAATTTGTAAGTGTAAACCCATGATTCAAAACCGAACCAAATTGGAACAGTCAGTTCCGTTGAGCACGGTTTGGTTCAATTCTCTAAAAACTAAGAACCAAGAATAATTCGATTCAAGGTTGAGACTAGACCCGAACCATGAAGACCCTTAAGTTGCATTCTTTGGCAACGTCAGGGATTCAATACCCGCCAAGTGTGGATCTGAAGGGTCTGCCTCACTCCATCTTGCCTGTTAGGAAGAAAAAGATAAACATGAGCCGTAAACAACACAATCAAGAGCTCGAAAGAACATAAACAGATTCACAAGCTTGTGTTCGAACTAGCTCATTGTGACGCGTTCGAACATAAATTATTCATTAATATGCAAACAGAACCTAGCTCATAAAGGAAGCCAGCCGAACAGAGTCCAGCCTTACACAATAACACACAGATGTATCTCATGCCATACGTGTCACATGTCCCAGTGACACCATCGAATGAACAAGGTATATTCGGTTATACGGCATACAGAATAACATCTACCGTCCCTTCTCAGAACCAAACATTTAGCGATAGCAGAGGCCGATTAAAATACCGCAGCATGTTGCATCTCAAATAATTTATCAAGAAAACAAAATTAAGCAATGTACTCGAATTATTTCAAGTACATCAGTTCAGACTGGAGAACACCTCCATTCTGCTTGGGCTCACCCCAAAATTTCCCTCCTATCAACAGAGTTGTTCAAAATTACAGAAGTCATGAAAATGTTCGAATTTTACAGATTTCCTGACTACTAAATACGGTGAGCATAATCACTGTGGTCGACAGAAATTCACCGGCCAGCTCTTCATGCTTTAGAGCTTTCCTTTTCATTATCTGGAGCCCCCGCCGTGACGCCAACTTCGGCTGGACGAATGATGCGGTCATACAATGTGTACCCAGCCTGCAAATTGTGCAACATAATAGCACTCTCAACTCTTTGAAGAATTCCGAGAAAAAGATTAACCAATTAGAAATCATCAGGAAACAAGATACAGCAGAAGCAAACATATATAAGAAGAGAAGTAGCACGTTCAGTCTCTAATATGATGTATGCATCAACGGGTTGAATTGAAAGGAACAAATCACACTTATGTCGGAAAATGGATTGCCACTTCATTTCCTACATGTGCAAGAATACCATGTGACGAAACAAAACATATTCATACTAAAGCTTGCAATAAAGTGTGTCAAGGAAGATAGCAATACCACGGGCAAGGGTACACTCATGGTGTCACCGTTGAGTAGGCAACATCCCTAGATTCAAATACAGCCTCCCAGCAAAACAGAATAGGGAATATAAGGCTTTTCAAATGAAAAATAGGTAATGAAAATTGATCGTGAGACGTAAGAGTTCAATCTTAAACACCATAATTAGTTAACCAGCATAGCTTTGTGCAAACACAAAACTGACGGTAGAATTTTTCCTATTATTGCCATTAGCATGTTGTGGCAAGAAGACTTATAGATGCTTAACACGATCAATCCCATGATAGTGATACAATTTGTCCTTGATCTTAACCTTCGTGAATGGAGAGAGACGTGCTTCCCATGAATATGGAGGAGTCCAAAGTGAAACACCATCTCTTACAGAGTAGTTTTTAAACCAAGATCCCTCATCTAGTACCTCTTGAATGTACACCCCAGTAACAAAATTGTAATCAGGAAGTTAAACTTTTATTCTTTAGCATGAGATTTAGTAAGGCATGTTACCGTTGCACAACCAATAACTCAAATTAAAGTTCAAAATATTCTGAGAAGAGGCCTTCCCGCGAGATTGACAACACATTTACGCTATTTTCTTTGGTATTTCGCAGTTGTGGCTAACAAATGGAAGGTTCTTGTTGAACATGTCTACAGTTGCCTACATTCATGAATTGGAATGGATTAACTTCTAGGTACTTAATCTGCTAGAACAAATTAAGACTTGCTGAAATTCAAATTCAGTAAATTCTGTCCACCCTACCAGATCCAAAAAATTGATGTCAACAACTTGCTACTCATTGTTCCTTTAGTTTTTCTCTTTCATGAGAGAGATCACCTATTCCTCTATATGGAGTTACCTTTATATATATATATATATATATATATATATATATATATATATATATATATGAAAAGCAAACTTGGTTCTGCCTATTGGTTATATTGATTTTACTCTTTGCCGCTGGACCCTTTTCCTTCAATGGGAATCCACAAATTAAGATCTTAACTTGATATCAACTTAGACTTCAATTATATACTGATGATTAAAATCGCACAAAGCTTCAATTCTCAATTAGATCTTAATCACTTCTTTAATGCTTTCCTTCCAATCACAAATTGAATTTTGTCGAGAGTAGTGATGAGAACAGTTGGGACACTCAAAGAAAGTATTCTTATAAATTTCAGCTCAACAGAAACATTGTACAAGAGAAGAGGAAAGATGCATTTCACAATTTCACTAAGTGCAGTTGACTTTCT
The DNA here is from genome assembly GCA_036023115.1 of Brasenia schreberi. Lineage (NCBI taxonomy): Eukaryota > Viridiplantae > Streptophyta > Magnoliopsida > Nymphaeales > Cabombaceae > Brasenia > Brasenia schreberi. The sequence continues at coordinate 11,657,964 of JAYKKT010000071.1, read as the reverse complement.
CCTCAAGGCATACCTTCAAGACAACAGCAACAGTGCCAGGTGGCTTTGAAGCATCTGGTACTTGAAAAACGGCATTATGTCTATTGGGGTCAAAATTCTCATTGACGGACTCAAACTTTTCTACTCCAAACTTCCTGAAAACCTATAGGAAAAAGCGTCCAGCAATGGACAGCATAAATTAAAATAACATGGAGCCATAAGCTACAAATGAGGATTTGGAAAAAGAAACTAACAAAATAGAATTAATTATTACTAGAAAAATTGAATACTTGCTTGGATTAGCATAAAGGGCAATGTTGTAACATATGATTTAATATGTATGACTATGTATTGTATCTTTAGCAATTTTGATACAATACATCCTTGTATACCCTATGTTGTAAGAGGCCGAAGACTTCTTATATCTTTACTCGTATCAATTAGTAGTAGTAATTTCATAAAAATTACATGAATCCATACATATAGTATCATTGGGCATTTACTACACAATTAGTTATGTTGCATGGAAAAGGATACATAAACTGATGCATAAAGGAGAGCGGGACTAAATGGCAAATATCAAAAAGTTAGGAAACGAGGAAATGTATATAATATGTATATATATGTGTGTGTGTGTGTGAATGAGTGTATGTGTGTGTGTGTGAGAGAGAGAGAGAGAGAGAAAATGAGTGTCTATAACATGAAAAACAAGTCATAAATGTAAAGTATTATCCATAAATATAAAAAACCATGATAAAAGAATATATATATATATATATATATATATATATATATCTTCTACACGCACATGGAGATGACCTTATGATCGGTTGTCAAGCATCCCAACCAACTGACCTACGGAGGAGGGCATGGTTAGGATCAGCAACTTTTTTATATAACATTATTCTTGTTAGCCAAAACATGTTCGGTGCGGTTCCCCGTTCAGGTGCCATTCCAAAATGGGAAACTTTGCCTCGGCAATGTTTCGATGCATCATTGCAGTTAAGTATTAGATATGTACAGCCCTGAGAAAAAGGATGTACACTCAAGCATACTACACAGCGCGAAAACTCAGATCTGATCTACCTCATTTAGTTGCTTATCCGTCATCTCAACACCCTCCAGAAGTGTTTTTAGAAGTGGAACTGCACCAGAAGAATCCTTTGTAGGGTCAATCTTCGCAAAGCTATCTTTGACAACGGAAGAGGCTCGCCCTAGGTTATCAGCAACATCTAACAAGCTTTTGGCAAAACTCTGCAACACAAACATAGAGTACTAAGAAGTGTCCAAGGAAGAAAAAGGAAAAAGACAAACCACACGACATAAAAAAGAGTCAGCATTAAAGGATTATCAAAATGACCATCAGATTTCACACTATCAACATCCTGCAAAGTAAACCTGTATTGCAAACTTCTTTGAATTTTCTGCTTCGCGCTTTGTTCTATCTATGACGTTTTCCATTTCTGCATAGCTACAAAGAACTTTATCCTGCATCTTCTCAATCTCCTTATGTTTAGACTTTAGCAGTTCATCCTTCTCTACTACTAATTTGACGAGGTCATCAACAGAAAGATCCCCCTCAGCATCTGAATCAGAAAATTCAATTCTTTTAGTACTTCTCCTTTTCCTCTTCCCAGAGCCAGAACCACTAGTTTCCGGCCCGGAACCTGTCTTCTCAGTACCTTCTTTAGCATCAATCTTTCCGCCTTTTTCATTAAGATCTTGGCTGCTGGCTTGAGAGGTGGTATCATGGCCTTTATCAGAAATATGATCATCTGAAGATTGATTAGTCTCTTTTTCTGCAGTCTGAGGGGATGCTGACGATGAAATGCCAAATCTCTGAAGAACGTCACCAAGAACTGAATAATTCATAGCGGGTGCCATTTTCATGGACAAATACTGCCATTAAAGTGTCATAGTTAAAGAGCATATATGACTAACAAACTGCAAAGCCAAAACTATCTGACTTAATACTGGACGAAATAACAAATTCCTACCAAGTAGACAACAAGATAAAGACTTGTTCGATCAGTATGAGGAACACACACACGTGTACACTATATATCATCAGCAATATCCCGTATCGGTTGTCAATAAAGACAATAAGATAGAAACTTGTTCGATCAGCCTCACACGCGCACGCACACACAAAAAAATCATCAAAATATTAGTTCTCGGAAAAAATGGTGGCAAATCATCTCCGAACGCTGCATAGATGGCTGAAGATAAATTCCTGTACTGGTTTCCCATAGTTTGATGACTCCCTTGAATTCGAAATTTACCCATAGGTGAAAGAAAACGAGAATACTAAATCCATTGTGGTGATCTTCCAATCAATTACACGACTCAAGGACAGCAGTTTCAGAAAAAGAAAAAGAATCAAAACAGGGAATAAGGTAAGAGAAGGATATAAACTCGGCCTTAAACCCCAAGACCTCGCTTAAACCCTAGACGTCACGTAACAGCAAAAACAAACAATCATTACTCAAAGAAAACCACCCAACTGGAAGCCAATGAAGAAAGGAAAGGCGTCAAAGGAGGGAATAAAATGACTGTTACCGGTTGCTCGGCCGTCGCTGCGAAGCCGGAACAACCGAAACGGCGTTGGAGGCGGCAAGGAGAGACGCCGAACAGTCGACTAGCGCCATCCTTGAGAACCATGCGAAGCGCCGCCATGGAGGAAGCGTTCACAATCTTCAGCTCAACAGAAAAGGGGTTTGCTTTCTTCTTCTCGCCACCTGCTGCACCAGAGAGAAGCCGACAGAAAAAGGAACGAGGGTAACCGTTGCCTTGCACCGCACTCTCTTCCTGAGTTGCCTAATTTGTGCCCTTGTTCTGGGTCGGACTTCCGAACCGGACATTGGCGCCCACGGGATTTCGCCCAACGAGGGCAACGAAAGTTTTGATAAACTTACGTTTAGCCGTCTTACCTTTGATAAATTAACGTATAGTCCCTTGGATTGCCAAACTTTCTCTTAGCCGTCTGAACCTTCTAAGGTATTCAACATATCCCCACTTGATTGTTATGCAGAATTTGTAAACTTGCAACTCGTAGCTCACTGGCTACGGGTTCGCAATCTCTGACAAAAAGTCAGGAGTTCGATATCTGGTTGTGCATCTGGCGGGTGTGCTTAACCTCGTCTTGCCTATAAAAAAAATTTTGAACTTGCGACTCAATTAGCTCTACTTGGGGTTGGCAAGACATGACACAAAACCAATTCAACCCTAAAAAAAGGAGTTGGTGTTCATGTCCATTCAAACTAACGTGCAAGGAATCGGGTCAAGTTGAAATTGGCTTGTTTGTGACACAAACACGAAATACCTGATACAAACAAATACAATGAAATAAATAAGATGGTGTCTAGCAGACCTTTTCTGGACACAATCACGATGCAACTGAATGAGAACTGGACACCCGACACAAATTTGTCGAAAATCTTAATTTAATGTCGTGTTGGTTGCTACTCAGCGACGTCCTCGGCAATAACACAACAAATTGATTGTTTACAACCACATCTATGATGGAATGGAATATGTGTGGAGTGATTAGTTGAGTTGAACAAACTTATGTGAGAAAAGTGAAAACCTATCAAACCAGCAAAAAGAGAAATTTAAGGATACGTGCATGCCTTTTTTTACCATCTATATACACTTTTTTTTTTCTTTTTACTGTAATTTTGATTTTATTCTTACTAAAATCTGAAAATTCCCTTGATTCTTTTGGCGCTCTAGGACTCTCTACAGATTTTCACCCTAACGTCGATCATCTACGTCATTGCTCCAGCGACCCACGACTCGAAGCTCGAAAGAATACACGATACTCAACCATCCATTGTTCCATAGTACTTCGAATCCTATAGAAAAAAGAAGAACAAAAGTAAAAATGAGAGAAAATGAAAGGAGGCCAATTTGAAAATGGGTTTCAGTGATTTGCTAGGGCATTTTGTTGATTTAATGTATTTTGTTGTTTGTTTGTTTGATGTATTTATTTCGTTTTCAGAAATAATCAAAACGAAAAGTTCCTCACTCAAAAAGCAACATAGATGTGTCTCCTATCAACAAAGAGACACGCCTAAGGCTAATCTCCTATGTTTGGAAGATGCATTTGTACTGTATCTCGAGTTAAGAACTTTACGTTGTCTTTTATTTTTTTTTCTTTTTTATATATTTCTTGATTTTTTTGTTCCTAATTTTTATTATTGTTGTTCTTCTTCTTTTTACTATTTTTTTCATTTTTCTTGTTCTTTTTCTTCCTTCTTTTCTTCGATGAGATTTATAAGAGTGTCGCTATCTAACTGCAAAAAATACAACAATGCTAAATATGAATGAAATCTTGAACACTACACCAAAGAGTTTCAACGAGAGATCCTTGTTAGAATTGAGTGGGAGAAGAAAGAGAAAGTGATGAAAGATAATTTTGATATTTACAAAAAAAAGTATGTGAATAGTAAAAAGGTGCAGTCTATTGTTGTAAAAAATAGAGAGAGGAGAAAGAAAAATAAAACGAGAGAATGATATTATAAAGAAAGAAAAAGGTGTAGTCTATTTACAAATAAAATCTTCCATGAGATTCATTATCTCCTTTTCACTTTAGTACAAAGAGAACGAGAGAGGAGAAAGAAAAATAAAATGAGAGAATGTGTAGTCTATTATTGTAAAAAGATGCTCTAATTCTGTGTTAAGAAGCCAAACTAGTAATTCCTCTCTTTTGTGTACAAAAACATATTCTTCTTACTGTAAGTAATAAAGAGAGAAAAAGAAGAAGAGAGTGGATGAAGACAAAGGCCTCTCTCTCTCTTGCTGTGCTATGTAGTTGTTTTCTCCAGGGGAGTTCCTTATCACATAGTTAACATGTACACATCCTATTTTTACTATTTTGTTGAAAATGCACAATCATTTTTAGTAATTATGAAAATATCTTTCTTGTTAAAAATGGGTCAGTCTCTCCCCTCTTGTATGAACCATTTTCTAGCTCCCATTTGCATCCATTCTTCTGGCTATTCTTCACTTCCTGCCTTATTTTAGTTACGTAATACTCGATCTATAACCATTTATAGCAAAAGAATGTATTGAAATCCCACAAGTTGATAGCTTCAACCTCGTAAATTTTTTTAGGCAGATATGGCTAGTAGGGCATGAGTATAAGATCGTAACATTACCGCTTCACGTAAGAGAAGAAATGTGATGTCGTGTGGAGGATACTCCCGTAGACAACAATAAAAAAATGATGAATTCGACCATTCACGTTACGAGGATGATACTTCAACCTCAGATACCGACATTGATATTATAGACAATAAGAATGAGGGATCTCCTAAGGTTACATTGCATATAAGATCTTGAAGGAACAAATAATTTGTAACTATTTTATATTCGATACAATACTCTTTATTCTAATTTATTATATAAATGTATATTTACAGATAATATGAAAAGTGATAACAACCCTCATAAACTACACTGTATATAGAGCCAGACCAGTAAAGAGGATGGATGTGAGACCCAAAATTGGGTTGAGATTGCATATCATAATAGGCTTATTGGACAAACGGATTTGCTATATGAGATGATATACCATGCATTTTGACTACTTTTATCAAGCATTAACAACCAGACACAAACAACTTCCACGTACCATTAGGTGAAATGACAAACACACCTCATGATATCCACAGGATACTTGGTCTTTCAATGGAGGGCCAACTTATTGTCTTGGCACACGAGATGATGACGATGGTTAGAAGGAAGGAAGGAATTTTGAGTGATATGTTGGAAATGGGCATCGATGAATTTGTATGCGAGATTAAGTTTGAGACCATTAAGTTTGAAGTACTCTTAACTAATTTTTTAAGAAGGATGGAGTAACAAAAATATGAACCTATATTATTTGTTGTATCATTTAGGGTATATGTTGTATCAAGATAAGTCTAAGGATATTATGCTAATAACACTTGTGAATTTGTTGGCACATGATGTAGGGAGGGTTGGTAGTTACACATGAGATGCAATTACATTAGCGTATTTATACAAACAACTAAGTAAGACATCCTGAAGAGAAGCACAACTTAGTGAAATACTTTTTTTACTTGAAGTAAGAATGTGTTCTATTATTGCTTGATATATGTGTAATTCAACTTTTTGTTCATAAATTAATAAGTTATATATTTTAATTGTATGCATGAATTTATAAGTACTTCCAAGCTTTCATAGTTGTTATGTGACTAAAATGACAAGATTGAGAACTATGAGTAAGCCGATGGATGAAAGTGTATATCATAGACAATCTACAGTTGATTGACTTACTCAATATCATAAGCAATTGGATTTGATGATGACATAACAAATATTTTGAAGTGATCTGATTGGTTTCTTAATCTTTTAATTAAACATAACCTTATATGTTATATATTTTTACATGTTATTTTGTTCAAATTGATTGATGCCACATAGTTATGTAAAATATATAAATTATAATGCATATAAGTTGCAGTGATATTACATATGCATTTGATGCGTAGATATTATAAAGCCTTATATGTGAGATCATGTAGTTCATCAGTTTCGCTGGTGTCAGTATCTCAATAGCACCGATAAGACCCTTCACTACAAAGAGACCTACGAAGCCTCATACGTATAAGGTAAAGTATGATCTACGTGACATGATTTGGGAGGCTAAACGCTCACATTGTTTTGAGCTTGAGCATTTTAGAGTCACAATACTTTACCCATACGAGTGTAATGAGGTGCATGGAGTGGTACATTAAGAAGACACATTGATTTATTTTACGAGATTTTAGTAGTCAATTACATATCAAAAATCTTCTTCAAACATTTGAAAATTCAAAAAAATTTAAATAAAGCGTCTCATTGATTTTCTTGTTTTTTTGTTTGCTTGATTCCAAGTAGGTTCATAAGCAACTTGTAAGTGATAGTTGATTGTGAATAAGTATATACCACTTCTTAATGAATGAAAATTGAATAAAAATCTATGGTCGAAAGAAGAGAAAAATATTGTAAGAATTTGCTCTAAAGAGGAGTGAGAAAATGTTGAAAAGTGGACATTTATAAAAATTGAGGTTTGTACGGTAGAAGGTTAAATACTCAATCCCGTAAACATGTTTATAATATATAATGCCACCAGAAAGGTCTTCCTTTCTTGCTCTTGCCATCTTTATCGTGTCGAGAAGACACCAGAACCCAACACGTGAATGATCCATCGTAATACTGCAAAAGTCGATGTTTGGGTTTCGCTAGTTCACACTTAGAAAGGACGCAAACACAATCGGCATTACAAGATTGTAGACAATATGACAGCCGACACAGAAACTCAGCATGGGCTAGAACCCCAAAAGTTGCATTTCTTATCGACACAAAATAGCACGAAGAAAAAATCAGTTCTTTCGAGTCAGCTGACACGAACACGACCCTGAACACTCCTGCACAATATTTTATGACACATTGGGTGTTCAAAGATCACATTCTCGCATTCCCCAGCACGATAGATTTTGTAACCCATTCTCCACCGTTCATCCATGAGATGCACGGAGAATAAAGAGTTTTACATTTTACTATATCAGGAATAGCTGTATTTTATCTGCTCTCTTATAGATAATCATTCAGTCGTCGTCTTGACGACATTTTTGGTTCAACCAGAGAGAGGGAATTAGAATCTGACCGTAGAGAGGGTGACGGGAAGTTTCCTTCTCTTCTTGGTCTCCTTTCTTTCTGGAGAGAGAGAGAGAGAGAGAGAGAGAGAGAGAGAGAGAGAGAGAGAGAGAGAGAGAGAGTGAGATGACTGTCTCTTCAAAGTTTCTGGCTCTCGGGAACCATCCTGCAGGACCCAAAACCAGTAATCTCTCCCATTCTCTCGATTCTCTTTTTCTCTCTTCGTTGGTGATGACGCTTCTTCCTTGATTACTTCACCGAATTCATTTTTCCTGTGACGAGATTTCTATCTCGTTCAGATCCGCTCTTTTCTCCGTCTCGTGGTTATCATATCCATCTTCCTTTGGCGGAGTTTTGGCGCTTAATACGGAAGAGTAGATAACTAACGACAATTGATTAGATGGAGTGTCTGAACGAATTGAACGTTCATGTGGAAACAAGGTTCGAATCTATCCGTGGTCAGGAAGTTCGATTCCTGTCTTAAAACATTTGATTGGTAACCTATTAACACGTGGAAATGAGCAGCGGCGCCATCTATGTGATTCATGATCGTGATTATGTTTTAATTGATGATCTTTACTTAAATAAATGACTGCGATTACCGTAAAGAGATAATTATCAAAACATCTCACGTGGTTTTAATTTTTTAATGCACAAAAGATTGGCTTTTCCTAGATTTTGTGAAATATTTTACGTCTCTCTGGTAAAGGCCTAAGTGATTCAGGTGATTTACTAAAACTTTGGTTGAACTGGCTGATTGGTTAGGAAAGTGCAGTTTCTTCGGTATCTAGTGGTTTTATTGTGACTTCTCTTGCTATTTTTCAGAGCGTTTTATGGGAATTTTCTCCTCTTGAGTGAATGATCTATCACCTCATGTTACATTTCTTGATTAATGTATAAGATATAATTTCATGTCCTTTGAAGATTGGAATAGTTTCATTTTTGTACATTGTGAACTTGTGGCGTTATTATACTTATATTAACAACTTCATTAGATAGTCCATTTCATTGAACTCATGTGACTTCCTACAGTCTCACCGAGGGGAATTGTATATCAAAATCATATTTCACATTTCCCAACATGATACAGTTTGGTAGATGAAAGCAATACAGCAGCGTTAGGTTTTGTTTTTACCTGAATACAATGGCGTCTAAGAATCCATCCAGACGACCTCAGTGGGGGAAGGTTTGGTTTTGGTTGGAAATATTCATTTGTTAACTGCTAACTTTTTTTATTAAATTGAATTCATGTTACCTTGGTTATTTTTTGTTCATTTTGTTGTAAGAGATGAGACACGTGCAATACAAATTATGAGGTGTTAACTGCAAGCTTGTGAAGCTACTTAAAACAAAAGGAAAAGCTTATGACAAACCTGCAGGCTGTTCTTCTATAGGAGCTACACTGAAGTTGGGGTTGCATATAAACTTCTTTGGAAGTGCATTGAATGGATAAATATCATGTTCTCATATTTGAAATATACCAGAATGTTTTAATAGTTGTCATATGGGCCACAAGTGCGGAGATCTTAATGTAGAATGGTTTCATCAGTTTGTTGAGTGTATCCTTGAGGCGGTGGTAAGTAGGGGAAAGTGGTTTACTTCTCCATTTCATACCTTGGAAGAAGGGTTTTAATTCTCTCAAGTAAATTGCCTAGTTCTTCATGCACCACATTAAAAGGAGTGGCGAAAGGGGGAAACCTTTCTATATCCCTGACACATCTAGAAGTGCTTTTTCTCCATTCACATTTGTTGCCATTGAATCAAGGGGATTACTCATGAGAAAAAATTTTCATAAGCTTCATAGTTCGAAATTAAACCATTTGCATGTGGAACTTTTCATTATGCGCAGCTTGATTATAAGGGTATCACACCTGCATGTCAAAATGTTGTGGATTACCTCATTGGCTAAAAGAATGCATTCTTGAACAATTTGTCTATGTACTATTTGATTTGGGTAGGCAAAATTATGCTTATGCAAGGTTTGTTTGACTGGGCCCTATTAGTGAATTTCATCAATATCTTGTATACTGAAACGACTGCATACTTACAAGCATTTGAGATTGTATATCTTTTAGTATAAGATAGGAAATAATAAAGCAACTCATTGAAACATTTTCTGCTCCAAATGGAGTTAATTGTAGAAGTCTTGAATGCTACAAGATTCAACTTAAAGCTTAAAAACAACTCGACTCCAAATCTGTCAATATTGTAAGCTTTTATAGTCAGGATGTTGGTGGCTTTCTTAGCATTCTCCTAGAGAGTGGTACTGTAGTGCTATTTGAGGAACTTCGTGCATTTCACTGTTGGTGCCATTGATTTCCTGGAGGTGTCTTAAACTTGTCATATGCTCACAACGTAGTTATAACAACTGAATGGGCAAAGCAACAAATTATGTGGGGCTTCCTGATAGATCATACCATTTTAATGTCAAAAATCAACTTTCGTCTATATGGAACTGTGTCCTGGAATAAATCCTTTGCAAGGCCCAAGAGCTTGTCAGACACATAAAAGAAAGCACAAAGTTTAACCTAACAAAGCTTTCCCCACACGTGGTGTGGTCTGCTAGAGGATATAATGTGAGGACCTATACGAGTGCTAAAGCCTCCTAAGCACACCCAACTTGAGAGTTATGATGAGACCCAACATATCATTGTTAGAAAGATCACACGCTGGCTAAGAGCTACATGACAAAACACTCCTCTTTATCTTGGCTTGGAATCTGACATGTAAGGGATGTTAGAAAATAGGTAATTCTGAATTCATTTTATTGAATAATCAAATCTATATAAAATGAGTCTCGCGGTCGTTTGATATAATGTTACAATGATGTGTTTATATACACAAGAATTTTTCATTAGCCCATCATCCAACAATTAGAAAATTAGCCATTGGATGTTTGCTGGTTGTGAAAGGTTGGTCAAACAACTATTGGTCCCATTAGCCCGATTCTGGTGGTTCTGGTCTTGGTCCTTATGGTCGTGACCTTGGTGGTCTAGCCTGGATGTGCTCTGACCTGATTACAAATATAAACTTGTGGGGGCCAAACCCAATTACATTTTAATACCCCTCCTCAAATTTACGTTGTATACCGAAAGTTTGTTTCAATCCTTGATATGTGAACGTGTACTAATTGTTTCAAAAAGAGAATGTTCAACTGCAAAAATCCTTTTTTCTAAACGAGACACTAAACAATTGATCTAACAAATGTTAAAAATAAACAAGTTGTAAGGAGCATACCTGGATGAACTCAAATCTCAATACCAAGCAAGGTCAAATCGGATCAAACGACCGAGTATGGATTTGGGACCAACAATAATCTCATATTTAATACATAACAGGTCTGAATCTAGGACCCGACTACATATAAACGCATCTCCATCTCCCTCTACTAAGCGCAGAGTACCGAAGCCCTCTCTCTCTCTTTCCTTCTCATAGATCTGATTCGGGAGGAGAGTACATGTCTAATGAATTTCATAAATTTATTGAAACTAATGGTATTATTCACCAAAAATCATGCACTAAAACACCTCAACAAAATGGTCTAGTGGAAGAAAACATAGGCATATTATTAAAACTTATAGAACTATGCTAATTGCTAGTAAGGTTCCTAAATTCTTATGGGTTGAATCTACTCTTACCACAATATATCTTATAAATAGAATGCCTTCCTCTAACCTTGAGAATACTTCACATTTCGAAAAATTATACAACATTCCTCCATATTATGAAAGACTTAGGGTTTTTGGATGTAGATGTTTCGTGTATACAGACAAGAATGACAAACTGTCACCTAGAGCTATTGAATGTGTCTTCCTTGGTTATGGCATTGACAAAAAAGGTTTTAGGTGTTTTGATCCTATAGAAGACAAATTGTACGTGTCCAAGGATGTGAAATTTTTTTAGAATGATATTTATTATGAGTCCAAATCCCTGAAAAATTCGGAACCTTTCACTCCTCAAGATGTCTTTGAGCTAGAAGAAGATAATGATTGTGACTCAGTAGATCATCAAGACATTCAAGAAGATCATATTGAAAACAATGAGATTTCACACACCACTGTTGATACTCGGTCAATTGTCGAACCCTTCCCCTCACATTATACAAGACGACCTAGAACCACCAATGAAACCCACATGGAACCTGATATTACAAGCTTAGAACCTAGGGTTTCAAGACCTCCTCAACGATTTGTCATATGAATCTTTTGAACCACAACGAAGAAATTTGATTGCCACCCTTCGTCAAGTTAAGGAACTTAGGTTCTATCATCAAGCTAAGGGTATTCCAGAATGGAAAGATGCTATGAAAAATGAACTCAATGCCCTAGACAAGGCTCAAACATAGATAGTTGCACCTTGCCAAAAGATAAGAAAGTCATTGGATGTCGATGGGTATATAAAATCAAAATTCACAGCAACGGTCACATTGAGAGATACAAGACTAGACTAGTTGCTAAAGGTTATGCCCAATAATATGGAATTGACTATGATGAAACCTTTGCCCCAGTAGCTAGAATGACCACAATTAAAATTCTCATAACCATTAGTGCAATCAAGCAATGGAACATATATCAACTTGATGTCAAGAATGCTTTCCTGAATGGCTACTTGAATGAAGAAGTCTACATGAGTCCTCCTCCTGGTGTCACTCTCCCTCCTGGTCATGCACTTAAATTAAGAAAGGCTTTGTATGGTCTAAAACAAGCCCCGAAAGCTTGGTTTGACCAATTTGAAAAATTCATGCACTTACATAATTTTGTAACTTGTTATACTGATACTGCATTGTTTATACGGAAAACAAAATCTGGTATTGTTATCTTGCTCTTGTATGTGGATGACATGATCATCACAGGCAGTGATAAAGTATGCATTGCTGAAGTTAAACTTAATCTTCATCACGAATTTGATATGAAAGACTTGGGCTTGCTAAATTACTTCTTAGGAATTGAGATAACCCAAAATAATTATGGTATTACAGATACTAAGGTTGTTTACACACCTGAAGTCTTAGGCATCAAACTGCGTTTCACTGATGGTGACAAATTAGAGGATCCCACCCCTTATCGACAGCTCATTGGTGCACTCACTTATCTCACCATTACTAGACCATATATTTCTCATGCAGTACACACAGCCAGTCAATTTCAATAGGCACCTACTTCTGTTCATATAAGTGTTGTCTTGTGCATTATTCGATATATTAGAAGCATTGCTCACACGGGGGTCCTCTTAACTTCCTCTTCATCTTTTGATTTATCTATATATACAAATGCTGATTAGAGTGGAGATGTCAACAATAGATACTCTACGACTGGTTTTTGTGTGTTTTTAGGTGAATCTCTTGTTTTTTGGAAGTGCAAAAAGCAATAGAAGGTGTCATTCTCATCCACAGAAGCCGAGTATCGAACCATAGCTACAGCTGCGATAGAGATTTCTTGGATCACAGCTCTTCTAGCAGACATGGGAGTATGATCTTACCCCTTCAAATTCTTTCCAAAGACTTCTTAGAAATTAGTATACAAAATCCTCATTATCTTCACATTGTCTCTCACTAAGACATTGTGTACATTTCTTTTTGTAACCATATAATTGATTCCAAACATTGGAGTATTCCCCAAAAAAATCGTTTACCCCTATCTCCTTGTTTAAGTGAGACAAATTTGTCTCTTAATGCCATCCTATTAGCCACATCGCTTTGAACATGGGACTTTTTCAAATATTTTCATGTTTCTTTAGCGTTGGTAAAATCGGCCAAAGTGTTTCTAGTATGCTCATTTACATTATTCATGAGCTCACATAGGATTGTTCTATGACCTCCTTCATATTCCTCTTTTTGTTCAAGTGTGGCATTGATAGAGGGTTCTACGTTCGAACCACTTACATAGCCCCATAATCTTTTGAAATATAAATAATTTTCTATAGATTGGGCCCATGTCTTATCGTTCGAGGGTATTAGATGAAAGTTGAGCCGAGAGCAACAAGCGCACACGAAAAGGATAATGAACACAAAGCAAACTTGAATAAATAATCTTTATTAATTAGCCACAAAAGGCTTGAGTGAAACAATGGAGTTTACATCATATTTATAGAGGAGAATACGAATACGTAAGAATAAGAAGAGGAGAGGAGGTAAAGAGGAGAAGAGGAAAGGGGGTTGGTCACAAGCATCCCTCCAACGGCTAGTGGTCATGCTGGCCCAGGCCGAGCTGTCCCGGGCCCGTAGGGCCTATCGGGTCGGGCCACTTGGGCCCATTTTCTAACACATCCAACTCTAAAGTAGTTGTCAAGAGATCCAAAACTGCGCCTAAAGCAGTTCCACCACCAAGATCACCATCAAAACCATCGTTTTCAATGTTTATAGCTCTGGTACCATGTTAAGAATTATTTATTAAATAGAAATAATAGAAATCACTTACAAAAGTGCAGATTTCTCAAATCTACACGTTTTCAGCCTTGGGATATGCGTGCCTTTCATATTGGTGGTTGCAATCTTACTCTAATGACAACCCTAATTCTAATTTATAAGTTGTTCTAACTTAAAAGGTGTATTTACCCCCAAGTAAAACCAGAAAATAGATTTGCATGAGTCTAATCTTGGGACCCGATGCAGATCTCAACATTTCAACATAGTGGTAGGTACATCCTGAAATTGACTTATATTATGTACAACATGAGTGATGTTGGGACGAATGATGATCATATATGTCAATGATTCGACCATGTGTTTGTAAGGAGTGGGATCCCGGAGCTCATCTTTTGGTTAATCACCTTAGGTGTATCAACTGCCTTATCATCTGTTAGGCCAGATCTAACAACAAGATCATTAGCAAATTTAGTTTGAGATAAAAAGAAACCTCTATAATTTCTTGCTACCTCAATACCCAAAAAGTATCGTAGATGTCCAAGATCCTTCATTTAAAATGCCCTATCAAAGTCTCGTTTTATATTTTGGATCCCAAGGACATAATTCCCGTTAATAATCACATCATCTACATATAGCAAGAGAATAATAATACTTGCAGCAAATCGGTTTATAAATAAAGCAGTGTCAGTATAATAGGTAGTGAAACTATTACATATTATAAACTCACTCATTTTGTCAAACCAAGTCTTATGAGCTTTTTCAAGTTCATATAAAGACCTTTTAAGACGAAGAACTTGATTTTTTGGACTGTTAAGACCGGAAGGAGGTTCCATGTAAACCTCTTTTTTTTTAGCTATCCATTTAAAAAAGCATTCTTAACATCCATTTGAAAAATATTCCATTGCACTAAGAGTAATAAAGTCCTAACAATTGTCATTTTGGCTACTGGGACAAAGGTCTCTTTGTAGTCAATACCATATTCTTGTATCATTTGGCTACTATCCTAGCTTTGTATCGTTCTAAGGTACCATCACCATTGGTTTTGATTTTGTATACTCATCTATACCCTATCCTATTGGTTTCTTAGTTTCAAAATGTGTTATAAGTTCTCATGTTTGTGCTCTATGTAGGGCATCTAGTTCCTATTTCATAGCGTGAATCCAGACCTCGGATGTTTGAGCTTCCTTAAATGTTCTAGGTTCTTTTATAGTTAAAATTGTAGTTAATAAATTTTTATGTCTTGGAGAAAAGGTTTTATAAGAAACAAATATATTAGGGGGTCTAGAATTCCTATTGGATTTTCTTGGAGTATGTTCAGTTTTCGGAATTTTCCTAATATAATGTCTTTCAAAAGGAGTTAAAATGTGCCCAAAAGATATTGATTATCATCTTGACTTTCTATGTTTCCTTTTGTATTACCTAGAATATCACTAAAGAAGGAATATCTAGTTTCATCAATGGAATTAGTAGCTTGATCTTGAAACACAAATTCATTTTCAAAGAACTTAACATCTCTTGACACATCAACTTGTCGTTCTTGGGATCATAACATCTATAACATTTTTTGTTTATACCATACCCTAAGAACACATTCAATTGCACATAGAGATATTTTATCTTCTTTGTTCGTAAATACAAAGCATTTACACTCAAATACTATTAATCTAAAATAGTTAGGTATAGGTTTAAAAAGTTTTTAATTAGGACAAATATTTTGTAATACTGATGAAGTCATACGATTTATTAGATATACATACGTCATAAAGACTTTTGTCTAAAGATTTTTAGTAACTTCACTAGATACAAACAAGGTTCTAGTGGTTTTCACAATGTGCCGATGCTTTCATTCGACAATACCATTTTGTTAGAGAGTTTTAGTACAAGATATTTGGTGAAGAATCTCATGATTTTTAAGATACCTTTTAAATTTATTTGACACAAATTCTTCTCTTGAGTCAGATATGAATGTCTTTATTTTAGAATCAAATTGATTATTAACAAGGTTGTGAAAAATAATAAATTTTTTAAAGACATTGGATTTAACCTTTAATAGATATACCCATGTATATCTAGTAAAGTCATCAATAAAGATGACATAGTAGGAAACTCCTCTTTTTGACATGATGGGTGCGAGACCCCAAACATCCGAATGTACAAATTTAAATGGTTTGCTTGTAACATGTGTTTTATTTTAAAATGAAAGATGTTGCATTTTATCGAACACAATCTTTACAAGAAAAAATTTCAATATTTTTTATTTCAATGGGACATTCATAAAATTTTTGAATATTTAAATGGCTAAGTCTTTTGTGCCATAGTTGTACATCACTTGACAAAATGTTGAAATGTCCAAAATTACACATATAATCCATTAGATAGAGTCCTCATTCTCTATGGCCACATCCAATCACCTTCTTTGAGAGGCGATCCTGAAAAATGCATCCCATAAATGAGAAGGTTATAAAACAACCATTATCCGATATTTGAGAAACAAAAAGTAACAACACTAATTTTTGAAATTAAAAAGTTTTTATTTCGAAGGTTCCCTACTTTGTCAACCTTTAGTTTGGTTCAATCAACAGTAAACACACATGATAAAGGTTTTCTTATGCATGAATTCAAAAGTTTTTCATTGGAAATCATATGAAATGAAGCACCTTAATCAAGTAATCAATGAGTCATACCCTAAGTATCATGGGTGCAAGTAAAGCATGCATACCGTGCTAATGATTGCTTCCCCTTCAATTGTGTTTCAAGAAGTTTTATTTTTTTATGAAGAGCAAGAATTGAGGAAGAAGTGCTTTGTTCATCTATCAAGGCCACCTTCTTATTTAATATTGAGCAATTAGACTTAATATGTCTGACGTCCTTACAAAAGTGGCAAATAACTTCATTCTTTGTCTCATTTGATTCTTAGATCTTGAAATATGGAGGTTAATATGTCTTAATGTGTGCTCCGGTCCTTAATGCGGATAAGGCAAACTTTTTTTGAAGCCTAGCTTCATTAAGTCTTGTTTTCACTATATGGAGGTCGGTAAAAACCTCTTCTTTAGTAGGAAAGGGCTTACGATGAATAAAAGATGATCTTATCCATTCAAATTTCTCTCTAAGATTTCTTAAAAATTGATATACTAAATTTTCATTTTCTTTGCATTGTCTTTCACTAAGACACTATGTGCATTTATTTTTATATCATTTAATTGATTTCAAATATTAGAATACTTCTTATAGAACTCATTCACTCCTTTGTATTCTTGTCTTAGTGATTATATTTTACCATGTAATGTCATCCTATGTGTCACATCACTTTGAACATGGATTTCTTGAAGTATTCCCATGCTTCTTTGGTATTGGTAAAATCGGTTAAAGTGTCTCTAATGTGATCCTTCACATTTTTCATGAGAATCCATAAGATCGTCATATGACATCTTTCAAATTCTTCTTTTTGTTCTAAAGTAGCATTTATAGAGGGTTCCACCTTCGATCCACTTATATAACTCCACAGTCTTTTTAAATATAAATAGTTTTTCATTGATTGGGTTCATGTTTTGTAGTTGGAAGTTGTTAATCAAAAATTGAAACCCTTTTATTCTATTTCAAAGGATTACAAACTTCAAAGGAGTGAACTTCCTTGGATAAATGCTCGAAAAAACACTGAAAATCTCCAATTACCTTAATAGAGACTTCTAGGTTTTGGTGCGCTTCTTAAGGCAACAACTTGATAATCACGAAGAGCAGATAGACTCTAATACTATACAACAAAGATGATACTTCAACATGTTGAATGATGCAGTGGATTTTAAATACACATATATAACAATCACGAGCCACCAAATGATGACTATGAAAAACCTTAGAAAATATTAGAATAATAGCAAATACACTCAAAAGAATGTATATAAATTGGCCAATAAAACTTCTATTTATTGAATACAAGGTGAGTATTTGTAGAGTGAAGAGGAAAGAGAGGAGTGAAGTAGATAGTGGGCAGCAAGGTGTGGCTGTTGAAGATAGTCGTTGACCCCCTGGTGGTCCTGGTGCCATGTGGCCTTGATAGCCCGAGTGCTTGAATACATGTATATATATTTTTATACAACAACAACTAAGACTTTTCCCATACTAGACAGGGTCAACTACATGGATTCTTTGTTTCCACAAATCCCTATTGTGTGCCATGTTAGCAGTTAACTCACAATAAGCTAGATCGTTCTTTATTGTTTCTTTCCAACACTTTTGTGGTCGTCCTCTACCTCTTTTAATACTTTCTAAATTTAGTTTTTCATACCTTCTTATAGGTTCTTCTTTCGATCTTCTTTCTATATGTTCAAACTATCTTAAATGATATTCTCTCATTTTATCCTTTATTGGTGTCACTCCTAATTTGTTTCTAATAACCTCATTATGTATACGGTCTTTTCTTATATGACCACTCATCCATCTCAACATCTTCATTTCTGTTAGAGACATCTTTTGTACATGTTGATGATTAACTGCCCAACACTCATAACCATAAAACATGGCAGGTCTAATTGCTGCTCTATAAGTAACATCTCCATCAATTCGTCCATCACTTTGAAAAATTGACCCTAGGTATTTAAAACTTTTCTTTTGGGGATGCAATGTGTGCTAATTTTAATTTCTATGTCCTCTGAAGTAACCAAATGATCAAACTTGCATTCCATATATTATGTCTTTGTTCTACTACGTTGGAAGCCTTTACTTTCTAATGTTTCTCTCCATAGTTCCAATTTTATATTAACTTTTTTCTTAGACTCCTCCACTAACACAATGTCATCTGCAAATAACATACACCAAGGTACTTCATCTTGAATATGTTTTGTTAACTCATCAATCACCATTATAAATAAGTATGGACTTAAAGTTGATCCTTGATGTAACCCAATATTAAGGTCAAAGAAGTATGGCATTCCTTCATGAGTCCTCACACATGTTTTTACACCATCGTACATGTCTCTTATAAGGTTAATGTATGTCAATGGGATACCTCTTTTTTCCAAGGTTCTCTAAAGAATCTCCCTTGGTACCCTATTATAAGCTTTTTGTAGATCAATAAATATCACGTTAAGGTCTTTCTTTTTTGCTCTAAAATGTTCCATAAGACATCTCAAAAGGTGAATCGCTTTAACAATAGATCTGTCTGGCATGAATCCAAATGTGTTCTCTGTTGTACTTACTTGTCTTAACCTACGTTCAATAATTCTTTTCCACAATTTCATAGTATGGCTCATTAACTTGATACCTTGATAATTCATACAATTCTTAATGTCTCCCTTGTTCTTATATATGGGTATAAGTGTACTTGCTCTCTACTCTTCGGGCATCTTTTGGTTTCTTCATATTTCATTAAATAGTCTTGTGAGCCAAGTGATTCCTATTTCTCCTAGTATTTTCCAAACTTTTATAGGAATATTGTGTGGTCCTACCGATTTACCACCCTTCAAAGAGCCTCTTTGACTTCATTCTTTTGAATACGTCGGTAGAAATTATGGTTTATATACTTTTTTGATTTGGCTAACTCTTCTAAGCTAATACTAACATCTTTATTTTCATTAAAAAGCTTATAAAAATATTTTTTTCATCTATTTCTCATATCATCATTTGCCACTAGAATTTTTTCATCCTCATCCTTGATGCATCTAACATAATTAAGATCTTTAGTTTTCTTATCTCTAGCCCTAGATATCCTAAAAATACCTCTTTGACCATGTTTTGAGTTGAGTTTTTTATATAAATCCTCCTAAATTTTAGCTTTTGCTTCACTCACGGCCTTTTTCGCTTCCTTCTTTGCTTTCTTATAAGCCTCTAAAGTTTCACTAGTTTTCTTAACATAATATAATTTTTAACATGCCCTCTTCGCCTTATTTTATTTTGCACTACTTCACTCTACCACCAAGCTTCCTTTTGTGTCGGTACACCTCCCTTAGATAGACCTAACATATCTTTCGTTACTTTCCTAATATGTATAGCTATATTGTTCCACATATGATAGGGTGTACCAACATAATTCCAAACATCTCCTTGAAGGACTATCTGTTTAAATATATCTTCTTTCTCGCTTTTGAGGTTCCACCGTTTAGTCTGAATAGCTCGATGCAATTTTTTCTTCTTAGTCTATTTTTTTATTTGTAAATCCATAACTAAAAGTCGATGTTGGGTGGTTAAGCTTTCTCATGGAATTATCTTATAATCTTTACTAACACACTCTATCTTTTTTCTACAAATAAAGTAATCAATTTGTGTTTGTGATAAGCCACTCTTATAAGTAATTATTGACTATAAAGAGATCAAATGCCATAACAAAATTTAAAATCTCCCTACCTTTCTCATTTATATCCCCAAAACCAAAGTTTCCATGAATACCTTAATATCCTAATGCCTCTTTACCGACATGTCCATTTAAGTCTCCTCCTAAACAAATCATCTCTCTTTTAATAGCAGAATCGGATGTTTATGTCTGCTTGCTTGGCGTATTGATTTTCTGTTTCTGTTAGTCCTAATAATCAACCGACCCCGTCTAGTATGGAAAAAGGCTTAGTTGTTGTTTGTTGTTGTTGTTAGTCCTAATAATCATGAAAAGGTATGAACAGATCTTTGGAGCATGTTATGTACTACAACAACTAAGCTTTTTCCATACTACATGGGATCGGCTACGTGGACTCTTTGTTTCCACATAGCCCTATCATGTGCCATGCTAGCCTTTGGAGCATGTTATGTCTTGACATCTAATTCCTTCCAACACATTTTGTTCTTTTCAGATGGTATAAATATTCCCAGAAGAGATTATTGTTCAGATGTTTGGTTTACACAGGGTGCCAATTTGAGTTGCGACACGAGAACCCGTATGACCACGACCTGATAACGCCATATTGTCATCCATCCGAAGTTAAGCCAAGAAATTGTGTTCAGGTGGATCTGCTTTTGTCCCAAAATGACAAGAAACATATACAATTTGAGATACATCTGAAAACCTGACACAAACATGATCACAAAGGTCCTTGCTCGCGTCCATCTAAAGTGGCACGAGAATTGGATCATGCTCGTGTTGACCTGTTTTTGACCCAAACAGTAGCATGACAGGGCCGGCACACAACCCCACCGACCAAATTGCCCTCCATAGTTTCTGTGCTGTTTCCATATATGGCGTGTACAACTAGAAGAAATGCTTTTGCTTATTTTATGCATCGTTAAACTCCAGAAATTATCTCTCTCTCTCTCTCTCCCCTCACCCCCACAAATGAGTTCTTGAAATCAACATCTGATCCAACCTATATGATGCCAGAAAAGAAACAATGCAACACTATGGCATGATAGTCATGCTTTCTGTGCAACACTGTTATTTCGAAGGGATTATTATTCTTAGGGAGGCTGCTCTGTGGACACCGTTGCATGATTGCCATGTTTCAATGCATCTTGAACACTCGTGAACTTGCAACAGAAAATGAACTCAACAACTAGCAGCTCGCGATATGAACCAAGGCATGATTGCTGCGGGACAGGATGAACTGAACAATGAGCAGTTCTAGCTCCGAGCTAATTTTGTATGTAATTGTTAGATCTTTCAATACTCTCTCTCTTTACATATATATATGTATATATATATATATATATATATATGTATGTATATATATATATATATGTATGTATATATATATGTATGTATATATATATATATATATAAGCTGATGCAAACCTATATCATAAGTACTTTGGATTACGTTTGCGAAGTGGTTTGTCTACAGGTATACACCAAGACAAACACACACGTGTGTGTGTTCAATGCAATGCAAACTCTTCGTGCTGCTATTGTTTTACACTGTAGTGGTTCAGGCTTCATAGAAAGCTCCGCCAGGGAATGTCGTGATGTAATTGAGTATATATATATATAAGCTGATGCAAACCTATATCATAAGTACTTTGGATTACGTTTGCGAAGTGGTTTGTCTACAGGTATACACCAAGACAAACACACACGTGTGTGTGTTCAATGCAATGCAAACTCTTCGTGCTGCTATTGTTTTACACTGTAGTGGTTCAGGCTTCATAGAAAGCTCCGCCAGGGAATGTCGTGTATGCATGAACAAAACACTGTTATGTGAGATGCAATCACAGTGTACTTTTTTTTAAGTCAAAGGGCGCATATTTTAAACATGATTTCCCCCTGTTTTTTTATTTAACCCGAAAACAATACGAAAGCTCCACAAAACATAATCCAAAACCTTGTTCTGTGTCAACCCAATTTAATATGAGAAAGAGGGTGGTATTCGTCTTTACCTGTTTTCAATATGACAACAAAATCTCACAACACGAACAAGACACGAAACACCCAATATTTTCATGTTCACTCCTTGAAGTTTTCCAACCCAAACTAGTTTTCTTCTGGTTGACGCGTTTCTTCAACAACATAACACTTTTGCCAATATTGGTGCTCTATTTGTAAATTGATGTCACACAATATGTTAATGACGATGAAAAAAATTGATATTTTACTACCGCACATCCGATCAAGAGGTCAATGTTTTGTGGAACAGACCATCTCATACATGTATAACCAGTGGAGGATGCGAGGAGAGAGGGCCGTTCTACCTGAAATTCGAAAAACCAATAAAAAAAAGTTTCGCAGAATTCGGATTCAGTCCATGGCTACTGTACATAGTTCGCCCTACTTTAAATGCTTGAATAGGCTATTCACCCTTACTAAAAAAGAAATTATAGATCGGCGACTGTGTATAACATACTAAACACTTGATTACTAAAAGACACGACATCTAACACGAAATTCATATCCTACTCGGTCGACTCATTCGATATCTCACCTCTTTATTTGAATCATGAGATTCAAACGTTTCCAAAGGCAAGAAAGCCTAAATCCGGCCCCTGTAGCAGCTGCACTGGGAAGGCATTTCAAGAAGATCAAAACCCAGCTGTAGAAATAGCTGAAACCCAAATGAAGCATTGCTACATTTACCTCTGAAATATAAAAGAGCCCTCAAATGGCCTACCAGTATTTATTTATAAAGGTAAAAGACCGTGTTATTATACGTGATACACTTCATTTGTTCCTCAGAAGGTTGGTATAATCTTGCTCTTTTTTAGTTAAAACTCTATAGAACATATTAACACCGGGTGTGGTTGTGACTAAGAATCCATGTAGTCCACTCCACTTGTCGTGGGTGAAGGCTTGGTTTTGGTGTGGCTTGCTACACCCTTCCTCGTTTCTGGGTGCCTAGGTATCCACCATAAGCCTTTTCTCGTTTGAACCTCACCGTTAATGATTATCTTTCTTTTTTTGGCAATGATAGGCCACAGCCAGATGCATGCCCCAAGTACTGAACTCATGACCTTCAACTCTTGTGGGTTGACCCTTAGTCACATGGGCTATTGCTCATTGCGCCCAAAACAACTAATTTGGTATCTCTTAATATCTCCTTCATGTTATTTCCTTACAAAATTCAAAAGGCAATTGACGGTGCACTAAAAGTAGAATGTAATAAAGGGGAATATCATTGTCTTTTTAGTGGCTTTCCTGCCAAACAAGCTATACGACTGTACTTAGAATGTGATAAATCCTTGTATTGGGACTACTTATAAGTTGTTTCACATATGTACCTCAGGTTTTATAAGCAATGAAAGTAAGAAACTTTTTTTTAATGCTTAGAATCTGTTTTACATAATGTTCGTATCACAAATATCAGATTCTTACCACAATCTTGCCAAACAAAAAGCTTCATGCCGCGAAACAAATCCTAATACACACATCCGAGGAATCGAGCTCACAACCCTAATCTTGTGAGTTGAGTTCCTTGCCAGGTGAACTAATGCTCTGAGTGCTCATGCCTTTTCTTTTAGTGAAATGCACTTAACTAGATTGCACATGATGTTTTAGTCAACCACACACATGACATCGTCGTTTATTCAAATGTCTTGTACTTTTGGTCTTGATCAAGTTAATTATTTAAATGAAAATCAATATGATTTTTTCTTTTTTCTTTTTTTGGTTAAGGTCGAAGCCTAACACCAAATACCCTCACATACATCCTCTGGGAGTCGAATTCCCTACCAACAGTAATGACAATAGAGCGCCCTGCTGTTGAGCTAACACTGTCTTTTTCTTTTGTTATAAAGAAGCATTGGTAACTGGAAGTCTGCAAGGACCCTGCCTAACCCGATCAAAGCATGGTCTGCCCACTTTGGGGTTAAACATCTCCGAGCGCTGCCCTTCTCTTCCAATCCAGGATAATCTTTTGGTGGAGCTTGTGGTAGATGCTTATTAGCACCTTTTATCACATGACAAGTTTTTTTCATCGATTTTAAAAAAGCGGTGGTCTTTTGAAATATCAATTCTGGAAAAAAGACAGTTAAAAGTAATAACTATTTTCATAAGCGGTTCATCCGAAATAATAGACCAGTTAAGGACCATTTGTAAAATTCTTTGAAACCGCGTCAAATGACCCGAAATTTAACGTCCCATCTTTGTTTCTGTCGGTCCCTCTTTCAAGCCGCGCTGTTTTCGTTGCCCTCCAAAGCGCTATCATTCAATCTCCGCGAAATTCAAATCGCCCAGATCCAGGGGGAGGAAGGAGACCCTAGCAGATCCTCCCTCTCTCTCTCTCTCTCCCTGTTGATTGATCTTCTTCTTCTTCCGATGGAGATCCTCCCGACTTCGGTCGGTTCCTGCTCAAAGGAGAATCTCAAAATCTATCAAGAATGGTTCAGATACGCCGATTCTGGTTCGTCATTTTACCCTCGAATTTTCCCGTACCGTTCTCTTGTTTTTATGGTCGATTAAGCCTGTCTGTGATGCAGATGATGATGGACGGATTACCGGCAACGATGCAACCAAATTTTTTTCCTTGTCGAAATTGTCGCGGTCAGAACTGAAGCAGGTTTGTTCGTTCTTTTTGTTCGGTGATTTTTTGTTTCTAAATTCCGTTTATTTTTAATTTTTTTCTGTTTTGACATTTCGTATATTAGTGGGTTTTGAAAGGCAAATCGCTTCTGTACGTTGGTACGATCATTTCCATCTTCTTTGGAGGTGGAGACTTGTCTGATTGCATTGTACATTTGGGTTCGTTTCGTTTCCTGTAGAATGCCAAGTTTGCTGATTTGAATGATATGGTGAATTTTGATCTAGACGGGTTAAATTTCGTCTGTGAAGCTCTCGAATTCGCTTTATGCTCCTTTTCGTTCGTTTGCCAAAACAAAGAATTACACGGTTTTTGAGCATTCTTGCGGGAAGATTGATTCTTTGATATGTAACGAGTTGCTTTTCCGAAGCATTGGCTGGATGAGATGTGAATGATTTGGGTGTTCGTTGCACGGGATATCTGAACATAATTGGGACTATTGGATACTAAACTGGGCTTGTGAGTTTCGTTCCTGTTTTGCCCACTTACATGGTTGGTAAGATGTCAGCTGCTGCCAATGAGTTTTGGCCTGGATGACGCAATGTATTTGCAATGGCATTGACGGTTCCATCTTTGTTTTCTTTTTCCAATCCGTAGGTGGCCAAGCTCTAGTGTTCGCTTACTGCCTACACATCTATTTATCTCTGTCCGAAATCGTGTAAGTTGGTGTGTTCGTGTTTTCTTGTGTCATGTGAGTGGGGGGAAGGCACGTGTGCATGTGTGCCTATTTGCCTTGTTGAGGTGGTGGTGGTGCTGTTGTGACTTGTGAGGGGGCACGGGGGAAATGCATGGTGATGCAGGTTGAGGCAGGGGTTTCGACTTTCGAGTCTGTGTACACAAGTGCCGGCATATGCATTTGACAATTTGAAGCAGATTAGCAAGTCTTGCAAATATTCACATGCTTTCTCTTTAACTCTATAAATGCAGCGGCAACAACAACAACTAAGCCTTTTCCCATACTAGATGGGGTTGGCTACATGGATTCTTTGTTTCTGTAGAGCTTGATCATGTGCCATGCTAATGGTTAACTCAACATAAGCTAAATCGTTCTTTATTGTTTTCTTCTAACACTTTTGTGGTCTTTTCTTTCTATTTTAATATTTCCACAATTTAGTTTCTCATGCACTGGAGCATGACATTGGAACTTAAGCACGTTGTCCGTGCAATTGGTAGTTCTTTCTATATGATCTCCTTGTTGTTTCACTTGGGTTCTACCGACAATGCATGTCTTCCAAAAGAAACTGTAAAATAAAAATCCGATTTATTCATCCTCCATAGCCTTTCTTTCTGATCACCAAAAGTTCATTCTCCATTGTCCATCTATTTGTACAATACTCTAGGATCAAGGTGTCATAGTCATATGTGACCTTTCTAGTTTCTATTACCAAAGCTCATTACTTCTCGTCTTTCTTCGATAGGTTTTCTTTTTTCAAAATCCACTCACATATTGTATGCCATCTTTTGTCCCTTACATGCTGTTGGTTGTTTTGTCAAATTGCAGTTAATATTGCAAATAAATGCCAACTTTGTATACATGATTGCTGTTCAATTTTCAAAAGATATGGAGGGGATGTTAATGAATTTACTTATCAAAGTAAATGGTGCTGGTCATCTATATCTTCTGGACCCAAATTGGCAATCTAAACTTCTGTCAACAAGTTGATACCAGATGTTCATTACCTTCTATTGTTTGGATTATATGTAATGCATGTTTCTGTTTGTCTATTTCCTCTTAAACCTGGTTTTTGAGCTTTTCTTCTGCTAGCTCTTGGGGTTTTAAGTGTTATTTCATTTCGGACACTATTAATTATGTTATTAAAACTCCAGTTGTGTCATGTATGTGGAACCAAGCCCTCGTTGTTTCCACTTATATGAAAATACATTGTGGTAAGTTGACCCTTTTACTTTTATTGTATGAAGAGTATCATTTTGGGAACTTACTAGTCTTTGATATTAGGATAACTTTACCACTTAAAGAAAAAAGCAAAGCTGCTCTGTCACATAGCCATAAGGAATATTTAGGAAAAAAATGTTGCGAGTTAAAGTTTGAGAAGGCACAATGCGGAGTCCGCAAAAGTCACTTACTTTTGATTGGTATATGTGAAGGAGATAATTTGTGACTTGGTCAAACTGTCATTGAATTATTTTAGTTTGTTGCATAGACCATACAAGTAAGGGATCATCCTTGCATGGCCAGTCCGAAGCCCGAATAAAGGAGGAGGGTTATGTTAGGCTTCTACCATGGATTCTATAAATTTTGAGCATTGTGTTGGAGCATTCTTTCTTAGCAACACGCAATATAGCCCGAAAGTGAAAAGTAAGAAAGGGCCTCTACATCTTCGCCTTGATGTAGTGAATCAATTGTAGAGAGGGTTCCCATGTCATGGATGGGTATGAGTAAATAAGTTAGTCCTGCTACATCGTTGCCCGAATGTAGTGAACAAGTTATAGTGGGGGTCTTCGCATTTTGAGTATGAACGGATGTTGGGGGTAAGAAAGTTATTCCTATATAATAAGATTCATATTGGTACTTGGAATATCGTAACATTGACCGACAAGTTAACGAAGGTGGTAGATATTATGATTCGAAGAAAGATTCACATTCTATGTTGACAAAATGGGATAGAAAAAAGCAAAAGAGATTGAGAATACATGTTTTAAATTATTATACTCTGGAAAGGAAAAAGCTCAAAATAGAGTTGGTATTATTATAAATAAAGATTTAAAGGATTGTGTAGTAGACATACAACGATGTAGTGACTGAATTATGATAGTGAAATTAGTGTTAGGAGTAGAGGTTTTAAATATAGTTTGTGCTTATGCACCACAAGTAGGATTAGAAGATAGTATAAAGAAGGCTTTTTAGGAGGAGTTAGATAAGGTGATTCAAAAAATTCTACAAAGGGAGATGATTTGTTTGGGAGGAGACTTAAATGGACATGTCAATATGGAAAATATGGTTTTGAAGATATAAATTAGGAGGGTGGAGAGATTTTAAATTTTGCTATGACTTTTGATCTCTTTATAGCCAATATATTTTAAAAAAACGAGATGAATATTTTACTTCTAAGAGTGGATTCTCACAAACACAAATTGATTATTTTGTTTGTAGGAAAAAAATAGATCGTGTTATAAAGATTCGAAGGTAATTCTAGGAGAAAGCTTAACTACTTAATATCGACTTTTAATAATGGATTTGCAGGTAAAAAAGTTGATAAAGACGAATAGAGTGCATAGAGCTATTTAGACAAGATGGTGGAACCTCAAATGTAAGAAAGAAGATATATTTAAACAAAAAGTTTTTTTAACGAGATTCTTGAAATTATGTAAGTACATCTTCAGATATGTGGAGCAATATTACATATTAGAGAAGTGGCAAAAGATGTCTTAGGCGAATTTAAGGGAGGCATCCTGACATAAAAAGAAGCTTGGTGGTGGAGTGAAGTGGTGCAAGATAAAATCAAGGCAAAGAAGGCATGTTACAAATTGCATTATGCCAAGAAAGCAAAGAAAAAAACAAAAAAGGCCATTAGTGAAGCAAAAGCCAAAATTTGAGAAGATTTATATAAAAAGATTAACTGAAAAGAAGGTGAAAGAGATATTTTTAGGATAGCTAAGGCTAAAGATAAGAAAACTAAAGATCTTACTTTTGTTAGATTCATGAAAGATGTGGATGAGAAGATTCGACTTACGAATGATGATATTAAAAATAGATGAAAAAATTATTTTTATAAGCCTTTTAATGAAAATATAGATAGTAATGTTAGCTTAGGAGAGATAACCAAATCAGAAAAGTATATAAACCGCAATTTCTATCGGCGTATTCAAAAGAATGAAGTTAAAGAGGCTCTTAAATATATAAAGGTTGGTAAATCTATAGGACCAGACAATATTCATGTAGAAGTGTGAAAACTTCTATGAGAGATATGGCTCACTTGGCTCACAAGACTATTTAATAAAATATGAAGAACCCAAAAGATGCTCGAGGAATGGAGAGCGAGTAGAGTACACTTATACTCATATATAATAAAAAAGAGAGACATTCAAAATTGTGTGAATTATTGAGGTATCAAACTAATGAGCCATACTATGAAATTATGAGAAAGAATTACCGAACGTAGGTTAAAACAAGTATCGATTACAACAGAGAACCATTTCAAATTCATGTTTGGCAGATATACTATGAAAGCGATTCACTTATTGAGATGCCTTATGAAATATTTTTTGGAGCAAAAAGAAACCTTCACATGATATTTATTGATGTAGAAAAAGCTTACGATAGGGTGCCAAGAGATGTTCTTTGGAGAACCTTGGAAAAGAGAGGTATCCCATTGACATACATAAATGTTATAAGAGACATGGACGATGGTGCAAAAGCATGTATGAGAACTCACGAAGGAATGACATGCTCCTTTGAAGTTAATATTGGGTTACATTAGGGATCAACCTTAAGTCCATATTTATTTATATTGGTTATTTATGAGTTAACAAAACATATTGATGAGTTAACATACCTTAGTGTATGTTATTTGCATATGACATTGTGTTAGTGGATGAGTCTAAGGTAAAAGTTAATAGAAAATTGGAACTATGGAGAGAAACATTAGAAAGTAAAGTCTTCTTACTTAGTAGAACAAAGACAATATATGAAATGTAAGTTTAATCATTTGGATATTTCAGAGGACATAGAAATTAAGATCAACACTCATTGCATCCCTCACAAGGAAAGGTTTAAATACTTAAGATAAGTTTTTCATAGTGATTGAAAAATTGATGGAGATGTTACACATGTATTCTATGTGATAAGAAGACACCATTGAAGTTGAAAGGTAAATATTATAGAGCACCAATTAGACCTGCTATGTTTTATGGTTCTAAGCAATGTTATCCGTATCACATCGTGGGCCACCACGATACGATACACCAAAGTGTATCACAATTGAAGACTTATCGCACCGTATCGCCCAGGGAACGAAAACTTGCGTTTTTGCGGGTTTCCTTTGTTTCTTCAGAGCTCGCGTGATTCTTAGCCTCCTTGGTGTTCAAGGCTCCAAAAACGTGCTCTACGGTGTCCGTGCAAGCCTCCTAACTCGGATTTGGGTATATTTTTAGTGTTTTTCTTCATTTTTTTTTTGTATTTGTTGTTTTTTTTGTATTTGTTATTTTTTTGAATGACAAAATATGAAGTTATTAAGTGTGGATATGATTTTTATTGTATTTATGAAGTGGGAGACACTCTATTTGAGTGTTATTTGACGATTCAGGATTTACGAAGTGCTTTTATTTTCAGGTTTTTGTTTGAATTAAAGTACTCAATTGAGATGGCAGGAAGGGGTGGTAGAGACTCTCATTCTAAGTCTGATGATCCGGCATGACAATGGGGTATACCAGTTGAGGGTTCCAGATTAAAGATCAGATGTTTATTTTATGAGAGGGTGGTTAGTGGTGGAATTTCATGGTTGAAATACCATCTAGCAGGGACTAGGAAAGAAGTTGTTCCTTACACAGGCATAGTTAGAATTTTGGCAGAAGGTATTAAATGACAATGTCTTCAGATGATTGAGAGTATACAAGAGAGGAGACAACAAAAGGATGATGTGGAGATGTTTGAATAAGATGATGATGATATTGGATTTGGATTCATTGACAATTTGCCTTTAGATGCCAAAACAGAGATGAGTAGTAACAGTTCACGAGCACCTAGCAGGGGAAAGAGAGTTGCTGAAGACTTTGGAGGTGGTAGAAGAGGAAGTTCAGGAAGGAGTAGAGGAAGAACTACTTCTAGCATACATTCATTTTTTTCCTCCTACCATTATACCTGGTGCTTAACCTGGAATTCATGCTGCTATGGCTTTAGAATAACTGCATGATCAGGGAGACCTTGCAGTGGGCAGATGGTTTTATGATGCATGCATTCCATTCAATGCAACAAACAGTTTTCATTTTCAAGCAATGGCATATGCAATTGCTAACATCGATCCAAGATACAAGATGCCCTCGTATCAAAAGTTGAGAGGAAAGATCTTAGATAAGACTATCATTGAAGTGTAAGAATACTGTTCGACATTGAGAGAATCATGGAAGGAGACAGGTTGCACTATCATGGCAGATGTATGGACAGATAGGCGATGAAGGACCTTGCTAAACTTTCTTGTCTTTTGTCTTAAAGGACTTATGTTTTTGAGATCTCTAGACATGTCAGAAGAGAGGTACACTGCGGATATCCTACGACAAGAATTTGATAAGGTGATATGCAAGGTTGGGCTAGAGAATGTAGTCCCATTGATTACAGATAATGCAGCTAACTATAAAGCAGTTGGGAAGGAGTTAGCTAATATTTATGGGACTTTTACTACACATCATGTGCAACCTATTGTTTAGATCTAATCCTTAGAGGAAATTGGTGAGATCGATGAAATAAAGGCAGCAACTGAGTGTTGCCAAAATATCACAAAATTCATTTATAACCATGCATTTGTTTTGTGTATGATGAGGAAATATACATAAGGTGCATAGCTTCTTTGAACAGCTGCAACTCGGTTTGTAATAAAGAGAATATTTTCCTCAGATGAGTGGCAACAATTTGTAGAGTTGCCTCAGAACAGAAGAAACATAAAGTTTAATGAGATTTTCGAGATAGTCTTCAGGAGTACATTTTGGAATGCATGTGTTAGACTGTTGAGGATTATATGTCAATTAGTAAAGGCTTTGAGATTGACTGATAGCGAGGAGAAACCATCTATGAGCTACCTTTATGAAGCCATAGATAGGGCAAAAGAAGCCATTAGAAATAATTTTAATGGAAAAAAGAGAGATTATGTGCTCGTGTGGAAAATCATTGATAACAAATGGAATAAACAATTGCATCAACCTATTCATGTAACAACATATTATCTAAACCCATCATTCAGGTACTCAGCAAGCTTCAAAAGAGACGGTGAGGTTAATCAAGGTATCATTTATTGTATAGATAGATTAGTCCCTGATGAGAGCATAACAGATGCTATACATCGAGAGATGGAGATCTATGATAATGCTCTTCATTTGATGGGTTTGCATGTAGCAATTCACAACTGCACTACTATGCGTCCAAGTAATGTTGTATTACTTAGTACTTAAAGGTTGAAACATAAGCGATTGAATGATTTAGTTTTTATTCGTTGTAACATGCGTCTTCGTGAAAGGTAATGTTGTATTACTTAGTACTTAAATGTTCAACAACAACAACAACAACAACTAAGCCTTTTCCCATACTAGACGGGGTCGGCTACATGGATTCTTTGTTTCCACAGATCCCTATCGTGTGCCATGTTAGCAGTTAACTCCCAATAAGCTAGATCATTCTTTATTGTTTCTTTCCAATACTTTTGTGGTCATCCTCTACCTCTTTTAATACTTTCTAAATTTAGTTTTTCTAACATTCTTACCGGTTCATCTTTTGATCTTCTTTCTATATGTCCAAACCATCTTAAACGATGTTCTCTCATTTTATCCTCTATTGGTGCCACTCCTAATTTGTTTCTAATAACCTCATTATGTATACGGTCTTTTCTTGTATGACCACTCATCCATCTCAACATCTTCATTTCTGTCACAGACATCTTTTGTACATGTTGATGATTAACTGTCCAACACTCAGAACCATAAAACATGGCAGGCCTAATTACTGCTCTATAATATTTACCTTTTAATTTTAATGGTATCTTCTTATCACAAAGAATACCTGATGCTCCTCTCCATTTTAACCAATCAGCATTAATTCTATGTGTAACATCTCCATCAATTCTTTCATCACTTTGAAAAATTAACCCTGGGTATTTAAAACTTTCCTTTTGGGGAATGCAATGTGTGCCAATTTTAATTTCTATGTCCTCTGAAGTAACCAAATGATCAAACTTACATTCCATATATTCTGTCTTTGTTCTACTAAGTTGGAGGCCTTTGCTTTCTAATGTTTCTCTCCATAGTTCCAATTTTCTATTAAATTTTTCCTTAGACTCCTCCACTAATACAATGTCATCTGCAAATAACATACACCAAGGTACTTCGTTTTGAATATGTTTTGTTAACTCATCCATCACCATTATAAATAAGTATGGACTTAAAGTTGATCCTTGATGTAACCCAATATTAACTTCAAAGAAGTCTGTCGTTCCTTCATGAGTCCTCACACATGTTTTTACACCATCATACATGTCTCTTATAAGGTTAATATATGTCAATGGGATACCTCTTTTTTCCAAAGTTCTCCAAAGAACCTCCCTCGGTACCCTATCATAAGCTTTTTCTAGATCAATAAATATCATGTGAAGGTCTTTCTTTTTTGCTCTAAAATGTTCCATAGGACGTCTCAAAAGGTGAATCGCTTCAATAGTAGATCTGCATGGCATGAATCCAAATTGGTTCTCTAATGTACTTGATACTTGTTTTAACCTATGTTCGATAATTCTTTCCCATAATTTCATAGTATGACTCATTAACTTAATACCTCTCGATAATTTACACAATTTTAAATGTATC
The DNA here is from genome assembly GCA_036023115.1 of Brasenia schreberi. Lineage (NCBI taxonomy): Eukaryota > Viridiplantae > Streptophyta > Magnoliopsida > Nymphaeales > Cabombaceae > Brasenia > Brasenia schreberi. The sequence continues at coordinate 11,624,511 of JAYKKT010000071.1, read as the reverse complement.
CCTTATTCTTATATATGGGTATAAGTGTACTTGCTCTCCATTTCTGGGGCATCTTTTGGTTTTTCCATATTTCATTAAATAGTCTTGTGAGCCAAGTGATTCCTATTTCTTCTAGTATTTTCCAAACTTCTATAGGAATATTATCTGGTCCTACCGATTTACCACTCTTCATATGTTTAAGAGCATCTTTGACTTCATTCTTTTGAATACGTCGGTAGAAATTGTGGTTTATATACTTTTCTGACTTGGCTAAATCTCCTAAACTAATACTAACATCTTTATTTTCATTAAAAAGATTATAAAAATAGTTTTTCCATCTATTTCTTATATCATCATTTGCTACTAGAATTTTTTCCTCCTCGTCTTTTATGCATCTAACATAATTAAGATCTTTAGTTTTCTTATCTCTAGCCCTAGCTATCCTAAAAATATCTCTTTCACCCTCTTTTGAGTTGAGTTTTTTATATAAGTCCTCTCAAATCTTAGCTTTTGCTTCACTAACGACCTTTTTCTCTTCCTTCTTTGCTTTCTTATAAGCTTTTAAAGTTTCACTAGTTTTCTTGGCATAATGTAATTTGTAACATGCCCTCTTTGTCTTGATTTTATTTTGCACTACTTCACTCCACCACCAAGCTTCTTTTTGTGCTGGTACACCTCCCTTAGATACCCCTAACACATCTTTCGCCACTTTCCTAATATGTATAGCCATATTGTTCCACATATCAGAGGGTGTGCCAACATAATTCCAAATATCTCCTTGAAGGACTTTCTGTTTAAATATATCTTCTTTCTCGCTTTTGAGGTTCCACCATTTAGTCCGAATAGCTCGATGCACTCTTTTCTTCTTTGTCCATTTTTTTATTTGTAAATCCATAACTAAAAGTCGATGTTGGGTGGTTAAGCTTTCTCCTGGAATTACCTTACAATCTTTACAACACGCTCTATCTTTTTTTCTACAAATAAAGTAATCAAATTGTGTTTGTGATAAGCCACTCTTATAAGTAATTAAATGTTCATCTCATTTTTTGAAGATTGTATTGACTATAAAGAGATCAAATACCATAGCAAAATTTAAAATCTCCTTACCTTCCTCGTTTATATCCGAAAACCAAAGTTTCCATGAATCCCTTGATATCCTAATGCCTCTTTACCGACATGTCCAATTAAATCTCCTCCTAAACAAACCATCTCCCTTCGTGGAATCTTTTGAAACACCTTATCTAACTCTTCCAAAAAACTGTCTTTATACTATCTTCTAGTCCTACTTGGGGTGCGTAAGCACAAACTATATTCAAAACCTCTGCTCCTAACACTAATTTCAACGTCATGATTCGGTCACCATATCGTTGTATGTCTACTACACTCTCCTTTAAATCTTTATTTATGATAATACCAACTCCGTTTCAAGCCTTTTCTTTACCTGAGTACCATAATTTAAAACCTGTATCCTCTATCTCCTTTGCTTTTTCTCCAACCCATTTTGTCTCTTGTAAACATAGAATATGAATCTTTCTCCGAATCATAGTATCTACCACCTCCGTTAGCTTACCGGATAATGTTTCGATATTCCAAGAACCAATACGAATCTTATTATCTAGGACTAGCTTCCTTACCCCCCGCATTCGTCCATAATCAAAATGCGGAGACCCTCTCTGAACATTTTTCACTACATTCAGGCGGCAATGTAATAGAACTAACTTTTTTACCCACACCCGTCCATGATGTGGGAACCCTCTCTGCAATTGATTCACTACATTCGGGCGAAAATGTAGTGGCCCTTGCTTACTTCTTACTGCATTCAGGCTCTGCAGCACGTCGCTAGGTGGGGACGTCCCAAAGCAATACTCATAATTTTTGTAATCAATGTTATAAAAATCCGATGAATTTTTACGCTGGCTGTCGGAAGCCTAACACAACCCTCCTCCTTTATCCAGGCTTGGGACCGGCAATGCTCATACTTAAATGTTCAATTCATTAAATTGTTTGACTTCAATTGTTAATATTATTTACTAATTGCTTATCTTTCTTTGTTGTAGGCAATTAAAAAAAGTAAATAGGCAAGAAAGCCAATTTGATCCTATAAGTTTGGATAATTTTGATATATTAGAAGATTTGATTATAGAAGACAGTGAAGAAAATGCCCTCCTAACTGAAGAAGACATTGCATGGATTAATTTGGAAGGAGCGCAACAACAGTATCAAGGAGAAGAATTTGATTTCCAAGCAGAAGGTGCTGCTGCTGATGATGAGGATCTTGAGAAAGGAGAAGATCAAGATTATTTAGTTGATGATCCTGATTACAATTTGTAAAATGTAAATGTATTTCATTTTTTTAATTCAAAATATGTAAATTTGGATACAATTGTTCAATGTTGAATGCTCAATCTATACTAAATTTTGCATTATATGAATTTAAAGCATTTACCAGATTTTTCTAGATTTTTCTTGATTTTTTTCGGATTTTTACTATTTTTATTTTTTAAATAATTTTTGTATTTTTTAATATTAAAGTACGATACGATACGCCCGTATCGTGGAGCCCAGCGATACACGATACGATACGCATCAGACAACATTGGTTCTAAGTGTTGGGCTGTTATGTTTTATGGTTCTTAGTGTTGGGCATTTAATCATCAACATGTGCAAAAGATTCTAGCAGAAATGATGATGTTGAGATGGATGAGCGGTCACACGAGGAAAAGACCATATACATAATGAGGTTAGTAGAAACAAATTGAGAGTAGCACCTCATAAAATGAGAGAATATCATTTCAAATGGTGTGAATATGTAGAAAGAAGATTAAAAGAAGGGCCTATAAGAAGGTATGAAAAAATAGATTTTGAAAGTATTAAAAGAGGTAGAGGACGATCACAAAACTGTTGGAAAAAAATAATAAAGAATGATCTAGCTTATGTTGAGTTTAATGCTAGCATGACACATGATAGGGCCATGTGGAAACAAAGAATCCATGTAGCTGACCCCATCTAGTATGGGAAAAGACATATTGTTGTTGCACAGACCATACACTCCCACTGTTGAACATCTCGTTCTAGGCACTCTAGTAAGAGTGCCTTTCTAATCTAACCTTTGGTATCAACTAGCAATGTGCCTGGCGGTGCTTTTGCATATACCAAAATCTCTCAACTGTTGAGCGTCTCCTTCCATCTTCTCTATAATATTTCCGCTCTAAGTGATCCTCTAATTCTAACTAGTAACGTAATTGAATGTGCACCAAAGCCAGTCAAAATATCTTTAGACCTTTTTTTCTCATGGTTTCCACTATTGAAAAGTAAAAAAAATCGATTTTGCTTTTCTAAGAAAATAATTTAAAGGTATCTAAAAGTTACATATTGACATTCAATCAATTCATAAAATGTAAACAACTTAATTAAAGAAAATTTATCTTTTCAAGAGATTGATTCGAGCCCTTCCATCTCTCTTAATAACAAATATAAGAAATTAAGAATTTCATCTCCCTGTCTCTCAGTAAAATATGTTATTTTAAAATTTATATCCAAAAGATTTTTGAAACAAATGTTATGCTCAAAATGTATACAGTTCATTTTCTGTTTACAAAACCTGTAGAAGATGGCACAAACGTCTGTTGTCATAAAAAGAGAAACAACAACAACAACTAAGCCTTTTCCCATACTAGTTGGGGTCGGGTCTGAAAAAGAGAAGGAAACATTTTATTTCATGTGTACTAACATGCATCTCCATTTAGAAACTAAGGTAAAATTAACTTTGAAGACATGATCTTGTCGTTAAAAATAGGGTTATTAGTTACCTGTGTTTCCAAGAAGTCTGTTGTTTCATTGGAACAATTATTTCATATAATGAAGTTTCACAAAATGAAACTCCGATTGTTCACAAGAGAGGTTTGATTTTTCTGAATTCATGAAAGTAGATACTCAATTGAGAGAGGATGAAGGGCAGGGTCTTGGTGACGAATGGTTGACAGTTTTGGTAAGTAGTAGATGACTCTCTCTCTCATGCCAGTAGTTTTGAAAGCATCAACGATGTAAATAGTTTGTCTTATTCTTGTGGTTCCTAGTTTAAATCTTTCTGTTTGATGAACCCCTTTGTTTCTTTCTGTATGACAGGGATTCCCTAACAAAAATAATTTGTCCTTAAGTTGCGCAGGCTTGCAAGGCATATTTCTTTGCTTATCATTCTTGTATTTCTAAGCCCTAGTTGGTTGTAGGCGCTTGCCATATGTAGTTTCCTCTAGATGCATTGAGCTTCTCCTCTACTTTGTAAATTTCATTTGTCAATGGTAGAAAACCAAGTGGTTGAAAAAGACATCCTTGTTTTATTAGTCTCTGAATCAGTAACTGTAAATGAGAGGTGAATTGGATGTATATAGCCTGATTGGGCTTCTGTTACATATAGGTAGTTTAAGGATGAGCTTCATTGTTTTAGATGGTAGGATTCAAGCTGTTGTGGGAAACTTTGATAGATTCAAGGCTAAAAAATCAAGCGACTGATACACTCTTCATGGGTTTGGCCGTTCATAATGTCTCCTAGGGAGGGTGGCAAGCTCCTTTATTGTATAAGGCATTGCTAGGGATGCAGATGTAGGTAGGGTCACAGTTCGTGTATTCAGATCCTTTTCTGGTCGTACCATTTTCATGTTCATGTACATTACAGGTCTAAATGAAAAGGACCTGCTTTTAGAGTCATGTCCTTTTGATAAAAGCAAACTCAGTCGAGTTCGTGTATGCATGAACCTTAAACGGTGTACATGACCCTAGCAATGTTGCTCTTCTTTCCCATCTCTCTCCCTCTTAGTAAATCAAAACCCAGTAGCTGGCTCTTTCCTGTTTCTATGATTTCTAAAGGAACAGCCAGGCCAGAAGCTGTCTGTTTCCTATTTCCATGATTCCTAAAATGAATTACAAGGTTAGAATGTGGCTCTTTTCTGTTCGATAATAATTTATAGGAGTCCTATCCTGGAAGCTGGCTCTTTCCATTCTGTGATTTATAAAAGGTAACAAAGGCACCCCTGCTAGAAGCCTACTCACATATGCTTAGCCCTTGTAAAAAGACCACCAGTGCAACCCTATCAAAAATCGAGAAAGCCTGAAATAACTAGGACATTTATGGGCTGTGTTCGAGTTCATCTGAAAATGTCATAATCTTTCTGTTGTATACTTTTAGTAGATACAAATATATATAGCTTGACATGAAGATCGACTTTCTGGATTGTGTTTGTGTCGTCTTCGCATGTCATGTACCAAATTGCCACCCCTAGTTGTAGGTTAGTAGGGGTCAAACTGGGTAGTCTGGGTTGGTCTTAACCAAAACCAAACTGATGAGTGGGACCCTTCAGACTCAATCCTTACCCATTTTAGAGACTTATGGGCTTGGATCAGGTCTAATATCTTGAGGTTTTTTAAAAGGTTAGGTCTGCGATACACATGTTTTAGACCAGAAACTGTTTGTAGTTGTTGGACTTAAATTGCCTCAAATGAGTTTGTCAAAATGACAACCAAACCCAAACCTGTTGGATCCAGAAGTAATAGGTTCACTTCAAACCGAATCTGAAACTGCAAATAAATTTGTTTCCAGAAGACTAGTGCAGGTTACTGTAAAGCTAGAGAGTACCTCATCTTAACTGATATAGTTTATATTAATTTTTTTTCTGGTTGTTGCCAACTTGTGTTAGCCGACCTCGTCTAGTATGGGAAAAGGCTTAGTTGTTGTTGTAGTTGTTGTTGGTTGTTGCCAACTTGTGTAAGATAATTTTTACTTTACATGGCACATGATAGGGCTCTGTGGAAACAAAGAATCCATGTAGCCAAACTTGTTGTTGGTTGTTGCCAACTTGTATTTTTGGTTTGATTAGTTAAAAAGTATTAGTAACCAAACACAAACCTATCCAACTCATGCCTGAAACTCAACTACAGTGGGTGGATCTTTGTCCAAAATTTTATAACCTATTTTAAAGATGGTATGATTAGACCTGCTCGATTCTGTTCCTACCTATTGATTGCATGGGCCTAATAAGGTTTGATCTACCCAACCAGAACCAAAACATGGTAGATTGTTTTTGGATATAAATTTGAGAGCCTATCTAAGATCAGGCTTGACTAGTGCCAACCTGGTCCTGAATGCAACCAAGTTAGAGTTAAAATAGTCGTTTAGTTATTTCAAGGTGGGTACTCTTTTATGGGGATGATGATATTATGGACTTGATATGCCGATGGCGTTCTGGTTCTTGGTGCTGCTTTGCTGCTTGAATAGAACATATCAAGTGACTACTAAAGCATTTATGGAGTTTTTTTCTTGTGCGATTCTATCCCTGAATTGTGGTAATCTTTTACTGAAATATATTAAACATGCTATGCAATCGCAACACACAATTCAATGAAGGGATTCATATATTATTCTTCAGGCTGATCGAGTCTCCCATTCTCTCATTTTTTTGTTGACTGATTTTGCTTTGAAATGTTGTTTTCACCTTTCATGTTTTTTAGGGAAACACGCTGTGTGTGTTGTGTTTTGTGAATGTATGAAAAAAATACAGATTTATTTCTTCCTTGTGATTTTGTGGGATTTTTGTCTTAAGGTTTGGGCTGTTGCAGACACCAAAAGACAAGGGTTTCTTGGCTTTCCAGAGTTCGTGACTGCCATGCAGGTTTTATCATGTGTTTTTTAGTTAAATTCAGGAAAATTGTCTAAGCATCATTCCTAGTCTGTTTGTCTTCTTGTACTTCTATGCCGAGCATCTAAGATCTTTAAATTTTGTGACATGCAGGTAATTTCATCGGCCCAACGAGGGCAGGAAATAACTCCTGATATCTTAGCATCTGGAGGTAATCATATGCAAAATTTGGAGATATTACATTTTCCATGAAATGATGAGGCTGTTGTTTTGGCTTATTAACTTCTAGTATTGCTGCTAATTAAAACACCTCTGTGTAACTTTCTTACTATATGACAGGCTTGGAGACATTGGGTCCTCCATCAATGGAAGGTTTAGATGTTCTTATGGCAGTAAGTTTTGTTGTTCTTTAAGTAAATTAAATCTATCAGTTTCTGCCAGAGATTAATTATGGTTTCTTACGCTGTTTCTTTTTTAATTATACAGAAAAATAAGCGATCTCCAAAGAAGACTGAGCTTGATCTTAGTGGTGAGCTTATTTGGTATGTCCTCTCATATGTGCTTATGATGCCAATTTAACATTGTTGTTTCATTTGGCAGCATCTCCACAACAGTCTTCATCAATTCAGTGGTTCAGTACAAAATCAACAAAGAAGGTAGCTGATTTCCATGATAATCTCTGCTTTTTAGAGGTTCTTTTTGGTGATATTTAGGATATTTAGTATGGGCTAGCTTATACAGTTTTCTTCCCCTCATGAACTGGCTAGTTTTTAGGCTGTTATTTTGGTTTATTTATATGTCAACACAATATTTTGTTGGCATGTCCTATCTGCAACTTGTGGACAACTGAGTCTTGGCCACACCTTTTTTGGTGGCATGTTGCCATGTCCTTAGCTCATGAACATCTGAACCTTGTTTCGAGCATGTCAGCATTATTTGATTCTTCCTATAATATATTTGTTAATTGTCACTAGGGGAAAAGCATTCTAATGCATCAAATTATCAAAGACCAGATTAAATGAGTAAAAAATGTTATACACTCTGTCCTAATTTTAGAAACATTTACACATTCACTTTCAAGGGTCATGTAAATATAGCCTCATGAGTCACAATGATGTAGGTTAGGGTTGATGTGTTTTTTTAAGCAAGCATTTACTCCACATTTCTTGCTATTTGTTTTGTTTGAGGAAATCATATGGCTTTCCGTTCATTTGATTCATGTCATAATGTTTTCACTTCTCGTGATAAAAGTTTCCTTACCCATTGAACGTTATGAATTTTCTTACAACCGGGATGTATAGCTCGCTGAGGAATCACTCCTGAAGGCTAAATTTTCATTTCCTTTGTAAATCTAGTATATGAATGTGCGCTAAACAACAATAGAAATGCAAAGCAAAAAGGAAAATGTTGATTCGTAATCATATGCTAAAGAATGAGCTGAGTGTGAGCTACACAACAATAGAAATGCAAAGCAAAAGGGGAAAATGTTGATTCATAATCATATGCTAAAAAATGAACTAAGAAGCTGGAATCCTATTTCCTGATTAATAATGATAACAACTAATGCTTGTCCTCCTTTTTTTAATGCTTGATTAGACACTTTGTCGAAGCAAGTACTTTAACTAAGAGTTTGTTTTTCAACTCGTCCAGGTTTCCTTATCGTCAGTGACATCTATCATTGATGGTTTGAAAAAGTTATACATTGAGAAACTTAAACCACTTGAAGTCACTTATCGGTTCAATGATTTTGTATCCCCTTTGTTGGTGAGTAAGGTTATCTTGATGTTTCTATTACATATTCATGTCTATAATCTGATGGAAAATATCAATTTCAATTATTGTTGAAAGACAAACAGTGACTTTGATGCAAAGCCCATGGTTATGCTTCTGGGTCAGTATTCTACCGGAAAAACAACATTCATCAAACACTTGCTTAAGGGAAGCTATCCTGGTGAGGTGCACTGACGCGTTTCAGAGAATCTCAGTTTTGTATGGATACAAAATAGTTATTTGTCAAGTTATGTTGTAATGCAGGAGCACATATTGGGCCTGAACCTACAACAGATCGTTTTGTCGTTGTTATGGTAGTTCCCTGTCCTCAAATTTTATGCTAATCATCACATTCTTGATTAATTGGTGATTTAGAAACAGCTCATGTTGTAGGCCTAACAGATAGCAGAAATAATGAAATAGCTTTGCAGTTTGCATTGACTGATCCTAATGAAATGCTTTCCAGTATGTGTAAAATTATTATTATTATTATCTTTTTTGAAATTCATCCTTGCCTTGTAGCTTAGTTCTAAATCTCCCATATACCTTCATACCAAAATAGACTCCATTTTGTGGTCGTGGACTTATTAGTTTTTCTGTTGGCTACACAGGGATAAACTATGTCCTGCAGCTAACATTGGTTATTTTCACATCATCATTTTGTTTCTTGTGGATGCCACTTTTCTATAGTGGCTATTTTTTACAATTGGCAAAAAATCTTCCTTTATGGTTCTGAGTGTTGGGCAGTTAATCATCAACATGTACAAAAGATGTCTGTGACAGAAATGAAGATGTTGAGATGGATGAGTGGTCATACAAGAAAAGACCGTATATATAATGAGGTTATTAGAAACAAATTAGGAGTGACACCAATAGAGGATCAAATGAGAGAATATCGTTTAAGATGGTTTGGACATATAGAAAGAAGATCAAAAGAAGAACCTGTAAGAAGGTTAGAAAAACTAAATTTGGAAAGTATTAAAAGAGGTAGAGGACGACCACAAAAGTGTTGGAAAGAAACAATAAAGAATGATCTAGCTTATTGTGAGTTAACTGCTAACATGGCACACGATAGGGATCTGTGGAAACAAAGAATCCATGTAGCCGACCCCGTCTAGTATGGGAAAAGGCTTAGTTGTTGTTGGCAAAAAATCTTCCTTGTTTGAGGACTAATATGCATTGTTTACCTATTTTGTTTCTCGTGGGTGCTCTTTTTTTAGTGTCTGTTTCTTCACCAACATAGCTCGACTATAGAGACTGATACCTTGATGTTGACAAAACATGGGAATCATTTTAAGAATAGTCATAAGGGATACATATGACATTGACATGCCTTTTAGTGGCTTGACAACTTTTGGTGGTTCATTTTTTTGTCAAAGTTCCAATGTTCTCAAATGCCACATCCAGTGAGTTTTCTATTTATTTCCAATTCCAATTTTGTTCAACAATTGATTGTGTAATTTATTGGTCCTTAACTTGAAGCAATTTTTTCTTTTCAGCTGCTAGATGAAATAACATTTGTGGACACCCCTGGTGTCCTCTCTGAGAAAAGCCTCAACGAAGTTATGATTTTACTGGAGTTACATCATGGTTTGCTGCAAAATGTGATCTGATTTTGCTTCTATTTGATCCCCACAAACTTGATATTAGCGATGAATTTAAACGTGTAATTGCCTCCCTGCGTGGACATGATGATAAGATTCGTGTTGTACTGAACAAGGCAGACCAAGTTGCCAATAAACAACACAGCTGTTGGTCCACTTGGAAGAGAATTGTTCGAGAGAGAACAAGATGATCTTCTTTCTGATTTGAAAGACATTCCCAAAAAGGCTTGTGATCGTCGAGTAAGAATTTGTGTTTATATGTAGTGCAACTTTTACTATATCCTCACTTTAGTAGTTGTTATCTAAAACAACATTTTATCTTGATTTGGCTTATCTTGTACAATGTAGATAAATGAATTTGTGAAGCGTGCTCGGGCTGCAAAGATTCATGCATATATAATCAGCCATCTTAGGAAAGAAATGCCTGCCATGATGGGAAAGGCTAAGGCACAACAACGTCTCATTGATAACCTTGAAGAGGAGTTTGCGAAGGTTGGCATGCTTTACTTTGTACGAGACTTTTAAATGAATTTTATGCTCACTGGGTGTCCTATACTCTCTTTGTCGTTGGCAAATCAAAGGGTCATGTTTTTCTGGTCCACTCTCACCCATAAAGATTCCACATACATGATTCATAAAATTAAAGACTAAGAAGAGGCCTTGAAATAACTTCTCTAGCACCTAAAACACAACTTAAGTTTCTAAATGACAAAATTCTTTCAATGTTTGGATCATATATTAGTGCAAGGTTGCATCACATGTGAAAAGGTTATGTAATCAAGGGGCGTTCCACTTGGTTGTTCAAGTAGTTGAATCATGAATGTTGTCTAGTTCAACCAGATGCAGTTGGAGACCAGCAGGTGGAAGAAGATCATTTTCTCTGTGTGTGTGCTATTTTGTTGTGTTGGAGATCAAGTTGTAAATCGCTGTCCAGTTCAATCCACTGAATCATGTTGGTGCATAATATCACAAGTCATTATAAGAGTGAAGTTGAAATGATATATCCAGCTCGAGCACTATACTTTTTTTCTGTAAATGCAATGACAAGTTGAACAGCAGTAAACGTTTTCAATTAATATGTATCAATGTATGGATGCATATGTGTAGATATATAGTTGCATATCCACCTTAGTTTATGGTTCCTAAACAAGCCCCTCTTCTTTTTCCTTGATGGAAGGTCCTAAACATTTCTTAAACTTCCATGCATGACTTGAAAAATGCACATAAATAGGTGTTTATTTGATTTGATCTGTCTAATATGTTTCACATATTTAGGTAGTGAAACACATGTTTCTCAATAGCTATTTTGTTGTTTACATGCACTTGAAAAGCACCAAAACTGATGAAATTCCATGGAACTTGACCATCAAAACCAATATCTTTGGTTAAATTGATTTCAAGCTGAGGCATACCTTTCTTCAGATAGCCAGTTTGGGAAACTGCATCTATGTTCCCTTTAAGTGTTATAAGACTGCTACTAATTACTACTCATGCATTATTTTAGCTGATTCTGAAAAATTTATCTCGTAAACTATCCTAGTCTGTTTGGATTTCTGCTTTTTCTATGATATGGAAGCATTTTTTATAAGTTAGCACAATCATATTTTCTTTCAATTATTAATTTGAGGTTTAAAGGATAGTGTAGTAGAGATACCGGGACAACCAAAACTATAATGAAGTTAGTGTTAGGAATTGAGACTTTTTGTGTTTATGCACTCCAAACAGGACTGGAAGAAAGTATAAATATGACATCTTGTAAGGAGTTTGATATGGTGATTTAAAGGATTCTATGAAGAGGGATGATTTGTTGGGGAGGATATCTAAATGAGCATGTAAGTAAAGGGGTGTTAGGATATCAATGCATTCATACAAATTTTGGCTTTGGGGACTTAAATGAGAAAGGTAAGTAAATTTTAAAATTTACTATAACATATGATCTCTTTATAGCCAATACAATTTTCAGAAAACAAGATGAACATTTGATTAGTTATAAAAATAGCTTGTTAAAAACATAAATTGATTATTTTGCTTACATAAGAAAAGATAGATTGTACTAGAAAGATTGCAAGGTAATTTCAGGAGGAAGGTTAACTACTCACTATAGATGTTTTGTAATAGACTTATATGTAATAATGTGGACAAAAGGCAAAGAATACAGAAAGCTACTTGGACTAAATGGTAACAAGAAAGAAGATTTATTTAAAAAGAAAGTTTTTCATGGAGATGCTTGTAATTATGTTGGTATAGGTTGTGACGTGGAATAATATGGCAATATATATTAAGAAAGTGGCAACAAAGACATGCTAGGTGAACAACACATGAGAGACATATCGGTACAAAAGGTGGCTTGGTGGTGGAATGGCTATGTAAGATAAAATTAAGGCAAAATGAGTATTGTTTTAAATTGCATCATACCAACAAGACTAGTGAAACTTGGGAGGGTTATAGGAAGGAGAAAGTCTTTCAGTGAAGCAAAAGCCATAACTTAAGGATTTATAAAAAGGCTCAACTCAAAAGAATGTAAAAGGGACATTTTTAGGATAGCTAAGACTAGAGATACTCAAACTTAGGATTTTACTTTTGTTAGATGTATCGAAGATCAGGATGAGGAGATTCTAGTAGCGATCAATGATATAGGAAATAGATAAAAAAACTAGTTTCATAGGCTTTCTAACGAAAGTATTGTTGGAGATCAACTTGAATCTTGATTGTATAGATGCAGAATTTAGTTTATATGTAAATTTAGTTAATTATGTAAGTAAGCGTAATAGACCTAGTAAGTTATGTAAATAAATGTAATATGGGTCTAGGGGTAGTTTTGTCTTTTAAGTTAGATTGTTAGTATAAATTAGTGAGTCATTAGGGTTAGAGTCTTAAGTGAGAAATCGTGATTGGACGGAGGCGACTGGAAATATGTGGCCGACCACTCCATGGATGGAGCTTGTGATGTAAGTTGTTTTTTATTATTTATAAAGTGTTTGTTTCTCGTTAATCTCAACATGGTATCAGAGCTTTTTCTTTAAAAAGTTTGGCAGAAGGCTTTGAAAATCAGCCTCAAGCAAGTCCCGTGGGAAGTTGTAGAAATTGTGGATGTGCAGAATTTTTTTTTCGGACGACTAGTAGAAGTATTCAAGGTAAGTTGAAGATTTAATATTATATTTGTGATTTAGATCAAGATCACGACAACTTGAAGACGAGACGCGCTGGAGACGAGACGCGCGACATGTTAACGAAAAAAGAAGAAGGATTGTTTATCTTGTTGATTAAGATCCAATGATTATATTATATACCAACTGGGTACCAGTTTCTGTGGAGAAAGTAATCTATACTAGTGACATTAAAGACAATAAGAGGGAATGGATAGAAACAAACTTCCTGAAGGCTGTGATAATTTCTCAGATAAAGGAGAAACCTTCCAAATTACAAATCTGAAACTTGATGGAAAAAATTATCTCCAATGGGCCCGATCTATGGAGCTTGCTGTCATGGCCAGAGGGCGATGAGACTATCTGACAGGAGAAATTCCCAAACCTCCTACTACAGATCCCTTGTATTCTCGGTGGTGTAGGGAAAATGCACTTGTTAGTGCTTGGCTTATACAATCTATGATACCTTCAATTGGCAACACTTTTATGTTTTTAGATTTAGCAAAGGATATTTGGCTAGCAGCCCAAGAGGCATATGCGTAGAGGAAGAATATTGCAAAAAGTATGATATTATTGAAAAGATCAGAAAGTGCAGACAGGGAGGTAGATTAGTCAGTGAATATTATGCAGAACTTAGAGGTTTGTGGGAATAATTACAGTTGTATTCAAAAACCAAATGTCAGACGTGTACACAGGAGCGACATGAAGAATTTGAAGAACGTAAGGTGTTTGATCTTCTATGGGGCATCTCTTCAGAATACGAGTAAAGAACAACATTCTCAGCAGAGAAGAACTTCCCTCCTTGAGTACAGTATATTCACTTCTTTTCGGGAAGAAGACCGAAAACATTTAGAAAAGGAAACCAAAATCAATACTGAGACCTCAGCATTTGTCGGGAATAATGCGTATGTTCCACCCTTTGCTCGTGGAAGAGGAAGCTATGATAGAGGCAGAGGTAGATCTGGACCGACCTCTGATGAAAAGGATAAGTTACTTTGCACCCATTGTAGAAAATCTCGACACACCAAGAAAACTTGCTGGGATCTGGTTGGAAAGCCTACTTACTTTCAGAGTAAATCTAAGGTATATTTCAGCAGTGATCAGACTGGTAAACAAAAGACTGAAGACACCTCAACTTCGCTGGCTGATATGAAAAAGGAAATAGAACTGTTAAAGACACGCCTGACTGATTCGCAATTGCCATTTACTTCTTCTCACAGTGACTCTCAAGCAACCATGGCCTATCCATTTTCCTTTCTAACCCAGGGTAATGTAAATTCTTTCTATTCAAGAATATGGATTATTGATTCTGGAGCTACAGACCATATATCAGCAGGAGAGAATTCTTTGATACGTATGAATTGACACAGGGAAACATCAATATCAAACTAGTAGATGGATCTCTTACTCCGATTGTGGAAAGAGGGAGTGTTATTACATCCTTTGGAACTTTATACAATGTTTTACATGTTCCAAACATATCAGTGAACTTATTATCTGTATTTGCTTTAACTCAGGATCTGAAATGTAGAATAACATTTGGTTCTACTAGATGTGTATTTCAGGAAATCAAGACAGGGAAGATCTGTGGTCAGGGTAACATAAAGAGAGGCCTCTACTTTTGCGAAGATAATAAGGGATCTGCACTACAATCATCTACCATTACAGAAAAGCAAATAGAAGATATTACCCCGTTGGCATAGGCGATTAGGCCATTTTCTGTTTTCAAAAATAAAGTTGTTATTACCTGAATTTAGTACTTGTAATGATGTGAACTTGAATTGTGAAACTTTCCAGAAGGCAAAACATCACCGTATTTCATTTCCATTAAATGAAGATAGAGTTTCTATTCCATTTTATCTTGTACATTCTGATATTTGGGGCCCGTGCTCTACGACTTCTGTGCAGGGATATAAGTACTTTGTGTCATTTATTGATGACCGTACTAGATTTACTATGATTTATCTTATGAATACTAAAGATGAAGTGAAGATCTTCCCAGTATACTGTCAGTTTATACAAAATCAATTTCAGAGTACTATAAAAAAAATTTGCAGT
Organism: Brasenia schreberi; assembly: GCA_036023115.1. Lineage (NCBI taxonomy): Eukaryota > Viridiplantae > Streptophyta > Magnoliopsida > Nymphaeales > Cabombaceae > Brasenia > Brasenia schreberi. The sequence continues at coordinate 11,609,325 of JAYKKT010000071.1, read as the reverse complement.
GACAATGGTGGAGAATTTATGTCTAAATCTCTTCACTCCTATTTTTTACAGCATGGAATCTTACACCAGACATCATGCTCTCATTCACCTCAACAAAATGGTGTTGCTGAGAGGAAGAATCAACATATCTTAGAAGTGGCGCACACACTCTTAATTGGAAGCAATGTACCAAAATCTTATTGGTGTGAAGCAGTTCTTACATCTGTGTTCCTTATAAATCGCATGCCAAGCATGATTTTAGTGGAAATACTCCCTTCCACTCTTTATGTCCATCTCAGAAACAGTTTCATGTACTACCGAGAGTTTTTGGTTGTACTTGCTTTGTTCATATTTATCAAGGGGCTCGAGACAAATTAGATGCAAGATCAGTCAAGTGTATTTTCTTGGGATACTCGACTACCCAGAAGGGATATAAGTGTTATGATTCATTAAAGAGGAAATTTTATGTTACAATGGATGTGACCTCTCACGAAGACACACCATTTTATAAAATACAAGAAGATTCCTCATCAGATATGCAGTCCACTCAGGTGTTTCCACTTCCTCCTGCTGAAATTCCATCCATTAATGAAGAGGAGTGGCAAGTGTATAATAGAGGTAACCGAAACATATTTTTTCCAGATCCGATGGGTGATAGAAATTTACATCAAGAATCAGATTTATCTCTTCCTCCAGTTACTTCGGGTACTCCAGACAATGAATCGGATAATCTACCTATTGCTATCAGGAAAGGTAAACGTGCAATCGGGAAGTATGCCTTGGAAAAAATGGTATCTTATTCTGATTTCCCAAGAGAATATCAACTGTTCGTAATGAATGTAGAGAATACATTTGTTCCAAGAACATACGAAGAAGCCAAGCAACTTTCAGAATGGAAAGCTGCTATGGAAGAGGAAATTTCAGCCCTTGTGCGCAACCAAACTTGGAATTTAACTTATCTACCATCAGCAAGGAAAACTGTGGGATGAAAGTGGGTATTTTCTGTTAAGTATAAGGCTGATGAGAATATAGAAAGATATAAAGCGAGGTTAGTAGCTAAGGGATATAGTCAGTCGTATGGGATTGATTATACAGAAACATTTGCTCCTGCAGTCAAGATGAATACTATCAGAATCCTATTAAGTCTGGCAATCAACAAAGGATGGGAATTATGGCAGTTGGACGTGAAGAATGCTTTCCTCCAAGGTGATCTCACAGTAGATATTTATATGGCCTTACCCCCTGGATATTGTTGTGGACAGGAACAAGAGAAGGTATGTAAATTAAAGAAATCAATTTATGGATTGAAATAGTCTCCACGAGCATGGTTTGAAACTTTGCAAAATTTAGCAATGGGGTTTGAACCCTTGGTTTCACACAATGCATTAGTGATCATACTCTCTTCATTAAACAAGGTCAGAAAATTATCATATTACTGGTATATATTGATGACATTATTATTACAGGAGATGATACTGCAGGCATTATTGATTTAAAGAAGAAACTCAACACTCTATTCGACTTAAAGGATCTGGGAAGACTGAATTATTTTCTGGGTATAGAAGTTGTTCATAGAAGAAATGCCTTATTCCTATGTCAAAGAAAATCTATCATGGACTTATTAAAGGAAACAAAAATGGAAGATTGTCGCTTATGCTCAACTCCTATGGAGATACCCAAGGAAGAGGATAACAATTATACAGAACCATATGAGGACATTCGTAGGTACCAAAAATTAGTTGGAAAGTTGATCTATGTCACTATTACACGTCCTGATATCAGTTTCGCAGTTGGTTATGTTAGCAGGTGGATGCATAACCCTTCCAAATATCACATGAATACTGTCTTTCATATCATCCGATATTTGAAGTCTACAATAACATATGGCTTATTATATACCTCCAATTCATCACTAGACCTAAAGATATACTCTGATGCTGATTGGGCAGGTTCAAAGACAGACAGAAAATCAACTTCTGGTTATGTGGTCTGTTTAGGGGGCAATATTGTATCTTGGAAAAATAAGAAACAATCTGTGGTATCTAGATCTAGTGCAGAAACTGAATATCATGCAATTGCATTGGGTATATGCGAAGGATTATGGGTATTATCTCTGCTGACAGAACTTGGTCTAAAAATAACTACTCCAGTTCCCTTCTACACAGATAGCAAAATAGCCCTTCAAATGGCACTCAATCCAATTTTCCATGAACGGACCAAACATATTGAGATAGATTGTCATTTCATCAGAGAGAAGATTTCACAAGGCATTTTTTATCTCATTCATGTATGTTCAGAACGACAATTAGCAAATATTCTCACAAAACCATCATTAGCAGGAGGACTCCAGAAAACTCTTGTACAACTGAAAATTATAAATCTCCAAGATTCAACTTGAGGGGGCGTGTTGGAGATCAACTTGAATCTTGATTATCTAGATGCAGAATTTAGTTTATATGTAAATTTAGTTAATTATGTAAGCGTAATAGACCTAGTAAGTTATGTAAATAAATGTAATATGGGTCCTAATGGATCCTTCTTGGATCCATTAGGACCCGTATCCTACCAGCCACTTACTAGTAGTAGTTTTGTCTTTCAAGTTAGATTATTAGTATAAATTAGTGAGTCATTAGGGTTAGAGTCTTAAGTGAGAAATCGTGATTGGAAGGAGGCGGTTGGAAATATGTGGCCGACCACTCCATGGATGGAGCTTGTGATGGAAGTTGTTTTTTATTGTTTATAAAGTGTTTGTTTCTCGTTAATCTCAACAAGTATAAGTATTAGTATAAACTTTTGGAGAGTTGACCAACTCATAAGAGTATATAAACCATAATTTTTACTGTCATATTCAAAGGAACGAAGAAGGTGTACCGGCACAAAAAGAAGCTTGGTGGTGGAGTGAAGTAGTGCAAAATAAAATCAAGGCAAATATGACATGTTACAAATTATATTATACTAAGAAAACTAGTGAAACTTTAGAGGCTTATAAGAAAGCAAAAGAAGGAAGTGAAAAAGGCCGTCATTGAAGCAAAAGCTAAAATTTGGGAGGATTTATATAAAAAACTCAACTCAAAAGAGGGTGAAAGAGATATTTGTTAGATGCATCAAAGACGAGGATGAGAAAATTTTTAGTGGCAAATGACAACATAAGAAATAGATGGAAAAACTATTTTTATAAGCTTTTTAATGAAAATAAAGATGTTAGTATTAGCTTAGGAGAGTTAGCCAAATCAGAAAAGTATATAAACATCAAAAGAATAAAGTCAAAGAGGCTCTTAAATATATGAAGGGTGGTAAATCGGTAGGACCAACCAATATTCCTATATAAGTTTGGAAAATCTTAGGAGAAACAAGAATCACTTGACCCACAAGACTATTTAATGAAATATGGAGAAACCAAAAGATGCTCAAGGAATGAAGAGTGAGTACACTTATACCCATATATAAGAACAAGGGAGATATTAAGAGTTGTGCGAATTATCAGGGTATCAAGTTAATGAGCCATACTATGAAATTATGGAAAAGAATTATTGAACGTAGGTTAAGACAAGCATCGAGTACAACAGAGAACCAATTTGGATTCATGTCAGGTAGATCTACTCTTGAAGCGATTTACCTTTTGAGACATCTTATGGAACATTTTAGAGCAAAAGAGAAAGACCTTCACATGATATTTTTTGATCTAGAAAAATCTTATGATAGGGTACCGAGGGAGGTTCTTTGGAGAACCTTGAAAAAAGAGCTATCCATAAACCTTATAAGAGACATGGACGATGGTGCAAAAACATGTGTCATGAAGGAATGCCATACTTCTTTGACGTTAATATTGGGTTACATCAAGGATCAACTTTAAGTCCATACTTATTTATAATGGTGATTGATGAGTTAACAAAACATATTCAAGATGAAGTACCGTGGTGTATGTTATTTGTAGATGACATTGTGTTAGTGGAGGAGTCTAAGGAAAAAGTTAATATAAAATTGGAACTATGGAGAGAAACATTAGAAAGTAAAGGCTTCCGACTTAGTAGAACGAAGACAAAATATATGGAATGTAAATTTGATTATTTGATTACTTCAGAGGACATGGAAATTAAAATTGGCACACATTGCATCCTCCAAAAGAAAAGTTTTAAATACCTAGGGTCAAATTTTCAAAGAATTTATAGAGATGTTACAAATAGAATTAATGCTGGTTGGGTAAAATGAAGAGGAGCATCAAGTATTCTTTATGATAAGAAGATACCATTAAAGTTAAAAGGTAAATATTATAGCGCAACAATTAGACCTACCATGTTTTATGGTTCTGAGTATTGGGCAGTTAATCATAACATGTATAAAAGATGTCTGTGACAGAAATGAAGATGTTGAGATGATGAGACCATATACATAATGAGGTTATTAGAAATAAATTATGTGTGACACCTAGAGGATAAAATGAGAGAATATCGTTTAAGGTGGTTTGGACATATAGAAAGAAGATCAAAAGAAGAACCTCTAAGAAGGTATGAAAACTAGATTTTGAAAGTATTAAAAAAGGTAGAGGATGATCACAAAAGTGTTGGAAAGAAATAATGAAGAATGTCTAGCTTATTGTGAGTTAACTGCAAACATGACACATGATAGGGCTCTATGGAAACAAAGAATCCATGTAGCTGACCCCGTCTAGTATGGGAAAAGGCTTAGTAGTTGTTGTATTCAAAGGAACTGAAACTTACGAAGGTAAATCTATAGGACTAACCAGTGTTCCTGGAGAAGTGTGGAAAATTCTAGGAGAGAGAGCTCTTGTCTAACTTACAAGATTATTTAATAAAATAAGTAGAAAGCAAAATATGGGAGTGAAAGAAGAGTATAATTATACCCATTTATAAGAATAAGGAAGACATTTAGAATTGTGTGAATTATCGGGGTATCAAGTTGAATCATATTATGAGATTATGTGACGGAATTCTTTCATGCAAGGAAGATCTATTATTGAGGCTATTCACCTATTGACATATCTTATCTTACATTTTGGCAGAAATAAATGATGCTGAGATAGATGTGTGTTCATACCAGAAAAGACCATACTTGTAATAAGGTTATCAAAAGCAAATTGAAAGCAGCAACAACAAATGACAAAAATGGGATAAAATCACTCAAAATGGTTTAAACACAGGAAAAGGTGACCAAAAGAAGCTTAAGTAAGAAGTGTGAGGAACTAAATGGTTAAAATGTTAAAAGAAGAAGACTACAAAAATGTTGGAAAAAACAATAAAGAATGATCTAGCTTTTGTTGAGTTACTTGTGAGCATAGCATATGATTGAGCTCTCTGAAAATAAAGAATCTATGTATCCTATCCCATCTAGTAAGGGAAAAGGCTTAGTTGTTGTTGTATTAATTGGGGTTAGGCAGAGTCATCGAATTGAGTCTAAGACATGTATATTCAGATATTTTTTCCTTAGATGAAGTTTCTGAAGAATCACAATCAATAGCTCTTGTGCCATACAAATTATTGTATTGTTATTTTATAGAACATAAAAGTGCTTGAAAGTAAACCAAAATTTTCCGATTAAATATGCTACTTAGGTCCAAATAATGTTTTCTAAGAATAATCATTGATAAAATGTTTATAATTTAAATAAACCAAAGCTGCTATAACCATGTTTTTCAAGAGGTCTTGGGGCATTTATGACAGTGAACCTTTGTGAGGTAATAGATTCGTATCTTTAGTATCAAGAAATAGTTATTAAATGACACGCAAACATGTATGTGCTCACACACATACACAAAATCATCCGGCAAACAAATTGCACTTCAAGTTGGATATGCAAAACCTTTAGACGGGAAGTTCCATAACTTGAAAGCCATACTGGTGGCCTTCTTTCTCAAAGAAGGCCTTAAGAACTCTGGAGTTGAACTAGTGGTGTAACCTTTCCAGCTACAGTGATGGAATTTCCACAAGATGCTGTGATATTACATTGTGTAGTGGTTCATCTTGTAGGTTTGCCACATAATTATTGATGTCAGTTATTGAGGTTGGAATGAATGCACAGGGCTCTGTGAAAACAAAGAATCCATGTAACCGACCCCATCTAGTATGGGAAAAGGCTTAGTTGTTGTTGTTGTTGTGGTGGTGGTGGTGGTTGTAGTGTAGTATCATTGTTTTTGGTTGCATCAACCAGTTGTATTACTTATGAAAATCACTGCAGTGCTAGAGAGAGAGAGATTCTTAACCTAATTCCGGTATTCAGGTTCAGAGAGAGTATCACCTTCCTGCTGGAGACTTTCCGAATGTTGATCACTTCCGGGAGGTGCTTAGTGGCTATAGCATCGACAAATTTGAGAAGCTCAAGCCAAAATTGATTCAGAATGTGGATGACATGTTGGGGTATGATATCCCTGAGCTCCTGCGCAACTTCCGGAATCCTTATGACTGAGAGAGGCTTCTGAAATCTATGGAGTCATAATTTCTGTCTTCATTCTTCCGTGCATCTTACAGCTCCTCCCAAGGTCTTGGTTTAATATTCTCTTTAAATGAATGCTATATCGTATTTCTTGTGTAACCAAATGTCATATTTGGCATTGGTACGTACTCTGCATTGGTATGTACTGTCATATTAGGCACCTGCCATATTGGCAATATCTGCCGCTTATATTTTGCGAAGAGGGCAAACCATGTGCAAATTTTTCATGTGTATAGTGAGCATGTTTCTGACATGCATATAAGTGAATTATTACTACAACTACTGCCTTTTCCCATATAAGTGAATTATTACGGGCAAATTTTCCCTTCTTTATTGGAAAGAGAGGCGTTTTGCCTAATGTGTATGGTTCTCTCACTTAAGACTTGTTGCATTTCAACTTGACCTTTTCCTAAGTTCAGAACTTTCTGTGTTCCGTCGTGCTGCTTTCATAGTCGAGTAAATTTGGTGTTACAGATGAAATCTGTTTCCTCCCTTATGGATGCAGCGTAAATATAATGTCATTACGGATATTCCTTTATGATCATTCTTGTTTCTCCTTTTTCTTTTAGAAGAGCATTAAAATGGGCTTTCAATTGTTGAGGGGAAAAAAACTTTGATAAGCCTGTTTAGTCAATATTCCTCAAAGAGCACTTTCATTTTAACAAGCGATGTCTTGAATAGTAAGCCCTATTGGATCTAACGGTGCTGAAAAGTCACTCCAAAGAGAAATTGTCGCCAAATTTATATTCTTTGTTTCCATAGAGAAACCTAATTCTTGTATTTTGCCCTTTCAAGTTGGGATCTTCTGTCTCATCTATTTTAATACGCAGTTTTGGATCAGGCCGCAGCTTCATATACCAATGGGTGCGTAATCCTTACTAAAGTAAAACTTCCCTTCCCTGCACACACACACACACATTATATATAATATGAAATATTATGGAGTAGATTTTATGTTTTATGCAAATATGTGATATAAACAATTTTTTCTTTAGAAAAATAATTTTAATAGGTTGAAGTGAGTTGGGGTCGGGGTCTAATGGGAAGTTTTCAGTGCGGGGTGTGGTGCGAGTAGGGTGAAAACCTGTTCCGTCCTGCTCCGTCCCATTTTTATCCCTACTCAGAGCAATAAAAAGACCTCATGAAGCAAAGCCCTATCTTGATCTCGCCTCTGCCTGTGTCTGCCAATGCCACGAGTTCGAGTAAGAACAAGCTAACAGCATCTGCACATTCTAGGGCAGTTGTAGCTTCTGCTAGATAAACAGATAGTGATTGAATTCTTGCAGTGAAAAACCTCGTTTTGCTTCTTTTTTTCGTGATTTAACAATTTATTCATTTTCAAGGATATATCGCAAGACAAACACACACCTCATTTTCATACCAAGTGATTGGATTCCACCGGATGATTTCTCTGTTGTTGTAAGACTCCTGATGACTGATGAAAGTCAATTCTGAATATCATTTATGGGGACATGGGGTGCTCCCCGGGTATTAAGCACATGACCTTTAACTTGTGAGCTTAACCCTAGTGGGATGAGCTATTTCTCTTTGTCTATCATGATATTTTATTATTAGCAAGAAAAGCAAACCAACAGACACCTCGGTGCATCTCAACGATTTATTTCGGATCTCATGTGAGAGAATCAGATGGTTAAGAATGAAATTTGCCCCGCCGAAGATTCAGGATGGAAGCGAGGATCAAGGCAACGGTCAAGTCAATCACACCTATGAAGCAAGGCAAGGACTGAGCTCATTCACCAAATGTGGACCAAGACGAAGGACCTAGTTTCAAACGGACTAAGGAAATTGAAACCAAGATGGGCTAGGTTGAATCAACAGCCTAAGACCAAGGGCTAAGACTCAAGTCAAAGTATGGTGGATAAACAAGAAGAGCTAGGGTGAGGTGGGCTCACCCATTCAAGTCATATGCATCTCGTGTGGGCTGCACCCAACCCATATACGTGAAAGAACCTACCTTAGCTTACCTAAATCCACCAACCTAGTTGAACCCACCTTGGCCGATCTTGACCAAACCCACTTGGCTGCATCAAGGTTGTACCGAACCCACCTTGGCTGACCTATTACCAAGGGGGCCACTACAAGTCCACGTGAAGTATGGTGGCCAGCAAGGCATCTTTGGAGTTGGATCAAGAGTGGGGCTTCAAAAGCCCATCCAATCCAAAACCATGAAAGGCTCCTGGCCTTCCTCCCTTGAGGCTTATAAAAAAAGATCTTTGGGGCTGGTTTCCAGCATTGGAGGAGGTGAAGAAAGAGAGGGATATCTGTAGGAAAAGAGAGAGAGAAAGAGTGGGAAAGAAAGAGAGAGGAAGAGAAAGGAGAGGAAGAAGGAGTCGTCTGCTCCAAGATCCTCCACGTTCGGTGTCAAGGAAGGTCCGATTGCAAGGTTTATTTCTCATCCTTCATTTACTTTAATCTCTCATTCCTCACATTTAATTAAAAGGGGTTCTATTAATGGATCAATTGTCTTCCCTCATGATGTAATAGCTAGTGATGTTGTCCATTTCATTTCTTTACATTCACGCCTATTACATGTTTGATTTCAAGTTTCTCCTACCTCTCTATATAATATACTCTCTTATATCTTCTAATCTCCTCTATGGTTAAGCTATAAATATATTTCAATTCATTTTCTTCAGTCATTTACTTTAAAATTGTTGTGATTAGTCTTTTAATTTCGGACGAAATGCATTCATTTATGTTTTAAACACAGAAATCTGTTTTCAACATCCTACATTCGTCTGATATTTTATTTTTTATTTTTGTCTCTCTACTCCAAATGAAATGAAATTTGGTACACCGGATCCTCACACACAATCCTACATATACTAAAATTTTCAAAAATTTTAGGGTCATGCAACCATGTAACTAAAATTGGGGAAGATGAGAAAAATTCATAGTTAACTCTGTCAAACTTGTGTTTCCTACAAGAGAGTTTGGGTTATTATCCCATAACTCTGCATGTATTGAATCAATTTCGGTGAAACTTGTCTCATTGGAAAGCTGACATCCATATCTTTCTAACAAGACTAAGTTCATAAAGATCAGAATTATGTGCACCGAGATACAAACATTTCTTTAAACTTTTGTATTTTTGTAACAGATCAGTTTTGAATGCCTGAGCAGAGGTACATTCTTGATTTAATTCTTCACAATCATAACACAAAAAAATAGAATAAAAATAGTTACAGAATCTCCATACTCGTGTTTACTCATTGTAAAATTTTCGTAAATTTTGGAGATTCTAAAACTGTTCAGAAAAATCTAAAAAGAAGTGAAAAAAGAACTAGTTTCTGTTTTTCAGAACTTTGAAAAATTTCCTTTCATAGGCAAAGTGCACATTTTTTGTTGATTCAAGTTGATTCGAAAGTGAATTTTAAAAACACACCGATTCAAAATCAATCCTTAAGCGTGTAGGCTGACCATTGAGTGCCGATTGAAGAAGACCTAAGTCGAAAAGATCTCACTTTCTCACAATCGCCATTAAAGTAAAAAAATACAACTTTACTAGTTTAAGTAAAACTAGCTATCTCGCTCGTGCTCGACGTAGTGTGAAAACTTATTTCAAGACTTTGGAGTAAAATTTCATATTTATAATATATTAATAGTATTTTTAACATTGTTTTGCTTTGATTATAATACTAACTTTTCTTGTAATTACTTTCTTATACCAGTATCTTTCCGTAGTACTTAACACACTTGCATTAGCTTTAGTACATTCAAAATGTATGCTATAACCATTGTCGAGTTACCCTGCATTGTTAGACTTGTTAGAGACATATGATCAATGCTGTCAATGAGTATATCGATTGACAATATATAGGGATGATGTGTGATATTTTGAGATAAATCTTGTATTTTTATATTTTTTTGTAATATTCAATATATATATATATGTAAATGATGATTGCAATGAAAGAAATTTAGTTTCTTCACTTTTTGCCCTTAATATAAACAACTAGAATAAAATCATACTCTTATTAAATTGGAAAACAATTATACATACAAACACTAAATAATATCTAATAATCATTCTAAATAATATGTACAACATCATCTCTTGATCTTCTCATTTGTATATATAAGTCGATACGTTTATGAACAAAGTATGTCAATTCTCAATGCTTTTATATTGGTAACACTATCACATAGAAAAAATAGGAGGCACTAGAGAGTCATCGATCATGTGCATTTGTAAAAAAATATTAGCAGAACATATAATCATCACTACTTTGATAAATGAAATGCTTAAATAATATAATTAAATCTTTAGATATTATAATTACTACTAAAAAATATAGTGTAATATGATGATAGAATATGTACCATACATCCCTCATAGTTTATTGTCGAGTATCAGATGTACTACGAATGAATTTGTACTAGTAATTTTCATATCTAATAATATTTACCCAAACATTTACATAGATACTCATAATGCATGATATTATTGTCTCATATATTGGTTCAAAGTCAAGCTACCTCAAAATATTCTTCTTAATGGTTGAAAGAGGATCACAACTCCCTTAAGATGAACAATTCACCCAAAGAGAAACATTGCACTCTTGACCACATATACATCAATGCCTTCTTTGAGAGAGGTATTCTTGTATGCATGCTTTCAAGTTGATATGTCCCTCTTTGTAGATCTATTACATGGTGTCTTTTTATGATGATGAATGAGTGACTCTTGTGTGGTGGTATACTAAAGACTCAATTACTCATTCAATATTTTAACAAATTTGTCTCGCTATAGATGGTTCCTTAACTTCTTCCAAATGATCTTCATGATAGATGTTCTTATATCCTCTTTTTTATGATCAACAATATATCTAGTGTCCTCTATGTCTAGCTTCTTTAAAAATATATCAACTACTGACAATTGCATTGATTCACCACATTTAATGAGAAGACTGATCTTATGAGCAAACAATAGACCATGTGAATGACACAATATACAACATATTTTTGGGTTTGAACCTATTATCTTTATACGATTGTACTCCATTATAATCAAGTCAAGAGTGTGTCGTGATACTCTTCCTAAAGGTTTGCTATAAGATTTTTTGTCACAATAATGTAATGCATGGTGATGGTTCGTGATTCTTCAAATGACTTCTTTAATTCTATAATCTATAACTCTATCAAAAAGTATAGTCATTTCCAAATTATATCCAATCTCTGAATTGAGCTACAGTTGGATTTTTACAACCCTATGTGTGTACTTTTCATCTTGGCAACCATTAATATACAATCATTATAAGTTTCAAAAATAGTGAATGATATATATGTATTAACAACCAATTTTACATACAATTATCCTATATGTCTATGTCCAGATAATTCTCTCTTTATACGGGTCTAACAACTGTTCTTTAATGTAAGAGTGTAGCGTAAGATATTTTTTCTACTATGAATGAGTAAATATCCTGTATTAGGAATGATATCTTATACCTATAAAATATGAAATATATGATTATTATATAATATGTATAAGTAAATATTATAAAATAAAAGTGAAACACTTAAATGCTTTTCTTATATATGCTATCAAATTCCAATACTCATGAAAATACATGTAATGGTTGTACGAAATAATGATGTGCAAATATAATATCACTAACAATATCCATATAAGAGATTTTACGATGCCATATATGATATTACTGAGTATCTAAATTGTATAGTAGTTATTGTAGAACACTTCGAGAATCCTTTATATTGTAAATATGTCTTGTCGTACTCACATTTACTTTACCAATACTCTTGAAATGCATCAAAATATGCTTTAGTTTGTAATGACTTTTTTTAAAGTCGTTTGTCACATTGTATTCAAAGTTATTAAATCTCCTTACAAAAGCATTTCCTTCTATATACAAGCCTAAAAGGTAGTTATGTGTTCTATTTACTATATTCAACTTTCAATAGCCATTGACGGCATACTCTTTTCTCAACAAAAATGGATAGTCTACATTCTAATTGTTTGTCTATATACTATTTTCAACATCAATATTTTTACTCGGCTTGTATTTGCCACTCCTTTAACACCCAAATCATACATTCTTATTCAACCTTTATTTTTCGAATGAAGAATATAATAACATTATACTTCTTTTTCTTTATTTCTTACATGCTCAATAAATTCATTATAACTCGTAAACACATCTTTTGTCCCAAACACGAGTGAATAGTTAAGTCCATCACTCTCGTAATTAACAAGTTGTTTTTCTACCTCATCGGTCAATCAATCAACGAATAGATCATCCAGTGCACTACAATAACCTTCACTCTCCTTCATCGTGATATAATAAGTACTTATTAATCGTCGTCTTCTTCGAATTGATTCCATCATAAATATTTTCGCTCAAGTTGCTTATTATTCAGTAATATGTATAAGGATATAGGGTTTCAAGCATAACACAAAACAAAACATGATTTGGCTAATGACACGTCAAGAAAGACGAGGTTTAGGCGCATCTCTCCTTAAGGACGAGATGCTTTCAAAGCAAAATTTCACTGTGTGAATCCTTCAACCCAAAACCATAAAATATTTTTCTAAATAAAAAAGCTAAAAAATAAGACAAACTTATAAAAATATGAAGATATTACTAAAAAGCAAACATATCAAAACCAAGGAAATCTCAAAAATCGGTCACATCAACCATTTTTTCTTATTTTTCTTCTTTCTTGTTTTGTTTTATTTTGGTGAGGTTTATAAGGATTGTCTGTGAAAAAAGTAAGAGTAACTTTCAACGGATGAAATGTCAGAATAAAAAGAAGAAATCGCCATGGAGAGGAGAGAGAAATTATTGAAGGAGTATTTTAGGTATTTTTAAAATGTATGTGTGAATAGTAAGACAGGTGTGGCCGGAGTAATCCTCGAAAATTATATCTCGTGCTATAAAAAAAGAAAGGATTTAGAGGTTTCACTAAACAATTAATTTTAAATTAAATGAAGGAGAATTAATTTAAAACCAAAATTAATTTAAAACTATTTTCTTTTAAATCTAATAAGCTGGTTCGTGATTATTATTATGGCTGGAGTCTGGTGCTTGTGCTTGCTCTGATGGTCAAACAAGCGCAGCGGAAAATGCACCAGCTCGGCTCGGCTCGTATGGCGGCCCTGCAGTCCCACTTTGTCGGACTAACTTCCAGAAAGAACTCTCCAGAAGGGAACCATTTCTTTCCAGCGACGTCAAAATTGCAACTGCGTCGTGATTTTCAGCGTACGCGCTGCTCCTGAACTAAGTTGGAAAACACCAATTATGCGTGCTCCATCTTCCTTTCATTAACAAATAAGGACTTAGAATAGGCGATCTCAATTGTTGATTTTACATTTGCAGTATCTTCTTAGTGAGAAATGGCGATGAGAAGGAGATTTGAGGGCAAAGTGGCCATTGTGACCGCTTCGACGCAGGGAATTGGCTTCGGTATTGCTCAACGTCTTGGTCTCGAGGGTGCATCGGTGGTCATATCTTCAAGAAAACAGGTTTTTCTTCTCTTTCTGATTTTTTCCCCCCGCCTTCCGTCAAGAACAATCATCACCGACATGGTAACTTACCCATTTTGATCACATTGAACATTGTTTTCTACGTATTGATCGAAATAGACATGACCAACCTGAAAATAGTTTCACCTTGATCCTTCTGTCAGATTGTTGATGATTTGCATCAAATTGTATTGTGCCAAGGTTATATATTTACATTCTTCTTTTTTCTCGACATCATGACGGAAATACGCGGGACCAACATAAGGACATCTCGTCTTTGTAATGCTTCCGTTAGATATGTTGATGGTTCTCATAAAATAACATCTTGTTGGGGGAAGATTTTTTCTTCCAAGATAAACCCAATTGAATTAATTCTTTTGGTTGAATGAGATTTTCATGTGGACTAATTGTTCCCCGTAAGCTGCTTTGCTGTAGAAAAATGTCGATGAAGCCGTGGAAAAACTCAAAGTTCAAGGAATCGACGTGGTTGGTGTGGCTTGTCATGTTTCAAATGAGAATCAGAGGAAGAATCTCATTCAACAGACTGTTCAGGTAGGACGAAACAATTTGCTAGACCTTTTCTCTGTTGACTCTTTCGTTCATTCCGTTTTTGTTAAAGAAAAAAGAACTAAAATAAATGCGTTCCCTATTTTCAATCCTCTGTTTCTTGTTTATTTGACTGTTTTGCTTTCTGAGTACTTTGGTGTTGCATTTGGAACTTGGAAGCTTAGAAAACTGTTATTGGTGAGTTCTTCAACTGAAACTTGGGACAATGGCGCCAATTTTATGAGTTATGACATAGAAACTGATGGCATTTGATATGAAGGAATAAAAGGTTGTCCGAAGAACTCCGTAAGCGACTTTTTCAATTTTAGAACTTTTAATCCATCTAAGGTTTTCTCAAAAGAACTTCAGAAATGAACTGAAGTAAAAGTGGCCAAGAGTCTTTGATCACGACATTGGTAACTATGGCAATCCTGTTGCATTTCAAAATTTCCTTGAAATCAAAGATGGTTTCATTTCCCCTTCCATTTAGTGATTTTCGGATTAGGCAATCTTTTGATAGTGGTTCTTTGGTTTTTGTTTTTTTATTTGTGTTCTAGAAATACGGTCGCATTGATGTACTTGTCTCCAATGCTGCTGCAAACCCTACAACAGATCCAATCTTAGGAACACCAGAACCGGTTCTAGATAAACTCTGGGAAATCAATGTAAAAGCTTCCATACTTCTTATTCAGGTAACTTTACGGAAGAAGAATTAAAGTGCCTTAGTTTACTACAAAATGTTGCTTTCTAGAATTTTTATGTTTCTCTGCAGGCTGCTGAACCATATTTAAGCAAAGGATCATCAGTTGTTCTTATATCTTCTATTGCTGCCTATCATCCACACGCTTCAATGGCCATGTATGGAGTTACAAAGACTGCACTTCTTGCACTTGCTAAGGTACATCTGCACTAAAAGAGTTATTTGATGTGCTTATTGGAAGTGATCTTGATCATTCCAGAAGTTATCATCTTTCTCAAAATCGTTTGGCCTTGTAAAAGCTTGTGGTTCTAACTTCTAAGCTCTAAAACCTGCACTTTCTAGTTCTTTACAGCTAGAAACGATGATGGTTTGTATTGCTTTATGTTTTACGAGCACATTGCTGAAATTTTGGCTTTAAGCACATCATCTCTCGGAGATCCACCTTTGGCCTGACTTTGGAGGACATCCTATTGTCATACAATCGGCAGTTACTTTGCTGCTGTTCATTATGTTCCTGAACTTGTAGAGGTAAAGCTGAATTTATGCTGTAGTATTATGGGCACATGCAATAAGTTGTTGGCCGGAGGGGCTGTTTAGAAAGGATTGCTGGAACATTGTTGAGGACAGTTGGACGAATACAATCTACTGAAAACATCTCCTTGTGTGCTGGTTGATACTAGTAAGTGGGGCAGGTTGAATGCACGGGAAGTAGGTTTGGTGTTGTGAAATCCTATTGCATTTCTCTTAGAATAGTTCCTTGGAAATAGATATAGATCCACTAGGAATTTTACAAATGCTACATGATACTCTTCGACACAGGTTCCTTGATGACCTAGAAGGTAAAACTCTTATCACGTGTTTTTTGTCCACAAGCGATCTTGCATACAAGTCACCTTTACTTTGTAAGTTCCATCATGTTTTGAGCAGTTGATTGGTACTAACTTTAGTGTTCCTTAGGAATTTCAGAAAGAAAATTAGTGTATGATATGTGTCATGCTTGTTTGGCACCTACTATGCATCTCATTCATGTTTTACCTGTCTGGATGCTCATCTCTAGGTCGGCTATTAGACTTTATCAGCAGTAGACTAGCCCGTGAATGACTATATGTATATATGTGTGGGTATGTATTTGTATAGTCATAAATGATAGTGTCATTTGCAATAATTTTTTATGAGAAAATCTTTGGAAACGTTCTAAAGTTCCTTTTTTTACTCAGGAAAAACTCAGTGTATTTAAATAAACATAATTGCAAAAGAAACATGTTATGCTCAAGTCTTTTTTGCTTATTTAATATGTCATTTTAATTGCAAACTTCAAACATTTATCATAATTTAGTTTTACTTATTAGTAAAATATTTCAAGAGCTTTTTCCTTTAAAGAATTCATTTTTGGGAGAATGTTTCAATATCTTGATGAAATTCATTTGTTATCCTGTACTAAGGAAGCTCATCTGGTATCCTTGGAAATTTTCTTAAAAGGTGCATACTGGGCGCGCTAACTATTTCTAGGCATTTAAAACCTACTTTGAGGCTCGAGAGAATTGAACCTTTAATATGAAAACCGAAATCCCTTGGGCACATCTGCACTGATGTTTTGTCTCATATCAATTATGGGCTGAGTAGTAGCCACTAGCCACGTCTTCCTATAAAATGGTAATACGATCTTTCAGTTTTCTGTTAAAGACCTGCAAGTTTATTATTTGATTCCTGTGAAAAATTTACCCAATACATATGCAAAACATAGAAAATCAATGAGTTCTAAAATTTTGCAATAAATGCATTAAATATGGTGACACAGTTTTGATTAGAAACTCAACATTTTGCCAATATTTGTATTACTGTATATGTAGATCAAAATGCATACATGCATCTGTTCCAAGTCCAGTCATGGGATTCCTTTGTTGGTGATCAATACGGTTCTATAATTCTACTTGTAGTTTCAGATGTAGATTGAAAGCTCTTGTATGCATGTTTATCACCTTCAAAAAATGTTGCATGAGCCGTCCATGGTATTCAGTCAGGGTAGCAGCTGCTTCTTTTTTTGTCCTAAAATAATCCCTTCAAAGAAGGCCTAACTAGACAATTTGTTTGGATATAAAACTTATTACAATGCATTGGTGTCTGATGCAACGTTTCTCAAAATTTTTCAATACATGATTCATGTATGCAGCACTTGAATTTTCCTCTGGCACCTCAATTTATAGAACAAAATATATCCACAAACATTGGGTTCATTTCATTATTTTGTTCTGAACAGTACCTCTTAGCATGTAGTAGAAGTGAGGAACTGCTCTAGCAAACAATATTAATCTAACATTAGCATGCAGGAAAGAAAGTGCAGTATATTAGCTTATGAAACCCTCATGAAGCTTAACCAAGATCTGCTTTTTGGTGTATGAAACCGAAAGATGTTCTTTCTTGTGTATGAAATGAATAGGCACTAATTGATTGTTGTGTTTGGGTTGGACCTTAACACATCTAGAGTTTAGATCGGTACTAATGCACTGCATATCTTGTTTGCTCAATGTAAGTGCATTGCTTTACTCATCTAGTCCATGATTATGGGGTGATTATATCTCACTGGAGAGAGCGTTCATCCAATTTCCTTCTCTGTACATTGGTATTACTGGGACCCATATAATGCCAAGCTATCATTTATCAGGAAATCAACTGTTTTTAAGGATGGAACTTCTTTGCTTGCTTTTCATTTCTATGAAAACCTTACGGTCAACCATGCTAGGAAGTCATTGATTGATTTTCTATTTACATTAACTGTTTTCCCCTTCAGAAATCTGTAATTGTTTCTAAATTCTAGATATGTTGTTCTGCAGGCGCTTTCGTCAGAAATGGCTCCAAATACTCGTGTCAATTGTTTAGCTCCTGGTTTTGTACCTACGCATTTTGCTGCCTTTATCACTCAAAATGAGGTTATTGTAAGTATCTGTTAGCAGGCCCTGTTTAACATCTTTTGCTCACAAATATTTTGATTTTGGAATAGGGGCTAGTCCGTCTATGTCTTTCTTACTGCTCTAGTTCATGCATAATTTTGTAAGCGTATCATGTCATTTTCATTTGCTGTTCAGTAGTAGCGTTGTTCTCATTGGATTCCGGAAAATGTAATTGCCTTCATCCTTCTGTTGTAGTTAGTACATCCAGTGCTATGCAAATTTACTTTACAAACTACCTTTACCATGACTTATCCACAGGGGATCTAGTTTTTTGCTTCTCAGCGGTATGTATTTTTATTTTACAAATACAACCCTTAAGATGTTTCACTTGTCGAGTCCATAAGAGACTTCAATATTTCCACTCCTTGCTGATGTATTAAACTTGCTGACCTTTTATGAAAACTTTAGTTACGAGCTGTTAATTTCACAGCAATCACACTTGATTACTCACAACATTGAGGGGTAGAATCATAGGCTGTTGATCAACCTCTTGTACTGTATCGGCAGCCCCTCTCTCTTTTATTAATCCTATTCTCTTTAGGGATGAGGCCCTAAGACACTTAAATACATCAAGTACAAGGCATATTACAAATATGCCATTAATGAATTTAAAATACAGGAACCTTTAAAAACAAACAAATATAACAGCCGGTCATAAACAATTATAGACTTTGACTGCATCCAACCAATCCTCTCAACACAAGCAACATTTGATGTTCTTTGTTTACATCCCCATAATTGTATGTTTCCAAGAATATAAAGGTTAAATTTTTCTTGTTGTAGGCATCTTTGATTTCTAGATTCTTTATGGATTCTGGTATAACAATGCAAAGTTTTGTTGACAACTTTAAGCAGTGTTGTTTGATACGTATCGTATCGTGTATTGTTTTGGTCTACGTATCGTATCGTGTATCGTTTTGGTCCACAATATATATCATATCGTATCATATCACCCCATATCTTAATTTAATACTAAAAAATTGGTAAAATCCAAAAAATTTAGAAAAAAGTGAAAAAAATATGATAATTACAAAGAATTCATATAATATAAAAATATAGTACATATTCATCGTTCACCATTCAATAATTGAAAAAAGAATTACATATTTTGAAGCAGAATCCTTAGAAAAAAATACAACTTTCATAATTGAAAAAAAAACATTTACACATTATAATTAGGATCATCAACTAAATAATCTTCATGTTCTCCTTCATGAAGATCCTCACTAGTTTTAAAATCAAAATCTTCATCCCTTGATGATGTTGTTGTGCTCCTTCTAAATTAATCCATGCAATGTCTTCTTTGGTTAGGAGTGCATTTGCTTTATTATCTTTCATAATTCACTCCTCTAATATATTAAAATTATCCAAATTTATTGGATCAAATTGGTTTTCTTTCCTAAACTTTATTAATTGCCTGCAAGAAAGAAACATGAGTAATTAGTAAATAACATGAACAATTGAAGTCAAATAAAATATTGAATTTAATATTTAAGTAGTAACTAATAAAAGATTACCTCTGTCGGAGCCGCATGTTACAACGGATCAAAACTAAGTCATTGAGCCGCTTATGTTCCAACCTGTTACGCTTTTTTGTGTCGATGTGTTCAAAGACATTCCAATTCTCACAACCCGTTT
Source organism: Brasenia schreberi (assembly GCA_036023115.1). Lineage (NCBI taxonomy): Eukaryota > Viridiplantae > Streptophyta > Magnoliopsida > Nymphaeales > Cabombaceae > Brasenia > Brasenia schreberi. Next base: position 11,589,560 of record JAYKKT010000071.1, on the reverse strand, counting down.
CACTACAAGTTTGACTCAGAACTCTTATTGCAAAATCTTTAAGGTTTGGACAGTCACTTCCAAACCTATTCCACCAAACATTTGATAGAGAAAGACAAACATCATAGACTTAATCCATAATAAATATAAGATTTAAAAAACTTAAGTATAAAGATAAACAGTTTACTTGGGCGCATATTAGTGCGGTTGCGAATTGCTACAAGCAAGCCCATCAAGTGAAGAGCATTATCGTAGATCTCCATTTCTCGATGCATAGTATCTGCTCTACTCTTATGAGGGACTAATCTATCTATACAATCAATGATACCTCAGTTTACCTCGTCATACCTTTTAAAACTTACTGAGTACCTTAATGTTGAGTTTAGGTAATAAGCTGTTGTATGAATAGGCTGATACAATTGTTTGTTTCATATGTTATCTATAATGTTTCGCATGGGAATATAATCCCTCTTTCTTCCATTGAAATTACTTCTAATGGCTTCTTTTGCCCTATCTATAGCTTCATAAAGATAGCCCATAGACGGTTTCTCCTCGCTATCAACTAATCTCAAAACTTTCACTAAAGGATATGTAATCCTCAATAGTTTTACACATGCATTCCAAAATATACTACTAAAGACTATTTCTGAAATCTCATTTAACTTTATGTTTCTTATATTTTGAGGCAACTCTGCAAATTGTTGCCACTTATCTGAGGATAACATTTTCTTGAAGGCTTATTTTTGTTTCACAATGTTTTGTATAAATAAGAAATTAGTTGCAAACCGAGTTGCAACTGTACGAAAGAACTCTGTACCATCTGGATATCTCTTAATCATACATAATACAAAAGCATCATTATAGATAAATTTGGTGATATCTTGGCAACACTCAGTTGCTGCGTTTATCTCATCCATCTCACTAATATCCTTAAGGATGAGATCTAAACAATGGGCTACACATAATGTCTAATAGAAAGTCCTAATTATCTGTAATGAATTGGACTACATTCTCTAGCCCAATCTCAGATATCACCTTATCAAACTCTTGCCTTAGGACTTATGGAGTATGCCTCTCCTCTGACATGTCTAGGGATCTAAAAAACATAAGTCCTTTAGGACAATAGATGAGAAAGTTTAACAAAGTCTTTCCTCACATATCTATCCATCCATCTATCATGATAGTACACCCTATCTCCTTCCATGACTCTCTCAAAGTCGAACAATATTCTTCCACTTCAAAGACAATCTTATCTAATAGTTTCCGTAACTTTTGATAAGAAGACATCTTATACCCTGAACCAATATTAGCAATTGCATTTGTCATTGTTTGAAAATGAAAATTATTTGTTGCATTAAATGGAATGCATGCATCATAAAATCATTTGCCCACTGCAAGGTTTGCCTGCTCAAGTAATTGCTCTGAAGCCATAGCAACACGAATTTCAGGTTGAGCACCATATGTACTCTTCCTCTACTCTTTCCTCTTCTAACACTTCCACAGAGGAAGTTGTTCCTCTACTCCTTTCTCTTCTAACACTTTCACTTGCAACATCTTCAACAACCCTTTTTTCTATAGTTGGTGGCCTAGAACTACTGCTACCAACCACTGTCATTTCATCAGAAGGAATACTTTCACCCAATCCAACATATCATCGTCTTCCTCAAACATCTCTAAATCATCCTTCTGTTGTCTCCTCTAAAGTATGCTCTCAATTATCTGTAGACATTGCCATTTAATGGTTTCTATCAATTTCCTAAATCTGCCCGTGCAAGGAGAACTTCTTTTCTAGTCCCTAGTAGGTGATGTTTCAATCGTGAAATTACACCACTAACCACCTTCCTTCTTATGTAAGGAGAAACTTATTTCCTAGTCCCTACTAGGTGATGTTTCAATCGTGAAATTCCACGACTAACCACCTTTTCACCAAACAAACATTTTATCTTCAATATGTTTCCCTCAACTCATGTACTCCACTATCATGTCGGATCATCGGTCAGAGATTGGGAGTCCCTAACACCCCTTCGCATATCAATTGAACACTTTAATCCAATAAAAAATATAAAAATAAAAGCACTTCATAAATCCCCAATCTTCACATAACACTTAAATAAAGTGTCTCCCACTTCATGAATACAATAAAAATCATATACACGCACTTCATAATTTCATATTTTGTCATTCAAAAAAGAAAAACGCAAATAACACCAAAAAACAACAAATACAAAAACAAAAATTCAAAAAACTCAAAAAGTATACCAACAACGTGGGTTGAGAGCCTTGCATGGATGCCTATGACATTTTTTTTGAGCCTTGAACACTAAGGAATGGAGGAAGTCACCGGAGAAGCCTTTGTGAACCTTGAATAGAAGTCAAAAACCCGCAAAAATGCAGGTTTCTGTTTGGCCAAGGACTCTTTATAAGGGTCCATAGCCGTATCGTACGATATGGCCTATATCGCACGATACAACCTGATACTTTGCTTACTGCGATACACAACTGTGTATCGTTACACGTATCGTAGGGCTTCACAATACGGTGCGATACATATAACATTGACTTTAAGTTGAAAGAGTGGGGCCTTAGTACTTGTTAATATCCTGCCCATATTTACCGCTGGCAGTGTATCACTTGTTATTTTAGCTTTAAAATTCTCCTCTTTTAGTCCCTTTTTTTCCCTTTTTGTTTGTTTCTGATTTTTTGTACCAAATACAAAAAGTGAAGTTCCCGACCACCAGGATCCTAACAGCCTTCCATATAACCATCACATGATGGTCTGTGGTCTGATGACTCAAGTATGCTTCGCTGTCCTAGGTGACTTCGAATTTGGTCCAAGTAGCTCTTTCCTTAAGTTGCCTGGGCAGAGACTCAGATTGGGACAAGGTGTTGCCTCACCATCGCAGTAGAAGGCCTTGGGATGCTCAAGGTGCACAAAGCACGAAGTCCTTGGATGTGATATGCACCCATTAATATGTGCTTCACAACGACTGGTTTGTTCACATCATGAGAGATGATGACAATGAAGTGATCGATGGGGAGAATGTCTCACCGATGTGAATAAATAGTTTGTCTTTGTTTTTCTTTTAATTTCTAGTGACCAAAACTGACGTTCATGCAATGGTTACGGCCACTTTGAAGTCATTCTGTCAATGGTTTGAAAGAAATCATTATCTATTTAGGAGCCATTCATTTTACCAACAACAACAACTAAGCCTTTTCCCATACTAGATGGGGTTGGCTACATGGATTCTTTGTTTCCACAAAGCCTTATCATGTGCCATGTTTACAGTTAACTCACAATAAGTTAGATCATTCTTTATTGTTTCTTTCCAACACTTTTGTGGTCGTCCTCTACCTCTTTTAATACTTTCAAAATCTAGTTTTTCGTACCTTCTTAAAGGTTCTTCTTTTGATCTTCTTTTTATATATCTGAACCATCTTAAACGATATTGTATTAGTTTATCCTCTATTGGTGCAACTCCTAATTTGTTTCTAATAACCTCATTATGTATACGGTCTTTTCTTGTATGACATCTTTTGTACATGTTGATGACTAACTGTCTAACACTCAGAACCATAAAACATGGCATGTCTAATTGGTGCTCTATAATATTTACCTTTTAACTTTAATGGTATCTTCTTATCACAAAGAATACTTGATGCTCCTCTCCATTTTAACCAACCAACATTAATTTTATGCTTAACATCTCCATCAATTCTTCCATCACTTTGAAAAATTGATCCTAGGTATTTAAAACTTTCTTTTTGAGGGATGCGATGTATGCCAATTTTAATTTCTATGTCCTCTGAAGTAACCAAATGATCAAACTTACATTCCATATATTTTGTCTTTGTTCTATTAAGTCGGAAGCGTTTACTTTCTAATGTGTCTCTCCATAGTTCCAATTTTCTATTAACTTTTTCCTTAGACTCTTCCACTAATACAATGTCATTTGCAAATAACATACACCAAGGTACTTCATCTTGAATATGTTTTGTTAACTCATCAATCACCATTATAAATAAGTATGGACTTAAAGTTGATCCTTGATGTAACCCAATATTAACTTCGAAGAAGTCTGGCATTCCTTCATGAGTCCTCACACATGTTTTTGCACCATCGTACATGTCTCTTATAAGGTTTATGTATTTTAATGGGATACTTCTTTTTTCTATGTTCTCCAAAGAACCTCCCTCGGTACACTATCGTAAGATTTTTCTAGATCAATAAATATCATGTGAAGGTCTTTCTTTTTTGCTCTAAAATGTTTCATAAGATGTCTCAAAAGGTGAATCGCTTCAACAGTAGATCTGCCTGACATGATTCCAAATTGGTTCTTTGTTGTACTCGATGCTTGTCTTAACCTACGTTGGATAATTCTTTCTCATAATTTCATAGTATGGCTCATTAACTTGATATCCCAATAATTCGTACAATTCTGAATGTCTCCCTTGTTCTTATATATGGGTATAAGTGTACTCGCTCTCCATTCCTCGGACATCTTTTGGTATCTTCATATTTCATTAAATAGTCTTATGAGTCAAGTGATTCTTGTTTCTCCTAGGATTTTCCAAACTTCTATAAGAATATTGTCTGGTCCTACCGATTTACCACCCTTCATATGTTTAAGAGCCTCTTTGACTTCATTCTTTTGAATACATCGGTAGAAATTGTGGTTTATATTCTTTTTTTATTTGACTAACTCTCCTAAGCTAATACTAACATCTTCATTTTCATTAAAAAGTTTATAAAAATAGTTTTTCCATCTATTTCTTATATCATCATTTGCCACTAGAATTTTCTCATCCTCATCTTTGATGCATCTAACAGAATTAAGATCCTTAGTTTTCTTATCTCTAGCCCTAGCTATCCTAAAAATCTCTTTCACCCTTTTTTGAGTTGAGTTTTTATATAAATTCTCTCAAATTTTAGCTTTTGCTTCACTTACGGCCTTTTTCGCTTCCTTATTTACTTTCTTATAAGCCTCTAAAGTTTCACTAGTTTTCTTAGCATAATGTAATTTGTCAAATGCCCTCTTTGCCTTGATTTTATTTTGCACTACTTCACTCCACCACCAAGCTTCTTTTTGTGTCGGTACACCTCCCTTAGATTCACTTAACACCACTTTCACCACTTTCCTAATATGTATAGCCATATTGTTCCACATATCACAGGGTGTACCAACATAATTCCAAACATCTCCTTGAAGGACTTTCCTTCTTTCTCGCTTTTGAGGTTCACCATTTTGTTTATCACAAGGAGACATTCATTTTGACTAACAAAATTGTTTCTCTCCATCAAATAACCAACAAAACTCAGTGTAGGTGTGAGATGTTAAACCGTGAACTGCAATATTAGAATCCTATAAGTCTAATAATAGGAAATGGAAATGTTCCTGTGTATTAGTAATGCAACTGTTTGTTCTTTACTATTCCATCTATTTCCTGATAGTAGTGGCAGATGGTTGTGTTAACTTAATCTGATAATTGTTTTTGTGTTCTTCCAGAGAACTTATTGTTGTTTTTCATTTTTCATGAGTGGTATGTAGAATTACCATGAATATGCATGCCCATGGCCTTACATTTGTCGCAGATAATTATCTATTTGTGTGTACGCGTGTGTTCACAAGCTCAAGATGATTATATCAATGACCATCAACCAACAAAACGCCTTTTGATTGTTTTCTTATAAAAATGTGTTCAACCGCAAGGCAGATTAGCATTAATAGCCATTTTGACTAAGTAATATGATTAGTAAGTTGTTCAAGATCCTGCTATGTACTACAAATGGATAAAAGAAGGCTCATAGTACGGTGCTCAATATTTGATAATTAAATTGCTCGACTCTTGGAAATACCTTTATGTATCATTGGACTAAACATAAACCTCCCACGCAGAGAAAGGACATTGAAGGAAAATCTCCACTCAATAGGCTTGGGACAACAGATGACATGGCAGCAGCTGCTGCATTTCTTGCATCAGATGATGCTTCATATATTACTGGTGAGACTCTCGTTGTGGCTGGAGGGATGCCTTCAAGGTTGTAGTCGATCATGAGAATCGCACTCGGGTAATTTGTGATAATAGCTTTTTCCTCTTTCTTGTTTGTGTTGTCAAATAAGTTTGTCTTGACTTCCACAAGCAGAACCATTAGCCTTGTGTAATATCAAAATCCCGAGAGTGGATACTGTATATTGAATTGTTGAATACGGCAACAATTCTGGGTTCAGTTCTAGATGTTCATGATTCTGACCAGGTCCAGGATGAGTGAAGTATATGATACATGGCCTAATCCTGTTATACAGTCTCAAAGTCTGATAGACCATTTGAATGAATCTCTACCACAACTACCTGTGTATAAGGGTGTTGAAATCTTGCATATGGGAATCATTTTTTGTTTGTCAAAATCATTAGCAATGGCTGTTTCCGTGATCCTTGTTCTTGAACAATAGTTTCTCTTCAAAATAGCTATTTACGGCCTGTGTTTCGGTAGTTTCGACTGTATTATGTCCACCAATCCTGGGGCTTATGCTTGAGAGCGGAACTTACCAAAGCAATATGGGACAAGGCCGCCTTGTTCGGTTGTTTGTATGATCTGGTTATAGTGACGCTGAAGTTGGTCCAGAGTGTCGAACATGAAAGCAAGTCTTCACCCAGCTCAGCCCAGATGAAATCATGCACTTCATGGAGCCATTGTTAAAGCGGCATTTCCCTTGGGCTGATCCCTCTCACGATATGGTTGTCCGGTTCGTATTAGTGCCAATTTTTCATGCTAAAGTGACGTCTCATTCCACCCAGCAGGGAAGTCTTTAGAATGGAAAGATCTTCTGGAACCTTCCATATATACTTCAATTTGTCCTCAGGTCATGTCCTCTGTGTGTGTGTGTGTGTGTGTGTGTGTGTGTGAGAGAGAGAGAGAGAGAGAGAGAGAGAGAGAGAGAGAGAGAGAGAATCTATTTATTCATGTGATATATGCTGAAGGTTTTGGCCTCAATACTTGCACATTACCAGTGAGGCAATGTTTTAGGCAGGATCCTACTACCAGATGTGCTCTGCAATATATGGTCTACCAAACATCAAGAAAGATGAACATTCGCCGGGCTGGTTGGATAGGCCTCCTTTTCTTTTCCACAATAATCAACCAAAATGGCCGACTGTAACGGCACAAGGTGCCATGATTCCTCTTGCATGGGAGTCGACTCGAGAAATCCAAGTTGAAGGTCAAAAGTTCGAAACAGAGGGTGTGCATATCTGCCTCTTGGTAACTGGAACTGTAACGGGACTGGCCTATGGTTGGTTTCGGTTTCAGAACTGCCGGTTTTGGAGTGGCTCTGATTTCAGCCTTAAACTGCCCAAAATGTGAGAACTACAAAATTTTGAATTGTAAAGAACAAATAGAAAACCAGAATCGGTGGTTTGGAATGGTCGGTCAGGTTTTGGGCTGATTTTGTGAGATGAACCGAATAGAGTGGTCTCTTGTTTTGGGTCTGGTTTTAGTTCCGGTTTTACTGTTTTCAATTTAAACCGGTTCTTGGCCTGGTTCAATTCTGGTTGGAACCAGTGGGCTGGTTTGGAACCGACCATGACTATGTAACTCACTTCAGCTTTCAAACAGGAGCACGAGTCACATCTAACTGTTCTAGTTTCGTAGGTGTGACATCCATGACTTGCTTAACCTTACTCCGATGATTTTTTGGTATATTTTTCTTGTTCTGGTTCAAACTTGAACCATAATTGGAACCGAACATAATCTGTTGGGTTATGGTTGTTTTGGGCAAACTGGAAACGTTAGTTCAACCGGTCAGTTCAGCTTACACAGAACCGGCTGTTTTCTCCCTTGTCTCCGGATTATAAATAATTTTCTCTCTTGACAACTTTTAAAGAGGATTACAAGGCCATTTAGGAAATCTCACGTTACACTTCAAATGAATAGCATCCTGCCAACTAGATCAGATGCAACATGAAAGCAAGCATGTTATCGGATCACGCCGAAAGACAACATTCGGTGGGTAGAGGGATTTTTTTACTTGAGCGGCCAGGCGTGCATGTATAGGCATTCTTTGGCAGATGTGGTACTTTCATATTTTTGTGACCTAAAAAATACCGGGTTATTATAATAGTTAAAATACCATATCATAAAAGTTAATATATCTCTATTCTTTAGATTTTATGAATTTTCGAATGTCAATTAATATACTTTTATTTATTGTTTTTAAGAAGAATTTTATACGAAAGTAACCAAATTGTCATAAGCTGTATAAAAGTTAATAGAGATAGGCCTTGCAAGTTAAATTGTTGGATGAAACCCTTGCTACATTTGCTAACTCTTGTCTTAATTCTCTCATGCTCTATTTTTGTTCTGCAATTAACACAGGTGCACTAGGCTCTATGGTTGAATGTTTTTTTTTTGGTTACAAAGGATGCCAAAGCCGGGTATGCACGCCCTGGAAGTCCAACTTGCAGCCAATATCACGTGAGTCAAGAGGCCTGCCAGGTGAGCTAACACTCTGAGTGCAGCTTTACGGTTGAATGATCGTGAATAACTCAAGTGGAATTTATTAAAGATCTATTTAATTGTTATACAGAATGGATGGTTATATGGTTTCATGTTCCACACGGCTATGTTGTGAGAACTTTCCTATCACAGTTTGAGATATACTTGCGAAATTTTTAATTTTAGAAACATTTCTTAAGATTAACAGTATAAGGCCTCAGGCTTTTCTCTATCTTTTTCTTTTTACTTTTTGTTACAACGGGAGGCCAAAGCCTAACGAAGACATGCACACAATACACACAGACACGAATAAACCTGCCTGGGAATCGAACTCACCACCTGCTTCGTGGGAGTTGGAGAGCCCTGCCATGTGAGTTTACTGTCCGGGTGCCTCAAGCTTCTCTGGTGAAAAGTGCAAGCCTCTTAAGCCTCAAAAATAGCCCTTCAATACCATATACACAACCCCACTAGCACATTTTAACTTAAAACCTGATAGTGAATTGTTTTGATTCGATGTAACCTTGTTGATGAAATCAGGCTGAATTTTAAGATATTTACTCAAACACTATTATTATAAGATAAAATGACAAACTCAAATTGTAGGAAGCTGTGAGCTTCGTGACCATGGATTAGAAAAAGAATGAATAGAAAGATTCAAGTGATTAAAAGACCAAATCCCATCATTTACATAGAAAATGAACGCATATTTTGCGCAAAAGTTAAAATTTATAAAAGCATCACACCTTTCACGACAAATCTATAAAGTACAAACCAAAGTCAAGAATTTTCCCACATTAGCTCGATTAGCTACAAGAATTCATACTTGCCATTATGATTTGTTTTGGGTCTCCATTGTTCCCAGGTTGGTTGACCCCCACCTAGAATTTGAAAATTTCAGAAAAAAGAGTGACACGGTTTAGTCCAAAATTTCCAGCCCACGATTAAAACCATGGGATACAGTCCAGAGGCCACAAGAAGAGTTATGCGAGCTCAGTCCAGAAACTGCAATTCTTTCGTTTGTCAGGTCAAATATCGAAACTTGGACCAACTTTCACAGGCTTGGAAATTTCTTGTCCGCCGTGTCCTAAGGACATCTTGATTCTGCATTCCTTGCCATTAACTAAATGATGCTCATCGATCAAATTAAAAACTCAACAAGCAAGTAGATAAGAAAAACACCTCTCACATGTAATGGCATATCTTACATTTTATCAAACATCTCGAAGTATTGCATGCTTTTAGAGTTTTGATAAAAGAGAATCTGCATTTACAAAGTTGGCCGATAGGAGAAACCAAGCACAACATTATAAAACCGAAATATCTTGAAGTTTTTGTACGTGATGATGCTGATGGAACTGGCGAAGTTAACATGGTAATCACTAATTAACCACCATAAACAATAAAGTTTAACAGGATTGTGTATATATGCTTTCCTTGCAGAAATAATCTTTTCTAAAATTGCACGCCCAATGATTTCACCAACGGTTATAAACAGTAACATTTTGGGACTGCCTCGTTGAGCAGTTTGGGTTACATAAACACTTTCAAACATAAAAAAATGAAAGCCAACTTCAGAATATCAAATTACGCAGAAATAGATTAAGAGATGTATCAGCAAACAAGCAGAGATTAGTACCATTGTCATCTCAAATGAAACAAGGTTACATATCAGGACCTACTGATGATCATTCTAACAAATAAAGGTAATATATAAAGCGCCTCTATCAGGGGATCTGCCAGAAAGCTTTCAAGCTGTAGGACGCAATACTCGGGTTGAACACTTTTTGAAGGCCAAAGCTGCAGACTTCCCAGGAGTGGGGGAAGCCACCGGAATTGTACTGCATGCATGAGCCACAGCATGTCCCCCATCACAGTGAGGTCTCAAAAGAAGCCAAAAATATATTGGACCTTGATGAGAATGCCTCAAAAACTGATATTAGTTTACTTCCCTAACCAACAGTAGTACTAGTATGTGCAGATTGTGCAACATTACAACATCCAACCCATATGCTTACTGTCACTAGTCCCCCCATGAGAGAAAGGAAAGTTAAAAATGAAAAAGACCATCCATTCCAACAGTCATAGTAAAGGTAAAAAAGGAAAACCATCCAACCCCAACATAGACGTAAAGTTAACCACTTAATAGACGTAAAGTTTCATTTGATTCATGCACTGTACAATTTACAAAGCATTAAAGGCTATGGTATCTAGAGGATGTCGCCTCACCTCCCATGGACCGGATCAACAGTTTCATCTCTTCCGACGTTTGGACTCCACCTGAAAGATCAATGCCATGTCACTACTCATTAAAGGAGCTCATTAGAATGTTAGTACATTGAAGGTCCCGAAGGTGAAAGCTAATAAACCAACAACAGCAATTTTGCATAGGCTGCTGCCATCTCTTTAGACATGGTACAAGTTCCAAGAAATAGATATGATCTTTCTACTCATGTAAAAGGAAATTTGTTGCACTTATGAGCTACAAAAGATATGAATTACAAAACTATACAAAACCACGATGACAACATTGGCAATTCAACATATAAGTACCTGCAAAGTAGATCTACTGTTTCCCCCCACATTAAACTGATGTTTTCATTTCAATGAATATAAGTTAGGACGAAGGATCCACAAAGTCAAGATTCTGCTGAAGCCAATAAAAGCAGAAGGAAGAAGTTTCATTGAGAAGAAATCTTTCGCTCGGTGGTTTTAACCTAGATTCAAATAGTTTATTATAGACTTTTCCAGAAACACATACACTATGAAGCTAGAAACATTAGTTGAGCAAATAAGAACGGGCCTGACTAGGGTAACTATGGGTTGATATTAATCCAATGTTAACCTTTCTTCAGAGTATACTAAACCTCGCAAGTAGTCATATATAGCATAATTTCCTATGGATTTACCTCATAGTGTAATTCAAATTTATCATTTATACCTCGTTTATACTATGCACCATGCTCATAGGCAAAAAGGCAAATTTCAAAAGAACGCACTCTGTTATTTTAATATTTCAGTTATATTAAGGTCTCATTCCATGTTAAATGGGTTCACATAAGAAAAAAATTCAATCTCTCAAGTGAATCCTTTCCACACCCCTTGAAAGGGGAATCAGGTTCTCTCAATTAAGAGAACTTAAGTTTCCTGAGGGCTGCTAAAGCTGATGTTACAGAGGTGAATCCTTTTTCATGGTTATGTTAATTGCCCACTGATCAGAGTGATTTACACTCCCAAAAGTTGAAAATCCAAATTAAATTCACAGGTGAATCAAACATCCCCTAACGTCTTAGAAAGGCAATGAGGGGCAGGTGGCAATGGTAGGGCGTTCTGCCCTCTGACAGTAAGCCAGGGACTTAATTGCCAGTTATAACTAGTGCATACCTAATTACGGTTTGCTGATATATATGAAACAACAACAATAACAACTAAGCCTTTTCCCATATTAGATGAGGTCGTTTACATGGATTCATTGTTTCCATAGAGCTCGATCTTGTGCCATGCCAACAGTTAACAAAAAAAGCTAGATCATTCTTTATAATTTTCTTCTCCACATTTGTGGTCTTCTTTCTTTTTTAATAATTTTACCATCTAGCTTCTCGCATCTTTTTACTAGAGCTTACTTTGGTTGTCTTTCTAAATGTCCAAATCATTTTAAATATTTTCCCTCATTTTATCACCTATTCGTGCTACCCCTATTTATCTTTGACAACCTCATTAAGAATATGGTCTTTCCTCATGTGATCATTCGTCTATCCCAACATCTTATTTTTGCCAAGAACATCTTGGTCTTATAAATTTACCAACATTCAAAAGTTTCCCCACTTTGACTTTATTCCTTTAAATGCATTGGTAAAAATTACAAAAAAAGTTAATACTATTATCTATATTTTTGTTGAAAGCTTATAGGAAAAACTTTTTCATCTATTTTGGATATCATTGTTTGTCACTAAAATCTTTTAATCTTCTTCTTTGATGTATCTAATGAAAGTAAGATCCTTAGTTTTTCTCTTCCTGTCCTTAACTATACTAAAAATATCTTTTCCACTTTCTTTTAGGTAAAACTTTTTTATATAAATGCTCTCAAGTTTCAAGCTTTGCTTCACTAGTAGGATTTCTGACCTTTTTCTTTGCCTTCTTATAAGCCTCTCAAGTTTCGTCAGGCATAACATAATTTCTAACTGTCCTTTTTGCTTTAATTTTGTCTTCCACAACCTCACTCCAACATCAAGCCCTTTTTTTGTGTCAACAAACCTCACTTATATTTATTTTTGCCACTTCCCTAATATGTATTGCCATATCACTCCACATGTCACAGGTTGTATCTACATCTATGTAGTTAATAGCGCTCTATAACGGCCACTATAACATTTTAGCGGACCAAAAAACACTATACTATGCAAGGATTAGAGGGCGACCCGCCTGACCGCTATTAGCGACATGAACACCGCTATAGCGGTATAGGAGTCCATTGGGTCAGGTTGATCCAATATCCATTAGATCAACCTCTCTTCCATGGGTGCCCCTCTCTCTCTCTCCTGCATGCGTCATTCTCTCTCTCGTGCGTGTCCCTCTCTCTTGCCTCTGTTCTTTCTCTCTCCATCGACAACCATCTCTATCGCCCTGTACCTTCCTCCGATGCTGATATTCTCTCTCCCTTTCTCTCTCTTTTAATGGGCGATCGAATTCTCTCTCTCTCGAATGGGCAACTATGCTCCTGACCATCTTCTTTCTTTCTCTCTCTAGTAGGCGACTATGCTCCTTATCATCGACTTCTCCGAGTTGCATTCTCTCTTGCTTTCTCTATTCTTCGAGTTCTCTCTTTATCAAGTTATTTCATACTGACCTCTTGATTATTTTTATACTTTTTATAATTTATTTATAATTATTTTTATTATAGTGAGTATAAAATCATCAACTAATGCAATTGCTTGTTGTCCAAGTGACAATGGCAGTGGCACAAACACTAGTAGTATAATCATTTTTTAATCTTCATGAATGCTATGTTTTAGACTTGTTATTTATTAAGTTGTTAGTTGTTATATTTGATGCATGTTAAAGTCGTTGCTTCAAACATATTATATTTATAAATATTTTGGTCAATTGGGGTATATTGGTCCACTAGTCCACCCTAACATTATTCTAATTTTTGTGCAGGTAAGTATAATTTGTTTCATTGCTCAAATTAGATTAGAGTCATGGACCGTAGTCACCATACTTGGGCAGATAAGTATAATATATATTAGTTCTTTTAATACTTGTGCATAGTGCGTAGAATAATTTGGTTACATTTATGGTTTTGTTTTTTAATGTAAGTTTAACAATTCAATAAGCATATGCCACATGAAATTTATTGTTTGTCATATTAAAATTTGTTTATTTAGTTTGATTCATATTTATGAAAGAAGTGGTTATGTGTTTCTTGATATTTCTTAGAGATTAGAGAATCCATTATATATATAAATAATATTTTTTAATCATAAATAAAAGTGTACCACTAAATTCGCTATATCCCCGCTACTGCTATATCAGGGTCAACCGCTAACAACCCACTATTGATAACATAGATCTACATAATTATAAACATCTCCTTAAAGAACTTTCCTTTTAAATATACTTTCTTTCTCATATACATTGTCATATTATTCTCATCTCACAAGTTGTACCTACAGAGTTCCAACTATCCCCTTAAAGAACTCTCTTTTTAAGTATACCTTCTTTCTCATTTTTGGGGTTTTATGATTCTATCATTAGTTTGAGTAGCTCCTTGTATTCTTTGCCTCTTTGTTCACTTTCTTACATGAAAATCCATTGCTAAAAGTCAATGTTGGGTAGTTAAGCTTTATCTTAGATTTACTATGCAATCCTTATGGGATGAAGGACTTGAAGATATAAAATACAAAAAATGTTAACAAGAAAACTTACAAATCATAAAATACAACATCATAGGCCCAAAGATCTTGATTCCTTTTAAAAAAAATAAAAGTACCATTTTACAAAGAAAATTCTAGCGGCAGTACTTGTTAGGTTTTGATAAACTAAACCGCAAAAGTTTTTTTAAATAAATGCTTTCTGATCTAACTTATCAAGTTAAATAAGTTTGAGAGTTTGTAGAACATTGCTCATACTTCATAAAAAATCACAATGTGGGCACCTTATAATAGGAAAAAAGAAGAAAAAAGGGATTTCTTCGACAATTTGATAATCCAAGTAATGTCGTGAAGGAACAACCCATGAATAAAAGAGTGCACTTTGTAATATATTCAATATGCATTTGAGATGAAAAAAGACAAAATTGGTTGGTTCCTCTTATGTTGTATCTCATGTCCATCTTTTAGAAGATTTCCTTTTTGTATGCATAATTGCATAATTGCATAATTGCAGGACAGCCTAAATACATTTGGACGAAGATAAGGGGTCCAGATTTAACCCAACAAAATAGAAGAGTTGGGGCTCAATAAAAGGAACAATATAAGAAGCAAAGAATGCTTCTTAGAGCCATTGGTATCAGTAGGGCAGATGGCATAATTCTTTTGACAAATGAATGATTTATACAAAAGATTTGCTTTAGAATCCATGGTGAACAACCCATAAAGTTTTCCACTATCTATTAGAAGCCTAACACTACCCTACTTTCTCATCCGGGCTGGGGACCGGCCAAAAGAATTGCTTTGTAAAGTTGCAAAATAATAACCCTGGTAAAGTTTTTGATGATAGATGGTTGTGATACACTTGATGGGAAATACACCAATCTTTGGGACTTCTACTACTCCACACTGTTAAGGTGTAGCCATATCCTATTTTCTCACTGCAAAGCTCAAAAGAGAATTGACATTCGACACAGGGAGGGACTCTAATGACTTAAGAAGAAGAAAGAAAGAAACAAGTAAACAGTAAGCATGCCTGACCAGATCAGTTTGTTAAGTTCTCATGTATCAAAGTTCTTCCCAAAAAAATGGTAAACCATGAACCAGGACTAGATTTCATGCAATAGATGTATGAATAAAAAAAAGAACAGTTACAACCTTGTGTTCAGCAACAGGTGAAACCGGATATACGTTTTGTGGTTTCTTCCCTTCATCTTCAGAGGAGCAATCTGAGCACAAGAAATGGTCCAACTTTTTGGCTTGCTCAATAGTCATACCCATGCAAGAGGGATGAAACCTGCAACATTTGCAATGAGAGCATTATGTTCCAAAACATAAAAATATTTCTAAGTGCTGAAAAGGGAAAAATATATTAGCTCACATGTTTACTCCAACAAGAGTAGGACTATATTTAGGAAAAAGAAAACATTACAAATGCAGACTTTTTGTAAAGAAAGTAGAATTTAATCTAGTAGGAGATATTATGCTTGAATGCAAGGTCTGTACATGTTGTAATAGTGCAATTCGTTGTGGACTAATTTGTATTCATATTTAGTTCATCAGGTAACAATATCAGAAAACTTTGACTCCACGTTTCCTTTTTAAGCTACTCCCTACTGTTAGTCAGCTGAATCTGACCACCGGCCTCAAACAAGCCAAACCATGTTCAGACCAGCATATATGTACTCTGCTACAACTAGCAGGAATCATCCTATTCAGAGATCATAACCAAACAACATTGAGCATCCAACATATTGAACAAGCTGAGGATTGTGCTTAAGTTGACATCTTCTTTTTTCACTCGGCCAAGAGTCGATATCAGTTCAGTTGTGCCAACATCAAGCATAAAACATGTCTATTTATAATATTTTATCAGTTGGACCATGCCAAGTGTCTTCAGAAAAGGCATACTGACATAGCATGCTCAAATGTCATAGAGACAAACTCTTAGATGTTGCTACTCAGGTTGACATCCTAGGCTCGATTAATTGGCTACGTAGGCCATAGAAGAGAGAATTGGGGATGGAGAAACAGAGAACCAACCAAAACAAAGACCAAGCCTCGTATGCCACACTAAGTGGGGTCGGCTACATGGATTCTTATTCGACATTGAACTGGGCCAGGAATCAGGTTGATTTTGTAAAAGTGCATCGTCCAAGCCCATATCTAAGTCAACACCGTCTGATTCAGGCTCAGTTTGGGTCAAAAAGGCCGATGTCACCAATTAGCAAGGCGATCCTCAAAAGACAAATAGTCCTATGAGAAATTATTCTTCCAAATAACAACATAAGCAAGTCCTTTGCGGCATCATCAAGGTAGGTTTGATAGCCAAGAACATCAGTTATGTAGACTTTTCTCAAGTGTAAAACGAAAGTATAGCACAGACTTCCTCCAAATAATTCATGACGAAACGATATTTGATGCAACGAAAGGAAATACACCTAGGAAGCACTGCATTTTCCAATTTGAGAGAAGCAACCATCATTTACCAGTCTTTGCATCCCTCGCACTGGACCATCAGGTCATCTGGGTTGTAAGGCATTTCACATTTGCAGTACCTTCAAAACCAACAAAAGCTCATCACCTCAACCGCGCTCCCACTTAGCAAGGCCGCAAAACGAGAACCATCAAATCTATCAAAAGAACAAACACATATAACCAAAAAAATAAAAGATGGAAACAGTCGCTAAGAACTCACACAGCAACCCTGTCAGGAGTGAAGCCGCCCGTTGCGGCCTTATACTCGAACCTACAGAAGTAGTCCTCAGCTCCCACATTCTCAAGTTTGGTGTAATTCTTGAAGGAGTGGACAGTGCACTTCCCCTCTATAGTATGGCCACTCTGCAAATCATAATGGTCGGAAAGAAATAGTTCCTTTGCCCCATGGAACTGCTGCCGGCCACCAATTGATTCCTCCGGCCGGTAATACCACCGAACCCGCACCATGACGTTGTTTCGGTGATCCGATTCGATCTTCTCCAGCCTCGCAACGTACGGGGGTTTGTCCGAATCCGAAGGGCGCATTAGAACACAGTCCCCCGCTGCACCGAATCGCAAAAACAGAACTACCCACATCACCAAAGAATACCAGCAACCAATCTCCACACAGAAACGAAGGGAAAAAAACGATGGTCGTTGTTAAATTTACCTTTGACCACCTTGTTGGTTCCCTTGATGGTGTAAGACTCTAAGTCCTTTCCCGGTTTCGTCTTCGCCATGCTGAAACCGATCCAGAAATACGAACAGATGGACGGACAGACACAGAAAAATGAAGAAAATCGATGGTGGAGATTGTGACACTCTGAATAAGCAGCCGTGATGAAAAAGATGGGTTCAGTGAGAGGATTGCCGCTGATGGTTTATGAGGATTTTGGGGATGAATCAATGACATACGAGAGATAAGCAGTGGATAAGAGAAGAGGGGTTAAGGAAGAGCTTCTTGGTAACAGGAAGCGAGACAGAGAGAGCGGAGTTGGGGAGGGAACAGTACTCACAGGACTAGGCCGTCTTTTTCTTCTCGTTTTTCTCTCCGTGTTTCTCTTTTTGTTTCTATTGCGTGGTTTTAACGTAGTGGCTCGAAGGACGACTTTTTACCATCAGTTTTTTAACCTATGCAGTGCATGCATGCATGCACGGATTGTAAACCTCTTCGTCTTTTTGACGAATAATAACCTTATTCATTGCCAACTGCTCTCTCTCCTTCTTTTTCAATTACGCTGACCTGCAGGAATTTTGGAGGCCCATGCTGCGATCTGCTCACGGTACGATTTGTTGCACGCCGTTCATCTGTATTGATGAGCGGTAAAACATGATCTCTCTCTCTCTCTCTCTCTCGCTCCTTTAGGTGTGTTTTAATTGCAAGGAGGACTAGTGCAGGACTGCTGGATGGCAATCTCGGATTAGGTCAAGAAAACAGTTGGTTAGTTGCCATTCATCTGTGCTCATGGAGAGTACGAGAACCGCATACCCTTTCCCCATGGCGAATCTGTTTTTCTGTGTCTGTGCGCCTGAGGAATGGTAAGTGCCTTGCTGAGACTACGTCAGGAATACAGTGGGTTGGTTGCCATTCACCCGTGGTGTTCAATGGTATTTAAACTTCAACGCCATATATTGTGTTTACTGCAGATCTCTCTCTCTCACATATTTTTAAGTGTGACAAAGAGCAGTGCAGGAATGGTGGAGGTCAAGCTGGGATTAGGTCAGGAGCACCGTTGGTTGCCGTCCATGTGAGGTGGTGAATGGTATTGAAGCAGCATGACCTATCGATAGTTTTTTCTAGGAATACTTGTGTGCTCTAAATCAATGGCACTTATGACACAGGCAGTGAGGTGGGGGAGAAGGAAAAGGAAACACTGTGGTGCTTTGATGCGGTTCTTCTTTTCTTTCTTTCCCGAAGACCATCGAAAAGATTACATGAGATACGAGAAGCGAACTCCATCTCATCAATCAACAGCAATAGGCGGATAGGCATTAAAGCCCAAACCTGCAGGCCTTCTAAAGTATCGAGCTCCTGTTAGCCAGCTTACCTGCACATTGGTTACCTTCTGAAAACGCATGTTGAATCCGAACTTCTCAATCCCGGTGAAACAGGTTTCAGTGTGGGTCAAGAGTTCATTAATGTCAGCTTATCCTTCCACTCCCGGTTGAGGATCTGCACTAGAGAACGGAATTCTAACAAAATACGTGAGTATCCCAACGCCGAGGCCACCAAAAACGCCCCAAGCTTCACCTTGAAACGAACATCACCCAACTAATTTCATGAAAACCCGCCACACCAATCATCCTTCGAATCCCGGAGAACGCCATCACAACCAGCGATCCCGGATTCGCTAGCGAGGCGCTTTGATTCAGTTCAATATCATGGTTGAACGGCACCCATCAGAGGGAGACCTTAAAGCTTTGCAACCATGAGAGTTTCTATCAGTGGAGTAGTTTTTGGACTCCCTAGGATGGGTCCTGCGAGAGATAATCTTGAATTATGATTGGTTTACTTTTTTTCAATTAGTGAAACCGGGAAGGCTTTTTTTTGGGTGAAAGCGACTCAGAAGTCTTTGTGGTGTTTATCTGCTGTTGCCATTGAACGTTCTCAAGACAAGGACACGAACTTCATAAAGTTGAGAGTTGTGTTACCGGAACACGGGTATAAGTTGCAGTAAGGATTAAGGGTGTAATTTTTTTAATGCTTGAATATGAAAAAAAAAGGATTTAGAAGGACAAAAAATAGTCTTTTTAAGAAGATCACATTAGCTTTTACTAAAGCAAATAAGTGAAAAGAAAAGCTAAGAACTAAGTTGCTGAATCAACCGACCTGCTCATATCGGCTTGATTTAGCTTGTTTCCCAGATCGTTCATGTTTGGCTTGTGAACCAAATGAGCTGAACAAGAATAGAATGTGTTCAGGAGCTACTTTGCTCATTGTAATGTCTTTTTGTATATAATTTTGATATTTTTAATTCAATTCTCTACTGTCAAAGATCGAAGGATAAAAATATTTATGTAAAATTATGCACTACAAAACATATGCATTTAAGACTCTCTCTAAGTTGTTAAATTTGACAAAATCAGATATTATATTATGCTTTTGTATCATATATATAACTTCGTTGCATGTTCCAGGTTGCTTGGACTAAGCTCTCTAGAACCACTACTCTCTCTCTCTCTCTCTCCTACATCTCTTACACACACATACTTTATTGATCCAAGGGAATTTGAATATTTTTCCACTCCATACAGAACAAGCAAATCACCTAAGCAGCGTCTGTTCAATAATTCGTCTGTTATTACTGTTCTTGCTCGTCCATCAAGCCGAGAACACAGAAAACACCAGCCCACCTAAAATGTGAATTTGCTGATTAAAGTTGGAAGCTAAAAGTTTCACCAGAAAATTTATATCTTTATATTATTGCTCGTTTAAATAGTAGATGGAGATGGTTGTGAAGAATCACTACTCTTTCATCAGCTCAACTGCATCAACTGTATATCCAACTTACAAAAGCCAGCTGCAGAAAGAGCAACATGTCACCGGGCTAGTGGATCAACTGACAAGTCGAAGGTCATGAGTTTGATACCCGAGGTGTGCATCTGGCTTCGACTCACAAAAGAAAAATTCAAAAGAAACCTAGATGAGGTATTTGGTTAGGTTAGGCATGATATTTATTCATCAAAACCATCTTGATTCGCTGCCTTCACCCACCATGCTTCTCCACTAACTGAAGTTTCGTGTATTGAGAAATATGTCATTTCCTCGTCTCAGTATTTGGAAACTAGGCCTTAAATGGTTTTCTAGATTATATATTAGACTAATGAACTTTGACTGGATTGATGGTTAATATAAACATAGGAGATGAATAGTAATTTGGTTTCCCTGCGGAAAGAATTCTTGGTTCATTTCTCCACTAGAATGATAGAAAAGAGGAAGTATTATTACAGAGCTGCTCCAATATTTGAGTACTAATGCAGTGAGCGGCATTAACTCTCCTGGCTCGGAGATCAACTCATAAGTTGAAGGTCATGAGTTCAATACTCGATTTTTCCGAAGCAGATAAGAAGAATCGAGGTTGGAGGGTGATGCAAAGTGACTTTCCACTTGTTACATGTTTTGAGCTTCACTTGGGTGCGTGACTAATTTAGCAAATCTCGTGTCCATTGCTCGGTCCTGGTCCAAAAGGTAGAGTGAGAGTAATCATCTTCCATGAAGCTTGGAAATGGAAGTTCGAAGAAATGCAAACAAAAGCTCCACTCGAGGCAAGAATTAAACTCCCAAGTCTGCTTCTTTAGTTCCTTTACATGGTCATTTTGGTTGGGGGGCGCTCACAACCACTTGCAAGATAAGTATAATATGTGGGTTCCCATATTCATTACTTTCTTGGTATGAAGATTGACGAAGATTGACGAGGGCACCTTTGATGCCCCTTGTAAATCAAAAGTATGTGATTGGAATTCAGCGACGGCGTTTATAGATAGTGTTACGATATAGAGATGACGATGCAACGTTCTTATGAAATTGAAGGTCTATATCTTATAAAACCTTCATACGTGTTTGAAGGTTTTACAACATATTAAGGCTTCTGGTAGTCTCTTTCAGCAAAAGGCAGGGAATGATGTATGTAGAGAAAAACACTATAAGATTTGTGAAACTTCATGAGAAATGACATGAATCATGACTTCTCTAAAAGGTAGCCTTCTAATGGCAACAAGTATCAATAGTAATAAAAGCACAAAACTTTCTAAATATCAACCCTGAATCAAACTGTCACACGGTCAGCACCAAGCTTCAATAAAGGAGGGTTGCCCTAGGGAGCTGACAACCAATATAGAACTTGTCAGGTCTAAAAGGGCATTTCCAGCATTAATACACCCAATCTCATCTAAACTCTTTAGTCAAAAATGCTTTGGATGGGTGACCCAAAGCAAGTCCTCGTATTGCACCCTGTAGCTAACCCCTTAGTGTGGGAAAAGATAAAGGTGATGAGAATGTATCTCTCCATCAGTAAGGTCTCTAATACTTTGTAAGCATTGTAAGATCTCTCAATCATTAAATTTATAGGACTCAGTAGCAAATACTAATAGAACAACAATTTTCTGGTTGTTACTAGTATATAATCATAACTGCTACAAGTTTAAGACTGATTCGGCCCTTCAAGATCCACAAAAGATGTTCACATTGTAAATTAATTTTATAATTTCAACTATTGGAATATTTGAAGCTCGAAATAAGATCAAAGAACATTAGGTTTTCTGAAAACCCCATTTTACATATACGGTTGAGACAGACCATTTGGCCCTACACGCATTTGAGACGGGGGAGAAGAAAAAGAATAGGTTTGGCGGTAGTAAACAACTATATGCACACCGAAGATTAGAATAATAATGTTGCATCAATATATGGGAAAATTTGGATCTACATCATGTGCCCAAGACTCCAATCCCCCAGTGATGTCCTTTGCAGCAGTGAATCCCATGCTATGCAGGTATTGAACTGCCCTTTGTGAGTCATTGCCTCGTCTACATATAACATAAACGGAACAGCTCTGGGGATCAGAGCCTACAGGCACATCTAGTTTCTCTGAAGTTGCAAGGATGGATCCCAAATCAGCTTCCAAATCAGCTAATGGTATGCTTATAGACCCTGGGAGTGCAGAAATACTGTACTGATGTGCTGGCCGAACCTCCAATAGTATGTGTGCTTCTCTCTTCATGGCATACTCTTTGTACTCGCTGCACCTAACTCATGCGGTCTCTGTATGAAGGGAGAGGCTTTGAATGGCCTCTAAGTCACACAGACACTTCTAAGAGGTGGAGTGTCGACCTTGACACTGGTACAACATTGACACCGACACCGTGTCGGTGCAGCATGGCCAAAAAAAATAAAATAAAAAATAAATTTGTAACTCATGGATAAATGGGTCCGGATAACGAAGATTGATTTGTGTATTATGATGAAATTAGTAGTTTACCATTTATGTGTTTTGCTTTAATATAAAGTTGTGTACTTGCTATTGTAGCTGTATACAATATTAGCTTGAATGATTTTAGGTGCGGATAATTGGTTTCTTATTACTCAATCTGATTGGATTCTTGACTCCATACTATATGCCTTTGCACAGAATAATCTCTGTCACCAAACATATTTGAAGGTCAGGAACATTGCCAGATCAATAGAACAAAAGAGTATGACATCACTAGTGGATCCTAGCACAAATACTAGTATATGCTATATCCTACAAAAGATCTTGAAACTCTTTGAATCCATAACTTGGATATTTTGCTGCTCATAAAATAATTCTAAGTTTCAGATCATTATGAGAGAACTTGCTAATTGATACCTACGTGCACCCAAAATTAGCAAATACTAGTTGTATTATGATTGATTTATGTAGCTTGAATATTATATACCCTAGTCGTGTCGCCACACCTAAATTTTTTGAAATTTGCCGTATCCCGCACCCGCACCCGTGTGACATAGAATGGCCTGTTAGTACATAGATAAATTCTTACAAAGTTTTCAGGCCTACATATAACTCATTCAACAGACAAAAAGCACGTGTAAGTTGCTTGAAAACTCGGCCAGCAAATGCTTATTTAAAGGAATTATGAAGGTTGCATACATGCACGTGCACAGACAAACACACACATACACATGCAGAGAAACCCTGCAATAGGCAAACCAAATAGTCAATACACATTGGCTACAACGTAAAATTATGGGATAAAGATTAAGAAACTAAATTGTGAAAATTAGTCAACCATGGATTTCTTAGTAGGGTAGGCTCAAGTCCAAAGAATGTTGTACTGTGACCATACAGAATATTTAAGTTGATCAGACCTCGTTTTCTCTTAATACACGAAAGTTCACATGTTATCTGACACGCATACGCAAACATTATGACTTTTCGATCCAATAATGTGAGTGAATTCACATCGACTGTGCTAAAAAGCTATTTGACAGCGCATGGGATTATACATCAGACATCATGTGCTTATTCACCACAACAGAATGTGTAGCAAAGAGAAAGAACAAACATATCTTTGAGGTAGCTCAAACTTTAATGATTACAGGATCTACTACAAAATATCTATGAGAAGAAGCAGTTCTTACAACAATATATCTTATAAACAGGTCACCTTCAACTGTTATTGAAGGATAGATACCCTTTCAGGTAATGTTTCCTAATGAGAAATTGTTTAATTTACCACCCATAGTTTTTGGGGGTGTCTGCTATGTACATGTGGATCATCACAATAGAGACAAACTAGACCCTAGAGCAGTGAAGTGTGTGTTTATCAGTTACTCCCCATTTCAGAAAGGATATAAGTGTTTTGATCCAATTTCAAAGAAGTTTTTTTGTATCAAAAGATGTGACATCTCATGAACTCAAGAGTTATTGTAGCCAAGAGGGGGAGCACGTAGAAGAATCAAAGTCATAAGAGTCTTTATAGCCAATGCTTGCAGAAGAGGATGGTGAAGTGATGGAAGAAGAAGGCGATCTCGAATATACAACAGAGGAAAACAAAATATATTTTCAATTTATAAAGAAGTTGCTCAAATACAGTCAACTACACAATCTTTAGAACTACCAATTGCGCTAAGAAAAGAAAGAAGGAAATGTACTTATTCAATCAACAATTATGTTGATTATGAAAGACTTCTAGAGAATTACAAAATATTTGACAGCCAACTACACAATCTTTAGAACTGCCAATTGCGCTAAAAAAAGAAGAAGGCAATGTGACTTCCAGAGAATTACAAAATGTTTGTGACCAGATGAGATACTTAAAGTATCCCAAAAACATGGAAAGAAGCATTTACATCTAAAAAGTGGCAACAGGCCGTGCAAAAAAAAATGCCCTAGAGAAGAATAACACTTTGGGACTTGTGCCTCTACCCAAGAGAAGAGATGTGGTAGGTTATAAATGAGTGTATACAGTTAAATATAAACCATTGGGAGAAGTTGATAAATAAAGCAAGACTTTTGGCTAAAGGATATAGTCAAGCTTATGGGATTGACTATAACGAGATATTTGTACCAGTGGCAAAAATGACATCAATTCAGGTACTTATCAGCTTAACAGCTAATAAAGCCTGAAATTTGTGGCAATTAGATATCAAAAATACCTTTCTACAAGGAGATTTCAATGAAGAGGTGTACATAGAGATACTGCAGGGATTTAAACATCTCTATGGACAAAATAATGTTTATTTTCTAAATAAAGCTTTATATAAATTAAAATAGTCCCCTCGTACATGGTTTGAAAAATTCACTGAAGGAATTATTGGTTTTGGGCATAGAAGAAGTAAAAACGATCATACATTATTTTTTAAGTTATTATCTTTCAAGTTATAAAGAGTATATAAGTGTAATCCAAGCCATTAGGTCAATTAGAGATTAGAGAATAATAAGAAAGCAGTCGTTGACTCCAATGAAGGAGGGTGTACAACCATTCCATCTCTCATTGCGTATTGTATTTTTTCTTGGTGTTTTGGCACACGAATTCAATCAATAGTGTGCCCATATAAAGAAAGACGGTATATGTAATGAGGTTATTAGAGAAGAAGTGGGAGTAACACTAATATGAGATAAGATAAGAGAGACATGTTTAAGATGATTTGCACACATAGAGGCAACTAAAAGAAGTTCTGGCAAGAAGGTGTGAAACACTAGACTGTGAATATTCTAAAAGAGAGGAAGTACGCATAAGTGTTGAAAAGAAGCTATTAGACATGACAAAGCTTTTCTAGAGACAACTATTGATATGGCACAAGGTCGCACGGTATGACATCAAAGAATCCATGTAGTTGACTACATCTAGTGGGAAAAAGGATTGGTTTGTTGTTGTATTTTGTCTGATACATATTTATCTATATTTATAGTCATGATTATCATATTCATAATTACTTAATAAGTTTATGCAAAGTCAAGCCAAAAACGTATGCTTGTGCATAATTTATAATATAGGTCTCTCATCTATGTTTCTAAGCTCTAGATTCTAAACCAATCTCCATTCTTGCGAGCGTCCCAACTGCTTCATAATCGTGAACTCATGGAGCCACTTTTAAAGACAACCCAGTAAAATGTAGAATGGACTTAGTATGGTTATATATTCATACTTCAAGCTGAGAAACTGGTCGGCAGCTTTGGGACAATGCTTAGGCTATTCATAAGATTGACAAGAATGCTTGTACATTCCCCACAGATGTTCATTACTGTTGGAGTCACTCAGAGAATTGAAGTATTCAAACCTCATTTTAATAGTTAACCCAGTTCAGAAACCAATACTTAATCAAACTGGATCAGTCAGAAATGATGAAATTATTTATAATACCTGTCAGTGCAGATTGTTAAGTTCAACAATATCATGATCGATGATGCCTATACAACCTGGTCATCCAAATTGAAAGGGGAAAGAGATTAAAAATTTTGAATAAGCAAGACTTAAGCTACTTTGAGAAATCTGCTTCAGGTAAGTTGTTGACTTTCTGGAGATTGAGTACCACAAACAAAAGCATACTCATAGCAACTGATAAAGACATGCACCGCATCAAAGTCATCTATAGAAATGAATTTTACCAGCACCACAAGCAGCAAGATATAAAGCAGCTGGTGAACCTAAACCACCAGCTCCCACCACCAAAATAGAAGATTTCAAAAGATTCCCCTGTCCTGTCAACAAAAAATAATTGCTTAGTAACAAATACAACAATCATTAATATTCTTTGATAACCATGAAATACTGTTAGAGTTACATGAATAACCCAGAAAATTTTACAAGTCTTAGAAGCAATGAACTGTCAACGTTTCTTGTCGTTTTGATAGCAATGAAAAAAAAGGTTACCTTCGAAGAAGACAACACATGATAATACCACAGGTGAAGCAAAATGGTGTAATGCAAAAAAAGCTACCTTCTAAGAAGAGCAATACACGATAAATATGCGAAGCATTATGGTGTTGGAGCTACATTATTATGGTACTCTAATATTAACCATTTCCCACTAATTATCTGCACATGGTATAGGGTGCCTCCCAGTAATCCTGATATAACCTGACGGAGACGATCTTCTCCCGGTTATTTTTCTTGTCTGCCGTTTAAATGGAGGAACCAAGCCTTTAAAACCTGATTATCAGTTAGAATAGTCACCAACTCTGCTATTTAACTTAGGGTTTATATAATGCTTCACGGTCAATCAACCAGTCTTCAAGATTTCTAGTATTCCTATTTTTCAAGAAAAAGCATACCAACCCAGTATTTACTCAAACAACTGATCATCTGTCCGACATACTATTCTGCAATACCTCATCATTAAGGGAAAAAAACAGTTTTTTTATTCCTGCCGACTTCCATGAAATTGGCCCCCACAAAACGACACCAATAACTACGGCCCAACTGAACTTCAAAATCACCTTTTCCTTTTACACAACATGCATGCTAAATTACATACCAACGATTACCATCATTGTGATATTGCACCAATCACTCAAAAATTCCTTTCTTCTCAAACAAACAAGAAACTAAAACACTAAAAGAGGGAGGAGGAGCGAATCTTGTACACCAAAAGAGGGAAGAGGAAGATGACGACTGTATCTGTAAATCTTTTCGTTACTCAACCCAATTTCAGCAAGTATCTCCCTTTGTTTCCGACCGCGATTGGTCGTAAGCCGTGATTGAAGCTCGCTCAATCGCTCCTTTATATCCAATTTTTGCTGCTTGAGCTTCTCAATCTCCCGGACAATCTCTTCTTCCTCGCGGGAGTCCATATGAATCTTCAGTCGCGGAGTATCGACGCCGACAAATGGAAGAAATAATCCAAACTTCGCTCCGACTTGTTGGGGGCCGCGGAGCTGCGATCGTATCAATGTCGACGAGTCAAAAACAGCAAATGTTTGGCTGCTCGTTATTTGGCTCGTCTCGGCTTCAGGCCAACTCGGCGGCTTCTTTTCTGTTCGGCTCGACTTATAGGATCGATTAGTTGAAAATGTTTCTTTTCTTCTGCGAATGGATGGGAGTTGTTTTTTATTTAAATCATCAATCCATTCAATGTGATAATCTATAGGAGCCTAGCAACTTCTTCTCCCTCTTTCTTTTCTTTATATATATATATATATAGAGAGAGAGAGAGAGAGTTCAATTAAAAGAGAACAATGGTTTAAATAAAAAGGTACATCCACTAACAAATAAAAAGTAAGCAACTACTTAAAAGGTAAAAAAAATAAGAAAAAGAGAAGAGGGAAGAGAGAAGGAGAGATTCAATCCAAGTTGATTCTACCGTTTATATTATGGTTAAGAAGAGAACGGAATAGTTTTAGGAAAAACATTTGTTGTGAATTGTTGTTATTTGTTCTCCCAAAGTCAGACTTTTCTACAGTTTGACTTGAGGATCTGAATGTTCACAATGGCTAGCTTGAGCTAGCACAACTATCAACTGTCACTTTTACTTCTATACTAACAAACGGTTCCCCTTTTATATAGAGAGGACCCTATCGATAATGATCTTCCGCATGTTAGGAGTGGCCCAACCGAGGTTGAGGCCTAAGGCGAACACTAAAATGGAGCCATATTACTTTACTTAAGTTATACAACAACTAAACAACTAAGCCTTTTTTTGTCAGTTCTATTATTTTACTAAGTTATAAATTTTTAAAATAATGTAATCATTTAAATTTAATTTTCATTCTTAATCTCAAATAAAATTTTATTAATTTTAGTTTTGTAAAAGTTCTTTCACTAGACAACACTTTTTAAAACACTTGGCGTAATCTTAAAGCATTGCAAAAGAATCGAGTCCTTTTGTTTCATTGTGTTAGCGAACTATATTATCTTTTATTTATATTTGTTGTTGTTGAGAATGACTCAATTCAAATGTCATGAACATTCCCGTTAGAGGCTTCGATGGGTGTGCTAGAGAACAAATACTTTCTCCAAGGAGATGAGGCGAGTTGGGGTCACAAGAAATCCGTATGAGCCTATGTGAGTGAAGACTCATCATAATCGAGGCCTTTACAACTTTCTTAAGCACTTCCCGAGCCTTCTACAAATCTTCTCAATCTCCTCGAGTTCATGTGAAGTTTTATGTCCGATTCAATCAAAACTTTGGGAGCTTCTCAAGTTGAAGTTGTCTCGAGACAAAAATTGTGTCAGTCAAGACAACTTAATAGAGTTGTATTTTGAGAGTATTTCCCTCGATATAACTATGGTTGATGTGATTCTTAGTGCATTGGACCCATGGAGCTATTGAAGAAACCAAAAATGTGTTTATTCGGATAAGAATTAGATTTTTGGTAATTTTTCTAATATTATTGCGATTCAATCGATAGCCTCTTTAAAGGCCTCGAGGTGGTGTTAGTTTGTTTTCACCGTAATTACATGTTTCATGCAATTCTTGATTTCTTGGAAAGATAATACAAATATTTTTTCAAAAGATAAAAACCAACTAATTCATACTAGAATTGGTTGAGTTATAGTATTTTCTCAGAAAAGAGAATACAAAGACCGGTTATATTGTTTTCTTTGTATCTTTGTCGTCCTAACTCAGATTTGAATGATTTTTGGCCAATCAGACGAGATAAACTTTTCAAACATTCAATAATAGCGAAATGGTTATGAGTTTGAGTATGCAACGGACTATAGAAAAAACAAACTTACAAAAGAAAAGTAATAAAGCACAACAAAGATTTTATATGAATAAAAAGAGCTATAACTAGGAAAGAAAAAGAACAACGGTGAAGGAAATAAACATGGCACGTGTGTGATCGATAAATTAATTCATGTGAGTAGTCACGCCTTGTTATAATTGAGGATGAGTCAATTTTGATATTCTTCTTGACTTCTCTACATGGTATTTTGACTTGTGTAACTCTTGGAATAATAGTTGGTATCTCCTAGATAGTGGGTGATGGATATTTTGTACATCATTAGAAGACGGTTTAACCATCTCTATATGGATCATTACTTTACCTTAATAGTGATAATGGCTTATAAATCATGAGTTTTAACAATCTCTCCTAATTTTTTCTTCCACGTACACATATTAGAAAGTGAACATTACTCCTAGAGGTGGGTCTTCATGTTCTTTTCAATTTTTAGTGGTAACAATATTAACAGTTTTAACTTGAAAATAAATATTAGAGGAGAAAAGGGTTGCCCATGGAATAGCCAATGGCGATGGCAGCAATGGAGGTGGATCCTTATAGAGGCAATGAATGAGTGAAATAAGCCCGAGAGAGAGGTCTTTCTTGACGAGAGAGAGTGAGAGAGATGTCAAAAAAATTATTATTAAATTATGTGAAGTTTAGTTTTTAATACCTGATTATTTGTGGCCTAAAAATTGACAAATTTTTGGGGCCTATGTCCCTAAAAATTTAAGAAAATTTGGGGCCTAAAATCGGGAGATCAACAATTTCGCGCCTTACCAGATTGAGGATATTACAAGTCACCTAAAATTTTGGGCCTAAAAAATTTCAGGCTCTCGCCGTCTCTTACCTTACCCACGAGCGACCTTGATGCATGGACTATTTATGGTATCTCAATCATCCATAACAAACAAAGTATTTTCCTTGCCTCGGTAAGAAGAAAAATATACATTAGTCATTCGGAGCTTGAAAACGTAGATCTAGGATGAATACGCATATAAATATTATACAAGAAAGGCCCGAAAACGATATAAAAGACACATGGGACAAGGTTTTCAGTCCCAATTCTGTACTTACGTTTAAATGGGACCCGTTGAACAGATTCATCTCAACAATTATCAAGCTGCAGCCAGAGAGTTAGCTCTCACTGGGAGGTCTACACGACCACTGGCAGGTGGCAAGTTTGATTCCCGGGGGTTACATGCATGTGTTAGGCTTCTGTCTCTCGCTGTTAACGAAAAGAAAGAAGAAAAGAAAAAGGCAATCTTCAAACTTACATGCAATCTACAGCAATCTGCAACCAAATGTCGTCCAAATCAACCAAGTACCACATTTGCAAAAACAATCACTGTAATGTATTATTCAAACCCATTTGGAGACCTTCGCCATACAGGCGATAAATCCAATTCGATTCTTGATGAATGTTCATTTTCTAAACTAATAAGCAGGTGGTTCGTTGCGATTTTATTCGTTATTGGAAAACAAAGATTTTCATTAGTACTAACGTTCACGCCAGGATGGTTTCGCCAAGAATGATCCCCTTGATTGAAAGCACAGAAATTATAGGTAGTTTTGACAAAAGCTATGAATCGGCAAGAACTGAGGAAATATTGTTTTGGAAGAAACAATCAAATAGAGGCAATTGAAGGACTTGGGTACAAGTTATGAAAGTCAAATAAAGGCGTCCATAAGCATCATTATATTCAGTGATTTGAATGCCACCAAGCAATTATATGCCATTATCGTTCGTTAAACTGAATTTTTGCTGAAAGCATAAACTACCTAAATCATCCAACTCCTCTTTGAGCTTATGGTAAGGGTCTCCCAAACTCCATCCTCCCTAAATAAAAGAAACCCATTGCACGGTCAAAGCACCAAGCTCTAGAACATTAATTTCCAAGCTTTGAGAGTTCGTCACCGAGCAATTCTGGCATGTACATCAAGGAAAAAAGAAGAAAAGATCAAAGTCTCACTACTTCATCCCTCACTAAAACATATAATTTCTCTCATTATTTGTCCTACATCAAAAACTCTGACCAACAAGGTCCAAGTATCATTCACCACAGCATTTATTTCAAACATAACCATTGCATTCTAGCTGATCACTGAATCCCAAAGTCTCAAACGTCGACGCCAAGTTCCAACAACAATGTATGATTGATAACATTGGCTGCAGGGCCATGGAACTGGATGGGCCCTGTTTTCGATTCACAAAATGGAAACAAACACGAAAAAGGTTACGGAGGACCAGCAGTGGTGCAGGCAATTTAAAGTATTAGAATCTGCACTACTAAGACTCACCAGGACTCTTGTATCGATTTTTAAAAGCCCACTCATCACGCTGAGATGCATACTTCAGGTATGGAGCGCCTGAATTTTCCAAGTTACAGAATTAACAATTAATAATTGAAAATTAGAACTTCAGACAAACAAGGGAACCAAGTCATATTTGGATCATCCTACCATCAAGCTCCACCATTGCTTTTTTGATTACTGGCTTGAACTTGCCTGCAAAGATCAACAGTAAAAGAATGTGAAACATATACGCGAAGCTCATAAATAGCTAGGCCCACACAGCAAAGAAAATAGGATGGCCAGAAACAACTACCATTTTGAATTCACAAAACCGTGCATATGCAATCAAAAGCATATAGCCATTTGTGAATCCAGCGCCACATCAAGATCTATGGGTCATGAATCAATCGTTCAAAGCAAACAAACCCCTTTGATCTAAAACTTTCTTCTTTCTATTGGGACATAGGTGTCCCGAACAAGCAAGGGCACGTTTGTTTGGGTGACCACGGATAGGGAAAACACACCACCCGCAAGGAATATAAGAACCTGCAGTGCAAACGAATGACGACAAGGACTAATCAACCAGTGGAAGGAACATCAACAGGTTCGAAAAAACACTCCGCTGCTAAACCAGGACCTTTCAAGAAAATTTTGCCAGACTAAACCTTTTGGCTGCACAAGCCAAGAATCAAAGCATGCCCTACCTCCAGTGTTTTAAAGAATTACACGGGAATAATAAAATGCACTCTTAACTGGATTTCCAAACTAGACAGAAGCTTCACAATACCAAGTCTGCTGCTGATTATCTCCGCAAGTACATTCCCCAGCGCTTTATGACAAACAAATGTATTGAAAAGCACATGTTTAGTTCTTGTGAAA
The DNA here is from genome assembly GCA_036023115.1 of Brasenia schreberi. Classification (NCBI taxonomy): domain Eukaryota; kingdom Viridiplantae; phylum Streptophyta; class Magnoliopsida; order Nymphaeales; family Cabombaceae; genus Brasenia; species Brasenia schreberi. Next base: position 11,556,924 of record JAYKKT010000071.1, on the reverse strand, counting down.
GTGTGAAGTTGAACTTGGATATTTAGTGACAAAAGCATACTGGAGGTAGGGCGTGCTTACTGGTACCGAAACAATGAAACTTACTAAAGCGCATGCTACTGCCGTGTTGAAAACGTTCAATACTAGAGCGCAATGAAACTTACTAAAGTTATCCATCTTACTGGTACCGAAACAATAAATATCGACAAAGGATGCATAATGAGGAGCAGATTCATGTGAGAAGAATTCAACAAATGATGATGAAAGATGATCAAACTATCAGCCAAATAACCGCCTAAAGCTGATGTTGAGTTAAATTAAGAACAGAATAAAGCAAAATCCTACCATGACGCCTCTCCACATCCATCAATGCTGTCAGCGCAGTCCCACCAACTGTCCATTCAGCAACTGGTGCGGCAAGATTACCAACCTGCAGAAACAAATAGTTACATCAGACTCAAAGACCTCCAAGTGTATGACTTGTGGTTTACCTAAATGAGAGAGAGAGTGCAAAGGAACGGGTTTTAAAGATGGAAATCTCGATTGGTGCCTTTGATAAGAAGAAACATGGTAACATTCTACTTTGTACTGCCAGTGAGATCTCCCTTTTATCCAAGCCCTTTGTTTTCTCCAACAATGATATATTCAATACTGTGCACTTCTGGCAATATGTCTTACTTTGGAGGAGCCTTCTTCAAAGGCAAATCTCGACCCGTCACCGGAACGATCAGAAAGGTCCGTGTTTGTGCAAGGCTGGAATATAAAACGTGTGGTGTTCGTGCTTAGACACAGTAACATGACATATGGTTGGGGTGGTTTTTGGTTTCACTTGCATGATATGAAAATTAGCCAAAACAGGGGTTATAAGGTAAGTTTACTTTGAGGGGGAAAATGGCATACAAATGTTAGAACTCCAGTCCTCTTATGTAATTTTTGAAGACATGCCGTAGAGGGAGGAACCAGCAGCTAAACAACGATTAGAGGGTTTTGACGGAACCCTCTCTCTGCATTCGCACCATAAACTTGGGAGACCTTAACTGGTGGGACAATTGTTCTAAAAGCATTCATGTTGGGGGATTCCTCTGCATGTGTGTGTGTTCAAGTATCAAAGCCCTTTTCATTTGCCTGATCCATTCAAAGCATTTTCCATTTGCCTGATTTTGCCTCCGTATCCTTAGGCCTCATTTTTTTTCAATCCTCCTTGAAGGTTGAGGTTTAGGTTCTCTAACGTCCCGTCGCATGCTTATGAAAACACAATCAGCAAAACAAGTCTGTTTATTGTGTCAATTTGGGTTGCAGCTTTCTCATAGAGAAAAACAATAAAACCGATTACCATGTGTATACTGTTGATTTTGGGTGATGTAAAACAACATCCTGTAGCATGAAACTGTGTGGGGTTAGGTTTCGGTTCATAGCAACACAGGTTGAAAGAGACACGACCAGAACACAACTTGCCACCCCTATCTCCAAGGAGGATATGACCACCATTACTAATGGCAGCAATCAGGTAAATCCCCAGTAAGGACATGGTCATCGTTTCTATTTGCAGCAGTACAAGGTAAAAAATGTATAGTAATCATATCCAAGTTAGAGCAATGACAAAAATTTACAAGACACCCCATTCCTTCAAAACATAAGATCTTATAGTCATAAGTAAAGGTAGTTTCACAGTCTTTCTCTTCGACAAATTTCATACCAAATACAACAAGGAACTCAATAGGAAAAGGATTAAATTAAAAGGAAAAAAAATGTTCTTGACATATAAATGTAATACAGGGAAGCTCCCATACTCTGCTTTACCGTAACTTCTAATCAGTCTAAGGTACAACAAAATACACATCTATATATTATCATATCTTTCCAGTAAAAGTTAAACTAAATTCAAATGAAACCAAAAAATAAAAATGGGAATGTCCATAAATAGGTATGCGCATATCAGAAATAAGTTATAACCCAAAATTGAGATCCAGTAAACAGGATCATTTGTTCAGTAACAAATGCTTACCAATTTTGTTAGTAGAAAGGAACGAGATACAAGAGTTAGAAAACTATAAACAAGTATTAAAACAAAAGGAGAGGAAGAAGTCAACAAACCGAAGATATTAGACCCGTCTTTCCGCAATGCAGAAGCGCTGCTGCAGCATAGCCCAGTGCGTAGCAGTAAGAAGAATCAAAATTGGTAGGCAATCCACATCTTCCTTCATAGCTACACAGCAGCACCAAGAGAGCAACATGAGACTAACTTAGAAATACTAGGTACTGCTCTCACTCTTTGCAATATATATCGGAGAAACTAGAAGAACAAATTATGGTGCCCCTTTCAAACGGAAGAAATGTCAACTAGGAGATCTCCTATTCATCAACAAAGAGTCTGTTTGGAAAGGACAGAGATAGGACAATAGCCACATTACCCGAAGAAATGGGACTGTCCCTTGAACTGTCCAGAATATTTTCCGTCCAATTTTCGTTTTGCCAGCTCACTTTCAACCATTGAGATCAGCATTTTTTCAGTCTCTATCTTAGCAACCTACATGCACATCGAAATAGTCAATGCAATGTGAATAACAACTGGCAAGAATAAGCAAAAGTCAAAAGCATGCAATAGATCTTACCTGCACATTTCCATGTGGATCTCTTTCCAGCAGCAATTGCTCCTGAATAGCTTTTGGCAAGAAATCAAATAGAACCCGAGATTGGTCCTGAAGCTTTTGTTTCCATACGCCACCCTCATCAACAACATCATGAGCTAAAATTTCATTAAGTTCAGCAATAAGTTTTTGCACCTGCCAGCAGAAAACACCACTTGAACATTAGCTTCACAGTGAAAACACCGTAGCAGTTCATATATCTCATTCAGACAAACAAAAATCACCTCTGGGATAAAATCAATTAGTCCTTCCGGTATGAGTACAACACCATAATTGTAACCTGATTCTGCCCGCTGGCAGATAATGTCTGTTATGTAATCAGTGACATTTTTCAGAGTGAGCTTTTTAGAGGCCACCTGAATCAAGAATAACAGTTGAGGAATGTAAATTTCAAGCTAAAGAAACAGAAGCAATTTACAATATGCACAGCAAATTACATAGTCTAACAATGCGCAAACTAGCCTCACGATATATTACCAAACCATTGTGCTCTATCATACATATGACATGTATCCAATGCACACCAACAATCATCACATTAGATATAAACACAAGAGTCAAGACAATTCCTTTTCATGCCAGCAAAAGAAAATGGAAAATGCACATGCATATGCATATGTCTATGTGCTTCATGTGGATGCTCATAAATGTATGACATCACATACAGCATAGAAAAGCTAAATTCTGTTGTTGCACACTTTAAGTAGGCCAGGCCATATGTACATAAAAAATGATTATTTAATGGAAAGAATGTTCTGAATCCAACAATGTGAAAGTGAAAATGATTAGTTTTTGACAATTACATTTTATGAAAGCTGGAGAGCAATTTTATTGTCATTTGAAACATATTTCGCTAGCTAACAAAATAACTGAAGCCATTGCATCATGATAAATTAACATGAATGGTCCAATTTCTATAATGCATAACGGCATACTAACGGAAGCTTGCAATATGCACATCACATGAAAACCAAAGTCAATTATATATGTGTACTAGACTGCAACCATAGACAAAAAGAAACACAAGCACATAATGGATCAAAATTCAGTAGACAAATCAGTTTCATCAAATCAGCAAGCACCTTTTCCCAGAAAAAAAATGAATAAACTACTGCATGCACACGTACCATGGGAATAGTATAGATTAAACCTCATAGACTTCATATCAATATAATATAGTTGTGAAATAACTGGAGAAACTAATTAAAAGGTTATGTACTTGTCATGCACTCTCGAACTTTTTCCCAGGAGGAAAGCAAGAAATCGTGTGGCAACTAGAAGAATGCATAAGTGAAAGAACGCCTAAAGCAACCATCAAGCAGAGCTATAAAAGAAGCTACCTCCTCCCCAATGAGTGTGATATTCGGATGAGTCTGCAAAGCACACTCAAGAGTAATGTGCGAGGCAGCACGACCCATAAGCCTTACAACTGCAAACATCAGAAGGAAAAGTACCTTATGAACAACGCAGAACCACAGCCCACAGGTTTTAATACATAAGAACAATGTGCATCTATACAAAATTCCATTCTCAAAATTATATATTTGACAGTTAATGCTTATGCATGTCATTCCCATTCTGAATATTCTAAATCAGACAGATCATATGGCAGTGATGTATAAAGTAACTACACATAAAGAAAAAAACTTACAGTGGTAGTATTTTCCAGTAGATCGTGCATCAACCATGACATTTCCAATCATTTCTGAATAAATCTGCATCACAGAGTGTAAAACAAGTAACTAACAAGGTGAATCAACTTAAAACAAAAAACATCTTAGGAGTTGGGACTGATCTAGGCAACAATTTTCGAACTGTAGGAGTCATATGATTGGCAAAAGCTCGAAATACATTTAGGATATGAGATCATGGGGGCACCTATAACGTTTTCCTGCAAAATAACTTTGTCCCCCTGCCATCCACAAGACAGAGACAGCAATGCTAAATTTGCAGTCATATCCATGAATGATTCAACTACAATCATATAGAATGGAAATTTGTGCTTGTTACTAGCGAATGGAGATTCTCAAAATGTTTTAGGCTAGAGCGACCATAAAGGTGCCTAAGAGCAATTGGGAATGGGAGATAAGCAGTGCCAGAGCAGCCATGTCAATATATTTAATGCCAATAAGGCGGAAGAAGAGAAAAGAGAGGGAGGGAGGCTAGTGGAGATCTCAAGTAGAACATCTAATCCCTTCAGATTGCTAGACACTGAAATCATTGACATTCAAGAGCTTGGGCATCCAGGATGGAGTTCTAGGCATGAAGTGTCAAAAGCTCCACAAGACCAAATTGAGGCTATGTGTAATTGACAGTTTCACCCAGTATGAGGAAATATAGATCCGTTTTTGCCTTAGATACGGCACAATGCCAAACCATAATACAGAAAGTCCAAAAGGCGCTGACAGCCTTCACACAGTAGACAGTCGTATCAGATAGACTTATAAAGTATCAAGAATCCTAGAGTGCAATGGAGTACGATTGTTCCATGAAATGAACAGGACAGGATAAGCACAAAAACATTTACTAATTCCTTAGGTAAATCTCTCCTTTGAGTATACAATTCATAAGCACATTTTTACTTGGCTATGAACGGCTTCTCAAAGATAGATAACCTAAAAAAGAGGATGGTTCACAAGGATAACACTCTAATGCGTAGAGATTATATCTTGAATGATCTGTCTTGAAGATTGTCATATAACAATGTGACCTTTTAAGATAAACATGAAAAACGAATGAGGCTCAACTACAAGAACCCATGACCTTAACACAAACACTCATCATACTGTTGCACCAAAGCTAAAGTGAAACTTATACACCACCGATCACCCTCTAACCACATGGCAAGAACTATAACCGATCACAGATACCATCTAATAGGCTCGTTAAACCCTTCCATCCCTAAAACAAGTGTTCAGAAGTGTAAACACCCAAAATTTGCCAAAAAGATTTTTCACATGTTCCCCTTTTAAAGAAAAATTAAGGTTGTGGGTTGTTTCTTTCAACAAATATACCTTAAGCGAGTTCATTTCCAAACCAAAATTTTGTGGGGATATCAAAATGAGAGTACTTCGAGCCCCATAAAAATATTGAATTCTGACAAAATCCAAAAAAATGACCATTTTGGCCTCAAGGTTGTATTAGTGAAATTTCATTGTTTCAAGTGTCTTTCCTTCAAAAAAGGGTTGCAAAAGCTAAAATTGGACATTTGGAACCAAAATAAGTTTTACCAGCATAAAATGGCTGTTTTACCTTTATGAAATATCCGAATTAAAAGGTGAAAAAATAGAATAAACAGGCTTAAAACAAGGTGGAGAAAGGAACACAACCTGAGTTCGACGATGACTCAAGCTTAATCAAAATGTGTAAAGTGAAAAGACCAAAAATACCCCAACAGAGAAAGATTCTACACCAAGCGACCCTACACCACCAAAAGATTAAAGTGGTCTGAAAAGATTAAAGAAATCAACCCACGGTATAGATAAATGTAAAAGCATCATTGCCGGCTACCATGGGCCTCCCGCGCCACCATCGGCCACCATGCACCACCACCTACGAGCTGCCGCCATGTCACCAAGCACGGCCCCCATGCCTGGTGGGACCCCCCCACGCACCTGACTGGACCCCCACACATGGCATCAAGGCATATAGCTCCTACATGTCACTTCCGTGCAAACGACTCTCACGTGCCCAAATGTGCTCAAACCGTACACAATCTTCCCCAACACATGACACATGTGTCCAACTGCCTTCCCCACGTGAGGATGCCCCTTGATGGGTTGTATTTGGGTCTAGATCGATCCTAATAACCCGAAATGATCTGATTCAAGAAAATGCCTATAAAAGAAGGATGGGGTGACAAAGAAAAGGAATTCCAACCGAAGAGTGATAAGTCCAGTCAAGAAAGACGTAAGGGAGATCATTTAAAGCCCAAGGTGGAATTCATCCAAAGAAGAGAGAGAGGGAGAAATCTAGAGAGAAAGCCTGAAGACACCCTCTTCTACCCCTTTTCTTATATCATTCTTGTTGTAAGCTTAGAGTTTTTGCCTCCAACCCTTATAATTTCAAGAGTAACAACCATTTTTGTAAAATACCGTTGCAAAGGGAGTGTCATCCGAGTCCGAAAGAGCGAAGTAGAGGGTTATAGGTAAGAGAAATTTGCTATCTTTGTAAAATTTTGTTTCTTTTACCCCAATATCCTCTATATCTTATACGTTATCACCTTGTCTATGCTTATATATAATATCATCCCTTCTCTCCTTTCTTGGGTGTATTGATTGTCTCTAATTTAAACTTAAGAAACCATAGAAGAAATATTAATCACAAGTTTATGTTATAGGACATTGGGATATGAATGCATATATTTCTCAAGTGAGCAATCCTCTTAGAGATATGCCCCGAAGATCTATATGTAGATGAGTTCCTCCCCGAACAAACATAAGTCCTCAATAAAATTATTTAATTGATCACTAAATCATTAAGATTCTAACTGGATACATCATTATTTTCTATAAAGAAAATTCTAAAGACTTAAGCATACCTTGTGTGTTCTCTGAATTTTTCAGCTATCATCTCTAAGTGAAATACTGCCAAATTTTGTCCATGAGTGTACACATACAGGCCAATATCCGGTAAAATTCTCGTAAATTTTAGACACGGGTGAGGTTGATAAAAAAAATCAACAAGAACCATACTCAACCTGAAAATTAAACCTTTCTGTGAAAAAAAATCCCGCGATAGATATTCAATAAAACTAGGATAACTTGGTCTGTAGGTATCCAAATGGTGTTGTCTGAAAGCTCACATCCATAGCTTTTTCAAATTGATAAGTTTCATAAAAATTGGAAGACTACGTACGAAGATAAGAGTGTCTTACGGAGACCCTGAATCTCAATCACTTATACTATCCAAAATTTCAGAATAGCACTCGGTGAGAAGTTTTTCTCTAGTTTTTATTTGATAATCAAGGATCCAAAAATACAAATAAAAATTCTTTTTGAGATTTTTGAAACCAAATAAAGGCCTCTAGAAAATACAAACTTTCACGGTGTAAAACAGAACAAATTATGTTTTCATAGGGTTAAACCTGATTTGGCAAAGTGAAACAATTATCATTTTAGAAAAGATTGTTTCGAATCAAAATTGTTTTGAGAAAAGTCTGTATTCCAAAATCATTCTTCCTAAGCGTCTATGTTGACCCTTAAGCGTTGGTTTAAGAAGGCTTATATCGATAAGAACCTACTTTTCCACAATCACCAAATAGTTAGATAAATATCTTTTGCAAGTTTGTGTAAACTTAATGACACGCTCACGCATGTTTTTGCAAGCAAAGTTTTAAGTCCTCACAAGATTGAAAAATTTTGTTTACAAGAAGTTTCTTGCCAAAAATGAATAAAAAAATATCAACAAATTAACTTGATCTCCCACATTTACCACAATATTGAAGCCTCTAGTTCATTTATTTCTAATTTCAAGCATCTAATGTAAGTCAAAATTTGACTTATGCATACAAGAGGAAACACAATTTACCCTGCAGGCTGTGTCAAACCCAAAACTAGCAGGAACCTCCTTGCATTTCAAATCGCCATCAATAGTCTTCGGACACCCAATAACCTTCATCTTCATATTTTTGCCCCTAAGAAAAAACATAAGACAACCATTCAAAAAGGCACTCAACAGAGGTAAACTTCAACAAATAAATACAGTTTTGCTTTGCTATTTATGCACTCTGATACGTAAAGAGATGAATAACCATGTACAACATTTACATGATAGAATGAACCTGAAATATTCTGCAAGTAGGCAAGCATTAGTATTTGAATCGTCACCCCCGATAACGACAAGCCCATCCAGATCAAGCTTCAGTGCTGTCTCTTCAGCTTGTTTAAACTGCAAACAAGCTAGTGCATCAGCCTTCTTTTGGAAAGAAATTACGGTCGATATGCACATGCAGAAACAAAATGGCTGATTTCATAGGAGCAATTCAGAAAAAGATAATGAATAATGGTTCACAAAAGATGCACCTGCTCTGGAGTTTCAATCTTATCCCTTCCACTTCTAATCATATCGAATCCACCCTGTTTACCAATTAAGTCAGACATATAGAAATACACCCATCAGTAATTTGACTCAAATAAAAGATATGACAACCCACATTGCATATCATCGTTTGCAGGTAATGTGAACCTATGCATTAAGGCAGACCAAAAAGAGATATAAAGCTATAATTGCATAAGTTACCTAGCTGTAATAGGTTTTTAATGGATGTAACACAGCCGGATTACATTTCCACATTTATGACAAAGGAATGGTCCTTGATTCACTGACCATTCATGTCAATGTGTGTGAGGATTCTCCAAAACCACAAGAATATAATAACCTTCGAGGATGCAGAAGTGCAGGTCAATATATGCACCTAGACATGTTCACACCACACAAATTTGCATACATGCACATATTTGTGCATGCATTTTCACTATGGTTGTTAGGTGCACACAACTCCATGCAACTTCACAATTTCCAGACATATCTGAGAACAAAATCATTGCAAGTACATCAAGCATAATATATCCCCCATTTCTCGAGGTAAGTCAGAAATAAGACGTGAAACAATTTAAAATAAAGAACTATTTGAGTACACAAAACTTCATTAAGTCTTCCTCTGCTTTGTTTTAAATCAGCTAATTTTCTTGAGTTTGGAACAAGTAAATTACTTTCATATGTTTCAAGATTCAGCTTCAGAGCTCTCTAGATGAAGCAAACAAAAAGATCATTGTTTATGATTCTGAAAATTTTCCCTAGCATGACAGTTAACCCAACATTTTGAATGCAAACAGAACAGAGGAACACACGTTAAACTTGTTTTTTGGTTCTCATACATGCCACTTTACATCGATGCTTCTGTATCACCGCCGGTCACCCCACCCACCCCCTCACCGTATAATATGCACAACTCCTTCCAGTTCGTGTACCACTCTTAAAAAGAAAACCCGCTGGTTGTTTAGGTTCCCCATCCATTGTTAGGTAAAGAAAATAGGAGCTGGCTCTTGGTCGTTGGACCCATCTCATGATCTCATAGATCTTATAGGCATATTAGGCGGAAACCCAAAGTTGGGCTAGGCAATCATTTAGTCTCCATTGCTAAAGCAGAAAAAGGTTACCAACTCAAAAGTCAAAAGAGATTCAAGGCAGCTCCACTACTCAATAGTCAACGATGAACCTCAACTTGGATAGATCTCCAAAAAAAGGCATGTTTGCTCCACCTTCCACTTGCTTTACCTACTAATTGACCATAAAGGTAAACCCCTTGATTGCGCAGTCACGGACATCCAGAACACTGAACAGTGTCACTCACTGACTATTCACGCAAACCAAAAATAAATGAGAAGTAGGAAACGTAGATAAAATAAAGATTTCAGCAACTAAATGACATAATAAAAACCAATCACATCAGATCGATTACGAAGATGCAAGAGTAAGGCTCTTGCATCAGCCACAAGATGCGAAAGAGCTTACACTGATTAAAAGGGTCGAAAGCGCGCTTTTATTAGCAGCACATGCACGACGGCATCGTACCAACAGAAAACAAAAAGGAAACTTTTAACAATGCAACATTTCAACACCGTAGGCATTGCATCATTCCAGATATTTTGACAAACTAAATCCAAAGATCAAGGAGAAAGGAGCATCTAACACCAGATCTACGGCACAGAGGAAGCTATCTTTACAACAAAATCCACAGAAAGGCACCTGATTCCGATACGGATAGATGAATTCCGGAGTCAAAACTTCGTATTTGCATCTCATGATCCCGGCAGGCCCTCCCTTGAACCCGTAAATGGTACTTTCCGTGGTCCTCTCCATCAAATAGTCTGCAAACACAAGCGACCGAAGGTAAGAAACCGAAACACGAACCCTAGCTCTAACAAACTCGGCATCGTTCAGATCGGATCTAAGCTCGCACCGAATATGCCGCAGATAACGTTGTGACCGCCTGGAGCCTGTCCACCAGAGAGAACAACGCCGACCTTGAGTCCATCAGGCGATCGGGTGGCCGGGGCGTCAGTCGGGCGAATGAAAGCGGACGGCTGGCCGAAGAGGTTAGGAAAAAGCTTGGCGATTTCGTCGGGGTTGCCGGCGGCAGAGCTCGGAGGGCCGTCAGTGATGGTGAAGGACTGAGAGAATACAGCGGGGAGCGGGAGGGGGAAATCCAGCCGGTGCTTCTGGAGATCACTGTACACCTCGGCGAACCGGCCCGTCGCCGGCGGCTTCCCCGGGATCAAGCCTCCATTCTCTAGCAGTGGTGACGGAGCCATCAAGCTAACAATACTATCCCGATCGATCCAAAGAGTGGGTGAGCGAGCGTGTGGGTGAGAAGGAAGAAATCGATCTTCTTATGGTTGTCGGATTAGGAAGCCCAAGGATTTGTGTTGTCTTTCAGGTTTGCCCGCGGTTTTGCAGCTGCTGACGGTGAAGGCGCCGGAGAGAGAGAGAGAGAGAGAGAGAGAGTCAGTGTCGCTCTTCGGTTGGGGCTTCGGCTGAAACGAATGAGAGCGAGACACGCTTTTGATGGTTTGGTGGGCATTCTGGCGAGCGCTTCGTTGCCCTTTATTTTAACGGGAATACTAATGTGACATATCGGTGAAATTTAGGTTTCCCAAAAATATCGCATTTAAACCGGTAAAAACTGCCAATTCCTAACGTAACCACCCTTTCCCTTTTGAAACTCGATATACGATAAAACTTTTACCATTAAGCAACGTTTCAATCAATAGGAAAAAGAAAAAAGCTCCTTCCATTAGGATTCAAACTACCATTTCAAGTTTGTCTCTTAAAGATTCAGTTTCTCTGGAGCTCGACTGATTATGAGCTAGTTAGTAAATACATTGTCGTGTAGCTTCAAGATTAGCCCCAAAGGAGCGTAGTTACTCGCTAGGTATTTGGCTCTTGGACAAGAGGTCAAGAGTTCAATTCCCAGGTGTGCATTTGGTAGGGATATGCTTAACCCCAGCTTGCTTATAAAAGGAACAATTTCAGCTCATTTTATAGCTTTTTTTAATTGACCATAGAACTGTGGGAAACATGATGAAAACTTGCTATGTATATTTCCTATTTGGATCTAGAGGTGGTTTTGCTAGAACCGGTTTTAAAAGTATAAAAAGAGTATTATATCGGTATGTAGTTTATAACCAAGACCTAGTGAGGAAAAAGCACGCTAACTTCAATATAACGGATAAGTTATGGGGATTATATCGGCATTGTAGCGAGATATAAGGAGGATATTTTGAGTAGATCTTTTCTGAGAATGAGGGCTAGTTTTGGCTGTTTCCTTCGGTACGGCCTTCCACTGGGACCCAGATTCTTGGCATTCTCAATAATCGACACGATCCAGGATTCGTGTCTCCACTATACACGGACGATGACATGCCGTTATATATAAAGAAGTTTAATTTTGTTCCTTTCTCTATCATTTGTATTTGCATCAAGTGCATGTTAGCCCTCATGCATAATAAGATAATAGAGTTCATAAAGTTGCTGTAGGAATGTTCCTAACACCACTAATTGTGATTGTCAGTTAATCATAGAATTGGTGTGTGCGTCGTATCAAAATTATCACCTATTTAATCTCTTCCGTACTCGCAATCAACCATAAAGGGAAGTCGGGAGAAACTAATGACACATGAATCAATATATGAAAGGATAAAACAAAGAATAAGACAAAGGTCCTGGACTCATTATCCCAATGAGCCAAGTCAAGCAAGACTTTGATATAAGTTGATTTAGATAAGCTTAACTAATGTTAAACAACAACAACTAAGCCTTTTTCCATACTAGAAGAGGTCGGGTACATGGATTTTTTGTTTCCACATAGCCCTATCATGTGTCATGTTAGCAGTTAACTCACAATAAGCTAGATTTTTTTTTATTTCTTTTCAACACTTTTGTGGTCGTCCTCTACCCCTTGTAATACTTTCAAAATCTACTTTTTCGTACTTTCTAACAAGTTCTTCTTTTAATCTTCTTTTTATATATCGATATTCTCTCATTTTAACCTCTATTGGTGCCACTGCTAGTTTGTTTCTAATAACCTCATTATGTATACAGTCTTTTCTTGTATGACCACTCACTCATCTTAACATTTTCATTTCTATCACAGATATCTTTTATACATGTTGATGATTAACTGCCCAATACTTATAACCATAAAACATGGCAGGTCTAATTGTTTTTTTATAATATTTACCTTTTAACTTTAATGATATCTTCTTATCATAAAGAATACCTGATGTTTCTCTCAATTCTAACCAACCATAATTAATTCTATGCGTAACATCTCCATCAATTTTTCCATCACTCTCAAAAATTGACCTTAGGTATTTAAAACTTTCCTTTTGGGGGATGCAATGTGTACCAATTTTAATTTTTATGACCTCTAAAGTAACCTTCCATATATTCTATCTTTGTTCTACTAAGTTGAAAACCTTTACTTTCTAATATTTCTCTTCATAGTTCCAATTTTCTATTAACTTTTTCCTTAGACTCCTCCACTAACACAATGTCATCTCCAAATAACGTGCACTAAGGTACTTCATCTTAAATATGTCTTGTTAACTCATCAATCACCATTATAAATAAGTATGGACTTAAAGTTGATCCTTGATGTAACTCAATATTAACTTCAAATAAGTATGAACTAATGTTAAGTGGGACAAATATTATGTGCCCCCCAAAACATGAGACGTATACTATACTCTTTTGAGAATCGTCTTCCCTTTTCTTTCTTTCGAAAGTTAAGAGCCCCTCGCATGCACACTCGGGTAATGAACCTCCCGCCTTTCATCGGATAGCTAGACCCCGAGCTAGAGAGCTATCTCCTCTTTGTGTATAGAAAGTCTTTTTCTACGTATCCTCTCCTCTTTGAGTATAGAAAGTCTTTTTCTATGTATCCTCTTCCGTCTGTCGATTTGTTTATGCAAGACGATTAACCTTTCGTTAACTTATATTATTAGATGGTCAGCTCGAAATTAATGCGAGTTGATAAACTAAATATTGGCGAAGAGCATATATATATATACAAATGATCTTTTACAAATGGAATTTAGTGGGTTATGCAAATCATTATTTAAAAACTTATGTGTATATATAGATGCCTAAATTAAGAAAATTCATTAATGTGTCCTAAACACATCTTTTAGTGGGGCTTCCATTTTCTCTTGGAAGGTTGAAGCCTATCCTAACATTGGTGGGCGAAAATTTGAACTCCACTTCGAGCTCATCAGCCATCTCGGTTGAGATTGACAGAATTTGAACTTGTAAGGCTTGAACCAAACCCAAGCTTGATCGAGCTCATTCATGAGCTAGCAGATGCACCGAAAAGGCAAACGAGCCTAATGAACTGAGCTCGAGTTGCCTAAATATAGCACGAGTGGTGCTCACACATGCATACCGGAGCTCGAGCTCGAGTCCGAGCTGAGAACTTCTAAAGTGAGGTAAGTCTACCTTACCACACTCAGTAACTGACCCGCCTCAACTGCTCTCCTAATTCCGCTATCTTCCTTTGAGACGAGGACAAGATTTTTTCGCCCCTTTCAAATAAATGATGATACGTTAACGTACAAAAGACGGATCGTAATTCATCATTTAAATTAAAGTAATGACAAAAATAGTGTCATCAAAAGGTGATGAGGCTAATTTAAAAATCCCGCCATCGCAATTAAGAATTAGAAAGGCAAAACAGCTGCTAATCCAGCTTCATTGAGATGATTCAATGGTATAAAAAGCTGGTGGGAAGTCCTCATTAATCAGCTAATCAGACGGCAATTTTGTGTGTAACAAACGGGTCAGCCCGAACACATAACATGACTTTTTTTGGTATTACTTCAACAGAAATGAACATGGAGTTTTAGGTTGTGTTATACTAGAAATTTCGTACATTGGGTTGGTATTTTGTCATATTATTATTTCATGTTCGCATCAGAATCGTGTTGACATGAATGAACCAAATTTTCTCGTTACTTTGGGTGGACATGGACACGCTTCCGAGAGGTCATACTTTTGTTGGTTTCTCATGTCGTATCTTATATTACCATCCACAATAACAATAGGTACCTTCGTTCCCATTTTTTAGTCTATGCCAGTTTAGATCAAATACCTTAAAACAGCTTTGGAGTTCAGATTCGTTGCGCTATTATTTCCTATGGAGCAGTATAGACATAGCCGGTTCCGGTTTGCCTAAAACTAGGAACTGGAACTGAAACAGGGTCGGGCTGGTTCTGGTTTAGGTCTTAAACCATTCGGAACAAGAAAAATATTAAAAAATATAAATTTTGAAAAGAAATAAAAAAATTATGGAACCGGCGGTTCCGGTTCTGTAAAAGCTGGAACCATAATCAAACCGGATCCTGGTTCGGGTTCCAGTTCCAAGTGGTTCCTGGCCCGGTTCGGAACCGACCATGTCTACAACAGTATATTCCTTATTAGGGGTGGCAATTTCAGATGTACAACACGAGCCAATATGAATACGCCTACCCAAAGTAATAAAAATTCGGTTGTGTTTGGGTTGACCTCTTGCAGCAGGAACATTAAATGATACGACATCAAACAACGTACAAAATGCTGACTATTTCGAAGTATCTAAACCCAACACAAACAGGACCAGAGGAACTTGTGTTGTTGTTCACCTGAAATGACAGAAGAGCGTGGTCCAGTTCTGGTTGACCCGTTTACTAACACGAACACGGAAAAAAGCATACGAAGCTCTCCCCCTTTTAACTATAGCCGTGCCAACATAATTTTTTCTAGCCCCAGTGCGTCACAAGTAAACGAATTCTTTTGAATACAAGAGATAAGGCAAATGTGTTTTTTTAATCAAAATAGTCAAAATTATATTTTATGTTTTTACTTTTTTTCGAAAGGCTAGACCCTAAATTTGCATATTTGTAAGGGTGCTCTTGTTACCAACCAGTTTTTTTCTACTGAAAATTAAAAAATGAGAAAATTCAACTACATCTGGTTAATAAAAGTATTTGCTGGCATTTTAACATATAAGTTACTGGTTTCCGATAAGGTGCATTAAATGAAAGAACGAAGAAAGTAAGAAATTATATTACTGTGTCTGACTCAATTGTAAATTCTAACCTAACTATGGTTCGTCAACCTCAAAATATCGAGGATGGGACCTCATATGGACCTGCAAGGGCAGGAATGGGTCTCAATCGGGGATGGGACATTGGTCCCCTGCTCTACCCCGCCCATGAACATCCTTAGGGTTGAACTGAGTTGCGTATGATTGATCTTGTTCTGAGCTGGTTTCTATTCACTTGGTGCTCTACACCTAAATGAACTCACTTGTTGAGCTATTCTAGCTCATCACTAACAAACACACATGTTTCATCTTTACCTTTTGACTTTTTGAGGTTATGAGTTTAACTAATATAGTTATCCTTTTAAATACCCTTTAAATCTTTCAATTATGATCATAAGTAAAAGGAAGACTTTAGTGCACTTGTGACTGTTGCGAACTAAAAAGTCTCTCTATAATATATATATATATATATATATATATATATATATATATATATATATATATATATATATTATAGAGAGAGAAATAGTGTTAAATGTACAATATTCTTATGTGTATAAAAATGCTTAAACATATCTCTATTGTTGATCTTTGGGAACAATGATAGAGATTTAAATTACTTTAAATTTAATATAAAGTATAAAGTACAAACAATACCTTTAATTCAAATCTCGATCTTAAAGGAGAAGTTTAAGTATTTTATGTACTTATGGACATATGCATTTAGCTATATATATATATATGTATGAAAACTTGATCGTGCCCGTCTTTAACATGATTACTCATACCCGCCCATTGCCTCTAGGTGGCATGAGTGTAACTTTGGAAAAATATAAAGAATATTTTTATTACTCTTTTCACCCAAAAAAATCGATGGGTAGAATCCAATATATATATATATATATATATATATATAATTGTATGTGTGTTCTCTCACACACACAATGAGCAAACTTGTGTTCAGCTCCACTCACTCACCAATGCTTCATGTTTAACTAAGTTGAAAGATGCTAAGAAGACCTGAACAGTTCGAATAAATACCACACGACCCTAAAAGTCCGTGCATGTGTATTGAAATTAATATGAGCAATCTAATATTGGACACCGACATGACCTGAAAAGTTGATGCGTGTCTACCCACAATAACATGAAGAAAATCAAGTCATGTTCGGGTTGATGAGTTTTCAACATAAAAATGAAATGACTCAACCTGGAAATGAAATTACCACCCATAGGATCAGGAACAAATTGTTCGTATTAAATGTCACAAACCAAGTCCAAGTAGGACTCAATCTAGTGTGGATCAGTCATTATCGAAAGATGCACCATGGTTCCTGGTGCAAGGTGGAATTTGGGACAAGAGATGTCAAAATGGGCCTGGCCAGAAATGTCTTGCCAATTTTAGGAGTAGGGTTGAATGGGCCCGTCTGTCTGGTCCTAGGGGCCAATATGGGCAGGGCGGTCCCGTAGGGCTAGAATAAATAAATAATATATATAGACATATTATATTTATATTTATGTATATATCACATATATACATATATATGATATATATATATATATATATATATATATATATATATATATATATATATATATATATGTATATACACACATATATATATATATAAAGGGTGTTTTAGTTGCATAATGGTGTTTGGTGTACAATCTTACACAAATATCTTCATTGTGTGATCCCGGTGATGATAATACACACGTGCACATTAAATCAAAGTACATAAGTATATCAATACATTTGATTCGGATCTCTACCGTTGATATGAAAGATTTGGTGGTGAAGATGTTTATGAAAAATTACGTACCAAACACACAACTAAGACTCCCTCTCTCTCTATATTTATATATGGATGTATATATATATCGACTCGGGGATCTTGATCTTGAAAGTCGATTGAGTAGCATGATTAACTTCTCGTGGAGTTGGAACTGCTGGTTGCCGGCCCTCATGCACCTCATGAAGTTCAACTTGAATCTGATCCATGCGATGCTGTCGGTCTTGCACAACCTATATCTGTTGTGCAATCTCTCGTGACTGCACTACAGTGTTGCTAACTGCTGAGAAATCTGCAGCAGCACGGTCTCTATGGTTGAACGATCAGAAGATCCTTCATCCACAATTGGATCACGTCGGCTTTTCCCAATTGCTGCTGTTAGAAACTTCGACTCAAACACTTACGAGACACTGTCACTTCACAACAGAAACTAACAATACCGACTTACTTAGTTACATCAACTCTTTGGTATAACTATTATAGCAACTCTTTACAAATTCACGACTGACAGCACCTTACAACTCAATTAACAAGGGATTACAGCAATAGAACAGAAAACACAATGCTCGAACCAAATTAGCTCTTGCTGAAATTCTGCAAACACGCGCAGAATTATTTCTGCAGAAAACCTGAACACTCTTGCTTCGGGTAGCTTCACTTTTGTTCGATCTGGTTCATCTTGAGTTGAACAACGGCTGATCTCATTCCTTGAGTGGATCTCCTTGATGAAAGACAACAAATCCTCTTGATTGGTTAAGTTTCAGATCTCGATTTAGTCAACTCAAACCGATCAGTTTCAGAATTGCAGAAATAATTATACCGATGGATTTTTTCGGTAGATCTTGCTCAAAACGGTGCAGATTTACTCCGATCTACCTTGTCCTCGACTTACCTCAATAGATCAAGGTTCTCCACAACCAAATCAACCTCTGCAATGGTTGAATTGCTGCAGATCTTGGGCGCTCTCTCGACGATCATTTTCCGACGGCAATCTTCACCTCAAGAACACGATCATGTTGTTCTTGAGTCTAATTGTGAGCATATCTATCTAGATGAGATAGATGAAGTCTAGATCTACAAGAACTCACTCTTCTTGATCATATCTAGGCGTCCTTGCTCCAACATAAACTATATGAGCTATTTACTTCACCAATTCTCATCGAAATCGGTAGTCAATTCAGTTGAAACTTTTCAGCGAACATCGGGATGCTTCAAGTAACTGGATGGCTAGTCTTCCGCTGCGATCTTTGCTTGATATCAACGCTGAATAACTCTGATACCACTTTGTTACCAAACGTATCCTGCTCCTACTCAAAAGGAGGTTTACGCCTTGGTGAGGGCACTAGGATGCACCTTACTCAGCCACTTCGGGTGCATGTGAAGGAAGGAGGTGCACGGGCACTCCTTAGTGCCATGATCCAGCTGTCACTCTTGAGGCTAGTCTCTCCTTCTCTCACACACTCTCTCGAGGCATGAGAGTCACTCGCACACATACGATTGGAGGGACTCTAGTGGAACAACCTACAAAGAAACACACACTTTATTAATATCATGAAGACACTCCACGAACAAAAGGACTCAAGAGACTAGCTCCCTTCCTAAGCATGCTTCACGTCTATTTATAGATGAGAGAGGTTTGCTTAGGAAGCCACTAGAGTCTTAGTGGTACAAGGTCTAGGCCATGGTGCTGGAAGCATCCATGGTTACACTTAAGTGAGCCCATGTTGTCACCCGATTATAAGTAGCTGAGGGGGAGTGCACGGCCAACCTTATTGCTATTGCCATAACATCCATGGTTACACTTAAGTGAGCCCATGTTGGTTACCCGATTATAAGTAGCCTCCCATAGCCTGGGCGCTTGTTGGGGGTGCACCTGTAAGAGCTTCTCCTCGTCCAGCTCCCCCACCGGTAGCTTGTCTCCCACACCCACCATAGTTTGAAGTTCTTCCTTGACCTTGTCCATGTCCATGGCCTCCTCACCCCCCTCCTCTAGACATGCCTTCTTCCTTTCAGTCTCCTTTGTTTTCGCATAGGTCCACTAGGCTCTCTACAATGGTCATATCCTCATAGACATCCATGGGGCATTTCATCTCGGTATACGCTCAAGATTGGAGCTCATGCACAAATAGGAACAATTGATCCTTTGCATTCATGTCATCAATGTTAAGTAGGGCGGAGAAAAATTTCCTCACATGCTACCTTATAGTACTAAGGTGCTTTACCTATAGGATATCCTCTTTTGCTTGCCAACCTTATAGTACTAAGGTGCTTTACCTATAGGATATCCTCTTTTGCTTGCCAATTTGAATAGGTAGGCATGAATTAACCTTGAATATCCTTCTTTAGCCTTGTCAAAGAAGTGATGGTAGGTAGCCCATCAAGCTCAATTGCCCTTTGCTTTGTCTCCCACCATAGCTTCGCATCACCCATAATGTGAAGCATGGATATTAGAAGGTGGTCTTCTTTGGGGTTTGGGTAGCTTCAAAAAAGTGTCAAGGTCCTAAATGAAATTCTCCACCACCTTTGCATCCCTTAGACTAACAAATTTCTTAGGTTTGAGTATTTTGGGTCGCTGCATACCAGACCCCAAAACGATAACATCATGGGTTGCTTCTCTTAAAAGGACATGCAAGGCTTGCACAGTTAACACTACTTGCGGAGGGGTAGGGGTAGGGAGAGCGTATTTGCATGAGCTTGTTCCAACATGGCTTGAACATGTTGCAGTTGCTCCTCTAGGTGAGCCACCCAATCAACAGGGTTGGGCACAACAACTTTATCGTCCTCCTCGAGCACTTGGGCACCCAACCTAGTTTGCAACATGGTGAGAGTAGAATGGATACAGTAGAGAGAACCTTAGTACGGTGTCTTGAACAAGGAACTCACCTTGCTTGAAGAGCTCCTGAACAACACCTAGTGTTGTTCAACAGCTAGGATCACCAACACAACTTCGGCTTGGCCACTAGCTCTCTGTTTCTAGAAGCCATCCAGTAACATGTGATGGTGTCCAACACCACCCAATAGTCTTCTTGAATTAGTGCTAAAGGAATTCAAACAATTACACCAAACCCTTCATTAGATGTAAGGCCCCAAAAGCGGTTAAGTTTTCTGTCTTACTATTTTTTAGTTGAGACTACTTTGCACCTTCATGACAATCCCTCGTATGGAGTTTAATTGGACTACTTCCTTAAGAGCATATTGCATCTACTGTTGCCATCTCTCAAGGGTCAAGTAGCATAAGTTTATAAGTTCTATCTAAACTCATTTGTTATTGATCACA
The DNA here is from genome assembly GCA_036023115.1 of Brasenia schreberi. Classification (NCBI taxonomy): domain Eukaryota; kingdom Viridiplantae; phylum Streptophyta; class Magnoliopsida; order Nymphaeales; family Cabombaceae; genus Brasenia; species Brasenia schreberi. Next base: position 11,536,143 of record JAYKKT010000071.1, on the reverse strand, counting down.
TTGCACTACCAATTAACAAGATAGTTCTTTGGTGCCATGAGTTTCTCTCTAAGGTCAGCGAACTAGAGTAAACAATTTGAAATCTTTGCAAGAGAGTTTCTATACTGAAAACTTCAATTTCTTGGCATCGTATCATTGTTTATGATAGAGTATGCTCATATGTTCACACCCTAACAATCCCATCTATCCATCACCAAAATGGACGCTAAGATATAGGTCAGTTGATGTATAATTTCCTGGAAGAAATTAAACCTTCGTGTCTTGTGCCTCGCACGTCCGTTAGGTCTCTTAGGATAACAACCTGACCCATGAGTATCCATCGTCCTTAGCTTAGTGTCCATTGTGAAGCCACTGATCATTTGAGAAAGATCTTGGTGTGCACATAACTTCATTGTCCTCGAGCACTTGGGCACCCAACCTAGTTTGTAATATGGTGAGAGCATAATTGATCCGGTGGAGAGAACCTTAATACGGTGTCTTGACCTTAGTACTAAAGGCACTCACCTTGCTTCGACTGCTCCTGAACAACAACTAGTGTTGTTCAATGGCTTGGATCACCAACACACCTTCGGCTTGGCCACTACTAGGCTCTCTGTTTCCAGAAACCATTCGGTAACATGTGATGGTGTCCAACACCACCCAATAGTCTTCATGAATTCATGCTAAAGGAATTCAAGCAATTGCACAAAACTTTTCATTGGAATTAAGGTCCCAAAAGGGGTTAAGTTCTCTTACTCTTTTTCAGTTGAGACTACTTTGCACCTTCAAGGCACTCCCTCTTACTGAGTTTAGTTGGACTGCTTCCTTATGTTATGAGTATATTGCATGTACTGTTGCCATCTCTCAAGGGTCGAGTAGCAGAAGTTTACAAGTTATGTCTAAACTCATTTGTTAGTAATGGCATTGAAGACATTTTGAAATCTTTGTAAGAGTTTCTTTATTGAAGACAACAATTTCTTGGTTTTGCGTCACAGTTTATGATAGTGCATGCCCATCTGTTCACAACCTAACAATCCCATCTATCCACCACCAAAATGGATGTTGAGATAGAGGTCAGTTGACGTATAATTTCCTGGAAGAAATGAAACCTTCGTGCGTTGTGCCTCGCACGTACGTTAAGTCTCTTAGGCTAACAACTAGACTATCAATATCCATCATCCTTAGCTTAGTGTCCATTGTGCAGCCACTGATCATTTGAGAAAGATCTTGTGTGCACATAACTTCGTTGTCCTCCTCGAGAACTTGGGCACCCAACCTAGCTTGTAACATGGTGAGAGTCGAATGGATTCGGTAGAGAGAACCTAAGTACAATGTCTTGACCTTAGTACTAAAGGCACTCACCTTGCTTCAACTGCTCTTGAACAACACCTAGTGTTGTTCAACGGCTAGGATCACCAACACAACTTTGGCTTGGCCACTACTAGGCTCTCTGTTTCTAGAAGCCATCCGGTAACATGTGATGGTGTCCAACACCACCCAATAGTCTTCTTGAATTCGTGCTAAAAGAATTCAAGCAATTACACCAAACTTTTCATTAGATGTAAGGCCCCAAAAGCGGTTAAGTTCTCTGTCTTACTCTTTTTTAGTTGAGATTACTTTGCACCTTCACGGCAGTCCCTCGTACAGAGTTTAGTTGGACTACTTCCTTAAGAGCATATTGCATCTACTGTTGCCATCTCTTAAGGGTCGAGTAGCAGAAGTTTATAAGTTTTGTCTAAACTCATTTGTTATTGATCGCATTGCACTACCAATTAACAAGATAGTTCTTTGGTTCCGTGAGCTTCTCTCTAAGGTCAGTGAACTAGAGTAAACATTTTGAAATCTTTGCAAGAGGGTTTCTTATTTGAAAACTGCAATTTCTTGGTTTCGCATCACTGTTTATGATAGCGTATGCCCATATGTTGACACCCTAACAATCCCATCTATCCACCACCAAAATGGACGCTGAGATAGAGGTCAGTTGATGTATAATTTCCTAGAAGAAATGAAACCATTCTGCATTGTGCCTCACATGTCCGTTAAGTCTCTTAGGGTAACAACTTGACCCATGAGTATCCATCGTCCTTAGCTTAGTGTTCATTGTGAAGCCACTGATCATTTGAGAAAGATCTTGGTGTGCACATAACTTCGTTGTCCTCCTTGAGCACTTGGGCACCCAACCTAGTTTGTAACATGGTGAGAGTCGAATGGATTCAGTAGAGAGAACCTTAGTAAGATGTCTTGACCTTAGTACTAAAGGCACTCACCTTGCTTCAACTACTCTTGAACAACAAAACAACACCTAGTGTTGTTCAATGGCTAGGATCACCAACATAGCTTCGGCTTGGCCACTACTAGGCTCTCTGTTTTTAGAAGCCATCCAGTAACATTGCAAGTGGAAACCATCCCTAATGTGATGAACGACTACAAGAACTATAGTTGTCCTAAAGGGGAGTCTAGTGATCCTGATGGCTGCCACAAAAAAATGAAAAGGAGAAGAATCCTGCAGAACTCGAGTTTAAGGAAGTGTTCAGGGGCTATAAACGTGAGAAAGGCCACCGCACAATGGAGAAATGGCGGATCTACATGGAGCGGTGGGGGGCAACCGCTCCCCCTAAAATTTTGAAATTTTATAGACATGCCTGGTTGTATGTTAGCTTATACACATTGATGTGCTTTGTTGTTAGCACTTTCTGGAACCAATGACCATTTAAGAGAAATCTTGGTTCATTCACATACTTGTTTTCTCTTCTAATAACTTATGTACTCTTATGAGGAATCGAGTGTTTCCATTTGATGGTTATCATGACTGTGGCATGCACAAGAGATGTGGCTTGGCTAATGTTCACTTGAAGAACTAACATGCACATCAACTTTTTTCCTTTCCATCAAAGATTACATTTCATTAAGACCAATTGAACGAAAAAGTTTTTCTCCTCGTAACAATATATGTTGGTGTTGAGGATAGCTAAATGAGAACCTCTAGGTTTATTTGTAGTCATCAGTGTCAAATAATAAGATGCAGTAGACCTTGGATACAACAAAGACCCTCGGTTCGTCTTGCATGAAAACAAATGTCTTAGACAAACTAGTAAAGCAAAGCTGATAATATTATAAATCTAATTAATACTACAATTGGACTTATAAATTCTCTTGAAAAAACTGATTGTGAAAAGGCTCACACTTTGAGAGAAACATTGGATGAATCTCGTTTAACAACACCCTATATATAGACATGGTGAAGATGTAACTCATGTGATGCTACTGATGAGCATAACATGGCTGTTAATTGCACCATAAGTAACAACTATTATCAAGAACAATTGTTACTTGAGAAGGTGACTTTTAATATCACAACAAGATTGTTAATTGCACCATTAGTTACAATTGTTGTCAGTGTTACTAACAAGCAAGATTACCACTCACGAAGGTTGCTTTTAATGCCACAACATGGGTCTTAACTTAACCACAAGTTGTAGCCACTATCAAGTACTACTAATGAATATAACTATCACTCAAGAAGGTGTCTTTTAGTACTACAACATGGCTGCAAGCATAACATTTCACCAAGTATTTCTGGACAGTGTGATGCACTAGTGTCCACCATGGTCCTCATCAAACGAGGGTCCATCCATACTTCTACGTAAAGTGGCACAAACTTCAATGGGTACTCTATAGTGATGGCATTTAACACTTGAAAAGGGGCGGCCACTACTTCAGTAGCTTGATCACCCGCAACCTCTTCAACAACAATGTTTGCGGCTGCTTGACTTGGGCAGTCGTGGGCATAGTGGGGATCTCCACACTCAAAGCAACTTTGGTTGCGCCCGATTTATCGTTGGTGCTGACCTCTTCCACGCCTTGACCCTCGCTAGAGTGTCTCCTCTTGTAGCTTGGACACCTTCTTGGGATGCGCCTGTAGGAGCCTATCCTCTTCCAGCTCCCTACTAGTAGCTTGCCTCCTGTGCCCACCACAGTACAAAGTTCCTCCTCGACCTTGTCCACATCCATGACCTCCATGACCCCCTCCTTCTAGACGAACCTTCTTCCTTCCGGTCTCCCTTGTTTTCGTGTAGGTCTACTAAGCCCTCTACAATGATCATGGCCTCATAGATATCTATGGGTTGGTGGTGTTTCATCTCGTCTAGGCCCAAGATTGGAGCCTATGCACATATAGGAATAGTTGTCCTTTGCATTCATGTCATCAATGTCAAGTAGGAAGAGGAAAATTTTGTCATAGACTCCCTTAGGGCACCCGTGTGCTTTACTTGTAGGATAGTTTCCTTTGCTTGCCAATTTGTGTAGGTAGGCATGAAATGGCCTTGAATCTCTTTCCTGAGCCTTATCCAAGAAGGTAGACAGCTCGTTGGGCCCAATCACTCTTTGCTTTATCTTCCATTGTAGCTTCACGTCACCTCCAAGGTAGAGCACGATTGTTAGAAGACGGTTTTCTTCAAGGATCTGAGTAGCTTCAAAGAAGGTGTCTAGCCATAAATGAAACTTTTTACCACCTTTGCATCACTTAGGCCAACAAATTTCTTAGGTTCCATCATTTTGGGTCACTGCACACTAGACTCCATAGCTACCACCGCATCACGAGCTGCTGGTCTTAGTAGGGCTTGCAAGGCCTTCGTAGTTAACACCACTTGTGGAGGGTAGGGGCAGGGTTAGGAGGAGCATACCTGCATTAGTCTATTCCAACTCAGCTTGAAGACATTGTAGCTGCTCCTCTAGTTGAGCCAGCCAATCAACAAGGTTGGGGACAATAACTTCATTATCCTCCTCAAGCATTTGGGCTCCCAACCTAGTCTGCACTATGGTGGAAGTAGAAGGGAACCAGTAAAAAGAACTTAGGCATGATGTCTTGACCTTAGTACCAAAGGCGCAACACCCAAGCCAAGATCACCTACATAGCTTCGGCTTAGTCTCTACCATGCTCTAATACCAAATCTGTTACCGAATGGCCTACAGTAACACACGATGGTGTCCAACGTGGCCTAACGGTCTTCTTGAATTCATGCTAAAGGAACCTGAGCAATTGCACCAAATTTTTCATTAGTTTCTGTTTTGCAAACGCTGGAACCATAATCAAATTGGGTCCTGGTTCCGATTCCAGGTAGTTTCTAGCCCGACTCATAACAGACCATGTCTACAGCAATATATTCCTTATTAAGTGACAACATAAAACAGCGTGCAAAATGCTGACTATTTCAAAGTATCTAAACCAACACAAACGGGACTAGAGGAACTTGTGTTGTTGTTCTAGTTGACCCGTTTACTAACACGAACACCAAAAAACACATACGAATCACGAGATCAAGCTCTCCACTTTTAACTATAGTTGTGCAGCCGTAACAACAACATTTTTCTAGCCCTAGTACGTGGCAAGTATAAAACGTTTTTCTTTAATACAAGAGATACGACGAATGTGATTTTTCAATCAAAATAGTGAAAATCTATATTTTATGTTTTTATTTTTTTTACCAAAGGCTAGACCCAAATTTTGCATATTTCTAGGGGTGCTCTTGTTATCAACCTTTTTTTCCTACTGAAAATAAAAAATGAGAAAATTCAACTGCATCTGGTTAATAAAAAAGTAGGGGTGAACATTGTAAGATTCAATAAGCAAACCGAACTGTTAACCAACTCTTGTTAAAATTTACTAACCAAAAGTGACCCGAATTACTTATATATCTAAATTGAACTGAACCAAAAAAAATTAGTTTGATTAATTCAGTTTATCGGTTGGATTCTATCGTGTAAAGTGATCTGATATTTGGTTTGAGTAAGATCAATCAAAATCGAGACTATTTAAATTCATTTTACTTAATTTGGGATACTTTATACATCATATGTATCAAAGAATATGAAATCTATCTCTTCAACTGAGGTTTGGTTGGCTCTTTCCTCCTTCGACTAAAGTCATAAATCACCATTCTTATCAACCAATATGAACCGTGAATGAAACCATTTAAGAAGCAAGAAATGCTTAGCCTTCACCGATAGAGCCACTCGTACATAGCATTGCACTAACATAGATGTACCTAACATCAAAAGCATGTTAAAGAATGAACCAATAGTAGCAAAAGCTACTGGGAAATGGCAAAGCTAAATTTACTAGCCACAAGAGTTGCCATAGATTTGCCTTGCAACATGACAGATCAAGAATAGATGACGTCAATAGATATTAGCAAAGATAAGTATATAGAAATACAACGCATTGGGAAAACTGAATAGGGTTTTAGGATGGATGACCCTCGTCGCACAGCATGGCGATGATAGTCTTCGGAGAGCAGCAACGAGATAATGGGAAAACTGAATAAGGTTTTAGGATGGAGGAGGAGGAATTTATGAACAACAAAACATAAATCGGTTATTTGGTGTATTCAGTTCTGGATCTCTCATAACCGAACCCAAACCAAAAATCAAAATTCTTAATTTTACTAAACTGACCGAACTAGGAATTTCGGTTTGGTTGCTCGATTTTAACTGAATTTTGCTCACCCCTAAATAAAAATAAATGTTACCACTTTAGCATATAAGTTGCTGGTTTCAGATAAGGTACATTAAATTAAAGAACGAAGAAAGTAACAAATTATAGTTGTAAGACTGAGGGTTGAATCAGTGGGTGTCAAGGTTGGGGATAGGGGAAACTAGAAAATCCCCAACAGAAATCGTTGTGGAGATGAGGAAAGCAAGTTCCCCATACGCGAACTCGGCCCCCATCTCTTTTAGGATTATTTAGTACTGTATTACTACTGAATAAAAAGAGGAAGCGCATATATAATTATAAAAAATATTGTTCTTGTATGTTGTACTTCATGCGGTATTCCATATGTTTACAAAGCTATATCCATTATAACAAGCTGTGCTTGACTCAATTGTAAGATTCCAACCTATGGTTCATCAAGATCAAAATATCGATCAATTCTTTGTGGGGATGGGACCATGCAGGAACACGAGGATGGGAATGGGGAACGGTCCCCAATCCGGGATGGGGACTGTGGTCCCGGCCCCATCCTGCCCCATGAACATCCCTAGGATTGCTATATCCAATATAACAAACTGCACTTGACTAAATTGTAAGATTCTAACCTATCTATGGTTCATCGAGATCAAAATATCGATCAATTCTTTGCGGGGATGGGGACCATGGTCGCGGCCCTACCCTGCCCCATGAACCTTCCTAGGATTGAACCGAGTTGCAATTGAGCTTGTTCTGAGCTGGTTTCTATTCACTCGTTGCTCTACACCTAAATGAGCTCACTTGTTGAGCTATTCTAGCCGATTACTAGCAAAGAGACACGTCTCCCTTCTTTACCTTTTTACTTTTGGAGGGCATGAGTTTAACTAATATAGCTATCTTTTTAAATACCTTTTAAGTCTCTCAATTACGATCATAAGTAAAAGGAAGACTTGAGTGAACTTTGTGAGTGTTGTGAACTAAAAAGTCTCTCTCCCTCTCTCTATAATATATAGAGAGAGGAAGAGAGAGGCAAGTAGTGTTAAATGTATAACATTCTTGATCTTTGAGAATATCAACAGAAATTTAAATTACTTTTTATTTAATATAAAATATAAAGTGTAAATGATACTTTTAATTCAAATCTTGATAATAGAGAAGATGTTTAAGCATTTTATACACTTATGGAGATTACACATTTAGCACAATATATATGTGTGTGTGAAAATGGGATCTTTCCCGTCTTTAACATGCTCATGCTCACTCATACCCACCCATTGCTTTAAATTTTTAAAGGCCTATAAGAAAGTACGAGAAATATTTTTATCATACATATCACTCAAAAGCAATGAGCGAGCATGGTGGACATGATCCAATCTCTCTCTCTCTCTCTCTCTCTATATATATATATATATATATATAATAGGATCTTGCCTATTTTTAACATGCTTACTCGTTACTTTTGGGTGGCACGAGTGTAATTTTAAATTTTTTAAGGACCTCATGCCACCCAAAAGCAATGGGCGAGCATGGTGAATATGATACAATCTCTCTCTCTCTCTCTCTCTCTCTATATATATATATATATATATATATATATGCTCCCACACACACAACGAGCAAACTTGTGTTCAGCTCCACTCACTCACCCCACGATTGCTTCATGTTTAGCTAAGTTGAAAGATGTTAACAAGTCCTGAACACTTCGAATAGATACCACACGACCCTAAAAGTCCGTGCATGTGTACCGAAATTAATATGAGCAATTTGGACACCGATATGACATGAAAAGTTGATGCGCGTTTACCCACAATAACATGAAGAAAATCAGGTCATGTTCGGGTAGATGAGTTTTCAACATAAAAAATAAATGACTCAACCCGGAAATTAAATTGCCACACATAGGATTACGAACAAATTGTTCGTATTAAATGTAGGACTCAATCTAGTGTGGATCAGTCATTATCGAGATGCACCATGGTTCCAGGTTGCAGGGGCGTTTAGTTAGGCGGAATTGAGGACAAGAGATGTCAAAATGAGCCTCGCCCTGGGAGCCGGTCGAGAAATTTCTTGCTCATTTTAGGATCAGGGCTGAATGGCCCCATCTGGCCCTAGGGGCCAATGTGGTTGGGGCCATCCCGTAGGGCTAGAATAAATAAATATATAGACATACTATATTTATATGTATACACATATATGTGGAGGGTGTCTTAGCTGAACAATGATGTATGGTAAATAATCTTATACAAACATTTTCATTGTCCGATTTTTGAGATGAACTTGGATATTTGAATCACTTCACATTTAATGCACTCATTGGTATTAAATCTAGGTATACAAGTACAATGATACATTTAATTCAAATCTCTACCGTCGATATGAAATATTGGACGGTGGAAATGTTTGTGCAAGATTATGCACCAAACACCATTATGCAACTAAGACTCTCTCTCTCTCTCTATGTGTATATATATGTATATGTATATAATATATGTATATATATATATATATATATATATATATATATATATATATATATATATATACATATATGCCCACATCTATATGTGTATATATAAATATGTATGTATATATATGTATGTGTGTATCTATGTATGTATACATACATACATATATATATATATATATTGGACGGTGGAAATGTTTGTGCAAGATTATGCACCAAACACCATTATGCAACTAAGACTCTCTCTCTCTCTATGTGTATATATATGTATATGTATATAATATATGTATATATATATATATATATATATATATATATATATATATATATATATATATATATATATATATATATATATATACGTACGTATACATATATGCCCACATCTATATGTGTATATATAAATATGTATGTATATATATGTATGTGTGTATCTATGTATGTATACATATATATATATATGTATATATACATACATATATGTATATATATATATATGTATATATACATATATACATATATATATATATATACATATATATATACATATATATACATATATATACATATATATACATATATATACATATATATACATATATATATATATATACATATATATATATATATATATATATATATATATATACATATATATATATGTATATATATATATATGTAGATATGTGTTAATATATGTATGAGTTTGGCCCGGTGGGCTTGACTTGGCCCATCCTATGGTGCCTAGCCCACAAGGGCCAGGGCATGGGCCGGGCCGGGCAGGTCCTATATTGGGGACTATGAGTCTAGACAGCTAGGCAACAACGGGTGAGTGAGGTTCAGGTGAGGGGAGAGCACCGGCACCAGGTCTGTTAAACTGGCTTTCTTTGAACCCAGGCAGGCACATCCCTGTGGAACTCTTTGTTCCATGCATGTGAAATCTTTCAAACAAAACGCGAACTTTTGAGACCTATTCATGGGCGAGGTGACACGGCTGCCCACCTAAAACCCGACTAAATCTAAGAATTCTGTAGAAGCAGTGCAAACTTTTGAAAAGTAGTATGGACCCTCTCACAAGAATTTCACCCAATTCAACTCTCCCTCGACCCAAAACAAATTTCTAGGAAACCACTGAATAAAGGTGGCTGCTTTGGACTTGTCCTGCCAATTTGAACTTTACCCAAACGGCATCTAGAACCGGTCAGAAGAGGAACTCGGGGGAACCAGACCAAAATCCCCCGTTTAAAGCATCGCTTTTCCAAATGAAACCGGAACTAAACCGGACCCTGAACCAAAACCGGTGAAATCAGCCAGACTTACCACTGATCACGTTTGTTGTTCCTTTTAAAAGCGTGGGAGATGCACCTAGAGCATTAGCTCAATAGCAGGGAGCTCTAGCGGATTGCTATTGGTGGGGAGTTCGATTCCCAAAGAGTGCATGTGTGTGTAAGCTTTCGGCCTTCTCTGGTAACCAAAAAATACATAAAAAGACTGGGAGTTTAGTGTCTGCGGTAATTCAGTATCGACTGGCAACAGAGAGAAGTAACGGGAAGGAGAACCGGGCCAGACCTTCCGCCACCCCAACCAAAGGTGGCAGCCAAGGCGACCTACTAGAACAAACTGTTCTAAGCAGCGATAACCAATGTTATAAACATTGTATAATATATAATACCAGAATATCTAAATATCCTTGGATAAGAAAGTATGGTATCGTATCATATGAAGTCCATCTTTTTTCTTTTTCTTTTAAAATTATTTGTCATGTTTAGAACTTCGAAGACAAGTTGTCTATAAATAGCAAACTAAGAAATCTCCAAAGGTCAAGTCAGTACTGGACTGTCCGGGTTTAGATGTCGAAGACCATAAGCACGAGAAGGGCCAAGTTGGAGGTCATGAGTTCAATACCCGAGGGTGCAAGAATGGAGCAAGTTCTCCCCCTTACTAAGCCTGCATTCTAACCAATCTCACCATCACCACGAGCTCCATTTTAGACTTTAGGAACTTCAGAGTAAAGAACCAAGGCTATTACTATTTTCTTTAAAACATTGTGTACAGTAAAGTCCATTGGTTTTTCAAACCTTGTTTCGCTTTATGGTTAACCAGAACGGCACCTGACTTGGTTAATTTCTTAAGGTGATGATTCGTATGTGTATCATAAAATCTTTATCTGTGACCTATCGATAATTTTAAGAAAAATTTGCTTGTATACCTCGGTTGGAAACCTGATGGCGTCGGGAAGACCAACAGACCCCATTTTGAGACTTAATGCTGTCTTAGGGTTGGTTTATTCCACACAAGACTTGAACTTAAGACCATTCCTTTCAGGGGAACAGGTTATGAACTACTTGAACCAACCATGGGTGCATCATATGCAAATTCTTCATAGATAAATACCTATTTTGCCATGGATTGACGGCGAAAAACTTACCTTGTTGTGAAGGTTTCTGATGATGGTCGCCAAATTCCAGGAACTCTCTGTTCTTTTGCAGAGATGAAAAGGGTGCAGCGGTAAAGATGATGGACACGAGGTTCTCTCACAGGGGCTTGCACAAACGAATGTTGTTTCTCTTTCTCTGTATTTTTCGGTATGTATGTTTCTGTATGTGCCTGCCTTTTATAGGCAGGCACTCCCCCATTCATTTGTGCTTATCCGCTTGTGACTTCTCTCGTTTGGGAGCTGTAACGGACGGTCGTTACCGGTTCCGGTAACAGTTATCCGTTACTGGATCTGGCATGATCCTCAGGTAACGACTGGATGGCTAGTCCAACCGTTACCCAAGCCGAGAATGGCCATAACTTTGTAACACCTCCCACTTGGCCATTCGAGCCAAGTGTATCAACATACTAGTTATGTCGATTCCTGATTACTATTGTAATCAAAACCTGTTGTGTGGTTATTTCGCTATACAACAAATCATCCATTGTATGGTTATTTACCTATACAACAATTATATATCCCTTGTATGGTTGTTTTCCTATACAACAAATCAAACATATCTCAAACCCATGTTTCTAACATGTTTTGAGAAGAGTTCTTCTGTTATGCCTTTTGTTAAGGGGTCTGCCAACATGTCTTCCGTTGGCATGTATGAGATGAATATTTCCTTTCTCATAACCATATCATGAACATAGTGGTATTTTACCATTATATACTTGCTTTTCGAGCAATATGCTCCACCCTTAATAAGAGTAATTGCTGCATTGTTATCGCAATAGATAACCATTGGCTCGTCTGTTATCTCCAGCTTCAAATCTCGTATGAAGCGGCTTATCCAGACAACACTTATTGCAACCATACAGCAAGCAACATATTGAGCTTCCTGTGTATACAACGCTACACAATCCTGTTTCTTGCATGCCCAAGAAATAGCACCACCTCCAAATAAGAATATTTGTCTTGAGGTTGATTTGATGTCATCTTTGCTCCTAGCAAAGTCAGCATCTGTATCCTACCACTTTCAGTTCATTTGCTTGAAAACATAGTTTTAAGTCCTTTGTTCCTTTTAGATATCTTAGAATCCTTTTCACAGCTATCCAATGCTGCCAACTAGGATTACTTTGATATCTACTGACAAGACCAACAACAAAGCTGATATCAAGCCTTGTACACAACATAACATACATCAAACTGCCAACAGCTTTTGCATGAGGAACATTAGGCTTATCGTCTCCTTTATCGGGATAATCAACCTTACTTAATTTCACCCCTTTTGCAACAGGTGTATCTGCAGACTTGTATTCACCCATTTTAAACTTCTTGAGGATATAGTTTATATATCTCTCTTGACTTAGGCATAAGAGTCTAGATTCTCTATCTCGAGATATCTTTATACCCGGGATATAGGATGCTTCTCCTATATCCTTCATTTCGAACTTGGAGTTAAACCATGACTTGGTTTTGACAATCATCTCATTGTCATTTCTAGTCAACAATATGTCATCTACATACAATAATAAGATGACAAAGTGGCTTCCACTATTCCAGACATGTACACAGTGATCAAGTTTGTTAGCCACAAACCCAAGTTCTATAATAACATTTTGAAAGGTCAACTACCATTGACAAGGTGACTGTTTCAGGCCATATAGGGATTTTTTCAACCTATATACTTTATCTTCTTGGCCTTCAACCACAAATCCTTCGGACTGCTGTATGTATATGATTTCTTTTAAATTACCATTTAGAATTGTTGTCTTTACATCTAACTAATGTAAATCCAAATCATAGTATGTAGATATTGCCAGGATTATCCATATGGATGCAAATTTTACAATTGGAGAATATGTCTCAACATAATCTATCCCTTCTTTTTGCGAAAAACCCTTTGCAACCAACCTCGCTTTAAACTTATCGATTGTATCATCGACCTTATATTTCTTTTTCAGAACCCATTTACAGCCTATAGCTTTCCTTCCTTTTGGCAAATCAGTCAATTCGCAGACTTAGTTTTTCTCAATAGATTCAATTTCCTCATCCATGGCTTTCTCCCAATCTATTGCTTCCGATGAGTTCATTGCTTGCTAATAAGTCAAGTTATTAGTCAACTCATACAAATCTACCGAATTATATACTTCCTGTGAAAGGTAAGTGTGATAATCCTTTAAGTAGGACGGAGTGGCTCTTGGCCTCTTATGTCCACTTAAGGTATCGGTAGTTTTAAGAAGATCTTCTATGGGCTCAAAAGATAATTGGTCTAAATCTACCAAATCATCAACACATTTCTCATTGTTTTCCAGGATGTCATTCTTAATATCTTCTAAGAATTCAACATCTCTACTTTCAATGAGTCCATGGTCCTTATGATATAATCGCGATCCTCTTGAACTTTTTAGATATCTAATAAATATACACCTCAAGGACTTACTGTCTACTTTATCTCTAGACTAATCAAGGATCCTAACATGTGCAATAGATCTCTACGTCCTGAGATGACCTAGGTTGGGTTTTCTTCCAAACCACATCTTATATGGTGTAGTGAATATAGCTTTACATGGTACTCTGTTGAGTACGTAAATAGTTGTACTTATTACTTCTCTCTAAAATATCCTTGGAAGAGAGGCATCAATCAACATAGACCTTATCATGTTCAGCAAGGTTATGTTGTATCTTTCAGCTACACCATTTTGCTGAGGTGTCCTGGGTATTGTGTTTTGTTTAGCAATACCAAAGTCTTTGCAAAATTCTAAGAATTCTGCTGAGGTATACTCACCTCCTCTGTCTGATCTCAAGACTTTGATCAAATACCCTAATTATTTTGCTTATTTTCTTTGAAAGCATCAAGTGCCTCTGATTTATGTGCCAAAAGATATATATACATATATCTAGAGTAATCATCGATAAAGGTTATAAAATAACCCTTTCCTCGATGTGTCTTTACTCTGAAATGTCCACATAAATTTGTGTGAACGATTTCTAACAGGGTTGTTGCTCTTGTTGTTTCCTTGGGAAAGACTTTCCTTGTCATTTTTCCTTGTATGCAAGCATTACACTTGTTGAAAGTCTTTTTCTCAAATCCGAGCAATAAGTCAAAGTTGGATAATTTTCTCAACTTTTTTAGACTTATATGCCCTAGTCATTTCTGCCACATATTCACATCAACAGAAAATGCACTCTCAATATAAGCAGAAGATTGATGACTTTCATTATCAGATAACTTGAACAAGATTTTCTCATGTTTGCCATCAGTTACCTTGTTAGGAATAAACCTAACTTCAAAACCTTTCTTAACTAAGATAGGGACCGAGACCAGATTGCGCCTTATAGATGACACAATTAATACATCGGTCAGTACAATTGGTTTGCCTTATACAAATATCTTAAAGGATCTCCAAAACATCTGAGAAAGTATTGTTTCTCATGTATACACGATGTTCTTCGGGTTGGTATTTCTTCACGTCAATTGCCCCTTCCTTGGTTTTTGAGATATGTCTTGTAACTCCCAAGTCTTTCCACTAACCTATAATTGGGCGGTCCAAGTATAGACATTATGAAATTACACAGATTATATCCTACTTCTCCGACTGTCCGCGCTGTGGGTTGTTTCCTCCACCTTTCTTTTTACAGCAGTCCCTCTTCTAGTGTCTCATATTTTCACAGTTAAAACACTTGATCCGGGAAGCGATTTCCTGTGATTTCTTGAAACTTTGACCACCTTTCTTGTTATTCTTGCCAAACCTTTTATTTGGTTTCTTTTTTTGGTTGGATTTGGAGCTAGATGCTAACTCATACTAGACCACTAACAATTTTTCCTTTTTGTTTTTTAGCATATGTTCTTGCTCAATTACTAGTTTTAGGGGTAACTCAGAAAGGTTGATTTCAGGCCCTAATCTTAAGGCAGTGGTGACCATATTCCATGATATAGGTAGACTATTTAGTATGGTTGATATTTTGCATCGGTTGGGGATGACTGATTTTGCTACGACTAAGTCTCTAGCCATCACCAGCATGTGATTTACATGCTCTACTATATTTTCTCCTTCTTTCATTGTAAAAGAGTTGTATTTCTGTAGTAGCAACTGCACATGTAATTTTGCAGTTATATCATACTTAACTGTTAGTGAGTCAAACAACTCTTTCACGGTCTCATATTCTTCAAAGACCCTAATAAGGTTATTCTCAATATAGGTTAACATGATTGTTCTTGCTATGATATCGTCCTTTAAAAATGTTTTATACATTTCTATTTGTTGCTGACTTTCGTCTGGCAGTGGAGGACGTACTGTTTCCTTTAAGACATACTCTATACCTTCTAGTGCTAGAGCCAGCAGAATTCTTCTCTTCTAAGTCTAGAAGTTTAGACCGTTTAACTTTTCTGTTTTTGCCAGTTTGGAAACACATATCCTAGAACTCATTTTTATGTGTTTGACAAAAATAGCAATCAAGTTGTCTAAAAGGAAACAAAAAACAAAAACACACATAGCAAGAGACATGTTAAGTGATGCAGAATATGAAGTAGGAAAAAGAAAAATTTTCTAAGGGTTTTTCTGCCTCTAAACCCCTAAAAAGGATACCAAGGGATAAATCTATAATTTTATCTATTTGTCCACTATTGTAATTTTATAAAAATCATGAGGATAAACTTGTAAAATCACTATTTGGTATTCTTGTAAAATTCGTAATTGATCGGGGTTAAAATCATAATTTTAACTTTAAGGACGAATCTGTAATTTTTTGAAATAACAGGGGTAAACCTATCTTTTGACTGAGTGGCAGAACTGAAATTATTAAAATCGGGTTGGATAAAATCGTAAAATGACAGCCTCCAATTTTTTTTATAAATTTCAAAAATTGCCAAGGGGTAAAACTATCTTTTTACCGTGGCAACTGTGTAATACCCGTAAAGGGTCAGGGCCAGTTTTGTCTTTTTGACACAAACCCTGAGGCGATTTTCAGAAACCACTGGCGGTTTTAGAAAACCACTGGTTTTCCCGCCACGGTTTTTTGAAACCACAATTTTTTTTAAAAAAAAACTGAAACACTTAAAAGCATTTTTCTACAGCTCTCTAGATTTTTCAAAGAGAGAGAGTAACAGGGAGAGGGGAGAAGGCTGTCGGAAAACAATTCCGGCCATTCGTTTGTTGTCGGCGGGCTTTTTATTTTCCGGTGTTCCTTGCTTCGGCTCGTGCCTTTTGCTTCGAGATTTTATGCCAGCCTGTGTTTGGGCATCGGCTGTTTCGATCTTCATTAGGGTGTTTTCTCTGGGTTTTTGGCCGAGCCTGCCTCTGATTTCTTCTTTCGTCGTTCTTGCCGACTTACGGCTTGCCTGCCTTTGAGATTTAGGCTTTTCCGGCCTGCCTTGGGCTTCTTGCCAGGCCTGCCTCTGAGCTTCGGTTGTTTCGGCCTGTCTTAGGACTTTTTGCTAGGGATGCCTCTGAGTTTCGCCTTCCTCCATCCCTACCTACTGCCGCCTTCCACCGAATTTTTTTTTCGTTCCCTCCCTTTCTCTCCTCTTTTTTTTTTTTGAACCTCTCTTTGTATTTTGCAGGGAACCAGACCCTGATACCAATGACAACGAAAAACTTACCTTGCTGTGATGGTTTCTGATAATGGTCGTCGGATTCCAGGAACTCTCTGTTCTTTTGTAGAGATGAAAAGGGCACAATGGTAAAGATGATGGACACGAGGTTCCCGCACAGGGGCTTGCACAGACGAATGTTGTTTATCTTTTTCTGTATTTTTCGGTCGGTATGTTTCTGTATGTACCTGCCTTTTATAGGCAGGCGCTCTCCCATTCATTTGTGCTTATCCGCCTGTGGCTTCTCTCATTTGGGAGCTGTAACGGACGATCGTTACCGGATTTTCCGGTAACAGCTGTCCGTTACTGGATCTGGCCTGATCCTCAAGTAACGGTTGGATAGCCATTCCAGCCGTTACTCGAGCCGAGAATGGCCATAACTTTGTAACATAGATAATATATGTAGATCAAAGTGGACCCTCAGGGTGAGTTTGAATCTGTGGCCGACGCGGCACAAGGCCACTTCATCACATATGACAAGCCACGTTGTGTTGCTTTGTCCATGTGCAGCCCAGGATTGCGAACACACCTTAGTTTCTCATCGACAGTTTGGTCATCGGTCCTGGTTTTGGGTTCTTGATCAGCGGTGGCTCCATAATCCTGTAGATGAGGGTACAAGCATCCATAGCCCAAGTTTGTTTATTTTTACCGAATCCTCTCATTTATAGCTCCTATCAATTAAAATGCTTTAACCAGGAGAAGCTAGGTTAGGCTCTGGCTTTACCAAACCCTAATTATATATTATTTGAGATTTTGGGTCGGAAATGGATTTGAAACACCGGAACCGAGCATGTAAAAATGCACCTCATTTGAATTTGGATATTGGGTAACTGACTAATGTATCCAAGAGAGAAGCTTGTAATCTCAATCCAATGGCAAGTGTATTGCATATGTGACACCGTTTTGATCAATGAGACCCTAAGTTAGATTGGATATGTCATACGCGATCTGTTTGCACCCTTAGCTACCATCATACGCCAAGCTAGGGTTGCCAATATAAGACATGACACGAAATCCCCACATGTTTTCCTTGAAAAGTGACGAAAAAGAAAAGAGTTGGTGTTTGGGTTGATTTGTTATTTGAGACGAACACAAAATCACATGAAACGAACATGATCTAGACCATAAATTTTCTGAGAATTCAAGAGACGACTTGTGAGAACCTGATAGGAACATGGCTCAGAAGTTCATGTTTGTGTCCACCCAAAGTGACATAACAAGTATCAGATCGTGTATGTGGATATATAGGTCTCGTTTTTAACATGAACACGAAATGACAAAATACTAACACAACCTGAAACATGAAATTGTTGGCAATATAAGAACATAAATAATTTATTCTTGGGATATTTTAGCTTATAGACCGGTTAGTGTTTTCTTACTTCCTTGTTAGATGTTGTGGTGTTTGTACTTAGAATAATATGTTTTCAGTTATTCTTCTCATATTTGTGCTCCATTGACATATTCATTTTTTATATTTACTGAAAAGTTTTATCTTAAAAGCCAAAAGACTGCAAAATGGGCTAAAGGCCCCAAAAAAGAGAAAAAGGCAAAGTGAAGCTCTACCATCCCATTTGCTATTGAATATAAGCTTGGGATGCTTCAAAAGGGATTGAGTAATCTCTTATGTTCTCTTATATTAAGCAGTTGTACTTCAATGTATATCTTGAGAGTTTATTATACTAAAAGGAGGATCGATACTCCACATGGGGTTAAGAGTCTTGGCTTGTTTATAAGTTTATGGGTCACTATGTGAGTTATTTTAGGTAGTTTGGAAATTAAGATTTTATTTACCAAAATTGATGTTGTCTTCTTTCTATGAATGCTTTGTCCTTTAGGATTTTATTAGAAGTAGTTCATTACAAAAAGATGTTGCTTTTCGCTGGTCGACGACAACTAGAGTATAGGTGAATGCTCTCGTTGTGAATCGTTTTATCCTGAGAGAATATAGGTGAATGCTCTTGCTGTTGATTGTTTTATCCTAATAGAAAAGCGTCTAGTACTCATGCGTACCTAACAACAGGGCCCTCATTTTTCTAAAGCAAGTTAGTGCAGACGACGACTCAATCATATAAGTGTTCCTTTTATTTTAGTTTTGCTTTACTTGTTTCATATACTGTTTGTGAATGTATTTCTTTTAATTTACGACTATTATTGATATCAGCATGTTTATGATGCGTGAGACGTTTCTCATAGATGACCTACTGAAATCTCCATCTCGAGAAGCCCTTGCAGCTGAAATTTCGATTATTGATCCAAAGCCAAGACTAAACCTTATCCCTTACTAAGAGGGGTCAGCGCCACATAGATACTCTTTCCATTGTGCTTGACAGTGGACGAACCACTTTAGGGCGAGGTTAAGCATGCACCTCACTTTAAATTTGAAAATTTCTTGAGTATGTTTATATATAAGAAAATACAAATATTTTGTGAACATCAAATACAAGTTTGTCTTACCTGATATTGTATCGTCATGCTCTATTCCAATATGATTTAACTCCAAAAGGTTAGGATCATGTCCTTGTTAGAAAATTGGGTCTGGGCCCCTTTGGCCCTGCCTGGTAGGCCCTGGCCCATTGGGCCAGGGCCAGGGGGGCCACTAGCCATTGGGGCCTGGTCCCTAACGATTGGTATTGTAGCCGTTGGGGGCTGGCTACCCTTTCTTTCTTCTTAAT
The DNA here is from genome assembly GCA_036023115.1 of Brasenia schreberi. Taxonomy (NCBI): domain Eukaryota; kingdom Viridiplantae; phylum Streptophyta; class Magnoliopsida; order Nymphaeales; family Cabombaceae; genus Brasenia; species Brasenia schreberi. Next base: position 11,516,544 of record JAYKKT010000071.1, on the reverse strand, counting down.
TCTCTCCCTTACTCTCACTTCTTTTTTTCTATAAATACCTCTTGTAAACCATTGAAAATTCAAGCCTTTTGTGGCTAATGAATAAAGATTATTTGTTTAAGTTTGTGTTGTTTTCGTTCTCTTTTTCGTATACACTTGTTTCTCTCGGCTATTTGTTTCTCTCGGCTATTGTCTTTTCTAAGGCTTCATGATTATTAATTTATGGTGTTGTCCACTCATCAATCTTTCACAATTATATTGAAACATTGCCTTCATTATATGGTATCAGAGTCATTTTTTGATCGTGTGAGTATTGTTTATCACCTCGGGAAGCGTGTTGATCATATTTTGTAAGTTTACCTCTTTAGTTTTTCTCCTTGAAATATGGATGATAAAGGGGGTTTCAATTTTCGTTTAACATCTTCGAACTATAAAACATGAGCATAATCTATGGAAAACTACTTATATTTCAAAAAATTATGGGGTTATGTAAGTGGTTCGAAGGTAGAACCCTCTATCAATGCCACACTTGAACAAAAAGAAGAATATCAAGCAGGCCATAGAACAATCCTATGAGTGCTCATGAATAATGTAAACGAGCATACTAGGGACACTTTAGCCGATTTCACCAACGCTAAAGAAGCATGAGAATATCTAAAAAAATCCCATGTTTAAAATGATGTAGCTCATAGGATGGCGTTAAGAGACAAATTGGTCTCACTTAAACAAGTAGATAAAAGAGTAAACAAATTTTTTGAGGAATTTTCCAATGTTTGGAATCAATTATATAGTTACAAAAAGAAATGTAAATAATATCTTAGTGAGAGACAATGTGAAGATAATGAAGACTTTGTATATAAATTTCTAAGAAGTCTTTGAGAAGAATTTGAAGGGGTAAAATCATTGCTCATTTATAGAAAACATTTTTCTACAAAAGAAGAGATTCTTATCGATCTTCAAATGATGGAAACAAGAATAAATGAAGCAAGACTTCAAAAAGACACCGTCTTGTTCGCATCAAAACTCGGAGCAAATATGAAGGCTTACCGACCTCCTCATTTCAAAAGTAAAGAAGGAAGAAAAGACATCATTTGTCATCATTATAGAGAAGTCGGGCATATAAGGCCAAATTACTCAAAATTGAGAAAGAAGGTGGTCGTAGTAGAAGAACATGCTTCATCTTCCATTCCTACGCTTGAACAAAAATTGAAGCAACTTGAAGCCCAAATGAAGGAAAAAACAACGATTGATGTGACTTGCTCTTCTTTAACAAAAGAAACTTAAGGTATGATCTATTAGATTTTTTATTCGGGTGCTTCATTTCATATGACTTGTAATGAACATATCTTAAAATCATGTATTAAAAAACCCTTATCATGTGTTTATACGATAGATGATATACAATTAAATGTTGATAAAGTTGATGACTTGCAAAACAAGAATTTCAAAGTTTTTAAAATTAGTGTTGTTCTAAAACTAAATTTAAACTTACTTTTCGTATCCTAAATTTGGGATAAAAATTGTGTTATAAACTTTTCATCCACCGGATGTATTGTATAAGACCGCCTCTTGAAAATGGTGATTGGGTATGGCCATAGAGAGGGCAGACTTTACATTATGGATTATTTGCATAGTATAGGATATGTTAATATTTTGACAAATGATGCCTTTTTATAGCACAAGAGACTTAGACATCTTAATGCTCAAAAATTGTATTGATGTTCTCTTGAAATAAAAATTAAGCAATCTTTTTCTTGCAAAGATTGTGTTCTTGATAAAATGCAACATCTCTCATTTTCAAACAAAAGACATGTTACAACAAGACCCTTCGAAATAATTCATTCAGATGTATGGGGTTCGGTACCTATTTTGTCTAAAGGAGGCATTTCCTATTATGTTATTTTTGTAGATGACTTTACTAGGCATACATGGGTATATATTTTAAAAGCAAAATCTGATGTCTTTCAAAATTTTGTTATTTTTCATAATCTTGTAAGGAATCAATTTAATTTCGAAATCAAAATTTTTAGATCCGATTCAGAAGGAGAGTTTATGTCAAAAGATTTTGAAAACCATCTCAATACGTTTGACATTATACATCAAACTTCTTGTTCTAAGACTCCTCAACAAAATGGTGTTTCCAAACATAAGCATAGACATATTTTGGAAACCAAAAGTACTTTACTTTTGTCAAGTGGCGTTCTTAAAATTTTTTGGGCAGAAGTTTTTATGACTGCAGTTTATTTAATTAATCGGATGCCCTCTTCGGTTTTACAAAATATGTCTCCTATAGAAACCTTTTAAAAGTTTCTCCTAACTATTCTAGATTGCGTGTTTTCGGATGTAAATATTTTGTTTATACTAACAAAGATGATAAATTATCATCTCGGGCCATACAGTGTGTCTCTCTAGGATATGGAATAACCAAAAAGGGATATAGGTGTTATGATTGTAAAAGTGATAAGCTTTATGTATCTCAAGATGTTAGATTTTTTGAAAATGAATATGTTTTTAAAAGCATGGATGATGGTAGTTCTATTAATGATTCCTCCTACTCCTTCTTGAATGATATTTTAGGTGAAGAGGTAATTTATGAAGAAAATGATCTTGATGAACCTATGGTTACTGGACATTCTATTACTCCTTTTGATCAATATTACAATAGGAGATCTATGTCTATTCTTAGAAGGTTAAATCGTGATTCTAGACCTCATGAAAGATTTGTCTGATATGATAGTTTCTCACTAAGACATAGCTTTAATAATAAATATTTCAGCTATAAAGAAACCTAAAACATTTAAAGAATCTCAATTATCACAAAAATAGACTCATAAAATGAACGAAGAGTTGAATGCCTTATTTAGAGTCCAAACTTGGGATAAAGTCTCTAGACAATCAAACAAAAAGACTATAGGTTGTAGGTGGGTTTATAAAATCAAGACTAGTGGTGATGGCTCCTTAGATCATTATAAAGCTATATTGGTTACCAAAGGTTATTCTCAAGAATATGGAATTGATTATGAAGAGACCTTTGCTTTTGTAGCTAGAATGGCAATTGTTCAAACACTTATAGCGGTATGTGCCATTCATCATTTGAATATCTATCAATTATATATTAAAAATGCTTTTTTGAATGGTTGGTTGAAGGAATAAGTACATATGGAGCCTCCTCTTGGTCTCAATCTTCCTAAAAACCAAGTCTTAAAACTCAAAAGAGCTTTATATGGTATCAAAAAGCTCTCAAGGCTTAGTTTGATAGAATGACTGAATTCATGACATTGCATGGCTTTACTATTTATTATAGTGACACAACTCTGTTTATAAGAAAATCCTCTACAGGTATAGTTATCCTTTTGCTCTACGTCGATGATATGATTATTAAAGGTAGTGATGACACAGGTATCCAACAAATCAAGCAAGAACTTGGTAATGTGTTTGAAATGAAGGATCTTGATCAACTTTCCCATTTTCTTGGTATTGAGGTAACCCATGATTATAGAGATTTCTTTTTATCAGAAACTAAGTTTAGTAATGATGTTATTCTTAGATAAGGTATTACAGATGACAAAGTTGTTGAGACACCAGAAGTAATCAACCAGAACATGCGCCTAGTTGATGGTAAACTTATAAGTGATCTCACACCATATAAACAGATGGTTGGAGCACTCACATATCTCACCATAACATGGCCTAATATTGCTCATGTTGTTGTAATTCAGTTTCAGCATTCACTCACCTCAGTGCATATGAGTGCTGTTATGAAATTGTTCGTTATATTCGACAAACCTCAACTAAGAGAGTATTTTTATCTTCTTCCTCTTTATTTTAGTTGATTGCATATACTGATGTTGATTGGGGTGGTGATGTGAATAACAACACTCTACTACCAGATATTATGTATTCCTTGGTCACTCACTCATTTCATTGAGATGTAAGAAATAACAAAAGGTGTCTCTTTCGTCCACTGAAGTCGAGTATCATACAAAGGCCAACATTATTAGAGAACTAACTTAACTGCGACGACTACTTCAAGACTTGGGCATACAACTGGAAGCTTCTCCAATAATGTTTTACGATAACAAAAGTGTTATGTATATAGCGAACAACCATACCTTTCATGAGCGTACAAAGCACATAGAGATGAATTGTTACTATGTTCGCGAAGAGCATCTACAAGGCAACTTAACATTACAGTTTGTAAAATCAAAATATCAACTTGTAGATATGTTCATCAAGTCCTTACTTTCCCCTCGGCTTAAATCTTTAATTGGCAAACTTTAAGTCATATAGCTGTCAATTTGAGGGAGGGTATTACAAAACTGGGTATGTGCCCCTTTGGATCAGCTTGGCAAGCCCTGGCCCACTGGACCATCAGGGCAGGGCCAGGGGGGCCACCAGCCGTTAGGGCCTGGTTCCCAACGGTTAGTATTGTAGTTGTTGGGGGCTGAAAGCCAGCCTCCCTTTTTTTCTTCTTGAATTTCTTCTTTACTCTAACTCTCTCTCACTCCTTTTTCTCTATAAATACATCTTGTAAACCATTGAAAATTTAAGCCTTTTGTGGGTAATGAATAAATATTATTTGTTAAAGTTTGTGTTGTGTTTGTTTGCTCTCAGTTATTCTCTTTTCTAAAGTTTAGTGATTATTATTACTTTATGGTGTTATCTACTTATTAATCTTCCGCAACTATATTGAAACATTGCCTTTGTTACAATCCTATTGTTATTCTTAGTGTGACCAACTTCCGTCATTGATAACCTTACATGTTGCTCATTTAGCAGAAAACCCAGATGAGTAGCCGTACTTAGCTACTTCTAATGTCCTAGACAGCCAAAATGGATCCCGTGGGTGGGGCGTGGACTCTTTCGACCGTCCCAACTCCACAAGATTACAGGACAGATCAGTGGTGGATTAAGAAAATTATTTTGGGTTTGCTCCACGAATAGGGTTGAATGGGTTTTAAATTTTTTGTTTTCTTTAAAAAATTTAAATAGTTAATTCAAAATTTTCCGAATTTCGGTAGAACAATCACCCCAAAGAGATCCTCGTTTGGTGAAGTTGGGTAATGACGCACGCGCTACTTGCAATCGCTTAACAAAAACAGATCTTCGCTTTGAAACCGAAAAGATAACGTCACTAGCAAAGCTTGCTTTCGTAGGCATTGTTCATCTGGTTCTAGGAGAATAGGTCCTACGCTCCAATCTTTAAATGCCAAGAGGCATACGGTTTGACTTTCACAACAAGAGCTCACACTGGTTGCAGCACTATTCTTTCCGATCAATCAAAGCTCTAGCAAATAGAGATGACTGAAAACTAACATAATATCTTTTCAAAGCAACAAACAGCTTTCAAGATAAGAACGCTCATGCACCAACAGCAGAGAGTAAAAGTAACGACGACCACAGATGCAAAAGAAAAGCCATTTTTGGCAAGAGATGGCAAGCTTAAAAGAACGGTAAGGCGGCATAGCTGAAACATGCAGTCTTCTTTGCATGGACCAAACAGGCCAAGTCAAATGTAACATTTCAGATAAAACATAACAAAGTCCACAGATGGGAGAAATATTCATGATGAGTGAATCAGAGAAGCATCGGGCTGCAATCCATCGGGAAGCTGCGAGCAGCTATGTCATAATGAGGGTGAGAATCGTCCATCACCACGAGCTGCATTTCTTCGGACGGCCGCCAGTGCCTCTTCCGTTGGTTGATGAACCAGTTATTAATCTGCTTCTGATCTAGTCCAGTTGATTCTGCCAAGGCCAGTTTCTGTGATTCCTGCAAACCCAAGGCCGAATTTGGTGAAACAACATGTAATTCCGGGAATATGTATACGTCTGTCAGAGAGAGAGAGAGAGAGTATACAGGACTGATCCAACTAAGTAATATGATCTGAAGAGTTAAACGTACAGAAGGATATGGCCATTTGTAATGCCTCGCCCACCAGTCAAGCAGCTGCTGCCTCGCCTCCTTTGGAAGCTTGCCCTTCTTCCTCTTCTTCAGAAACTCCTGTTTGAGGCTGCCGAGGTATCCGCTGTATCTCTTGAGCAACTGATCCTTGAGTTCTCTCTCCTTTGCTTGAGGGTCGATGCGTTTGTAGTTCTCATCATCTTCATCCTCAGATGAAACGTTCCTGTCAACTCCAGTACTAAAACCTGCAAACAGAACACACAAGCACATATCATACACTATTATCCATTCAGAAAAGTAGATATTCCATGGTACTATTGGAGGTTAGTAACTTCGTCAAGTTGCCAGAAATCACATCCTATACTCATTAGGTACAAGCCCCAGAAAACATCTGATCAACTTTAGCAAATACAGAAACACATATAGGCAAACTTGTATATACCACTACGAAAATAACAAGATATAACCGATAGGAACCAACATGAAAACTTGTCACGGTAAATGTATAGGGAAAAGGCAATGCGAGAGAGAGAGAGAGCTCGTGCGAAGGTTGGCATGCAATCATGATGACCGAAAATGGGTAGGAAGATATATACAGAATCATCAATAGGTTATGGAGATCATAAATGCAGCATCCATGGCATATAAATGCAGCATCCATGGCATGCGAAGGTTCATCTGCAAATCCAAATGACAGTACGCTGCATCAAATGCAAAGTACAAAATCATGTTTCTTCGTCACCGCTCTGGAAGAACAAGAATATCCAATATATGCAGGCATCGTTAATTTTTCCACAACATTAACAGTGACTCCAGATGGCGAGGAACAGTCTAGCAGTAAAGAGATATGTGACCAAGAGCAGTTCATCTTACAGAAGTGACCTCAATCAAGAAAAGATACAAAAGTGGAACTTTTTTACAAAAACGATACGTGTATGATTGAAAGAGCCACCGAGTCGAATGCAATTACTAAAAAACATGAAAATCAAATAGGACAAAATACTTGCGCAAACTACACAAGACATCCAAAATAGTAACCGCAACATCCCCTAAGAGCGGTTTGGTGATCCATCTATACATTTGGATGGAAGTTCCTCACAAAGCACCTTCCTTTTTAAAACTACGAAGCCAGCATGAGGTTATCAGCAGCAAGAACTGTTTGTCACATAAAATATTTCCTACTCATTGTGAAACTCATTTCACCCTGTTTGAGATGGTCTCAAGCAAATAATTGACATTGGAAGGCAAAAAGGCCAAAGTGGAGGAAGGTGGCCACCAATATGCAATGAATGACTTCAGCACTAAGAATAAACCACAGGGAGAGTATAGTCACCAGAACAAAGGAGGACAAGCATTAAGATTAAACATAATACAAGAAAATAATAATCGTATACACATTTACAGAATCATGAATATGGTTCAGAAAAATCTTCATCAACTCGCAACAGTCTTGTGGTTGGTGACTAATGACAACCACTGTGATCGATCAACATGCTCTGATTAAGTTCATAAAAGCACGCAGCCTGAGAGCTGCTAGCTCACCTAGCAGGCTCTAAGACTCCCACAAGGAGGCAGGTTCAATTTCGGGGGTGTGAATGCATGTGCGTGTTAGGGTTCACTCTCCCATTGTAAAAAGAAAAAAAAGGTTCTTAAGATCATGGGTCAAACTACTTCATATTGAGATTCATATGCATCCACTTGAGTTCCATGATAACTTATCATACTCATGTTCATATGCATTCCGGATATGGACTACATACTATTACTCAAAAGGGAAATTCAAAGTACATAAAGGCGAATCAAAACAAACAGTTGAATTATGCATCCACTGTATCTGCATTGGTACCATTCACATGGATCATAGGCCACTACACAAATGTATCTTATATTTCTTTAGTATCAACTGTCTAAGAAACCGAATCTTCAAAATTAACAAAGGATTGTCTTCATGTTTTACAATCAGGATGATTGATATATCATGAAAACGTATACCGAAGATAAAAATGCATATCCAAACAAGTAAATTGCACTAATAGAGAAGACAATGGGGCAGTGACTGTTCAATGTTCTCTATTCCTGAAAAAACTTCGCACTTCAACTCATAAAATAATTACTGTACCAAAGGAAGGGGATTCGCATATTTATACCTGTGTTACCATGGGCAGAAACATATCAATGCAGGAGATGGCATACAAAAGTCATAACAACACTCAAAAGATCTTCTTACATGAAGCTCACTATAGTGAGGATTCGACATAGGGTTCTTGTTTTTTTTACATGAACGTCACAACTAATTGATCTGCCGGTTATCGACCTTACACGTATTTTGATACTCAAGACTTGCACTACCACGTTGTTCTAATTGCCTTATACTACGTACGGTCTTAAAAGCACCAACAATTAAATTCAAGCAAATTGAACTACAAAACTTTGATCACAATTGGTTATCATGCTACCTGACCCATAATTGACATAGTAAACAGTCCAGGAATGATCATATATAAACAAACAGGCCAAAAGACGCTAAATAAGATATCAACAAATCCATATTAATGACTATTTCAACCCAACCATCATGACGGAACCAGACGCTGTCACAGCAACAAAATGTATAATGAGTTGTTAGATGAAAAACCATTGTGGATTTGTTAGATTTACCGACTAATAAACCTCAAGCTAAAGACAGTAACTTGTAGAATATATATTACATAATGCATTGTTCAGGAAGTTTGAAATCATAAAGGAATAAAACCGATAGATTTCTAGAGAAACAAGTCAAAAAGGAACTTTAAGGAAACAAAAGTTTGATTATATAATGAAATTGTTGCAGATAGTGGGATCAACAAGAGATAGCATTACCATAAGTGATGATACCTCAATTTACGGAGAATGTTTGATCTCTATAACAAGGAAAACTATACATTCACACAACATTAAACACGCATGCAAGAAAATCAAAAGTTCTGTTGAATCTATAATAAAATGAATACGTAAGAAAGCACTGATGTGCAGGCATTCACGCTGCCATTAGAAGTTTAAAGAGGGAACAAGAAAGGCATCTACCCCTCCCTTCTCGACTACAAAATCAAGCGCCCCATAATAATGACAAAGTATTAATCCAAATGGTCATTTTCATAATTTCCTTTTTTCTTTCTTAAACAATAACTCCACCCTTGTAAGGCATGACCGGTCCCTTCCAACAGCCTGCGTAAACCTTCGTTGAACTTACCATGAATTCTATAAAAAACAAAGAATAAGTCTTAAACAATAAGGCTCAAAATGGTAATTGCTATCAAATGCATGCGCTCAGCGTGAACATTCATTGGTTTCCGCCACCACTGGAAAGCGTTTCCCCACCGTCAAATGAACGAATAAATGGATGATGATCCGGCATGATTGTGCAAGTCATTTTATGTGAAGCCAGATTCCACTCTTTTATCTTTTTCAAAGCCTTATGATAATAAGCGGAGCGTTGACAAGATCGATGCATAATCTTTATCTTTCGAGGTAGACCGCACCATGAGTTTCTTCTTCTTCAACCATTCATTCATACATTATTTAGAGGATCTTGATTTCTTCTTCAACCATTCATTTATACCTCATTTATAGAATCTTCACTTAACCCATTCATCATTGGCAATCGAAACGTCGATATCAAAGCCATTCGTTAAGGGAAACAAGCAATAAGGAGAAGATGTGTGATGAAAACTTTCCACTAAACAGTGATTGAGCCTTGACTTTTGTAGTTTTCATTTTCGGGTTTTCGTTGGCTGAATTACTTGTTGGATTCCGGTTGAAAAGAATGAGTGATTAATTAGTGGAAGCTGACCAGATTGAGAAGATGATAGTGTGAGGGCCTTGAACTGAGACTCGATCTTGTTGATGAAGAGCATGGCTTCCTTGAAGGGCTTGGTGAGTTCTTGCTCGTACTTGATTAGCATCTCGCAGTAGGCTTCCATGAACTGATCGAGAGCAGGATCGTCACCTATGCAGCTGATGCTTCCCCTTGTTGCTGCTTGCTCTGATGCGCATGCCTCCTCCAGATGAGCTACCACCTCTGGGGGAGCACCAACCTATACCATAAATACAAGAAGCAATTTCTGATAACCAATGAAAACCAAGCAAAAGCATATATAAGCGAACAGGTTATTAACGTCAATGTTGCTCTCGTTCCGTGTGTATGATGTGCCTTGTAAACCTTTGCATGATCGCAGGATAATACACTGGAATGGTCCTCTGTGTGTCTGGTAATCCTTTGCACCACTCGGAGACACTACACTTGAATGGTGCGCTCACTCTTTCTCACTTTCTGTCTACATATGGTCCTCCATTGTGGCACCATCCAAGGATACTCTCCCTCCCTCCAACCCAAGATACTACACAAATGGTGCTCTCTACCTTTCTTTCTCTTGGCGTTCAAATCTTTCACCACTGGAACAACGCATTTCAGTCAAGCTGAATGAGAAGGTTTGACGAATCGGGGGAGGTCTCTCTCTCTCTCTCTCTCTCTCTCTCTCTCTCTCTCTCTCTCTCTCTCTCTCTCTCTCTCTCTCTCTCTCTCTCTCTCTCTCTCTCTCTCTCTCTCTCTCTCTCTCTCTCTCTGTGTGGCTTGTAACAGTACACCAACCAAAGATACTACGAAAATAGTACTCTCTGCCTCTTTTTCTCTTTGGCGTTCATCTCTCTCTCTACTCGCGGAGTTGTAATTTCTTAACCATGCCAAGATACTACACTTGAATGGCGTTCTTGATCTCTCTTTCTCTTGATGTTCACTTCCTTATCCACTCAAGAACAATGAATTTCAACAATGATGGTAAAGAAGGTTGGACCAACCGAGGGAGAAATTGCTCTCTCTCCTCCTATGTCTGTGTGTGTATGTTGTGAGGGGGAGAGGGAGCGGAACCTTATATTCAAGGAGTGAAGGAAAGCCCAGAGTTCTGGTGGTGCGTTCTTCTCAGGGAAACACGAGAGAGAGAGAGAGAGAGGAAAAATAATATTCACCTTATGGCAATTGGCGTACGCTGTCAAGAGGCGAGGGTAATGAGGATGTGCCATGATCTTGGGCTTTAAAGAGCTATTGGAGTCATCCATCCCGTAACAGCTTTGGTCTTCATGTGAGGGCGGGGGAGGAAGCATAAGAAAGTGCGGAGACGAAGAAGATGAAGAAGACGAAGGGGGCAGAAGAACGCTGTTATTAGAGGCCAGCAATCCTCCACTCATTATGCAGCTGCCAGAGGCGTTGCGCCCGCCGCTGCTGCTATGGTTAGCCTGCGTTAATGTGCGCTATTTCTTTCCCCACACATGCAGGAATTATTATGTACCTCCATTTTCCTTTTAGCCACTGCTTCCTTATCTCTTCTGTTTTCTCAACAAATTATGCCTTTAAGCTTGCCCGCTACGGCAGGGACAGAAGTGTTTGGTTGCATTTATTAATATCAAACGACACCAACTAATGTCGGTGGCCTACTGTTGGCAACTGCGTGGCCAAGACCACGAAGAATGATAGTGAACTGGAGTTTCACAGTCGCCCACACACTGAAAACGTCTTTTCTGATGCACCCTTTCAAAAATATATAGGTTTTCACTTAAAAGAGCCCTACTTTCGCAGAGAAATTTCCTTAAAGAACTGATTGAAATCCTTCCTTGCTTAGCAGTTTCAAAAATTAAAGGCACCTAGTGGGGAGAATTCAAATCGGCCAGTGAAGGTTATCCTTCCAACTATAGTGTTTTCTGTGTGGAAAATCTTCTCAGCCTAAGTTAAACTAGAATCTGGATCGGGTTATGCATAATTTCAGTTATAGATGAAGCAGTTGTGCCTTAGAACCGCAGTGAGCAGGAAACTCGATTGCTCCTATCACTTCCCGTATCATTAATACTAACATTATGGTATAAATCTTTAATATCTCCAATATGGTGTGAAATTCATGATTCATATCTCCAATATAACTTATTTCACAGTCTAATCAATTAATAGCATGTACCCACATTAGAACAGTCCATGTCATATGCCAAATCCTAAATTTGGCAAATCTACCTTTATAAGGTGTTAAAATCATATAACCTTGAGGATCGTCTTGCACTGCCAAAACCAAGTTATGCAACTTCTATGTTTATAATAAGAACATTCAGAATGATCCAATAGATGCAGTGTTGTATTAACTCATAAATTCAGGGGCTTAATCGACCACAATCGGATCCTTTTGGGTTTGAATCAATGTCTTTCAATGATTACATTTAAACACTTAATTTATGCACGATTTCTTGATCGTTCAGGAACTCTTTTTGGAATTAGAAAATCCATAATAATAACATTCACCCAATTTTTAAAAAAGTTTTACGACAGAGACAAAGCCATGGGATTCACACCCTCGTGAAACGACTGGACGAAGATAGTCAAAGTGGTAGTTTGACCAATCCTAGAACTCTCTTTGTCCAATTTAATCCTACAAACCTCATAACTCATGCACAATTCTCTGAAAATTTCATAAATGTTAGAAAGTTATACGCATTTATGCATGTAAAAACTTCTCACATTTATTGTCTGATGCAGGCCGTTTGTCAACTGTCAAAGAAAGAAGAGCACTTTATCAATAATGGTGCAGCGCGAACAAGATAAAATATATTTTATATATTTATATATAAATTGCTAATATTATATGCGAATGGAGAGAGAGAGATTGAGTTCCGTGTCCTTAAATCCATTCTGTGCAGGAACTGCAGTGGAGACCTAGTATATAGGCTCCTTTTCCCCCACCATGCATCACTTGTACTGTATGATCACACCCTCGGGACTGAACAGGACATTCTCTTTCTCTCTCTAAGACTAGAGAGAGATATTGGGGGCAGAGGGTGATGGCTGTTAAATCATTCTACCACTGTGGTAGGGTCTACCCCACAACTTTCCCCCGGATTTGATGGTTTCAACTCCGTGTCCGGTCTCTCTCTCTCTCTAGATAATGACCAAACACCACTCTTTCTTGGCTTGTGCTTTCCGTCTGAATCCTCTTTCCTTTTGTTTCATATTCCCTCAAGCCAAATCCCCAAAATGCTGAAATCAAATATTATTATAATCTTACAACACCATGTACTTGCATTTCATACATCTGTGTATGTACGTAGCTTGAAATAATGATGAAATCCCAATCGTAAATACATGTATAATTTAATATTAAATGATTTATAAAAGAGTAAGGAATAGCTTAAAATAAAGGCATGATTGTTGAAAAGGCTGACAGAGAGGAGTGGGACAGGACGGATGTATAATGATAAATGACGAATAGGAGGGAAAGGGAGGGTTCCCCCGTCTTCGCCGGGGGACTCTCCATTCTACCCTTTGACGGACCACTGCGAACTCTCTCTCTCACGCATGCACACACGCCTTACCATGTCTGCAGCGTGCGTGTTTATCTGAAGTGTCTACAAGCCCACACACATTTATTATTGGTTACAGGTCGGCCAACTTACGAGGCGCATGCATGCATGGGATAGCACTAGCAGGGTCAGCTTTCTCTTATGAAATTAATGCAGCAAAACATTCTACAGAAACAATTAAGGTTTTGGAGCTTTTGATCAAGACATCAATCATCAGATTTAAATCTAACTATTCATCTCTCTCATTGGATTTGCATTTAACATTCCTCTCCCTTTCTCTCTCTCTCTCAAACAATTAAGGTTTTGGAGCTTATCATCTAGACATCAATCATTGGATTTGCATCTTATGCATCTCTCTCATCAGATTTGCATTTAGCAATCGTCTGTGTGTGTGTCTGAGCTGTAGGCTCCTTTTATCCATGATTTTGCAGACTGTTCTACTCAAGCAAGTCGTTTGATACTTACTGTACATATTGCTGCAGCTACTTCCACTCTGTTCTAGTTAGAAATCTTATTCTTCTAAAATCTTTCAAGGTTATATCTAGAGAGGATGGTTAGGTTGGAAAGGTAAGTATTCGGATTGGCACTTTGACTTATGCACGTCGCGAAGGTACTCACGTTTTAGGGTTCAACCTTAGGGCCCCTCAAATTAGAGCCTACTCATTGTGCTCGCAACAATCCAATTGGCAACCGTCGAGGGTCGAGGAGGTTGCTCCCCACCTGTTGGACGGAACGCCCACGCCAGCCATTCATGCCGGAAGAAAAGGCCCCCTCCGAGGGGTCATACCCAAATACGGGTTACCCGCCAAGAAACTACCCTACACCTTTCCCTTCGCTTTAGCTGCAAGGTCGCCGTACGTGATCTCAAGTAATTGGATCATCCATGGTAAAGGAGTTACGTAATGACATGGGCTTAAAGATCGTAATGGAAGAAAATAAGAGGGTATTACGTTGTTCCAAAGCAAACGTATGATTCCTAGACAGTTCCTTAGCAATGGACCCTTATTGCAGGATTCTCGAGGAGAACAGATACAAGTGCACGGATTATAAATTAATCTTCTAAAATCTCAAGTTTGAGTGGGTGGTGATGCCAAAAATTAAATTCCCTTGAGACAAAAACAGTTTATTCCTAATCCGAACTTCAACAGAGGAAGAAATGAATCACATTCTAAAAAAGTCGGTTTGAAAACTAACCAGCCGAATGCTCATTGTTAATCGATGGAGTCCTGGAGGTGAATGGAAACTGAAAGCCACGTCCACAATTCTAGTTTGGGTGAGGCTTATAGACTTGAACCCATGTTTATGAAACATTTCACTATTTCAAGGAGTAGCAACATACCTTGGAGGAACGTACTTAATAACAAGAACCCAAGAAAGGACAACCTTCGCCCGCATGAACAACAACTACAACAACAACAACTAAACCTTCGCCCGCATATGCATCAAAATTTTGACCAATAGTGAACTAGTCCAACTGCTAGGAGTGGAGGTGGACCAAAGAAGTTCATTCACAATTCAAGTAATATATGAAGCCCGAATTACATTATGCAAGGCATGTGGTTCTATATATCATAAAGACGGCATCTGTTTACAGCCCAATACACAGCCAACTGTTGAGCCTACCAAGAACAATGAATGGTCTCAAGTTAAATCACCCAAAACCTTGACAATAAAAAGAGAATTCTCAGCTAAAGGCCACAAACTACACTCCAAGATATGGACACAGAGCCAGTAAATGGGCAGCCAAACAATTGACATCCAGAAGTGGTTCCCAAGCCGAATTACAAACATTAACAAATATATCAAAACAACAAGAGATCGGAATCTCCAAGAAACTACACAAAAGGCCTCAGGTCTCTTCGAAACTTACAAAATAAAGTAAGGGCATCATCTCGTAAGCCATAAATACTATCTTGAGAACGAGACAGGAGTCGATTGAACCACCTCCTGGTTTTGATCACCACAAAAATGTTGAGAACCAGGCTTGACAACAGTCCCTTATATGAGGTCTCAAATAGATTTTTACTGTGACAACAAAGAGTCTCTAGAAGGCAAAAGGCGGAGATGCTTGCGCTCAAAAGGAGCCAGACCAACCCAGACAAAACTTTATTGATCAGGAAAAAGAGAGTCCCTGAAGACTAGGTCTCCCAACTCCTCAAGCGACTTCTACTTCAGTGAGCCCATGAGGCTTCGAGCGTAATAGGCAACGACATCAAATGATCACCCGCAAACATTATCACCAACACTACCAAACAGTAGTGGAGGGTGGTTCAAAAGTAAGAGCCTTAGTCGACAGAATTCAAAATTCGAATGGTTTTGATGGGGTGTTGACCTGAGCAATGGATTGCTTGGAGCTAAATGAAGATATAATCGCATGCTTATGAAGATCCTATCAATTAATACATGCGGACATCGCCGAAAGATGGGTGAGAGCAGAACTTAAGTATCTTATGGTGAGTGAAAAAGTATATATTGTCTTTCTCTTGGAATGTAGAATGTTCATAGAGGCAATCAAGAAGGCGATTATAAGATTTTCACAATACAATGTCGTAGGAAACTATCAAAGATGTCCAATATCACGCATAATTTGCATTTAGCGAAGTGGAATGAAAATAACCGGAATTCGAAGCAGATCTGAACAACTCACCATTAGATGAACTTCTGGAAGTGACTCTATGTTTGTATATAATAGGCATGCTTGCACCTAACTCTGCTCTTGTGGCAAGAGTTCAAGCTACCTAGTTTTTGTATAGTTGTAAGGAGCTTTGTCGGACACCCTTAAATCAACACTGATATATTTTTTTGAGTCAACTCTGTAAATTTTTTGAACTCAGGTAGGGGTCTGCCTAACCCAGCTTGCTAATAAAAAAAAAAACTATCAAGATAGAAGAACAATGTTTTCTAATTCATTTCGAACTGCTTAGTTGCAGTCATGGAAAGCTTACTGCAGGCCAATCTCAAGCATGAAAATTTGCAAGGCAAGATTTAGTAGTTCAAACACAGGTCACCTGATAAGCTTTCTCTCTCTCTCTCTCTTTATATATAAATATATATGTGTGTGTGTGTTTTAGTCTAATTAGTTGGATGGAGCTCCTATTCTCAATTTAGATTTTCATTATAATTATAATCAAACTTATATTTATACAATCAAGGATTTCATTTTCTCAATCAAGATTAAAAGAATAATTTCAATATTTTTTTGAGTTCAACAAAGCAAGCTCACAATCGTCCAGTTTGGCATACTGGTCGTCTAAACACACACGTGTGAACCATGGGAGTAGAAACTTTCTTCCATTGAATTCGCTGTCCCATATTCAAGTATATTGTGCGCAACACCGGCCACATACATATATGTATAGAGTGAGAGAGATTCTTTAACTAAAATTAAAAAATTTACTACCTATTAACTTTTATTTATCTATAGAAGATATCTGTAATTCAAGAAGTGGATAAATTACCGAAACTAGCTATAATCTCCTTTTCATCTTTAAAATCTCTCGTTCATTATATTGTTGTCAATAAAAGTTGACGATGGTGATCACCTGCACATCACCCGGACGCGATGCATGCAAAGGTAAATTTTGTTCTCTCTTTCCTCTGCAATATAATGTTAGATTTTAAAAGTATTAGAAGAGATAGAAAACGATCACAACAGTATAGAAAAGAAACAATAAAAAATAAAGAATGATCTAGTTTATTGTGAGTTAATTGGTAACATGGTACATGATAGAGCTCCCTGGAAACAAAGAATCCATGTAGTTGACCCCCCGTCGAGAAAGCTTTGCTCTCTGCAATCACCCGATGGACACGTGTCCCACCCTTGTCCGATATAGTACTATCCTTTGTAATATTGAAAGTGAACTCGAGGATCTTGGCCCAAGGTTATATTTGGCTGTAATGAGAACAATAAGTACAACTAAACCGTCTTGCCCTAACATGTGCTTGCATAGTAGATGCATGTTTTGGTAGTTTCGATGACATCTAAAGATCAGTCGGATACAGTTAACTACTAAGATTTATACGAAATGAATACGAGAAAATACATGAAGGATACGCCAAGCGGGCCAAGATACTGGATGTGCTGATTGGGAAGGTGTAAGATGAAAAGCTATATTGCTACTGTTTTGTGGCAAGGTAAAACAATACTACAGTTAGTGAGAGAACCATGTACCTTAGTTGCTGTACACAATGAGAGATTGTTCTCTCCCTCTCTCTCTCTCTATATATATATATATGTGTGTGTGTGTGTGTGTGTGAATTGTTAGTCATGCTTATGGGTTTTGTACATGATTCGACGAAGAAAGGAAAACAATTCCAGATTTTTAGCGATATTGGTTTCAAAATGAGGTTGAAGTCCATTTAACCGATATTCCAAGCTTTTCAGTGACCTGGCTTCGACTTGGACTAGATAGTATTAAGTTAACCGTGTATTCCACACAAAACATTAGATTTACCGGCTAATTTAGAAAGGTTCTTAAGTTAGAAAGCTTATATTATGTAATACTGGCACAATTTTCAGTATATCGTTTTAGAACACTACCATTATTGGCCCATTTCAAGCTTAATATTTCGTAGTATCTTTCTTAATTTGTATCCCAGTCAATTAAACGTCGACTTGATGTAAAGCCTACGTTCAATCGATCTTTGTGTAAATCGCCCAACATGGTCAAGATTCCTCCCTTGCTCATGACAGTAAAATCATCAACGCAAGGTTTAAACACTGCTATTTTGCTCGATATTTTGAGCCACCCTCTCTTGCTCATGACAGTAAAAGCATCAACACATGGTTTAAACATTGCTATTTTGGTCGATTTTTCCAGCACAAATCCAGAAGTTTTATGTGCTGAAAATAATTTCGATGTAATTGGAACACCCTCTAATGGAGTCTAATATAGAATACTTGATCATGATCGATTTTCGAGGATTCTTCTTGTAACATTTTTCGTCTGTTTCTTTTTTTTTTCTTTTTCATTTTTTAGATTTTCCCTTAAATAGTGACTCCTGCAAGGTCACAAGATGAACTGAAGCAACAAAGATTCATTCAAATCCGAAAAATATTAAAGATGTTATTCTTCTCTTTTTCTCATGGGTGCAAGCTCATACATAAACCCATCACGAGAAGACTGAAAGAAGTGACTGCGCGCTGCACAATTCTTGACGGCTACCGTCAAGCTCTTCAACAGCGACAGCGACTGCTTTGGTTCTCTCTACCGTCAGATATGATGGAAATGATCAACGTTAACATTATTAGCATTATTTTTTATTGAAAAGGGTGATATTAAAATGTTGGTGGTGGTTTTTTTGGGTGTATTTTAGTATGACACGGTAGAATGATTGACTGATTTGCATGTGGGCTAGGGAAAAGAATGGTACGTGATTGCTACCCAAGTGGAGAACATTGCGAGTGCAATGCCATGTTTTGGTGCTCACTTTAAGTCGCATCACACCTTACAGACAGCTTATAATTATTTATTTTATCTGAAAAACGAACGAACCAAAACGAGAGAAAATTCGTACCTCAGAAGAAGAGAGAGATTATGGTCAAATGACTCGATGATGTCCTGCCACAAATTTCTTTTGGAGAAAGAATATCAATGCCATTTGATTTGAACCTTACTGACGACTGTTTATTAATTGTTCTGATTATGAGAGAGAGAGACAGACAGACAGACAGACCAGGCCCATGTTCTCTGGCATCTTAGCGATCATCTTTTGCTTTTTCAGATATATGGACAGAATCCATTTGCATTGTGCTTGAACGTTTAGAAAAGATCGAATTATCAGCACTCATACTAAGGATGAGAGGGCATCTGCTATGTCATTATCCTCTCTATTTATGTGAGTGAGTGTGTATGATTTGAAGTAATCGATTAGTTTGGTGGTCAATTCGTGGTATGGAAGGAGTTTTTTATTTTTTACTTGCCAAATTTTCAAGACTTGGTTTATAACAAGTAAAGAATCTCCAAAGACCTCGATGCATAATGCCCTTAGATTTTTCAAAATTTTCAAGCCTTGTATGAGTGCTTCATATTCGGCTATGTTATTGAAACATTCAAAATCTAGGCGAATAGCAATGGGGATCTCTCCCTTTTTAGGGGGTATGAGGATGACTCCCACACCTGCCTCTCTCTGGTTTCTTGCCCCATCAAAGGCATTTTTCATACTTGATTTTTGTTTAAACAATTTGCTAAAACATAGTTTTGAAAATCGTTTATAAAGATGCCCTCGTCGGGCATTTCATCCAGTATGGGATATGTCTCTTCCAAAGGGAATTCGGCCACATAATCAGCTAGGGCTTGTCCCTTAATGGAGGTCTGATGGTGGAATTTTAAATCATATTTCATTAAGAGGAGCTGCCATTTACCAAGCCTACCTGTGAGGATAGGGTTTTCAAACAAGTGCTTGATCGTATCAAGCCTAAACACTATCCAGATCTCATGATCTAGGAAGTAGTGTCTCAATTTTTGGCAGGCCCATACCAAGGCCAAGCACGTTTTCTCCATGGCTTCTTTCATATGCCAATAGAGTTTTCAAAATGTAGTAAATAGCATATTCTTTGTGGCTATCATCCTCATATTGAGCTAATAAAGTACCCAATGCATTCATATGCACAGAAATGTAAAGCAACAGTGGTTTTCCTTGCTTTAGAGGTTTGAAAACCAGAGGATTTACCAAATAGGTTTTTAATCTTTCGAAAGCTTTTTGACAATCGTTGTCCCATACGAACTTCACCCATTTTCTCAAAAGCTTGTTGAAAGGTTCGCATCTTGTTGCCAGGTTTGAAATAAACCTTCTGATCGATTGGAGGTGACCTTGGAGGCTTCGGATTTGGGTTAAGTTGGAGGGTGGAGGCATGTCTATGATGGCTCGACACTTAGAGGGGTCAACTTAAATGCCCCTTTGTCTTACCATAAAACCTAAAAGCTTACCTGATTCCACTCCGAAGACACACTTTTGAGGGTTTAGTTTCACTTTGTAAAGCCTAAGCCTTTCAAAACTTTTTGCAAAGATTCGATGTGTATGCATCGAGTTTTTTATTTTACAAGAGATCATCCACATATACTTCTAAGAGCTCATGAATTTGATCATGGAAAATGATAGTCATGGCTCTTTGGTATGTGGCACTGGTATTTTTCAATCCAAAGGGCATAACTGTGTAATAGTATGTGCCCTAGGGTGTAGTAAAAGCAGTTTTAGCTTGATCTCTTGGAGCTAACTTGATTTGATTATAACCCGATTAGCCATCCATAAAAGAAAACATTTCATGATTTGAAGTGTTGTCTACTATCAAATCAATGTTTGGCAAAGGGAAGTTATCTTTTGGAGTGACTTTATTCAGATTTCTGAAATCGATGCAAATCCGAATTTTCCTATTGGATTTTCGAACTACAACAATATTTGAAAGCTAATCAGAATACGCAATGGGTTTTATAAATCCGGCCTTTAAAAGATCTTCCAAACCCTCTTTTACTTGAGAGTGGACATTCAGATAGATTTTTCTAAGCTTTTGCTTTATAGGTTTAGCATCTGGTTCTAGGAGAAGACAATGCTCTACAATTTTTGGGTCTGGACCCGGCATATCTTCGTAGGTCCATGCAAACACATCTATGTAGCCTTTCAGGAATGCAATGAATGATACTTTTTCATGTTCATGCAAACATGTGCCTATCTTAACACGTTTAGGATTTGACTCACTCCCTAGGTTGATTTCTATAAAATCACCTCCTACATAATTTGAAGGTTTTTCTAAGTCAAGGATTTTGTAAAACTCGGGAAGCTCGGAGGTTTGATCCTCCTCAAGGAAGAGGGGATCCTCCTCCGTGCTTTGATCATTCTCGAGAATTTTAAATCCTAGGGAAATTTGAGTTGATGCATGATTTTCACAAACACCTGGTTTTGGTTTTGAAATTTTTGCAAGTTTTGAAGATTTTGGGCCTTTTATAAAGACAATTTTTTCTTTAAATTTCTTGGCTTTTTCGAAATTTACACTAGGAGTTGGTATATACAAAACTTTGTTTTTGATATTTTCAGGTTTTTCGATTTTTTTGGTTTTTTGTAAAGAAATGACACTAGGAGAAATGAAAATCACACTTTTTTTGGATTTTTCACAATTTTCTAATGTTTTTTTGAGTTTTGAGGTTTTTCCAATTGTTTTTGGAGTTTGAGAATATGTAATTTTTTTGGATTTTTGGTTGAGGAGGGGTCTTCCATCATACCTACAAAGAAAATACTATGAATCAGTCTCTAAATAAGAGGTCCAAGTCATAGGTTTCGGTTTTAGGAGGTTCCAAGGCACCCTTGACCCAAGTGGTCGTAGATGGTGGTTCCGGGGGTATGTTTGGAATGTAGCCTATCCCATATCGGTTTGGATTTGGATTTGACAAGATAGGCTGTAGACAACCTCGGTTTTGGTTCCCTAAACTTTGGTAGGGCATGTAACCCATGTTTAACATCATGTTCCAAGGTTTTTTGGTTTTTAAAAATTCTTTGTACAATGGATGGCCTTAGAACTTGTTGTCGTCTATGTCATGCTCAAATGACTTTCTATTTAGGGATTTTGGAAATATTAGGAGTTTGGTTTTACCTAGGATGGTCACGATTTTGGGTGGGCCAACTTTGGGCCGTTCCTTGATGTATATAACATTCCTAGGTTTTTGGAGGACGAACTTGTATGGTTCGTCCAAGGATTTCTCGGGGTTGGTCCCGTAGGCTTTATGACTTGACAAGCAAGGGAAGTTTTGTACTCTCCTCAGTTGAGGATGATTTTCACCTAGAATTACCACAATTTGGTTTTCATAGGGGATTTTGACACACCTATGGAAGGTGGATGGCACGACCCATAGGCTATGTATCCATGGTCTTCCCAGAAGTAGGTTATAACGGGGGTGTATGTCTAAGACATGGAACACCCCTACATGGGTTATGCCCCCTATTTTCATGGGTAACTCTACGACTCTCAAAGATTTTGATGCATTTTAATCATATCCTGTGATAATGATGGGGCTTGGGTACACAGAGGTTAGGGTTACTCCGATTTGTCAAGCCACGTGTAACGGAAGGATATTGAGATCTCCTCTCCCATCAACCAAACACCTATCGAGAGGATGGTGATTCAATACCACCTATATATGCAGGGCTTGGTTATGGGTTTCATACGGTCTTTCTATCTCATCTTCCGAGAACACGATAGGTGTTTTAGCACAGATGGGTGCCACTAGGAAGGACAGGAATTTCGGGGTTATAGTCGAGTTAACCTTGGCTCTTTCTAAGATTTTTTCTAAAACCCATCTATGCTTGGGAGAGGTTTGGATTAATTCTAGGATAGACATGTTTGTGGAGATCTTGGAAAGACGAGTTTCGAAATCATATGGGGTTAACACATTTTTTCTTTTATCCATGACCTGCGATGCCCTAGGAATGCGTGATTTTGAAGGGCCAGGAATATTAACCACTTTTTTAGTAGCATTTTTTTTAGATGTGGGGGTTGATAGATCCTTCCGGACCTTGTCACCTCGCCCACACTTTCTCTAAGGCTTACTCCTATGTTGGCTCTATTTTTGTGCTTTGGAGCACCCCGAATTTCTAAGATGGCTCTAGCCGGAGGCGGGACTCTAAGTGCTCCCCGGATTACTACTTGTTTGGTTTTTTTGAATATGATGAGAGAAGGTGGTGTGTGACAAGTAGTGAAGCCTATATGTAATGCATGCACTAAACTTTTTGAGGAAGCCAAGAAAGCACATATCTCTTTTCCCTTCCCACTGGTAGTTGCGTGGTCGGGAAAGAGTTCCTTAAGCACAGCATGGGCAGGCTCCGGTTCCTCAGTGACCTGGAGCCAGCCCTACTCTATCAAGTTTTCAATTTTGTTCAAAAGAGAGAAACATTGGTGTGTATCATAGCCCTTGAGCAGATGATATTTACAAAACTTGTTTAGAAATTTTCCTTTTGGAGGTGTCCCCTCAGGAATTTCGGGGAGCGTTACCAATCCTTAGGCGAGCAGGAGGTCAAGGACCTCCGAGACAGGCTGCCCCAGTAGGGTATACTCCCTTCTTTCAAATGTTTTTTGAAACTTTTTTTCATTTTTTTGTTCACACTTCTTTGAAGTGCCGGTCAGGTTTGTTTCCACTCGGACATTTACAATCTTTTGGGGTTTTGCCCCTTTGTCCGCCGTGGGTAGCCCGTAAGTTCCAGGTTTTTCAAATCTCGGTTTTGGAAGGATTTTTCCTTTTCACAAGTCATCGTAGACCCCTTTTTTCAGATTTGTTTCGAATAGGGAAGCCTTTTTAATTAACTTGTGAAAAGTTGAGATTTTATGCAAAGAAAGAAGCGTTTTCAACTCCATTTTAAAATTTTCAATGATGAGCATTACTGCGCATCCTTCGGAGATGGGCTCTCTCACTTGCCTGAGGAGGGACCTCCATCAAACGATGAATGCATGTACATCCTCGTTCGAAGCTTGTTTCGTGTCTCTCAAGGTGTTCAAAGTGGGCGTCACTTACATATTGTAGGAAAACCTTTGCATAAAGCTGTTCGCTAACTCTTCACAAGTTGCGAACTGGCTTAGGTTGTAAGAAGCGAGCCATTTTGAAGCAGTCCCCTTGAGGGAGAGGGAAAACCAATATATCCATTTCGCAGAGTCCTTTTTCTTTTTGTGGGCTCTGCGAGAAAAGAGTTGAAGGTGAGATCTAGGATCCCCGTGCCATCATACCGATGGAAATTCGGTATATCGTCGTCCCTATCTGTTTTGTAATCCATAGGAAGAAAATCAGACAGGGCGTACGATCTCTTTTATTTGTTTTGGCCCTTCAATAGTTGTTAAAAGGCTTTTCGATCCTTCAATATGAAGGAATTGTGATATTGATCTCCCTCCATTGCGGAGGTTTCTTTGGGCTTTTTGGACTTGCCAGGTTTTTTCTTAGCTTTAGCAGGTTCGCCATGAGACGAACAAGAGTCAGCTGCCTCAGCCTCTTGGCTAAGGGCAACGATTTTTGCTTCGAATTCCCTATGCAAGTCTTCGAGCTCTTCTTTTTTGCTTTTGAGATGGGTTTTTGAAAATTTCTTCAAAAAGGAACTTGACGAGCACGAGGCTCGGCTAGACACTTCATTGGAATCTGAACTCGACATGACTCAAAAGTTTTGAAATCCTACAAGTGCAAACAGGCAAAAGTTAAACACTTTTGGAAAAAAATTTCGAAGTTTAGTTTGTTTTATCGAAGTTTGCTTAAGACCCGAGTCTCATTTTGGTTTTAAAATGGTTTTTGAAAACCAGGTGTTTGTTTGAAAATAATCCCACTTTGGGGTGTTTACAGCCCCTCCCCCCCTAGTCCTCGCTCTGCCCTTTTTCCAAACCATGTCATTCGACAACACCTTTTGGTACGCTCATGGAACAATTTTCAGACAAATTTTAAGTCTCATATCAATCTGGATCTTTTCATGGAAACAAAGTTCTCGCAAGAATCCTCCAAATCTGCTTAACCCTCATAATATTAATTCTCATATTGTAACCTCAAACCGCCATGGCCTTGATCAAAATAATCAAACCAGTCATGAGTCAACTTCGAATGAAGGATGATGATCTTTTGGTCATGATGTAAAACTGGAGGCCGACCTTTTTTGAACAAATCTGACCCAAGCAATTTAGACCAATTTTCTGGGAATTGGTTTAGCTCTTTAATACCGTTCTCACATGCATCAATACTTAAGTTCATGAGAGAAATGAACTTGCCAACTTTCCTTCAACCGCTGTGACGCAAGTGCGACGCTCCATCACGCTATTTGTCACTTGCCAACTTTCCTTCAACCGACTCCACCAGTAATCCCAACTAGACAACTCCGGTTGCAGTCGGCATTTGGTTTAGTCTTTTCTTTTCAAACCGAAGGGTGTGTCTCTTGAGAGTCGAACTCGCAACCCATATGAGGGGTAAGATGCTCTACTGTTAAGCCATTTGGATGTTTGTGATTATGAATGGAAAAGAATTATATAAAAACTTTAATAAGGGTGACTTTGGAGTTGTTGGTTTTGATTCTGAGCCAGTTTTAAAAAATCATGAACCATGATGAAACTAAGAGGTCCCAGGTTTCCGTGATGATTCATCCAGTTCTGGTTACCGATAGTTCTACGACCGGTTCTGTTCCAGTTCCAACCGCCAAGCCGATTACAAACCGGCCATGTCTACTCTCAACAGCCACATGAGATTCCTCTTATAAGTTTCAGGACCTCCGCACTTGATTATTCCATCAAGTCACCATTTAAGGGGGCTATTTGCCCCACCCCAAAAGCGTTTTTAGATCAGCCATTCATGACATTAGTACCCCGAGCTCCATGTATAGACTTTAAGTTAATTTTTGAAATTTCGGGTGGTGTGTACGCCCACCTCGACTCAATGTGGATTCACCATTGGCCAGGATTGTTCAAACCCCTCTCACGGGAAGTTCTCTTTGAACTGTATACAAATGTGAAATGGTAAATTAAAGCTTAAATAACTTGTCTCTATTTCCTATACGTATTTTCATCTGGTGTCTGCATGAAAAAACAGATTTTTAATATCGTAGCACATATTTTCTGTAACTCATAGTTTCTACACGTTGATATACCTGCTTTACTTCTCGATTCTTCATGCTACCATTAGTGGTAGATCTAGAAACTGTTGGACTGAAAATCTTATAGGTGGCGCGATTTTTTAGTAGTTGGCATTCGAGAGATTAACATCTTGAAAAGAAGGTTAGGATAGCGCTATTCTTTGAAGCATGATAAACACTAACTTTTAGGTTTATTTGCTCCTATGGGTGTCAAATACCAAATGTAATGGATATGACAAATACCTTCAGGATCCAACGAAGACCCTCACTTCATCTTACACAAATTCAACCGAGTCGTACACAAATCGACAAAATAAAGATGATGATATTGCAAACCCAATTAGTGCTACAATTGGACTTGCAAGTTCTCTTAGAAATTAAGTTGGAAATGACTGATACAATGAGAGAAAAGTTGGATGAATCTTATTTACAACACTACTATATATAGATATTGTGAAGATGTAACTCATGGTATGTTATTAATTAGCATAATTACCACTGAAGAAGGTGGCTCTTAATGCCACAACATGGATGCTAAATACTCAAGAGTTACATCCATTTCATGTGCTACTAATGAGCACATTATCACTCAAGTAAATGAGTATTTATGCAAAAATATGGCTGAAAAATTCTCAAGACTTACAACCACTACATGTGATATTAATGGTTATAATTATCAATTTAGAAGGTGGCTATTAATGCCAAAAATATGGCTGAAAATGCTAATAAGTTTTCACCACTACATGTGCTACTAATAAGCACAACTGTCACTTAAGTGGATATTAATACCACAAAATGACTGCACTCATAACCTTCACCAAATATATATTTTGATATTTTGAAAATACACCAAACAATCCCAACTATTTTCAAAATATATTTGAAAAAATCATCATTTTAAAAATCTTATAGTTTCGATAAAGGTATCTCATGATTTAAACATTTACCTAACAAACCATGAGTTTCACTTAACCAAATTAAATAGTAGACAAGCGATGAACTATCCAATCCATTTGAACAAATGTGCATATTACATATAAGATTTTGTTGCCGGTATATTTCATGTTTCAATTGTCACATTTTTATAGGCCTTATATTTGATATCCTTTTTCATGAGTGTTGTAAGAGTCAAGCCCAATACTCTAAGAAGTGGCCCTAGTTCATACTAACATAGGTAGATTCTATAAAAAAGTGCCCTATATAAGTACTTTAGTATATATGTATATATGCTATTGGTCTATTTAGACCAAGACTCAACCGGTTCTTTCATGTTTTGGGAATACCTTTTCCTTTGGATATTTATTTAGTTGATACTTACAATCAATCTAATGATGTGTTTTACTCATTGAACTCATGCTTAATGCTACTCAAGTGCTGGAATAGACCTACCCATTGTGATATTTTAATATAAATAGTCTCATCCCTATTGATGTTTTCCTTACACCAAATTCCTTGTTAATCCTTTTGTCAAAGGATCTTCAAGATTCTTGTTTTCGTTCCTTTATATAAATAACATAGATCACCCATTGTAATCAAATCTAGTTCGCATAACTACGTATGTGATAGTCGATGTAATGTCAAGACTTTCCGTTTTTACCTTTGGTTGTATGTCTATGACAAGTGTTGATCGACCATCACAGTGATACTTTGTGATTGGTGCCAAATAGTTTTGGTCATAATTGGTAATCTTCATGAAGAATGTTTCTAAGTCATTCAAATTCCTTGCCCTGTCAGAAATAGAGCCATAAATTCTGCGGTATATCCACGTGAGTTGGCGACATGTATGTTTGTTCCTTAGATCAAGTAAGAAATAGACACCTTTAAGAGTGAACATTGATAAACCCCATTTAGTAGAGTTTTTGTACCAACCACTTATTTGCATCTATAATATCCTTCTAAGCTGAAGGAGTCTTTCATATCAAACTTAGATGTGAGAAAAGATTTTGTTCTTATCACAATATCATTACAAGTACCAAAATAAGCATGTCATCCACATATAAACATATGATTACACATTCACCATTCATTAATTTAGTGTAAACACATTTATCAACTTCAATAGAAGTAAAACCATCATCAATCAATATTTGATTAAATTTTTCATGCCATTGTTTTGGTGCTTGTTTCAAACCATATAAGGATTTGAGAAGTTTACAAACTTTATTTTCTTGACCACGAATTACACATCCTTCAAGTTGTGTCATATAAATTTCTTCTTCTAAATCACCATTTAAGAAAGCAGTTTTAACATCCATTTGGTGAATAACAAGTTTGTAAATTGAAGCCAAGGCTATCAAAATCCGAATTGAAGAAATTCTAGTCACACAGAGCAAAGGTATCAAAATAATCAATTCAAACATAATGGTCACAAAACTCTTCTATACAACATAACAGGATACAGTATAAAAATCATTTTCAAAAGATTTCACTTTCTTTGTCTTTTACTTCCTTCTCAAATCCTCATACGAAGTTATTCACAATAATTTCCTCAAGAAATATTTTCTAAAATGAATATTTTCTTTGATCTTGATTTCCGAGATTTCAAAGGAAATATATGTTCTAAAAAAATTCATCATTTTTAGTTTCCATTATTGTATTATGATCAAGCAATACGCGTCATCACAAAACAAGGAATCTATAAGCTTTGTTATTTCAGCATAACCAATAAACATACAATCGAAGTTTTGCTCCTATTTTTCTTTTCTTAGATCCTTACTAGCATTACCTTACAGACCCCAACACTTTATAAGGCTTCTCCCCAAAGATTATCTAAAGGAACTAACTAACTAGCATTGCATTCATCATTTCTTTTAATGTTCTATTTTTTCTTTCTACCACACCATTGATTTAGCCATTTTATGCAATTTTCTAAAATTCACATGTCCCAAACGAAAATGCTATAAATTTGACAAGTCAATAATATAAGCAGAAACAACATCCTTATTATTGAGATTGATCTTGAGCTTGAACATATCTTGATAAATTTCAAACAACATAAGATGAGCATGGACGAAATCATCATTGTCTCCTCTATTATAGACAAATTTCCTCTTCCTTAAAAAGATTTTAAAAGAACTTTGAAACATTATAAAAAAGATATTTTTCTTGAGCAATTAGTTAATCATCTTAGGCTTGAGGAAGAATATCGAAAGCAAGATGATTCTAAAGATCAATGTAGTCAAGAGAATTATCTTCTTCTTATGTTTCAAAGTTCTTTTAAAATCTTTTCAAGAAAGAGGAAGTTTGTCTATAATAGAGGAGATAATGTTGGTTTTGTTCATGCTAATCTTATGTTTTTTGAAATTATTCAGGATCCATTCAAGCTCAAACAATTGCTCTATGACGGATCTACCATCAACCATCTACCATCTTCTAATTATTGAAACGGATAATAAGGAATTTCTTTCTTATAGCATCTTCCATTATATACCTCGTTTCAAGTTTGTCCCATAAGTCCTTTGTACATTGCAAACCCAATTAGCGCTATAATTAGACTTGCAAGCTTTCTTGAAAATTAAGTTGAAAAGAACTCATACAATTAGTGAAAAGTTGGATGAATCTTGTTTACAATACCACTATATATAGACATGGTAAAGATGTAACTCATGATATGTTATTAATTAGCATAATTACCACTCAAGAAGGAGACTCTTAATGCTATAATATGGATGCTAAATGCTCAAGAATTACATCCATTTTATGTGCTACTAATGAGCACATTATCACTTAAGTAAATAAGTATTTATGCCAAAATATGTCTGAAAAATTCTCAAGAGTTATAGCCACTACATGTGCTACTAATGATTACAATTATCACTTAAGAAAGTAGCTATTAATGCCACAAACATGGCTCAAAAAGACTCAAGAGTTACTATCACTACATGTGCTACTAATAAGCATAATTATCACTTAAGAAAGTGGCTATTAATGTCACAAACGTTACTGAAAATGCTAATCAGTTTTAGCCACTACATGTTCTACTAATAAGTATAATTATCATTTAAGTAAGTGGCTTTTAATGCCACAACATTGCTGCACCCATAACCTTCATCAAATATATATTTTGGTATTTTGAAAATACACCCAACAAAAACTCTTTTAGTGGTGTGGCGAATAGTCCCTTGAATGGTTTATGATGGGGTGAACATGTATTATAACCCATGGATTGCACCATAAGCATAAACTTTAAGTTAATTTTTGAAATTTTGGCTGGGGCAAACACTCCACCTTCGCTCAATGTAGATCTACTACCGACTACAATATATTAATAGGAGAGTCAGGACATTCAT
Source organism: Brasenia schreberi (assembly GCA_036023115.1). Taxonomy (NCBI): domain Eukaryota; kingdom Viridiplantae; phylum Streptophyta; class Magnoliopsida; order Nymphaeales; family Cabombaceae; genus Brasenia; species Brasenia schreberi. The sequence continues at coordinate 11,486,425 of JAYKKT010000071.1, read as the reverse complement.
CTGGTTTTGGTCTCCCTATTATAACAAAAAATGGGCCTTTCAGCACGGCTAAAGTAATCTTGAAAGAATCTTAAAATAACACAAAACATGCACCAAGAACATTGGCCCAATGGGAGGGTGCTTTAGTTCCGTTGGTGCTGATGGGGAGTCCGACTCTCTGAGGGTGCATGTGTGTGTTATGCTTCAGCCTCTTCTTGTGACAAAAAACAAACAAGCATGAAACAACATTAGTTTAATGTAGTATAATTTAATTGATTTATGTAGATAAGAGAAAGTACCCCCACATATGCACACCTTTATTTACAGAAAAATGCAAAACAAAAGGAAAATAAGATTGCTAACTTAGTTCAAGAGAGAAAAAGACGATCCTTATTTTATGTGGATCCTTAATTGGGTCTATCAGCCTGTCATAATCATCTATCTCTCTATTGACTCTCAATGTTAAGTATGATGGCTTATAGTAAACAATTTGCAGAACAGATTGCTAAAAAGCTTATTAAATATATGATTAAGATGCATGGTTTTGCATTAAGAAACAACAAATTAAGAGTATAGATACGCTCGTCTACTATTGGCTCTGAACACAAGGGCCTTAGCGGCTGATTTTTTATGGCGAGTGGCTCCAATCTCATGCATCCTATTCCTACGCAGAGTGAGTTACCTAAAAGAAAAGAAATGTTACGTTGGGGCTTTGTAAATTTTCAGATGGACAATTCACATAAGGATGACCATAATTCAGTTTTAATCGAAAATCGAACCGACTCAAACCGTATTTTTTAGTTCGATTTGGGTCTGTATAATACTGGTTCGGGTTCGGTTTAGTTTTTAAAAAGATTTCAGTTTTTGGTTTCATAAGATCCAGAACTGAATCAACTGAAAAACCAAATTACATTCCACAAATTCCCTCCCCGTGCCCTAATTAATTCCTCGCCTTCTCACCCTCTCTCTATATATATGAGGAAAAGAGAAACACATCTCTCTCTTCCTCGGTATAATTGAGGGAATTAGAAGCTTCCAAAGCTAGGATTGACTGGGCCCTGGATGTGGGCAAACGAAAAAGTGGTTTGGAAAGAGATTTCGTCGAGGTTTTTGACCGATTAGAATATGCTGATAACAGGTCATATAACAGATACATTGTTGAGGAGATATGCAGCAGAGTTGTTATTTTTGAAGATGTTGTTGAGGAGATATGCAGCAGAGTTGTTATTTTTGAAGATGTTCCCAGATTATGCACGAAGGGTGCTGATGGCATGGCAAATTTAACCAGAGAGATTGAAAAGGATGCTGGAGGAAGTCTCCCACTTGAGGTATACCTGGTTTCTTATGTGAAGATTGATTACTTGTATGACATTTTTTCCATCGAAAAAGAAACACTGTTGCTTATATTCGGTGATCAAGACTCTTACGCTGTTCACTTTTAAACATTTAGGATCAACCATCTTTTATCTGCCCAGACACTAAATATGAGAAAGGGATGGCCACGTGAACCATAAAAACCTGAAAGCCAATTCGATGCCATCGGAAAGTCTGAAGTCCAATCTGAATACTATTTTCTGTACCTATTATCACTTTTCAAGAGACAGAGATACCAAACCGAATGATTTACCTATTGAATTCGGTTCGGTTTGAAATAACGAATCAAACACTGATGCTCATCCCTACACAGAGAGAGTTATGATCTCTAAGAACAAATCCATGCGCCGTACACTGAAGGGAATACCTTAAGAGTCGGCTTGAAGAAGCGTGTTGAGTTACTCGAAGGGTTTTTTGCATGGTAAATTCTTCATGTCACCTCCAAGACAATGTATTGAAGAGGAGTTGACGGGGTCAATAAATGGGAGACAGCGTGTGGCCTTTGACGCATACGGTAATATTGGACTTGGGCAGATTATGATATGAAGTACATAATAAAGTAAAATAGATTTTCTTTAAAGGTTTTTTACTTTTTTCAAAATGAAGCATGTCATGACATCTAAGAAAAGAGCCCTTCTTCTTACATTTCATGAATGCGGTATTGGGGCCAAAAGTGGCCATAACTTAAATTTCTCACTTATTTACTTGAGCCAAATTTTGAAACACTGGTTTTTACCTCTCATAGGTGATTTTATTTTCAAGTTGTAACATTTACAATTATAAGTGAATTGCAACTTATGCAGTTTTTCATAATCACTATGTTTTTCGTATATAACATTCACTATAGTATGTTTCACACTAAAACTCTAAGCATATATGAAACCCATGTGTGTAACATGTGTTTTAAAAAGATACCTTTTGTCAAGAGATCAACTGACATATCATTTGTTGACATATAAGATATATATATCTCATTCATCTTAACCATATCATGAACATAGTGATATTTAATCATTATATGTTTGCTTCTACAACTATCAGTTCTACTCTTAATAAGAGTAATTGCTGCACAATAATCACAATAAATGACAATTGACCCATTGGCTTATGTCCAACTTCAAATCACATATGAAGCAACTTATCCAAACAATATTCATTACAGTCATACTACAAGCAACATACTTAGCTTTTTGTATATGCAACACTACAACCCTGTTTCTTACAAGCCTAAGAAATAACAATACCTCCAAATAAAAATATTTGATCAGAAGTTGATTTGCAGTCATCTTTGGTCCCAACAAAGTTATTATTTTAGTATCCTACCACTTTTAGTTCGTTCGCTTGAAAACAAAGTTTTAAATCTTTTGTTTCTTTAAGATATCTCAAAATCCTTTTTCAAAGTTATCTAATGCAATCAATTAGGATTATTTTGATATCTACTCACAAGACCAACAACAAAGCTAATATTTGATCTCATACACAACATATCATACATCAATTTACCCACAACTTATGCATAAGAAACATTAAGGTTGTTTTCCTACTAACTAGGACAATCAACCTTACTTAATTTAACCCCATTAGCAATGAATGTAATTGTAGGTTTGCAATTATCCATTCCAAATTTCTTAATGATATAATCAATATATCTATCTTTATTCAAACATAAAAGTTTAGATTATCTATTACGAGAAATCTTTATGCCTAGAATATAGGATGCTTCTATCATATCCTTCATTTAAAACTTTGAGTTTAACCATAAATTAATTTTGATAATAATCTAATTGTCATTCCCAATCAACAATATGTCATCTACATATAAAGATAGAAAAAGAAAGTGATTCCTACTATTCCACACATATACATAGCTAATTCAAGTTCATTAGCTATAAACTAAAGTTTTAAAATGATATTTTAAAAAGTTAAATACCTATATACTTTATCTTTCTGACTTACAACAATATACACTTATGGTTGCTACATATAAATGATTTCATCTAAATCATCATTTAGAAAAATAGTTTTACATCCAGGTGATGTAAATCGAAATCATAATAGTAGAAATAGTTAGAATATTCTTAATAGAGATGTAAATTTCATAATAGAAAAATATGTCGCTACATAATTTATCCCCTCTTTTTGCGAAAACTCCTTTACAACCAACTTTGCCTTAAATTTGTTGATTGTTCAAACGACTTTATATTTTTTTTTAAGAACTCATTTACAGTCAATGACTTTTCATGTTTTTGGCAAACCTCGCAATTCCCAAACTTGATTTTTCTCTATGAATTCAATTTTCTCATCCATTACTTTTTCCCAGTTTGTTGATTCAAATAAGTTAATAGCCTATTGATATGAAAGTTATCAATCAACTCATCTAAATCCACTTAAATTACATATTTTTTCTACAAGGTAAGTACCTTAATCCTTTAAGTAGGAAAGTGTGACTCTAAAACTTTTATGTCCACTTAAAGTTTGAGTTTGTTGAAGTAAGTTATTTGGATCGAAACCTATGGATTCAAATGGTGATGGATCTAGATCAACTAGATCATCAATGTTCTCATCATCATTTTCAAGAATGTTATTCTTAGTATCTTCTAAGAATTCAATATTTTTACTCTCTATTAAACTGTGATCCTTGTAATAAAATTTATATCCCTTAAACCTTAGGGTATCTAATAAAAGTACACTTAAAGGACCTACTATCTAGTTTATCTCTAGACTCATCAAGAATCATGATATGTGTAATAGATACCTATCTCTTAAGATAACTAAAGTCTAGTTTTCTTCTAAACTATATCTCATATAATGTAACATATACAACCTTACATGATACTTTATTTAATAAATACGTGATTGTAGTTGCTACTTTTAAAAAAATCCTTAGAAGAGAAGCATTTATTAATATGGTCCTAGTCATATTGAATAAGATCCTGTTATATCTTTTTGCTATGTCATTTTGTTGAGGTGTTAGAGATACCAAAGTCTTTACAATATTTAAATTTTTTTGTAAAGGTGTATTCACCACTTTGATCAAACTTTAAGACTTTAATTGTCTACCTAAATTTGTTTTCAACTTATTTCTTATATTCTTTAAATATTTTAAGTCTCTCAGATTTATGTACTAAGAGATATAAGTATGCATATCTCAAATAATCATCGATGAATGACCTTCTCACGATAAGATCTTACCTTAAAGGATCTATATAAATATGTGTGAATGATTTCTAATAGGGTTGTTACCTTAATTATTTCTTTAGAAAAAGATTTTTTAGTCATTTTCCTTTGTATACTGGCTTCACACTTATTTAAAGTATTTTCTTCAAACTTAGGTAATAAGTTAAAGTTAGTTAATTTTCTAAATTTATTCATACTTATATCTCCTAAGCCTTTATGCCATACATTTAGATCAATAATAAATGCACAATCAATATAAGTTGAAGAACTTTCATTATCAACAACGTTTAATTTGAACAAATCATGCTCAGAATCAACTAAACCATAAAAAGTTATCCTACCTTCTTTTCCCATAATGACTTTTCTAGAGACAAACAAGACCTCAAACTATTTCTTTATCAAGGTAGGGACGAGCACAAGATTGCTTCAAATAGAAGGCAAAATGAATACATCAGTAAGTACAAGTACAAAAATGATAAAGGACCCAACTCCAATGACATCAAGAAAAAAATTATTTTTCATGTAAACACGTTGCTCCCGAAGTTTGTATTCCTTCATATTTATAGCTCCCTTTTTGCTCTTTGAGATATACCAGATGATCGAGAGTTGATCTATCAACCATTAATAGGGCAGTCCATGTAGAGGCACTCAGAAATAACGCAAATTGCATTCTCCTTCTTTGCTAGGCCATGACATTGGGTGTTTTCATTGTTGTTCCTCTTGTGTTGCGGTAGTCCCGTTTGTACCACTCCATCTTGTCACGGTTTAAGCATTTAATCTCAGAAGCGGATTTCTGTGATGTCTTGAAAAAGTAACCACCTAATTATTTTTGCCAAAAATTTTATTTAGTTTTTTTTTATTTTGGTTGTTCCTATAGCTTGACCCTAAATAATCTTCAACAATTAACAATTTTTCTCTTTTATTATTGTTTATATGTTCTTATTTAATTTATAGTTTCAAGGGGATTTTCAAAAGGGTAAAGTCAGACCCAAGTCTAAGGGCTATTCCAGGAAGGGGAAAGAGTGTTTAGGATAGTGAATATCTGCATTGGTTCAACGATGATTGATTTTTCTATAGGTAAATCCCTAGTCATTATCAACATTTGGTTTACATGTTCAACTACATTATCCCTTATTTTATTTTATAAGAATTATATTTTTCAAGGAATAGTTGTACATGAGTTTAGCAATAGTATCATATTTGGTTGTTAAAGAATCAAACAAATCTTTAGCGGTCTCGAATTCCTGAAAGACCCTAATCAAGTCATACTCCATATAAGTTAACATAATAGTCCTGGTTATAATATTATCTTTTAGAAAAGTCCTATATTTTTCTTTTTCATACTCTATTGCATTTAACGTATGAGTAAAACAATTTCCCTAAGCACATAAACAATACCCTCTAATGTTAGGGCCAACAAGATTATTCTTTTCAACATTTGAAAATATAGGTCAGTTAAGTCTTTTTTAATAATTTGAAAAAGATAACAAAAAGAAGGTCGGAATATTTCAAGTGGAAAACAATAACTTAGCAACCGATATGAAACAATAAGACATTTTCTAATAAATAATTAATATAACATAATCGGACATTAAATTATAATATCCAAAATATCCAAGTACTAACTGCAAATATTTTGAAGCACCTATCACTAATATCAAACGAAATGAAGGTACCATTTTGAAAATAAGTAAAATCTAAACAGGTTCAATAATTTCAAACAAGTTTGGGGTTAAAATAGTAAAATTGCCTTGTTTGCTCCTGTAGTTTTTCTGTTTAGCTAATGGGTAGACCAATAATTTCATTTGTTTGTCCATTTTGGTAATTTAGTCAAGATTTCAGGGATAGAACAACAAAATTATGTTTCTAGTTATTCAATAATTTGAATACACATACTTAGTGTGAGCTTTTCAGACACGATACTATCTCAAAATGACACAATATAGCTTAATGTTGATATTGCAGAATGTGCCATATGAGACACCACATAGTTGGGCGGTCGGTAAGGGCAATATCGAGTGTGGCTCTGTATGCACTCATACCATCGTGCAACCGATAAGTGTCTCAACCAAGATCAAGGTAAGTGGTTTCTCTCATTTGGGTAGCATTGAGCAAGACAAAATTGTTTACCTGCGTCTCACTACTACCAATACCACTATCCCCTGATTCAACCTCAATTGCACATTTGGCTAGCATGGCCATAAGCTTGTCCCATTTTGGGTAGAAGCACATCCGGTGTGGCCCGTTGTAGATGAAGCATTGACCTTAAGGTTGGTTCCCACCGGAACTACCATTGCCTAGCCCTTTTTAGCCATAAGAGAATCAGGTTGCACCATTAACATGAGTAGTGGGCTTCAGCTGCTGCTGTGGGTGGGTGTGCCTTACTCCCCATCTGCCCCTTTTTTCCCTTTCACCTCCTTGGGTTTCCTTTTCATTTCTTAGAAATGTTGGCCTCCTTCCTGTTTCACACTCTCAACCTTGCGGATCTCATTGGGGTTCCTCCATTTCATATTGGTGAGAGGCCACAGTTGAAGCCCTTCAACAAGTAGTACATTTTATCGGTCTCGGTCATGTCATAAACCTCTAATAGTAAGTCGCTGAAATGTCGCATATACTCCAAAAGAGTACCAGTGTACTTGAGCTACTCTAGATGCTCACGGGCTCTCTAATTGCAATTTGTTAGTGTGAAATGTCTTCAAAGCTTGACCTTCATTTTACTCCAAGTTGAGATATGCTCTCAACCCATTTCCACGGATGAGGTCCACACTATTTGCCACCATAACTTGGCATCGCCGGTTAAGAAGAGAGTGGCCACGGTGACCATATGTTGCCTGGTTACCTTTGTAGCTTAAAAGTATTCTTCCATGTGTGGGATATTTCTGTCTGATCCTTGCCGGTTTCATGCTTCTGTCGACCTCCCGATTTTTTGATCGTATTTCTCAGGTACACTACAGCAGAAAGAAAACAACAAAGGTATGTGATTTTGTTTGAGGTTTCCTCTCAGTGGGGTTTGTCTAGGAATTTCTGTGTGTTTACTTGCCTACGCTGCTCTCTATTTATAGAGCAACGTGTGCTCTAATCTTTCCCAGATTTTCTCACTAGGCTTTCCTATCATGGAGCCCTTTATCCGGATTGTTACCGTTTTATTCGGAAACTGTCTGACGGTTTTGGCTTTTGATGGCCATTACGACCATTCTTTCCGCATCCCGTCTACAGATAATGGCTGGTTGGTGAGTCCAGCCGTTTTTGTATTGGGGTTGTCGAGAATGGCCATTTCCTTACATCTCTCACTTGGCCATTTGAGCCAAGTGAGCTGACATACTGGTTTTCCTCCCACTTTTGTGGGGTTTTCCATGAATACTACTACAATCACTACCCGTTGTATGGTTATTTACCTACATAACTATCAAACATATCTCAAACCCATGTTCACAACATATTTTGAGAAAAGCTCCTCTGTTATGCCTTTGGTCAAGGGGTCTGCCAACATATCATTTGTTGGCATGTATGAGATGGATATTTTCTCTCATAACCATATCATGAATATAGTGGTATTTAACTATTATATGCTTGCTTTTGGAGCTATCAACTCCACTCTTGATAAGAGTAATTGCTGCGTTGTTGTCACAGTAAATGATAATTGGCTCGTCGACTATCTCTAGGTTTAAATCTCGTATGAAGCATCTTATTCAGACGACACTCATTACAGCCATATAGCATGCCACATACTCAGCTTCCTGTGTATGCAATGTTTCACAACATTGTTTCTTACATGCTCAAGAAACAACACCACCTCCAAATAAGAATATTTGTCCCAAGGTAGATTTGCTGTTATCTTTGCTCCCAGCAAAGTTAGTATCTAAGTATCCTACCACTTTGAGTTTATCTGTTTGAAAACACAGTTTCAAGTCTCTTGTTCCTTTCAGATATCTTAAAATCCTTTTTACAATTATCCAATGTTGTCATCTAGAATTACTTTCATATCTACTTACAACACCAACAGCAAAGCAGATATCAGGTCTTGTATAGAGCATAACATACATCAAGCTACCCACAACTTGTGCATAAGGAACGTTAGGCTTATTGTCTCCTTCATCGAGATAATCAACCATACTTAGTTTAACCCTTTTGCAACGGGTATAACAACATAATTTCATTCACCCATTTTGAACTTCTTGAGAATATAGTCAATATATCTCTCCTAACTTAGGCATAAGAGTTTAGATTCTCTATCTCGAGAGATCTTTATACCTAGGATATAAGATGCTTTTCCCATATCCTTCATTTCGAACCTTGAGTTTAACCATGACTTGGTTTTGACAATCATCTTATTTTCATTCCCAGTCAACAATATGTCATCTACATATAATGATAGGATGACAAAGTGACTCCCACTGGTCCAAACATATACACAATGATGAAGTTCATTAGCCACAAACCCAAGTTCTATAATATTATTTTGAAAAGTCAAATACCATTGGCGAGGTGACTGTTTTAGGCCATATAGGGATTTTCTCAACCTATATTCTTTATCTTCTTGGCCTTCAACTATATATCCTTTGGGATGTTGCATGTATATGATTTCATCTAAATCTCCATTTAGAAAAGTTGTCTTTACATCTAATTGATGTAAGTCCAAATCATAATATGCAGATATTGCCAGGATAATCCTTATGGATGCAAATTTTGCAACTAGGAAATATGTTTCAACATAATCTATCCCCTCTTTATGCGAAAAACCCTTTGCAACCATCCTCGCTTTAAACTTGTCAATTGAATAATCAACCTTATATTTCTTTTTCAGAATCCATTTATAGCCTATGACTTTTCTTCATTTTAGCAAATTAGTCAATTCCCAGACTTGCGTTTTCTCAATGGATTCAATTTCCTCATCTATAGCTTTCCCCCAGTCTGTTGCTACCGATGAGTTCATAGCTTGCTGATAAGTCAAGTTATCAGTAAACTCATCTAAACCCATCAAATTACACACTTCTTTTGTAAGATAAGTGTGATAATCCTTTAAGTAAGATGATATGGCCCTTGGCCTTTTATGGCTACTTAAAGTTTCGGTTGTTTCAAGGTCTTTTATGGGTTCATATGATGATTAATTTAGGTCTGCTAGATCGCCAGTATACTCATCATTATTTTCCAAGATGTCATTCTTAGTATCTTCTAAGAATTCAACATCTCTACTCTCTATTAATCTATGGTCCTTATGATAAAACTGATATCCCATTGAACCTTTAGGATATCTGATGAATATATACCTAAAGGACCTACTGTCTAGCTTATCTCTAGACTGATCAAGGATCTTTACATGTGTAATAGATCCCCACCTCCTAAGATGACCTAAGTTGGGTTTTCTTCTAAACCATACCTCATATAGTGTAGTGAATACAACCTTACATGGTACTATATTAAGTATGTATACAACTGTACTTACTGTTTCTCCCCAAAATATCCTTGGTAGAGAGATATAAATTAATATTGACCTTGTCATATTCAATAAGGTCACGTTATATCTTTCAGTTGCACCATTCTGTTGAAGTGTCTTAGGCATTGTATTTTGCTTTTCAATACCAAAGTCTTTACATAATTCTAGAAATTCTATAGAGGTATACTCACCTCCTCTATCTGATCTTAAACTTTGATTGAATGAAATTTTATAGAGGTATATTCACCTCCTCTATTTGATCTTAAACTTTGATTGAATACCCCAATTGATTTTCAACTTCTTGCTTATATTCTTTAAAAGCTTCAGATGCCTCAAATTTATGTGATAGGACATATAAATACGTATATCTTGATTAATCATCGATAAAGGTTATAAAATAAACTTTTTCACGATATGACCTTACTCTAAATGGTCCACAAAAATTCATGTGAATGACCTCGAACAGGATTGTTGCCCTTGTTGTCTCTTTGGAAAAAACTTTCCTTGTCATTTTTCTTTTCATACAAGCTTCACACTTGCTGAAACTATTTTCCTCAAATCTTAGCAGTAGGTCAAAGTTGGATAATTTCTTCAACTTTTATAGACTTATATGCCCAAGACATTTATGACATACATTTACATCAACATTAAAGGCACAATCAATATAACCACTTTGCCAAGAATAGTCCATGTTCTACATTGACATCGGGTGTACTATGGCATACATTAATGTCAATTATTCTTTTTATACATTGACATTTTGGCACATTTCAGTTTGAATAGTCCATGTTCTACATTAAATTCTTTAGAGAAAAATATTCTCCCATGTTTCCCCATAGTCACTTTGCCAAGAATAAACCTAACCTCAAAACCTTTCTTTACTAAGGCAGGAACCAAAATCATATTACGCCTTATAGATGACATAATCAATACATCAGTCTGTACAACTGATGTGCCTTGTACAAAAATTCTAAAGGACCTAGTACTCAGAATATTCGAGAAAATATTATTTCTCATGTACACCCGATGTTCTCCTAATTTGTACTCCTTTAGATCCATTACCTCTTCCTTAGTCTTTGAGATATGTATGGTAGCTCCAGAGTCAATCCACCAATCAGTCACCGGGTGGTCCATGTAGAGACATTCCTATATCACACAGATTATGTCATGCTTATTTGATTGTTCGCATTGTGGGTTGTTTTCTTCACCTTTCTTATTACGACAATCCATCTAATAGTGTCCCATGTTTTCACAGCTAAAACACTTGACTCGAAAAGTAGTTTTCTGCATTTTCTTAAAAGATTAGTTGTCTTTTTTGTTATTTTTGCCAAACTTTTTGTTTGGTTTATTTCTCATTTGGTTGGGTTTAGAGCTAGACCCTATCTCATCTTGTACTACTAGCAATTTTTCCTTCTTGTTTTTACATATGTTCTTGCTCTATTGCTAGTTTCAGAGGTAATTCAGAAAGGTTGATTTCTAACTCTAGTTTGAGGGCAGTAGTGACTATGTTCCATGACGGGGGAAGATTGTTCAGTATTGTTGATATCTACATCGGTTCTGGGATGACTGATTTTGCCACATCTAGGTCCCTAACCATTACCACCATATGGTTTACATGTTCTACTACGTTATCCCCTTCTTTCATTTTGAATGAATTATATTTTGTAGTAGCAGTTGGACATGTAAATTAGGAGTTGTATCATATTTGGATATTATAGAATCAAACATGTCTTTGGTGGTCTCGAATTCTTTGAAGACCCTTATGAAGTTAGACTCCATGTATGTCAACATTACAGTTCTTGATATTGCATCGTCCTTTAAAAATATTTTATATATTTGTATCTGTTGTTCGGTTGTATCTGGTGGTGGCGGACACACGGTTTCCTTTATGACATACTCTACACCTTCAAGTGTTAGAGCAAGCGAAATTATTCTCTACCATGTTTGGAAGTTTATACCGTTTAACTTTTCGGTTTTTGCCAGTTCCGATACAAATACTCTAGAGTTCATTTTCATGTGTTTGGCAATTATAACAATTACACAGTTTAAGTAGAAAATATTTAACAATCAAAAGAACACACATAACATAAATTTGGTTAGCATGATGTAGAATATCGTAAAAATGAGCTGAAAATAACTCATTTTTAATATAGAAGCAAACTAGGATAAATCTGTAAATTTTCCAAGAAATTTCTGCCTTTCATAATTTTCCAAAATACCAGGGGTAGAACGATAATTTTATCTATCTGTCTGGTTTTGTAATTTTTAGAAAAGACCAAGTATAGAACAGTAAAATCAGCTATTGGTATTTTTGAAAAATTTATAACTAATCAGGGGTAAATTTGTAATTTTGCCTCATAGTTTTCTAGGTGCTTTAAAAGCGCGGAGGAGGGAGAGAGAGAGAGAGAGCGGGAGAATGATAGAGAGAGAGGGAGGGCGGTTTTGGTCGTTCCGTCTCCTAGCCCGTGACCTTCTGTTGCCTTTTCCACTATAGTCATCCTTTAGCCACCTGGGCGAGGAATCCTCCAGTCACTGCGACCTTCTTCGATCGTCTGATGTCTTACAACCGATCTCTGGCCTTCTGGTCGAGTTTTCGCTGGTTGTTTTCCTTCTTTTTTAGCCTGTTCTTATTTTAAAACCGACCTTTGGCCTTTGGTTGAGGTTCTATCGGCTATTAGCTCTTTTTTTTTCAGCCTATTTTTTGCCCTGTCTTGACTCAAGTAGGTTCCTTTGCCTTGTCTCGACCCAGGCGAGGTTTCTCTATCCTATATCGACTCAGGCGGGGTCTCTCTTCCCTATTTTGACTTGTAGGAAGTTTTTCCCTCTTTTGTATTTTTTTTTGTAATCTAACGTGTACCTATTTATAGGGTAAAAAACGAAGCTCTAATACCAAATGTGGGATATTTCAGTCTGATCCTTGCCGGTTTCCTGCTTCCGTCGACCTCTCTGTTTTTTTATTGTGTTTTTGAGGTACACTACAATGAAAAGAAAATAATAAAGGTATGTGATTTTGTTTGATGTTTCATCTCAATGGGGTTTGCTTGGGAAATTCTATATGTTTACTTGCCTATGTTGCTCTCTATTTATAGAGCAGCGTGTGCTCCAATCTTTCTCAATTTTCCTCACTAGGCTTTCCTATCACGGAACCCCTTTATTCGGACTGTTACCATTTTATTTGGAAACTGTCGGTGGTTTCGACTTTTGCTGGCCGTTATGGCCATTCTTTCCACATCCCGTCCACAAATAACGACTGGATTGCTAGTCCAACCGTTTTTGTGTTGGGGTTGCCGAGCATGGTCATTTCCTTACACCATGTCCCACACGAAGTTCCCTAAGAGCTTTTGAACTTGGTCCCCTTTAAAAGGCTTTCAGTTCGACAACTTTCAATCGACAGAAACACCGATCGGCAATAACACCTCCTAGTATCATAGTAGGAACCTGAGGTTCGATAACTAGTTCATAGGTAGTTCAACAAGCACTTGAGAGGCCTGAAACCTAGCATCAAGATGTTTTTGTTTGGAATGAATGCTCGCCATGAAGGCGTGTAGTTCTTCCATATACTACATCCTCACTAATATCATTGTTTCCGTGTTGAAGTCATCCCTTCATCACTAATGAGAAGTGGAGTTGGTGTTGATGACCCAATGATCTCTACAATGGCCTAGGGCGGTTTTTGCCTCCTTGCTTCTTGGTACGCAGCAACAACCGACCTTCTACTTCCTTGAGCAGCAGATTCACAGGTAACAGGTAAGAGGTTTGATTATTTTTCTGGTTTCCATACAACTAGTTTTCCATAGAGGGATTTCAGTGTTTTTCTATATTTTTTTTATTCTATGCTACTCTGTATTTATAGAGCAACACTTGCTCCTCCCTTCTCAAATTTCCTGGTTGGGCTTTCCTTTTAGCCCTTATCCAGTCGGTTAGAGAGCTCATCCATAACCAACTGACTGTTATGGATTAACTCTGTAACCGCCACCACAATTAACAGTTAGATGACGAGTCTAGCCGTTTCTGTGATAAGGTTGTCGAGAATGGTCACCTCGGCTTTACATCTCCCACTTAACTATTCAAGTCAAATGATCTAACATACTGGTTTTTCTCTCACTTTTGTGAAGTTTTCCTAGTAATGTCATTTCATGATTGCTATTGCAATCATTATCTGTTGTGTGGTTTTTACTTACACAATAATCAAACATATCTCAATCCCATGTTTGTAACATGTTTTGAGAAAAGATGATCTCTTATGCCTTTAGTCAAGGGGTCTGTCAACATATCTTGAGTTGACATGTATGAGATGGATATTCTTTTCTCATAACCATATCATGAACATAGTGGTATTTCACCATTATATGCTTGCTTTTAGAGTTGTCAGCTCCACTTTTGATTAGATTAATTGTTGCATTGTTGTCACAATACATGACAACTTGCTCGTTGGCTATTTTCAACTTCAAATCTCGTATGAAGCGGCTTATGCAGATGGTGCTTGTTGCACCCATACAACAAGCTACATACTCACCTTCTTTTGTATGTAATGCTACATAACCCTCTTTCTTATATGTTAAAGAAACAACTCTACCTCCAAATAATAATATTTGACTTGAGGTTGATTTGTTGTCGTCTTCATTCTCAACAAAGTTAGCATGTGAATATCCTACCACTTTTAGTTTATGTGCTTGAAAACACAATTTCAAGTCTTTTGTTCCTTTGAGATATCTTAAAATTCATTTCATAGCTATCCAATATTGTTATCCATGATTATTTTCATATTTGCTTACAAGAGCAACAATACAGCTGATATCAGGTCTTGTACATATCATAACATACATCAAGATACCTAGTGCTTGTGCATAAGAAATGTTGAGCTTATCCTCTCCTTCACTAGGATAATCAACCTTGCTAAGTTTTACCCCTTTTACAATAGATGGACAAGTAGACTTACATTCACCCATTTTAAACTTTTTGAAGATATAATCAATATATATCTCCTGACTTAGATATAGTAGTTTACATTATCTATCTCAAGAAATCTTTACACCCATGATATAGGATGTTTATCCCATATCCTTTATTTTAAATCTTGGGTTTAACTATGACTTAGTTTTCACAATTATCTCATTGTCCTTCCCAATCAATAAAATGTCATCTATATATAAAGATAAGATGACAAAGTGACTCCCACTGTTCCAAACATATGCATAGTGATCAAGCTCATTAACCACAAACTCAAGTTCAATAATGGCATTTTGAAAAGTCAAATACCATTAATGAGGTAAATGTTTCTGGTCATATAGGGATTTTCTTAATCTATATACTTTATCTTCTTGGCCTTCAACTATGTATCCTTCAAGCTACTACATATATATGATTTCATCTAAATATCCATTTAAAAAAGCAGTTTTTACATCCAATTGATGTAAATCCAAATCATAATATGTAGATATCGCCAGGATTATAATGATGGATGCAAACTTTACAATAGGGGAATTTGTCTCAACATAATTTATCCCCTTCTTTTACGAAAAACCCTTTGCAATCATCCTTGCTTTAAATTTATTAATTGAACAATCGATCTTATATTTCTTTTTAAGAACCCATTTGTAGCTTATGACTTTTCTTTCTTTTAGCAAATCAGTCAATTCTCAAACTTGATTTTTCTCAATGAATTTTATTTCTTCATCCATGACTTTCTCCTAGTCTACTACTTTAGATGAGTTTAATGTCTATTGATAAGTCAAGTTATCAATCAACTAATGTAAATCTACTGAATTACACACTTCTTTTGCAAGATAAGTATGATGATGTGACCCTAAGCCTTTTTATCCACTTAAAGTTTCAGTTGATTCAGGAAGATCTTCTATGGGTTCAAATGATGATTGATCTAGGTCTAGATCATCCATATACTCATCATTATTTTCTAAGATGTCATTCTTAGTATCTTATAAAAATTCAACATCTCTGCCTTCTATCAATCTATGGTCCTTATGATAAAACTAATATCCTTTTGAGCCTTTAGAATATCCGATAAATATACATATCAAGGACCTACTGTCTAGCTTATCTCTAAACTAATAAAGGATCTTCAGATGAACAATAAATCCTCACCTCCTAAGATGATATTGGTTGATTTTTCTTATAAACCACATCTCATATGGTATAGTGAATACAACTTTACATGGTACTTTATTGAGTATGTATATTGTTGTACTTCTTCTCCACAAAATATCCTTTGTGGAGAAGCATCTATTAATATTGACCTTATCATGTTTATTAAGGTCTTGTTATATCTTTCAGCTACATTATTTTGTTAAGGTGTATTTGGCATTATATTTTGCTTTGAAATACCAAAATTTTTACAAAATTTCAAAAATTATGTAGAGGTGTATTAACCACCTCTATCTGATCTTAAGACTTTGATTGAATGCCCTAGTTGATTTTTAACTTCCTGCTTATATTCTTTAAATACTTTAAGTGCCTAAGATTTATGTGGTAGGATATATATATATATATATATATATCAAGTAATTATTGATAAATGTTATGAAATAAACCTTTCTTCTATATGACCTTACTCTAAAGGGTCCACATAAATCACTGTAAAAGACTTTCAATAGGGTTGCCCTTGTTGTCTCTTTCGAAAAAAAAAATTTAGTCATTTTCCTTATATACAAGTTTCACACTTTCTGAAAGTGTTTTTTTCAAAATTTGGTAATTAGTCAAAGTTGGATAATTTTCTCAACTTTTTTAGACTTATATGCCCTAGGTGTTTATGTCATACATTCACATCAACATTAAAAGCGCAATCAGTATAAGCATAAGAACTTTCAATTTCATTGACTTTCAATTTGAACAATCCATATTCTACATCAAATTCTGAGAGAAAAACACTCTCTCATGTTTCCCACAATCACTTTTTCAGGAACAAGCCTAACCTCAAAATCTTTCTTCACTAAGGTAGGGAGTGAAGCCAGGTTGCGCCTTATAAATGGCATGATCAATACATCAGTTAATACAATCAATATGCCTTATACAAAAATTCTAAAGGACACCATTCGCAGAATATCTGAAAAAGTATTGTTTCCCATGTATACTCGATATTCCTTTGGTTTATATTACTTTAGATCCATTGCTCCTTTCTTCCTCTTTGAGATATGTCTTGTTGCTACTAAGTTAATCCACCAACCAATCACTGGGTGATCCATAAATAAACATTCTTATATTACGCAGATTATGTTTTGCTTCTCTGATTGTCTGCGTTGTTGGTAGTTTCTATCATTCTTCTTGTTGCGGCAATCTCTCTTATAGTTTCTCATTTTTTATAATTGAAACACTTGATCGAGAAACGGTTTCTTACATTTTCTTATAAGATTGACCGCCCTTTTTGTTATTTTTGCTAAACTTTTTGTTTGGTTTATTTTTTCTTTGGATATTTGCATAATATCCAAATACTAAACTTTAAATAACTCATGATATTTAAAACTAGTTTCATGCAAGTTTTAATCATCATTATTGAGTTTTAATAACCTGATTCTATTGTAGAATCAAATTGGGAATAATTCTATAATTTTTTCTAAAATTCTTGCCTCTAGTAATTTTCCCAAAACATGAAGGGTAAACCAGTAATTTTATCTATTTATTCAGTTTTATAATTTAAAAAAAATGACTGAGCACAAAACAGTAAAATTGGTGTCTATTTTTTTTAAAAAAAGTCATTGATTGGGGGTAAATATGTAATTTTGATGCTGAGTCTAAATTTAAAATTTCCACAAAAGACAGAGACAACCTTGTCTTTTGAGATAGTGGTAGTATTGTGAGACTTTTATCGGGTAAGGGTAGGAAAGTAATTCAAACTCCCATTTTTTTATAATTTTTATAAATGCAAGAGGACAAATACATTTTTTGCCCATTATTTTGGTAATTTTACATGAAAATATATGGATATTTTGGTAATTTTACCTTGTAATAGTCCATAATATTAAAAAATCGGTCGAGGTAGAATGAACTTTTCAATACACTGTCCAATGTAGTTTTCCAAAACCGGGAGTGGTTTCAAAAAGCCACTGGTTTTCTGCCCACAGTTTTTGAAAATCGTTGGGTGGTTTCCCATGGATATGAAAGGAAGAGAGAGAGGGAGAGAGAAGGAGAGAGAGAGCGCCGAGAGGGAGAGAGAGAGAGAGGGGGGAGGGGTATGTGCCTCCATCCTCTGAGTTCCTTCCCGACGACCACTAGTCGAGCCTCTCCCTTCGTCCTGTGTATCTGTCTTCCTTTCTTGGCCTTTGGCCTTTACTTAGCGTGGCATTTTCGGTATTTCAACGGCTTTTTGCCTTTTGCTTTGTTTTGACCTAGGTTGTCCGACTCTTTGTCTTTTGCCTTGTCTTGACTTGGGTTGTCCTAGCTCTTTGTCTTTGGCCCTATCTTTGCCTGGGTTGTCTGGCTCTTTTCCTTTAGCCTAGACTGTAGTCGGTTGGCCTGCTTTACTTGTTGCTCGAAGCCGACCAACCTACGTTTTGTTTTCATATGAAGTTTTGATTCTTCCATCTTTCTCTTTTTAATATGTATTTTTCTATAACAACATTAAGCGTACCTATTTTTTGTTTTGCAGAACTTGAGGCCCTGATATCACTGATGACCCGACGATCTCTCCAATGGCCCGAGGCAATTTTTGCCTCCTTGCTTCTTGGTACACAGCCACAACTGACCTTCTACCTCCTTGAGCAAAGGATTCACAGGTAATAAGATGTTTGGTTATTTTTCCTGTTTTCATACAACCGATTTTCAAGAGGGGGATTTAAGTATTTTTCTATGTTTTTTACTTTGCGTTGCTCTATATTTACAAAGCAGCACCTGCTCCTCTCCTTCTAGATTTCTTGGCTAGGCTTTCCTTTTTGGATCCCTTATCCGGTCGGTTATGGAGCTCATGCATAACCGACTGGCTGTAACCACCACCACAGGTAACGGTTGGATGGACAGTCTAGTCATTTCAGTGATAAGGTTGCCGAGAATGATCACCTCGGTTTTACAACTACCACAACAATGGTAGGAGTCTTTCCCTTTGCCATTGTCTTGCAGTGAATATAGATCTGGTTAAGCTGTAAACAAAATCTCATTTCATCTTGCCCATCCATTCTCCCGGTTATGGATGGCCAGTCTAGCCATTTCCATACTGCATAATTGATTCTGTTGTTCGCAATAGAACTAACTCTCTACTATCATCGGTTAACAACCTTAATTCCACGGCATCAAAGTTATCCGATTGTATGATGAGTCTGCAACACTCACTTGCCCGTAAGCCTCCTCGAGTTGAAGAGGAATGACGCACTCTTTGGTACCTTCTGTGACACACTCAATACTCTCTTCTTCGAGGAGGTTCTAGAGAGGGAAGGAGAAGATGTTTCTCTTATTAGTGCAGAACTGAATAGGTATATATAGTGGGGCTATTTATAGCCAACCGAACCCATGTAGGCTAGGTTGGATCCGATTCAATGTGTGGGTTATAGTAACCCGGTTTCATTACAAGTCCAATACTAGTTCAAAGGAGGTTTATAACTAGTAAGGAAAGTAAAGGAAATGGTGTGCATGGTGCACATACGGGGCATGTGCTCTACGATGTGTGGTGCTTCGGCACCTGTCCCAGAGGGTGCATGTGTGTGTGTTAGGCTTCAGGCTCCCCTTGTAACAAAATAAAAATCTGCAAGCAAACTACATGAGTACAATTCTATTTAAGGGCAAACCTCTCTTATTTATGTTCCAACTTCTAGAGAAGGCAAAACAAAACTCAAATTATGTTTATTTCAAATTTGTAATGGAAACTCCCACTTTGGTTTCAATTGATTGGGATCTCTAAATGTGTATGTAAGCACTACATTTCCATTCATCCTCTTCAAAACATACCTCTCTTCCAAAATGCGTACAATTCTATTTAAGGGCAAACCTCTCTTATTTATGATGTTCCAACTTCTAGAGAAGGCAAAACAATACTCAAATTGTATTTATTTCAAATTTGAAATGGAAACTCCCACTTTGGTTTCATTTGATTGGGATCTCTAAATGTGTATGTAAGCAGTACATTTCCATTCATCCTCTTCAAAACATACCTCTCTTCCAAAATATAGCACCCAAACTTGATCCAAGTATTATTTTCACACTCGAACACTTTTTCCACGGTCACACTTGACTCTTGTTCTCCTATACCCTGTTCATTCCTCATTTTCTCAAAGATCACTAGGCTCAGCCCCACTGCAAACTCTCCTCCCACCTCGTTCTTTTCTTTGAAAACAAACATACCATCCTCTATATTTGATTCCTTGACTACATATTCCCCACCACCAAGCGATATATCTTCCCTGATGATTGTGGTCGCCAAAACTGCAATTGTTCCTCTGTTACAATTATCGACACTGAAAATCTCTACCCATTGTTGTTCAAGGCTCATTTTGTAAAACAAACTCTCCTTCATTTGGTTCTGCAGACTCTCCAGACCACCGATCTCTTTAATGAACATGAAAGGAATATACCACTCTCCTACGGTAGCAATGCTTGAGCTCTTCTGCCACAGAGGAAAATCAAAATCTGGGGTCCTTGATCTTAGATGTAAGTTGAGTCCCTCTACATTGGTTAGTATCATATTCTCTGGCAAGTCGGAAGTGTAAACATCCCATCCTTTTCTCCGTAGAAAAGCTGGAGGGAAGCCATCTGCGGCTGCAGATTCAGCTTTGAATCCCGAGCAACCACGGTCTATAATCTTCATCCGTTGATAAACATTCCCTGGATTGAATGGCATGGGCTTTACGTCTTTTACACACCTACAGAGGCAGAACATCTTCATGTCTTCTTCTTTTGAACAAGTATGAACCAACCTGAATTTCTCAAAACAAAATAAAGTTTAAACATATGTCAGTAAGAGGTTCTTCTTTAGACAACAAACTAAAACTTTAGGTTGTTGATGGATGACCTGGCATGGATGGGATGATTCGACCATTAACCTAAGGAAATCAGACTAAAGATGGCAAGGCCTCTCATGGAAGATCTGAGAATTCTTCATGAGCAGAAACAGAGCCAGGTTAAATTGCCAACTTCTTGTGCTTCGTTTTCCTCTTTCTAGCGGCCGAAGTGTTAGAGCAGAATTCTTCAACTACTTGTTAACAAGCCTGTGTATACTTAGAATCAATTTGTGCAACAATAAAACGTCGTCCATGAGAATCCAACCACATCTGTTCTCATCTACTAGGCAAAGCTCTTTTCATTAGTCTAAAACAACACCGTGAAGTTGCACGTTGACTTTTATAAAATGAGAGGCTTCGATTTGGGACACATACACCCGGGAGTTCATTCATTTGCATTAATATATACTTAATTGCGGCCAGCTTAGTTATGAATAATAACTATTTTATATGTGTAGGAAGTGCAGTTGAGACGTGTGAGGAAGGATAACTTCTTTGTCAAACCTCAATTGGTCCTTAACCATACCCGAATTGAACGTCTCCTATGCAAATGCAGAAATTTTAGGGTACCTTTTTCCATAGAAAACCTTATTATGCACATATTCAAATGAACAACTTTTGACATCATAGCCCAAAAAAATTCCCATTTTCTCTAAGTTCAAAATATACGCCCTTGTCTAGAACTGCATTGATCCCACTAGATTAATTTTCTAGTACTTTTTCTCATGGTACTTGATGTTACTATATTAAGTTCAAAATATACGCCCCTTTCTAGGGTTTTTTTCTTTGATATTAGCAACTAGCAGTGGAGATTTATTTGGAATTGGCCATATAAAAGGAGCTTTATCTCGGAAAAAAAAAAGATAAAGGCTTTCAAAGAGAAGAAATCGAGGCGCACGCAGAAGGTGCAATTTAATTCACAGAGCAAGTTTCTTATTAGAAAGTGTGGAGGGTAAACTCGTTTTCATCCCAACCTTAACTCGCCAAGATAAATTTGTACTTACCGAAAATCAGCATTATCAACATCAAATAGATGGAGTTTCTAGGCAATCATCCATTTTATTATAAGCCAACTTGCCAAAATCTTTAGGATTGTTAGATTCTATGATCTAAAATAGCGATTTTAGCTATATATATATATCCCAAAAGGAGCATCAATCCTGCAAATGAATTGTTTCCAGAACTTTATTCAAATTTGTTAGGCACATCTTTTATCATTCTGGAAATGAATTTGGAACATGTGAAAGCACGCGCGAGCGCGCGCGCGCGCACACACACACACACACATATATATATATATATATATAGGAATTACAGGAAGGACCTACTCAGGTAGCCCTCTCGGACCGTCCGATTGCCTTTGGTGGGCCATAGCGGATGAGATTAACAAGGCGTCCTTGCCACATGGTGGCCCACAAATAAGTTCATATCTTTATCTTTTTTGAAATGTATTTTGGACGTATCAACCACAAGAATTCGCTTTGATCTTCAACTCCACGAATAAGAAGCAAGGTGGAAAAGACTAGAACAAAATAGAAGGTAAGATGATGTTACCCTTTATGCTTTCCTTGTGTCTTAACAACATAATAGAGATTTGAAGACAAAGGCTGACCCAGAACAGGGATGAAGAAGGTCTTGTCTACGTAGGTGGTTGCGTTACTGCCATCGCTAGTTGTGTACTCCACCTTGAGCAATTTGTCCTGAGGGAAGGGCAGGGTCTTATAGTTCGTGTCCTTGCACGTGCCCCAGCAGCAACTTTTAGTGCGCCTATCCTCTTCTTCTTCATCTTCAAAGAGTAGATAACCAGAGTGAGGCCCCTCAAGTGGGGGTATGCTCAGAGCTGACGGATCTCTCCTGTAGAGAGAGATAGGCCTTGTCACATACATCTCTCTCTCTCTCTCTCAAGTTTTGGTATCAACCTTGGATCACTTCAACCGACTATTTGTAGCACCTTCTAGGATAACTTTGTACGAATATTCTGTGTGAAACAAGAGGCCTTTGTATGAAGGAAAGTCATGTGTCAAAATTATGTTGCCATGGGAAATATATTTAATGTCAATTGCGTATACAACTTCGAAATAGTGCACAAAACTAAGACTTGTAAGAGTGGCACACTCTTAGGCTTCCAATTTACCTTTCTTGTAGTATATAAACGTCGTTTTTAGCGGTTTATTATTCCGAAAGCCCGCATGAAGTTAGGTCCACGAAGACTATTGGTGTTTCATTGCCAGCTTATCTACAAACTATGTGCTCTTTAGTCTCTCTCTCTGTCTCTTCTTCCAACGTTCTATCCACGGTTAGGTAGATCCTCAACAGTTGTATTAAATATACAAAATGTGGATGATCCTTTACGGAATTTCTCCTTCACTAGCTTTGCTAATGTTTTTTTAAGGGCGTTACTATTTGTATACCCTTTTCACTATCTATATACATTTTTTCTATTAAATATCAAAATTATCCTCTATATAAATAGTATTTTCTCCCACATTCTATCTCAATATTTTTCCCTCCTCTCCCACCCAATTATGGCAATTCTCCTTTCTCACCCAATCTGTCCTCTCCCACCAATTTTGGTAGGATCTTTTTACTCGAGCAATGAGGTTTCACTTAGTATTGTTATCTTCTTTACAACTCAATACATATTCTTACAAATTTCATTGAAAAAAGATAGAACAAATAAGGAAAAAATTTGAAAATAATAAAAAGTAAACTTAAAAACGAAGTCAATAAGAGGAAGAGACACAACTCAATAATAAGAAAACAACCACCATAAGAATCAAGAAGAAAAAGAAGGAAAAAATATAAAAAATAAAAAAAAATAAAAAATGGGCATCCTGATGTCAGAGACGTGTCTGAAGTGCATCTCCCCAATGGAAGAGACACAATCAGGATGACCTTGACCTAGTTTTTTATTTTTAATTTCGGTTTATAAATTAATCAAAACAACTAAAAAACAGAAAAACTAAAACCAAATCAATATCATAAATCGACTAATCTCCATTTGAATTGACCTTTTTTATCGCCTTTTTCTTCATTTTCTTCATTTTTTCTTTCTTCATTTTTTTATTTTTTGACCCATTTGAATTTGTTCTCTTGTTGAAAATAGTTGTAGATCGAATAATAGGTGGCTCAAATGAGCTGGAGAGATAAGATCGAAGGGAAGAACGGTCATAAATGAGCGTTGGAAGAAGATTCACGCATGAGTAGAGAGGTCTTGTTTCCTAGCTGAGAGGTATTTTATAATTACTAAAAATGAACAGGGGTATTTTGAGAAAAGTAGTAAAAAAAAGGTGTGTGTACTGTAAAAGGGGTGTGTACGTATCCATCTTGTTTTTTAAATAGATGGATGGCTATGAAGCATGAGGGTATAAAGAAACCATCTATTGTTTGATGACAAGAGCCTCAAAATGCATGATAGAATGCTCTCACATGACGCCAACAACATGCTTAAGAGCCTCTAGACACATGGAACACTGCACGAGATAAGTATTAGAGGTAGACATGCTCCTTCAAAACTGGTTTGGTGGTTCTAACTGAAACCAAACAAAACCACCTGTAACCAAAACCGATCGAACCGGTTTTGGAACCCTAACCAGAGGCTCCCAGTTCGGTTATAGTTCCTGATTTTTAAAAACCGATCTAAAACTAGAACCGGAAGAAGTTCACTTCTTTTTAAAAAAAAATTAACCAATTTTGAAACAGTTTCGGATATGGAACTGGAACTGGACATGTCTACTGAAAGAAATTGGATTTGCTCCATTATAAAGTTGGTTTGGATATTATTAGATCCATTTTAGAGTGTTTGGGTTATTATATATATATATATATGTATGTATTAGTGTAATTTTGCTCCGGCCGGCTTGTGAGTGTTATGGTTGGTGTCTCATGGTGTCCTAGAGTGGTGTCATTATCAACGAGAGCTCTTTTGTAATAAGCCCGAACATCTAAAGAGTTTTTGTTTGAGTCATGTTAGAGAAGGTTGGCTACTGTGTTGAGAGATTTATTCACAGTATTGGGAGAGAGAGCTTCCATCATATTCCATCTTCTTCTTCTACGTCTTCCCCCTTCTCTCATTGAGTCAGGGCGGTAGCGGGTACCGGCTACTGTAACGTAAGCGTGTGAGAGAGATCGAAGGCAAAAGAGTTTTGGTCAGATCCGAAAATGGAATTTGCAGGCCCGCAGGGTGTCGAAAAAAACAGGCTACAATCCTATCTACGTAGCTGTCACCGTCCTTTGGCGATCAACGCTGAAATATGAACTGATCGTAGCGAACGGTGATGGCAACGAATACCAAGTCCTTTCAGCCCAAATATAAAGTAAGGTCTGTTTGTTTTTCCTATAACTTCCTTAGCTAAAATCTGATTTGTGCGTTTCTTAATGTTTTAGAAAGAAGATACCGTGACTTGTCCAAAGAATTAAAGATTTGTCACTTTCAGGTTGTGCTCATTTAACTTAGACCTCGGGTATCTCTAAGAGGGTTATTGTTGCCTTCATATCTTGATCATTCGAACTCGATTTTCAATCCATCAGAAATTAGATAAGACTAGCTTCTCATACGTTTAAGAATCGAGTAAATCTACTTATAAATGAAATTTTAGTAATATTTTAAACTTAACCCAGATTTCTTGTAAAACAGTGGGTCGGGTTGGGATCTAAACTCTCACCGGAAATGCATGGAATAACCGATAAGGGGAGTTTCCATGAAATTAAGTGGGAACCACCACCTACCAATTTCTTCATCATTTTAATGGTGATTTTTAAGCTGGCAGGACTCACCATTGAATTCTCGAGGTTTCTCAGCATCAAACATAGTTCAGCGAGCAGTGAATTGCGAAAGACCTGCTGAAATCTGCTAAGAATTCCTCCCAGTTTTCAATTTCCGAAGAAAAATCAACATTGCACATCGATTCTTCGTTGGGTTAGTGTATAAGGCTTCAATTTGGTGGTAGGGTGTGATATCAACCATCATCGGTATCAAAACAACAGAAAACATCCCTTGGTTCACCAATTTGTAGAAAATGAACCAAAACAGGTTCTTAATGAATTTCAGATGAAATCGACACCGTTTGGCGTCAAAATGGAGTTGGATGACTTTGGTGTTAGGACGAGGCAGCAACATTCGCAGGCTCGAATCGCCTGGAAGATGACCCTTAACCATCAAATTTCCTCAAAAAGCAACTACTACCATTTTCTTCTTGGTTTTTTATGAAATCCTTACATTGCCAGGTGATTTGGGTCGAGGATGTGAGAATGAGTAGATGACAGAGAACGATCGTTGGTCCTGATCGATGCTGAAAATTGGTGCAATCCCCCTATAATCTGTTGTTTCTAGTTAGGGAACGGACTGTCAGGCAGGTGTGTTAGGTAGGTTTTCCCTTAAACCGTGATTTTATGTTGTGGTTTTCTCCAAACCACTACTAGTTTCTCTCTTTATGAGAACAAACAACAATTATGCCTTTTCCCATACTAGATGGGGTTGGCTACAAGGATTTTTTATTTTCACATAACCCTATTATAATTTATAGAATCCATGATAGATAAGTTCGACAAAGTTTTATGATGACTATCGAAAGGCTAACGCAACCCTCCTCTTTTATCCGAGCTTGAGACCGGCCATGCAAGGGTGATCCCTTATATGGTGGAGTTTCATTATATATAGAGAAACAACAACAACAACAACTAAGCTTTTTTCCATACTAGACGGGGTCGGCTACATGGATTCTTTGTTTCCACAAAACCCTATCATGTGCCATATTAGCTGTTAACTCACAATAAGCTAGATCATTCTTTACCCGAGAGAAATCCGAGAGAGAATAAAGGAGGGAAAGAGAGAGGGGAGGTAATCGAAAGAGGAGAGAGAGAGAGGGTGGTCTCTCTCTGTTTTAGTCATTCCAGACCATCTTACTCTCATCTTCGGTAGTGTCTGTTGATTGCTTCCGAAAATTTTTTAATAGAGAGATATTTGAAATGGAGACCTCTGCTCTTCTCTTGATTCTCATCAGCAACTTATACCTCTTGGGAATCACACTCTCTAGAGACGAGAATAGCACTAAAGCCCTGCCGTTGTGCTAACGCTTTGGGTGCAACAAACCTTCAGCATCTTGACGGCCTTAGGCTACCTTAAAGTAGGTGATTTGAAGCTATCTCTTATATAAATGAATCATTAGGAAAAGAATCTCATTTCTAGAGAGCTGAAACAATATATACATGTCAATGGCCCCAATAAACCGAAGTCAGCGTTTAATAGCTATTTGGCTTCAATCTCCCCTTTACAAAAAATGAAGATCTACTTACGATTAGAAGTACACTTTTTTATAATTTCTAATTGGAAAACTAATTATGCTTCGTGATTCCATAATTCATGTTTTTGGATTCAAATCACGAAAATGTATATTATTTCCAATTGTGGCATTGATAGGAAAGGATTAAACCCTTGTAAGAAATAAAGTTTTTGATCGGAATATGAATGTATCAAACCGAAAGAACCCTTAACTATTTCAGTTGGTAATAGAACGAATCACACTTTTACCACTAAACTATACCCGCTACATTGTGATTATTGTAGACAGAGTTCTCTATGTTTTCTTCCATGTTCTTGTATAACTTTTCTTGAATTTGGATCAAACATTTAGGATTCTACCTATGTTCTTTTAGATATATAACAAATTGTTTATCCCTTTCTTTTTTCCAAAAAATTTGATTCGATTTGTTTTGTTACAAGCCCCAAAAGTCATACCTTATATCTGATGAATCTGATGCCAAGAATAAACCAAAAAGCTCTTATACCACTATTGTAGATTTGTATTACTTAAAGCATTGACACCATGTATGATATGCATGCTTACTAACTAGACAACATGTTCAAAGAATAGAAAGGAGTTCATAAATTTTAGATCTTATACATTATTTGTGTGACTTGCATAGTCAGCTCACTATAAGTAGTAAAAATAATGACTGGACTCGATATTGTCATGTGTAATTGTTGTACTCTAAGGATAGAGTATTTAAAAAATCAAAAATTTTAAAGTTCAATTAGAACTATAACATGAGTCTTTTGTCAAATGCTTAAGATTGGATAGAAGACGACAATACCATAATCTTAACTATTTTGAGTCTACTTGGATCCTAGTTCAAACTACAACTTTTTGTACGCCAATAAGGTGTTGGGGGAAGTAGTAAATCTCTTGTTATTTTACTCCATTTTAGGAAAGCGCCATTCTCGTCTCTACAAAGTGTGACTCCAAGGAGGTGTAAGTCGTCGGTGAGAATGAAGAGAAGAGCGGAGGTCTTCACTTGGGATTAGAGATGAACAATGACTTGTTTTGTTTTGTATCTTGAATTGCCTCAGCTTAGAGTTCAAATCAAAAGATTCCACATTTTGAGCTTATCATCTTCTGTATTTTTGTTGTTTTTCTTTGTTTATAATGGAGGAAACCGAAGTCAACTTGCTTATTCTATAAGTTATTGGTGACCACTTTCGATCCCAAAAACCATATCCATGAAATTTGGGAAGAAGGGCCTTGGTGATCAATGTTGAAATATGAACTGATCATAACGAATGGTGATGGCAACGAATACCAAGTCCTTTCAGCCTAAATATAAAGGAAGGTCTCTTTGTTTTTCCTATAACTATTGAGCTGAGATTGGCGTTGATGATCATGTGAACACCGGGGTTTGCAACAGAAGGAGTCTGGGAGATTAGTAGAGAAAAGAAATATGAAGAAGAGAGAGAATGAGTAGAATGTATTCACGATTTCCCACAAACGACTTTCTTAGGAAAGATTTTTCTATTTTTTCTTACACATTTTGATCGTTCTCTCTTCTGTATTTACAGAGACTGATCATAGTTTCATCTTCTCGATTTACTCGTATGGGCTTTCTGTTGCAAGCCATTTTCTTTTTTTTGTAACGTGTGTTTTTAATCTTGTTTACGTTTGTACATGTAATGTTTTTCCTTGATTTTACAATCGAGAATGGCCATTTTATGTTATGTCTGCCACTTCACCATTTGAGCCAAGTAATCTGACAAATTGGTTTTACCTCCCACTTTTGTAGGGTTTTCATATGATTGTTATTAAAATCATTACCTATTATATGGTTTTTTACCTACACAACAATCAAACAAATCTCAAATCCATGTTTGTAACATGTTTTGAGAAAAGATCTTTTATTATACTTTTAGTCAAGAGGTTTGCCAACATATCATTTGTTGGTATATATGAGATGGATATTTTGTTTCTCAAAATCATATCATGAACATAGTGGTATTTAACCATTATATGCTTGTTTTTCTAGTTATCAGCTCCACTCTTAATCATAATAATTGTTGCATTGTTGTCACAATAAATGACAACCGACTCGTTGGCTATATCCAGCTTCAGATCACTTATGAAGTGGCTTATCCAAACGACACTTGTTGTAGCCATATAACAAGCCTCATACTCAACCTCTTGTTTATGCAATGCTACATAACTCTATTTCTTGCATGCCTAAGAAACAACTCTACCTTCAAATAAGAATATTTGTCTTGACGTTGATTTATTGTTATCTTTGCTCCCAGTAACGTCAGTATCTAAGTATCCTACCACTTTTAGTTCATGTGCTTGAAAACATAATTTCAAGTCCTTTGTTCATTTAAGATATCTTAGAATCCTTTTTACAGCTATCTAGTATTGCCATCAAGGATTACTTTGATATTTGCCCACAAGACCAATAACAAAGCTGATATCAGGTCTTATACATAACATAACATATATCAAGCTATCCATAGCTTGTGCATAAGGAATGTTAGACTTATCATCTCTTTCACCAAGATAATCAGCCTTACTTAGTTTTACCCCTTTTGCAATGGGTGTAGAAGCATACTTGTATTCATCTATTTAAAACTTTTTTAGGATATAGTTAATATATCTCTCATGACTAAGGCATAAAAGACTAGATTTTCTATCTCGAGAAATCCTTATGCACAGGATATAGGATGCTTCTCCCATATCCTTCATTTCAAACCTTGAGTTTAATCATGACTTGGTTTTGACAATCTTTTCATCATCATTTCTAGTCAACAATATGTAATCTACATATTATGATAAGATGACAAAGTGGCTCCCACTGTTCCAAACACAAATATAGTGATCAAGTTTATTAGCCATAAATGCAAGTTCAATAATGACATTTTAAAAAGTCAAATACCATTGTCGAGGAGATTGTTTAAGGTCATATAAGGATTTTTTTCAAAATATATATTTTATCTTCATGGCCTTCAACTATGTATCTTTTGGGTTGATGCATATATATATAATTTTATCTAAATCTTCATTTACAAAAATAATTTTTACATCTAACTAATGTAAATCCAAATCATAGTATCATGATATTGTTAAGATTATTCTTATGGATGCAAATTTTGCAACAATAGAATATATTTCAACATAATCTATCAATTCCTTTTGTGAGAATCCCTTTGCAACCAACCTCGCTTTAAACTTATCGATTAATCCATCGACTTTTTTTTTTCATAACCTATTTGAGGCTTATGACTTTTCTTTTTTTTTTTGTCAAATCAACCAACTTTAAGACTTGGTTTTTCTCAATGGATTTAATTTTTTCATCCATGCCTTTCTCCCAGTCTCTTAATTCAGATGAGTTAACAGCCTGCGATAAGTCAAATTATCAGTAAGCTCATCTAAATCTACAGAATTACACACTTCCTATATAAGATAAGTGTGATAATCCTTTAAGTAGGTTGATGCAACCTTAGTCCTTTTATGTCCACTTAAAGTTTCAGTTGATTTAAGAAGATTTTCTATGGGTTCAAATGATGATTGATTTAGATCTACTATATCATCAACAAATTCATCATTATTTTCAAGGATGTCATTCTTATTATCTTCTAAGTTCAACATCTCTACTCTCTATCAATCCATGGTTCTTATGATAAAATCGATATCTCTTTAAGCCTTTAAGATATTCGATGAATATGCATCTCAAGGACCTGTTGTCTAGCTTGTCTCTAGACTGATCAAGGATCTTCACATGAACGATAGATCCCCACCTCTAGAAATGACTTAAGTTGGGTTTTCTTCCAAACCACATCTCATATGGTGTAGTGAATACAACTTTACACAATAGTCTATTGAGTATGAATATTACTGTACTGATTGCTTCTCCCCAAAATATCTTTGGTATAGAGGCATCTATCAACATTGTGGTTATAATGCTTAGTAGAGTCATGTTATATCTTTCAACTACACCATTTTGCTGAGGTGTTCTAGGCATTGTATTTTGCTTTTAAATACCAAAATCTTTATAGAATTCTAAAAATTCTACAAAGGTGTACTTACCACCTCTATATAAACTCAAGACTTTGATTGTATGCCATAGTTGATTTTCAACTTCCTACTTATATTCTTTGAATACATCAAGTGCCTAAGATTTCTATATCAAAAGATATAGATATGTATATCTTGAGTAATCATCAATAGATGATAAAATTGTTGAGACACTTGAGGTGTCAATAAGAAAATATGACTTGTTGATGGAGAGTTATTAAGAGATCCTACTCCTTATAGAAAGATGGTTGGGGTACTCACTTATCTTACTATAATACAACTTTGCATTACTCATGCAGTCCACACTGTAAGTTAGTTCTAACATGCACCTATATATGTACATATGAGTAAAGTTATATAGATTGTCCGATATGTTCAGCAAACTACAACTAAGAGAGTATTTCTCTCTTCTTCATCTTTACTTCAATTATTTGCTTATACTCATGTTAATTGAGATGATGATGTAAATGACAAACATCCTAAAAGGTCCACATAGATTAGTATGAATGGTTCCTAACATGGTTGTTGTCCTTGTTATCTCCTTAGAAAATGTTTTCCTTATCATTTTTTCTTATATATAAGTTTCATATTTACCAAAGGTGTTTTCCTGAAAAACTAGTAATAAGCAAAGTCGGATAATTTTCTCACCTTTTTTAGACTTATATGCCCCAGGCGTTAGAGGCAACGGGAAGAGGGAGAGTAGAGGGGGAGAAGGGAGAAGAGAGAGGGTGTGATAGGGAGAGGGCTCTGGTTTCCAGCAGCCTCTTCCTTTTCCGCCTCTTGCTAATCCATCTCCTCTTGCTTCACCTTGTCTTACCTCTAGCTCCACCTTATCTAGCCTCTAGTAGGGCTTACTAACTCTGCCAGTTTTGCCTTTGTCAAGGCTTCCTAGCTCCGCTTTGTCTTGCCTCTAGCAGAGATTTTTGTTCCACTCTGCCTAGAAATTTGTGGAATTCCCCTATAATCTATTGTTTCTAATTCGGACACGGAGTGTCAGGTAGGTGTGTTAGGTAGGTTTTCCCTGAAACCATGATTTTATGTTGTGGTTTTCTCGAAACCATGACTAGTTTCTCTCTTTCTAAGAAACCAAAAAGAAATCCGAGAGAGAAGAAAGGACGAAAAGAGAGAAGGAGGTAATCGACAGAGAAGAGAGAGTCTGAGAGAGGGTGGTCTCTCTCAGTTCTAGTCATTCTAGACCATCTTACTCTCATCTTCGGTAGTGTCTTTTAATTGCTTCCAACAATCTTTTGAATAGAGAGAGATTTGAAATGGAGACCTCCACTCTTCTCTTCATTCTCACCAGTGACTTACACCTCCTGGGAGTCGCACTTTCTAGAGATGAGAATGGCGCTAAAGCCCTGCCGTTGAGCTAATGTTTTGGGTGCAACAAACTATCTCCCTTTGACAATTTGTCTCTCTTGACGGCCTTAGGCAACCTTGAAGGAGGTGATTTCCGACTATCTCTTATATATATGAATCACTAGGAAAAAAATCTTATTTCTACCAAGCTGAAACAATATATACATGTTGATGGCCCCAATAAACTGAAGTCATCGTTTAATAGCTATTTGGCTTCAATCTCCCCTTTACAAAAATTGAAGATCTAGTTACGATTAGAAATACACTTTTTTATCTTCATCCATGGATCTTTTACTCATACTTATATAATTTCTAATTGAAAAACAAATCATGCTTCGTAATTCCATAATCCGAGTTTTTGGATTCAAATCAAGAAGATGTATATTATTCCCAATTGTGGCATTGATGGGAAAGAATTAAACCCTTGTCAGAAATAAAGTTTTTGATCGGAATATGAATGTATCAAGCCGAATGAACCCTTAACTATTTCAATTGACTAACTGTTATGGATTAACTCTATGATCGCCACCACAGGTAACTACTGGATGGCCAGTCAAACCGTTTTTGTGATAAGGTTACCAAGAATGGTCACCTCGGCTGTATTAGATGGATATTTCCTTTCTGATAACCATATCATAAACATAGTGGTATTTCACCATTATATGATTGCTTTTAGATTTATCAGCTCCACTCTTGATTAGAGTAATTGTTGTATTGTTGTTACAATAAATGATAATTGGTTCGTTGGCTATTTTTAACTTTAAATCATGTATGAAGTGACTTATCCAAACGGTACTTATTGTAGCCATACAACAAGCAACGTACTAAGCTTCTTGTGTATGTAACGCTACACAACCCTCTTTCTTACATGCTCAAGAAATAGCTTCACCTCCAAATAAGAATACTTGACCTGAGTTGATTTGTTGTCGTCTTTGCACCCAATAAAGTCAACAACTGAGTATCCTACCACTTTTAGTTCATCTGCTTAAAGACACAATTCCAAGTCTTTTGTTCCTTTGAGATATCTTAAAATCCTTTTCAAATGTATCCAATATTGTCATTCATGATTACTTTGATATCTTCTCACAAAACCAACAACAAAGTTGATATCAGGTCTTGTATATAGCATAACATACATCAAGCTACCCACAACTTTTCATAAGGAATATTAGGCTTATCGTTTCCTTCACTAGGACAATGAGTCTTGCTAAGTTTTACTCCTTTTACAACAGGTGTAGAAGCCGACTTGCATTCACCCATTTTAAACTTCTTGAGGATATAATCAATATATCTCTCCTGACTTAGGCATAGTAATTTAGATTCTCTATCTTGAGAAATCTTTATACACAGGATTTAGGATGGTTCCCCCATATCTATCATTTCAAACCTGGAGTTTAACCATAACTTCGGTTTTACAATTATCTCATTGTCATTCCCAATCAACAAAATATCATCTACATATAAAGATAAGTTGACAAAGTGGTTCCCACTATTTCAGATATATACAGTGATCAAGCTTATTAGTCACAAACCTAAGTTCAATAATAACATTTTGAAAAGTTAAATACCATTGGCGAAGTGATTGTTTCAAGACATATAGGATTTTTCTCAATCTATATACTTTATCTTCTTCGCCTTCAACTATATATCATTCGGGTTGCTGCATATATATGATTTCATCTAAATCTCCATTTAGAAAAATAGTTTTTACATCCAACTGATGTAAATCCAAATCATAATATACAGATATCGTCAGGATTTTCTGATAGATGCAAACTTCGCAATAGGAGAATATGTCCTAACATAATCTATCCCCTCCTTTTGCGAAAAATCATTTGCAACTAACCTCGCTTTAAACTTGTCAATTGAATCATCGACCTTATATTTATTTTTTAGAACTCATTTGTAGCCTATGACTTTTCTTTCTTTTGATAGGTCTAAGTTGTAGTTGATTAGCTTGCTTTACCTGTTGGTCTTTACAGGAAGTTTTGTTTCTTCCTTCTTTCTCTTTTCAGTATGTATTTTTCTATAACAACGCTAAGCGTACCTTTTTTTTTGCAGAACCTGAGGCCCTAATACCATTGATGACCCGATGATCTTTGCAATGGCCCAAGGCAGTTTGTGCCTCCTTGCTTCTTGGTACGTAGCAGCAACCAACCTTCTACCTCCTAGAGCAACAGATTCAAAGGTAACAAATAAGAGGTTTGGTTATTTTTCCGGTTTCCACATATCCGGGTTTTCAAAAAGGTATTTTGGTATTTTTCTATATTTTTTACTTTGCATTGCTATGTATTTATAATGCAATGCCTACTCCTCCCCTCCCAGATTTCCTGACTGTCTTTCCTTTTGGAGGTTACGGATTAACTTCGTAACCGCCATCACAGGTAATGGTTGGATGGAAGTTCAACCGTTTCTATGATAAGGTTACCGAGAATGGTCACCTCGGCTTTATACATGCCACAACAATTCTAGGAGTCTTTCCCTTTGCCATTGTCTTCGAGTGAATATAGATCCGGTTAAGCTGTTAACAAAGCTCATTTCATCCAGCCGATCTATGGTACCGGAAGACTAGGTAGCCTCAACGACAATACTCAACACACCGGTGCCGACCTCCTATTTTGCATAGTTCACAACAATGTAGTGTCAAAGCCCTCTTACTACTGATCAATCGGCCAGTGATACGGGTCCTCGTTGCAACCTCTTGCAGCAGAATTGATTCTGTTGTTCACAACAGAATTGACTCTCTACTATCAACGGTTAACGGTTGGGCTACTCAACAAAACTTGCCACAACCTGGCAAATAATGGACAACACTTTCCCTTGCCCGAAGGCAATCTGGTTACTAATTACAACAAACTTTCACTTCTGTAATTCAGCAAACAAATGGAACACATAGCAAACAATGATGCAAAAAACTGTAGACACTCACTACGCTACTTGGTTCAACTTTAGTCATTAGTGCACCGCTTTTGCACTAATTTCAGTCTGTTGAGTGACGATGTCCATCGTTAACCTCCCTTACCAATAGGAGGACGAAATCAACTAGGTTTTGGCGCTTGCTAACCCAATCTGTGTTGCGGATGCGCAACTTAGAGTGGAGACACTTTCGTCGTCTGTTATACCCCTTACAATTTCGAAAATCGGCTAAGATTTGAACCAGATCGATTGATCTCTTGTAGATCGAAGCAGAGATTGGTCTCACCTACACTTGGCTCACACAGATCAACAAATCGTGAAGAATACACGTTCGATTTGCAACTGATTGGTGCCAAAACACCCGATCTGTTAGCTCTTTGCGGCAACCACCTGATCTGACTATCTACTGCTCGCTACAGGCCAGAACCACCACTGGGCCTGCTCTGGTACCAGAATGTTACCGCCTTCTTCTCGATTGGCCTATAGTGAGGCAGATCTGACACAAGAAGTTTGATGATGCAATGAAGTCGCTAGACTCCACTCAACTACACCAGATCGCAGAGGAAAATCAAAATCTGGGGTCCTTGATCTTAGATGTACGTTGAGTCCCTCTACACTGGTTAGTATCATATTCTCTGGTAAGTCGGAAGTGTAAACATTCCATCCTTTTCTCCGTAGAAAAGCTGGAGGGAAGCCATCTGCGGCTGCAGATTCGGCTTTGAATCCCGAGCCACCACGGTCTATAATCTTCATCCGTTGATAAACATTCCCTGGATTGAATGGCATGGGCTTTACATCTTCTACACACCTACAGAGGCAGAACATCGTCATGTCTTCTTCTTTTGAACAAGTATGAACCAACCTGAAATTCTCAAAACAAAAGAAAGTTTAAACATATGTCAGTAAGAGGTTCTTCTTCTTTAGACAACAAACTAAAACTTTACGTTGTTTATGGATGACCTGGCATGGATTGGATGATTCGATCATTAACCTAAGGAAATCAGACTAAAGATGGCAAGGCCTCTCATGGAAGATCTGAGGATTCTTCACGAGCAGAAACATAGCCAGGTTAAATTGCCAACTTCTTGTGCTTCGTTTTCCTCTTTCTAGCGGCCGAAGTGTTAGTGTAGAACTGTTCAACTACTTGTTAACAAGCCTGTGTATACTTCGAATCAATTCGTGCAACAATAAAACGTCGTCCATCCTACTCGGCAAAGCTCTTTTCATTAGTGTAAAACAACACTGTGAAGTTGCACGCTGACTTTTATAATACATACTTAATTGCGGCCAGCTTAGTTATGAATAATAACTATTTTATATGTGTAGGAAGTGCAGTTGAGACGTGTGAGGAAGGATAACTTCTTTGTCAAACCTCAATTGGTCCCTAACCATATCCGAATTGAACGTCTCCTATGCACCTTCCAAAAGGCAGAAATTTTAGGGTACCTTTTTTCCATAGAAAACCTTATTATGCACATATTCAAATGAACAACTTTTGACAGCATAGCACAAAAAAAAAAATTCTAGTACTTTTTTCTCATGGTACTTGATGTTACTAGATTAAGTTCAAAATATACGCCCTTTTCTAGGGTTTTTTTCTTTAAAATTAGCAACTAGAAGGGGAGATTTTTTTGGAATTGGCCATAAAAAAAGGAGCTTATCTCGGAAAAAAAAATAAAGGCTTTCAAAGAGAAGAAATCGAGGCACACGCAGAAGGTGCAATTTAATTCACAGAGCAAGTTTCTTATTAGAAAGTGTGGAGGGTAAACTCGTTTTCATCCCAACCTTAACTCGCCAAGATAAATTTGTACTTACCGAAAATCAGCACTATCAGCATCAAAATCTTTAGGATTGTTAGATTCTATGATCGAAGATAGCGATTTTAGCTATATATATATCCCAAAAGGAGTGTCAATCCTGCAAATGAATTGTTTCCAGAACTTGATTCGCTTTGATCTACAACTCCACGAATAAGAAGCAAGGTGGAAAAGACGAGAACAAAATACAAGGTAAGATGATGTTAGCCTTTATGTTTTCCTTGTGTCTTAACAACATAATAGAGATTTGAAGACAAAGGTTGTCACACCCGCACGTGTCGCGACCACGACCCGGCCCGAGCCGATGCCACGTGGCCACTTCTCGCACGGGCGTGATGGTGAGCATTAAACAAATACAATACCAATTTAATTCAAACTCAAGAAATATCTAACTGAAATAAATATTCATATCGAAGTTCTAAACAACACGTCCAAAATGGTGCGGGGCTCACCTAACAATAACCCCGAATAAAAGACTTTCTAAATTATTCAACACTTATCATACCATCTAAAATAAAAATGCTGCTCTATCAAACTCCTACTCTGCTCCGTGTGCCTTCGAAGTGCTAGCTTCAGGATGAGCTGTAAAACAATAGGGTGAGCTCCTATACATAGCTCAGTAGGGAGGTTAAACATCTTTAAACAGAAAACATACTAAAAGCATGCATAGTTCGCAACCATTTCATAGCAAAACACATTTACCTTTAAATCATGATCTCAAATTCATACGCACACTCACACACACGCACACACATCATTAGTTTCGATAATTACAGCCCATACTATGTCTGCCCCAAAGGCCACGGGAGTCGTCTGACTCTCCCTAACGTGACCTCGGTAACCCCGTCCATGACGGTAACCATGCCGACTCTCACGGTAGAGTGCCCGGGAACACACCCTGTATTCGCCCCAAGCCGGATCGCCCGAGGGACCTGCAAGTCTCTAGAGACCCCACACAAACCACACAAGTACGGCTCGTATATTCACACATCATTACATTTCTAAAACCAATTACAGTTCATCACATTCACAAATCATATATAGATCCATGAATATCCAAAATCAAACTCATATCCACACAATATTTAAACAACATTTAAATACCATGTTCACACAACACATGCATATCAAAACATGCTCTTTATCAAATAGTGTCATAAACATGTTCTATTTAAAAGGCATATCAAATAACCCATAATTGCGAATAACATTTCACAAACTTCAATAAAACAGTTATCAATCATACACATTTAAATATATCTAAAATAGTAAAATCACTTCTAGCATGGTTCTGTAAAAGAATGCATAACCCCCTACCTGAAGGAGCGCTAAGATCCAGTCCCCAAGCTGTTGGGCCACTCTTATCACCACCAAATCTTCCAATTTTAATCTCTAAACAATTATAAATAATTGAAACATTAAAATTTATTTAACTATAAGTCTAACGAAACAAACTATATCCGAATCGAATCCCAAACCCCAATTTGGATCCGTTTAAGCTATCCGAGATCCAAATCGATACCCAATTTCATACCTAATCCGAATGAGTGACCCAATAGGTAGTTTGTGTCACTGTATCAACACAGAACCTGTAACTACTGACACAGGTCTTATTCGTAACCTAGAAACTCATTTCAAGACACGACCCAAACTAGACCCATTTCCGACACAGAACCTATTTTGACATAGAACTGGTTCTTAACACGCGACACGAGGACACGACACGAACCAGTGTCGGTTCATGACAATTTAGACATGACACGACACGATACGGAAATGAAGGACATGCCCAAAAGTTTTTTTTTTTTTGCATCATCGTCGGTTTCCAGCAAATCACAACCGTTTTCCGGCCAAATCGATGCCATTGCCTACCTACCCCACCAAAACGCTTAGTTCTACCTCAAACCTCCAATCCAAGCCCAAAACGATGATTTTCAATAAGTTTTTCATAAAAAATTAGAAAGAAAAAAACAAAAATCTGAAAAATAAGTCAACTTACCGGATTCCGACCGATTCCTCTCGTTTTTTGACTGGTTCGAGGCTACCCCAACTCCCTGGACAATGTAGTATGAAGGGCCCTTTTTAAAGGCCCTTCATCTTACATGGCTGTTACTGCATAGCCTGTGCAGTAATGGGTGTTACTGCACAGTCTGTGCAGTAACGCTTAAGCGTTACATTCTACCCCCCTTAAAGAAATTCTGTCCTGTGAAATACATTATGAAGATTTGATAGTAAAAGGTGGTAAAGGCAATCGATAAGCTATCGAACCTACCCAACGAAGTATACGATGCGACTTCGATAAACTTTGGAGTGAGTTTCGCTTGAAAGCAATCACTTCGTCCAACTCCGATGTCATAGGTGTCACACATAGAAACACATGGTCACCTTCTTCAAACTCAAAAAGCGGTCTTCGTCTTTTATACGGCATAACTTTTTTGTCTACTCTGAGTTGTCCTCATCTTGTCTTGAATCATCTTTACTTTCTCGGTGTCAATTGTACAAATCTCGGTCCTATAGCGGCGCTCTTCTTTCCATCTTGATACCAATATAACGGTGTTACGCATCGCCGTCCATACAATGCCTCATAAGGTGCCATCCCTATGCTCGAATGATTTGTTGTATGTAAACTCTATCAATCGCTGGTAAATATCATCCTATCTACGGTTTGTTCTAGAACATAAGCTAAGAATATCTTCTAAAGATTGAATCATCCTTTCCCGCCTTACCACCGTCATTTTGTGGATGAAGTATACGAGTAACTAAGTTGTAACTTTGTCCCAATCGCTTCTCTGTAAACTATTCCAAAATCTCAATGTAAATCTCTGGGATCTCGATCGGAAATAATCTTGGATGGTACCGGGTGAAGTCTACAATTTCGTTTAAATACCGATTGACGATTTTTCCATTGAGTACTTGGTAATGTCGGCAAGAAAGGTGTGCTAACTTTCAGTTAAGCTCTGATCAACAATTACCCAATAGAGATCAGTATACCTTTTCGAAGTCTTTGGTAGTCTTCATTACGACCAATCCATTGCTATAATATCCTATTTCCATTCAGGAATAGACAAAGGTTGTACAACATTCTAGATGGTCTTTGATGTTCCAATCTTTGGCACTTTTGATAAATTAAACTAGGATGATACATATTCAGCGACATCCACTCTTCATTCCTTGCCACCAATAAAACTTTCCTTCAAGTCTTGATACATCTTTGTGGCTCCTGGATGCATACTATACTTACTTACTGCAGGTGGGCTTCTTCTAGAATCAATTTCCTAAGTTCTAATTCGTTTAGGCACACAAACTCTTCCTTTAAATCCTTGAGAATTCCATCATTCCATTATTCAGTCAAATTCCGAATATTGCTTTCCTTGGCTCCTCTTCCTAAAAGACCGCACTAACTGGTCCCTTATTTTGTCCTACTTGGAGGCTAAAATTTGAATCCATTAAATCATTTAAATGTCCATCATGTACTTATAAAATCTTATGTGGTGTCATATTTCACCAAGACTTAAATCCCAAAACTCTTTCACTCTCTTGGACCATCATCATCATAACAGATCCATAAGCATTTTTCTACTGTAAAGCATTCGTTTAACTAAAACATTATCGCTTTTCCTGGATGATACTTTGTAATTGAAATATCATAATCCTCTCGAAATTCCATCCACCTTTTGTCTCATGTTCAACTCTTTTTGGTCAAATAGTACTTTAAACTTTTATGATCACCGAACACCTCAAATTTGCCACTCCATATAGAAATGTCTCCAAATCTTTCAGGCAAACACTACTAACTACCAACTCCAAATCATGTAGGGTAATTTCCTCTCATGCACTCTTAACTGTCTTGATGCATAGGCTACTACTCTTCTTACGCATCAAGTACACATCCTAATCCCATGGTACGAAGCATCACAATATACCAAAGTTCTCACGGATGGGATCCTAGAATCACCAAATCGGTAGTAGTCAACTCATTTTCTTCAACTCTTGAAAACTTTCTTCCGCTTCAATCTTAGTCCACTTGAAAAAGTTGATTCTTTCTCTAGTCAACCTAGTTAGATGGTATACAAGCTATCTTGAAAACCTTCATGAACCTTCAATAATAGCTTAGCCTATAAAGTTTCCTAATCGATAGTCATCTGATTTTTGTATCTGGGTCTTTGGTCTTTCCCTATCGACACACTTGTTTCCACTTTGTTAAGCATCCACTAGAAATTCTCCAGTCCGATATTAACATGTCCTAAAATTGAACTTCAACTTAGCCAAAATTCACACTTTGGACAATTTGGCATACAACTTTCTTTCTCTAAGGATATCTAAGAACTATCTTGAGATGTTCAACTCATGTTCCTCCAATGTCTTCGAGAATAGATCAAAATATCATCAATAAAGACC
The DNA here is from genome assembly GCA_036023115.1 of Brasenia schreberi. NCBI lineage: Eukaryota > Viridiplantae > Streptophyta > Magnoliopsida > Nymphaeales > Cabombaceae > Brasenia > Brasenia schreberi. Next base: position 11,444,706 of record JAYKKT010000071.1, on the reverse strand, counting down.
ACCACAAACTTATCCAAGTAAGGTCGAAAATTCTATTCATGTAGTCCATGAAGATGGCGGTGCATTTAGTCACACCAAATGGCATCACCAAATATTCAGTAATGCCCATATCGTGTGCGAAAACGTAGTCTTGGGCACATCCTCATCTTCACTCGTAATACGGTGATACCCGGATTAAGAATCAATCTTGGAAAATACTTGCTTAGCTCCTGTGAGGTTGGTCCATCATTAGTCGTCAATCCTTGGGAGTGGATATTTGTTCTTAATCGTCACTTTGTTCAAGCGTACGATAGTCCACACATAACCTGTGAGGTGCCATCCTTCTTCTTTACGAACGAACTAAAACCTTTGGTGCTCCCCATGGTGACACACTTGAGTCGACAAATTGCTTTTCCAATAAGCTCTTCTTAGTTGTTTCTTAAGCTCTGCCAACTACTTTGGTGCCATCCCGGCAGTGCGTGTTATAGATACGAGGACCGACTCCGGTACTAAATCGATAGCAAACTCTATCTCTCTTCTGCAGCGGTGATACAGGCATATCTTCAGGAAATACCTCCAAGAAATTCATTAACTAAAGTAATCTCTCGCTTCTTGCAATCAATCACAGCACGGTTCCTAGATAACCAATCCATACCCAAAACTACATCGTAGTTCGAAATCTCCAACAAAACCAAGTCGACTCTCAAGTCATGACCATCAACCAATACAGAACAATCTCGCAAAATCCGATGCAGTACAATAATATCTCCATTAGGAAAACATACAGAGAATCCATCTAATGGTTTCGGGTCTAAACTCGTACGACTTACAAAAGTAGGTAAAACAAAGCAATGCGTTGTACTAGAGTCAAATAAAATACACGCAAGCAAACCACAAACTGATAAGGTACTATAACTAAATAAGAGGTACCTGACTCATGGCCCTCTACAGCATAAATGCGACCCTCGTTAGTTACTTGAGGGTGAGGCAATCGAGGTGGTCCTTGTTGACGAACAGGTACCGGAGGACGAGGAGGCCCCATAGTGCTTCCCTGAACTGAAGAAGTAAAATACGTAGCCCGTGGACAATCAACCTTACGATGACCGAACTCTTTACATATGAAACAACGACTTCTCATGTCTTCTTTCTGTACACTGCTAAATGTCTGAGTCTGAACTTGCTTAAAGTTCTTCTCTGAAGGACATTCTCTAGCTCTATGACCCGTGCCTCTACAGTTATAACATGTGATCCCTCGATTTTGTTGGTTGTTTTGCTCACGTGAAGGCCCACTTCTCGCCTGAGTTTGACTACCCCTATTTGTCCACTGATGAGCTTGGGTTGATTTACTCTTCTTCGTGCCTTCATGTGAGTTGCCAAAAGTTGGTTCTGCTGGCCTCTTCTTACCCTTATAATGCAACATATCTGTCTCTACATGAGTAGCAGCAGCTTGTAATTCATCAATATTTGTATATATCTTTCCTCTCAGTGACTTACGGATCGGATCAGAAAGTCCTCAAAAATATTTATTTGCTCGTGCCTCAGGAATTACCATACCCGGGTCAAACTGTGACAACCTTAGGAATTGGTTGGTATATTCTCTCACTGATAAATTGTCCTGCTGTAGTTGATTAAATTCAAGTTGTAAACTCATCCGATCATTGTGAGAAAAGAAATGACTGAAAAATGCATTCTTAAATGCCTCCCAAGTCCACAGAATGCTACGAGTCCCTTTCTGTGCTCTCCACCACTGTTTTGCATTTCCTTCAAAAAGACTCGACGCCAACTGCACCCTCCTCTTCTCGTCGGTAGGAGCCAATATGTCGAAAGCGTTTTCCAGTTTGTCCATTCATAGGGTTCCAATGGGTCTGTAATTACTCCTTTGAACTCCTTACAACCGTTTTTTGTTAAGTGTTGAATGGTTACAATGGATTCTCTCGAAACGTGTTGCAATAAGTTGATCATCTGACCAAGTAATATCGTTGCATCTTGACCACCTTACACAAGAGGAGTATGTGGTGGCTCTATAGGTCCTTGAGGTGTACCGGATGGAACCTCCACTGCTACAGCAGATCCGTACGATGACATTTCCTCGTTATCATCACTCATAACGCTTAGAGTTTAGTTAAGATCCAATCCTCGTGGGTCCTACACATAAATAAAGCATTATATTTCAACGATTAACTCGTTATTAAATATACTTTAACAACCTTAGGCTTTGATACCAAGTTGTCACACTCGCACGTGTCGCGACCACGACCCGGCCCGAGCCGATGCCACGTGGCCACTTCTCGCACGGGCGTGATGGTGAGCATTAAACAAATACAATATCAATTTAATTCAAACTCAAGAAATATCTAACTGAAATAAATATTCATATCGAAGTTCTAAACAACATGTCCAAAATGGTGTGGGGCTCACCTAACAATAACCCCAAATAAAAGACTTTCTAAATTATTCAACACTTATCATACCATCTAAAATAAAAATGCTGCTCTATCAAACTCCTACTCTACTCTGTGTACCTTCGAAGTGCTAGCTTCAGGATGAGCTATAAAACAATAGGATGAGCTCTTATACATAGCTCAGTAGGGAGGTTAAACATCTTTAAACAGAAAACATACTAAAAGCATGCATAGTTCGCAACCATTTCATAGCAAAACACATTTACCTTTAAATCATGATCTCAAATTCATACGCATACACTCACACACACGCACACACATTATTAGTTTCGATAATTACAGCCCATACTATGTCTGCCCCAAAGGCCACGGGAGTCGTCCGGCCCTCCCTAACGTGACCTCGGTAACCCCATCCACGACGGTAACCACGCCGACTCTCACGGTAGAGTGCCCGGGAACACACCCTGTATTCGCCCCAAGCTGGATCGCCCGAGGGACCTGCAAGTCTCTAGAGACCCCACACAAACCACACAAGTACGGCTCGTATATTCACACATCATTACATTTCTAAAACCAATTACAGTTCATCACATTCACAAATCATATCTAGATCCATGAATATCCAAAATCAAACTCATATCCACACAACATTTAAACAACATTTAAATACCATGTTCACACAACACATGCATATCAAAACATGCTCTTTATCAAATAGTGTCATAAACATGTTCTATTTAAAAGGCATATCAAATAACCCATAATTGCGAATAACATTTCACAAACTTCAATAAAATAGTTATCAATCATGCACATTTAAATCTATCTAAAATAGTAAAATCACTTCTAGCATGGTTCTGTAAAAGAATGCATAACCCCCTACCTGAAGGAGCGCTAAGATCCAATCCCCAAGCTGTTGGGTCACTCTTATCACCACCAAATCTTCTAATTTTAATCTCTAAACAATTATAAATAATTGAAACATTAAAATTTATTTAACTATAAGTCTAACGAAACAAACTATATCCGAATCGAATCTCAAACCCCAATTTGGATCCGTTTAAGCTATCCGAGATCCAAATCGATACCCAATTTCATACCTAATCCGAATGAGTGACTCAATAGGTAGTTTGTGTCACTGTATCAACACAGAACCTGTAACTATTGACACAGGTCTTATTCTTAACCCAGAAACCCATTTCAAGACACGACCCAAACTAGACCCATTTCTGACACAGAACCTATTTTGACACAAAACTGGTTCTTAACACGTGACACGAGGACACGACACGAACCAGTGTCGGTTCATGACAATTCAGACATGACACGTCACGGAAATGAAGGACATGCCCAAAAGTTTTTTTTTTTTTTTGCATTATCATTGATTTCTGGTGAATCACAACCGTTTTCTGGCCAAATCGATGCCATTGCCTACCTACCCCACCAAAACGCTTAGTTCTACCTCAAACCTCCAATTCAAGCCCAAAATGATGATTTTCAATAAGTTTTTCATCAAAAATTAGAAAGAAAAAAACAAAAATCTGAAAAATAAGTCAACTTACCGGATTCCGGCCGATTCCTCTCGTTTTCCGGCTGGTTCGAGGCTGCCCCAACTCCCTGGACAATGTAGTATGAAGGGCCCTTTTTAAAGGCCCTTCATCTTACATGGCTGTGCAGTAACTCTTAAGCATTACAAAGGCTGACCCAGAACAGGGATGAAGAAGGTCTTGTCTATGTAGGTGGTTGTGTTACTGTCATTGCTAGATGTGGACGTAGTTGTGTACATCACCTTGAGCAATTTGTCCTGAGGGAAGGGTAGGGTCCTATAGTTCGTGTCCTTGGACGTGCCCCAGCAGGAACTTTTAGTGCGGCTATCCTCTTCTTCTTCATCTTCAAAGAGTAGATAACCAGAGTGAGGCCCCTCAAGTGAGGGTATGCTCAGAGCTGACGGATCTCTCCTGTAGAGAGAGATAGGCCTTGTCACATAAATCTCTTCGAACGTGCTATCCACGGTACTTGACGCCCTTTAAGTCAGCAGCCGTCGTCCTGTCTCCAAAGATAAGTGGTGTTAGGTAGATCCTCAACAGTTGTCTCAATATTTCTCCCTCCTCTCCCACCCAATTCAATTCTCCTTTCTCAATCAATTTCTCCCCTCCCACCAATTTTGGTCGGATCTTTTTACTCCGGCGATGGAGGTGTCAGTTAGTATTATTATCTTCTTTACAACTCAATGCATATTCTTACGAATTTTATTGAAAAAAATAGAACAAATAAGAAAATAATTGAAAATAATAAAAAATAAAACTAAAAACAAAATCAATAACAAGAAGAGATGTGACTCAATAATACGAAAAAAATAGAACAAATAAGAAAACAATTGAAAATAATAAAAATAAAACTAAAAACAAAATCAATAAGAAGAAGAGATGTGACTCGATAATATGAAAACAATAATAAGAATCAAGAAGAAAAGAAGAATAAAAAGAAAATCAAGAAACATAAAAAAATAAAAAATGGGCATCCCGACGTAAGAAACATGTCTGACACGCATCTCCCCAATGGAAGAGACACAGGTGTCAAGCACGTGTCTTCTGTTGGGATTCGGTTTACAAATCAATCAAAACAACTAAAAAATGAAAAAACTAAAACCAAATCAATATCATAAATTGACGAATCCCCATTTGAATTGGCCTTTTTTATCTGTCTTTTTCTTCATTTCCATCTTTTCTCTTTGTTATGATTCTTCTTTTTTTTTTATTTTTTGATAGATTTGGATTCATTCTTTTGCAGAAAATAGTTGTAGATCGAATAATAGGTGACTGAAATGAGCTGGAGAGCGAAGAATGGCCAGAAATGAGGGCTTGAAGAAGATTCATGCATGAGGAGAGAAAAGGTCTCGTTTTCTTGTTGAGGGATATTTTTATAATTATTAAAAATGAATAGAGACATTTTGAAAAAGTAGTACAAAAAAGGTGTGTGTAAGTGTGTACGTATCAATCCTGTTTTTTAAATAGATGGATGGCTACAACAAGTATATGACGAAGCATGAGGGTATAAAGAAACCATCTATTGTTTGATGACAAGCGCCTCAAAATACATGATAGAATGCTCTCACATGATGCCAACACCATGCTTAAGAGCCTCTAGACATATTGAACACCGCATGAGATAAGTATTAGAGGTAGACATGGCCGTTCAAAACTGGTTTGGTGGTTCGAACCGAAACCAAATAAAACCACCTGTAACCAAAACCAATCAAACCGATTTTGGAACCATAACCAGAGGCTCCTGGTTCGGTTATAGTTCCTGATTTTTAAAAACCGGTCTATAACTAGAACTGAAACTCATGGTTTCAAACCTTTTTTAATGAAGATTATATATTTTTAATATTAAAAATCACATATTAAGCTGTGGCTTAACACTAGGACCCTCTTTACCGATGAACTATGTGGGGAGTATGACTTCCGGGTGGAAAAAGTTCACTTCTTTTAAAAAAAAAATTAACCAGTTTTGAAACAGTTTCGGATATGGAACTGAAACCGGACATGTCAACTTAAAGGCATTGGATTTGCTCGATTCTAAAGTTGGTTTGGATATTGTTAGACCCATTTTGGAGTGTTTGGGTTATTTTATATATATAGGTGTAGTTTTGCTCCGGCTGGCTTGTGAGTGTTAAGGTTGGTGTCTCATGGTGTCCTAGAGTGGTGTCATTATCAACTCTTTTGTAATAAGCCCGAACATCTAAAGGGTGTTTGTTTGAGTCACCTTAGAGAAAGTTGGCTAATGTGTTGAGAGATTTATTCACAGTATTGGGAGAGAGAGCCTCCATCATATTCTATCTTCTTCTTCTACAGCTTCCCTCCTCCTCTCGTTGAGTCAGGCGGTAGCCGGTAGTGGCTACTGTAACGTAAGCGTGTGAGAGATATCGAAGGTAAAAAAGTTTTGATCAAATCTGAAAATGGAATGAGCAGCAGGCCCGCAGGGTGCCGAAAAAAATATGAACTGATCGTAGCGAACGGTGATGGCAAAGAATACCAAGTCCTTTCAGCCCAAATATAAAGTAAGGTATGTTTGTTTTTCCTATAACTTCCTTAACTAAAATCTGATATGTACGTTTCTTAATGTTTTAGAAAGAAGATACCGTGACTTATCCAAAGAATTAGCTGAGCTATGGCCTTCCTTTGAGAGGTTGTGCTCAGTTAAATTAGACCTCGGGTATCTCTAAGAGGGTTATTGTTGCCTTCATTTCTTGATCGTTCGAACTCGATTTTCAATCCATCAGAAATTAGATAAGACTAGCTTCCCATACGTTTAAAAATCGAGCAAATCTACTTAGAAATGAAAATTTAGCAATTTTTTAAACTTAAACTAGATTTCTTGTAAAATAGTGGGTCGGGTTGGGATCTAAACTCTCACCCGGACCAACCCAAGTTGAGCAATGCACAGATAACATCCGATAATGGGAGTTTCCATGAAATTAAGTGGGAACCACAACCCACCAATTTCTTCATCATTTTTAATGGTGATTTTTGAGGTGGTAGGACTCACCATCGCATTCTCGAGGTTTCTCAGCATCAAATGTAGTTGAGCGAGCAGTGAATCGCAAAAGACCCACCAAAATCTGCTAAGAATTCCTCCCATTTTTCAATTTCCGAAGAAAAATCACCATTGCACATCGATTCTTCGTTGGGTTAGCGTATAAGGCTTCAATTTGGTGGTAGGGTGTGGTATCAACCATCATCGGTATCAAAACAACATAAAACATCCCTTGGTTCACCAATTTGTAGAAAATGAACCAAAAGAGGTTCTTAATGAATTTCAGATGAAATCGACACCGTTTGGTGTCAAAATGGAGTTGGGTCCCGGGGTTGGACGACTTTGGTGTTAGGACGAGGCAGCAACATTCGCAAGCTCAAATCGCCTGGAAGATGACCCTTAACCATCAAATTTCCTCAAAAAGCAACTACTACCATTTTCTTCTTGGTTTTTGATGAAATCTTTACATTGCCAGGTGATTTGGGTCGAGGGTGTGAGAATGAGTAGATGACAGAGAACGATCGTTGGTCCTGGTCGATGATGAAAATTGGTGCAATCCCCCTATAATCTGTTGTTTCTAGTTAGGGCATGGGGTGTCAGGCAAGAGTATTAGGTAGGTTTTCCCTGAAACTGTGATTTTATACTGTGGTTTTCTTGAAACCACGACTAGTTTCTCTAACCAGAGAGAAGAAAGGAGGGAAAGAGAGAGGGGAGGTAATTGAAAGAGGAGAGAATCCGAGAGAGGGTGGTCTCTCTCTGTTTTAGTCATTCCAGACCATCTTACTCTCATCTTCGGTAGTGTCTGTTGATTGCTTCCGACAATCTTTCAATGGAAAGAGATTTGAAATGGAGACCTCCGCTCTTCTCTTCATTCTCACCGGCGACTTACACCTCCTGGGAGTCGCACTCTCTAGAGACAAAAATGGCACTAAAGCCCTGCCATTGAGCTAATGCTTTGGGTACAACAAACCATCCACCTCGGACAGTCCGTCTCTCTTCACGGCCTTAGGCTACCTTGAAGGAGGCGATTTCCAACTCTCTTATATATGAATCCTTAGGAAAAGAATCTTATTTCTACCGAGCTGAAACAATATATACATGCCGATGGCCCCAGTAAACCGAAGTCATCGTTTAATAATTATTTGGCTTCAATCTCCCCTTTACAAAAATTCAAGATTTAGTTACAATTAGAAATATATTTTTTATCTTCATAAATGGATCTTTTACTCATACTTATATAATTTCTAATTGGAAAACTAATTATGTTTCGTGATTCCATAATCCGAGTTTTTGGATTCAAATCACTAAAATATATATTATTCCCAATTGTGGCGTTGATAGGAAAGAATTAAACCCTTGTAAGGAATAAAGTTTTTGATCCGAATATGAATGTATGAAACAAAAAGAACCCTTAACTATTTCAGTTGGTAATAGAACGAATCACACTTTTACCACTAAGCTATACCCGCTACATTGTGATTTTTGTAGACAGAGTTCTTTGTGTTTTCTTTCATGTTCTTCTTGTATAACTTTCCTTGAATTTGGATCAAACACATAGGGTTCTACCTATGTTCTTTTAAATATATAACAAAATGTTTATCCCTTTTTTTTTCCAAAAAACTTAATTCGATTTGTTTTGTTATGGGCACTAGAAGGCATACCTTATATCTGATGAATCTGATGCCAAGAATAATCCAAAAAACTTTGATACCACTATTGTAGATTAACAGCTGGAGGAACTCCGAGTGCAGTCTTGTTATAGTAGAAGCGTAAGCATAACGAGAAGCAGGAAGCAAAAGAAGAAGAAGAAGGGGGGGGGAGGAGGAGAAACCATGAAACCGATTACCCAATTTTTCAGTAGGGAAAAAATCTCTGTTGTTATTTTTTATTAATATCCATCCTGTGATTTCTACTATGAGCTTTTCGTTAAAGCCTTATCCTGTATAAGGGATTTTCGCAACTTTAATAAAGCAAAAGGGATTTTCTTTTAAAAAATAAAGCTATCTCATGAGATCCAAGAAGAAAACCTTTCTTCCTGAAACTAGACCAAAGCTCGTTTGTTCTTGAAACTTGAACGAGCTAGTCTAGCACCCAAGGTTAAATTGTCTGGCTCGGCCTTTCATTGTATGAACAAGGAAAGGATATGAATATGGCGTCCCTTGCAGTTGTAATGGACATTGAAGAACCTCGATCGACAGTCCGGCTACACTCTCCCCGGAATTTTCAGCGACCTTTCTTCATTTTTGTTGGGGAGTCCATTCTTCATGAATTGGGTTAATTGCATTTGACCATGAAGAATGAAAAAGACAAGAAAAGAAAAGAAAAGGCAGAGTTATGTTGATAGATACCACTAGTTTCATGGATGAACCAGGATACAAGAACCCCAAGCCATAATGGTGTCTAGCGCACCCTGATTTGATTCGTCTGTTGATTTGAACAAGAGACTGTACTTTAAATCTTGTCAAAGGTTCAAACCTTTAGCATAGACAAGCTTGATTATAAAAAACCCTATCGCATATAGTAACCTAATATGTCACCTTATAATCTAACTCATCTTACTCCCAGTTTATCAAAACCTAAATTTTAATTTTTTTTGAAAGGTTTACATCCTTAGAAATTCATTGTTTTAACAGGCCCAAAGGATCCTGAAATTATACTAAACCAGTCAGAAGAGCTAGAAAGTGTGCCGAATATAATATTTCGGGGATCGGCGAATTTTATAAATTTTCTAAGCACAGAATATTATATTTCGACGTAATTCTTGGAGGTCTACCTGACCTCATGTTGCCAACCCAGGAAAAGAGGCTGGAAAACGAGCCTAAGAAACCTGAACAAGGGCTATGTCTGGCTCATTAGTAACTCGTAATGTTGTTTGTACTCACCTCAGTAACTTATTTAAGCTGAGCCCTGCCTAGAAAGAAATGAAAATGACGGGAGCCAGACGCCGCTCTAAAGGAGTTGGTCAACTTAAAACTTTAGTTGTTAAATACAATTTCGTCAAATATGAAATTCCTTATAAATTAAGCCGATGTTATATTTTTTATCATTAACGATTATTTGATTAGACGTACATCCCCCATATTAATTGCCTAACACACACACACACACCCATGTAACTAAATAGGCACGAGGCAAGATGAACTGAACAGAGTGTGTTGCACTCTTGGGTCGCTAAAGGATGGAGCTTGTGCTGGGTAGCACGTACATCATGTAGGTTACGAGCACATGAAAGCGAGTTCACCATGAGCCCTATGTTCAAAGGTGCCCACATATGCGCTCTAAGTGCTCGTAACCAGCCGCCTATTTATGAAGGTTGTGCACTGGTATTGGGAGTTTATATACAACCCCTCCACATAGTGGCGGATCTAGAAACTCTTTTTGGGGTGGGGAGAATAGCCCTTTCAATGGTTTCGGGTTGGGGCTGAACTATGTATTATAGCCCATGGATCCCACCGTGGGCTATAAACTTTAAGTTAAATTTCAAAATTTAGGGTCATGCGAATGCCCCACTCCCCACCTCGGCTCAATGTAATCTGCCACTGCCTGCACCAATGCCTTCTCCCTCTCCCTAGTGTATCTCTAACAGATGAATCTCTCTTCTCAATCGCTCACTCCTTTTGTACTTGTTCTCTTGTTTTCTTGGAACTTCTATAAACTTGTACATCTTTGTGATTATTATTAGTAGATTTAAATTTGTAAGTGGCAACGGTATCATGTTTAGGCTTCAAATGGTACTTATAAATACAGATTTAGTGACGATTTGTGTTTCAAAATGATGTCTGAGAGTTATGAATATTCACTATTTAATATTAAATTAATTCATGTTCATGAGATGTTCTAATTTAACATATATATATATATATATATATGAAAACTATATCATGTTTACTCATTGCTTTTCGATAATATGTGTAATTTTAAAAGAATAAGAATTTTCAAGAAAGGATGAAAGATAATTTTTGTTACACCTATATCCCCAAAAGCAATAATCAAGCATGAGTAAGATGTGTTAGGGCAAAATCTAATCACTCTCTCTTTATATATATCCTGCATAGTGCGCATTGAAGCACTTATGCAGTGCTTAGCTGCATAGGGGGTTGGCCGACTAAGCGGTGCTAACCGACATTAACAAACCTAGCCCAGCCACAACACAAGAATCTTAATATATATGCTTTTAATTGGTTTTATTCTTATTATTACCCACACCCTAAAGCTTTGAGATCGTCAATAAAGTAACCCAAATTGCCACTCTTAGTTAATTTTAAAAATTAGCCACATAACAGTGCATTTGTGTGCGCACATGCACGCAGGCATAACAATGGTTGTCACAGCTGACATGTCATTCAGATCCGGTAATATTTGACTCAACTCCACCATCAGCAGGGATCTTCAAAGGAAATCCATTTAAAGGCATAGGCTAATCAACTTCTCATAATAAACTACTGGATTAATGCATCATGCACGGCATTAATCATAACGTTATCTCGTATTATAACCTCTCTCTCGATAAACACCTTGATGCGAAGCGATCATTACAGCAAAAATGCTGCTCAGATAATTAAAAATGGCCTTGATTATAATACTTTTCTTTTTTTATGCTGCTCAGACAAACTTGTACATCTTTTATGATGCGAAGGGATCATAAAAAAAGAAAAGTATTATAATCAAGGCCATTTTTTGGGTACAATTGGGAGGCTGAAGCCAGATTCACACCCCAGATATCAACTCATGACCAGCAAATGTTAGACCCATATGAAACTTAAGGATCATCTGCTATTTAAATTGTTTGTTTGGTGTTGCCTAAAGACAGACTGGTTAGCACTCTTATGTCAATTTATTGTGTTGAAGTTTCTAGCAGCAAACATGCATATCATCAACTAAAGAAAAGAGATATGACATTAGTGAAGAAGATATGCAAAGAAGAAACGACCATTCATAAAGAATTGAAACTTCACAGTATCTGTTCATGATTCACGGGAGTGTAAATTCACCGTTCTTGGAACTCTGATTTGAGTTTCACTTTTTCTCCTCCTGATTTTGTTAATACTTGTATTGGTCTGAATATTTAAAAGGAAGGAACTGAACCACCCATCTCATTTATAAGCAAGTTCACGTCCTTTTAGCGATCATTTGGTCGCTGTAAAACGAAATCCAGATTGCGAGCCACAGCAACTGTTCGAAAGGTTCTGTATACACAGAAAATGCTACGGGATAAAAGAAAAGGTGTATTCGAACCAACAATTGTTGGTGTAACAATTTTACAAAATCAGATCATTTTGCTAATTTTTATCAAGGTAGATACACTAAACTACGTTTCCCTTTTTTCTATTCAAATAAATTACAGAATAAGAAAAAGTCCCCTTTTCCCAATTCATTAGGATATGTTACAAAATGCACCTCCCAAAGGACGGCAGAACTATGTGAATGAGAGCTAGAACAATTACTCCTTATTTAAGGAACCGAGTCGTCTCAGTCGCTCATCAAGCTCTGCCATTACTGCAGGTTCCTGCTTTTTTCGCTGCTTCGCTATGGTGTTTGTTGTCATAGACCCAATCTTGTCGAATGCTACCTATTTTATGCAGTACAAAACAATACCAATATATTCAGTAACATACTAACATAACATCATGCAAGTCCGTTAAAAGAATGTGAAACTCAGAAGATCCACTTACTGTCAACAACTCATCTGGATCAAAAAGATGATGCGTGGTTGTCTGCAAAATACTGATCACATCTCCAACATGATGGGCCTTCAACAATTCCTCCTCCTTCATCTGCAGCTCGTGGTGAAAGGTAAAAAAAGGATATTTATGAATAGTTAGTGAGGCTTCTTCAACAGTTTTACAAGGTTTGTACAGAAGAGCTAGAGGAAAATTGAGGAAGAAAATAGAACAAAATTAATTGGATATAACGGCAAAGTTCTTTTCAAAGAGAAAACGACGCACTTATGACTTGTGCAGCAAATGCAAGCATCTAATGAAAGGAGTAAGGGGGATAAAGGAGTTGAATACAACACTAACAATTAAGCCTTTTCCCATACTACATGGGGTCTGCTACATGGATTCTTTGTTTCCACAGTGCCCTATCATGTGCCATGCTAGGAGCCAACTCAATATAAACTAGATCATTGTTTATTGTTTCTTTCCAACACTTTTGTGGTCGTTCTCTTCCTCTTTTAACATTTTCACATCAGCATCCTTGGGTCGTCTTTCTACATGTCCAAACCATCTTAAATGATTTTCTCTCATTTTTATCCTCTATTGGTGCTACTACCAATTTGTTTCTAATAACCACATTATATATACGGTCTTTCCTTGTGTGACTGCTCATCCATCTCAACATCTTCATTTATGATACAAACATTTTTTGCACGTATGATTAATTGCACAACACTCGGAACTATAAAACATAACAGGTTTAATTGTTGCTTTATAATATTTACCTTTCAACTTTAATGGTATCTTCTTATCGCATAGAATACCTAATGCCCCTCTCCATTTTAACCAACCGACATTAATTTTCCGTGTAACATCTCTATCAAATTTTCCATCAGTTTGAAAAATTGACCCTCGGTATTTAAAACTTTCTTTGTGAGGGATACAATATGTGTCAATCTTAATTTCTATGTCCTCTCAAGTACTCAAATGATCAAACTTACATTCCATATATTTTGTCTTTGTTCTACTAAGTCGGAAGCCTTTATTTTCTAACGTTTTGCTTCATAATTTCAATTTCCTATTAACTTTTTCCCTATACTCATCCACTAACACAATGTCATCTGCAAATAACATACACAAGGGTATTTCATCTTGAATATGTTTTATTAACTCATCAATAACCAATATAAATAAATATAAACTTAAAGTTGATATCTTATGTAACCCAATCTTAACTTCAAAGGAGTCTGTCATTTCCTCATGAGTCCTCACATTACACCATCGTACATGTCTCTTATGATTTATGTATGTCAATGGGATACCTCTTTTCTCCAAGGTTCTCCACATAATATCTTTTGACATCCTATCATAAGCTTTTCCTAGATCAATAAATAGCATGTAAAGGTTCTTTTTTGCTCTAAAATGTTCTATAAGACGTCTCAATAGATAAATCGCTTCAATAGTAGATCTACTGGATATGAATCCGAACTGATTCTTTGTTGTACTCGATATTTGTTTTAACCTATGTTCGATAATAGTATGACTCACTAACTTGATACCTTAACAATTCGCATAATTCTAAATGTCTCCCTTATTCTTATATATGGGTATAATTGTACTCGCTCTCCATTCCTCAGGCATCTTTTGGGTTCTTCATGTTTCACTAAATAGTCTTGTGAGCTCCACCTCCCTTAAGATTTTCCATACTTATATAGGAATATTGTCTAGTCCTACAAATTTACCGACCTCCATATGTTTAAGAGTCTCTTTGACTTCATTCTTTCGAATACGCCGATAGAAATTATGGTTTATATACTTTTTTTATTTAGCTAACTCTCCTAAGCTAATACTAACATTTGTATTTTCCTTAAAAAGCTATATAAAAATAATTTTTTCATCTATTTTTGTTATCATCATTCGCCACTAGAATCTTGTGATCCTCATCTTTGATACATCTAACAAAAGGAAGATCCTTAGTTTTCTTATCTTTAGCCTTAGCTATCCTAAAAATATCTTTTTCACTTCTTTTTTTTTGCTTTCTTATAAGCCTCTAAGTTTCACTAGTCTTCTTAGCATAATGCAATTTGTAATATGTCTTCTTTACCTCGAGTTTATCTTTCACCACTTCACTCCACCACCAAGCTTTTTTCTGTGCCAGTACACCTCCCTTAGATACGCCTAACACATCTTTTGCCACTTCCCTAATATGTATAGCCATATTGTTCCACATATCAGAAGGTATACCTACATAATTCGAAGCATCTCGTTGAAGAACTTTTTGTTTAAATATATATGCTTTCTCATAGCCGACCCCGTCTAGTATGGAAAAAGGCTTAGTTGTTGTTGTAGTCTAGTATGGGAAAAGGCTTAGTTGTTGTTGTAGTTGTTGTATATATGCTTTCTCACATGTTGTTGCTCAGATCCCTATCATGTGCCATATTAGAAGTTAACTCACAATAAGCTAGATCATTCTTTATTGTTTCTTTCCAACACTTTTGTGTTCGTCCTCTACCTCTTATAATACTTTCTAAATTTAGTTTTTCATACCTTCTTATAGGTTCTTCTTTTGATCTTCTTTTTATATGTTCAAACCATCTTAAACGATATTCTCTCATTTTATCCTTTATTGGTGTCACTCCTAATTTGTTTCTAATAACCTCATTATGTATACATTCTTCTATAACCATTCATCCATCTCAACATCTTCATTTCTGTCACAGACATCTTTTGTACATGTTGATGATTAACTGCCTAATACTCATAATCATAAAACATGGCAGCCCTAATTGTTGCTCTATAATATTTATCCTTTAACTTTAATGGTATCTTCTTATCACAAAGAATACCTGATGCTCCTCTCAATTTTAACCAACCAGCATTAATTCTATGTATAACATCTCAATCAATTCTTCCATCACTCTGAAAAATTGACCCTAGATATTTAAAACTTTCCTTTTGGGGGATGCAATGTGTGCTAATTTTAATTTCTATGTCCTCTCAAGTAACCAAATGATCAAACTTACATTCCATATATTCTGTCTTTGTTCTACTAAGTCGGAGGCCTTTGCTTTCTAATGTTTCTCTCCATAGTTCCAATTTTCTATTAACTTTTTCCTTAGACTCCTCCACTAACACAATGTCATATGCAAATAACATATACTAAGGTACTTGATCTTGAATATGTTTTGTTAACTCATCCATCACCATTATAAATAAGTATGGACTTAAAGTTGATCCTTGATGTAACCCAATATTAACTTCAAAGAAGTCTGTCATTCCTTCATGAGTCCTCAAACATGTTTTTGCAGCATCGTACATGTCTCTTATAAGGTTAATGTATGTCAATGGGATACCTCTTTTTTTCAAAGTTCTCCAAATAACCTCCCTCGATGTCCTATCATAAGTTTTTTCTAGATCAATAAATATCATGTGAAGGTCTTTCTTTTTTGCTCTAAAATGTTTCATAAGATGTCTCAAAAGGTGAATCGCTTCAATACTATATCTACCAGGCATTAATCCAAATTGGTTCTTTGTTGTACTCGATACTTGTCTTAACCTACGTTCGATAATTCTTTTTTACAATTTCATAGTATGGCTCATTAACTTGATACCTCGATAATTCGTACAGTTCTGAATGTCTTCGTTGTTCTTATATATGGATATAAGTGTACTAACTCTCCATTCCTTGGGCATCTTTTGGTTTCTTCATATTTCATTAAATAGTCTTGTAAGCCAAGTGATTCCTATTTCTTCTAGTATTTTCCAAACTTCTATAGGAATATTGTCTGGTCCTACCGATTTACCACCCTTTACATGTTTAAGAGTCTCTTTGACTTCATTCTTTTGAATACGTCGGTAGAAATTGTGGTTTATATACTTTTCTTATTTGGCCAACTCTCCTAAGCTAATACTAACATCTTTATTTTCATTAAAAAGCTTATAAAAATAGTTTTTTCATCTATTTCTTATATCATCATTTGCCACTAGAATTTTTTCATCCTCGTCTTTGATGCATCTAACATAATTAAGATCTTTAGTTTTTCTCTAGCCTTAGCTATCCTAAAAATATCTCTTTCACCCTCTTTTGAGTTATAAATCCTCCCAAATTTTAGCTTTTGCTTCACTTACGGACTTTTTCACTTCTTTCTTTGCTTTCTTATAAGCCTCTAAAGTTTCACTAGTTTTCTTAGCATAATTTAATTTGTAACATGCCCTCTTTGCCTTATTTTGCACTACTTCACTCCACCACCAAGCTTCTTTTTGTGCCACCGGTACACCTCCCTTCGATACACCTAACACATCTTTCGCCACTTTCCTAACATTATCACAGGGTGTACCAACATAATTCCAAACATCTCCTTGAAGGACTTTATATTTAAATATATCTTCTTTCTCGCTTTTGAGGTTCCACCATTTAATCTGAATAGCTCGATGCACTCTTTTCTTCTTTGCCTATTTTTTTATTTATAAATCCATAACTAAAAGTCGATGTTGGGTGGTTAAGCTTTCTCCTGGAATTACCTCGCAATCTTTACAACATGCTCCATCTTTTTTTCTATAAATAAAGTAATCAATTTGTGTTTGTGATAAGCCACTCTTATAAGTAATTAAATATTCATCTTGTTTTTTGAAGATTGTGTTGATTATAAAGAGATCAAATGCCATAGCAAAATTTAAAATCTCCATACCTTCCTCATTTATATCCCCAAAAACCAAAGTTTCCATGAATACCTTGATATCCTTAATGCCTCTTTACCGACATGTCCATTAAAGTCTTCTCCTAAACAAATCATCTCCCTTTGTGGAATCTTCGAATAGGTCTATACACTATATTATTTTTTGTCCACTTTTTTACTTACAAATTCATTACTAAAAGTTGATCTTGAGTAGTTAAGCTTTCTCCTAGAATTACCTTACAATCTTTATAATACGTTCTATCCTTTTTCCTATAAAAAATAATCAATTTGTGTTTGTGATAAGCCACTCTTATAAGTAATTAAATGCTCATCTTTTGCTTTAAATTATATTGGTTATAAATGGATCAAAAGCCATAGCAAAATTTAAAATCTCCCTAGCCTCCTCATTTAAATCCCCAAAACCATAATTTACATGAATACCTTGATATCCTAATCCATCTTTATCGACATGTCTATTTAAGTCTCCTCTTAAACAAAGCATCTCCCTTTGTAGAATTCCTTGAATTACTTTATCTAACTCCTCCCAAAAAGCCTTTTTTATACTATTTTCTAATCCTACTTGGGGTGCATAAGCACAAACTATATTCAAAGCCTCTACTGCTAACACTAATTTCACTATCATAATTCGGTCACCATATTATTGTATGTCTACTACACTATTATCTTAAATATTTATTTATAATAATACCAACTCCATTTCTAGCCTTTTTCCTTTCTTGAGTACTATAATTAAAAATCCATATTCTTAATCTCCTTTGCTTTTTCCTCAACCCACTTTGTCTCTTATAAACATAGAATATGAATCTTTCTCTTAATCATAATATCTACCACCTCCATTAACTTGTTAGTCAATGTTCCGATATTCCAAGTACCAATACGAATCTTATTATCTAGGACTAGCTTCCTTACCCCCGCATCTGTCTATGCTGAAAATACAGAGACATTTGGTGTAACTTGTTAACTACATTCAGGTGATATTGTAACGGGACTAACCTTTTTACCTACACCCGTTCATGATGTGGGAACCCTCTCTACAATTGATTCACTATATCCAAGTGAAGATATAGAGGCTTTGCTTATTTTTTCCTGCATTCGGGCTTTGTAGTGTATTATTAAGAGGGAACGCCTCAACGCAATGCTCATAATTTGTGGAATCTATGGTAAATAAGTCCGACAAAGTTTTATGCTGGCTGTCGAAAGCCTAACGCAGCCCTCCTCCTTTACACTGGGCGGAGTTGATAAAGGAGTTGAATGTGAATAGATTTATATTGAAAACGTGAAGAAACTGTAATAAACAATTGGGAGTACTGTTTCAAAAAACAACCCAGAGACATAAGATTTCGGTAAAAAGGAACTGCTTGATACTGGTAGGTTTGCTTCTGTAACTTATAGAATAACTTCCATAGTTTAGGTTTACCTTGAAGATGGCCAAGGCAACACGGAATAGGACCTTTGCTCCTTCATTAAAGAGTACATCCCATACCCGCATGGTTGTCTGAAAATCACCAGCATTAAAGTTTATCAGCAAATGAAACAATACTACAACCTAAGCATAAATATTCATGCTTTTATAGGTCTTCAAAGAAAACTCAAGATAGAACTCTATGTTGGACATGGAGATCACCAGAAAGAATGTAAGATACTATTCTTGCTATTTTTCCAATCACAACAGCAAAAATAGCAGGAGGGAAAGTGACTGGCGCAAAGCACAGAAACAATCGGAAGTAATTGATATAATGCTTTAAAATCAAGTGAAAGGACATCATATGGAGCCCTTAAATGGCCCGACTAGATTTTAGGTCCTAAGCTTCACATCTTAAAGCTGGAAACCTCAAGGAACCAATATAAGATGATTTTGATATATTTTCCCAAGAACGAGAGAACTTTATCTTATTAGGAAATTATAAAATACAAAATAGGCCATGTTGCAGATGGAACCACGACTCTCCTAGGAACCTTCAAGTTGAACACCTTGAGTTTCATGGCCAGGGTACGCAAATTCAGCAGGGGTATGACTAACCCATCTTGCTAATGAGAAGAAAGAAAGCCATTTCTTTTCTAGTGAAAGTTTTATTACATAATACGTAAGGCTAGACTCTTGATGCTAAATACTACTACATAGTTATGGTTCTTATGGTTGCAATACGTGAGAGGATAAATGATTTTGCACCATAACAGTTAAAAAAAATTTATATGGTTATCAAACAATTTAGTAAATATTATCAGAAGCATCATTTGTGTACCATATTGGTTAACTACGCTGCACCTTATGGCAAAGAAAAAAATAAATTGGATCGGAGGTATTCTTGTATCATAAGTTTGGCTAGATAAACTATAGATTACAGTGGATCAGGAGTTTCTAAGAGGAATTGTCGAAGGTCGTTTCTGTTGGATTTGAGCAAGATGAATCCTGACTTGCACGTCTCCTACTTACTTCGCAATATTAACTGGAGATGTCAAAACTTTGTACTCTTTCTTATTGCCATGGAGAACTTCACGAGGAATGAGAAAGGTCTCCTTTACATGATCTATTAGCATCTAGCCTTCTTCATTTTTCACTTTTTGTTTTGCACCGGTGATTCTCTTATCTAGAGAGTTGGCAATGGCTTGCTAGATTTTTGAAAAGCTTTGTTAGTTTTGTTGAATTTAGTGGCAGATATCAACATCCATTTCTCTAATTCAGCAAATTTTAAGTATTTTGGAAGGAGTGGATAAGATGCACAATCCTCTTATATCATACTTGGGATATCTCATAAATTGGGATTTAGTAGTCCATGAAGATGGGAATAGAGAAAGACATTAAACTCATCAAGAAGCTGAGGAAGGGATATAGGGTGTTGTTTCTGTAGGTTTCTGTAGGGGTGGACAAGATGCACAATCCTCTTATGCATCCTTTCCCAGTTTCTGTAGGTTTTGTTTTTTGACCATCAAGATAACCCATTCAGTTATCCACCGAGGAATCTACTTCAAGAATTTGGTCAAACGATGACAATTTTAAAGTTAGTCGAGATGTTGTACGAGGAACACACGGTAAAATGAATATTTGGACTTTTCATGGACTGGAAAACGTCCAAAAAGGTAGCCTTGAAAACTAACATTTATATAAATGTGAAATTCTCGATTTGTGTGCCAGAGCAGAAATGAGACCGGTAACATCTTAAAGTGAACCTTGTTAGCTTTACATATTGGAAAGTAAAACAAGCCACTATAGTCTTCTCAATTTAACTTTTTGAAGAGGAAGAAATCCTAAACCAAGTAAAGAAAAGATGCGCATGATATAGGGTGATAGAAAAGAAGACATCAATATTCAAGAGATAGCTATAATAAAACACGTGAATCATAACCTAGTGAGATTGTGATACTGTGGTGCTATATATTGCAAAACTGGACGATTGCCATTCAACTAATACAAAGTGGTAAAGAAGAAGAACCATCAACTTCCTTAAGAGCGTTATCTGGAAGTCCTTTGTAATACTTCTCTTGGAAGCTCATACCCTACAATGCGCGACAAGTCCTTTGTAATGCTTAAGACGATGGTTGACTACCCAACAAATTCTGTCTGGAGTTCAAATATCAGTGGCATATCATACTTAACAATAATACGTTGATTAAAAAGTCACGAAAACATAATTTGTAAGTCATCTTTCAAAAACTTGACGGTTCTAGATTACCTATAAAATAGAACCTCTTGAGACTATTTTAATTTGTCAAAACATTTGGTTCTTATAAATATAGAACATGTCCTACCTCTGATGGCAAACTCTTTGAGAAGAGACACAAGAACCATTCTGTGGTGACGAGGGACACATCAAACTCCAAAGCCTCCAATTGGGCCGAAATTCTGAAATAAAATTGTCTAGTAACTTTGACGATGAAATGAGTTAACAAGTAAGCTCCAAACAGAGGAAACTAACCTTGGACATTTCTTGGCAAGAAGATCTCTGAACACCCTTTGTTCAACATGGCAACCTGACAAATTGTCAGTATAGCAATCATTCACCAAAACATTTTCCAAAAGGACAGCAAGCATCCAAAATGCATCCTCTTCTGTTTTCATCACAAGAAGAAGCAATGCAGCCACATAATTTAATCCCTGAACGCAAATGTCGACTTGTTATGTTTGAAAATTCAAGAAAAAGAAAAAATGGATTTCATGGTATGACGATGACACACTTGACAATATCCAACATCAGAATCTCTGAATGAATAACCAACAAGGACGCGTCTCAGAGCCGCATGACCTTCCGGAGTATCCAACCAAGGATGGCATGGGAATGTACGAGGCAAGTCCTGTATTGAGATAAAAGAAAGGGATGAAAAGAAGCATTTGACAACCAACCAGGAATGTAAAAAGAAAGGCAGAAGACAACTACTCTCCTTATGCAGTGAGATAAAGCCAGAAGTTATACATGCAGCTTTACAAGATATAACGAACATCTCCACATTCAAGACCCCAGATAATATAAGACTGTCAAACACTACATATCATTTCTGAACTCGGAGGATTTCCTGTACTTAAGATGAACATTCAGTGATTGTATCAAAAATAGAATAAATAAGATGTTACGATACTTAATTTTCATCAGCACATTGTTATCATTTGCCTTTTAGCCGATTGAATCGACATCAAGCAATAAAAGTTGACAGTTTTAACAGCTTTGAAATGCTTGCATTCAATGAGTTTCATGTTTGCGATTTGCAACATACAATAGAAACTGGTTTTGCACCACCACAGTAGATGACTTCCATTCCCAGAATAAATTGATACGTGTTACTAACCTAATAGGAAAGTTGCCGCTGTGTAGTTGAATTATCGAACAAAGGCAGACATTCCCCAGAATATGAACACAGAGATACAGACCGAATAGAGAACCTAATGCCGAAACTTGAGACAGTTTTGTTGTTCCCTTCACGCATCAAGCAAAAGGCACGGCATCTTGTTCTTCTTCATGAATGGTGAGACCAAATCACTATGCTTGTCTAAAGATATTTAAAATCGGGCAAGTATCACCGATTCATTCCCCGGCTCACAATAGGTTGGATCTCGTAAACACAAGAAATGAAATGATAGCGCCAACCACTAGGTTCCCAATTCAAGCTTAAAGATAAAATAAAATATTGTCCAGTTCAATAAACAATGCAGTCAGAATCGATCTCATCTCAGGCGCTTCGTGTTACAAAAGTGATCCTTAGAAAGGTCCCCATACGAAAAGCTCCCTAAATTCAAATTAAATACCATCCGCAGATAAAACTTGAAAAGAAGCAACAAATAACAAAAGAAGTGATCTCCTAAACCAATACGAATCAATCCCAATTCATACTATGCAACAAAAGTTTCGAAACCAAATGCAGAATTAATGATCCTAAAATAACCAGAAAGGTAACTCGCACCCGCAAAAAACAATCAAATTAATCGAGGAAATCAGCGAAAACAGAATGGAAAAGAAACTCTGCAAACTCACATGATCAATCTGCCGAGTTGCCGGCGTGACTTTATCTTCCACCGCCGTGATGAGATCTTGGTAATAGCTCTCCGGCACCGTCGATCTCTTCTTCGCTGCCCCCGATACAGAAAGCCAAACCTTCGGCCTCAATACGGGCGGAATCCCTTTCCTAACCAGCCGCTTCAACAAGATGGTATCCGCGAGAACCGAAATCTTCAACGAAGAAACCGTAATCCCTTCCGAAATTGAAGAAATCTGCGGCCGGAGATACCAATTCGCCCCCTTGCTGGCCTCCATCGCCCACCATACACGCCCTTGCTGTCTCACCCTCTCCCTCACCTCATTCAAAACGTTCACATCGTCGAGATTCCCTTCGACGGCGAAGTCGTAAAGATCGGTGAATTTCACGGTGATGTTAACGTTCTTCTTTGCCGGATTCCCGTTGTTGGCACTGTTGATAGTGTTGTTCCCGTTGTTGGCATTCTTCCAATGGACTTTTTGTGCGGTTTTCCACCCATTTGATATGTCTCTGCGCGTTTGCGTCCCATACATCTCAAAGCGAGCAAAATCGCAGAAAAGTGCGGTTGTTTCTTGCAGAGAAAAGGACGAAGAAGATTCACATTGGACTGAAATGAAAGGCTAAGCTCAAATTCGATCAAACAAACGTTGAATCACTCACTTTTGCTCCTCTCCTTTGGGCGTTTTGAGAAGAAGGGTTCGTTGGGCTTTCATGGAGAGATGATGATGACCAAGTAAATAGAGGCAGGCAAAAATGGTGGTGGGTGGGAAATGGGGTTTTCTCGGAATTCTGGTTGGCGATTATTCCGCTAGTTGCCATGACCATTTGAGGAACACAACAATAAGATTATATAGTGTCCGACTATGATGAGGATGAAGTCCTGTGTCGGATTCGGAAAAGCCTTCCATGTCAAAAAACTTAATACCGTCATTAAAAGTTAATCATTGGTGGTTTATTGCCAAAAAAGAAAATCTCATGAAACATATTTAGTTTTCTGGCTTTACAACCGGACACGGAAGCCTGTTATGCACGCCCTGAGAGTCGAACTCTTGATAAGCCTTCAAACGAGTCAAAGCCTTGCCAGGTGAGCCATCACCCTGAGTGCTTCATTGTGCATTATTTGTTGAAAGCAACTCGCCTGAATCGGTTTCTTGTGAGTAGGTTCTGAATAAGATCCATAGAATATTTACAGTAACGATTCCAAATTTCAGATGAACTTTTACAATTCAACTTTAAAAAAAATTTAGAACAAATCGAGTGTTTTCCAACATTTTATGAGCTATATAATAGCTCTTTTAATTAATAAATAAATCAAATTTTGACGGATATATTGATCAGATTACGGCCACTGCTTTAAACGAAAAATGTTCAAGCCTGACCGCTCTATGAACCGGCAAGAATCACACTAAAATAGGAGCCAGTTTGATTCGGATCAGCCCATTCAGTGAGTACGTGTGAAAAACAATCTTGTTTGTCTAGTGGTTTTTGAAGGACAACATGTAAAGACTTTTTGTCCCCATGTTGAATATGGGTATATATTTTAAGAATCCTTTACAATGTATTATAATGTTCCTAGTTGTTCTTGACTTCTAGCATAGTTACAGAATCAATATTAGCCCATACTTTAGAAATGTCTTGGTCAGATTGATAGGATCTCATCACCCCTTCTCGACTTTTGAATTAATTTTGAAGTCGCCGGCATTTTGGAATTCTTAAATTAAAGTGACGACACCATCACAAAATCAAATTGAACCAAGGATTAACACAACGAGCAATAGCTCACCTGGCTAGGGGGTGGATTCACAAGTTGGTCATGAGTTCGATACCGCTGGTGTGCATCTGTCTTTAGACTCCGCATACATAATACCGTAAATAATTTAATTGTCTAGAAAAGCCACAGATATTGAATGGAAACCATAAAACTTGCCTTTGCTTTTGGAGTTAAATGGAACTCATACAACTCTGCTTAGTGCCTGAAAACGTCGATTTTGGCTGTTGTAATGTGAAAAGATTAATTCAATAGTAAGTTGTCGAGTCTCTTAATAAGTTACTGCACAAGATTTTCTTCTCTCTTTCTCTCTAATGTGATGAACAAGAAGATGATCTTGTGCCGACAGTCCTCGAGTGCACAGGCACATGCAATCAAAAGACCACTTCTTTGTGCTTTTGAAAGGCAAGCGGGGTTGGTACAATCCTACCAGTTATATTTCAAACCAAAATTTGTGTAAACTTATACTTGCATGAAGACCACTTAGAGGGATGATCCTTAGGGTAGTTTTGAAATCCAAGTTCGCAAACTTGCGCCAGTTATTGGCTATAGAGTTCAATATTATTCAACTTTTGAAATGAAACAAACAATGTGAGAATTAGAACAGACAATTTGAAACCTGGGGCAAATTTACAACTTTATAGCAGACGAGCCCGATCAGTGCATTGTCTGTCACCAAACTTCTGTGAAAGACCATATATGTGCTTAAAAGACGTTGATATTGGCGTGTGGGCAATGGTTCAAATGTGAGAATTAGAGCAGATGGATGGATACCCAAACAAATGGATTGGAAATGCCTGGATTGGATTGGAAATGCCTGGATTGGATTGGAAATGCCTGGTAGATGATTTGGAAGCTCAAACTATCCCCTAGAGTTATTTCTTTTGCCTGGAGAATAATGCATGAAGCGATACCACTGAAGGAAAACTTGATCAAAAGAGAAGTTCCTTGTAGAGAATGATGCCAAAGGTGCAAAATCTGCTTCGAATCTCTTCTGGGCGAGATACATATAGTTTGTTTCACCATTAGGCTTAAAGTTTCAAAGCGAAGAGGGTGGTAATTTTGTTGAATGGCTTAAAAGTTTTGTTTGCTCATCATCTACAGAGCTAATGGAGATATTGATGGTAATTATGTATAAAATTTGGTAAACAAGGAATTTTCTATGTTTCGAAAATAAATTCATTGAAGCAGGTCAGATAGTTGAAAGAGTTTATCGACCCTGGCTCATGGGGTGTGGGGGTTATTTTTAGAAATGAGAATGGCGATATAATGGCAGTTACAACAGATGTATCCAAAGCAGATGTGGAAGTGAGGAATGCTCAAGTTTTGGGACTGCGGTGGGGTCTGCAAAAGGCATGGCAGATGGGTTTTAGGAGATTGGCAATGGAGTCTGTCTGCTCGATAACAATTCAATATTTGAAACAAGTCCGTTCTGATCTGTCTTGTTTCTGTATGTTACTTGATGACTGTAAGAGTTTTGTTTATAATTTCTCATTCAATTATTTTTGTAAAAGAAATGCTAACAAGGTTGCCCATGAATTGGAAAGGTTAGCATTCAATTATTTGCATAGACTGTGGATTGAAGAGGTCCCTGGACAGATAGAGCAGTTGTACAGGATCAATTGCATGTTAAATGAATGATATTACTGTTCTACTAAAACAAGTGCGATAAGAATGATGGTTTAGAAGTCCTAATTTGAACTTGGGAAACTTTTCCTCCATTAGCTTACTATATAGTAATGGGTGTTATTCAATAACTAAAATTACTAGTTTTAGTGACGAAAAGGCTGTGACTTCAAATTGCTTTTACTTATACCAATTTCAATAACCAAAAGGAGGACTAGTTTTAGTGGCGGAACGGGTGAACTACGTTCTTTCATGGTATATAAATCAGCGAACTATTCTGACCGAATTGATCTTAAAATGATAAAAAAAAATGATGGAATAGAGACCAGGAACTACTTGTAGTAGCCATAGAGTTCGGGATAATTATTGAAGCTTCATTAACGCATAAATGCTCTTTAAATATGATTTATTACATAATAATTGTTCTTGATGTTCAATGATACTTGGTGAATTTATTTCTCATATATATATATATATATATATATATATATATATATATGAGAGAGAGAGAGAGAGAGAGAGAGAGAGAGAAATTAGCATATGCGTACACTCTTGAAGGCTCAAATTCACTTAAAGGTTTCCAATCATTTAATTGGCTTAATCAATAATAAAAATTTGAATTTAAAAAGTAAAGTACCATTGTATTTTCTTATTTCATATTTAATGTGCTCATGTGTATAAAGTGTTTTTTAAATTCAAATTCAATTATTGAATGGTGGAGATCTTCAAGTGAATTTAGCATGAATGAGTGTGGCATAAACTATGCCCTCTCTATATATGTGAATAATTGACAACCAACAACTGATTGTAAACATTTGAGGTGTTCTTATATTGTTGGTCAAAATTTTTTCTCATCTACCAAATTTGAACATTGACAATTAGAAACGAATTAAACATTTCGTCACGGGGTTATGGTTGAGTTTAATCTCAACCAAATGACATTCTTCGGCACTTTTGCTACCGATTTTGGCATTCAGAAAAGTTTGCAATTTTACCAGATAAATGTGCAAATAAGAAGATTGCCAGAACTTATTTCCGGACTTTTTTGGCTTTTCTTTTTTCATTACAAAATTTGATGCTCACTCTCTCCCTCGCCCATAAGTGCGGCAACATAGAATTGCATGCCTATCACGACGCATGCAGATGACTAATGTGTGTGTGTGTATGACAGAGAGAGAGAGAAGCCGGTTTCATGGTGTTGGTGGGCACGTTTGTAGCTCCTCCAATATTTGAGAGAGAGAGAGAGAGAGAGAGAGACGGGAGACGGGAGACGGGAGACGGGAGACGGGTTGATGGTGTTGGTGGGCACGTTTGTAGCTCCTCCAATATTTGACTTTGATCTTTCCTTCAAGTGCAGGAAGGTATTTATGTTTCTGTTTCCAGGAAGCTTCTTATCGACTTTACTTTGATCAATGCTCCGGTCTGCCTTAGCTGTTCATTCAGCCAAGGCTGCTAAACAAGCCCTACAGCGGCTGGTTGGTCATGTTGCTTACCTTAATCCGATCTTGGACCAGCTAATTAAGCTCATGAGCCTAGCACGAGCTGCAAATAGTCCTAGATCAGCTTGGCTTGGTTTGTTTAATCTTGTGAACCTACAGGACTGTGTGTGTGCATGTTAGTATGCTTTATAGTCGTTGAAGAACATATAAACTATAAAAGTATACCTTCAATAGGTTAACTCTTTTCCATTAAAAGAAGAAGAATCTAATTTTTTATGAAAATTAGCAAGCTTGCTCATCAGTCTTATTGTGAAATTGGCTGAGCCACAAACAGGCTCAAATTGGCTCAAGTGATCAGCTAGTCTACCAACCCTGTATTCGGGCACGTCTTGGTAGATTTAAGCCAGATCCAATTCAGCATCAGAGTCCATACAAGACAAGTTGTCCGGCTGTGGAGCACACAGACATTTTGTTTGTTTTGTGGGTTGTGACATGAACAATGAACCCATAGCTTTAGATCAACGGTAGGGCGCTCCAACACAAGTATATGCATTGAAAGAGAGAAACGGTAAAAAGGTTATACTAATTGATTGCTTTAAATGCATATTTTTCATGAAATTAATGGTATTATACTTTGCGCACTTATGTTATTATAATTAAAATAGCTTATGTATCAACTTGCATGGTGATGATTCTAATATATAGCATGTTTTTCTTGAAAGTAATAGTATTGTGCTTTTGCATGCTTATGCGATTATAGTTAAAATGACTTATAATTAAACTTGTACGGTAAAAATCCTAACATGCACCATTGTTATCTTATAGAGAAAAAATGCCTCCTCAAGATAAGAAAAAGGCCACAAATAATGGCTTCAGTAGTTAGTTACATGCATTCATGTATTGATATTATTTACGATAAGTGTATTTATTACAATATTGTATATATAACTTATTCTTTCTTATTTTCAAATATGTATGCCAGAGAAATTGTATTATTTTTATAGTATTTATTTATATGCACTCAAAATATCTTAAACTTGGCTATGGTATTATTCTTGTTTTATAGTTTATGAATATATGTAATTTACTTTTAATGTACAACTGAACAAGAATCACATACTAGAAGAAGAGTTTCTAAGGACAAAGGTATCATGTTGCAAGATAAAGCAATAGAATATGAAAATATAATAGAAAAAGATATTGTAGAGGAGGGTAGTAGGAGACGAGGAAGCGGTGAATGTGTATTGCAAAACTGTTTGCCTTTAGATGGAGTAAGATGACCAATATTAGTAATAGGAAGTGAGGTAGTGGGCATGGGCATGGGCAACTTTTTTTCTTTATGAAAATATGAAAAGATTGAAATATAGAAAAAGTGTTCGACAATATTTGGGTTGAACTTTAGGTAATATTGTTTTTAATTACACACACCTACATATATATTGTCTATAATTCATCACACACATATGATCTAAGCATTGTGCATTTTGATTTTATCATGGCCAAATTTGACACTTAACGTTTCAAGTGACATAGTCAAAAGATCTTACAAAAAGAATTTACTTTAACGATTATAGAAACGTTATTAAGTCAAGATATTAGGACACCATATATCACATCTTCACAACATCCTCTTGAATGTAGTCCTATGGAAGGCCTTTAAGATACTTTATAAAAAAAGCTTAAACAATTGTGATAATTTGAGCAAAAAGTTACACAAATATGAATATGAAAACAGCTCGTGAGAAGCAAGATCAAAAACAAAACTAAGATAACATATTTTATTTTTAATCAATCATGTCAAATTTTTGTGTATGAAAAACTTAAAATATGTCTGATTAGTGGTTATGTTTTCATTTGTTTACAATATAGGAAGGAGCACAATATGGAGATCAAGAAATAACTACTTCTATGGATCACTATAGAGAAGAAAATTGAATATTTTTATGAAGATAGACACAAATGATGACCATATTTCAAATTTTCTAGTGAAATATGTTATTGACTAGATAGACAAAAATGATGATCTGATAAATTTTTGAAATATTGACTTTTTGAAAATTGAAATATTGTGCTAGCGATATGATAAATGTTTTTACTAGTTAGACCATATTTCAATCACATACTTACTGAAACATGTTTTATATGTTCTTTGCTTATGTTATTTGTAACTTAAATATTTACTTATTTTTTATTTTTTATTTTTAGGAACCTCGTATTCGTAGGATGCCTTGAGACCAATCACGTCAAAGATAGGCTGAATCAATAGTGCATTAGAATAAGTTGACATGTTATGTTTTGGAATTTACATAATTCTTCATTATTGTATCCTATTTATATTTAAACAAATCAGTTCAATATTATTTGTCTTGTGCATTTGTAATTGTCTTATTCATGTTCCATTTTCATGGTTTTATTTATTGTGTAATCTCAGGAATTAGAAATAATCTATACAAAAAATTCAATAATAAGCAAAAAAAGCTTGAACAGTTGGACTGCTTTTTGATTGATCCCAATGATCGAAATAACAAAAATGAGCAGTCAGAAAAAGTATATTCTGGTTGTTCAATGGTCTGACCTTCGAAAATAGAACCACTAATTCCAGTTGTTTAGGGACAAGTTACATCCGTTGACAACAACTAGAAATAATTTTAATTTGGTTGTTACTTGTTTTTTTCTGGTTATTTTGTTAAATAACAGGAAATAAGTTTATTATGGCTATTGGGGGACTATTACATCCATTGACAACAGGTGAAAATGATTTTAATCCGGCTGTTATATGTTTTCTTTTGGCTGTTCTAAGTAATTTTTTTCAGGTAACAACCAGAAATAAATTTGTTGCTTCATTTTTTCCCGTTGTTTTAGTCTTTTCCGATGTTTATCACAACCGAATAACTCTTTTCTGATATTTTTTAGGGCATATTAATTTTGTCTGTTGTTTGAATATTCCAGTATTTGAAACAACCGAAAAAGCTTCTCAACTCAACTATGAGCTTGAAGCCCAACTTTAGTGTTGACTGGAGAAACTACACAATCGAATTTCTGGGTTTTGGAAATGGGTAGAGTAGCTAACTTTTGTAATTTTCATGGCATGTTTGAGCCAAATTTTAATGTCAAGTATCTTTGAGTTAAAAGTACACAACTTGTTAGGTCAAAACCTTAGGAGTAAATTACCGAGTGTTAGCTTAACGGCAGGGCGCTCTAGCACCGTTGTCGCTGGTGGGGAGTTCGACTCCTAGAGGGTGCATGT
This sequence comes from Brasenia schreberi, assembly GCA_036023115.1. Taxonomy (NCBI): domain Eukaryota; kingdom Viridiplantae; phylum Streptophyta; class Magnoliopsida; order Nymphaeales; family Cabombaceae; genus Brasenia; species Brasenia schreberi. Next base: position 11,413,892 of record JAYKKT010000071.1, on the reverse strand, counting down.
GTCGGTGTGTGTCTTAGGCTCTGTTCTCCTCTTGTAACAAAAGAAAAAAAAGAACCTTAGGAGCAAATTGCACCTTTTATTGCTTATTTTACTTAACAAAAAATTTGAGGTATTGTCCTATGTCACTACATGGACCTAAAACATGAATAAATACTCTTTGTAAGTTAGAGACGTCGTTTGCATCCATGCCTAAATTCAAAAGTCCATACAATTTAGGACATTTCTCATCCTTTTGTATCGACCGGAATCGGAACGAACCCTGGGAGGGTAACCTATTTATGTGCTCATTGGTGCCCCACGGAATATGGCATAATATAACGAAAATGCCATAAACATCTCGGCTACCATATCTGGAATATTAAATCATTAATATCTTCTAATAGAATATATCCCATAAAAAAGTCTCCCAATAGAAAGTAGTAATATGTATTTTCTGCATGCGTAAGTGGTGTATATTTTCTAATAGTTGGCAGTTAAATGTAACGTCTCAAAAGCCAGGTTATCATCAGTAAATACCTGCTTAGTTTAGCATGTTTCTAAATTTCTCTTGTTAATGTATAACGCTTGAAATTTTATTGGTTGAATGCAGAAGAAACATTCTTTTACATATTCACATAGCCAGTCCTCAATCGCATAAGAAGTTATCCAAGCACGTCAAATTGTGTGTTCTTGGATGCTATATAAAAATGGATAACTTCTTTCTACTTTTTGAAGCATGAAATAAAGACAATATAAAAAGAGTTTTCGAGAACATTTAGGTTGAACTGCAGTTAATATGTAACTTTAGCTATATATGCCTACTTGATACAAATTATTTTTAATTCATTATTGTAAAGATCTGAAAAAATTTGGAAAAATATGCCTTTAAAAATTACTTTAAAAAGGCAAATTTTGCATAGGGTGGAACCTTAAGTCTTGGTTTTTTCTTTAAAAAATAGAGCTCAAATGAAGAAGAAATGAAATATTTTGAAAAAGAAAAAGAAGAAACGAGGAATTTGAAGGCGTTTGGATTCACATGACAAAGCCGGCTTCACCAAAATTTATTCCATGAAGTGGGTCGACATGGCTGGTATTCTACCCTTTCTTAGATGTTTCTAATCTTAGAACTTTATTTAAAATTCTTAGGTAAATTATACCCATTTTTACCCAAAAAAACCCTATCAAGTCAAAATAAAAACTTGCTTTTATTTTATGGCCTCTGCTTCTAGTCAAATATCTACTCTAATCCAATCTACTGGTAGTATTAGCTCTACCAATGATCATACATGGAACTGAGAGTTCTCTCAACCCTACAAGGATGCACCCACTGCGTCAAACCAATCTACTAAGTCTATTGGTGGTCATTTTGAGTGTTTCTCAAGATTTTGATGCAAACTGCATCGAGTCATCTCCAAACAAGCTCAACATGAATGCCCATTAAAAAGTGTACTTCTTGGCATACCATTGGCACACTATTGCAGTTATTTTTATGAGTTATTCTTGGTTTTAGGAGTTAGTGATACCTATTCATAATTTATTGCAGAAAAAGAAGTTATTGAAGAGGTTACTAGGAGTGGTTAATTAGCAGTAGTTATAAATTTTTAGAAAGAAAATGCTAGTTTTTCTCTCCTTATATATAACCTCTATAAAAGGCTACTTTCAATTATTAAAAAGTGTATATTTTTGTTTCATTTTATCTCTTTCCTTTAAGATTTTCTAAGATATGGTATCAAAGCTTTTGTTATGTAAAGGAGGATGGCATTTGAAAACCTTATTCGATTCCATCCCATGATTTGATCATCACCACGACCATTGAAGAATTTCAATAGAAAATTTTCTAAAATCTAAAGAATACTGGCAAGTAGTCTCAAAAGATATTTCCTTAAAAAGATGTAACAAATGCACAAAAGCAACCATAGAGGCATAAAAATCGAAAGATCTAAAGGCAAAAAACTACTTGTTTCAAGCCATAAATCATTTAGTATTGAAAATGACTCTTTTCAAAGATACCTCCAAGGATATACGGATTCTACGAAAAAGAAATATCAAGGCACGTCAAGGGTAAAGCGGCATCGACTTTAAACACTTCATTATGAGTTTAAGATGCTTCAAATGAAATCTAGACAATTATGTATTACGTTTCAAGGGTGAACACAATAGCGAACAAGGTGGGGATGCATGGTGATAGATCAAATGCTATTATTGTTGTTAAAAAAATATTCTTTTAACTATGACACTAATATTTAATTTTGTTTTTTGTGCCATTAAAGAGTCTAATGTTATTGATACCCTTTCGATTGATAAATTGTGAAGCCCTTTGTTGGCTTATGAGCAAAAAGTTAATCAAGAAGAAAAAGATGAAGTAGCATCAAAAGCTTGTGAGTGCTTCATAGTGACGTAGAACCCTTCCTTGTTGATGAATGTTTTCTTTAGTTATGCATTACCTTAAAAAAAAAAGTAGCCAACGAAACTATCATTTCTCACGTCAAATGTTCCTAACGTAGTATTGCATGATGTAAACTAATTTATTGGAAACCCAAATCGAGATTTATGATACTTGGGATTTCGTATAAGCCAATCACTTCCCAAATGGCCATAAAAACAATATTTTGTTTCTTCTAACCAGTCGATCGATGTAGGTTTGCATGATAAAGACCACGTTTTTTCCCCACGACATCTTGAAAGGACCCTTGTTTATGATTACCAATAGCTTTATGCACTAGTTCATTAGTTCAACTTGACCCAATGCCTAAGATCTGTGGTTTTAGTCTATCACTCTTATCAAATTTGATCTAAATCAGATCTTAACCAACAGTTGCAGTTCCAGTTTCATTTTTGGAAGGTGGAACTGTAACCGAGGTGAGCACTTCAGTTTGCATCCAGTTCTAGGTCTAGTTCCCTAGTTGTTATTCTGGTTGGTTTAGGAGACTGTTTAGGGCTGGTCCAGACCATGGACTCGGCTCAAAATTGGCCACCTCTACCCTAAACCAACACCATACCTGGTGATCCATGTCAAGAACATCTCTATTTTATTGTACAAGCAACTCAAATCTCACTTTTTAACTTGCACGTCAAAATCGATCGAGCAGCCAATGGTCACTAAGTTTAGCTCTGAGGCCACAACCTTCTTTATCATCCTTTACATAATACACATGACACTTGTTTTGGTTTACTGGATTAGTGTAGGCAAAGAACAAATCTTCAACTTTTCCATGTAGTATTTCTATTTTTATTCTTGTCATTTTTGTCATTATAAATGAAACGCTAATCAAATGTCGACACTCGGATAATTGAAGCTCATTTAGTTGTTTGTGTTTGCCAATTTCTCTCTTATATATATATAGAGGTAGTTCTAAATGCATAAAGTTGTGCTATGCATAATCATACTTAAACATCTCCAAAGTTTCATCTTTGAAATTAATGGTTAACATGACAAAATAAAATATATTTAATGCATATGGTGAATTAAATGCAACGTAAAAAAGTATAATGGTATTTTTACTTTTTTAATTCAACTTTCCACTATTGATCATGTCAATTGAAAAGTAGATATGTTTATGTATGCACCTAAACATTAGGCATTTAAAACTACCATATGTATTGAATATATATAGAAAGAGAAACACACACAAACAAGCATAAAATCACTCTTCTTTTCTACATCAATCCTAGCCCTTGATGGGATGGCCATGATTTAAGTGTATCATCTTCATAGATAAGACCTGTGGTAGAGCATGCTAGCACTCCAACAAGATAGAGTTTGGTGACAATCATGATCTGTGAGCAGGGAGAATGTAAATTTCTTTCAAAGATAGATGAAGGTGTGACACAAAGCTTCATATTCACTCTAGGGGTGAGCATAGTTCGGTTTCAACCAAATTAACAAATTTAACCAAACTAGAATTTCCAGTTTGACTCGATCCTATAACTATCGGTTCGATTCCAAAGGGTCTAGAGACAAAAATATTTTGAGTCTTAAGTTGGGGCCCCACCCATCCCTTGCCCTCCATCATCCCCATCCCATTCTACTATCACAAAGAGCATCTCTCTTTGTGTGTTCTTCTATTCTACGTTGCGAGACCTTTTCTTTGGCTCCCCTTCTCTCTCTCTCTCTCTCAAGCATCCTCTAGGAGATCATCGATGATTGCTCATGTTTCATAGATCCTTTTCCCTTTCCTAGAGCCATCGGTTTCAACCTACCTACCATTTAGTATTTTCGTCTTGCTTTAACTATTTTTTCAAAAACCAAAACCTTTTTCATCTTATCCATTGTTGTTATAGATTTCAAACATTGATTTTGGGGTACAAAGCAATTCTCTTGAAAGTTTTGACTATCGATTTAATATTCAAGAGGTATTATTTTGATTGTTGTTTGATCATTTTACTCTTGTCTATGTATGTTGGGGATTTAGGATTGATGTGCTTTACTTTTTAGCGTTTAAAATGCAAAAACTACCCATGATTTGGGAGGGAGATGCATAGATTGCAAAGAGCTGTTGCAACGCAGCTTTCAGTGCATGATAGTCAACAAGATTCTTGTATTAGAGCATATCTATTGATGAAGGTTTACATGTTATTATCAGATATGGAGATGGCCTGAAACCAATATAATGGAAAGGGATATAAATTTTGGGATCTATTGTGTCATGACCTTAGGAACTACAATTTCTTTTAGAGGGAAGAAATGTGAATAAAGAACAATTACATTAAAATTTTGTTGATAAAATACATTATCACCATTTATTACAAACAACTTGCTGCCAATTTTATTTCTATGTAGCTTTATATATTTTAGATATATCATGAAAATTAACATATGACATCATATGTTCTTTTCTGCATATACATATACATAAAACATATATATATATATTCATGAAGTTTTATTATATGTTATACTAGATTTGTGCATACACACATATATATACATTTTGGTGAAGTTTAGTACATATTATATTAATTTCATGAAATACTTATTTATATTTCTTTTTATTATTTTAGATGTCCCAATCCCGAGGCCCACCTCAAAAAGGCTAGGAGAAGTACTCCCTAGAAGAAGTAAATTTGTATACTCCATGATTAAGTGATGATGTTACTTTTTCAAATACACAAAAAAAGATCATAAAGCCAAAATCAAGTATGGGAGCATTTTATACTGTTTGCAAATGATTTGTGTGATCTCAAAGTAAAATGCAGTTATTTTAGTAAAGATTTTTGTTGTGATCTAAAAAAGAATGATACCATTGCACTACAAAGTTATGTAAAAATTCCTAGAAAATGTAAATCACAAAGAACAATGGTTGTCCTTTCAATTATTAAGAGATACTGAAAACATAGGCAATTTGTCTAGTTAGAAAGTTGATCAAATGACGATTAGGAAGCAATTGAAGGAATAGTCATTACTGATAAATTGCTACATAAGGTTGTCAAAAGTAAAGAGCTTAGGAAGGTCATCAAGGTGGACCATGTCATGTGACAGATATGAACTCTATATAGGTAAAAAAGTAAAGTTAAAATATCTTTTGAAAATGAATAACTAAGGTATATGCATAACTATAGATACATGAACATCTTTAAGATGATTGAACTACATGTGTATCATTACCTATTTTATTGATGATGAGTGAAAGTTGCACAAAAAAGTTCTTGAGTTTTACCTATCTTATTAGAAGCTTATAAGAAAGCAAAGAAGGAAGCGAAAAAGGCCGTTAGTGAAGCAAAAGCTAAGATTTGGGATGACTTATATAAAAAACTCAACTCAAAAGAGGGTGAAAAAGATATTTTAGGATAGCTAGGGCTAGAGATAAGAAAACTAAAGATCTTAATTATATTAGATGCATAAAAGACGATGATGAAAAAATTCTGGTGGCAAATGATGATATAAGAAATAGATGGAAAAACTATTTTTATAATCTTTTTAATGAAAATAAAGATGTTAGTATTAGTTTAGGAGATTTAGCCAAGTCAAAAAAGTATGTAAATCACAATTTCTACCGACGTATTCAAAAGAATGAAGTCAAAGAGGCTCTTAAACATATGAAGAGTGGTAAATCGGTAGGACCAGATAATATTCCTATAGAAGTTTGGAAAATACTAGGAGAAATAGGAATCACTTGGCTCACAAGACTATTTAATGAAATATGGAAAAACCAAAAGATGCCCGAGGAATGGAGAGCAAGTACACTTATACCCATATATAAGAACAAGGGAGACATTCAAAATTGTGCGAATTATCGAGGTATCAAGTTAATGAGCCATACTATGAAATTATGGGAAAGAATTATTGAACATAGGTTAAGACAAGTATCAAGTACAACAGAGAACCAATTTGGATTTATGTCAGGCAGATCTATTATTGAAGCGATTCACCTTTTGAGACGTCTTATGGAACATTTTAGAGCAAAAAAAAAAGACCTTCACATGATATTTATTGATCTAGAAAAAGCTTATGATAGAGTACCGAGGGAGGTTCTTTGGAGAATATTGGAAAAAAGAGGTATCCCATTTACATATATTAACCTTATAAGAGACATGTATGATGGTGCAAAAACATGTGTGAGGACTCGTGAAGGAACGACAAACTTCTTTGAAGTTAATATTGGGTTACATCAAGGATCAACTTTAAGTCCATACTTATTTGTAATGGTGATGGATGAGTTAACAAAACATATTCAAGATGAAGTACCTTGGTGTATGTTATTTGTAGATGACATTGTATTAGTGGAGGAGTCTAAGGAAAAAGTTAATAGAAAATTGGAACTATGGAGAGAAACATTAGAAAGCAAAGGCCTCCGACTTAGTAGAACAAAGACAAAATATATGGAATGTAAGTTTGATCATTTGGCTACTTCAGAGGACATAGAAATTAAAATTGGCACACATTGTATTCCCCAAAAGGAAAGTTTTAAATACTTAGGGTCAATTTTTCAAAGTGATGGAAGAATTGATGGAGATGTTACACATAGAATTAATACTGGTTGGTTAAAATGGAGAGGAGCATCAGGTATTCTTTGTGATAAGAAGATACCATTAAAATTAAAAGGTAAATATTATAGAGCAACAATTAGGCCTGTCATGTTTTATGGTTCTGAGTGTTGGGCAGTTAATCATCAACATGTACAAAAGATGTCTGTGACAGAAATGAAGATGTTGAGATGGATGAGTGGTCATACAAGAAAAGACCGTATACATAATGAGGTTATTAGAAACAAATTAGGAGTGGCACCAATAGAGGATAAAATGAGAGAACATCGTTTAAGATGGTTTGGACATATAGAAAGAAGATCAAAAGAAGAACCTGTAAGAAGGTTAGAAAAACTAAATTTGGAAAGTATTAAAAGAGGTAGAGGACGACCACAAAAGTGTTGGAAAGAAACAATAAAGAATGATCTAACTTATTGTGAGTTAACTGCTAACATGGCACACGATAGGGATCTGTGGAAACAAAGAATCCATATAGCCGACCCCGTCTAGTATGGGAAAAGGCTTAGTTGTTGTTGTTGTATCTAGTCATAAGTGCAACTCTATTGATAGATTGCTTATCTACTTGCTTTAAAGGATGGTTAAAAAGTATTCATGGTTACCATGGACGATACCAATTCAAATGATATTGTTGTTTTATATTTTAGAAATTTATAAGTTGGAGAATTGGTATTGTAAATTATAACTTTTTACATATGAGATGTATTGAACATATAACAAACTTTGTTGTGCAAGATGATCTAAAGGAGGTGAATACATTAATTGGTTAAGAACAGTTATGAAATATATTAAGTGATCCCTAACTAATAATTAAAAGTTGAAAGAATGTACTGGAGAATGTAATTATTCCATGTAAAAGTCAATCATTTTTAGATATTTTGATTAAATAAAACTCTATTATAAAATATTGATTATTGCCAAAAAAATTGAAGGGGCATTTGCCTTATTTGACATACATGATTTTTATTTCAATCGTGAGGTGGAATTAAATGATGATGGTGAAGTAATTGCTTTTATTTATTAGGATTCTACTACAAACATGAATAGCATGTTACAACAATTTATAATATGTCATGTGTATTTCAAGTTCATCCTATGTCATATCGAATACATTTTGGATAGATATCAATGATCTAATTAGGGTGATATTAAAGTGAACTAACAATGATGATTTTTAGGTGAAGTCTATGGGCACGACGATGAAAGCAAAATTTGATAATTATTATGGTGACTATAGGAAGATAAACAAACATATTCTTGTTACAGTTCTTTGAAATTATGGACTTTATTTTTTGTAAAATTTATGGTTTAGACAATAAAAAGAAATTATTTCAGTGAGAGATGCTCTCCTTGACCTGTATGATGAATATAGAAGAGTATTCCAACCATATGAAATTTTTCCTAATCAAGTAGAAGTTCTAGAAGCAATCTTATGCCAAGTGAGTCATTTAATGTCTGAATAAATGGAAGGCTGGAGTCTTTTTTGAAGGATAATATCTAAAGGAAGGTTTAAGAGAAAAAAAGAAAAGCTGAATTTCATATTTATTTAAGTGAAGAAATGCTAAAAGATTACAATAATTTTAATACTTTAAGATGGTGGAAGATTAATTCTAAGAGATTTCTCTTTCTTGCATGTATATCAAGGGATAACTTGGTGGTTTATATATGTATGGTAGCTTTTGAGTCTGTATTTAGCACTGAGGGGAGGGTCCTAAATGCGTTCAAGAACTGATTGACGGTTAAGGTAGTTGAATGCTTGATTTGTACTCAAGATTGACTATGAGGTGATCTTAGTTTAATATCAAGGAAAATTTGAAAGTTGTTCAAAATTTTGAAAATGGTAAGACATACTTACAAGTATATTTTAGTTGCCTTTATCCTTTATTTTTATGTACTTAGTATAATTGAATTATTTCTTTTGACAATTTTAGGTTTGCAAGTCATTGACAGGGAGGGAGTGTGTTAGCATTAAGTAGCAACACAAATTTATTAAGTAATTATATTATAATATATCAACAATTTATTTCATTGACCTTTTCATGTATACCAAATGGAGTTAGATCAAGAAAGAAGATGAGGTGCAAACAAGTTTGATAAATAAAGATGACAAAAAATGTTGACTTTCTCAAATTTGGATTTATCTTTAAATTATAACATACTTTTCGTATTTGTTACAGGATGGCAGTTTTAAATGTATCTATTAACATTTAACATTATTATTTTACATTAGTTATGTTGTGCAGATGTTGTGATGGGAATGTCGAATATATCTATTGACATTATTATCCTACATTAATTCTGCTTCACCTGAAAGAACCATTAATACTTTTTGGTTGTCTTTTATAGGTTTCCTCTATTAGGCAACATCTATAACAGTATAAGGCTTCTGATCCTTATTTGATATAAGTCATACTATTCTTGATTTCCTTTGTTAAACATATTTACTTTTGCGCCATGATCTAATACTTCTAAAATCAATATGTTCTTTCCAACGTTGTGCTTCTTGTGGTTACCTATAGAAATCACTCTTAGGGAGTTATGTAGTTGGTCTTCCCAACATAACCTTAATCTAGTATATAGAGGACTCTTGCATGTGATGCCCATAAGAATTGACCCTAAGCAGTTGAATCAGGGTTCAGGTTGCTTCCTATCTGAGTGCCTGTAGAGCTAGTGATATTCTTCGGTTGATAATCATCATCAATTTGTTTATTGTTTTATACGACATGGAATTGATAACACTAAAGAACACTTGGGTAAAAGTAACGTGCTAGAAGCTGATTTAACGAAATCTTTGTTTCATATCAGATTGGTAACAAGGTACTATATGTTTTCATTTGTTGAGTACCTAATTTTTGCCTTCTTGTCAGTTTTTTGTTATTACTGCTATTTCTATGATTTTGTTATGGTATTGTTGTTGTTGTTATTGGTGGTGGTGGTGTTATTTTAATTTTTCCTAGTATACTCTTGCATGGCTGGTCCCAAGCTCGGATAAAGGAGAAGGGTTGCGTTAGGCTTTCAACAATTAGTATAAAAGTTTGTCGGACTTATCTACCATGGATTCTATAAATTATGAGCATTGCATTGGGGTGTTCTCTCTTAGCAACGCATTGCAGATTCTGAATACAGTGAAAAGTAAGCAATGACCTCTACATCTTCGCCCGAATGTAGTGAATCAATTGGAGAGAGGGTTTCTACATCATGGATGGGTATGGGTAAAGAAATTAGTCTCGCAATATTGTCACCTGAATATAGTGAACAAGTTACAACGAGGGTCTCTACATTTTTATAATGAACAGATACGAGACGTAAGGAAGCTAGTCCTAGATAATAAGATTCGTATTGGTACTTGAAATATCAAAACATTGACTGGTAAATTAATGGAGGTGGTAGATACTATGATTCAAAACAGATTCACATTTTATGTTTACAAGAGACAAAGTAGGTTGGAGATCAAGCAAAGTATATTAAGATACAAGTTTTAAATTATGGTACTGAAGAAAAGAAAATGCTCAAAATAGAGTTCACATTATTATAAATAAAGATTTAAAGTATAGCATAGTAGACATACAATGATATGGTGACTAAATTATGATGGTGAAATTAGTGTTAGGAGTAGATGTTTTAAATATAGTTTATACTTATGTACCCCAACTAAGATTAGAAGATAGTATAAAAAAGGTTTTTTGGGAAGAGATAGATAAAGTAATTCAAAGAATTCTGCAAAGGGAGATGATTTGTTAGGAGAAGACTTAAATAAACATGTCAGTAGAGATGCATTAGGATATCAAGGTATTCATAGAAACTATGGTATTAGGGATATAAATGAGGAGGGTAGGAAGATTTTAAATTTTGCTATGGCTTTTGATCTCTTTATAGCCAATATAATTTTTAAAAAAAGAGATAAACATTTAATTATTTATAAGAGTGGTTTATTACAAACACAAATTGATTATTTTTTTGTAGGAAAAAATATATATGTATTGTAAATATTGCAAGGTAATTTTAAGAGAAAGCTTAACTAGTCAACATCGACTTTTAGTAATAGATGTGCAGGTAAAAAAGTGGACAAAGAAGAATAGAGTGCACACAGTTATTCAAGCTAGAGGTGAAGCCTCAAATATGATAAAGTAAATATATTTAAACAAAAAGTTCTTCAAGAAGATCCCTGGAATTATATAGGTACACCTTCTGATGTGTGGAACAATATGGTTATACATATTAGGGAAGTGACAAAGATGTATTAGGCATATCTAAGTGAGATATAGCAGCACAAAAATAAGTTTGGTGGTGGAGTGAAGTGGTGCAAGATAAAATCAAGGTAAAGAAGGCATGTTACAAATTACATCATACTAAAAAAACTAGTGAAACTTTGAAGACTTATAAGAAAGCAAAGAAAGAAGCGAAAATGGACGTTAGTGAAACAAAAGCCAAAATTTGAGGGAATTTATATAAAAAAAACTTAACTCAAAAGAAGGTGAAAGAGATACTTTGGGATAGTTATGACTAGAGATAAGAAAACTATTTTTTAGATGTATCAAAGATGAGGATGAGAATATTCTAGTGGCGAATGAGGATATCAAAAATAGATAAAAATTATTTCTATAATCTTTTTAATGAAAATACAGATGTTAGTATTAGTTTAGGAGAAAGCCAAATTATAAAAGTATATAAACCATAATTTCTATCGGCGTATTCAAAAGAATGAAGTCAAAAAGGCTCTTAAATATATGAAGGTTGGTAAATCTGTAGGACCAGACAATATTCCTATAGAAGTATGAAAAATTCTAAGAGATGTGGAGTTATTTGGCTCACAAGACTATTTAATAAAATATAGATTACCCAAAAGATGCCCAAGGAATGGAGAGTGAGTATACTTATACCCATATATAAGAACATGAGAGATATTTAGAATGTTTTGAATTATCGAGGTATCAAGTTAATGAACCCTATTGTGAAATTATGGAAAAGAAATATCGAATGTTGCTTAAGACAAGTATCAAGTACAACAAAGAACCAATTAAGATTCATGCCTGACAGATCTACTATTGAAGCGATTCACCTATTGAAACGTTTTATGGAATATAACATTCACATGATATTTATTGATATAGAAAAAACTTACTATAGAGTACTAAGAGATGTTCTTTAGAGAACCTTAAAAAAAGAGGTATCCCATTAACATACATAAATCTTATAAGAGACATATGCGATGGTTAAAAACATATGTGAGGACTCATGAAGGAATGACATACACTTTTGATGTTAAGATTGAGTTACATCATGGATCAACTTTAAGTCCATAATTATTTATATTGGTCATTGATAAGTTAAAAAACATCTTTAAGATGAAGTACCTTGTTTTATGTTATTTGCAGATGACATTGTGTTAGTGGGTGAGTCTAAGGAAAAAATTAATAAGAATTTGGAACTATGGAGAGAAACATTAGAAAGTAAAGGCTTCCGACTGTGATTTTAATATAAAAGATACATTTGACAGTTGAATACATGCTTCACCTCCCCTAATGTCATACAATGCATACTTCATGTACTTTTTACTTTATATATTTAAATGTCAAGTATTCATCATTTGGTTGAGATTTATTTGAATTTGTTAGCACAAGTTTCTCTCTCTATATATAATTTAAATGTTGCCCAACTTTGACAATGAGTAAATCTACCCTTCATTTTTAAGGCATGAGTGTCATTGAAAATCGTATAAAAATATTTAAAAATATAAAAGACATTGTTATTATGCTGATGTCACCCAGATTGAAAGAGTGCAGTGCATATGAGTAATAATTGCAAATGCTAAAATCCTATCCATTCTTAAAACTAGTCATACATTTTGAGGGTTTGATTAGCATGATCAAATATGGAGGTTGAAAGTAAAAATATTTTGTATTTAATATAAATACTCCATATACATTAAATGTTTTTTATTTATCATCTTAATCATTAATCTCAGAAATCAATTCAATGAGATGATAAAGTAGACTTAAGCATTTATCACATCTTATCTCTCTTTCTCTCTATATATTTGTTTTCCACACTCCCTTTTCTTACTTTATATATATAGATAGATATTTAGAAGTAGAGGTGATTATTTTGGGGACAATTATCATATGACTGCAACTAAGAAAGAAAAAGCAAGAAAGGTGACTAAGGGTGGCTGAGAGGTTCAAGTGACTAAAGATTGCTGAAAAGATTGTCATGTAACAAGTGCACATGAAAAATTGCGTATTCTTCTCTCTCTCTCTCTCTCTATATATATATATATATATATATATATATATATATATATATATATATATATATATATATATATAAGAGAGAAGAAAAGTGGATCTGCAAGCTTTGACATATGCATATGTATTGTCCTCCTTGAGGTATGAGTATAAAGATTATGTCTTATATTTTTTTAAATATCTTTATAATTTTTAAATGACATTCAAACCCGCAAAAATGCAAGGGAATGCGTGTATTATACATGATAGTATTACTCTCTCTATATATATTATTTATTTATTTCTCTTTAGTGTTTATGCAACACATGATGGTACACTTTGAAAAGTTAACAGCGGCTGCTGCGCTTACAACAGAGCTTCTCAGCCAAGGACAAACTGCCGTCTTTTTGCACCTACTTTTTCTGCGATTTTATAGCCATGCATACGACAGCTCCCAGGCAAATATTAAAGGGAAAACAGAGAGGTCAGACTGCGGAGTCGCACACAACCGGACACACAAGATGCTGAACAATGGCTCTCTGCTCGCAACACAAGAGACACTCGAAACACAAAGCCAGGAAAAGACTACACAAAAAGCTGGAAAATTAATGGAGTTGTTTCTTGGCTCCCTAGCATGCTTACCAAATCTGAGAATCCGGCTCAGGATTCCTTGACCCGGAATATCTATAAATGCATCTGAGAAATTAGAATCTCCAAAATCTTTTAGATGAGGAGGCCATGGTATAAAGCCGGTGAGCTCGTTTCTGAGAAATTAACCTTATTGACTCTCTAGAAACCAAGCTTAGGCTTCCTCAGGCTGGAGTATAATTTGGATGTAGAAAATCTTTAGGCTGAGGTGAATAGCTGGTTTACATCGTTGATCGCATTTTAGTTGAGGGGAATACTCTTCCAAACTCCTTTTGTTCAAGGCACGGTCAGGTCAGGATTTGCCAAACCATGGCAGAATCAAACGAGCAGCAACGACAAGATTAGGTTACTCTTTATCCTCCATTAATGTGTCGCCTACCTAAGCTCACTTTAAAGTTTTATAGGTGTTGTTTGATCAATGTAACAACAACAACTAACCCTTTTCCCATACTAGATGAGGTCGTTTACATGGATACTTTGTTTCCACATAGCCCTATCATAAATTGTAGAATCCATGATAAATAAGTCCGATAAAGTTTTACGATGATTGTCGGAAACCTAACGCAACCCTCCTTTATCCGGACTTGGGACCGACCATGCAAATGTGATCCTTAGAAGGGCAGAGTTTTGCTTGATCAATGTAAACCGAAAAAATTCTATTTCATATGATAACAACCTTATTTGTAATGGATGTTGACCACCTCTAATATTGAAGGCTCATATGCACCTATTATTTTTTTGAATATGAGTATCATTTAGAAGTTATAAAGCTATTTAAAAAATAAAAGACAACCTTATTAAATTTATACCTAAAAAAATTAGTTAGCATGGGTATGCGGCAATATAAGTGGACAACATATAGTTTTAATATATATATGTCTCTACAAAAACAACAATAGATTCAATCTTATGTTCTATTGTTTTATGGGGATATCTTTATTATATAAAATACAATTATGTATCCATTGCTTTGTTGTATCAATTGATGAATATTTCTTACTGACTGATTATTTACATATGTATTCTGTCATGAATTTAGTCTTTTTTTTCTTTTGGGTAGCCATTCCAGTGGCCCTTTAAAAGAAGAGGTCGCCTAAGGTAGGCAACCCCCAGGCGCGAACTTACCATACTGGAACTTTGTTGAATCTTTTATGGACGATGATTCCGATGGTAAGCATTTCTCAATCAGTAATAGTACCAGGAAGTCCTCATGTTACACTCTCTACCTAACTCATCAAGTGCAAGAAGGAGCTTTTTCTGAATTGTACCAGGATAGTTATGGAAGTTAACCTTTTGTGAATGTATTGATGTAGGAAAAGAGTAAATGTGTGAAATCGATCTTGACACTAAATGGTACTCTTATTTTTTGATATAAAAAAATATGGAACACCGGTCCCAGTTCCACCCATGGACGGTAGAATCAGAACCGAATTGGATGATCCCTAGTTTTGGGTTCAGTTTTACGGGTTTCGATTCCAAACAGCTCTTGACTCGGTTTGGTTATGGTTGGAACCTCTAAAATGGTTCAGAATCCACCATGTCAATTTGCGGTTTCTTTTTCTCTTTGTTCTCTTCTCTCCCTCCCTATCTTTTCTTATAGGATGAAACAAAGAGGAAGGAGGGAGAGGAACGATTGAGTAATGGGATGGGGAGTGGTGGAGCAATAGGTCGAGGAATTTCGAGCCGTGACAAGGCTTTTCGTTCCCTTATGAGGTTTTTGGGAAGTTATTGAATATACGTGGTGAAGGAATTCATTAATTTTATAGCCGTACCTTACTACATTAGCATTATACATGTTATCGTTATGTAATCCTTTTATAATTCATATTGGGAGTTCTCCTTTTTCTGGTTGTATATTATTATTCTATGAAGCGTACTTTATACCTTCTTCTTTATGAATGAAGTTCTATCTTTTCGGGAAAAAGATAATTGACGACAGTTGCAGATTGGCTGGAACTGAAAATAAATAGGCTCGCTTGCATAGGGGAGTAGTCGAGCCAAGTACAAGCAAGCTCCACTAGAGTCGTTAAGGAAATGCTAGGCTCAAGCTCGAACAAGCTTGGGTCTTCAGCTCAAACTCGAATTAATGTTCGAACAACTAAGCTTGTCTCACTAGGCTCTATGAGGCTAGACCGACCAACATTTACTTGATTACTGTGCGCTTGAATACAATCCATATAGACTGGGCTCCTGAATGAATACAGCCACACACATACATATATATTAGCGTATCAACATATAGTCTTATACGGCTTATTTTTCTTATATTTTCCTTTAATCGTACTCATTAGGTTATAAACCAAACAATCACCCGGAGCATGCAACAATTTTTTATCTAATTTCTGTGGGAAAGTTTACAGCGTCGCTTCAAAAAGATTCCTTAGTATTCTTCTTCTTCTTCTTCTTCAAAAGAAAAAAGAAGATTGTGTAGTATGCATTAACAAGAGATAGCACTAATGAGCAAAAAGGTGTTCTCAGTCGGATTTGCTTCTGTTATAGGCTCAACCTTGAACAAAACCAACCTAATCGGCTCTCAGTGTTGGGAACTAAACCGAACCATTATCCCAAACCACACCATCAGTACAGTGTTGTTTGGTTCTTCTGCAGTTAATTACGTCAGAATGTGCTAATACATTACACATAACATATAATTTATGTTCAATTACATGCCAGATAAATCTAGTGAAGTATAGAAATCCTTCTTCACCACCATACAAGAAACAATGTTGACAATTATTCAATAGATTAGCACATCTAACAGCATTTTATACATCCAAAATTGCACCAAATAAGTAGCAAGCTCTCCTCATATGTTAACGCATACACACAGACACACACACGACACACACATATATATATTGGTTCTAATGATTTGATTTCAACATTCAAACCACTACCAAAGCATACCAAAAAAATCTGTAAGTTGAACCGAACCAAACCATCGGTAAGATAGAGTTTAATTTGTTCAAGTGGTTCAGAACAGCTCTTTGAGCACCCCTAAGTCAAGTCGGAATATAGTAAAGTCTCTTCTATTCTTTGTAGAAGTCGTTTGCAAGGGCCACGGATAGGTAAACCACATGAGAATACAAAGAGCATGTAGAATACTCATTCTCTCTATATATATAATATATATGAAAACCGGATCCCACCCATTTTTTATATGTTCATCCATGGTTTTTCGATGACATGAATATAATTCTAAAATTTTAAGGTTTTTTGAAAAAAGACGAATACTAATTTTTATTATATTCATACTCTTCAAAATGAATAATTGAACATAAGTAACCAAAACGATCCAACCAATATATATATACATATTAGTCTTTAAACTCATTTGCAAGAAGTACCGATAAATTCAACCCATGGTAATGCAAAGAGCATGTACTATACTCTCTCTCTCTCTCTCTCTCTCTCTATATATATATATATATATATATATATATATATATATAGGCTTGACTGGAACAACCTTCAAGTACAGTGTCCGAGTTCGTCATCCAAGGCAAACAAATGGGTTCTTTTTTTTATGATAAAAAAAACATGGTTCTCCCTAACCCTAAATTGTCAATAATAAAATTACACTAAACCCGAATCCTACAAGAATTGCAACTAAGAAATGCCAATTTTCTAGGTGAAATTGCTGAAAGCATGTTATTTGTGCTAAGATTTGACTCTGATTTACATTGGTTATGCAACCCAGGACCCAAATCTGGAGGCATTCTAAAGAAAATCAGGCTTGTTCACGGGGATCCAGACCTAGAATTACCAAGATCCCTGCCAGATCCGACCCGGTTACACCCTTGTGAAGTTTACATATGAAGATCCCTGCATTGCTGTCCACGACTAGGGATTCGTGCACATTATAGTAATTCGACCTTTGCCATGTTTTAAAAGTTTTCTAGAAGAAAAATCCTTTAAAATAAAGGAAGAAAAGTTCTATAAATATTATATCCGTCTCCGGCTGTCTCTTTCTATTGATTTTCTCTTGTATTCGTTGAGTAGCGTTTCTCCTGTCATGGCTTCCTCCACCGAAGACAAGATTTCATTAATGAAAGAGGAGCAGGAGGAGGAAGAAGAAGAAGGAAAGCGACCATTTTCACATCTTTGATCATCTCAACGGTGACAACGGAAAACATGCATAAGAATTCTTTGTTTTTTCTGTTTTATTTTTTCCAGTTTGCTATCTTCATTGTGGACTGGTATTGAATGTTTGTGGCGTACATGGGAAAGCCAGGCATCTCTCTTTCTCTCTCTTGTGGCTAATATACAACTGTGCAGTTCATGGAATTAAGTTGGATGATTTGTTCTTGGCCTAGAATTATGAAGCTTGCTGAATAAGAACTGGCATGCTTGGTAGCTTCTCCATTTATCTATATCTTTAAGATGATGATTTCTATTAATGATCATGCCATCTTACGGCTATTCCTCTCATCTCATTCTTTATGATTTTTGTTGGTCCATCTCTTATAAGATAACATAAGGAAAAGATCCGATAGATCTTGTAATGGTTTCAGATGTGATCAATAGGCGTTTTTCTTGGTGGATTGGTTGTGATAAGATCTAATGGCGCTACTATTCATGTGATTGCAGAGATGTTCTCATTTAGAACCGGCCATTCCTCTCATTGTGTATGATTTTTGTTGGTCAATCTCCTCTTATAAGATTAACATCTGCAATACATGAAAAACATCCGATACCTCTCAATCTTTATGATTTTTGCTGGTCTGTCTCCTTTTATAAGATTAACATCTGCAATACATGAAAAAGATCCGATAGGTCTTCTAATGGCTTTAGATGTAATCAGTAGGCGTTTCTCTTGGTGGATTGGTTGTGGTAAGATCTAACGGCGCTGCTTGTGACTGCAGGGATGTTCTCATTCAGAACGTTACACTGCACACACGGTGAGAGAGAGAGAGAGAGAGAGAGAGAGAGAGGGTCTCTTAGCTCAGTTTGTCTCTGGTGAAACCTTGGCTGCGAAAAGGACAGGAATTTGGCTTTTGACTTTTCTGTTTGGGGTGTGACAGTCCACTGGCTGGGATTTGAGTGTACTCTAAGTCTATGCATCCGTCTCCTGCATCCCCATAATAATATATATTGAAATGATTTTATACGGAGGGATACTTTATTTTCCTAATTTTTTATATAAATAACTATTGCTTAAGAAAATAAAAATGTATTATTAAATATTTCGGAGTCCACATTGTGAAAGAGCCAGGGAAGAAGGTCCAGGTCGGGTGAGGAGGACGGTGGAGTTGTCAAAGCGGGAGGAAGAGGGGATGTGTATGTTTGGGTCGATGAAGGGGGCTAACTCCTTGTAGACCGTGTCCCCCGGTACTCCTCTTTCAAAACACACGCCTTGCATTTCGCCCGAGGTAGACAGAGAGAGAGAAGAGTAACTGCTCACTTTTTTTTTATGTTTGTTTCTTCTCTCTTTCACTCTTTTCCCTTTTCCTTTTTTTTATGTTACCATTGATTAAAATTTACCAGTTTCCTTAACACTGTGCTTCGTTTTATATATATATATATATATATATATATATATATATATATATATATATATATATATATATATATATATATATATATATATAACTGACGTGCAATTATATAATAGCTATTAGCACCTGTCACGTTATTCACTCCGGCAAGCAAACAACTGATTACAGCGCCTGCGGCATGTCCTCCCTCTTCTCTGAGGCGACGCACAACAAAGCTTTTTAGCCATGTCCATTTATTCTTCTTTCCACCAGAAGAGTTTATCGACGGGGTCACTAGCAGTATCGCAATCAAGACGGCCACTATTACATATATTTAGGAGAGGAGGATAGGGATGACTTCGTCACTGAAATTAGCTTTCAAGGCATGGCGGTTACTGAACAGCTACTAGCTATAATTTTCATGTAAAATGAATCAAATCTATTCTTGTTTTTAATCAAGACCTTTTCATTCGGTCATTGGGTTTCTCATGCAACTTTTCTTATCTTCCTCCATTTTCCTCCTCTCTTTCTTTTGCACTCTCTTTTTCAGAGAGAGTAAAGAAATGACAGGAGTGTTTTTTTGCGCTCGTGACAACTCGGTGTCAGTTCAGCTTCCGACAACCTTTCTTTTTTACATCTTCCTCCTCTTTCTCTCTCTTTATTCTGGAGGGAGCCAATGGAGTGAGTAGTGATGAGTAAAGCGATTTTGTATTCGTAAGAGAGATTCTTAAGTTGTGAATTGCTTTTTATGCTTTGGGGATTATAGACATATTGATCGTGTGCTGAAAATCGGAGGTGGGGAAAATGCTTTCCGTGGTCATCATTGGAGGTTACGGTGGCGCTCTCATAATGCTCTGTTCTATTGAGAGGCATTACTGTATGTTTTTTTTTTAAGTCTTTAACGTTGGAGATCCCCAATTTTTTTAAGAATGTATGCTGCACTATGCAGTCATTTCCTATATATTTTTTCAGCTTAATTATATATATATACACACGTACATAATTATGTATATATACAAAAGTAGGTTCTCGCAATCTCTAATAAATAAATATTCATACCTATCCTTTACTTTAGAAACATTAATATAATTTTAAAACATTAAAAGCGTTTTAAGAAAATATAAAAGAATTTTTTAATATATTCATGCCCTCAAAAGTAAAGTATTGACACGAGTTGCACGTGTGAAGGTTGTAGAATCCAATCTCCCTCGCTCTCCTTTTCTCTTTCAATATATATATGAAAAGTTGTAAATGTAAAAACTCATACATGCTCAAATATATATAAATATCATTATAATTTGATTAACATGTCAACAATAAGGAATTGAATTTAAAAAGTTAAAAGTATCATTGTTTTATACTTTATATTTAATTTATCATATGCATTTAAATGCTTTTGCTTGATCAGCGTAAAGATCCAACTTTTAAGATGATAAAGTGGTTTTGCGCATGAATAGTCCGAGTACATGGATTTCTCTCTCTCTCTCTCTCTCTCTCTCTATATATATATATATATATACATATATTAAGGGAGAGTGCATGAGCAAACCTAAAATTTGTTGTAGGTGATAAATCCTTGTAATCTTTAAATCGTTCTATTTTCAGTCTTAAGATTCGATTTGTTAGAACATACAACAAAGAAACGTCGGTTCCGTTGGACCAAGCATTTACAAAAGCATATAGTGCCCTCTCACCTTGCCAAAACCTTTCACAAGCAAAAAAAATGACTCTCCACTAGGTACAAAATCATTACGTCTATCGCTCAATGCCCTCTCGCCTTCACTTGAGAGGATGAGAGATGAAAGGAGAGAAATTGAAGAAGACAATAGAAAAAGTGAAGTTATAAAGTCAAACAGTCAACCTCTCTCTCACATAGATTATATACATAAACATGTTTCTATTTCTCTCGGCTCCATGAGCTTCTACGATCCTTCTTCGGTTTTCGGTTGTTAAAGTACTTTGATAGGACTTTGTGAGAATTTTGCTGAGCATTTTTGTGGTCCTTCATTGCGCAAAATCATTGGCATTTTGCCTTTTAGGTGGTCCAATACACATGAGCAGATTTTCCTTTTTGTTCATTCAAGCACCCTCTCGCTCTCTTTATTTTCAAAACTTTTGCCTATGGAAGTCAAGGGTAGGAGGTTTCGACTTAGTCGCACAGTCGGCTGCACGGTGCTGTAATTCTCAGTGCATGAGCTGGTTAGGGCTGAATTAGGAGTCCAATTTTGAACCATTAAACAAGTTTGAAGGAACTAGAAAGGGGTTGTTCATGGTTTCTTTACCAATAAGGATCATTTTAATTTCCCAGCCCAATAGCTCGTTGACCGCAGCCAAACATGAAGGAATCCGAGCAAAGTTAGACAAGCTTCTCTTTTCAAAATATAACTTTCACATAATACTTATCAAACAATTAATTCTTGAATATTTGTTTGTCACAAGAAAATATACTTTACATTTAAATATCAGATCATTTAATTGTGTTTAGCTACCCAATTCATTGTGTTAACATGGTTTTGCAGCATTTAAGTACGTGAATGTGTATCTAACATAACAAGCGATTAGAACCCGAGCTAAACATGCTGTTATAGTTTTGTGAACCAGCCCCATGGTCGGCTATTTCAGATCACGAAGAAGACCAACAACCATGCGACCAGTGGAACGCAACAATGAGAAGCTCGGTTGATTTACTTACCCTGCTCAAGTCTGTCTAGAGGACAATTGAATCTGCAACTTAGTTTACTTGTTTTCCTTTCTCTTGCAAAACTGTTTGCACATTCAGCTTCATTTTTAAATTGCATGCCTATGACGGGAGGCTATAAATTGCATGACGGAGTCCTTAAATTTTAATTGAACTTCTTATAGTAAATGCTGCCCTGCTGGTAGAGAGAGAGAGAGAGAGAGAGAGAGAGAGAGAGAGAGAGAGAGAGAGAGAGAGAGAGAGAGAGAGAGAGGATTGCATGTGAAGTGAAAGCTTCCAGTTATGATATTCAATGCTTCTGGCTTCAAGTACTTCATCTTCCTATGCACAGCTTCAAGCCCCATTAAATGCCCCTAATTACTTGCTGTTGCTTATTGTTAGAAAACTGGACGAGCTGGCCAGCTGCTTGAGTTAATCAATATTAAAAATGGCAGATGCCTTCTCATTAAAACGCTCCCAAATGCATTCATTTATCTCTGACTATTAAATTAGTGTGTTATGGCCTTTTACCTAACAATCTTTCTGGTGGAGATGACTTCCACACATTAAATTAATTTGGTATTAAGGATTCTCACAAGCTGTACGTAGACCCTCTAATGCTGGGGTATTTTCCATGTTTTTGACCTGACTGGGTTTTCTTTACCCTCTTTGTTTGCTGACAAGTAGGCTGGTTTCTGTCACTCTAAAGAATCAATCAATATTAACCTTGATATGAAACTAAACTAGCTGCTCGCTGTAAGAATCAGTTCGACTTGAACCTAGCACCTCTTTTTGTTTCTTTTTTGTTTTGATTTGGGACCTTAACTACATGTCTGCTTCTAGAGAGGGGCTTCTACCGTTTGGATGGATGTTTGAGGTTCAATTTCCTTGAGTGTCACAACAGTGGGATGGAGTCTCCACTTTTATGAGGTTTCCATGAGAGTATTGACGTACTGGAAGCATATCAAAGCCTTAGCTCTGACATCTTTGTGACATTTTAGGTAGAGGTTAAAAGAAGTTTCGGGGAGGAGTTGTGATAAATTAGATTATCAACCGTTCAAACACTTCAACATAGGAAACACCACAAAAGTGTTAAATATTCTTCAAAGTTGAATATATCAAGCACAATATCGATGTAGTTAACCCCACTTATTGTGGGAGAAGCTACATCCAGAAGAACAGAACCCTTTCGAGACAGGTATCGAGATCACTTGGATGGGTTGCTCAATCGCCCTTAAAAATGGATTCTTACGAGAAAGTGCGGGGGGCTTAGCTTCTCCCAAGGAATCTGGATTCTCATGGGTGGTGAGAATCCAAATCACATCCACAGATGTATTGAGTGAACTCCCAAAAGGAAGAGAAATCCATTCAACGCAATCCCCACAAGCAAACATGTCTATGTCAAACATAATTGCCTTTTACGTATGCTTAAACCTTGCCATGTGATAAGAGCTCTTAAGCGCATATAGTCAGTCCTTTTATATTTCATATGATTACCTCCATTTGAAATCAAACCAGCCAAGCTACGGCCACCGAGTTTATGTAAACTTGGCGACTTCGTAACTAAGCAACGGTTAATCGGAAGCCCAAGGCATAAAATCATATACTCTCCCATTTAACAACTATAGGCTTGACCATTGAGTTTGCTGAAACTCAATCTTAGTCGTTCTCCATTTAGGCCCCAGTAGTGCCCAAACTTTAGCCTGTATTTTCCTGCAAAATATCCAATTCCAATCTTTTGAACTCAACCCTAGGCTAAAAACTCAGTTTATAACGCTAAGTGTGTAAGTAGACCATAGGTATGGCTCCCACCTCAAGCCAACATTTCTAGGACCTTAATAGTTCACGCAACCTTGCAGCCTGTTAACCAAGTCGGTGCCACCCAAGTTCACCATACCATACTCAGGCCTTGTCTAGCGCTGCGGTGACACCCATCTTACATTTAAGCTTCTAAGTGTTTCAGAAAGATATAGGAGCACACAAAGAGATTGTTTCAGACCTACATCATACTCGTCAAAGTGAGAAGGTAACTAGTGTAAGCCTGAACTGATCCCACATCATGCATTCGAGTTTCAAGTTTGAGAGATTGTATCATAAGTTCCAGTTCCCTCCTTAGAATCAAAATTTACGCATATAGTTCTCTTTGCACGCCCTTTAGGACCTATAGGTCTAGGATTTCTTTTTTAGCTTAAGCATCATTTTCTTCTAGGAATGCTTTGTACTTAATTTTTTAATATTTTTTCTTGTATATTTGATTTAGCCTTTATTACATGAATCATCCCTACAAGACGATGTTAAAATCTATAAGAAAGTTGAATCTTCCTAGACATGGTGAACTTAGGTTGAAGATATACTTCATGACCAACAAGGGAAGCTAGAGCTTACCTTAGGCTGTTGTTTCAAGCCACACTCATCGTCTTCTTCTTTCTCTTCATCAAGCAGGTGGCATAAACATAAGTCTGAATCCAATCCAAATCTAGAGGCTATAACTTTGAATCATCTAGTGGCTTAGATATTGATCTAAGTAGTCGAAACCTTTCCTTGGATTTTAAACAAAAAAAGGGAGAATAAAAGACTAGATAAGGAGAGGGCTAGGAAGGGAGAAGCTATCACAAAAGAGTTAACACATGTAGATCAGGTGTTGACCTTAACTATGATCAATATGTCTTTGCCAAGAATAGGTTGAGAGATCAAAAGACATTTGGTAACACTAGGTTTGCCTTCAAATATCAAGAGTCATAGGATGAGATGACAAAGAGAATATATGCTACAAAAAACATGCTTAGAAACTTATAGAGAACTATGGAGAAGGACAAGAAAAGATATCATAGGACTTCTTGTCTATATGGGGCTTTAGATTGACTTGAATGGTGACACCATAGAGTTCCAAAAGTTCAATGGGTATGAAGATATGTGGACTTATCTTAATTTCTTCACTAGGAAGGCTTCAAATAAAAAGAGGGAATCCTCTAGGTGGATAGACTGATTCCCTTATAGTCCTAGGAGAAGCCTCAAAGTTGTTTTTGAGCTTAAACTTCATTTAAATTAGAGACTTCAATAACCTAACCAACCTCATCATGGGTAGGTTTAAATACAATAAAGAAACCATACCCATTGGGTCTACCCTTAAAGAGTTGAAGTAAAAGGAGAGATAAGAATTCTCCAATTCATTATGAAGTAGAGGATGATTATGGCTAATATTAGAAAGCTAATAGACGAAAGCCATATAGTCATGATAATAAAGAACTTTGACAACTTAAAAACCATGTTAGTCATGTAGAAAATAAATGTGTTTGAAGAACTCATGGAATGAGCATTAAGAGGAACATTAGAAAGGTTTTTATCATGCATTCCTTTGGAGTAGGAACCTAAAAGAGAGAAAGAATAAAACTAAGAGTTAGGAACCTAGGGACCAAGTCCACACCTTAGTGAAGAAAACTAAGATAGGACCTCTAGAGAATTAGTAAGAGATAAACCTAGGCTTCCACCCAAAAAAGAATATAAATAAGCTTCTAAGTGGTTTTCAAGCTTAGCCTTTGTTGAAATTAGAGACTTCAATGACCTAGCCAACCTCTTTATAAATAGGTTTAAGTAAAATAAGAAAACTATACCTACTTAGTCCACCCTCAAAGACTTGAAACAAAAGAGTGAAGATTCTTGCACATTCATCATCAAGTGGAGGATAACCATGACTAAAACTAAAAAGCCAATATGTAAAGTCATACGATCACGATGATCATAGAAAACTTCATCCACTTGAAAACAATATTGGCCAAGTAGAAAACAAATACTTCTAACAAAATAGAATTGGCAATATGGTATGAGAAGAATATTAAAAAAGGTCAGCATTATGAGTTCCTCAAGAATAAGAACCCATGAGAGAGAAGGGATGACAATTAGAGCCATGAACCTAGGAGTCAGGTCCACACCTTAGCAAAGATAACCAAGGATAAGACCCCTAGATAGTTAGCAAGAGAGTAGCCTAGCCATCCCTCAAGCAAAAATAGAGAGACCCTGTGGTACCCAAGAGAGAGTTGAAGAGAATAGCTTATAATCTTGCTTGGACTATAGATAGAAGGTTGACTCGCTTGGGGAACAAATGTTTTTAAAAGTTGTCATAAAAGTCCTATTTGAGAGGGACCTCCTTTGGCTCCCTTGAGTTCAAAACCTTTAAATCAAGGGCTATAAGCACTATGACTTCCATAGGTCCCAAGGACACGATATTAAGGATTATTTAATCCTTAGGCACAGACTTTATGATCTAATAGATCAAAGAAAACTTATAATATCAAAAACATCAAATGCCAACAAGTGCAACCAAGATCATGTAGTCATTATAAACCTATTTATCAAAGATAAAAACCATGTCTCTTAGTATGATTTAGTTCTATCTCTTAAGATTCTTTCCCCTTCTTAGGTTTAAATCTCTTAGGACACATCTGCAACAATTTCTCAAGCTAGTGTCACACCTTCTTGGGTTCTATCCACTAAGGTTTCCCTTATTGCATGCCTCACTTTCAAGATTCCTAGTGTTAAGTACCTAATAGGGTGTTTGATTACAAGGCCTAGACTATGGGATTGGAACTATAGTTTGAATTTTGATAGCCCAACCTAGGGAAGCATTGCTAGTTGGCCTCACAATCAGGTAAAAAGGGATAAGAAGTGTTGTTCTTGTTCCATAGTATGGAGCCTCATAAACAAATATTATATAGTTTCCACATAATTCATAAAATATTCCATCTATAGTTGTCTTCCCTGAAATCTTGCATCTTAAGCATTTGGCCATTTTGTCTTGATCCTCAATGATCTATGTCAAAGCACCTAATCATCAACCATCTAGGGTGTTGTTCCCTAATATCAAATCACCTTCTTGTTCATTAGCCATGACTGAAGAAAAGGCCCAAATATAGACTCTTGCCTTCTTCCTAATGATCTTGACTTCAACCATCTCTTTCAAGAGGATTTGAATAGGGAGATACTAGAACTTACAGGCTCTTTGGATCCATTACTTATTCATCCAGAGTAGTAGGTACATCCCAACCATTTATGTTGAGTCCTCGATATGATAGACTTTGACCCCTCTTCCTTAACTAGTTATCTCTTTAAGATAGGCCTATACCTCCTCCTTATAGGGATTAATATTTTTCTCCTCTTCTTAGATTCTTGGATTCTACTACCTTGGAAGTTCAATCCACATTAATTAGCATTGAAGTAAAGGACAATTCTTGCACACTTCAAGGCTCCTACTACGACTGTCCTACTCAAGTACAAGGGCACCCTATATTGGCTTTAGTACTTCTAGTTAAGCACAATAACTTAGTCGTATATTGTTATTATGAAATAAAAAATATCTAAAATCTAAAAAATTGAAAATCTCTAATAAAAAAAGAAACAAATCCAAAAAATAGCTAAGACTTACTTGATTCATGCATATTCTTGTCTATTACACATATTTCATGTCCATACATATATATCAACATACATCACCCACATCCATCACATGCATTTGAGTTAAGAAAACCTAACCCTCTTGAGTTTGTTTTGGGTCCTAGAGTTCTACCAAGATATGGAGCATTGTGTTTGTACCACCTTGGGTTAGGAATAGGAGTAGTTGAAGCATGTGTGCATCTTTTGTACATCCATCTATGTTTTGATATACGCTCAAGTTTTGCATGTCCATACACATTCATTCATGTTTTATGTGGCCACCTATGTTTGTATAAGCACATTTCTATTCATGCTATACATGTCTAAGTTATTGTATCTACATATTGCTACTTGATAGCATCACTTCCATATCCATGCCGTGTTCACTACGTGCACATTTTTGTTTGCTCATGTTGATTGCAAATCCATGTTTCTTACATCTTTTTGCATATCCATGATTCATGTGTTTTGGACATGTTTTTCATTTAGGATGCATTGTATTGCTAGACATTAAGCTAAGCTATTTTCATGTGCAAAAATTTTGAGTAAGTGGTTTTGTATCAATTGATTACATTGCTTCTATTAGCTCACTCATGCTAGCAACTAAGATTGGTCGGAGTTGATAAACATTTGATATTTGAGAAAAAGTATTGTGGATATTTGCTAGATATTGACCACTACCTGTTTTGTAGTTGGTACTTTTGGTATTGATAAACATTTGCTATGAAAATATCAAAAAGGACTTATTCTTGAGATATCTTAGTTAGTAGACTGGTATCTCCTTGATTTTAAACATATGTGATGGTGTTCATAATCTATTGTGATGGATTGGAGTTACTTTCCCTTGCTTCTTTAGATTAGTGATGATATACACATACACATACATACATATATATATATATATATATATATATATATATATATATATATATATATATATATATATATATATATATATATATATATGAAATAAGTGAAATTTTGGAAAGGGGAAAAAAGGTAGAAAAAGTGAAACAATAGTTAAAAAATAAAAATAAAAATAAAAAGTTACACTATTGTATATTATTGAGTTTACATCTTTTGTATACTTGAGACACTTCAGAAGGGATTGAGTTCACCTTGTATTTCTCTTTGTTTTGTACTTTGATGTTTTATGTGTACAACCATGCACTTTGAGGGTCCATTACATTAGAGGGGAACCAATGCTCCTTCTAAAATCAAGGAGTCCTCAGAACTTAACTAGGCTATGGGTCACTAAGGTGATATTTTTTATCATTTTTAAGAAAAGTTTCAGTTGTTAAAATTGGTGCTAAACTTTTTCAACTTAGCTCTTTCAGATAGATAGTCTAAGTGTAAATGCTTTCTTTAATTATATTTTATTTAGTGGAGTCCATTATAAAAAGAAGTTGATTTGTGAAAATAACTTTTATAACTTTCTAAAACCAATATGACAATCTATGATCACCAACAAAGAATGGATGTTGTAAATACCTAACATTTTTCTTTGAATATCCTTAATATTAAGTCAAACCTTCAAAAGACAAAAGTAGTTCATGGAGCTATATCGTTCCAAGAAGTTCATGGCTTGATTGATAATTGAAGTTATGATATAATTTAGAATTGAAAGGAAAGATTGAAAGTCCAAGCCAAGTCATTGGCTGGGTTTTTGTGGATTGTCAATTTAGTTTATATTCTAAACCAAAGGTCCTCAACCAAATCCTTGCAAAATCTTACTTGACAAACTTGATTGACAATAATGTGAGTGGATTAGGAAAGTTGGCTGAAAAGAAAGAAATTAGAGGAGAAAAAGTTCGTGTGGGAAACATGGTAAGAAATGCCAAGTTCATTTTGTTTGTTATCAACTTCTTGTTTGTGTTCCCTAAGACATAAATTGTACCTATTCAGCCAACCCATAAATTAGTCTCCTTAAGCATCACCAACTTTACCATAACTAGTCACATTAAATTTACCTATCCAATACAAAGTCAACCACATGGCCCTTTTTAACCTTTATCAAATCCAATGAACTTACCCTCTTAAAAGACCTCTAGCATAACCCTTAGCTGGAATCACCTAAGCCTTAAAGACCCAATCCAAAAAGCACACATACTCATGCACATTTAGCTCATACCAATATATTGACAATCACTAAGATGCAAAGGTTGGCCCTACCTCGTCGGTATTAGAAGACCACCAGTAATTCCAAACTAAGTAATATCTCACACCTAAATTTTAATATCAAGAAATCATTTTGTAAGCCTTGGTTTTCTTTATTGGGAGCAAAATTTACTCATATAGATATACATAATTCTCTCGATCTTACTGTGAAGATCTATCATTTTCCAGTTCTTTTTTTGCTATGTCCTAAAATGAATACATCTCACTATGATTTTGGTAGGTCAAACCTAGGGTATCGCACTAGTTCCACTGAGCATTTCATCTCACTAACTACATTCCACTTACCTCAAATCACATTAATGACTATTCTCATCTAGCAAAGTGAGTCAACACTCTTAGATCTCATCCACCACATTCCTTCATTCACCTAAAATCCCCTTCTTCCCACCAAGGGAAGTTGTTCCACTAGGCAATTCTCATAACTGAGCTTGCACCTTTACTCTTCCATGTCTTATTCGACATGTAGGAGTACTTAGTTGTCCCTTTGGTCCTTTGGCATTGTCTTCTCTTTGAATATTTTTCATCCGACATCTATTGGATTCAATAGACCTTCTCGAAGCAAAAGGCTAGCCTAAAATAACATCAAGGTAGAGTACCTTTAGCATGGTAGCAAGAATAGGAAAAATGGTTTTTAACCTAACTCCAAAGACAACTTTGTAAAATGTAAGAAAGTACATCTATACCATTATAGAAGGTTGTGGTGATAATGTGACTCTACTTATGGTGAGCTATATAAGGATGGATGCCTCCAACAATGATGAGATAATCATCATTACATGTTGATGAGACTAATAGGATAAGCTAGCTCTAGTAGGATAAAGGATATTTCAAAGATGGACAAGAAAAACAAACAAATGCCCCTACATGTCGAATGGCTGCAAGTTGTGTTAAGTAGGAATGATGATGAGTGAAGGTATTGCCTTAATGGGATGTCTAAGTGAGGCATGAATGGTAGGAATGATGCATGGAATGAAGGTGTTATATGTTAGGGTCATTTTCGAGAGGTCCAAATGTGTGTGTCATCCTTAGTGTAGGAGGCTCGCACTAGGGTTGAGTCCTTGGAGCACATTTTGAGTACTTTGCCTAGAATTTTTTATTTGTTTTGAAATATAATAAGAGGTGTTATGTGATCTATATTAGCTTGTTTCCTTTGAGTCTATTTAATGAACAGATCATTAGGATCCCAATATTGTTCATTTGGGTCTAGTTAGGTTCATTTAGTGTCATTTGGTTTTACCATTTGGTTTGGGGTTGGAGCAGCTCTTTTGGATTAATTTTTATTTGGTAGGATTTTATTATTTAAACTCTCTTTGAGCTCTTATAATGAGAATTCAGTCACTAATAAAATTTCTATCCTTGGAGAGCAAATGACAAGTTTTTCTTCTTTCTCTTCTATCTCTACGCACATGTGTGTGTTTGTGTGCTTGAGGGACTCTATCAATGAGAGTCAAGTAGGTAGATCTGCAAGGGATCCTTACTCCACATGTGGACGTACTAGTCATATGGTTTTGAGAGGAAGAGAGGTTGTTCAATACTTGATTATTTTATTTGTGTCAAGGAAATTAAGGTTGAGGCAATTGGGTGTGGTTGCCACCATCACTGGGCACCTTTAAGAACCGTTTTCACATATTGGGTAGAAGAACAATGATATCATATGTGGTGGGACAAGTTGGTGTTGTAGAATCAACCTATCAAAGCTTCATGGTGAGAGAGACATGCATTTTAATACAAGCGAAAGAAGAAACATCTAGACACTAGACCAAGACTCTAGTACAGGCCAAAGAGGATATGTGTAGACACTATACCAAGACAACACCCAAATCCATTCTTTATAACAAATTTTGCTCATATATTTGTTATAGAAAATCATAGAAGATATTTTAGAATATAAAAATATCCCTCAACAAGAAAATGAGACCTTTTCTCTCCTCATGCATGAATCTTCTTCAAGCCCTCATTTCTGGCCATTCTTCGATCTCCAGCTCATTTCAGCCACCTATTATTCGATCTACAACTATTTTCAGCAAAAGAACGAATCCAAATCTATCAAAAAATGAAGAATCATAAGAAAGAAAAAAGATGAAAATGAAGAAAAAGACGATAAAAAAGGACAATTCAAATGGGGATTCATCAATTTATGATATTGATTTGGTTTTAGTTTTTCTGTTTTTTAGTTGTTTTGATTGATTTGTAAACCGAATCCCGATAGAAGAGACATGCCTGACCTGTGTCCCTTCCATTGGGGAGATGCGCGTCAGGCACGTTTCTTACGTCGGGATGCCCATTTTTTATTTTTTATGTTTCTTGATTTTCTTTTTATTCTTCTTTTCTTCTTGATTCTTATTGTTGTTTTCGTATTATTGAGTCACATCTCTTCTTCTTATTGATTTTGTTTTTAGTTTTAGTTTTTATTATTTTCAATTGTTTTCTTATTTGTTCTATCTCTTTTCAATAAAATTCGTAAGAATATGCATTGAGTTGTAAAGAAGATAATAATACTAATTGAAACCTCCATGGCCGGAGTAAAAAGATCAGACCAAAATTGGTGGGAGGGGAGAAATTGGGTGAGAAAGGAGAATTGCTAGAATTGGGTGGGAGAGGAGGGAGAAATATTGAGACAACTGTTGAGGATCTACCTAACGCCTAACGCCACTTATCTTTGGAGACAGGACGACGGCTGCTGACTTTAAGGGCGTCAAGTACCGTGGATAGCACGTTCGAAGAGGAGAGAGAGAGAGACTAAAGAGCACAGTTTGTACATAAGCTGGCAATGAAACACCAATAGTCTTCCTGGACCTAACTTCATGCCGGCTTTCGGAATAATAAACCGCTGAAAACGGCGTTTATATACAACAAGAAAGGTAAATTGGAAGCCTAAGAGTGTGCCACACTCTTACAAGTATTAGTTTTGTGAACTAGTTCGAAGTCGTATGGGCAAATGACATTAAATATATTTCCCATGGCTACATAATTTTGACACATGAATTTCCTATATACAAAGGCCTCTTGTTTCACACAGAATATTCGTGCAAAATTATCCTAGAAGGTGCTACAAATAGTCGGTTGAAGTGATCCACACGACATTTTCCACTGGTTGATACCAAAACCTGAGAGAGAGAGAGAGAGAGATGTATGTGACAAGGCCTATCTCTCTCTACAGGAGAGATCCGTCAGCTCTGAGCATACCCCCACTTGAGGGGCCTCACTCTGGTTATCTACTCTTTGAAGATGAAGAAGAAGAGGATAGGCGCGCTAAAAGTTCCTGCTGGGGCACGTCCAAGGACACGAACTATAGGACCCTGCCCTTCCCTCAGGACAAATTGCTCAAGGTGATGTACACAACTACGTCCACATCTAGCAATGACAGTAACACAACCACCTACGTAGACAAGACCTTCTTCATCCCTGTTCTGGGTCAGCCTTTGTCTTCAAATCTCTATTATGTTGTTAAGACACAAGGAAAGCATAAAGGGTAACATCATCTTACCTTCTATTTTGTTCTAGTCTTTTCCAACTTGCTTCTTATTCGTGGAGTTGTAGATCAAAGCGAATCAAGTTTTGGAAACAATTCATTTGCAGGATTGATACTCCTTTTGGGATATATATATATATATAAAATTAAAATCGCTATCTTAGATCATAGAATCTAACAATCCTAAAGATTTTGATGCTGATAATGCTGATTTTCGGTAAGTACAAATTTATCTAGGCGAGTTAAGGTTGGGATGAAAACGAGTTTACCCTCCACACTTTCTAATAAGAAACTTGCTCTGTGAATTAAATTGCACCCTCTGCGTGCGCCTCGATTTCTTCTCTTTGAAAGCCTTTATCTTTTTTTTTCCGAGATAAGCTCCTTTTTTATGGCCAATTCCAAAAAAATCTCCCCTGCTAGTTGCTAATTTTAAAGAAAAAAACCCTAGAAAAGGGCGTATATTTTGAACTTAATATAGTAACATCAAGTACCATGAGAAAAAGTACTAGAGTTTTTTTTTGTGCTATGCTGTCAAAAGTTGTTCATTTGAATATGTGCATAATAAGGTTTTCTAGGGAAAAAAGGTACCCTAAAATTTCTGCCTTTTGGAAGGTGCAGAGGAGACGTTCAATTCGGATATGCTTAGGGACCAATTGAGGTTTGACAAAGAAGTTATCCTTCCTCACACGTCTCAACCGCACTTCCCACACTAATAAAATAGTTATTATTCATAACTAAGCTGGCCGCAATTAAGTATGTATTAATGCAAATGAATGAACTCTCTGGTGTGTGTCCCAAATTGAAGCCTCTCATTTTATAAAAGTCAACGTGCAACTTCACAGTGTTGTTTTACACTAATGAAAAGAGCTTTGCCGAGTAGCATGGACGACGTTTTATTGTTGCACAAATTGATTCGAAGTATACACAGGCTTGTTAACAAGTAGTTGAACAGTTCTACACTAACACTTCGGCCGCTAGAAAGAGGAAAACGAAGCACAAGAAGTTGGCAATTTAACCTGGCTATGTTTCTGCTCGTGAAGAATCCTCAGATCTTCCATGAGAGGCCTTGCCATCTTTAGTCTGATTTCCTTAGGTTAATGATCGAATCATCCAATCCATGCCAGGTCATCCATAAACAACCTAAAGTTTTAGTTTGTTGTCTAAAGAAGAAGAACCTCTTACTGACATATGTTTAAACTTTCTTTTGTTTTGAGAATTTCAGGTTGGTTCATACTTGTTCAAAAGAAGAAGACATGACGATGTTCTGCCTCTGTAGGTGTGTAGAAGATGTAAAGCCCATGCCATTCAATCCAGGGAATGTTTATCAACGGATGAAGATTATAGACCGTGGTGGCTCGGGATTCAAAGCCGAATCTGCAGCCGCAGATGGCTTCCCTCCAGCTTTTCTACGGAGAAAAGGATGGAATGTTTACACTTCCGACTTACCAGAGAATATGATACTAACCAGTGTAGAGGGACTCAACGTACATCTAAGATCAAGGACCCCAGATTTTGATTTTCCTCTGTGGCAGAAGAGCTCAAGCATTGCTACCGTAGGAGAGTGGTATATTCCTTTCATGTTCATTAAAGAGATCGGTGGTTTGGAGAGTCTGCAGAACCAAGTGAAAGAGAGTTTGTTTTACAAAATGAGCCTTGAACAACAATGGGTAGAGATTTTCAGTGTCGATAATTGTGACAGAGGAACAATTACAGTTTTGGCGACCACAATTATCAGGGAAGATGTATCGCTTGGTGGTGGGGAATATGTAGTCAAGGAATCAAATATAGAGGATGGTATGTTTGTTTTCAAAGAAAAGAACGAGGTGGGAGGAGAGTTTGCAGTGTGGATGAGCCTAGTGATCTTTGAGAAAATGAGGAATGAACAGGGTATAGGAGAACAAGAGTTAAGTGTGACCGTGGAAAAAGTGTTCGAGTGTGAAAACAATACTTGGATCAAGTTTGGGTGCTATATTTTAGAAGAGAGGTATGTTTTGAAGAGGATGAATGGAAATGTAGTGCTTACGTACACATTTAGAGATCCCAATCAAATGAAACCAAAGTGGGAGTTTCCATTACAGATTTGAAATAAATACAATTTGAGTATTGTTTTGCCTTCTCTAGAAGTTGGAACATAAATAAGAAAGGTTTGCCTTAAATAGAATTGTACTCATTTTGGAAGAGAGGTATGTTTTGAAGAGGATGAATGGAAATGTAGTGCTTACATATACATTTAGAGATCGGAGTTTCCATTACAAATTTGAAATAAATACAATTTGAGTATTGTTTGAACTTCTCTAGAAGTTGGAACATAAATAAGAGAGGTTTGCCCTTAAATAGAATTGCACTCATTTTGGAAGAGAGGTATGTTTTGAAGAGGATGAATGGAAATGTAGTGCTTACATACATATTTAGAGATCCCAATCAAATGAAACCAAAGTGAGAGTTTCCATTACAAATTTGAAATAAATACAATTTGAGTATTGTTTTGCCTTCTCTAGATGTTGGAACATAAATAAGAGAGGTTTGCCCTTAAATAGAATTGTACTCATATAGTTTGCTTGCAGATTTTTATTTTGTTACAAGAGGAGGCTGAAGCCTAACACACACCCACACATGCACCCTCTGAGACAGGTGCCCAAGCACCACACATCCTAGAGCACATGCCCCGTATGCACACCATTTCCTTTACTTTCCTTACTAGTTATAAACCTCCTTTGAACTAGTATAGGACAACTTGTAATGAAACCGGGTTACTATGACCCACACATTGGATCGGATCCAACCTAGCCTACATTGGTTCGCTTGGCTATAAATAACCCCACTATATATACCTATTCAGTTCTCCACTAATATGAGATCTTCTCCTTCTCTCTGTAGAACCTCCTCGAAGAAGAGAGTGTTGAGTGTGTCACAGAAGGTACCAAAGAGAGTGCGTCATTCCTCTTCAACTCCAGGAGGCGTACGGGCGAGTGAGTGTTGCAGACTCATCATACAATCGGATCACTTTGATTGCTGCGATCTGGTGTAGTTGAGTAGAGTCTAGCGACTTCATTGCATCATCAAACTTCTTGTGGCAGATCTGCCTCACTATAGGCCATCGAGAAGAAGGCGGTAACATTCTGGTACCAGAGCAGGACCAGTGGTGGTTCTGGCCTGTAGCGAGCAGTAGATAGTCAGATCGGGTGGTTGCCGCAAAGAGCTAACAGAACGGGTGTTTTGGCACCAATCAGTTGCAAATTGAACATGTATTCTTCACGATTTGTTGATCTGTGTGAGCCAAGTGTAGGTGAGACCAATCTCAGCTTTGATCTACAAGAGATCAATCGATCTGGTTCAAATCTTAGCCGATTTTCGAAATTGTAAGGGGTACAACAGACGACGAAAGTGTCTCCACTCTAAGTTGTGCATCCGCAACACAGATTGGGTTAGCAAGCGCCAAAACCTAGTTGATTTCGTCCTCCTATTGGTAAGGGAGGTTAACGATTGAGATCGTCACTCAACAGACTGAAATTGGGCAGTGCAAAAGCGGTGCACTAATGACTAAAGTTGAACCAAGTAGCGTAGTGAGTGTCTACAGTTTTTTGCATCATTATTTACGATGTGTTCCATTTGTTTGCTGAATTACGGAAGTGAAAGTTTATTGTAATTAGTAACCAGATTGCCTTCGGGCAAGGGAAAGTGTTGTCCATTATTTGCCAGGTTGTGGCAAGTTTTGTTGAGTAGCCCAACCGTTAACCGATGATAGTAGAGAGTCAATTCTGTTGTGAACAACAGAATCAATTCTGCTGCAAGAGGTTGCAACGAGGACCCGTATCACTGGCCGATTGATCAGTAGTAAGAGGGCTTTGACACTACATTGTTGTGAACTATGCAAAATAGGAGGTCGGCACCAGTGTGTTGAGTATCGTCGTTTAGGCTACCTAGTCTTCCGGTACCATAGATCGGCTGGATGAAATGAGCTTTGTTAACAGCTTAACCGGATTTATATTCACTCGAAGACAATGGCAAAGGGAAAGACTCCTAGAATTGTTGTGGCTCGTATAAAGCCGAGGTGACCATTCTCAGTAACCTTATCATAGAAACGGTTGGACTTGCCATCCAACCGTTACCGGTGGTGGTTACGAAGTTAATCCGTAACCTCCAAAAGGAAAGCTAGTCAGGAAATCTGGGAGGGGAGGAGTAGGCATTGCTCTATAAATACATAGCAACGCAAAGTAAAAAATATAGAAAAATACCAAAATACCTCTTTGGAAAACCGGATATGTGGAAACCGAAAAAATAACCAAACCTCTTATCTGTTACCTTTGAATCTGTTGCTCAAGGAGGTAGAAGGTCAGCTGCTGCTATGTACCAAGACGCAAGGAGGCACAAACTGCCTTGGGCCATTGCAAAGATTGTTGGGTCATCAGTGGTATTAGGGCCTCAAGTTCTCCAAAAAAAAAAGGTATGCTTATCGTTGTTATAGAAAAATACATACTGAAAAGAGAAAGAAGGAAGAAGCAAAACTTCTTGTGAAGACCAAGAAGTAAAGCAGGCCGAGGGACTACAGCTTAGGCCAAACGCAAAGAGTCGAACAACTCAGGCGAAGACAGGGCAAAAGGCAAAGAACTAGGACAACCCAGATTAATTAGACCTGTCAAAAGAAAGAAAAGTCATAGGCTACAAATGGGTTCTGAAAAATAAATATAAGGTCAATGTTTCAATTGACAAGTTTAAAGCGAGGTTGATTGCAAAGGGTTTTTCGCAAAAGGAGGGGATAGATTATGTTGGGACATATTCTCCTGTTGCAAAGTTTGCATCTATCAAAATAATCCTGACGATATCTGCATATTATGATTTGGATTTACATCAGTTGGATGAAAAAACTATTTTTTTAAATGGAGATTTAGATGAAATCATATATATGCAGCAACCCGAATGATACATAGTTGAAGGCGAAGAAGATAAAGTATATAGATTGAGAAAAATCATATATGTCCTGAAACAGTCACTTTGTCAATGGTATTTGACTTTTCAAAATGCCATTATTGAACTTAGGTTTGTGGCTAATAAGCTTGATCACTGTATATATATCTGGAATAGTGGGAATCACTTTGTCAACTTATCTTTATATGTAGATGATATTTTGTTAACTGAAAATGATAATAAGATGATTGAAAAAACAAAGTCATGGTTAAACTCTAGGTTCGAAATGAAGGATATGGGG
Organism: Brasenia schreberi; assembly: GCA_036023115.1. NCBI lineage: Eukaryota > Viridiplantae > Streptophyta > Magnoliopsida > Nymphaeales > Cabombaceae > Brasenia > Brasenia schreberi. Next base: position 11,375,623 of record JAYKKT010000071.1, on the reverse strand, counting down.
GAAGCATCCTAAATCCTATGTATAAAGATTTCTCGAGATAGAGAAGCTAAATTACTATGCCTAAGTTAGGAGAGATATATTGATTATATCCTCAAGAAGTTTAAAATGGGTGAATGCAAGTTGGCTTCTACACCTGTTGTAAAAGGGGTAAAACTTAGCAAGACTCATTGTCCTGGTGAAGGAGACGATAAGCCTAATGTTCTTTATAAACAAGTTGTGGGTAGCTTGATGTATGTTATGCCATATAGAAGACCTGATATCAACTTTGTTGTTGGTTTTGTGAGAAGATATCAAAGTAATCATGAATGACAATATTGGATACCTGTAAAAAAGATTTTAAGATATCTCAAAGGAACAAAAGACTTGAAATTGTGTCTTCAAGTAAATGAACTAAAAGTGGTAGGATACTCAATTGTTGACTTTGTTTGGTGCAAAGACGACAACAAATCAACCTCAGATCAAATATCCTTATTTGGAGGTGAAGTTATTTCTTGAGTATGTAAGGAAGAGGGTTGTGTAGCGTTACATACACAAGAAGCTTAGTATGTTGCTTATTGTATGACTACAATAAGCACCGTTTGGATAAGCCACTTCATACAAGATTTAAAGTTGAAAATAGCCGACGAGCCAATTGTTATTTATTGTAACAACAATGCAACAATTACTCTAATCAAGGGTGGAGCTGATAACTCTAAAAACAATCATATAATGGTGAAATACCACTATGTTCATGATATGGTTATCAGAAAGGAAATATCCATCTTATACAACTGAGGTGACCATTCTCGGTAACCTTATCACAGAAACGGTTTGACTGGCCATCCAACAGTTACCTGTGGTGGCGATCACGGAGTTAATCTACAACAATCAATCAGTTGAAATAGTTAAGGGTTCATTCGGCTTGATACATTCATATTTCGATCAAAAACTTTATTTCTTATAAGGGTTTAATTCTTTCCTACCAATGCCACAATTGGGAATAATATACATCTTTGTGATTTGAATCCAAAAATTTGGATTATGGAATCATGAAGCATGATTAGTTTTTCAATTAGAAATTATATAAGTATGAGTAAAAGATCCATGGATGAAGATAAAAAAAATATTTCTAATCGTAAGTAGATCTTCAATTTTTGTAAAGGGGAGATTTAAGCCAAATAGCTATTAAATGATGACTTCAGTTTATTGGGGCCATCGGCATGTATATATTGTTTCAGCTCAATAGAAATAAGATTCTTTTCCTAGTGATTCATATATATAAGAGATAGTTGGAAATCACCTCCTTCAAGGTTGCCTAAGGCCGTCAAGAGAGACAGATTGCCAAAGGGAGATAGTTTGTTGCACCCAAAGCATTAGCTCAATGGCAGGGCTTTAGCACCATTCTCATCTCTAGAGAGTGCGACTCCGAGGAGGTGTAAGTCGCCGGTGAGAATGAAGAGAAGAGTGGAGGTCTCCATTTCAAATCTCTCTCTATTCAAAAGATTGTCGGAAGCAATCAAAAGACACTACCGAAGATGAGAGTAAGATGGTCTAGAATGACTAGAATTGAGAGAGACCACCCTCTCTCAGACTCTCTCTTCTCTTTTGATTACCTCCTTCTCTCTTTCTGTCCTTTCTTCTCTCTCAGATTTCTCTCTAGTTTCTTAGAAAGAGAGAAACTAGTCATGGTTTCGAGAAAACCACAACATAAAATCATGGTTTCGGGGAAAACCTACCTAGCACACTTGCCTGACACTCCGTGCCCTAATTAGAAACAATAGATTATAGGGGAATTCCACCAATTTTCAGACAAAGTGGAACAAAAATCTCTGCTAGAGGCAAGACAAAGCGGTGCTTGGAAGCCTTGACAAAGGCAAGACAAGGCAGAGTTAGGAAGCCCTACCAGAGGCTAGATAAGGTGGAGCCAGAGGTAAGACAAGGTGAAGCGAGAGGAGATGGAGCAACAAGAGGCAGAAAAGGAAGAGGCGGCTGGAAACTAGAGCCCTCTCCATGTCACACCCTCTCTCTTCTCCCTTCTCCCCCTGTACTCTCCCTCTTCCTGTCACCTCTAACGCCTAGGGCATATAAGTCTAAAAAAGGTGAGAAAATTATCCGACTTTGCTTATTACCAGTTTTTCAGGAAAACACACTTCGTAAATATGAAACTTATATATAAGAAAAAATGATAACAAAAACATTTTCTAAGGAGATAACAAGGGCAACAATTATGTTAGAAATCATTCATACTGATTTATGTGGACCTTTTAGGATATTTATCATTTACATCATCATCCCAATCGACATGAGTATAAGCAAATAATTGAAGTAAATATGAAGAAGATAGAAATACTCTCTTAGTTGTAGTTTGCTGAACATATCGGACAATCCACATAAATTTACTCGTATGTACATATATAGGTGCATGTTAGAACTGACTTACAGTGTAGACTGCATGAGTAATGTAAGGTTGTGTTATAGTGAGATAAGTGAGTATTCCAACCATCTTTCTATAAGGAGTAGGATCTCTCAATAACTCTCCATCAACAAGTCATATTTTCTGATTGATCACCTCAAGTGTCTCAACAATTTTATCATCTATCGATGATTATTGAAGATATACATATCTATATCTTTTGATACAGAAATCTGAGGCACTTGATGTATTCAAAGAATATAAGTAGGAAGTTGAAAATCAACTATGGCATACAATCAAAGTCTTGAGTTTAGATAGAGGTGGTGAGTGCAACTCTACAAATTTTTTGGAATTCTATAAAATTTTGGTATTTAAAAGCAAAATACAATACCTAGAACACCTCAACAAAATGGTATAGCTGAAAGATATAACATGACTCTACTAAACATGACAACGACAATGCCTCTCTACCAAGGATATTTTGGGGTGAAGCAGTCAGTACAATAATATTCATACTCAATAGAGTACTGTGTAAAGTTGTATTCACTACACCATATGAGATGTGGTTTGGAAGAAAACCTAACCTAGGTCATTTCTAGTAGTGGAAATCTATCGCTCATGTGAAGATCCTTGATCAGTCTAGAGACAAGCTAGACAGATGATCCTTGAGATATATATTCATTGAATATCCTAAAGGCTCAAAGAGATATCAATTTTATCATAAGAACCATGGATTGATAGAGAGTAGAGATGTTGAACTTAGAAGATACTAAGAATGATATCCTTGAAAATAATGATGAATTTGTTGATGATCTAATAGATCTAGATCAATCATCATTTGAACCAGTAGAAGGTCTTCCTAAATCAACTGAACTTTAAGTGGACATAAAAGGACTAGGATTGCATCGTCCTACTTAAAGGATTATCACATTTATCTTATATAGAAAGTGTGTAATTTGGTAGATTTAGATGAGCTTACTAATAATTGACTTATCGTAAGTTGTTAACTCATCTGAATCAATAGACTGGGAGAAAGGCATGGATGAAGAAATTAAATCTATTGAGAAAAACCAAGTCTGAGAGTTGACTGATTTGCCAAAAGAAAGAAAAGTAATAGGATGCAAATAGGTTCCGAAAAAAAAATATAAAGTCGATGGATTAATTAATAAGTTTAAAGGAAGGTTGGTTGCAAAGGGATTCTTACAAAAGCAATAGATAGATTATGTTGAAATATATTCTCCTGTTGCAAAATTTGCATCCATAAGAATAATCTTAACAATATCATCATACTATGATTTGGATTTATATTAGTTAGATGTAAAAAAAAATTTTGTAAATAAAGATTTAGATAAAATTATATATATGTATATATATATATGCATCAACCCAAAAGATACATAATTGAAGACCAAGAAGATAAAATATATAGGTTGAAAAAATCTTTATATGTCCTTAAACAATCACCTCGACAATGGTATTCGACTTTCCAAAATGTCATTATTGAACTTGCATTTATGGCTAATAAAGTTGATCACTATATATGTGTTTGGAACAATGGGAGCCACTTTGTCATCTTATCATAATATGTAGATTACATATTGTTGACTAGAAATGATGATGAAATGATTGTCAAAACCAAGTCATGGTTAAACTCAAGGTTTGAAATGAAGGATATGGGAGAAGCATCCTATATCCTGTGTATAAGGATTTCTCGATATAGAAAATCTAATCTTTTATGCCTTAGTCATGAGAGATATATTGATTATATCCTAAAAAAGTTTAAAATGAATGAATACAAGTATGCTTCTACACCCATTGTAAAAGGGTTAAAACTAAGTAAGGCTGATTATCCTGGTAAAGGAGATGATAAGTCTAACATTCCTTATGCACAAGTTGTGGGTAGCTTGATGTATGTTATGTTATGTACAAGACTTGATATCAACTTTGTTATTGGTCTTGTGGACAAATATCAAAGTAATCCTTGATGGCAATACTGCATAGCTATAAAAAGGATTTTAAGATATCTTAAAGGAACAAAGAACTTGAAATTATGTTTTCAAATAGATGAATTAAAAGTGGTAGGATACTCAAATACGGACTTTACTAGGAGCAAAGATGACAACAAATCAACGTCAAGACAAATATTCTTATTTGAAGGTAGAGTTGTTTCTTAGGCATGCAAGAAATAGAGTTATGTAGCATTACATAAACTGGAAGTTGAGTATGAGGCTTGTTGTATGGCTGCAACAAGTGTCATTTGGATAAGCTACTTCATACGTGATCTGAAGCTGGATATAATCAACGAGCCGATTGTCATTTATTATGACAACAATGTAGCAATTATTCTGATTAAGAGTAGAGCTAATAACTAGAAAAGCAAGAATATAATGGTTAAATACCATTATGTTCATGAAATGGTTTTGAGAAACGAAATATCCATCTCATATATACCAACAAATGATATGTTGGCTGACCCCTTGACTAAAGGTATAATAAAAGATATTTTCTCAAAACATGCTACAAACATGGATTTGATATTTGTTTGATTGTTGTGTAGGTAAAAAACCATACAATAGGTAATGATTTTAATAACAATCATATGTGATATAACTTGAAAAACCCTACAAAAGTGGGAGGTAAAACTAGTATGTCAGATTACTTGGCTTGAATGGCGAAGTGGGAGACATAACATAAAATAGCCATTCTCAACTGTAAAATCAAGGAAAAACATTACATGTACAAACGTAAATGTGATCACTCTCTATAAATACAGAAGAGAGAACGATCAAAATGTGTAAGAAAAAACATAAAAATCTTCCTTAAGAAAGTCATCTGTGGGAAATCATGAATACATTCTGCTCATTCTCTCTCTTCTTTGTATTTCTTTTCTCTACTAATCTCCCAGACTCCTTCTGTTGCAAACCCTGGTGTTCACATGATCATCAACGCCGATCTTGGCTCAATAGTTATAGGAAAAACAAAGAGACCTTCCTTTATATTTGGGCTGAAAGGACTTGGTATTCGTTGCCATCACCATTCGTTACGATCAGTTCATATTTTAGCATTGATCACCAAGGCTCTTCTTCCCAAATTTCATGAATATTGTTATTGGGATTGAAAGTGGTCACCAATAACTTATAGAATAAACAAGCTGACTTCGGTTTCCTCTATTATAAACAAAGAAAAACAACAAAAATATAGAAGATGATAAGCTCAAAATGTGGAATCTTTTGATTTGAACTCTAAGCTGAGGCAATTCAAGATACAAAACAAAACAAGTAAGTCATTGTTCATCTCCAATCCCAAGTGAAGACCTCCGCTCTTCTCTTCATTCTCACTGACGATTTACACCTCCTTGGAGTCACACTTTATAGAGACGAGAATGGCGCTTTCCTAAAATGGAGTATAATAACAAGAGATTTACTACTTCCCCCAACACCTTATTGGCGTACAAAAAGTTGTAGTTTGAACTAGGATCCAAGTAGACTCAAAATAGTTAAGATTATGGTATTGTCGTCTTCTATCCAATATTAAGCATTTGACAAAAGACTCATGTTATATTTCTAATTGAACTTTAAAATTTTTGATTTTTTTAATACTCTATCCTTAGAGTACAACAATTACACATGACAATATAGAGTCCAATCATTATTTTTACTACTTATAGTGGGCTGACTATGCAAGTCACACAAATAATGTATAAGATCTAAAATTTATGAACTCCTTTCTATTCTTTGAACATGTTGTCTAGTTAGTAAGCATGCATGTCATACATGGTGTCAATGCTTTAAGTAATACAAATCTACAATAGTGGTATACGAGCTTTTTGGTTTATTCTTGGCATCAGATTCATCAGATATAAGGTATGCCTTGTGGTGCTTGTAACAAAACAAATTGAATAAAGTCTTTTGGAAAAATGAAAGGGATAAACAATTTGTTATATATCTAAAAGAACAATCCTAAATGTTTGATCCAAATTCAAGAAAAGTATACAAGAAGAACATGGAAGAAAACATAGAGAACTCTATCTAAATAATCACAATGCAGTGGGTATAGTTTAGTGGTAAAAGTGTGATTCGTTCTATTACCAACTGAAATAGTTAAGGGTTCTTTCGGTTTGATACATTCATATTCCGATCAAAAACTTTATTTCTTACAAGGGTTTAATCCTTTCCTATCAATGCCACAATTGGGAATAATATAAATTTTCGTGATTTAAATCCAAAAACTCGAATTATGGAATCACGAAGCATAATTAGTTTTCCAATTAGAAATTATATAAGTATGAGTAAAAGATCCATAGATGATAAAAAAGTGTATTTCTAATCATAAGTAGATCTTCAATTTTTGTAAAGGGGAGATTGAAGCCAAATAGTTATTAAACGCCGACTTCGGTTTATTGGGCCATCGACATGTATATATTGTTTCAGCTCGATAGAAATAAGATTCTTTTCCTAATGATTCATATATATAAGAGATAGTTGCAAATCACCTCCTTTAAGGTAGCCTAAGGCCGTCAAGAGAGACGGACTGCCAGATGCTGAAGGTTTGTTGCACCCAAAGCATTAGCACAATGGTAGGGCTTTAGTGCCATTCTTGTATCTAGAGAGTGCGATTCCCAAGAGGTATAAGTCACCGATGAGAATCAAGAAAAGATCGGAGGTCTCCATTTCAAATCTCTCTCTATTAAAAAAATTTCGGAAGCAATCAACAGACACTACCGAAGATGAGAGCAAGATGGTCTAGAACGACTAGAACTGAGAGAGACCACCCTCTCTCATACTCTCTCTTCTCTTTCGATTACCTCCTTCTCTCTCTCTCTTTTTTCCTCCTTTCTTCTCTCTTGGATTTCTCGCGGATAAAGAATGATCTAGCTTATTGTGAGTTAACAGCTAACATGGCTCATGATAGGATTTTGTGAAAACAAAGAATCCATGTAGCCGACCCCGTCTAGTATGGGAAAAGTCTTAGTTGTTGTTGTTGTTGTTTCTCTATACATAATGGAACTCCACCATATAAGGGATCACCCTTTCATGATCAGTCCCAAGCTCGGATAAAGGAGGAGGGTTGTGTTAGGCTTTCGATAGCCAGCATAAAACTTTGTCGAATTTATCTACCATGGATTCTATAAATTATAATAGGGTTATGTAAAAACAAAAAATCCATGTAGCCAACTCTGTCTAGTATGGGAAAAGGCATAGTTGTTGTTTTGTTGATGTTGTTTGTTCTCAGAAAGAGAGAAACTAGTAGTGGTTTTGAGAAAACCTCAACATAAAATCACGGTTTCAGGGAAAACCTACCTGACACTCCATTCCCTAACTAGAAACAACAGATTATAGGGGGACTGCACCAATTTTGAGCATCGACCAGGACCAACGATCGTTCTCTGTCATCCACTCATTCTCGCACCCTCGACCCTAATCACCTGCTAATGTAAGGATTTCATAAAAACTAAGAAGAAAATGGTAGTAGCTACTTTTTCCAGAAATTTGATGGTTAAGAGTCATCTTCTAGGTGATTCGAGCCTGTGAATGTCGCTGCCTCGTCCTAACACCAAAGTCATCCAACCCCCTGACCCAACTCCATTTTGACACCAAACGGTGTTGATTTCATCTGAAATTCATTAAGAACCTATTTTGGTTCATTTTCTACAAATTGGTGAACTAAGGGATGTTTTCTGTTGTTTTGATACCGATAATGGTGCGGGGCCCACCTAACAATAACCCCGAATAAAAGACTTTCTTAATCATTCAACACTTTTTATACCATATAAATTAAAAATGCACCTCTATCAAACTCCTACTCTGCTCCGTGTGCCTTCTAAGTGTTAGATTTAGGATGAGTTGTAAAACAATAGGGTGAGCTCCTATACATAGCTTAGTAGGGAGGTTAAATACCTTTAAACAAAAATCATACTAAAAGCATGTAGAGTTTCACAATCATTTCATAGCAAAGCACAATTACCTTCAAATCATGATCTCAAATTCATACGCACACACACATCATTAGTTTCGATAATTACAACCCATACTGTGTCTGTCCCAAAGGCTACGGGAGTCGTCCAACCCTCCCTAACGTGACCTCGATAACCCCGTCTACAATGGTAACCACGCCCACTCTCACGGCAGAGTGCCCGGGAACACACCTTGTATTAGTTCATCACACTTACAAATCATATCCAGATCCACGAATATCCAAAATCAAACTCATATTCATACAACATTTAAACAACACTTAAATATCATGTTCATACAACACATGCATATCAAAACATGCTCTTTATCAAATAGTGTCATAAACATATTCTATTTGAAAAGCATATCAAATAACCCATAATTGCGAATAACATTTCACAAACATCAATAAAACATTTATCAATCATGTACATTTAAATCTATCTAAAACAGTAAAATCACTTCTAGCATGGTTCTGTAAAAGAATGCATAACCCCCTACTTGAAGGAGCGCTAAAATCCAGTCCCCAAGCTGCTGGGCTACTCTTATCACCACCAAATCCTCCATTTTAATCTCTAAATAATTACAAATAATTAAAATACTAAAATTTATTTAACTATGAATTTAACGAAACAAACTGTATCCGAATCGGATCCCAAACCCCAATCTGAATCCGTTTAAGCTATCCGAGATCCAAATTGACACCCAGATCCATATCTGATCCAAATGAGTGACACAATAGGTATTTTGTGTCACTGTCTCAACACAAAACCTGTAACTACTGACACGGTTCTTGTTTCTAACTCAAAAACCCATTTCAAGACACGACCCAAACTTGACCCGTTTCTGACACAGAACCCGACATGGAACCTATTTTGACACATAATTGGTTCTTAACATGCGGTACGAGGACACGACATGAATCAGTGTCAATTCATGACATTTTAGACATGACACATCGTGTCTGACATGACACGACACGAAAACGAGGGACACGCCCAAAAGGGTCGGTTCCCATGGTTTTTCGGCATCGATTTCGCCGATTTTCGGCGATGATTAAGGTCGACGATGGTCCTCAACTGATCGCTTGCTCTTCTTCTTCCAACCCAATCCATCAATGGTCACCGACGGTGTTTTTTTCACCGAAAAATTCATGAAAAAGAGTAACTCGGATTTGAGAAAATTTTCATGAATCTACGCTTGTTTTGAGCCGATTTTCTCGTAATGAGACTTGTTTTCGAAGGTTTAGCATGGACCAAACAAATCCCTATGATCTAACTCTGTTTTAGCAACTAAAATTGAGAAATTTGACAAAAATAAAAATAGGGCTTTTCTTACCAGATTCTAGCGACTCTTTACGTTTTCCGATCGATTCTCGCGTTTCCCGACCGGTCTGAGGCTGCCCCAACTTTCTCTCGATAATGGAGCTATGATGGCCACTTTTAAAGGCCCTCCATGACTTGGACGTTACTGCACAGGCTGTGGAGTAACGCTCGGGCATTACTGCACAGGCTGTGCAGTAATGCTTGACATTACATAATACATATATACATATATATATAATAACCCAAACACTCCAAAATGGATCTAATAATATCCAAACCAACTTTAGAATCGAGCAAATCCAATGCCTTTCAATAGATATGTCCGGTTCCACATATATATAATAACCCAAACACTCCAAAATGGATCTAATAATATCCAAACCAACTAACAAATCCAAACACTTCCAAAATGGATCTAATAATATCCAAACCAACTTTAGAATCGAGCAAATCCAATGCCTTTCAATAGATATGTCCGGTTCCAGTTCCATATCCGAAACTGTTTCAAAACTAGTTAATTTTTTATTTAAAAAAGAAGTGAACTTTTTTCACCCGGGAGTCATACTCCCCACTTATTTCATCGGTCAAGAGGGTCCTACTGTTAAGCCACAGCTTAATATGTGATTTTTAATATTAAAAAATATATAATCTTCATTTAAAAATGTTTGAAATCATGAGTTTCGGTTCTAGTTATACACCGGTTTTTAAAAATTAGGAACTATAACCGAACTGGGAGCCTCCGGTTATGGTTCCAAAACCGGTTCGATCAATTTTGGTTACAAGTGGTTTTGTTTGGTTTTGGTTCGAACCACCAAACCAGTTTTGAACGGCCATGTCTACCTCTAATACTTATCTCATGCGGTGTTCAATATGTCTAGAGGCTCTTAAGCATGGTGTTGGCATCATGTGAGAGCTTTCTATCATGTATTTTGAGGCGCTTGTCATCAAACAATAGATGGTATCTTTATACCCTCATGCTTCGTCATATACTTGTTGTAACCAAACATCTATTTAAAAAACAAGATTGATAGGTACACACCCGTACACATACCTTTTTTTACTACTTTTCTCAAAATAGCCCCGTTCATTTTCAATAATTATAAAAATACCCCTCAGCTTGAAAACGAGACCCTCTCTCTCCTCGTGCGTGAATCTTCTTTCAACCCTCATTTTCTAGTTGTTCTTGGCTCTCCAACTCATTTCACCCACTTATTATTTGATTTACAACTATTTTCAGCAAAAAAATGAATCCAAATCCGTCAAAAAATAAAAAATGAAGAATCAAAAGAAAGAAAAAAGAGGAAAATGAAAAATGATGATAAAAAAGGCCAATTTAAATGGGGATTCGTCGATTTATGATATTGATTTGGTTTTACTTTTTGTGATTTTTAGTTGTTTTGATTGATTTGTAAACCGAAATAGAAAATAAAAAACTAGGGCATCCCAACCGAGGGGACATGCCCGACTTTGTCTCTTCCATTGGAGAGATGCGCGTAAGGCCTGTTTCTTATGTTGGGATGCCCCTTTTTATTTTATTTTTATTTTTTTATATTTTCTTTTTTTCCTCATTTTCTTGATTGTTGTTTTCTTATTATTGAGTAGCATCTCTTCTTCTTATTGATTTCATTTTTAGTTTTAGTTTTTATTATTTTTAATTTTTTTCCTTATTTGTTCTATCTTTTTCAGTTAAATTCGTACGAATATGCATTGAGTAATAAAGAATATAATAATACGAAGTGAAACCTCCGCTGGAGTAAAAAGATCTTACCAAAATTGGTGGGAGAGGAGAGATTGGGTGAGAAAAAAGAATTGCTAGAATTGGGTGGGAGAGGAGGGAGAAATATTGAGATAAAATGTGAGAGAAAATATTATTTACATACAGGATAATTTTGATATTTAGTAGATAAAAGGTATATGGATAGTAAAAGGGGTATACAAATAGTAACGCCCTTAAAAAAATCAGCAAAGCTAGCGAAGCAGAAATTCTGTAAAGGATCATCCACATTTTGTATAATCTGATAACCTTTTGCTCGTAATACAACTGTTGAGGATCTACTTAACGCCACTTATCTTTGGAGACAGGACGACGGCTGATATTTCAAATTTTCACACATGATGTCAAATACCGTGGATAGCACGTTGGAAGAGGAGAGAGAGAGAGAGAGACTAAAGACCAATAGTCTTCCTGGACCTAACTTCATGCCGGCTTTCGAAGTCGCATACGCAATTGACATTAAATGTATTTCCCATGGCAACGTAATCTTCACACATGACTTTCCTATATACAAAGGCCTCTTGCTTCACACAGAATATTCGTGGAAAGTTATCTTAGAAGGTGCTACAAATAGTCGGTTGAAGTGATCCACACGGCATTTTCCACCGGTTGATACCAAAACTTGAGAGAGAGAGAGAGAGAGATGTATGTGACAAGGCCTATCTCTCTCTACAGGAGAGATCCGTCAGCTCTGAGCATACCCCCACTTGAGGGTCCTCACTCTGGTTATCTACTTTTTGAAGATGAAGAAGAAGAGGATAGGCGCACTAAAAGTTGCTGCTGGGGCACGTGCAAGGACACGAACTATAAGACCCTGCCCTTCCCTCAGGACAAATTGCTCAAGGTGGAGTACACAACTAGCGATGGCAGTAACACAACCACCTACGTAGACAAGACCTTCTTCATCCCTGTTCTGGGTCAGCCTTTGTCTTCAAATCTCTATTATGTTGTTAAGACACAAGGAAAGCATAAAGGGTAACATCATCTTACCTTCTATTTTGTTCTAGTCTTTTCCACCTTGCTTCTCATTCGTGGAGTTGAAGATCAAAGCGAATTCTTGTGGTTGATACGTCCAAAATACATTTCAAAAAAGATAAAGATATGAACTTATTTGTGGGCCACCATGTGGCAAGGACGCCTTGTTAATCTCATCCGCTATGGCCCACCAAAGGCAATCGGACGGTCTGAGAGGGCTACCTGAGTAGGTCCTTCTTGTAATTCATATATATATATATATATATATATATATATATATGTGTGTGTGTGTGTGTGTGTGTGTATGTGCGCGCGCGCGCTCGCGCGTGCTTTCACATGTTCCAAATTCATTTCCAGAATGATAAAAGATGTGCCTAACAAATTTGAATAAAGTTCTGGAAACAATTCATTTGCAGGATTGATGCTCCTTTTGGGATATATATATATAGCTAAAATCGCTATTTTAGATCATAGAATCTAATTCCTAAAGATTTTGGCAAGTTGGCTCATAATAAAATGGATGATTGCCTAGAAACTCCATCTATTTGATGTTGATAATGCTTATTTTCGGTAAGTACAAATTTATCTTGGCGAGTTAAGGTTGGGATGAAAACGAATTTACCCTCCACACTTTCTAATAAGGAACTTGCTCTGTGAATTAAATTGCACCTTCTGCGTGCGCCTCGATTTCTTCTCTTTGAAAGCCTTTATCTTTTTTTTTTCCGAGATAAGCTCCTTTTATATGGCCAATTGCAAATAAATCTCCACTGCTAGTTGCTAATATCAAAGAAAAAAACCCTAGAAAAGGGCGTATATTTTGAACTTAATATAGTAACATCAAGTACCATGAGAAAAAGTACTAGAAAATTAATCTAGTGGCATTAATGCAGCTCTAGACAAGGGCGTATATTTTGAACTTAGAGAAAATGGGAATTTTTTTGGGCTATGATGTCAAAAGTTGTTCATTTGAATATGTGCATAATAAGGTTTTCTATGGAAAAAGGTACCCTAAAATTTCTGCATTTGCATAGGAGACGTTCAATTCGGGTATGGTTAGGGACCAATTGAGGTTTGACAAAGAAGTTATCCTTCCTCACACGTCTCAACTGCACTTCCTACACATATAAAATACTTATTATTCATAACTAAGCTGGCCGCAATTAAGTATATATTAATGCAAATGAATGAACTCCCGGGTGTATGTGTCCCAAATCGAAGCCTCTCATTTTATAAAAGTCAACGTGCAACTTCACAGTGTTGTTTTAGACTAATGAAAAGAGCTTTGCCTAGTAGATGAGAACAGATGTGGTTGGATTCTCATGGACGACGTTTTATTGTTGCACAAATTGATTCTCAGTATACACAGGCTTGTTAACAAGTAGTTGAAGAGTTCTGCACTAACACTTCGGCCACTAGAAAGAGGAAAACGAAGCACAAGAAGTTGGCAATTTAACCTGGCTCTGTTTCTGCTCATGAAGAATTCTCAGATCATCCATGAGAGGCCTTGCCATCTTTAGTCTGATTTCCTTAGGTTAATGGTCGAATCATCCCATCCATGCCAGGTCATCCATCAACAACCTAAAGTTTTAGTTTGTTGTCTAAAGAAGAACCTCTTACTGACATATGTTTAAACTTTATTTTGTTTTGAGAAATTCAGGTTGGTTCATACTTGTTCAAAAGAAGAAGACATGAAGATGTTCTGCCTCTGTAGGTGTGTAAAAGACGTAAAGCCCATGCCATTCAATCCAGGGAATGTTTATCAACGGATGAAGATTATAGACCGTGGTTGCTCTGGATTCAAAGCTGAATCTGCAGCCGCAGATGGCTTCCCTCCAGCTTTTCTACGGAGAAAAGGATGGGATGTTTACACTTCCGACTTGCCAGAGAATATGATACTAACCAGTGTAGAGGGACTCAACTTACATCTAAGATCAAGGACCCCAGATTTTGATTTTCCTCTGTGGCAGAAGAGCTCAAGCATTGCTACCGTAGGAGAGTGGTATATTCCTTTCATGTTCATTAAAGAGATCGGTGGTCTGGAGAGTCTGCAGAACCAAATGAAGGAGAGTTTGTTTTACAAAATGAGCCTTGAACAACAATGGGTAGAGATTTTCAGTGTCGATAATTATAACAGAGGAACAATTGCAGTTTTGGCGACCACAATTATCAGGGAAGATGTATCGCTTGGTGGTGGGGAATATGTAGTCAAGGAATCAAATATAGAGGATGGTATGTTTGTTTTCAAAGAAAAGAACGAGGTGGGAGGAGAGTTTGCAGTGGGGCTGAGCCTAGTGATCTTTGAGAAAATGAGGAATGAACAGGGTATAGGAGAACAAGAGTCAAGTGTGACCGTGGAAAAAGTATTCGAGTGTGAAAACAATACTTGGATCAAGTTTGGGTGCTATATTTTGGAAGAGAGGTATGTTTTGAAAAGGATGAATGGAAATGTAGTGCTTACATACACATTTAGAGATCCCAATCAAATGAAACCAAAGTGGGAGTTTCCATTTCAAATTTGAAATAAATACAATTTGAGTATTATTTTGCCTTCTCTAGAAGTTGGAACATCATAAATAAGAGAGGTTTGCCCTTAAATAGAATTGAACGCATTTTGAAAGAGATGTATGTTTTGAAGAGGATGAATGGAAATGTAGTGCTTACATACACATTTAGAGATCCCAATCAATTGAAACCAAAGTGGGAGTTTCCATTACAAATTTGAAATAAACACAATTTGAGTATTGTTTTGCCTTCTCTAGAAGTTGGAACATAAATAAGAGAGGTTTGCCCTTAAATAGAATTGTACTCATGTAGTTTGCTTGCAGATTTTTATTTTGTTACAAGAGGAGGCTGAAGCCTAACACACACACATGCACAATCTGGGACAGGTGCCGAAGCACCACACATCGTAGAGCACATGCCCCGTATGTGCACCATGCACACCACCATTTCCTTTACTTTCCTTACTAGTTATAAACCTCCTTTGAACTAGTATTGGACTTGTAATGAAACCGGGTTACTATGACCCACACATTGAATCGGATCCAACCTAGCCTACATGGGTTCGGTTAGCTATAAATAGCCCCACTATATATACCTACTCAGTTCTGCACTAATAAGAGAAACATCTTCTCCTTCCCTCTCTAGAACCTCCTCGAAGAAGAGAGTGTTGAGTGTGTCACAGAAGGTACCAAAGAGTGCGTCATTCCTCTTATGGTACAACTGAATCAATTATGCAGTATGGAAATGGCTAGACTGGCCATCCATAACCGGGAGAATGGATGGGCAAGATGAAATGAGATTTGTTTACAACTTAACCAGATCTATATTCACTGCAAGACAATGGCAAAGGGAAAGACTCCTACCATTATTGTGGTAGTTGTAAAACCGAGGTGATCATTCTTGGCAACCTTATCATTGAAATGATTAGACTGTCCATCCAGCCGTTACCTGTGGTGGTGGTTACAGCCAGTCGGTTATGCATGAGCTCCATAACCGACCGGATAAGGGATCCAAAAAGGAAAGCCTAGCCAAGAAATCTAGAAGGAGAGGAGCAGGTGCTGCTTTGTAAATATAGAGCAACGCAAAGTAAAAAACATAGAAAAATACTGAAATCCCCCTCTTGAAAATCGGTTGTATGAAAACAGGAAAAATAACCAAACATCTTATTACCTGTGAATCCTTTGCTCAAGGAGGTAGAAGGTCAGTTGTGGCTGTGTACCAAGAAGCAAGGAGGCAAAAATTGCCTCGGGCCATTGGAGAGATCGTCGGGTCATCAGTGATATCAGGGCCTCAAGTTCTGTAAAACAAAAAATAGGTATGCTTAATGTTGTTATAGAAAAATACATATTAAAAAGAGAAAGATGGAAGAATCAAAACTTCATATGAAAACAAAACGTAGGTTGGTCGGCTTCGAGCAACAAGTAAAGCAGGCCAACCGACTACAGTCTAGGCTAAAGGGAAAGAGCCAGACAACCCAGGCAAAGATAGGGCCAAAGACAAAGAACTAGGACAACCCAAGTCAAGACAAGGCAAAAGACAAAGAATCGGACAACCTAGGTCAAAACAAGGCAAAAGGCAAAAAGCCGTTGAAATACCGAAAATGCCAGGCTAAGTAAAGGCCAAAAGCCAGGAAAGGAAGACAGATACACAAGACGAAGGGAGAGGCCCGACCAGTGGTCGTCAGGAAGGAACTCAGAGGATGGAGGCACATACCCCTCCCCTCTCTCTCTCTCTCTCCCTCTCGTCGCTCTCTCTCGCCTTCTCTCTAACTCTCTCTTCCTTTCATATCCATGGGAAACCACCCAATGGTTTTCGAAAGCTGTGGGCGGAAAACCAGTGGCTTTTTGAAACCGCTCCCGATTTTGGAAAACTACCTTGGACAGTGTATTGAAAAGTTCATTCTACCTCGACCGAGTTTTTAATATTACGGACTATTACAAGGTAAAATTACCAAAATATCCATATATTTTCATGTAAAATTACCAAAATAATGGGCAAAAAATGTATTTGTCCTCTTGCATTTAGAAAAATTACAAAAAAATGAGAGTTTGAATTACTTTCCTACCCTTACCCGATAAAAGTCTCACAATACTACCACTATCTCAAAAGACAAGGTTGCCTCTGTCTTTTGTGGAAATTTTAAATTTAGACTCAGCATCAAAATTACATATTTACCCCCAATCAATGACTTTTTTTTAAAAAAAATAGACATCAATTTTACTATTTTGTGCTCAGTCATTTTTTTAAAATTATAAAACCGAACAAATAGATAAAATTATTGGTTTACCCTTCTTGTTTTGGGAAAATTACTAGAGGCAAGAATTTTAGAAAAAATTATAGAATTATTCCCAATTTGATTCTATAATAGAATCAGGTTATTAAAACTCAATAATGATGATTAAAACTTGCATGAAACTAGTTTTAAATATCATGAGTTACTTAAAGTTTAGTATTTGGATATTATGCAAATATCCAAAGAAAAAATAAACCAAACAAAAAGTTTAGCAAAAATAACAAAAAGGGCGGTCAATCTTATAAGAAAATGTAAGAAACTGCTTCTCGATCAAGTGTTTCAATTATGAAAAATGAGAAACTATAAGAGAGATTGCCGCAACAAGAAGAATGATAGAAACTACCAACAACGCAGACAATCGGAGAAGCAAAACATAATCTGCATAATATAAGAATGTTTATTCATGGCCCACCCGGTGACTGATTGATGGATTAACTTAGTAGCAACAAGACATATCTCAAAGAGCAAGAAATGAGCAATGGATCTAAAGTAATATAAACCAAGAGAACATCGAGTATACATGGGAAACAATACTTTTTCAGATGTTCTGCGAACGGTGTCCTTTAGAATTTTTGTATAAGGCATACTGATTGTATTAACTAATGTATTGATCATGCCATTTATAAGGCGCAATCTGGTTTCACTCCCTACCTTAGTGAAGAAAGATTTTGAGGTTAGGCTTGTTCCTGAAAAAGTGATTGTGGGGAAACATGAGAGAGTGTTTTTCTCTCAGAATTTGATGTAGAATATGGATTGTTCAAATTGAAAGTCAATGAAATTGAAAGTTCTTATGCTTATATTGATTGTGCTTTTAATGTTGATGTGAATATATGACATAAACACCTAGGGTATATAAGTCTAAAAAAGTTGAGAAAATTATCCAACTTTGACTAATTGCCAAATTTTGAAAAAAACACTTTCAGAAAGTGTGAAACTTGTATATAAGGAAAATGACTAAATTTTTTTTTTTAAAAGAGACAACAAGGGCAACCCTATTGAAAGTCTTTTACAGTGATTTATGTGGACCCTTTAGAGTAAGGTCATATAGAAGAAAGGTTTATTTCATAACATTTATCGATAATTACTTGAGATATATATATATATATATATATATATATATATATATATATATATATATATATATATATATATATATATATATATCCTACCACATAAATCTTAGGCACTTAAAGTATTTAAAGAATATAAGCAGGAAGTTGAAAATCAACTAGGGCATTCAATCAACATCTTAAGATCAGATAGAGGTGGTTAATACACCTCTACATAATTTTTGAAATTTTGTAAAAATTTTGGTATTTCAAAGTAAAATATAATGTCAAATACACCTCAACAAAATAATGTAGCTGAAAGATATAACAAGACCTTAATAAACATGATAAGGTCAATATTAATAGATGCTTCTCCACAAAGGATATTTTGTGGAGAAGAAGTACAATAATATACATACTCAATAAAGTACCATGTAAAGTTGTATTCACTATACTATATGAGATGTGGTTTATAAGAAAAATCAACCTACATCTTAGGAGGTGAGGATTTATTGTTCATCTGAAGATCCTTTATTAGTTTAGAGATAAGCTAGACAATAGGTCCTTGATATGTATATTTATCGGATATCCTAAAGGCTCAAAGGGATATTAGTTTTATCATAAGGACCATAGATTGATAGAAGGCAGAGATGTTGAATTCTTATAAGATACTAAGAATGACATCTTAGAAAATAATGATGAGTATATGGACGATCTAGACCTAGATCAATCATCATTTGAACCCATAGAAGATCTTTCTGAATCAACTGAAACTTTAAGTGGATAAAAAGGCCTAGGGTCATATCATCATACTTAAAGGATTATCATACTTATCTTGCAAAAGAAGTGTGTAATTCAGTAGATTTACATTAGTTGATTGATAACTTGACTTATCAACAGACATTAAACTCATCTAAAGTAGTAGAATAGGAGAAAGTCATGGATGAAAAAATAAAATCCATTGAGAAAAATCAAGTTTGAGAATTGACTGATTTGCTAAAAGAAATAAAAGTTATAAGCTACAAATGAGTTCTTAAAAAGAAATATAAGGTCGATTGTTCAATTAATAAATTTAAAGCGAAGATGGTTGCAAAGAGTTTTTCGTAAAAGGAGGGGATAAATTATGTTGAGACATATTTTCCTGTTGTAAAGTTTGCATCCATCATTATAATCCTGGCGATATCTACATATTATGATTTGGAATTACATCAATTGGATGTAAAAACTGCTTTTTTAAATGGATATTTAGATGAAATCATATATATGTAGTAGCCCGAAGGATACATAGTTGAAGGCCAAGAAGATAAAGTATATAGATTAAGAAAATCCCTATATGACCAGAAACATTTATCTCGTCAATGGTATTTGACTTTTCAAAATGCTATTATTGAACTTGAGTTTGTGGTTAATGAGCTTGATCACTATGCATATATTTGGAACACTGGGAGTCACTTTGTCATCTTATCTTTATATGTAGATGACATTTTATTGACTGGGAAGGACAATGAGATAATTGTGAAAACTAAGTCATAGTTAAACCCAAGATTTGAAATAAAGGATATGGGATAAACATCTTATATCATGGGTATAAAGATTTCTTGAGATAGATAATGTAAACTACTATATCTAAGTCAGGAGATATATATTGATTATATCTTCAAAAAGTTTAAAATGGGTGAATGTAAGTCTACTTGTACATCTATTGTAAAAGGGGTAAAACTTAGCATGGTTGATTGTCCTAGTGAAGGAGAGGATAAGCCTAGCATTTCTTATGCACAAGCACTAGGTATCTTGATATATGTTATGATATGTACAAGACCTGATATCAGTTGTATTGTTGCTCTTGTAAGCAAATATGAAAATAATCATGGATAACAATATTGGATAGCTATGAAATGGATTTTAAGATATCTCCAAGAAACAAAAGAATTGGAATTGTGTTTTCAAGCACATGAACTAAAAGTGGTAGGATATTCACATGCTGACTTTATTGAGAGTGAAGACGACAATAAATCAACCTCAAGTCAAATATTCTTATTTAGAGGTAGAGTTTTTTCTTTAACATATAAGAAAGAGGGTTGTGTAGCATTACATACAAAAGAAGGTGAGTATATAGTTTGTTGTATGGGTGCAACAAGCACCATCTGCATAAGCCGCTTCATACGAGATTTGAAGTTGGAAATAGCCAACGAGCAAGTTGTCATGTATTGTGACAACAATGCAACAATTAATCTAATCAAAAGTGGAGCTGACAACTCTAAAAGCAAGCATATAATGGTGAAATACCACTATGTTCATGATATGGTTATGAGAAAAGAATAAACATCTCATACATGTCAACTCAAGATAAGTTGGCAGACCCCATGACTAAAGGCATAAGAGATGATCTTTTCTCAAAACATGTTACAAACATGGGATTGAGATATGTTTGATTATTGTGTAAGTAAAAACCACACAATGGATAATGATTGCAATAGCAATCATGAAATGACATTACTAATGAAAAGAGCTTTGCCTAGCAGATGAGAACAGATGTGGTTGGATTCTCATGGACAACGTTTTATTGTTGCACAATTTGATTCGAAGTATACACAGGCTTGTTAACAAGTAGTTGAAGAGTTCTACACTAACACTTCGGCCGCTAGAAAGAGGAAAACATAAGCACAAGAAGTTGGCAATTTAACCTGGCTCTGTTTCTGCTCATGAACAATCGTCAGATCTTCCATGAGAGGCCTTGCCATCTTTAGTTTGATTTCCTTAGGTTAATGGTCGAATCATCCCATCCATGACAGGTCATCCATCAACAACCTAAAGTTTTAGTTTGTTGTCTAAAGAAGAAGAACCTCTTACTGACATGTTTAAACTTTCTTTTGTTTTGAGAAATTCAGGTTGGTTCATACTTGTTCAAAAGAAGAAGACATGAAGATGTTCTGCCTCTGTAGGTGTGTAAAAGATGTAAAGCCCATGCCATTTAATCCAGGGAATGTTTATCAACGGATGAAGATTATAGACCATGGTTGCTCAGTATTCAAAGCTGAATCTGCAGCCGCAAATGGCTTCCCTCCAGATTTTCTACGGAGAAAAGGATGGAATGTTTACACTTCCAACTTACCAGAGAATATGATACTAACCAGTGTAGAGGGACTCAACGTACATCTAAGATCAAGGACCCCAGATTTTGATTTTCCTCTATGGCAGAAGAGCTCAAGCATTGCTACCGTAGGAGAGTGGTATATTCCTTTCATGTTCATTAAAGAGATCGGTGGTCTGGAGAGTCTGCAGAACCAAGTGAAAGAGAGTTTGTTTTACAAAATGAGCCTTGAACAACAATGGGTAGAGATTTTCAGTGTCGATAATTGTAACAGAGGAACAATTGCAGATGGTATGCTTGTTTTCAAAGAAAAGAACGTGGGAGGAGAGTTTGCATTGGGGCTGAGCCTAGTGATCTTTGAGAAAATGAAGAATGAACAGGGTATAGGAGAACAAGAGTTAAGTCTGACCGTGGAAAAAGTGTTCGAGTGTGAAAACAATACTTGGATCAAGTTTGGGTGCTATATTTTGGAAGAGAGGTATGTTTTGAAGAGGATGAATGGAAATGTAGTGCTTACATACACATTTAGAGATCCCAAACAAATGAAACCAAAGTGGGAGTTTCCATTACAAATTTGAAATAAATACAATTTGAATATTGTTTTGGGTTTGCCCTTAAATAGAATTGTACTCATGTAGTTTGCTTGCAGATTTTTATTTTGTTACATGAGGAGGCTGAAGCCTAACACACACACATGCGCCCTCTGGGACAGGTGCCCAAGCAACATCCTAGAGCACATGCCCCGTATGTGCACCATGCACACTATTTCCTATACTTTCCTTACTAGCTATAAACCTCCTTTGAACTAGTATAGGACAACTTGTAATGAAACCGGGTTACTATGATCCAAACATTGAATCGGATCCAACCTAGCCTACATTGGTTCGGTTGGCTATAAATAGCCCCACTATATATACCTATTCAGTTCTGCACTAATAAGAGAAACATCTTCTCCTTCCCTCTCTAGAACCTCCTCGAAGAAGAGAGTGTTGAGTGTGTCACAGGAGGTACCAAAGAGTGCGTCATTCCTCTTCAACTCGAGGAAGCTTACGGGCGAGTGAGTGTTGCAGACTCATCATACAATCGGATCACTTTGATGCCGTGGAATTAAGGCCGTTAACCGATGATAGTAGAGAGTCAGTTCTGTTGCGAACAACAGAATCAATTCTACTGCGAGAGGTTGCAACGAGGACCCGTATCACTGGCTGATTGATCAGCAGTAAGAGGGCTTTGACACTACATTGTAGTGAACTATGCAAAATAGGAGGTCGGCACGGGTGTGTTGAGTATCGTCATTGAGACTGTGGAAGAAGGGCAGCAATACCTAGTCTTCCGGTACCATAGGTGGGCAAGATGAAATGAGCTTTGTTAACAGCTTAACCAGATCTATATTCACTAGAAGACAATGGCAAAGGAAAAGACTCCAACCATTGTTGTAGTAGCTGTAAAGCCGAGGTGACCATTCTCGGCAACCTTATCACATAAACGGTTAGACTGGTCATCTATGTAACAGCCAGTCAGTTATGGATGAGCTTTATGCATATGGATCCAAAAAAAAGCTCTGCCAAGAAATATGGGAGGGGAGGAGCAGGCACCGCTCTATAAATACTGAGCAATGCAAAGTAAAAAATATAAAAACACTGAAATCCCTATGTGAAAAAATGGCTATGTGGAAACCGGAAAAATAACCAAACATCTTACCTATTACCTGTGAATCCGCTACTCAAGGAGGTAGAAGGTCAGTTGTTGCTGCATACCAGGAAGCAAGCAAGCAGAAACTACCTCGGGCCATTGGAGAGATCGTCGGATCATCAGTGGTATCATGGCCTCAAGTTAGCAGAAAAAACAAGTATGCTTAGTGTTGTTATAGAAAAATACATACTAAAAAGGGACAAATGGAAGAACCAAAACTTCTTGTGAAAACCAAACGTAGGCTAGCCGACTTCTGGTAACAGGTAAAACAGGCCGACCGACTATAGTTTATGCCAAAAGCAAAGAGCCGAACAACCTAGGCCAAGACAAGACCAAAGGCAAAGAGCTAGGACAATCGAAGTCAAGACAGGGCAAAA
The DNA here is from genome assembly GCA_036023115.1 of Brasenia schreberi. Taxonomy (NCBI): domain Eukaryota; kingdom Viridiplantae; phylum Streptophyta; class Magnoliopsida; order Nymphaeales; family Cabombaceae; genus Brasenia; species Brasenia schreberi. Next base: position 11,352,199 of record JAYKKT010000071.1, on the reverse strand, counting down.
GGCAAAGAGCCACACAACCTAGGTCAAAATAGGGCCAAAGGTAAAAAGCCGTAAAAAGCCCGAAAAGACGAGACCAAGTCAAGGCCAAAGGTTGGAAAAAGAAGACAAATACAAAGGATGAAGGGAGAGGCCCGACCAATGGTTGTCGGGAAGGAACTTAGAGGATGGAGGCACCGACCCCTCCCCTCTCTCTCTCCTTCTCTCTCCCTCTTTCTTTCTTTTCTATTCCAAAGAAACCACCCAGCGATTTCAAAAACTTATGGGCAAAAAACCAATGACATTTTAAAACTGCCCCCGGTTTTGGAAAACTACCTAGGGAAGTGGACTAAAAAGTCGGCCAATTTTTTAATATTACAGACTGTCACAGGGTAAAATTACCAAAATATTTAGATATTTTGATGTAAAAAATCAATTTTACCCTCATATGGGCAGAAAGTTTGTTTTGCCCTCTATCGGTTTATAAAAATTACGAAAAGCTGGGAGTATGAATTACTTTCCTACCTTTACCCGATAAAAGTCTCACAATACTACCACGATCTCGAAAGACAAGGTTGCCCCTATCTTTTGTGGAAAATTTCAAGTTCGAACTGAGCATCAAAATTACATATTTACCTCCAATCAGTGATGAATTTTTTAGAAAAACTAGACACCAATTTTACTATTTTATCCCCGGTCTTTTTTTTTGAAAATTATAAAACCGAACAAATAGGGACAACCTTGTCTTTCGAGATAGTGGTAGTATTGTGAGACTTTTATCCGGTAAAGGCAGGAAAGTAATTCATACTCCCAGCTTTTCGTAATTTTTATAAACCGATAGAGGGCAAAACAGACTTTCTGCCCATACGAGGGTAAAATTGATTTTTTACATCAAAATATCTAAATATTTTGGTAATTTTACCCTGTGACAGTCTGTAATATTAAAAAATTGGCCGACTTTTTAGTCCACTTCCCTAGGTGTTTTGAGAAAATTACCCTTCGTGTTTTGAGAAAATTACTAGAGGCAGGAATTTTGGAAAAATTTAGAGAATTATTCCCAGTTTGATTCTACAATAGAATTAGGTTATTAGAACTCAATAATGATGATTAAAACTTGTATGAAACTAGTTTTAAATATCATGAGTTACTTAAAGTTCAATATTTGGATATTATGCATTCTATTAGTTAAATTTTTGCTATCTATTGGTTGTTGCTTGGTAAATGTTTTCCTTTTAGACCGTTTATTTGTTAATTTTGCCAAACACATAAAAATAAATTCTAAAATATGTGTATACGAATTGGCAAAGACAAAAAAATTAAACGTTTTAAACTTTTAAATGTGGAAAAGAGAATCCCGTTGGCTCACTTGAAGGTGTAGAGTATGTATTGAAGGAAACAATGCGTCCACCACCACCTGACAACAAAGAGAAATGTATACAACTTTTCTAAAAGATGACACAATAGCAATAATGATCATATTAACATAAATCGAGGATGATCTGATTAGGATCTTCGAACAATATCAAACCGCAAAAGAGTTGTTTAACTCTATAACAACTAAATATGACACTACAGCAAACTGCATGTTCAGTTACTGTTACAAAAATATAACTCTTATAAAATGAAAGAATGAGATAATGGAGATTTAATTGTAGCTAAATCAGCCATCCTACAACCGATGCGGATATCCACTATATTGAACAGTCTTCTTCCATCATGCAATATGGTCACTATTATCCTTAGACTAGGGCCTGAAATAAACTTTTCAGAATTATCCCTAAAACTAGCAATTGAGCAAGAACATATGAACAAAAATAGAAAAGAGAAATTGCTAGTAGCGGAAGATAAGATAAGGTCTAGCTCCAAACCAAACTAAAGAAGAAATAAAGCAAAAAAAATAGCAAAAATAACAAAAAGGGTGGTCAATCTTTTAAGAAAACGCAGAAAATCACTTCTCGGGTCTTTCAACTATGAAAAAATGAGACATTATAAGAGAGATTGCCGCAACAAGAAGAATAGTGGAAACAACCAATAACGCAAACAATCAAAGAAAGAGGGCATAATCTACATGATATCAGAATATTTATACATGGACCGCTCGGTGACTAGTTGGTAAATTGATTCAGGAGTAATGAGACACACCTCAAAGTGCAAGGAAGGTATAATAGATCTAAAGAAATATAAACCACGAGAACATTGGATATACATGGGAAATAATATTTTCTCAGATGTTTTTGGAACTGGGTCATTTAAAATTTTTGTACAAGGCACACTAGTTGTACTAACTAATGTATTAATCATGCTATTTATAAGGCACAATCTGGTTTTGATCCCTACCTTAGTGAAGAAAGGTTTTTAGGTCACGTTTGTTCTTGTAAAAGTGATTCTAGGGAAACATGTGACAGTATTTTCCTCTCAGGAATTTGATGTAGAACATGAATTGTTCAAATATGGCATAAACGTCTAGGGCATATAAGTCTATAAAAGTTGAGAAAATTATCTAACTTTGACTTACTACCAAAATTTGAAAAAAACACTTTCAGCAAGTGTAAAACTTGTATAGAAGAAAAAATGATAAGAAAAGTTTTTCTCGAAGAGACAACAAGGACAATAACCCTGTTGTAAGTCATTTACACTGATTTATTTGGACTCTTAAGAGTAAGGTCACATCAAGAAAACTTTATTTCATAACTTTTATAGATTATTACTCGAAATATACATACATACATATATATATATATATATCCTAGCAAATAAATCTGAGGCATTTAAAGTATTTAAAGAATATAAGCAGGAAGTTGAAAATTAACTATACATTCAATCAAAGTCTTAAGATCAGATAAACGTGATGAATACACCTCTGCAAAATTTTTGGAATTCTGTAAAGACTTTGTTATTTTAAAGTAAAATATAATGCTCAAGAAACCTTAGCAAAATGGTATAACTGAAATATATAACAAAATCTTACTAAACATGACAAGGTCAATATTAATAGATACTTCTCTACAAAGGATATTTTGTAAAAAAGCATTAAGTACAACAGTATACTTACTCAATAGAGTACCATATAAGGTTGTATTCACTACACTATATGAGATGTGGTTTGTAAGAAAAACCAATCAATGTCATCTCAGGAGGTTGGGATCTATTGCTCATGTGAAGATCCTTGATTAATCTAGAGATAAGCTACACAACAGGTACTTGAGATGTATAATTATCGGATATTTTAAAGGCTCAAAGGGATATTGGTTTTATCATAAGAACCATGGATTGATAGAAGGTAGAGATATTGAATTTTTATAAGATACTAAGAATGACATCTTAGAAAATAATAATTAGTATTTTGATGATCTAGTAAACCTAGATCCATCATCATTTGAACCATAGAAAATCTTCCTAAATCAACTAAAACTTTTAGTGGACATAAAAGGCCTAGGGTCACACCATTCTACTTAAAGGATTATCATACTTATCTTATAGAAGAAGTGTGTAATTCAGTAAATTTAGATGAGTTGACTAATAACTGGACTTATCAATAAACAGTAAACTCATCTAAAGTAATAGACTAGGAGAAAGTCATAGATGAACAAATAGAATACATTGAGAAAAACCAAGTTTGGAAATTGACTAATTTGCCAAAAGAAAGAAAAGTCATAAACTACAAATGCATTCTAAAAAAGAAAAATAGGATCGATGGTTCAATCGACAAGTTTAAAGTGAGGTTGGTTGCAAAGAGTTTTTCGCAAAACGAGGGAATAGATTATGTTGAGACATATTCTCCTATTGCGAAGTTTGCATCCATCTGAATAATCCTAGCTATATCTGCATATTATGATTTAGATATATATAAGTTGGATGTAAAAACTGCTTTTCTAAATGGATATTTAAAAGAAATTATATATATGTAGTAGCATGAAGGATACATAGTTGAAGGCCAAGAAGATAAAGTATATAGATTGAGAAAATCTCTATATGACCTAAAACAGTCACCTCATCGTGGTATTTGATTTTTAAAATGTAATTATTGAACTTGGGTTTATGGTTAGTGAGCTTGATCACTGAGTATATGTCTTGAACACTGAGAGTCACTTTGTCATCTTATCTTTATATGTAGATGACATTTTGTTGACTGAGAAGGACAATGAGGTGATTGTAAAAACTAAGTCATGGTTAAACTAAATATTCGAAATAAAGGATATGGGAGAAACATCCTATATCATGGGTATAAAGATTTATTGAGATAGAGAATCTAAACTACCATGCTTAAGTCAGGAGAGATATATTGATTATATCTTCAAGAAGTTTTAAATGGGTGAATGTAAGTCTACTTCTACACCTGTTGTAAAAGGGGTAAAAGTTAGCAAGGTTGATTATCCCGGTGAAAGAGATGATAAGACTAACATTCCTTATGCACAAGCACTGGGTATCTTGATGTATGTTACGCTATGTACAAGACCTGATATCAATTGTGTTGTTGGTCTTGTAAGCAGATATTAAAGTAATCATAGATGGCAGCATTGGATAACTATAAAAATTATTTTAAGATATCTCAAAAGAACAAAAGACTTGAAATTGTGTTTTCAAGCAGATGAACTAAAAGTGGTAGAATACTTAGAAGTTGACTTTGTTGGGAGCAAAGATGACAGCAAATTAACCTCAGGTAAAATATTCTTATTTGGAAGTGGAGTTGTTTCTTTGACATATAAGAAAGAGGGTTGTGTAGCATTACATACACAGGAAGTTGAGTATATGGCTTGCTCTATGACTGCAACAAGTGTCATCTAGATAAGTCGCTTCATACGAAATTTGAAGTTGAAAACAACAGATGATCTAGTTGTAATGTATTGTGACAACAATGCAGTAATTACTCTAATCAAGAGTGGAGCTGACAACTCTAAAAGCAAGCATATAATGGTGAAATACAACTATGTTCATGATATGGCTATGAGAAAGGAAATATCCACCTCATACATGCCACCTCAAGATATGTTGGCAGACTCCTTAACTAAAGGCATAACAGAGGATCTTTTCTCAAAACATGTTACAAACATGGGTTTGAGATATGTTTGATTATTGTGTAGGTAAAAAACTACACAATGAATAATGATTGCAATAGCAATCATGAAATGACATTATTAGAAAAACCTCGCAAAAGTGAGAGAAAAACCAGTATATCAAATCATTTGACTCGAATGGCCAAGTGGGAGATGTAAAACTGAGGTGACCATTCTCGACAACCTTATCACAGAAACGGTTAAACTCATCATCCAATCATTAATTGTGGTGACAGTTATGGAGTTAATTTGTAACAACCAATCGGTTATGGATGAGCTCTCTAACTGACTAGATAAGGGCTCCAAAAAGGAAAGCCCAGTTAGGAAATCCAGGAGGGGAGGAGTAGGTGTTACTATATAAATACAGAGTAGCGCATAATAAAAAATATATAGAAAAACACTGAAATCCATCTCTGGAAAACCAGCTGTGTGGAAACTAGAAAAATAACCAAACCTCCTCTTACCTGTTATCTATGAATCCGCTGCTCAATGAGGTAGAAGGTCAGTTGCTACTACATACCAAGAAGCAAGGAGGCAGAAACCACCTCAAGCTATTATAGAGATCATCAGGTCATTAGCAGCAACTCCACTTCCCATTGATGATGAAGGGATGCCTTCCACTTCTGGTTTCAACAAGGAAACAACGATATTAGTGATGATGTAGTAGATGGAAGAACTACACGCCTTCACGGCGAGCATTCATGACAAACTAAAACTTCTTGATGCTGGGTTTCGGGCCTCTCAAGTGCTTGTTAAACTACCTATGAACCAGTTATCGAACCTCAGGTTCCTACTATGGTACTAGTAGGTGTTATTGCCGATCGGTGTTTCCATCGATTGAAAGTTGCCGAACTGAAAGCCTTTTAAAGGGAACCAAGTTCAAAAGGTCCTAGGGAACTTCGTGTGGGACATCGAATAATACTTTTAAGCCACAAAGGTAACCAAGCAAGATATGGTCACCGTGGCCACTCTCTTCTTAACCGAAGATGCCAAGTTGTGGTGGAAAACAGTGTGGACCTCATCCATGGAAATGGGTTGAGAGCCTATCTCAACTTAGAATAAAATGAAGGTCAAGCTTCAAAGACATTTTACACTAATGAATTGCGATTGGAGAGCTCGTGAGCATCTAGAGTAGCTCAAGTACACTGGTACTCTTTTGGAGTATATGCGACCTTTCAGCGACTTACTATCAGAGGTTTATGACATGAGCGAGACCGATAAAATGTATTTCTTGTTGAAGGGCTTCAATTATGGTCTCTCATCAATCTGAAATGGAGGAACCCCGATGAGATCCTCAAGGTTGAGAGTGTGTCAAAGGGGAAGGAGGCTAGCGTTTCTGAGAAATGAGAAGGAAACCCAAGGAGGTGAAAGGGAAAAAGGGGGTAGATGGGGAGCAAGGCACACCCACCCACAGAAACAGCCGAAGACCACTACTCGTGTTGCGGGTGAAACCTCATTCTCTTCTGGCTAAAAAGGGCTACGCAATGGTAGTTCGGGTGGGAACCAACCACCAGGTCAATGCTTCATCTATAACAGGACACACCAGATGTGCTTCTACCTAAAATGGGACAAGCTTATGGCCACGCAAGCGGACAATTTCGTCTTGCTCAATGGTACCCAAATGAGAGTCAAACCACAACGGACCTTGATCTTGGTTGAGGCACTTATCGGCAGTACAATGGTATAAGCACGTACAGTATCACACTCGATATTGTCCTCACCGACCGCCCAACTATGTGGTGTCTCATATGGCGCATTCTGCGATATCAACATTGATCTATGTCGTGTCATGTTGAGACAGTATTGTGTATAAAAAACTCAAGCCAAGTATGTGTTGTGTTCTGCTTTCGGTCCAATTTTGTGGAGAAAATAGGTTGGGTCCAAAATAAGTTCCTAGGTTAGGCACAAAATTAAATACAAAACCTATTTACCCTTGTTCAGGTTTAGGTTCAGGGAAGGTTTTGTATAGATATATGAACACAAAATACCCACTATAATGCATAGACCAGGTTGGAAATGGATTCATGTATAAATTTGGTCCCACAAAAGTCCATTTAGATTCAAGTTAGGCATTTAGATCATATCAGGAAATCTAGTATATTGAGTGTTTTTATAATTTTGTCCCTAACTGTTTGTTAAATTCATTGATCTGCCATCTAACAAAAATTTGTTTTTGTCGATGTATATTTTGTACAATTACATAAATGACACATGACGGATTTACCAAAACATTTATTCAAATTATTGAATAACTAGAAACATAATTTTGTTGTTCGGTCCCCAAAATCTTGACTAAATTACCAAAATGGACAAACCAATGAAATTAGCAGTCTACCCTTTGGCTAAACAAAAAACCTACAAGAGCAAACAAAGAAATTTTACTATTTTAACCCCAAATTTGTTTGAAATAATTAAACCTATTTAGATTTTACTTATTTTCAAAATGGTACCTTCATTTCGTTTGGTATTATTGATAGGTGCTTCGAAATATTTGCAGTTAGTACTTGGATATTTTGGATATTATAATTTAATGTCTAACTATGTTATATTAATTGTTTATTAGAAAATGTCTTATTGTTTCATATCGGTTGCTTAGTTATTATTTTCCACTTGAAATATTTCGACCCTCTTGTTGTTATCTTTTTCAAATTATTAAAAATGACCTAAATTTTCACATGTTGAAAAGAACAATCTTGTTGGCCCTAACATTAGAGGGTGTTGTTTACATTCTTAGAGAAATTTTTTACCCCTACATTAAATGCAATAGAGGATGAAAAAGAAAAATATAGGACTTTTCTAAAAGATAATACTATAACTAGGACCATTATATTAACTTATATGGAGGATGACTTGATTAGGGTCTTTCAAGAATTCGAGAGTGCTAAGGATTTGTTTGATTCTTTAACAGCCAAATATGACACTATTGCTAAACTCATGTACAACTATTCCTTCAAAAATATAATTCTTATAAAATAAAATAAGGGATAATGTAGTTAAACATATAAACCAAATGTTGATAATGGCTAGGGATTTACCTATAGCAAAATTAGTCATCGTTGAACCAATGCATATATTCACTATCTTAAATAGTCTTTCTCCTTCTTGGAAATACCCTTAGACTTGGGTCTGACTTTACCCTTTCGAAACTCCCCTTGAAATTATAAATTAAATAAGAATATATAAACAAGAATAAAAGAGAAAAAATGTTAATTGTTGAAGATTATTTAGGGTCAAGCTATAGGAACAACGAAAATAAGAAAAAACCAAATAAAATTTTTGGCAAAAATAATAAGAAGGCAGTCATTTTTTCAAGAAGATCAAGTGATTCAACTGTGACAAGATAGAGTGCTACAAATGGGACTGCCACAACGCAAGAGGAACAATGGTGAAAACACCCAATGTCATGGCCTAGCAAAGAAGCATAACGCAATTTGTGTAATTTCTAAGTGCCTCTACCTGGATTGCCCTATTAATGGTTGGTGGATTGACTTTGGATCACCTGATATATCTCAAAGAGCAAAAAAGGAGCTATAAATATGAACAAATACAAACTTAGGGAGCAACGTATTTACATGAAAAGTATTTCTTTTCTTGATGTCTTGGGGTTGGGTCTTTTATCATTTTTATATAAGGCATACCAATTGTACTTACTGATGTATTGATTTTCCCTTCTGTTAGAAGTAATCTTGTGCTCATCCTTACCTTGATAAAAAAACAGTTTGAGGTCATGTTTATCTCTAGAAAAGTCATTGTGAGAAAACAAGGTAGGAAAACTTTTTTTGGTTTCTTTGATTCTGAGCATGGTTTGTTCAAATTAAACGTTATTGATAATGAAATTTCTTTAACTTATATCGATTGTGCATTTATTATTGATCTAAATGTATGGCATAAACGCTTAGGGGATATAAGTTTGAATAAGTTGAGAAAATTAACTAACTTTAACTTATTGCATAAGTTTAAAGAAAACACTTTTAATAAGTGTGAACCCTGTATACAAGGGAAAATGACTAGAAAATCTTTTCTTAAAGAAATAATTAAGGTAACAACTCTTAGAAATCATTCACACATATTTATATGAACCCTTTAGGGTGAGATTGTATCGTGAAAAGGTCATTCATTAATGATTATTCGAGATATGCATACTTATATCTCTTAGTATATAAATCTGAGACACTTAAAATATTTAAAAAATATAAAAAATAAGTTGAAAACCAATTAAGGTAGACAACTAAAGTCTTAAAGTTTGATCAAGGTGGTGAATATACCTTTACAAAATTTCTTAAATATTGTAAAGACTTTGATATCTCTAATATCTCAACAAAATGACAACAAAAAGATATAATAGGATCTTATTCAATATGACTAGGTCCATATTAATAAATGTTTAACTTCTAAGGATTTTTTTAGAAGTAGCAGCTACAATCGCGTATTAATTAAATAAAGTATCATGTAAAGTTGTATATGCTATGCTATATGAGATATAGTTTAGAAGAAAATCAGACTTTAGTTATCTTAAGAGATAGGGATCTACCACACATATCATGATCCTTTATCAGTCTAGATATAAACTAGATAGTAGGTCCTTTAAGTGTACGTTTATTAGATACCCTAAAGGTTTCAAGAGATATAAATTTTATCACAAGGATCACGGTTTAATAGAGAGTAAAAATGTTGAATTCTTAGAAGATATTAAGAATAACATTCTTGAAAATGATGATGAGAGCATTGATGATCTAGTTAATCTGGATCCATCACCATTTGAATCCATAGGTTTCGATCCAAATAACTTACTTCAACAAACTCAAACTTTAAGTGAACATAAAAGACCTATAGTCACACTCTCCTACTTAAAGGATTAAGATACATACCTTGTAGAAAAATATGTAATTTAAGTAGATTTAGATTAATTGATTGACAACTTTCCTATCAATAGGCTATTAACTTATTTGAATCAACAGACTGAGAAAAAGTAATGGATGAGAAAATTGAATTCATAGATAAAAATTAAGTTTGGAAATTGGTAGATTTGCCAAAAAAATGAAAAGTCATTTATTGTAAATGAGTTCTTAAAAAGAAATATAAAGTTGTTTAAACAATCGACAAATTTAAAGCAAAGTTTGTTGTAAATAAGTTTTTGTAAAAAGAGGGGATAGATTATGTAGAGATATATTTTTCTATTATGAAATTTGTATCTATTTAGAATATTCTAACTATTTCTACTATTATGATTTCAATTTACATCACTTGGATGTAAAACTGTTTTCCTAAATGATGATTTAGATGAAATCATTTATATGTAGCAACCATAAGTGTATATTGTTATAAGTCTGCAAGATAAAGTATATAGGTATTTGACTTTTCAAAATACCATTTTAAAACTTTAGTTTATAGCTAATGAACTTGACCACTATGTATATGCGTGGAACAGTAGGAATCATTTTGTTGTTCTATCTTTATATGTAGATGATATATTGTTGATTGGAGATGACAATTAGATTATTGTCAAAACTAATTTATGGTTAAACTCAAAGTTTTAAATGAAGGATATGAGAGAATCATCCTATATTTTCAGTATAAAGATTTCTCATAATAGAGAATTTAAACTTTTATGTTTGAATAAAAATAGATATATTGATTATATCCTTAAGAAATTTAGAATGGATAATTGCAAACCTACAATTATATCTATTGCTAATGGGGTTAAATTAGGTAAGGTTGATTATCCTAATGAGTAGGAAAACAACCCTAATATTCTTTATGCATAACTTGTGGGTAAATTGATGTATGTTATGTTGTGTATGAGATCGAATATTAGCTTTGTTGTTGGTCTTGTGAGTAGATATAATACGGATTGACAGCATTGGATAACTTTGGAAAAGGATTTTGAGATATCTTAAAGAAACAAAAGATGCGAACGAACTAAAAGTGGTGGGATACTAAAATGCTAACTTTGTTGGGACCAAAAATGACAGTAAATCAACTTTTGGTCAAATATTTTTATTTGGAGGTATTATTGTTTTTTAGGCTTGCAAGAAGTAGGGTTGTAGTGTTGTATTGTATACACAAAAAGCTAAGTATGTTATTTGTAGTATGGAAGTAATGAATATTGTTTGGATAAGCCGCTTTATACGTGATTTGAAGTTGGACATAAGACAATTGGTTAATTGTCATTTATTGTGACAATTGTGCAACAATTACTCTTATTAAGAGTAGAGCTGATAGTTGTAGAAGCAAGCATATAATGATTATATGATTAAGATGAATGAGATATTTATATCTTATATGCCAACAAATGATATGTTGGTTGATCTCTTGACAAAAGGCATCTTTTTAAAACACATGTTACACACATGGGTTTCATATATGCTTAGAGTTTTAGTGTGAAACACACTATAGTGAATGTTATATAGGAAAAACGTAGTGATTATGAAAAACTGCATAAGTTGCAATTCATTTATAATTGGAAATGTTACAACTTGAAAATAAAATCACCTATGAGAGGTAAAAACCAGTATTTCAAAATTTAGCTCAAGTAAATAAGTGAGAAATATAAGTTATTGATGGCTACTTTTGGCCCCAATAACCACATCCATGAAATGTGATAAGAATGGCTCTTTTCTTAGATGTCATGATATGCTTTATTTTAAAAAATATAAAACCTTTAAAGAAAATCTATTTTACTTTATTATGTACTTCATATCATAATCTGCCCAAGTCGAATATTACAGTATGCGTCTGTAGACACCCAAAATTTTCTTTTAAAATTCTTACCTTTTTAGGAAAGTGGCTATTTTAGCAATTTTGGGGTTTTTGAAGGAAAAAGGCACTAAACGAGTTTGTTTTGGTACCAAAATTTTATGAAAGCTTTAAAATGATGAAAGAATACTTTCCTTTCTGAAAATTTCGAATTTTGACAAGATTGGATGAAAATGACAATTTTGCCCCCAACATGGAAAAAGCAGGATTTCGTTTCTTTAAAAGTTTTCTATTGATAAATTTGTTTTAAATTTGCCATTTGAAAAGAAACAGGCATTTATAAGATAATTTGACACCTGTAAAGGCAGGTGGGTGCCCAAAAAGGAGAGCGGGCATCAAAAAGGGAAAGTGAGCTTCCCAAAAAGAAAAGTTCATATTCGGAAAGAAATCAGTTGCCCGAGGAAAAAGTTGATGTTATCAAAGGAAAGGAAAGATGGAAGCAAGAAAGAACGCTTTCGAAAACAAAGGTTTGGTATCGAACGCCTTTCGTAACATGTAAATGTTATGATTGGTTGTTGAGGTAATTAATGTATTGATATGCATCAGTTTGGCATTGCCATCTGTTACTGTTATGTTAAGAATAATGTTAATATTCCAACACTCATGGAAGAAATCTAATGAGCATGATGGTTGGTTTTCAAAAACGTAACATGGGCTTACTTGAACGCTTTTGTAGTAAAGCATGTAACATGGATTTGCATAACTACTTTCACAGCAAATGTGCAGTTATGTTCTCAAATTGCAAATAGAGGGAGCCACCTTTTGCGATGTTGCAGAGGCACAATAGTCATCAGGCCTGCTGGGTTTGTGAATCATGGCCTTCTTAAACAGACATGGATATCACGGCAGCAGATAGCTAAACTAGCTGCAGACAACAACATTTATACTTTCCTCCAACTTAGCTGATATGACATTAGAGGTTATTAAAGAATTTCATGTGAGGAATGTTATGGGAGATGTTCATCAAATGCAAACTGCGATTGTGTCTCTAAAGAAGCATATGGAATCCCTCAACTAATGCTATTACACAGCGTGGCATTTGGACAGTTAGCTGCCGAATAACTACCAAAGAATCTCTATTGCCTTGGCATTAAACTAACCCTTGATTGGGCCAGGAATCCTTTGATTGAAAAACATGCAAATAAGCAGAAAGATTCTCCTCGGCTCGTTGACAACAATATCTACCACTTCTGCATATTTTCAGATAACGTGTTGGCTAAATCAGTGGTTGTGAATTCTACTGGTTGTCACAGATGACACAAGCTACAGAACGATGATGGCCTTCTTTCTGCAGATCTGAAGAACCAAATTATCAGCAGAACTACTGATGATTATACAAGTAACAAGAGTCTCGGTTTATTACTTATGTTGTTTTCTGTCTGCAAGCCCATTCACAGCAGGCAGGTTCAAAGACGCTCTAATGAGAACAATGATAATGTAGTTGCTGGGAATCTGTCATGTAGTTCACCGTTGTCCAAACCAAAGAAGCAAGCAAGAATGAGAATCATGCAGTAATTCACATAGATGAGAGACGCCAAGGTTTCAGTGTGTTCTGATGGAAAACGCTGATTTAACATGAAGATGGTAGCAGTCATGTACTGCCAGATCGTGATGTGTAACAGGAAAGGCAGCTGATCCTGATACTGCCAATATCAGAAAGATTCATATTTACCAATGGAGTTCTTGAAGTTAAAACTGTTGCCCCTCCATCACCAAAGAGGATTGGACTAGCAGGGGGTGGTATCAAGTGGATCGACCTCACTCCGTGACATTCAAGAGGATGCATTTCAGAAGACAGACTATCTACGGAGAATATCGCTTTAGATGCTTACTATGGAATCAAAATCTACCAATACAAGCTCCACCGAACCAGCTGATCTTTCCTTGGTAAGTGCCAAAGATAGCCTCTGGACAAAAACGAGCCAAACAAATTCCATAGCCAACATGTCAAATTCTGCCATTTACAGCTGCCAAACCCAACAACCAGTTGCCAAAACCAGCGATACTTTCCAAAACCTCTTTTTGCAGCAATTACATGCCAAAAACGAATTTGATCAGCAAGGCAACTTGCCTTGCCCAATGCTACACTAAAGGGGCACCCTTTGGCCTATAAAAGGAGCCTTAATGAGGCTGCAAAGGGGATCCTCCAGTCACCACAAAGCATCAATCCGGGGGAGCCAGAAAACAGGAACATTCAGTCCGAAAATTGAGACAAATAGAGAGAGAGAGAGAGAAAGGAAGAGAAGAAGGAGAAGAAGGAAGTCCGGCCTGGTTCCAACGTCCGTCCGGCGAAGTGCTCCTACGTCCCCTCTCACTCACACAGGTTGGAATTCTTGCACAAATTAGTTTTAATTCATGAGAATCTGAAAAAGCACAGATTCTGGAAATTTGTACATGAATCAAGGCTTTGAGCCCATGTTCTTCATTTATATCGATACAAACATGCATGATTCCTTCATGAACGAAATTAAAATCCATGTTTAGATGATTTCCATGATTTATTAGGACTGATACAGGTTGAACTTCATCCTAGAATCACGTTAGGAACTTTCTGAAATTTTCTGTAAAACTGGTTTCTGAAACTGTCTATGCACACACGTCTGATCACAGAATTTTTATAGACAAACGGACAAGCTAATTGCTTCGAAATTTTGCATGAAAAATCTAGACATATCAGACGTTCTTAGATAAAATTTTGAGGAATTGTTATGAACTGTTGCCTAGTCAATTAGATCCGTGAAGTTTATACAAAATTCAGATTGTGTTTTACAGAAACAGAACGTTCAGTAACAAACCTCTGTTCTTTTGCCCATATCTCTGCAACCACTGAATGAAATTGGATGAAATTTGATTCTTTGAAAACCTAACATCCGTATCTTTATAAAAATTTTATCGAAATTGGATGACTGAGTGCTGAGATATTGCTGTTTTCCTAAGCTTCTGATTCACAGAAACAGGACTGTTCTGAATTTTATAACAGTTTCTGATTCTGTATTTAATTCTCAGAAAATAAAGAACTAAATTATAAAATAAAAATATATTCTGATTCTACACACACGTGTCTCTATTCTATAAAAGTTTTAGAATTTTTGGAGAATCAGAAATATTTTTAAAAATTCAGAGAACAGGCCTCAGAAACTGAACAGGTTCTGCAAATCTAAGAATCTGAAATTTTTCAGAAATCAAGAACTTAAACACAAATCTGAAACTTTGGAAAATCTGGTTTTTCCTTTCTCGAATTAACGGATTCAAATAAGTTTCAAGCGTCTAGGCTGACCCTTGAGCGCCGGTTCAAGAAGGCCTAAGTCGAAAAGATCTCACTTATCCACAATCGTTCTAAGAAGTCAGAAAAACATAATTTGTTAGTTTTAGCAAACTAACTGGCACGCTCGCGCAACCCGACGTAGTTCGAGGGTTTGATTTTGAATCCCACGATTTGAAATAAAATCACGTCTAGAGCGTCAAAGGCCACACGCTGTCTCCCATTTATTGACCCCGTCAACTCTTCTTCAGTGCAAGTGCAGTGCCTTGGAGTTGACATGAAGAATTTACCATGCAAAAAACCCTTCAACGAGTCACTCAACACGCTTCTCCATGCTGACTCTTAAGGTATTCCCTTCAGTGTACGGCGCATGGATTTGTTCTAAGAGATCATAACTCTCTCTATCTATTATTATGTGTCTATCTATTATTATGTGTCTATCTATTATATGTGTAGGGATGAGCATCGGTGTTTGGTTCGTTATTTCAAACCCGAACCCGAACCGAATTCAACAGGTAAATCATTCGGTTTGGCCTCTATGTCTCTTGAAAAGTGATAATAGGTAGAGAAAATAGTATTCAGATTGGACTTCAGACTTGCCGATGGCATCGAATTGGCTTTCAGGTTCTTATGGTTCACGTGGCCATCCCTTTCTCATATTTAGTGTCTGGGCAGATAAAAGATGGTTGATCCTAAATGTTTAAAAGTGAACAGCGTAAGAGTCTCGGCCATGAACAAGAAGGAACGAAATGATCAAAGGCAAAATTGATCACAGAATACAAGCAACAGTGTTTCTTTTTCGATGGAAAAAATGTCATACAAGTAATCAATCTTCACATAAGAAATCAGGTATACCACAAGTGGGAGACTTCCTCCAGCATCCTTTTCAATCTCTCTGGTTAAATTTGCCATGCCATCAGCAGCCTTCGTGCATGATCTGGGAAACATCTTCAAAAATAGCAACTCTGCTGCATATCTACTCAACAATGTATCTGTTATATGACCTGTTATCAGCATATTCTAATGTCAAAACCTCGACGACATCTCCTTCCAAACCACTTCGTGCGCCCACATCCAGGGCCCAGTCAATCCCAGCTTTGGAAGCTTCTAATTCTCTCAATTATACCGAGGAAGAGAGAGATGTGTGCCTCTTTGCCTCATATATATATATATATATATATATATATATATATATATATATATATATATAGAGAGCGTGAGAAGGCGAGGAATTAATTAGGGCACGGGGAGGGAATTTGTGGAATGTAATTTGGTTTTTCAGTTGATTCGGTTCTGGATCTTATGAAACCAAAAACTGAAATCTTTTTAAAAACTAAACCGAACCCGAACCAGTATTATGCAGACCCAAATCGAACTAAAAAATACGGTTTGAGTCGGTTCGATTTTCGATTAAAACTGAATTATGGTCATCCATATGTGAATTGCCCATCTGAAAACTTACAAAGCCCCAACGGAACATTTCTTTTCTTTTAGGTAACTCACTCTGCGTAGGAATAGGATGCATGAGATTGGAGCCACTCGGCATAAAAATCCCACGCTAAGGCCCTTGTGTTCAGAGCCAATAGTAGACGAGCGTATCTATACTCTTAATTTGTTGTTTCTTAATGCAAAACTATGCATCTTAATCATACATTTAATAATGTTTTTAGCAATCTGTTCTGCAAATTGTTTACTATAATCCGTCATACTTAACATTGAGAGTCAATAGAGAGAGAGATGATTATGACAGGCTGATAGACTCAATTAAGGATCCACATAAAATAAGGATCATCTTTTTCTCTCTTGAACTAAGTTAGCAATTTTATTTTCCTTTTGTTTGGCATTTTTCAGTAAATAAGGGTGTGCATAGGTACTTTCTCTTATCTATATAAATTAATTAAATTATACTACATTAACCTAATGATGTTTCACGGTTGTTTGTTTTTTGTTACAAGAGAAGGCTGAAGCATAACACACACACATGCACCCTCAGAGAGTCGGACTCCCCATTAGTACCAACAGAACTAGAGCGCCCTCCCAATGGGCCAACGTTCTTGGTGCATGTTTTGTGTTATTTTTAGATTCTTTCAAGATTACTTTAGCCGTGCTGAAAGGCCCATTTTTTGTTATAATAGGGAGACCAAATCCAGATGCATGTCCTGAGTATCGAGCTCATGACCTTCAACTTGTGAGTAGACCCCTTTGCTCATTGTGTTGTTCGAGAAGACCTTTGGTACCACAAAAAACTGCTTTTACAACTCTCCTATTAATATATTGTAGTCGGTAGTAGATCTACATTGAGCCAAGGTGGAATGTTTGCCCCACCCAAAATTTCAAAAATTAACTTAAAGTTTATGCTCATGGTGCAATCCATGGGTTATAATATACGTTCACCCCACCATAAACCATTCAAAGGGACTATTCGCCACACCACTAAAAGAGATTTTGTTGGGTGTATTTTCAAAATACCAAAATATATATTTGGTGAAGGTTATGGGTGCAGCAATGTTGTGGCATTAAAAGCCACTTACTTAAGTCATAATTATACTTATTAGTAGAATATGTAGTGGCTAAAACTCATTATCATTTTCAGTAACGTTTGTGACATTAATAGTCACTTCTTAAGTGATGATTGTGCTTATTAGTAGCACATGCAGTGATAGTTACTCTTGAGTCTTTTTCAGACATGTTTGTGGCATTAATAGCTACTTTCTTAAGTGATAATTGTGTTCATTAGTAGCACATGTAGTGGCTATAACTTTTGAGAATATTTCAGTCATATTTTGGCATAAATATTCATTTACTTGAG
Source organism: Brasenia schreberi (assembly GCA_036023115.1). Classification (NCBI taxonomy): domain Eukaryota; kingdom Viridiplantae; phylum Streptophyta; class Magnoliopsida; order Nymphaeales; family Cabombaceae; genus Brasenia; species Brasenia schreberi. Next base: position 11,334,342 of record JAYKKT010000071.1, on the reverse strand, counting down.
TGATAATGTGCTCATTAGTAGCACATGAAATGGTTGTAACTCTTGAGCATTTAGCATCCATGTTATAGCATTAAGAGTCACCTTCTTGAGTGTTAATTATGCTCATTAATAGCATATCATAAGTTACATCTTCACCATGTCTATATATAGTGGTATTGTAAACAAGGTTCATCCAACTTTTCTCTGATTGTGTGAGTCCTTTTCAACTTAATTTTCAAGAGAGCTTGCAAGTCCAATTGTAGTACTAATTGGGTTTGCAAAATCATCATCTGTGTTTTGTCGATTTGTCTATAACCTAGTTGCGTTTGTTTAAGATGAATAGAGCGTCTTCGTTGGATCCTGAAAGTGTTTGCCAAGGCCCATTGCATTTGGTTATTTGATACATGTGGCGACAAATAAACCTAAAGGTTAGTGTTTATCATGTCTCCAAAAATAGCGTTGTCCTAACCTTCTTTTCAAGATGTTAAATTTAATCTCTTGAGTGCCAAGTACTCAAGAATCGTGCCACCTATAAGAGCTTCACTCCAACAATCTTTAGGTTTATTTTGCCAAAATGATTATTTTCTTTTGATAAATGACATCTGACTTCATCAATTGGAATAGATTTGATGACGATAATTTTTTTTGGTGATAAAAGAAGATGCACTTCCTTCTTACTACATTGAAGGTCATGTATGTTCTCACTGTATCATGGCTAGAGGAAAAGGAGAAAGAGACTCTTAAAGAATCTCGCCAATGATAAAAGTGGGAGAATGACGATTATATTTGCATGAGTCACATCCTCCACGATATATCAGATGTCTTATTTAACACCTACCAAATATCGGCATGTGCAAAGGATGTATGGGACAAACTTAAAATGAGGTATATGATGGAAGATGCTATCAACAACAACTAAGCCTTTTCCCATACTAGACGGGGTCGGCTACAGGGATTCTTTGTTTCCACAGATCCCTATCTTGTGCCATGTTAGCAGTTAACTCACAATAAGCTAGATCATTCTTTATTGTTTCTTTCCAACACTTTTGTGGTCATCCTCTAGTTCTTTTAATACTTTTCAAATTTAGTTTTTCATACCTTCTTACAAGTTCTTCTTTTGATTTCTTTCTATATGTCCAAACCATCTTAAACGATATTCTCTCATTTTATGGTGTCACTCCTAATTTGTTTCTAATAACCTCATTATGTATATGGTTTTTTCTTGTATGACCACTCATCCATCTCAACATCTTCATTTCTGTTACAGACATCTTTTGTATATATTGATGATTAACTACCCAACACTCCGAACCATAAAACATGATAGGTCTAATTGTTGCTCTATAATATTTACCTTTTTAACTTTAATGGTATCCTTTTATCACAAAGAATACCTCATACTCCTCTTCATTTTAACCAACCAGCGTTAATTCTATTCGTAACATCTCCATCAATTCTTCCATCACTCTCAAAAATTGACCATAGATATTTAAAACATTCTTTTGGGGGATGCAATGTATGCCAATTTTAATTTTTATGTCCTCTGAAGTAACCAAATGATCAAACTTACATTCCATATATTCTGTCTTTATTCTACTAAGTCGGAAGCCTTTACTTTCTAATGTTTCTCTCTTCTAATTTTCTATTAACTTTTTCTTTAGAGTCCTTCACTAACATAATATCATATGCAAATAGCATACACCAAGGTACTTCATCTTGAATATGTTTTGTTAACTCATCCATTACCATTATACATAAGTATGGACTTAAAGTTGATCCTTGATATAACCCAATATTAACTTCAAAGAAGTCTGTCATTCCTTCATGAGTTCTCACATATGTTTTTGCACCATCGTACATGTATCTTATAAGGTTAATGTATGTCAATGGGATACCTCTTTTTTCCAAAGTTCTCCAAATAACCTCCCTCGGTGCCCTATCATAAGCTTTTTCTATATCAATAAATATCATGTGAAGTTTTTTTTTTTTGCTCTAAAATGTTTCATAAGACGTCTCAAAAGGTGAATCGCTTCAATAGTAGATTTACCTGGCATGAATCCAAATTGGTTCTCTATTGTACTCGATACTTGTCTTAACCTACGTTCCATAATTCTTTCCCACAATTTCATAGTATGGATCATTAACTTGATACCTCGATAATTCGCACAATTTTGAATGTCTCCCTTGTTCTTATAGATGGGTATAAGTGTACTTGCCCTCCATTCCTCGGGCATCTTTTGGTTTTTTCATATTTCATTAAATAGTCTTGTGAGCCAAGTGATTCCTATTTCTCTTAGTGTTTTCCAAACTTCTATAGGAATATTATCTGGTCCTACTGATTTATCACCCTTCATATGTTTAAGAGCCTCTTTGACTTTATTTTTTTGAATACGTCGGTAAAAATTGTGGTTTATATACTTTTCTAATTTGGCTAACTCTCCTAAGCTAATACTAACATCTTTATTTTCATTAAAAAGATTATAAAAATAGTTTTTCCATCTATTTCTTATATCATCATTTGCCACTAGAATTTTTTCATCCTCGTCTTTGACATCTAACATAATTAAGATCTTCAGTTTTCTTATCTCTAGCCCTAGCTATCCTAAAAATATCTCTTTCACCCTCTTTTCAGTTGAGTTTTCTATATAAGTCCTCCCAAATTTGAGCTTTTGTTTCACTCACGGCCTTTTTCTCTTCCTTCTTTGCTTTCTTATAAGCCTCTAAAGTTTCGCTAGTTTTCTTAGCATAATGTAATTTGCAACATTCCCTCTTTGCCTTGATTTTATTTTGCACTACTTCACTCCACCACCAAGCTTCTTTTTATGCCGGTACACCTCCCTTAGATACACCTAACACATCTTTCGCCACTTTCTTAATATGTATAGCCATATTGTTCCACATATTATAGGGTGTACCAACATAATTCCAAACATCTCCTTGAAGGACTTTCTATTTAAATATATCTTCTTTCTCGCTTTTGAGGTTCCACCATGTAGTCCGAATAGATCGATGCACTCTTTTCTTGTTTGTCCATTTTTTTTATTTGTAAATCCATAACAAAAAGTCGATGTTGGGTGGTTAAGCTTTCTCCTAGAATTACCTTGCAATCTTTACAACACACTCTATCTTTTTTTCTACAAATAAAGTAATCAATTTGTGTTTGTGATAAGCCACTCTTATAAGTAATTAAATGTTCATCTCATTTTTTAAAGATTGTATTGACTATAAAGAGATCAAATGCCATAACAAAATTTAAAACCTCCCTATCTTCCTCATTTATATCCCCAAAACCAAAGTTTTCATGAATACCTTGATATCCTAATGCCTCTTTACTGACATGTTCATTTAAGTCTCCTCCTAAACAAATCATCTCCCTTTCTGGAATCATTTGAATTATCTTATCTAACTCTTCCCAAAAAGTTATCTTTATACTATCTATTAGTCCTACTTGGGGTGCGTAAGCATAAACTATATTCAAAACCTATGCTCCTAACACTAATTTCAACGTCATGATTTGGTCACTATATCATTGTATGTCTACTACACTATCCTTTAAATCTTTATTTATGATAATATCAACTCCATTACGAGCCTTTTCTTTACCTGAGTACCATAATTTAAAACCTGTATCCTCTATCTCCTTTGCCTTTCCTCCAATCCATTTTGTCTCTTGTAAACATAGAATATGAATCTTTCTCTGAATCATAGTATCTACCACCTCCATTAGCTTACCAAATAATGTTTTGATATTTCAAGAACCAATACGAATCTTATTATCTAGGACTCGCTTCCTTACCCCCGCATCCGTCCATAATCAAAATGCGGAGACCCTCTCTGCAAATTATTCACTACATTCGGGTGACAATGTAGTGGGACTAACTTCTTTACCCACACCCGTCCATGATGTGGAAACCCTCTCTGTAATTGATTCACTACATTCGGGTAAAAATGTAGTGGCCCTTGCTTACTTATTACTGCATTCGAGTTCTGCAGCACATCGCTAAGCGGGGACGCCCCAAAGCAATGCTCATAATTTTTGTAATCTATGTTATAAAATCCGACGAAGTTTTACACTGGCTGTCGGAAGCCTAACACAACCCTCCTCCTTTATCCAGGCTTGGGACTGGCAATGCAATGGGTGATCCCTTACATGGGCAGAGTTATGATGGAAGATGCTATAAGAAAGAAATTTCTTATTATCCGTTTCAATAATTATAAGATGGTAGATGGTAGATCTGTCATAGAGAAATTGTTTGAGCTTGAATGGATCCTAAATAATTTCAAACAATTGAGTGGATATGTCATAGACTTGTCAAATTTATGGCATTTTCATTTGGGACATATGAATTTTAGAAAATTGCATGAAATGGCTAAATCAGATTTGATTCTAAAAATTGATAAGTGAATGTATTCATGTTCTAGTTGCATGCATACTAAAATCACTATACTCCCATTTCCAAGAATTGAAAGAAGTTCCAAAATTTTAAACTTAATTCATTCATATATTTGTGATTTGCATGGTTGGCCAACAATAGGAGAAAAAAGGTGTTTTGTAATTTTTATTAATAATTACACTAGATTTTGCTATGTATATTTGATGTATGCAAAGGATGAAATCTTAAAAAAATTTAAGATTTTTAAAACTCGACTTGAACTTTAATATTAAACTTTCATTAAGTGTTTGAGAACTAATAGAAGAGAATAATATTATAATCCTAGTTGTTTTGAGTTTATGAGAATCATACATCAAGCTATGACTCTTTATTCACCACAACAAAATGGTGTGGTAGAAAGAAAAAATAGAGTATTAAAAGAAATAGTAAATTCTTTATTGTCATATTATGGTATATCAAATGGTTATTGGGTTGAAGCATTATTAATTGCTTGTTTTATTTTAAATAGAATTTCAAATAAAAGGAACTCAATTGCCCCATATGAACTTTGGAATAAAAGAAGTCCTAATCTAAACTTTCTCAAAGTTTGGGGTTGTAGGGCTATTGTCAAAGTTCTAGAACCCAAAAGAAAGAAGTTGGGTAAAAGAGGAATTAAATGTATCTTCTTGGGATATGCCAAACATAGTAAGGCATATAGATTCATTGTAATTGAATCAAATGACTCATATCATATTAATATGGTGATAGAGTCAAGAGATGTCTTTCAAGAAGATAAATTTACTTTAATTCCTAGATCTACAAGACATGTTCATGAAAATGAACATGATTTAGAAAATGTTAGTTGATTATTTTGATACCTTTGCTCCTGTGACCGAGAATTTCTTCAATTCGGATTTTGATAGCCTTGGCTTCAATTTACAAACTTGTTATTCACCAAATGGATGTTAAAACTGCTTTCTTAAATGGTGATTTAGAAGAAGAAATTTATATGACACAACCTGAAGGATGTGTAATTCGTAGTCAAGAAAATAAAGTTTGTAAACTTCTCAAATCCTTATATGGTTTGAAACAAGCACCAAAACAATGGCATGAAAAATTTAATCAAATTTTGATTGATGATGGTTTTACTTCTATTGAAGTTGATAAATGTGTTTACACTAAATTAATGTATGGTGAATGTGTAATCATATGTTTATATGTGGATGACATGCTTATTTTTGGTACTTGTAATGATATTGTAATAAGAACAAAATCTTTTCTTACATCTAAGTTTGATATGAAAGACATGGGTGAAGCAAGTGTAATACTAGGAGTCAAGATCATAAGGAAGGGTGATAGTATAACACTATCCCAAGAACATTATGTAGAGAAACTTCTTAGAAAGTTTGGTCATTATGACTCGAAACTAGTGAGTACCCCTTATGATTCTAACTCTCAATTAAAAAATAATAGAGGTGATTAATTGCTCAATCTGAGTATGCCCAAATTATTGGAAGTTTATTACATTTAATGAATTTTTCGAGACCCGGACATAGCATATCTTTGTGGGGAGATTGAGTTGATATTGAAAAAGGATATTAGATATAAGGGCTATAAAAATGTGACAATTGAAACATGACATATACTAGCAATAGAATCTTATATGTAATATGAACACTTGTTTACATGGATTGGATAGTTCAACACTTATCTAATATTTAATTCGGATGAGTGAAATCCATGGTTTGCTAGGTAAAGGTTTAAATCATGAGATACCTTTATCGAAACTATAAGATTTTCAAAATGATGATTTTTTCAAATATATTTGGAAAATGGTTGGGATTGTTAGGTGTATTTTCAAAATATCAAAATATATATTTGGTGAAGGTTATGAGTGCAGTCATGTTATGGTATTAATAGCCACTTACTTAAGTGATAATTGTGTTTATTAGTAGTACATGCAGTGACTAAAACTTATTAGCATTTTCAAACATATTTTTAGCATTAATAGACACTTTCTTAAGTAATAATTATGCCCATTACTAGCACATGTAGTAGTTGTAAGTCTTGAGAATTTTTTTACCATATTTTGGCATAAATACTCATTTACTTGAGTGATAATGTGGTCATTAGTAGCACATAAAATGGATGTAATTCTTGAGCATTTAGTATCCATGTTGTGGCATTAAGAGCCACCTTCTTCATTGGTAATTGTGCTCATTAATAACATACCATGAGTTACATCTTCACCATGTTTATATATAGTAGTTTTGTAAATAAGATTTATCCAACTTTTCTCTCATTGTATGAGTCATTTCCAACTTAATTTCTAAGATAACTTGCAAGTCTAATTGTAGAGCTAATTGGGTTTGCAATATCATCATCTTTGTTTTGCTAATTTGTATATGACTTGGTTACATTTGTGTAAGATGAACTGAGGGTCTTCGTTGGATCCTGAAGGTGTTTGCCGTGTCCATTATATTTGGTTATTTGACACCATTAGCAGTAAATAAGCCTAAAGATTAGTATTTAACATGCCTCAAAGAATAGTGATATCCTAACCTTCTTTTCAAGATGTTAATCTCTTGAATGCCAACTACTCAAAAATCGTGCCACCTATAAGAGTTTCACTCCAACAGTTTCTAGATCTACCACTAATGGTAGCATGAAGAACGGAGGCGTAAAGCAGGTATATCAACATGTAGAAACTATGAGTTACAAAAAATATGTGCTACGATATTAAGAATATGTTTTTTCATGCAGGCACCAAATGAAAATACATATAGGAAATAGAGACAAGTTATTTAAGCATTAATTTACCTTTTCACATTTGTATATAGTTCAAAGAGAACTTCTCGTGAGAGAGGTTTCAGCAATCCTGGCCAATGGTGAATCCACATTGAGTCGAGGTGGGCGTACACACAACCCCAAATTTCAAAAATTAACTTAAAGTTTATACCATTGGCTTACCCGATAATGTTCCGAGTAAGCTAATGGAGGTGGTAGATACTATGATTCGAAGAAAGATACATATTCTATGTTTACAAGAGACAAAATGGGTTGGAGAAAAAGCAAAGGAGATAGAGGATACAGGTTTTAAATTATGATACTCAGGTGAGTGTTATCATAAATAAAGATTTAAAGGAGAGTGTAGTAGACATACAACGATATGGTGACCGAATCATGACGTTGAAATTAGTGTTAGGAGCAAAGGTTTTGAATATAGTTTGTGCTTACGCACCCCAAGTAGGACTAGAAGATAGTATAAAGACGGTTTTCTGGGAAGAGTTAGATAAGGTGTTTCAAAAGATTCCACAAAGGGAGATGATTTTTTTAGGAGGAGATTTAAATGGACATGTCGGTAAAGAGGCATTAGGATATCAAGGGATTCATGGAAACTTTGGTTTTGGGGATATAAATGAGGAAGGTAGGGAGATTTTAAATTTTGCTATGTCATTTGATCTCATTATAGCCAATACAATCTTCAAAAAACGAGATGAACATTTAATTACTTATAAGAGTGGCTTATCACTAACACAAATTGATTACTTTATTTGTAGAAATAAGATAGAGCGTGTTGTAAAGATTGTAAGGTAATTCCAGGAGAAAGCTTAACCACCCAACATCGACTTTTAGTTATAGATTTACAAATAAAAAAATGGACAAAGAAGAAAAGAGTGCATCAAGCTATTCGGACTAAATGGTGGAACCTCAAAAGCGAGAAAGAAGATATATTTAAACAGAAAGTCCTTCAAGGAGATGTTTGGAATTACGTTGTCACACCCTATGATATGTGGAACAATATGGCTATACATATTAGGAAAGTGGCGAAAGATGTGTTAGGGGTATCTAAGGGAGGTGTACCGGCACAAAAAGAAGCTTGGTGGTGGAGTGAAGTAGTACAAAATAAAATCAAGGCAAAGAGGGCATGTTACAAATTACATTATGCTAAGAAAACTAGTGAAACTTTAGAAACTTATAAGAAAGCAAAGAAGGAAGCGAAAAAGGCCGTTAGTGAAGCAAAAACTAAGATTTGGGAGGACTTATATAAAAAACTTAACTCAAAAGAGGGTGAAAGAGATATTTTTAGGATAGCTAGGGCTAGAGATAAGAAAACTAAATATCTTAATTATGTTAGATGCATAAAAGACGATGATGAAAAAATTCTAGTGGCAAATGATGATATAAGAAATAGATGGAAAAACTATTTTTATAATCTTTTTAATGAAAATAAAGATGTTAGTATTAGTTTAGGAGATTTAGCCAAGTCAAAAAAGTATATAAATCACAATTTCTACCGACGTATTCAAAAGAATGAAGTCAAAGAGGCTCTTAAACATATGAAGAGTGGTAAATCGGTAGGACCAGATAATATTCCTATAGAAGTTTGGAAAATACTAGGAGAAATAGGAATCACTTGGCTCACAAGACTATTTAATGAAATATGGAAAAACCAAAAGATGCCCGAGGAATGGAGAGCAAGTACACTTATACCCATATATAAGAACAAGGGCGACATTCAAAATTGTGTGAATTATCGAGGTATCAAGTTAATGAGCCATACTATGAAATTATGGGAAAGAATTATTGAACATAGGTTAAGACAAGTATCAAGTACAACAGAGAACCAATTTGGATTTATGTTAGGCAGATCTACTATTGAAGCGATTCACCTTTTGAGACGTCTTATGGAATATTTTAGAGCAAAAAAGAAAGACCTTCACATGATATTTATTGATCTAGAAAAAGCTTATAATAGAGTACCGAGGGAGGTTCTTTGGAGAACATTGAAAAAAAGAGGTATCCCATTGACATATATTAACCTTATAAGAGACATGTATGATGTGCAAAAACATGTGTGAGGATTCATGAAGGAATGACAAACTTCTTTGAAGTTAATATTGGGTTACATCAAGGATCAACTTTAAGTCCATACTTATTTATAATGGTGATGGATGAGTTAACAAAACATATTCAAGATGAAGTACCTTGGTGTATGTTATTTGCAGATGACATTGTATTAGTGGAGGAGTCTAAGGAAAAAGTTAATAGAAAATTGGAACTATGGAGAGAAACATTAGAAAGCAAAGGCCTCCAACTTAGTAGAACAAAGACAAAATATATGGAATGTAAGTTTGATCATTTGGCTACTGCAAAGGACATAGAAATTAAAATTGGCACACATTTTATTCCCCAAAAAGAAAGTTTTAAATACCTAGGGTCAATTTTTTCAAAGTGATGGAAGAATTGATGGAGATGTTACACATAGAATTAATGTTGGTTGGTTAAAATGGAGAGGAGCATCAGGTATTCTTTGTGATAAGAAGATACCATTAAAATTAAAAGGTAAATATTATAGAGCATCAATTAGGCCTGCCATGTTTTATGGTTCTGAGTGTTGGGTAGTTAATCATCAACATGTACAAAAGATGTCTGTGACAGAAATGAAGATGTTGAGATGGATGAGTGGTCATACAAGAAAAGACCGTATACATAATGAGGTTATTAGAAACAAATTAGGAGTGGCACCAATAGAGGATAAAATGAGAGAACATCGTTTAAGATGGTTTGGACATATGGAAAGAAGATCAATTGAAGAACCTATAAGAAGGTTAGAAAAACTAAATTTGGAAAGCATTAAAAGAGGTAGAGGACGACCACAAAAGTGTTGGAAAGAAACAATAAAGAATGATCTAGCTTATTGTGAGTTAACTGCTAACATGGCACACGATAGGGATATGTGGAAACAAAGAATCCATGTAGTCGACCCCGTCTAGTATGGGAAAAGGCTTAGTTGTTGTTGTAACTTAAAGTTTATACATGAAGCTCGGGACACTAATGTCAAGAATGGCGGATCTAGAAACTCTTTTGGGGTGGGGTGAATAGCCCCTTTATATGGTGACTTGATGGAATAGTCAAGTGTGGAGGTCCCGTGGCTTATAAGAGGAATCTCATGTGGTTGTTGAGAGTAGACATGGCCAGTCCATAATCGGGTTGATGGTTGGAACTGGAACAGAACCAGTCATAGAACTATCAATAACCAGAACTAGATGAATCATCTCCGAAACCAGGGACCTCTTAGTTTCATCATGGTTCATGATTTTTTAAAACCAGCTCAGAATCAGAACCAACAACTCCAAAGTGCCCCTTATTAAAGTTTTTATATAATTCTTTTCTATTCATAATCACAAACATCCAAAGGGCTTAACAATGGAACCACCAGTTTTCGGGTAGTTTCAGGTTTTAAAATAAAGCGATGTGCACCAAGAGGAGTGCAACTCTCTACCAACTAGAGTAGTAGGGCTCTCTACCAACTAGAGTAGTAGGAGCATTCGTACCATCGAGGTAATAGTTTGCATGTGATAAAGGACCTCAGAAAATATATTTAAACCTATTTTACGGTGGTTTGAAACTATCGTTTCTTGTTTCGGTTTGGGGTCGCTTTTTAAAAATAATGAACCGTAACCACATTATCATTCATTAAACTTACATGCAAGTAAAGCTCGGTTTGTGTATCACAAGAAAGCCCATGGATGTGATATGCATGGTAAATAATGATGTTTCTAACTAAACATGGCCGGTTCGAACTCAAACCAAACTGTCTATGGAACCAGCAGTAATTAGAATTGGCCGGTTTGAAAGTTTCGTTTTTCGTGTTATCGACCACATGACCTTTAACTTGTGAGTCAACCCTTGGACAAGTGATCAATTGGAGCAGTACTATTTTTATTTAGGTAATTCATATCTTTTTGTTATTTAACAGGTTGGGTTTTGTAAAATTAGTTCACAATGACATATCTGGTTTCGATTTGCTAGGAACCTGGAACCGTAAACCAACTGCTCTTGAGCTGATTCCAGTTCTGGTTTTGGAATCACCAGTTTTGGGGTGGTTTCGGTTTCGGGAGCATCTCAGACAAGTTTTCAAAAATTCTTTTTTTAAAATATAAGCTCAGAGCACCACGAGGAGTGGAACTCTCTACCAACTACAGTAGTAGTGACGAAGGACCTCATAAAATATATTTAACCTATTTTACGGTGGTTTGAAACTATCGATTCTTGTTTCGGTTTTTAAAAATAATGAACTGTAACCACATTATCATTCATTAAACTTACATGCAAGTCAAGCTCGGTTTGTGTATCACAAGAAAGCCCGTGGATGTGATATGCATGGTAAATAATGATGTTTCTAACTAAACATGGCCGGTTCGAACTCAAACCAAACTGTCTATGGAACCAGCAGTAATTAGAATTGTCCGAATCAGTCCTAGAACCATAACCAGAACCTAGGGGTCCCGATTCTGCTTACAGTTCCAGGGTTGGTGATGTGGACATCAAAGCTGAAAACCATAAAGTGGAGACAAAAAAACTCCCCTACATTAATCTTGAACCATCTCACATCTCAATGTAGTGCTGAGGATATTATAGAATACAACGACATTGTTCAGAACATTAACCATCCAAGTGGAACCTTAGTACCAGTAACACAATCGAAGTCGAGGATAAGTCAAGCAGTGAAAGATCCAACCCAAGAAGATTTCATAAATGGTCATCCAAACCAGTACCAACTGATCACTATGATCATTAATGAGCCGGTTGACCATTAAATCAGACTCATTTCCCTTAGTTTGTAGGATAATCATGTAGTGTTAGTTCCTAGGTGCTATTTTCAACTTGTTTTAGTGTATGTCATTAGTGTTTTGTAATCTCTATTTAAGCCATTGGAATGAATCGAATTGTAGAGTTTTCTGGCGGAATCATTTTGCTGTTTGGAAGTATCTCTCTTCTCTTTATCTTATCTAAACTTGGCTAACTTGGATTTAGTGATTATTACCAAGTTCATTGTCCTTATCAGTCCCGACTATGGTAAAGAATTCCTTGAAGACTAGAAACCGTTGCAACAAGAATGCCTAACAACCGTTTGGTTCACATCATTTAGTGCTTTTATTGAGATCCTTCGCATTGCAAAAGTGATCTCTTCATAAGCCTAAACTTGTAGTGCCATTCTAATCTTAGTCCTACAATCATGTCTACCTCTAATGCATTGGGTTTTCATCGACTTCTAGTTGCTCCTAATCTGTTGGAAGGTGAAGGGTTGTTTCTTTAAGACACCATCTGAAATAGAATTAACCAACAACAAGAACAACTAAAGTCAACAATGCAAGCATTGTATAATAGCTAGTTATTGTCCCATCGAAAGAAAGTGTAAACACCCAAAATTTTCTCTTAAAATTTTTACCTTTTTAGGAAAGTAGCTATTTTTGATAATTTTGGGTTTTTGAATGAAAAAGGAACTAAACGAGCTTGTTTCGGTACCAAAATTTTATGAAAGCTTTAAAATAACACAAGAATGCTTCCCTTTCTGAAAATTTCGAATTTGGACAAAATTTGATAAAATGACGATTTTGCCCTCAGCACTGGAAAAGCAGGATTTCGTTTCCTTAAAAGATTTTTGTTTGAAAAATATGTTGACGCCACACTGCCAGGCCTGCCCCACGCCAATAAGTAAGCTGCTCTTCTTGGTCTAGTAAGGCTTGGATGCGAACCTTAAGGTTGCTTAGTATTAACTGGCATTCCACCTGCTTCGTTTGCCAGTTGAAAAGAAACAGACATTAAAAAGATATGTTGACACCTGAAAAGGAAGGTAGGCGCCCAAAAAGGAAAGCGGGCGTTAAAAAGAGAAAGTGAAAGAAAAGCTCATATTTGGAAAGAAATCAATTTCCAGAGAAGAAAGTTGGTATCACCAAAGAAAAGGAAAGATGGAAGCAGGAACAATGGCTTTCGAAAAGAAAGGTTTGGTATCGAACGCATTTCGTAACATGTCCATGTTATGTTTGGTTGTTGAGGCAATTAGTGTACTGATATGCATCAGTTTTGCATTGTTTTATGTTACCTTGATGTTAAGAATAATGTTAATGTCCCAACACTCATGGAAGAAATCCAGCAAGCATGAAAGTTGGTTTTCAAAAACGTAACATAGGCCTATTTGAACACTTTCATAATAGATAGGCATGTAACATGTATTTGCATAACCACTTTCACAGCAAGTATTCAGGTGGAAGTTCAGAATGCTCATGGTGGAGAACATGGAAGGTGCAGGAAATCTTGAAGTTGCTGATGTTGCTGCTAAATCATAGATTTACCTGACAAAGAATGGGGATAAAAAGGAAATGTTACAAAATGCCAATGTTGTGGAAAATGTTGAATTTTCTGAAACAGAGGTAATCTCTAACATGGAAACAAGCTAGAGGTGATTCCTGTACTGCACAAGCCGGGTGTGAATCTGCATTTACTAATGGTAGTATGGCTGAAACTGTTGCTATTGAAAGTACTAAGGTCGACCCAGAAGAGGATGTTGATGTTATCGGTGACAAGTATGAAACAATAGGTGCTAAGGATAGTGAATCTATTGGTAAGGCAGCTGAGATCTCGGAAGAAATATAACCAAATGGGAAATTCTGCTCTTGTTTCTTCATCTGAACTTGATGAAAAGCACCAACTATTGCCAATTAAGAGTTCCAAGAACTTATTCCAGTTTCATTGCCTAAAGATAGCCTTGGAAATGACAATTCACTGCCCGTTGTTGAGGACTTCTCTGTTAATAAAGGGGTGACTGAGAGTGGAATCACAAATTTACCAACTGGATTTAAGTTGCGGGCAGGGGTTCATTTGGACAGTGTTTCGCAGTCCAATCTAGAGGTTCCTCTTGGTTTGGTTCTTTTGTTCAAGTGACTACTACAAGTGGAATATCTACACCTCCTCTTGAAGGATCTAATGCTTCCAGCGTTTCTAGCTAGTTAGAGGATACGAAAGCGTTTCAAGAACCCAAAGCTGACAAATAACAGTAGTGCTAAAATTTGCAAGCATGCTTCAGCAGTTTGGTGCCGCTGTATCGTCAGTTTGGCTTCAATCTCAATCGCTGGGGAAGCTCAGATGGAGGAACCTCCAGCAGAAAATGGTCCGGACAATAATCTACAGATTTATGTTGATATACAAGAGAATGAACTTTGGTGTTCATCATTTGAGGAGCCAGTTTACCAAAAAGAGCTTGAACTGGAAGGAAAGCAAATATTATCCAAAATTAAGAATTCACCAGTAAAGCAAGCAATTGCTGAACATAAGCAAACTGCTGCCACCTTACTTACACAACTTCTACCGTGATAGCTATTCTGGAATGCATCCTCGAGGCATCAAACTATACACTGAGGGGCCTCCATGAACACACATGCAATTGTTACCTGGAGCTGAAAATATCAATTCACCTAGAATTGATGTTCTTGATCTCAGCGTTCCACGTAAACTTCTGCTATGAGCATACACACTCGTATATGGTTATTATTCAGGCATTCTCTCTGTTGTGAAGCACTGTGAAGAAAATGTAAAGTTAAGGCAGAACAGGTACCCTATGACTTCAGATGCGTCACAGTCTGTGAAAGATTGTAAGCCTAGTAATGATAAAAATGAGAAAACTTTTGGATCTGGTGAGCTACAGCAGCCTGAAGAGTTGTTTGTGAAGTTTGAGGGACCTTCTGATGGGTCTCCTGCTGAGTCAAAATGGTATATCATGTCTTGAATCACCTGCTTCTAAGGCAACAGAATTGCCGATGACTGAAGAACATAAACAGGGTCCTCGTAAGAGAAAAAGATCCAACATCGAAGAAGATATGGATGGGTTTGTCTACCTAACAAAGAAGCCACAAAGTCCATCAGCATTTGAAAAGATTAATGTAGATCCTGCGCATGAAAAGTTCATGAGTGGTAACATGACAATGACAGAGATGCAAAGTTGTTGATAATACCTCAAGTCACGTGGACAAGAAAGATGCCATGGAAAAATCTTTCTCTATGTCCTTCTGTGGAAACAAATGGCAAAGGACATGTAAGAGAAGAAGGATCTGCTGGTGAGGCCTCCAATGAAGAAGAGAAACCTCCAACTGCTGCAAGTTCTGTGGTTAGTGAAAATGGTAGGGAAGACACTGCTTTCCTTCCTTGTTCTATCCCCGCTGCATGTCCGGATCGTCCTAGTATATTGAAATCTGAAAGTGGTGAAAGAGAGAAGTTCCAATTCAATACATAAAAAATAGCAGTTGCTTGTGTGGCAGCAGATGACAAAAATAAATCTATGCACGGATGTGTAAAAGTCTGGTTGCCGATACAGAAGCTACTTCTCCAGCAGAATTCTTAGTTTGGTAACCTGCCATATCGTGTATTGCATGGTTTGGTAAGTAAGCGCAGCAGACATCGGCTTGGTTTGAAAGGCACGTACAACATCCTACCTACCTAAACTCGAATGGGCAAGAATGGCCAGCATCTACTCCTTCCATAAGTGAATAAAGATGCTGTGGCTTGATTCAAAAAGCCATGCACTCTTGCCTAATGCTAAACGAGCTCAGCAAGAGTACTGTGATTCCGATTGGGAAAGTCATCCAACTTTTTGGATTAATTCAGCAACAAAGTAAGATCAAGTGAATCAATTTTGGCAAGAAGAGAACTTCCCGATATTCCCAGCAGCTGCACTTGCCGATCACAGCAGCTGCACTTGCCAATCAGCTTCCACAGCCAACACTACTTACCGTATTTCACCAAAATGGTACAAGGCAGGTTGCCTTATGGATGACAGTACCAAAGAGGCATCCTTTGGCCTATAAAAGGAGCCTCAAAGGTGTTGCAAAGGCATCAACCAGTCATTGCAAGATACCAGTCCGAAAATCAACCAGCCATTGCAAGATACCAGTCCGAAAATCAACCATCCACCACAGAAATCCAGTCCGTGAATAGTGAAATAGAGAGAGAGAGAAAGAAGGAGGAGAAGAAGGAGAGGACAGCCCTGTTCCGATGTCTGACGATCGTTCGAAGGAGCTTCTCATCCACGTTTCTCTCAATTCTACATGTTAGAATCATTCATTGTAGGATTATAATGCATGAGAAACTGAAAATTTGCAGATTTTGCAGAATTGTATAGGAACTGAATTACAGCCCATGTTCGTGACCCATGTCAATGTTTATATGATTGCCATGAATGTTAGGACCGATTACAGGTTGAGAATCGTTCCAAACTATCCAAGGAACGTTGTTAAATTTTCTGCAATTTGAACAAAACGGCTAACCCAATCAAATCGATTTTTTTCATGTCCAATCTAGAAATATCATAGATCATTAGATAAAATTTTAAAGATTTTATATGATCGTTTGCTATCCAATTAGATCCATGAATTTTAGCAAAATCAGATTCTGTTTTACAGAAACATAATGTTTAGAAATAGACCCTTGTTCTTTTATTCATATCTCTGCAAATACTAAGTAGAATTTCATTAAAATTGATTCTCTGGAAAGCTAACATCCGTATCTAACAAAATAAATTTTGTCAAATTTGGATATCTTAGTGCAGAGATATGACTGTTTTTCTGAGCCTATGACTCACAGAAACAGAACTATTCCGAGTTTCTGAACAGTCTCTGATTCTGGATTTAATTCTCAGAATTTACAAAATAAAAATATAAAATAAAAATATATTCTGATTATGCACACATATATCTTGCTTTTTTAAAAAACTTAGATTTTTTGCAAATGTAGAAGTATTTTTAAAAATTCAGAGAACAAGTCTTTGAAACTAAACAGGTTCTGCAATCTTCAGAATCTGAAAATTTTTAGAAATCAGGAACTTAAGCACAAAGTCTGAAACTTGTAAGATCTGGTTTTCACCTTTTTCAAATTTAACGGATTCAAACACTTTTCAAGCGTATAGGTTGACCCTTGAGTACCGGTTCAAGAAGGCCTATGTCGAAAAGATCTCACTTGTCCACAATCGTCTTTGAAAGTCAGAAAATCAGAATTTGTTAGTTTTAGTAAACTAACTGGCATGCTCACACACACGACATAGTTTGAGAGTTTGATTTCTAATCATAAAAGATTTTGAAAAAAATTCACGTCCACATAAAGTATGTTGAAGAATTTATGTAGATGTACAACTAAAGTCAATTCACCAAATGTTAGATTTGTTTTAGATATGGACACAAACTTATCGATTGTCTATATGTCCACAAAGAAAGTACCAAAGAACCTATAAACATGCTCAAGGATACCAATAAACACTTTGTTGAATCTAGGAAGGTTTCAAGCTCTATTGAAAATCTTTATGCAAACCCAAAATAAGTTTTAGACACACTTACTGCTAAGGCTAATATCAATCAGGTAACCAAATTGGTTACCAAAGATTCTATAGCGGTGGACATCAAGCCAACTATGGAAACAACACAATATGTTTCCAACAAAGAGGACTCACACACACTTGACTTGATTTTAGCTACCCGAAATTGCATCATAAATGGTCATCGGTTTAGCAAACTTACTACGATAACAAGGAACATCAAGTTAATGATCAACATGAAGGAACATCAAGTTGATGATCAACACAACAATCTCAAGACAAAGAAATCTTATCACGCAAAATCTTTCTTTTATAATCTGGAATCCTGGCCGCCAACATTTGTATTGAAGAAAATTTTATAAGATGTCAGCCCCTGATATCACAGGGAATGTTTTTACCATGAAAAAATGATGATTAAGAAGCATGTCTTCTTGCATTTAGTACAATTGAGTTCACCATCAATCACAATATTGGAAATTGATTGGACCCTACAACAATAGGGAACTATGGGATCCTGGAGGCTGAAGCAAAGTATTTAGGTGATGGTTAGACTTGTTTTGCCTGGTACCTATAATTTTTATGATATTACAAATAGGAAATTGATTAGCATATTATTAAGAGCTTACTTTAATTGTTGTTGTTTTTAGTCTTTTGCTTGATAATTGCTATAATTGTGTTTATTGTTCTTCACTCTTGATTGCTAGATCCTTACTTTTGAAATATTTGTCAAAATAATTAACTATTTAAAATGGCATCCCAAATATGTGTTTATGAACTATCCAAAATCCAAAAATTGAATGGGTTGAACTTTTAAACCTTGAAACATAGAATTCCATTAGCTTTGGTTGTAGATGGGGTATACTATGTTCTATGTGAGACAAGCATAGAATTCCATTGGCTTTGGCTGTAGATGGGGTAGACTATGTTCTATGTGAAACTTGGATTGAACCCAAAGCACAAGCAACACCAAAAGAATTAGAAAGTTACAAGACTTTCTATAGAGATGATATAATTACAAAACCATAATGTTAACCTATATGGAAGATGACTTTGTATGGGTCTTTGAGGACTGTAAGGCTGCAAAAGAAGTATTCGATGCAATCACAACTAAGTAAGATACGACTGTTGAGTTACATGTTCAATTACCCTTACAATAATATAACTCTTTAAGAATAAAAGAATCAAACAATATTGTGGAGCATGTTAATAAAATGGTCGTTATAGCCAGAGACTTAGTTGTGGCTAACTGAGTCATCCTTGACCCCATACAAATCTCTACCATCTTGAACAATCTACTCTTGTCTTGAGATATAGTCACAACTTCTCTTAGGGTTAATAGAACAATTACTCTAGCCTAGCTTTATCTAAAATTAGCTATAGAACAAGATCACCTTAAGAAGGATAAAAAGGAAAAATTACTCCTTGATCAGGATGAGCTAGGCTCTAGTTCCCACAACCACTAGAAAAGTGGAAAGCAAAGCAAAAACAAAAATTTTGATAAATTTAACAAAAAGAAAACTAAAACATTAAAAAAATCACAGGGATTTACTTCTCGAATAACATACTTCCACTGTAGAAAAATGGGACAATACAAGAAAAGTTGTTACCAACTCAAAAAGAGTGATAACCACACTCAACAAAGTGATCAATAGGAGAAGTGTGAAGTTATATGCATGATTTCAGAATGTCTTTATATAAACCATGGCATTTCTTATTGGTGGATCGACTATGTAGCAACGCGACACATTGCTAAGAACAAGGATGGAGCAATTGATCTCAAAGAGTATTGATCTAAAGAACATCAAGTATACATGAAAAATAATTTAATGTTGATGTCCTAGGGTGGGGTCCATTAAGATCGATGCAGTAGGCATACTTGTTTTATTTACTGATATATTAATTGTGTTATCTATAAGGCATAATTTAGTTTTTGAGCTTGTACTTATGAAAAAGAGCTTTGAGGTTAGATTTTTCATTTATAAGGTGACCATAGGGAAACATAGTCATGTTTACTTTACTGGTGTTTTTTATTTAGACCATGGATTGTTTAAACTGAAAACTCTCAATAATGAAAGACCCTCAATATCTTCTACTTATATTGAATGTTCAACGCTTAGTGATGTGAATGTGTGGTATAAAAGGTCAGGACATTTTCGCCTAAATAAGTTAAAGAAATTGGGAACCTTTAACTTATTACATGTTTTTAATGAAAACAAATTTGATAAATCTATGACTTTCATTCAAGGAAAAAGGAAAAGAAAATCATTTCTCAAAGGAAAAAGAAGAACCACAAATCTTTTAAAACTCATTCACACAGATATATGTGGACATTTTATAACGAGGTCCCTTCGTAGAAAGGTTTATTTCATAACCTTCATTGACGATTATTCTTTATACCTCTTGTCAGATAAATCAGAAGTATTAGATACATTTAAAGAATATAAACAAAGAAGTTAAAAATCAACTATGATGTACTATTAAAGTTTTGAGGACTCATCAAGGTGTAGAATATACCTTATCTAAGTATTTAGAATTCTATAGGGAGTATGGCATAACTAGGTAAAATATAATGCCTAGAAAAACTCAACAAAATGGTGTAGTTAAATGATATAACATGAGTCTGCTAAATATGATAAGGTTAATGTTATGTGATGTTTATCTATCAAAAATATTTTGGGAGAATCAATATCTACAACCATGTATATCCTAAATAGAATATCATATAAAGTTATATTCACTACACCTTATGAATTATGGTTTGGTAGAAAATTAGACTTTAGTTACCTACGGAGGTAGGGTTCTATAGCACACATTAAGATCTTAGACAAGTATAAGGATAAATTAGATAGTAGGTCTTTTAGATGTATCTTTATATGATATCTAAATGGATCAAAAGAGTATTAGTTCTATCACAAGGACCTCAAGTTGATAAAGAGTAGGGATGTTGAATTCTTAGAGGAAATTGAGAATAACATCTTCACATATAATGATGATACTCAAATCGATTTTTTAGATCTAGATGAATCATCGTTTGAACCCATTAAAATTGAACTAAATGACCTTCTCATGCAAGTTGAAACATTAAGTGGTCATAAAAGACCATGCACTCCTCCTTCATACCTACAGGACTATCATACTTATTTAGTTGAGGAAATGTGTCATTCAATTGATTTAGATGTGATGGTTGATAAACTTAGTTATCAAGAAGCTATGAGCTCATTTCAATCACCAAATTGAGTAAAAGCAATGGATGAATAAATTGAATCCATTAAGAAAAATCAAGTCTCACAGTTGACCATTTTGTCAAAGGGTAGGAAGGTAATTGGTTGTAAATGGGTATTGAAAAAGAAATATAAAGTCGATGATTCAATCAAAAAATTTAAAGGAAGGTTAGTTGCAAAAGTTTTTTTGCAAAAAGAGAATTGATTATGTTGAAACATATTCTTCGGTTGCAAAATTTGCATATATAAGAATAATCTTAGTAATTGTTGTCTTTTATTATTTAGATTTACATCACCTAGATATAAAGATTGCCTTTTTGAATGGTGACCTCAATGAAACTATTTACATGAAACAACCTGAAGGCTATGTAATTAGAGGTCACTTAGATATGGCATATAGGTTGAAATCCCAAAGCAATCAGCTCGTCAATGGTACTTGACCTTTCAAAATGTTTTTGTAAAACTTTGGTTTGTGGCAAATCAATTAGATCACTGTGTCTATGTTTAGAATAGTGGGAGTCACTTTGTTGTCTTATCATTATATGTAGATGACATTCTATTGACTAGCAATGACAATGATATGATTTGTCAAGACTAAGCTTCAAGTTCGAGATGAAAGATACAAGAAATGCCCTCTATATCTTGGGTATAAACATTACTCATAATAAATCATCTAGATTGTTATGTCTAAGTCAAGAGATGTATATTGATTATATAATCAAAAAGTTTAGAATGGGTAATTGCAAGACTGTGTGCATACCTGTTGTAAAAGGAATCAAGCTTAGTAAAGTTGATTATTCTAATGAAGGACAAAAGAAATGTAATGTTTCATATGCTTAAGTTATTGACAGCTTCATGTATGTTATGTTATATATGATGCTTGATATCAATTTCGTTGTTGGTCTCGTGAGTAGATATCAAAGTAATCCTAGTTTGCAATATTAGGTTGTTGTAAAGAGAATTATATAACAACAATAATAACAACAACTAAGCCTTTTCTCATGCTAGATGGGGTCAGTTATATGTATTCTTTGTTTTCATAGAACCCCACCATCTGTCATGTTAGCACTTAACTCAACATAAGCTAAATCGTTCTTTATTGTTTCTTTCCAATACTTACGTAATCGTCCTCTACCACTTTTAATACTTTCAAAATCTAGTTTTTCATACCTTTTTATAGGTGTTTCTTTTGATCTTCTTTCTATATGTCCAAACCATCTTAAACGATATTTTCTCATTTATCCTCTATTGGTGTCACTCTCAATTTGTTTCTAATAGCCTCATTATATATAATCTTTCCTTGTATGACCGCTATCTCAATATTTTCATTTCTACCACCGACATCTTTTGTACATGTTGATGATTAACTGCCCAATACTTAGAACCATAAAACATGACAAGTCTAATTGTTGCTCTATAATATTTACCTTTTAACTTTAATGGTATCTTTTTATCACAAACAATATCAAATCCTCCTCTCTATTTTAACCAACTTACATTAATTCTATGCATAACATCTCCGTTAATTCTTCCATCACTCTTAAAAATTGACTCTAGGTATTTAAAACTTTTCTTTTGGGTGATACAATGTGTACCAATTTTAATTTCTATGTTCTCTAAAGTAACCAAATGATCAAACTTACATTTCATATATTATGTATTTGTTTTACTAAGTGAGAAGCCTTTACTTTCTAATGCTTCTCTCCATAGTTTTAATTTTCTATTAACTTTTTCTATATACTCCTTAACTAACACAATATTATTTGCAAATAACATACACCAAGGTACTTTATCTTAAATATGTTTTGTTAACTTATCAATCACTATTATAAATAAGTATGGACCTAAAGTTTATCATTGATGTAACCCAAGCTCCTTCATGAGTCCTCACACATATTTTTATGCCATCGTACATGTCTCTTATAAGGTTTATATATGTCAATAGAATACTTCTTTTTTTAAAGTTTTTCAAAAAACATCTCTTGGTATCCTGTCATAAGTTTTTTCTATATCAATAAATATCATGTAAAGGTATTCCCTTTTTTGCTCTAAAATGTTTCATAAGACGTCTCAAAAAGTGAATCGCTTCAATAGTAGATCTATCTTCCATGAATTCTAATTGGTTTCGTGTTGTACTCGATACTTGTCCTAACCAACACTTGATAATTCTTTCCCATAATTTTATAATATGCCTCATTAACTTGATACCTAGATACTTTGTACAATTCTGAATGTCTCCCTTATTAGAATATGAATCTTTCTCCGAATCATAGTATCTACTACCTCCACTTTGATAAAAATTCGCAAAATGATCTGATTTTATAAAATTGTTACACCAAAAATTGCTGGTTCGAATACACCTTTTCTTTTATCCCGTAGCATTTTCTGACCTTTCGAACAGTTGCTGTGGCTCGCAATCTGGATTTCGTTTTACAGCGACCAAATGATCGCTAAAAGGACGAGAACTTGCTTATAAATGAGATGGGTGGTTCAGTTCCTTCCTTTTAAATATTCAGACCAATACAAGTATTAACAAAATCAGGAGGAAAAGTGAAACTCAAATCAGAGTTCCAAGAATGGTGAATTTACACTCCCGTGAATCATGAACAGATACTGTGAAGTTTCAATTCTTTATGAATGGTAGTTTCTTCTCTGCATATCTTCTTCATTAATGTCATATCTCTTTTCTTTAGTTGATGATATGCATGTTTGCTGCTAGAAACTTCAACACAATAAATTGACATAAGAGTGCTAACTAGTCTGTCTTTAGGCAACACCAAACAAACAATTTAAGTAGCAGATGATCCTTAAGTTTCGTATGGGTCTAACATTTGCTGAACGTCATGAGTTGATATCTGGGGTGTGAATCTGGCTTCAGCCTCCCAATTGTACCCAAAAAAAGAAAAGTATTATAATCAAGGCAATTTTTAATTATCTGAGCAGCAT
Organism: Brasenia schreberi; assembly: GCA_036023115.1. Classification (NCBI taxonomy): domain Eukaryota; kingdom Viridiplantae; phylum Streptophyta; class Magnoliopsida; order Nymphaeales; family Cabombaceae; genus Brasenia; species Brasenia schreberi. The sequence continues at coordinate 11,310,679 of JAYKKT010000071.1, read as the reverse complement.
TTTTGCTGTAATGATCGCTTCGCATCAAGGTGTTTATCGAGAGAGAGAGGCTATAATACGAGATAACGTTATGATTAATGCCGTGCATGATGCATTAATCCAGTAGTTTATTATGAGAAGCTGATTAGCCTATGCCTTTAAATGGATTCCCTTTGAAGATCCCTGTCGATGGTGGAGTTGAGTCAAATATTACCGGATCTGAATGACATGTCAGCTGTGAGAACCATTGTTATGCCTGCGTGCATGTGCGCACACATATGCACTGTTATGTGGCTAATTTTTAAAATTAACTAAGAGTGGCAATTTGGGTTACTTTATTGACGATCTCAAGATCTTTATGCCGTGCATGATTCTTGTGTTGTGGCTGGGCTAGGTTTGTCGATATTGGTTAGCACCGCTTAGTCGGCCAACCCCTTATGCAGCTAAGTGCTGCAATGCACACTATGCAGGATATATATATATAGAGAGAGTGTGATTAGATTTTGCCCTAACACATTTTCCTCATGCTTGATTATTGCTTTTCGGGATGAGTATAACAAAATTATCTTTCATCTTTTCTTGAAAACTCTTATTCTTTTAAAATTACACTCATATTATCGAAAATCAATGAGTAAACATGATATAGTTTTCATATATATATATGTTAAATTAGAACATCTCATGAACATGAATTAATTTAATATTAAATAGTGAATATGCATAACTCTCAGACATAAAACATAAATCGCCACTAAATCAGTATTTCTGAGTACCATTTGAAGCCTAAACATGATACCGTTGCCACTTACAAATTTAAAGCTATTAATAATAATCACAAAGATGTACACGTTTATAGAAGTTCCAAGAAAACAAGAGACGATTGAGAAGGAGATAGAAAGGAGGAGAGATATTCATTTGTTAGAGATACACTAGGGAGAGGGAGAAGGCATTGGTGCACGCAGTGGCAGATTACACTGAGCCGAGGTGGAGCATTTGCATGACCCTAAATTTTGAAATTCAACTTAAAGTCTATAGCCCACGGTGGGATCCATGGGCTATAATACATAGTTCACCCCCATCCGAATCTATTAAAAGGGCTATTCTCCCCACCCCAAAAAGAGTTTCTAGATCCGCCATTATGTGGAGGGGTTGTATATAAACTTCCAATACCAGTGCACAACCTTCATAAATAGGCGGCTGGTTACGAGCACTCAGAGCGCATATGTGGGCACATTTGAACATAGGGCTCATGGTGAACTCTCTTTCATGTGCTCGTAACCTACATGATGTACGTGCTACCCAAGAGTGCAACACACTCTGTTCAGTTCATCTTGCCTCGTGCCTATTTAGTTACATGTGTGTGTGTGTGTTAGGCAATTAATATGGTGGATGTCCGTCTACTCAAATAATCGTTAATGATAAAAAATATACAAACAACAACAAAGCCTTTTCTCATACAAGACGGGGTCGGCTACATGGATTCTTTGTTTCCACAGATCCCTATCGTGTGCCATGTTAGCAGTTAACTCACAATAAACTAGATCATTCTTTATTGTTTCTTTCCAACACTTTTGTGGTCGTCCTCTACCTCTTTTAATACTTTCCAAATATATTTTTTCTAACCTCCTTAGAAGTTCTTCTTTTGATCTTCTTTCTATATGTCCAAACCATCTTAAACGATATTCTCTCATTTTATCCTCTATTGGTGCCACTCCTAATTTGTTTCTAATAACCTCATTATGTATACGGTCTTTTCTTGTATGACCACTCATCCATCTCAACATCTTCATTTTTGTCATAGCCATCTTTTGTACATGTTGATGATTAACTGCCCAACACTAAGAACCATAAAACATGGCAGGCCTAATTGCTGCTCTATAATTTTTACCTTTTAACTTTAATGGTATCTTCTTATCACAAAGAATACCTGATGCTCCTCTCCATTTTAACCAACCAGCATTAATTCTATGTGTAACATCTCCACCAATTCTTCCATCACTCTGAAAAATTGACCCTAAGTATTTAAAACTTTCCTTTTGGGGGATGCAATGTGTGCCAATTTTAATTTCTATGTCCTCTGAGTTAACCAAATGATCAAACTTACATTCCATATATTCCGTCTTTATTCTACTAAGTCGGAAGCCTTTGCTTTCTAATGTTTCTCTCCATAGTTCCAATTTTCTATTAACTTTTTCCTTAGACTCCTCCACTAATACAATGTCATCTGCAAATAACATACACCAAGGTACTTCATTTTGAATATGTTTTGTTAACTCATCCATCACCATTATAAATAAGTATGGACTTAAAGTTGATCCTTGATGTAACTCAATGTTAACTTCAAAGAAGTTTGTCGTTCCTTCATGAGCCCTCACACATGTTTTTGCACCATCATACATGTCTCTTATAAGGTTAATATATGTCAATGGGATGCCTCTTTTTTTCAAAGTTCTCCAAAGAACCTCCCTCAGTACCCTATCATAAGTTTCTTCTAGATCAATAAATATCATGTGAAGGTCTTTTTTTTTTGCTTTAAAATGTTCCATAAGACGTCTCAAAAGGTGAATCGCTTCAAAAGTAGATATGCCTAGTATGAATCCAAATTGGTTCTCTGTTCTACTTGATACTTGTTTTAACCTACGTTCGATAATTCTTTACCATAATTTCATAGTATGGCTCATTAACTTGATAACTCAATAATTTGCACAATTTTGAATGTCTCTCTTGTTCTTATTTATAGGTATAAGTGTACTTGCTCTCCATTCCTCGGGCATCTTTTGGTTTTTCCATATTTCAATAAATAGTCTTGTGAGCCAAGTGATTCCTATTTCTCCTAGTATTTTCCAAACTTCTATAGGAATATTATCTGGTCCTACCAATTTACCACCCTTCATATGTTTAAGAGCCTCTTTGACTTCATTCTTTTGAATACGTCGGTAAAAATTATGGTTTATATACTTTTCTGATTTGGCTAACTCTCCTAAGCTAATACTAACATCTTTATTTTCATTAAAAATATTATAAAAATAGTTTTTCTATCTATTTCTTATATCATCATTTGCCACTAGAATTTGTTCATCCTCGTCTTTGATACATCTAACATAATTAAGATATTTAGTTTTCTTATCTCTAGCCCTAGTTATCCTAAACATATCTCTTTCACCCTCTTTTGAGTTGAGTGTTTTATATAAGTCCTCCCAAATTTTAGCTTTTGCTTCACTTACAACCTTTTTTGCTTCCTTCTTTGCTTTCTTATAAGCTTCTAAAGTTTCACTAGTTTTCTTAGCATAATGTAATTTGTAACATGCCCTCTTTGCCTTGATTTTATTTTGTACTACTTCACTCCACCACCAAGCTTCTTTTTGTACTCATACACCTCCCTTAGATACTCCTAACACATCTTTCGCCACTTTTCTAATATGTATAGCCATATTGTTCCAAATATGATATGGTGTACTAACATAATTTCAAACATCTCCTTGAAGGACTTTTTGTTTAAATATATCTTCTTTCTCAATTTTGAGGTTCCACCATTTAGTCCGAATAGCTCGATATACTCTTTTCTTCTTTGTCCATTTTTTTATTTGTAAATCCATAACTAAAAGTCGATGTTGGGTGGTTAAGCTTTCTCCTAGAATTACCTTGTAATCTTTACAACACGCTCTATCTTTTTTTCTACAAATAAAGTAATCAATTTGTATTTGTGATAAGCCACTCTTATAAGTAATTAAATGTTCATCTTGTTTTTTGAAGATTGTATTGACTTATAAAGAGATCAAATGCCATAGCAAAATTTAAAATCTCCCTACCTTCCTCATTTATATTCCCAAAAACAAAGTTTTCATGAATGCCTTGATATCCTAATACCTCTTTACCGACATGTCCATTTAAGTCTCCTCCTAAACAAATCATCTCCCTTTGTGGAATCTTTTGAATCACCTTATCTAACTCTTCCCAAAAAGTTGTGTTTATACTATCTTCTAGTCCTACTTGGGGTACATAAACACAAACTATATTCAAAACCTCTGCTCCTATCACTAATTTCAACGTCATGATTCGGTTACCATATCGTTGTATGTCTACTACACTATCCTTTAAATCTTTATTTATGATAATACCAACTCCATTTTGAGCCTTTTCTTTACCTGAGTACCATAATTTAAAACCTATATCTTCTATCTCCTCTGCTTTTTCTTCAACCCATTTTGTCTCTTGTAAACATAGAATATGAATCTTTCTCCGAATCATAGTATCTACCACCTCCATTAACTTACCGGATAATGTTCCGATATTCCAAGAACCAATACGAATCTTATTATCTAGGACTAGCTTCCTTACCCCCCGCATCCGTCCATAGTAAAAATGCGGAGATCCTCCTTGAAAATTTTTCACTACATTCGGGCGGCAATGTAGTGGGACTAACTTCTTTATCCACGCCCGTCCATGATGTAGGAACCATCTCTGCAATTGATTAACTACATTCGGGCGAAAATGTAGTGGCCCTTACTTATTACTGCATTCGGGCTCTGCAGCACGTCGCTAGACAGAGACGCCCCAAAGCAATGCTCATAATTTTTGTAATCCATGTTATAAAAATCTAACAAAGTTTTACGCTGGCTGTCAGAAGCCTAACGCAACCCTCCTCCTTTATCCAGGCTTGGGACCGGCAATGCAAGGGTAATCCCTTACATGGGTAGAGTTAATAATAAAAAATATAACATCAGCTTAATTTATGAGGAATTTCATATTTGACGAAATTGTATTTAACAACTAAAGTTTTAAGTTGAGCAACTCCTTTAGAGCGTCTGGCTCCCATCATTTTCATTTCTTTCTAGGCAGGGCTCAGCTTAAACAAGCTACTGTGGTGAGCACAAACAACATTACGAGTTACTAATGAGCCAGACATAGCCCTTGTCAGGTTTCTTAAGCTCGTTTGCCAGCCTCTTTTCCTGGGAAACTTTATATTCGGCACACTTTCTAGCTCTTCTGATTGGTTTAGTATAATTTCAGGATCCTTTGGGCCTGTTAAAACAATGAATTTCTAAGGATGTAAACCTTTCAAAAAAAATTAAAATTTAGGTTTGGATAAACTGGGAGTAAGATGAGTTAGATTATAAGGTGAGATGTTAGGTTACTATATGCGATACGGGTTTTTATAATCAAGCTTGTCTATGCTTAAGGTTTGAACCTTTGACAAGATTTAAAGTAAAGTCTCTTGTTCAAATCAACAGACGAATCAAGCCACGGTGCGCTAGACACCATTATGGCTGGGGGTTCTTGTTTCCTGGTTCATCCATGAAACTAGTGGTATCTATCAACATAACTTTGCCTTTTCTTTTCTTTTTCATTCTTCATGGTCAAATGCAATTAACCCAAATCATGAAGAATGGACTCCCCAACAAAATGAAAATTCCGGGGAGTGTAGGCGGACTGTCGATCGAGGTTCTTCAATGTCCATTACAACTGCAAGGGACGCCATATTCATATCCTTTCCTTGGTCATACAATGAAAGGCCGAGCCAGACAATTTGCCCTTGTGTGCTAGACTAGCTCGTTCAAGTTTCAAGAACAAACGAGCTTTGATCTAGTTTTCGGAGGAAAGGTCTTCTTCTTGGATTTCATGAGATGCTTTTTTTTTTTCTTAAATTCCTTTTGCTTTATTAAAGTTGCGAAAATCTCTTATAGAGGATAAGCTTTAACGAAAAGCTCAGAGTAGAAATCACAGGATGGATATTCATAAAAAATAATAACAGAGATTTTTTCCCTACTGAAAAATTGGGTAATCGGCTTCATAGCTTCTCCTCCTCCCCGTCCTTCTTCTTCTTTTTCTTCCTGCTTCTCGTTATGCTTACGCTTCTACTATAACAAGACTGCACTCGGAGTTCCTCCAGCTGTTAATCTACAATAGTGGTATCAAAGTTTTTTGGATTATTCTTGGCATCAGATTCATCAGATATAAGGTATGCCTTCTAGTGCCCATAACAAAACAAATCGAATTAAGTTTTTTGGAAAAAAGAAAGGGATAAACATTTTGTTATATATTTAAAAGAACATAGGTAGAACCCTATGTGTTTGATCCAAATTAAGAAAACACAAAGAACTCTGTCTACAAAAATCACAATGTAGCGGGTATAGCTTAGTGGTAAAAGTGTGATTCGTTCTATTACCAACTGAAATAGTTAAGGGTTCTTTCTGTTTCATACATTCATATTCGGATCAAAAACTTTATTCCTTACATGGGTTTAATTCTTTCCTATCAACGCCACAATTGGGAATAATATATATTTTAGTGATTTGAATCCAAAAACTCGGATTATGGAATCGCGAAACATAATTAGTTTTCCAATTAAAAATTATATAAGTATGAGTAAAAGATCCATTTATGAAGATAAAAAAATATATTTCTAGTTGTAACTTAATCTTGAATTTTTGTAAAGGGGAGATTGAAGCCAAATAATTATTAAACGATGACTTCGGTTTACTGGGCCATCGGCAAGTATATATTGTTTCACCTCGGTAGAAATAAAATTCTTTTCCTAAGGATTCATATATAAGAGAGTTGGAAATCGCCTCCTTCAAGGTAGCCTAAGGCCGGGCAGAGGTGGATGGTTTGTTGTACCCAAAGCATTAGCTCAGAGGGCTTTAGCGCCGTTTTTGTCTCTAGAGAGTGCGACTCCCAGGAGGTGTAAGTCGCCGGTGAGAATGAAGAGAAGAGCGGAGGTCTCCATTTCAAATCTCTTTCCATTGAAAGATTGTCGGAAGCAATCAACAGACACTACCGAAGATGAGTGTAAGATGGTCTGGAATGACTAAAACAGAGAGAGACCACCCTCTCTCGGATTCTCTCCTCTTTCGATTACCTCCCTTCTCTCTTTCCCTCCTTTCTTCTCTCTGGTTTCTCAGAAAGAGAGAAACTAATCGTGGTTTCAAGAAAACCACAGTATAAAATCACAGTTTCAGGGAAAACCTACCTAATACTCTTGCCTGACACCCCATGCCCTAACTAGAAACAACAGATTATAGGGGGATTGCACCAATTTTCAGCATCGACCAGGACCAACGATCGTTCTCTGTCATCTACTCATTCTCACACCCTCGACCCAAATCACCTGGCAATGTAAGGATTTCATCAAAAACCAAGAAGAAAATGGTAGTAGTTGCTTTTTGAGGAAATTTTATGGTTAAGGGCCATCTTCCAGGCGATTTGAGCTTGGAATGTTGCTGCCTCGTCCTAACACCAAAGTCATCCAACCCCGGGACCCAACTCCATTTTGACACCAAACGGTGTCGATTTCATCTGAAATTCATTAAGAACCTGTTTTGGTTCATTTTCTACAAATTGGTGAACCAAGGGATGTTTTATGTTGTTTTGATCCCGATGATGGTTGATACCACACCCTACCACCAAATTGAAGCCTTATACGCTAACCCAACGAAGAATCGATGTGCAATGGTGATTTTTCTTCGGAAATTGAAAAATGGGAGGAATTCTTAGCGGATTTTGGTGGGTCTTTTGCGATTCACTGCTCCCTCAACTACGTTTGATGCTGAGAAACCTCGAGAATGCGATGGTGAGTCCTACCACCTCAAAAATCACCATTAAAATAATGAAGAAATTGGTGGGTTGTGGTTCCCACTTAATTTCATGGAAACTCCCATTATCGGATGTTATCTGTGCATTGCTCAACTTGGGTTGGTCCGGGTGAGAGTTTAGATCCCAACCCGACCCACTATTTTACAAGAAATCTAGGTTAAGTTTAAAAAATTGCTAAATTTTCATTTCTAAGTAGATTTGCTCGATTCTTAATCGAGTTCGAACGATCAAGAAATGAAGGCAACAATAACCCTCTTAGAGATACCCGAGGTCTAAGTTAACTGAGCACAACCTCTCAAAGGAAGGCCATAGCTCAGCTAATTCTTTGGATAAGTCACGGTATCTTCTTTCTAAAACATTAAGAAACGTACATATCAGATTTTAGTTAAGGAAGTTATAGGAAAAACAAACATACCTTACTTTATATTTGGGCTGAAAGGACTTGGTATTCGTTGCCATCACCGTTCGCTACGATCAGTTCATATTCGTTGCCTATTTTTTTCGGCACCCTGCGGGCCTGCTCATTCCATTTTCAGATTTGGTCAAAACTTTTTTACCTTCGATATCTCTCACACGCTTACGTTACAGTAGCCACTACCGGCTACCGCCTGACTCAACGAGAGAAGGAGGGAAGGTGTAGAAGAAGAAGATAGAATATGATGGAGGCTCTCTCTCCCAATACTGTGAATAAATCTCTCAACACATTAGCCAACTTTCTCTAACGTGACTCAAACAAACACCCTTTAGATGTTCGGGCTTATTACAAAAGAGTTGATAATGACACCACTCTAGGACACCATGAGACACCAACCTTAACACTCACAAGCCAGCCGGAGCAAAACTACACCTAATACATACATACATACATATATATATATATATATATACATATATATATATACATATATATATATATACATATATATATATATATATATATATATATATATATATATATATATATATATATATATAAACAACCAACTTTAGAATCGAGCAAATCCAATGCCTTTAAGTTGACATGTCCGGTTTCAGTTCCATATCCGAAACTGTTTCAAAACTGGTTAATTTTTTTTTAAAAGAAGTGAACTTTTTCCACCCGGAAGTCATACTCCCCACATAGTTCATCGGTAAAGAGGGTCCTACTGTTAAGCCACAGCTTAATATGTGATTTTTAATATTAAAAATATATAATCTTCATTAAAAAAGGTTTGAAACCATGAGTTTCAGTTCTAGTTATAGACCGGTTTTTAAAAATCAGGAACTATAACCGAACCAGGAGCCTCTGGTTATGGTTCCAAAATCGGTTTGATCGGTTTTGGTTACAGGTGGTTTTATTTGGTTTCTGTTCGAACCACCAAACCAGTTTTGAACGGCCATGTCTACCTCTAATACTTATCTCATGCGGTGTTCCATGTGTCCAGAGGCTCTTAAGCATGGTGTTGGCATCATGTGAGAGCATTCTATCATGTATTTTGAGGCGCTTGTCATCAAACAATAGATGGTATCTTTATACCCTCATGCTTCGTCATATACTTGTTGTAGCCATCCATCTATTTAAAAAACAAGATTGATACGTACACACTTACACACAACTTTTTTTTACTATTTTTTTCAAAATATCCCTGTTCATTTTTAGTAATTATAAAAATATCCCTCAACAAGAAAACGAGACCTTTGCTCCCCTCATGCATGAATCTTCTTAAGCCCTCATTTCTGGCCATTCTTCCCTTCATTCTTTGCGCTCCAGCTCATTTCAGCCACCTATTATTTGATCTACAACTATTTTCAGCAAAAGAACGAATCCAAATCTATCAAAAAAAAAAAAATGAAAGATGATGTTTGAATATTGATGAATAAGTCTTCTTTCTTCTGTTTCTTACCTATAGTGATATACTTTAACTGAATACTTGACGAGTTCCAGTATGCATATTAGTATGTAATTTAGTTCATTTCCCTTCCCATGTTTCGATAACAAAATGTTGCATGTTTGAAAGATGATGTCTCTAGTTGCTATGCTGCTGAAAATCATTCTGAAGCTTTGTTTTTCATGAAAGTATGTTCCCATCTTTTAGTGCTGAATTAATCCACATATTCTGCCTTTTGTGTCTATCTTGTTATGAAAAGTGGTAGGCTTTAAGGTGTTGCAAGGTCTTGGCTTAGATGTTCAATGACCACAGTCACCTAGTATTATTTTCCTTGGCTAGTTCCCAACAACCCAAATATTTCTATGTTTTGGAAACATGGGTGTGACTCACTTTAATTGTTTACTAGCCGCTTCATTACAACAACAACAACAACTAAGCCTTTTCCATTACTAGACAGGGTCCGCTACATGGATTCTTTGTTTTCACAGAGCTCTATCATGTGTCATGTTAGCAGTTAACTCACAATAAGCTAGATCATTCTTTATTGTTTATTTCCAACACTTTTGTGGTTGTCCTCTATCTCTTTTAATACTTTCCAAATTTAGTTTTTCATACCTTCTTACAAGTTCTTCTTTTGATATTCTTTCTATATGTCCAAACCATCTTAAATGATATTCTCTCAATTTATGCTCTATTGGTGTTACTCCTAATTTGTTTCTAATAACCTCATTATGTATACGGTCTTTTCTTGTATGACCACTCATCCATCTCAACATCTTCATTTATGTCACAAACATCTTTTATACATGTTGATGATTAATTGCCCAACACTCAGAACCATAAAACATGGCAGGTCTAATTGTTGCTATATAATATTTACCTTTTAACTTTAATGGTATCTTCTTATCACAAAGAATACCTCATGCTCCTCTCTATTTTAACTAAGCAGCATTAATTTTATGCGTAATATCTCAATCAATTCTTCCATCACTCTAAAAAATTGGCCCTAAGTATTTAAAACTTTTCTTTTGAGAGATGCAATGTGTGCCAATTTTAATTTCTATGTCCTCCGAAGTAACCAAATGATCAAACTTGCATTCCATATACTATGTCTTTGTTCTACTAAGTCAGAAGCCTTTACTTTCTAATGTTTCTCTCTATAGTTCCAATTTTCTATTAACTTTTTCCTTAGACTCCTCCACTAACATAATGTCATCTGCAAATAACATACACCAAGGTACTTCATCTTAAATATGTTTTGTTAACTCATCAATCACCATTATAAATAAGTATGGACTTAAAGTTGATCCTTGATGTAACCCAATATTAACTTCAAAGAAGTCTGTCATTCCTTCATGAGTCCTCACACATGTTTTTGCACCATCGTACATATCTCCTATAAGGTTAATGTATGTCAATGGGATACCACTTTTTTCCAAGATTTTCCAAAGAACCTCCCTCAGTACCCTATCATAAGCTTTTTCTAGATCAATAAATATCATGTGAAGGCCTTTCTTTTTTGCTCTAAAATATTACATAAGACGTTTCAAAAGGTGAATCACTTCAACAGTAGATATGCCTGTCATGAATCCAAATTGGTTCTCTATTGTACTTGATATTTGTCTTAACCTATCGTACTCTATCATAAGCTTTTTCTAGATCAATAAATATCATGTAAAGGCCTTTCCTTTTTGCTTTAAAGTATTACATAAGACATCTCAAAAGGTGAATCGCTTCAAAAGTAGATCTGCCTGCCATGAATCCAAATTGGTTCTCTATTGTACTTGATATTTGTCTTAACCCACGTTCGATAATTCTTTCCTACAATTTCATAGTATGGCTCGTTAACTTCATACCTCGATAATTCACACAATTATGAGTGTCTCCCTTGTTCTTATATATGGGTATAAGTGTACTCGCTCTCCATTCCTCGGGCATTTTTTGGTTTCACCATATTTCATTAAATAGTCTTGTCAGCCAAGTGATTCATATTTCTCCTAATATTTTCCAAACTTCCATAAGAATATTGTCTGGTCCTACCGATTTACAACCCTTCATATGTTTAAGAGTCTCTTTGACTTCATTCTTTTGAATACATCAGTAGAAATTGTGGTTTATATACTTTTCTGATTTGGCTAACTCTCCTAAGTTAATACTAACATCTTTATTTTCATTAAAAAGCTTATAAAAATAGTTTTTCCATCTATTTCTTATATCATCATTTGCCACTAGAATTTTTCATCCTCGTTTTTTATGCATCTAACATAATTAAGATCTTTAGTTTTCTTATCTCTACCCCTAGCTATCCTAAAAATATCTCTTTTACCCTCTTTTGATTTGAGTTTTTTGTATAAATCCTCCCAAATTTTAGATTTTGCTTCACTCAGAGCCTTTTTCGCTTCATTCTTTGCTTTCTTATAAGTCTCTAAAGTTTCACTAGTTTTCTTAGCATAATGTAATTTGTAACATGCCAAATCTTTATTTATGATAATACCAACTATGTTTCGAGCCTTTTCCTTACCTGAGTACCATAATTTAAAACCTATATCCTCTATTTCCTTTGCTTTTTCTCCAACACACTTTGTATGAATCTTTCTTTGAATCATAGTATCTACCACCTCCATTAGCTTAACGGATAATGTTATGATATTTCAAGAACCAATATGAATTTTATTATCTAGGACTAACTTCCTTACCCCCCGTATCCGTCCATATTGAAAATGCGGAGACCTTCTATATAAATTATTCGCTACATTCGGGCGGCAATGTAGCGGGTGTAACTTCTTTACGCACACACGTCCATGATGTGGGAACCCTCTCTACAATTGACTCACTATATCTGAGTGAAAATGTAGTGACCCTTGGTTACTTATCACTGCATTCGGGCTCTACAGCACGTTGCTAGGCGGAGACACCCCAAAGCAATGCTCATAATTTGTGTAATCCATGAGATAAAAATTTGATAAAGTTTTACGCTGGCTGTTGGAAGCCTAACACAACCCTCCTCCTTTATCCGGGCTTGGGACCGGCAATGCCAGGGTGATCCCTTACATGGGCGGAGTTTACTAGCCGCTTCATTGCTTGTTAATATTTTGTTTAGGTTTGTCATCAAAGTTTACTCATCTCTTGTTAAGTTCAGTTGCGATAGGGCTGCTTGGCTTTGTACATTTTGGTGCATGGAATCTATGTAACTTCATTTTGACTTCATATCTTCTATTTGAGGTTAGTTGCATACGGAACTAAAACCCAGTCCTAACCTAGCTACTTGCCTAATTCAACCTAAATCATACATTTTCGTATCTCATAACCTTAGAAACCTGAACCAGAGTCAAGTCATATTCTCCATAGCTTATCCATCCCAGCCCCTTGTAGCTAAGACCTCAACCATCCTAACCTCTTGTCTCACCAATCTCTACGACCTTTCCTAGCTGACCACATACCAAGGCATTTATGTTACATATTCATATACTAATATAGGTGCACTTGAAAGGATGCGGTGGTTGATTACTTGGTTCATACTTCATTAATAGGATCTAATATTATGATTTGTGATTCTTAACTTTCTATTTCTTTGAATTCTTCATATGGCTCATTTAAGTTGTGTGTAGTGAAATAATCTCTGATGCTTAATTTATAGTTTGTTTGTGGTAGAATTCACAGTATGTGCATGCAATACAGTGCAAAAGTTTCACTTTCAATTGTTTTCTAACAAATAAGCCCAACATTTGAACTAGCATGTTATAAGAAAAAAATTCACTTCCTTGTTTGTTCAATTAAGTGCTACTAGGGTGCAAAGAATAGAGTCTAAGACTTAATTAATGGAACTGCGGGTAATGTAGTCTTCCTATTTATGTCCATTTATGTGCTCCACTTTGCCTGGGAACTACTAACGCATGGCAATATCATTCACATTAGTCACTCCATTTTGAACCTTGTTGGTTCTTACCAAAAGTACATGCATTGACATATTTTAGAGAAACACGTATGCACAGATTCTCATAGTTGCAGGCATTTTGAATTCGGAAGATTCAGATTAAGACATGTACGTAGATATTTTTTATATTACTTATTTATCTAGAAAGCATCCTTTCTACTGAATCATATGAACTAAAACAATGATGGTAATCTATCCTTGATTTCTATTAAAAATTAACCACGTACTTTAGTCACTAATGCTTTCGAGCATTTATTATTGCAGGGAAAATGAAAATTTGGTTCGAGATCACAATATGGAGAGAGATATCTGGTGAGAATAGTTGGGACCCTCTAACTGACATGTCCGTAGAGCTCTATGACCATGTGAAGCAATTGAGGATGAAGTTTAGGATGGAGATGACTAGTGATTAGCTTTGCTAGATGTATAAATATTGTTACGTAATACTTGAATTCTAGCAGAATTTGCATAGAATCAATGCGACTCATTTGTCCAAACCTGTAAATGTTAAATGGTTAGCATGTTGCTGTGCAGACTTAGATATTGATTTTTTTTTGTTTTCATTAGTTATTTTGATATAAGATTAAATGAAAACATAATTGAAAGAATATTCTGCTTTTATATTAAATGCATTAGCCAGGGAGCATTGGAGGCGGCTTGGCAAGGGAGGATACTAATGTAATAGAGATGCGCTAATAAGGAAATGTTGCAACGGAACAAAGAGGAAACTTTATGTTGCGAACTAGTGACGGAAGACACAACAATAATGGTGAGAGAATAAGGAGGGAATCACAAGGGATTCGCAAGGGATCTTTTCATTGCTAAATTGCCACCAAAATCATGTGACGGAAAGTATCCTTGGCTATTCCCTTACTATTCCCTTGATATACTATTTAGCGAGGGAATTACAACAAAATAGAAAGGGATTATTCCGTCACAATTCTTTCATATTCTTTTAAATATATGTATAGAGAGAGGGAGTTTTCTGGTACATCGTCGTAATTGCATGAATGGATTTAATGAGAATTTTTATCCAGGAAGAGTTCCTCTTTTATGAATACGATCAATTTTGTCATAGCAACAAATTGTATTTGATTTATTTCATGAAAGTGAACGGAATTTGATTCAACGATTTAGATATGAATCATATAGTGGTAGGCATTCTCTTTTCCATAACTTATAACAATAGATTTTGGTGTCTTCCTTGGTATGCATCTGCAAAAAGGATTGTCACTGATACATTTGATTTCTTGCGACATACTGCAAGTTCCATCTCCACTGAACCACTGTTGCAGCACTTTTTCGAGATTCTTTTCAAAGGACAGAGACGAGAAAAGTACTTTATTAACAAAGCCAGAAATACAGAAACAACGTCGATCTCCAATCGACATATCAAAGAGAAACGATATGATGACACTTTTTACATTTTCTCAAACATAACAACTACGGAATGCACTTGAGCCCAAGCCATGCACTTATTTTACGAGGATTTATATTACTACTTCCCATACACCTTACAACAGAATGGAAAGTGATTACGGGAGGATGGGCTCAAAGTAAGTAACACTGAAGGATGGGTAGCTGCCATACGTAGCCGCCTCAACCTGGCTCTTGAAGTACCTTGCTAGGTGGCTTCCATCGGTAGCCTTAACCAGCAGCCGGAAGCTAACGCGGCCACCAGAACCAAGCAGTTGCTGCGCTTCTACCACCTTCTCATACTTGAGCAGGTGCCCATGAATCTGCTGGTTGTACCGGTTCACTGCAAATGAACCCGCCTCCTTTATAAGGTAGTTCTTCTCCACCCTGTGGATACGGGTCCAGGTCCCGATTGGCTGTGGATTGTGATAACTATCTGTAGATTCTGAGGAAGTTAATGCAACCATACATGTTATTGCAATGACAAACATAAGGAAATGCCCCATATTGGAAAGAACTCTCGGTAATAATTGGATGAGCCAAGGAGTGTGGGTTGATTCGGTATTTATAGCCTACCTTGGCACATTGCACCCCATGATTAACCTACTATTAAATTTGTATTATGTACCGTGCATGGAGGATGGCAGCTAGTTGCCCGCGACAAACGTTGCTTAAACGTTAAAGCGTGGTCGCTAGAATGTGGATAATCGATATCACAAGTGGGCAATATCGCAAACCCCGATGGGGGCTCTCGAACCAGAGTTCTAGTGGGTGGGTGAGTGGGCTTGTCGGTGCATGTATGCTTCCCTATGTGTATGTGGATGTCTGCGTCGCTATGTGCATGAATATATATGCGTGCGTGTGTGTGAGTAAGATCGAGAGAGAGAGAGAGAGGTGAGTTTAGTGAAGACAGCTGTTTTGTGCGCAGGGAGCTTGAATTCATTAAGAATACTATAAGTAGATGTCCATGATAGTGTAAATAAGTGGGCAAGTCACAATATTCCTTAATACATACATCGAAAAACATATTCTCTTGCACGGATTATTTTTACTGATTGTGTTTTTAAACCTCCAAAATCGAGAGAGAGAGAGAGAGAGGTGAGTTTAGTGAAGAAAGCTGTTTTGTGCGCAGGGCGCTTGAATTCACTAAGAATACTATAAGTAGATGTCCATGATAGTGTAAATAAGTGGGCAAGTCACAATATTCCTTAATACATACATCGAAAAACATATTCTCTTGCACGGATTATTTTTACTGATTGTGAATTATACTAAGTGGACAGTCGCAATTATACTAATTGTAGAGCTGTTTATAACTAAGATTTGAAAATGTAGACGGGAACATGGTTCAAATCAGAAATATACCTGACCCGAATTACGAATTAGGTTGTTATAACCATATTGTGTTTTCTGCAATAATTTATGACATTAATATATATACATTATATATATGAATACATACAAATAATTCGCTGCAAGATGCGCACATAAACACAAGATATATTTGCATTTAATATGGCATGGTTCCCTTCATGGAAAAGAAATTGTTGTGATTCATAACGTATGTTTAGGTTTGAGTACTAGAATGGCAATCGAATCCCCACCGATGGGATTAGTGATCCCACAAGTTGGTCTTGAGGTAGGACTACAATAATTTGTCAAATTCAAATAAAAAGTAATCAATCCCATTACACGGTGAATAGAGAGCAATAAGGTCATTTATAATACCGATATTTTGATAGTATTCTTAAAAAAGGTTTGAGACATATTCTTTTCTCTTATCATACCATAATCATTTAAGTAATCAACTAGTTTGAGTTTGAGTTTCATTTTTATAAATTTTAAAATTTTCTAAACTTTATCTTTACTTTTAAGTTAGGAAACATGATAGTATCTATTTCAATCATCAATGAACGTAATAAAATATCTTTATTATCCTCAATTGTCATTGCATTAAATTCATAAATGTCAGTATATACCAAATCCAAAATTTCAGATTATTTATCAACCATATCGAAGGGTTTTCTAGGTTGCTTTGCCTACACACATATTTTATATTTTACTTCCTATCGATTATGGTATTTGGAATAAGATTCAAATTCATTATACATTTCATGGAATCAAAATTAGCGTGACCCAACGTTTCATACCATACATTAGATGATTTAACATTGAAAGTAACAAAAGAAGCACAATAGGATTTATCATCATTAAAATTTATATAAGAATCAATTATATATTACACATGAATCTTAAACATGTCCTCTACTTCACTACATTCGGGCGGCAATATAGCGGGACTAACTTCTTTACCCACACCCGTTCATGACGTGGGAACTCTCTCTGTAATTGATTCACTACATCCAAGCAAAAATTTAGTAGTCCTTACTTACTTTTCACTATATTCGAGCTCTATAGTGCGTCGCTAGGTGGGGACACCCCAAAGCTAATCCATGGTATAAAAATCTGATAAAGTTTTATGTTGGCTGTCAGAAGCCTAACACAATCCTCCTCTTTTATCCGGGCTCGGAACCGGCCATGCAAGGGTGATCCCTTACATGGGACGGAGTTTAAATCAATAAATATCATGTGAAAAATTATTTTTTTCTCTAAAATATTTCATAAGACATCTCAATAAGTAGATAGCCTAATAGTAGATCTTCCTATGATTAGTACAAATTGGTTCTCTATTATAATCGATAGTTGTGTCAACCTACATTTAAAAATTCCTTTTAATAATTTAATAATATGACTCATCAACTTGATATTCCAATAATTCACATAATTATGAATGTCTTCCTTGTTCTTATTACGTAAAGTAGAAATCAACTACAAAACATATTTTGTAAAAGCTTTTTTTTAAACTTTTACAATTTTAATTAAGAAATATAATCCACATAATTAGAAAAGGTAACTACCTTCCTAATTATGTGAACGATTTTGTTGAAGCCAAAGTCGCCACACACGCATCCATTAGGAGCTAACACATGAGAGATTGATTTTGATCTAGATCTCACTAATTCTAAGAATGGTAAAGGTCAATCTAGATCCTGCTTGAGGAGTAGCGACCTTATGATTCACTTAAATGAAGGCAGAGAGACCAAGATAGAGCCAATCCTAGGTTAGAGGCACGAATATGGCAAATGATGCTTCTGGTACAATGACTTGGCTCTAGCAGTTAGAGAGCAAAGGAGCCCAATGTTGCATCTCCAGTCATCAGCTACTTCCACCCCGTGGGGGAAGAAAGCTGAACCCATAGAGAGGGCATCTAGTATTATAAGGTTTTTTTATTTAAATCATCAACCACCAGGATCTTGTGCCTCTCCGGACTGAAGCAGATTTTAAGACTTAAAAACTCTTAGAGAGAGAGAGACCACTGGATCTTCTTTTTCTTCTTCCTCCGACGTTCGTTGGTCTCACCAATGCTGCAGACCAAAGACAGAAAAGGTTAAAGAGAGATGCGTGAGAGGGAAGGAGTTAACGTGAGAGGGATGGAGGGAGGGAGGGCAGAAATAGTCAAATGCGTGAGAGGAGAAGAGAAACAGATCAAAGAGAGAAAATGACCCGTTTGGGACGCGTAAACTGAAAAAGGGTAGTTTCAAGGAAAGATGTCATAGGTATATGTTTAGTAAATAGGGCTTATGAATAATAATCCCCATTTTTTATCCATTCGCAACATGTGAGCTCATTCAACAATTTGTTTAACATGCTCTCTATCTCTCACACACTCTCTCTCATACACATATACAAAAGAAACTGAAATCTGCCATTTGTACCACTACATTCTAGTCAAACATGTATTGGTCCAACTTTCTCTACTTTCTACCCTCGTTCTGACACCGTCAACGGTCAAAATGGTGTCTGCCACCATCACCAGCGCTCCTCTCTTTCCCGCATAATATATTATGTACATATTTGTGGGGGTGGTGGCCGTGGTCACCATCATGACTAGTGGTGGTGTTTGAGAAGAGTGGATAGCGTAAACAAAAGTGGCCGACAACAGTGGAGAGCTATTCCAACAGAAGGCGCTGAAAGTGTGTAAATGTAGTGCGCATCTTTCTCTCTCTCTCTCTTATATATTGGTACATATATATATATACATATATACATATATATATATACATATATATATATATATGTACGTGCATGTGTGTCTCTTTAGGCTCTAGGTGATAAAAGCCGAGCTGGTCTGTTCAGCTACTTTCAGTAAACTACATGAGACTATCCAAAAGCGAGCTTGCTATGAGGCTAAACGAGTTAAAAAAAACAAGTAGCTCTTCCCATTTCGCAACCCTAGCACTAGCAGGTGGTGGTGGTAGTGATAGTACACTCCAGTGGTGGTAGTGAGTGTGGGTGGTGAAAGAATCTTGATTTGCTTAGCTAAAACTAAGAACTCATCCAAACAACAGAACAATAATTTATAAATATTTACTTTTACTATAGAGAAAAGTTTAAGATCTAAGCTTTCAATAAAGTAATTATTTTTTCCTGATAAAGACCTTGAGGATGACCCACCGAGTCCAATCGGTTGCTTACTTGGTTTCCCTATCTTCATATTCATCAAGAAATTATTTAGAACCACTTAAACCATTGACAAGAAAAATTTGTGACAAATTCATATACACCAAACGAATCAGCAAACTTTCAAAATTCACCTTTTTGACAGCTTAAAAATTGCACCTAGTACGTAATATTTTTAATAAAAAAGTCTTTTATCCTAATTGAAACTAAACTAACCCACGGGTTAGCTAATTGCTTTAATTAGCAGACTCGTTATACTTCAGTCCATGTACCTTGTTGACTAACTAGAAAGAATGTCAGACATGTTACCATTCACAAAAGTTTTTCTCTTGTTACAATACGACCCTTGTTGTTCTTATGCTCTTTTTACAATGAAAGACTGAAGCCTTCACCCGGGTATTGAACACATGACCTTCGGCTTGTAAGTTGACTTCCTAGCCGGGGAGTTGTATTGCTCAATGGAGATCAGTACATTATTGTTTCCACGCAATTTTATCTCTTTCACGATTAGACCAAATGCATGTAGTGAGACTCGTCTCTCTAGATTTGTGATCATCTCTTGTGTGCAATTAACATAATACATACTGACAATTTACAATTTCTTAAAAACCCTTTTAGTTGGTGACCTACAACTCTATCAACTAATGGAGTTTGGTTCATATCATATTGAACTTCCTAGTAGAGTTGCTCAAGAACCCTTTTAACCGTGCATGTTCACCCTCAACCCTATTAACCAACACACTATAAGCAATATAAGATTTGAAAAAAATAGTGGTATACGTATATAGAAATAAGCATACTCACTTATCAGTTGGTTGTTTGAGTATTATAATGTATCACTTTATCTGACTATGCTGAGACAATTCTCTCTTTATATGGGCCCAACTATTGTTCCTTGACATAAGAAAGTACAATATTTAAATATTTCTACTTCGCCTTATCATAGCCAATGCCTCTATATACATGCTCTCATCCATTAAGTCAATAACCTTCCTCCAACTGACACCAAATGCAATGACTATTTCTTTATTCCTTGTCAACTGAACAATATGTCCATTGATATTCTTTGTAATATGACATTTGCATATGAAATTTATTACCTCTAAGAATATGATATCAATTGCATTTATAAGTACAAGATCACGATCACAACAAACTACATAGGGAAATCTATCCGTCGTATACAACTCCCTAATGCATCTTGATACTCATGCATAATTATCCTCATTCTCTGTACCCATGAAGGCAAATGCCATAGAAAAATTCATATTTATTGACGTAAATCCTACAACCTCAAAAAATGTATCTTATATCTGCGAATAAATAAAAAAATTCTAAAATAAATATAAACAAATATAACAAAAAGTAGCACATACATGTTTGTATTATCCATACAATCAAACTCTAATACCTTTTGGAATGCACATAATAACTTAATTGACTAAGGATGTACAAATACCATGTTGCTAACAATATTCGTATCTAGTATCCTCCTATGCCAAGTGTAGTACTACTAGTGACTATCTAATGAATGCAATAATTGTTGCAAAATAGTTCAATCACCTATATTATCTTTTTTAATTTTTATCCTTACATTATAAATATACCTTATCGTACTAACATTTATATCGTCAAGATACTTCAATTGTGACAAAATATGTTTCAGCTTACAATGACTTCTTCTCATCTCTTTTGTCATATTATACTCAAAATCATTTAATCTACCTACAAATGTATATTATTTCAAATACAAGGCTAAAGGGTGATTATGCATGCTATTAATTACATTCAATTTCCATAAATCATCAGTTTCACTCTCTCCTATAACTAAAAAATGGGCATTTTACCTTTTTTGTACTAGTCCAATGATGACTTACAATATCAACTTTTTTGTTGCTTTTGAATTCATCACTTATTTCATACTCTAGCCATACTTTGTTTTTTACAACTTTACTTTTTTATTGAAAGATAATGACAACATTGTTGTGCTTTCTCTCAATATCTTATTCACTCAATCATATTATCTTGACTGTAAAATTTGCATCTATAATAATGCAAGTGCATAATCATGTCCATCACCCTCATAGTTAACAAATGTATTGTCGCATATATCATCATCTAACCAATCAACAAATAGATCATTGAGTTCACCTTAATCAATCTCAATATCATCATGTCTAGTATATCCAAAGTTTATTATATGACAATGAATACTTTCACTTGATTTGTTTGACATCCTACACATTAAAAATAATGCTTTAACATAAAAAAATATAAAGTAACATACCTTACATGTGTTTAAAAATCTTATTGTGATATGCCCACGTCACGTATCTCTTGGAAGAGAGCCGCATGACGCGTTAGTTAGTAATCATCGGTGCAGGTCTCTTTCCCGACCGAAAACAGTTACCTTACTAGAAACTTAGATATTTTTTTAATCTATTTTCATGCGATTACTTGCTAGACTGATGGAAGGCTTTAAATAATATTATGGGGAAATGAATAAGGTTGAAAATAGATCGGAAGTGCTGAAAATAGATTAAAAATCATGATTAAAAGTGATATAAGAGAAACACATGAAGGTGGAGGAAAAACACTCCCAATGGTGATAGGACTCGGATGATGGTATAAAATCAGCACTAGGATTGTTAGAGGTAAGATGTGTGAGAAAAGAGTATGAAATGAGAGAGAAAGTAGAAGAGTGTAATTTTAGTTTTTTTTAAATAGGTATCTTTTTGGTAAAAAAGTGTATGAATAGTAATTATGTAGATAGATTTAGCTTCAACTTCCAAACCAGTCTATAGAAAAGAAATTGCAAATATCAACCACACGAAACCACCTGTTTGAACGTTCAATCAATTTGGATTAGTTCTCTTCAGCACGCCTTGCTACAAGCGTCTCACTGGATCTCTTCCGGTCACCACCTACCCCAATTAGCTCAATAGTGGTAGGTACACGTGCACTATCATGTAGCAGCTGAAGTTTGACGATGCATGTGTGTTGATTTCTCTGCCACCCTTTTAATTACAACAGGTGCAGTCCACGTGACTCTAACTTGCTTGGCAGCAATGTCATGCATTGCAATAACAATAATAATAATTATTATTATTGTTATGTCATTATGAGAACAACGACGATGATGTCATGATAAGATTAAAGTTCTATTAACTACAAATTAGCAGCACTTAGCAAATATGCATACTCTCGACCCTTGAACTCATGATCTTTTTTGAGTTGCACCCTCGAAAGAGACGATTGAATTCGCGACTGTGTCGTGTGTCTCAACCAAACGAAAAAAAACTTAGTCAAGAGAATAGTGACTCCATCTACTAAAACAGCAAAGTTTATATAATAATATATAAACTATTTTAGTCAATGGGGAGGCTGAAGTCAGATGCACCCTCCAGTTATCCAACTCATGACTTTTAACTTGTGAGTTGACCCTCCAACTGAGTTAAGACAGTTCCAATCTTGTTACCAGGATCCCGTGCTTTGATTACCTAAATCATTGTTATCACTTAAGAATTTTAAGGTCTCGAGAGAAATGAATGCCTCACTTCCCCCTAAAGTGGGTCCACTGATTGTCATAAACATGGCATCAAATATCATAAATCGGCACTTAGATTACAAGTATTATTTCAAGTCATTTTCATACCATGCATGGTGCTGATTTTTACATTTATTGTTTAATTATAGAACTTTACTAAATAAGCATGATAACTGTTATATAATACAGTAAGATTTATGTGTATCCCATGATGTACAATACGAATGAAATACAATATGTATCAATATTATTGTAACAGAAATAAGAAGTAACAAACCCACTGCTCGCACAACGGGCGACTTCCCTGCCTAGGTTGCCAGCTCACAAAGTGAAGGTCACGAGTTCAATACCCAGGGTGTGCTTCTCGCTTCGGCATCCCCGTTGTGCCCATAGAAAACTCACTGCTACCACCACAATCTTCCCGTGATGACTGTCGACGTAGAAGAGAAATCTAATTCAGGGTTGTTTTCTGTCTTCGGCATCTGAAACATGAGCACTGAGTTCTAAGCAATTTAGAGAGAAACAATAAGTGAGATAATTACGGGAATAGTCCAGAAGGTCTCAGTTATTAGCAGAATCATGCCTCTCATTGGATATGAAAAGTGGCCGAAATGACGTTTTTACCTTTTTACTAAAAGAAAATGACAAGCTCCAATTAGGCAGACACTACCTATCGTATAAAGGTTGAGGTTTGTATGTTTTGCGTCCATGTTTTGGATGCTCCTGCATCCCGTGCAAACACTGGAAGATCAAATGGGTTTCGTTTTCTCCTAAAGGGTTAAGTATACTTGTCTGGTTTCGGTTTGCCTGGAACATAGGAACCCAACCATCTCGAGGCCGGTTTCAGTTTTGAAACCGCCCCAACACCATTAGTGTCAGTTTCAAACTTTTTTCGAAATACAAGAGCAATGTATTCTCTGAGAGTTGAACATCCCACCAGTTGCAATGGTGGGGAGTGTCTTGTGGTTCAGCTAACTATCTATTTGTGATAAAAAATTTAGAAAAATATTTAAAGCTTTTGTTTTTTAAATACAAGAGAAATATGTCCTCTAAGAGTCCAATTCCCTATAACGACAATGGTGAGAGTGTTCTATCGTTAACTAATAATATGGTTGTGATAAGAGATTTTTGAACAAGTATTTAAAGCATAATAGTAGTTTGGAACTGACAGTTTCAGTTTCGAAAATCATGAACCGAACCAAACTAAGAGATCCTCAGTTCCACTTACGATTTCAGGACACATTCGGCCGAAACTGGCGTAGGCATAAGTGTTACTTCTGTGTGTAGGCCCTGATCTCATTTCTGTATGAACAAAAAAATTTATGGTTTGTATACTCTTTCCATGAGGGAACATAAATTGATCTGTCAACCAAGACAAAAATCAAGCCTTCCACAAGAAGTGAGTTCAACCATACAAAATTTCAGTCCGGTCTTCGTTGTGCTTGATCAGTGCAGTATGAGGATTCAACTCTAGAGAAAGTGAGAATATATTTTATTATTTCCTTTCAATATATTTAAAACTCTTCCTCTCTCTTTTTTTTACAGATTCTACTTTCTAATATCTCGGGTCCGCTCACAACATTTTTATCTATGATTTTCTCCAAACCTTCAGACCACCTAAAGCTTGTTTCTTTCATTTTGTCTTATTAGAACTACGTCAACTGTTTCTTTCACAATCTCCACCTTTCTTCTTATGTGATCACACATCGAACTCAACATCTTTGGTCTTGTTCATGCACAACCCATTATTTTCAGGTTGTTAGGGTCAACCCAATACTTGCTTAGTGTTTATTTGGCAAAAAGATCTGGAACGAGGATGAAACCGTCATTCACGAAGAAAGTGTGCCACTTCTCAAGTTTGCAAAGCATAAACAATGGAATTTGCAAAACGTGATAATGTATCGTCTTTCCTGTTCATATCTAATACCTTGGGGACCTTCCCGCAAATATCTTAGGCTATAAGTGCGTGGCTAACAGAGTGATGCAGTTGCTGATTTTGCTCTCTGCGCTCTTGTAGAAGAGGAAGGAGAAATCCCATCATCCGAACATGGTACTGAAATCGTTCGTCGATGTCGATCCCGAATCTCATTTCCCGCTGGAAAACCTACCGTTCGGCGTCTTCAAGCCCGCCGACGCCGACCAACCTCGCCCTGGCGTCGCCATCGGCGACTTCGTCCTAGACCTCTCGGTGATCGCTGCCGCTGGACTCTTCTCGGGCCCTATACTCTGTGGGAACTCCAAATGTTTCTCTGAGGTCTTTCTCTCTCTCACTTTCACTGTGCTTTTTGGTTGGGTGTTCGAGGAGTCGACGTAGTTGTTTTGGTGATCAGATGGTTTTCTTTCGATGTTTCTTTCCCTTTTCGATTTGTTTGCTTTTTAGGTAAATAATGCGATCTGGGATTAGTTTTATGTGAGCATGAATAGAAAAAACTCGTTCAAGAGTTTTATAAGTTGTTTCTTACAGTATGGTAAATTCGACTATTCAGCTACATATTTCAGTTGCATAAAGTCTTCAAACTAGCTTCTTCACATGCTTTCATTTGCATAAGACGAAAACTCTTCGCGGGGGGGTGTGACTATCCAGGAAAGGCTTATTTCCTCGTGAAAAAGGAAAGTGGCATTTGAGGGAACGTCTCAACTAACTATCCGCGACCATCCAACTAGTGCTTTTAGGATTTTTAGTTTGTCCACGAGCAAGTTCAGACATGACAATTCACAATAATATTTGTTTGCAAGCATATGCTATAATTGTAGAAAATTAACTACCCGCTACAAGGGTTTCTGGGTTTGATCAAAGTTGAGATTTGAGAAAGTAATGAGAGCGTCATTAGTAGGAGTACCGGGGGGCAGTCTGACTCTGCTTATCGCTAAGATTCTGATAGTTTTAGGTTAAACGGCAAAACGTAAGGAGATTTTACTCCATGCGATCGGAATGAAATGTACCCTACTGGTTTTACAAGCTTTCGGGCAATAGGTCCGCTTCACCTTTTCTGATTGATGATGGTTCAGACTTATTTACTGCCATTCAACCTGTCAAAAGTTTGATGATTTCGTTGTTTTTCCCGTATTTCTTCTTTTGTTAGACTCTGTTGCTAATTTATTGTGAAATTACCAGCCATCTCTCAATACGTTTCTGTCTTTGGGAAGGCCAGCATGGAAAGAAGCACGTGCAACTATCCAAAATTTATTATCAGGTACTGTACGACTTCATACCAGACTAGATGAACGTTATATACTTGCATGCAGAGTAGATTAGCTCTAGGTATGTTTCTTTTTTTTCTTCAGCATCAAGTAATTCCATCACCCAATGGAGAAGGTAAAAGCTATTCCTGGGTGCTATTAAATAAGTGTTTCCACAATGAAACATTTAAAATAGGCGTAGATTTCAGAAAGTTGTAGTATTTGTATTAATTTTGAAAACATTTGTGCTATCTGCAACAAGTGTGCTTGTGTGTGTGCGTGATATTTTAGATCACTGATGCTCCTATCTAGGACTTCTCTCTTTGCTCAAGCGTGTTTGTCCTTCCTCTCAACTTCTGTCCTTTTCCACCTTGTGAAACTATTGAGATACAAGATGCAGTCCGTGAAATTTATTTCAAACAAGAGCTTGCTGATATCCCTAAGGTTGTATTGATGGAAATGATCTGAGAAGAAGCACAAGAAGTGTAAGAAGCAAGGATTGTTTACCTTTATGTGAAGTTTTTTTTGTACCAATATCTTTATATGAAGTCTGTGTGAAACAAGAAATTACTTTCATGAATTTGGGAAACAATTGAAGATGGTTTTTGTAAAACATGATAGCCAAAGTTGCTAATGATGCCTATTATGATGCCTACTTTAGTGAAGAATAATTACTCTCTTTGTAAGACATTTTCTACCATGAAAGTACTCAGAGACATAAAGTGTCACTCTTGCTTTTTCCATTGCACAGATGTAAAATGAGGTCCTATTCACCCATGGATGGTCTATGTTTATCTATCAAGCACATACAGAAAAATGTGGAGTGAAAATAGTTACAATATTCACTATTTATTGATACTTTAATAATTACTAAATGCAAAATGGTGCACCTGGAAGAACACTTGAGAATGCATAATAGATGTTCTTGTAGTTAGGGAAAACGTGTTTACATTATTGGTTGTCTTACCCTCTTTGTCTTTGCTGAAATGGAAAACTCTGTTTTCTAATAACCATGAGAAGACCACTTGACTGTCCTGTAACAAGCTCATATTTTGAAAGCCTCTTTATCCTGTTTAATCATGAAAAGAAGCATTTTAGAAGGGACAAGGACCTCAATAAAGTTGTCACTAGACATACTTCAAGTAGCTGGTCTTTTTTATTAGGAGATAACATAAGAAATCGGAAATGTTTGACTGCCCTAGTGCTACAAGGTGGTGGGAGGAAATTGCGAACAGCAAACTGTTTAATTGTTGGTGCTTTAATTGTGCAGATGTAACAATTCAGATCATTCTAGTTTTTTCATAGTTATGAACTTATAAAACTCCACTTTTTCTTAGCGCAGCTGATGAACCAATACTACGAGACAATCATATCTTGAGAAAGAAAGCACTTTTACCTAGGGTATGGCTTTTCAGTTTTAGGTACTGGTTTTCAGCATTGTATCTTACCTCTGTTTTTGCATAATCATGTCCATTGATGCCTTGCAATGTTAAGCTCCAAGGTTCAAATATGACTATTGAGGTGGATACAGCTATGTCATACTTAATAAATCTACTCTCATGGAGGTCTCGATTTGGAATACACTGGAGGTGTGTATCTCGTAGGCAAATCTGTGTCTGTGTGATGCAGGGACTGTACTCATGAACAACCTTTTCCTTTTTTATTTTCATAAATTGTAGAGAAACCAATCCCTGTAGGCTTTCAAGCTAGAGCAGTAGTTAATATTTGTTGCTTTCCCATCCAACCATGACGTTTGGTACCACCATTAGAGTGTCGCGTCTCTCCCTTGATGAATTCCCCTTATGATGTCAGTTAAGGACTTTCTGGTTAAGAGATTAAAGGTTCTTTTCTGATAAGTTTCTTTTGGAAATTAAGGAACAAGAAAGTGTTTGAGGGGAACACGTTACAAACTGCACACTGGTGCATTCTGATTGTAATGGAGGATGGAGAATAGTAGTATCCCTGGATACTGGGTGGTGATGGTGGAGGTGTGGGGTATCAAGAAAAGGCTTTGATGAAAATTCATCGGAAGACGTGGCTAATCTACATCTGTTTAGGCTTCACCTTGCAATGGTTACTGTTATAATAGAATTCCTTTTCCAGTGTTTTCCCTGAGTACTTCAGTACCCTTCAAATACGTCAGTACCTTTGATCTTGGATATGTCAATACCTTTGATCTTGGATATGAAGTTGTCTCAAGGAGGCATATATTTCTTTAATATGCTAATGACTGCAGAAACAATTACACACAAAGCAAATAATGAAAAACAATCACTCATATCATGAAAAATCAAAGTTACAAAGGGTTGAGGGTTGACACCACGTCCTTGGCAGTCGTCCCCTCTCTCTCCTCTCTTTCACGTTTTTTATTAGGGTGTAGGGTTTTTCTCTTTATAGTGGTTTCTAACTTGAATTCCTAATATGCCCCTACTAAGTAAAAGTTACACCATGGAGCTCCTATCGGATTAGATATGGATCTAATAGGAGCAGAGATTCGGTTATTCCTTTTCCTTCAACATGCTCCCTAAGTTGGGACCAGAATACTGATAACTCCCAACATGTCCAAAGTTCTCACTCCCAACATGTCCAAAGTTCTCTTCAAGCAGCAAGCTGTAACATGCTTAGTCAATATTGAAGAAAATAATCTCATTTATTAATATAAAGAAACTTACATAAATCGTCAGATTGGAGGCATTCCTCCACTTGCAGCAGTCCTCTGTTACCTGCTAATCCTAACCCTAATCTACTTATATATAGATTATCTAACTTGAATGACTATATTACTCCTAATTAATATTAAGCCTAACTAAACAACCACCACTTACACTAAACCTTACGACAATTACATAATGACTCTAGACATAATACAAAATCAGAACAGGTTATAACACTCTCCCTCAAGTTGGGTGAAAGATATTGAGAATGCCCAACTTGGATAATGTTTCCTTGAGTTGTCTGTTGGTAGTAGCCTTAGTCAAGAAATCAGCTCTCTGTTTTGCAGATTGAACATATTTGAACTTGAATTCTTGTCTAGATATCTTCTCTCGGATGAAGTGACAGTCAATTTCTATATGTTTGGTTCTTTCATGATATATAAGATTTGAAGCCAACTGAATTGCTGCACTGCTATCACAATATAATAGAATAGGTCGAATATGAGTAAATCCAAGTTCACTTATGAATGAAGATACCCATTTTCTTTCACACATGGCTTGAGCAATTGCTCTGTATTCTGTTTCAGTTGTAGATCGGGCAACAACTGTCTGTTTTTTTGCTCTTTCACGAAATAATATTACCACCAAGTAGTGTTACATATCCGGTAGTAGATTTGCGGTCATCTTGAGATCCAGCCCAGTCTGCATCAGAATAAATTTCAATATCAAGATTGGAAGACTTGGAATAAAGTAGACCCATTCTTGATGTTGATTTGAGATATCTTAGAATTTTGTACACTGCCTCCATATGATTCTTGGTAGGAGAATGCATGTATTTGCTAACAATTCCAACTGCATAAGTGATATCTGGTCGAGTGCTTCAAATCCTGTATATCATGAAAGAAAACATGTGTAGACCCATTCTTGATATTGGCTTCACTATCACCACTGAACAATTTCTGATTTACTTCCATAGGAGTATCACTTAGTTTGCAATCTAGCATGTGTGTTTCTGTAAGAAGATCCATCGTATATTTCCGTTAAGTCAGGAAGATGCCTCGGGAGGAATACAACACCTCTATCCCCAAGAAATAGTGAAATCTGCCCAAATCTTTGAGGTCAAATAATCTATGAAGATTCCTTTTTAAACTGGATATTTCTTTAAGATCATCTCCGGTGACAATGATGTCATCGACATAAACAGCAAGAATAGATACTTTTGTGCCTTTCTTAAAGAAAATTGTATGATCATTCAAATTTTTGTGATATCCCAAACTGCATACTGCCGTACTGAATTTCTCAAACCAGGCTCTTGGAGACTGTTTTAACCCATAAATAACTTTATTTAGTTTACACACTCTATTATTAGATGTTTTGATATCCATGCCTGGAGGTAGTTCCATGTATACCTCTTCATTTAAGTCTCCCTGTAAGAAGGCATTTTTCACATCTAGTTGCCATAGGTCCCACTTCAAATTCGCAGCCATACTCAAAAGTATTCGGATAGAAGTAAGTTTAGCCACAGGTGCGAATGTTTCTGTATAGTCAATACCATACAACTGACTATATCCTTTTGCAACTAACCTTGCTTTATATCTTTCAATAGTTCCATCTGCCTTATATTTAATAGTAAATATCCACTTGCATCCAACAATATTCCTGTCACGGGGTAGCTGCGTGATAGTCCATGTATTATTCTTCTCGGGAGCATTCAGTTCCTCTTCAATTGCAACTTTCCATAATAGACATTTGATTGCTTCTTTAAACTTTGAAGGTACTTTGTGTTGCTCAACATTCATAACAAAGTTTTGATAATTCTTAGAAGTATTAGCATATGTGATAAAATTAGTAATAGGATATTGTGCACAAGTGCGTTTACCTTTCCGAATAGCAATAGTAATTTCCATGTCTTCTTCCACTTCCACTTGAGGATCTGACTCAGGGGAAATATCTTTGGTCTCTTGATCTCGAACAGGTTCTTCTTGAGGGTAAATGATCTACCTTTATCCTCTTTTATACACCACCATTTTCTTTGGTTCTCCTGCCTTTTCTGCATTATCTTCAACCTCACTCGGTATTAGAGGAAGCACACATGGCGTATTATGCTGAGGTGTAATTGGCTTCCCCTGGGAAGAATAATAAAGAGTTGATTCTGAGAAGGTTACATTCATGGATACGTGTAATTTCTTAAGAAGGGGATCATGGCATTTATAGCCCTTTTGAGAATTGGAATAACCAAAAAAGATACCCTTTACAGATCTATGATCTAGTTTATCACGATTTGGAAGGTAAATATGTACAAAGCATGAACAACCAAAGATACGTGGGACTATATGAAAAGGTTTTGATTTATTATCGAGACATTTTCATTAGACTTTCACCCTTGAGAATATTACTAGGCATCCTATTGATCAAATATACTACAGTAAGAACTACTTCTCCCCAATAGAACTTAGGAACAATGTTTTGGAGTAATAGGGTTCTAGCTACATCCAGAATATGACGATTCTTTCTTTCAGCAACACCATTCTGTTGAGGAGTATAGGAACAAGAAGTTTGATGAACAATCCCGTGGGTGTGTAGGTATTCTTGCAACTATCTGCTAGTGTATTCTCCACCATTATCAGAATGTAGAATTTTTAGAAGTATTGAATTGAGTAAGAATAAATTTGTGCACAATGGGAAAAATAGTAGAAACATCAGATTTCGATTTTATTAAATAAACGATTGTAAGACATGTATAATCATCAATAAAGGACACAAAGCATTTCTGACCAAACACTGAAGTAACAGGACTTGGACCCGATATATCTGAATAAAGAAGTTCAAAAGGTTGGGATCTCCTAGAATCACTTAAAGGATAAGAGGCTCTTTGGTGTTTCTCGAGCTGACAAGCATCAGATTCAAAATATGATTTATTGGACTCTACTTTAAGGTGAGGCAGAACATATTGAATTTTTTACACAGGTAGATGACCCAGATGACAATGCCAAAGGTGAATATCTGCATCTTTAATTGTTGAAGTTGAAGCACTATAAGAAGAAGTATGCTGAAATTTATCTTCAAGAATGTATAAGCCCCTTTGTAGTCTACTATGACCAAAGATTTTCCCCGTCTTCATATCCTGAAATACACAACCAGTAGAATCAAAGGTTATACTGCAGTTCATAGAAAGCAGGTTTATAGGGAAACTTAGAACATGATAGACTGATTTTAATTCTGAAAACAATGTAGGTACACTTTCCTGTCCTATCATA
The DNA here is from genome assembly GCA_036023115.1 of Brasenia schreberi. Lineage (NCBI taxonomy): Eukaryota > Viridiplantae > Streptophyta > Magnoliopsida > Nymphaeales > Cabombaceae > Brasenia > Brasenia schreberi. Next base: position 11,278,730 of record JAYKKT010000071.1, on the reverse strand, counting down.
TAAGTGTACGAACCATCTCCCAATTTAATTGGTTCCCATTTTTTAAAAGATCTGTACTCTGAAAAGTATGATGATTTTCCTACCATGTGATCTGTTGCACCTGAATCAATTATCCAAGTTCTAGAATTAGAATAAGAAAAGTTGTTACCCTTTGCAGTATGAGTCGCCTGTGCTACTGTAGCCTGAGAAGTCGATGGTAGAGATTGTGTTGATAATTTTGTTTCTATACCCTCTATCATTTTAATAATCTCTTGAATTCCATCTGTACTTGGTGTTGGATTTTCTGCAGCATTAACAGAATAGTTTCGATTTCTATAATATTCAGGTCTGCCATGTAATTCTCAATAATTTTCTCTAGAATGCCTTGATTTGTCGTAATGAGAACATACAAGTCTTTCCCTTTCATCAGAGTGAAATCTGCCACGTCAACATCCACGATTTTGTTGACCACCCCTTCCATGATAAATTGGATTCTCTCCTCTTGTTTGAAGTGCATGTTGATCTGTAACAGGATTTTTATCCTTCTCGAGGTTTCTGCGATCTTCTTCTCTGATTAATAGTGAGTATACTATCCCCAATGAAAGAAGCTCTTCTCTGCCCAATATATTGAGTTTTATTGACTCAAATTCTGAGTTGACACCCCACAACAAGTCAAATACTTTCTTCTTTTCAATTTCAACATTTTTTTCAATTTGACAAGCGGAACACTTTATGCTCGTATAATAAAGAAGTTCATCCCAGAGTCCTCGTAGATTTGCATAGTATTCACTTATGTAACGATTTCCTCATTTACATTTCCTGATTCTTTCCAAAATTTTATATTCCTTCGCCACATTTTTTTTTGGAATATGCATCAGACACAACACACCAAATTTCATGTGTAGATTCAAGAAACATAAACGTTTTTGCAATAGATGGAATCATTAATTGAAGTAACCAGGATGATATTAATGCATCTTGTCTTCTCCAAATAGGGTATTGTGTATCATAAATATCTGGGATAGGTGTTTGACCCGTTAGGTGAGCCCATCTCCCCCTAGATATAACAACCAGTTCCACAGATCGAGACCACTCCAACTAATTTCTGTCATCTAATTTAGTTGTAGTAATCTGAAAATTCTCTGATTTTTCATTGATGACATGTTTTGGCATCATGAAAGGAATTTTAACCCTTTTTCCTTTACATGCCATATATGTATTTTCTTGAATTCGAATTTGTAAGGATCAGATATAAAGTGTAATCTGATTCAATGATAAAGTGAACGATACCAAATCTTAAATGTCGGCCAAAATATATCCTTCAACTAAATCACAAGAACAAGCACAAGTAGAAATCGGCTGGACTAAACTGAATCCTTCAAGAAAAAAAACTGCAAATAGGCTGTGGGCTGAATCTGCACACTATTTAGAATTTTGTACGCAAAGATTAGTCTGATAAATATTCTCACGATTTAGAAATCTGCAAACAGCACACGATTTTGGATTTCTGCACGCAAAGATATTCTCCGAATCACAGTATCAAAACTCAAAAGCAGGTGCCGAGAGCATTCAGGCTAGGTCTTAACAAATAGGCTATAGCATGCCCTTGTAGTGGATCGCACCTTAAGACATATGGTTCAGGCAAACGTCAGATAAGAGACTCTTCACATAAATCGGCAGGGCTGGTTATTGATGGTTGCTGTCCTGCAAATTTCTTAATAGAAATAATAAACTTTTCAACGATGATTTCTGCCTAAGTTTTTCCCAGAACCTTTAATCGCTGCTCCAAGTAAAAAACTTCCCTTTTTCAAGAGACAAATCGCTAATTATTAACAAAGAAACTTCATTAATCAAATAAGAATTACACTTACAAAGTACAACAGATTGGAGATATTCCTCCAATTTGCCCATCTGCCCAGGGACAGAAATCGGCATCCATTGTGCAGTCGCCCACCTTTTTCTTTTTTTTTAAGTAACCCTAATCACTACTACTTATACTACCCTCTCTAACTTGAATTCCTAAACTACCCCTGATTAGTACTAATTATCACTAAACAAACATAACACAGAATTACACTTAAAAACAATATCCTCTAACACTCCCCCTCAAGTTGGGTGAAGGATGTTTATAACACCGAACTTTGATAAAGTCTCCTTTAGTTGTCTGCTGGTAGTAGCTTTGGTTAGGAAATCAGCTCTCTGTTTGATTGATTGAACATACTCCAACTGGAATTCGTGATTGGTTATTTTCTCTCTGATGAAGTGACAGTCAATCTCTATATGTTTTGTTCTTTCATGATACACTGGATTAGAAGCCATCTCAATTGCTACACTACCATTATAATATAATGGTATAGAATGAGTAGATGGAAATCCCAGTTCACTGAACAATGATGATACCCACTTTCCTTCACACATAGCTTGTGCTATGGCCTTGTATTCTGCTTCTACTGTAGATCTGGCAACCACTGTCTGTTTTTTACTCTTCCAAGATACAATATTACCGTCGAGTAATGTAACATAACCTTTAGTTGATTTTCGATCATCACGTGAACCTGCCCAGTCAGCATCAGAATAAAGTTAAATGTGCAAATTAGATGATTTAGTGTAAAGTAAACTCATTCCTGATGTCAACTTTAGATATCGAAGAATTCTATACACTGCATCCATATGATTATTGGTAGGGGAATGCATATATCTGCTCACAATACCAACTGCATAAGTAATATCTGGACGAGTAATAGTCAAATATATGAGCTTGCCTACCAACTTCTGATATTTGTGAATGTCTTTGAATTCTTCACTATCACCACTGAATAATTTCTGATTTACTTCTATAGGGGTGTCACTTAGTTTACATTCTAGCATATGTGTTTCTTCAAGAAGATCCATTAAATATTTTCGTTGAGTTAAGAAAATACGTTGGAATAGAGAACTTCTATGCCCAAAAAATAGTGCAATCGACCCAAATCTTTAAGGTCAAATAATCTGTGAAGATTTACTGTTAACTTGGATATTTCTTCAAAGTCATCTCCTATGACAATTATGTCATCAACATAAACAGCAAGAATAGAAATTTTTGTTCTTTTCTTGAAGAAAATAGTATGATCATTAAGACTTCTGCTGTATCCCAGGCTACACACTGCCTTGCTAAATTTATCAAACAAAGCTCTTGGAGACTGTTTCATCCCATAAATTGCTTTGATGAGTTTGCACACTCTATTAGTAGACACTTTTATATTCATTCCTGGTGGTAGATCCATGTAGACCTCTTTATTTAAGTCTCCTTGTAGGAAAGCATTTTTAATATCTAGTTGCCATAGATCCCATCCCAAATTTGCTGCCATACTGAGAAGTATTCTTATTGAAGTGAGTTTTGCCACAGGTGCAAAAGTTTTCGTATAATCAATTCCATATGATTGACTGTATTCTTTAGCAACCAATCTTGCTTTATATCTCTCTACAGTTCCATTTGCCTTATATTTAATAGTAAATACCCACTTGCATCCAACAATATTCCTATTGGGAGGTAGCTGTGTGATGGTCCAAGTATTGCTGTTGACAAGAGCATTGAGTTCTTCTTCAATTGCAGCTTTCTATAAAGGACACTTTATTGCTTCTTAAAATTTCAAAGGAATCTTATGTTTCTCGGCATTCATAACAAAGGTCTGGTAACTCTGAGAAGTGTTGGCATATGAAACATAATTAGAAATTGGATATAGTGTATATGTACGCTTACCTTTGCGGACAACAATAGGAATCTCAAGATCACTGTTCACTTGCACTTGAGGATCTGATTTAGGAGAATTATCTTTAACACATGGTTCTTCTTGAGAGTACACATCTTCCGTTGTCCTTTCTTGTATGTCAGAATCTCTTTCGATTGCTATGTTTTCTCACTCTGATGGTACTCCCCTCACTAGGAACTAGTGGAAGGACATGATGGAGTGGTAGTAGATTCCATGAGAGGAGAATAATAAGGAGTAAGTTCAAAGAAAGTAACATCCATGGAAACATAGAGTTTCTTAAGCAATGGGTCATAGCATTTGTATCCCTTTTAAGATGTCGAATAGCCAAGAAAGATACATTTATTGGACTTGGCATTGAGTTTATCACGATTGAGAATATGGATATGTACAAAGTAGGTGCATCCAAAAATACGAGGAACTAGATAAAATGGTTTGGATGTTTTATCAAGAGTATGAAGATGACTCTGAATGATATTACTGGGCATTCTATTTATAAGGTAAATTACAGTAAGGACAACATCTCCCTAATAGAATTTTGGAACATTGCTTTGAAGGAGAAGAGTTCTGGCTACTTCCATAATATGACGATTCTTCCGTTCAACAATACCATTCTGCTGAGGTGTATAAGGACATGTAGTCTGATGAACTATTCCCTGTGCTTGTAAATAAGTTTCTAACTGAGTCTCAATATATTCTCCTCCATTATCGGACCGAAGAATTTTAACAGAAGCATTGAATTGAGTACAAATAAATTTATGCACAGTTGGAAAAATAGAGGAAACCTCATACTTTGTTTTCATTAAGTAAGCGATGGTAAGACGAATTCAATCATCAATGAAGGAGACAAAATACTTATGACCAAACAAAGAGTTGACTGGAATGGGACCCCATACATCAGAGTGAATAAGTTCAAAAGGTTGAGATCTTCGAGAATCACTTAAAGGGTAAGATGCCCGTTGGTGTTTCCCAAGTTGACCGACTTCACATTCAAACTGAGATTTATTAGACTGGACTTTAAAATGAGGAATAACATATGAAATTTTAGACACTGGGAGATGACCAAGACGATAATGCCAAAGATGAAGGTCTGCATCTTGAACTGGTGCTGCTGAAACATTGTAAGAGGTTGAAGGCTGAGAATAATCTTCAAGAATGTATAATCCTTTCTGTAGTTTACCATGTCCAAAGATTTTTTCCATCTTTAGATCCTGAAATACACAACTAGTAGGATGAAAAGTTATACAACAATCCAAGGCACGAGTTAAAGAGCTGACTGAGAGAATATTTATTGGAAAACTTGGAACATGATATACTGATGGTAAATCTGAAATACAGGTAGGTACACTTCCCTGTCCAATCATATAAGTGAACGAAACATTTGCCAATTTAATTGGTTTCTGAAATTTAAGAGTCATGCAAACTGAAAAATATGACAACTCTCCTACCATATGATCTGTAGCTCTTGAATCAATTATACAAGTTTTAGAATGAGGAGGAGAGAAATGATTACCCTTTACTGTATGTGTAGCTTGAGCCACTGTAGCTTGGGTAGAGGAAGCAGAGGATTTTGCAGAGAGTCTCTGTTCAAGACCTTCTATTCTTTTTATAATCTCTTGAATACCTTCGGTGCGGGAAGTTGAACTTTCTGCAGAATGAACTGAAGTATTACGATTTCTATAGTAATCTAGCTTACCATGTAATTCCCAACAATGATCTCTGGTATGACGCGATTTGCCACAATGAGAGCAAACAAGCTTTTCTCTGTCCTCTGAATTGTGTCGACCACGGCCACGGCCACGACTCTGGTGTCCCCCTCTCCCACGGAAATTAGAACTGTCTCCTCTTACCTGAAGTGCATGTTGATCTGTACTAATAACATGATTCTTTTCAAGATTCCTACGGTCTTCTTCTCTGATTAATAAGGAGTAAACAGTGTCCAAGGAAGGGAGCTCTTCTCGGCCTAAGATATTCAGTTTTACTGATTCAAATTTTGGATTCACACCCCACAATAAATCAAATACTTTTTCTTTTCAATCTCAGTGTTTCTTTCATTATAACAAGTCGAACACTTGATATTTGTATATTTGAGTAATTCTTCCCAAAGACCTCAGAGATCTGCTTAATATTCACTGATAGACCGATTGACTTGTTTACATTTTCTGATTCTTAAGTATCTCATATTCTTTTGCAACATTTTTCTTTCTGGAATAAGCTTATGCTACTCCACACCAAATCTCATGGGCAAATTCTAAAAACATAAAGGTTTTTACAATTGATGGAATCGTTGACTGTAGCAACCAAGATGATATTAATGCATCTTCTCTTTTTCACGCAGGATAGAGAGTATCTTGAGGCTCTGGAATCGGAGTATGACCCATGAGATGTGCCCATCTCCCCCTTGCTACAATCGCAAGTTCTACAAATCGTGCCCATTCCAAGTAATTTCGACTATCTAATTTACTCGTTATAATATGAAAATTTTCTGTTTTTTCTGATGAATAAAATTGCTCCCCTATATGAGAAGTGCATTCAATACTTTTACCTTTGCTCTTTATTGATCAGAAAACTGAATATTGTCTGAACAATTATAGTCTTGAGATGAAGATACAAAGGATTCAGCTTCTTGATATATATACCAGTCTGATTGTAAGCCAAGAAGTCATTAATATTCCCAAGAATCCTAACGATTACTTGTAGTAGTCCGTGTGATGCAATCCACTATGACGTCTTATAAGTGATATCACCTATGCCAGCATCTTCTATGCTCTTCTGCAGGGGTGAGTCGGCTCCTTTCCTTTCACAATAAGTCACAAGAATTTTCTTCATCAACTCACGAGGCCTTCTCTTCAGGGACTCTAAGTAATGGCAGCGTGCAGTTGGTCCAGAAGGCTTTCTCAGATGACTGACAGCGAGAAGCTAAGTTTCTTGAGATGGCTTGTAGGTCACTAGTTGTATTAAGCAATTTACAACGAATGATCCCCTTGATTTGAACAATAGTCAACGCACGATTTGATTAATAGATCAATAAGTAACACCCGATTTTCCCTAATCATGAAAATTAGATTTTCAATGCTAAAGTCAAATCTTCAAGGATGAATCGATGGCTGAATCACTTTGATTGAAGTACCCAATATCAATTTCTTTCATATGCACTTCTGAAATACACTTTTTTACTGATTTTCTTCAATCATATCATAAAAAAACACGCCATATAGGCTCTGATACCATATTAACAAAGAAACTTCATTAATCAAATAAGAATTACACTTACAAAGTACAACAGATTGGAGATATTCCTCCAATCTGCCCAAGGACAAAAATCGGCATCCACTGTGCAGTCGCCCACCTTTTTCTTTTTTTTGAAGTAACCCTAATCACTACTACTTATACTACCCTATCTAACTTGAATTCCTAAACTACCCCTGATTAGTACTAATTATCACTAAACAAAACGACATCCTCTAACACTGATTAACTCGCCTTTTAGGCTCTGATACCATGAAGAAAATAATCTCATTCATTAATATAAATAAACTTACATACCCCAAAAACGCAGGTAGCCTCCACTTGTAGTCGTTCTATGTTACTTGCTAATCCTAACCCTAATCTACTATTATATAGATTATCTAACTTGAATGACTATATTACCCCTAATTAATATTAAGTCTAACTAAACAACCACCACTTACACTAAACCTTACGATAATTACATAATGACTCTAGACATAATACAAAATCAGAACATGTTATAACAAATATATCAGCTAATTGTTGTTCTGACTGCACATGTGTAAGATAAAAAATCCCTCTAGATAATTTCTCTCAAATAAAATGATAGTCGACTTCAATATGGTTGGTTCTTTCATGAAATACAGGGTTAGATGCAACCTGAGGAGGTGGAGGAACTGTTTTAGCGTAAGGATCTTGATTCAAGATATCATCTTGCTTCTTCATTATGACTTTCCTTTCTCTTCTAGAATAAGTTTTCTATTCAACTCCTTTTTGCGGCATGTTTTCTTGAATGTTCACCTCATTTGTTAGAACTTCACCTGAAGGTATGATCGGCAACACTATAGGAGAATGACTACTGATTGATTGGTTGTCCTTGTTCTAATAAAATGGAACTTCCTCATGAAATGTCACATCCATGGTAACATAACATCTTCTATTATTTGTGTCATAACATTTGTATCCTTTATGGGTAGAAGAATAACAAAAAAAATACATTTAATTACTCTAGTATCAAGTTTGTCTCTAGTATTTTTATATACATGTACAAAACAAGTGCAGGCAAAGATTTTCAAAAGAACATGAAATTATTTTTGATTTGGACATAAAAGGTGAAATGGAGAATTTCCATTAACCAACAACACTAGGCATATGATTTATAAGATAAACAACAGTTAATACAACTTCTCCCCAAAAGAATTTTGGCACGTTATATATCCAACCAACAATGTTCGTGCCACTTCCAAAATATGTCTATTCTTTCTTTCAGAAAATCCGTTCTGCTGTGGAGAATATGAGCATGAAGTTTGATATAAATACCTTTACTAAGGAAGAATGTTTTCAAAGAGTTACTTGTATACTCTCCCCCAGTGTATAGTTTTTATGAGCAGTTGAAACTGTGTAGGAATAAATTTACAATACGTTGGCAGAATATTTATAACTTCATCTCTAAATCTCATGAGATAAACCATAATACATATGGTACAATCATCTATAAATGAAACAAAGTATTTATATCCATGAAAAGCAGTAATAGAGCGTGGTCCCCAAATATATGAATGCACAATCTCAAAGGGTTTTAAAGATCGAGTTTTATTGATAGGAAATGAGGCACAATGATGTTTTGCCCTCTGACAAGTTTCACGTCTTAAAATAAAATCATTACCATTTTTAAATTCTGGTAACAAAATTCTGATTGAGTGGTAAATATCCCAATCGTTGGTGCCACAAAGTAAGATTTGTTTATGTTTTTTTTTAATAAGAGCCAACCCATCTCGAATGATGCAGTCTCGTAGAAGTACAATCATCTCTTCATGCTACCCTGATCAAAGATTCTCCCCGTCTTCAGTCCTTAAAGACATAATGAGTAGCATCAAAGATCACTGAATAATGTAAATCTCTAGTAAATGCATTTATAGAAAGTAAATTGACTGTGGTAGGAACACGTAGGACATTATGAAGAACTCCTAGAGATGTAACTGTACTTCATTTCCCAATAATAGTATTATTAGACCAATCAACCATCTTGATTCCAATATTTTTCTGGATTGGGTAGTAGTCTTGAAAAAATGAGTCGGTTTCCACTATATGATCTCTGACACCTAAATCAATAACCCAAACTCTGAAATTAGACATAGGATGATTACCCGTCGTCATAAAAGAGAATGAATATGCCATGGTAGCATGGGAATCTGTGGTGGAAGATGTGGAGGCCTTCTGAGATTTTGCAAGTAAAGACTCTAACTCATCTATCCTCTTTTGCATTTCAGTCATTGAGTTCTGACCACCCTCTATTGTACTCTTCTCATATTGGTCACTAAAGAGAGCTCTAGTTGGATGATTTTGATTATATGTTGGTCGATCAATGAATTGTCAACAGGTTTCATGTGTATGTCTTGTTCTTCCATAATGGGTGGATGAAAGATTATCTTTATCGTTTGATGACTGTGAATTCTTCCTCTTCCTCTTCTATATCCTCCTCTACCTTTAAACCAAGAGGTAAAATTTTGATTCCTTTCTACGAAAGTTGTAGTTTCAGAATTGTTGATTTTTCCTCCGTACTGACGATATTATTCTTTAAAGCTTAATAATCAAATGAGATACCTCATAGTAAGTCTAAGGCTTTCCTTTCTTCAAATTCTTCATGTCTTTTCTTGATGCAATTTTGACATTTGGTCTTAAAATAAATTGATAACTCTTCCCACAATCCACGAAGTTAATATTCGGGCGCCTTGTCTGCATTTCCTAACTCTTTTAATGATTCATACCAGTATTGTCTGACACATATCGTATCGTGTATCACTAGGATCCACGATACGGGCATATCGTATCGTATCGCATCGCTCGTATCGTACTTTAATATTAAAATAATGCAAAAATTAATTTAAAAAATCAAGAAAAATTAGTAAAAATCCGAAAAAAATCAAGAAAAATCTGAAAAAATCTGGTAATTGCTTTAAATTTATATAATGCAAAGTTTAGTACAGATTGAGAATTCAACATTGAACTATTGCATCCAGATTTACATATTTTGAATAAAAAAAATGAAATGCATTTACATTTTACAAATTATAATCAGGATCATCAACTAAATAATTTTCATCTTCTCCTTGCTGGAGATCCTCATCATCATCAACAACAACACCTTCTGCTTATCAAATTCTTCATCTCCTTGATATTGTTGTTGCGCTCCTTCTAAATTAATCCATGCAATGCCTTCTTTAGTTATGAGAGCATTTTTTTCACTGTCTTCTATAATCCAATCTTCTAATATATCAAAATTATCCAAACTTATTGGATCAAATTGACTTTCTTATCTATTTACTTTTTTTAATTGCCTACAACAAACAAAGATAAACAATTAGTAAATAATATTAACAATTGAAATGAAACAATTTATTGAATTGAACATTTAAGTAATACAACATTACCTTTCACGAAGATGTATGTTACAACGAATAAAAACTAAATAATTTAGTTCTTATGTTCTAACCTGTTGCGCTTTTTTGTATGGATGTGTTCAAAGATACTCCAATTCCTTTCACAACCCGTTGCACTATAAGTTTGGCTCAGGACTCTTACTGTAAAATCTCTAAGGTTCGGACAATTAATTCCAAACCTATTCCACCAAACATTTATAGAAAAAGACAATCATTAGAGACATAATCCACATTAATATAAGATGAAACTTAAATATGAAGATAAACAATTTTCCTGAACGCATCGTAGTGCGGTTGCAAATTCCTACAGGCAAACCCATCAAGTGAAGAGCATTATCATAAATCTCCATCTCTCTGCTACGTTCTCATCAGGGACTAATCTATCAATACAATCAATGATGCTTTGATTAACCTCACCGTCCCTTTTTAAAGGTTGCTAAGTACCTGAATGATGGGCTTAGATAATATGTTGCTGCATGAATAGGCTGATGCAATTGTTTATTCCATCTATTATCAATTATTTTCCACATGGGCACATAATCTCTCTTTTTTCCATTAAAATTATTTCTGATGGCTTCTTTTGCCCTATCCATGGCTTCATAAAGGTAGCCCATAGATGATTTCTCCTCGCTGGCAGCCACTCTCAAAATCTTTACTAAAGGATGTGTAATCCTTAACAGTTTAACACATGCATTCCAAAATGTACTCCTGAAGACTGTCTCGAAAATCTCATTCAGCTTTCTATTTCTTCTATTCTGAGAGGCAACTCTGTAAATTGTTGTCACTCATCTGAGGAGAACATTCTCTTCAATGCTTGCTTTTGTCTCACAATACTCTGTACAGATAAGAAGTTTGTTGCAAACTGAGTTGCACCTGTTTGAAGAAGCTCTGCACCTTCTGTATACCTTCTGTATATCTGCTCATCATTCACAAAACAAATGGATAGTTGTAAATGAATTTTGTAATATCTTGGCAATACTCAGTTGCTGCCTTTATTTCATCCATCTCACCAATGTCCTCAAGGATGAGATCTAAATAATGGGTTGCACATGGTGTCCAGTAGAAAGTCCCATAAATATCAGCTAACTCCTTCCCAACTGCTTTGTAGTTAGTTGCATTATCTGTAATCAATTGGACTATATTTTCTACCCCAACCTCTTATATAACTTTATCACATTCTTGTCGTAGAATATCCGCAGTGTCTCTCTTTTGACATATTCAAAGATCTAAAAAACATAAGTCCTTTAGGACAGTAGATAAGAAAGTTTAGTAAGGTCCTTCCTCGCCTATCTGTCCATCCATCTACCATGATAGTGCAACCTGTCTCCTTTCATGACTCTCTCAATGTCGAATAATATTCTTGCACTTCAATGACGGTCTAATCTAAGATCTTTCATCTAAACTTCTGATAGGAGGGCATCTTCTATCCTGGACCGATGTTAGCAATTACATCTGTCATTGCTTGAAAATGAAAACTGTTTGTTACATTGAATGGAATGCATGCATCATAAAACTATCTGCCCACTGTAAGGTCTACCAGATCATGCAACTGTTTTGAAGCCGTAGCAGCACGAATTCCAGGTTGAGCACCAGGTGTAGTAGTAAGAGAAAAAATGAATGTATGCTAGAAGGAGCTCTTCCTCTACTCCTTCCTGAACTTCCTCTTTTACCACCTCCAAAGTCTTCAGCAACCCTCTTTCCCCTGTTAGGTGCTCGTGAACTGCAACTACCAATTTCTGGTCTAGCATCTTAAGGCAAACTATAAGTGAATCCAAATCATGTAGTATTATCATCGTCTTCAAACATCTCCAAATCATCCTTTTGTTATCTCCTTTCCTGTATACTTTCAATCATCTGCAGACATTGCCATTTAATACCTTCTGGCAAACTTTTAACTTTGCCTGTGCATGGAGCAACTTCTTTCCTAGTCCCTGCTAGGTGGTGTTTTAACCTTGAAATTCTATCACTAACCACCCTCTCATAAAATAAACATCTGATCTTTAATCTAGAACCCTCAACTGGTATACCCTACTATCATGCCGGATCATCAGAACGAGAATGGGAGTCTGTAACACCCCTTCGTGCCATCTCAATTGAGTACTTTAATTCAATAAAAAACCTAAAAATAAAAACACTTTTTAAATCGCCAATAGTCAAATAACACTCAAATAGAGTGTCTCCCACTTCATGAATGCAATAAAAATTATATCCACACACTTAATAACTTCATATTTTATCATTAAAAAAAGAAAAATATAAATAAACAAATAAAACAACAAATAAAAAGGAAAAAATAAAGAAAAACACTAAAAATATACCTAAATCCGAGATAAGAGGCTTGCACGGAGATCATAGAGCACGTTTTTGGAGCCTTGAACACCAAGGAGGCGAAGAACGGTTCATAGGGTGCTTGGGGAGGTCTGAAGAGAGAGAGGAAACCCGTAAAAATACGGGTTTGGGTTTGGCCATAAGGGTCCCTGAGCGTATCGTACGTACGATACGGGCGATACGGTGCGATAACCTTTAAATCACGATACACTTAGGTGTACGATACAGTGCGATACGGATAACACTAATTCATACTTCTTGGCTATATTCTTTCATTGTACTTATGCATATTGTACTGGCAACCAGATTTCATGGGCTCTCTAAAAACATGAAAGTGCAACCAATAGAAGGAATCATGAATTGTATTAACCATGCACTTACCAAAACGTTTTCTCTATGCCATCTAAAGTATGTTGAATTAGTACGGTTTAATGCTGAAATCTCTCCTGTAAGATATTCCAATCTTACTCTTGTCAATGGTGTTAAAACTTGCATATTCACTTACCTCAAGTTCAATAGATTATGGTCACTGTAGATAGTTTTTTCAATCCAATGTGATGCTTGTAATTTGAAATGTTTTGCTCTTGTTAATATTGGACATTTGTGCACTTTCCAACATTTTCTCTTTTTCAGCCATGATCGCGCTTCCTTGCTCTAGGTCACGATCTCAAGTTTTCCTTACTTTTCTTTTTCAAATCTTTGTCGGGTGTCATGTACAACTTTTACCTATTTTCTTGATTGTTTCTTGGGTAAACTTCAACCTTTAGGACATAAACACTGTTGCGGACTAACCGTGAAGCTCTAATTATACCATGTAGAAACACTTACACACAAAGCAAATAATGAAAAACAATCACTCATATAATGAAAAATCAAAGTTACAAAGGGTTGAGGGTTGGCACCACATCCTTGGCAGCCGCCCCCTCTCTCGCTCCTTTCTTTCACGTTTTTTATTAGGGTGTAGGGTTTTTCTCTTTATAGTGGTTTTTAACTTGAATTTCTAATATGCCCCTACTAAGTAAAAGTTACACCATGGAGCTCCTATTGGATCAGATATGGGTCCAATAGGAGCATAGATTTGTTTCTTCCTTTTCCTTCAACAATGACATCATATTCATGTTCTAAATTTATGATGGTAAGATGTTTAATTATTGACACTCTTATGCTTGCACCTGTCCTCTTGGTGAATTCCCTGTTTTGCATTGTAGGAGTGTTGACTTTAAGTCCTAATTCCTGGCATGTCGGTCTCCTTAAAGAAGTCTGTCGTATGCTTTCTCTGGGGAGTTACTTTTGCTTTCTGATTTCAGCACTTCAAGCTGAAGGAAATGTTTTAATAATGTCAGATCTTTGATGCTAAGTACTTGCTTCAAGAAATGCTTCAACATTTTAATTTCTATCTCATCATTGCAGTTTCTAGTTGGGTATTGCTATATCATCCAAAATTGATTATAGCTCCACTAATCTCTGAAACCAAGCACCAGATGATTGGGTCAAGTTGTAAATACACTTCTTTAATTTGCATACCACTACTTTTTAAGGTTTTGAAAGAAGAAAATATTTTTCACAAATAGCTGATGCAACACATCAATTGTGAGCAGATAGCGGATACTGATAGAGTAAGAATAAACCAACTAGTGATCAATTATTTCTGTGGCAAACATTTCCTCAATGCTACACACGCAAAAGAGAGCTATTTGTGACATTGTGGAAAGCTTGGGAAAAGAGTAATATGCAGGTAGGGGATTTTTATGAACACTTGTTCATTCATGTGTGAATCCATATATTTTTTCCACTTCTGTGGTTGAAACAAATATACCAAGTTGTCTCACAGAATGGTGACCGTCTTCTCTCCTGAGTTGGCAGTTCTAGTGACGCCTTCATGACATTTGTAGGAGAATTTGCTGTTTTAAACTTCTTGTTCTGGGGAACATTTTCAATAGATGTAATTTTGTTGTTCTTTTTACATTTATTTTTCTTCCAATGTAAGGAAAAATGATCTTATGAAAGATGAAAGACATTAAGATACAATCAATTGTCAAATGGATATATACTTGTCTTGAATGACACTTTGGTTCTTCTTAGACTTACACTCTATGTTATTTTATCGTAGTAACAATGGTCTGTAGCTATTCTGAATTTGGAATCACTTGGTAAGTTAATTGGGATGAGTAACGCTCATAGATTATCTTCTTTTACCAGTGATCACTGTATATTTCTTTCACAGGACCAAGTGAAGATGCTCCTTCCCATTAAAATAGGTGACTACACAGACTTTTTTTCCTCAATGCATCATGCAAAAAATTGTGGAACTATATTCCGTGGACCTGAAAACCCGATTCCTCCTAATTGGTAAGGTTTCAGAAAAGATATATGACTGAGATTTTTGCTGTTATCCTTTTATTGTTTGACTCTGAATGTCTCACTTGTCCTCTGAATTTTAAATAAGTCATCAACATAGTGTATTCATGCACTACCTTTCTAGTCATAATAGTGGAGAGACCTGGGACGAGCATGTGCTCCATCATAGAGGAACGAATCCATTTGGGCAGCCGTTTGCTCTTCTAGCAATAATATAATTAAACTACCAGCTGAAGCCTGGAAGAGAATAATGTAATTGTCCAAGAACAATTTCGCTAATTGTGTGATCGAGTACACCAGACATCTGAAATAGGAAACTCATTTGTGCTTGTTGTCAACAATGAAATGTGCAACCATAAATGTATCTTTTGGATGCGCATTATGCTGCTGATATTCCTATGGTGGTGGTCCCTATCAGCATTCTCTTAATTGATCTCTTGGATGGTGAAAGTTATCAATGCGTCTTCCCTTTTTTGTTCTGCAGTTCTTATTTTCACTACGCATGAATGTACTTTTGTCATGTCTGTTGTATTTATCTTTTTATGTATCTTTCTTGTAATGGTGGAAGATGTTGCCCAGGTTCCATCTTCCAATCGCTTATCATGGAAGAGCATCATCAATTGTGATATCTGGAACAGATATTACTCGGCCAAGGTAAGAATAGCATGTCATATAAGCTGTTCTAAAGCATTTGGGTACCTGTTTACTCGGTGTTGACTCTCTATTTGGTCCAGAGAATCTCTTTTTTTGTTGCATCAAAAGGTCCTTTGGAATGTATTTGCTGTTTGTTCACTCATTATATATTCCGGAAATAGGCTAAACAAGAGCTTGCATCTCTTGGATGAATATATGATTACAATTGAAACAAAGGCATGTCCTGAGATTCTCATGCTCTCTAATCTTTGGTCTTCTTTGATGGGCCTGCTCTAACATTAAGAGTAAAGATGGTTTCTTCAAACCAAGGTTGGTAACTTAATTCAAAGGAGTGGAGCGAACCATTCTTTGCTCTTAGTCAGCAACTTATGTAGGTAATTTTCAAATTGCCACCAAAACTTTTGTCCTAAGTAATATATCTACCAAGTTCTATTTTTTCAATAGGAACCTAGACTTCCAGATTAGTTTAAACAAATCTTTTTATGGTAACTGGCATCAAGCTTGCTCTTCAAAATGACCAATTTGTGCTTTCAAAATAGTTCTCATGGTAACTTTTTCACTCATCTTTGTCTTCACCTGTAAACTTCATAAGTAAATTCCAAGAACCAAGGAGGCAAAGTATGT
This sequence comes from Brasenia schreberi, assembly GCA_036023115.1. Taxonomy (NCBI): domain Eukaryota; kingdom Viridiplantae; phylum Streptophyta; class Magnoliopsida; order Nymphaeales; family Cabombaceae; genus Brasenia; species Brasenia schreberi. The sequence continues at coordinate 11,262,370 of JAYKKT010000071.1, read as the reverse complement.
TCTTTCCCACACTAAGTTTCGCTTGATCTTGTGCCATATTAGCATTTAACCCAAAAAAAATGTAAGATCATGATCTACTTTTTCCTTCTTGCCGTTGTCTGCCTCTTTTGAAGTATTAGCCATCTAACATGTCTTGTCTTCTCACTGCTCTCCTAATGTCCAAACCACCATAAGCATATTTCTCTCATTTTAACTTCTATCGGCATGAAACCGATTGTATGCACCAACCTCTGCCGAAAACTTGGTCGATAAAACATTGTTGGCCTTAACCGATGCTGAAGGCAAAAAGTAACTTTATGCTAGACTTCAATGAATGGTTATTGCAATTCTAAGAGGTAAAGTTATAATTTTTGTCTAAAGCAATATTAAACAGGCAAAATGGTAGTTCTGCTTAAAGGTGATGGATGTTTGGGCCACACAATGAGAAATGTAGAAACTGTGGTATGTATATTAAGTAGCATACCTTGTTTTGAGAAAAAGTAACCCCCTAATCCATTGTCATCAATATGTTTTTATCATACAGTTGTCATAAAAATGATCTTATTTTGAACTTTTTTAATATGAATCTGTCACGTCATCGTTTAAGTAGAAGACGTTTCCTGAAGTGCTAACATCAGCATGTTTCCTGTCAAGGTAAAAAGGTCAACCGTTGCTATTGTTGACTTTTGACTAGTATGCCAACCTCTGCGATTTGTAAGTGTTTTCTTCAGTCTCCCTCCACCAAGTTTGTGTTATGCAAGTATGTGAATCAACCCACACCTTTTTTGTTTCATGACTCATCCCAAAAGTAATCTTCAACTAGTAATCATCTCACAGCCTTCATGTATAAAAAGAAGCTGTGTTATTAAATAATTTCCTCTAGTCTAGGTAAGAACTTATATTTCAAGTTGTTATATAACGGTATACTTTAAGAACAAACTAGTGTTCATTCACTTCTATGATTTAGTATCAAGCATATCCTTATTTCAAAAGGTTTTAGGTGGCAGGCGTGGCAAGAACCAGGAAACTTTGAGCTGTTAAAATGTTTGACTATAGTTGCATGCTACATACCAAAACTGAAAGAACCAAATATTGGAAGTCTGTCAAGCTCTTCATTTATTAAAATCTCATTTACGTGATGCTTTGTAAGAAAATGATTCTTCAATTCACTTGAAGAATCCTAGCCAATCGCCAATCACACAAATCAAGAATCGCCAAGAGACCAATCCACCGAATGCTTGGTGTTTCAATACACAAAATAAGTCAAATTACAAACACTCAAGAAGTAAAACCAAATATCTAAAGTGCTGCAAAACATCATATCTATTAAGGAATGAATTAGCTCTATTTATAGAGCAAGATGAGAAGAAAATACACCAAAGTGAGAACAAGGAAGAGAGAGAGTGGGCCAGCGGCTAGTTAACTAGCCGTTAGGGGCTGGATGGTTGGCCCCAATGGCTAGTTTGGGCCTTGGGGACCCTGGCCCGAGCCCTAGTGGCCTGGTCAGACCAAGAGAGTTTACGGCTCTACTGGCCCCTATAATGAAATCCGCCTTTGAATAGCTTCACAATAACCTTGAAGGTCCGCACGAAATGCCTTAAGCACTTCTACAAAACTCGAAGTTGCACAACATAATACACTTGAAGCAAAGAACACTTTATTGAATTGCAAAGGCCTTCAAAGGCTTTATGTACAAGAGGGACTAAATACATATTTATAGGCCTCAAAGGAGAGTTGTTAGCCAGCAACCAACAACTAGGGAACTAGCCATTGGATGTTGGGGCCAATCCCAATGGCTACAAAAACTTGTCGCTGGGATCAAGCTGGCCCTGGAAGCCTGGTTGGTTGGCCTTGGTTAGTTGTTTTTCTTACACCCCCTCAAACTGACAACTGGCAGTTTGCTAGAGAGAGCTTGAAATCGAGGTTGTGGAAGTGATTTGGTAAACATGTCATCAAGTTGATATTTTGTTGAAACAAACTGTAGATCCAAATGTCCTTATAGATATTCTTCACGAATATAATGGCAATCCATCTCTATGTGTTTTGTGCGATCATGAAAAGTGTTGTGTACAATATACATTGCACTTTTGTTGTCACAGTACATTTGAGGAGTAGATTCAGTTTGGACATGTAGATCCTTCAAGAATTGTGTGAGTCATGTCAATTCTGTAATAGTAGCGGCCATCGCCCAATATTCGGTTTCTGTGGATAAAAGTGATATTTTTTGTTGTTTCTTACACTTCCAAGATATAAGTGAGTCACCTAAAAATATGTAAAAACCTATGGTAGAGTCTGTCATTGATATCTCCTCCCTAATCTTCATATATTTAAAGATGAAGAGGAGGAAAGGAACACTCCCTTGTCAATTGTGTGTTCTTTATATATCTGAGAATTCTCATCACAACCTCATATGAGCTATTGTTGGTGTATGTTGAAACTGACTTACTGTATGAACTGCGTGTGAGATATCAAGACGTGATTTATAAATATGTTAGAGCTCCAATCATTTGTCTATAAGCAGTAGGATGATAAAATCAGAGATTTTATTGAGAAGTGATTGGAATATACTTATAATCTGATAGACATCATAGGTTTGCATACTCTCTTTCTTAAGATCTGCATCCTTGTTCCTGGTAGCTGCTCTCTCACTTTTTAGATGAATCCCTAATTACTATTTATAAGTTAATCTAACTTAAAAGACAAAAATACCCACACTAAGTACAACTTAACACAAGATTAGCATAGAGTAAAACGGACATGTATGGGTCCACAATTAGAACCCAAATCTGATTTCTGAACACTCCTCAAGTTGAGTGGAAAATGCTAAGAACACTCAACTTGGTCAAAGTATTCGCTAGACATTTATAACTGACAACCTTTGTGAGAAAATCTGTTTTTGATCCTCAGACTTCATATAGATCAACTTGAATTCTTGAGATAATATCTTCTTCCGAATAAAATGACAATTTATTTCTGTTTGGTTCTTTTATGATAAATAGGATTTAAAGCCATTTGGGTAGCTGCACTACTATCACTATATAAGGAGATGGGAGTTATCAAATCAAAACCCAACTCATAAATCAATGAAGCTAGCAATTTGCCTTCACACATAGCTTCCGCAATAGCTATGTACTCAGCCTCTGTTGTGGACCTAGCAACCACTTATTGCTTTTTACTCTTCTAAGATACGATATTTCCTCCTAATAAGGTAATATACCCAGTAGTAGATCTATGATCATCTAGGGAACCAGCCCAATCTGTATCTCAATAGTTTTCAATATTAAATTCCCTTGTTCTTGAGTATAAAAGACATGTCCCAAGTGTGGATTTAAGATATCGTAATATGCGATAAACAACATCCATGTGATTCATGGTTGGTGAGTGCATAAATATCAGTGTTGTTTGACGCGTATCGTATCGTGTATCGCTGGGCTCCACGATACAGGCGTATCGTATCGTATCGTATCGTATCGTATCGTACTTTAATATTAAAATAATGTAAAAATAATTAAAAATTAATAAAAAATAGTAAAAAATCGAAAAAAATCAAGAAAAAATCAGGAAAAATCTGATAATTGCTTTAAATTCATATAATATAAGTTTAGTACAGATTGAGCATTCAACATTGAACAATTGCATCCAAATTTATATATTTTGAATCCAAAAAATAAAATACAGACATAGTTTACACTTTACAGTACACTACAGTTACATATAATGTTACATTTTACAAATTGTAATCAGGATCATCAACTAAATAATCTTCATCTTCTCCTTGTTGCAGATCCTCATCATCATCAGCCACGCCCACACCTTCTTCTTCAAAATCAAATTCTTCATCTCCATAATGTTGTTGCGCTCCTTCCAAATTAATCCAGGCAATGTCTTCTTCTGTTAGGAGGGCATTTTCTTCAGTGTCTTTCATAACCCAATCTTCTAATATATCAAAATTATCCAAACTTATTGGATCGAACTGACTTTCTTCTCTATTTACTTTTTTTAATTGCCTACGACACAAACAAAGATAAACAATTAGTAAGTAATATTAACAATTGAAAACTGAAGTTAAATAATATCGAATTGAAAATTTGAAAGTAATACAACATTACCTTTCACGAAGGCGCATGTTACAACGAATATAAACCAAATCATTAAGCCTTTTGTGTTCCAACCTGTTGCGCTTTTTTGTATGGATGTGTTCAAAAACACTCCAATTTCTTTCACAACCTGTTGCACTACAGGTTTGGCTTAAGACTCTAACTGCAAAATCTCTAAGGTTTGGACAATCACTTCCAAACCTGTTCCACCAAACATCTGTAAAAAAAATATAAACATTAGAGACTTAATAATCCACAGTAATGTAAGATGCAACTTAAATATGAAAATAAACAATGTACCTGGACGCATCGTAGAGCGGTTGCGAATTGCAACAGGCAAACCCATCAAGTGAAGAGCATTATCATATATCTCCATCTCTCGATGTATCGCATCTACTATGCTCTCATCAGGGACTAATCTGTCGATGCATTCAATGATTCCTCGATTAACCTCACCGTCCCTTTTGAAGGTTGCTGAGTACCTCAATGATGGGTTTAGATAGTAGGCTGCTGCATGAATAGGCTGATGCAATTGTTTATTCCATCTACTATCAATTATTTTCCACACGGGCACATAATCTCTTTTTTTTCCATTAAAGTTATTTCTGATTGCTTCTTTTGCCCTGTCCATGGATTCATAAAGGTAGCCCATAGATGGTTTCTCCTCGCTGTCAGCCAATCTCAAAACTTTCACTAAAGGACAAGTAATTTTCAATAATCTGATACATGCATTCCAAAATGAACTTCTAAAAACCGTTTCTGCAATCTCATTTAACTTTCTGTTCCTTCTGTTTTGTGGCAACTCTGCAAATTGTTGCCACTCATCTGAGGAGAACATTCTCTTTAAAGCTTGCTTCTGTCTCACAATACTCTGTACAGATAAGAAGTTTGTTGCAAACCGAGTTGCAGTTGTGCGAAGAAGCTCTGCACCTTCTGTGTATCTCCTCATCATACATAAAACAAATGCATGGTTGTAAATAAATTTTGTAATATCTTGGCAACACTCAGTTGCTGCCTTTATTTCATCCATCTCACCGATGTCCTCGAGGATGAGATCTAAACAATGGGCTGCACATGGTGTCCAGTAGAAAGTCCCATAAATATCAGCTAACTCCTTTCCGGCTGCTTTGTAGTTAGCTGCATTATCTGTAATCAATTGGACTACATTTTCTAGCCCAACCTCTTGTATAACCTTATCAAATTCCTCTCATAGGATCTCTGCAGTGTGCCTCTCCTCTGACATATCTAGAGATCTCAAAAACATGAGTCCTTTAGGACAATATACAAGAAAGTTTAGCAATGTCCTTCCTCGCCTATCGGTCCATCCATCTGTCATGATAGTGCATCCTGTTTCCTTCCACGATTGTCTCAAAGTCGAACAGTATTGCTGCACTTCAATCACGGTCTGATCTAATATCTTCCCTCTCAACTTCTGATAAGAGGGCATCCTGTATCCTGGACCAATGTTAGCAATTGCATCTGCCATTGCTTGAAAATGAAAACTGTTTGCTGCATTAAATGGAATGCATGTATCATAAAACCATCTGCCCACTGCAAGGTCTGCTTGATCGTGCAGTTGTTCTGAAGCCATAGCAGCACGAATTCCTGGCTGAGCACCAGGTGTAGTGGAAGGAGGAAAGAACGAATGTATGCTAGAAGAAGAAGCTCTTCCTCTACTCCTTCCTGAACTTCCTCTTCTGCCACCTCCAAAGTCTTCAGATGCAACCCTCTTTCCTCTGCTAGGTGCTCGCGAACTGCTACTACCAATATCTGTTCTAGCATCTGAAGGCAAACTATCAGTGAATCCAACTCCAGTGGCAGTAGCATCATCAGCTTCTTCACACATCTGGAAATCATCCTTTTGTTGTCTCCTTTCCTGTATGCTCTCAATCATCTGCAAGCATTGCCATTTAATACCTTCTGGCACACTTCTAACTCTGCCTGTGCATGGAGCAACTTCTTTCCTGGTTCCTGCTAGGTGGTGTTTCAACCTTGAAATTCCACCACTAACCACCTTTTCACAAAATAAACATCTGATTTTTAACCTTGACCCCTCAACTGGTATACCCCACTGCCATGCCGGATCATCAGACTTTGAATGAGAGTCTCTACCACCCCTTCCTGCCATCTCAATGGAGTACTTTAATTCAAAAAAAAACCTGAAAATAAAAGCACTTCGTAAATCCCCCAATCTTCAAATAACACTCAAATCGAGTGTCTCCCACTTCATGAATGCAATAAAAATCGTATACACACACTTAATAACTTCATATTTTGTCATTCAAAAAAAAAACCCGAAATAACACAAAAAACAATAAATATAAAGGAAAAAAAGGAAAAAAACATTAAAAATATACCTAAATCCGAGTTTGGAGGCTTGGACGGACACCGTAGGGCACGATTTTAGAGCTTTGAACACCAAAGAGGCGAAAACCGACTCTTAGGGAGCTTGAAGAACTCAAAAAGAGAGAGGAAACCCGCGAAAAATCGCGGGTTTCCCTCGGGCCGGGACCCTTTATAAGGGTCCCAGGGCGTATCGCCCGTATCGTACGATACGGTGCGATACGGACAACACTGATAAATATACTCACAATCCCGACTGCATATGTAATATTTGGCGTGTAATAGTTAGATAGATGAGTTTACCAACTAATTTATGATATTTGTTGATGTCTCGAATTGGTAAACTGTCTCCAAGGTGTAATCGGTGGTTGACTTCCATGGGAGTATTGCATTTCTTGCAATCTGTCATATTAGTGTGCTGATTGTCCTTTAATCTTGATATTTCTTCGATTTCATCTGGAGTGATTATAATATCATCAATATATACTATAAGGAGAGATAATTTTTTACCTTTCTTGAAGAATAGAGTGTAATCATTCACACTCCTTTGGTATCCTAGACTGCAAACACCTTTGGTGAATTTGTTAAACCACGCTCTAGGGGACTGCTTAAGACTATAGATGGCCTTATTAAGTTTCCATACTTTCTTTAAGGATGAGTTCACCAGTATTCCAGTTGGCGGTTTCATATAGACTTCTTTATTCATATCAAGAGAAAGAATCCAATGTCGGGACTAATGTCGAGATTGCAGTTGGATGAGGTGACATACACATGATCATGATCTAATACCAAAAGAAACCTTTGTTATTCATGTCATCCCAATGACAAGATGCACTATCAACACGAATAACACGAGTCTTGGTGCTAGATCATGATCTCGCAGATCACCAATGGTGATTCCTTCAAAAGTGTCTGAGGTCGGATTTTAGAACCACATAAATGGTACCACAACAAAATCATCGAGAACTTTATGTGATAAAGGTAATAGTGATCTACCACTCAAAGTACTTACTAAGCAGGCTCTCTGATTCGTCTGTTGCAGGTGGGGAGTTTGATTTCCCTGGGTGCATATTAGTGCGGTTGCGAATTTAGCAAACCCATTAAGTGAGGAGTATTATCATAGATCTCTATCTCTCGATGTATAGCATCTGTTCTACTCTCATCAGGGACTAATCTGTCTATACAATCAATGATGCATCGATTAACCTTACCGTCCCTTTTGAAGCTTGCTGAGTACCTGAATGCTGGGTTTAGGTAATATACTGATGTATGAATAGGTTGATGCAATTGGTTATTCCATCTACTATCAATAATTTTCCACACGAGCACATAATCTCTCTTTTTTCCATTAAAATTATTTCTAGTGACTTCTTTTGTCCTATCCATTGCTTCATGAAGGTAGCCCATAGATGTTTCTCCTCGCTATAAGTCAATCTCAAAACTTTCACTAAAAGACATGTAATCCTCAACAGTTTAACACATGCATTCCAAAATGTACTCCTAAAGACTATATCTGAAATCTCAATTAACTTTTTATTTCTTCTATTTTGAGGCAACTTTGCAAATTGTTATCACTTATCTGAGGAGAACATTAAAGGCTTGCTTCTGTCTTACAATACTATGTTCATATAAGAAATTAGTTACAAACCAGTGTTGTCCGACGCGTATCGTATCGCGTATCGCTGGGCTCCACGATACGGGCGTATCGTATCGTATCGTATCGTATCGTATCGTATCGTATCGTACTTTAATATTAAAAAACTATAAAAATTATTTAAAAAATCAATAAAATTAGTAAAAATCCGAAAAAAATCAAGAAAATTCTGGACAATTTTGAAAAAATCTGGTAATTGCTTTAAATTCATATAATGCAAAGTTTAGCGCAAATTGAACATTTAATATTGAACAATTGCATCCAAAATTATATATTTTGAATCAAAAAATGAAATACATTTATATTTTACATATTGTAAATTTGTATCAGGATCATTAACTAAATAATCTTCATCTTCTCCTTGATGATGTTGTTGTACTTCAAATTAATTCATGCAATGTCTTCTTCAGTTAGGACTTAGGAGTGCATTTTCTTCGTTATCTTCCATAATTCACTCATGTAATATATCAAAATTAACAAACTGCTATCTTTGTACATGTAGTTGTCATATTTGCTAATTTTCATATGTGAGCAAAACAAAGAGCTCCATTTCTTTGATTATTGAGTCTATGACACCTTAATGATGTTATATTATTACTTGATAATGTTCCCTTTTTCTCTTATTGGAGACTAGCTTTTTAACTAATGCATGAGCTTCATTTCTCACTTCACAGACTGAGTTAAGCCTCACACACATTGATCATGTTCAACTCAATGGAAGTCATGTAACGTGAACCTTAAAATAGTGAAGTTATGAAATCCCTACTCAATGAACCGAGAGAACTAAATGTTTTTAATTGTTTACGATCTTATGAAATTAGAAACTGATAGCAAAAATATACCTAAAAGTTGTAACAGAAAGGGAAATGATTTTGTCATAATTTTTTTTTATACATTATTTTTATTAAATAAATGAAATTATAAACCCAAATTATAAGCATATTGGAGGATGCCTTTAAGGGAAGTGAAGAGAGGGAAAGAGAGGGCAGAAACATGCAAAAAAAATTGAAAAAAAAAATATTTTGAAAAAAAAATTTTGAAAAAAAAAAAATTTGAAAAAAAATTTTTTTGGGCATATCGCCCGTATCGTACGGCGCGTATCGTACGATACAGTACCGTATCGTACGATACGGCACGATAACCTGTATCTTACGATACAGGTTATCGTATCGTATCGTGGCTTCCCACGATACGATACGTGCGATACGGATAACACTGTTACAAACCGAGTTGCAACTATACGAAGAAGCTTTGCACTATTTGTATATCTCCTCATCATAGACAATACAAAGGCATGGTTATAGATAAATTTAGTAATATCTTGGTAACACTCAGTTGTTGCCTTTATCTCATCTATCTCATCAATATCCTCAATATCCTCATAAATTTTCCATAATTTCATAGTATGGCTCATTAACTTGATACCCCGATAATTCACACAATTCTGAATGTCTCCCTTGTTCTTATATATGGGTATAAGTGTACTCACTACCCATTCCTTGAGTATCTTTTGGTTTCTCCATATTTCATTAAATAGTCTTGTGAGCCAAAGTGATTCCTGTTTCTCATAGGATTTTCCAAACTTCTATAAAAATATTGTCTGCTCCTACTGATATACCACCCTTTATATGTTTAAGAGCATCTTTGACTTCATTCTTTTGAATACGTCGGTAGAAATTGTGGTTTATATATTTTTTTTATTTGGCTAATTCTCCTAAGCTAATACTAACAACATTATTTTCATTAAAAAACTTATAAAAATAGTTTTTCTATATATTTCTTATATCATCATTTGCCACTAGAATTTTTTCGTCATCGTCTTTGATACATTTAACAGAATTAAGATCCTTAGTTTTCTTATCTCTAGCCCTAGTTATCCTAAAAATATCTCTTTCACCCTCTTTTGAGTTGACTTTTTTATATAAATCTTTCCAAATTTTAGCTTTTGCTTCACTGGCGGCCTTATTCGCTTCCTTCTTTGGTTTCTTATAAGCCTCTAAAGTTTCACTAGTTTTCTTAGCATAATGTAATTTATAATATGCTCTCTTTGCCTTGATTTTATTTTGCACTACTTCACTCCACCACCAAGTGCCAATACACCTCCCTTAGATTCACCTAACACATCTTTCGCCACTTTCCTAATATGTATAGCCATATTGTTTCACATATCACAAGGTGTACCAACATAATTTCAAGCATCTGCATGAAGGACTTTCTATTTAAATATACCTTTTTTCTTGCTTTTGAGATTCAACCATTTAGTATGAATTGCTCGATGTACTCTTTTCTTCTTTGTCCACTTTTTTACATATAAATCAATAACTAAAAGTCGATGTTGGGTGGTTAAGCTTTCTCCTTTAATTATCTTGCAATATTTACAACACGCTCTATCTTTTTTCCTATAAATAAAACAATCAATTTGTGTTTGTGATAAGCCACTCTTATAAGTAATTAAATGTTCATCTCATTTTTTAAAGATTGTATTGACTATAAAGTGATTAAATGTTAAACAAAATTTTAAATCTTCCTACCTTCCTCATTTATATTCCCAAAACCAAAGTTTCCATGAATACCTTGATATCCTAATGCCTCTTTGCTGACATGTCCATTTAAGTCTCCTCCTAAATAAATCATCTCCCTTTGTGGAATTCTTTGAATCACCTTATCTAACTCCTCTCAAAAAGTCTTCTTTATACTAGCTTATAGTCCTACTTGGGGTGTATAAGCACAAATTATATTCAAAACCTCTGCTCCTAACACTAATTTCAATATCATTCGGTCACCATATCGTTGTATTTCTACTAGACTATCCTTTAAATCTTTATTTATAATAATACCAACTCTGTTTCGAGCCTTTTCCTTGCCTGAGTACCATAATTTAAAACATGTATCCTCAATCTCCTTTACTTTTTCTCTAACTCACTTTGTCTCTTTTAAACATAGAATAGGAATCTTTCTTCGAATCATAGTATCTACCACCTCCATTAGCTTATCGGACAATGTTCGATATTCCAAGAACCAATACGAATCTTATTATCTAGGACTAGCTTCCTTACCCCCCGCATCCATCCATATTGAAAATGTGAATACCCTTTCTGTAATTTATTCACTACATTCAGGTGACAATCTAGCGGGACTAACTTCTTTACCCACACGCGTCCATGATGTGGGAACCCTCTCTGCAATTGATTCACTACATTCGAGTGAAAATGTAGTGGCGCTTACTTTTCATTGCATTCGGGCTCTACAATGCGTTGCTAAGAGGGGACGTCCCAACGCAATGCTCATAATCTTTGTAATCCATTGTATAAAAATTTGACACAGTTTTACGCTGGCTGTCGGAAGTCTAACACAACCCTCCTCCTTTATCCGGGCTTGGGACCGGCCATGCAAGGGTGATCCCTTACATGGGTTGGGCGGAGCTTGTTGTATATAAGATCAAAATGAAATCCTATAAATCCTTTGACAAAGGGTCACTTAAGGGATTTGGTGCTTAAAGCATAAGTGGGATGAGTCTCAAGTCCATCAATAAGATCACAGATTATTACTGATGATGGAAACTTGGCTTATACTTGAATAACTTATATGTTTGACTTCAAGCAAAAATTTGTAACTACATGATAATTGAGCATCCCAAGGTAAAAGGTATTTGGTCACATAAAGTGATAATAAGAGGTCGAGCTCTATCCTTAATTGACCTATAACATTATAACATAGATCTCCTGGAGTGTTCTTGTGAGAGGCACTTTTGTTCTGATAGAGTCTACTAATATGAGTATGTAGTGAGACCACTTCATAGGGTCTTGGACTTAACTCTTAAAGCACTCATAAAAAGGATAATAAGATACAAGGCCACTTAAAATGTGTCGATTATATATGAACATGATTAGTCTCATGATCTTATACGTAAGTGGTGCACACTTGTTCGTTCATATAGATTGGATGGTTCAAAGTTTGTCTACCACTTCAATTCGGATGAGTAAAACCCACTTTCCACTAAATAAAGGTTCAAATCCTCATGATATCTTTATCAAAAATGTAAGATCTGGTTTGAAAATGGCGGGATTGTAAGAAGGTTTTCAAATAAGTTGGTAAGTCAACCGACTTTAAGAGTTGCTGGTAAATGTCCATATAAGCCATAACATGTGAAATGAAGTTGGTTAACTAAACCGACTTGTGAGTATGGTTGAAATTAGGCTGAGGATGTCTCGAGTTTCATGTAAGGCCTAAAAGCGTGGTTTTTTTGTGGCATGTCTGCTTTATAAGTAGGGCAACAAATTAATCGGGAGACAATCTCTTCATTATCCTTCCTTTCCCCTACCTTGTCGATTTTTCAAACCCTTCTGTAATTCTTGGCCGTGTAACTAAGAATTGCAGAAAACCCTTTATGCTTTTCCACTGTTTGTGCAAGGTGAGTCAAGGAGTCTTTATTGTATTTTGTAGGAATTCACAAACGCCCTTTTGTGCTTGGTTCTTTGATGCGGTCATAGCGAATAAGTAAAGGCTAGCAAAATCGACGCCTTTACGCATCACCACCTTCTTCTAGAAGCTTGTGCAGAGGGCTCAATTGTTCCAATCTCCAGCAGCCAACATCTCTAGAATCCTCAGACACCAACCATTACACTATAAGATAATCTTAATTACATGCTAATTACAATTCTTAATAGTTACTTGATTATTTATTTATAGTGTTTGAGTAAAATATGGCACTGGAATTGAATTAGAATGGGGCTGATTTGTAACTTAAATGTATTGACTTCTGTTTACGGGAAAAGAAAAGATAAAAACTGATTTGCATAATTCTTACAGAGGACTTTACTTTACCTTTAATTCCTTAAGTTGTTATCCTCTGGCTAATTATTGAGAGATCTACTGTTGCACTTGAGATCATTAGGAATTGTGCATCATATCCTTATTTTAGATGGTTATGCAGTTTTTCTACTGTGAACAATTTCGTTGAATGAACGACATTTTACTGCACCTGGACTGTGACTATGTACTTTTTACATGTTTGCATTTTGTTGTTTTGGATAACCTTTTTTGGACTGTTTAAGCGCATGTTTATGTGTTCTGCTACACTCTAAACATTCTGCAGAGGGCAAGGTCATCCTTTAGGCAATTCTCCACCATATTTTGGGCCATCAAGGAAGCTAGATTTTGAACTTGAAATGGTGAGCTTTTTGATGTTGTTGACCAATTTTCATGCTTATTTTCTACATGGAATTGCATGAAGCAATGAACACTCTCACTACTAGGCTTCAAAGTTATGAATAGCGAGCAATGTCACATCAATGTGGTAGAGTGCACAAAAACAACCATATGCAAAATGCATAAGATAATTCATTTTACAAATTAGTTTGTGCGTACGCACCCCAAGTAAAAATTTCAAGTAGGACTAGAAGTGTAGTAGACATACAACGATATGGTGACCGAATCATGACGTTGAAATTAGTGTTAGGAGTAGAGGTTTTGAATATAGTTTGTGCTTATGCACCCCAAGTAGGACTAGAAGATTGTGTAAAGACTGTTTTTTGGGAAGAGTTAAATAAGGTGTTTCAAAAGATTCCATAAAGGGTGATGATTTGTTTAAGAGGAGATTTAAATGGACATGTCGGTAAAGAGGCATTAGGATATCAAGGGATTCATGGAAACTTTGGTTTTGGGGATATAAACGAGGAAGGTAGGGAGATTTTAAATTTTGCTATGGCATTTGATCTCTTTATAGTCAATACAATCTTCAAAAAATGAGATGAACATTTAATTACTTATAAGAGTGGCTTATAACAAACACAAATTGATTACTTTATTTATAGAAAAAAAGATAGAGCGTGTTGTAAAGATTGTAAAGTAATTCAAGGAGAAAGTTTAAGCACCCAATATCGACTTTTAGTTATAGATTTACAAATAAAAAAATGGACAAAGAAGAAAAGAGTGCATCGAGCTATTCGGACTAAATGGTGGAACCTCAAAAGCGAGAAAGAAGATATATTTAAACAGAAAGTCCTTCAAGGAGATGTTTGGAATTATGTTGGCACACCCTCTGATATGTGGAACAATATGGCTATACATATTAGGAAAGTGGCGAATGATGTGTTAGGGGTATCTAAGGGAGGTGTACCGGCACAAAAAGAAGCTTGGTGGTGGAGTGAAGTAGTACAAAATAAAATCAAGGCAAAGAGGGCATGTTACAAATTACATTATGCTAAGAAAACTAGTGAAACTTTAGAAGCTTGTAAGAAAGCAAAGAAGGAAGCGAAAAAGGCCGTTAGTGAAGCAAACGCTAAGATTTGGGAGGACTTATATAAAAAACTCAACTCAAAAGAGGGTGAAAGAGATATTTTTAGGATAGCTAGGGCTAGAGATAAGAAAACTAAAGATCTTAATTATATTAGATGCATAAAAGACGAGGATGAAAAAATTCTAGTGGCAAATGATGATATAAGAAATAGATGGAAAAACTATTTTTATAATCTTTTTAATGAAAATAAAGATGTTAGTATTAGTTTAGGAGATTTAGCCAAGTCAGAAAAGTATATAAACCACAATTTCTACCGATGTATTCAAAAGAATGAAGTCAAAGAGGCTCTTAAACATATGAAGGGTGGTAAATCGGTAGGACCAAATAATATTCCTATAGAAGTTTGAAAAATACTAGGAGAAATAAGAATCACTTGTCTCATAAGACTATTTAATGAAATATGGAAAAACCAAAAGATGCCCGAGGAATGGAGAGCAAGTACACTTATACCCATATATAAGAACTATTAAACAAGTTCAAGAGTCTTGTAATGGGTCCACGGGTCTTGTAACGAATCAGTTATGGGTCCAAGTCCATTTAGTTGTAGATAAGATTAACTAGGGATATTTTAGTCATTCAAGTTATAACCCTTATAAATAAGACATTAGGTCAAAACGTGTAGTTATGGAAAATCTGTGGAGGAGTCGGCAGCCACCTTTTTTTTATAGAGTCGATTGGAGGAATGCCTCTAATCGACCATGATTTGTAAGTTTTCTCTTAATTCAAGTCAATAAAGATCTGTTTTTTTATAATATGGTATCAGAGCCTATATGGCTGATTTTCTTGATAAAGTTTGAAGAAGAAGAGCAGATTACAATAGTTGGTGATTTGGAATAGTTACCGATTGGATTCGTGCCTCAAAAAAATCAGATTTTTAGAACTTCTGTGCCCTAGAATCTTTAGAACTTCTGTGCCCTAGAATCTTGACAGTTGGTATTATGAAGGTAAGAAGTATTTAAATCTGATCGTGATCTGATAAAATCATGATTTGAAATAGTTACAGAGGTTTTTATTTTAGCGTAATTCTGGAAAATTGACTGAAAAAAAAATTGTGACTGCATCAAGGAAGAAGAAACTCGATTTCTGTTTGAAGTTTGAATCCTTGATATTTTCTTCTCCATTGCAATACATCTTGTGGCGTGAAGGACAGGATTCAATTGGCTATTTTAAGAACTAAAGATTAGTAGTGCAGACTAGAAAAATATCAGAAATCGTGTGGTGTGTTGATTCAGAGATTGAAGTCGATTTAATATTCACCAGGAGGAGTGATTGAGTGGCTTAAAAGGAGAAGCCCTAATCGTGATTGTGATCATCGTGACTGTGATCATCTATGAGGTGATTGAAATTCAATAACGCAAAACAAGTTTGTTTCTACTTTGCTGATTAAACACAACAGATTATTGGATACAATTTTTTTTTTTTGACCAAATGGCTGGCAAAGAGAAAGGAATTGACCATCCCTTCTCCATAGGTGAACCATCCTATTCATTGGAAAAATAAAAAAAAATTTAGATTGCATCTACTAAGTTAATAAAAGAAATTATTTGGAATGGTCTAGATCAGTAGAACTCGCTATTATAGCAAGGGGGAGATGGGCTCACCTAATGGGTCAAATACCAATTCCAGAGACTCACGATGCGCATTATCCTACCTGGAGAAGAGGTGATGCTTTAATATTATCTTGGTTATTACAGTCAATGATTCCACCCATTGTGAAGACTTTTATGTTTCTTGAATCTGCTCATGAGATTTGGTGTGTTGTCTCATAAGCGTATTCTAGAAAGAAAAATGTTGCAAAGGAATATGAATTACTAGAAAGGATCAGAAAATATAAACAAGGCACGCGGTCTATCAGTGAGTACTATGCGGATTTACGAGGACTCTGAGATGAACTTCTTTATTTTACTAATATAAAGTGCTCTTGTTGTTACATGGAAAGAAATTCTGAAATTGAAAAGAAGAAAGTTTTTGATTTACTGTGGGGTGTTAACTCAGAGTTTGAGTCTATAAAACTAAATATTTTGGGCAGAGAAGAACTTCCTTCACTTGGTATAGTCTATTCTTTATTGATCAGAGAAGAAGATCGCAGAAACCTTGAAAGAGACAGTGTTTCTGTTACAGATCAACATGCTCTTCAAACTCGAAAAGACAACACTTATTATCGTGGAAGAGGTGAACAACACAATAGAGGACGTGGACAAGGAAGACTTAACCCTGATGATAAAGATAAACTTGTATGCTCTCATTGTGGAAAAACAAGGCATACCAAAGAATACTGTTGGGAATTAACTGGAAGACCTGATTTTACTAGAAATCGAAATTACTCAGGTCATTCTGTAGAAATTCCCACTACGAGTTCAGAGGGTATTCAAGAGATTGTCAAAAGGATAGAAGGGTTGGAATCAAAGCTATGAGAAAACTCTTAACCATCATCTTCCCATTTATCACAGGCTACAGCAGTTCAAGCAACTCATACAGTGAAGGGTAATAATTCATCTCCTTCTAATTCCAAAACTTGGATTATTGATTCAGGGGCTACAGTTCACAGGCTACAGTTCAAACAACTCATACAGTGAAGGGTAATAATTCATCTCCTTCTAATTCCAAAACTTGGATTATTGATTCAGGGGCTACAGATCACATGGTGGGAGATATATCCTATTTTTCAGAATACAGATCACTTAAAAAACAGGAACCGATTAAGCTGGCAGGTGGGTCTAATACTTATATGGTTGGACAGGGAAGTGTACCCATATGTTTTTCATCTTTAAAATCAGTCTATCATGTTCCTAGTTTTCCCATAAACATACTTTCAGTCAGTGCATTAACACGAACTATGAACTGTAGAGTAATCTTTGATTCTACTAGATGTGTATTTCAGGATCTGGAGATGGGAAAAATCTTTGGTCATGGTAGACTACAAAGGGGATTATACATCTTGGAGGATAATTTACAGCATATAGCAACTTATAGCACTTCAGCTCTAACAATTCAGGATGCAGAAATTCGTCTATGGCATTGTCGTCTGGGTCATTTTCCTGTGTCAAAACTTCATTATGTTATTCCTCATCTTAGAGTCGAGTCAAATAAACCACATTTTGAATGTGATGTATGTCAGCTTGGAAAACATCAAAGAGCCTCTTATCCATTAAGTGACTCTAGGAGATCTCAACCATTTGAACTCTTTCATTCTGATATATGGGGTCTCAGTCCAGTTACTTCACTTTTTGGTCATAAATACTTTGTTTCCTTTATTCATGATTATACTCGCCTGACCATCGTTTATTTAATAAAATCAAAGTCTGAAGTTTCTACTATTTTCTCACTTGTGCATAAATTTATTCTTAATTAGTTCAATACCTCTGTGAAAATTTTACGTTCTGATAATGGGGGGAGTATATTGGCAACCAGTTACAAACATATTTACACACACATGGTATTATTCATCAAACTTCATTTTCTTATACTCCTCAGCAAAATGGTGTTGCTGAAAGAAAGAATCGTCATATTCTGGAAGTAGCCAGGATTCTATTACTCCAAAGCAATGTTCTTAAATGTTATTGGGGAGAAGTTGTTCTTACTGCTGTTCACTTCATCAATAGGATGCCTAGTAATGTTCTCAAAGGTGAAAGTCCAATGAAATACCTTGATCCAAACTCAAAACCTTTTCATTTAGTTCCTAGAATTTTTGGCTGCTCATGTTTTGTACATATTCATCTACCTAATCGTGATAAACTGGATCCTAGATCTGTTAAGTGTATTTTTCTTGGTTACTCAACTTCTCAAAAGGGTTATAAATGCTATGATCCAATTCTTAAAAAACTGTATATATCCATGGATGTCACCTTCAGTGAATCTACTCCATATTATGCTTCCAAGGGGGAGTCAAGTCTATCTCAGCATCATTCTCCGCATGTTCTTCCTCTAATTCTTAGTGAAGCAGAAAGTATTACTGGTGATAATGAAGAAGAATCAGATAAATCAAAAGAAATTTTGATGTATAAGAGAGGATCAAGGAATATTGTTTATCCCCAAGAAAGAACGGTACAACATCAAATCACCAAAGAGATTTCCCCTGACTCAGATCCTCAAGAAGAAGAAGATCTAGACATTTCTATTGCTATTCGCAAAGGTAAACGTAAATGTGCCCGTTATCCGATTTCAGATTATGTTTCATATGCAAATACCTCTCAGAATTATCATAACATTATTATGAATGCTGATAAACAGAAGATTCCTTTTAAATTTGAAGAAGCAATCAAGTGCCCTTTATAAAAAGCAATTGAAGACGAGCTAAATGCTCTTGTGAAAAATAACACATAGACTATCACACAGTTACCTTCAGATAAGAATATTGTAGGATGCAAATGGGTATTCACTATTAAGTATAAGGCAGATGAAACCATTGAGAGATATAAAGCAAGATTAGTAGCTAAAGACTACAGTCAGTCATACGACATCGACTATATAGAAACATTTGCACCTGTGGCTAAGTTTATATCAATACGAATTCTTCTTAGTATGGCAGCTAATTTGAGATGGGATCTATGGCAGCTAGATGTTAAAAACGCCTTCTTACAGGGAGACTTAAATGAAGAAGTTTACATGGAACTACCTCCTAGAATGAATATGAGAATGTTTGGAAATAGAGTATGTAAATTAAATAAAGCTATTTATGGTTTGAAGCAGTCTCCAAGAGCTTGGTTTGAGAAATTCAGCAATGCAATGCTTAGTCTGGGATACAGCAGAAGTCTTAATGATCATACAATCTTCTTCAAGAAAGGAACCAAAATATCCATACTGGCGGTTTATGTTGATGACATCATTGTCACTGGAGATGATTTTGAAGAAATATTAAAGTTAAAAATAAATCGTCACAGACTCTTTGATCTTAAAGATCTAGGCAGACTTTACTATTTTTTGGGTATAGAAGTACTCTATTCCAACAGAGGTATCTTTCTGACTCAGCGAAAATATTTGTTGGATCTTCTTGAAGAAACAAATATGCTAGAACGTAAACTGAGTGATACTCCTATGGAAATAAATCAAAAATTGTTCAGTGGTGATAGTGAGGAGTTCAGAGATGTTCATAAATATCAGAAGTTGGTTGGCAAACTTATATATTTAACTATTACTCGTCCAGATATCATGCAGGGGGTAAGGAAGCTAGTCCTAGATAATAAGATTCGTATTGGTTCTTGGAATATCAGAACATTATCGGGTAAGCTAATGGAGGTGGTAGATACTATGATTCGGAGAAAGATTCATATTCTATGTTTACAAGAGACAAAATGGGTTGGAGAAAAAGCAAAGGAGATAGAGGATACAGGTTTTAAATTATGATACTCAGGTAAAGAAAAGGCCTGAAACGGAGTTAGTATTATCATAAATAAAGATTTAAAGGAGAGTGTAGTAGACATACAACAATATGGTGACCGAATCATGACATTGAAATTAGTGTTAGGAGTAGAGGTTTTGAATATAGTTTGTGCTTACGCACCCCAAGTAGGACTAGAAGATAGTATAAAGACAGTTTTTTGGGAAGAGTTAGATAAGGTGTTTCAAAAGATTCCACAAAGGGATATGATTTGTTTAGGATGATATTTAAATGGACATGTCGGTAAAGAGGCATTAGGATATCAAGGGATTCATGGAAACTTTGGTTATGGGGATATAAATGAGGAAGGTAGGGAGATTTTAAATTTTGCTATGTCATTTGATCTCTTTATAGTCAATACAATCTTCAAAAAATGAGATGAACATTTAATTACTTATAAGAGTGGCTTATCACAAACACAAATTGATTACTTTATTTGTAGAAAAAAAGATAGAGCGTGTTGTAAAGATTGTAAGGTAATTCCAGGAGAAAGCTTAACCACCCAACATCGACTTTTAGTTATGGATTTACAAATAAAAAAATGGACAAAGAAGAAAAGAGTGCATCGAGCTATTCGGACTAAATGGTGGAACCTCAAAAGCGAGAAAGAAGATATATTTAAACAGAAAGTCGTTAAAGGAGATGTTTGGAATTATGTTGGCACACCCTCTGATATGTGGAACAATATGGCTATACATATTAGGAAAGTGGCGAATGATGTGTTAGGGGTATCTAAGGGAGGTGTACCGGCACAAAAAGAAGCTTGGTGGTGGAGTGAAGTAGTACAAAATAAAATCAAGGCAAAGAGAGCATGTTACAAATTACATTATGCTAAGAAAACTAGTGAAACTTTAGAAGCTTATAAGAAAGCAAAGAAGGAAGCAAAAAAGGCCGTTAGTGAAGCAAAAAAAGGCCGTTAGTTTAGGAGATTTAGCCAAGTCAGAAAAGTATATAAACCACAATTTCTACCGACGTATTCAAAAGAATGAAGTCAAAGAGGCTCTTAAACATATGAAGAGTGGTAAATCGGTAGGACCAGATAATGTTCCTATAGAAGTTTGGAAAATACTAGGAGAAATAGGAATCACTTGGCTCACAAGACTATTTAATGAAATATGGAAAAACCAAAAGATGCCCGAGGAATGGAGAGCAGTACACTTATACCCGTATATAAGAACAAGGGAGACATTCAAAATTGTGTGAATTATCGAGGTATCAAGTTAATGAGTCATACTATGAAATTATGGGAAAGAATTATCGAACGTAGGTTAAGACAAGTATCAAGTACAACAGAGAACCAATTTGGATTTATGCCAGGTAGATCTACTATTGAAGCGATTCACCTTTTGAGACCTCTTATAGAACATTTTAGAGCAAAAAAGAAAGACCTTCACATGATATTTTTTGATCTAGAAAAAGCTTATGATAGGGTACCGAGGGAGGTTCTTTCGAGAACTTTGGAAAAAAGAGGTATCCCATTGACATATATTAACCTTATAAGAGACATGTATGATGGTGCAAAAACATGTGTGAGGACTCATGAAGGAACGACTGACTTCTTTGAAGTTAATATTGGGTTACATCAAGGATCAACTTTAAGTCCATACTTATTTATAATGGTGATGGATGAGTTAACAAAACATATTCAAGATGAAGTACCTTGGTGTATGTTATTTGAATATGACATTGTATTAGTGGAGGAGTCTAAGGAAAAAGTTAATAGAAAATTGGAACTATGGAGAGAAACATTAGAAAACAAAGGCCTCCGACTTAGTAGAACAAAGACAGAATATATGGAATGTAAGTTTGATCATTTGGCTACTTCAGAGGACATAGAAATTAAAATTGGCACACATTGCATTCCCCAAAAGGAAAGTTTTAAATACCTAGGGTCAATTTTTCAAAGTGATGGAAGAATTGATGGAGATGTTACACATAGAATTAATGCTGGTTGGTTAAAATGGAGAGGAGCATCAGGTATTCTTTGTGATAAGAAGATACCATTAAAATTAAAAGGTAAATATTATAGAGCAACAATTAGGCCTGCCATGTTTTATGGTTTTGAGTGTTGGGCAGTTAATCATAACATGTACAAAAGATGTCAGTGATAGAAATGAAGATGTTGAGATGGATGAGTGGTCATACAAGAAAAGACCGTATACATAATGAGGTTATTAGAAACAAATTAGGAGTGGCACCAATAGAGGATAAAATGAGAGAACATCGTTTAAGATGGTTTGGACATATAGAAAGAAGATCAAAAGAAGAACCTTTAAGAAGGTTAGAAAAACTAATTTAGAAAGTATTAAAAGAGGTAGAAGACGACCACAAAAGTGTTGGAAAGAAACAATAAAGAATGATCTAGCTTATTGGGAGTTAACTGCTAACATGGCACACGATAGGGATCTGTGGAAACAAAGAATCCATGTAGCCGACCCCGTCTAGTATGAGAAAAGGCTTAGTTGTTGTTGTTGTTGTTATTGTATTACTCGTCCAGATATCACATATGCAGTTGGCATTGTTAGCAGATATATGCATTCTCCTACCAAGAGACATATGGATGCAGTGTACAGAATTCTACGATATCTCAAATCAACATCTGGTATGGGCTTACTTTATTCCAAATCATGAAATCAATAGTTTATTATTGAAATTTATTCAGATGTTGATTGGGTTGGATCTCAAGATGATCAAAAATAAACTACGGGATATATAACCCTACTTAGTGGAAATATTATATCATGGAGAAGTAAAAAACATATTGTAGTTGCCAGATCTACAGCTGAAGCCAAATATAGAGACATAGCTCAAGCAATGTGTGAAGGCAAATGAGTAGCTTCTCTAATCAATGAACTTGGTTTTGATCCTATACATCCTATACCACTATATTGTGACAGCAGTGCTGTGATTCAGATGGCTTTCAATCTTGTATATCATGAAAGGACCAAATATATTGAAATTGACTGTCATTTTATCAGAGAAAAGATAACTCTCCAAGAATTCAAATTGGAGCATGTTAAATCAACAGATCAGAGAGCTGATTTTTTGACTAAAGCTATTGCTAGCAGACAACTCAAAGATATGTTATCTAAGTTGGGTGTACTCAATATCTTTTACCCAACTTGAGCGGGAGTGTTAAACAAGTTCAAGTGTCTTGTAATGGGTCCACCACGGGTCTTGTAATGAATCAGTTATGGGTCCAAGTCCATTTAGTTGTAGATAAGATTAACTAGGGACATTTTAGTCATTCAAGTTATAACCCTTATAAATAAGACATTAGGTCAAAACGTGTAGTTATGGAAAATCTGTGCAGGAGTCGGCAACCACCTTTTTCTGATAGAGTCGATTGGAGGAATGCCTCCAATCGACCATGATTTGTAAGTTTCCTCTTAATTCAAGTCAATAAAGATCTGTTTTTTTATAATAAGAACAAGGTAGACATTCAAAATTGTGCGAATTATCGAGGTATCAAGTTAATGAGTCATACTATGAAATTATGGGAGAGAATTATCGAACGTAGGTTAAGACAAGTATCAAGTACAACAGAGAACCAATTTGGATTCATGCCAGGCAGATCTACTATTGAAGCGATTCACCTTTTAAGACGTCTTATGAAACATTTTAGAGCAAAAAAGAAAGACCTTCACATGATATTTATTGATCTAGAAAAAGCTTATGATAGGGTACAAAGGGAGGTTCTTTGGAGAACTTTGGAAAAAAGAGGTATCCCATTGACATATATTAACCTTATAAGAGACATGTATGATGGTGCAAAAACATGTGTGAGGACTCGTGAAGGAACAACAGACTTCTTTGAAGTTAATATTGGGTTACATCAATGATCAACTTTAAGTCCATACTTATTTATAATGGTGATGGATGAGTTAACAAAACATATTCAAGATGAAATACCTTGGTGTATGTTATTTGCAGATGACATTGTATTAGTGGAGGAGTCTAAGGAAAAAATTAATAGAAAATTGGAACTATGGAGAGAAACATTAGAAAGCAAAGGCCTCCGACTTAGTAGAACAAAGACAGAATATATGGAATGTAAGTTTGATCATTTGGTTACTTCAAAGGACATAGAAATTAAAATTGGCACACATTGCATTCTCCAAAAGGAAAGTTTTAAATACCTAGGGTCAATTTTTCAGAGTGATGGAAGAATTGATGGAGATGTTACACATAGAATAAATGTTGGTTGGTTAAAATGTTGAGGAGCATCAGGTATTCTTTGTGATAAGAAGATACCATTAAAATTTAAAGGTAAATATTATAGAGCAGCAATTAGGCCTGCCATGTTTTATGGTTTTGAGTGTTGGGCAGTTAATCATAACATGTACAAAAGATGTCAGTGACAGAAATGAAGATGTTGAAATAGATGAGTGGTCATACAAGAAAAGACCGTATACATAATGAGGTTATTAGAAACAAATTAGGAGTGACACTGGCACCAATAGAGGATAAAATGAGAGAACATCGTTTAAGATGGTTTGGACATATAGAAAGAAGATCAAAAGAAGAACCTCTAAGAAGGTTAGAAAAACTAAATTTGGAAAGTATTAAAAGAGGTAGAGGATGACCACAAAAGTGTTGGAAAGAAACAATAAAGAATGATCTAGCTTATTGGGAGTTAACTGCTAACATGGCACACGATAGGGATATGTGGAAACAAAGAATTATGGGAAAAGGCTTAGTTGTTGTTGTTGTTGTACAAATTAGTCTGTGTATTTAGTTGGAGACTGTAAATAATGAATTGAAAATTATTATTGACTAACATCTAAAGATATCAGACATGCAGCACCTTTATCTAGTGCATTTATTGTATGCTAATTGAACTTAAATGAATAAAAGGGATTCCACGAGCCTGAGACCAAGTTGTGTAGACCTTACCTGTTGAAGTAACAGCATGCTAGGTGGAGGAGATCCTGGTAGAAGCACCAACTTCACAGAGATTGGAAGAAATTGTGTCTGTTACTGACTATGAGAAGTACAAAACAGTTTCATAGTCTTTAGGCGCAAATATGAACATGTTATATCACGGACATGCCAAGTTTGTTTTTTTGTGTGTGAAACCATACAACCATTAAAACCCAAAGCTGTGCATGAATCCTTCTTGTGGAACACATGCACACGTTCCTTTGTCTCTGCATCTAGAATTCATTGTCACTCAAGTGAGTCTGCTTTATAACAATCTCATTTTATCCTTATTTTGGTTTATCTTGAAATTGGTCTTCAAAGTTGAGATGGGTTCAGATTTACTGTAAATGTCGGGATAATCTGGTGTTTCCATGTGCAGTCAATTGTACGTACACATCTTCACTGTTGTGTCCATTCTAGCGTATTGAGCAGGTTTTATAATAGCGTATATGATAGCTGTTATGGTAATTTATCTGTTCCTGTTCGACATATGTTATCTGATAGAGACATTCTATGGAACTCCCAGTTTCTATGATACATTATCCCTCTTTCTCATTAAACTTCTGGGATAATACTTTTCAGGCTGCTGTAGTTGGTCCAGGGAATGTACTGGGTCAATCAGTTGATGTTAATGAAGCACATAATCACATTTTTGGACTTGTCTTGATGAATGACTGGAGTGGTAAAATGATGCCACTTTTCTAGATGGATTTTGGTATTTCATATTGGAAAAATGTGGGCTAATGGTGAGTAACTTGCATTTTGCAGCAAGGGATATCCAGGCTTGGGAATATCAGCCTCTTGGCCCTTTCCTAGGGAAGAGTTTTGGTGCGCAATTTTGAACATTTGAAGCATAATGTAAACAGCTTGATGTAAAAAATGAAAAAATTTGGTGATTTCTAATCAAATTAATTGATTTGTAACTTAATTTGTTGAAGGTACGACACTTTCTCCCTGGATCGTTACTCTAGATGCTCTGGAGCCATTTGCTTGTGATGCACCAAAGCAGGTAAATGTCCTTCAGAGGGTCTCCTCTTCAATATCTCTTAGTTTCCTCACTTCAGTACCCTGTAGGTAAACTCACAATCATCTTCAAGGCCCTAACACTTGGAACTTCTTTTAGCATGTTCTTGGATATTTAGTGACAAGACAATGGGGCATGAGATAAACAAATATCTGTATTATGTCATGCCCATGCTTTGTATTGCATTTTATGCATGTTTGTTTAAGGGTTATGATTTGTGGTACTATATAAGCAGTAAGAGTGGATTTTATGAGACTGATGATCAACGTTTTAATCTTGTTATCAAGGCGTATATTGTTACTGTTGGACTAGTATAAAGTAGAGAAAAGATATAGACTGGGTCCAACTTTGAAACTAGAACCGGAGATTTGCATGATTATTGACTCGTTAAAAGTGCTTGGTATTATGTTACATCACTAACTGCATGAAATTTTGTTGTACAAGTAACGAAGGTGATAGTGCCATGTGCAGCTAAAAGCCTAAAAGTGTGATGGAACCGATCAAGTTTACTTGTGCTTCTTACTGCTGCAACCCGTTGTTGTCAAATAGTTGGAGAAACTTTTCCATATTCTCATGCATCTAATGCAAGCCTCCAGCATTTATGGTTGTTGAGGAATTGCATAAGCCTACTGCCTGGATGATAACATATTTACAAGAAACATTGTTCTATAACTGAAATGGTTATTGTCAATGTCACATGGAAGGACACATTGCAGCCCTTTGGTTTTGTGAAATACTTGAAATAACGGAAAACTTTGCCATATTGTTCATGCATCTAACTCAAACCTCAAGCGCAGTTGCTTAAACGGTTAAACCTGCTGCTATCATTAATAAGATGCAAGAAATTTTCGTACAATGTCTGGCATCTGTAGACTTGGAAAATCAAGATGTGGGGCAAAAAGCAATATGTGAAATGGGAAAATAAAGATAGGAACATGTAGCAGTGATGGCTACACAATGTGTTTCTCTAAAGTGAGCTGCAGTCTTTATTGTCAAATATACTGTCCATGCTGTGTAAATTTTGTTAGGAAAAGTGGGTTAATTACAATTTTCTTTATCAAGTAATGATGATGTAAGGGTAGTATGGGAACTCAGGGTTCCATCAATAGAGGCTTGTGTTGATGATTGCAAGGACTCGGAACATCTTGGCATAGCTAAAAGAAAAAGAGAAGGGTCATAGAAGTTCACTGTTATATGTGAGACAGTGAGAGGATCTAGCATCAGAGTTTTAGAAGTGAGTTCCTGATAATGCTTCGAAGTGAACAAAATGTGATATATACTTTCACATTTTCTAGGCAAGCTTCAAAGGTTTTGAGATGGTTCCATTTACTATTGTTTTAATTACCACCTGTAAAGATTTTTTTGGTAATTTAAAGTTCCAGCATCTACCTTTTCAACTTAACAACAACAACAACAACTAAGCCTTTTCTCATACTAGATGGGGTCGGCTACATGGATTCTTTGTTTCTAGAGAGCCCTATCATGTGGCATGCTAGTTAACTCAATATAAACTAGATCATTCTTTATTATTCTTTCCAACACTTTTGTGGTCGTTCTTTTCCTCTTTTAACATTTTCACAATCTAGTTTTTCATATATTCTTACGGGGGCATCCTTTGGTCGTCTTTCTACATGTCTAAACCATTTTAAACTATTTTCTCTCATTTTATCCTCTATTGTTGCTACTCCCAATTTGTTTCTAATAACCTCATTATGTTACGGTGTTTCCTTATATAACCACTCATCCTTTCTGCTATTAACATCTTTTTTTACATGATGATTAACTACCCAACACTCAGAATCATAAAACATAATAGGTCTAATTGCTACTCTATAATATTTACCTTTCAACTTTAATTGTATCTTCTTATCACATAGAATAATGCCTCTCTCCATTTTAACCAACCGGCATTAATTTTGTGCGTAACATCTCCATCAATTTTTCCATCACTCTGAAAAACTTATTCTAGGTATTTAAAACCTTTCTTGTGAGGGATGTAATGTGTGTTGATCTTAATTTCTATGTCCAATGAAGTACTCAAATGATCAAACTTACATTCCATATATTTTGTCTTTGTTCTACTAAGTCGAAAGCCTTTACTTTCTAATGTTTCTCTCCATAATTCCAACTTTCTATTAACTTTTTTCTTATACTTATCTACTAACACAATGTCATCTGCAAATACATTGAGGTACTTCATCTTGAATATGCTTTGTACTCATCAATGACTAATATTTAAATATGGACTTAAAGTTGATCATTGATGTAACCCAATATTAACTTTAAAGGAGTGTGTCATTCATTCAAGAGTCCTCACACATGTTTTTGCACCATCATACATATCTCATATAAGATTTATGTATATCAATGGGATACCTCTTTTTTCCAAGGTTCTCCAAATAAGCTTTTTCTATATCAATAAATATCATGTGAAGGTTTTTTTTCTACTCTAAGATGTCTCAATAGGTAAATCGCTTCAATAATAGATCTATTGGGCATTAATCCAAATTTCTTTCCCATAATTTCATAGTATGGCTCATTAACTTGATACTTCGGTAATTTGCACAATTTTGAATGCCTCTTTTGTTCTTATATATGGGTATAAGTGTACTCGCCCTCCATTCCATGAAGCATCTTTTGGGTTCCCCATATTTCATTAAATAGTCTTGTGAGCCCCGTCTCTCTTATTATTTTTCATATTTCTATAGGAATATTGTCTAGTCATATTGATTTACCATTCTTCATATATTTAAGAGTCTCTTTGACTTCATTCTTTTGAATACGTGAATAGAAATTGTGATTTATATACTTTTTTTATTTAGCTAACTCTTCTAAGTTAATACTAACATCTGTATTTTCATTAAAAAACTTATAAAAATAAATTTTTAATTTATTTTTTATATCATCATTCTCCACTAGAATATTCTCATCCTCATCTCTAATGCATCTAACAAAAGTAAGATCCTTAATTTTTTTATCTCTAACCTTAACTATCATAAAAATATCTCTTTCACCTTCTTTTGAGTTAAGTTTTTTACATAAATTCTCTCAAATTTTGGCTTTTGCTTCACTAACAATCCTTTTTGCTTCTTTCTTAGTTTTCTTATAAACTTTCCACGTTTCACTAGTCTTCTTAGCATAATGCAATTTGTAACATGCTTGTTTTGCCTTGAATTTATCTTGCACCACTTCACTCTACCACCAAACTTTTTTTGTGCCGATACATCTCCCTTAGATTCGCCTAACACATCTTTTGTCACTTCTCTAATATGTATAGCCATATTGTTCCACATATGAGAAGGTGTATCCGCATAATTTCAATCATCTCCTTGAAGATCTTTTTGTTTAAATATATCTTTTTTCTCACATTTGATATTTCACATTCTAATCCAAGTAGCTCTATGCACTCTATTCTTCTTTATCCATATTTTTACCTGTAAATCCATTATTAAAATTCATGTTTAGTAGTTAAGCTTTCTCCTGGAATTACCTTGCAATCTTTACAACACGATTTATCTTTTTTCTTACAAACAAAATAATCAATTTGTGTTTGTGACAAGCCACTCTTATAAGTAATTAAATGTTCATTTCGCTTTTTGAAAATTATATTGTTATTGACTATAAAGAGATCAAAAGCCAAAGTAAAATTTAAAATCTCTCTACTCTCTTCATTTATATCCCCAAAACCATAGTTTTCATGAATACATTGATATCCTCATGCCTCTTTCGATATGTCCATTTAAGTCTCCTCCCAAACAAATCATCTCCCTTTTCAAGTTAGTGCAGTATAATAATTTTCTGCATCTACATAAGTTCAACTTGCTGCTAACCGTATTAATTGTGTAAATTCCAGGATCCACCTCCACTGCCATACTTGACTGAAAGTAAATCCAGAAATTATCATATCTTATTGGAGGTTTGTCATCCACTTAGATTCATTTTTAGCTGCTTATGACCATCTGTTAAATTTTCAGGTGGCTGTGGCTTGTGGTGCACTTTAATGCAGTACTTTGTTTTTTCACTTCTTTCGAGTAATCAGACTAATTGTTGCTTCACTTATTTCAAGGTTCTGATCAAACCTGCTAATGAAAACCAAGCATCTGTGGTGACAAGGAGCAACTTCAGTCATCTGTAAGGTTTCCATTCTGAGAAGCTTCATATTTTTTATGATTTGCAAGCCTGTCATTCAACTGGTTTTAGTTTTTGCATGGTTGTTTGCGGTTACTGAAGGGCTGGTTTGCAACTATAATCTGGCATAGCATTCTCAGGTTCACCTAACTGAAGACATTACAAACTCAAGGGGTGTAGCTTTTTTGCTGACAAAGTGAAAACAACTCGTTATCTAGGGCAATGAAGTGCTTACATGTCCAATGTACCCATGCTGTACTAGTTTTGAATTTGTATCTCCAATTCTTGCCTTCTGTTTTTATTTCAGTGTTGCCGTATGTACTGAATAGTTAAAAACGTGAATTAGATGTTGTTGCAACTGGTGGTTGTTAGTGTGGTTGATAAACCCAGTTCATTGAGTTTAGGTCTACAGTAACTGAACAATTTACATCACGTGTTTTTGGGACAGCAATTTCAAATAACATGGGTTGAATGGTGTGTGTGTGTGTGTGTGTGTGTGTCTGTGTGTCCATGCGTGGGTGTCTGCATTGATTCTTAGGTGTTCCAACAATCAACTCGGTGAGTTCTGAATAATTCGCCAGCTCGTGTTCCCATTTGTCACTTCCTACTTATGCTGACATGTGCTTTCAGCCCTTTCTGGCTCACGTTATTGCCCTGTTCTTTGCAAAATCCTATTTCATTCCCAGTCAATGCCTCATTATCCGTTGGCTGTGTATGTGTCTGTGACGGGAATGTATATATATTCAAACATGTACTTGGGACATTGTGTTAGTGACTTTCGAGTCTCAATTGGCTTCCATTTGAGTTTGTGTTTGGTGATTAACAAGTCACATCTGCCACTGGAAAAGGCCTTTTTCACTGATAGATCTGGACTGATCTTGGTAAGGTGTTAGGTTGATTGTTTGGCTTTACTGAGTGATCTTGTATTTTGAAGCAGTTTAGATGCGGTAAGCTTATTTTGGACTATTTCGAAAAACATAATGTGAAAATGAAAAAGGTTATAATATTGATGTTTTCTGTTATTGAATAGATATTTATGTGCTACATAAATATCTATTCAATAACTAAGTTGATTGTCATCATTTTAATACGTTGACTAATATTATCTTCTGTGTGTTTGTTAAACTAGATACTGGACAATCACTCAACAGCTTGCACATCACACAATCAATGGATGCAACTTAAATCCTGGTGATTTGTTAGGAACTGGGACCATAAGTGGACCTGTACGTTCTAAGTATTCCACGTAACATGTTGAGCATTGGATTCAACAACTTACATGGCATTCTTGCTACATTTATCAAAATTGCTTAGCTAATCTGGTTTCTATAACAGAATCCAGAGTCATTTGGTTGTTTGCTTGAGCTGACATGGAATGGACAAAAGCCGTTGACTTTGCAAAATGGTTCAGTGAGGAGATTTTTGGAGGATGGGGATGAAGTTACCTTTACGGGATACTCTCAGGTAGTTTGCTTGAGACCTTTCAATCAATTTGTTGTTACAGTTTAGTATGTAATCATTGTATACTTTATTGTACTAAACAGAAGTCGCATTTTGGCTTGCAAAGCTTCACCAAATTGTTCTTTTGTAGTAATCTTTGTTGATTATGAGTTTGAAGATCAGTTGTTTTGCGCTGGGCATCTGTTAGATTCATATTCATAGCTATGAAGCTGTGAGCTGCATTCATCAGTTTGTGATCCCCCCACTAGTTCATGTTCTAATGTTGCTTTCTCAAACCGGCTTCTTATCAGTTTTTCATTGCCTAAAAAGTGTATATCTTCGTCTTTGTGAATCCTAGTTGCATTGTGGACTTATCTTAAACATCCTTGTTTCTTAAGCAGCATTTCGATTTTACTTTTGCAGGGTAAAGGATACAGAGTTGGCTTTGGAGAATGTTCTGGAAGGGTTCTACCATCACCCAAGTGAAAAAATAATCATCTCAAACTGTTGTTTGACGTGCTGGTGGCTTATGATACTTCACCCAATTTCATGTACCACCATCCATCATCTGCATGAAATTCTTCTGCATACTGTTCCCCATTCCAGTGTCACACTTCCATATTTTGGTGCAACTTGTGATATCTGATCCATTCAGTTTTTATCCAACATTTTAGGCTTGAACCTGCTAATTTCCAATATAATGGACTGCTTATGAAGCTTTCGCAAATTGTTTATATTCTATTTCCTTACATGGCCTGCACGAGCTGCATGAGCGTACATCCGAACACAATTGTTCATAACGATAGTACGTCCGTACACATTTGTTCACAAGTATACGAACTTGAGCAGCACGAGCAACATGTACTTAGCTAACGGATTGGGCTAATGAGTTAAATGTCATAAGTTTGATACCTGAGCATGTATATAGGATGGTTGAGATTAGCTTTAATGGAGTTTGCATTCTCCAACCTTCATATATATATATATATATATAATATTTGATCAAGGACTATTGGTGATTGAAATTGAATGTCAACATGTACTTAGCTAACGGATTGGGCTAATGAGTTAAATGTCATAAGTTTGATACCTGAGCATGTATATAGGATGGTTGAGATTAGCTTTAATGGAGTTTGCATTCTCCAACCTTCATATATATGTATATATATATATATATATATATATATATATATATATATATATATATATATATATATATATATATATATATTATTTGATCAAGGACTATTGGTGATTGAAATTGAATGTTAAAAAGGTGAAAAAATGCATGTTCTTTTTATAGGGTACTTAGATTGCTATATTTTTGATTTTTTATTTTTCAATTGCAACCATTAGGATTTAGCATCGATCAGTTCCGTCCAAAACCGAAAAAACAAGAATTGATAATCAAGTTGAGAAAATAATATCTTCTAAATGTACTGTTCCATGTATAATTCGTCACACCCTATGGGTAAAGTGATGAGATTTTAAAATGCTCAAGATCAAAACAATGTGAGCATTATGCTTCTTAAGTTATGTCACATGGCTTATATTGTACCTTATTCATGTGAGGCTTCATAGGCTTTTTTGCAATGATGGGCCTTATCAGTACAACTAGGATGCTTTGATGTTGATCAAGCTCACGAACTAAACGATATTATTCATAAGGTTCCATAATATCTATGCATTTGTGATATTGTGATAACTTTTGTGCATACAAAATATTATATAAGAATATATAACATACAAGATTGTGTTTAATTAAAAGATTAAGAAATCAGTCAACTCATAAAATATTGGTTTTGCTGTCATCAAATCTGATTGCTTATGATATTGAGTAAA
The DNA here is from genome assembly GCA_036023115.1 of Brasenia schreberi. NCBI lineage: Eukaryota > Viridiplantae > Streptophyta > Magnoliopsida > Nymphaeales > Cabombaceae > Brasenia > Brasenia schreberi. The sequence continues at coordinate 11,229,265 of JAYKKT010000071.1, read as the reverse complement.
ACAATCAACAGGAGATTACTTGTGACACACACTTCTCATTCATTAGCCTAGTCGTGGTTCTTCATCCAGCCATTATGGTCGTATGTTAACTCTAAAAATTAGAAAGTACTTATAAATCTATATCTAAAATTAATACATATAGCTTGTAAAATTCTAAAAAAATAAAAGTTGAAAGATAAATATAGCAAGCAATAATAGTATACATTCTTACTAAAAACAAAGAAGTATTCACTAAGTTGTTATACTTATATCGGGATGTCTTCTATAGATGTATATAGCTTGACCATATGCATAGTTTTCAATTCTCCAAACATCATGTGCTAGCAAATTCACGAGCGTTATTGACACCCTATCTCTAGACTTATCCCAATATAATGTGTGCTCTAACTGATACAATAAATAACATAAAGCATTATTTTCGTTATTTGTTTTTCTTCTTGAAAAATTAGTTCAGAGAACGGCCTTATGACTTCATTGAAGTTCATCTCAACATATCACTCAAGATATCTTCTCTACTTCTTACCATCATCTCGTGTGTTAAGGCAACAAGTTTGCCCTTTATTGGAAGACCAAGTATCTCGTGGATATCGTGAAGTCTCATAGTCATCTCCACTAGTCAGGCTCTACCAATAGTGTTGTGTGGGTTGTTATTACTTTCTATATTGTTTGTAAATATACATTTACATACTCAATTAAAATAGAGAGTATTGATATCGAATATAAAATTATAATAAAGTTATAAATTGTATATTCCCCACATCTTATAAGCAATAATGTGGCCTTCAAAGGGGATCCCTCATCTTCATTGTATACAATATTTATCTTAGTAGCTGAGGTTAATGTATCCTCCTTATAATATGAAGGGTCAGCTTTGTTTTCTCCTCATTGTCATCTATAAGAGCATCCTCTATATGACACAACATTGCATCTCCTAGATGAAGCGATATTACACATCTTTACTTATGTCCTATCAACCACACCTACAAACAACAACTAAGCCTTTTCCCATACTAGATGGGGTCGGCTACATGAATTTTTTGTTTCCAGAGACACCTATCATGTGTCACGTTAGCAGTTAACTCACAGTAAACTAGATCATTCTTTATTGTTTCTTTTCAACACTTTTGTGGTCGTTCTCTACCTCTTTTAATACTTTCAAAATCTAGTTTTCATATCTTCTTACAGGTTCTTCTTTTGATCTTCTTTCTATATGTCCAAACCACCTTAAACAATATTCTCTCATTTTATCCTCTATTTTTGTCACACATAATTTATTTTAATAACCTCATTATGTATAGAGTCTTTTCTTATATGACCACTCATCCATCTCAACATCTTCACTTCTGTCACAGACATCTTTTATATATGTTGATGATTAACATCCCAACACTCATAACCATAAAACATGACAGGTCTAATTGCTACTTTATAACATTTACCTTTTAACTCTAATGGTATCTTCTTATCACAAAGAATAATTGATGCTCTTTTTCATTTTAACTAACCAGCATTGATTCTATGTATAACATCTCTATCAATTCTTTCATCACTCTGAAAAATTGACCTTAAGTATTTAAAACTTTCCTTTTAGGGATGTAATGTATGCCAATTTTAATTTTTATGTCCTCTGAAGTAACCAAATGATTTAACTTACATTCCATATATTCTGTCTTTGTTCTACTAAGTCAGAAGCCTTTACTTTTTAATGTTTCTCTCCATAGTTCCAATTTTCTATTAACTTTTTCCTTACACTCCATCACTAACACAATGTCATCTGCAAATAACATACACCAAGGTACTTCATCTTGAATATGTTTTGTTAACTCATCTATCACCATTATAAATAAGTATGAACTTAAAGTTGATTATTGATGTAACCCAATATTAATTTCAAAGAAGTATGTCATTCCTTCATGAGTCCTCACACATATTTTTGCACCATCATACATGTCTCTTATAAGGTTTATGTATGTCAATGAGATACTTCTTTTTTTTAAGGTTCTCCAAAGAACCTTTCTCAGTATCCTATCATAAGCTTTTTCTAGATCAATAAATATCATGTGAACGGCTTTCTTTTTTGCTCTAAAATATTTGATAAGACGTCTCAAAAGGTGAATCGCTTCAACAATAGATTTGCCTAGCATGAATCCAAATTGATTCTCTATTGTACTCGATACTTGTCTTAACCTATGTTCGATAATTCTTTCCTACAATTTCATAGTATGGCTCATTAACTTGATACCCTGATAATTCGCACAATCCCTTGTTCTTATATATGGGTATAAATGTACTCGCTCTCTATTCCTTATGCATCTTTTGGTTTCTCTATATTTTATTAAATAATCTTCTGAAAGTGATTCCTGTTTCTCATAGGATTTTTCAAACTTCTATAGGAATATTATTTGGTCCTACTCATTTACTACCCTTCGTATGTTTAAGAGCCTCTTTGACTTTATTCTTTTGAATACGTCAGTAGAAATTGTGGTTTATATACTTTTCTGATTTAGCTAACTCTCCTAAGCATTAACATCTTTATTTTCATTAAAAAGATTATAAAAATATTTTTTTATATATTGCTTATATCATCATTTGCCACTAGAATTTTTTCATCCTCATCTTTCATGCATCTAACAACATTAAGATCATTAGTTTTTTTTTATTTCCATCCCTAACTATGTTAAAAATATCTCTTTCACTCTCTTTTGAGTTGAGTTTTTTATATAAATCTTCCCAAATTTTAGCTTTTGTTAGACTGATGGCCTTTTTCGCTTCTTTTTTTGCTTTCTTATAAGCCTCTAAAGTTTCACTAGTTTTCTTAGCATAATGTAATTTGTAACATGCCTTTTTTACCTTGATTTTATTTTGCCCTACTTCACTCCACCACCAAGCTTCTTTTTATGCCGATACACCTCCCTTAGATAGACCTAACACATCTTTTGCCACTTTCCTAATATGTGTAGCCATATTGTTCTCCATATCACAAGGTGTACCAACATAATTCTAAGCATCTCCTTGAAGGACTTTTTGTTTAAATCTTTATTTATGATAATACCAACTCCGTTTTGAACCTTTTCCTTACTTGAGTACTATAATTTAAAACATGCACCATCAATCTCCTTTGCTTTTTCTCCAACCTGCTTTGTCTCTTGTAAACATAAAATATGAATCTTTCTCCGAATCATAGTATCTACCACCTCCATTAGCTTACCGAACATTGTTCCGATATTCCAAGAACCAATACGAATCTTCTTATCTAGGATTAGCTTTCTTATCCCCCACATCCGTCCATATTGAAAATGCGGAGACCCTCTTTGTAATTTATTCACTATATTCGGGCGGTAATGTAGTAGGACTAACTTCTTTATGCATACCTGTCCATGATGTGGGAACCCTCTCTGTAATTGATTCACTACATCCCGGTGAAAATGTAGTGGCCCTTGCTTACTTTTCACTGTATTCGGGCTCCACAGTGCATCACTAGGTGGGGAAGCCCCAAAGCAATGCTTATAATTTGTGTAATCCATGGTATAAAAATCCGATAAAGTTTTACGTTGGCTGTCGGAAGCCTAACACAACCCTTCTCCTTTATCCGGGCTTGGGACCGACCATGCAAGTGTTATCTCTTACATGGGAGGAGTTCTATCAACTACGCCTACATAACAAAAAAAAAATGATACCACATACAACAAATAAGGTTCGAGAGAGACGCACCCCAAGCACGTTTCTCACATGAGAGAAATGCACCTAGGGGCATCTAATGCATGTTGATAGACACACTTTAGGCGCGTCTATCAAGCGTGAGAGACATGCGTAGGGCACATCTCTTGCTAGAAAAACCCTTGACAAATCGAGTGAAAAAGTATGAAATCGATGGCAAAATGAAAAAATATAACCAAATCAACAATATACCTTAGTAAATCAAAGAATCCCACTTCTAATCGATCCAAAAAACTATATTTTTCTTCTTTCCTCTCTTTTTCTTTTTTGTTCCTCCCTTTCTCATGCTTCAACTCTTTTCGATGGATTTCAATGTATTCTTTTGCTATAAATGGTTGTAAATTGAGTACTACATGGCGGGAAGTGAAGAATGGATAGAAGAACATCAGAAAAGGGTGTCGAAAGAAGGTTCATGCTGGAGGAGAGAGGACATCGTGTGTTATGTTTGCAAGGGTATTTTTGTAGTTATATAAAATGAGTGGGGTTATTTTGAAAAAAGTGACAAAAAAAAGGTCTGCATGTATCAATCCTTTTAAGCAATTCAAGGTCAACCATTTGCCCTTCAAACAATAATAAAAAATTTGAACTAATAACGTTAGCACAACTGGTAAGGCTTTTTGACTCTCACGATGCATGTGGTGAGTTTGATTCCAGGGATGTGCTTGCATATGCGTGTGCATAAGGATTCGACCACCCTTCATAATCAAAAGAATATATATATATATATATAAAAAAAAAATTCTCTTTTTCATTTTCAGAATTGGGATTACCCCATGCAAGGTATACTGTCATCGATTCTTGTCATGACTATTGTAAGATCATGCCCAACGCCTCGATCCATCTGTGATGGCAACAGATTCTCAATTCGTCCAGCCCAAACATCCATTGGCTGGATTATGGCCTAGCGATTCATGTATCCAGCTGCATGCTTTCTCTCGCGCACTTTATCTCGCGATGTACCCTCAGGCCTGTGCTAGCTCACTCACGTACACACACATAGGGAAGATGAGAGGAAGAAGGTGGAGGGGAGGTTCTCTCTCTTCACCTCATGTTATTTCTCACAAGAGGGGCTGAATGCCCATACAACGTAATGAGAGGTTTATACACTCTAGGGTGTGGTGTAGAACCTATGACAAAACCAATGCAGGTCCCGTTAGACACACTTGTTACATAGCATAACTTAAACCCAAAACACCATGCATGAGAATGGCGCTAAGCACTAATGTCCGACAAGGCATGGGCTGGCGCCCTTTAAGCGACGGGTGTTGCGCGTGCGGCAATGGTGCACGGCGCGAGCTATCGCGTGACATGCCTACATTTCCAGGTCGAGACTTTCAACTTTACTACTCTTCTCCGTTGACCAACTAACCAAAAAAGCCACTGATCGTGGAAGTGAGTTGTTTGTCTCAGATTCTGAAAGTGTCTAAGCTATGTTATTATGCAGGACATAGCCAATAATTTTGTGTTGAGTGATTTTTGCTTAGAACCAGGTCAAAAGTTTGGGAGATGGCATGGCGAGGCTCTTGCCTGCCTCCCGGTTCGTCTAAAACTACATGAAGCATTCATTCTTAATTCTTCCTTTTTACTAACTTTAGGCAGAGTGAACTTGGGACAATTGTTTGAAATGAACAATTTATGTTGATTGTGTCCTATCTTTTGCCCTGGTACCTTATAATTTACATAAATGATATCAAAATAAATGAAAGGGACATATGAATTTGACTAATCCTAAGAGGCCATAAAGTGTTAGCTAGATTGGTCGCCTTAGGAACTTGGCATACTTTCAAGCTTCTTTGAGAACTCAGTAGGTTCGTAACACTGGGCGAGTTCTCACTCATGCATCAAATACTCATTTCTAGTGAAATATGATGAGAAACAGCCGATAGAGTGCACAATGTCAATAGCGCACCTAGCTAGGGGGTTGGCTCTTAAGTTGAGAGTCATGGGTTTGATCCTAGGGCCTCCACGTTGTACTAAAAGGAAAAGGAAAGATGGGTTAGATAAATCCCAACCAGTTGACATAAGTATATATTACGCAAATAAGGGAACACCATTCCCTTTTATCAAAAAACAAGAAAGTCTAAGTACTTTTACATCCTCCAAAGCAGAATGCAGGCGACATAAGTATATATATGATGCAAATAAGGGAACAACACAATATGTTCCCTTTTCATAAAAAAACAAGAAAGTCCGGGTACTCTTACATCCTCCTAAGTGGAACGCAAACTACATAAATACCCACCACCCGTGATCAACAAGGACACCACTTAACTCTAAGTTCTTCTTCAAGTTCTTTGCAATGACTTGTTGGCCAATCTTTCTTTTAAATGTTCATTGATTTTTACTCATATGTATAGAAATAATAGTAGATAAATCCAACAAAGTTTCACACCGACTGTCGAAAGTTTAACACAACCCTCCTCCTTTATTTGGACTTGGGACCAGCCATGCAAGGCCCTTACATAACAGAGTTACTATAAATATTAATATTAGCTTAGGAGAGTTAATAAAATCATAAGAGTATATAAATTGTATTCAAATGAATGAAGTCAAAGATACTCTTAAACTTATCAGGGTTAGTAAATTTATACGACCAGACAATATTCCTATAAAGTATGAAAATTTCTATGAGAGACAGGTATTGCTTAGCTTACAAGAACAATTATACTCATATACAAAATCAAGAGAGATATTCATAATTTTGTAAATTATTAAGGTATCAAGTTGATGAGTCATATTATGAAATTATAGAAAATAATTATTTAATGTAGGTTGGGACAAATATCAAGTACAATAGAAAATCAATTTAGATTCATGCCAAGAAGATCTACTATTGAGTCTGTTCATCTATTGAGACTTCTTATGAAATATTTTAGAGCAAACATAAAGAAACTTCACATAATATTTATTAATCTAGAAAACTCTTACGATAGAGTGCCAAGAGATATTCTTTGAAGAACTTTGGAAAAGAGAGGTATCCTATTAACATGCATCAATCTTATAAGATACATGTATGATAGTGTACAAACATTTGTTAGAACCCATGAAGAAATGATATTTCTTTGAGATTAATATTTGATTACATCAAAGATTAACTTTAAGAAAATATTTATTTGTATTGGTCATTGACAAGCTAACAAAACATATTCAAGATATTCATTGGTGTATGTTATTCACAGATGACATTGTATTAGTGAATGAGTCTAAGGAAAAATTGATAGGAAATTGGAACTATGAGAGAAACATTAAAAAGTAAAAGCTTTTGACTTAGCAAAATAAAGATAAAGTATATGGAATGCAAGTTTGATGATTTGGTTACTTCAAATGACATAGAAATTAAGATTGTCACACATTATATCCCTTGTAAGAAAATTTTAAACGCCTAGGGCCAATTTTCAAAGTTATGAGAAAATGGATGGAAATGTTGCATGTAAGATTAATACAATTTGGTTAAAATGTAGAGTTGCATCACGTATTTCATGTGACAAGAAGATATCATTAAAGTTGAAAGGTAAATATTATAGAGTATCAATTGAGCTTGTTGTGTTTTATGGTTCTTAGTGTTGGGCAATTAATTATCAACATGTACAAAAGATGTTCGTGGTAGAAATGAAGATGTTGCGCTGAATGAGTGGTCACATAAGGAAGACTATATATGTAATGAGGTTATTTTAAACAAATTAGGAGTGGGGTCAATAGATGATAAATTTAGGAAAAATCATTTAAGATGGTTTGAACATATAAAAAGACGACCAAAGAAAGCTTTGATAAAAAGATATGAGAAACTAAATTGTGAAAATGTTAAAAGAAGAAGAAAAATACTGCAAAAGTATTGGAAGGAAACAGTAAAGAATGATCTAGCTTATATTAAGTTAATTGTTAACATGACATATGATCGAGCTTTATCAAAACAAAGAACCCATATAGCCAACTCCATCTAGTATAGAAAAAGGCTTAGTTGTTATTGTTTTACTCATATGTATATTGATATCCTGTAACACAAATGCTCAATCTCGAGTAGAACATGGTGGATAAGCGACCATTAAAGATGGTAAGTGAATGCTTGGGAGAATTTCACTCTCTACTAGAGTGAGGATTGGTGGTTCATTCTCCAAACTATTAGAGTTCGGCTGGGAATCTTCCCTTGCTCATGTGATATTTGCATGTTCAGTTCATCGTTCCCAGTTATGTCCTATATATTAGAGCCTTGTTATTGCACTACATCATAATAGGGGTTGTTGCTATATTGAACATCATTTTCCACCTTAGTAGGTGAATAGTAGATAACTCTGTCTTTGAGTTGAGTTTCCTCAAAACCTAAGGAGACTTGTACTTGAAATTCCTCCATATGCAACTCAGGGAAACTCTTATCCCTCCCCTCCTTGTTATTAGCCGAATGAGTGGTTTCTTGACTCTGTCAAATGTTGTTGATAACCTTGGATATAGTTCTTCTTACCATCAGAAAGGGATTCAAATAACCTATTTCAGTCTTCTCTCTGGCTTTCCAAATCTTCTTCGATTTTATTTTCATCGAGATATCTTGAGATTTTAGTTTCAAACATTAAGGCATTTTCCCAGAAAAGTAGTTCAATCATCTACAATTTTATACATTTATTTTTCTAGTTTTTATTTGTGCATTTAATTTTTAAAGTAATGATTTGTAGTAAATAAAGACAGTAAAGTATCATGTGCATCAAACTATAAGACATGATATAGTATACTGGTATTTTAGTACTTGTATCTATAAACTATAGATAAGTAGAGTTATAAACACTGACCTGATATTTCATCGGAAAGAAAACTCACAAAAACGCTAGATGCAAGCCGAATCAACTATCTATAGGTTCCTTCTCATCTTTCTCAACATGTTTTAGCCGAGGTAGAACCAACTTCATCTTTGTTGTTGAAATATATAAACTTTTCTTTTTTTTTACAAGAGGAGGTCGAAGCCTAACACACATGCATGCACCCTTTAGGAGTCGAACTCCGCACCAGCAGCAACGGCGCTAGAGCACCCTGCCATTGAACTAACTCTCTGGGTGCATATGAATGTATATTTTGGATATCAAAAATAATTACATATTAGTACTCTAAAGTTCTCCTTTCCAACGAAGCATCCACAAATGCACTTATTTTTTTCATTACAATTGGGAGGCAGAAGCCATGTATGCATGGGATATGGAACTCACGACTATCATCTTATGAGCCAAGTCCCTGCCAGGTGAGCTAACGCCTGAGTGTGGCAGATGCATCTTGTTCTTAATATTTTCATTGACATTCAAACTAGAAGCAGATTTTGAAATAAAATTGGAAAAATGATATTCTTATTCATATGAAACGAATATGTTATAAGAGAAAGGGATAGCAGCTGAAGAATTCCATTTCTTATCTCATTACTAGAAATTTATTTAAATGGAAGTATCTTTATAAAATGTCGAATAAAAATATACGAACTTTGATCTGGTGGAGGTATTCGGTTCCAACAAAGTTCAATGTTGTGCGTATATCCGATCCCAACGTTGAGATGCCCAGCCGATTCACAGGCCTTCATTGAAGGAATGGGTACAATCTTTTGATGTTAGAGGTTAATTAAGATGATGATTTGTTCACCTGTCAAACCATATTTAGGATAGGTTGCATTTTAATGGACATTGTCATTAGAAGTAAATTTGCATCTTTTGTCACGATATTTCAGTTTAAAATATGAAAAAAGAGTAAGGGACTTGAACATACACAAATACATATGTACATACATGTTATTCATATATATATATATATATATATAGTGTGTGTGTGTGTGTGTGTTTGTGTGTGGATAGAGACAAAAACAAAGATTTTGAATACGGTGACATATGAGGTGTAATTATATTGTCATTGACAACTAATTGGAGATAGCTTGCTCTCTCTTTCTCTTTCTCTTTATCTTTATCTCTTTTTATCTCTCTCTATATATAAACAACTAAAGTTCATATCTCTAATAAAATATTAAAAAACTGGGAAATGTAAATTTAAATTGGAATAAAAAACATAGTTTCACTCTTTTTGGAATTTTGGTATCATCAAGTGTGAATAGACGCCCAAAGCTAGGATCAGATGCTTGCCAAAATGGGTGTTCTTGTGGATTCTTTTTCTCAACCAGCTCACCAACGTCCTACAATTTTTTTTTTTAAGATTTTTGTATAGGTTTCTTTTTGTATTAAAGGTGGGGACAACGAGGCTTCATGGTCGTTAAGGTAAGACCAGGCCTACTACCGGCTGAATTTGGGAGTTTTCTCATCTACCGTGCAAATTGACCGGGCGCTTCTAACCAAAACTAAACACAGATAAGGACCGACCAAACCCGAAACTAGAGATCACCTGGTTCGGTTAAAATCAAAACTAGAATTGATGATTTAAATGAATTTTTTATTTTTTATTTTATAATAAAATTGTCGGTTCTAGAACTGTAACTAGAACTAACTCTAAGTCGGTTTGGTTAAGGTAGACTGGTGTTTATTACCAAAAATATCATACTTTTATGGGTGTTGTTTGTACTATATCGTAATATGTATCATTTTTTTCCATGAGACAAGTGTATTGTATTGAAACGTATTGTAAATTAAAAAAAAAAGATCTTTTAAATAAAAAATCAGAAAAATAAAAAACAATTATTATAAATCAAAATTTGGGTAAACATATATCCATTGAACATTAATTCAAATTATAAGTACAACTTTTGTTATTGCACAATTTGAGCAAGTAGAAAATATTCTTTAAAAGTACGATTTTCGTAATTCAAAAGGAATAACCACTTATTGTAACGAGGATCATCAACTAAATAAGATTCTTATTCTTCTCCCCCTCCTTCAAGATCACCACCTTCAACAAAAGCAATGTTATCATCTCTATGATGATATTGTTATGTTCCTTTCAAATTGGTCCACTCTAGTTAATTAGATCTGATGACTTTAGGGGCAACAACAAAGTATGAAAACATAGTCTTACATTATATTAGAAAAGATTTAAACAAGAATTATACATGGTTATTATTCATTATTCAGAGAAAATGTTATCAAAATCATCAAGTATAAATCACAAGTACATTATCCATAGTTTACAAAGTTGTCTATCATACTAGTGCTTTGTCTCAAACAAGAAACTCAATTATGAGTATAACACCTTTTTGGCACGTCTAATAAAACTTTAAGGATTGATTTCGATGCATTATATGAAAAGTAAATCAAGTACTACTTTGCAGTCCAATAAATTGATTGGTTCCTCGTGTCTACATACTTAGGAGGGAGTCGTTATTAAAAATAGTTATGAGGCTAGTTGCTCATTCCAACTTCATGAATAGAGTTTGCCTTAACATACTTAGTTGGTTCCCCGTGTCTACATACTTGAGAGGGAGTCGTCATTGAAAACAATTATGAGACTAGTTGTTTATCCCAATTTCATGAAGAGAGCTTGCATTTACAAACTGTTTGGCTGATTAACCATATCTAATGACTTAAAGGGCAACAACAAAGTAAGAAAACATAGTTTTAGTTCGTATTAGAAAAGGTTTAAATAAAGATTATACATGGTTATTGTTTAGAAAAAATTCTATCAAAATCATTAGCTATAAGTCAACGAGTACATGATCCATAATCGATAAAGTTGTCTACCTTACTAGTGCTTCGTCTCAAAAAGAAACTCAATTAAGTGTGTAATACATTTTTGTCATGTCCACTAAAACTTCAAGGATTAGTTTTGATGGATTATGTAAAAGGTAAATCAACTAGTACTTTGCAGTTTAACATATCGATTGGTTGTCTGTGTTTGTATACTTGGAAAGCCATTATTTAAAATAGTTATAAGACTAGTTGTTCATCTCAATTTCATGAAGAGAGTTTGCCTTTACAAATTACTTACTTAGTTGGTTAACCATATCTAATGACTTGGACGATAACAATAAAATACAAAAATATAGTTTCAAATCGTATTAGAAAGGGTTTAAATAAGTATTATAGATGGTTATTACTCATTGTTCAAATAAAATTTTATCAAAATCATCAACTATAAATCAACGAGTACATGATCCATAGTCAATAAAGTCGTCTACACTACTAGTACTTCGTCTCAAACAAGAAACTCAATTAGCATTTAAAACCTTCTTGGCACGTCCAATAGAACGTGAAGAATTGGTTTCAATGGATTATGTGCGAGGTAGATGAACTACAACTTTGCAATCCAACAAATCGATTGTTTGTCTATATGTGTATACTTGGGAGGGAGCCGTTACTCAAAAAAGTTACGAGGCTAGTTCTCATACCAACTTCCTCAAGAGAGCTTGCCTTTACAAACTACTTACTTAGCTCGTTAATCATATCTAATGACTTTGGAGCAACAATAAAGTTAAAAAACATAATCTTAGATAGCATTTAAAAAGGTTTAAATAAGGATTATACATGGTTATTATTCATTGTCAGACATAATTTTATCAAAATCAGTAAATAGAAATCAATGAGTACATGATCCATAAGTCGTCTACCCTACTAATGCTTCGTCTCAAACAAGAAACTCAATTTAGAGTGTAACACCTTTTTGCTACGTCTAGTAGAACTTTAAGGATTATTTTCGATAAATTATGTGAAAGTTAAATCAACTACTATTTTCCAATCCAACATATCTATTGGTTGTTAGTATATGCATACTCAGGAGGGACCCATTATTCAAAATAGTTATGAGGCTAATTGCTCATTACAACTTCATGAAGAGAGCTTTCCATCACAAACTACTTTGTTGGTTAACCATATCTAATGACTTACGAGGCCACAACAAAGTATGAAAACATACTCTTATATTGTATTAGAAAAAGTTTAAACAGTGATTATACATTGTTATTACTCATTATTCACAAAAAATGCTATCAAAATCATCAACTATAAAATAACGAGTGCATGATTCATAGTCAACAAAGTCGTTTGCACTACAAATACTTCATCTCAAATAAGAAACTCAATTCCACGTGTAACACTTTTTTGTCATATCTAATGGAACTTTAAGAATTGGTTTTGATGTATTATGTGTAAGGTAGATCAACTGTTGCTTTCTAGTCCAACATATTAATTGGTTGCCTATATGTGCATAATCAGGTGGGAGCCATTATTCAAAATAGTTATGAAGCTAAGCGCTCAACCCAACTTCATGAAGAGAGTTTGCCTTTACAAAATACTTACTTGGTTGGTTAACCATATCTAATGACTTACGGAGCCACAACAAAATACGAAAACATAGTATTAGATCGCAATAGAAAAGGTTTAATTAAGGATTATACATGGTTATTACTCATTGTTTGGATAAAATACTATCAAAACCATTAACTATAAATCAACGAGTATATGATCCATAGTTGACAAAGTAGTCTACCCTGTTATTGCTTTGTCTCACACAAGAAATCCAATTCAGTATGTAACACTTTTTTACTACGTCTAATAGAACTTTAAGAATTAGTTTCGATAAATTATGTGAAAGCTAAGTCAACTACTATTTTTCAATCCAACATATCAATTGGTTATGAATATCTACATACTCGAGAGGAAGCAATTATTCAAAATAGTTATGAGCCTAATTGCTCATCCCAACTTCATTAAGAGAATTTGCCTTTATAAATTACTTAGTTGGTTAGCCATATTAAATGACTTGGACGACAACAATAAAATACGAAAACATAGTCTTAAATCACATTAAAGAGGGTTTAAATAAGTATTATAGATGGTTATTATTCATTGTTCAAACAAAATTCTATCAAAATCATCAACTATAAATCAACAAGTACATGATCCATAGTCAATAAAGTCATCTACCCTACCAGTGCTTCATCTCAAACAAGAAACTCAATTTACCATTTAACTCCTTTTTGACACGTCCAATTGAACTTTAAAGATTTGTTTCAATGAATCCAACATATTGATTGCTTTGTCTAGATCGCAATAGAAAAGGTTTTCTTTGTTTCAATGAATCCAACGTATCAATTGCTTTGGATTATACATGGTTATTACTCATCGTTTGGATAAAATACTATCAAAACCATTAACTATAAATCAACGAGTATATGATTCATAGTTGACAAAGTAGTCTACCCTATTATTGCTTTGTCTTACACAAGAAATCCAATTCAGCGTGTAACACATTTGTATTACGTCTAGTAGAACTTTAAGAATTAGTTTCAATAAATTATGTAAAAGCTAAGTCAACTACTATTTTCCAATCCAACATATTGATTGGTTATCAATATCTACATAGTCGAGAGGAAAGAGGGTTTAAATAAGTATTATAGATGGTTATTACTTGTTCAAACAAAATTCTATCAAAATCATCAACTATAAATCAACGAGTACATGATACATAGTCAATAAAGTCATCTACCCTACTAGTGCTTCATCTCAAATAAGAAACTCAATTTACCATTTAACACCTTTTTGACATGTCCAATAGAACTTTAAGGTTTTGTTTCAATGAATCCAACGTGTTGATTGCTTTGTCTAGATCGCAATAGAAAAGATTTAAATAAGGATTATACATGGTTATTACTCATTGTTTGGATAAAATACTATCAAAACCATTAACTATAAATCAATGAGTATATGATCCATAGTTGACAGAGTAGTCTACCCTGTTATTGCTTTGTCTCACACAAGAAATCCAATTCACCTTCTAACACTTTTTTACTACGTCTAGTAAAACTTTAAGAATTAGTTTTGATAAATTATGTGAAAGCTGAGTCAACTACTATTTTCCAATCTACCATATCGATTGGTTATCAATGTCTACATACTCGAGAGGATGCAATTATTCAAAATAGTTATGAGCCTAATTGCTCATCCCAACTTCATTAAGAGAATTTGCCTTTATAAATTACTTAGTTGGTTAGCCATATTAATGACTTGGACGACAATAATAAAATATGAAAACATAGTCTTAAATCGCATTAAAAAGGGTTTAAATAAGTATTATAGATGGTTATTACTCATTGTTCACACAAAATTCTATCAAAATCATCAACTATAAATCAACGAGTATATGATACATAGTCAATAAAGTCATCTACCCTACTAGTGCTTCATCTCAAACAAGAAACTCAATTTACCATTTAACTCCTTTTTGACACGTCCAATAGAACTTTAAGGATTTGTTTCAATGAATCCAATGTATCAATTGCTTACTTGTATATATATACTCGATGGGTGTCGTTATTCAAAATAGTTATGATGTTAGTTGCTATCCCAACTTCATGAAGAGAGCTTACCTTTTACAAACTACTTACTTAGTTGGTTAACCATATCTAATAACCTCATTATCCCTATTTATAACCTCATAAAGATAGCTTATAAATGACTTCTCTTCACTATCAACCAAACTCATAAATTTTATTAAAAGACATGTAATCTTTAATAACCTAATACTTGAGTTTCGAAATATGCTCTTGAAGATTGTCTTTGAAATCTCATTCAATTTTCTGTTCCTCCTATTTTGAAGAAAATCAACAAACTGTTGCCACTGATTTAAAGTAAATATTCTCTTCATGACTTGGTTTTTTCATAATGTTTGATAAAAGAAAAATTAGTTACAAACTGAGTAGCAATAATATAAAAGATTTATGCACTACCAATATATCTCCTTATCATATATAATACAAATGCATGATTATAAATAAATTTGGTGATATCTTGGTAGCAATCAATTATTACTTTTACCTCATCCATCTCTCTAATATCTTCAAGAATAAGGTTTATACAATGTGTTACACATGATGTCTAATAAAAAATACCATAGTTTAGGCTAACTACTTTATAATTGCTTTGAAATTAACTGTATTATCTTTAATTAATTGGACTACATTTTTATACCCACCTTAAATATCATTTTATCAAAAATTTATTTTAAAACATTTGTAGTATAACGCTCCTCTAATATGTCAAGTGATCTCAAAAACATATATAATTTAGGACAATAGATGAAAAAGTCTAATGAAGTTATTTCTCGTCTATCTATCAATCCATCTATTATGATAGTACATTGTGTCTCCTTTCATGACTCCCTTAAAGTTAAACAATACTTTTCTACTTCAAAAATAATCTTATGTAATAATTTTTCTCTCAAATTATTATAAGGGGGCATCTTATACCCTATAACAATGTTAGCAATGACATGTGTCATTCCTTGAAAATGAAATGAATTTGCTGCATTAAAGAAAATATATGCATCATAAAACCATCTCGTATTAAAAGGTTTGTATACTCATGCAATTGCTCTAAAACAATAGCAACACAAATTCTATGTTGAGCACCAACCATAACAGGAAGAGGAGGAAATGACTAGATGCAATAATGAGATCTTCTACCTCTTCATCTTTTATAACTTGCATCCTCTTCTCTAATCCTCTTTTTTTTGTTGATCGAGAACTACTACTATCAACCTCTGTCTTGATATCAAAAAAATAATATCATCACCACCAACAATCTTTTTTTCTTGCTTTTTCTTAACCATATTATTAATTATTTATAAACATTGTTATTTAATTGCTTCAGATACTCTCCTAATTCTACTTGTATAAGAAACAACTTTTTTTATAATTTTTGTTAAGTGATGTTTCAATCGAGAAATTACACCACTCATGACTTTTCATAAAAATTTCATGTTATTCTCAATCTACTTCTCTCCGTTGAAGTACCCCATTGTCATGCCTGATTATCAAACCGAGATTGAGAATGTGAACCTCTTCTTGGCATCTCAATTTATCTTATTAAATCTTAATAAATATGAAAATAAAAGTATTTCATAAATCACCACAAATTCACTCACTTCATAAACTGTCAAAACACTCAAAAACATTCATCTGCTTCATAGATTACCACAAATTCATTAAAAGCATATCCACTCACTTCATATATTATCATTCAAGAAAAAAAAAGTAAATAGAAAATAAATATGAAAAACAATAAAAATAATATACCAAGAAAATAAATAGTAGGAATCGTAAGAACGATGGTGCTGCCAGACCGTCACAGAAGCTTCTACCATCGAAAATTGTAGGAAATCGCATTGCACTAAAAAAATACACAAGCACGAAATCACAGTGCATGCCGAAGAACAAGGGAAAGGGAGGGAAGAACAGAAAGAGAGGAAAGAACGAAGCGGACGATGAGAAGAGGGAGCTGGTGTTCAAGGAGGACGGTCAAGAATACGCGCAGGTGCTGCGGATGCTCGGGAACGGTCGGTGCGAGGCCATGTGCATCGACGGCACGAAGCGCCTCTGCCACATCCGCGGGAAGATGCACAAGAAGGTGTGGATCGCCGCCGGCGACATCATCCTCGTCGGGTCTCCGGGATTACCAGGATGACAAGGCTGACGTCATCCTCAAGTACATGCCCGACGAGGCCAGGCTCTTGAAGGCTTACGGGGAGTTGCCGGAGAGTACCAGGCTCAACGAGGGTATTGGTGGTGGCTTGGATGAGGAGGATGATGGCACCGGCAATGATTACATCGAGTTCGAGGACCTGGAGCTATGTTTTCTGTTTTAGGTTTCGATTGCTCCTTGGACGCCTTGGGATGTCTCTAGTTTTAATGAATTTATGTGATATGGATCTTTGTATTGTTTTATGAATGGAATACTGTTCCTCTTGATTATAATTTCATGGTGAAAAGTTAGGGCTTTTGACTGCTGTTATATGAAGGGAGTAGCTTTCCAAGATCTAATGAAAACTTAAGGTTTTGTCTCAGCTCTTGTAGTAGGACCGTTTTTCGTCTTTAAGTGAAGAATTTGGAGGTAATATCTCCTGTTTGAGGTTTCTTTGAGTTTTGATTGCCTTATAAATGCTCTAGGATTGCTCTCTTTTGTTCTTGTGGTCGCTGTTTGAGATTGTATATGCACGGTGATGCTTTCTATTGGATCCTATCTGTACGATTAAATCTTTAGGTGGTTTATGTTTTTCTTAGCCTTTTCTTTTCTTTTTTCATTGGACGTGATGCGGGATATTCGTTTTCTTGGTCTTTTCTCATGGTTTTAGCAACAAGAATCTGATGTTGGAATATTTTGTTTAAGAATGCTTAAGCCTACAACTTCACATACTTAAGCAAAGATACATCTTCTATGTTGAAAACTTGATCCCCCAACTGCAAGATATATTTCCTATGATTTTCAGCTGATTACTTAAAGATAATCTGATTATGTGAGAATATCCAGATTCCATATGATGTGTAACAACTAAGTTGTGTAGAACGTGATTACCTGCTAGTGATTTCTTGATCGGTTATGTAACAAAATCATCTGTCACAAACTGACTTGAGATTCTTGTAGTTATCACATGTTATTTATCCCAAAAAAATCACTTAACCATTTGGTTGTTGGAAGAGAGGAACAGTGTTGTCCGTATCGCACCGTATCGTACGATACGGTGCGATACGTATCGTATCGTGGGCCACCACGATACGATACGGGCCCCCGTATCGCAGGTGCGGGCGTATCGCACCGTATCGTGCGATACGGCCCGTATCGCACGATACGGTGCGTATCGCCCGTATCGTACGATACGGGTGATACGCCCTGGGACCCTTATAAAGGGTCCCGGGCCGAGGGAAACCCGCGATTTTTCGCGGGTTTCCTCTCTCCTTTTGGGTTCTTCAAGCTCCCTAAGAGTCGGTTTTCGCCTCCTTGGTGTTCAAAGCTCTAAAATCGTGCCCTACGGTGTCCGTCCAAGCCTCCAAACTTGATTTAGGTATATTTTTAATGTTTTTTTCCTTTTTTTCCTTTATATTTATTGTTTTTTGTGTTATTTCGGGGTTTTTTTTTTGAATGACAAAATATGAAGTTATTATTATGTGTGTATACGATTTTTATTGCATTCATGAAGTGGGAGACACTCGATTTGAGTGTTATTTGAAGATTGGGGGATTTACGAAGTGCTTTTATTTTCAGGTTTTTGTTTGAATTAAAGTACTCCATTGAGATGGCAGGAAGGGGTGGTAGAGACTCTCATTCAAAGTCTGATGATCCGGCATGGCAGTGGGGTATACCAGTTGAGGGTTCAAGGTTAAAAATCAGATGTTTATTTTGTGAAAAGGTGGTTAGTGGTGGAATTTCAAGGTTGAAACACCACCTAGCAGGAACCAGGAAAGAAGTTGCTCCATGCACAGGCAGAGTTAGAAGTGTGCCAGAAGGTATTAAATGGCAATGCTTGCAGATGATTGAGAGCATACAGGAAAGGAGACAACAAAAGGATGATTTCCAGATGTGTGAAGAAGCTGATGATGCTACTGCCACTGGAGTTGGATTCATTGATAGTTTGCCTTCAGATGCTAGAACAGATATTGGTAGTAGCAGTTCGCGAGCACCTAGCAGAGGAAAGAGGGTTGCATCTGAAGACTTTGGAGGTGGCAGAAGAGGAAGTTCATGAAGGAGTAGAGGAAGAGCTTCTTCTTCTAGCATACATTCGTTCTTTCCTCCTTCCACTACACCTGGTGCTCAGCCAGGAATTCGTGCTGCTATGGCTTCAGAACAACTGCACGATCAAGCAGACCTTGCAGTGGGCAGATGGTTTTATGATACATGCATTCCATTTAATGCAGCAAACAGTTTTCATTTTCAAGCAATGGCAGATGCAATTGCTAACATTGGTCCAGGATACAGGATGCCCTCTTATCAGAAGTTGAGAGGGAAGATATTAGATCAGACCGTGATTGAAGTGCAGCAATACTGTTCGACTTTGAGACAATCGTGGAAGGAAACAGGATGCACTATCATGGCAGATGGATGGACCGATAGGCGAGGAAGGACATTGCTAAACTTTCTTGTATATTGTCCTAAAGGACTCATGTTTTTGAGATCTCTAGATATGTCAGAGGAGAGGCACACTGCAGAGATCCTACGAGAGGAATTTGATAAGGTTATACAAGAGGTTGGGCTAGAAAATGTAGTCCAATTGATTACAGATAATGCAGCTAACTACAAAGCAGCCGGAAAGGAGTTAGCTGATATTTATGGGACTTTCTACTGGACACCATGTGCAGCCCATTGTTTAGATCTCATCCTCGAGGACATCGGTGAGATGGATGAAATAAAGGCAGCAACTGAGTGTTGCCAAGATATTACAAAATTTATTTACAACCATGCATTTGTTTTATGTATGATGAGGAGATACACAGAAGGTGCAGAGCTTCTTCGCACAGCTGCAACTCGGTTCGCAACAAACTTCTTATCTGTACAGAGTATTGTGAGACAGAAGCAAGCTTTAAAGAGAATGTTCTCCTCAGATGAGTGGCAACAATTTGCAGAGTTGCCACAAAACAGAAGGAACAGAAAGTTAAATGAGATTGCAGAAACGGTTTTTAGAAGTTCATTTTGGAATGCATGTATCAGATTATTGAAAATTACTTGTCCTTTAGTGAAAGTTTTGAGATTGGCTGACAGCGAGGAGAAACCATCTATGGGCTACCTTTATGAATCCATGGACAGGGCAAAAGAAGCAATCAGAAATAACTTTAATGAAAAAAAAAGAGATTATGTGCCCGTGTGGAAAATAATTGATAGTAGATGGAATAAACAATTGCATCAGCCTATTCATGCAGCAGCCTACTATCTAAACCCATCATTGAGGTACTCAGCAACCTTCAAAAGGGACGGTGAGGTTAATCGAGGAATCATTGAATGCATCGACAGATTAGTCCCTGATGAGAGCATAGTAGATGCGATACATCGAGAGATGGAGATATATGATAATGCTCTTCACTTGATGGGTTTGCCTGTTGCAATTCGCAACCGCTCTACGATGCGTCCAGGTACATTGTTTATTTTCATATTTAAGTTCCATCTTACATTACTGTGGATTATTATGTCTCTAATGTTTATATTTTCTTTACAGATGTTTGGTGGAACAGGTTTGGAAGTGATTGTCCAAACCTTAGAGATTTTGCAGTTAGAGTCTTAAGCCAAACCTGTAGTGCAACAGGTTGTGAAAGAAATTGGAGTGTTTTTGAACACATCCATACAAAAAAGCGCAACAGGTTGGAACACAAAAGGCTTAATGATTTGGTTTATATTCGTTGGAACATGCGCCTTCGTGAAAGGTAATGTTGTATTACTTTCAAATTTTCAATTCGATATTATTTAACTTCAGTTTTCAATTGTTAATATTACTTACTAATTGTTTATCTTTGTTTGTGTCGTAGGCAATTAAAAAAAGTAAATAGAGAAGAAAGTCAGTTCGATCCAATAAGTTTGGATAATTTTGATATATTAGAAGATTGGGTTATGGAAGACACTGAAGAAAATGCCCTCCTAACAGAAGAAGACGTTGCCTGGATTAATTTGGAAGGAGCGCAACAACATTATGGAGATGAAGAATTTGATTTTGAAGAAGAAGGTGTGGGCGTGGCTGATGATGATGAGGATCTGCAACAAGGAGAAGATGAAGATTATTTAGTTGATGATCCTGATTACAATTTGTAAAATGTAACATTATATGTAACTGTAGTGTACTGTAAAGTGTAAACTATGTCTGTATTTTATTTTTTGGATTCAAAATATATAAATTTGGATGCAATTGTTCAATGTTGAATGCTCAATCTGTACTAAACTTACATTATATGAATTTAAAGCAATTATCAGATTTTTCCTGATTTTTTCTTGATTTTTTATTAATTTTTAATTATTTTTACATTATTTTAATATTAAAGTACGATACGATACGATACGATACGATACGATACGCCCGTATCGTGGAGGCTAGCGATACACGATACGATACGCGTCAGACAACACTGGAGAGGAATTGCAATTTGAAGCTCAAAGGGACATGTTGAAAAACAACTAGTTAGTAGGCAAATCCATGTCAATATGGCAATTGCATAGGTTAATCCACTCATTACAACCAAAACAGGGTTATTCGTATCGCACCACTTCATACGATATGTGCGATCATGCGATATGTATCGTATCGTGGGACTCCACGATACACTATGGTGTATCGTATAAGATACATTATCGATATGTATCGTGTGATACAACATGTATTACCCTTTTGTATGATACATACAATATGTTCGAAGCTTTTATAAAAGGCTTGTTGGCCGAACACAACCCTTCATTTTTGTGGGTTTCTAGCTTTCGTTTGCCTCTTTTAGATGCTCCAAGGCGACTTCCAGCTAGGGTGAGGCATCTCCAAAGGGTCTCCAATGCCACCATTACTTTGGCAGTGATAACACCGATAATATGTTGGTTTTAGTATAGTTTTTTTTTGCTTTTACTCTGTGTATTTGATATCTTCTTGTGTTATTTGTTTTTCTTTTTTAAATGATAATATATGAAGTGTGTGAATATATTTTCGTTGTATTTGTGAAGTGCGAGACATTATATTAATCTATTCGAGTGTTTATGTGGTTCATGAAGTGAAGATTGAGGATTTATGAAGTTTGGACAATTTTGATATTTTAGAGGAGTGAATTATGAAAGATAATGAAGTAAATACACTCCTAAATGAAAAAACATTAATTGATTAATTTGGAAGGAGCTCAATAATATCATCAAGAGGATGAGATTTTGATTTTGCTTAAGGTGGTGATTATCTTAATCAAGGAGGAGAAGATAAAGATTATTTAGTTGATCCTTATTACAATATGTAATTCGTTTTTCAATTATGAAAGTTGTAATTTTGTTAAGGATGTAATGCTTAAATGCTTTATACATTGAAAATTGAATGGTGATTGATGAATATTTACTCAACTTATACATTACATGAATTGTTTAGAATTATCATAATTTTTTCTGATTTTTTAGTATTAAAAAGCGATATAGTGCGATATGATACAATACGTATCATGGACCAAAACGATACACGATACAATATGAACAACACTGAGCCAAAGTGTCTTTGTGTTCTTTATAGTCAATGGACTACTACTTCAGTCTGACAATTTTTTTTTAGAATTACATGGATTCTTTGTTTTTTTTGTAGAATTCATGTTAAGTTCGACAAAGCTTTACACGGGTTGTCGGAAGCCTAACTCAACCCTCCTCCTTTTTCTGGGCTTGGGACCTTTATAGTCAAGGAATTAGAGATAAAATATCTGATTTTGCTAGTCTCATGTGCAAGAGGATTTCTAGGTTGGTCTCTTCCTCTCTTGCTGGTGGTAAGACTGGGCTTCAATAACATGGATCGGATATGGTAGTTCACTGTACACTGCTTCTAGTGAACCTCTCAAAGAAGGGCTACAAGTTTCTTTTTGCACAAAAAGTGGCTTGCGCCTATACCAAGCATGTAAAAGTTACACGTTTATGAGTTATTCCTGCAATTTACCCATTATGATGTATACAGTGATCGCTTGAGACAAATAATTAACAAGTTTGTACAAATCAAAGTTTTACACATATATGTCACATTTGTTTTGTTCTCTAATTTATGGGTCTTCAGTTGCCACAATTGTGATGTCGGTGTGAATCACTGCTTTCCTTTTGCAATTAAGGTCACTATTTCACATTTGTTCTCTTGTCATGGGTCTTTGGCTATGTTGTCAAATATGTGCATATGCACTGTAAGCACTCATAATGGACCCCATGTGCTTAAGCAGCCTATTTATACGAGTTGTCTGCTTAGGGAGATTATACCCAGCTAAAAGATATTTTATACCTTCTCCTACACCTTCTCTCTCTCTCTCTCTCCAGCACATATGTCTACTCACTATTCAACCTTCTTTTGTCCCCCTCTCCCCCCTTCAAAAAATGTTTAGATGTTATGGTAGTGATGTTTTTTTGCTTCATAATAATATTGGAAGTTATATATGTTTGTCATTTAGTATTAAATTGATTAGTGTTCATGAAGTGTGCTAAATTGACACTTATATACATTAAAATAATGTTTTATGTCCCATTAAGTCCACACTAGTGACACTTATATAGTGCTTAGCAATGTTGTAAAAAGCGTATCGGTACCCGTATCGCATTGGGTATCGATATGCCTGATACGGTATGATACAGTGTAATTTTTTCCATTTCTTCATAAAAAAAATTAATAAATTAAAAAAAATTGAAATTAATAAACAAAACATATATAACACAATCAATATTAAACAAAATCAAATCCAAAATAATTAAAAAAAAATCAAAAATTAAAATTAATGAACAAAACATATATAACACAATCAACATTAAACAAAATCGAATCCAAAAGCTTGATTTGAAGCAGATAATTCTTAATAAATGACTGACTCTATAAAAATAGTTAGAGAGATTGTGAGAAGAGAATAACAAAGTTAAATAACTTCTCATAATGAATAAGCATCGATACCATAACGTGAATAATGAATTCCTTTAATTAATAAGCAACAAAATTATAAAGTTACAACTTACAATCATTAAGACCATAATGTTACAAAATTACAATTTAAAGTTAAAACAAATTACAATCATCTACAACGTGGATTATAATCAACAAATGCATTGTAATCGACATAGTTAAGATCACCATCATCATCTCCTCCTCCTTCTTCCTCCATAATTAGATTTTCCCATCCAACACCTTCATTTTCATCATCTCCAACTCAAAGTTTTGCTTCGGCTTGGAGTGTCCTCTAATTTTCATCCTCTAAATTGATAGGAGGCTCCTCCTTTTCGACGCAATCATCAAGAATATCAATATTTTCGTAACTCAATGGGTCATATGACACCTGCCCTTCTTCAATCCTTTTGCATTTCTCTATAAAGAAAAAATATCCAAATTATAAAGAATATCAAATGTAATATAGTCACATCAATCATTCATTATTAATAAGAAAGAACTGGGCAACAACAATACATATTTTAAATGTGTTACCTTTGCCTTAACTTCATATTATATGCAATGTATACCAAATCACGCAATCGAGCATGCTCCAGTTTGTTTCTTTTTTTCATGTGAATATATTCGAAAAAGCTCTCATTTCTCTTGCACCCACTCGAACTACATGTTTGACTTAATATACGTTGAGTAAACCTTGCCAAGTTCGGTTCATCTACACCAAAGTGAGCCCACCAATCATCTGAAATAAAACACGATAATGATTAATAATAAACACTCAAAGTCAATTAATTGGTAACTTAAATGAATATCAATAAAAATACATAATTCCTGGTCGCATTTGGGAGCGGAGTTGGATTGGAATTGGCCTTCTAAAATCTCCAACACTCTATATATACTCCATTAACTCTAAATGGATATTGCATCGAGTAGACAAATCTTATAAAAGGTCAACTACATTCAATATACCTTTTTTACTTCTTCGTCCTCTACAAAGTTCAGAGAAAATTAAATAGAAGGGTTAAGGAAATCTGCAATAACATGCAAATCATGATGCATTTGGCGGTTTCAACGTGCATCAATTATCTTCCAAACCTTTTTTAGAAGTGACCACTTGCGATCAAGGTTTGCTTGTATTTCCAATTTGGCCTTATCCAGCATCATATATATATATAATATAATATAAGGCATAGCAGGCCTATCTTCACTGTCTACCATCTTGATTACCTTAACTAAAGATACTATCATCTTTAAAAATTTGCTGCAATTTTTTCAAAAACCAACATTTAAAACATTTACCACAACAATCCCCTCTCTCTTTCTATACCAACTAACGTAGCCCCATTTATCAGATGCAAACATTTTTTCAATGCATTTTTCTGTATGACAAGATTTTTCGCAGTATCTTGTCAATGAAGGCCTAATCAATTCCCTTTTACCCGTATGGATTCACATTAAATGCAATACATAATAATGATTATAAATAAACTTTATGACATTTCTGGATGCATCTATAGTCCCTCATATTTCATTCGTTCCACTCAAGCCTTCAAGCATTAAGTCTATGCAATGTACAACACATGGAGTTCATATTAAGGATAGATGATTTGCCTTAAGCATCTTACTAGCTGATCTGAAATTTACAACATTATCAATAATGAATTGAATAATATTTGAAACACCTACATCCTTAACAACTTCCTAAGAAATAGGGAATAAATTATCTTCAGTTTTATCAATATGGGATAAGTCATATGATTTTTCCTTTGGATAATAGACCAAAAAGTTCACCAAAGACCTACACCTGTCCAACCATCATCCATAATAGAACACCCCATGTCCTTCCACGACTCTCTAAATTTAGAATTTCATGCATTAACAATATCAACCCATTTTTGCAGTAATGTGTCCCTCAAAGTGGTTGAGACATATCCCTTTAGAAGCATCTTCAAATGGTTTAGAGACATATCCCTTTCTGCCCTATCTCTAACTCCTAATTTCTTCTTCTCCTTCGAAGCCTTCAATACCTTCTCAATATCGTACTTCATTGCTTTAAGAATCTGAGGACAAGCACTAGCATCCTTCTTGGTCCCGCAAGGTGGTGTTTCATACGGGAAATACCATCATGCTTTACTGCATTTGCAAAACATGCACTATGGTATGATACAACCATGTATCGTACAATATGGTACGATACAACACGATAAATTGCATAGTGGTGCTTGTATCGTATCGTGTATATGTACGGTACGTAATAAAATCGTATTGTATCATACATACAATACGATACAATTTTTACAACATTGCTACCGGCCTCCCCTCCTATCATCCTCAATCTCTACCTTCACTTCTTCCCTCTTCAGCCCTCAGAGATCGTCCTTGAAGATGTGGGCTTCAAGCGTCTCTTTCCAATCGATGTGAGTGTTGATAAAGGCCGAGGTCTCGCTGCTATCGCCGTGGGAGGAGCAAGGATCGGCAAGGAAGCAAAAATCATGGAAGGGATCCCATACATGAAGGGAAAATGGATTAAAGACGCTGCGTCGGCCGAAGAAGTTTGGGATGATTGACATCTTAAGAGTGCTTCAGATTAACAACGAGCACAACAAGGAGACTAAAGAAAAAAAATCGTTGGCATCGAGTGGAGCAGCCGTGGCAAGTTCCTCCATTGCTTTCAGCTGTCAGAGAACAACAGGTTTATCAGGTGAAAGTGACGATGGAGAACAATGTCCTTATGGTGACAGTGCCCAAGGAAGAGGTCAAAAAACCCAATGTCAAGTCGATTGAAATCTCCAATTGAGCAATGCCAACCAATTGTCTTTGTTCGTAGATGTGTGCGATGTCTTTTTGCGTCAACAAGAGCATATCACCCGCAAATTCAAGCAAGACGATCGCCTTATCTCTTTCTTTTTGCTGAACCGACAAATCCTAGCAGCCACCACCGGTTGCCTTCACCATCACCACCGTGCCCGCCATCGCATAGGCACTATGATACCGCCTAAATAATTAGGTAAGTTCGTGAATCTTGTTTATTCAAGATCAAATCTACATGCAAAGTAGCCACAAGGGCTTAATTTATTTATAGAGCATGAAATACAAGATTTACATTAGGGAGAAGAAAGAAAGAGAGAGGGTCCCAATGACTAGTTGGGGGCCCTAAAGCCTTGGCCAGGGACCTATTGGCCCGGCCAGGTCAAGGTAGTCCACGGGCCCTAATGGCCCGTGCCTATTACAGGTTTTAATAAATACATCTTGAATGTCCATCCATAACCAAGGTAAATAGGTACGGACCTAGTGTTGACCCTTGATGTAATCAAATATTAACTTCAAAGAAGTTGATAATTCTTATGTCCTTTATTATAACAACATATGCCTTTCTTTTCCAAAACTCTCCAAAGAACCGTTCTTGATATCTTATCATTGGCCTTCTCTAAATCAATGAACTCATCTTGGCTCTAAAGTACTCTATTACATCTCACCAAGTGAATAACCTCAATGATAGATCTCTATGACATGACTGTAATTTGGTTTCCAGTTGTACTAGATATTTGTCTCAACCTTCTTTTAGTAAGTCTTTCCATAGTCCCCTTATATAACTCGTTAACTTTATGCTCCAATAATTTGCACAAATTTAAATATCTCCTCTGTTCTTGTAAATTGGTATACCTATACTCTTCTTTCATCCCATAAACCATCCTATTTTCCATTAATATGGCACTAATTAATCTTGTTTGACAATTGATACTTTACTTTCCCATAAACCATCCTTTATTCCATTAATATGGCACTAATTAATCTTGTTTGGCAATTGATACTTTATTTTCCCAAAAAATTACATACTCCTGAGTCAATGGAAATCACAATTTATATATACTGCTGAGTCTATTATCTCTCTTAAGTTGATATTAGTATCTGTACTCATTAAAAGGCTTATGAAAATAACTCCACCTTATGTTATTAATATCCTCACGTGCAACAAGAACCCTTTCTTTCTTAATTTTGATACATCTAACATGTATAAGACCCTTAGTTTTCTTTCAAAAGAAGTTTAGTTATCTTAAATATCTTTTTTACCTTCTTTTCAGTCTTTATAAGTTTTGGCCTTTCTTTTACTTATTGTTTTCTCTTCTTTTTTTGTCTTTTTATAATGCTCCTAAATCTTATTAGCCTTCTCTTTATAATGCAATTTTTAATATGCTTTTTTTGCTTTGGTTTTATTTGGAATTACTTCACTCTACCATCAAACATTCTTATATTGTGGTACTCCTATCTTGGATTCACCCAACACATCTTTTGCTACTTCTATAATGTTTATTGCCCTTGTTCTTTAATGTTTATTGCTATAGTATTCCATGTCTTTGAAGGAGTGCCTACAAAATTCAAAGCGTCTCCTTTGAAGAACTTTCTCTGCACATAAATCTTCTTGATAATTCTTGAGATCTCATATATAACACAATCAACATTAAACAAAATCGAATCCAAAAGCTTGATTTGAAGCAGATAATTCTTAATAAATGACTGACTCTATAAAAATAGTTAGAGAGATTGTGAGAAGAGAATAACAAAGTTAAATAACTTCTCATAATGAATAAGCATCGATACCATAACGTGAATAATGAATTCCTTTAATTAATAAGCAACAAAATTATAAAGTTACAACTTACAATCATTAAGACCATAATGTTACAAAATTACAATTTAAAGTTAAAACAAATTACAATCATCTACAACGTGGATTATAATCAACAAATGCATTGTAATCGACATAGTTAAGATCACCATCATCATCTCCTCCTCCTTCTTCCTCCATAATTAGATTTTCCCATCCAACACCTTCATTTTCATCATCTCCAACTCAAAGTTTTGCTTCGGCTTGGAGTGTCCTCTAATTTTCATCCTCTAAATTGATAGGAGGCTCCTCCTTTTCGACGCAATCATCAAGAATATCAATATTTTCGTAACTCAATGGGTCATATGACACCTGCCCTTCTTCAATCCTTTTGCATTTCTCTATAAAGAAAAAATATCCAAATTATAAAGAATATCAAATGTAATATAGTCACATCAATCATTCATTATTAATAAGAAAGAACTGGGCAACAACAATACATATTTTAAATGTGTTACCTTTGCCTTAACTTCATATTATATGCAATGTATACCAAATCACGCAATCGAGCATGCTCCAGTTTGTTTCTTTTTTTCATGTGAATATATTCGAAAAAGCTCTCATTTCTCTTGCACCCACTCGAACTACATGTTTGACTTAATATACGTTGAGTAAACCTTGCCAAGTTCGGTTCATCTACACCAAAGTGAGCCCACCAATCATCTGAAATAAAACACGATAATGATTAATAATAAACACTCAAAGTCAATTAATTGGTAACTTAAATGAATATCAATAAAAATACATAATTCCTGGTCGCATTTGGGAGCGGAGTTGGATTGGAATTGGCCTTCTAAAATCTCCAACACTCTATATATACTCCATTAACTCTAAATGGATATTGCATCGAGTAGACAAATCTTATAAAAGGTCAACTACATTCAATATACCTTTTTTACTTCTTCGTCCTCTACAAAGTTCAGAGAAAATTAAATAGAAGGGTTAAGGAAATCTGCAATAACATGCAAATCATGATGCATTTGGCGGTTTCAACGTGCATCAATTATCTTCCAAACCTTTTTTAGAAGTGACCACTTGCGATCAAGGTTTGCTTGTATTTCCAATTTGGCCTTATCCAGCATCATATATATATATATAATATAATATAAGGCATAGCAGGCCTATCTTCACTGTCTACCATCTTGATTACCTTAACTAAAGATACTATCATCTTTAAAAATTTGCTGCAATTTTTTCAAAAACCAACATTTAAAACATTTACCACAACAATCCCCTCTCTCTTTCTATACCAACTAACGTAGCCCCATTTATCAGATGCAAACATTTTTTCAATGCATTTTTCTGTATGACAAGATTTTTCGCAGTATCTTGTCAATGAAGGCCTAATCAATTCCCTTTTACCCGTATGGATTCACATTAAATGCAATACATAATAATGATTATAAATAAACTTTATGACATTTCTGGATGCATCTATAGTCCCTCATATTTCATTCGTTCCACTCAAGCCTTCAAGCATTAAGTCTATGCAATGTACAACACATGGAGTTCATATTAAGGATAGATGATTTGCCTTAAGCATCTTACTAGCTGATCTGAAATTTACAACATTATCAATAATGAATTGAATAATATTTGAAACACCTACATCCTTAACAACTTCCTAAGAAATAGGGAATAAATTATCTTCAGTTTTATCAATATGGGATAAGTCATATGATTTTTCCTTTGGATAATAGACCAAAAAGTTCACCAAAGACCTACACCTGTCCAACCATCATCCATAATAGAACACCCCATGTCCTTCCACGACTCTCTAAATTTAGAATTTCATGCATTAACAATATCAACCCATTTTTGCAGTAATGTGTCCCTCAAAGTGGTTGAGACATATCCCTTTAGAAGCATCTTCAAATGGTTTAGAGACATATCCCTTTCTGCCCTATCTCTAACTCCTAATTTCTTCTTCTCCTTCGAAGCCTTCAATACCTTCTCAATATCGTACTTCATTGCTTTAAGAATCTGAGGACAAGCACTAGCATCCTTCTTGGTCCCGCAAGGTGGTGTTTCATACGGGAAATACCATCATGCTTTACTGCATTTGCAAAACATGCACTATGGTATGATACAACCATGTATCGTACAATATGGTACGATACAACACGATAAATTGCATAGTGGTGCTTGTATCGTATCGTGTATATGTACGGTACGTAATAAAATCGTATTGTATCATACATACAATACGATACAATTTTTACAACATTGCTACCGGCCTCCCCTCCTATCATCCTCAATCTCTACCTTCACTTCTTCCCTCTTCAGCCCTCAGAGATCGTCCTTGAAGATGTGGGCTTCAAGCGTCTCTTTCCAATCGATGTGAGTGTTGATAAAGGCCGAGGTCTCGCTGCTATCGCCGTGGGAGGAGCAAGGATCGGCAAGGAAGCAAAAATCATGGAAGGGATCCCATACATGAAGGGAAAATGGATTAAAGACGCTGCGTCGGCCGAAGAAGTTTGGGATGATTGACATCTTAAGAGTGCTTCAGATTAACAACGAGCACAACAAGGAGACTAAAGAAAAAAAATCGTTGGCATCGAGTGGAGCAGCCGTGGCAAGTTCCTCCATTGCTTTCAGCTGTCAGAGAACAACAGGTTTATCAGGTGAAAGTGACGATGGAGAACAATGTCCTTATGGTGACAGTGCCCAAGGAAGAGGTCAAAAAACCCAATGTCAAGTCGATTGAAATCTCCAATTGAGCAATGCCAACCAATTGTCTTTGTTCGTAGATGTGTGCGATGTCTTTTTGCGTCAACAAGAGCATATCACCCGCAAATTCAAGCAAGACGATCGCCTTATCTCTTTCTTTTTGCTGAACCGACAAATCCTAGCAGCCACCACCGGTTGCCTTCACCATCACCACCGTGCCCGCCATCGCATAGGCACTATGATACCGCCTAAATAATTAGGTAAGTTCGTGAATCTTGTTTATTCAAGATCAAATCTACATGCAAAGTAGCCACAAGGGCTTAATTTATTTATAGAGCATGAAATACAAGATTTACATTAGGGAGAAGAAAGAAAGAGAGAGGGTCCCAATGACTAGTTGGGGGCCCTAAAGCCTTGGCCAGGGACCTATTGGCCCGGCCAGGTCAAGGTAGTCCACGGGCCCTAATGGCCCGTGCCTATTACAGGTTTTAATAAATACATCTTGAATGTCCATCCATAACCAAGGTAAATAGGTACGGACCTAGTGTTGACCCTTGATGTAATCAAATATTAACTTCAAAGAAGTTGATAATTCTTATGTCCTTTATTATAACAACATATGCCTTTCTTTTCCAAAACTCTCCAAAGAACCGTTCTTGATATCTTATCATTGGCCTTCTCTAAATCAATGAACTCATCTTGGCTCTAAAGTACTCTATTACATCTCACCAAGTGAATAACCTCAATGATAGATCTCTATGACATGACTGTAATTTGGTTTCCAGTTGTACTAGATATTTGTCTCAACCTTCTTTTAGTAAGTCTTTCCATAGTCCCCTTATATAACTCGTTAACTTTATGCTCCAATAATTTGCACAAATTTAAATATCTCCTCTGTTCTTGTAAATTGGTATACCTATACTCTTCTTTCATCCCATAAACCATCCTATTTTCCATTAATATGGCACTAATTAATCTTGTTTGACAATTGATACTTTACTTTCCCATAAACCATCCTTTATTCCATTAATATGGCACTAATTAATCTTGTTTGGCAATTGATACTTTATTTTCCCAAAAAATTACATACTCCTGAGTCAATGGAAATCACAATTTATATATACTGCTGAGTCTATTATCTCTCTTAAGTTGATATTAGTATCTGTACTCATTAAAAGGCTTATGAAAATAACTCCACCTTATGTTATTAATATCCTCACGTGCAACAAGAACCCTTTCTTTCTTAATTTTGATACATCTAACATGTATAAGACCCTTAGTTTTCTTTCAAAAGAAGTTTAGTTATCTTAAATATCTTTTTTACCTTCTTTTCAGTCTTTATAAGTTTTGGCCTTTCTTTTACTTATTGTTTTCTCTTCTTTTTTTGTCTTTTTATAATGCTCCTAAATCTTATTAGCCTTCTCTTTATAATGCAATTTTTAATATGCTTTTTTTGCTTTGGTTTTATTTGGAATTACTTCACTCTACCATCAAACATTCTTATATTGTGGTACTCCTATCTTGGATTCACCCAACACATCTTTTGCTACTTCTATAATGTTTATTGCCCTTGTTCTTTAATGTTTATTGCTATAGTATTCCATGTCTTTGAAGGAGTGCCTACAAAATTCAAAGCGTCTCCTTTGAAGAACTTTCTCTGCACATAAATCTTCTTGATAATTCTTGAGATCTCACCATTTAGTCCATCTCCTTTGAAGAACTTCCTCTCCAATTAAATCTTCTTGATAATTCTTGAGATTTCACCATTTAGTCCAAGACTCCAAGTGGCTTTATGTACTCGTGTCCTATTTGTCCATACCTTAATAAGTAAAATCTATAACAAAGAGTCCATGTTGAATAGTTTAGCTTGCAAGCAAAACATTCAGTTTCCATCTTAACTGAACCACTCTTATAAGTAATCAAATGCTCCTCTCTTCTCGAAAAAAGTATGTGCTCTAAAAAGATCATGTCATTAGCAAAATTAAGAATTTTTTCATCAATTTTCTCCCTAAACAATGTTGTTCGATGCGTATCGTATCGTGTATCGTTTTGATTCACAATACGTATCATATCGCTCCATATGATTTTTTAATACTAAAAAATTGAAAAAATAAAATACAAATCACAAAAATTCAAGAAAAAACATGTAAATTGAAAACAATTCATATAATGCATAAATTGAGTACATATTCATCAATCACCATTCAATTTCCAATGTATAAAGCATTTAAGCATTACATCTTTAGCAAAAAATAATTACAACTTTCATAATTGAAAAAAGAATTACATTTATATATTTTAATAAAGATCAACTAAATAATCTTCATCTTCTCCTCCTTGTTCATTATCATCACCACCTGCAGCTTCAAAATCAAAACCATCGTCCCTCTTATGTTGTTGCACTCCTTCCAAATTAATCCATTTACCATCTTCTTCAGTTAGGAGTGTATTTGGTTTACTAGCTTCCATAATCCACTCCTCTAATATATCAAAATTCTTCAACTTATTGGGTCCAATTGGTTCTCCTCCCTATTTAACTTTGTTAATTGCCTACAAGAAAGACAAGTAAATAACATTAACAATTAAATAAAATGAAACATTGAATTCATTACTTAATTAATAACTAATCTTTTATTACCTTTGTTAGAGCCACATATTATAACGGATGAAAACTAAGTCATTAAGCCACTTATGTTCCATTTGGTGCTTTTTTTGTGTGGATATGTTCGAAGACAAACATATAATAGACTCATATTATATGTAAGTTTGGCTTAAAACTCTTAATTCTAAGCTTTCACAATCAATTGCATTGTAAGTTTGGCTCAAAATTCTTAATTCTAAAATCTATCAGGTTTTGGCAATCATTTTCAAACTTATGCCACCAAACATCTAATAGAAAAAGACAAATATAAAGAATTGTTTCACAATAAATATAAGATTAAGATGTAAGAAACTTAAATATTAAGATAAATAATTTATCTAAACGCATATTATTACGGTTGCGAATTGCTACAAGCAAACCCATCAAGTGAAGAGCATTATTATAGATTTCCATCTCTCGATTTATAGCATCTGCAAATTGCATCAGAGATAAATTTGTTTATACAATCATTGATACCTCGATTAATCTCACCGTTCCTTTTAAAGCTTACAGAATAACTAAATGCTGGATTTATGTAGTAAGTTGTTGCATGAATAGACTGATGCAATTATTTGTTCCATCTATTATCTATAATGTTTCGTACAGACACATAATCCCTCTTTCTTCCATTGAAATTGCTTCTAATGACTTCTTTTGCCCTATTGATGGCTTCATAAAGATAATCTATAGATGGTTTCTCCTTGTTGTCAGTCAATCTCAAAACTTTCACTAAAGGACATGTAATCCTTAATAGTCCAACACATGAGTTCTAAAATGTATTCCTAAAGATGTCTTTTACATCTCATTCAACTTTTTGTTTTTTCTATTTTGAGGCAACTCTAAAAATCGTTGTCAAGACCATTCTCATCAATGCTTGCTTTTGTTTTACAATACTTTGTACATATAAGAAATTAGTTGCAGACCAAGTTGCAGTTGTACGAAGGAGCTCAACACCATATGTATATCTCCTTATAAGCATGGTTGTAGATAACTTTGGTGATATATTGTCAATACTTAGTTGTTGCCTTTATCTCATTCATCTCACCAATATCCTCAAAGATGAGATCTAAACAATGGGTTGTACATAGTGTCCAATAGAAAGTGCTGTAAGTATCTGCGAACTCTTTTTTAGCTATATTATCAAGTTAAACCTCTAATATCACCTTATCAAATTCATGTCTTAGAACTTCTTCTAATGTCGTTCCTATGACATGTATAGGGATCTTCAAAACATAAGTCCTTTAGAACAATAGAAAAGAAAGCTTAACAAAATCATTTCTCGCCTATTTGTCCATCCGTCTGTTATGATAGTGCATCCCATCTCCTTCCATGACTTTCTCAAAGTCGAACAATATTCTTGGACTTCAAGGACAGTCTTATCTAATAGTTACCCTCTTAACTTTTTGATAAGATTGTATCATTTTCATTGTATGAAAACGAAAAAAAATTGTTGTATTAAATGGAATGCATGCATCGTAAAACCATCTCTTCACTGTAAGGTTTGCCTGCTCATACAATTGCTCTGAAGCCATAGCAACACGAATCCCAGGTTGAGCAACAGGTGTAGTACTAGGAGGAAATAAAGATTGTATGCCAGAATAAGATATTCCTCTAGCCCTTCCTCTTCTACCACTTGCAACTTCTTGAACAACCCTCTTTCCCCTTGGTTGGTGGTCGAGAACTACTAATACCAATTTCTATCCTAGCATCAGAAGGGATGCTATCATCACCACCACCAAGTCTAACATCCTCTTCCTTAAACACCCTTTTATCTTCTTTTTCTTGGCTATTCTCAATTATACTTTCAATCATATGTAGACACTGCCATTTAATTGCTTCTGGCATAATAAGATCAATATTGGGAGTCTCTAACACCCCTTCCTACCATCTTAATTTAATTCTTTGTAATACACTTGAAAATAAAAGCACTTCGTAAATCCTCAATCTTCACTTCATAAACCACCAAAACAATCAAATAGATTGTCTCACTTTATAAATACAATGAAAGATATTCACACACTTCATATATTGTCATTCAAAAAAGAAAAAACAAATAACACAAGAAAATGTCAAATACACAGAGAAAAACAAAAAAAACTATACCACAACCACCAAACGTCGGTGTTGTTATTATCGGAGTGATCGTGGTATTGGAGACCCTTAAAAACCATTAAGAGTCTAGAGATGCTTCACCCAAGCTGGATGTCACCTTGGAGCACTCGAAAACAACGGTCAAAAGCCATAAACCCCTCAAAAACGTGGGATTATGTATGATACATGTTGTTTTGCAAAAACCACCAACAACTAAGCCTTTTCCCATACTAGACGGGGTCGGCTACATGGATTCTTTGTTTCCACAGAGCCCTATCATGTTCCATGTTAGCAGATAACTCACAATGTTGTATCGCAAGATACATAATAATAAGTTTTGTCGTGCGATACATGTATTGTATTATGGAGTCCCATGATGTGATACAGATAACATTGTCCCTAAAGCCATAGTTTCCATAAACACCTTGGTATTCTAACGCTTCTTTAGACACATGTCCATTTAGGTCATCTCTTAAACATATCATTCCTCTTTATGGAATCCTTTCGATTATCTTATCTAACTCTTCTCAAAATACTTTTTTCGTGCTTTCTTTTAATCCTACTTAGAGTGCCTAAGAGCATACCATATTCAAGGTCTCTATTCCTAAACTAACTTTGCTATTACAATTCAATGGCCATGCCACTTTATTTCTACTACACTGTCCTAACCTACTTTGTCTCCTACTTTGCCTCTTGTAAGCATAAAATCTGAATCTTTCTCCTCATCGTACTATCAACTACCTTTGTTAACTTATCAATTAATGTCCCAATGTTTCATTTACCACCATGAATCTTATTATCAAATACTAATTTCCTTGCCTACGGGATATTGGGGTTCCACTATCATAGCCATGGGGTGGGTCAGATTTAGGGTGAATCGGCCTAACTCTGCCCCAGGATACTGGGGTTTGTATAGATTTTTTTCTATAATATATTACTCTCTCTCTCTCTCTCTCTTGTGTTCTTCAGAATTTAGCTGAAGGAAACGTTTCTAAGCAATAAATGAATGCATCTTCCCCACTCTCTCTCACTGGTGGTGTCAAAGTAGTGAAATTCAAAGAGGAAGCTCACATGAGGAGAAAGGCTAGAACTGTTGGTGGGAAATGGTGGAGTAAGTAGTAAAAGTGAGGCTGCAGTGTCCGTTGCCATGGTTGCCACCGCTGTCTTGTTGGCAGACACCACATTTAAACCTCCTCAAGATTGGGTTTGGTCTTCTTTTTCTCTTCATCACTTTTTCATTTCTCTGCTTCTCTTGCTTCTGGGAGTTGTATGTGTCATCTGTTGCTGGTTTTTCTCCTTTTTTTCATCTTCCCTTAAAGTTGCTTCAATCAGTAAAAGAAGGGTCTTATGTGGTTGTTTTAGGATTTTGTACTCTTTCTGCGTTTATCTTGTTACGTTAGAATCATCAGTCATTCACCGATTCCTGAAGAGTCTGTGTTCTTCTATTAGATCACATTGGCATTACCTTCATGTTTTTGGAGAAAGTGCATTTTGTTGGTTTTGCTGCCTAAAGTAGCAGATGGATAGTAAATGGTAGTCGCGATACCATCCCATTCAATTCAATTTTTGTTCTTAATAGCTTGTGCTGAATCAATGGCCACGCTAGTTTGGTTGGGGTTTAGTGGGTGTAGGGCGGGGTAGAGTTCGGTTTTGAATCCTAAGACCTTCAGTGTTGGTTGGAGTGACTTATATACAGCACCTTTTCACTGGAGAGTGGGTTTGGGTGGGGCTCCACCCCACCCCGTTGCCATCCCTGTTTGTGAGCTTATGTATACCTATCATGACGAGTTGTGGTGTGAAATTCAAATCCTAAACCACATGGATAGAATGTTCATCCATCAAAAAATGAATATTATTAGCTTCTCACTAGCGAGATTCTTGGAATTCTATTCTTTCATGGGCTAGCTTTTGTTTCTCATCTTACAACTTTTCTTGAATGTCTTCACCTTGACTATTTGGTGTCGCTATAATCTCGTTTTCTTTGTTTGTTTTCCATCTGAATGGTGCAATATGCAGCTGATGCCACCAGTGCCTCAAAATTTAGTTATCATCTATGAAATAGTTATTTGTTTTAGATTGGCTATGTCTATTATCTTTCAATTGTCAGCATGAATTCAAGTGATTGAGTTCCCATCATTGCAGGAATCAACGGGCATCAGCCGTTTCTGGTGTGCGAAGCTTTCATCTTACGAGAAAAGTGTGGACACTTTGAGCAAATATGCAGTTATGGCTAATGGGTCAGTTGGATGATATTTGTATTATTATGCTCTACATACTGTTGCACTACATGATATAGAAACAAGATTATATACATCTTTTTTATATGCTGTGCACAATAATGAGTGTTTAGTTTGCATTCCGCGTTGATCAATGGTGGAACTAAAATTTTGATGACGTGGTATGTATCGAAATGCAAAAATTATCAGCATCGCCGTTGTGTTTCATTCTTATGGATCTGGAACTTTTAGTATATTGCCTTTTTCTTTTGAATAATAATGAGGAATTTACGGGTAAAGATGAGATAGCTCAGGAACGGAGTTTACTTGCACAGTTGAAGAGAACTCTACCAATGTAAATGAGAGAATCGGCTAAAACATTGTGGCAAGTCGGGAATTAGTTATCCTGTGAACAGTGAACCCTTTTGCGAATAGCTTGGCATCTTTTTTATTACAACAATCATGTCAAGTACTGCTATCTTTACCAGTATTGCCATGGGTCCTTGACCTGCATGTTATGCGTCTGGAATTATATGCAAACTTACTGGCTGGTTGTGGTTCATCTTTTACCTGTTATTACTGAAATTTGGGTGCGATCACATGGGTCATTTTGTTGAATTTTTCTAAACTTTGATGCTCCATATTGGTGCCCGGGAAGGTTACAAGGATTTGAGTTGTTCTCTTGAGTGTATGTGTGTGTGAGAGAGAGAGAGAAAGAGAGAGAGATCATTCCATTCTTTTCCACGCCACAGTAGAATTATCGATGGAAGTGGGATTTGGAATGTGGAAGATACTTGCCAAGCGCCTAGAACAAAGAGATTCGAATTGTTTGGGGCCCCCTTTTAAAGAGGAGTATCATCTAAAGCCGTGTGTTAGGGCTCAAAGTGTAGCACTTTACCACAAAATGGAGTCGCCGACCGGTTTTTGTGACTGACGCTCCTGAGTTAAAATCTAAGTGGCAGTTGGTGCCAACCCCAAAATTCCAGCTTTGGGCTTTGCTTTCTATCGTTGATGTGCCCCTTTAACTATTTGCAAAACCAAACGGATGGCCTTGGAGAAGACAACACCGTATCGCAGATCTTTATTGACGTTGAACAATAGTTATGATTAGTTCAGAATATTCTAGTTCAACTTGTGTATGTTGTTGCAGTGCTCATTATATATTGTGATACTTTCGTCTGTCATTTAATGTTCTTGACAAATCATGCCAGCTGAACACGATCCAGTTTTCTTGTCACTTTGGGTCGATACCAAGACACCCCCAAAACCCAACACCCAATTCATCAAATTCCCGGGGCCCTATACGGTTCCAAGTGTAACTAATAACGAACAAAACAACAACAACAACAAAATGAAAAAATAAAACACAACCCGATAACCCAAAAACCCAACACAACAACCACAACTCGTAACTGAAATAGAAAATTACTTTTCAGAAGGGTGCCAAGTAGGTCGCTGTTGCTGTCTATGGGGAACATCACGCTCAAGAGTGTTACCACTTAGAAACCATTTGCACCGTAAGCACACTAAAAGAGTACAAAAGCTACAGTTTATCCTCATGAAAGTTGTACCTAATCAAACTAGAATTCTTATTTACACGACTGGATCAAAATTCAACATAAGATGCG
This sequence comes from Brasenia schreberi, assembly GCA_036023115.1. Lineage (NCBI taxonomy): Eukaryota > Viridiplantae > Streptophyta > Magnoliopsida > Nymphaeales > Cabombaceae > Brasenia > Brasenia schreberi. Next base: position 11,189,347 of record JAYKKT010000071.1, on the reverse strand, counting down.
TTTTGAAAAAAAAAAAAAACTTCTGTGTAGGATTCCAACAATTTTTCTTGGTACAGTGGGATGGCTGAAGCCAAATGCATGCCCCAGGTGTGGGACACATGACCTTCAACTTGTGATTTGTCGGTCTAGCAGGTGAGCCATTGCTCTTGTGATGGATTCTAAACATTTATCACGATCTACCACTAGGAGTCTTCTCCTGCACTAATTCTGGTCGAGTGCATGACAAAGAAGACAATAGCAAAGCAATGTAAGCTAGATCTGTGACTTACCCTGTCCACCTTATCACTTAAATTAGACCTTGGTTACTTTGTGAAAGAAACTAAAGCTTAAGCTCGGTTTTTCATTTACTTTCCTATATTATCTCAAAAAGCACCGGATCAAGCACAATGTTGAGAGAATTCACGTTGCTGATCCCACTTAGTGTAGGATAACACATTGTTTTGGTTTTGCCTATGAAGCTTTATCAGTTTATATGTTGGCATATGCTAGAGGTGTAACGGAGCTGAACAGAGTGCAAGTCTAAGCGAGCTCAATTAGTCTCAGCTTGGACTCAAGCTATATCTAGCAACTCAAGCTCTGCTTATCACGGTCATTTCTTTTTCAAACTCAATCAACCTCTCAGATAAGCCAAATTAAAACTTGAAGTTAAATTTGAGCCCCACCAAATAAAACTACATTTTAGAGGATAAACAACGATCTTAACTTAAAAAAGAGAGACAGTAATGCTACACTTAATCAAAGGTGTAGAAAGGTCTGCTTTGCCTTGCCTTTCATTCATCATAGTTTCTCTTTCTGGTTTTCTTTTCACACGCACACACACACACACACACACACACACACACACATATATATATATATCATATATATATATATATCTATATATATATATATATATATATATATATATATATATATATATAGAGAGAGAGAGAGAGAGAGAGAGAGAGAGAGAGAGAGAGAGAGAGAGAGAAATTAGTCCATGTAAACATCAATTCATGCTCTAATTTACTTAAGGATCTCAACCATTTGATCTTAGTTGAGATCCCTATGTAAAAATGCAAATAGTGTCAAGTGCATTTATTACACGTACAAAAAATATCAACATATTTTTTTCTTCTCATTCAACTATTGAACTTGTTGGTCGGACGATTGAGATTCTTGAAGATGTTTAAGCGATGCACACACATGAACTATGCTCTCTCTTTCTATATATATATATATGTGTATAGGAAAGCTAGATATACTGAAGGTACTTAATTGGTACTCGCACTTTAAAAAATAGAGGATCCCATTACAATAATGCAACTTAGCTCACCACTTTACATAATTTATTGTAGTAGGACCCGCTTTTTGACACCGTGAACCCCAATTAAGTACCTTGTATTGAGCATAAGCCAACTACTCATATTATTTCAAAAGCATGTGAATCGGATACACCAATAAAAAGTGTATGCATATTTTTTGCTTTTGTACTTTTGAACTCGACCATCCTTCTTTTGAGATGGACGGTGATAATTTCAAGGATATAACTAGTATATAACATTGTAAGTATATTAGGCTTTTACATGTACATATATGTGTGCACGCGCACTTGCCCCTTCTTGAAAATCTCAAACCATCTTTCTTAAAAATTTGACTATTTAATTAAGTAAAAGTGTATATGTACATTTTACTTAATTCTTTTTTAACTCAAGCAATTGTATTTTAAGATAATGATTGGGAATTTCAAGAATATGATAAGTACACAAATTGAAGACTTCTTTTAGGTTATACTCAACGAGTACAGTACTCAATAGTTATAAAAGGTGCGAAGTGGTGGTTCACATTGCATTTATTGTAGTGGAATCCATTTTAAACTGTGGGAGTATCAAACTCATTGAATATATATATATATATATATATATATATATATATATATATATATATATATATATATATTTATTTATTTATTTATTTAGAGAGAGAGAGAGAGACTATCTCCACGAATTTGCCTCACGCATGGTTTGTGCTCAACAAACCTTAGTCGAGTTCAAATTATTGTGCAGTCTTTCTCCGGTAATCTGCACTCTTAACGAGCGCAAGAGAAAAATGGAGTGTCGCACATTCATCGGACGGAGATGATTGAAAATGCTGAATTTAGCAAATTTCTAAATTTATTTATGCTTTTTAATCAAGTATTTTTCAACACGGATGATGCTTCAAATTTTTTGTTGCCTTGTTTTCTCACCAAACTCCGCCTATGTAAGGGATCACCATTGCATTGCCGATCCCAAGCCCGGATAAAGAATGAGGGTTATGTTAGGCTTCCGACATCCACTGTAAAACTTTGTCGGATTTTTATACCATGGATTACACAAATTATGAGCATTGCTTTAGGGCGTCCCCGCCTAGCGACGCACAACAGAACCTGATTGCAGTGAATAATAAGCAAGGGTCACTACATTTTCGCTCAGATATAGTGAATCAATTGGAGAGAGGGTTCCCACATCTTGGACGATTGTGGGTAAAGAAGTTCGTCTTGCTATATTGCCACCCGAATTTAGTGAATAAATTACAGACAGGGTCTCCGCATTTTCAATATGGACAAATACGGGGGATAAGGAAGCTAGTCCTAGATAATAAGATGCGTATTGGTTTTTCGAATATTGGAATATTGTCCAGCAAGCTAATATAGGTGGTAGCTACTATGATTCGGAGAAAGATTCATATTCTATGTTTACAAAAGACAAAGTGGGTTGGAGAAAAAACAAATGAAATTGAGGATACATGTTTTAAATTATGGTACTATCATAAATAAAGATTTAAAGGATAGTGTAGTAGACATAGAATGATATGGTGGCCAAATCATGACGTTGAAATTAGTGTTAGGAGCAGAGGTTTTGAATATAATTTGTGCTTACGCACCCCAAGTAGGACTAGAAGATAGTATAAAGATGACTTTTTTTGGAAGAATTAGATAAGGTGATTCAAAGAATTCCACAAAGGGAGATGATTTGTTTAGGAGGAGACTTAAATGAACATGTTGATAAAGAGGCCTTAGAATATCACAATATTCATTGAAACTTTGGCTTTGGGGATATAAATGAGGAAGGTAGGGAGATTTTAAATTTTGTTATGGCATTTGATCTCTTTATAGTCAATACAATATTCAAAAAATGAGATGAACATTTAATTACTTATAAGAGTGGCTTATCACAAACACAAATTGATTACTTTATTTGTAGAAAAAAGATAGTGTATGCAGTAAAGATTGTAAGATAATTCAAGGAGAAAGATTAACCACCCAACATTGACTTTTAGTTATGGATTTACAAGTAAAAAAATGGACAAAGAAGAAAAGAGTGTATCGAGCTATTCAGACTAAATGGTGGAACCTCAAAAGAGAGAAAGAATATATATTTAACAGAAAGTCCTTCAAGGAGATGTTTGGAATTATATTGGTACACCCTGTGATATGTGGAACAATATCGCTATACATATTAGGAAAGTGGCGAAAGATGTGTTAGGTGTATCTAAGGGAGGTGTACCGACACAAAAGAAGCTTGGTGGTGGAATGAAGTAGTGCAAAACAAAATCAAGGCAAAGAGGGCAAATTACATTATGCTAAGAAAACTAGTGAAACTTTAGAGACTTGTAAGAAACCAAAGAAGGAAGCGAACAGGGCCGTGAATAAAACAAAAGCTAAAATTTGGGAGAATTTATATAAAAAACTCAACACAAAAGAGGGTGAAAGAGATATTTTTAGGATAGTTAGGGCTAGAGATAAGAAAACTAATGATCTTAATTCTGTTAGATGCATCAAAGATGAGGATGAGAAAATTTTAGTGGCAAATAATGATATAAGAAATAGATGGAAAAACTATTTTTATAATCTTTTTAATGAAAATGAAGATGTTAGTATTAGCTTAGGAGAGTTAGCCAAATAAGAAAAAAATATAAACCACAATTTTTACCAACGTATTCAAAAGAATGAAGTCAAAGAGACTCTTAAATATATAAAGGGTGGTAAATCGGTAGGACCAGACTATTCCTATAGAAGTTTGGAAAATCCTATAAGAAACAGGAATCACTTTGTTCAGAAGATTATTTAATGAAATATGGAGAAACCAAAAGATGCATAAGGAATAAAGAGCGAGTACACTTATACCCATATATAAGAACAAGGGAGACATTCAGAATTGTGTAAATTATATCAAGTTAATGAGTCATATTATGAAATTATGGGAAATAATTATCGAACATAGGTTAAGACAAGTATTGAGTACAACAAATAACCAATTTAGATTCATGACAGACAAATCTACTGTTGAAGCGATTTACCTTTTAAGATGTCTTATGGAACATTTTAGAGCAAAAAAGAAAGACCTTCACATTATATTTATTGATTTAGAAAAAGCTTACGATAGAGTACCGAGGGAGGTTTTTTGAGAAACATTGTTAAAAAGCGGTATCCCATTACATACATTAACCTTATAAGAGACATGTACGATTGTGCAAAAACATGTGTGAGGACTCATGAAGGAATGATAGACTTCTTTGAAGTTAATATTGGGTTACATCAAGGATCAACTTTAAGTCCATACTTATTCATAATGGTGATTGATGAGTTAACAAAACATATTCAAGATGAAGTACTTTGGTGTATGTTATTTGTAGATGACATTGTGTTAGTGGAGGAGTCAAAGGAAAAAGTTAATAGAAAATTGGAACTATGGAGAGAAACATTAGAAAGTAAAGGCCTCCGACTTAGCAGAAGAAAGACGGAATATATGGAATGTAAGTTTGATCATTTGGTTACTTCAAAGGACATAGAAATTAAAATTGGCACATATTGCATCCCTCAAAAGAAAAGTTTTAAATACCTAGGATCAATTTTTCAGAGTGATGGAAGAATTGATGGAGATGTTACGCATAGAATTAATGCTGGTTGGTTAAAATGGAGAGGAGCATCAGGTATTCTTTGTGATAAGAAGATACCATTAAAGTTAAAAGATAAATATTATAGAGTAGTAATTAGACCTACCATATTTTATTGTTATGAGTGTTGGGTAGTTAATCATCAATATGTATAAAAGATGTCTATGACAGAAATCAAGATGTTGAGATGGATGAGTGGTCATACAAGAAAAGACCGTATAAATAATAAGGTTATTAGAAACAAATTTGGAGTTTCACCAATAGAGGATAAAATGAGAGAATATCGTTTAAAATGGTTCGAACATATAGAAAGAAGATCAAAAGAAGAATCTTTAAGAAGGTTAGAAAAACTAAATTTAGAAAGTATTAAAAGAGGTAGAGGACAACGACAAAAGTGTTGGAAAGAAACAATAAAGAATGATCTAGCTTATTGTGAGTTAAGTGCTAACATTACACATGATAGGGCTACATGGAAACAAAGAATCCATTTAGCCGACCCCATCTAGTATGTGAAAAGACAGTTGTTGTTTTCTCACCTGACTTCGAGCAAGATATCATCCGGACGACGATCGTCAAATAGTATACTAAAAGAGTATCTTCTTACGAGGGCGACTTTTGTTGTTCTAAAGGTTTGTTTTTGGGGTAACCATCTACTGTTACTTGAAATTTGTGAGGGGCTTTCTTGTCTTTGCTTTCGGTAGCGCTCTTACGGTCTTTAATGCAAGGTCGATGGTTCTGTTGAGTTGTTTATCGTCTTTTGTGCTGGTTGAGACCAAACTGAAAGATTTGGGGCATTGGATTTATCAGTGTAAGTGCGGATAGAAATCAAGATGATGAACTTTTCCATTACCAATGTTAATATGTCGAGTTAATCATGTCTTATCTGTCGAATTTTCGTAGATTGTATTGCTCTTATTTGTTGAAGAGTTATATAGCTTCTGGAGCTGCAAGTTGGGTTTCAACTTTCATGTACTTAAATTCCTTTTGTGTTATTCGTTTAGCTGTGCGTACTGCAAGATAGTCTCTGAAGGGTCATGATCCTGAATTGGAAATTCAGGACCTCGCACTTTAATTAATAGTCACAACTCGTATGATATTTACCAACAAGGTTTTGCTTTTTGTCAAGCAAAAGGAGAAAAAGTTTAAAAAAGATCATCAATTTACAAATATCTTAGGAGTACTCCTTTAGGGCTTAATTTTTTCTCGCTTACAGAAAATAAAGATAGATCTTTCTATCACATTAATCTTTGGTTTGTGCCCATGGGGAAAAAGGTACCGGAGCATTTAAGCTATACTGCCAGTATAAGTTCTTCCAAGCAACAAGCTGGAGGGCTTCGGCAGACACCTATCTTCATGCTTTTTCTCAGCATAGGACACTGACTTGGCCGGAGGATATTCCTCATTTTGTTTCCCATAACTTAGTTATAATGGAGGGGCTTTCTCCTCTCTCAAACACAATGCTGAGGAAAGGTTTTCGTCTTCGATTGAATCCTGATTTGAATCTTTATTTACAAATTTAAAAGGCATCATTGGTGGCTTAGAGCAATATATGCTGAATGTGGTGGCAATGATAGAAGAGACGGAGGTGTCTCACTACTATCGGAAAAGGAAAGGCTTGACAACAAGGTCAAGGTGGTAGGCCTTAGAAACGACATTGAGGGTTTTAAGGGTTCCTTTGAAGCTCAGATGGGTGTAGGGGTGGCAATTTCATACACAACAGGGTAAATCGACAAAAACACGACCCAAGTGGTATGGTTTCGTTTGGGGGTTCCTTCGGGTTATGCACGTGTTAAGGCTAGGTAAAACTATAAAATGCCATGGCCATGTTTGTTTTTTGCAGTAAGTCGACCTCAATATAGCTTGAAGGTAACATCTCTCGAATGACATTGAATATTGAGGTAAATCTAAATAGGTAATAGAGAAAGGTGCACGATCTCAACGAATTACTTCTGAATAAATAAATAAATCCTATGCAAGAATCATAGCATTTCGTGACTAATTGGTAATTTTGATTCTCTATTAACCAATAATGTGAGACCTTTTAGTTAACATGGTTAAAGCTGAACTGTTTGAAGTCTAAGCACAACACGGTACTCTTTCTACCACTGCGTTAGTACAAGATAAGATGGTTTCAAAATGCATAAATTATTTAGTTGGAAATTTATTTGATATATAACACTCATATCAATAAAACGATTTGAACCATTGACTGGAAAAACGGGTGCCTCGCCCCTTCAGACCTTTAGTAGTAGAGGGCTCCATTATTTAAAAAAAACACTTCATAGCTTACTTTAAAATCCATGGCATACCCCTTTCCTTTTGCATTCTACCTTATTCTTCACTTGAAAATTTTTGGGCTTTTAAAGATTTCGTGATTCTTGACCTCTAGAAAGCCTTTTCTTCTCGTTGATTATCTCTTCCCATCTTAATGGATTCCAATTGGGTCGTTCTGACAACGTTCTGGTTTGGATGATTATAAGTTGTAACTTTGTTGTTTATTAATTAAAGATATTTAATATTCATGTTATGGTACGTATGATTGTTCATTATGAGATGTTATTTAACTTTGTTATGCTCATAGTGCTCTCTTCTCACAATCTCTCTAAATATTCTTATAGATTCATAGTCATTTATAATTTTATTAGGAATTATCTGTTTCAAATCAAGCTATTAGATTTAATTTTATTTAATGTTGTTTGTGTTATATATGTTTTGTTCATTAATTTCAATTCTTTCATTTTTTTAATTTATTAAAAAAATTTATATTTTTTATCAAGAAATACAAAATTGCAAGAACAAAGTTAATTTTTTTATATTTTGTTTAATGTTGGTTGTCGCGTATCGGTGTCCAATGTGATACGGGCACTATATGCCTTTTACACCATTGCAAGAAAGTCTTAATCACGTGGGTGAAGCAATGTTTTTCTTTGCTTGCAATGTTTGTTTTTACTGAGGCTTACCTTTTTAATGTTAATAAACATAGGTATAAAAAAATGTTATTCAATGAATGAAATCAAATTTTATTGGATGAACTCTTCTAAGAGAGGGATTTTACGGAGAATCAAGCCATAAGGCTTGTTTACCTATTCATTGTATATAAGAGTGTTATTTATAAAGAAATAAAGCAGAAAGAGGAGCAACACCAATATCTAAGAGCCGTTGGGAAGGGTTCAATGGCTAGTTTACTAGCCGTTGGATCATGTAAAGGCCTTGATGGCCCTAGGTTGCAATGGCTTTGATACTTGGTGGCCTCATTGTCCCTTCTTAACACCCCCCTCTTACAGTATCAACTGACAGTTTGCCTCTAGCAATTGAAACCAATGTTGTAAAAACAGTATCGGTGCCCGTATCGCACTGGATACCGATACACTGTATTTTTTATATTAAAAATAAAAAATACAAAAAATACAAAAATTAAAACTAATGAATAAAACATATATAACACAATGCAAAAACAACTCATAATGAAGTTATGAACAAGGCTACAGGTATTCATATTTCATACCATTAATGTGAATAGAATAATGAATACATTTGGGGTTTAACTTAATAAACAACAAAGTTATAAGTACAACTTATAATTATAAAAGATTAGAACGTTACAAAGTTACAAATAAAGTTAAAACAAATTACAATCATCCACAACGTGGATCATAATCAACAAAAACATTATAATTGACACATTCAGGATCACCAGCATCACCATCATCATTATCATCATCTCATCCCTCTTCCTCTTCCGTAATTGGATCTGCACATCCAACACCTTCATTTTCATCATCATCTCCAACTCTAAGTTCTGCTTTGGCTTGGAGTGCCCTCCAGTTTTCATCCTTTAAATTGATAGGAGCTTCTCCTCTTTCACCCAATCGTCAAAAATATCAATATTTTTGTAGCTCAACGGATCATATAGCACCTTCTTGGCCGTTCTTTTATCCTTTTGCATTTGTCTCTAAGGAAAGAATATTCAAATTATAAAGAATATCAAATGCAATATAATCACATCAATCATTTATTATTAATAAGATTAAGAAAGAACTAGGTAACAAAAAACAATATATATTTTAAAATTGTTACCTTTGCCTTAACTTCATGTTATAGCCAAAATATACCAAATCACTAAATCGAGCATGCTCTAGTCTGTTTCGTTTTTTCGTGTGAATGCATTCGAAAAAGCTCCAATTCCTCTCGCACCCACTAAAACTGCATGTTTGGCTCAATACATGTTGAGCAAATCTTGCCAAGTTCAGTGCATCTACACCAAAATGAGCTCATTATTCATTTGAAATAAAACACGATAATGATTAATAAGAAATACTCAAAGTCAATCAATTAACAACTTAAATGAATATCACTAAAAACACATTACCTGATTGCATCTGAGAGCAGAGTTGGATTGCAATTGGCCTTCTAAAATCTCAACACTCTTTATATACTTGTTTAACTCTAAATGTATATTACAATGAGTAGATTAATTTTCAATAAAGTCAATTGCATTTAATATACCCTTTTTCACTTCTTCATCCTCCACAAAATTATGAGAAAATCAAATAGAAGGGTTAAAGAAATATAGAGCAGCATGCAAATTATGATGCATTTGGCGGTTTCAATATGCATCAATTATCTTTCAAACCTTCTTTACAAGTATCTGCTTGCAGTCAATGTTTGCCTGTATTTTCAATTTGGCCTTATCCATATCATCATATATATAAGGTATAACAGGTCTATCTTCACTGTCCACCATCCTCATTACCTTAATTAAAGGTACTGCATCCTAAAAAAATTATTTTAATTTTTCCAAAAATCAGCATTGAAAATATCTATTACAACAATTCCCTCCCTCTTTCTATACCAACTAATAAATCCCCATTCATGAAATTCAAACAATCTTTTCAATATATTTTTTTGTATGACAAGACTTTGCATAATAATGACATTCGTGCAAATCTTGTTAATGATGGCCTAATCAATTCTCTTCTACCAGTATGGATTCACATCAAATGTAATACATAAGAATGGTTATAAATAAATTTTGTAACATTTTTGCATGCATCTATAGTCCCTCTCAGTATTGTTCGATCCGTATCGTATCATGTATCGTATTTTAATATTAAAAAATTATTAAAAATCTAAATAAATAAGAAAAAATCCAAAACAAATAAAAAAAAATAAAAAAAAACTGATAATTGCAAAGAATTCATATAATGTAAAGTTTAGTACATATTGATCATTCACCATTGAAAAATTAAAAAAAATTATATATTTTGAAGCAAAAAATGAAATACATTTATATTTATATATTACAATCATGATCATCAACTAAATACTCTTCATCTTCTCCTTGTTGAAGATCCTTACCACCTTCTACTTCAAATCAAAATCTTCATCTCCTTTATGATATTGTTGCACTCCTTTTAAATTAATTCATGCAATGTCTTTTTCGGTTAGGAGTGCTTTTTCTTCGTTTTATTCCATAATTGAGTCATCTAATATATCAAAATTAACAAACTGTTATCTTTGTACATGTAGTTGACACATTTGCTCATTTTCATATGTGAGCAAAATGATGAGCTCCATTTATTTGATTATGAAGTCTATGACACCCCATTGATTTGATATTGTTACTTGATGATATCCTCTTTATCTCTTATTGAAGACTAGCTTTTTAACTAATCCTTGAAGTGGATTGAAGCAGAAGGATGATTGATGGATGTTGAGGGTCAAAATCATGTCATTTGATTACTTCTGAGTTGCTTGATCGAAATACGAATTTTTGATGTGTAACTATGATGACATGCTCACTTCACAGGCTGAGCTAAGCCTCACACACGCTATTCATGTTCAACCCAATGAAAGTCATGTCAGGTGAACCCTAAAATAGTAAAGTTGTGAAATGCCCACTCAATGAAGTGAGACAACCAAATTGTTCTTCACTATTTGCGATTTCATGAAATTAGAAACTGGTACTAGAAATATACCTAAAAGTTGGCAACAAGAAGGAAAATGATTTTGTCACAATTGTTATTTGTTCATAAATTATTCTTATTCAATAAAATTCTTATAAACTAACCCGAATTTACATGTTACATGCATGCAAACTACAATCCCAAACGAGCATACCAGACGATGCCTTAAGGAGAAGTGAAGAGAGGCAAATAGAGGCCAGAAACTCGAAAAAAAAAATTACAAAAAAAAATTACAATTTTTTTTCTCCATATCATGCGATACAGCAAGATAACTTCCATTGGGCGATATAGAGGCCTATATCGTATCGTGGAGTTTTATAATACGATACGTATCACACCGTATCAGATAACATTAGTCCCTCTTATTTAATCCATTGTACTCAAATCTTCAAGCATTAAGTCTATGCAATGTGCAACACATGGAGTTCATACTAAGGATGGTTTGTCTCAAGCATCTTACCAATTGTTCTAAAATTTACAACATTATCAGTAATGAATTGAACAACATTTGAAACACCTACTTCCTGAAAAACTTCTTCAAAAATAGGAAGTCAATTATCTATAGTTTTATAAATATGGGATAAGTCATATGATTTTAAAAATAGTGTGCATTTGGGACAATAGACTAGAAAGTTTATCAATGACCTACTCTAACCATCTGTCCAACCATCTGTCATAATAGAACATCACGTATACTGCATGACTCCCTAAATTCAGAACTCCATGCATTAATAATATCAACCCATTTCTGCAATAATGTGCCCCTCAAAGTATGATAAGTAGGGACTTTATAACCCGATCCTACACTAGCAATAGCATCCGCCATACTTTGAAAAAAAAAAGAGTTTGCAACATTGAAAGGGAGCTATTTTCATAAAAAATTCAACACACTTCAAATCTACTTTCTCAATTACCTCATTTGAAGCTATAACTAATTTAATACCTTACTAAGCTCTAGGAGTAGTATGTGGGAAAAAAATAAAGGCATTCCACTACCTCCTCTAGTACCCCTCGTAGGCATCGGACGAGTAGGAGCTCTTGTAGTAGAACAAAAGGCAACTTCACCACTATTATCATCAAAACTTACAATTTTTCCCTTTTCTTACATTCTCCTCCTCTCTTCGGCCATCTCTTCTTCCATCTCAGTTGTACCATAAAATTCATCACCACTATACATCCCTTTAAGAGAAGCATCTTCAAATGGTTGAGACATATCCCAACCACCTATTTTTGCCCTCTCACCCTTAATCTCTTGTTTTCCTTTGAAACCTTTAATACCTTCTTAATCTCGTACTTCACTGCTTCGAGAATCTGAGGACATGCACTAACATCCTTCTTAGTTCCTGCAAGATAGTGTTTCATACGAGAAATACCATCATGTTTTACTGCATTTCAAAATATGCACAATATACACTTGTTCAAAGCCTATTGCCTTCGTATACCGAAGTGCAACATTTTCATGCCGGATCGACTTGAACAGAAGCTATTAAGACAAGAGTGGTCAATTAACAAGAAGAAAAAAGCTTTTTAATGGTTAAGAATCATAGAATTTGTAAAACTCCTAATTTTTTAAGTGAAACATAGGGTAGAATGTAAAAGGAAAGTGGTATACTACAGATTTGATAAAAACCCTAGAGATGGAGAGTTGGATTGGGTGAAACACTTGAGAATCTTGTGAATAAACCACGAAATCAATAAGAATAAGGTAAGAAGAGAACCTGAAAGCAAGAAAATGATGTGAAAAAGGGTTTGAAAAGAAGCAGAAATGAAATCCGTAACTTTCAAATTTTTTAATAGAAAAATCATCATTAACTCATATGATACGGTGTGATAAACTCCCGTATCATACAATACGACACAATAAATCACTTATTGCAATGCTGCCCCTTATCATACCGTATCATTATATGATATACGATAAAATCGTATCATATGATATAATATGATTTTTATAACATGGGTTGATACCCACCTTATATCTCTCTCCAATGCTTTTTTTTTCATTTGTTTGCTCAAATGCTTTTTTTTCATTTATTTGCTCAAGTTTGTGTTTGTTTCACAATCCTTTATTTTAATACCTGAAAGAAAACTTATAGGATTAATTCTCAATTAAAGTATTAAGATCCCATAGTTACAAACTTGAAAACATGTGTTTTTCAAAGTTCTTTAATGAAAAACATTGATAATCTAAATAGTATTGTCAAATATAACAAATAATTTCATGAATCACCACAAAGTCGTGATATTACAAAAATGCCTTGGTATACCAAACAAGTTTTAAGGCTAAGCTCAAACCATCCAAATCAAATAAGCTTTAATGCTAAACTCAAACCATTTAAATGAATAAAATACCAAGGCCCTTTAATAACTCACAATCTCAAACATGATTATATGATTCCAAGAATAAGATAATCCACTAAGATGATAAAAAAATATTTTAAAGATTAATAATCAACTTAAAAGAATCTTTTTAACATAAAATATTTATCTCAAAAAAACAAGAATTCTTTGAATGCAATTTTTAATGCTTAAATTATAGCAAATGAATAGTCAATACTTAAGGAAAAACTCTTTTTATGCAATATTTTCAAATACTTTTTATCAATATAACAATAAGTGCATTTTCAAATTTTAATATTGACTCATCTCCATCAAATAGCCAACAACATGAATGACCTTAATCACAAAGGTCTTCAACAAAAGCCCGGTAAACGTGACATATAGCCACAACACAAAGAAATATTGTAACTAGTGTATCGGTGCTCATATCATATAGGGCACCGATACACGATAATCATATCATATCGTACAATATCATACATTAAAATATTAAAAAAAATAAAAAAAAAAACTAAAAATTGAAAAAAATCATCATGTATCGTAATACCATGTATCGCAGCATACATAATATCGGTTGAGGTAACGATACACCTATATTGTGTATCATACCATACGATAAGATGCAATATTTATAACATTGACACGAAGATCTTAATCACATGAAAATGCAACTTCAAAGTTATGAAGATCACAAATTATCAACTAACCATAAGTGCATCGTATGTCACATAGACACCTTTAGGAGGTGAGGTGTCGGCACCGACATGGGTGCGACACCGACATTGTATTGGTGCGTTGACCGCACCCAAAAAATGCTATTTTGGTCTCGCGTCTCTTGCCTCTATGCCTCTCGCCATTGTGCCTCTCACCTCTCGCGTCTCTCACCTCTATGCCTGTTCCCTCTGCCATCCCTCGCACGCCGACATCCACTACTACCATCTCCACACCCTCTACGTTGCCTTCCCTAACGCAAGTATTTACACTCTCCCTTTTTTCTTCTTTCTCTCTCTTTCACTCTGTTTGATTGTTCTAAATCTCATTTCATGAATGCATCTCTCTCTCATTCTTCTTCAAATAAGATTGTTTTGCCTTTGCACCAACTCTCTCTACCACCACTCCTCTCTTACTTGGCAAGTGTTTTTCTGCACTTAGATTTAATTTATTGTTTATTTATCTTTACCAAATGCTAGGCAAATATGATTTAAATGACAATCAAGATTTACATCACCTTAATACGGAGCTCACCGTTCCGGTAGTCTCTTCAGTTGATAATGTTGTTGATAATAAAATCTATGATTTCACAAGTACAAGTTCATTTTATTTGTCAAACATTAAGATTTCCTTTTGATTGCATTTTGTATTAAGACTTTTGTCTTGACTTATGTTTACAAATACAATTACGATGAAATTAATAGTTGTTTACTTGTTTTGCTTTAATATAAAGTTGTGTAGTTACTATTGCCATATACTTGTGTTAATTGATGTCTCACTTGCTCTATTTTGAATATTATATCATATAATATTATATACTTTAGATGTGTCCCCATACCCAATATTTTTGAAATTTGTCGTATCTCGCACCCGCACTCATGTGACATAAGAAACCATAAGAGAGAAATTTTACAAAGAATCAAGCCATAAGACTTGTCTACTTATTCATTATATACAAGAGTGCAATTTATAGAGAAATAGAGAAGAAAGAAGAGCAACACCAATATCTGAGAGCCGTTGGGAGGGGTCCAAGGGCTAGTTTACTAGCCGTTGGATCCCTTGAAGGCTCTGATGACCCGGGTGGCTTTGGTGGCCCTGGTCCCGGGTGGCCTCACTGTCCTTTCTTAACATTTAAGGCCATATCTTTTTTTCTTATTCTTAGGGGATTTTGTTTTTTGGTCAGTCATATCAGGTCTGTGTTGACCCGCACATGGTCAGCTTGTGCTCCTATCTCACAATATAACATAATTTTAAAGTCAGGTTGATTACGTGTTTTTCTGTTTTCTACACTAACCCTATATGCACAACCCGAACATGAACTCACAACACAATTTGCCACCGCTAGTTGGGTAACGTGATGGAGAGATGTCCCTATATTTAATAAAGAATGAAAAACCCAAACTTTCACTAGCATGAGGCGATGAAGGCCTTAGAGACATTTTAAAATTTTAAAGTACTACGGTACATCGGGGAACCACACTGAGGATGCGTTGGCACAATTGCCACCATATGTATCTTGATGGTGTCACCAAACCGTGGTGGGAGAGGAAGGTGTGGAAGTGCTAAGCAAGGTGGAAGGCACACTTGCAGCTTTAAGAAGACCATAATTGCCACCATATGTATCTTGATGGTGTCACCATACTCTGGTGGGAGAGGAAGGTGTGGAAGTGGTAAGCAAGGTGAAAGGCACACTTGAGCTCCTTGAGACTTGAAAGGACCATAAGGATCGTTTGGCTTGTGTTTCTCTTGTGTGCCACTAAGCATGCCAAATCCGTTTGTCTTGTTTGAAGATGTCAGTCTTACATAGGGTTCCTGATTGTTGCTCTTGCTCCGACATGTTATAAACCAAGCCTCTTGGCACAGACCAAAGAAAGGAAGAGGAGGAACAGAGACAGATTTCATGACATAGTGTTACTAGCGGATACTAATATCATTAACATGTTGAGCAACCTAATAGCGTTTGATGTATCTTGATATTTTTTTTCTAGTTGCCTGGATTAAATTTTTATTTGGATTATGCAACTTACTGTAGAATGAGTTAATACAAGGATCCGGGTTAAGAAATCACACGTTATGAAGAGAACAATTCAAAAGGAGGACAGCACATTCCTAATCTGTGTAAGCAGTAGTTTTCTAGCAGGTGCTACTTGGAAGTCTCTTTTCACTTAGTAAACTGAAATTGAGTCATGGTCAATGGAAGTGTTTACAATTGTTCGAACTTCTTGGTTTCTTAATAAAAGGTTTTCAGCATCTGAAGTTGCTGGCTCTTTATACAAGAACTAGTTAGAAATTTGGTATCACGTCATGGTAACATGTACAAGTTCGTTCACCAGTTGAGAAACAGCAGCTACACATGAATTTTAGGATCTAAGAGTTTTTTCTTCCATTCCCAAACTTGGTAGGCAGTTTACTAACATCTCTCAGAGTGTTATTTACTTTCATTTTGTTGATCTGTTGATGCTATTCTGGAAGTAGTACAGGTCATCATTCTATGTTTTGTTAGTACTAACAAGTATCAACCCTATAATTTGCTCCAGAAATGCAAAAGAACTAAACAACAAAAATCTCTATGGTATATTTTCTAGTTTATTGAATATTACTGTTATTTTCTGCAGGTATGTGGTGATATTCATGGTCAATTTCATGACATGAAGGAGCTTTTCAAAGTTGAGGGAGATTGCCCAAAAACCAATTACTTATTTCTTGCAGATTTTGTTGATAGGGGTTTCTGTTCTGTTGAGACTTTTCTACTTCTGCTAGCGTTGAAGGTATGCTTAAGATGAACTACGTGAATTTCAAATATGGCTGCAGATTATTCCCTTTCTTTTTCATGTGTATTCACAAGAATGTAAACATATGTGCGTGTGTTGGTAGTTTTCTTGGATTTTCTCCGCTAAATTACTTTCCCGATATCTTTGCAAGACAAAATGCCAAGTATTGGTATTTATTTTTGTTTCCGATTAATCTATGAATGTGCTGGTACAAAGTTTGTCTTTGAGTGAGGAAGTTGCTATTGATTGTTTTGTACAAATTTCTTAGCGAAACTGTTCTATATGAAATTATTGTCAACTTTATGTTCTCTTTGATGAATGCACGAGTGTAGATTATACCTTTGATTTGTTGTCTTCATGTCTTGTTGACCGTAACTGGTTCTGCATGAGAAATTTGTGTTTATTCCTCCTGCAACGTTTATGACAAGGAAGGCCATTCAAATATTAAGGACTTGAAAGGCTAGATTGTGCATATTTTTGTTTGAATAACTTGAAAAACAAGTAACAGAATGCTACAATTACTATGAGAGAGCGCATAGAGGACCCAACACACTTATGAACGAAGACAAGATTAAACAAAAAGACCATGTTATTGCTACAACTAGTCAACTGTTTTCGTTGGTATTGTAGATAGTACAGAGGAAAAAAAAAGCACGCCTCATGAAGTTTGCTATTCATGCTTCACAATACTGATGGGATCATGAGAAATGCATTTTGATAAAGATTGGTTTCATATAAGAAGATGGTGGACTCGTCTAGCTACTTTGAGCTATAGTCCGGTGAAGTATTTCATCCCTTGCCCTTGATGAGCTCCCTCTAACGGTTCAAAGAAAAAGACACTTGATTGGCATTTTGTCAATCATTCAGTTTTACAGCACACAGTTTTGTGTTTTATTCGAAGTTAAATAAACCTAGGGATCAGTAAGTGAATGATAACTCTGCCCATATAAGGGATCACCCTTGCATAGCCGGTCTCAAACCCAGATAAAGGAGGAGGGTTGTGTTAGGCTTCCGACAACCAATGTAAAACTTTGTTGGACTTATCTATCATGGATTTTACAAATTATGATAGGGCTATGTGGAAACAAAGAATCCTTGTAGCTGACCC
The DNA here is from genome assembly GCA_036023115.1 of Brasenia schreberi. Lineage (NCBI taxonomy): Eukaryota > Viridiplantae > Streptophyta > Magnoliopsida > Nymphaeales > Cabombaceae > Brasenia > Brasenia schreberi. Next base: position 11,171,534 of record JAYKKT010000071.1, on the reverse strand, counting down.
CATCTTGTATGGAAAAAGGCTTAGTTGTTGTTGTATCAGTAAGTGAATGATATCATGTCCTCTCATGGTGAATCATAGTTTCTTGAAATCGCTTGAGAGTTGCTGAACCGAACCAAACTGATGGTTGATTACTTTTATTCTGCAAATGTTCAGAAGGCATTGTTATTGCAGTCTATAAATTGTTTTTTGAAGCATTGTACTATCTTGTGTTTATTAAATAACAGTTATGCGGTTCAACCTGAACTTCCTTGGCTGTGGCAAGATTTTATTGAAGAATATCTTCTTTAGAGTACAATCATTGTGACACATTATGCTTCTATCTGCTTTTTGACATGTCAATTTCTAGGATCAAGTTCCACAACTGATTCTCTTTGAAGGCGTTAATTCTTTGTACTTTACTTTTTTGTTCTTTCTTTGGTAAGTATATTACTTTAATGAATATACATATATAGGATTGTGTATACTGTGATTATCTTCTGTGCTATAATTATCATACTCCTTTTCCTTTTCTTTTCTTCCGCTGTTTAGTTGTTCAAGGGACTAATATATAGTTGATGCAGGTGAGATACCCAGATCAAATAACCCTTATACGAGGAAATCATGAGAGCCGGCAAATTACTCAGGTTCACATATAGTGGTTTATTTGGAATGATCTTCTCAAATGAAAGGAAAAGGGAAAAACTAACTTGCTATGTGGTATCTGTAACTGCTCCTCTGTCAGGTATATGGTTTTTACGATGAGTCTTCGGAAATATGGTTCAGTGAACGTCTGGAGATATTGCACTGACATATTTGATTACTTAAGGTTAGCTAATGTTGCAAACATTTATCTTTTCAAAGCTGTGTGTGTTCATCCTTTTCATGGTGCAAATAGGGACATTAGATAGGTCTGAGGGCATATTACAAACGTGATCTTGTCATCCAAGTTAGCAATCTTTTAACATAAGAGTCACCCAGAAAAGGCAGCCTATTTGTTGAAATAATAAACTGTAGAGTAGTTGATTTTCTTGATAAATGATGTCCTCTCACTTGGCAAGACTTACGTGACATCTATTCTATTACAATCACCTTGAATGGATGCTATGGAGAAGCTACATTAATACCAAAATGAAATATTAAAGAAGTTGAGTTAGTACAAAAATCTAACAAGCTTATTATTCTTGGACTTAAGTTTAGTCATTCCTTTCTTGGAGCTTGGTATCAATGCTACCAGTTGTGGCCAGTTGACATATCTACTTGGTTTTTATTAGCATTTATTTCCTGTTCAAGAACCTGGGTCCAACAAAAATGCAACCCCTAACAATCTGTGTCTACAACAACAACTACTTTTCCCATACTAGACAGGGTCACCTACATGGATTCTTTGTTTCCACAGAGCCCTATCATGTGCCCCGTTAGCTGTTAACTCACAATAAGCTAGATCATTCTTTATTATTTCTTTCCAACACTTTTGTCGTCGTCCTCTACCTCTTTTAATACTTTCAAAATCTAGTTTTTCATACCTTCTTAAAAGTTCTTCTTTTGATATTCTCTTTCTATATGTTCAAACCATCTTAAACGATATTCTCTTATTTTATTCTCTATTGGTGTCACTCCTAATTTGTTTCTAATAACCTCATTATGTATACGGTCTTTTCTTGTATGACCACTCATCTATCTCAACATCTTCATTTCTGTCACAAACATCTTTTGTACATGTTGATGATTAACTACCCAACACTCGAAACCATAAAACATGGCAGGTCTAATTGCTGCTCTATAATATTTACCTTTTAACTTTAATGGTATCTTCTTATCACAAAGAATACCTGATGTTCCTCTCCATTTTAACCAACCAGCATTAATTATATGTGTAACATCTCCATCGATTCTACAATATAACAACAACAACAACAACTAAGCCTTTTCCCATACTAGACGGGGTTGGCTATATGGATTCTTTGTTTCCACAGATCCCTATCGTGTTGCCATGTTAGCAGTTAACTCCCAATAAGCTAGATCATTCTTTATTGTTTCTTTCCAACACTTTCGTGGTCGTCCTCTACCTCTTTTAATACTTTCCAAATTTAGTTTTTCTAACCTTCTTACGGGTTCTTCTTTTGATCTTCTTTCTATATGTCCAAACCATCTTAAACGATGTTCTCTCATTTTATCCTCTATTTGTGATACTCCTAATTTGTTTCTAATAACCTCATTATCTATACGGTCTTTTCTTGTATGACCACTCATCCATCTCAACATCTTCATTTCTGTGGCAGACATCTTTTGTACATGTTGATGATTAACTGCCCAACACTCAGAACCATAAAACATGACAGGCCTAATTGCTGCTCTATAATATTTACCTTTTAATTTTAATGGTATCTTCTTATCACAAAGAATACTAGATGCTCCTGTCCATTTTAACCAACCAACATTAATTCTATGTGTAACATCTCCATCAATTCTTCCATCACTTTGAAAAATTGACCTTAGGTATTTAAAACTTTCCTTTTGGGGAATGCAATGTGTGCCAATTTTAATTTATATGTCCTTTGAAGTAACCAAATGATCAAACTTACATTCCATATATTCTGTCTTTGTTCTACTAAGTCGGAGGCCTTTGCTTTCTAATGTTTCTCTCCGTAGTTCTAATTTTCTATTAACTTTTTCCTTAGACTCCTCCACTAACACACCATCATCTCCAAATAACATACACCAAGGTACTTCATTTTGAATATGTTTTGTTAACTCATCAATCACCATTATAAATAAGTATAGACTTAAAAGTTGATCCTTGATGTAACCCAATATTAACTTCAAAGAAGTCTGTCATTCCTTTATAAGTCCTCACACATGTTTTTGCACTATCATACATGTCTCTTATAAGGTTAATGTATGTAAATGGGATATCTCTTTTTTCTAACGTTCTCTAAAGAATCTCCCTCGGTAACCTATCGTAAGTTTTTTCTAGATCAATAAATATCATGTGAAGGTCTTTCTTTTTTGCTCTAAAATGTTTCATAAGACATCTCAAAAGGTGAATCGCTTCAATAGTAGATCTGCCTGGCATGAATCCAAATTGGTTATGTGTTGTACTTGATACTTGTCTTAAACTACGCTCAATAATTCTTTCCCATAATTTCATAGTATGACTCATTAACTTGATACCTCGATAATTCGCACAATTTTGAATGTCTCCCTTGTTCTTATATATGGGTATAAGTGTACTTGCTCTCCATTCCTCGGGCATCTTTTGGTTTTTCCATATTTTATTAAATAGTCTTGTGAGCTAAGTGATTCCTATTTCTTCTAGTATTTTCTAAACTTCTATAGGAATATTATGTGGTCCTACCGATTTACCACCCTTCATATGTTTAAGAGCCTCTTTGACTTTATTCTTTTGAATACGTCGGTAGAAATTGTGGTTTATATACTTTTCTGACTTGGCTAAATCTCCTAAACTAATACTAACATCTTTATTTTCATTAAAAAGATTATAAAAATAGTTTTTCCATCTATTTCTTATATCATCATTTGCCACTAGAATTTTTTTATCCTCATCTTTTATGCATCTAACATAATTAAGATCTTTAGTTTTCTTATCTCTAGCCCTAGCTATCCTAAAAATATCTCTTTCACCCTCTTTTGAATTGAGTTTTTTTATATAAGTCCTCCCAAATCTTAGCTTTTGCTTCACTAACGGCCTTTTTCGCTTCCTTCTTTGCTTTCTTATAAGCTTCTAAAGTTTCACTAGTTTTCTTAGCATAATGTAATTTGTAACATGCCCTCTTTGCCTTGATTTTATTTTGTACTACTTCACTCCACCACCAAACTTCTTTTTGTGCCGGTACACCTCCCTTACATACTCCTAACACATCATTCGCCACTTTCCTAATATGTATAGCCATATTGTTCCACATATGACAGGGTGTGCCAACATAATTCCAAACATCTCCTTGAAGGACTTTTTGTTTAAATATATCTTCTTTCTCACTTTTGAGGTTCCACCATTTAGTCCGAATAGCTCGATGCACTCTTTTCTTCTTTGTCCATTTTTTTATTTGTAAATCCATAACTAAAAGTTGATATTGGGTGGTTAAACTTTCTCCTTGAATTACTTTACAATCTTTACAACACGCTCTATCTTTTTTTCTATAAATAAAGTAATCAATTTGTGTTTGTTATAAGCCACTCTTATAAGTAATTAAATGTTCATCTCGTTTTTTGAAGATTGTATTGACTATAAAGAGATCAAATGCCATAGCAAAATTTAAAATCTCCCTACCTTCCTCGTTTATATCCCCAAAACCAAAGTTTCCATGAATCCCTTGATATCCTAATGCCTCTTTACCGACATGTCCATTTAAATCTCCTCCTAAACAAATCATCACCCTTTGTGGAATCTTTTGAAACACCTTATTTAACTCTTCCCCAAAAAGAGTCTTTATACAATCTTCTAGTCCTACTTGGGGTGCATAAGCACAAACTATATTCAAAACCTCTACTCCTAACACTAATTTCAACGTCATGATTCGGTCACCATATCGTTATATGTCTACTACACTTCTAGTCCTACTTGGAATTTTTACTTGGGGTGCGTAAGCACAGACTAATTTGTAAAATGAATTATCTTATGCATTTTGCATATGGTTGTTTTTGTGCACTCTACCACATTGATGTGACATTGCTCGCTATTCATAACTTTGAAGCCTAGTAGTGAGAGTGTTCATTGCTTCATGCAATTCCATGTAGAAAATAAGCATGAAAATTGGTCAACAACATAAAAAAGCTCACCATTTCAAATTTAAAATCTAGCTTCCTTGATGGCCCAAAATATGGTGGAGAATTGCCCTAGCTATCCTAAAAATATCTCTTTCACCCTCTTTTGAGTTGAGTTTTTTATATAAGTCCTCCCAAATCTTAGCTTTTGCTTCACTAACGGCCTTTTTCGCCTTTTTTTTTGCTTTCTTATAAGCTTCTAAAGTTTCACTAGTTTTCTTAGCATAATGTAATTTGTAACATGCCCTCTTTGCCTTGATTTTATTTTGTACTACTTCACTCCACCACCAATCTTCTTTTTGTGCCGGTACACCTCCCTTAGATACCCCTAACACATCTTTCGCCACTTTCCTAATATGTATAGCCATATTGTTCCACATATCACAGGGTGTGCCAACATAATTCCAAACATCTCCTTGAAGGACTTTCTGTTTAAATATATCTTCTTTCTGGCTTTTGAGGTTGCACCATTTAGTCCGAATATCTCGATGCACTCTTTTCTTCTTTGTCCATTTTTTTATTTGTAAATCCATAACTAAAGTCGATGTTGGGTGGTTAAGCTTTCTCCTGGAATTACCTTACAATCTTAACACACTCTATCTTTTTTCTACAAATAAAGTAATCAATTTGTGTTTGTGATAAGCCACTCTTATAAGTAATTAAATGTTAATCTCGTTTTTTGAAGATTGTATTGACTATAAAGATATCAAATGCCATAGCAAAATTTAAAATCTCCCTACCTTCCTCGTTTATATCCCCAAAACCAAAGTTTCCATGAATCCCTTGATATCCTAATGCCTCTTTACCGACATGTTCATTTAAATCTCCTCCTAAACAAATCATCTCCCTTTGTTGAATCTTTTGAAACACCTTATCTAACTCTTCCCAAAAAATAGTCTTTATACTATCTTCTAGTCCTACTTGGGGTGCGTAAGCACAAACTATATTCAAAACCTCTGCTCCTAACACTAATTTCAACGTCATAATTCGGTCACCATATCATTGTATGTCTACTACACTCTCCTTTAAATCTTTATTTATGATAATACCAACTCCGTTTTGAGCCTTTTCTTTACCTGAGTACCATAATTTAAAACCTGTATCCTCTATCTCCTTTGCTTTTTCTCCAACCCATTTTGTCTCTTGTAAACATAGAATATGAATCTTTCTCCAAATCATAGTATCTACCACCTCCATTGGCTTACCTGATAATGTTCCGATATTCTAAGAACCAATACGAATCTTATTATCTAGGACTAGCTTCCTTACCCCCCGCATCCGTCATAATCAAAATGCGGAGACCCTCTCTGAAAAATTTTCACTACATTCGGGCTACAATGTAGCAGGACTAACTTCTTTAACCACACCCGTCCATGATGTGGGAACTCTCTCTGTAATTGATTCACTGCATTCGGGCGAAAATATAGTGGCCTTTGCTTACTTCTTATTGCATTCGGGCTCTGCAGCACGTCGCTAGGTGGGGACGTCCCAAATCAATGCTCATAATTTTTGTAATCCATGTTATAAAAATCAGACGAAGTTTTACGCTAGCTGTCGGAAGCCTAAAACAACCCTCCTCCTTTATTCGGGCTTAGGACCGGCAATGCAAGGGTGATCCCTTACATGGGCGGAGTTTCCATTGATTCTACAATCACTATGAAAAAATTGACCCTAGGTATTTAAAACTTTCCTTTTGGGGAATGCAATGTGTGCCAATTTTAATTTATATGTCCTTTGAAGTAACCAAATGATCAAACTTACATTCCATATATTCTGTCTTTGTTCTACTAAGTTGGAGGCCTTTGCTTTCTAATGTTTCTCTCCGTAGTTCTAATTTTCTATTAACTTTTTCCTTGGACTCCTCCACTAACACACCGTCATCTCCAAATAACATACACCAAGGTACTTCATTTTGAATATGTTTTGTTAACTCATCAATCACCATTATAAATAAGTATAAACTTAAAAGTTGATCCTTGATGTAACCCAATATTAACTTCAAAGAAGTCTGTCATTCCTTTATAAGTCCTCACACATGTTTTTGCACTATCATACATGTCTCTTATAAGGTTAATGTATGTAAATGGGATATCTCTTTTTTCTAAGGTTCTCTAAAGAACCTCCCTCGGTAACCTATCGTAAGTTTTTTCTAGATCAATAAATATCATGTGAAGGTCTTTCTTTTTTGCTCTAAAATGTTCGATAAGACTTCTCAAAAGGTGAATCGCTTCAATAGTAGATCTGCCTGGCATGAATCCAAATTGGTTCTTTTTTGTACTCGATACTTGTCTTAACCTATGTTCGATAATTCTTTCCCATAATTTCATAGTATGTCTCATTAACTTGATACCTCCATAATTCACACAATTCTGAATGTCTTCCTTGTTCTTATATATGGGTATAAGTGTACTCACTCTCCATTCCTCGGGCATCTTTTGGTTTCTCCATATTTCATTAAATAGTCTTGTGAGCCAAGTGATTCCTATTTCTCTTAGTATTTTCCAAACTTCTAGAGGAATATTGTCTGGTCCTACCGATTTACCACCCTTCGTATGTTTAAGAGCCTCTTTGACTTCATTCTTTTGAACACGTCGGTAGAAATTGTGGTTTATATTCTTTTCTGATTTGGTTAACTCTCCCAAGCTAATACTAACATCTTCATTTTTATTAAAAAGCTTATAAAAATAGTTTTTCGATCAATTTCTTATATCATCATTTGCCGCTAGAATTTTCTTATCCTCGTCTTTGATGCATCTAACAGAATTAAGATCATTAGTTTTCTTATATCTAACCCTAGCTATTCTGAAAATATCTCTTTCACCCTCTTTTGAGTTGAGTTTTTTTATATAAATCCTCCCAAATTTTAGCTTTTGCTTTACTGACAGCCTTGTTTGCTTCCTTCTTTGGTTTCTTATAAGTCTCTAAAGTTTCACTAGTTTTCTTAGCATAATATAATTTTTCCTCTTTGCCTTGATTTTATTTTGCACTTCACTCCACCACCAAGCTTCTTTTTCTGCAGGTACACCTCCCTTAGATTAACCTAACACATCTTTCACTACTTTCCTAATATGTATAGCCATATTATTCCACATTTCACAAGGTGTACCAACATAATTCTAAGTATCTCTTTGAAGGACTTTATGTTTAAATATACCTTCTTTCTTGCTTTTGAGGTTCCACCATTTAGTACGAATAACTCGATACACTCTATTTTTTTACTTGTAAATCAATAACTAAAAGTCGATGTTGGTGGTTAAGCTTTCTTTTGGAGTTACCTTGCAATCTTTACAACACGTTATATCTTTTTTTCTACAAATAAAATAATCAATTTGTGTTTGTGATAAGCTACTCTTATAAGTAATTAAATGTTCATCTCATTTTTTGAAGATTGTATTGACTATAAAGAGATCAAATGCCATAGCAAAATTTAAAATCTCCCTACCTTCCTCATTTATATCCACAAAACCACAATTTCCATGAATACCTTGATATCCTAATGCCTCTTTACCGATATGTCCATTTAAGTCTCCTTGTAAATAAATCATTTCTCTTTGTAGAATTCCTTGAATCACCTTATCTAATTCTTTCCAAAAAGTCATCTTTATGCTATCTTTTAGTCCTACTTGGGGTGTGTAAGAACAAACTATATTCAAAACCTCTACTCCTAACACTAATTTCAACATCATGATTCGGTCATCATATCATTTTATGTCTACTACACTATCTTTTAAATCTTTATTTATGATAATACCAACTCTGTTTCGAGCCTTTTCCATGCTGAATACCATAATTTAAAACTTGTATCCTCAATCTTTTTTGCTTTTTCTCCAACCCACTTTGTCTCTTGTAAACATAGAATATGAATCTTTCTTCGAATCATAGTATCTACCACCTCCATTAGCTTACCGGACAATGTTCCAATATTCCAAGAACCAATACGAATCTTATTATCTAGGACTAACTTCCTTATACCCCACATCCATCCATATTGAAAATGTGGACACCCTCTTTGTAATTTATTCACTAAATTCGGGTAGTAATGTAGCGGAACTAACTTCTTTACCCACACCCGTCCATCATGTGGGAACCTTCTATGTAATTGATTCACTACATCCGGGCAAAAATGTAGTAGCCCTTGCTTACTTTTCACCGCATTCGGGCTCTACAACGCGTCACTAAGAGTGGATGCCCCAACGCAATGTCCATAATTTGTATACTCAATGATATAAAAATATGACAAACTTTGTGTCTACTAGATAATAAAAGAAAATAAAGTTTGATTATATGAAAGTATCAATCTTTTCACCTAATACAAAGGAATGTTTTGTCTGATTTCGATATGCATGTTCCATATGGTAGCAATGGTAACCATTTTGAATAGACTCTGCTCATCCAAAAGTGACTTAACGCAACTTGTCCCATGCTTTCCCTAGTCCTGTAATCATCATCCAATTTGGTTGAATAGCTGCTTTTCATCTGGTTTACTTCTTCTGGTTGTCGAGTTACTGGTAATTTAGAATAAAAGGAAAAGATCACTTAGAAATGACATTTATGCATTTAGAAACAAGCTGCAAATGTTTAGAAGTTTATATTCTCGTTGCCCCCTAATTATGGAAAGATGTCCTGCCTTTACTTAATGTACTTATCAACTACTGATTTTGGTTGCGTTCCCACCCTACCATGATATGGTCACCAACGAATGGATATCTCATGTAATACTTCTTTTATTTGAGGACATGGCGCAACTTCTTGGGTCAAGTATTGCTTTTTACCACAGGTGTTGATTGATAATCATTCACAGTTATTCCTTGCAGTTTGTCAGCACTAATTGAGAATCGTATCTTTAGTGTTCATGGTGGCCTTTCCCCATCTGTTACTAAAATAGATCAGGTTTATTTTCTTTCCTGTCCGTGTTATTTCATTAGGATAATATCGCAATTAGGGCTGGAAAACACGATCGGATGCTCTTCTTTTGGCTGATCTTGGCTCATAGCAAGCTTGTTTGTGGCTCACCTCAAATAGTTTGTCAAGAAAAGCACAGACAAGCTCGGTTTGGCTCACATAAGCTTATGTAGTTAATTATATATGATATTTACATATCTATGTCAAAATTAGTTGGACGGGCGCACATGCCCTGAATGAGTCAAGAATTTTACTTTTATACTAAAGATTGTATCCAATACTAACCGTGAAGTTGAACAAGCATGACACTGATCTTTTCAGAAACATTGCATGAGAACCATGTATGTTATAGGTTTAACAAGCATACTCATGTTCGGCATTGCACTCATTTTCCTTGTCCCATGCAATTAAAAGACAAGATGAAAAACCTAAACTCTGTTAGCTGGTTCACCAAACGTTTCTTTGTTGATTCAGATCAGAAAGATTGGCCGAAAACAGGAAGTACCTCACGACGGTGCCATGTGTGACCTACTATGGTCTGATCCTGAGGGCATAGTTGATGGTTGGGGCCTAAGTCCTCGAGGTGCTGGATTTTTGTTTGGTGGCAACGTGGTCAGTGTATTCAATTACACCAACAAAATAGACTAATATGTCGTGCTCATCAATTGGTCATGGAAGGATACAAATGGATGTTCAATAACCAAATAGTGACAGTCTGGTCTGCTCCCAACTACTGTTACAGGTATTTTTCTGCCTCGGCCCTGTGTTACCATCCTTGCCACTTAGCCTTTCTTGCTGCGTCATGATATTCTGGTTCATGGTTTTGGTTTTCAGATGCGGAAACGTGGCTGCGATTCTGGAGCTGGATGAGAATCTAAACAAACAGTTTCGAGTTTTTGATGTTGCCCCTCAAGTTTGTTCCCAACATTAGAATTTGTTTCTAGCATTGTTCTGCCTTGTCTCTTTCCAAGGTCTCGAATCTGCAACCTGTTGTATGCAGGAATCAAGAGGGGTTCCTTCCAGAAAATCGGCACCTGAATACTTCCTTTGATTTTCAAGTGGTTGTCCTTTTAAAATGTGAGTTCACCAAATGGAGCCAAGTTGGTTTTGAAGATTAAGATTCCAGTTGCGCCGATATCATGTTCACCATTGCTCGGTTCAAGGGATGGTGTCTTGAAGCACAGTAGCGAGTACATTCATATGGTTGAACCGATTCGAATTGGTGGGCTTTCTCGTGACAATGGAAACCATAAGATAATGTGTATTTGGGAAGAATCTCTTATTTTTACACGGGAGAAAAGCCAGGGTTATTGAAATGGTTGGGTTTTCCCTCATCTTCCTTTTGCAACTTGATTGTCACAAGACCCTGGCAATATTGTTTTCCTGTGTCATCAGTTTTAATTATCAGTTGGCTAATCGGTGTTTATAATGGTTTTCGTGCTTTGTATGGTGGGCCATGTTATGCTCATCGGATATCAACTGTCAAAAAGCGTATTTCTCTAGTTCAAATCTCAGAATCTGGAACTCTCCTGCCAAGGGGTTGGTGTTGAAATTCTTCCTATATACTGTCAGTTTGTACATACTCAATTTCAGAGTACTATTAAAATTATACGCAGTGATAATGGTGGAGAATTTATGTCTCAATCCCTCCACTCGTATTTTCTACAGTAGGGAATCTTACACCAGACATCTTGTTCCTACTCTCCTCAACAGAACGGTGTGGCAGAAAGGAAGAATCGGCACATTTTAGAAGTTGCGAGGACCTTCTTAATTGGATGCAATGCACCTAAATATTACTGAGGTGAAGCCGTTTTAACAGCAGTCTTTCTTATAAATCGTATGCCAAGCAGAATTCTCAGTGGAGATACACTATTTCACTCCCTATGTCCTTCAAGAAAACAATTCCATCTGTTACCAAGAATATTTGGCTGTACATGTTTTGTTCATATTCATCAATGTGCCAGAGATAAACTTGATGTAAGATCGATTAAGTGCATCTTCTTGGGTTATTTAACCACTCAAAAGGGGTATAAGTGTTATGATCCATCTAAACGGAAGTTTTATGTTACAATGGATGTCATTTTTCATGAAGACGTACCATTCTATGGAGTGCAGGAAGAACTTTCACCAACAGTACAACCTACTCAAGTGATCACACTTCTTCCAACTAAAATTATATCTACTCATGAAAATGTAAGGGAATGTCAAGTATATAATAGAGGAAGCCGAGAGATTGTGTTTCCAGATCAGACTATCACTCGAGATCAAAATTCCCAATGTGAATCAGATATGGAAATAGATGACTTACCTATTGCGATTAGAAAAGGGAAGCGTACAGCTGCAAAATATGTATTGGACAAAATGGTATCATTCTCTAATTATCCTAGGGAATATCAATTGTTTGTGATGAATATAAAAAATACTTTTATACCAAGGACCTATGAAGAAGCTAAAGTACATCCAGAATGGAAAGCAGCAATAGAAGAGGAAATTTTAGCCTTGGTACGTAATCATACTTGACAGACCTACCATTAAAAAGGAAGACTGTAGGATGTAAGTGGGTATTCTCTGTAAAATATAAGGCGGATGGGAATATAGAAAGATATAAGGTAAGATTAGTTGCAAAAGGATACAGTCAGACCTATGGCATAGATTGACTTGGGCCGTTGAAGTTCGCGAAGAGCTAAGCTGACCAGAACTTAAAATCGTGTAAACGACTCTCTCAATATTGCTTTAATTGTGAAAGTGTAGTCGCGTGAGACTCAAAAGCTTGTGCTAAAAGAGCATGGAGGTCCGAGTGTTTAAGACAGTATGGGAGATGCTGACTTAGTGAGATTCTACAGTAGATCTGGTGGATATTGATGTTTCAAGTATTTGTTGATAGGAAGCATCCCAACCATGAGTCCGAGCTGTTGGAACAGGTCGAATGGCGAGCGATAGACGATGGTGCATACCCTCTCTCTCTTTGCTTGTTTGGCCCGTTAACGAATGGACGACGAGCGACGAATGATGGTGAACGACGGCAGACGATGGTGCATGCTTCATGTCCCTTTATTATCACTACGCAATATAGGATTCTAGTCTTGAGTTTCAAAGAAAAATGTGTTGACAGGTTTCATGGATCTAGAAGAAACATTTTGAGATATGGAAGCCTAGCTGTTACTTTGTCTTGCTTTGTATTTGTAGTAACACGTTGGAAGGTATGCTTCGGATATTGCTCACTTTTGCACTTCTTTTGGGATACGGGGGTCAACATGAGCCTGTTTATGATCCAATGGTTTACTATATCCATCATTATCATGCAGGCAATGCAGTATGCATCTCCAAGGAGTACTTTGAATTTAATATTTGGGACTAGCAATCCCTTCCTTTCTCCAAGTGACGGTATTTGCTGCTTGCTGGCGGTCCTCTTTACTAATTCGGCCTAGTATGTTAAGTTTTATCTTCAAATAGAATCAAAAGAAATTATTGTTCTTTGAAAAAGGGAAAGGTGAAGAAACCTGGCATTTGAATTTGCTTTGCAAAGAGCAGAGTTCAAATGCAGCTTACTCAGAACATGATAGACAAATCTACCTTTCAAAACAACCACCGACTTAAAGTCAATAGTTTAATGTAGTTTAAAACATGTTGAGGACCACATTGGAACTAACGGTTCAACTTTATTTGAAAATAACAATTCAATGAACTTGAAAACGTTATCTTTAACTCAAACTAATGTGAAAAATTTTTATTGGAATCATTTCTACTAGAGAAGGATGAGCAAACCATTGGACAATTAATTCCCATTGCAATGTCAAAGGGTTCTGCTAGAACCAGGAGCAATCCTCTAATTCATTAGTATCATTATGACAGGCGTTGTTGGAGCAAGTATCCGTATGCATTTCTCCACAAGGCAGAAAGGAACCACAGTTCAGTAGCTTGGTCGACATCAAATAAGGTCAAAATATTTCGTAAGCTTTTCAGAAACGGATCGGCAACATATAATGGGAAGTCCACCTTTCCCACTGACTACATTTAGATGGTTCATATGATTTCTTGTAAGGAGCAAAACTTTCATCAATAACCAAAACAACCTAATTCATGTGAGATGTATGGGTTGCAAACCTTAATACCAATACATAAATTTATCTTTTTATTATGTTTTTTAATAATCATATACCCATATTTTAGTTTTTTAAAAATATATGTACCCATACCGGGTACCATATCCGTATCCATGCAACAGAGGAGAAAACATTACACGAAGGGGAGGGGGTTGGTCACCTCGCTTGAACTTCTCCTATCCACGAAATCCATCGACTGGCTCCTAGAAACCGAATTTCTTGGAAAGAAATTAAGTCTCGAAACGCGAAGTCCCGATGGTGATATCCGTGCCTGCATCGGCAGAAGGTTTTCCAATTGCCAAAGGGGATTCCCGATCAAAGTCCGGCAATCAATAATACCCGCCATCGAAGTCGGCGTCTATCTTGGTTTCTTCGCGGCCTTTCTCTACGAAATGCAAGTTGCACTCCGTATTTGCCGTTTCTCAATTCTGCGATTTTGGGAATCAAGCAAAGGAATGGAATCGCCATTGAGTCACTAGTTAAGACTTGGATGGAGAAAAAGCAGCAAGAAAACCATCCAGACCGTAAAGTTCTTGGCGACTCCAAAAACCGCTTGGAATCCAAACTATATTCTGTATCTGTCAGGACAATAGTTTATCCAATTTGAGGTATTTGGTTATTCCAAAACGAATGCAGAATCAGATTCGCATTATGGATATGGAAGGTGGCGGACGAAATTGAAAATAACTACTGTATTCGTGGATAATGTTGGATATTTTAGATATCAGTCGCATTTTCTGAACCGTTTCCAAGCAGAAACAACATGAGGATACATGGCTTCACATCCCCAATCTGAACCAAATGAGGTTCGGGTATGAATCTTTCGGATAATTGACTTTTTGGTGGAGAACCCTATAGTATGATGTGTGATTCATCTCGTTGATGTGAACCGCACAACTTCATGCTCTCAAGATGATATATCTTATAAAGTGGAGATGGTTGTTTGGGACCTGAACCGCTATTGGAACTGGAACTGGAACCGGAACGAAGCAGCATTGAGAACCATAACAAAAAATCTCACCTCTGTTTCTGATTTTTCAAATAAAACCAAAAATCGAAACCATCTCGGATCCAGAACCAATAGAACCATAACCAGACTCGGGCCCTGAGGGAAGCTGGTTTGGTTCCGTGGAACAGGAACCAACCCTGTTTTGTACTATCCAAGAATCTCTGGTGAGACACGCTGCGGACTCTAAAATAGCCGGCGGTTTAATTCGTCAAATTTTGGGTGGGGCGGACACCCCTTAACATCGACCCGTCCCGAAGAGCAAGGTTTTGAGGGATAACCGATTGAAATGGATACAAATTTCGCAGAAGAATAAAAAGATCGAAGAATCCTTACTGGAAATAAACCTCCAGACAATCTTCCAAGCTTCAATCTCACGCCTCCGCTACTCTTCGGGAGAGACAGAGAGAGAAGGGCTTTCTGTCGTTCTCTGGACTTAGGGCTCCATAAATCCGGATTTAGGGCAGCAAAGGAAGTAGGGCTACGTTTTTCCGATCCTTTCCGTCAGCGCTCCGGGTGCTTGATACGGCTTTCGACTTGTGTGTGATAGACCCCAAGTTCGACTCATGGGGCATGCATACCCGAAAAAAAAAGGGTGTTAGAGAGGAATAGCTCAAATATGGTAACAAAATAAATATAGTGAGTTTGATATGGTCGTCGCCTCGATGCGGTTAACAGTTTTCTCTCCATCAGCTACAACAGTGCTGTTTATAACAAGAGATTTTAGAAAACATATTTAAAACCGTTTTTTTGAAATACGAGGGCAATGACCCTTGGGGAGTAGAACTCCACACCAATGAGGAGTGCCGTGGTGTAGAACTGACATTCTGTGTATGATAAGGAATTTTGGAAAAAATTTATTTAAAAAATAACAACATTTGGAACCGTCGGTTCTGAACCGATTTCCGAAGACCATGAATCAGAACTGAGGATGACCAAATCGATTTCCAGTTCCAGGGTCAGATCAGTCGGTTATAGTTATCATTGGTTTCGTGGACGATTTAATTCCAGTTCTGAACCAGAACTATGTCTACATTAATGCAACAAATAAGTTTGTTATGTAGACAGCATTACGTGAGGGTTCCTTTTTCCCCTTAATATCTTAATATTTGTACTTGGACGAGCTTTATGGCAGGTTATGGTTCCTAATAATTAGTTAGCGGAGTATTTGACGGCTATATCAGCTCGGTCTACATATGGTTTGAGCTTACTCCCATGGACTTCTATGATATCATCCATTTTTCAAGCTTAATGGTACCACAGTTCTGCTTATCTGGACCTAACATACAGCTTGCAATCAGAAAAATAGACTCAAATCCAATTCCAACTTCTTAGATCCAGATCCAACTTCTTCAAGTTTCTAATGAACTATTCAATATCTAGGTTAAACCCTGATTCGATGTCATTATTGAAACCCTAAAGTTCCACAAGTTTGCTATTAATTTCATTCGATTTTCTTCATTCTATTCGATTCTGTTGAACTTTGTAGAATCATAGCTGTGGTTGTTCGATTTGAGAAGAAATTCTCACTTGGATACATCACCTATTGGACTGTGCTTGTCTAACGTTACGGTGCATGACCGACTCTACGAGAAAAGAAAGCAAACAAATCATCAAAGTGACCCGAAAAGCTCTGCGGAACTGTAAAATAACTCAAAAGGGTGAAACCTAATTAGACCTAACACAAATTAATGGCAGCAGATCCGTCGGTTGCGGGTGGGGCCAGGAGGAGCAGTAGGTGATAAGCCCCTCACCTCAAAGCAGGAATACAGCTCTTCGATCTCATATGAATTAAGTGAAACAAGTTAACCATGCCTAAATTCATTTTCACCTTTTCATTCACTAAAATATGGAAATAAGTACAGCCCACGGTTCAATGCACTAAAATATATATATAACCACATCCCCAAGATTCATAAATTTTTCTAAGAGGGCTATATGTAGAAACGACAAGATGCGGAAGCAGAGAAAAGATCTCAAGCACGCTTCATGAGACCTCGGCACAATTTTCATCCAAAAGGTTTCACAAAAAGATAAACACTTTGTTTCAGTATACTGTTTTGCGAGAAAACTAGTTTTGGCATATATTGGTTTACTTCTTTTCTCCCTTTGTATTATTTTCGGTTTTATGTTTTGAGTCTATGAGTAACGGCTTCAGGATTTTCTTCTTGCTTTTAGTAAAAGTAAATGTTTTCTTTTGTAAATAAAATGATTTAACTTAGTGAAAACAATATTTCGTGAAATCAGAAAAAAGGATCTGTCTTTCCTAATTTCATGAAGATCTAAAGTAGACATCTTCCTCAAAAGCAAAATGCTGTTTATCCCTCTTGAAAGCGATGACAATGTCATGGCTCCCTCATTATTTTTATCCCGACCTTTGATTGCTGTGGAACTAAACATCATCATTTGTTAAACTAGATGAAGAACCATGAACTCCATGATATAATCATCTCATGAAAGCTTGTAAGTTGAAACAGAGGCTGTTCAGCTAGCGGCTAGCTCAGGTAGTTCTTAGAGGAAGTGAACCCAGCAACAACCTTTGGCTCGCTTCCAAGCCCTAGCGGTGGGTCTAAACATGCCAACATTACTAAATAGTGATATAATCACGTAACAGAAGAAACTACAAAATCCAAACAACAGGAGAGTAGCTCGACATCGAGGTTACAGAATAAGGAGAAGTTCCGGCGGTCAGGCGGTGAGGAGGTTCAATCTACCTTTTGACTGGAAGTGAGGCAAGGTCATTGGATGCATCTGTGGGACGCCGTTCACCACCGACGTCCCTGTCTGCCAAACCTGGTCCACACCGGAGAGATTTCGTGGCAACACGACCCTTGCAAAGAGGACGACGTAGCCTGAGTGCGTCGTCTCTCCGGCGAGGTTCCGAACGGGGAAGCTAAGCGTCTCGTTCTTCATGGACGGGCTGTAGCTGTCGATGGAGGTGGTGAAGACGGTTATTCTTCCCTTTGAGCGATCCGGAAACCCGATGATGGCCTGAGAACCCACCATACCCTTGGCGGTTGGGTTGATCGCCCATGCCACCCATCCTCCTGGCGCTGCCGGAGCTGCTCGGAAGGCGATGTCCAGCCAGCAGTTTCTGGAGAAGTAGGTCCAGTGGAGGGTCGCGTTCAGAACGGGGAGGTCGGTGCAGTGAGCAAAGGTCTTGTTGTTGGTGAACCTCTGTGAGCTGCAGGTGAGAGCAGAAACAGTGGAAATGAAGGCGCAAACAATGCATGGAGCAAGCAAAAGCATGGTAGTGATGGCGGAACGAGGCATCTTTGCGTTGATTCTCTCTCTCTCTGGTTGGATGGTGGTATAGAGTTGGGTGGTTCACTGGTGTTTCTGAAAAATGATACGTGCTTTAAATTAAATTTCACGAAATTTATTTCGAGATCACAGCCGTTCACTTTAAATTGAAGGGTTTCTGCCACTGAGAGTTCTCTCGAGTCACACATGTATTGTTTCAATGGTAGGGCCACACCTATGTGTCTCACATTATACCAGTCGTCCATCTGCAACATGGGTGGATGAGATTTCAAACAAAAACTGAAATATGACAAATGGAAGTGTTTCTCGAGTGGGGGTTGGACTACAAGGAATTCGGTCAGTGCGTTGGAAGCATGTAGTAACAATGTCAGACTTACCCGCACAAAGAGCACTAGTGCACCTGGCCGGGGGTTGGTTGAAGGTCATAAGTTCGACTCCCAGAGACTGTATTCGGCTGAGGCCTCTCCATCGTAACTGAATAAAAGAAAAAAATTACTCACCCTGACTTGTTAAAACGTGAAGAGACTAGTCATAGAGGAAAGGGAGAAGTTCAGAGTTTTCCCCACCTGAGGTGAGAGTTTGGATTCGGCTGAGAAACATCATATGACTCGGCACCCAGAGCGTAAGCTCAATGGGAGGATACTTTAGCGGGTTGTTGCTGGTGGTGGGGAGTTCTGACTCTTAGAGAGTGCATGTATGAGTTGCAGCTGGTGGAGAGTTTTGACTGTTAAGAGTGCATGTGTGTTAAGCTTCAGCCTCCTCCTCGAACAAAAGAAAAGGAAGAAAATACAACTCATGATCTTCTGGACACGGTCGAGGTTGTAAGCTGGGCAAGAGGATGGGGGCATCTACAGAAAATGCCCGAAACGGATGTATTCTTTTACCTCACTTCTTTCAGTTCTTTAACCAAAAGGATAACAAGGTCGCCGCTTGAGATGCATGAAACGGTGATCCCGCTGTGGAGAGTCACTTGAGTGTGGGCATAATAGAGGACATTAACCTTCATCTTAAGAGGGTTGTTGAGTACATTTGGGATCGGGAGAACTCAGAGTCCCTAGAATTCCTCAGTTACATATTTCAAAGAGAGGAACTGGTGGCTAGTCTAGTCCTCTTGCCCAGTTTTGGGTTGAAATCGAGAACCTTTCCTTCACAATTTCGAGTCACTTTGGGATAAAAATTAAGCTCGGACAAGTTGAAAGAGTCATGGTATTTTGGTTGCACATCCCTGCATATAACTCCTGATTCTTAATATGTAGGAAACTAGATATGACCAATGGATAAAGAAACCGGGTGATTCCATGAGAATTAGATTTTAATTGATTTTTCCAATATTATTATTAACCAATCGATAGCTTGATATTAGGCATGCTAACCAATGTTTGTTTACTTAATTTTGTTATAATTTCTCCGTTTGAACTCTTATTTGCCTATATATATACACATACACACATATATATATAAATATATATACATATACATATATACATGTTTATATATATATATATACATATACATATATATATATATACATGTATATATGTATATGTATATACATATATATATGTATATAAAGAGAGATAACTTGGTATTTCTCAACATAGTTAGGTATTATCATATCCAAATAAATATATATGTATATACATATATATATATATATGTATATATGTATATACATGTATATATGTATATAAAGAGAGATAACTTGGTATTTCTCAACATAGTTAGGTATTATCATATCCAAATAAATTTCAAGCATTCAATCTTAAAGATATTCAGTTTGATATTTATATTAAAAAAGGAAAAAAGTATACTTGTAAAACTATATCTGTGCTCTTTTTTAAATTGAATGGTTGAAATTTATTTTGATATGCTAATACTAAGTCTTTCTCTTTTTATATGTATTGCCTATTCATTACTCAATCATCATCAAATCTTCCCTTTCACATCTTCACTAGCTGCCACCTTCTACTTTCCGTGACTCCTCAACATTGTCATTAGTCAGAACTGTTTACAAGAACAAAACTACCTACATGTACAAATATTTATGTTTTTTAGGTGGTTTTAGTGTTAATGGTGGTAGCTTTGACTAATGGAGGTTTTTAGTAAGTAATGGAAAAATAGTAAAATGTGATAAGGGGTAGCTGGTGGTTGAAATAGTAGAAGGCAATAAAACAAAGAATTTGAGCATCAGTTTAGGTTCTTTATATAGTTTTGTTAGTGACAATCTTAGAAGGAGTAGTGGAAGATGGTGGCCAGTGTTTGAAGCAATAAAAGGTGATAAAACATGGGGTTTGATCATGGTTGAGTAATAATAAGTACTACATCCATTCTTCTCTCTCTTATATAATATATATATGTATGTGTATGTGCATGCACGCGTACCAACTCATGTAATGGAAATAAATAACTTGAGGACAATGTCATATATTCTCACCATGTGTTGATCATCAATTTAGGCCGAGTCGATCTCATATCAAGATAAACTGCGAGCCCACAGAACCCCAAACATATCCTTGTTAGTTAAGCTTAAAAGATCCTATACAATTTTAAATAAAAATTGAAACTCTTATTCATTTGAGTTAAATATTAAATAATGCAACCTTTATGTAGAAATAAAACGACGTCACAAATGCGCATTAGGCATGCTTGCGATAAGATAAACAAGACACAGTAGCAACGAGATGAACATGCAGAACAGTACGAGGAGAACCAGGCGTGTGATGATACAGTACGAGACACACCATAAGTGCATGAACATGCTTGGGTAAGTCATACACTTTTCATAAGATAAAACAACCAAATTGATCCTAGAAGTTTTATATGTAGTAAAACTAAATTAAAAGTGACAGTGGAGAGGAAGAGGCTCCGTGGGTGAGATTAGTTATATATTATGTACAATTAATATATATAATGGTCCATTAGGCTTGCGAGTTAAGCGAGCATAGTGTTAGTGAGCTTCAGCTTGACTAACTCTTATGCCATGCTCAACTGGATCTCAACGAGTACGAGCACAGTTCTAACAGATCTCGAGTAGCTCGGCTCACTTACACCTCTTAAACAGAGACGGGTCAAACAGATCCTTCTTCAAATTAGAGAGGCTGAGCTTGCTATGCATCATCAATATGAAATGAACTGTCAGCCCAACGGTTCATTTAATTATTTATTGAAAGGTCATAAATGCATTGAAGGTGACAAGTTGTATGCTTTAAGTGACATTAAATTCTCTCTCTTCCATCTGAGCTAACACCCATTATAGCTGTCTCACTTGAATTTATGCACTCAGGGCGTTAGCACAACGGTTCATTTAAATATTTTCTCAACCAAAATATTTTGGAGTGACTGAATTTTAGATAGAAATTAATGTGAGAGCAACAACTTTTTTTTTTGATTAACCAGATGGGGTTAGGCAGACCCCTATCAGAGGACAAAAATCTGTACACAAGTAAGTATACCGACTGAGAAACACAGCTGGTTGATCCTACCAGCTAAGGTAGCAATGGAAAAGACCGGTTCCTCTGATGCCATGACTTGCTGTCATGTGTATGAAGTGATAAATAGAGTAGCCGAAAGCAGATTCCGTGGTGGAACTTTCAGGAGCTTGAAGGTCTCATAGTAGCTTAGAATATGGCATATATATTTAAACACGCACATATAGTATATATATATATATATATATATATAGAAAACATATTTTGCCTGCCTCTCAAAAACTCACTCTTGCCCACTATTGCTTTTGGTGGTACTAAGTATACAACAACAACAACAACAACAACTAAGCCTTTTCCCATACTAGACGGAGTCGGCTACATGGATTCTTTGTTTCCACAGATCCTTATCGTGTGCCATGTTAGCAGTTAACTCCCAATAAACTAGATCATTCTTTATTGTTTCTTTCCAACACTTTTGTGGTCGTCCTCTACCTCTTTTAATACTTTCCAAATTTAGTTTTTCTAACCTTCTTACAGGTTCTTCTTTTGATCTTCTTTCTATATGTCCAAACCATCTTAAACGATGTTCTCTCATTTTATCCTCTATTGGTGCCACTCCTAATTTGTTTCTAATAACCTCATTATGTATACGGTCTTTTCTTGTATGGCCACTCATCCATCTCAACATCTTCATTTCTGTCACAGACATCTTTTGTGCATGTTGATGATTAACTGCCCAACACTCAGAACCATAAAACATGGCGCTCTATAATATTTACCTTTTAATTTTAATGGTATCTTCTTATCAGAATACCTGATGCTCCTTTCCATTTTAACCAACCAGCATTAATTCTATGTGTAACAT
Organism: Brasenia schreberi; assembly: GCA_036023115.1. Classification (NCBI taxonomy): domain Eukaryota; kingdom Viridiplantae; phylum Streptophyta; class Magnoliopsida; order Nymphaeales; family Cabombaceae; genus Brasenia; species Brasenia schreberi. The sequence continues at coordinate 11,149,205 of JAYKKT010000071.1, read as the reverse complement.
CTCCATCAATTCTTCCATCACTTTGAAAAATTGACCTTAGGTATTTAAAACTTTCCTTTTGGGGAATGCAATGTGTGCCAATTTTAATTTATATGTCCTTTGAAGTAACCAAATGATCAAACTTACATTCCATATATTCTGTCTTTGTTCTACTAAGTCGGAGGCCTTTGCTTTCTAATGTTTCTCTCCATAGTTCCAATTTTCTATTAACTTTTTCCTTAGACTCCTCCACTAATACAATGTCATCTGCAAATAACATACACCAAGGTACTTCATTTGAATATGTTTTGTTAACTCATCCATCACCATTATAAATAAGTATGGACTTAAAGTTGATCCTTGATGTAACCCAATATTAACTTCAAAGAAGTCTGTCATTCCTTTATAAGTCCTCACACATGTTTTTGCACTATCATACATGTCTCTTATAAGGTTAATGTATGTAAATGGGATATCTCTTTTTTCCAAGTTCTCCAAAGAACCTCCCTCGGTAACCCTATTATAAGCTTTTTCTAGATCAATAAATATCATGTGAAGGTCTTTCTTTTTTGCTCTAAAATGTTCCATAAGACGTCTCAGAAGGTGAATCGCTTCAATAGTAGATCTACCTGGCATAAATCCAAATTGGTTCTCTGTTGTACTTGATACTTGTCTTAACCTACGTTCGATAATTCTTTCCCATAATTTCATAGTATGACTCATTAACTTGATACCTCGATAATTCACACAATTTTGAATGTCTCCCTTGTTCTTATATACGGGTATAAGTGTACTTGCTCTCCATTCCTCGGGCATCTTTTGGTTTTTCCATATTTCATTAAATAGTCTTGTGAGCCAAGTGATTCCTATTTCTCCTAGTATTTTCCAAACTTCTATAGGAATATTATCTGGTCCTACCGATTTACCACTCTTCATATGTTTAAGAGCCTCTTTGACTTCATTCTTTTGAATACGTCGGTAGAAATTGTGGTTTATATACTTTTCTGACTTGGCTAAATCTCCTAAACTAATACTAACATCTTTATTTTCATTAAAAAGATTATAAAAATAGTTTTTCCATCTATTTCTTATATCATCATTTGCCACTAGAATTTTTTCATCCTCGTCTTTTATGCATCTAACAAAATTTAGATCTTTAGTTTTCTTATCTTTAGCCTTAGCTATCCTAAAAATATCTCTTTCACCCTCTTTTGAGTTGAGTTTTTTATATAAGTCCTCCCAAATCTTAGCTTTTGCTTCACTAACGGCCTTTTTTGCTTCCTTCTTTGCTTTCTTATAAGCTTCTAAAGTTTCACTAGTTTTCTTAGCGTAATGTAATTTGTAACATGCCCTCTTTGCCTTGATTTTATTTTGTACTATTTCACTCCACTACCAAGCTTCTTTTTGTGCCGGTACACCTCCCTTAGATACCCCTAACACATCTTTTGCCACTTTCCTAATATGTATAGCCATATTGTTCCACATATCAGAGGGTGTGCCAACATAATTCCAAACATCTCCTTGAAGGACTTTCTGTTTAAATATACCTTCTTTCTCGCTTTTGAGGTTCCACCATTTAGTCCGAATAGCTCGATGCACTCTTTTCTTCTTTGTCCATTGTTTTATTTGTAAATCCATAACTAAAAGTCGATGTTGGGTGGTTAAGCTTTCTCCTGGAATTACCTTACAATCTTTACAACACGCTCTATCTTTTTTTCTACAAATAAAGTAATCAATTTGTGTGTGTGATAAGCCACTCTTATAAGTAATTAAATGTTCATCTCATTTTTTGAAGATTGTATTGACTATAAAGAGATCAAATGACATAGCAAAATTTAAAATCTCTCTACCTTCCTCGTTTATATCCCCATAACCAAAGTTTCCATGAATCCCTTGATATCCTAATGCCTCTTTACCGACATGTCCATTTAAATCTCCTCCTAAACAAATCATCTCCCTTTGTGGAATCTTTTGAAACACCTTATCTAACTCTTCCCAAAAAACTGTCTTTATACTATCTTCTAGTCCTACTTGGGGTGCGTAAGCACAAACTATATTCAAAACCTCTGCTCCTAACACTAATTTCAATGTCATGATTCGGTCACCATATCGTTATATGTCTACTACACTCTCCTTTAAATCTTTATTTATGATAATACCAACTCCGTTTCGGGCCTTTTCTTTACCTGAGTACCATAATTTAAAACCTGTATCCTCTATCTCCTTTGCTTTTTCTCCAACCCATTTTGTCTCTTGTAAACATAGAATATGAATCTTTCTCTGAATCATAGTATCTACCACCTCCATTAGCCTACCCGATAATGTTCCGATATTCCAAGAACCAATACGAATCTTATTATCTAGGAGTAGCTTCCTTACCCCCCGCATCCGTCCATAATTAAAATGCGGAGACCCTCTCTAAAAATTTTTCACTACATTCGGGCGGCAATGTAGTGGGACTAACTTCTTTACCCACACCCGTCCATGATGTGGGAACCCTCTCTGCAATTGATTCACTACATTCGGGCGAAAATGTAGTGGCCCTTACTTACTTCTTACTGCATTTGGGCTCTGCAGCACGTCGCTAGGCGGGAACGCCCCAAAGCAATGCTCATAATTTTTGTAATCCATGTTGTAGAAATCCGACGAAGTTTTACGCTGGCTGTCGGAAGCCTAACACAACCCTCCTCCTTTATCCGGGCTTGGGACCGGCAATGCAAGGGTGATCCCTTACATAGGCGGAGTTTTTGGTGGTACTAAGTATAATTTAAAATATTTTAAAGAGTTTTGAAAAAATATGAAAGATATTGTTATTACATTTATGCCACGCAAGAGCAATGAATGCACATGAGCTAACAATATTAGAGGGCACAAGATTCAATCACTTATATGTTGGAAATCTAGAGTTAGTGCCTCACGTGTGAGGAGTGCACTTGTGTTCACCCAAGTTACTTTTGAATAAGAAAAAAATTTGAATGAGCAAAAAAAAGTTCATATGAAGTTTTTACTTTTCAAATTTAAACATGAACTATCCGATCAAAAGATCTGATGGCCCTGATTTGGTGCATGAATGGTACACCAAAATGCATTCCATGGGTCTTAGGGTTAAAACTCTACACCTGCCTTGCACTGACTTTGCTCTAACCCGCAATGCATTCTGTGGGGTTTTTGTTTATATTATATATTTTACATAAGACATGAAATCTACTGCATAAAATTTTACCACAGGATGTTGATAAGACGTAGATAGCTGTTACACGTGATTCACATAGCGTGTAGATTAGGACTTTGACCCGTCATGCTTGATTTAAATTTGATTTGTTCTAAAGTCAATTGGATCCATTTAAAGTCATTTCAATCATGGTTCACTCATGATTCGAGTAGTAGATCTGAATTTAGGTTCAAATTAGTTGGAATCTATTTTAGTGCCATTGCATCATATTTGGAGTATTCATATTAAGTGTCCATTTTCCATTTGTGTCATGTTGTCGTATTTAGGTCGTTTTCCTATTTTGATTCTAGATTATATAAGGGTGCTAGTTAATCCTTTATTTTCCATTGATTTGTGAGACCAACCGTGAGAAAAACAAGCCTGATTTGTACATATGTGAGTGTTTCAGGCCGGTTGTTCAACAAGCGGTATAATTGGGGTCGCTATCTTTCATTTTCAAGTTAGTCGGAGATTGTCCCATAACATCTGATATGAGGGCATCATTTGAAAAGATGTGACGTGAATGTGATTGCATTGAGTCACCAAAAAAACAAATTTGTGGGGCTGAATTTCCTGCATTATTAGAAAAACTAGTTTTTCAGTTGCAATACATTCTCGATGGACCAGAATCGTGTGGAGACCTGGACGTGATTCATGGGAAGAAAGATTCTATAAGGTAGGTTTGTGTTTGGGGAAAAAACAGATCTAATGTCCATTTATTTTGGGTGCTGATAAAAAACTAGTTCTAATCTCATCAGCAACACAGGGAGGTGTTTTAATTACCGATTTTGATCATGATTATTCCCCAACGACTGCAGACTTGAACAAAGGGGATTCACAGCAGTTTCAGTGAGAATAGGAGGTGCATTTGGTTGTAGCTTGCTAGAGAATTCAAAATGTCATGAAGAATTCTGACAACCCTTCAAGCCAATATTCAGACCATCTTTTGCTCGTGTGAAGGGGTTCGTTAGCTGCACCCTCCAAAAACAGAAGCAAGGATCTATCCACTGGCCGTCTTTGCCATCTAGTGATCGGTAAAATCTTGGAAATTCCTAGCGTAACTTATTCCCTTTTTCAGGTCATTCACAATTGCTGCCAGCTGTGGTGAATCTAGAAAAGTTAGAGGAGGATGGGTAGAGACCTAAAAAATAATATCTTAATATAAATATAACTACCAATAATTCTTAAGTTGATAACCGAACTATCAAAACATTAACATCACTAAGATTTTGTAAATACCACAAAGATAAATATGAAGTGTGTTATATCTCTATCTAAGATCTCCGCATTAATTTATAGATTTTTATCTCCATCTAACATCTCCTCATTACTTTTATTTTCATCTTTCATACTTCAAGATGAAATCGATGGTTTCAAGAGTAGATTTAAAAAAAAAATTCTTTTAAAATACTTCTCCTTATCTATACAAAACAAGAAAAACATCCAAAATAAGAGAAAGAAAATGAAAAGAACAAGTACATTAACAACTGACGAGAAGGAGAAGTATTTTAAAAGAAAAAATACACACACAACTGTAAACAAATGTAACGTCTCCACAAGGAGTTGTTGGGAAAACCATAGACATACATGCATAATAACATAATATCCAACAAATGTAAACATACGCTAATCATAAACAATAGCTGCAGATTCAAAATAAGTCATAATAAGTTGTACAGAAAACAAAAGCAAAAGAAAAATCAGAAACTTATCTGTGTGAGTCACCCTTGCGAACTTGCCTTAGAGAAATCAACGTCCCACGATGAAGACGTACAGGTACTTACACCTTCCTCCTAAGATAAAATGCACACACAACTTCAAAAGCACGTATGTGTGATTAGGAAGGAGCCCTAATCACCTATTTATAGGCACGTGTGTGGATCACGGATCGTGGATCAAATCCAAACGATGCACCGCTTTATCCTCAACAGTCATGTCTTATCTGGAATTGCCTCATCTTATCCCTATCCGTAATCATGCAACTTTTGACCGTTAGATGAAAAGTTTTCCAGGAAAAAAATAGATTAAGATCCAAACCCAAACCACAAGCTGAAGCCAAAGCTCGGCCTAACGCGAGTGTGTGGTATAACATGTCCTTCCCAAGCTTTTTAAACTAAAGTTCATGAGCTACCAAATATATAAAAGAACATGCAGTTTTGTCACATCCATCAATATGGGACTAAACTTTGTTTCATTTTTATCATCTTTCATAAAAGTCTCTCGTATATTACTTTTTACACTTTAGGACTTTGACATATATTAATTAAATATATAGGGATACTAACATGCATTAAATGCACTTTAAATCCAACATCTCCTATAAAGTCCTTAAGTGTAAAAGTGTCATTCTAATCCAACCATAATATTATGCTTTCAGTAATGGTACCTTTTGGTTTGAACCGTTACCTAAGTTATCCAATATTATCATTACAGGAACTAGGTGAACGTATGTTTTGAACCTCAACATTGGGTGTAAATGTGTCTATTGATAACAACATAATAAAAGGCTATGACATGATCTATAGGGGTGATGCATTAATGGTCATGCATCCATATCTTATATCATGATTAACTTTAGGGAACAACCCAATTCCCCTATTGTGGCCACACAATGTCAATCACTTAGTTGGGCATCTCCAATGATGTACTGCTAGCATCCTATCTTAAGACTCGATCTCATTCAAAGAATAATCTCTTGCAAAAATTACAGTCATGACACCATAGGTTTAAAGGGGATAGACACACATATACTAAAATTATCACATAGTACAAAGTATAATCTTATTCACTCAACAACTTGTTATTACCATATTGAACCTAATTCGTGAGATCTCCACAAAGTTAGGCTAGGTTATCAACTTTTTTGTATATATATATATAAAGAGAGAGAGAACTTGGTATTTCTCAACATGGTTAGGTATTATCATATTCAAATAAATCTCAAGCATTCAATCTTAAAGATATTCAGTTTGATATTTAAATTCAAAAAGGAAAAAAGTACACTTGCAAAAGTATATTTGTGATCTTTTATAAATTGAATGGTTGAGATTTATTTTGATATGGTAATACTAAGTTTCTCTTTATATTTATTGCCTATTCGTTACTCAATCATCATCAAATCTTCTTGTTTCACATCTTCAACCACTAACTACCACCTTCTACTTTCTGTGACTCCTCAACATTGTCATTAGTCAGAACTGTTTACAAGATCAAAACTACCTATATGTACAAATATTTATGTCTTTAGGTGGTTTTAATGTTAGTGGTGGTAGCTTTGACTAATGGAGGCTTTTAGTAAGTAATGGGAAAATAGTGAAATGTGATAAGGGATAGCTGATGGTTGAAATAGTAAAAGGTGTAAATACCCAAAATTTTTTTCAAAAGATTTGATCTTTTAGAAATTTTGCCTTTTAAAGAAAAATTATGGTTTTGGGTCTTTTAAGAGATTTCAAATAAAGACACCCTAAACAAACTCATTTTCGTGCCAAAATTTCGCAGTAGCCTCAAAATAAGGGTATATTACACCCCTTTCAAAAAAATCCAATTTTGACAAAGAGCCAAAAAAATAACTACTTTGCCCCCAAGGTCAAATTGGCAAAATTCTGTAAATTCAAATGATTTTCTTTAAAGAAATGATGTTTCAAACAAGTTTTTCAAAAAAACAAATGAAAATGAGACATTGGGGACTAAACCTATAAAATGTTTACAAAATGTCAAATTTCCAAAATTAAAAAACTTTTGAAATTTAAAACCAAATCAAATCCAAAACTAGACCTCAAAAGCTCGCCCGATCAAAGACAGTCATAATTGAAGACCCTACACCCAAGGGTTAAAGCATTTTGAGACCCTACAACCATCAAAAGGGTTAAAGTGGCTTGACACCCTACACCCAACAAAGGGTTAAAGTGGTTGAAATAGTAAAAACTAATTCACGGAGCGAAAGCAAGTCACCTCATGTAAACAAACACCGAGAATGGGACTCAGTTGTTTTAAAAAAAGAATATTTGAAGATTTCGTTAAAACTCGATATTTTCAAATATATCTCAAATAAAACGGTTTAAAATAATAAAAAAGAAAATATTTGAAACCATAAATCTTAACTAAAAAGAGCAAAGCAGAATATTTGGGGTTAAATTATTTTGAGACCCTATAACTATCAAAAAGGTTAAAGTGGTTTGACACCCTACACCCAACAAAGGGTTAAAGTGATTGAAACAGTAAAAACTAATTCACGGAGCGAAAGCAGGTCACCCCATGTAAACAAACACCGAAAATGTGACTCAATTGTTTTAAAAAAAGAATATTTGAAGATTTTGTTAAAACTCAATATTTTCAAATATATCTCAAATAAAATGGTTTAAAATAATAAAAAATGAAATATTTGAAACCATAAATCTTAACTAAAAAGAGCAAAGCAGAATTCCTGAAGGCTAAGATGGAAGAACCTGAAAGAAATGGAGGTCCTTCAACAAATGGATCAAATAAAATTGGGTGACACATGCAGCTAGCCCAATTCAAATCAAACCCAAATTGATGAAGCCCAAATTAATCAAATTGAAATCAAATCAATGGTGCTTACAAAATCCAACCAAATCAAAATAAGAATGAGCTTGAATACAAGGAAAGCCAAGTTCTACCAAGACAAGACAAAGAGAACTTGATTGGGCCGAAGTGGACAAACTGAGGCCACGAAGCAAGCCGTGATCAAGTCAAATCAAAGACGAGTCAAGCCACATGACCAGCCAAGCTAGGAAGCCGATTGCATTAAAGGACTTGGCTTAGTCAAAGAGAGCCAAAGGTTGTAACAAAACCAACCAAGGGTTGTACCAAAGAAGGTGGACCGCACCGAGCTCGATTGTAATGAGTGGAGACCTACATCAAAGAGTGAATCAAGGCTGAGGACCACATCAAGTCACAGGCTAGATCAAGTCAAAAAGAGTTAAAGAAAGGCCAATACAGTGGCCTAGTAGGCTAAGTCAAAGCTCACACCCATGCATTGGACAAAGACCAAGGCTGCACCTAGACCCGAGTTGCATCAAGTCCACTCCTAGCCAAGGGTGAGCCACCAAACCGCACCAAGCTTGGGCAGATTGTACCTAGGGCTGCATCAAGACTCCACATGTGTTAAAATGGGACAACCATGCACCCCATGTGTAGCCATGTGGCTAGCAAACACTCTTGGATTGGATCAAATTTTGGCCAAACCACTTGCAAGCTCTAACCCATAGAAGGCCCTATAGGCTCCCCTTAAAATCTATAAATAGGGACCTTTAGGAAACTGGTTTAGAAGAGGCAAAGTGAGGAAAACACAAGGGTTAACCTAAAGAAAAACCCAAATAAAATTTAAGGGAGAAAATCTCAACAAAGAGAGAGAGAAGAGGAGAGGAAGAAGGAGGAGTTCCCCAAGAGTGGAGGTGCCCCTGCCAAGCCGCCAGTATCTAAGCCATTGCAAGGTCTTCAATCAAAGTCGATTTTCTTTCCTTTCTTCAATTCCATTTAATTCATGTTGTAATTAAGGATTAATTGTCTCCAAATCATTATAATATTTGAGGGGAGGTGTTGCAAAATTTCACCCAAGAGCAAAGGTAAAATCGTCGCCTATCAATTGTTTGATTTGTAGTTACATTTACCTCAATATACATTGTATACCTTATACTCTCTCATATCTTTTATGCTTAAACTATATCATGATTTCTCTTGATTATTGTACTTCCTCTCTTATAGAATAAAGTCGTCAACCAAAAATTTCTTTGGATGATCATATAAACCATTAAAGATCAATCAGATGCATTCATTAGACTTAAAACAGAAAACTCTGTTTTGAACATTTTGCATCTATCTGATCATTGATTTTTCCAGCCCAAATCTGCAAACATAAAATTCTGAAAATAGGTCTTCAATCACACACAGGCCAACACTCAATAAAATTTTCAAGAATTTTAGACGTGGGTAGGGTCATGAATAAAATTTGGAAAATCGAACAAAAACAGAGACAGAACTTGTGTGCACGACATATACTGCAATAGAGCTTGGGTAAAAGTCATTTAACTCTATCTGTAGTGATCCAAAAACTCTTAAAAGGGTCTTTTTAGAAAGTTGATTTCCATAGCTTTTCAATGTGACTTATTGCATAAAATTTGAATATATACTTGTAGAGATAGAGGCGTTTCTTTAACCCTCTATATTTCTATTACATAGCCTGTCCTAAGTTACAAGACTAGGAAATTCAGTGATTTAATTCAGTTAATCCTTAAAACCAAAACCAAAAACAAAAATATCCCAATAAACTCAACTCCTGGGCCTATCTCAACTAAATTTGACAAGATTTTTGGAGATTTGGAAAATACAAAAAAAATTAGGAACATCTGTTGTTGGAAACAAAACTGTTTTTGTTTTTCATATTTAAACCTAAAATTTTGTCAAGAAAAATATCACAAGATTTTGAAAAGTCTTTTCAATTGAAAACATGTTTCGAAAACATACTAGATCCTAAGACAATTTTCTAAGTGTTTAGGCTAATCCTTAAGTATCGGTTCAAGAAGGCCTACATCGAAAAGAACTCTCTTGCCCACAATCGCCAAAGAAGTAAGAAAATTATCTTTACTAGTTTGAGCAAACTAACTGACACACTCACACACTTATAGTTTGCGAATTTAGTTTCAAATCTCTACATAGACTTCGGAATAAAAATTCTCATCTACACAAGGGAATGAAACAAAGAATTTGAGCATCAGTTTAGGTCCTTTATCATAGTTTTGGTAGTGACAATCTTAGGAGTAGTAGAAGATGGTGGCTAGTGTTTGATGGTTGAGTAATAATAAGTACTACATCCATCCTTTCTTATATATATATATATATATATATATATATATATATATATATATATATATATATATGTGTGTGTGTGTGTGTGTGTGTGTGTGTGTGTGTGTGTATATGTGCATGCACGCGTACCAACTCATGTAATGGAAATAAATAACTTGAGGACAATGTCATATATTCTCACCATGTGTTGATCATCAATTTAGGCCGAGTCGATCTCATATCAAGATAAACTGCGAGCCCACAGAACCCCAAACATATCCTTGTTAGTTAAGCTTAAAAGATCCGATACAATTTTAAATAAAACTTGAACTCTTATTCATTTGAGTTAAATATTAAATAATGCAACCTTTATATAGAAATAAAACGACGTCACAAATGCGCATTAGGCATGCCTCCGATAAGATAAACAAGACATAGTAGCAACGAGATGAACATGCAGAAGAACAATACGCGGAAAACCAGGCGTGTGATGATACAGTACGAGACACACCATAAGTGCATGAACATGCTTGGGTAAGTTATACACTTTTAATAAGATAAAACAACCAAATTGATCTTAGAAGGTTTATATGTAGTAAAACTAAATTAAAAGTGACAGTGGAGAGGAAGAGGCTCCGTGGGTGAGATTAGTTATATATTATGTACAATTAATATATATAATGATCCATTAGGCTCGCGAGTTAAGCGAGCATAGAGTTAGTGAGCTTCAGCTTGACTAACTCACTCTTATGCCATGCTCAACTGGATCTCAACGAGTACAAGCACAGTTCTAACAGATCTCGAGTAGCTCGGCTCACTTACACCTCTTAAACAGAGACGGGTTAAACAGATCCTTCTTCAAATCAGACAGGCTGAGCTTGCTATGTATCATCAGTATGAAATGAACTATCAGCCCAACGGTTCATTTAATTATTTATCGAAAGGTCATAAATGCATTGAAGGTGACAAGTTGTATGCTTTAAGTGACATTAAATTCTCTCTCTTCCATCTGAGCTAACACCCATTATAGCTGTCTCGCTTGAATTTATGCACTCAGTTCATTTAATTATTTCCCAACCAAAATATTTTGGAGTGAAATGAGTAGCCCATGCAAGGGGAGAAGAGACCATGGTTACTATATTGGCAGACTCCCCAAGACCCGTGACTGAATTTTAGATAGAAATTACTGTGAGAGCAACAACTTTTTTTTTTTTATTAACCAGATGGGTTAGGCAGACCCCTACCAGAGGACAAAAATCTGTACACAAGTATATTGACTGAGAAACACAGCTGGTTGATCCTACCAGCTAAGGTAGCAATGAAAAAGACCGGTTCCTCTAATGTCATGACTTGCTGTGATGTGTATGAAGTGATAAATAGAGTAGCCGAAAGAAGATTCCGTGGTGGAACTTTCAGGAGCTTGAAGGTCTCATAGTAGCTTAGAATATGGCATATATATTTAAACATACACATATAATATATATATATATATATATAGAAAATCAGATTTTGTCGGCTTCTCTCAAACTCACTCATGCCCACTATTGCTTTTGGTGGTACTAAGTATAATTTAAAATATTTTAAAGAGTTTTAAAAAATACGAAAGATATTGTTATTATATTTATGTCACACAAGAGCAATGAATGCACATGAGCAAACAACATTAAAGGAGGACAAGATTCAATCACTTATATATAATATATAGGAAATTTAGAGTTAGTGCCTCATGTGTGAGGGGTGCACCTGTGTTCATCCAAGTTACTTTTGAATAAGAAAAAATTTTGAATGAGCAAAGAAAAGTTCATATGAAGTTTTTACTTTTCAAATTTAAACATGAACTATCCGATCAAAAGATTTGATGGCCCTGATTTGGTGCATGAATGTTACACCAGAATAAGTTCCATGGGTCTTAGGGATCATACCCTACACCTGCCTTGCACTGACTTTGCTCTAACCCATAATGCATTCTGTGGGGTCTTTGTTTATATTATATATTTTACATAAGACATGAAATCTACTACATAAAATTTTACCACAGGATGTTGATAAGACGTAGATAGCTCTTACACGTGATTCGCATAGCATGTAGATTAGGACTTTGCGCCGTCATGATTGATTTAGATTGGATTTGTTTTAGAGTCAATTGGATCCATTTAAAGTCATTTCAATCATGGTTCAAGTAGTAAATCTGAATTTAGGTTCAAATTAGTTGGAATCTCTGTTAGTGCCATTGCATCATATTTGGAGTATTCATATTAAGTGTCCATTTTCCATGTGTCATGTTGTCGTATCCTTTTCCTATTTTGATTCTAGGTGCTAATTAATCCATATTTGATTTTCCTTTATTTTCCATTGATTTGACAGATCAACCGTGAGAAAAACAAGCCTGATTTGTTACATATGTGAGTGTTTCAGGCGGGTTGTTCAACAAGCGACCGTAGAATTGGGGTCGCTACCATTCATTTTCAAGTTAGTCGGAGATCGTCCCGTAACATCTGATATGAGGGCATCATTTGAAAAGATGTGACGTGAATGTGATCGCATTGTCACCAAAAAACCAATTTGTAGGGCTGCATTTCCTGCATTATTAGAAAAACTAGTTTTTCAGTTGCAATACATTCTCGGTGGACCAGAATCGTGTGGAGACCTGGACGTGATTCATGGGAAGAAAGATTCCATAAGGTAGGTTTGTGTTTGGGGAAAAAACAGATCTAATGTCCATTTTTTTTGGGTGCTGATAAAAAACTAGTTCTAATCTCATCAGCAACACAGGGAGGTGTTTTAATTACCGATTTTGATCATGATTATCCCCCAACGTCTGCAGAAAGTAACAAAGGGGATTCAAAGCAGTTTCGGTGAGAATAGGAGGTGCATTTGGTTGTAGCTTGCTGGAGAATTCAAAATGTCATGAAGAATTCTGAGAACCCTTCAAGCCAATATTCAGACCGTCGTTTGCTCGTGTGAAGGGGTTCCATTAGCTGCTCCCTCCAAAAACAGAAGCTAAGGATCTATCCACTGTCCGTCTTTTCCATCTAGTGATCGGTAAAAACTTGGAAATTACTAGCGTAACTTACTCCCTTTTTTTATTCATTCGCAATTGCTGCCAGCAGTTGTGGAAAATTTAGAGGGGGGGAGGGGCGAAAATAGAGACCTAAAAAATAATATCTTAATATAAATATAACTAATAACCAAAATATCAACATCACTAACATTCTATAAATACCACAAAGATAAAATACGATGCATGTGTTATATCTCATCTAAGATCTTCACATTACTTTATAGATTTCTATCTCCATCTAACATCTTCTCATTACTTTTATTTTGATCTTTCATACTTGACGAAGAAATCTATGGTTTCAAGAGTAAATTTAAAAAGAAAAACTTTTAAAATACTTCTCCTTATCTATACGAAACAAAAAAAAAACATCCGAAATAAGAGAAAGAAATTGAAAAGAACAAGTACATTATCAACTGATGAGAAAACAACTAAGTACATTATCGCATCACATGTGTCTTTGGCTTCGGCCTCCCCATTGTACCAAAGGAACTGATGAGACTGTCTCACGGTGTATTCATTTCTTTCAATTTTAAAATGTGATATTGGTTTACATGGTTTGCTGTTGTTTGCTGAATCTGGTTGCAAACACAAAACTTTATACTGTGTTTTTTGGGAAAGGCAATTAAGAGGATTTGTGGAAATGCCTCAACAGATCTCCAATTCTATTTAGTGGGTTTCAAGATTGGATGGCATAAGAAGAAACTTGTAACATGAAGCCTTGTAAGTACACAGCAATGTTATGAAGTGATAAAATCAATCCATATATAGGAATTTGTCGAAAGGAAACACATGGAATTAACCGTTAAGTACTTGAGCTTTAATCATGTGCTAGTTTTGGACTTCAAATGATCCCAAATCCAATGGTGGTACATACTGAGTTAGTTTCTACGAAAAACATTAATTGGGAGACATTGAAAACCAATTGGGCACTTAACTGACAAGGGAGTGTGTTCCAAAACCATACTGGAAATCGCGATTCACGTTTCTAGACATAGCATGTTGTAGACTTCCAGTCTCTAAATATAGAAACAATCTCAAGGGACAAAAACATAAGTGCTTTCCTCTCTCACACACACCAAGTTGGTGTATGATTTTCCACAAGGAGTTGTTAGGAAAAACCGTAGACATACATGCATAATAACATAATATGCAACAAATGTAAACATGCCTAAATAAAAAACAATAGCCGTAGATCCAAAATAAGTCATAATCAAGTCATATGAAAAACAAAAGAAGAAGCAAAATCAGAAACTTATCTATGCGAGTTGCCCTTGCAGACTTGCCTTAGAGAAATAAGTGCCCTACTATGAGTACGTGCGGGTACCTGCGCCTTCCTCCAAAGATAAAACACACACACAACTTGAAAAGCACATACCTAGCTTTGAGTCGACCTCAAACATAACTCAGTCGCCTACGACTGGAGCAGAAATATGGACCACCCATGGGCACAGGGACAATAGCAGCACCACAGGCATATTGTGCATCAGGAGATGGGAAGTGAGAGAGAAGAGAAAACTCAGGGAACTATGTGATTAGGGAGGACCCCTAGTCATCTTTTTATACGTGCGTGTGGATCACAGATTCGATCCAAAGGATGCACCTCTTTATCCTCAACCATCCCGCCTTATCCGGAATTGTCTCATATTATTCCTATCCGTGATCGTTAGATCAAAAGTTTTTCATGAAAAAGATAGATTATGACCCAAACCCAAACCACAAGCCCAAGCCCGACCTGGCATACGTGCGTGCTTGTATGGTGTAACATGTCCTCCTCAAGCTTTTTGAACTAAGGTTCATGAGCTAAAAAATATATAAAAGAACATGTGGGTTTGTCATATCTATCAATATAGGACTAAACTTATATTAATTAAATATATAAGGATACTAACATGCATTAAATGCACTTTAAATCCAACAATCCCTTACAAAGTCCTTAAGTGTAATTGCGTCATTCTAATCCAACCATCATATTATGCTTTCAGTAATGGTACCTTTCGGCTTGAACTGTTACTTGAGTTATTCAATATTACCCTTACAAAAACTAGGTGAACATGCGTCCTGAACCTGAACCTTAGGTATAAAGGTGTCTATTGGTAATAACATAATAAAAGATTATGGTGTGATCTATCGGGGTGATGCATTAATAGTTGTGCATCCATATCCTATATCATCATTGACTTAAAGGAACAACCCAATCCCCTATTGCGGCCACACAATGTCAATCACTTAACTGGGAATCTCGAAGGATGTATTGCTATCATCCTGTCTTAAGACTCGATCCCATTCAGAGAATAATCTCTTGCTAAACTTGTAGTCATGATACTTGGACACATAGATACTAAAAGTATGACATAGTACAAAGTATCGTCCTATTTACTCAATAGCTTATTACTACCATATTAAACCTACTTAGTGGGATCTTTACTCAGTTAGGTTGAGTTGTTATTGCTTATGAATAAATCATGGGTTTCAATCTCATTCTCAACCTTGATTTCTCAACTAAGGCTACTAATAGACCTTTAGTTAAAGGATCAGTTGTGTTATCTTTAGATCCAACAAAATCTAAAGCCATGACCCTATCAGATACAAGAACCCTTATAGACTTTAGTCTGACTTGGATGTGTCTCCATTGTTTTTTGTTGTACTTGCAACTCGTGATCTTAGCAATTATAGTCATGCTATCACAATTTAATGAAATTGCAGGAAGCGACTTTTTTACCATAGGTAAACTAGTCATAAGTCTCTTAAGTCATTCAGCTTCCAATCTTTTCATCTAAAGCATATAGTTCTGCCTCAAAGGTAGAATGAGCCATAATAGTTTGTTTCTTGGATTTCCAAGTGACAGCGCCATCACGCACAAGAAACACATATCAAGTGATCTCGTTACTCCCAGAATTCTTTGCTATCCAGCTAGTATCACTAAATCCTTGAAGGATGTTTACCGTAATATAGTCCAAGAAAAATTGTTCCCTTCACATAGCGAAACACTTTGTCTAGAGCTTCCCAATAGGTTCTATCTAGACAACTGGTATATCTACTCAACTTACACACACCAAATGAAATATTTGGTCGTGTACAATTAGTTAGATATATCAAACTACTGATAATCTCAGAATATTATAGTTGAGGTACAAGAATACCACTTTCATCCTCATACAAAGCCTTAGATGAATCATATGAGTTCTTAACAAGTCTACAATTTGTATATCTAAATGTCTCTAAAACTTTCTCAATATAGTGAAACTAAGAGATTACTATACCATTAGTGAACCTTATGATTTTAAGCCCTAAAATCACGCCAGCCACACCCATATCCTTCATCTTAAACTTATTACATAAAAATGACTTAGTCTCATTTACTATTCTCATATCGAAATCAAACAACAATATATCATCTACATATAGGCAAAGAATGGTGAAAGCATTATTTATCAAGTTGCAGTAGACACACTTATCATAATCATTAGAAACGAAGCCAAAAAATGATATCACATAATCAAATTTTTTATGTCATTGTTTAAGGTCTTGCTTATGGATCAGCCAAAGGGATTTGTAACTCATGGGAATGAATCTAAGGTGTGTAAGCTTATCAAATCATTATATAGTAAAATTTTTTCATGGATATCACCATGCAGGAAAGTAGTCTTCACATCTATCTGATGGATTGTGAGGTCATATATAAAGGCTAGTGCTATAAGCACTCAGATGGTAGTCATTCGGAAAATTGAAGAATAGGTATAAAAGTAATTTATTCTTTACTTTGGTGTGTATCCTTTAGCAACTAATATGGCCTTGTACTTATTGATTGTCCCGTTTGCATTAAGTTTCTTTTTAAAGATCCACTTGGAACCCATAGTAGAACAACAAGGAAGTAAACCAATCAATTCCCAAGTGTCATTGAAAAGAATTGACTGAATTTTATAGTTAACGGCTTCCTTCCAAAACTTAACATCGAATAAGGTCAAAGCCTTTTGAAAGGAGATAGGACTATCCTGAATATTGAAAGTAACAAAGTCACTTCCAAAGTTCTTTGATATCTTAGGTCGTTTACTTTTTCTTGATTCAGTTATTACTTTAGAGTCATCTGATATATAAATAACACAATCAGGGTCACCCCCACATTTGTCATCCTTTCCACATAATCGAGAATAAAATCAATAGTAGGATAAGAATCTCTAGAAGATACACTTTCGAGAACTCTAGTTTTCATGAGAAACATATTCTCAAAGAATGTAGCATCATAGAGCTCAACAATTGTATTAATGTTTATGCTACAAACATCAGATCTAATGATAACAATTGTATTAATGTTTATGCTACAAACATCAGATCTAATGATCAAGAATCTGTACGCATAACTTATCTCCATGTAACCCAAAAATATAACATCTACTATTTTAGGTTCTAATTTCTTTCTCTTGTGTTCAAGGATAAGTATTTTCGTAAGACACCCCCATGCTTTGAGATATTTGAGATTGGTCTTTAGACCCTTCCAAAGCTCAAAGAGACTGCTTTCCTTATGCTTATGGAGAACTCTATTTAGAATATGACAAGATCTATTGAAAACTTCCCCACATGTAGGTAGGTAATCCAGAACTTTGAAGTAAAACATTAATCATATTACACAAGGTTTTATTCTTTCGTTCAAGTATCCCATTAAACTCCGCCTATGTAAGAGATCACCCTTGCATTGCCGGTCCCAAGGCCGGATAAATGAGGAGAGTTGTGTTAGGCTTTCGACAGCCGGCGTAAAACTTCGTCGGATTTTTATAACATGGATTACAAAAATTATGAGCATTACTTTGGGGCATCCCCGCCTAGAGACGTGTTGCAGAGCCCGAATGTAGTAATAAGTAAGCAATGGCCACTACATTTTCGCCCGAATGTAGTGAATCAATTGCAGAGAGAGTTCCCACATCATAGATGGATGTGGGTAAAGAAGTTAGTACCGGTGCATTGCCGCCCGAATGTAGTGAAAAATTTTCAGAGAGAGTTTCTGCATTTTAATTATGGACGGATGCGGGGGGTAAGAAAGCTAGTCCTAGATAATAAGATTCGTATTGGTTCTTAGAATATCGGAACATTATCCAAAAAGCTAATGGAGGTGGTAGATACTATGATTCGGAGAAAGATTCATATTCTATGCTTACAAGAGACAAAATGGGTGGGAGAAAAAGCAAAGGAGATAGAGAATACAGGTTTTAAATTATGGTACTCAGGTAAAGAAAAGGCTCGAAACGGAGTTGATATTATCATAAATAAATATTTAAAGGATAGTGTAGTAGACATATAACGATATGGTGACCGAATCATGACGTTGAAATTGGTGTTAGGAGCAAAGGTTTTGAATATAGTTTGTGCTTACGCACCCCAAGAAGGACTAGAAGATAGTATAAAGACAACTTTTTGGAAAGAGTTAGATAAGGTGTTTCAAAAGATTCTACAAAGGGAGATGATTTGTTTAGGAGGAGACTTAAATGGACATGTCGGTAAAGAGGCATTAGGATATCAAGGGATTCATGAAAACATTAGTTTTGGGGATATAAATGAGGAAGGTAGGGAGATTTTAAATTTGTTATGGCATTTGATCTCTTTATAGTCAATACAATCTTCAAAAAATAAGATCAACATTTAATTACTTATAAGAGTGGCTTATCACAAACACAAATTGATTACTTTATTTGTAGAAGAAAAGATAGAGCGTGTTGTAAAGATTGCAAGGTAATTCCAGGAGAATGCTTAACCACCCAACATTGACTTTTAGTTATGGATTTACAAATAAAAAAATGGACAAAGAAGAAAAGGTTGCATCGAGCTATTCAAACTAAATGGTGGAACCTCAAAAGCGAGAAAGAAGATATATTTAAACAGAAAATCCTTCAAGGAGATGTTTAGAATTATGTTGGTGCACCCTATGATATGTGGAACAATATGGCTATACATATTAGGAAAGTGGCGAAAGATGTGTTAGGGGTATCTAAGGGAGGTGTACCGACACAAAAAGAAGCTTGGTGGTGGAGTAAAGTAGTACAAAATAAAATCAAGGCAAAGAGGGCATGTTACAAATTACATTATGCTAAGAAAACTAGTGAAACTTTAGAGGCTTATAAGAAAGCAAAGACGGAAGCGAAAAAGGCCGTGAGTGAAGCAAAAGCTAAAATTTGAGAGGACTTATATAAAAAACTTAACTCAAAGGAGGGTGAAAGAGATATTTTTAGGATAGCTAGGGCTAGAGATAAGATAATTAAAGATCTTAATGATGTTAGATGCATAAAAGACGAGGATGAAAAAATTCTAGTGGCAAATGATGATATAAAAAATAGATGGAAAAACTATTTTTATAATCTTTTTAATGAAAATAAAGATATTAGTATTAGCTTAGGAGAGTTAGCTAAATCAGAAAAGTATATAAACCACAATTTCTACCGACGTATTCAAAAGAATGAAGTCAAAGAGGCTCTTAAACATATGAAGGGTGGTAAATCGGTAGGACCAGATAGTATTCCTATAGAAGTTTAGAAAATACTAGGAGAAATAGGAATCACTTGGCTCACAAGACTATTTAATGAAATATGGAAAAACCAAAAGATGCCCAAAGAATGGAGAGCAACTACACTTATACCCATATATAAGAACAAGGGAGACATTCAAAATTGTGTGAATTATCGAGGTATCAAGTTAATGAGCCATACTATGAAATTATGGGAAAGAATTATCGAACGTAGGTTAAGACAAGTATCAAGTACATCAGAGAACCAATTTGGATTCATGCCAAGTAGATCTACTATTGAAGCGATTCACCTTTTGAGACGTCTTATGGAACATTTTAGAGCAAAAAAGAAAGACCTTCACATGATATTTATTGATCTAGAAAAAACTTATGATAGGGTACCGAGGGAGGTTCTTTGGAGAACTTTGGAAAAAAGAGGTATTCCGTTGACATATATTAACCTTATAAGAAACATGTATGATGGTGCAAAAACATGTGTGAGGACTCATGAAGGAAAGACAAACTTCTTTGAAGTTAATATTTGGTTACATCAAGGATCAACTTTAAGTCCATACTTATTTATAATGGTGATGGATGAGTTAACAAAACATATTCAAGATGAAGTACCTTAGGGTATGTTATTTGCAGATGACATTGTATTAGTGGAGGAGTCTATGGAAAAAGTTAATAGAAAATTGGAACTATGGAGAGAAACATTAGAAAGCAAAGGCCTCCGACCTAGTAGAACAAAGACATAATATATGGAATGTAAGTTTGATGATTTGGTTACCTCAGAGGACACATAAATTAAAATCGGCACACATTGCATCCCCCAAAAGGAAAGTTTTAAATACTTAGGTCAATTTTTCATAGTGATGGAAGAATTGATGGAGATGTTATGCATAGAATTAATGCTAGTTGGTTAAAATGGAGAGGAGCATCAGGTATTCTTTGTGATAAGAAGATACCGTTAAAGTTTAAAGGTAAATATTATAGAGTAGCAATTAGGCCTGCCATGTTTTATGGTTCTGAGTGTTGGGCAGTTAATCATCAACATGTACAAAAGATGTCTGTGACAGAAATGAAGATGTTGAGATGGATGAGTGGTCATAAAAGAAAAGACCGTATACATAATGAGGTTATTAGAAACAAATTAGGAGTGGCACCAATAGAGGATAAAATGAGAGAATATTGTTTAAGATGGTTTGGACATATAGAAAGAAGATCAAAAGAAGAACCTATAAGAAGGTTAGAAAAACTAAGTTTGAAAAGTATTAAAAGAGGTAGAGGATGACCACAAAAGTGTTGGAAAGAAACAATAAAGAATGATCTAGCTTATTGTGAGTTAACTGCTAACATGGCACACGATAGGAATCTGTGGAAACAAAGAATCCATGTAGCCAACCCCATCTAGTATGGGAAAAGGCTTAGTTGTTGTTGTTCAACTATCACATTAGACTGAGAAGAGTAGGGAGCAGTAATCTCATGAACAATACCATTGTTTTGACAATATACTTGGAAAATATTTTGAGGTATACTCTCCTCTCCTATGAGATCTTAATCGTTTAAGTATATTGCTTGTTTGAGTTTATGCTTTATTTTTAAATATTTGAAACTTTTGTAAAGCGTTATCTTTACTTTTAAGTAAGTAAATATAATAATATCTACTATAATCATCAATAAACGTGATAAAATATCTTTTGTTATCCCTTATAGTCATCTCATTAAATTAACAAATATAAGTGTGTATTAAATCCAAAATCTCGAATTTTCTTTCAATCATATGGAAAGGTTTCCTAGATTACTTCTCTTGCATACATATACCACATTTGTGTTTTCTATCTATGACAGTTTTAGGGAGATTTAAATTTATCATTCTTTTCATGGAATCAAGATTTATATGACCTAACCTATCATGTTATAAATCAGATTATTCAACATTGCACATAGAAGAAGAAGAATATGGAGCAGAAGTAGAGACTTTATTATTATTAAAATTCATATAAGAATCAACAATTGGTTCTACATGAATTTTAAATGTATCCTCTACATCACATAAATATCTCTTCCCAAAGAAACACCAGTACTATGTCATGTAATGATGATTTTATTATATTTACAATCTAACATTAATCCCTCTCTAACTAAAGTAAGACCACTAAGGATATTCTAGCGAATTGTTGGAATATGTTTAACTCTCTTAAGATTTAGAACATTTAACGAAGGAAACTTTAAGTCCATATACCCTTTGCCCTTAACTTCAATAGTCGAATGATCTCCTAAAGTCATTGTTCGCCCATAGACGACCTGATAAGGCAGAAACAGAGACTAATCAACACATATATGTACATGAGCCCCATTGTCAATTATCCAGTACTATGACTCATAAATAGAAAAGAGATGGGGTTTAAGATATAGATACACATTACTAGCAGGTGTAGTCTTCACCACCATGTTAATCATAACTCCTTTAGGGGTCGTAGGTTTCTTAGCTTTCTTTGAGGGACAATCCATCACCTAATGTCCAACCTGACCACAAATCTAGCATGGTTTGTTTTTTGATTTCTTTTGGATCTTGGCTTTTGGTTTATACATTGCATATTTTCTCTTAAGATCACTATGTTGTTTCTTTCCGACCGTCAGGTTAACCCTATAGATGTTGTATACAGGCATAACGAGTTTCTGACTTCTATACTCTTCTTCTATTATTATGTGTATTATTAGATAATCAATGGCCATCTTACCCTTTTTATGCTTGAGATCTAGGCTGAAACCCTCTCAAGACTTAGGAAATATCTCTATAATAAACATAATAATAAACTTGTCAAGAAACTCTATTTCGGCTTCCTTCATACCATGGCATAAAAGCATAAACTCATGGGCCTGTTCGGTCACAGATTTTCCCTAACCATTTGATATTTAAGAAACTTGGGCACTGAATACTCTTCAAGACCGAGGTCTTAATTTTTGTATTTCTGATCCAAGACAACCCATAGATCTTTCGCTGTCATAGAAGGGGAAGAACTATATACATCAAATAAAATATTTGATAGTATTGATAAAATACAATAACGACATAGAGTGTCCTTCTTCTTCTACTCAGCGATTCTATTCGAGCTTCTAGGATCATCATAATTAGGTTGGGGATAATCTGACTCGATGTATAGATGCAGCCCTAACATAGTTAACTAAATTTTTATACATTGCTACCAGCATTTAAAATATGGAGCAACAAACTTTTCCGACATCAAGGTCAAGTCGACCTTAAGTCAAAAGGTAGTAGTTGTTTACATGTTTACTATGGTAAAACTGATTTCTCGAAGATTGTTGGAAAAAACTGTAGACATACATGCATAATAACATAATATGCAACTAATATAAACATGCCTCAATTATAAACAATAGCCACAAATCCAAAATAAGTCATAATCAAGTCGTACAAAAAACAAAAGCAAAAGCAAAATTAGAAATTTAGATGTGTGAGTCGCCCTTGCAGACTTGGCTTAGAGAAATCAACGTCCCACTATGAGTATATAGGGTACATGTGCCTTCCTCGTAAACGATAATCAAGTTGGTTCACTGCAGGCAAAGTTATCGGATGATAACCCAAGCTCTATTGTAGTAAACAAGGGTTTCATAGGTTCTGTTCCGATTTTGAACAATCTGTTTCGATTTTATTTACGTAGTTGCACGACCTTAAAATTCTTGAAAATTTTATTAGAAGTGGGCTTGTGTGTGTAGATTAGGTGTGCAAAATTTAGAGCAGGGAGCAAAGAATTAAAAATAAAACATTAGACGGATATAGGATGCAGAAAAGAGATTTTTGGGTTTAGAATATATATGAATGCATTCCATATGAAATTGAAAGATAATCCACAACAATTCTAATATAAATGACTGAAAGAAATGAAGGAAAGTATAATTATAGCTTAAGCATAGATGGGATTAGAAGATATAAAAGATTACAATGTATATTGGGGTAGAAGAAGCTGAAAATCAAATATATTAAGGCATCTAATCAAATCAAACTAGGGGATTAACTGTGGGCAGCATAACATCTAACTATTACATCAAAGAATGGAGTCAGTTGCTCCTTAATTACAACCCTTCTTAATTGAGTGAAAGTAAGGAAGAGATATAATGGAAAAATAGGGGATTAACTGACCTTGATCATGGATGGCAATGGATGAAGCAATCTTGAAAGGGGTGACTCCTCTCCTTCCCTCTTTCTCTCCCTCTCTCTCTCTCTTTCTTTCTCTCTCTCTCTTGCTGCAACTTTTCCTCTCTCTTTCCACCTTCTTCAATGCCTTAAACCAGGCCTCAAGTTCTCCTTTTATAGAGTTAAAGGTGGGGTCTACAACATTGCATGATTTAGGCCTTTGGAGTCATCCCAATCCAAATCGATCTAAATGGTTGGCCCATTCATACACATGGGGAGCATGTGGGCTAGGATGGTGGTCCCCTCTCAGCCCATGTGGGCTTGGTGCAACTCACATGAACCGACTCCTTTATTGGACTTGGCTAGGTGAGTTCGACTTACCCTAGCCTGCCACTTACTTGATCTTGGTGTATTGCCTTGAGACGAGTCTTGACTTGGGTATGATCTTCATTTGTTCTTTGAACATGAGACTTGAATCCTTGTCTTGAGTCAACTTCTTCTAGCACATCTTAGGATCGACTTGAATTTGAACTCAGGATGATCCTACTTTGAGGCTTAATTTGGATGCTTCATCCTAACCTTTAGGATCTTGTTTTGCTTGATTATCTTTTCAAAAATATTTTTTTATTTATTTTTATTTTTTAAAACCATTTCATTTGAGATATATTTGAAAATATCGATTTTAACGAAATCTTCAAATATTCTTTTTAGAAAAAAATTGAGTCACATTCTCAATATTTGTTTGTATGGGTGACTTGCTTTCGCTCCATGAATTAGTCTTTACTGTTTGAACCACTTTAACCCTTTGTTGGGTATAGTGTGTTAGACCACTTTAACCATATTAGTGGATGTAGGGTCTTAAACCACTTTAACCCTTAGGTGTAGAGTCTTCGAGTAAGACTATCCTTGATCAGGCGAATTTTTGAGGTTTGGTTTGGATTGATTTGATTTTGAATTTCAAAGGTTTTTGTAATTTTATAAATTTAACATTTTACAAACATTTTGTAGGTTTAGTTCCTAATGTCTCATTTTCATATGTTTCTTTGAGGAAAATGGTTTGAAATTATCCTTTCTTTAAAGGCAGTCATTTGAAAAAGCAGAATCCTGCCCATTTGGACTTAAGGGCAAAGTAGTAACTTTTTTGAATTTTTGTCAAAATTTGATTTTTTGAGAGGAATGCAATATACCCTTATTTTGAGGTTGTTAAATTTTTTTTTGTGCAGAACTGAGTTCATTTAAGATGTCTTTATTTAAGAAACCCTTAAAAGACCAAAAATTATAATTTTTATTTGAAAATGGCAAAATTTATAAAAGAACAAAAAAAAAATTATTTTGAACATTTTTGGGTGTTTACAGATGCCCCTCTTTGGCATTAATCCAAATTTATTTGGATAATGGCAAGGAAGAAAACACCCATTTGATTTTCTTTCCAACTTTATCTTGAGATTATGAATTTTCTCCTCATTTTATAGCATCTATTTCCTTGGATTTATTTTTGGTGAAGGAGTAAATTTTAGCCAAAGGGGACTTGACTTAGAAAACACTTAGTCCTAGAATGATCATGCATGAACGACCTTGTGATGCATGCATGAAATGCAAGGTGAGTGAAGTGTGTGTTTAGAGGCCCATACATTAGATTCGTGAGCTTGAGAAGAAACCTATGAAGGCCGATTGTACCAAGAAAAATGATTCTCATATTGTTTCTTTTAATGTTTAGGGGTTTCAAAAAAAAATTGAAAAGGGAACTCCTTTTGGTTTCTATAAAAAAGGACTTCCAATTTCTCATATTTCCCTTCACTCGGGTTTTAATACCCACTACTTAGCAGAGGTTTTGTAGGAAATTTTGAATAACATTTCAAAATTCAATTTCTCACTCAACAAAGTCTAACTCTCAAACAAAATGAAATCCAAATAAGTAGGTCCTATTCCTACTTTGGGATTTTAATGATAAATCTTTTTCCATATATATAAGTTGTCGGGATTTGGGAAAGAATTTACCACGGTCCCTTCTGAAGCGTCCCGTAGTATAAGGGCAAGAGAATTTTGATGGAAAATTACTCTTTTGAGCTTTGCCTTTTCTTTCAAAGGAAACCTCTATATTGGAGTTTTTTCTTTTCCTTTTTTTTCTTTTTAGAAGACCTCAATATTAGAGGTTTTTGTTTTTCTTCATTTTCTTTTGATTTTGCCAATTTTCCTTTTTGGGGAGAAATGAAATGGGACAATACAACTCATCCCCTTAGATACTCGATTCAGCCAAGTATATCCCATTTCCTAATAGCACCTATCATTTGAAAATATTTTGCTATTTTGAACTAGGCCTTATTTTGTAAGCCAAAGATTTTTGAAATGTTACCCAATGATTTTGGAAACTCCACTTTTCATAAAGCATCAATTTTCTAACTCAGGGTCATATAATTCATTTTGATCCTTCTTTCAAGAATTTCAAAGGAGACCCATTTTAAAATCTTTTCAAAAGAATTTAAAGTAGACTCTATACATAATATTTTTTCAAGTATTGGGCATTTATAGGGTATGCTAAATTTCTTCCCTCAACATCAATCAACTAATATGCATTATTTATGGTTGCCTCTCTTACAACATAGGGACTATCCCGCTTGGGCTGCCACTTACCAAGTGGATGTGGGCCATGATGTAGAATAGTTTTCAAGACAGGTCTCTCACTTTGAAGTGGCGAGCCTTCATATGTTTTTCATAGTGTCGGGCTATCCTTTGCCGGTATGCGTGTACATGATCCATGGCGAGGAGTCTTTTCTCATCAAGTAGGTCAAGCTCAGTCATCCGAGCTTGTTGTAGGGTCTCTATAGGCAAATCGAGTGTGAGGTATGTATGAAATGAATGTAATTTGGTATGAATGGGGAGTATAACATTTGTACCATAGACTAACTCGAATGGTATGGCATTTGTGGGTATGCGGATAGAAGTTCTATAAGCTCAAAAGGCTTCATCTAGCTTCTCATGTCATGCCCTACCCTTTTCTAAAGTCTTTTCAATTATGCTTATCAGGGTTTTGTTCGTGGCTTCGGCTTGCTATTGCCTTGAGGGTAGTAGGGTGATGAAAAGTGTTGAGTAATGCCATAGGTCTTACATAACTTTTCTACTTTCTCATTTTTGAATGGGTTGCCATTATCTGACACTAGGTCTCTTAGAACTCCAAATCGAGCCAAGATATTTTTCTTAATGAATGCCACTACATGTTGTAGTTGGACATTAGTAAAGGAGGTAGCTTCAACCCATTTAGAAAAATATTCAGTGACTCCTAAAATAAACCTATGTCCATTGGATGTAGTGGGTGAGATTGGTCCTATGATATCAAACACCCACATGGTGAAGGGCTATGGACTCACGATGGAATATAGTGTGGATGATGGAATATGAATGACATTTTCATGCACTTGACATTTATGACATCTCCTAACATGGTAATGACAATCTTGCTTTAAAGTGGACCAAAAATAACATGCTCTAAGTATTTTCATGGCCATCATATTTGCATTGACATTACCTCCACATTTTCCATCATGGAACTCATGCATAATGGTCCTAGCCTCATTATGGTCGACACATCTCAACAAGATGCTGGTAAAACTTTTCTTATAAAGTAGCTCTCCCAAAATCACATATCGAGTAGAAATTTTCTAAATGAAAGCTTTATCTTTGAATGAAGCAAATTCGAGAAATCCTCCATTTTTTAAAAAGTTTTTAATGTCTTGAAACCAAGGTTTTTCATTTGAATTTTGGTCATTTTGGCAAATCTCTAAATCATGGGTGAATGGAGTGGATAAATGTAGGATCCCTAGGGATCGAGTTCCCATAGTCGGGTCGATTGTAAGAGATTACCCTAAAGAGGAGAGGGCATCTGCTATAGTGTTGTCCTCTCTACTTATGTGAGTGAGTGTGCATGATTTAAAAGAATCAACCAACCAGGTGGCTAATTCATGATATGGGATAAGTTTTTCATTTTTGACTTGCCAAATTTTTGAAACTTGGTTTACAACAAGCATAGAATCTCCAAAGACTTCAACACATGATGCCCCTAGATTTTTCAAGACTTTTAAGCCTTGTATGAATGTTTCATATTCAACCACATTATTTGAACAAGGAAAATCTAGTCAGAATGCCATTGGGATCTCTCCCTTCTCGAGGAATATGAGAATGATTCCTACGCCTTTCCCTTGTTGATTCTTTGCCCCATCGAAGTACATTTTCCATACTTTATCTTCATTATGACAATTTGATAAAACATGGTTTTCTAATTCATTTTTCAAGATTCCTTCATCGGGCATTTTATCAAGTATGGGATATGTATCTTCAAGGGGTAACTCAGCCACATGATCGGCTCGGGCTTGTCCCTTAATGGAGTTTTGGTGATGGAATTTTATATCATACTCTATTTGGAGGAGCTGCCATTTACCTAGCCTACCCGTTAGGATAGGTTTTTCAAAAGGGTGCTTGATAAGGTCAAGTTTAGACACTATCCAAATTTCATGATTTAAGAAATAATGTCTAAACTTTTGGCAAGCCCATATCAAAGCTAAGCATGTTTTCTCCATGGCTTGATAATTTCTTTCATATGCTAATAGAGTTTTCAAAATGTAGTAAATAACATACTCCTTAAGACTATCATCCTCATATTGAGCAAGTAAAACACCCAATGCATTCGTATAAATAGAAATGTAAAGCAATAACGGTTTTCCTAGCTTTAGAGGTTTTAAATTGGAGGATTTATCAAATAAGTTTTCAATCTTTCGAAAGTTTTTTTGACAATCGGAATCCCAATCAAATTTAACCCCTTTTCTCAAAAGCCTATTGAAAGGTTTGCATTTTGTTGCTAAGTTGGAGATGAATCTCCTAATCGCTTGGAGTCGACTTTGGAGGCTTCGGATTTGGGTTAAGTTTGAGGGTGGAGGCATGCCTATCATGGCTCGACACTTAGAGGGGTCGACCTCTATGCCCCTTTGGCTAACCATGAACCCTAAAAATTTTCTTAATTCTACTCCAAAAATACATTTTGAGGGTTTAGGTTCACTTTATAAAACCTAAGTTTTTCAAAAACTTTTTGTAAAGATTCTATGTGTGTGCATCGGGTTTTTGATTTTACCAAAATATCATCCACATATACTTCCAAGAGCTCATGGATTTAATCATGAAAAATAGTAGTCATGGCTCTTTGGTATGTGGCACCGGTATTTTTCAAATCAAAAAGCATAACGTGTAGCAGTATGTGCCCTAAGGTGTAGTAAAAGCAGTTTTAGCCCGATCTTTTGGTGCTAGCTTGATTTGGTTATAATCCGAGTAGCCGTCCATAAAAGAAAACATTTCATGATTTCCAGTACTATCCACTATCAAATCAATATTTGGAAGTGAAAAATTATCTTTTGGAGTGACTTTGTTCAAATTTCTAAAATCGATGCAAATACGAATTTTCCCATTGGATTTTTGAATTATGACAATATTTGAAAACCATTCAGAATAAGTAATGGGTTTTATAAATCCAGCTTTTAAAAGATCTTCCAAGCCCTCTTTTACTTGTGAGTGGACATCGAGATGTTTTTTTTAAGCTTTTGTTTCACGAGTTTTGCATTTGGTTATAGAGGCAAATGATGCTTTAATATACTAGGGTCTAAACCCGGCATATCTTCTTAGGTCCATGCAAACACATCTACATATGATTTAAAAAATGCAATGAATGATGCCTTTTCATGCTCATGCAAACAAGTACCTATTTTGACACACTTCTAAACTCACTCCCTAAATTGACCTCTAGGAAATCCCCTCCTACGGAATTTGAAGATTTTTCCAAGTCTAGGATTCTATGAAATTCGCGAAACTCAGAGGCTTGATAATCCTCATGGATAAGGAGATCTTCCTCCTTGCTTTGATTACTCTTAAGTGTTTTTATTTCTAGAGAAGGATTATGCACAAGAGAAGAGTTATATACAAGAGGTTCGTTCACAATGGTATGAGACAATTTGGGTTTTGTCAAAACCGATTTTTGAGTTTTCACCCGGTTTTTAAAACCAAATTTTTTGGGATTTTCAACTTTTTCATTTTTTTTGGAATTTTCTAAACAGATGCTAGAAGGATGAATATAAAAGACTTTTTTTTGGAATTTTCAGATTTTTCAAATATTTTTGGGTTTTGTGGGTTTTCTAATTTTTTTTTGTATTTCCAAATATATACCTTTTTTGGATTTTTTTAAGTAAGAGATCTTTCATTAAACCTACAAAGAAAACACCATGAATTAGACTCTAAACAAGAGGTCTAAGCCATAGGTTTCAGTTTTAGTTGGCTCTAGGGCACCCTTGACCCAATTGGTCTTAGGTGGTGGCTCAGAGGATATGGATGGGTTGTACCCTAAGCCAAGTCGACCCAGGTTAAGAAGAGGTAAGATGAGTTCTAATCTGCCTTGGTTTTTTGCTTCTAGACCCTAGTATGATGCATACCCCATGTAAAATTAACATATTCCAAGGCTTTTTAAGTTTTGAATTTTTTTGATAAAGGGGATAACCTTGGAATGATATATCGTCCATGGCATGGTTATACACTCGAGTTTGTTGGGGTGTACCTAGGAGATGTAAGGCTTGGGCAGTGAAAGGTTTTGGCTTTCCAAGGATACACATGACCCTAGGAGTAGAGGACTTAGGTGGTTTGGGTGTTATTAGGAGATGGACAACCTTGGGTTCTCCTTGGATACATATGGCCTTAGATGAGTTGGGATGGATCCTAAGTCTAATCCAATGTACCCCTAGGAGTGGATGGTGTATGTATATGTGGATGTGGATGCAAATTGAGAGTATGTTTGGTTTCTTGCATGATATGAAGGTTTGGATTCTAAGGAAAACCATGGTCGATCCCTTGGTGGGTTTGTGGATGTTGGGAGAAATCATTACCATAGGCTTGGGTTTATTATGCAAACCTAGACTCAAAGAGAATTGTTTATGGATGGTAGGGTTAGGTGTACCTAGAATGTCGATGCATGTCTTATGATTAACCATGTCTACCACGTTTTGATTTTATTTTTCACTTTAAAATTCTTTTTGTTGGTGGAGGACATTCGACGCACCTTGAAAATCCACATCCTTGGGCACATTTGGTGGGCTTATGGGTGCATGAGTGTGATTTGATGTATTGAATGCATATGAATGATTTATCGGTCCTACACTACAAAGAGGAGGATCGAGTAGAGAATTTTGGGGAGAGAGTTTCGGGTATACCTTTTTCCAAGCTTCCTTGGAGGCATCTCGAGGTTGCTATAGCTCATACGTGACTTTGAGTTCCTGTTGCTTTTCGAGGTCGTGGATTTCATCCTCCAAGCCTATGTGTGTGCAACACTCATTCTCCTTTGTATTTTCTGAAGTATGTGAAGTGGTGCTCATGAGAATGGAACCCATAGGAGCACATGTTTTTGAAAAGTTTGAGGTGTCTTAAGTGAAGTGAACCTCATGCCCTACTCCTTTTATGTACCTAGGGATGTAGTATTTTTCTTCATTTTTAATTTTCAGAATTTCAACTTTTTGATTTTCAAATGTTTTTGATTTTTTAAGATTTTCCAGATTTTTTTGGTTTTTCGAAATAAATAATTTTTTTGGGTTTTTCATGGACAAAGGGGTGTTTGGATGATTCAATCTCAACACTTGCAATATTTGTGGCCTCATATCCTTCATCTAATTTTAGGCTCGATTTGGTTTTTGGGTATAGTTTTTCTCCCTATGTACCCGAGATGACTTTTCATGGGAATGATGTACCTTGGCCTTTTAGCTTAGGGCTTCAATTTCTTTTTAAGTTGTATTACTCTCTTTCTCAAAGAGGCAATTTTTTCATCTCGGGTTTTAGAAGATTTCTTTGAGGTTTTAGAAAACTGATTTTGAAAGTTTGATGAGACCTTACTTGACATATTTTCAAAGGAATCATCCAATATTGACATGATTGAGTTGCTAAAAATTAAACTCAAAACAAGAGATTTGAAAAAGAGAGAAGTTTAAGAATCACGATTTGAAATTGGAATTGGTTTAAAAAAACATCGGATTAACAAATACTCATTAACTCAAGTCCCACTGAGCGTGCCACATTTGTAGTTGTGAAATTTTATTCCAAAGTCTATATAGAGACTTGAAATAATTTTCATAAACTGCGTCATGCGCGACCGTGCCATTTAGTTTACTTAAACTAACAAAGGGTGTTTCTGACTTTAATAGCGATTGTGGGTAAGTGCAATTTTTTTGCCTTAGACCTTCTTGAACTGATGCTCAAAGGTCAGCCGAGATGCATTGAGGATTGCTTTAGACCAGGTGTGTTTCCAAAACTCCACTTTCAGTTCTCATGAACTTAGCCAAACTCGTGAACTTTACTTTTAGAAGAAAATATTTTAATGTTCTAAAAAACACAAACTAGTTCTGTTTTTAGAGATTTATTTCTGAATTTTTCTTGATAGTTTCTGAATCTTCAAAAATCTTGAAAATTTTATAGATAAAAGAGGATGATATGAAGATTGAGGAACTATTTTTATTCTAATTTTTTATATTATAAATATGCAAAATTAAATCAGACACTGACCCTTGCTCAAATATTCAGGACAACTTTGTGACAAAAATACAAAGGTATTGAAAAATGTCTGTATCTTCGTACACAGAGCTTCGATATTTATAAACTTAGTCTTTTTGAAAAGTATATCAGCTTTTCAATAAGACTAGTTTCAATAAAATTGGTTTACTAAAGACAAAGTTATGAGATGATAACCCAATCTCTATTGTAGGAAACAAGGGTTTCATAGGTTTTGTTCTGATTTTGAACAATTTGTTTCGATTTTATTTACGTAGTTGCATGACCCTAAAATTTTTGAAAATTTTATTAGAAGTGGGCTTGTGTGTGTAGACAAAATTCAGAGCAGGGAGCAAGGAATTAAAAATAAAATATCAGACGGATATAGGATGCAGGAAAGAGATTTTTGGGTTGACAACATATATGAATGCATTTCGTCCAAAATTGAAAGACAATCCACAGCAATTCCAATGTAAATGACTGAAAGAAATGAAGGAAAGTATAATTATAACTTAAGCATAGAGGGAATTAGGAGATATAAGAGATTACAATGTATATTCGGGTAGAAGAAGTTGAAAATCAAACATAACATCTAACTATTACATCAATGAATGAAGTCAGTTGCTCCTTAATTACAACCCTTCTTAATTGAGTGAAAGTAAGGAAGAGATATAATGGAAAAAGAGAGGGTTAACTGACCTTCATCGTGGATGGCAATGGATGAAGCAATCTTCAAAGGGGCGGCTCCTCCCCTTCTCTCTTTCTCT
Organism: Brasenia schreberi; assembly: GCA_036023115.1. Taxonomy (NCBI): domain Eukaryota; kingdom Viridiplantae; phylum Streptophyta; class Magnoliopsida; order Nymphaeales; family Cabombaceae; genus Brasenia; species Brasenia schreberi. The sequence continues at coordinate 11,116,175 of JAYKKT010000071.1, read as the reverse complement.
CCCTCTCTCTCTCTTTTTCTCCCCCTCTCTCTCTTTCTCTCTCTTTCTCTCTCTTCTTCTCCCTCTCTTGTTGTAGCTTTTCCTCTCTCTTTCCACCTTCTTCAATGCCTTGAACCCAGCTTCAAGGTCCCCTTTTATAGAGTTAAAGGTGGGGTCTACAACATTGCATGATTTGGGCCTTTGGAGTCATCCCAATCCAAATCGATCCAAATGGCTGGCACATTCATGCACATGGGGTGCATGTGGGCTGGGAGGGTGGCCCCTCTTAGCCCATGTGGGCTTGGTGCAACCCACATGGACCGACTCCTTTATTGGACTTGGCTAGGTGAGCTCGACTTACCCTAGCATGCCCCTTACTTGATCTTGGTGGCTTGCCTTGAGATGAGTCTTGACTTGGGTATGATCTTCATTTGTTCTTTGAACTTGAGACTTAAATCCTTGTCTTGAGTGAGCTTCTTGTAGCACGTCTTAGGATCGACTTGAATTTGAACTCAAGATAACCCTACTTCGAGGCTTAATTTGGATGTTTCATCCTAACCTTTAGGAATCATGTTTTGCTTGATTATCTTTTCATTTAAGATTTATGGTTTCAAATATTTCTTTTTTTTATTATTTAAAACTATTTCATTTGAGATATATTTGAAAACATCGAGTTTTAATGAAATCTTTAAATATTCTTTTTGTAAAAAAATTGAGTCCCATTCCCAATGTTTGTTTGTATGGGTGACCTGCTTTCGCTCCCTAAGTTAGTCTTTACTATTTGAACCACTTTAACCCTTTGTTGGGTATAGGGTGACAGACCACTTTAACCCTTTTAATGGGTGTAGGGTCTCGAACTACTTTAACCCTTGGGTGTAGGATCTTCGAATAAGATTATCCTCGATCCGATAAATTTTTAGGTCTCATTTGGATTGATTTGGTTTTTAATTTCAAAGGTTTTTGTAATTTTATAAATTTGATATTTTATAGACATTTTGTGGGTTTAGTTCCCAATGTCTTATTTTCACCTTTTTGTTTGCGAAAAATGGTTTAAAATCATCCTTTCTTTAAAGGCAGTCATTTGAAAAAGCCAAATCCAGCTCATTTGGCCTTAAGGGCAAAGTAGTTACTTTTTTTAACTTTTGTCAAAATTTGATTTTTCTGAGAGGAATGCAATATACCCTTATTTTGAGGTTGCTAAAAAAAATTTTGGTGCAGAACTGAGTTCATTTGAGAAATCCTTAAAAGACCAAAAACTATAATTTTTATTTGAAAAGGACAAAATTTGTAAAAGAACAAAAAAAAATTGTTTTTAAAATTTTTGGGTATTTAGAATAACCGAATGTGGTACATTGTGAGTTAGTTTCTATGAAAAACATTAATTGGGAGACATTGAAAACCAATTTAGGCACTTAACTGACAAGAGAGTGTGTTCCAAAACCATACTTGAAATCGTGATTCACGTTTCTAGACATAGCTCTGAATATAGCAATAGTCTCAAAGGACAGAAACATAAGGAAGTGTTCTCCTCTATCTCCCTCTCACACACACCAAGTTGGTTGGTGTATGATTTTCCACAAAGAGTTAACTCATATTAAACGAAATAGAACAGAAATGGCGACTAAGAATACAAATATCGTTGTAACAAGTTCATACTTTACTTTGGAGGGCCATCAATAGCAGCGGAAGAAAGTTTGCATCCCATCTTCCGCTAGACGTGTTGCTCCATCTGCCACCATTGAATCTGCCCATATGTTACCTGGCCATCCCATCTCTCTCTCTCTCGGTGGAAACCATCTCCCATATGTTACCTGGCCATCCCATCTTCCGCTAGACGTGTTGCTCCATCTGCCACCATTGAATCTGCCCATGGGTTCCTGGAAGTTTGCCTGCCAATGACCACAAACCACCCTCACTGTTGAGATTCACTGTGAACCAAAACCCTATCATGTTTTAATAAAGTATTTGGATCTACTCCAGTTACCTCATCCAACTGCCTGTATTTCTAATTAAAACATGACTCGACCTAGGTCCGATTGACTAAACCCAAACTTGGCTGATTCGGCTTTGTTGTCTAGTTTTTCGGTAATTTCTCCTATGATTGAATGAAACCCATATATATATATATATATATATATATATATATATATATATATATATATATATATATATATATATATACATGTATATATACCATCTAAAAGATCTCGACAAGCCCTTTGTAATGGTACGGTTTTAGGACAAGATCTGACCTTTGTATATATATACATGTATATATACCATCTAAAAGATCTCGACAAGCCCTTTGTAATGGTACGGTTTTAGGACAAGATCTGACCTTTGTATTTTAGGATACCTTGGTTTTTGTGTGTGTTCGTGAAACATGGTTCAAACATGTGGTGAGGCTATGATGAACCCTAGAGGGTACTTCCAAGAGTAAAGGAGATTCAAGTTCATTTCAGCTATGTAGGCCAAGATTGTCAAGCTCGAGGCTTGCTTGGCTAGTTTGCTCAGTGCGTGCAATGTCGCCTAGTTCAACCTAAAATCTCTTTGAACATTGAGATATTGCAAGCCCTACCTGGAGCGGTTACTACTTGGTAGACTGCAGTTACTCTTGATCATGAAAAGTCCCCAAGTCGAATAGATTTGGTTGTACTCAATAGAGAAGTTCTCAAAAACTTCGGTTGAGATGGAAATATTTTGAGACTGCCAAGATCTAGAGGAAGACTACCTGGTTATTACATATCTTTATGTTAGTGGAGATGCAAAGTTGTGGTGGCATGTGAAAGAGCAAGTATAGATAAGGATGAGAGACCGTTAACATCTTAGCCAAATTCGTAAGCAAAGCTTTGTTGATAGTTCATGCTGAGCTTCATGAGCAGGTAGGCACGTCACAACCTAGTCGAGTTGAGGCATACGGGGAAGTAGGTGCATACCCAATACGAGGGCCCTAGAGGTGGTTGTTATATTTGTGATGGGCCGCATCGCATCACATTAGGGAGTATCCGAAGTGCGAGAAGTTGAAGTCCTTGCTAAACGAGGATAAGATAAGTTTGAGCATTCAAGATAATGCTAAAATGAGCATTTAGGAGGACTTTGTGAGAGTTGTAGACTTCTAGTAGCATTGAGGGTAGTTGTTGCCGCATTCGAGGCTTGTGCACATGGAGGTGTGCATTGATGAGCATCTGGTGCATGCGTTGGTGGACAGAAGTGCCACATATTCGATCATGTCAATGACTTGTGCGAGGACACCAGTAGGTACAACTCACTCACTATGACAATAGACTGAAGACAATGAATGCGTTTTGAAGATAGCAAGAGTGGTACGGTCAATTCGATTGTGCATTGGTTGTGAGAAGGACACCCTTGACTTAATGTGACTGATTTGGACAACTATAATATGTCCACTCCTACTTTTTGAGGCATGTGCCATAATGACACCACACCTTAGAGGTCTTGTGATTTATGATGAGACCTAGCTTAGGTTTGTGTTGTCTGTGACTCAGGCAAGGTTGTACCCAAAAAAATTTTATCATTTTGGATCTTTTAAGAGTTTTTTAAATAAAACACCTTAAATGAACTTATTTCGACACCAAAATTTTATAGAAATCTCAATATGATGGTATATTGTATCCGTCTAAAAAAATCCAATTTAGATAAAATTACATAAAAATGACTATTTTGCCTTCAATACCAAATTGGGAGGATTCTGCCTTTTTAATGATTTCCTTCAAAGTAAAGATGATTTTAAACAATTCTTTTTAAATAAACAAATGAAAATAAGAATATTGAGAATCAAACTCAAAAATATTTGCAAATTTATAAATTTATAAAATTCTAAAATCCTTGAAGTTCAAATTGAATTCAAATAATACCTCAAAAATTCGTTTGGTTGAGAATAGTCTCATTCCAAGACCTAATACCCAAGGGTTAAAGTGGTTTAATATCCTATACCCGTTAAAGTGATTCGATACCCTACACTCATGAAAATGGTTAAAGTAGTTAAAGACTAACTCAAAGAGCGAAAGTAGGTAACCCGTACAAACAAAAACCTGATAATGAAACTTAGTATGTTTTTAAAAAATATATTTGAAGATTTCATTAAATTTGATGTTTTTGAATATAGAAATGGTTTTAAAGAAAGTGTTTAAAACCATACCTACTATTTATGAGACTCGGACCGAAAGGAGGCAAATTTTCAGAAAAGAGGAGATGGTAAAAACCAAAAAAGTAACAACTAAGCACTTGTCAATTTTGGCATTGTTGGGCAAGATAATTTGCCAATTTTAGTTTCAGGAAGGTCGACGTCGAAGGAGAGACAACGTTAAAGAAAGGAAGGCTGATGTCCGAGAAGGAAAGTCGGCGTTCAAGAAAAGAAAGTCGGTGTTCATAAAAGGAAAGTCATCGTCATTTAAGAGAAAGGAAAGTGATGCTTGATTTGGCAAGTTGTGATGCTCGATTTGGCAAGTTGTGATGTTTAATTTTGCAAGTTGTGATGCTCGATTTGGTAAGCTATGATGTTTAATTTGGCAAGCTCTGATACTCGATTTGGCAAGCATGATGTTCAATTTGGCAAGTTGTGATGTTTAATTTGATAAGCTGTGATGCTCGATTTGGCAAGCTGTGATATTTAATTTGGTAAGCTGTGATGTTCGATTTGGCAAGCCAACAAGAGTAAACTTATCAAATTTCTGTATAAATAAATTATATGACTTGCCATAGTGGCCTTGGTATGCAATTTGGAAACCTTGGTACACAATTTAGTAAGTCACCAAGCTATCAAATGCTGGACGAATTCAGCAATTAAGCAAGAATGCCACTTGCCATATCAAGTGCAGCCGACCTCAACATGGAAGGTTGCAGCAGGCCAGCATCATCACAAGGCAACCCAAGTTAGTAAGTCCTCAAAGCAGCTACCTCCCTTCTCAAGCCTCACTCAACTTCGGTAAGTGGACAACAACGATGGAAAGTTAGCCCTGACCGACTTCGGTAAGTGGACAACACAATCACAACCCAGCAAACTTCCCAGCCATGGCCGAATCTAGCAATCTTCCCAAGAGCTTAAGCCGAGTTCAGCATGAACAACATGTTAACCACTTACCATTTAAGTCCCAACCGACCTCAGCAAAGTGGAAGAGTGTTGCGAAGCTACTTGCCTTTTGCAGTTCCAGCAAGCTAACCTCACCCAACTTTGGCAAGTGGGTGCAATAGCCCCTTGACTTGATATGGTAGGTCCCTAGACAACAACTTACCAATTCTAGCAGCAAGGCTAGCAACAAAGACTTACCTTCTCAAGCCTCAACTGACTTTAGCAAGAAGGGACAACAACTTTAGCTCGATTTGAAAGGTCATATACAACATTCTTTAACCCAATTCCAACAACTTTCAACAAGGCAACTTGCCTTACAAAGAGCTGTAACAAATAGGCAACTCTTTGCCTATAAAACAACCCTTAAGGGGGCTGCAAAAGATCATCTCTAGTTCTCTCATCCAATCCAGCAATCCAGCGATCATCCAACCCACAGCATCCCATGATCCAAGAGAGGGAGAGAGAGAGAGAGAGAGAGAGAGAGAGAGAGAGAGAGAGAGAGAGAAGGAGAGGGAGGTTTGCCGCTGCCAACCACCGGCCACCATCTTTCGTTACAAGTCTCTTCTTCGCTTGTTTTTTTATTATTATCTCTTCTTTTATTAAGATTAATGAGGTTGTAATTAAGAAGCTCATGTCTCCATATTGATGTATTAATTAAGGATCATATGTTGCTCCATCTATTTTTTATTCATGAATTACCTGTTATATGTTTGATTTCAATCTTTTCTACTCTGACATATATTATAAGATCTTATACCTCTTAACCCCCTCTATTCTATTATATAATTATAATTTTATTTATTTTGAATTGTTGTAGATTATTTTTAATTCGGACGAAAGAATGCACAAATCCTAAAAAACGGAAATCCTCTTTTATGCACTCTTTATATGTCCGATAAATAATTTTTATTTCATTATTCCCTTCTTAGAATATTCTAAAAATTTGCACGTCTAATGTAAACACATAGATACACGATAAATAAAATTTTCAAGAATTTTAGGATAGTGAAACATCGTAAATAAAATCGAAGAAGATCGAATAAAATCGGAGCAGAATCTGTAAAACCAAGAGTTCATACAATAGAGGTTAGATTATCGTCTCATATCTTTATATGCAGTAAACCGTTTTGATATTGGAAAGTTGAAATCTATAACTTTCCAACAAGACCAATGTCATAGAAATCGGAGATCATACAATAAAGATACAGTCGTTTTCCCAAACCTTTGATTCTCTCTTACAGATTAGTTTCTGGTTTAATTGAATAAATCTACAGTATTTAAAATAAAAATAAAAATATTTTCTGAATCTGCATATCAAACTCTGGTTTTTATAAAATTTTGATAATTTTTGGAGATTCAAAAGATGTTTAAAAAAAATCAAAAACAAATCTCTAAAAACATAATCAGTTTATGTTTTTCAAGACTTCGAATGTTTTTGAATTAAAAGGTAAAATCACGATTTTGTCAAGTTTTGGAATTGGAATTTAGTTTTGAAAACTTACCGGATCTCGAACGATTTTCAAAGCGTCTAGGATGACCCTTGAGCATCGGTTCAAGAAGGCCTACGTAAAAAAGAATTCACTTACCCATAATCATTATAGAAGTCAGAAATCAACTTTGCTAGTTTGAGCAAACTAGCTGGCATGCTCGCGCACATGACGTAGTTTGTAAATTTAATTTCAAATCTCTACGTAGACTTCGGAATAAAAATTCACATCTACAGCTACTAAGAGACTAAGGAGAGATCCAAAGAAGATGATTGTGATATATGTACCAACCTTCGAGTTGAGCATAGAGCAATTGAGGATAGACCTAGAGAAGAGGTATCCAAGCGAGAGGAGATGCCGTGAGGTGATGATCATGCGGTGTTGACCATAATGGAAGAGCCGATAACACCTAAAATTGTAGTTGCTGAGTTGCACAGTATGAGAGCTCGACCTAGACAGATGATAGCTAGTTGTGTGCCCTACGATCTGCAATAAGGCGATATAATGAGTACTAGTGGAGAGCAAGGTATGAGCATCTGTAGAGAGAGCTCGCCCATGCAAGAGATCACATGGATGCGGAGTTACAGATTGAGAGGGAGAGCTCATGGATAACATTGCATGACCTCACGGATGAGGTCGAGCTTTGGCAGGAAAATAGTCATAAGACATCGACTCAATGTTGATAGCGTCCGTACGTGATTCACATAGCACATGGATTAGGACTTGGAGCCATCATGCTTGATTTGGTTTTGAGTCATACTTTGAAGCAAAAGGTTTGGATTTGGATCCATATTAGTGTCATTGCGTCACATTTGAAGTGTCCACATTAAGTGTGCCTTTCCATTAGTATTGTGTCATAGTGTCTGTGTGATTAGGTCTTTCCACATTTTGACTCTAGGCTATGTAAGAGTGCTAGTCTTTATTTATTGTAGAGGGCATTTAGCCATAATTTACATTTGATTTTCCTTTATTTTCCATTGACTATTTGTGTCATAGTGTCTGTGTGGTTAGCCGATGTACTCCTTCCCAACACTTGCCTCATTCTATTGACTATTACCTTCGGTATGATCTTGAGGATATAAGTGCACAAACTTTTTGGGAATCAACACCATGTTGGTAGTGTTAATTTCCTTCAACAATTTACCCGATCATCCCTGCCAATAATATGCCAGTACTTTCTAAAGGAGGCAGAAAAGCCATCTGGGCCCAGCGAGCCGTCCACCTTGAGTTCCCACACTGCATCTTTGATTTCAGAGCTTGACAATGGAGCATTGAGAAGCTCGTTCTCTTCAGCAGAAACCAGCGTTCAGCAAGCCCTTCCCGTGGAGTATTATGAATCTCTTCCGAGAGAACAAGTCCTGAAAGTATTTGGTAGCCTTCGACACAATGCTCGCAGGGTCATCAAAAAGGGACATTCTGGTCGTTGAAGAGCATTTATTATTCCCCACATTGCTCTTGAACTTCAAATGAACATAAAAGGTGTGGTGATCCCTCACCAAAAGCCAGGTACTTCTACTCTTGTTTCTCCGGAGTAGTTCTTCCAGCTCCGAGAGATCCTTAGAGTCGTGTTCCATGCGATAGGATTCCTCTTTGTTTCTCTCAGCTTCTGCGCTACTCGGTACGTGGGAGTATACCATGGCTCCAAGACTCTCACAACACATCCGCAATTAGGATGACGAATCCATACCTTGAAAAATTTAAAAGCACCTGTTTCAGATGATGTTTATTCCCCATCTGCAGCATCAGGGTGCTATAATTTGAGATTGTTTTTCCCATCACCTGAACCCAAGCACCGACGAAATTCTGAAGCTAAGCATTATTCATCATCGTGCAACAGTAAGCTGACATCTGCCTGTCATAAAAAACTATGCCTGCTCTGTTCAACTTAACAGTTAGATATTCAACTTACCATGGCTCCAAGACACAACACATCCGCAATCAGGATGACGAATCCATACCTTAAAAATTTAAGACATCTGTTTCAGATGATGTTTATTCCCCATCAGCAGCATTAGGGTGCTATAATTTGAGATTGTTCTTGCCATCACCTGAACCCAAGCAGCGACGAAATTCTGAAGCTAAGCATTATTCATCATCGTGCAACAGTAAGCTGACATCTGCCTGTCATAAAAAACTATGCCTGCTCTGTTCTACTTAACAGTTAGATATTGATCTGAAGCGCTCAAAACAGTGATCTACCATGTGCGTTTGTTCCATACTAGCATGTGCAAAGTCGCCAGCCACTTGGAAGCCCCTGAAGGGCGAGGAGGCTTTGGTGTGGGGCTACATCTACTTTGTTCTAGAATGAGCGTCTTCGAATGTGCCTAAAATATTATAGACTAGTCACAGAAGCCAAATGCTGTCAATTCTAAAACGACTACAGCGGATCTTGCAACAATAAGTCCAAATTATTATAAAATTATTACATCTAGCCACTGAACAGAGATAAGAAATGACAATGGGGTGGGTTGGGCCTGTCCTGTAGGTTCGAGACCCGCAACAACTTGTAATGTAACTCTACTGGGGAAAACAAGCTGGCAGAGAATGAAGTCCCCAAGCTGAGTCTCCACAAACAAATGGCAATTCGAGTAGCTATTAAACTGAACTTCATGGTCCTCAAAGTGAGCCACGACTTTTAACTACCATCCATTCAAAGAAAAGAACGACTAGATAAACCAAACAATGTAGTTTAACCCTCCATCTGTCCTTGCAACCAGCCAATTTGTCCTCGAAAAGCATTGATTTTACATACACAAATGGTTAAAGGAATGCATCTGATCAAGGTGCAATATTCAATCAAATACAAAGAACATGAAAATATAGAAGATACAATTCCATTTTCTAACATGTAGATATATATTTTGAGACAATTGTATTTTGATACATGAACACATACATTCTCTACAAACATGGGAAGGAACCAAATGCATCTGCGCAACCGATGACTGATGCAGTCTCGTTCAGCAAACTTAGCCTCCCAGAATATACAAGCGAATGTTTATGAGCATTGATCAGTCCTCCTGTGACACAAGTAAGCCAATTCATTTGGGACCCTGCGGTCAGGAAACCTTCCACAAGGCAGGGTACAACTACTACTAGAACAGCACAGAACTTAATACTTCATGGAGGTAAGTTCAACAGTACTTTTGGAACCTCTGACCAACGTAGCATGGTATTTGATAGCCATGGAGGGCAGTTTCATGAAAGCCAAGATGCAGGTATGATAAGAAGTCAAGTTATTTCAAATATGAAGAAGATTTTGAATAAGCTGGACAAGCTGCTTAGGCAACCAACTTTAAGAGCAACCTTGAAATCCAGTTCCTGTACGAAGTATTAAATGTGGAAACAGGGTATGCTGATTACCATTGTGGTATAAAACCATGTCCGCTAACTGCAAACTCAAATGCCTTCATTCGTTCTCCGCGAGCAAAACCATTGCGGTCATAAGATGAAATTTCATGGATTTTCTGCTCCACACATGCCTTGACAAGCTCTTCGCCAACACGTTTCGCAGCTTCCTTATACATCAGAGAAAGGTGCAAAATGTTACTAGAATAGAACCATCATAATGATCTTTTGAAAAATGAGCAATGCAGCATGGTCAGATATCCTGCCTGTCTTAGACAAGTGAACCACATGCTTTTACGCTATAACCTATAACAAGGGTTTTGCCACCATGCATGATATCCTTATACGAAATAATGCATCTTTCATAAATGTGAGCAAATGTTCAAACGATCAAGATAATGCAGTGAAAAGCCAAACTAGCCAGGATGCCTAAGCCACAAGAAAACAATAACAGAAAGTAAAGTGAAGAAAGCAGGTAAGGAGAAGCATTAGAAAACTTCGACATTGAATGAGCTATTTTTATTTTTATTTTTATAGTAGGTTGTCACGTGGAAACAACAAATTATAGCTCGATACCTAAAACTAGGGAAATTTTCAAAAACTTGTTGAGAAGAATCATTGGATCGTATGATTATGGATATGAACTCGTGTTCCTATCCAATTTGATTTCCTGCTGTTTAGTGTCTTTTGTTAAATGTGTTTAGTATAATGGTATATTGGTCTTCAAGTTAAAAGACCTCCTTATAAATATTGAGTCTTTCTCTTAGGTTTATGTTAAGCAGCAAGTGATTAAGGAGAAGAGGAGGCGTGTGCCCCCATGTGTAATCTCCTATCAAGAGAATATCAAGTGCGGCATCTATAATTGATTCCTAACCAATAAACTATTCTATTTCAACATGGTATCCGAGCAAGGAACACCAAAAACGGCAGCTTTGGTGGTAGTCCTGGTGATGGAATTGCAGTAGGAGCAGTTCTTGGTGTATTACCATCTTTGGTTGCTGTTCGTGACCAAAAGCATATGTATTGCGGCAAGGACCGGTGGAGGATTCTGCAGTGGTGAGGAGAGTACCATAGTTCTGTATTAGAGTAGATCTCGGGTGTTTGTCATTAGCATTTCCTAAAGCAAAAACATCATTTTTTCTAAAGTCTACACTTTGCTCATTTGTTGTCTGCAACACCACTACCGTTGTTTGAGATACCTTCTGGAAAACATGGGCAGCGCAACAGAAGATCGAATTTCACAATGGAGGACGCCAAGAGAGTGCTGAGAAGCAGATGGTGGTGTCTGTTGGAGATAAGTCTCGTCTTTACATTATTTGAGTTTTTTGTGTAATTCTAGTGTAGTTGAGTCAGTATAAATCTAGTTAGTGTATCCATGTCCAGCGATGTATTTGGATCCTAATGAATCGGATCAGATTCATTAGGATCTATCAGAAACCGTGTTCTTTTTAAGTAGGGTCATTATGGTCTTTTAAGTTATAACAGGGATTAGTATAAAGTGTAATTAGGGTTACTTTTCATTAAGGATGGATTGAATAAAAAGAAGGAAATGAACGGCTGCACAGTGGGAGCCGATTATTGCCCTAACCCAGAAACAATCTCTCGTCTTGCATTTCAGCCACTTTTATCCTTATTTTATGCTTGAAATCAACATGGTATCAGAGCTTAAACTCCGAGTTTCGGCTATCGTGGAATATTAACAGGGAGATTAAGAGGTTTCAATAAAAAATCGTGAGTATAATCTATCGTTCAGTGCTTTGTTTCAATTCTGAAATGCAGAAAATTCAATAGAAAAAGGGGGCAGGTTCTTGTTGAACACGTGCACAGTAGATATCTTTAAGAAAGCTTTTGGATTAAGTCGTGGGATTAAAGAACCCAACTGCTGTCTTTGATTCATTGTCCTTACAGTTTACAAATTTAAAGCAATTAGTTGAGATTACACGTTATAAGTTGTTGAATATCTTCCTAAGAGAAATCTGCAGAAATTGGCTAACACATTTGGAGTGTGAAATCATATATTGTTCAGGTTATTCTATTCAGTTTAGATTATTCTATTCAGTTTCAGTTATAAGTTGTTGAATATCTTCCTAAAAGAAATCGGCAGAAATCGGCTGTACTTGCCTGCACCAATATTCAGTTTCAGTTAAGAGTACTTGCCTGCACCAATACTCAGGTTTAGATGTGCCTTATGTGTGGCTGAATCAAAGAGTGACCATCTACAAACAGTGTCTTCAGTGACTGATGGAAAGAATCAAGATGAGTGATACAAATGAAACCTATTCAGCGGATAAGAGTGAAGGGTTTCAAATAACTAATCTAAAACTAGATGGAAAGAATTTTCTTCAGTGGGCCCGATCAATAGAACTGGCTGTAATGGCAAGGGGGTACTGGGAGTATCTGACTGGTGATATGATTCAACCTCAAATTAACGATCCTCTATATTCCTGATGGCGCAGTGAAAATGCCCTAGTCAGTGCCTGGCTCCTACAGTCGATGTCTCCATCCATTGCTAGTACATTTATGTTTCTGAAAACAGCTAAAGACATTTGGTTGGCAGTCCATGATGCCTATGCTCAGAGAAAAAATATAGCCAAGAAATATGATATTATTGAGAAGATTAGACGATGCAGACAGGAAAACAGGTCAGTTAGTGAATATTATGCAGAACTCCGAGGTTTCTGGGAAGAATTACAGTTTTACTCAAAGACAAAATGTCAGAATTGCATACAAGAGAGGAATGAAGAGTTTGAAGAAAGAAAAGTATTTGATCTTTTATGGGGAATCGCATCAGAGTATGAAGGAGTGAAAAACAATATTCTAAGCAGAGAAGAATTACCGACTCTAAGCATAGTATATTCACTCTTACTTTGAGAGGAAGATAGGAAACACTTAGAAAAAGAAGCAAAAGTCAATACAGAAACTACTGCATTTGTGGGAAGAAATACAAATAACTCCTCTTCATTTCCTCGTGGAAGAGGTAGTTATGGTCGTGGTAGAGGAAGGTTTATACCTCATTCTGATGAGAAATCCAAGTTAACCTGCTCTTACTGTGGAAAAACATGACACACAAAAGAGACGTGTTGGGAATTGGTCGGAAGACCCACTCAATTTCAGAATAGACCCAACAGTGCTTATTTAACCAGTGAACAGAATGATAAACAGAATATTGAGAACAGTGCCAGTTCGCTAGCAGACATGAAAAAGGAAATTGAATTGCTTAAGACTCGCCTGATTGATTCACACGCTCCATCCACTTCCTCCAGTAATGAAGCTCAAGCAACCATGGCGTATCCATTCTCCTTCTTAGCTAAGGGTAATATGAACACTCCTAACTCACAGATATGGGTAATTGATTCAGGGACAACTGATCATATGGTAAGTGGAAAGGAATGGTTTGATAGTTATGAGCAGACGCATGAACCTATTAACATTCAATTGGCAGACGGATCACATACTCCTATAATGGAAAAATGGAACATTATTACTTCTTTTGGTGTACTGAAAAATGTGTTACATGTTCCGAGTTTATCAGTTAATTTACTATCCGTATTTGCTTTAACTTAAGATCTAAAATGCCTTATAATGTTTTATTCTACTAGATGTATATTTCAGGAACTAAGGACGGAGAAGATCTGTGGTCGGGGTAATGTGAGAAGAGGTCTCTATTTCTGTGAAAACAAAAATAAAGTGGCGATGCAGTCGACAAGTATTACTGAAAAGCAGAAGGATATACCTCGCTGGCATCAGAGATTGGGACACTTACCTTTATCTAAACTTAGAGTTTTACTTCCTGAATCCAGTTTATGTAATAATTTCAATTTGAACTATGAGACTTGCCAAAAGGCAAAACATTATCGCACTTCATTTCCTTTAAATGAAGAAAAATCATCTACTCCTTTTGAAATTGTGCATTCTGATGTTTGGGGTCCTTGTACTACTACTTCTTTGCATGGCTTTAAATACTTTATAACTTTCATAGATGATTGCACAAGATTTACAATATATCTGATGAGAACTAGAGATGAAGTAAGGAATATTCTTCCCCTCTACTGTAAATTTATACGTACTCAATTTCAGGGAATTATTAAGATCCTTCGCAGACTTCATGTCTCATAACCTCTAATCATACTTTGTTGAGAATGGAATGTTGCATCAGACGTCATGTGTATATTCACCCCAACAAAATGGAGTGTCTGAAAGGAAGAAGTACTTGTTTTATTCTTTGTCCTCATGTAGAATGTAACAAGTTATCCTCTCGTTTTGCTATGTGTGTTTTTCTTGGTTATGGGGAAGGTAAGAAAGGGTATCGTTGTTTTGATCTGTTACACAAAAACTTTATGTGTCTCGCCATGTTGTGTTTCTTGAGCATATACCTTTCTTTTCTATTCCCTCCACTATCCATGCCCTCACTAAAGCCCGATCTTATTCGTGTGGATCCTTTCTGTGAAGACTACGATAATTTGTCATCTCATGATACTCGACATATGATAATGCACCTGACTAGCTGCTAACACTTTGCTCTCTAGCACACATGAAGCTCCTTCTCCTCCTGTGGTTTCCCAAGCACCCTACGAGATTTTGGATCCTCCTCTCCTCGTCAATACCTTCGCACACGTAAGTCCACAAAGTTACTTGATTTTGTTTATTCTTGCTATTCTCAATCTTTTACATCTTTTTTAGCTTATTCATTGTTTCTCGAGCCACATCTTCATATCAAAGAGGCAATTCTTAACCCCTTTGGCGACAAGCTATGGATGAGGAACTTCTGCTTTGCATAAGGCAAGTGCTTGGGATTTGGTTCTTTGACCTCTGGTAAGAGTGTGATTGGTTGTCGCATTTGGGTGTATAAAATCAAAACAAAGTCCGATGGGTTTGTTGAGCGATACAAAGCTAGGTTGGTTGCCTGAGGCTTTTCTCAACAATATGGTATAGATTATGAGGAGACTTTTGCTCCAGTAGCAAAAATGACTACTATTCGTACCCTTATTGCGGTAACTTCAATTCGTCGGTGGCATATATCTCAATTAGATGTTAAAAATGCCTTCTTGAATGGGGACCTTCAAGAAGAGGTTTATATGAAACCTCCTCCTGGTGTTTCTCATGGTTACGGGTATGTTTGCAAGCTCGAAAGCCTTATATGGTCTCAAACAAGCACCTCGTGCTTGGTTTGAAAGTTTTCTGATGTGATTTGTTCTCTTGGATTTGCTTCTAGTAGTCATGATTACTCTCTTTGTTAAGTGTCTTTGCACTTGGTCGTATCATTCTTTCTTTATATGTTGATGATATGATTATTACGGTGATGATATTAATGGCATTATCGCCTTGAAAATAGAATTAGCCGAGACGGTTTGAAATGAAGGACTTGGGTTCTTTACGTTATTTCTTGGGTATTGAGGTGGCTCACTCACCCGAGAGGTTATCTCTTTCTCGGTCAAAATATGTAGAAGATATTCTTGAGCGAGCAAGACTTACTTGCGATAATAAAATGTTGATACTCCAATTGAACTTAATGCAAAATACTCTTCTTATGGTATCCCATTATCCGATCCTACCTTGTATCGCTTATTGTTGTGACTTGGTTTATCTCACTATCATCACTCGTCAGGATATTGCATATCTTGTTCATATTGTTAGCTTGAGTTTGTTGCCTCTCCCACTACGGTTCATTGGGCGGCCGTTCTTCGTATCTTGAGGTATCTTGAGTACCTGTCTTTCGAGTCTCTTATTTTTCGTCCACCTCATCCTTGGAGTTGCGTGCCTACTCGATCTTGATCATGGTAGTGACCCCATCCGATCGTAAGTCTATTCTTGGTTTTGTATCTTTTTGGGTGATTCTCTCATTTCTTGGAAGAGCAAGAAACAATCTGTTGTTTCTCAATCTTCCACGAGGCAGTATCGTGCTATGGCGTCTACTACCAAAGAGATTGTTTGGCTTCATTGGTTACTTGCGGATATGGGAGTTTCTTTATCTCATCCTACTCCCCATGTATTGTGACAACCGAGTTCTATTGATTGCTCACATGACTCCGTTTTCATGAGCGAGCGAAGCACATTGAGATTGATTGTCATCTCTTCAAGACTCAATTTGAGGGGGCGTGTTGGAGATCAAGTCTCGTCTTTACATTATTTGAGTTTTTTGTGTAATTCTAGTGTAGTTGAGTCAGTATAAATCTAGCTAGTGTGTCTGTGTCCAGCGATGTATTTGGACCCTAATGAATCGGATCAAATTCATTAGGATCCATCAGAAACCGTGTTCTTTTTAAGTAGGGTCATTATGGTCTTTTAAGTTATAACAGGGATTAGTATAAAGTGTAATTAGGGTTACTTTTCATTAAGGATGGATTGAATAAAAAGAAGGAAAGGAACGGCTGCACAGTGGGAGCCGATTACTGCCCTAACCCAGAAACAATCTCTCGTCTTGCATTTCAGCCACTTTTATCCTTATTTTATGCTTGAAATCAACAGTGTCTATGGTGGAGAGATTACTTCCAACCAAATATTATGTATTCTCTAGATTGATGTATCAATAAAGCTTAACAGTGGCGACCAAGGACGAACAGACAAAAGCTTCAAGTATAGAAAGAAGTTTTATATGCTGGTTTGAGATATGATTAATATTAGAAGAACTAAGAAATCACATCACTTTGTTGTATTGTGTTCTTTTTTAAGCTTACAGTACGATTCTCCCCCAACTTTGTAGAAGATACGGAGGTACATAAGGGGATATTGGATTCAATTGATTGGAAACAAGACCTAGCTGTGAAGCATGCTATTCACTCAGACCTAGTATCTACATGAACATGAGAGATTTTGGGAGTGCAATCTATACTATACATTCATAATCAAATGTGTCAAAGTATGGTTCAATTTATAGATTTACATATTCTGATTTAGGAGTTAGATTTAGTTATGAGCTAATGATTTTGACGTTTTCTTTTTTTGTTTACTTGAATGGTGGGCTTGATTTGGCATTGAAACTCCAAGCCTATCCCAGTGGCATATAATAAGCAACTGAAAGTTCCAGCGTATGTGAATGAAGTTGAGGCTTCCAACCATCAGGTTGTGTAACCACCCTTAATGCAGCATCAGCAACGGCAAATAAAGTATTTTCAGGAAACAAAGATGCAAAAGCCAAAATACCATAAGCAAGGAGACTAAGGAGATGCACACAAAAGTTGCTACAGTAGAGTACTCACTATGGTGCTGCCATAACCTTCCTCAGGACTCTGACGAATAGACTTTTGCAAGGTGCTTCCATAAAATAAATTTTTTTTGTTTTGATCATCGACCAACAAAGCATACAACTGCTTGCCAGAACAGAAAACAGAAAGCCGTGGTCTCCTAGAAGTGCCATTGAACTTGCAAACAGCAGTTTACAATTAGTGGCAACATTGAGGTAAGCATACATAATAAAATAACATTTGTAGTCTAAACAAAGAAGAACTGTATGTGAAGAAAAGAGATGAAAACGAAGCTACTCTTTGACTAGACCAATTAAGTAACATACAGCAACAAGAAAAACACTTGACAGCTAGACGGAAGTTTTCCACGTCCTACACAAAGCACAAAATTACTCTCATATATTTTGAGCTGAATTTGCAATTTTGAAACCCAAACTATCTGAAAGCCAGAAAGTTTTCAAAATCTACAATGCCACAAAAAGTTTTAGCAGTAACATGATATGAGAAAATGAATGCCTTGACATTACATAAATATAAACCACAAAAAAGAAGGATATACCTGGGATAACAAAGTCAAATATATTCTGCAGAAATCTGATAGCAGGATATAGTGACAGAGAAGACCACATATTACGCTAAAGGTGATCTTTATAACTCCTTATAAAGTGCTTTGAAAATGATGATTTTGAAATCTCCACTCATCAGTAAAGAAAAAATTACAAAAAGAACATTCACGAACAGAGCAAACTCATCAAATAAATCATCATCTGAACTTGATAAAATACAATGAGAGAGGCATCAGTATTAAGGCTGACATATTTAGTTTTAGATTAAAAGAATCCATCTATAGAGTATGACCTACACATGTAGAATGGATGTTCCTATAAACAACTTGCTCTAATCCATCATTTCACAAACAAGCTGTTGTACAACAACAACAACAACAACAACTAAGCCTTTTCCCATACTAGACGGGGTCGGCTACATGGATTCTTTGTTTCCACAGATCTCTATCGTGTGCCATGTTAGCAGTTAACTCCCAATAAGCTAGATCATTCTTTATTGTTTCTTTCCAACACTTTTGTGGTCGTCCTCTACCTCTTTTAATACTTTCCAAATTTAGTTTTTCTAACCTTCTTACAGGTTCTTCTTTTGATCTTCTTTCTATATGTCCAAACCATTTTAAACTATGTTCTCTCATTTTATCCTCTATTGGTGCCACTCCTAATTTGTTTCTAATAACCTCATTATGTATACGGTCTTTTCTTGTATGACCACTCATCCATCTCAACATCTTCATTTCTGTCACAGACATCTTTTGTACATGTTGATGATTAACTGCCCAACACTCAGAACCATAAAACATGGCAGGCCTAACTGCTGCTCTATAATATTTACCTTTTAATTTTAATGGTATCTTCTTATCACAAAGAATACCTGATGCTCCTCTCCATTTTAACCAACCAGCATTAATTCTATGTGTAACATCTCCATCAATTCTTCCATCACTTTGAAAAATTGACCCTAGGTATTTAAAACTTTCCTTTTGGAGAATGCAATGTGTGCCAATTTTAATTTCTATGTCCTCTGAAGTAGCCAAATGATCAAACTTACATTCCATATATTCTGTCTTTGTTCTACTAAGTCAGAGGCCTTTGTTTTCTAATGTTTCTCTCCATAGTTCCAATTTTCTATTAACTTTTTCCTTAGACTCCTCCACTAATACAATGTCATCTGCAAATAACATACACCAAGGTACTTCATCTTGAATATGTTTTGTTAACTCATCCATCACCATTATAAATAAGTATGGACTTAAAGTTGATCCTTGATGTAACCCAATATTAACTTCAAAGAAGTCTGTCGTTCCTTCATGAGTCCTCACACATGTTTTTGCACCATCATACATGTCTCTTATAAGGTTAATATATGTCAATGGGATACCTCTTTTTCCAAAGTTCTCCAAAGAACCTCCCTTGGTACCCTATCATAAGCTTTTTCTAGATCAATAAATATCATGTGAAGGTCTTTCTTTTTTGCTCTAAAATGTTCCATAAGACGTCTCAAAAGGTGAATCGCTTCAATAGTAGATCTACCTGGCATAAATCCAAATTGGTTCTCTGTTGTACTTGATACTTGTCTTAACCTACGTTCGATAATTCTTTCCCATAATTTCATAGTATGACTCATTAACTTGATACCTCGATAATTCACACAATTTTGAATGTCTCCCTTGTTCTTATATACGGGTATAAGTGTACTTGCTCTCCATTCCTTGGGCATCTTTTGGTTTTTCCATATTTCATTAAATAGTCTTGTGAGCCAAGTGATTCCTATTTCTCCTACTATTTTCCAAACTTCTATAGGAATATTATCTGGTCCTACCGATTTACCACTCTTCATATGTTTAAGAACCTCTTTGACTTCATTCTTTTGAATACGTCGGTAGAAATTGTGGTTTATATACTTTTCTGACTTGCTAAATCTCCTAAACTAATACTAACATCTTTATTTTCATTAAAAAGATTATAAAAATAGTTTTTCCATCTATTTCTTATATCATCATTTGCCACAAGCTGTTGTGTTTGTGAAAATTGGGAGTTCTTCCTTTATTTATCCACTTGGAATGTCCTTTCTGTAAAAGAACTTTTATTTCAAAGAAGGCTTTACTGAAACCTAACTTTCAATTTCTCCCTTACTCTCCTCCCTCCACTCCACTCACCTCCCATTTGTTCCCATATCATGAATGGCCTCTCTTCCATGGCTCTTGCAATGAACTCAACTTACTCAAATGCACTACCACCTTTATGTAAAGTATATCAATCCAGGCAATCTTATGTATCATGAGAAAAAGAAAACTATAGCATACATTTGGCATCAGTAATCGGGGGCAATGCAAGTCAAACTGGATCACTATAGTCGGTAAATCAAGCCCAGAAATATGAAAGCTAATCTTTCCTCTCCTCCATTAAACAACATTGGCAAAACCTTTTGAACTAGTAGTACTTACTTTTTCCTTTGTTTCTTTATGTGTGTGTGGAGAGAGATAGAGATAGAGTAATGTTCGTGCAATAAAAAAAAGTATCAGACATATTTACCTTCCTTTGCAACCTCCGATTCCTAACTTTTGGGCTCTCCTTTCGTCTTTCTCTAGCATCAATATGAAGTGGTTGCCAGGAAATTCCTACAAGATAACATGCTAGAGAATTATTTCCTAAAATAATTAGGTCAGAGCCTCCCAACAACGAAAAAGAAATCCATAAAGCAAAAGTTTGGATGACCAAATTAACATGTCAACTATGATAATCATGATGAATAAACATCGAAATGGGATGGAAGAAGTGTTACTTGGTTGCAGGTGAACCTTACTGAACAAGGAGGAACTAGACGTATAAGTAGGGAGTGAAAGAGGAATGCCAAAAACAGAAGATGAAAATGACGAAACGATAGAAACCATCTCCAGAAAAGAATTCTGCACAATTTGCTGCCGCAACTTCAGCTCCAATTTCTGTCATACAAAAAGGACAACAATAAGACACCTCATCCAGTCCTACTCTGATCATAGTGGATCGTAATGGCTAAATCCTATCACACCAGCTCAACCTAA
Organism: Brasenia schreberi; assembly: GCA_036023115.1. Lineage (NCBI taxonomy): Eukaryota > Viridiplantae > Streptophyta > Magnoliopsida > Nymphaeales > Cabombaceae > Brasenia > Brasenia schreberi. The sequence goes on along the minus strand of JAYKKT010000071.1, from coordinate 11,095,484 downwards.
TCAATCTGATTGGATTCAATAAAAGTGTCTAAAAACAGAATAATGAAGGCTTTGACATCTTGGGTCCTCATAAATTGCATTAGCCCATGCCTAGTGTTCAAGCATGAAGGTAGCAGTAGATCTTTGTCTCATCATACATGGAACTCTTGGAAAGTCTTCTGTGAGTACAGAAATAGCCATTTGCCTCCTCATGAAAGGAATCAGAAGCACTGATCTGCAACTTTCGAATTGTTCAACTGTCACTTCCCAACTGCTAGCCTCTACCTCTTGCATGCAGGGCGCATCTTAAATTAGGGACAGAAAGTCCCTAAATCATTGCAGCAAAGTCCTCCACGCTCTTGCTTGGAGGCTCCCACCTTCTTCCCATCAGTCTCACACTGGGCTTTCAACTAAATTCCAGTAAGATCACAAACAGAACTTATAATTCTAAGCATCCAATGTGGAGATTAAGAGACGCAATCTGACCTGACCTCTCATTAACATGTCAAAGGCCATTGACACCAATGTCATTCTACTATATTCACAACATTCTGGGTATCTATATATCAGCTCTAAAAGATATAGTGGAGTTTACCTACAATCCCTTCCATATCCCAAGCATCCCAATTCACAAGACAAACATATTGGAACCACCCAAAAAAAGAAAATAAGATTCCCGCAGATCTAAGATATAACATACTGAATGACAAAGAAAAACTCCAAATCTGTTAGTCATGAGTTATTTCACCTATGTAACTGTCATATGCCTAAAAGAGCAAAAGAAGAGCAGTGAGAACAAGCCTCATGCTACACGCTGCTTTAACTCCCAATGACAAAAGAATGCAAAAACAGCTACAAAACCAAGATACATTACATTTCAATTCATGGTCAATACAGTTCGCTCTCATGTTAATCAAAAGATTAGTTTCCATCTTTCATACTGTTTTAATATCATCTCGAATGTGCTGCTACCAGCAATGCCTATTGTTTACACAGTACAAAACCTTGTGTTCGTGCATGTATATGTCGTTGTTGTTCACAAACAAAAGGGAATCTTCTTTTGTGTGTAATTCCTGCAAGAGTACAAATAACGTGTTTGATATATAAAGAAAAGTGACAAGCATAATCCTTCCGACGAATTGCAATAACAAATGTTTGGATTTGTTTGTCTCAAGCATTTCAACGAATATATGGAGTGCGTGTAAAGAGCTTCACTCAAGCATTTCATCGAACAGTTAGAGAGAGAGAGAGAGAGTGAGAGACCTTGATGAGCAACGGCAAAAACCGCTTACAGCGTCTTTTGGGCACAGAGAGAGTCGAAAAATGACGTATATCATACCAAAAGATTCACACGTTCAGGTCCACCCAAAATTGACACGAAAAAATGTCGTCATTATCGGCTTGACGTGACCCTTGACACAGACACAAGATGGTGGAACACGGAAATCGCCTCTTAAAGTACGCCTAGACTCTGCCCAAGTGACACCAACAAAACTCGGGTCCAGTTTGGTTCTATATGCTTTGACACAAACACTAAATGACACTCCTCGAACACGACCCGCCACACGAAACTGCTACCCTGCTGAAAATGGAACGGTTTCGGATAAGTCCAGACTGTGAAAATTGAGTACAAATGACCACGAACGATCAGCCGGTTCTGAATGTGGAATTGAAACCAGTTGGCTGGGTTTCCTCTTTTCATTTCCACAGGCCATTAAATCTCCCATCTTCGGATTTCATCAAATAAACAGAAGAAAAGATTTCTATATGTAAAGTTTTTCGCACTTGGACAAAAAGAATTTTGTTACTCTTGATCTTTAATCCATGGAGCTATTCTTGAGGAACTTTTTTTTTAACTTGGATAAATATAGTGTTGTGACATCAGGAAGATTCACAAAAACGCATCTCCTTGTACAACGTGTCTGGGTGGTGTAGTTGGTCTCACACACTAGAGGTCCCTCGTTCGGAACCGGGCTCAGACACTCAAAAACCTTTTTTTGTCCTTTCGGTTACACTTTTTTTTTTGTCCTTTTGATTTTTCTCCTATTTCGCTCATCTGTTTTTTCGGAGCTTCCAATTCTTGGCTCAAGACTCTTTTCGGGTCGATAGACATGCTAGTTGGACCCCCTAGCCGACGTGCATCGAGTGTCTCTTTTGAGTCGATCCATAGCCAGGAGAGTCATGGCTCTGACTGGTATAGTCCCATATAAGTTCAGCCACACGTATGGGTCCTTGATCCAAAACCAGATCTATGTTCCGACCCAACCAACCAAAGCCTAGCTAGCCTTGTAGCACATGGTTCACATCTCTGTTTTTGTGAGCTTCAACATGAAAACTCATCTCGATCATCTAGTTTCACATCATGCTAACCTCACAAAGTAGATGTCCCTGGTTCGAACTCAGGCTCAAACGCCAGTTTATGTTCTATCTTCTTGGTGCTTTTTTTTCTATCTTCACATTGCTTATGGAGCTTCTCCTCCATAACATGTCTGGGTAATATATATAGTTGCTTATTATTAATTGCAAGGAAAAGAAAAGCAAACAGAATATGACTTTAGATCAGTTCTTTATCTTTTGAGTTGTTCTGCTAAATCAGTTGCTCAAGATCTTTGGTTTCCACTCGGACCCATGAAAAAAATTAGATCACTTCTCATGGATTGGTTCTGGTCTAGTTCATGGCCCTCTAGACATATCCAACCATTCAGATATTGAATCGATCAACTATTTGGTAGTAATGGTTTGTGTAAGGCGACGGTTAGTGAGCGGGGTACCGCTAATCAGCATATACCCTACCTACCAAGTGTTCGAGATATTGCGTGACCGAGTGGAATCTAATATGGTCGGACTTCCTGGCGTGCTTATTAATGAACATGTGACGTTGCTTACAAGTATCTAGGATGCTTGAAAGTTGTGATAAATATTCATGCATCCGTCACAGTTCCAATTCGCCTTTGTGTTGAGCGGCAAAGTTGATGAACAGAAGGAGGTCCACGACAATGCCTTGCATAATTGAAACTTCTGAAGCCGACACTCTTTGACCAACCCAAGCTTCTCAAAAACCCTTGTTGCTGCAATAATCTCGACAAAGTTGAAGACATCGATAGAAAAACTCAAACAACTCATTTCATACAGCCACTTCATAAATAACTCCTTTCTATACATCCTCAGAAAAAACTCAAATAACCAATAGAACATCATCAACCAAGGGAAACTGTAAATGTCTAAAATCAGTGCATCAAAGCGTGAAAATTTACATCCATGATGAGTGCATTTCCTTCTGGTAAAATGAATACACCACAAAGGAAGAAAACAAAAAGCACATGGAGCTCATAGGGACAACCACTAATTCTCCCCCCCTCCACATAGGCTTGCATCTCCTCTCCATCATCCCGTGATGGGTTAAAGATTGTTGACCATGATCAACTAGACCTGCTTATATGTGAACTACTGCAAAGCAATCAAAGCACCAAGATATGGAAATTCATGATTGCCGTTTGTTGAATATTGATAAAAGCAAAGCCGAAAGGCAGTGTCCAGCAGCAACCCCATAGAAAGATCAACCAAGCCTTTCAGCACATGCTACCAAGTATCATAAACTTCTTTAGAACGAGATGTTAGGGTGCGATCATACGTGCTTGGGCGACAGTAGTACTAAGATGTGTGACTTCCTAGGAAGTCTCCATGTCAAACCCCTTTCTGAGTTTAGAAACAAATTGGGATGACACCAATAGATGATAAAATGAGAGAAAATAGTTTAAAGATGATTTGTTAAAAAGATTACTTCGGTAAGAATATATGAGAAACTAGATGGTAAAAAAAGTGTTGAAAAGAAACAATAAAGAATAATCTAGATTATATTGAGTTAATTGTTGGTATAATACATGATTGAGTTCTATAGAAACAAAGAATACATACAGTTGAACCCATATAGTATGGAAAAAGAAAAAGACTTTGTTATTGGTGTAGAATGAGATGTTTCATGAATGCATCTCCACATTTCATCCTTAGAGCCACCTTCACTAGTAGACATCTTTGCGTTAGCACCTACTTGTGTGGTTTATGAGCTTGATTGCGAATATCCATTCTTGGGCATTGGTAAAAGTGTTCGGTTATGCTAGCCCATCAGTCCATCTCTTTTTCTGAAACCATCCAGTTAAAATACACTATAATTGGGCTTTCTACTTGCATGTTTATGACAATGCTTCTATTTTTGGCTCTAAGATAATTAGAAGTTAGCTGCTAGGGTTTTAAATGGTAACAACATTGTAGTTGGTCCTTTCTTATCCTACTTGTGCTGCTGCGCCGCATATGCACTACTAGAAAACACGTGTATTCTGGCTGTTTCCAATAATCAGAATTTGTTTAACAACAATTATCAAAATTTATGGGAATGGTAGAATTAATGTTTGCCAATGCTTATAAGATTGTAGTCTTTGTTGCTGTTGCGACCAAATATTCTTTCCCTCCTTATGAGAAACTCAAGGGATTGCAACTATTTATGACAAACACATATCTATATCGAGGTTGAGTGGTGGTGAAACATGTATAACACTGTATTCAAATTCTTCAAGATCCAAGCTACTTTCTAATGGTTGTTGTGCCTTTTCAAACCGTAACTATTATTGTTGCCAAGGAAAAATATGAAGAAACCAGAGGATGAATGCAGAAGATGGAAGAAATCACACATAGTGTCGCGAGAATGGAATTGTCACACATGGTTTTCGTCCAAAATGGTTTTTCACAATCGGGCATTTTTTTTTCTTTAAAGAGATTCAAGAGATTTCTCGTATTAATCTCTTTTGTTTTATTTATCATTTTATGTTTTCTATTTTGGGTTTTTTGTTTCTAGCCTAGGATAAATGGTTCTGTGATTTTCTCTTTATATTTAGTAAGCAAAATGTTCTTTCATAAATCTATTTTTGTTTAAAAGAAAACGCATCTCATGAAATCACGAAAGAAGCCCTTCTTTCATGATTTCCCCTTCTTTCATGATTTCATGGGAGTACAATCTTGAGGTCGAAATTTCTCACTTAACCACTTGAGCTAAATCATGATACAATGGTTTCCTTTTATTATTCCGTAGCTTACCATATTATATCAATTGATGAGTAGCATAAAGTACAACTATCATAAGTTATACCTATTATGCTATTTTTTGTAATCTATACGTTTTCTCTATGTTTCTATAGAACAAAAGAGATCTTCAAATATGCCTTTAGTCAAAGGGTTTGAAATCATATAATGTACAGTCATATTTTACTATTATATGCTTGCTTTTAGAGGTAACAATTCCACTTTTTATCAAACTTTATAGCTACACTATTGTCACAATAAATGACAACCAACTTGTTGTCTATATTAAACTTCAAATCATGTATAAAGTAGTTTATCTAAACAACACTCATTACAATCATAGTGCAAACAACATACCAAGCTTTTTGTATATCTAAAGCTACACAATTTTATTTCTTACATGACTAAGAAATAAAGGCTTTTGCTATCATCTTTGCTCTTGATAAGGTCAACATATGAATATCCAACCACTTTTATTTAGTTTGCTTGATATAAACTTATTATCTTTGCTCCCAACAAACTCTATCCACATAGATCTTCTGTCGAATTACTTGGAATCGGCCAAAACCACCACTATAGAGCGATTATTCACCACCCATGACCAGTATAGATGGAAATAAACTTCAACAGAACCAAAATCTCACCTATACACAGTGATGAAGCTAGTTTATGCAAATATGCGTCAATCAGCCTCATCTCAAGTCCACAAGGTTCAATCCACCACTTATGATGGCTTATATGCGTCAATCAGCCTCATCTCAAGTCCACAAGGTTCAATCCACCACTTATGATGGCTTTGTATGCTCTTATACTAATTTGACATTGCCCTTTTACTGAACCAACAAATATTTATCCCTGAAAGCACATAGTGATGGCAGCAAAGGCTCTCGCCCTTATTCAGCCTCTTTGACACGACACCCGGATTGCAACCAAGAGTGTTGTTCACCTCTCTTCTCCCTTATGCATAGCGATGGATGTCTAGTGGTGGCTCAACAGTGTTTCTATTTCAGCTGACTACTGACTATCACAAGCCTCTTGCATGGATATTTATAAGCTCTGGGTCGAATCCATGAAATCCTTTTTAGGACTATTTCCTAGAACACTCAAGAACTTAGGGCCCTTTGATACAATTGGACCTCGGGTTCATTAGAAGACATCCACGAATCCAAACGACCCGGTTTCCATAACCCAATGGGCAACCAGATCCCACATGGTCCCCATGACCCACATTACATTAAAACCCACTTAAAATGAAAGACCTCAATGCCTACATAGAAGGGCGACTCAACCCATCCTCGGTTGAAGTACTTGACCCAGATAACAAATGCACACACACATAGAGCTTATGACCAAATGCCCTAGTCCCTACTCCACCATGTGCCGGTTAGTACGCATTCCACACACGCACCCAAGTGTGTTCGCGTGCACTCCTCCACATGGATGCAACCCAATGTGTAAATATCCTTTCCACGAAGGTGCAATGTGACACTAGGGTCCTCTAGAGACAAACCCAATACACAATTTACAGAAGAGCAACATTTTAGCATTGCACACCTTTACCGTATTGAACATTTGGTGTATGAGAAATGATCATGTATCCAAAAGAAATTCAACGATCTATAAATGAAGTCAGTACTCGGGCTATAAAAAATGGTTGATGATTACCGAATTGCTAACTTACCAACGGTGGATCCACATTGCAGTGGTCGCCCCACCTGGAATTCTGGAAATTTCAAAATAAAAACTTTTAGAGCCTGCACCACCTGAATCTGAAGTTTGCCCCACTCTAAACAAGTTTCTTGATCCACCACTGCATACCTATAACCTTATTTTCTGATTTTCCATCTACTTGACTCTATCTTTGATTGTGTGATCACACAACCACTCTTCTATAATGTGTGTCCTGTGGAGCAAATTGTAGTGCTCTTTCATTTTTTTTATCTATCTTTTGCAAAAAGAAAGAAATAAGAAGGGTTTCTGGTTTGGGGGCTGGTTCGACTGATTCAATTGCCACCAGTTCCACAGGCGGTACAGTTCCGGTTCAATCTAGTGGGCTGGTTCTGAACCGGTCATATCTAGTTGTACTTCATGGCTTATTATGGTGAAAAAATGTTCATCATATGCAATAATACTCTAGCATCGATATGCATATTTTTACTCAAGCTACATAGTGCGCCATGGTCCCTTCTTATTTTGCCATTTTCTTTCCTTCTTTGTTGGTGATTTTCTTCTTGTTTAGTTGCATATCCTATTTCTCTATTGCTTATTTACACGTGATATCATTCGAGTAAACAATTATTTAAAAGAACACATGTATATTATTAAAAAATTACCATTGCACGTTTAGAAACTCAAGTCTTATGTTCAAATAAAGAAAATTAAAATTTGATGGACCACTACCATTAATTTACTGCATTTGTTGAGAGAAAAGTTTGTTATGCATAAAAGTATGCTAAATCATCCCCGATAATCTCTACGATCTGATTAGAGATAAACTCACGAACTTAAATCAAATCTCCATTTCAATATATGCCAAAAGTCCGCCACTTTCTCCGACTAGAGTTGAAAACGGATTCAAATAGCAAGACAGCGATATATATATATATATATATATATATATATATATATATATATATATATATAGAGAGAGAGAGAGAGAGAGAGAGAGAGAGTCATGATCCAATAAAAACTCCTTAGAACATAAGAACATCACATTACAACAATACAACATTCAATATGAAATCTGCTATCTCCGTAGCTCCTAGCTTGCTTGTTAGCAAAGATAGTGGAGTGCTGCTTGAACATACCTACTAGCATGGTTGAAAGTTGTATGAGACTTCTTGCATTCGTTACATTTCAAATACGTTTTGTTTTCAGAAGTGAATAAGAGAAACAAGAGGGCATCCGTGACTTCCTTTGGAAAAAAAGATGTCCAAGCTGCGTTTTGAACATGTCCACATCACATATTCAGTTTCCTTTGGAAAAGAAGATGTTTACATCCATGTCTTGCATTTCCATGCTTATGAATCTGTTGTTATTAATCAGTAAGTATCGTACGTTACGTTTCTGGTCAACCTGGTACTAGATGCTAATACGTGTTTGCATAATGGTAGCACAGAAAATAAATTAGCCATCTGGGTGCTAGGAGCTATGAGTATACTCCATCCCCGAAAGTGTATGCATGATAAGATCAGGCGAGCTAGGGCTCTCTAGTTGCTTAGATCACATGAGCAAATCTCACCTGGCCTTCTGATTCTCTGTCGAATGATCTTGCGTCTACTGAGTCTTGGACAATCGATTCTTTGTTGACTAGGTTGTGATTATGAAGCATTGTTCGAAATATAAATAAAGAACGAGAACATAAATATATCGGAAACAATCGTGTTCCAATGAAACATGAAATCTGGTATCGTCGAATTTCCTAGCTCTAGCATGCTAATTAGCAAACAGAAAGAGGATTCAAGAACGAACTACATAATGCTGCTTGAAAGTATATGGTATGCTTGAAAGTTCTAATGAGTCTTCATGCATTCATTATAGTTCTGGATACTTGTTTGTGTTCAGTAGCGAAGATGACGAACAGAAAGACGTCTGTGACTTTGCCATCCAAAATTACAGACTTTAGAAGTCCAGACTCTTTCACGAACCCAATCTTCTCGAGAGCCCTTTGTGCTGCAATATTGTCGACCCAAGTCAACGGATCGATTCGTTGTAACTCTTGGAAATGGCAGACATTGCTACCACACCGATGGATTTGCCAAATAAATGATGAGAAATCGCGATGCCCATCTCTCCCCTACAACGATGGCTGCCGTGGCCAACCTTGAAGGTTATCTGGCCGACGGGACCACCATCGAGGCATATGGCCCTGCACCAAGGGTGAGAGATGAGGGAGTTCTGAAGGTATGACTTAGCCTCTTCTTTGGTCTTGAGTGCGTCCATGCAGTCAGCTTCAGCTTGGCGACACGAGGGTCGCTGCTCCACACCATAAAGTCATCAAGGTCTGTTAGTTCAAATGGTCTCAGTGTGACCCTCTTCTCCATTGTGAATATCAGAGAGAGGAAGGTGGTGGTGGCGATGTTTTGCACAACGGGCAATCGGATATTGGAGAGGGAATTTATAGCTACCGCTTGAAGATGTCTACATCACATTTTCAAACTCCTTCAGAAAAGATGTCTCTACATACATGGTTTTGGTTGGCATGGCCTTCCCAGCAACGTTTGCGCCGTAGCTTTTCTTTGGGTGAAAGAATGAAATCTCCCATTAGTTTTGTCAAAAGTCATTCAAATAAGTGTGCATTTACCATTTCTCTCTCTCTCCTCTCTCTCTCTCTCTCTCTCTCTCTCTCTCTCTCTCTCTCTCTCTCTCTCTCTCTCTCTCTCTCTCTTCGTTTCTAATTAGAATTCATATCAAGTACAATAGTAATATTGGGACTGTCCAGCTCCTTACTTTAGAACATAGGAACACCACAGATATGACTACATGAAATCTGTATGGTCGAATTTCCTAGCTATCGTGCTAATTAGTAACGAGCAAGATGATTCGAGAACGAACTACATAACGCTGCTTCAAAGTATGTGGTATGCTTGAAAGTTCTAATGAGTCTTCATGCATTCGTTACAGTTTTGATATGTATTTTGTGTTCAGAAGCGAAGATGACGAACATAAAAGAATCCATGACTTTGCCATCCAAAATTACATTCTTCTGAAGCCGACACTCTTGCACGAACCCAATCTTCTCGAGACCCCTTTGTGCTGCAATGTTGTTGACGTTGGTCAACGCATCGATTCGTTTCTTACTCCTGGAATTTGCCAAAAATCAGAGAGACTACTATCTTTCCTGCTACCACACTGATGCCTTTGTCAAATACATGATGAGAAATTGCATTGCCCATCTCTCCCCTACAACGATCATATCCTTGATCAACCTTGAAGGCTATCTGGCCAATGGGACGGCCGTCGAGGCATATGGTTATGCACCAAGGGTGAGATGAGGGAGTTTTGAAGGTATGACTTAGCCTCCAAGCAGTCATCTTGGCGACACGAGGGTCCCTGCACAAAACCATGTAGTCATCAAGGTCTGTTGGTTCAAATGGTCTCAGTATGATCCTCTTCTGTATCGTGAATATCTGAGAGAGGGAGGGGGTGTTGGTGATGTTTTGCACAACGTGCAATGGGATCTTGTGAGAGGGCAATTTATAGCATCCTTCTCTAGTTTACCGTCTTCCATCGGTACAACCACGCTGGACTTTGGGCCCCCAAGTTCTACCACCTCATCCAGTAAACTAATCGAAGGGAGTGTCATTATAGTCATCTCAAGCATTGTTTCCCCTCACAAACCGTTGGTTTGTATTTAGCAATCACGTGTTGAATCAATCGTTGAAGGTAGAAAATGCCTCAATGAATCGTGATCTCAACTCTTTGATCATTAACATCAACAATTAAGATGTGTATTACAAAAATCAAAATAATAATAAGTGCATTAAATGCACTATAGAAAAAATACAATAGTATTTTTTGTTTTTTAATTAAAACACAATTGTTGGTCTCACGGGTCGAACACTTGAAATCCTTGAGTATGTTTGAGGGCAAATAGGTATTTGCATTTACAACATTCTCTCTCTTTATATATATATATATATATCAAACAATTGTTTCCATTTAGAATTCCTATCAATGTACATAATAATAGTATTGAGACTTTATTATTATGTAGCACGTGCTACATAGTGCGCTATGCTCTCTTTCTTTCTTTTTTTCCTTTTTAAATAACATGCATATAGTACAACTCCTTAGAACATAGGAACACCACAAAGATGACTACGTGTTAATATATGTACTATAGCATGTACTATATGCATGTTGTTGCACATGCTACATAGTGCTCTATGGCCCCTTTTTATTTTTCCTTTTTCTTTTCTTCTTCATTGTTAATTCTCTTCTTGTATGGTTGCATGTCCTAACATTTATTTAAAGGAATAGATCTATATAAGATAATAACCCATTGCATGAGTTTATTCATTAAATAATTAAATTTGCACATTTAGAAAGTCAAATCTTATGTTGAAATAAAAAATCTTAAATTTTATGTATCACTACCCTTAATGTAATGCATTTGTTGAAAGAAAGTTTGTAGCATATGTAAAAGTATGATAAAACATCCTTGATAATCACAATAATACGATTAGAGATAAACGAACAGATTTAAATCAAATCTCCTATTATCTATACCAAAAAGTGAGCCAATTTTTATGACCAAAGAGTTGGAAAGAGATTCATAGAACAAGTAGATACCAAGATGATTTGGTATAGAAACAGAGTACGAGAAGTTCTTTCTTTTGAAATGTGGAAAAGGTTCTATATATTATACATGAACAGAGAGAACTTGGTAAATGTGTATGCCTATTTGTGTTTAAACATCATGTCAACCATTCAATTGGTGAGATCAATGATTAATTTTTAAATATAAACACAAAAAGTACTATTATACTTTTGGAGTGCATTCAATGCTCTTGGTATTATTTTGTTTTAAAGGTTTCAACAATTGATCTCAATGACTAAATGGTTGTGATCTCTAAGTCGATTGAGTATAGGTGAGTATACCCATGAACTATGGTCTCTATATATATCTATACACATACATATATACACATAAATACACATATATATATATATAGGGAGTGATAAATGTTCAAACTTTATGCATACTCAATCTACTTTATCATTTCTACCATTTGATCTTTGAGATAAACAATTGAGGTGATAAAGCAAAAAGCATTTAATGCTCCATGGTACTTTTAATACAAATCTCCATCGATAATCATGCTAATATAATGGTGGGGATATTTGAGTAGAGATGACATGGATGAGGTTTGAGTATTCTCTCTCTATATATATGTGTATATGTGTTGTGTATATATACAGATATAGTGGTCCTTGCTTAGTCTCATTCATGATTAAATCTATTCAACTATTCCCATCAACCGGTTGATATGATCAATAGTGATAATTTGAATTTAAAAAGTAAATTATATTATTGTACTTTTTGTACTTTGTATTTAATGCATAATGATATAATTTGTTTTTAAATTTCAAATATCCATCGTTTATCATGCCGAGCAAATAATGTAGATGTTTTATTAGATTTAAACATGGATGGATTTGAGCATATACCATTATCTCTCTCCATGTACAATGGTATATAATCAAACACATCGATGCTTAAATCTACTCAAATATCTCCATAGTTTGATTAGTGCAATGAATGGTGAAGATTTAAAATTAAAAAGTGAATTGTACCATCATGTATTAAATGTGAAGAATGAATAATACAATAATACAATTCACTTTTTAAATTCAAATCTCCTTTATTTATCGCACTCATCAAATGATGGAGACGTTTGAATAAATTTAAGCATTGATAAAATTGAACACGAACCACTATCTCTCTCTCTTTCTATATATAGGAGGGCATCAAGGGGCCATGCTTGACATGCCCAACCTATACAAAAATCTAATTTGGCCAGGTACCTACATACCCACATAATACTCATCAAACTCTCATGGATAGACTATTTGGGGTCAAGCATGATACAAGGAAACTATTTAGGCAAAGTCTAAACCAAACTATTTGAGTTTAGATTGAGATTTAATTTCGATCTAAAACTTTAAAGAACATTACTTTTCAAATATCATTGACAATTTTTTAAACTTTTCGTATAGGGTATGGTTATTGATTGAGGCCTTCTATCGGCCTTCCAATGTGAGTTTTGCACCAAGGGCAAGTCTGAAACATTCACATCCTTATTTTTTTGATTGGAAAAACTCACATAATTTATGTCACAAATGATTGAGTACCAATATTGGTATGTCAAGGACAAATGAGTCACGCCAAGGCAAGGATACAAGTTGGGGAGTATGAAAATAATTTTTTCTTTGTTGATGATTATTGAGCAAAACTCTATCCATGTAAGGGATCACCCTTGCATGGCTGGTCCCAAGCTTGGATAAAGGAGGAAGGTTGTGTTAGGCTTCCGTCAGACAATGTAAAACTTTATAGAATTTTTATACCATGGATTACATAAATTATGAGCATTGCTTTGGGGTGTTCCCACCTACCGACGCATTGTATAGCCCAAATGCAGTAAAAAGTAAACAAGGGTTACTACATTTTCGCCCGAATATAGTGAATCAATTGTAGAAAGAGTTCCCACATTATGGATGAGTGTGGGTAAAGAAGTTAGTCGCACTACATTTTCGCCCAAATGTAGTGAATAAATTATAAAGAGGATCTTCATATTTTCAATATGGATAGATGCAGGAGGTAAAGAAGCTAGTCCTAGATAATAAGATTCGTATTGGTTATTGGAATATTGGAACATTGTCCGGTAAGCTAATGGAGGTGGTAGATACTATGATATTCATATTCTATGTTTATAAGAGACAATGTAGGTTGGAGAAAAAGCAAAGGAGATTCAGGATACATGTTTTAAATTATGGTACTTAGGTAAGGAAAAGGCTTGAAATAGAGTTAGTATCATCATAAATAAAGAGTTAAAGGACAGTATAGTAGACATACAATGATATGGTGACCGAATCATGATATTGAAATTAGTGTTAGGAGTCGAGGTTTTAAATATAGTTTATGCTTACGCACCCCAAGAAGGACTAAAAGATAGTATAAAGACGGCTTTTTTAGAAGAGTTAGATAAGGTGATTCAAAGAATTCCACAAAGGAAGATGATTTGTTTAGGAGGAGACCTTAAATGGACATGTCGGTAAAGAGGCATTAGGATATCAAGGTATTCGTGGAAACTTTGGTTTTGGGGATATAAATGAGGAAGGTAGGGAGCTTTTAAATTTTGCTATGGTATTTGATCTCTTTATAGTAAATACAATCTTCAAAAAATGAGACAAACATTTAATTATTTATAAGAGTGGCCTATCACAAACATAAATTGATTACTTTATTAGTAGAAAAAAAGATAAAGCGTGTTGTAAAGATTGCGAGGAAATTGCAGGAGAAATATTACCACCCAACATCGGCTTTTAGTTATAGATTTACAAATAAAAAAATGGATAAAGAAGAAAAGAGTGTATCGAGCAATTCAGACTAAATGGCGAAACCTCAAAAGCGAGAAAGAAGATATATTTAAACAGAAAGTCCTTCAAGGAGATGCTTAGAATTATGTTGGTACACTTATGATATGTGGAATAATATGGCTATACATATTATGAAAGTGATGAAAAATGTATTAGGTGAATATAAGAGAGGTGTACCGCACAAAAAGAAGCTTGATGGTGGAGTGAAGTAGTGCAAAATAAAATCAAGGCAAAGAGGATATGTTACAAATTATATTATGCTAAAAAAACTAGTGAAACTTTAGAGGCTTATAAGAAACTAAAGAAGAAAGTGAAAAAGGTCGTCAGTGAAGCAAAAACTAAAATTTAGGAGGATTTATATAAAAAACTCAACTCAAAAGAGGGTTAAAGATATTTTTATGATAACTAGGGCTAGAGATAGGAAAACTAAAGATCTTAGTTATGTTAGATGCATCAAAGAAGAGGATGAAAAAATTCTAATGACAAATGATTATATAAAAAATAGATGGAAAAGCTATTTTATAAGTTTTTTAATAAAAATAAAGATGTTAGTATTAGCTTAGGAGAGTTAGCCAAATTAGAAAAGTATATAAACCATAATTTCTACCGATGTATTCAAAAGAATAAAGTCAAAGAAGCTCTTAAACATATGAAGGGTGGTAAATCGGTAACACCAGACAATATTCTTATAGAAGTTTGAAAAATCCTACGAGAAACAGGAATCACTTGACTCACAAGACTATTTAATGAAATATGGAGAAACCAAAAGATGCTCAAAGAATGGAGAGTGAGTACACTTATATCCATATAAAAGAACAAGGGAGACATTCAAAATTGTACAAATTATTGGGGTATCAAGTTAATGAGCCATACTATGGAATTATCGAACATAAGTTAAGACAAGTATCGAGTACAACACAGAACCAATTTGGATTCATGCCAGACAGATCTACTGTTGAAGTGATTCACCTTTTGAGACATCTTATAGAATATTTTAGAGCAAAAAACAAACATTCACATGATACTTAGTGATCTAGAAAAAACTTACGATAGGGTTCCGAGGGAGGTTCTTTGGAGAACCTTGGAAAAAAGAGGTATCCTATTAATATACATAAACCTTATAAGAGACATATACGATAGTGCAAAAACATGTGTGAGGACTCATGAAGGAATGACAGACTTCTTTGAAGTTAATATTAGGTTACATCAAGGATCAACTTTAAGTACATACTTATTTATAATGGTGATTGATGAGTTAACAAAACATATTTAAGATGAAGTACCTTGATGTATGTTATTTGTAAATGACATTGTGTTAGTGGAGGAGTCTAAGGAAAAAGTTAATAGAAAATTGAAACTATGGAAAGAAACATTAGAAAGTAAAGACTTTCAAAGACAAAATATATGGAATATAAGTTTGATCCTTTAGTTACTTCAGAGGATATAGAAATTAAAATTGCACACATTGTCCCCAAAAGGAAAGTTTTAAATACCTAAGGTCAATTTTTCACAATGATGGAAGAATTGATAGAGATATTATGCATAGAATTAATGTTGGTTGGTTAAAATAGAGAGGAGAAGGTAAATATTATAGAGCAACAATTAGACCTACCATATTTTATGGTTCTGGGTGTTGAGTAGTTAATCATCAACATGTACAACAGATGTTTGTGACAAAAATGAAGATGTTGAGATGGATGAGTGGTCATACAAGAAAAGACTGTATACATAATGAGGTTATTAGAAATAAAGTATATGTGATACCAATAGAGGATAAAATGAGAGAATATCGTTTAAGGTGGTTTGGACATATAAAAAAAAGATCAAAAGAAGATCTTGTAAGAAGGTATGAAAAACTAGTTTTTGAAAGTATTAAAGAGGTAGAGAATAACCACAAAAGTGTTGGAAAGAAACAATAAAGAATGATCTAGCTTATTGTGAGTTAACTGCTAACATGGCACATAATAGGGCTTTTTGAAAACAAAGAATCCATGTATCCGACCCTATCTAGTATGAGAAAAGACTTAGTTATTGTTGTTGTTGTTGTTGATGATGATTGTCGAACAAGAGCTCTTTGATAGCTGGTAGACCAGGGATAAAGAAAGTTTGGGCATAAACATCATGAATTCATTTTGATCCAAAAGTAGTTTCCCGATATGAAAGTTAGAGAGGTTGAGTGTCGATTTAGTGCTCGATGAAAGCAAAACATTCGAGAGAGAAACCATGAGAGCATGGAGAAAAGGAATTCTAGCAGAGGTTACTTAAGTTTGCAGTGAGCAAGAGAATTGGGAGGAAAGTTATTGCATTTATAGATCCTAACAGCGAATGAAGAGAATTTCGAGAATCATGATTCAGAAACAAATGTGTTAATATTTCTGTTGTGTAATTACTATGGTACGACTCATACCCTTGACAACTATAGATATGAAGTTGTAGGAGGTATGTGTTATGCTAGAAAATACATGAGAATACGTGCCAAAAGGTAGATAGAAGTGGCTCTGGAAGGATTATAACATCGAGCATGTGAAAACAAGCTTATATACTTGAGTTGATCTAGTTGGCATACCCCAATCAATGTGACGACCATAAAAGTAGCATGCATAAAGAAGTAGGGAGTTATCGGAAATCACATTAAAAAACTCAGCACATTATTTATCTATGAAAGCCTATAAACATGTAGTATATTCATAGAAAATGAAGATCAATCAATGATAATATGTCGTTCTTTCTTCTTTTACTTTCCGTAGGAGTAGAGGTGACATAGTACTTTCATCTTCTTGAGCACATTGAGTGCCTACGCAAATCCTATCGATAACTGAAATACATAGAGTCAAATTCTCGAGAACCCATTCCATCCCCTAAGACCTCATTCATTCCCGTTTCTCCCTTGATAACGTTCTTTGACACACTCCTCTATCTTCTATCATCCTTCTCTAGTTTATCATATTCAGTCATTTGTGTGGGGTTATCACTTTGAACAACAATATTTCTGAGAGAAGATTGGTATTCATAACCATACTTTATGAAACTTTTGTTGTTGATGGATAAGTTGTTCATGTTCATGGAGTGATATGGTCAACTTGGTTTTCGTGGATGTTCCATAGTAGGTGTAGATTTTCATTCGTTAAAGAAAGATTGGTGGCAAAACAAGACATGTGCGAGAATAGGAGAGGAAGAACTTAAAAGTTTGCAAAATTTAATATTTAAACTTTGTTTATTTTATTATTTTGAAGGGTTTGGATCAATTTTTTATATTAAATTTATTCCAAGATTATCCAAAATTTAAAAGATGGGGAGTTTCTCCCCTTCCGCATTCTTACCCTTGATATCTCTCTTTGGCTCGCTAGTATTTCCTATTCCCCCAAGGTAATCATCACTCATTTTTTGTGCATTTTGCAGATTTATGCAAATTATTGAATTTATTGTGTAATCTATTAGGGGTTTCTCTATGTTTTTTGGGTTGTAGTGAGAGAGCGTGTGTGGGGTCAAAGATTGGCCATTTTCTGTCCACCTATCTAATTGTGTTGGTCCTTCTCTTTTTTTTTATACCACTTTCAAGGCTTCCTATTCTTTGTTTAGGGTATTCCTGTTTTCACTTGGATCTTGGCAATGAAAATGAGGTATTCAAAGTTAGAAGGCCTTCCTTAACCTCATCGCCTTGCTAATCATGAGTATCTCTTAGCATTGTCCTATTGCATCAATCTCGAATCAATTGGGTTTTATGGATTTTGGATGGTGATAAGGGGGGTTCTCATTTCATTCTGAATCAAAACATTATTGTCGTCTTCTTTTTTGTATCAATGTTAAATTCTGCATCTTTAATATGCTTTTTCCTAAGCATTATCAATACGATAGCCGATCTTATTGTTTGGATATTAAATCTCTGAAACAAAATGACCAAATGTTTATATGCAAATTGAAACTTTCCTTTTGTACATGTATTTATTAGAGGAAATTTGTTGAGAAAGTAGTTATGGCCTTTTAGTGCATGATATGAGTCAGTAGATGCGATTAGAGCCAAATAAGTCTAATTGGATTCTCTATGTTTTTCATGGCCTTTAGCATAATTGGCCCCATTTGTATTAAGACAATCCGTGGTTCTGTTGTTTTCTTCTTCCAAAGAAGAATGAATAAATTAATTTCTATAGACATGCTGCTAATTAATTATGAAACCTGAATCGGGCCAAGTCTGACCCGACCCGGGTCCTACATGATACCCGTATGCAACCTTTGTGGATGATGGCCATGGAGGGCTCTTTATGGTTATTGCCTAACTACATGGAGGGTGATAAACATCACTCTTCCACTGCCCATTGTAGATCAAGAAATCAAGAGAAAGATGTGGAGAATTGGAGGTAAGAACTATGATACGCCGAAAAAAGGGAGGAATTCCACTAGATTTTCTCAAGATACCATTAAAATGGAAACAAGTGGGGTTTTGAAGGGGGAGAAAGAGATAGATAGGAGGCGACCCTTGTGGGTCATTCTCCAGCTCTCATTGAGCCCAAAATCATCAGAAAACTAACTATTTTTAGCGAGATTTTGAGAAAGGGGCAAAACCATCCCTTTCCCTTTTGTTTTATGGTAAAACCATCATTGGTGGGAACCATTTTGTGGTGGTGGTTGAAAAGGAATCGATGGCTAGCAGGGATTCACACAAATGTGTCATGTCGGGGCCCATCATGGTGTGTTGGGTGATTATGACATCCGCCAGACACGAAGCATTGTCATTTGTAAAGACATCGATCCTAGTCTAGTATGGATTTTTTATATTTGTACCAAAATTCATTTTCATTTAACATAATGGATTCAAATCCTTTAATCGTATTCAGACAAAATTATAGGGATCTAGATTGGGTTTTTTGGGTATTTCAAGGTTGTTTGAAGTTTGAATCTAACGTGGTTTGAACTATTAGATCCAAAATTGAATGTAGAATATTAATGCTATATTTTTGTTATGATTCAGAGACTAAATCAAGGTGATTAAAGGGGATTTATATTATAACATTTGGATCCATATAGAAGTTCAAGTAGGTGGATGTATTCCCTTTCTAGATGCATGCTAGAGGCGGTTTTAATTACTTTTAGATGATGCATGAGATTATGAAATGATTGTTAATGCTTTAAAATGATTATACATGTGTTGGTTTATTAAATAGAATTGAAAATGCATTATTGAATATATGGATACATAGCATGAGTATCCTTGTCTGCGAGTAAACCATTAATGGATATGGATCTACTATCCATGATGGGGTGGGACATCATTGGTTTATAGATGGTCATACTCATTAGTGTTAGCTTATATGTTGTCATTGTAGATGAGTAAAGTATTATCAAGTATGGATCTACTTTTCAAGACAGTATGAGATATTGTTGGATCATAGATGATCGTACTAGATAGCACTAGTTTGTAGATGTTTCAATTATGTTGGCTACTTCATTGGTTATGTTAGTTCAACTTATAGTTGGATTGGGCAATTCATGTCAAAATATATGACATACTTAGGTTGGAGACACATGAAACTAGTCAACAAGAGTATAGAATTTATATAAAGTAAAACATATTTGATACCAAATATGGATGTGGAGATATGAAGCCTAGGAGAAGGCCTCAGGTGGATCTCATGGATATGAGAAGTGGCCCCAGATCGATGTATGTACGGATATTGATGAGATTAATTGGGTGAATGTATGACTCTACTAGTGTGGTATCCGAATACTTTACCTTCTAGACTTGAGGGGTTGTACTTGACGAGCCAAGTAATTCAGTCATTTAAGGTCCTTAGTTTGATGTGCTAAGGATATTGTCGGAGGCCACATGGCCAAACGGAGGAAGATTCGGGGACTCTACACCATGGCTAGTGATTGGACACAATAAAGGTCTTAAGATCAAAATTAAATTTCCATTATTATGAAGTGCTTGATTATGCATTCATGTTTGAAACGAAAATATTATTTTGAAGTATGATATAGATTTCTTATCGTGGTATATGGTTTGAAACTTGTATATATTTGATATTCCTTTGTTTGTAGAGAGGTCACATCCACTTACGAGCACGGTTGTGGTGCTCATATTTTATTTAAAAAAATTTGGACCTAGTGAGTAGAGGCGTTGAGATGTTCGGAGCGCTTTGAGGATAGGACTTTCACTTTCACTTTCACTATGATATGGTAGAATTAAATTTGTTATCTGTAGGTTAACTTTTCTTTTATTATACTATTATTTGTTGGATCTTAATTTTATATAAATAAATAAGCTTATGCTTATTACTTGATCCTTTGAGGCTTTGCCGCCATTGAATTGTGAATGGTTCACTAGAATCGATCACATGGCATGGACGGGTCTTATGTCCACATCGGTCAAGCTCTGAGGAACATTACAATAATATTGCATAAAGTTTAGAGAGTTGTAGTTTCATACCTACATACTTCACATGAAATTGTATACTCTAACTACATGCCCTCATAAGGATTCTTTTTGTCTGTTCTTTTTTCTAATTTTTGGATTATTTTGAATGAGTTGTTATGTTATAAAATGAAGTAATCTGAATGTTATAAACCAATGAACATGAAATACTAGGATTGAGAGTAAGAATTCATGCTAGTTGCATTTATATGAAATTTTGTTTATGTGGAATGGGTTTTTGGTTTTTATATCTTATTTGCAATCTCAATTATGAACCTTTCAATTGCCTATTAGCACTCTTTTTAGATTTCAATGTTTTGGTTTTGTGATTGCTTCTTAATCATTGAGCATAAACTAGCTTCTCAAGTAATTAATTTTTCTTTCAGATTTATAGTTTATTTTTTCATGAAGTTGCACATACTTGTGTGGTTTATGAGCGTTGGTTGCTTGAATGTTTATTCACCCTTATATATAAGGGGCATTAGTAAAAGTGATTTGTTATGCTAGTGTCGTAACGTTGTCCATCTCTCCATCTCTTTCTCTGAATCCATCTAGTTCAACTCCACTCTTGGTTTGTGCTTGGATGTTTATCTCAATGGTTTTGTTTTTGGCTCTAAGGTATGTGATGTCACCGAGGACAAGCATATTAGAACTTTGCCACTGGGGTTTCAAATGGTAACAACGTTATCAAGGACAAGCTTATGACAATGGTTCCTAATGTTGATTCTGCATCACATATTTTTTGTCAATGCTTATAAGAATGTAGTACATGTTGTAGTTGTGGCCAATATTCTTCCCCTCCTATTGAGAAACTCAAAAAATACCTCGAGGGATTGCAACTCTTCATGTGCACACATAAAACATGCATACATTGAGGTTAAGAGGTGGGGAAACATGTATGCTTTCCACTCAATTTCTTAAGGATCCAAGTTCCTTTCTAGTGGCTACTGCTCTGTTGTTGTTGGAACTTCAACTGCTTCTCCTATTGTTGTCCAGAAGAAAGAAAATAAAGTGGAGCCCATGGAGGAATTTGATGAGGACATCAATTTAGTTTGTTTGATTAGATTAGTTTCTTAGTGATATTTTGGAAGCATTGTCATTGTCAAATTATGTTATTAGGTGGCAAAATGGCATCTTCTATAGTTTTCTTTACTTGGACTATCGTGACAGCCTTTATGCTATGCAAACCTTTATATGAGTTGTATATTTAAACTTAATTTTATTGTATTCAGTTTTGCAAATTAATAGTAATTGATGTTTCAATGTAATTTGTTTCCTTTCCTAATAGAGTTAATTCGACATGTTCTTGATAAGAATTTGCCATTGTTCATGGCCAACCTAGAAACTGTCCTTAAATATGAAGAGTGGTGGTCCTTGGCCATATATGTCATCTTTAACAAAGAACCAAAGGCCTTCATTGACCAATTCACCAATTCAATGCTAGGTGAATCAAGTGCCAAACATGTCGTGGTGACCTGACTATGTTGCAATAGAACCTTTGAGCTTAGATACATTCCATCCCAATTGGGAGACCACTTTCCAAATTATGAGCCTCTTGGGACAAGTGGTAAGATGGTCTTCCAAACTAGATCCCCTCTCATAACTGTTACTCGAACATGTTTGTTGTATGCTCAAGCAACTTTATGCTTATTGGTAAGTACATTATCAAATACCATCAAGAAGTCTTTATTCACTAAATCGAGTTTCATCATAAATGTGGCAACATATAACCAACTCATAAAATTTTTTAAGGAAGACCTCGACAATTTTTCAAGCTTTTGGTCAAATCTTTAGGTGTTACTAAGGTATGATCTTGTTGTAATACTTGAGAAATATATTTTACATCTCATCCCAAGTTTGGATTGATATAAGTTTAAAAGTGGTATGCAAAGCATAAGTATGGCCAGTGAGAAAAGAGATGAAATGCTTAAGTTTGTGCATCTTGTTACTACCTAGCTCTCCGCACTCAAGATTACACATGCCTATTAATAGGCTTTTACACACACGACAAAAAATATGTGAAGCTTTTTGGATCTCATAACTCTTCACTTCTCTATATATCTCACTCTTCGAGATTGGGGTATGTCAACCAACCCTATAATTTGTAAGATTGGCTCACACACATAAGCTTGTCTTTGCCGGTTCGACGTCATAATCCTTCTCGAGCCTTCCTCACCACGTGTTTCTTCTATTTCAAAACTTTCTACCTTGATGCCAAGAATTGTCCTTTCCTGACGTCCTATTGCTCTTGTTTATAGCCCATATCGACAAACAATTTACCCATCAACAGCAACATAAGTATGAATACTAACACCATGTATGTAAACATCTTTTATGAAGGAGTTGAAAATGTGATGTAGACATCTTCAAAGGGTAGCTATAAATTGCTAAATTGCCTTCTCCCAAGATCCCATTGCCCATTGTGTACACCACCACCACCACCTTCACCCCATCCATTTCTCTGATATTCACAATGGAGAAGAGGGTCACACTGAGATCATTTGAACTAACAGGCCTTGATGACTTTATGGTGTGGGGCAGCAACCCTCGTGTCGCCGAGATGACTGCTTGGGATGCACTCAAGTCCAAAGAAGAGGCTAGGTCATATTCATCTCTCACCCTTGCTGCAGGGCCATATGCCTCGATGATCGTCCCGTCAACCAGATAACCTTCAAGGTTGGCCACGGCAGCGATCGTTGTAGGAGAGAGATGGGCATTGCGATTTCTCATCATTTATTTGGCAAAGGTATCGGTGTGGTAGCAGGGAAGATGGAAGTCTGCGATTTCCGGCGAATTCCAAGAGTTACAACGAATCGATCCGTTGACTTGGGTCGACAATATTGTAGCACAAAGGGCTCTCGAGAAGAGTGGGTTCGTGAAAGAGTCTGGACTTCGAAAGTGTGTAATTTTGGATGGCAAAGTCACAGACGCCTTTCTGTTCGTCATCTTCGCTACTGAACACAAACAAGTATCCAGAACTATAATGAATGCATGAAGACTCATTAGAACTTTCAAGCATACCATATACTTTCAAGCGGCATTATGTAGTTCGTTCTTGGATCCTCTTTCTGTTTGCTAATTAGCATGCTAGAGATAGGAAATTCGACGATACCAGATTTCATGTTTCATTGGAACACGATTGTTTCCGATATATTTACGTTCTCGTTCTTTATTTCTATTTTGAACAATCTGGCTAGCTACTTGGTTTCGGTCTTTGATAGGAGAAATTGAACGACTTGTAGCAAAACTAATGGGAGATTCCTTTCAAGTCTTTCACCCAAAGAAGCGCGATAGGAAAATTTAAAACCAGGCCAACCAAAGGCAAAGGCTGCTCCTCTCTCTCTCTCTCTCTCTCTCTCTCTCTCTCTCTATATATATATATATATATATATATATATATAGTCTCAACATAGTATATGATCCATAGTCACAACCTAGTCAACAAAGAATCGATTGTCCAAGACTCAGTAGACGCAAGATCATCCGACGCAGAATCATAAGGCCAGGTGAGATTTGCTCATGTGATCTAAGCAAGAAGAGTGCCCTAGCTCAACTGATCTTATCATGCATACACTTTCGGGGATGGAGTATACTCATAGCTCCTAGCACCCAGATGGCTAATTTATTTTCTGTGCTACCAATATGCAAACACGTATTAGCATCTAGTACAAGGTTGACCAGAAACGTAACGTACTAACAACTTACTGATGAATAGCAACAGGTTCTAAGCATGGAAATGCAAGACATGGATGTAGACCTCTTCTTTTCCAAAGGAAACTGAATAAACTTTTTACATTTTGAAAAGTGAAATTTTAAAGTGTCCTTATCTTTTCACTTTTTTCTAAAAAGGTCCTTTTAGTAGCAATTTATACAACTAAGCCTTTATCATACTAAATGTGGTAAACTACATAGATTCTTTGTTACTATAGAGCTCGATGTTGTATGATGTTAACAACTAGCTACATATAAGTTAAATCATTCCAACACTTTTGTGGTCTACCTTTTTTTCTTTAACATTGTCACCATGTAGTTTCTTGCACCTTTTGAAGCTTCCTTTGGTCGTTTTTCCACATTCTAAACCATCTAAAATAATTTTACCTCATTTTATCATCTATTGTTATCATAATTTATATATTAAAATTTTCAAGAGCTTACTATTAGCAAAGGAAACAAATTACATTGAAACATCAATTACTATTAATTTATAAAACCGAATACAATAAAAATAAGTTTAAATATATAACTCAAATAAATGTTTACATAGCATAAAGGCTATCACGATAGTTCAAGTATAGAAAATTGTAGAAGATGTCATTTTTCCACCTAATAACATAATTTGACAATGGCAATGCTTCCAAAATATTACTAAGAAACTAATCTAATCAAACAAACTAAACTAATGTCCCCATTAGATTCCTTCGCAGGCTCCTCTTTATTTTCTTGTTCCTGGACAACAACAGGAGAAGCAGTTGAGGTTTCAACAACAATAGGGCAGTAGCCACTAGAAAGTAGCTTGGATCCTGAAGAAATTGTACGGAAAGCATACATGTTTCCCCACTACACAACCTCATTGTATATATATTTTTATGTGTGCACATGAAGAGTGGCAATCCCTCGAGGTATTCCTTGAGTTTATCAAATGAAGCGAAGAATATTCAGTCACAACTGCAACATGTACTACATTCTTATAAGCATTGATAAAAAATATGCAACTCAGCAGCAATAGTAGGAATTGTTGTCATAAGCATGTCCTTGATAACGTTGTTGCCATTTTAAACCCCACCATTAAAGTTCTAATAATCTTGTCCTCGGTAATGTCACATACCTTAGAGCCAAAAAGAGAACCATTGTCATAAACATGCAAGCACAAACCAAGAGTGGAGTTGAACGGGATGGATTCATAAAAGGAGATGGGCAATGTAATGACACTAGCATAACCAAACACTTTTACTAATGCCCCTTATATAAGGATGGATAAACGTTCAAGCAACCATGCTCATACACCATACAAGTATATGCACCTTCATGAAAAAGATGCTAAACTGTAAATCTGAAGAAAAATTAATGACTACTTAGAAGTTAGTTCATGCTCAATGATTGAGAAGCAATCACAAAACCAAAACATTAAAAATCTAAAAAGAGCGCTAATAGGCAATTGGAAGGTTCATAATTGAGATTGCAAATAAAATATAGAAACCAAAAACCCTTTCCACATAAGCAAAATTTCATATAAATGCAACTAGCATGAATTTTTACTCTTAATTCTAGTATTTCATATTCATTTGTTTATAACGTTCAAATTACTGTATTTTATAACATAACAAATCTTTACAAATAATCCAAAATTAGAAAAAAATAAAAGAAAGTATATTATGACTCTTGTTGACATCTATATCAAGTATCAAATATATTTTACTTTATATAAACTCTCCTCTTGTAGACTAGTTCTATGTATCCCCAACATAAGCATGTATTCATATATGAGTTGCCCAATGCAACTATAAGTTTAACTAGCGTAACTAATGAAGTAGTCAACACACCTCAAACATCTACAAGCTAATACTTCCTTGTACGATTATCTATGATCCAACTACGTCACATACCATCGTGGAAAGTAGATCCATACCTGATAATTTTATTCACCTACAATGACAAATTACAAGCTAGCACTAATGGGTATGACTATCTATAATCCAACGATGTCCCATCCCATCATAGACAGTAGATCCATATCTATTAATGGTTTACTCACATACAAGGTCACTCATGTTATGCATCCATATATTCAATAAAGGATTTTCAATTCTATTTAAAAAACCAACACATGTTAATTATTAAAAAATCAATTTAATAATCTCGTGTATCATCTAAAAACAATTAAAACTACCTCTAGTATGCATATAAAAAGGAAACACATCTACCTACGTAAACTTCTATACGGATCCAAATGTTATAATGTTAATTCCTCTTAATCACCTTGATTTAGTATCTGAAACATAATAAAAATATAGCATTAATATTCTATATTCAGTCTCATATCCAACGGTTCAAACCATGTCCAATTCGGACCTCAAACAATCCCAAAATATCCAAAACCCAATCTGGATATCTTTAAAGGATTTGAAGACATTCTGTTAAATGAAACTGGATCCTACTTTGAATATAAAAGATCCATACTAAACCTGGATTCATGTCTTTACAAATGACATTGGTTCATGTTTAACCATTGTCATAATCACCCAACACAACATGATGTGCCCTAACACGACATGTCGGCAGCCATCGACCGACCAGTGGATCGTTACACTATATCGGCAGCCACCCACTACTTGTGGTTTTGCCGGAAAAAAGAAAAGGTATGGTTTTCCCCTTTTTCAAAATCTCGCAGAAAACAATTAGGTTTCTTGCAATTTTGGGCTCAATGAGATTTGGGGAATGACCCACAAAGGTCGCCTCATGTCAAGCTCTTTTCCCCATTCGAAACACTTCTTGTTATTGGTTTAATGGTCGGAAAACCAAATGTGGATAACTTACATTAAGAAAATCCTAGAGAATCCCTCTCTTTTTCGACGTGTTGTTCTCACCTCCAACTCTCCACTTCTCTCTCTCTCCCAATTTCTTGTTATATAATGGGCGATGAGAGGGCGATATTTACTGCCCTCCATGCAACCCAACGTTGGGTACGAAGGGTTCTTGATGACCATTATTTGTAGAAGTTGCAGACATGTCCCATGTAGGATACGGGTAGGTTGGGTCTAACCTTCTGACCACTTTTTTGTTATCCTCCTTCAAAAGATTAGCCCAATTTGCCCAGGAAAAGCAAACAATAGAATGAAATGAGAACCCTCTCATCACCCTCCAAACTCCATAAGACCCAATCGATTTGAGATCAATGCAAGAGGATACAGCTAAAAGAAACTCACGATGAGCAAGCCGATGAGGTTAAGGAAGGCCTTCTCCCTTCGAATACCTTCTTTCCATCGCCAAGACCCAAGTAAAAAGCAAGAATACCCTAGACAAAGAATAGGAAACCTTGAATGTGGTATGAAGGAAGAGAGAAAGACCAAGACGATTAGATAGATACATAGCAAATGGCCAGTCTTTGACCTCTCTCTCTCTCTCTCTCTCTCTCTCTCTCTCTCTCTCTCTATATATATATATATATATATATATATATATATATATATATATATATATAAGAGAGAGGAGCGGTCTTTGCCTTTGGTTGGCTTGGTTTTAGCTATGTTAATTTCCCTTTCGCTCTTCTTTTGGTGGAAGATTTGAAAGAGTCTCCCATTAGTTTTGCCACCAGTCCAATTTCTCCAATCAAAGACAGAAACCAAGTAGCTAGCCAGATTTTTCTAAATAGAAATAAAGAACGAGAACATAAATATATCCGAAAAAATCAT
Source organism: Brasenia schreberi (assembly GCA_036023115.1). Lineage (NCBI taxonomy): Eukaryota > Viridiplantae > Streptophyta > Magnoliopsida > Nymphaeales > Cabombaceae > Brasenia > Brasenia schreberi. The sequence continues at coordinate 11,067,512 of JAYKKT010000071.1, read as the reverse complement.
GTTCCAATCAAACATAAAATCTGGTATCGTCGAACTTCCTATCTCTAGCATGCTAATTAGCAAACAAAAAGAGAATTGAAGAACGAACTACATAATACTGCTTGAAAGTATATGGTATGCTTGAAAGTTCTAATGAGTCTTGATGCATTCATTATAGATTTGTTTATGTGTGTTTAGGCAGAATTATTATTTTGTTCCCAATTAGTTTTGAAAATCTCTATAAAATTGGGCATAATTTTACTGTTCTCACATTAGTCTTTTTGGATAATTATTAAACTATACATACAAACAAAATTATCAGTTTACCCTTCCAAATTTATGATAATTGAGAAAATTACAGATTTGACTCCAAATTGGTCTTGAAATAACTGAATCAGATTAAGGTTTATTCCAAAATGTTATCTAAGTATTATTTGAAATTACCTTTTAGTACCTGAAGTTATTTCCAGTTTAGTACTTGGATAGTTTGCAAATTACTTTTTAATGGTTGGCTATTAGTTGTCTTATTTATTAAATGTTGCATGTTAATGTTTCCCTTTTAGACATTAAACGGTCTAAAATATTACTATTTTTTATGGTTGGTTATTAAATTTTATTATTTTTGCAAAGAATCAAAAATAAATTATAGAATTTGTTTATTTGAATTGGCAAAAATTGAAAAATTAAACAATCTAAATTTCTAAACCTCGAAAATACGTATCCCATCCATAAAACTTTTGCCATTTCGTATGGTAAAATAACAGTTTTGTTCAATCCCTTTTATTAAAACTACAGAATTGCTTCCGAGCTGAATTTACCTTTGTTCTCATTCTTGTTACAGAAATTTATAGAATCGTAAACAGTTTACCCTTGTTAGTTACTTTGTTGGAATTGCTGAACTGCTTGACAAGCATATTTACACAATAGTTAAAAGTGCAAATTTACTTCGCTACCCATCTACTTTATAAAGTCTTAGAGAATCAAACAGGTAGGAAAATTTACAATGTTATCCTCTACCTGAAAATTCAAAAAATTGGTTTAAATTCGAATTTTTAATAAAAATTGAGTTATTTGTAATATGGTAACTGCAATATTTTTGTAAAATTACAGATAGATGTTATTTTCAAATTAGTCTACAATTTTTCCTTATATTGCACATAAGTTCTTGGTTATATAGTTCCTTGGTTCCAAAGGTGCCTAGTGTACAGTTCATTATATACCTAAGAAACGAGTCGTAAGGGGAGGGACTCTTTTACTCGGCTGACGTCAAACTCGCAGTTTGGGTTGGTACAAGCCGAGACGAGCAGAACATGCAGCCATCAGTTGGAGCCTGATGAGCCGGGGTTCGTGTTTGGTTCATGTATGCATGACACGAATGTCTTGGTTTATATATATATAAGTATTTTACATGTTTTTATGTATATATATTTTATATAAATATAACAATATATAATAACTTTTAATTTAATAATATAAAATATCATAAATCAAATTTTATATCTATGTAAAGTATATATATCATTTTTTAAAATTATTTTTATAAATTGAAATGGGACAATGCCAGGTCATAACAAAATACTCTGAGACGGGTACGGGTTTGATGCCCCAAGACCCACGGGATGGGCACACAGCAGGATATAGAAGGGGAGTTCTAGGGCAGGGCAGGTGCCGAAAACTCCACCCGCACGCCACCCCATTGCCATCCTTAATATTGAAGTTACTTTGACCCGGGACACGAACTTGGTCAAACCGGATAATTCCCGCCTAATTCGGGTCGGGTTGGCCTAGGCATGTCTAATAGGAGTATTAGGTAAGCAAAATTAGGGAGAAGGAGCGGAAGAGTGATGCCGATTTCACGTAGTCGGTGCTTTTGTACTCCTAGTGCATTAAATCACATCTTTGTAAATTTACTTTTCATGCATACAAGAAAAGCATATATCCCAAAGTGACATTGAAGGATAACTCCTCGCTTAACTGACCATATGGTGCGGGCTGTGTGCACAAGCAAGCGCACGTGCACTCACATGGGATGCATGTGTGTGTGTGTTTGAAAGGAAACGTTGATGCCAGCCAAAAACAGTGTCTCTTTATCATAAAATAGGGAGCTCAATGGATCAGACCTGATATAATCCAAATCATGTAACTGATTCGGAAATTGCATTTTCTTAGTTGGATCCGATATCAGTGCAACATGTCACATTCTTGTTGCTCGCTATCCAACTCAGAATCCTTTTGCCTAAATATCTGATTAAGTTGGATTTGGTAAACAACTATCTGAACCGAATCCATTTGCATCCTCCCAAGCAGCAAACTCTTCCAGGGCAAAATATGCTACACCAACTATAAATGAATCCATCACACGGCAGTTCTCTTCGTGTTCAGTACAACTGCTTCCCAAATGGAGCAAGGCAAGTATAACATGAACATCAATCAATTTATCTTCTTTTGGATTTGGTAGTAAATAGGTACCATATTCCCCTTAAGAAAGGTCTCGAGTTTGAGTCTATCAAATTGAGGAAACCAGCCCTCCGAGAGCTTTACGACCATAGTGGATCAACCTGGTTCGAACTGGATTAGTCGGGGTCCTATGGGCTTCACGATACCAGTATCCTAACTTTCGTTTCATAATTCAATTTTGCTTCTTGATGACTCCATATACATGAAAGCACATCATTTTTTATTTAGGGACTCTGCTCAGCTTAAAGAAAAGAAAAATGAAAACTCTTTAAACATTACTTCAAGCTTTTGGTAACTTGGATCTCCGTTAATGCGGGTTTTGGGGTTGCCCTCGCTCAAAATAGTTCATGGTTTAAACCGTAAGTTTTTTCCTCAACGCCTTTTTCACTTGTTAAAGTTATGGGCTATTTCATCATCTCCCTGCTTAAGAAGTAACACTGAAAATCAAGAAGCTGAACAATAGTTTATTCAACTTTTCAATATTGAACGCTTCTTTTGTTTTCAATGGCAAGGATGGGTTAGCTAGACCTATATCAGATGTGCATGCCTCCGGTATTGAATTCATGACCTTCAACCTGAAGGTTCTCTTGCATTAGCCCCCTAGCCAGAGAGCCGCGAGGAGAAAAGTTAGTTAGCAGGGTGAGACGTGGCTCCTTGTGCTACTCTTTTAGCCCTCTAGGTCCCTTTCTTATGTAATGAGGAGGCCAAGGCCAGATGCACGCCCGGGTATCAAACTCATGACTTTCAACCTGTGAGGCAACACCCTAGCCAGGTACCAATTGCTCATAATGTCACAAGAAATGCCAATTTGCTTGCATTTTTAAAATGAGAAATGGTGTAATTAATACAAAAATAAAAGTAATTATGAGGAATAAAAATAGTTTTTTAAGAATAAAAGTCAGAATAAGTACTTAAAATATGTTTCTAGATTTAATTTAAAAAAAGAAAAGAAAAGATAAATAACATTTAAAACGTGGACCCTATATCTCATGCTTTTCTCGCATTCATCTTTTAAAATTTTTCCTTTGTGTCACCATGCATAGAATTAATTATTCATGACTGAGAGAGGGGGTGCGTATATCCGGTAGGGCTGCCTAACCCTAGCCTGACTATTACCATGTTTATTTGTGACTTCAAAGAGGAAAGGCTTTTAAATAAGAGATGAAGATGAAAGGGTGTCAAAGTCTTTCTTAGGCGCTAATGCTTGGTCGGTTCAAGTGGTTCAACACTTGTTCTCCTTATGCAACGTCTCGAGTTCGAATCTTGTGAATGGAGAATACCAATGCCAGAAGAGTTTTACCCCCATAATGGGCCGACCTAGCTCAAACCGGATTAGATGGGGTCCTTGTGAGATTCGTGATAACCATGGTTTAGGCTGAAAAAATCCTTTTAATATTGTTAAAACCTCTCTTTATTTTCCCTTAATGAAGAGTCTCATTGACCGTGAGGGAAGAGGGAGGCAGTCGCCATCTTGCATTAGGTTTCTAATGCGTATGCATAATCAGGTTCGTGTTCAAGCTCAGCTGACAAACTTCAACACTGATGCCACCAATCTAATCAGGTTGTATTTTATATGTAGATAATGCAATGAAATTCAGATTGTTCAATGGAACTTGGATTTGGATTCAGTTCAGATCAAATTGTCAACACTGAATCTGACGTGGTTGTTAATTGGATCTTCATTTTGGTTATCAAGCCCAACCAAGAAGTGGTACCTGGCTTCTGAGTGTCATACCCTAAACTCATACTATTGTTTGGGTTGTCCTACCTCTGAATTGAAAACAAAATGACACGATCCAAAAAATCTGTTTCGATGTAACGCGAAAAAGGGTCTGGTGAAACTCATGGTGAGCTGTTACTGACACGACACAAACATTAACACGGAATTACCACTGCTAACGAGTTTGTATATGAACCATAAATGAAGAACAGAGTGCTAAAGGATGATATACCCTATACTAGCTCTTGGGATAGGACGTGAATGCCGTATTGGGAAGCCAATAAACTTCAATCAGAAGGAGAAGCTACTGCTAGGTTTGAACCCAGCCCACCTGCACCGAGCCCATTAAGCCCAAAGATTGGTAATAAAAGAATGGATCCATTTAGTTATCCAGGTTAGACTCAAAGGATTCAACTGAGTGTGTATATGGGTGTCTGTGTAAAATATATATTACACGTGTAGAAACACACACACACACACACACATATATATATATATATATATTAGAGAGAGAGAGAGAACCTGATATATACAAACAAATTTCAATCATCCAATTTGGGTTGATAGAAAATTTAAATTTGAATTCAAAAAGTAAAAAGCAAATATGTTAAAAAGGTAAACATATACTTTGCTTTTTGAATTCAAACATGTAGGGAAAACCTTTTTCCTCATATATGCTAGCATATTTAGGTGTTAGCATATCTGAAAGATGGTTGAAATTTTCAAAAAGTGTGTATATAGATATATTTAACCTACAAAAAATATATATGTACCTTTTGTTTTTTAATTAAACTTTTAACCCTTCATCATCTAAAAACATATACTAATCTGTCTCTCTTACTCTATATAGAGAGAGAAAGTGGGAGATGCAAGACTCTGGTTCATGTACTCTTCTTAATAATATGGATCATCCATCTCTTTATTGGATTGTGTATATTTAAAAAAAAGAAAAAGTAGTCTTTTCAAAGAATGAAAAATACAACACCTTTTATTTTCTTTCATTGAATATATATTGTCCGACCTAAGAGATGAATAAAAAGTAAAAGTAGTCTTTTCAAAGAATGAAAAATACACCTTTTATTTTCTTTCGTTGAATATGTATTGTCGGACCAAAGAGATGAATAATCACTAAGATGGTAAAAAAGAGTCAAACATGAATAAGGGTCTAGCAACATTTGGTTAGAGAAATTTCGCACCGCAAATCAACAATGTTCTAATGTGAAAGCATTTCATAAAACAGTACCTTCTTTTCTGAGCACCGTTCTTTCTGCAGCAGGAAGCAAAGCAAACCCACTTCTGGCGTTAGAATCCCAAACTACAGATCTTCTCACATGGATCTGGACAGGTCCAACCCAATAAAATCTCTAGTCTGAACTGTGCTCCACATTAACATTGTATCTCAGACCCAGATAAGAATCTGGCAAGGAATCCGGATTTGCTAAAGGTTAAGATTAAGATTGGAAAACGTAATTAAAAATAGAAAACAATCAGATTGTTCTCTCAGTGTTGAAAAAAATAGCTTTTGGAGAAGAACTTCTAAAAAATGCTATGAATGTTTAGACTTTTACTTAAAAATAAAAAGACAGAAATAGAATATAAGTGTGGAGTTTCGGCTAAGTTGGAACTGACAACTTCAAACCACTGGTTCTAATTTGTTCAAAACCAAGAACCAGAATTGAACCTGGACCAGCCGGTTCCAGTTTGGAACAAATAAAAAATTATTTTAAGGAATTGGCAGTTTAGAAATGCCCTTTCTGGTTTCGGACCGGTTCCAGTTCCATGAAAGGTAGAACCAAGACTGAACCAGGTGGTCTCCTATTCCAGGCTCAGTTTGAGTTGGTTCCTGGTCCCGTTCCATTCTGGTTGGAACCATTGGGTCGGTCTGGAACCAGTCATGTCTACCTAAATCTCACGTCCCTTTCGCGTTCTTCTGGAAAAATTCCATCTTTGTCACCATGCTTAGAATTATTCAGCCTGCCAGAAGAGCTGCAATTTGCAACTCTACACCAGGGCTGCCCTTGTGCAAGTCCAATGCATGAGTGCTACACTTGAAGCTGGCGCTGGACCCGGACCCATAGGTAGGTCGATTTGTGAACCAAAACCAAGACTAAACCTTTTCAAACTGTCGGCCAGTGGATTTGATCCAAATTGGCCTTAAAATAGAAAAGCTAGCACATTGTATGAAGAAAGGCAACAACTCATCTGCCTAGGGTGTTGGCTCACAAGTTAAAGGTCATGTGTTCAATAATCGGGGCATGCATCTGCTTCGGCATCCCCATTGTACCCCATCCGAAAAAGAAAAGAAAAGAAAAAACATAAGGTTATAATAAACATCAATGTGGCTATTAAGGTTCTGCATAATGTGGATCATGTTCGAGTTTGCGCGGCGATCTTTTGGGTTCAGTGGGGTGGCTGAAGCCACACATGCATGCCCAGGGTATCAAACTCATGATCTTCTAATTGAGTCGACCCTGTAGCGTATGAGTGACAAATTTTGATAATGAAGACCTAACAAAGTGCCCATTATTTAACTAAAAAATTTCATTTGTGATAAAACAAAGATGACACTTTAAATTACCTTAAATGCCTCAATACAATTCTTTTAGGATATTGTTTAGGTAAAATTTAATAAATTGTTAGGTGACAATATACATGACTGGTTTGGAACCGATCAGGCGGTTCCAACCAGAATTAAAACCAGATATAGAACCGGGAGCCACTTGATCTGGTTCCAGTTCCACCTTCTATAGAACGGGAACGAGGTCAGAACTGGGTAGAGGACACGAATATGTAAAAGTATAATTTATATATATATTGTTATGTATACTTCATAATATCTCATGAAACTAAAAGATATGAAGTACTTTTGCTAACATAAAACTAAAAATATTTAAAATAAAGAGTGGAGAGTGAAATAAAAAAGAAGTACGGGTGTCAAGTTTCAGAATGTTCCATGCTAGTGCTTAGCCAGATGGAAGCGTTTGTGTGGCGTAGTGTGCGCACCGATAAATAGGAATTTGGAAAGTCATTTAGTTGCATTTTAATTTACTGTATCTACCAGAATGAGATTTGTCCGGGATTTATCCTTTCTTTACTGTACTCAGATCCAAAATTTGAAATAAAGGGGACCCGGTCCAACGACTATTTATGACATTTATGACATGGTAGTCAAATCAACTATGCCCTTTATAAGAAAATTCAACCGTAGAAAGGTCCGACATTTTATTTGGGCCCTATGTCATTTAAAAGACTACCATAATGAGGTAGGTAGTTGGTACAAGATGTAAATGTATGAGTTTATTTGGATCTCTGATCCAAATTAAGCAAAAAGATTGAATATTAAATTAAGATCCAAAGCTCATATTTCAAATGATTATGGTTGAATTTGCCACCACTTGGATATCAAATTAGGAAAGCAGTAACCTCTCCTTGCTCTCAAATCCTCAATTCATTGAAACAACTTGAATTTTTTGATTTGGATTATGAACTATACTACATCAGATCCAGTTCGTTTAGGATTCAATTTTAGTACCCAACATTGGGATTTGGATAAGAGGTCAACCATGATCGGCTTGGTAACTTGGATCTCCGTTAATGCGGGTTTTGGGGATGCCCTCGCTCAAAATAGTTCATGGTTTAAACCGTAAGCTTTTTCCTCAACGCCTTTTTCACTTGTTAAAGTTATGGGCTATTTCATCATCTCCCTGCTTAAGAAGTAACACTGAAAATCAAGAAGCTGAACAATAGTTTATTCAACTTTTCAATATTGAACGCTTCTTTTGTTTTCAATGGCAAGGATGGGTTAGCTAGACCTATATCAGATGTGCATGCCTCCGGTATTGAATTCATGACCTTCAACCTGAAGGTTCTCTTGCATTAGCCCCCTAGCCAGAGAGCCGCGAGGAGAAAAGTTGGTTAGCAGGGTGAGACGTGGCTCCTTGTGCTACTCTTTTAGCTCTCTAGGTCCCTTTCTTATGTAATGGGGAGGCCAAGGCCAGATGCACGCCCGGGTATCAAACTCATGACTTTCAACCTGTGAGGCAACACCCTAGCCAGGTACCAATTGCTCATAATGTCACAAGAAATGCCAATTTGCTTGCATTTTTAAAATGAGAAATGGTGTAATTAATACAAAAATAAAAGTAATTATGAGGAATAAAAATAGTTTTTTAAGAATGAAAGTCAGAATAAGTACTTAAAATATGTTTCTAGATTTAATTTAAAAAAAGAAAAGAAAAGATAAATAACATTTAAAACGTGGACCCTATATCTCATGCTTTTCTCGCATTTATCTTTTAAAATTTTTCCTTTGTGTCACCATGCATAGAATTAATTATTCATGACTGAGAGAGGGGGTGCGTATATCCGGTAGGGCTGCCTAACCCTAGCCTGACTATTACCATGTTTATTTGTGACTTCAAAGAGGAAAGGCTTTTAAATAAGAGATGAAGATGAAAGGGTGTCAAAGTCTTTCTTAGGCGCTAATGCTTGGTCGGTTCAAGTGGTTCAACACTTGTTCTCCTTATGCAACGTCTCGAGTTCGAATCTTGTGAATGGAGAATACCAATGCCAGAAGAGTTTTACCCCCATAATGGGCCGACCTAGCTCAAACCGGATTAGATGGGGTCCTTGTGAGATTCGTGATAACCATGGTTTAGGCTGAAAAAATCCTTTTAATATTGTTAAAACCTCTCTTTATTTTCCCTTAATGAAGAGTCTCATTGACCGTGAGGGAAGAGGGAGGCAGTCGCCATCTTGCATTAGGTTTCTAATGCGTATGCATAATCAGGTTCGTGTTCAAGCTCAGCTGACAAACTTCAACACTGATGCCACCAATCTAATCAGGTTGTATTTTATATGTAGATAATGCAATGAAATTCAGATTGTTCAATGGAACTTGGATTTGGATTCAGTTCAGATCAAATTGTCAACACTGAATCTGACGTGGTTGTTAATTGGATCTTCATTTTGGTTATCAAGCCCAACCAAGAAGTGGTACCTGGCTTCTGAGTGTCATACCCTAAACTCATACTATTGTTTGGGTTGTCCTACCTCTGAATTGAAAACAAAATGACACGATCCAAAAAATCTGTTTCGATGTAACGCGAAAAAGGGTCTGGTGAAACTCATGGTGAGCTGTTACTGACACGACACAAACATTAACACGGAATTACCACTGCTAACGAGTTTGTATATGAACCATAAATGAAGAACAGAGTGCTAAAGGATGATATACCCTATACTAGCTCTTGGGATAGGACGTGAATGCCGTATTGGGAAGCCAATAAACTTCAATCAGAAGGAGAAGCTACTGCTAGGTTTGAACCCAGCCCACCTGCACCGAGCCCATTAAGCCCAAAGATTGGTAATAAAAGAATGGATCCATTTAGTTATCCAGGTTAGACTCAAAGGATTCAACTGAGTGTGTATATGGGTGTCTGTGTAAAATATATATTACACGTGTAGAAACACACACACACACACATATATATATATATATATTAGAGAGAGAGAGAACCTGGTATATACAAACAAATTTCAATCATCCAATTTGGGTTGATAGAAAATTTAAATTTGAATTCAAAAAGTAAAAAGCAAATATGTTAAAAAGGTAAACATATACTTTGCTTTTTGAATTAAAACATGTAGCGAAAACCTTTTTCCTCATATATGCTAGCATATTTAGGTGTTAGCATATCTGAAAGATGGTTGAAATTTTCAAAAAGTGTGTATATAGATATATTTAACCTACAAAAAATATATATGTACCTTTTGTTTTTTAATTAAACTTTTAACCCTTCATCATCTAAAAACATATACTAATCTTTCTCTCTTACTCTATATAGAGAGAGAAAGTGGGAGATGCAAGACTCTGGTTCATGTACTCTTCTTAATAATATGGATCATCCATCTCTTTATTGGATTGTGTATATTTAAAAAAAAGAAAAAGTAGTCTTTTCAAAGAATGAAAAATACAACACCTTTTATTTTCTTTCATTGAATATATATTGTCCGACCTAAGAGATGAATAAAAAGTAAAAGTAGTCTTTTCAAAGAATGAAAAATACACCTTTTATTTTCTTTCGTTGAATATGTATTGTCGGACCAAAGAGATGAATAATCACTAAGATGGTAAAAAAGAGTCAAACATGAATAAGGGTCTAGCAACATTTGGTTAGAGAAATTTCGCACCGCAAATCAACAATGTTCTAATGTAAAAGCATTTCATAAAACAGTACCTTCTTTTCTGAGCACCGTTCTTTCTGCAGCAGGAAGCAAAACAAACCCACTTCTGGCGTTAGAATCCCAAACTACAGATCTTCTCACATGGATCTGGACAGGTCCAACCCAATAAAATCTCTAGTCTGAACTGTGCTCCACATTAACATTGTATCTCAGACCCAGATAAGAATCTGGCAAGGAATCCGGATTTGCTAAAGGTTAAGATTAAGATTGGAAAACGTAATTAAAAATAGAAAACAATCAGATTGTTCTCTCAGTGTTGAAAAAAATAGCTTTTGGAGAAGAACTTCTCAAAAATGCTATGAATGTTTAGACTTTTACTTAAAAATAAAAAGACAGAAATAGAATATAAGTGTGGAGTTTCGGCTAAGTTGGAACTGACAACTTCAAACCACTGGTTCTAATTTGTTCAAAACCAAGAACCAGAATTGAACCTGGACCAGCCGGTTCCAGTTTGGAACAAATAAAAAATTATTTTAAGGAATTGGCAGTTTAGAAATGCCCTTTCTGGTTTCGGACCGGTTCCAGTTCCATGAAAGGTAGAACCAAGACTGAACCAGGTGGTCTCCTATTCCAGGCTCAGTTTGAGTTGGTTCCTGGTCCCGTTCCATTCTGGTTGGAACCATTGGGTCGGTCTGGAACCAGTCATGTCTACCTAAATCTCACGTCCCTTTCGCGTTCTTCTGGAAAAATTCCATCTTTGTCACCATGCTTAGAATTATTCAGCCTGCCAGAAGAGCTGCAATTTGCAACTCTACACCAGGGCTGCCCTTGTGCAAGTCCAATGCATGAGTGCTACACTTGAAGCTGGCGCTGGACCCGGACCCATAGGTAGGTCGATTTGTGAACCAAAACCAAGACTAAACCTTTTCAAACTGTCGGCCAGTGGATTTGATCCAAATTGGCCTTAAAATAGAAAAGCTAGCACATTGTATGAAGAAAGGCAACAACTCATCTGCCTAGGGTGTTGGCTCACAAGTTAAAGGTCATGTGTTCAATAATCGGGGCATGCATCTGCTTCGGCATCCCCATTGTACCCCATCCGAAAAAGAAAAGAAAAGAAAAAACATAAGGTTATAATAAACATCAATGTGGCTATTAAGGTTCTGCATAATGTGGATCATGTTCGAGTTTGCGCGGCGATCTTTTGGGTTCAGTGGGGTGGCTGAAGCCACACATGCATGCCCAGGGTATCAAACTCATGATCTTCTAATTGAGTCGACCCTGTAGCGTATGAGTGACAAATTTTGATAATGAAGACCTAACAAAGTGCCCATTATTTAACTAAAAAATTTCATTTGTGATAAAACAAAGATGACACTTTAAATTACCTTAAATGCCTCAATACAATTCTTTTAGGATATTGTTTAGGTAAAATTTAATAAATTGTTAGGTGACAATATACATGACTGGTTTGGAACCGATCAGGCGGTTCCAACCAGAATTAAAACCAGATATAGAACCGGGAGCCACTTGATCTGGTTCCAGTTCCACCTTCTATAGAACGGGAACGAGGTCAGAACTGGGTAGAGGACACGAATATGTAAAAGTATAATTTATATATATATTGTTATGTATACTTCATAATATCTCATGAAACTAAAAGATATGAAGTACTTTTGCTAACATAAAACTAAAAATATTTAAAATAAAGAGTGGAGAGTGAAATAAAAAAGAAGTACGGGTGTCAAGTTTCAGAATGTTCCATGCTAGTGCTTAGCCAGATGGAAGCGTTTGTGTGGCGTAGTGTGCGCACCGATAAATAGGAATTTGGAAAGTCATTTAGTTGCATTTTAATTTACTGTATCTACCAGAATGAGATTTGTCCGGGATTTATCCTTTCTTTACTGTACTCAGATCCAAAATTTGAAATAAAGGGGACCCGGTCCAACGACTATTTATGACATTTATGACATGGTAGTCAAATCAACTATGCCCTTTATAAGAAAATTCAACCGTAGAAAGGTCCGACATTTTATTTGGGCCCTATGTCATTTAAAAGACTACCATAATGAGGTAGGTAGTTGGTACAAGATGTAAATGTATGAGTTTATTTGGATCTCTGATCCAAATTAAGCAAAAAGATTGAATATTAAATTAAGATCCAAAGCTCATATTTCAAATGATTATGGTTGAATTTGCCACCACTTGGATATCAAATTAGGAAAGCAGTAACCTCTCCTTGCTCTCAAATCCTCAATTCATTGAAACAACTTGAATTTTTTGATTTGGATTATGAACTATACTACATCAGATCCAGTTCGTTTAGGATTCAATTTTAGTACCCAACATTGGGATTTGGATAAGAGGTCAACCATGATCGGCTTGTTCCAGAACTTGTGCCCCTAGTATAAATGCATGTTTGTTCTTGGTAAAATGGGGTGGGCAGAGCCAGATGCGCACCCCAGGGATCGATCTCGTAACCTTCAACTCGTCAACCCCCTCGCCAGGTGAGCGAGCTATTGCTCTTTTGCTAGTATAAATGCAAATAGATCAAACACTTTGGATCAGATCCTTGTCTGTTCAAACCATAACTAACGTAGAATGGATCGTGGAGCCGAAGATCCAAGCTAAATTTGGTTTAGGGTTAAAACATGTTTGTAATGGGATGGCCGTATTGGCCACATGTCGACCGAAAATTTGTTTAGAAGAAGACAATTGCATGCTCATCCAAATGTGGATTTAACAAAAATTAGATCCAAAGTATGGGAATTCGTCTCAAAGATTATGTTATTCAACTTGGATATCAAACCAAAATATGAATACCAGTCGGATTTGGATCCTACATAAGTTTTAACCCGGACTATTTCCTATGGCTGTACTTTCTCCCAGAGAACTTAGGGCAGGGAAGCAGCTGGGTCCCAGCCGCGTATGTAGAGAAGCCTACTTGTACGGCCTCCCCGGCTGGCGGTGATCATCCTCCTGCGCCACCGACGATATATATATATATATATATATATATATATATAGATAGATAGATAGATATATAGAGAGAGAGGGGCAGAACGGGAAATTGTGTCGGCGGTGGCTACGGAAGCCGGAGAAATCTGTTAAAAGCGTTAATCGCTATAACGGATTCGCGAATCCCCGTAAGAGCGTGAGCCAGACGAGCCGAAACGTCCCATTCGGCTCGAATCGGCCCTCTCATGGGGAAGTTGACGGAAATCACGGGCACAAATCTTCAAATGACCAAAAAAACGCTTCATTGATGAGATTTGAGCCGGATATTTTATTGGAACCGGATTTTCTTAATCTATAACTGAATTTGGATCCAATATCACAACCTAATGGACAGATAATCCGAACCAAGGAGGTAGCCACAGAAAAAGCACGCTAGGTTGGGTATGGAGAAGGGAACTATGAATATACAGTGTTTATATTTCTTTAATTATCTAACTCTAAATGTCAGTTGCTTATCAGAAAAAAACAGTAACGTCAAAACCAATTGAACCGGATCCAGTACTCCATGCATCCAAAATGAGTCTAACCCATTGCTGACCTTGGGGGAGGTGCCTCACCCAAAATTCGAAAAATGCTAAAAAAGTATGATATAAACAATCACAAATTTTCAAATTTCACCCGAAATTCAAGAAAATGCAAAAAGAGAATGATCTAAACAGTCTCAAATTTCAAAGATCACCCCAAATTCAAGAAAATATAAACACTACAATGTAATATTGTTTCCTTTGGTACAATGGGAAGCATAAGCCAGGTGCACGCCTGGAGTATCGAACCCGTGACCTTCCACATGTCCCTTGCCAGGTGAGCTGCTGCTCCTTGTGCCTCAATGTCATAATTTTGACCAGCCAAAACCATGTATCATTCTAAGTATGGTAGTGTCATTTTGGTCTATCTTGGCCCATACCTTCTTTATTCGACCCGAAAAGAGCAACTTCTTCTGTCTCTGTATAGAGTTTCATTTGATCGTATAATAATGTTGGGAATTGAGCTTTAAGAGATTTATTTAAATCGAATTATGTTGCCTACAGTTACGTTTTTTACATGATGGTCGTATAATGCGTGTCAAAAGTAGGTCTAGCTTAACGCCACCTAATTCTTTTCCTGTTACACAAATTTATACGGACTTATTCTTGTTGTCGGTGTTGGGTTCTCGTGTCATGCTTTATATCGGCTGCTACGTGTAAAGGTCTCTGTTTTTCTTCTTTTTAACGGCTTGAAGGGGGCTCCTTCTTGTAATTCGGAGAATCCATTGGCACGTCCATGGAAAGCTTGCACAGAGCTGGGTTCTAGCCGTAACTGAGCCATTCAGCCACCGCAACAACTCTCAAATGAAAACTTCCAAGCAAATCTCAACTCCCAATTCTTCAAAATACAGTAACGCCTCATCTTTACCGTTGGCAAAGGTATTAATTCACACCAAACTCGCATTTTGAGAGAGAGAGAGAGAGAGAGAGAGAGCAGTCTCTGAAGAAAACAGAAACCCATTTGGAGTGGACTGCTAATTGAAGAAGAGGCCAACGGAAAGAAAAGATGGCACCAAGAGTGAGGGTCTGCAGTACTGCAAATTCTATACGCCTCCCTTCTCTCTCGTCCACTACCACCTTCTTCTTGTTCTTCCTCTTCATTATCACCACCACCTTCTTTTCCTCATCCGTTCTCGCGAGGAATCTAGTTTACGACTACCGGGATGCTCTTTCGAAAAGCCTCCTCTATTTCGAGTCGCAGAGATCCGGCCGCCTTCCGCACAACCAGCGAGTCACATGGCGACACCATTCTGGCCTCACCGATGGACTTGAGCAAGGAGTATGTATCACTTCCTTTCTTTCTTGCCCTTCTCTTCTTCCTTCTTTTCTGGTTCTGGTAAACATTTTTTATTGGGTATCGATGGCTTTCGGCCGAATGCAGGTGGATCTTGTAGGTGGTTATTACGATGCCGGCGATCATGTCAAATTCGGTTTACCGATGGCTTTCACGGTGACAATGTTGTCGTGGAGCGTCATCGAGTACGGCGATTTGATGGAGGAAATGGGAGAGATGGCACATGCTCTGGAGGCAATTAAATGGGGCACCGATTACTTTCTCAAAGCGCACACAGAGCCCAATGTTCTTTGGGCCGAGGTAAAAATTATCATTCCCTATTTTCCGAAGTTAAGAGCACGCTTAGATGAGTATTATAACATAATGATGATGTATGACATCGTTTACAGGTCGGAGATGGGGGCACAGATCATTACTGTTGGCAAAGGCCGGAAGACATGACTACCTCCAGACAAGCCTACAAGATTGACGCAGAGAGCCCGGGCTCGGATCTCGCCGGTGAAACTGCAGCAGCAATGGCTGCTGCATCGATGGTGTTTAAGAAATTCAACCCGCACTACTCTCACCTCTTGCTGCACCATGCCCAAGAGGTAGACTCCCACTCGAAACCTTGCCCAATTCCAGTCCAAATTTGAATCCTTCTGAACTTGTTGAAACAATGTCTATTTGCTGCATAGCTATTCACCTTTGCAGACAAGTACAGAGGGAAGTATGATGAAAGCATTTCAATTGTGAAGAATTACTACGCCTCTGTTAGTGGGTACAAAGATGAACTGCTATGGGCTGCCCTGTGGCTGCATCGAGCAACCAGCAACGACGACTACCTCAACTATGCCATAAACAACGCAGATTTTTTTGGCGGCATCGGCTGGGAAATGACTGAGTTTAGCTGGGACGTCAAATACGCCGGAGTACAGATACTTGCTGCAAAGGTATGGGTTTTCTTCATTCTTTGTGCTACCATTTGAATCCTGCAAATGGGATTGCATGAACTAACTTAGGTCTAGCCTCGCTGATTAATCTTCTTCTGTCTAAGCCAATTGATGGTTCAGTTGTTTTGATAACAAAATACAGCGTTGGCGGTTTGATTAACCTTCAGAAATAGAAGAAAGTTAATTTGATTCAAGAAACTGTTGTATATATTTGCTTCATAGAGAGGAGAGTGATGCCCAACTCTTAGATGACTTGTCTACCACATAGAATTCTTTGTTTTTGTTTTGAATTTTGTCTCTTCCCAAGTCAGCTGAAGTCGTTCCTACTCTTGCAGGGTAGGTAGATCATTGGTGATTTTTGACCTGATTCCATTCCTTCTCAACCAAAATATGGAGCCTTGGATGTTGTACCCTAAACCAATCAAACAATTGATGGAACTTGAACCTACTCATTCTTGGTTTATGAATTGTTCTCGCGAGGAAAAGTATGCAAAGCAACTATTGTTTGTTTAATGATAATGGCGTTTTATCGACTGATTTGGACAGGGTTATCATTAAGGAGTATATAAGGTGTATAGGTTTCATATATATTACACACAGAGGGAGCATGTGTATTGTGTGCGTGTGTGTGGCACATGAGCAATCAATTAGTTAACATTAATTAATTAATTACAATGTGTGTGTGTATTGTGTGCGTGTGTGCGCTTGCGTTCATGTGTGCCACACATGAGCAATCAATTTTTTACATATATGTATAATTTAGTACTATATATCACATGTCATAGGATATTGATGTTCTACTTTATTAGTTAACATTAATTAATTACAATGTAGCTTTTTCTTTATTAAAATAAATTTATAATCTACACACATGAACGCAAGCGCACACACACATATATATATGCACACCTACCATGATCGGATCTACTTTATGATTTCAACGGTTTGAGATGATAAAACAAAAAGTATTAATATAATAATATATTAAATACAATGTATAAAAGTATATTTACATTTTTAATTAAAATTTTCACCTTTATCATGTCAATCAAACAGACAAAGTAGATTTGAATGGGTGTCCGATGGACTAAACTCTATCTTTATATATATATAGTGATTGGATTTTGTCTATCACTACCGTTGTTCATTTATGTTCAATCATTATTTTTTTTAGAACATCAATATAATAATATTGTCATTCATCTTTTTCGGAAAACCCTTAAATTGATTAAGTTACATTTATGCTATCGAAAAATAATAGGCAAGCATGAGTAAGCATATCAGAGATGGACATGATTCGGTTTATATATATTTGTGTCCCTGCCCCACAATTTTCTAACTTGTTTCCCACACCCTACCTTAGTGAGAAAGGTTTTACATCCCTAAGTACAGTCAAATATATAATATTTTGAGCGTGTTATTTAATTCTTGTGTTATGCTAATGATTTTGAATGCAGATCAATAAAATTCCAAGTTCTAAAAATGTTAATCTTTGATTGTAGGTGCTGATGGAGGGAAAACACAATGAGCAGTATGTGAAGACCCTCAAACTCTACCAGTCTAAAGCACAGCACTACTTGTGCTCTTGCCTACAAAGGAACAATGATAGCAATGTTCAACTCACTCCTTCAGGACTCCTTTTCATCAGACCCTGGAACAACATGCAATATGTATCAAGTGCAGCATTTCTCCTCACCATATACTCTGACTACTTAAGCCAGTTCAATGGGACTCTTCTTTGTCAAGGCCAACGAGTCGAGCCACATGAACTCGAGGACTTCGCCAAGGGTCAAGTCGACTACATCTTGGGCTCAAATCCAATGAGCATGAGCTATTTGGTAGGTTTCGGCCCAACTTACCCTAAGTATGTGCACCATAGGGGTGCATCAGTTGTTTCGTATGGGGATAACCCCGGGTTCATTGGGTGCACCCAGGGGTATGACAATTGGTACAGTCGCCGAGACCCGAACCAGAATATCTTAGTCGGTGCACTCGTTGGTGGACCGGATTCAACTGACTCATTCAATGATGCCCGCGGGAACTACATGCAGACCGAGGCCTGCACCTACAACACTGCACCTTTGGTGGGAGTCTTTGCCAAGTTGTATAGTCATATGGACCATAGATTGCTGCCTTATAAGAGCCAACAAATTGCCTCTTATTAGGACCAGTATTCCCTTTACCAATACAACAATATGTTTTTGATATTGCTTGTAGCTTATATTGTAAAGGAGAAAGTATATATATAGTCCTTTATTCCTCTCAGATAAAGGTATACAAAGTATTGTTTCTATGTGGGTTTCAATAAATATAACAAGCAAAAAAATGTAATCCTTTTACCCTCTTTTCCTCTCATTTTTCATGGAACATTTTATTTTCTAGAAGGCAATTAAGTCAAAAATTTACTCTTTGTACATTTTTCTTAGAGTGGAAAGATTCAATTATTTAATTACATTATACCAACCTAATGAGTTTAGTTAACATTATTATACAAACAACAACTAAGCCTTCCCATACTAGACAGGGTTAGCTACATGGATTCTTTGTTTCCAGATAGCCCTATCATGTGCCATGTTAGCAGTTAACTTACAATAAGCTATATCATTCTTTATTGTTTCTTTCCAACACTTTTGTGGTCGTCCTCTACCTCTTTTAATACTTTCAAAATCTAGTTTTTCATATCTTCTTATAGGTTCTTCTTTTGATCTTCTTTATATATGTCCAAACCAACTTAAACGATGTTCTCTTATTTTATCCTTTATTGGTATCACACATAATTTATTTCTAATAACCTCATTATACATACAGTCTCTTCTTGTATGACCACTCATCCATATCAATATCTTCATTTCTGTCACAAACATATGTTATACATGTAGATGATTAACTGTCCAACACTCATAATCATAAAACATTGCAGGTCTAATTGTTGCTCTATAATATTTACCTTTTAATTTTAATGGTATCTTCTTATCACAAAGAATACTTTATGCTCTTCTCTATTTTAACCAACCAACATTAATTCTATGCGTAACAACTCCACCAATTCTTCCATCACTCTGAAAAATTGACCCTAGGTATTTAAAACTTTCCTTTTGGGGGATGCAATGTGTGCCAATTTAATTTCTATGTCCTCTGAAGTAACCAAATGATCAAACTTACATTCCATATATTCTGTCTTTGTTATACTAAGTCGGAAGCCTTTACTTTCTAATGTTTCTCTCTATAGTTCTAATTTTCTATTAACTTTTTCCTTAGACTCCTTCACTAACACAATGCCATATGCAAATAACATACACCAAGGTATTTCATCTTGAATATGTTTTGTTAACTCATCAATCACCATTCACCTTTTGAGACATCTTATGAAACATTTTAAAGCAAAAAAGAAAGACCTTCACATGATATTTATTGGTCTAGAAAAAGCTTACGATAGGGTACCGAGGGAGGTTCTTTAGAGAATCTTGAGAAAAAGCGGTATCCCATTTACATATATATAAACCTTGTAAGAGACATGTATGATGGTGCAAAAACATGTGTGAAGACTCATGAAGGAATGACAGACTTCTTTGAAGTTGATATTGGGTTATATCAAGGATCAACTTTAAGTTTCTACACATAAATCCAAGTTGGTTCTCTGTTATACTCTATACTTGTCTTAACCTACGTTCGATAATTCTTTTCCATAATTTTATAGTATGGTACATTAACTTGATACCCAGATAATTCACACAATTTTGAATGTCTCTTTTTTTCTTATATATATATGAGTATAAGTGTATTCACTCTCTATTCTTTGGGGATCTTTTGATTTCTTCATATTTCATTAAATAGTCTTGTGACCCAAGTGATTCTTGTTTCTCCTAGGATTTTCCAAACTTCTATAGGAATATTGTCTAGTCCTACCGATTTACCACCCTGTATATGTTTAAGAGCCTCTTTGACTTCATTCTTTTGAATATGTCGATAGAAATTATAGTTTATATACTTTTCTGATTTGGCTAACTCTCTTAAGCTAATACTAACATCTTTATTTTCATTAAAAAACTTATAAAAATAGTTTTTGCATCTATTTCTTATATCATCATTTGCCACTAGAAATTTTTATCCTCGTCTTTGATACATCTAATAGAATTAAGATCTTTAGTTTTCTTATCTCTAGCAACAACTATCATAAAAATATCTCTTTCATCCTCTTTTGAGTTGAGTTTTTTTATATAAATCCTCTCAAATTTTAGCTTTTGCTTCACTGACAGCTTTTTTCGCTTCTTTTTTTGCTTTCTTATAAGCCTCTAAAGTTTCACTAGTTTTCTTACCATAATGTAATTTGTAACATGCCCTCTTCACCTTGATTTTATTTTGCACTACTTCACTCCACCAAGCTTCTTTTTGTGTCGGTACGCATCCCTTAGATTCACTTAACACATCTTTCGCCAGTTTCCAAATATGTATAGCCATATTATTTCACATGTCACAAGGTGTACCAACATAATTCCAAGCATATACTCGAAGGACTTTTTGCTTAAATATATCTTCTTTCTCACTTTTGAGGTTCTACCATTTAGTTTGAATAGCTTGATGCACTCTTTTCTTCTTTATTCATTTTTTTTATTTGTAAATCCGTAACTAAAAGTCGATGTTGGGTGGTTAAGCTTTCTCCTAGAATTACCTTGCAATCTTTACAATACGCTCTATCTTTTTTTCTATAAATAAAGTAATCAATTTGTGTTTGTGATAAGACACTCTTATAAGTAATTAAATGTTCATCTCGTTTTTTCAAGATTGTATTGACTATAAAGAGATCAAATGCCATAGTAAAATTTAAAATCTCTCTACCTTCCTCATTTATATCCCCAAAACCAAAGTTTTCATGAATACCTTGATATCCTAATGCCTCTTTACCGACATGTTTATTTAAGTCTCTTCCTAAACAAATCAACTCCCTTTGTAGAATTCTTTGAATCATCTTATCTAACTCTTTCCAAAAAACCGTCTTTATACTATCTTCTAGTCCTACTTGGAGTGCGTAAGCATAAACTATATTCAAAACCTCTGCTCCTAACACTAATTTCAACGTCATGATTCAGTCATCATATATTTGTATGTCTACTATACTATCCTTTAAATCTTTATTTATGATAATACCAACTCCATTTCAAGCCTTTTCCTTACCTGAGTACCATAATTTAAAACCTGTATCCTCAATCTCCATTGTTTTTTCTCCAACCCACTTTATCTCTTGTAAACATAGAATATGAATCTTTCTCTGAATCATAGTATCTACCACCTCCATTATCTTACCGAACAATGTTTCAATATTCCAAGAACCAATACGAATCTTATTATCTAGGACTAGCTTCCATACCCCCCACATCCATTTATATTAAAAATATGGAGACCCTCTTTGTAATTTATTCACTACATTTGGGCGGCAATATAGCGGGACTAACTTCTTGACCCACATCCATCCATGATGTGGGAACCCTCTTTGCAATTGATTCACTACATTCGGGTGAAAATGTAGTAGTTCTTGCTTACTTTTCACTGCATTCGGGATCTATAGCACGTCACTAGGTGGGACACCCCAAAACAATGCTCATAATTTGTGTAATACATGGTATAAAAATCCGATAAAGTTTTACACTGGCTGTCGAAAGCCTAATGCAACCCTCTTTTTTTATCCAACCTTGGGATCGGCCATGCAAGGGTGATCTCTTACATGAGTAGAGTGTTGGTTAACATTATTATGAGGGAAAAAAATGTTATGTACATGATAACTAAACAAACTTATATGAGGTGAGACAAGTCGAACCTGTAGTATGCAAGCTCATAAAACTTAATGAGTCAGCTCATGTTTTTGTAGTCTAGATCATGACCCTAATGTGAATGAGCTCATCACAAGCTGAACCAAGCCCAAGGACAAGCACTCGGTTCATTTAACAGGTTAGACACTATGAAATCTACCATATGAATCTTCTGCTCCCACCATTTAAAAGCCATAAATGTTGGACCCACTTGAAAATTAATAATAGCAGGGTTCCATATCTTTTGCATGATGAATTTTAAATGTATGCCATTTTTTACTATCAATAGTTCATGTAAATAGGAGAGCATTAAACACAATGTAGGAGTATGTCATAATAATAATAATAATAACAACAACAACAAATAAGTTCATAGTTACCGCATGCACACTCCAAATTATTAAGGACACACTCTCTTTCCTATAGGCCCTTGTTTACCCGGCACACATTCTTATGATATGGAGATTAATCGGAGCCTCCTTACCACAGTCTCTCTCTCTCTCTCTCTCTCTCTCTCTCTCTCTCTCTCGTAGTTAGAACGGACTACTAAAGCCCATCACCCCTTTCTCTCTCACTTGTTATTGGTATCCACCCGTCATCGTCCCTCTCTTTCCCTCCTATCTTTCCCCACTCTCTCCACCCTTTTGTACCGTCAGAGGTTGTCACCACCACTTCCTCCTCTCCTCTTAGTCTCTCCCTCTTTTTTGCTCTAGAAAAATAAAACAGAAAAATGAGGCAAAATACCTTTGGTGTATCTCTTTTGTACGATGCATCTCCTATACAAGGAGATGTGTGTCCTTTATGCAGAAGACGTGTACCTCATGCGTCTCCTTTATATAGGAAACATTCACGTGACGTGCTTCCTTGAGTATGAGTGATGGATAGAAAAAAGTGTAGTTTGCATAATAAAGTTAATATGGAGATTTTCAACAATGAGGTGTGCCTTTAGTAAGGCCCAATAAGTTTTCTATGGATGAAAACATTCAAGTGGACCGCATTGGCAATGATACTAGATAAAAATGATATTGACCCAATAACTCACCTGGTTGGAGGGTCGACTCACATGTTGAAGGCTATAAGCTCGATACATGGGGTGTGCATCCGGCTTTAACCTCACCATTGAATCAAAAAATAAATATAATCCAATCCCAAGCATGATGGAATGTACAGTTAGCACAAATGTGACTAAAATCCATCTTAAATCAAACTAAGATCGGGAATACTGTGATATGTGTGTGTATTGCATTTTGCGTATTGACTATTACCTTTGGATTGCAATTTTTTGAAATTTTCTTGGAAAATATAAACGTAAAAAAAGAGAAAGGTAAAAAGTGTTTGATCAGACCCTGTTTTAGTGGGCAAAACTGCACCGAATTTACATTGATTTACGGCGTAAAGATGGGCCATTTGAGTTTAGAAGGGCCTTCTTTCCTGGCGTTATTTTATGTGTCAGGCCAAATGGGGACAAAGAGTTCCCGTTGCTTTTTGTTGCTGATATCTTGTCAAATTCTTCGATGCACCTCCTCATCTTTTGTAAATTAGCAACAGTGTCTAGAGGGACCCTCTCTCACATGGTGGGCCGCACTTTTGAGATGGACCTCCAGGGCCCAGGACTGACGGTAATTCGGGTGGGGATTACTTGACTTAGATCCAGACCCAGAAATTTAGGGTGCCGCTCCTCTTTTGTTCTTTTGTGAATTTAAATCTTGGTTGTCACATCTCCTCTTTTGTGAATTTAAATCTTGGTTTAGTCAACAAGATAGTATGATTCCTCTTTTTCCTGTGCACCGAGGCTCATGTTTGATTACAAGTCTGTAGTCCGATAAGCCAATGGGGAGACAACTAGTATTGGTGGTCATGGGAGGTTCACGCTTTGGAGAGTTTGACGTAGGCGGTGCTTGGGAGGCTTCAACACTGGTAATCAAACACCCCCTAAGGGAACCACCTTAGGCCCTGAATTTTATCTCATTGTAATAGCAAATTTTATACAAACAACAACTAAGCCTTTTCCCATACTAGACGGGGTCGGCTACATGGATTCTTTGTTTCCACATATCCCTATCGTGTGCCATGTTAGCAGTTAACTCCCAATAAACTAGATCATTCTTTATTGTTTCTTTCCAACACTTTTGTGGTCGTCCTCTACCTCTTTTAATACTTTCCAAATTTAGTTTTTCTAACCTTCTTACAGGTTCTTCTTTTGATCTTCTTTCTATATGTCCAAACCATCTTAAACGATGTTCTCTCATTTTATCCTCTATTGGTGCCACTCCTAATTTGTTTCTAATAACCTCATTATGTATACGGTCTTTTCTTGTATGGCTACTCATCCATCTCAACATCTTCATTTCTGTCACAGACATCTTTTGTACATGTTGATGATTAACTGCCCAACACTCAAAACCATAAAACATGGCAGGCCTAATTGCTGCTCTATAATATTTACCTTTTAATTTTAATGGTATATTCTTATCACAAAGAATACCTGGTGCTCCTCTCCATTTTAACCAACCAGCATTAATTCTATGTGTAACATCTCCATCAATTCTTCCATCACTTTGAAAAATTGACCCTAGGTATTTAAAACTTTCCTTTTGGGGAATGCAATGTGTGCCAATTTTAATTTCTATGTCCTCTGAAGTAGCCAAATGATCAAACTTACATTCCATATATTTTGTCTTTGTTCTACTAAGTCGGAAGCCTTTGTTTTCTAATGTTTCTCTCCATAGTTCTAATTTTCTATTAACTTTTTCCTTAGACTCCTCCACTAATACAATGTCATCTGCAAATAACATACACCAAGGTACTTTATCTTGAATATGTTTTGTTAACTCATCCATCACCATTATAAATAAGTATGGACTTAAAGTTGATCCTTGATGTAACCCAATATTAACTTCAAAGAAGTCTGTCGTTCCTTCATGAGTCCTCACACATGTTTTTGCACCATCATACATGTCTCTTATAAGGTTAATATATACAATGGGATACCTCTTTTTTCCAAAGTTCTCCAAAGAACCTCCCTCGGTACCCTATCATAAGCTTTTTCTAGATCAATAAATATCATGTGAAGGTCTTTCTTTTTTGCTCTAAAATGTTCCATAAGACGTCTCAGAAGGTGAATCGCTTCAATAGTAGATCTACCTGGCATAAATCCAAATTGGTTCTCTGTTGTACTTGATACTTGTCTTAACCTACGTTCGATAATTCTTTCCCATAATTTCATAGTATGACTCATTAACTTGATACCTCGATAATTCACACAATTTTGAATGTCTCCCTTGTTCTTATATACGGGTATAAGTGTACTTGCTCTCCATTCCTCGGGCATCTTTTGGTTTTTCCATATTTCATTAAATAGTCTTGTGAGCCAAGTGATTCCTATTTCTCCTAGTATTTTCCAAACTTCTATAGGAATATTATCTGGTCCTACCGATTTACCACTCTTCATATGTTTAAGAGCCTCTTTGACTTCCTTCTTTTGAATACGTCGGTAGAAATTGTGGTTTATATACTTTTCTGACTTGGCTAAATCTCCTAAACTAATACTAACATCTTTATTTTCATTAAAAAGATTATAAAATAGTTTTTCCATCTATTTCTTATATCATCATTTGCCACTAGAATTTTTTCATCCTCGTCTTTTATGCATCTAACAAAATTTAGATCTTTAGTTTTCTTATCTCTAGCCCTAGCTATCCTAAAAATATCTCTTTCACCCTCTTTTGAGTTGAGTTTTTTATATAAGTCCTCCCAAATCTTAGCTTTTGCTTCACTAACGGCCTTATTTGCTTCCTTCTTTGCTTTCTTATAAGCTTCTAAAGTTTCACTAGTTTTCTTAGCGTAATGTAATTTGTAACATGCCCTCTTTGCCTTGATTTTATTTTGTACTATTTCACTCTACCACCAAGCTTCTTTTTGTGCCGGTACACCTCCCTTAGATACCCCTAACACATCTTTCGCCACTTTCCTAATATGTATAGCCATATTGTTCCACATATCAGAGGGTGTACCAACATAATTCCAAACATCTCCTTGAAGGACTTTCTGTTTAAATATACCTTCTTTCTCGCTTTTGAGGTTCCACCATTTAGTCCGAATAGCTCGATGCACTCTTTTCTTCTTTGTCCATTTTTTTATTTGTAAATCCATAACTAAAAGTCGATGTTGGGTGGTTAAGCTTTCTCCTGGAATTACCTTACAATCTTTACAACACGCTCTATCTTTTTTTCTACAAATAAAGTAATCAATTTGTGTGTGTGATAAGCCACTCTTATAAGTAATTAAATGTTCATCTCGTTTTTTGAAGATTGTATTGACTATAAAGAGATCAAATGACATAGTAAAATTTAAAATCTCCCTACCTTCCTCGTTTATATCCCCATAACCAAAGTTTCCATGAATCCCTTGATATCCTAATGCCTCTTTACCGACATGTCCATTTAAATCTCCTCCTAAACAAATCATCTCCCTTTGTGGAATCTTTTGAAACACCTTATCTAACTCTTCCCAAAAAACTGTCTTTATACTATCTTCTTCTAGTCCTACTTGGGGTGCGTAAGCACAAACTATATTCAAAACCTCTGCTCCTAACACTAATTTCAATGTCATGATTCGGTCACCATATCGTTGTATGTCTACTACACTCTCCTTTAAATCTTTATTTATGATAATACCAACTCCGTTTCGGGCCTTTTCTTTACCTGAGTACCATAATTTAAAACCTGTATCCTCTATCTCCTTTGCTTTTTCTCCAACCCATTTTGTCTCTTGTAAACATAGAATATGAATCTTTCTCCGAATCATAGTATCTACCACCTCCATTAGCTTACCCGATAATGTTCCGATATTCCAAGAACCAATACGAATCTTATTATCTAGGACTAGCTTCCTTACCCCCCGCATCCGTCCATAATCAAAATACGGAGACCCTCTCTGAAAATTTTTCACTACATTCGGGCGGCAATGTAGTGGGACTAACTTCTTTACCCACACCCGTCCATGATGTGGAAACCCTCTCTGCAATTGATTCACTACATTCGGGCGAAAATGTAGTGGCCCTTGCTTACTTCTTACTGCATTCAGGCTCTGCAGCACGTCGCTAGGCGGGGACGCCCCAAAGCAATGCTCATAACTTTTGTAATCCATGTTGTAGAAATCCGACGAAGTTTTACACTGGCTGTCGGAAGCCTAACACAACCCTCCTCCTTTATCCGGGCTTGGGACCGGCAATGCAAGGGTGATCCCTTACATGGGCGGAGTTTAATAGCAAATTTTATACGTCCGAAAATTTGTATACACTTGTTAGGCCACATATGTAATACACAATTTTGTAGGCTTCAACTTGCACACGGAACTAGAGCCATCAATGGACCGGTCTAGGGTCCAAATTATCACCCTAAGTTTAGCCCACTCGGTTTCGTAACTAAGCTTAGCTGACGATGCACTAAGAAGGACTAAATCCATGGGTGCATGATCACAGTTATCCTTCAGCGAATCGCGTAAGCCATTCAACTAAATCCACTAGGATTTAGTCTATTTAGATCAATGCTTGACGGTTTCGATTTGGATTAGAATATTACAATCATTCTAAGTCATAGAACTGAACCCTTTCTCAATCTGCAAACCGAAGATGATCCCTCATCAGAGAGCTGGACCTCATGGTTCCAAGATCTGAATCTTAAGCATCCTCGAAAGTAGACCTGGCTGGTGCTGGGTAAATGGGGACTGGCGGTTCCAAATCACCTATTCCTATTTGGATTCAGTTTCGTTTGGAAAAACCATTCAATGAAGGTGGGATTTTGGAGTGGAACCAAAACATGGTTTGAAACTGTCGATTCTTGTTCCAGTTCGGTGCCTTGATAAGGGAAACTGTGCAGTTCCAGATTCAGCCAGCCCTTTAGATACAGGATCGATCGCCAGGTCCTATCCAAACCGGTAACCTCTACTCAACAGTACTGCGATGTTGTAATGAAAGGAATAGCTGATGGGATTGTACAAGAAAGTGAGCTGGTTGATATTGCTAACTGAGAAATTAGGTGCTTGATGATTTATTTAGCTAGGGTGGTAATTTTATGTTTCTGTTCGTGTTCGTGTAGTCAAGCTTTATGTCGAGCATGACCTGATATTTATTCATGTCGTTTTCAGTGGACACGAATGGGGTTTAGTATCAAGTCTGAAATTACCAACGATTCTGCTTTTCTAGGTCGTATTCTTATCTTTGTAGTGTTACTTCGGATTATCAGAATCACGGTCTCTTGGTGTGTTTGTGTCGTTTGTTTGTTTTTAGATCTGAAATTGCCAACCCTCTGACAGTCCTTTAATGTGGAGAGACTTCTATATGTCCAAGTGGTCACCTAAAACTCAAAGAGCATGTAGGTGAACCACAAATTAATGAATGAGAGGGTCGATTCCGTACATTTATGTGTCACCCTCCAAATTTAGGTTCGGGTCATAATGGGCCAGGCCACCAGGCCCCAGATCTCTTCTTATGGAAGACAGCCGATGGAGAAGTTAAATGTTTTATGCCTACAGCAGATTATTTATGCATGTTTACTCCAGTTAGAAACTGATTTTTGTATAACAAATTCTTTGCACAGATACACACACATACTACATATATATGTATGTATGTATATGTAATCATCCATTAATTTACTTAACAAGGAAAACTAGACTCCCACTAACTTGTTAACAAGGATTAAGCATCCAATAAAAAAGTGCCCCGATTCCAAATATTGGCAGAAGGCTATAGATGTCAAAGATATGTTGTAAGAGGTGCATGAATTTTAAGAGGAATATGTACATAAATAAGCTTCAACCATGTGAATGCATGCACTCAGTTATTAGCCTCTCTCTCTCTCTCTCTCTCTCTCTCTCTCTCTCTCTCCTGCTTTGATTGCCATGGTTGATCTCCTTGCACAACTCGACAGTAATCCTGGACTGCGTGGTTGAGG
Source organism: Brasenia schreberi (assembly GCA_036023115.1). NCBI lineage: Eukaryota > Viridiplantae > Streptophyta > Magnoliopsida > Nymphaeales > Cabombaceae > Brasenia > Brasenia schreberi. Next base: position 11,038,642 of record JAYKKT010000071.1, on the reverse strand, counting down.
GTTCAAGCCTCAAAATGGTATGCAGTGGCCAGTGCAACTAATCCAGGGCACTGCCAGGGCGTTATGCGGGATCGGCTACACGGGTTATCGGTCACCATTGAGCTTGATCATGTAGCATACTAGCATTTAACTTCAATAAAGCAAGATCCTTTTTTTGTCTTCATTTCAACACTTAACAGGGCTTCCTCTCTCTTTGAAAGTACTCACCGTCCATTTTCTCACGCATTCAAACTACAACTTTGTGTTGCCGCGTCTCTAGATGACCAAACTACCGTTCTGTCTCATTTTATCTTGTATGGATGTCACACAGACGGTCTCATTAAGCTCTAACAATGGGTGCAACTGTTTTACAAGCATTAAGTTCATAAATAAATAAAAAGCATTTAAAGCATAGGCAATGAATCTAACACAAAGATAGGGCTCATAAACAAGAACGGATCAACTAGTCTGTATTGCTCCATTAACTTGAAAGTATTGTTTGTGTTCATCTCGTTTGCTCATTCAAATCAAATGAAGAAAAGCAAGGGGGAGCTGTGAGTTAGGCAAGATGAATGAAAACTTGCTCGTTGAAGTTAAAAGCCTGGCCCTTTAATATGTTTTTCTTCAAAAAATCAAACTTCACTTGTTTGTATCTGCAACATATTCGGGTGGATTTTCATAAAATTGAAACACTTGACAATTCCACTACATAATAAGCCTCCCATTTTGTTGTGTCAAATGGTATCCAATACATATTTACATAGATATTATATGCAATCATCTAAGCAAGACTATTCGAGCTGAACCACCTTCATCTTGTGCAGCGAAACGAGCCATGTGTGTGTTCTTGATATGCTAGGGCATGATGCTCCTGGCTAAAACTTGTGTGCCTTTGTATAGATAGATAGATAGATAGATATAATCTTATAGACAATTATAAATATATATAGACGTGTGTGTGTGTGTGTGCAAGTTTTGTTTGTCGTGTGTCCTCATTAATGCATTTACACAGATAAATTTATTAGGATGGATTGTACATCCAGTAATTTCTTCCCAAAGAGATTATTTCAACTTTCATCAAATTTTGATGCATTGGGATCCTTGAAGTTTAAAACTCGCAAGATAATTGTTTATACAGTGAAATTGGGTGATCTAGACCATCCCTTGATCCTCAGGCAAACGTTATATACATGGAAATTGGGCAGCATAGAAAAACAAGAAAAAGTAGAGAATTACTGATCTTTGGATGAAGCATTTGCCTTCAGAGACAATTCTATTTCCTCAAGAGACCGACCTTTAGTTTCAACTATAAAAACTTTTGCAAAAAAAGCCGCTGCCACAGAAACAGCACCAAAACTGGCATACACGGGGCCAATTCCAAGCTTCTCCACCAAATCTAAGAAGAAAAGACCAACAATAAAATTGCAGACCTGAAAAAACACATGATTCTATCAGCCAGGGCAAATTCATATACACGGAAATGAAACAGTCTTTAGTAAAAGTTTCCAAATGGTTTTCACATGTGGAGATGATCTCTACTCCAATAAGATAAAGGAATGAGAAGTTTAATTCCAGTCATAGAACCGCACACAGCAGCAAATCTAAAATAGCAGAAATCGAAAAGGTGCAAGTAAGAGACCCTTCAGGCTGAATATCTAGGGTCTATACCTTTCTGTGTTTATATATTATATGGTGCTTGATGATAGTCTAAGAATTGTTTAATATAAATGGTGGAAACAGTCAAAGGGAAAAAAAATGAACAAACACAAATGATACAATATGTCAATTCCTAATTGGGACTGGAGCTACGACTCCCTTGTGTCAAGTAAACAGCAAAAGGTATATGGACAACAGATTGATTGTGGAACATGGATCCAAACAGCCTAGGACACGGAGTAACTTAGCAAGTTCTTTTAAGAGGGTGTTGAGCAATCGAAGCAATACTGGAGGGCATTATTGGACACATTACATATGTAGTTTCTAGGAATGCTCCATGATTTTCTCTCACTATTATTTATTTTCGTGTACTCCCAATGAGAGGTGTGCAAATGGGGGTAATGTCAACAATGTGGAAAATGTGGTGGTTTCATTTGCATTAAGTTTCAAACTGCATTTAAATAGCAAGATTCTGATATTTACACAGGGAATTGACAATTCGGTATTGTTGATTCCAAAGAAAAACATCACTATGTAGCCACTATCCAGTAGAAAGACCAAGTATACGGCAAGGGAGAAGTACGTCTAGAATTGCTAGAAAAGAATCGACACAGTTTCAAAATCGATAATTTCAAAAGTGATTGTATAGAAGTAAGAGACCACCACAGTCATATTGAACCCATTTCAGCAAAATAAAAAAATTAAGTGGATTGAAGTTGATAATTTATTTTGCAAATGTTGATAACAGCAATGAACATTGTTCATATATGACATCAATCAAGTCCATAATTTATTTACAAGATTTTAACAAAAATTAAAGCATTGAGGTAAAAAAGCAAGCTAGCCGTGGTTCTTACCAATAAATATCCTGATAGCAGATGTTATAGAACTTTTTCAAGGGATTCACATCTTAACAATGATGTGCATATGCATTTTATTTGTTATCTAAGTATTTAATGTTATATATGTGTATACTAAAGTATTATTGCTGCAGGTGGGGAGTTCGACTCCCAGGGGGTGCATGTGTGTGTGGTTTTAGGCACATCAATCAGCCTAAATACGCTTTCTCCAGGCCTCTTTCTTTTAGTGATCCCTTTTGTTTACATTCTTGCACACAAAATGAAAAAGGCAGCACCGGCTGACGTAGGTCAGGAAGGAATAAACACATAATGGTGAATGGATTTGATTGAACGTATCTAGGAACTGTTAAGTTGTAATAGGTTAACTGAGCCAGTAGGGCCCAGCTGATCCTCTTAAGAGGACCATTGCGACTCGGCCTCAAGGGTCATGTTAAAATAACACCAATATCTTGTTAATTCATCCACAAAATCAAACACAAGTGATTCCGAAAGATTCTCAACAAGCCAAATCATCAAACAAACCACCAAACACTAGCTGTATAAGTCAAACCGAATAACAACAAATAACAAGCAACTAAATGTACATTAAAAACTCTAAGTTTATTAATATCATGTTCTCTATTTATAGAGGCTTTTTACAAGGTCAATAGAGAAGAGGGCTGCTGTTGAGAGTCAACGGCTAGTTGGTGTTGCTGTTGGGGAAGGGGGGACTAGCCCTTGAGGCCCCGTCCCAACGGTCCCCCTAAGAGGACCTTGGCTTCTATTTAGTTGACCAGAACCTCAAGTCCAAGTACCTTAACCTATCCTTTTAGCTGTACCTAATCGAGCACCTACCCATTAGCAACCCGATACCTTGATTCATACCTATGCCCACCCGTGCCGTACTCTTCTAGCACGTATTCAAAGCATACAAACCGTCCTCACCACGAGAAAAATTGGAACAACCGATAGCACTTAGATAGTTGATCCTTGTTCACCAGAGTGAGGAGACTTATCAATGTGAACTCCAACCGGTCTCACAAGTTCATTGGACTAGATTTCATCATATTAGAGATATTGCACCGTAAGCTTTATTCTTCCACTAAAATCAAAATTCACGCATACAAAATCTTAACATTAAAACTGCAAGTTTGTTCCCACATAGTTGATTGTAGCTATGACTGACTTGTGTGTCTGATATAAGTCCAAAATTGAGACTCTGTGAACAGTATGGAATGTCATTCGAATATCTTCATGTTCAAAGTGGATCGTCTCCTCATCCTGAACGGAGTGAATATCATTTAGAGTGGAATGACCGTGCAGGAACTCTCGCCGGAACTTCCTCATACTCAATAACCTGATATCAGGCACTATTTCACCCTTCCGCAGCCGTCAGTCTCTCTCTCTCTCTCTCTCTCTCTCTCTCAAGCCCTAAGTAAAATGTTTTAGTTGATATGACAGAAGGATCAATAAAATATTAATCAAAATTTTGTGCCATGTTGAAGAATGTCGCTGTGAATGACAAAATTGGAAACCGACCTAACATGGAGATGCGCCCGAAACACATACCGAGTTCCCTTGGGGAGCGGTTTTGACGCACGTGCTCACCAATAAAATTGGATCGAGCACACTTAAAGATCCGTTGTATTCTCTCCTCTCCTTCATATTGAATGCTTTTCTCACTCAATTTTGAGCGCTCTGGTGCGCATATTGTGTGTGGTGCCCGTTCCCCTTGACAGGAACTGTGTGAGAGAGCGAGAGAGAGCAGAATGACGGTAGTGATGGACATTCGTTCCTTGGGGAATCCCGTGGGAACCTATCCACTCTTTTCGCCACAGCCATCGAGCCATGGTTTTAGGATTCCATCCAGACGGACCAGAATCCGATCAAAAGGTGGAGATCCTATTCCTTTTTCTCTTGGTGATTGCTTTCCTTCGATTTCTATCGAAAATTTCCTCATCGCCATGTGGGTGTCTCAAATTTGATGGTATCTCATCGTAAGATCTTGCTTCTAAAAAATGGTTTTCTTTTATTCTGATGATTTGCTAGGTGCCTTTGCACCAGATGTATAGAGGGAGAGACAGAGAGAGAAGGTTATTATTGGATGGGGTTTTCTAGATATGAAAATTGTCCACAAATGTAGGATAATTCTTGAGCTTGTGCCTACCGTCCACATTCTAGTTTGCCAAACTTATCCCCGTTTCCTGTATAAGTCGGTTCCGAAGCGCCCACTTGTACAAGAACGGGTAAAATGAAACTTTGACGTTCTGGTTTCACGGATTGTTGGCATTGAGTGTTTGTGATGATTGGGAGTGTCATACTCTTTTTGGTCTTTTTCATAATTCTCTCCTGTTGTTGATTGAGAGATTCTCGGCACAAGCTGAAGACTGGATTTTCTACTAACTAATCCCTTCATTCAATCTGATAACGTCGTTAGTCTGAACATATTAATAGGAAACAATGACGCATTTCTCTAAATGATAGTATCTGAATTTGTAAGGTACGATTTCTTACACTACAGCTTCTATTTAAAATGCTTTACAGATACGCTTAATGAATTCTACTAGCTTTGTCCAATATTCTTATTTCTACTACAGATACGCCGCATGTTTAATCCAAAGGTAGTTAAGCTATGTTCTTTTATAGAATGATTTCCTGATACTGTCAATAATCGTTATCTTTCATCTTCACAAAACATTTCCTTCATGATCTGAAGATCTCGGCTCCTTGGAGAAATCTCATGATTTACTTCCTGCATATGTTAATCTGCCAGTAGTAGGGCTTATAAGTGATACCACTTTTATGTTACCCTTGAGAACGCTGTTGTTCACATTCAGATTATTGATTCGGTTGTTACTGTCCTTCATATGTTTTCTGCTGTGATGAAAACAGCACCTTAAGTGCTTTTCTAATGACTGCCACAGTCCACTTCTTATATCGACAATCAATCAATCAGCAAAGTGATTACCAATGACCACAAATGAGAGAAAAATAACAACACCCAAATACTTGATTGAATAGCTTGAGCAGAATCACACAAATCAGCCACACAGGCTTGAAATTTACATAGCATCAAATGGTGCTTAAATAGAGAAAAGCAGCTAGGAGGGGCAGCAACAACAAGGCTCCTCTTCAAGTACATTTTGGCAGTCTATTTCCATGTGCTTACACATGGTGTAGCATACACACGGGTCAAGAAGTTGTATAAGCTAAGTCAACTCTGTGATAGTGGTGGTCATAGCTCTCGATTCAGCTTTAATGTAAGAGAAAGATACCTTATGTTTTTTTTTTTTTTTGTATATCCATGAGATGATAGTTCTCAAGGAAGACACACTAACCTATTATAGAGTAATGTTATCACCACTGCAGTCATCATTAGTGTAGGCAATCAAGGAATTACATTAAGTGAAGATAAGGAAGGTAAGAAAACTTCCTTTTCAGTAGTATTTCTGACATAGCATGATAACACTCATGCATTGTGGTAGGTGCATGCTCGAATTTACTTGTGAACAATATGAGTGATGTAAGGATGGGTGATAGTTATATAAGTAAGAGCTCCAATCATTTGTTGATACGAAGTAGGATCTCAAGTCACTCTTCATCTACAAGTTTAATTTTATGATTGATCACCTCTAATGTTTTTATTGTCTTGTCATGCGCAAACTTAATTTGAGATATAAATATACCTTTATCATTTCGTGTTACTTCAATATCGAGAAAGTAGTGTAGTAGACCAAAATCTTTTATTTCAAGCTCCTTACCAAGCTCCGTATTAATTCATTGAATGCCTATATTATCATCTACTGTGATAATCATATCATCGACATATAACAAAAGAATCACAATACTTGGAGTAGTTTTTCTTATAAAAATAGTATATCCAACTCCTCGGTTATATTAGATTCTCTACCATACCTTCTTAGGGAGGATTTTACAGTTTTTGGAGTTCACCTAGTGCAATATATCTTTGAAATGGGGTAACAATGCCGCTTAAATGAAAAGATTCATCATTACGATGAACTTTATTCTCTTCTTGATCTATATTTTCATTATCACTAAGAATATCAATCAATAAGGAATATATGGAATCATTAGTTGAATTGGAGGTATTTTTTTCAAAAAAAAACTCTTTTTCCAAAAATTGAACATAAACACATAAAGGTTATCATTTTTTGGATAATAACACCTATACCCCTTTTTGCTTATACCATATTTCATGAAAACATACTTAATGGCATAAAGAGAGAATTTAGCTTTCCTATTAGTAAAAACAAAACACTTCATCCAGAAACTTTTAAGTGGGATTAGTTAGGAGTAATTTTAAACAATTTTTAAATAGGTGAAACATTTTGCAAAATAAAAGATGACATCCTATTTATTAGGTAACCAGATGTCCTCATAGCTTTTGCCCATAGATTTTTAGGAACTCCACTAGACACTAATAAAGTTTTAGTGATTTCAGTTATGTGCCAATGTTTCCATTTGGTAATAAGATTTTGTTGGGGGTTTTAGTACAAATTATTTGATGAAGAATATTATTATTTGTAAGATAGTTTTCAAATTCTTTTGAGATATTCTTCTCTAGAACCAAACCTAAAAGCCTTAATATTAGAATCAAATTTATTCTTAATACTATTGCGAAAAATATCAAAATTCTTAAATACATTTGATTTTGTCTTCAACACATATACTCCCATATACCTAGTAAAATTATCAATAAAGATTACAAAATAAGAGACTCCTCCTTTTGATATGATAGGTGTGGGACTGCAAACATCATATTATAATAATTCAAAAGGTTTACTTATAATAGATATTCTTTTAGCAAATGAAAAATATTTCATTTTACCAAAAGCACAATCTTTATAAAAGAAATCTTCAACTTTTTTTATTTCAGTCAAAGGGCATTCTTATATTTTTTATTTATTTAAATGACGAAGTCATGTATCTCGTTTCACAAGGGTATATCATTTGACAAAACATTATAATATCCAAAATTTTGAATATATAAGTAGTCCATTACATAAAGGCCTTCTTCTCTATAGTAACATCCAATCACTTTTTTGAAAGGTGGTTCTGTAAAATATAACCTTTAGATGAGAAGGTAGTCACACACCTATTATAAAAAATTTGAGATACGTAAAATACATTCTAATTTAGTTTTGGAACCAAACTAATTTTTAAAATTAAAAAATCCTTATTTTGAAGATTCTCCATTTTATCAACTTTCAATTTTATTCCGTTAGAGGTAAAAATGAGTGAATCAAAAGTTTTCTTTGTGCATGTGTTTAAAAGTTTGTCTTTAAACGTCATGTGAAATGAGGCTCTGGAGTTAAGTAACCATGATTTTATACCTTTTGTTCTACCATAAGTTCACAAAGTTGCTTCATCTTGTCTTGAAGTTGATGAATAATGAAATTTTGGTCTACTTTAATTTTGGGTGCTTTTTTATGATATGTCCTCTATTTATAATAAAAACAAGTTACCTTCCTTTTTGTGTTACTAGATCCTTATTTGTTTGAAGTATGGGGGTGATATAGTCTTATTTTAGCCCTAGTATGGATGCAGCTAGTACAAAATCCTTTTGCAGTCTAGTGTCTCTCAATATTTTTTCTATCATAAGAAGATCTTTGAGAACCTCTTCTTTTGCTGAAAACAACTTCCAATGAATTAGAGTGAACTATACTCCTTTAAATTCATTCTCTTAGGCTTTTGAGAAGTTGATAGATAAAGTCCTAATATTGTTCGCATTGCCTTGTGTCAAGATAATGCATAAAAACTTTCCTTCATAGGCATTAAGGTGATTCCAAACATTTGAAAACTCAGTGTAAAATTCATTTACTCTATTATCTCCTTGCTAGAGTGATAAAAGTTTATCTCAAAGGGTCATCCTATATGTCACATTACTTTGAACATGAACCTTTTTCATATAATCTCATGCATCTTTAACAATTATAAAGTCTAACGACGCATGACATACATGATCACTCACATTGTTCATTAGGGCCCAACAGGCTCCTGACACGGGCCTCTTGGATTGGCCCTCAGGGGCCCGTCAACACCCAACAACTATACTACTAGTCGTTGGGAGCAGTTGCTCCACTTCTCTCTCTCTTCTCACTTGAAATAACCTCTATAAATAGAGGATGTTGTGAAATGAATAATTAAAGTTTTTTGTGCTCACTTAACATGTTGTAAAATGTAAATTATTGTTATTAATCGGAGGATAATATCTTCTTTAAGGCTTACTTTTGTCTCACAATGCTTTATAGAGACAAGAAAGTAGTTGCAAACTGAGTCACAACAGTATGAATAAGCTTTGCACCATCTGTATATCTCCTCATCATACATAATACAAAGACAGGGTTGGAGATAAATTTTGTGATATCTTGGCAACACTTAGTTGTTGTTTTATCTTATCCTCAAGGATGAAATCTAAACAATGGGTTGTACATGGTTGTAGATGCAAACATTTTACTCTAAGCCTATGTACAAACTTAAAATAAACTTCTCAAATCTACTTCTTTTGTGCGCGAGTGTGTCAGCTAGTTTCCAAAACTAGCAAAGTTTGTAAAATCTGACTTTGTGGGGATTGTAACTAAGCAAGAGCTTTTCACCTTAGGCCTTCTTGAACTGATGCTCAAGGGTTAGCCTAGGCGCTTTGAGGATTTATTTGTGCAGGTGTAATTTCAAATCCACTTTAAGAAAAACCCAAGAAATTTGATCAAATTCATGCACTACGTGTGTGGAAGACAAATTTTGCTAAGTTCTCAAAAATAGAAATTGGTTATGTTTTCAAACCTTGTTTTTTTTATTTTTTTTCAATAACTTCCGGATCTCCAAAAATGAAGAAAAATTTACAGTAAATAGACACAACTGTGATTATTCAAAATTAAATCTAGAAAGTGTCTCTGCTTAGACATTCAGAATTGTTCAGTCATAGAAATACAGAGACTCAAAGAAAGGTTTGTATCTCGATGCAGAGAGCTCCGATTTTTGTGAACTTTATCTTACTAGAAAGTTATAGAAGTTAGTTTTCCAATGAACTAAGTTTTACTAAAATTGGACTATTACATGCAGAGTTATGGGATGATTACCCAAGCTCTATTGCAGAAAATGCATTTTTGACAGAGTTGATTTTGGGTTTTCCCGATCTTACATACTTTTAACTAAGTGGTTGCACGACTCTAAAATTCTTTAAAATTTTATCCTATGTAGGCTTATGTGTGTAGATGAAGTTTTCCAAATTTCAGGTTAATCGGAGGATAAATGAGAAAATGAAATTAAAACATCAGGCGTATGCAGATATGCTAAAAAAGTTTTCTGTGTTTACAACATATGTGATATAATTCATCTAAAATTAAATGGCATAATCACCGCAAACTTAAAGTAAATTGCTGAAGAAAAATGAATGTAAAGATATGTATTAGCTTAAGCATAGAGGGGGTTAGGAGTTATAGGAGTTTTATAAAACAAGTAGAGTACGTAAGTATAAAACGAAATTTGCAGCATATCTACTTGCTATTACAACATGGGGGGAGACGAAGTTTCATTATTACAACCCCTTTCTTTAATTTAATATTAAGAGGAGAGTCAAGATTTACAAGGAAAGAGAAATACTTACTTAACAGCCTCCAAGAACAACCGGATAAAAGAAGAATCATCCCCTTCTCTTGGAGCAACCTTGTCTTCTTCCTCTCTTTTCTCTCTTCTCTCTTTTTCTCTTTATCTCTCTCTAATTGCAGCAACTCCTACCTGTTTTAGACTCTCCCTCTCTCTTCACTCCAGCCTTGGGAAGCCTCTCTCTATGTGCAAGAAACATCCCCCCTTGGCCTATATTTATAGACCAAGGGGGGCTCTTGCTAGACCCTTTCATAGGGCGGATTGGAGATGGGCCTTCTTGGCCCATTGCTTTGATCCAATCCAAAGTCATCATATGGACCCTTGTGGTCCCTCTTAATCATGTGTTGGACCAACCCCATGTGGGTTGGTCTTTCGCTCGAGCTAAGTGCACCTAGGCATGGCCGGTTGGGCCTAGGTGCCTCCAAATGCTAAGCTTAACTTCAACACGACGTTAGCTTGAATTCCCTTGTGGCTCGTCCCATCCTCTTCTTGGAGCAGCCTAAGGCTTCCTAGGGTGTAGCTAAGTCATGGCAAGGTGTGGCCCCAATGTAGGCTAGGTGGGTGTGGGTTAACATGGTCGTTCAAAGCAATTCAGTCTAATCAATGTAGTTTGACCAAAGATATAACCCATGGGTCGTAGTTAGCCAAGGCAAATTAGGTCTAGGCTTGGTCAATCAACGTAGGTTCAATCAACTAGGTTCGGTTGGTGAGGCTTTTCACTTGGATTAGTCTTTCACATTGCCTTTTATGGAGTCATGCCTTATTTCTTAAGATCTTTCCTTGGTCCATATGCATTGAAGTTCTGCTTGATGCTTGCTTTAATTGTAGCTGTGATCCTTGTTGATTCTTCGGAGAGACAATTCGGCTTTATCCCTGTTTGACTTGGCTTTTCCTTACCTTTAATTTGAAAATATTTAATTTCAAAATCTCTATTTTAAGGATTTTGTGAAATTCCTAATTTAAAGTAAGGGTTTAAAACAAGCTATTTTTCGAAATTGAGAGTATGCTTTTACAAAATTTATTTAGGGTGTTTACAATTATATCAAATAAAAAATCCTATTAGTATATGCTAACTCATTTTCAACTGCTTTATAGTTAGCTATATTATTTATAATTAATTTGACTATATTCTCTAGCTCAACCTCGGATATCACCTTATCAAACTCTTATTTTAGGATCTCTACAGTATGTCTCTCATCTCACATGTTTAGAAAAGTTAAAAATATAAGTCATTTAGGACAATAGATAAGAAAGTTTAAGAAAGTCATTCATCACCTATCTGTCCATCAGTCTACCATGATAATGCATCTTGTCTCCTTTCATGACTCTCTCAAAGTCGAACAATATTCTTGCACTTTAAGGATAGTCTTATCTAATAACTTTTTTTCAACTTTTAATAAGAGGGCATCATGTATCCTGCACCAACATTAGTAATTACATCTATTATTGCTTGAAAATAAAAATGGTTTGCTGTATTAAATGAAATACATGCATCATAAAATCATTTCCCATTACAATGTTTACATGCTCATGTAGTTGTTCTGAAGTCACAACAACATGAATTTCAGGTTGAGTACCATGTGTAGTGCTAGGAGGAAAAAATGATTGTATGCAACAGAAAGCTCTTTCTCTACTCCTTTCTCGTCTAACACTTCAACTTTCAAAATCTTCAACAACCTTATTTTCCTTAGTTAATGATCGAGACTACTACTACCAACTTCTGTTCTACCATCAAAAGAAATATTATCACCCAATCTAATAACATCATCATCATCTTTCTCAAACATTTCTAAATCATTCTTCTATTGTGTCCACTCATATATGCTCTCAATCGTTTATAGACATTATCATTTAATGGCTTCTCGCAATTTTTTAACTTTATCCATGTAAGAAGTCACTTCTTTCCTAGTCCTTATTAGGTGATGTTTCAATCGTTAAATTTTACCACTAGTCATCTTCTCACAAAACAAATATTTGATCTTCAATTTGCTTTTTTGAACTAATGTACCCTATTATCATGTCGGATCATCAAACTGAGATTGGGAGTCCCTAACACCCATTCCTATTACCTCAATTGCACATTTCAATTCAATCAAAAACTTGAAAATAAAAGCATCTCATAAATCTCCAATCATCATGTAACAATGAAATAGAGTGTCCATGCTGAATCTTCAAAATGAGATTGGGAGTCTCTAACACCCCTTCTTGTTATCTTAAATACAAACTTCAATTCAATCAAAAACTTGAAAATAAAAGCATCTCATAAATCCCCAATCATCATATAACACTCAAATAGTGTCTCCCACTTAACGAATGCAATAAAAATCATATTCACACACTTCATATTTTGCCATTCAAAAAAATGTAAATAACATAAAAAAACAACAAATACAAAGAAAAATATTCTAAAAAATACCAAAAATATAATACAATCCTTGTTGAGAGGCTTATACGAATACCATAGAGTACTTTTTTGGAAGCCTTAAAAACCAAGAAGAGAGAGCCATCGGAGGGAGCGTTAAGGAACGTTGGAGAGTCGTGAACAAATGCTAGGTACCTTAAAAAATGTGAGTATCGATCTATACATGTCGTATCGTGCAATACAGTGCAATACAAATAACATATTGCACGATACATAGAATAATATGATATTAATGGTTGTATCGTATCGTGGTACGTACGATACAGTGCAATACAAATAATATTGGAATATACATGTAGTCCAATGTGCAGGGGTTTATTCATCATATCCCAACTTGCATAGTAATAAGCATGGAGTCTTTTAGTTGATATAGGGAAAGAAAGAGGAACAAAGTGCACTCAAACATACCGCGAGTTCTTTACAATAAGAAAATATCAATAACATATTATGCGCTGGTGTAAATATGCATTCACGCGTGTAGGAACATCAAAACATGAGTAGATGATTATTTGGACAATAATTCCTCATTGGTATTGTGATGGGTCGTCAATGACGAACCCCAATGATGAATTATAGTCTTGCCCAGAGAACTCTTTATAGCCTTCCCACCACGTGAGGAATAGATTGTTAGGTGTCGTGAAAACCATGCGGGAAAGCTCACGGTTGTGGATCAGCTCGATGACGTAGTGCTCAAAATCTTTCAAGTCCTTCCTCAGCTCATCCTGGTTTGCGTCCGGTTTCTTCAACTCTTCTAGCTTTATCCTTGCTTCCTCGACTTTAGCCCAGAAGCAGGAGTCCTCAGTCAGGCTTGGGGCCTTGTCCTTTATCTTCGGCCTATCTGCCTCTCTCTGCCACGCCTCCAGCACTTTATAGTGCTGAGATCTTTTTTTGTTTATGTAGTCCCTGTTCTCGGGCTCTTTATAGTATTCGGCTATGTCAAGTGGCTCAGCGATGCGCCGGTAATTAGTGCCAGAGAAAAGCCACCGGTCGCGCATCGGCACATCTGGCGTCTGGGGTTCGCTCTCCGACTTCTCTACCATCTCCTTCCAGTAGTTCGCGAGGATGTTCTTGAATTTAATGACATCAATATCCTTCTCTGTTCTACTGCTTTTGAAGCGTTCATAATACATCGTGTTTTTTTTCTCACACCACTTCATATACCACTCCAGCATAACCATATGCTTCTTGACTTCATTGAGCCTCTTGGATGGGTTAGGGGCACTCTTTTTCCTATCGAACTCAACCTTCTCCCTCTCTTCCATGGCTCCAAGCAAATCACGATGTTGCTGTATGCAGAATATGCCATTTTATAAAGCAACGAAGTTACTTATTATGAAGTCAAGCTAATCAAATGGATCCACAATTCGTCGTCAGTAAACACAAGAGATATCTTCTTGACCTTACACTTTTATCATTCTCAGCCAGTTTTTTAGTATAGCATGACAAAATCTGCTGTGGAGATTACCAAGAAAATGTAATATTCTGGTAATGCAAAAGATCGCCAGCTAAGATTAAAATTATTCAAATGTTTTCCCATTAAAGCATAACCTTTCCTTACTTTTAGATATCTTTTACTTTATGAAAACATTTTAGAGAAAAATTGGCAGCAAGGGCGGGCAATCGCTTTATAACCTTTAAAAACACACTAATATTGTAGATTCTCTAAGTTTCCAATTCTTGCAATACTTTTTCTGAAAATATATTACTGCTGATCTAATTGAGTAGACTACGCATGAATCTCTCTCCCTCCCTCTCTCTCTCTCTCTATATATATATATATAATATTTGTGTTTATGCATGAATCTAAACAACAAGAAAGGTTCAATTACCGGATGAGTGCTTCCCACACCGACTGCTTCCAGTTGCATAGCTAAACCCAGTTGTAGGATCGAACTATTTGTTGGTTGATTGTTGCTTCTAAACTTCATCTTCTGCTTGAGTTGTTGCAGTATGGCACCATAATCTTTGAGGGTCTCCTGGTTTGGGTCGAGTCCTCCCATATTTCCGCTAGTGAGCTCCAGCACCCTACGAACCGACTGTGGATCACTGATACATGTGCAACCTGATTCCGAGCAGAGAAAGTAGGTACCGAAAGGCCCCAACTGTGTCCTTGCAAGCCGTCGAGGAATGCAGTCGCTGGTATCGACAATATGCCAGAATTGAGCCTTCCATTGGTCAATCTTGTTGATGGCTTTTTGGAGCCCCATGTCTCCAATTAAAGGGGATCCATAAGTGATGCATATAGGAAGTGCAGCAGATAACCTGTTCTTTAGCAACCACAGTGTGAACAAGGCAGCAAGAGAGCCTCCAAGTGACTGACCCACGAGTATGAGTTGGGGTTGGTTTTTGGATGTTAATTTCGTAAGCTGCTCAAGGAGGAAAATCCAGCATTAGTAATAATCATAAATCGGTTGGAATTGGTTGCGGAATAAGATTATTAAATTCATGATTGTCTGATCCGGAGTCGGTTTGAAACTGAATTCAGCATGCTGCTAATGCATTGAGGTTATATAGCTAATATATGCCGAACTCAATGGATTTGGATATAAAAATGTGTTCAAACCTGTTGGCAAAAATAATAGACATACATGCATAATAAAATAATTGCAAATCCAAAGTAAGGATATGTGTGCGAGTCGTCCTTATAGACTTGCCATAGAGAAATTAGTACACCGTTATGTGTCCTCAAGATAAAATGCACACATAACTCGACATACACATACCTAGTTTCGATTCGACTTCGACTACGCATCAATCACCTATGGTTGGAGGAAAAGATGGCTGGGAGCAGTTACACTGCAGATAGAAAGAAGCAAAGAGGGTGAGACAGTAGGAGAGAGTAATTATTGTATTGAACTGTTTAGGGAGCACTAATCACGTATTTATAATATGTTGGATCACGAATCATGGATCCGATCCAACCGATGCACCTCTTTATCTCGTAACCGTTCCTACGCAAGCACTCATAGATCAAAAGATTTTCGTGCAAAAATATAGACCGAAGATAATTCTCAAACTCAAACCCATGCCCGGTGACATATGCGTGTGTGCACATGTGTGGTATAACATGTCCTCCAGAAGCTCTTTAAATTAAAGTTTATATGCTATCAACTATATAAAGAACATGTGAATTTATTTCCTTCTTTAATATGGGACTAAACTTTGTCTCCTCTTTGTCATCACATTCACAAGTATCTCACATATGACTTTTTATACTTTAGGATTTTCACGTACATGAATGATGCATCAATTGAATATTTGGGATATAATTATAGATTAAATGTTAGTAATGCACATGCATTTAATAAACCCAACCATACAAACAAAACAAAAACAAACAACTAAGCCTTTTCCCATACAAGACGGGGTCGGCTACATGGATTCTTTGTTTCCACATATCCATGTTAGCAGTTAACTCCCAATAAGCTAGATCATTCTTTATTGTTTCTTTCCAACACTTTTGTAGTCGTCCTCTACCTCTTTTAATACTTTCCAAATTTAGTTTTTCTAACCTTCTTACAGGTTCTTCTTTTGATCTTCTTTCTATATGTCCAAACCATCTTAAACGATGTTCTCTCATTTTATCATCTATTGGTGCCATGCCTAATTTGTTTCTAATAACCTCATTATGTATACGGTCTTTTCTTATATGACCACTCATCCATCTCAACATCTTCATTTCTGTCACAGACATCTTTTGTACATGTTGATGATTAACTGCCCAACACTCAGAACCATAAAACATGGCAGGACTAATTGCTTCTCTATAATATTTACCTTTTAATTTTAATGATATCTTCTTATCACAAAGAATACCTAATGCTCCTCTCCATTTTAACCAACTATCATTAATTCTATATGTAACATCTCCATCAATTCTTCCATTACTCTAAAAAATTGACCCTAGGTATTTAAAACTTTTCTTTTGGGGAATGCAATGTATGCCAATTTAATTTCTATGTTCTCTGAAGTAACCAAATGATCCTCTTTTTTCCAAAGTTCTCCAAAGAACCTCCCTCGGTACCCTATCATAAGCTTTTTATAGATCAATAAATATCATGTGAAGGTCTTTCTTTTTTGCTCTAAAATATTGACGTCTCAAAAGGTGAATCGCTTTAATAGTAGATCTGCCTGGCATGAATCCAAATTGGTTCTCTGTTGTACTTTATACTGGTCTTAACCTACGTTCGATAATTCTTTCCCATAATTTCATAGTATGACTCATTAACTTGATACCTCAATAATTCGCACAATTTTGAATGTCTCCCTTGTTCTTATATATGGGTATAAGTGTACTTGCTCTCCATTCCTCGGGCATCTTTTGGTTTTTCCATATTTTATTAAATAGTCTTGTGAGCTAAGTGATTCCTATTTCTCCTAGTATTTTCCAAACTTCTATAGGAATATTATCTAGTCCTACCGATTTATCACCCTTCATATGTTTAAGAGCCTCTTTGACTTCATTCTTTTGAATACGTCGGTAGAAATTATGGTTTATATACTTTTCTAACTTGGCTAAATCTCCTAAACTAATACTAACATCTTTATTTTCATTAAAAAGATTATAAAAATAATTTTTCCATCTATTTCTTATATCATCATTTGCCATTAGAATTTTTTTATCCTCATCTTTTATGCATCTAACATAATTAAGATCTTTAGTTTTCTTATCTCTAGCCCTAGCTATCCTAAAAATATCTCTTTCACCCTCTTTTGAGTTGAGTTTTTTATATAAGTCCTCCCAAATCTTAGCTTTTGCTTCACTAACGGCCTTTTTCGCTTCCTTCTTTGATTTCTTATAAGCTTCTAAAGTTTCACTAGTTTTCTTAGCATAATGTAATTTGTAACATGCCTTCTTTGCCTTGATTTTATTTTGTACTACTTCACTCCACCACCAAGCTTCTTTTTACCTTGATTTAATTAATATTAATCCAACCATAATTAACATTAATCCAACAATCCCGACAAATACAAAGTGTGCTGAGATATTAAAGTATCACATATTACAAAGCATCATCTTATTCACCAACAACTTGTTACTATTATATTGAACCTTCTTCATGAGATCTTCACTCAATTAGGTTGGCTTGTCATGGCTTGTGAATAAATCTTGAATTTCAGTTTCATCCCCAACCTTAATTTCTCAACTAAGGCTATTGATGTACCCTTAGTTAAAAGATCAATTGTGTTATCTTTCAACAACAACAACAACTAAGCCTTTTCTCATACTAGATGGGGTCAGCTACATGGATTTTTTGTTTCCATAGAGCCCTATCACGTGTCATGTTAGTACTTAACTCAAAATAAGCTAGATCATTCTTTATTGTTTCTTTCCAACACTTTTGTGGTCGACCTCTACCTCTTTTAATACTTTCCAAATTTAGTTTTTCTAACCTTCTTACAGGTTCTTTTGATATTCTTTCTATATGTCCAAACCATCTTAAACGATATTGTCTCATTTTATCCTCTATTGGTGTCACTCTTAATTTGTTTCTAATAATCTCATTATCTATATGGTCTTTTCTTGTATAACCACTCATCCGTCTCAACGTCTTCATTTCTGTCACAGACATCTTTTGTACATGTTGATAATTAATTGCCCAATACTCAGAACCATAAAACATAGCAGGTCTAATTGTTGCTCTATAATATTTACTTTTTAATTTTAATGGTATTTTCTTATCACAAAAAATACGTGATGCTCCTCTTCATTTTAACCAACCAACATTAATTATATGCGTAACATCTCCATCAAATCTTCCATCACTCTGAAAAATTGATCTTAAGTATTTAAAACTTTCCTTTTAGGGGATTTAATATGTGCCAATTTTAATTTCTATGTCCTCTAAAGTAACCAAACGATCAAACTTGCATTCTATATATTCTGTCTTTGTTTTACTAAGTTGGATGCCTTTGCTTTCTAATATTTCTCTGCATAGTTCCAATTTTCTATTAACTTTTTCCTTAAACTCATCCACTAACATAATGTCATCTACAAATAACATACACCAATGTACTTCATCTTCAATATGTTTTGTTAATTCATTGATCACCATTATAAATAAGTATGGACTTAAATTTGATCCTTGATGTAACCCAATATTAACTTCAAGGAAGTTTGTCATTCCATTATGAGTCCTCACACATGTTTTTGCACAATTGTACATATGTATGTCATTGGGATACCTCTTTTTTCTAAGGTTCTCCAAAGACCTCCCTCGGTATCCTATCAAAAGCTTTTTCTATATCAATAAATATCATGTGAAGGTCTTTCTTTTTTTCTCTAAAATGTTCCATAAGACGTCTCAAAAGGTGAATCGCTTAAACAGTAGATTTGCCTAGCATGAATCCAAATTGGTTCTTTATTGTACTTGATACTTATCTTAACCTATGTTTGATAATTCTTTCTCATAATTTTATATGTAAATTCAAATTGTGTTATATTACAATCAAGCAAAATTTATAACTATGACCCCATCGGACACAAGAACCCTTATAGACTTTAGTCTCACTTAGACATGCTTTAGTTGCTTTTCGCTGTACTTTGAACTACTGATCTTAGCAATTGTAGTCATACTATCACAGTGCATTGAAATTACAGGAAGTGTCTTCTTTAACATAGGTAAACTGGACATAAGTGGCTTAAGCCATTTAGATTTCAATCCAGTCTAATCCAAAGCACACAATTCTCCCTCAAAGGTAGAACGAGTCAAAATATTATGTTTCTTCGATTTGTAGGTAACAACGCCACTACTCATAAAAAACACATATCTAGTGACCCTATTACTCCCAAAGTTCTTTGTTATCCAATTAGTATAACTAAATCCTTGCAGAATAGAAGAATGTTTATAGTAATATAATTCGAAGAAAATTGTTTCCTTCGTATAGCAAAGTACTCTGTCTAGATCTTCTCAATGGGTTATATCTAGACAATTAGTATATCTACTCAACTTACACATAGCAAATACAATATCTAGTCATGTACAGTTGGTTAGATACATCAAACTACTAATAACCTAAGAATATACTTTCACAAGATACATCCCATACTTTGAGATATTTGAGACTAGTCTTTTGACCCTTACAAAGCTCAAAGATACTACTTTTCTTATCCTTATGGGGAACTCAATTTAGAATATGGTAAACCGTATTCAAAGTTTTACTCACATGTAGGCAAATAACCTAAAACTTTGAAGTAAAACATTAATTATATTACACATGGTTCTATTTCTCCATTCAGTTATCCCATTAGATTGAGGAAAGTATGGAGCAGTGACCTTATGAACAATACCGTTGTTTTGATAATATACTTAAAAAGTTTTGAGGTATACTCTCCTCCTCTATTAGACCTTAATCGTTTAAGTATCTTGTTGACTTGAGTTTGTGCATCATTTCTAAATATTTAAAACTTTTTAAAATCTTAATCTTTACTTTTAAGTAAGTAAATATAACAATATCTACTATAATCATCAATTAACATGATAAAATATATTTTGTTATTCCATTGAATTCACAAATATCAATGTACACCAAATACAAAATCTCAGATTTCTTTTCAACCATATCAAAGGTTTCCTAAATTGTTTCGCATGCACACATATATCATATTTGTGTTTTCTATATATGACAATCTTAGATATAAGATTTAAATTTATCATTCTTTTCATGAAATTAAAGTTTACATGACCCAACGTAATATGTCATACATCAGATGATTAAATATTATACAAAAAAAAGAAGATGAAACAAAAATAGAGAATTTATTATCATTAAAATTCACACAAGAATCCACACTTAGTTTTTCATGAATTTTAAAGAGATCCTCTACATCAGACAAATAGTTCTTCCCAAATAAACACCATGTATTAAGTTAGTATAATAATGACTTTATTATATTTGCAATCTAACCTTAATCCCTCCCTAACTAAAACAGTATGACTAAGAATATTATGGTGAATCGTGGAATGTGTCTAACTCCCTCAAGAGTTAGAATCTTTCTTAAATGAACGTTCACACGCTCTTCGCCCTTGATTTAAGCAGTCAAATGATTCCCTAAGGTCATTGTTTCTAACAAATGACCTGGTTAGACAAACAAAAACTAGTGAGCACAAACGTTCATAATAGCTCCAATGTCTACAAGCTAGTATTATAGCTCATAAATATAAAAAAAATAGAGTTTAAGGGATAAATACTTATCATTAGTAGGTGCAGTGGCTACCATCATGTTGACCATACTTCTTTTAGCGGCTGAAGGTTTTTAGGGTCATTTTCATCTAGTAGAGGACAATTCGACTCAATATAAATATACAACCTTAAAATGGTTAACCAACTTTTTATATGTTGTTGTCAGCGTTTAAAATGATGATTGACAAACTTTTTCGACATCAAAGTCCAGTCGATCTTAGGTTGGAGGATAGCAATCGTAGACATATTTACTACCATGAATATTGATTTTTCTAAGATCATTCGCAAAATCGTAAACATACATACATAATAAACTAACATGCAACAAATATAAACATACACCTATCGACAATAGTTGTAGATCCAAAGTAAGTCATAAAACAAATTATACAAAAAACAAAAGCACAAGCAATGATGAGAAAACTTATCTCTCTGAGATGCCCTTGTAGACTTGCCTTAAAGAAATCAGTGTTCCGCTATTAGTATGTATAGGCATATGCACCTTCCTCCAATGATAAAATGCGCATACAACTCGACAAACATGTACTTTGCTTCGAGTCGACCTCGACCATACCTCAGTCGCTAGAGGAAAGGACGGTTGAGAGTAGTCATATCGTAGGCATAGAGGGGAGATGAAAGGAGAGAGTAATCATTGTAATGTAGTCATTAGGGAGCCCTAATCACGTATTTATAGAATGTACGTCAGATCATGGATCATGAATATGTTCCAACCGATGTACCTCTTTGTCCCGTAACTATTAGATCAAAAGATTTTCGTGCAAAAAAATAGATCGAAGACAACTTCCAAACCCAAGCCAAGGACCATTCTAATGTACACCTCACATGTGTGGTCTAGCATGTCCATTTCAAACTTTTTAAACTAAGGTTCATGAACTACTAATTATATAAAAGGACATGTGATTTTGTCTTATTCTTGAATATGAAACTAAACTTTATCTCTTCTTAGTCATCATATGGAGAGTTCCTCACGTATGACTTTTATACTTTAGGACTTTTGCATTATATCAATCATGCATCAATTGAATATTTGAGATATAAATATAAATTAAATATTATTAATACACATGAGTTTAATAAACCCAACCATAATTATCATTAATCCAAAACCAACTCCAAATCTGATTATCTTACTCTGTTCTAGAAAATAACATAGGAAAATAGGATTTCCAAATTCCACATTACATTCTATATATATCTATTCTAATCCATTCTCAAAATGATTTCCTTAACATCCATTGGTTGGATTGATAACGCGGTACAGCAACCTAATGTATATTTAGATCCTAAGCGACTTCTACATATAAATGCAGCTACCAATAATAATCCATACTTTACCAGTGAGATGTTATCTCTCTTAATAAAAAAGGATGGATATTTATGAAATCAATACAGCTATCCCAGGATTGTTTCAAAAGACCTTCAAGTTAACGGCTCTACTTTGATATCCGAAAGGGGTCAACCGAATAACTTGCCGATAAGAGAAGGAGAAAAAAAAGGACGTCATGGTGATTAGGTCTGTCTATTCATAACCCAGACAAGTTAAAGAATGCACAGAACAGGCCAAATCTTTGCCTTTTCAAGTGAGGAGGACAAAAAGACCAGAATTTATATATTAAAGAATGCAAGGTTATAACATTTGAGTTCTGACTCATTTAACTTATAGTCTTCATATATTTTTACAAAGATTTTCAACGTATTGTTGCCATCTTTATATGATATTAGAACTCAATTTTGTGGTGTACCAAAAAAAAAGAAAATAATTAAATCGTGTATGCTTCTAATGAACGCATTTTGAACCATTCAATTTTACTCTCTCTCTCTCTCTCCTTGAGAGAGGCCACGACCATTTCCACATTTAAGAGCAGAGATGGGCAGCGGTTAACAGCTTGGCCAATGGGGATGCAAGTTTATAATGGATCATACATATTTATATATTAAAGAATGAACAAAACAGGTCAAATCACTAATGCTAGTTTTGTCGGTCTCTCACTTTTTTACACTTTCACCCGTACCCTTTACGCGTCTGGACCGTACGCATCCAATTTAAATGAATACGGGCCCACCCCGAGCCGCCTGAATCGTGTTATATTTTGGGTACAATAAATAACCTAACGGGTTTCAAATAACCCAATTTTGGACGCCGAGGCAAGTTAGGCAACCAAGACCACTGCCATTTCTCCAAGAGACCAATTGACGTTCTGGCCAATTGGGCTACAACACATGAGTTCGACTTACAGAAGGGGGCCCCACAGCCATCATTGATCACACCAACCGATGACGATTGTCATTTCTCCAAGACCCATTGACGTTCTAGCCAATTGGGCTACAACACATGGATCCGATCTACAGAAGGGACCACAGCCATCATTGATCACACAAACTGATGACGACTGCCATTTCTCCAAGACCAATTGAGTTCTGGCCAATTGGGCTACAACACATGGATCCGATCTACAGAAGAGGACCAAAGCAGTTCAAGGGGGTTGATCCATAGATTTGGCCCTTGTGGGGAGCCGCCTGCCAATTTTTATTCTTTCCCACCAATCACAAGGCAGACCTTCAAAAGGTTCGGCAAAATGATTCGTAGGTGTAAGAGTAAAATATTCCCATTTTTATATCCCAAAATAAATATCAAACAGAAAAAAGCAAAAGTAGTTCCATTCCATCAATCACCTAACTAAAGCAGCTATTCATCTTGAATTTTGCTTTAATGATTTTGCATCTCATCTTAAGATGGATCGTGCCCGCTTTTGCATCAGAGAGGGACGTCTCTAACAGAGTTCAATTATCCTTTTTTTTCTTGAAGGTTCTTTTAAGTGGACCCTCTGGCCAGCCAGATGAGCCATCGCTCTCTGCGATAAACATCAATTACTTCTAAAGAAAAAAACAACCATATTGATCTCAATATATTCATCATTTCAGGCCAAAGAATATTTACTGATGGAAAATTGAGGTTTGAAAATTAAAACCTTAGGAAATATACAAATTGTGTAGCTCATGAACCGAAAAGTCCGTCCTTAATAATTTTGTAGATGTATAACCAAATAAAACCCAAAGAAAAGACATCTGCCAAGGATTTAGCTGCGAACCCTTTGTCATTTATAAATGGAAGTTGTATAATCTCCAAGAACAACGGACAAAAGGATGGATCATATTATTTGGTAAAAAAATGAAATGATGGATCGAGTAAAATAAAATGACTAATTAAAAGCGGATGAGCGCACCTGCTGCTTCAGACTTTCGTTTTGAAGGAGGGAATCAAAGGTAGAGAGAGACGATTGGCAGAGAGAGATGTCTTTGTTGTCCTTGGTGATGAGGAAGCTCAGTGGGTGCTCCGTGTCAAGCTTTCGGAGGATGGACTCGGAGCCTTGTGGCTGGTGCCTGCAGGTGGAGTTGAACGTGAAGATGATGGCCTTGGGCAATGTCTTCATAGAGGTGTGGATGGGAAGGTGCTGCAGCTCTGAAATGGAGTCCCATCCCTTTTGGAGGATTCCGGTGGAAAGCATCAGACTGGCCATCTCTATGCCACCGCTAAATCTGTAACACAACCACATATTCAGAAGTTACTTCTGTTTTTTTGGTGAGACACAAACCAGTTCAAAACCGTTGATGGTAAAGAGAGAGAGATTACAGTTGGGGAGCTTGGGAGTTTGTGGTAGCCATGAGAGAGAGAGAGGGAGGAGGAGGAGGGGAGGAAAGAAGAATTTGCAACTATTTTAGATGCACAAGTCGAGAGAGACAAGAGGTTATTCGGGGGTAATTGAACCATGTTGTGTTGCACGGGTACGCCTAAAATGGCGTCATACCCGTATCCGGTACATACGGGATACGTCGGGTACATAGCAGAAATTGGGTACGCCATGTACCGGTACTCGGTACCTTGCTGGATCGGATTCCCGTTTGGATATGAATCAACTGACTCAATCCGATCCAAACCAATAACCCGTCGATTTCTCCTCTCTGGCTCTCTCCTTCGTCTCTCTCTGTGTCTTGCTCTCCTTCATCTCAGGCCGACCGTCGACCTTTCCTGATCAACTGTCATCTTCGTCTCTTTCTGCGTCATTGTTCTCCAGTTTTGTTTCTTCTTGTTATTGATATCTGCTCAAATCATTTTTATCCTCTGCTTCTTTCCGTTGTTGCTTCGTTGATGTTGTGTTTCTATCATGCTTCTCACGTTCTTTGTCAAATCATCTCATGCTCCCTTATTTTGTATTAAGTTTGTTGATCATGCTTCTCACGTTCTTCTGCTTTTCCTTGATGTTGCGTTTCTATCATGCTTCTCATGGGAATTTTATAATCTTATCTAATCATAGCATCTCTGATATGTATATGTTGTTTATGGACCCTTTGGATGATTTGGTTTGGTTCTTCTGGTCTGGTGTCGTTTTAATCGGAAATGGCACAGAGCCAGGGACTTTAATTCTAGGGGGAACTTTTAGTATTTCCTTGATGTCTTAATTCTGCAATTATTTCATTATGGACATCTCGTTTATGGTCCATTCTGTTCGTGCCGCCGTTGGTTGGACACTTCTGTTATATTGTTGTTAGTTGTCCTTAACCTTAGTTTTATGTTCCTTCTTTGTTTTAGTTCCTTGTTCTTGCTGCTCTGTAAATTCCTGGTATTTCCCTGCTTATATGGTCTATCGTGCTTGTAGTTTGATATAAGTTGGTGAGGTGTCGGTGATGAACTTATTAGGAATGATTCATAGTGCTGAACTTGTTAGGAATGCATACGATATTTTTTTGAACTTGTTATGTGCTGACTCTAATCAATTTGTGAGTCATCCTTTCCTTTTCAAACAAAGTGCAGACACACATGACATATGCACATACATCACATGCCAAGTTTCTATATGACCATCCATATGTAATTGAATTTAAAAGTCAAGCCCCAGCACTTGGCATCCGAAGCATTTTGGCTGGTTTTCATATTGTAGGATGAAACATGTTCAGTGGACGTTCCCCAATTTAATTTCAGTGTTTGTTGTAATGAAATACTGTTGGGGGAGAGTTTAGCACACCAGGGTGATGGAAAGGCTATATTAAGTGTAACGCAGGGATATACTTAACAAATGCAGGGATCTGTCATCTAACAATTTGAGTGGTCAGCTGCCACCTACTTTTGGTGACTTGTCAATTGTCAGCCTTGGCTACATTGTGAGAATTTTCTTATAATTTAGTTGATTATGTGCACATGCCCACCAATATACTCATCAAGTGAACTACTTTCTCTTACAGGCATTTGCAAAATAATCAGTTATCTCAGTGCTGAACTTGCTATGTGCTGAACTTGCTATGTATTAATCTTATTTGGACAGTTAGGAATAATGTAATCTTTTTTTGAATCCACCTAGTTAGGAATGCATACAATATTTTTTTGCTTCATAGTTAATACTTGTGAATCTATTTTTGTTTATTGATAGTTAAATATTGTTTATTTTCAGATGTCTAATATGTTTGTTATGGGTAGTACACTTCTTTTACTTCAATCACTAATAAATTTGCATTTAGAAAACCCGAAAAAGGTTACCCACTTTGGGTAAATGTATCATTGTTACAAGACAAAAAGATAGGAGGTAGAAATGCAAGTTGGTGGTGTAACTACTGTGGTTTAACTTATAAAGGTTCATATTTTAAAGTGAAGTATCACTTATTAAAGGAAAAAGGAAATAACATAGTTGTTTGTTTGAGTGTTACTGATCAATATCTTTCAGAGATGAGACAAATTGAGAGAGAACACATGAAAAATTAGACAATTGCAAGTTCGCTTACCTACTGGAACTACAAGTTTGAATCCACCTACACTTTAATCGTTTGATGGAAGTAAGAGAAAAAGAATAGGTGAAAGCCAATTGGCAAAAGCATTTAACAATGAAACAAGGGATCACTTGACATGTGAAATAGCAAGATTATTTTACTCTATAGGTTTGCCTTTTAATGTCGCTAGAAACCCTTACTATGTTAGTGCATTCAAATATACTTCTAACACCTCAATTTCGGATTTTACTTCACCTAGTTACAATGCAATCAGGATTACACTATTGCAGAAAGAGAAAGCTCATTTAATGAGATTGCTTCAACCTATCAAAGATACTTGGCCAGAAAAGGAAGTAAGCATAGTTACATATGGATGGACTGATGTATAAAGAAGACCTTTGATTAACTTTATGGCTATTTCAGATGCAGACCCTATCTTTTTAAGGTCTATTGATTGTTTTGGTGGGTTTAAGGACAAACATTGCATTGCTAATTTGATTTTGTCCACCATTGATGAGTTGGATGCAAAATGTGGTGCAAATGGATTCTTAAATCATCACACACTGTTGCAGAGGCTGTTGGAGCAATTTACGGATCCATTCATCCTCATATCTTTTGATCACCGTGTGTGGTGCACACTTTGTAGACAACACACTTTGAAAAATATTTGTGCTCTAAAAATAATCCAAATAACGAGTAGTGTTTATGCCGGAGGTGTCATTGGATTCTTTGCATTGTTCTTGATGATGCCTTTTTCATTAAGAATTTTATCATGAATCATTCCATGAGGCTAGCCATGTATAATCAATTTGTGCATCTCAAGCTACTTTCTATTGCTGAGACTAGATTTGCCTCCGTTTTCATTGTAATGCTTAAAAGGTTTAGAACTATTAAGCATGGTCTCCAATCTATGGTCATTAGTGAAGAATGGTCTCACTTATAGAGAAGATGATGTTCAAAAGGTCAGCACTTGTGTGAAAGAAACAATTTTGAATGACCTTTGGTGGGATAAAGTTGATTATATTCTAAGCTTTACAAAGCCCATCTATGAAATGCTTCGTTCTTGTGACACCGAATAAGCCAAACCTTCATTTGATTTATGAGAAATGGATTGTATGATTGAGCAAGTGAAACTAGCCATCTATCAACATGAGGAAAAGGAGTTGAATCAACATTCATCCTTCTATGGAGTGGTGTATGACATCCTAATTTCTAGATGGAATAAAAGTTGCACACCTCTTCATTGCTTGGCTCATTCACTTAATCCTAGGTAAATTTAATTAACTTTCAAGTTCCAAGTTCTTTTACTTTTTCATCTAAGAGATGTACTTTGGTTTTGTATTATAGTAATCACAATTTATATTTTTGTATAATAGGTATTATTGTAGACAATGGCTTGAGGAAGCTCCAAAAGCAGGTCCCCCCACATAAGGACAATGAGATTTGTATTGGGGAGAAACAAATGCCTCGAAGGATTACTTTCAGGATTCTCAAGAAAGGCGAGGTCACTTCGGAGTTTGTTAAATTCTCAAGTGGTGAAGAAGAGCTTAGCCGCCAATTTGATTGCTTGCAAGATAGGTGGGACTTCGACACCAAAGGAATGGTGGGTCATGTATGGAGCTTCAATCCCCAGCTTCAAACCATTGCCTTGAAGCTCCTTTCACAACCTTCCTCTTCCTCTTGTTGTGAAAGGAATTGGAGCACATATTCCTTTATCCACTCCATGAAAAGGAATAGGCTAAATCCCAAGTTCTAAGATTTAGTTTTTGTCCACACAAATCTTTGAGTCTCTCTCAAGGAAGAATAAGAACTATAATGAGGTGAGACTAAAATGTGTGACATTGGTGGAGATGAATGGGATCCATTTGAAGGGGTTGATTCTTGAAGTCCTGCTAGTCTCTCTCTTGATGAACCAATTCAAAATATTGTGCTTAGAATATGAATTTTGATACAAACTTATAACTTTTTGTGTTGATATGAATATGTAATATTCTGTTTGAAATTGGAATGATATTGTTTCATAATTCATTGTATCCAAGTTTGTGTTTGCCTATTTGTTCATGAACTATGTAATATGTGTTTGTTGTGAGTTTATGTAATATGTAGGAAGACTGCACTGCGAAGTATGTATTGGTCAGCTATATAATACGAGTTTAAAACAGGTGCATACCATAATCACTTTCATTTTATTACACCTTTTTCATTGATTTTGAGCTAACTTCATGAAAATCGTTCAGATATTAAGATGGACGTGCGACATATGCATAGCTTTAAATTTGCTTCATTTGATGCTATGATTGACAAAGGTCTCTCTATCTCTTCATTAATTCTTTTTGCATATGTTGGTCTTGCTTATATGTTGTTGACTTCATTATTCTGATTTATGATATTCTTGAAATGATGCTTCTTCAGGAACTCTTGATTCTCTTATGGTAAGCACTGCAACTACAATGATGGGGATCGCCTTTTATGCTGGTTTCAGATCTTTCCTTGCAAATTCAATTGACGACTTCTCATATGTGTTTGTTGTTTAATTGTTCTTACTTTGAAGAAGAATATAAATGACAATTATGAATTATGGCATTCTCATAGTCATAGTTAGAATAAAACTATTCTCAAACATTAGAATGCTCTTTAAAATATAAAATGCTCTATATAATTGTGTGTATATATATAGACAATTTTTAAATTTTTTTAATAGTGGTGTACCCGTACCTTAGTTTTTTATAAAATTGCGTACCCCGTACCCGTACTGGGTACCATACCCGTATCCATGCAACATAGGAACCATGTGAAGTCCTCTTGTTTGTGTTGACTTAGCAGACTGGTTCTTGACGTGGTTTACTGCTTGGAGATTCCCCGTGATAAATAACTAGGAAAAACACGACATTAGGGCTAAAAGATACAAAAAAACATATCTCCCTAGATCTTATACAACAAATCACATTTCATAACTTTGACACTGGAAGTCCTCCATCAAAGCATGTGCAAAGATCGAGTGGCATGCCCGACCTTTGCTTGATCGGTAACTCGCATTATCAACGAGTTTCTCAATTTCGACCAAAATGCACGGTTCATGGATCAAGCAGTCATAAGTTCCCCAAGTCTCCTTAGTAGTAAGTCGAGCTTAAAAGCATAGATTAGTTAAGATTCAAAATAACTGATTGTGCTGAACAAACAATGTGCCAGCAAATCTGAAGTGAAAGAACATGTCCCTTGTAATTACCATTCAAATAAAAGAATTATAACTTGAACGAAAACCAAAACTTGAATGTCTTAGTTTTTCATTGCGGAGTCTTGGGATACCTTCTCTCTATGGTGGTTAACTGATCCTCCCACCATTTGTCGTGGGTGGTTACACAAACTTGTTCTATTGAAGACACTTGTCTTTTTTATGGTGGTTTTACTATCCGCTTCTTTCAGATAACTCCTTTACTCAAGTTTTGTTAATTGTCGCCCTTTGAAACAGTTTCGATCAAAGTAGTAACTTGTCGCCCACTTTTGTCCATATGAGTTATATATGCAATATATCAGTTTCATCTATACAGGTGTGCATTTGTTTGTTATTATTTTGCCAATGCACGCGGTGAAATTTCTTATTGTTAATCGATAGCCTCTGTAACCTTCAGCACCTGCTGAATTGTTACATGCAACTTGAGAAATTTTGAGCCCTCTCAAGAAGTTTCTTGTGCAACCTTCCTTTCAAGCCTATAAAACATCAAAAGCCCTCATTCCTCAGCTAGTTTCCCCCTGTTCATTTCCACCGCCTTTCTTCTCCAACATATGGTTGAGACAAAGCCCTTCTCTATTTAGGATGCTCGATGCTCGTCCTCGGGCATCTTGCAAATCGTTATCCTCCCCTCGGATAATGGTGAAAGAACAATACTTGTTCCAATTGCCACCAACTTAAACAAGGTTTTGAAAAACTTTGTATGCTAAGAGGCTTCACCCATCCCACTAGTTTTCAACTGGTTTATCATCACAAAATGTTTAACGCAGCAGCTTTGACTGGCCACGGTCTTGTACCACTTAACAACATCGGTGAAGCATCTCATGACTCAAAACTCTCATGGGTATCTACTACAATGAAATGGACTGCCATTTCTAGCTTATCTTCATCTTTCTTTCGTTCAAATCCATGAACTTCAACCACATCATCTTTCCTTGTAGCAACGATGGTACCAACAATTTTAGATGTGGTTGCCGTAAGTGGTGTACCCATTTTGGCAACGATATAGCCTTGTTTTTTAGTAAGAAGTAAATGATTATAAAGATAACAAAAATATTTCTATCCACCGTCATGTCAACAAATATATGGTTCGACAAGGAGGTAACTGAAGATGAGAACTTCACATTTCTTTATCGTTTCTGTTTCTACTTTGCTTGTATCTTTGCTCTTGAAGTATTAAAATCATATTCAACATATGTAGTCTCTCATCGTTTCAAGAGAACCTATATATCTTACCTCTTTGTTCTTATTATTGATATTGTACTCTTCCATTTAGGAGGAATTAACCAACATTATCATAGGTGAATCGGTTGATCTTATTCAATGCCCACTGTTGGTGCTGTTACAGAAAGTGGCCATTCTTGGTTCAGGTAATGGCTGGACCGGCCATCCAGTCCGTTACTTGAGGATAGGGCCAGATCGGTAACGGACGACTGTTACCGGGATTTCCGGTAACGGTCATCCATTACAAGCTCCCAGACGAGGGAAGCCGCAGGTGGATAAGCACGACGAAGGGAGAGTACCTGCCTATAAAATGCAGGCATTACAAACACTCAACAACTATGAAAATATAGAAAAGAAAGAGAGAAAGAGTGTATCTTTGTTTGTGCGAGATCCTGTGTGAGAACCTCGTGTCCATTATCCGCTGCATCTGCATCTTAACAGGCCTGCTCCGTCGTGGAACAAGATAACACTCAACTCCCTTGTATTGTTTAGCACATTCTTCAAATCTAAGATATTATAGAAAGAAATAGTTGCATGAGAGCATTGGGCGTAGTCCTACTAATCAAGATCCTAAAATAGCAAAGAATAGGCAAATGTGTTTGGGAAGGATTTATCGTAACTCATACTTACTTAGATAAGTAAATTCTGAATATGAAAAGTTTTGTTGTGCCAGACTTGATTCACTAGAAGCACTAGAAACAAGGATTATCAAGATTCATTAGATTGGTGGGCATGTTATGGATTTGATATGCATCTTCTTCAAAATCTTGCATCAAAATTATTATCTCAACCTGCTACTTTATCTTGTTGTGAAAGGAATTGGAGTACATATTCTCAAATTCACAACATCAAAAAGAACAATCTCTAAGTAGTCATGCTGAAGACTTGGTTTATGTCCATTCAAATCTAAGATTGATTTCACGATCTAATGCTGAGTATAACAACAACAACAACAACTAAGCCTTTTCTCATACTAGCTATATGGGACTGCTGCAACAAGAAAGGTAGAGGAAACAACCCACAGCGCGGACAGTCGGAGAAGCAGGATATAATCTGTGTGATTTCAGAATGCTTGTATTTGGACCGCACGATGATAGGTTGATGGATAGATTCAAGAGCTACAAGACATATCTCGAAGACCAAAGAAGGGGCAATGGACCTAAAGGAATATCAACCTGGAGAACATCGTGTGTATATAGGAAACAATACTTTCTCAGATGTTCTGGCTATTGGATCCTTCAGGATATTTGTACAAGGCAAACCAATTGTATTGACTGATGTATTAATTGTGTCATCTATAAGGCGTAATCTGGTCCCAGTCCCTTCCTTAGTAAAGAAGAGTTTCGAAGTTAGGTTTATTCCTAACAAGGTGACAATGAGCAAACATGGGAGAATCTTGTTCTCAGGAGAATTTGATGTAGAAAAAGAACTGTTCAAATTGTCTGATAATGAAAGTCATCAATCTTCTGCTTATATTGAGAGTGCCTTTGCTGTTGATGTGAATACGTGGCATAAACACTTAGGGCATATAAGTTTGAAAAAATTTAGGAAATTATCCAACTTTGACTTATTGTCTGAATTTGAGGAAAAGACTTTCAACAAGTGTGAAGCTTGTATACAAGGAAAAATGACAAGAAAAGTTTTTTCTAAGGAAACAACAAGGGCAACAACCCTGTTGGAAATTATTTATACATTTATGTTGACCTTTTAGAGTAAAGACACATCGAGAAAAGAGTTATTTTATAACCTTTATTTATGATTATTCTAGATATATGTATATATATCTTTTGGCACATAAATCAGAGGCACTTGATTCTTTCAAATAATATAAGCAAGAAGTGAAAAATCAGTTAGGGCATTTCATCAAAGTCTTAAGATCAGACAGAGGAGGTGATTATACCTCAGCAGAATTCTTGGAATTTTGCGATGACTTTGGTATTGCTAAACAAAATACAATGCTCATGACACCTCAGCAAAATGGTGTAGCTGAAAGATACAATAGAACCTTGCTGAATATGACAAGGTCAATGTTGATTGATGCCTCTCTTTCAAGGGTATTTTGGGGAGAAGTAATAAGTATAGCTTATCATGTAAAGCTGTATTCACTACACCATATGAGATTTAATTTGGAAGAAAACCCAACCTAGGTCATCTCAGGAGGTGGGGATCTATAGCACACGTGAAGATCCTTGATCAGTCTAGAGATAAACTAGACATCAAATCCTTAAGATGTGTATTTATTGGATATCCAAAAGGTTGAAAAGGATATCGGTTTTATCATAAAGACTATGGACTCATTGAAAGCAGAGATGTTGAATTCTTAAAAGATACTAAGAACAACATCTTGGAGAACGATGAGGAATGTGTTGATGATTTGGTAGATTTAGACCAATCATCTTTTGAGCCCATAGAAGATCTTCTTGAAACTACCGATACCTTAAGTGGACATAAGAGGTCAAAAGTCACTCCGTCCTACTTAAAGGATTATCACACTTATCTTGCACAGGAAGTGTGTAATTCGATAGATTTGGATGAGTTGACTAATAACTTGACTTATCAGCAAGCAATAAACTCATCAGAAGCAACGGACTTGGAGAAAGCCATGGATGAGGAAATTGAATCTATTGAGAAAAACCAAGTCTGGGAATTGGCTGATTTGCCAAAAGGGAGGAAAGCTATAGGTTGCAAATGGGTTCTGAAAAAGAAATACAAGGTCGATGGTACAATCGACAAGTTTAAAGCGAGGTTGGTTGCAAAGGGTTTTTCGCAGAAAGAGAAGATAGATTATGTTGAGACATATTCCCTAGTTGCAAAATTTGCATTCATAAGGATAATCCTGACAATATTTGCATATTATGATTTGGATTTACATCAGTTAGATGCAAAGACTGCTTTTCTAAATGGAGATTTAGACGAAATCATATACATGCAGCAACCCGAAGGATTTGTGGTTGAAGGCCAAGAAGATAAAGTATATAGGTTGAAAAAATCCCTATATGGCCTGAAACAATCACCTCGCCAATGGTATTTGACTTTTCAAAATGTCATTATAGAACTTGAATTTTTGGCTAATAAACTTGATCACTCTGTATATGTTTGGAATAGTGGGAGCCACTTTGTCATCTTATCATTGTATGTAGATGACATATTGTTGACCGGAAACGACAATGAGATGATTGTCAAAATCAAGTCATGGTTGAACTCCAAGTTCAAAATGAAGGATATAGGGGAAGCATCCTATATCCTGGGTATAAAGATCTCTCGAGATAGAGGATCTAGACTCTTATGCCTGAGTCAGGAGAGGTATATTGAATATATCCTCAAGAAGTTTAAAATAGGTGAATGAAGTCTGCAGATACACTTGTTGCAAAAGGGGTTAAATTAAGTAAGGTTGATTGTCTCAGTGAAGGAGATGATAAGCCTAATGTTCCTTATGAACAAGTTGTTAGCAGCTTGATGTATGCTATGTTGTGTACAAGACCTAATATCAGCTTTGTTGTTGGTCTTGTTAGTAGATATCAAAGTAATCCTGGATGGCAGCACTAGGTAGCTGTGAAAAGGATTCTAAGATATTTGAAAGGAACCTTGAAACTGTGTTTTAAGTAGATGAACTGAAAGTGGTAGGATACTCAGATACTGACTTTGCTGGGAGCAAAGATGACAATAAATCAACCTCGGGACAAATATTCTTATTTGGAGGTGTTGTTGTTTCTTAGGCATGTAAGAAACAGAGCTGTGTAGCGTTGCATACACAGGAAGCTGAGTATGTTACTTACTGTATGGTTGCGACAAGTACTGTCTGGATAAGCCACTTCATACGAGATTTGAAGTTGGAGATAACACACGAGCCAGTGGTTATCTATTGTGATAACAATGCAGCAATTACTCTTATTAAGAGTGGAGTGGATTGCTCAAAAAGCAAGCATATAATGGTAAAATATCACTATGTTCATGATATGGTTATGAGAAAGGAAATATCCATCTCATACATACCAACGGAAGATACGTTGGCAGACCCCTTAACAAAAGGCATAACAGAGAAACTCTTCTCAAAACATGTTACAAACATGGGTTTGAGATATGTTTGATTGTTGTATAGGTAAATAACCATACAACAGACATATTGTTGTATAGGTAAATAACCATACAATAGATGATTTTTTGTGTAGGGAAATAACCACACAATAGGTTCTGATTGCAATAGTAATCAGGAAACGACATAACTATGGAAAACCTTGAAAAAGTGGGAGGAAAACCACTATATCGATACACTTGGCTCGAATGAGGAGATGTTACAGAAAGTAGCCATTCTCGGCTCACGTAACGGCTGGAATGGCCATCCAATCCGTTACATGAGGATAGGGCCAAATCGGTAACGGATGACTGTTACCGGGATTTCAGGTAACGATCATCCGTTACAAGCTCCTAGATGAGGGAAGCCGCAGGTGGATAAGCACGACGAAGGGGGAACACCTGCCTATAAAAGACAGGCATTATAGACACTCAATAACCGTGAAAATACAGAAAAGAAAAAGAGAAAGAGTGTATCTTCGTCTATGCGAAACCCTGTGTGGGAACCTCGTGTCCATCATCCACTACATATCTTAGCAGGTCTGCTCATCGGCAGCAAAGGCCATTAAGGAATCCGGCGAACAGTAATAAGGCCATCATCAGAATCCGGCGAACAGGAAGAAGGTACACATCCTCTTGTCAACAGGTGCCATAGTTGTGGATTCATTTATACTTTCTTTAGTTTTCTTTTCTGACCTTTGAGATTTCATCATACCCAAGATTCATAGATTGTTGGCAGCATTCTTGCTTAGGCCTCACAAACCAACCTTTCGGTGTTTGACATATTTTCGTATCAAGTCAAGGAAAACCACTAAACTCTGCTACCTTTATTTTGGTGTAAGCCATTGCAAAGAGCTCGTCTGTCATGGATTAGGAACGTATATGATTCCTTCGATTCTAACTTCGAGTAGCCATACGTTCTTCTTTATTGGGATCTTTTGCACAGTCCCGAATTGCTTGTTGGATCTCATGCTCTCACCATGAAACCTTACTTCCCTTCTTGTCTTATTCGACAATTTGGCTTCATACAAGTTATTTCCACCGCCTTTCTCATCCATATCCATCTTAACAACTGTGAAAATTACCTTGTTTCCCCCTGTTCATTTCCACCACCTTTCTCATCCATATTCTCGAGGACAAATCCAAGGAGAAAACAAAATGAGTGTTATCTTCTTTGCCATTATCCAAATCAATTTGGATAATGCCAAAGAGGAGCATATGTAAACACCCCAAAATGGGATTATTTTCAAACAAATACCTGATTTTCGAAAACCATTTCACAACCCTATTTTGAACCTTTAAAACCCCGGAGCTTTGAAGTTTTAACTTCTTTTTCAAAATCTTTTGAAATAAAGGTTTTTAAATCCAGGCCAAAACCCAAGTTTTGTAAAGCAACTGAAACCAGCAGGTGAAACCTGATCAAAAAGTAGCTCAAGATCGGTTCAAAAAGCAAAGGAAAAGTTCAGCCCGTCCGGATGAAAACAAGGCCGAAAAACAAAACAAGCATCCAGGTCATAATCAGATTTCAGCTCTGAAACATAAAAGACGAAGCCAAAGCCCCGATAAAGCTGTCAGAGATAAAACCCCAAGCCTGTGAAAACAAAAATAGACGAAAAGAGTCCAAAAAGTGAGAAGCAGGTCGGCCAAGAAGACTGAGAAAAACCCAGCCTAAAACGAGTCACTGGCGGAACCAGGGCCCGTTCAAAACCATCTGTTTCAAACACCAAAGAAGGACTCAAGAAAGAAAAATTTTGGATTGGATCTGGACATATTGCGGTTGCCCCTCGACCCTCACCTCACTCTTGTTCACGTTGTGTTACTATTGTCCAACCTTAGAGATGTTTACGTTGTGGCTGCCCCTCGGCCCTCACTCTTATCAAGGCTCACTCTTGTTCAAGCTCAACGGGGTATGTGTTTTTTCTGACCCCACCGATTTCATAGTAGCCTCTTCTACTTTCTTCCCTTCCTACTAGTCATTTTCTACTAGAGACGATGCAGGAAGTTGGGCAGTGGTTCCCTTTTCTTCTTGATTACCATGAACAGAGATTCTTGGTGGACCGATCTCAGTAGAGGAAGTTTCATGTCAGAACATGTATTATTCACTAAAACAGGATGCAGAAATCAGATAATAATTAGTGAACACAAACTAGATAACAAAACCCACATGCAGACGCAGAATCAGTAGGAACCACATTGGTGTCAAATAAAACTATTGTATGTAGCTTGTGAGAACCAAGGAAAAAATATGTCCAAACACCCAAGAAAGCATTCTTAGACACTACATGCTATTGGAACTATCCAGACCAATTATTGTGGCGATCTTGTATGTAGAAAGAGAAAACTATGAAATGTAGGCATAGGAAGTAAAGACTATAGTTTTCACGTTCTATGACATTTTGTTCAACAAATTAACAGATAGATCATAGTGCATCAAATTGCAGGGTGCACTTAACCATGCCTTCAATGATCAATTTGCCTATAGTTATATCCATTTGTTGTTTCCTGTTGAATTTCTTTATCCATTCTCTATGAGCATGATATATTCTTCAAAAATTATCAATTGTTTAATGGTTACCTATAGTTATATCCATTTGTTGTATTTTGATATGTATCGTCAATTCATGATGCTTTTTAAATTGGTTTGCTGCATAAAATAAAACTGTAAAAGCATTTTTTTATCCTACTGGTTAAGTCATATTCTAATTGCTTATTGTATTAAGCCTTCTGGTTACTAGTATATCAATGTTATGACTATGACTGAATTTATCTCCTATTTGTTGTTTTTTATATTTTGTTTTTCAATCATATCATGAAATTGTGAATTGAGTTGATCCTAAAAATGGCCGACAATAGAAAAGGAAAATGAGTATTAATTGGTACTGGCCCTACTGGGAGTTCTGGTGGAAGTATTCCTTCAAGTTCGTGATCAACAATAAAAGTTATAAACCTTCAATTTCAACACCTCATGATGATGCACCATTGTGGATGTACGTACAAAGAGGAGAATCATATGAAGGTGCTGAAGGTAATACACATTTTATGTGTAAATTTTACAATATTAGTTTTATAGGATCATATACCAGAGTGAAGGCATATATTTTAAAATTATCAAAACATGGTATAAGAGCATCCGAATGTGGATGAGGATTTATGAAGACAATTAATGAAAAAGCAAGATGAGTATGAAAAGAAGAACGAAAGGAGTGAGCAAGGAACAAATATTTCATTATTTGGTGGATACAAAAAAGAAAAGCAAGTTAGCGCAAAATGAGTTTAAAGGTTTTAAAGGAGGAGCAATTGAAAAATTATTTAATGTGGCTGGAAGGGAGGAGATGGATAAAAAGGTTGGAAGATTTTTTTTTTCAAGTTCACTTCCTTTTAATGTAGCAAGAAATCCATATTGGAAAGATCATGTCACTTCATTGGCTAATTGTATGGTTATGTTCCTCCAAGTTTTGAAAAATTGCAAACCATGATTCTTAAAGAAGAAAAGGCTAATATTGAAAGAATTTTAGAACATAAGAAGTTGTCATGAGAAACTAATGGTGTTTCTATTGTTTTTGATGGATGGAGTGATATTCAAAGGCGTTCACTCATTAATTTCATTGCTTATTCAATTAGTGGGCCAATATTTTTGAAGTTTGTTGATGCATCTGAAGAAATTAAAACGGCAGGCTACTTAAAAGATTTATTTGTAGAAGTTATTAAGAGTGTTGGACCAGATAATGTGTTGTACAAATAATCATTGACAATGCAACTAATTGTAAAAGTAAAGAGTTAAGTTTGGAAGGTGATTATCCACATATTTTTTGGACACCTTGTGTAGCTCACAATTTAAATTTGCCTCTTTCTTATATATGTAAGTCATTAGAAGTTTAAATTTGGCTCTTTCTTTTTTATACACCGTGCATATGAATTGTGTTCATGAATTGAAGATATGGTAGCAGATTTTATAAAGATAAGGAATTTTGTAATGAATCACCATTCAATTTCAGCCATATTCAATAGACATTCTGTTGAAGGTTGCAGAAACACGTTTTGCTTCTTTCATTGTGATGATAAAAAAGATTCAACACAATTAAGACATCATTGGTTCAGATGGTTACTGATCTAAGTTGGGATTCATACCTTGGTAACAAGGTTGAAGATCAAGCAAGGGCCCAAGCAGTGAAGACTATTATTCTTAATGATTTATGGTGGGATAAGGTATCATATTTTTGAATTCACAGAGCCTATTTGGGAGATGTTGAGAGAAATTTATAAAGATGAACCAATGCTTCATAAAGTTTATCAAATGTGGGATACCATGATTGAAAAAGTTGAGTCAATAATTTTGAGGTACGAGAAAAAAGAACTTCATGAGACATCATCGTTTTATGATCATATTCATTCTTCAATATGGGAAAAAAGCAATACTCCCTTGTATTGTTTAGCATATTCTTCAAATCTAAGATATTATAGAAAGAAATAGTTGCATGAGAGCATTGGGCGTAGTCCTCCTAATCAAGATCCTAAAATAGCAAAGAATAGGCAAATGTGTTTGGGAAGGATTTATCGTGACTCATACTTACTTAGACAAGTAAATTCTGAATATGAAAAGTTTTGTTGTGCCAGACTTGATTCACTAGAAGCACTAGAAACAAGGGATTATCAAGATTCATTAGATTGGTGGGCATGTTATGGATTTGATATGCATCTTCTTCAAAAGCTTGCATCAAAATTATTATCTCAACCTGCTACTTTATCTTGTTGTGAAAGGAATTGGAGTACATATTCTCAAATTCACAACATCAAAAAGAACAATCTCTAAGTAGTCATGCTGAAGACTTGGTTTATGTCCATTCAAATCTAAGATTGATTTCACGATCTAATGCTGAGTATAACAACAACAACAACAACAAAGCCTTTTCTCATACTAGACGGGGTCAGCTACGTGGATTCTTTGTTTCCACAGATCCCTATTGTGTGCGATGTTAGCAGTTAACTCACAATAAGCTAGATCATTCTTTATTGTTTCTTTCCAACATTTTTGTGGTCATCCTCTACCTCTTTTAATACTTCCCAAATTTAGTTTTTCTAACCTTCGTATAGGTTCTTCTTTTGATCTTCTTTCTCTATGTCCAAACCATCTTAAACGATATTCTCTCATTTTATCCTCTATTGGTGTCACTCCTAATTTGTTTCTAATAACCTCATTATGTATATGGTCTTTTCTTGTATGACCACTCATCCATCTCAACATCTTCATTTCTGTCATTGATATCTTTTGTACATGTTGATGATTAACTGCCCAACACTCATAACCATAAAACATGACAGGCCTAATTGCTACTCTATAATATTTACCTTTTAACTTTAATGGTATTTTCTTATCACAAAGAATACCTGATGCTCCTCTCCATTTTAACCAACCAGCATTAATTCTATGCGTAATATCTCCATCAATTCTTCCATCACTCTCAAAAGGTGACCCTAGGTATTTAAAACTTTCCTTTTGAGGGATGCAATGTGTGCCAATTTTAATTTCTATGTCCTTTGAGGTAACCAAATGATCAAACTTACATTCCATATATTTTGTCTTTGCTCTAATAAGTCGGAGGCCTTTGCTTTCTAATGTTTCTCTCCAAAGTTCCAATTTTCTATTAACTTTTTCCTTAGACTACTCCAGTAATACAATGTCATCTGCAAATAACATACACCAAGGTACTTCATCTTGAATATGTTTTGTTAACTCATCAATCACCATTATAAATAAGTATGGACTTAAAGTTGATCCTTGATGTAACCCAATATTAACTTCAAAGAAGTCCGTCGTTCCTTTATTAGTTCTCACACATATTTTTGCACCATCATACATCTCTTATAAGGTTAATATATGTCAATGGGATACCTCTTTTTTCCAAAGTTCTCTAAAGAACCTCTCTCGGTACTCTATCATAAGCTTTTTTCTAGATCAATAAATATCATGTGAAGGTCTTTCTTTTTTGCTCTAAAATGTTCCATAAGACGTCTCAAAAGGTGAATCGCTTCAATAGTAGATATGCCTGCCATGAATCCAAATTGGTTCTCTATTGTACTTGATACTTCTCTTAACCTACGTTTGATAATTCTTTCCCACAATTTTATAGTATGGCTCATTAACTTGATATCTCGATAATTCACACAATTTTGAATGTCTCCTTTGTTCTTATATATGGGTATAAGTGTACTTGCTCTCCATTCCTCGGGCATCTTTTGGTTTTTCCATATTTCATTAAATAGTCTTATGAGCCAAGTGATTCCTATTTCTCCTAGTATTTTCCAAACTTCTATAGGAATATTATCTGGTCCTACCGATTTACCACCCTTCATATGTTTAAGAGCCTCTTTGACTTCCTTCTTTTGAATACGTCGGTAGAAATTGTGGTTTATATACTTTTCTTATTTGGCTAACTCTTCTAAACTAATACTAACATCTTTATGTTCATTAAAAAGATTATAAAAATAGTTTTTCCATCTATTTCTTATATCATCATTTGCCACTAGAATTTTTTCATCCTCGTCTTTTATGCATCTAACATAATTAAGATCTTTAGTTTTCTTATCTCTAGCCCTAGCTATCCTAAAAATATCTCTTTCACCCTCTTTTGAGTTGAGTTTTTTATATAAGTCCTCCCAAATTTTAGCTTTTGCTTCACTTACGACCTTTTTCGCTTCCTTCTTTGCTTTCTTAGAAGCCTCTAAAGTTTCACTAGTTTTCTTAGCAAAATGTAATTTGTAACATGCCCTCTTTGCCTTGATTTTATTTTATACTACTTCACTCCACCACCAAGCTTCTTTTTGTGCCGGTACACCTCCCTTAGATACCCCTAATACATCTTTCACCACTTTTCTAATATGTATAGCCATATTGTTCCACAAATCATAGGGTGTACCAACATAATTCCAAACATCTCCTTGAAGGACTTTCTGTTTAAATATATCGTCTTTCTCGCTTTTGAGGTTCCACCATTTAGTCCAAATAGCTCGATGCACTCTTTTCTTCTTTGTCCATTTTTTTTATTTGCAAATCCATAACTAAAAGTTGATGTTGGGTGGTTAAGCTTTCTCCTGGAATTACCTTGCAATCTTTACAACACACTCTATCTTTTTTTCTACAAATAAAGTAATCAATTTGTGTTTGTGATAAGCCACTCTTATAAGTAATTAAATGTTCATCTCGTTTTCTAAAGATTGTATTGACTATAAAGATATCAAATGCCACAGCAAAATTTAAAATCTCCCTACCTTCCTCATTTATATCCCTAAAACCAAAGTTTCCATGAATCCCTTGATATCCTAATGTCTCTTTACCAATATGTCCATTTAAGTCTCCTCCTAAACAAATCATCTCCCTTTGTGAAATCTTTTGAATCACCTTATCTAACTCTTCCCAAAATGTTGTCTTTATACTATCTTCTAGTCCTACTTAGGGTGCGTAAGCACAAACTATATTCAAAAGCTCTGCTCCTAACACTAATTTCAACGTCATGATTCGGTCACCGTATCGTTGTATGTCTACTACACTATCCTTTAAATCTTTATTTATGATAATACCAACTCCGTTTCGAGCCTTTTCTTTACCTGAGTACCATAATTTAAAACCTGTATCCTATCTCCTTTGCTTTTTCTCCAATCCATTTTGTCTCTTGTAAACATAGAATATAAATCTTTCTCCGAATCATAGTATCTACCACCTCCATTAGCTTACCCGATAATGTTCTGATATTCCAAGAACCAATACAAATCTTATTATTTAGGACTAGCTTCCTTACCTCTCGCATCCGTCCATAATCAAAATGCGGAGATCCTCTTTGAAAATTTTTCACTACATTCGGGCGGCAATGTAGTGGGACTAACTTCTTTACCCACACCTGTCCATGATGTGGGAACCCTCTCTGTAATTGATTCACATCCGGGCAAAAATGTAGTGGCTCTTGCTTACTTATTACTGCATTCGGGCTCTGCAGCACGTCGCTAGGCGGGAACGCCCCAAAGCAATGCTCATAATTTTTATAATCCATGTTATAAAAATCCGACAAAGTTTTACGATGGCTGTCAGAAGCCTAACACAACCCTCCTCCTTTATCCGGGCTTGGGACCGGCAATGCAAGGGTGATCCCTTCCATGGGCGTAGTTGATCTAATGTTGAGTATGGGTAAAAATTATTAATCTTTCAAAATTGTTTTCTTTTCTATTAATCATGATGATTATATTTGATTTTTTCTTGTTATTTATTTGAATATATTGCAGTAAAGGAGCATCAAAATATTAGGATGCAAGCCCGGAGGAATATCACTTAGATGACAACCAAGATTTGCATACCCTTAATATAGAACTTACTGATCCAATAGTCCCTCGAGTTGATAATTTTGTTGATAGTGAAGATCTATAATTTATAAGGTACATGTTAATTTCATTTATCAAACATTAATATTGTTCATAATTGATAATATTGTTGATAGTCCCTTCACTTATAATATTATTGATACACAAATCCTGATTTTCTTTTGATTGATTTGTGTATTATGATGAAATTAGTTGTTGTTTACTTGTTTTGCTTTAATATAAAGGTGTGTATTTACTATTGTCGTCATATACTTATGTTAATTGATATCTCACTTATTCTAGCTTGAATATTATATATATAATATTATATACCTTAGTCGTGTCGCCACACCCAAATTTTTTATAATTTACCATATCTCACATAGCTCATCACAGCCCTTACCTCACATAGTAGTACACCTTGCTTTGAAATTCTTGCATTAACAGTAATGTTAACATT
The DNA here is from genome assembly GCA_036023115.1 of Brasenia schreberi. Taxonomy (NCBI): domain Eukaryota; kingdom Viridiplantae; phylum Streptophyta; class Magnoliopsida; order Nymphaeales; family Cabombaceae; genus Brasenia; species Brasenia schreberi. The sequence continues at coordinate 10,994,831 of JAYKKT010000071.1, read as the reverse complement.
CAAAGCATCAATAAGATGGGCTTCATATTTGTTTCCTAGAAATAACATTTTCTATTCTTTGGTTAAGTAGCTCACAAATTTGCTTAGAGATCATTCGTAAATTAGAGAATCATACCACCACTAGTGGCATTAACCCACGTACTCCATGAAAGTGCATTAAGAAAGTAACATCATCTAGAGCAATGCATGGTACTTAAAAGAATATCCTCTATCAATGATAGGCAATCTTTGAAACAAGTATCTGATCAGGGTGAGAAGGGGAAAAAATGCAATCTTTTTAATGAACAGTATTTCAAAACTTTTTTCATGTTTCTATATTCATTGAAGGGTGTGATTGCAAAGCCTCTCCTTCACCCTTTCACCAATCCTCCTGGATAATTCCTTTGTGGGGCTCCCTGTAAAACCTATGTCACATCACCTTAATGCCACAATGATTATAACCAAAGCATCACCAAGGAGCATCCTCAATGTGTTCTCAGCTTGTTAGCCACATCTGCAGAGCACACTGATCGCTCAACCTCACCAACTTAGGACACATGCATGGTTGACCAAAGGCTTTAAAATCCAAATAAGTTCAGATGCACTTGATTTCCATATCCCCATGAATCCACAATATCTGTTAAAGATTAATGACTTGAAAGCTTGAGGCAAGGAGCCTTTGTGAAACCTAACTGCCTTGTGGAACATAAAGCCGGATCTACAATGAGAGATCCAGGAGATATCTGTGGTCATCACCAGGAAAGAATATATTCAATTCCAGTCAATCAGGTGGAGGAAAACTAAATTTTTTAACCAATAAAGAAGAAGTCAGCACAAGTCTTACTGACTACAAGCACATCTAACAAGAAGCGCATGATATCCCTTACATACAATTAAGAAAACACGTTAAAAGCCAACACCAGAAAACCAATATAATCTATAATTATCCCGTGAGTTGAATAAAATTGCATAAATAAAAGAGCTGACTCTGACAATCATATTAACATCCATCAATTAAAATTAAGCATGAAAATAACAAGAGTAAAACCACAAAGTAACTCATATCTAGAAGCAACAGCATATGTATTTACCACAAAAGAGCCCCAACAATGAGTGGCACAGCATTCACTTGAAAGGTCCGTCGGCAACCAAAATTGTCAACCAGGTAGCCAGAGCTTAGACTACCAATAAATGCCCCCACTATAAATATGCTCACAACAAGACCCTGCAGAATGGAATTTCCTTCAAATCCCAAGTCCCGTGCAACAGATACTATAGTACCATTCATCACCCTGGACAGTGTATGTCAATTTAGTAAAAGCTCCAACTGTGGAAAGGTGAATCGATCCAAAGCAATAAAAATTGTCAAAAGAAAGTCCATAGCAACTGAATTTCCTAATATTCTACAGCAAATGTCCTAACTACACAAGTAATGCCACGCCAATATGTTGAAACATAGAATAGTCGATCTCCTGAATACTGTATGTTAACAGGTAAAGCAGGTAAAATGTTATTTGCTGATTCACATAGCATATCCGCAGTAGCGGTGAAATGGTGAACAGGGTCACCTTTGCCTCCGAAGGAAGAATATTTCCATTTGCTTCCCACAAAATTATAACGACAAAGATGTCAACGACCAAAGTGCAACAACTTACTGATTCCCACATAATCCAATCCGTCAGCCGGGAAATATTCTCGCGTCATGGCAACGATTGATGATAATTTCTCAAGTACTTGCGAAGATGAAAGAAACAAGCAAAGAAACTAACTAGAAACAACAACCACAAGTACAATACAAACAAAAGGAGAAATCTGAATTCTGAAATGCTCACCCTATATGGTATCCAAATAAAAAATTGGCCATCGACGCGATGAGAACCTGAGGGAAAGCAGGAAGCCACCTCAGATCAATCGCCGTTGAGCTCGCATTTCCGGAACTTGGAACTACACGACCACGTATTTTTTTTTATGAAACAAGCCAACAGGAACTAAAGGCAGAGTCTTATAGAAGAAATAAGAAATCGGACCTGAATTTCGTTCTTCACGATCGTCTTCACCATCGGGAGTTCGATCGACTTCACCATCCGAGCTCGATCGTCTATTGATTGGCGTCGAAAACGCGCAAACCGCCTCGGCTTCAGCCATGGAAACGCAATCCTAGCTGGGGCAGAGCGCGAGAGAGACCGGTGCTAGCGCGGAGCTTCGGGGGCTGGTTTTGCGTCACAAAGTGTGAAACAACGACGGGCGACACCGTCCATGCCACGGAACGGAGCAGAGGAACTGTCGTCCACACCATCTTCAGCTCTTCAGCTACGACGCATCAGCAGGAGCAATGTGAAGGATCAAGATCTCTCTCTCTCTCTGTCTCTCTCTACTGTGTTTGTGCAAGCATGATCAAGCTCCGGATGGAATCTCCTTCCCTTTCACATCGATAAATGATCCCGTGTGCATCTAGCTCACACTCTCTAATCAAGACCAGCGTTTTATGCCTGTAGGATCAATGGATTAGTGAACTTGGAAGGAGATGGATGCGTTCACATAACATATGTAAATATGATGGATTCCGGTTATCCGAAAAGCTGGAACTGTAACCCAATCAACTCGAGACTAGTTTTGGTTATGGTTTTAGAACCATTGATCCCGAGGCAGTTCTACTTTTCATGTTGATCTCGAGGGCTATTCGGGTTCTCATGTTGGTTTCGAGATGGTTCTGATTCCCCTGAGGTAGTTCTACTTTTCATGTTGATCTCGAGGGCTATTCGGGTTCTCATGTTGGTTTCGAGATGGTTCTGATTCCCCTGAGGTAGTTCTACTTTTCATGTTGATCCCGATTTGGGTTCCATGCTGATTCCGATTCCAGGGCTGGTTTTGGTTTTGAGGCTAGCTCTAAGGCGGTTCTTTTGTTGTTGTTTTTTGCTTATTTTATTTAGTAACTTACATTTATATTATCATAGTTTAATTTCAATTCAATTTAAAATTGAAACATAATGACATGATATTAATATGTTATTTAATAATTTATTGTTACATAAAATACTATATACATACTTAAATCATATTGACTTAAGAATTTAAATACAAATAACACAATAACATAATATATCGATATAATCATACGCATAATATAATACACGTACTCATACAAACATATGAAAAAAATAAAGTAATAGCAGGCTCGACCTTAACTTATCTTTAAATTGAATCTCTTGTGTATACTCTTGGGTGGAAAGCAATCATCATTTACTTTAAGTGGGAACCCCTTAATTGAAGTTTGAACTTTAATAGTGATGTTCTAATCGTCTGTTCCATGCTTGTGCTGTATAATAGTATTGTATTTGTTGCTCCTTTAGACACCTTGCTCTTATCCAATCGTTCAAGAAAGCTTGAGCTTTCAAAGTATTGGCTTATAAGTTGCTGCAATATACATTTAATGCATTTCTATTTGTACTAAATATATGTCACACAACAATAATTGATGCTAGAATAGCAAAAATATCTTCAGTTATTAAAGATATAATAGGATAAGTAACTTGATTCAATCTCCATTATTTTAAAATTGTAAAATTTTCTCCACACTTATTGTCTCTAATGGCAAGATATACTTTAAATCCGGTTGAATCTACAAATTTTGGATGCTTAATAAACCTTGATTTCAAAATATGACCAAGAAACATATCAACAAAAAATATGATTGTTGTTGCTTTATTCTTTTATTTGTGAAACACTATTATTATTTGCACAACTATAACGTTTACATAATCGATTGATGATTGATCTTGTAAGGTTGATATGCTATTGATATCCTTATGTTCATTTAATATAAGAATATTAATAAGCAGTTAATGTATCTTCTAATCCATTTAATTTGAATGTAGGAAGTGATACAACAACTAAACTAATCGAAGAAAAATCTCAATAATAACAAAATCACTTATTTGTCATATATTATATACATTGAGTTAAGTAAGGATTGTTTGAGAACGAGTTAATATAGAAGCTACTTTTATATCTTGGTAAACCAATAAGTTTGTTTGATAATATACATTAGATAATATATTTATAGCATTGTTGAAAAGAGACAAGAGGCCTAGAAGCACATATGTCATAATTAAGCTCAAACAAATTTTATTGTGTAAAATGAAACGTATAAACTAAGTTAACAATTCTCTATATTGCATTGTCATAGATAATGATAGGTAAAACTTCAATGATGTCCAATATCCTTTAAAAAATTTCTTAATATTCTATCATTTTTCTTCCAAAAACCAATTTATTTATTCTTTATAATAAAATGACACTACATAAAATTAAGCCTATTTCTAATAGGTTGTTCTTTAAGATCTCGAAATTTTCAAACAATCTTATGGATGTAACTTAAGTGTAAAACAAGAACAATGAACATGAAAAAATTTATTGCATTTAATAGGTTGACATATTTATTGTTAGTTAAAAACATCAAATATATTTGCAATAGAAATATCAATTGAGATGGAAAATACTTTACAAGATAACCAATATTCTTCAAAAACTGACCTGAGTAAATAACAAGCCTTTTGTGTAGTATATAACTTTCCAAAGCAACATTTTTTAATCAACCAATTTTGTCTATCTAATAAACAATAATGCCCATATATTTATGTGATTACCATTTATCACTCTATATATTAGCACACATTGAAACACTATAATTAATGAAGTGAAAAATATATCTAACTCCTTTGTTCTTCTTTATAATTCACACATATATCCAGTAATTGATTGTTGCTAAAGGATTATGTATATGTTTAGCATACTTAATGAAACCAAATCTTTAACGAAAAGAAAATAGAAGATATTCTACCCACACAAGCCATGCAAACTCATCTCTATCTTAATAAAGTTATATACAAAACCCCATAGAAGTAGACCCACCAGCTTAGGAACTTACTTGTGTAGAAAGTTAAGTTTGTTTGCTAAATGTCTAAACCCACTTTTGTTAGATCATTCTTAGTAGATGGTTTCATAGTGTGTTGTAGCTATCTTTAAGTTTAAGAGTATAGACCTTTGTGCATATTAACAACACCATCCTCATCATATAGTTTTGTAGAAACAAAAAAACATTTGGTTCTTCTTTTGAGTTGGCTTTTGGAGGGCATCCTCCATGTGACAATGATGGTTGTATTGTTTAACCTCTTATGGCGAAATAATCTCTTTTATAAATAAAGTTTTAGAGCCACCGCTACCCACATTGCAATACTCTCAATGACATCTATGGTCTTTGAAGAATACGACTTCAACTTTTGTCAAAAATAACTTTTTATTTGTTTTTAAAGTTGGAAGCACCATCAACATGGTTATACTTTGATTTGATAAAAATGTAAATTGGATAATTTGGATCAACTCATAAAGACTTAGAGTGAAATAAGAGAGATTGACAAATTGACAAATGAGGGTACGAAATTATGAACTGTGAATAAAAAAGAGAGCAAGTTTGTAAAGTGAGTGACAAAAATTAATAAGCAGTGAGTTTGAGAACTTGAAATGCATAAATGTGAAAGCCTAAAAGCTAAAAGGACCTATTTATAAATTTGTTAAATCCGAACATTGAAGATATTCATCGGGCAACATTTAATTTTGGAACTTTACTCACCAAATACAATACAAATCATGATAGTAACAGGAAACATTCAAATGGATCGTCACTAGTTTTTTATTTTTTAATTCATTGTATAAAAACCATAACCAGATACATTCTCTCAGTTATTTTAAAAAATTTAAAAGTACCAATAAATATATACTTTAAATTTAATAATATTTTAGAATACAAACTTTAAAACATTAAAAGCAATGAAATGACATGTGCAGTCATTCACAATCTCTTTTTACCAAAAATTAATATATTATTATTATTTTTTAATTGGTGAGATCGGACAAAGTGTTGTCCGTTCCTATCAAAAGAACACATAACTCATTTGAATGACAGGCTAAATTTAAATACATGTCATTATTTATAATATATTTTAAAAATTATCTTATCTTAATTTTTAATGAAAGAGAGAGAGAGAGAGAGAGAGAGAGAGAGAGAGAGTTGATTGAATGACCAATCATCGTGGCCGATCATTTCACGTCAGCTGGCCAAAAGCTTGAAGAGGCACCGATATGCACTGGACCTTTTAGATTTTGATTTTTTTAAAATCAATGAGGTGGTGAGTGGGATCCAAGGTAGTTTGGAATAATGGTTCAAACTGGATCAAAATTGCAGGGTTATGGATTGGTTCCAGTTCAGCTCATAACATGCATCAACCATAACCGAACCAGGGGATCCTCTGTTCTGGTAAGAGTTTTGGGTTCTTCCAGTTTGTGGCCCTGGTTCATTCCAATTCTATCCGGCTAGTCCTTTTTGTCTTATCGATTACATGATTCATATTGCCAGATATCATAAGCTGGACAATATCTCGAGCAGAATCCTATCCATATGAAGCTTGTTATTTTATGCCATCACATTTGCAACAGCATATAAGAGGAACCTTTGATGCACTATGTGAAGTATTAAGACCAGTTTTAGCTTCAAGGTGTACTAATTTAATGTCGATCAAATGGCATTGTCAACTTGCAGTTTAAAAAAATGAATTATCAAAACATTCTTTGTATTTTCTGAGATATCTTTCGGGTGTACGACTAAGGCCCTCGGTGACGAGCTTAAAACTTGTATCGCTTAAGGTACTTGTGCTTCGTTGAAACTCTTCATACTCGCTTTTCATTGAGCAGAACAGTTTTTTCATTCTCAAACCACACCATATTTGCCTACATTATACTGCTAAAATCATATTGGTTGCTAATCTGATTGGAGGCATTTTCAGCAGTTTGCTATGTTCAATGAATATTTCCCCACATTTTCTTATAAAAACAAAGTTTGTAATATAACACACACATATGTGTGTGTGTGCACGTGCCTGTGTGTGTTCCTGATCTTCTGAACTTGATATTTTAGTTGATTGTTTTTATCTAATGTAGAATCAGAACTACCCTTGTGAAAATGGCGGAGGCCATTAATGCTGTATGTTGTACCTCCTGAGAGGGAAAGATGCGTGTGGCATTTTAGATGGTAGCATTGAATCTTATGGCTTGTTTCTTGAAGTCAACCACAACTTACGTATCTGTTTATATGGTTGTGAGGACGGCTGGCAATTCCATAATTCGTGGTATTGGTTTTTTTGCGGCTTCTTTTGAAATTTGGTTAATTTGATTGGACAAGGGAGTGGATATGAACATTCTTCCAACGGCCATCTTCCACAGCGTGACTTCGGAGCTCGGACCACAATTGAAGACATAACAGGTCGCGGGTCCGATTCGGTTTAAGTATGTCTGAATGTGGTTGCTAAACCAGCCAACAAGCATTTCAGTACTTGACTAGGATTAGAATGGTTCACCGCAGCTTTGCTTGGCTTGTGAATCTATGAACCGACCTCATATAGGGTCAATTTATTTAAGCTCATGACAATGTACTCAGCTGGGTTCATTTGGGCTCATAATATACAAACACACACACATATATAAGATAATTGGATCATGTTCACCACCCATTATCTTTCAGTGACGTGTAATTTAAAAAGTTTTAAAGTTTTTTAAAAAAGTACGTAAGAAATATAATTACACTCGTACCTTTAAAAATTTATACTTGAGCATCAGTAGTCTCTCTATATATATATGAGCCCAATAAACCACTTGTCTCAGGATTGAAACCTTGCTTACATACCTATCCTACACCCTTAAAGTTTTTTCATCAAGTTCGAGTCTAGGTGCACGGCTTTGCATCCTTGGGTAATGAGCTTATCTAACTCTCTACTTATTCAAGCTCCACAAGCTATATTGACGAAGAGAAAGAGAGACTTTTTTAACTTCAAGAGAGCAACCCTTGCCAGGCACACCTCCATGAGACCTCTTAAGGTTTACAACTACACCTGGCCTGGATAGGGAGTCCCACCTAGTAGACCCACCCCTTAGAAGTACGGTTCATAACAAGAGGCCTTACACAAGAACCTAATGCCTTAGTCTCGCTCACTCTCACTCTCCTTGGAACACCAAGCTTCCCAATACTTCGCTTGATATCTAAGTGTCCCATATGTGAATTTGAATTGTTGGTTTAAATGGAATCAAGCCTACCCAATTTCAAAATGCTAAACCACTTAGTTGGACACCTAATTGGACCCATCCTTGCACTGGACATCCTCCCGTGTGACCGTTGTTCTCCTGCTACGCTAACGGCATTTTTTATGTCATTCTCCAAATCAAACATCAAATTGTCGAGATCAAACTCTGCACCATCACAAGATGGAGGACACTGCCAACGATTATCTATCCCCTTCAGAACAGGCTGATTTCTTAACGCGATAAAAAAAGAAAACTAAGGTTAACATTGAGAATTTCTCACAAGACTCATCACTCCCCATCTCATGAACGGATCTGATGGAGATGCTCGATGCAACCAACACCGGTCCTACAAGGCAATGCTACTTGGGCAAGAGGAAGATGCTCAGGATGCCAAGATCGAGGTTCATGTAGCAGTAGATGAAGAAGACGAGGATCAAGATCTGGATTATACCGGCTATGATACAGTACCTCACTCGGATGGCAAGTTCTCCTATCCAGAATTCTTCATAAGCAGTGAGAGAAGGAACACCTTCAAAAACCTTTTGACAAATCCATTACAGTTAAACTATTGGGCCGCACCATCGGATTCAAAGCATTAGAGCAACACATTCAGCGTGTAAGTAGCGGATGGCCACTTTCGGCCCCATTACTAACAACGACCATGAAATACAGGAAAAAGGGCTCTCTTCCCAGATTTCATGAGATCGTATGATTTAAAAAAAATTATACGTTCTTAAAACTGATTTTCAGTTTTTCGAAAAGCACACACACGAATCTCCCGGATAAAAGCAAATATGGTTATTAAAAAGAAAAACCCATAATGGTAAACTCGGAAGACGGAAAGTCATATATAAGTACACATAAATTTGTACAAAAAAGAGACATATACAAAATACAAACACAAAAAAGATATAGTCTTATGAGAAAACCCTCTACGGGTAACCTAGAAATCATATGCACTCTCCTATTTCATATTTTATTACAAACAAGAAATACACGAAAGCAATAACAACTAGGAAAAGAAAAAAAACAAAGGGGATAAACGACTTCTACTACAAAAACAACCGAACACCAGACAGCTTCGGCAACCTTCGTCATCCCCAACATCTAGTATCAAAGCCTTTTCGAGCTTTGTGGCAATTCCAACAAGTACACAGTTCTGCAAATAAAAAAAAATGTGTTAAAGAGATGCCAAAAAAAGTTTTCTAGCATAAGTAAATTTTTCCAAAAAAAAAGATGAAAAAGAGAAAATAGAAGCAAGACAACTGGAAGCCACCTGATGTAGGTGGTGGCCTAAGGCAGGTCCAATGCATGAAAGACACAGACTGAACAAAATAGAGGCCAAGCCGAGGCGGAAAAGGTTAAGGCGAGAAAAGGCTTGAGGCGGAAAAGGCCGAAGGCTGGAAAAGGCTTAAGGCGAAAGAAGGCCTGAGGCGAAAAAGGTCGGAGGCAGAAAAGGCCTCATGCGGAAAAGGCCTCATGCGGAAAAGGCCAAAGGCAGAAAAGGCCTAAGGTGGAAAAAGCCTCAAGCACAAAAGGCAGGAGACTGAATGGACTAGGAAGGGAGACGGCCACGACCCACAGGCGGCGGCAGGGCTGCCCTCCTCTCTCGGTTGCCCTCCTCTCCCTATCTCTCCCTCTCTTTCTCTCTCTATAAACCCATGAAAATGATGTGAAATGACCATTTTGCCCTTCATTGAAATGAAAATTATGAAATACCAAAGGGAAAATTTACTGAAATGTTCAGATATTTTAGGGTGAAAAGACAATTGTACCCTTGTTAGAGTAAAAAGTCTTTATACCTCTGACCGTCCATGAAACTACAAAATACAAGGGTATAGTTTTATTATTTTGCCCTTGGACATTTCAAGAAATTGCAAAACCTGAGTTTTTGGTGATTTTACGGATATAGCCTTGTCAGCTTCACGAAATATCCGCAATACCACTCTGGAAAGTACAAAAATGCCCTCAAACTTTTTGAGAAATGCCATGAACAATAACTTTTCACATTTAGTCCTGATTTTTATAGTTTTTTTTAGAATAGTACCTATAGGTTAAATAAACTACAGAACAATACCTAAGAATATTTACTCATCGGTTTTTAAAGTATTTTTAGAATGGTACATGTAGGTTAAATAAACTACAATACAGACTCATGATATATTTATTGTTTAGTACTTGAAACTTGTGGATATTGCATTTAGGTGCCTAACTATATTTTTATGGTTCTTTATGAAATGTTTTATGTAAATCCATTTGATACATGTTTTTATATTTTGTATCTTAAAATATACAGACTCTCTACTTGTTGTATTTGTAAACACCCAAAAATTTTACCAAAACATTTGATCTTTTGGAAAATTTTGCCTTTTAAAAAAAATGCAGTCTTAGGTCTTTTAAGGGTTTTCAAATAAAGACACCTAAAAAAAACTTATTTTCTCACCAAAATTTCATAGTAACCTCAAAATAAGGATAAATGACACCACTTAAAAAAAATTCAATTTTGACAAAGAGTCAAAAAATGATTGTTTTACCCTCAAGCTCAAATTGACAGTATTATGCCTTTTCAAATGATTTCATCTAAAGAAATGATGGTTTCAAATAATTTTCTTCAAAGAAACAAATAGAAATGAGATATTGGAACTAAACCCAAAAATGTTTGTTAAATGTCAATTTTACCAAAAATCTTTAAAATTCAAATCAAATTCAAATCAGGCCTCAAAAACTTGCCCGATTGAGGATAATCTTACTCCAGAACCCTACACCTATCAAAGCGTTAAAGTGGTTTGAGACCCTACACTCATCAAAGGGTTAAAATGGTTTGAGACCCTACAATATAGGATTAAAGAGGTTCAAGACCCCACACCCATCAAAAGGGTTAAAGTGGTCCAACACCCAACAAAGGGTTAAAGTGGTTGAAACGGTAAAAACTAACTCACAGAGCGAAAGTAGGTCGCTCGTGCAAACAAACACTAGGAATGAAACTCAGTTGTTTTCAAAGAAAAGAATATTTGAAGATTTCGATAAAACTCGATGTTTTTAAATATATTTCAAAATGAAATGGTTTTAAATAATGAAAAGAAATATTTGAAATCATGAATCTGAAATCAAGTGCAGGATTCAAGTCTTATTCAGGGATAAAGCTGCGAACCAAATCCAAGAAAAGCTCAGAGCAAGGAATGAACAAAGACAAAGGATCAAGTCAAGTTGAAACCAAAATGGGTCAAGACTACATCCAAGTCAAGGATTCAAGTCTCAAGTTCAAAGAGCAAATGGAGATTCACCTAGCTAAGGACCAATGAACACTCTACCTAACCAAGGACCCATGAAGAAGGGCACCTAGCCAGACCAATGGAGACTCACTTAGCTAAGGACCAATGAAGACTCTACCTAGCCAAGAACCAATGAAGAATTACCTGGCCGGCCACACCCGACTGCACTTAGTTAACCGAACCTACTTTGATTGACCAAACCATCTTGGCTAACCTTGACTAAACTCCTTTGGCTGAACACGGCTTGATCAAACCCCCTTTGGCCTTGCTTAATCAAATGACCTTGATCAAACTACCTTGGCTAACCTTGACCGAACCACCTTGATCTCAACCTTTTGGCTAACCATGACCCGAACTACCTTGGCCGAACCACCTTGGCCTTGCCTAACTAAATTCCCCAGACCAAGCCCACCTTGGCTGACCCATGACCCAAAGGGGGACCAGCACAAGGCCCACGTGAAGGCCATGTGAGTTGGCCATGGGGTTTGGATCAAACTTGGGCCAAGAAGCTACCCAATCCACATCGTGGAAAGCTTAGAGGCCTACCTCTTAGCTTATAAATAGAGGTCTTGGGGGTTGTTTTAAGCATTCATGAGGATTCAAGAGCATTGAAGAGATTAAAGGAGGAGCTTAGAGAGTCTAGGAGAGAGAAGGAGTGTTGTAAAAAGAGAGGGAGAGAGATAAAGAGAGGAGAAAGAGAGAGTGAGAGAAGAAGGAGAGAAAGGAATCGTCCCCTTCGTTGAAGCTGTGGTCCATTGGAGGAATTGTAAGTTTGATTCTTTGTTAATCTAAATCCCTTCTTCTTCTTATTCAATTCAAAAGGAGTTGTATTAATGTAGCATTAATCTCCTCCCATGATGTAATAGAGTAGAAATGTTGACTGTTTCATTCCTTTTACATTTAAGTATTCTACTTGTTTGATTTCGTGTTTCTCTACCTCTTTATATGCTATATCCTCTTATATCTCCTAATCTCCTCTATGATTAACCTATAAACATATTTCTATTCATTTCTCTTTAGTCATTTATTTTGAATTAGTTGTGATTTGTTTTGAATTTTTGATGAATACATTCATGTATGCCTTAGAAACTGAAACTCTGTTTTCTACATCCCGTATATGGTTGATGTTATATTTTTTATTTTCGAACCTCTACTCCAAATGATCTAAAATTTTGAACACCAAATCTTTACATACAAGCTCACGTACAATAAAATTTTCAAAAATTTTAGGGTTGTGTAGCATCATAAATAAAATAGACTAAGATTGAACAAATTCAGAGTCAAATCTGTTCGGTCTGAGTTTCCTACAACAGAGGTTGGGTAATCTTCCCTTAATTCAACTCAAATCAACTCTAGAATTCCAAAAAAAAAAAGAAAAAAATTATGGGTGTTATTCTTTCCCATTAACAAAATAAATTTTGATTAATGTCAAAGAGAGGCATCTGTAAACACTCAAAATTTTTACCAAAACATTTGATCTTTTGGAAAATTTTGCCTTTTAAAAAAAAATGTGGTCTTGGGTCTTTTAAGGGTTTTCAAATAAAGACACCTTAAACAAACTCATTTTCGCACCAAAAATTCATAGCAGCCTCAAAATAAGAATAAATGACACCCCTCTCAAAAAAATTTAATTTTGACAAAGAGCCAAAAAAATATAACTTTAGAGTTACTGTAGGAAACATGTTCTAAAAACAAGAGCCAAAATAAGGGTTTTCATGAATTTTGGAGATCTCTAAGCTATTAAAAAAAAATTCAGAAACAAGTTTTGAAAACAGAAGCAGTTTCTCTTTTTCAGAACTTGAGAAGTTTTCATTCCCTAGACCAAGTGCATGATTTTTTTTTATTCAAATTATCTCTAAAGTGAATTTTGAAAATACACACCCTGCTCAAATTAATCCTCAAAGTGCTTAGGCTGACCTTCAGCGTCGGTTCAAGAAGGCCTAAGACAAAAAGATCCCGCTTCTCCACAATCACTCCATGAAGTCAGAAATATAACTTTGTTAGTTTAAGTGAAACAAGTTGGCACGCTTGTGTAAAAATGAAGTACATTGAGAAATTTATTTCAAGTCTCTAAATAGACTTTAGAGTAAAATTTTCATATCTGGAGTATCTGCCAAAAGTCTAAAAAGAAAAATGACTTCTAAAATTTGCATGTTTGAATTGGCAAAGACCAAAAAATTAAATGGCTTAAATTTTCAAAATTTGAAAAGAAGAATACCACTTACCTTAACTTTAGAAGGAGTTGATTATGTATTAAAGGAAACAGTTTTACCGCCTACACGAGTTGCAACAGATGAGAAAAGAAAAAGATATAAGATATTTCCAAAGGATGATACAATAGTCAGGACTATAATGTTGACATACATGAAAGACGACTTAATTAGGGTCAAGGAATTTGAAACTACAAAAGAAATATTCAATTCCATGACCACTAAATATGATACTACAGCCAAGTTGTATGTACAACTACTCCTTCAAAAGTATAATTCTTATAAAATAAAAGAAGGTGACAATGTAGTTGACCATGTTAACCAAATACTGGTAATGACTAGAGATCTGACTGTAGTTAAGTCAGTCATTTGTGAACGGATGCAAATATCCACAATCCTAACAGTCTTCCCCTTCCTGTAACATGGTAACCACAGTCCTAAGACTTCGACTTGATTTTACCCTTTTTGAACTCCTATTGAAACTAGCAATCAAACGAGAACATATGAACAAGAATAAAAGAGAAAAATTGCTAGTTGCTTAAGATGATTTAGGGTCTAGCTCTAACAACAACTAAGGAAAAAGAAAACCAAATAAGAAATTTGGTAAGAATAAAAAGTAGAGCGATCAAAATATTAAAAAATTGTAGGAATTCGCTTCTCAGGTGAAGTGCTTCAACTATGGTAAGATGGGGCATTAGAAAAGAGATTACCGCAACAAGAAGATCAATGGAGGTAACAACCAACAATGCGGTGCAACGAAGAAGCAAGATATAATGTGTGTGATTTCTAAGTGTCTTTACATGGACCGCCGAGTGACTGGTTGGTGGATCAATTCTAGACCTATCCGACATATATTGAAGAGTAAAGAGAGAGCAACGAACATAAAAGAGTACCAGCCTGGCAGGCATCGAGTATATATGGGAATAATACTTTTTTTGATGTTCTTGGGGTTGGGTACTTTAGGATTTTTGTATAAGGCATATCAATTGTACTCACTGATATACTAATTGTACCCTCTATTAGACGCAATCTTGTATCGGTTCCTACCTTAGTAAAGAAAGGGTTTGAGGTCAGGTTTATCCTTGGAAAAGTCATTGTGGGAAAATATGGCAGAATATCATTTTCTGATTTATTTGATGTTGAATATGCGTTATTCAAACTCAACATTAATGAAAATGAATGCTCTTCTTCTGTTTATATTGAGAGTGCCTATGTAACTGATGTGAATGTGTGACATAAAAGATTAGTACATATAAGTCTAAAGAAGTTGAGAAAATTAACTAACTTTGACTTATTGCCCAATTTTCATGATAACATCTTTAATAAGTGTGAAGCCTGTATACAAGGGAAAATGACTAGAAAATCATTTTCCAAAGAGGTAACTAGGGCAACAAGCCTGTTACAAATTATTCAAACCAATTTATGTGGATCATTTAGAGTGAGAACACATCGAGGAATGATGATTTGGAAGAAAACCAAACCTAGTTCATCTTAAGAGTTGGGGATCTATTGCTTATGTAAAGATCCTTCACCAATCTAGAGATAAGATAGACAGTAGGTCCTTAAGATGCATATTTATCGGATATCCTAAAAGTTCTAAAGGATATCGATTTTATCATAAGGACCATGGACTAATAGAAAGTAGGGATGCAAAATTATTAGAAGAAACTAAGAATGACATCTTTAAGAATGATGATGATTATGTTTATGATCTAGTAGATCCATATCAATCATCTTTTGAACCCATTGATGAGCTTCTTGAACAAACTAAAACTTTAAGTAGACACAAAAGGCCAATGGTCACACCTTCCTACTTGAAGAATTATCACACGTACCTTGTAGAGGAAATATGTAATTCGATAGATTTAGATGAGCTGATTGATAACTTGACTTATTAGTAAGCTATTAGCTCATCTAAATCGTTAGACTAGGAAAAAGTCATGGATGAAGAAATTGAATCCTTTGAGAAAAACCAAGTCTAAGAGTTGGTTGATTTGCTAAGAGGAAGGAAAGCCATAGTTTGCAAATGGATTCTCAAAAAGAAATATAAGGTTGATGGTTCAATCGACAAGTTTAAAGTGAGCTTGGTTGTAAAGAGTTTTTCGCAAATGGATGGAATAGATTATATTGAAACATATTCCTCAATTGTGAAATTTGCATCCATCAGAATAATCCTAGCCATATCAGCGTATTATAATTTGGATTTACATTAGTTAGATGTAAAGACTGCTTTTCTAAATGGAGATTTAGATGAAATCATATATATACAGTAGCCTGAAGGATATATAGTTAAAAGCCAAGAAGATAAAGTATATAGGTTGAAAAAATCCCTATATAGACTAAAGCAATTACCTCACAAATGGTATTTGACTTTACAAAATGTCATTATTAAACTTGGGTTTGTGGCTAATGAACTTGATCACTATGTATGTATCTGGAATAGTGGGAGTCACTTTGTCATCTTATCTTTATATGTAGAAGATATTGCTGACCGAGAATGGCAATGAGATGATTGTCTAAACCAAGTCATAGTTAAACTTAAGGTTCAAAATGAAGGATATAGGGAAGTATCCTATATCTTTGTTATAAAGATTTTTCAAGATAGAGAATCAAAACTTATATGCTTAAGTCAAGAGAGAGATATTGACTATATTCTCAAGAAGTTCAAAATGGGTGAATGCAAGTATGCATCCACACCTTTTGCATAGGTTGTGGGCAAGATCTGATATGTTGTGGGAAAGAGAGATAAATTGAGAAAGGTTGATTGTCCCGATAAAGGAGACAATAAGCCTAATGTTCCTTATGCATAGGTTGTGGGCAGCCTGATGGATGTTATGTTGTGGACAAGATCTGATATCAGCTTTGCTATTGGTCTTGTAAGTAAATATCAAAGTAATCCTAGATGGCAGCATTGGATAACTGTGAAAAGGATTCTAAGATATCTTAAAGGAACAAAAGACTTGAAACTTTGTTTTTAAGTAGATGAACTGAAAGTGATAGGATACTTATATACTGACTTTGCTGGGAGTAAAGATGACAACAAATAAACCTGAGAACAAATATTTTTATTTAGAGGTGGTGCAATTTTTTTGGCATGCAATAAACAAGTTTGTGTAGCGTTGCATACACAAGAGGTTCAGTATGTTGCTTGTAGTATGGCTGCTACTAGTACTGTTTGGATAAGTTGCTTCATACGTAATCTGAAACTGGACATAACCAACGAGTCAATTGTTATTTATTGTGACAATAATACAGTAATTACTCTTATTAAGAGTGGAGCTGATAGCTCATGATGGAAGCATATAATGGTTAAATATTACTATGTTCATAATATGCTCAAAAGAAATGAAATAACTATATGTTATATGCCAACTACTCGTATGTTGGCTGACCCCTTAACAAAAGACATATAAGAAGAATTGTTTACTAAACATGTAACCTATATGGGGTTGAGATATGCCTAGTGTATAAGTGTAGAAAATACACTT
The DNA here is from genome assembly GCA_036023115.1 of Brasenia schreberi. Taxonomy (NCBI): domain Eukaryota; kingdom Viridiplantae; phylum Streptophyta; class Magnoliopsida; order Nymphaeales; family Cabombaceae; genus Brasenia; species Brasenia schreberi. Next base: position 10,977,752 of record JAYKKT010000071.1, on the reverse strand, counting down.
TGTTATGGGTTATGCAGGAAAAACACATTGATTGTGAAAAAACCGCATACCGGATAAAAGTTGCAAAAAAATTATACAACTTGATAAACCCCAAAGTAGTGCGAGGAAAAACCAGTATATCAAAAGGTTGGCTCTAATGGCCAAGTGGGAGATGTAAGTAGTAGACAACCACTATTGGCCCCATTACGAACAACAACCATGAAATGTGAGAAGAAGGGCGCTCTTACCGGATTTCATGAGTTGTATTTTTTAAAATGGGCAAGTTTGCATCTATACTTGCAATGAAAGGGGTTAAATTGAGCAAGGTTGATTGTCTCAGTGAAGGAGACAATAAGCCTAATGTTCCTTATGTACAAGTTGTGGGCAACCTGATGTATGCCATGTTGTACACAAGACTTGATATCAGCTTTGATGTTGGTCTTGTAAGTAGATATCAAAGTAATCCTTAATGATAGCATTGGATAGCTGTGAAAAGGATTTTAAGACATCTTGAAGGAACAAAAGACTTAAAACTTTGTTTTCAAGCAGATGAACTGAAAGTAATAGGATACTCAGATGCTGACTTTGCTGGGTGCAAAGATGACAACAAATCAACCTCGAGATAAATATTTTTATTTGGAGGTAGTGCAATTTTTTGGGCATGCAAGAAACAAAGTTGAATAGCGTTGCACACATAAGAGGTTGAGTATGGCTGCTACTAGTGCCATTTGGATACACTGCTTAATACATGATTTGAAGTTGGATATAGTCAATGAGCCAATTGTTATGTATTGTGACAATAGTGCATCAATTACTCTTATTAAGAGTGGAGCTTATAACTCACAAAGCAAGAATATAATGGTTAAATATCACTATGTTCATAATATGCTCAAAAGAAATGAAATAACTATAAGTTATATGCCAACTATTGATATGTTGGTTGACCCCTTAACAAAAGGCATCTTAGAATAATTGTTTACTAAACATGTAACCCATATGGGGTTGACATATGCCTAGTGTATAAGTGTAGAAAATACACTTTGTTGTGAGTTATGCTTTTAAAACACATTGTTTGTGGAAAAACCGCATAACGGATGTAAGTTGCAATTTAGTTGCAACAAGAAAAAATTATACAACTTGGTAAACCCCAAAGTTGTGGGAGAAAAACTAGTGTATCAAAAAGATTGGCTTTAGTGGCCAAGTGGGAGATGTAAGTAGTGGATGGCTACTTTGGGCCCCATTACTAACAATGACCACGAAATGCGGGAAGAGGGGTCCTCTACTTAGATTTCAAAAATCAAACGTTCTTAAAACTGATTTTCAGTTTTTCGAAAAGCACACACATGAATCTCCTTAATAAAAGCAAATATGGTTGTTCAAAAAGAAAGCCTAGAGCAGTAAACTCGGAAGATAGAAAATCATATATAAATACAGAGAATTTTGTACAACAAAGAGAGACATAGACAAAATACGAACACAAAAAAGATACAGTCTTTTGAGAAAACTCTTTGGGGGTAACCTAAAAATCATACACACTTTGCTATTTCCTATTCTATTACAAACAGAAAATATACAAAAGCAACAACCAAGGTGAAAAACAAACAAAGGGGATAGAAGACTTTCGCAGCAGAAACAACCGAACACCAAATGGCTTCAGCAACCTTGGTCATCCCCAACACAGCAAATGTGGGTGAAATCTGACACTATGTAGGTTGTAGATCTCATATTCAGATACTTCCTTTTAACTTTTTATCAATAAGAGATTTGGACTTCGTCCTCACTCAAGGACATTGGATGATCTATGATCACCATTTGGCTATCTACCCCCCATGCCCTTATTTAAATTCATCCACTGCCAAAGAAGATAGTATTGCAGCATGGCTACCTTGATTATTATTGGATGATAACAAATTTTTAACTTATGTTGGGAAACAAATTGGAGGCTCAATGCGTGTTGCTAACCCAATAGTCATGAGAATGCATGGGCAATATGCTAGAGTGTGTGCACAAATTGACTTATTTAAACCTTGGATGACCAAGTATCATGAAAACAGAGGATTATCTCATTGAAAATGAAAGTTTGCACCTTTTATGTTTTATGGTAGTAAATTTGACCATCAGGTGGATGTTTGACCTATAAAATATAGCAATACATAACAAACCTCTTGCTCTAATCCTTCCCTACCGACTACTATGGAAGCGAGTAAGAAAGAGCTATGGACCATGGCTAATAATTTAGAAACCACGCTGAGGATGACAGCCCTCACCGGGTGAGTGGCCGGATCCTGATCGATGGTGAGTTATAGAACTACTGGGAATCAATCGAATTTGAATCCAAACCAGACATCAATGATACTAGGATTTAGATTCACATGTGTGCTTGGAATCCATCAAGAATCATCTAGTATCATACCGAAGCATCACCCAACTGTTCCAAAAATAATTAATCATAACATCTTAGCAACACCACTGAGGGAGGAACCATCGAGAATCCATCAAGTTCCTGATGTGGATACTAACATGGATTCATCAACAGTACATTTAAGTGGTAGCATGATCACCCTTGCCATAACATGTCAATAGAAACAACCAAACATAATTAGAACTGACCCAATGCATATTGATAATCTAGAGTACTTGCCTGCCCTTCATTCCCATAATGATGGGGCAAAACCCTATGCATTGATGTTAACTCCCACAAGCCCATCACAACCCTTTAACTCCTTCGATAGAATGGATACGAGACTTTGGCTTACCTCGGCCATCTCATGACATTGGTCCACATAGAAGCAATGCTAGGATGAGGGATGTCAACCAAGCCCAACACTTGTTGGTTAGACCCAACTCGAGACAACAAGTTGACAAGTTGCAGGTTCACCACTACACAAACTTAATTGCCCTATCATGATGGGAGGTCTTCATATATTTTTATGGAATTGTAGAGTAGCTGGAAATTGAACGTTCTTTCATTATTTGAAGGAGTTAACGAGAAGGAGATATCACGTCCCAAGCATTGGAATCATCCAACGGGATCAGTACTTGTGATTGGTTCCTAGTCGTCTTGAGCTAGGCTAGCAAAGAAAGGTGTGTAGCCCGCTAGCATGCTTACAACTCATAATGCAGGAATCTTATGAGTACCTATATAAAGGGTATTCTTTCTCATATGAGGAGGTCCTAAACTCAGTACAAAGTTATTAGGGAGTTCCCACGTAAGGACCTAGTTATACAACTATAGCCAAAATTCACTAGTGAAGGGTCTCCAGGTTACATTCTTCCCTGCCTAAATACTTGATGTCCTCAACAAGCTTCTTGGTGGTGCTCTTACATCTCTCTCAGAGTTTCACGTGCAATCTGCTTCTCTATCTAGCATGTCTTTGTCTTCTGCAACTCATGTTGTCCTCTAAAGAGTAGATGCTCGTAATTCTTATGGCATGCACTGTCTATGTTCGTATAATAAGCCTGAGGTTTGCTCATAGGAAAGGCATAATGCAATCAGTCATGGATGGGTTCCAGTCAGAATGTCCGATCCCCAACCCTCATAATGATTGGTAGGGGATTGTCATCCTTTTGGACCAACATAGTGTATTGCCTCACAACGGGACTATCACACCACTTTCAATACATCCACTCCTCCATGCATGTCTGATCAGTACAAAAGTCATGCGCAATTGACAGCTTCTCAAAGTGTTGTGTAGCAATTCTCTATTGTGCATCTGATTACTCTCAAAGTCTTTTGCTCCTATGTCACTTACCTTGCATGCTCCATTGTTTATCCTTGTGAGCATTAAATTTGAGTCATCATGTCATATGATTAGTAACTATATTGGTCTTCCTCTTAGAATGCTCATCAATGTACCTGCCCTGATAGTCTACCCCTACTTGCAAGGTAGCTTTTCTCGACGTGAAGTGAGCATATCTCCACACTCCTTCAATATGACATCCAACTTGGAAGATGCCCTACTACGAGATAACTTTTTCTCAACATCATGTAGTGCCACCAGTAGAATTCACAAGCTTTATGTTATTATTCCTTCTCACAATCCTTAGGTGATTTGTCCATAGGTTTGCGTGACGACATTCCCATATCCAATGCATTCCGTCGTCTTATCTCTTTGTCTCATCTATCTTAGTTCTTTACATAACATTAATAGCATGTGTAAAGTCCTTTTGTTCACACTCATTTAGGTAGTATATGCCACCAGAATACCAACACTCTCTTTAAGGATCCCTTGGCCTTATCTTTCTTCAAATGATCATCATTCTTCTTTTGGTCCTTATGCGTGAGGGATTCGACTAGAGTATCATTCTATTTGTCATGTTGATATTTCATCTTCTTACCATTACTTCTTTTAGTGTCATTGTTAGTTTTTTCACACTACTTCACCGACAATTATCAAGTAAACATTCTAACACAATAATAGCCTCAAAAAGAGTTTGAGGATTTACCCTATTTAGCTTATACTTTGCCTAGGATTGTAAGTTGTTAAGGAACTTGAACAGTCTATCCTTTGAGGTTATAGTTCAAATACTCAACATCAAGGTTTGGTATGCCTTAATGTATTCCAATAGTGATTTACTTTTCCTAATTTTCTATTTGCATTGATCTTAGTGTTTTGTGGGAGAAATTGGTCTCTAATCATCTGCTTAAACTCATTATAGGTATTGATACTACATTGTCGTGTCTCAATATCATCGAGCATGCTATGCTACCATATCATGACGTCATTTTCCAAAAAATATAGCATCAAATAATTGTCTGACCTTGAGGTAGAGCTCTATCTGGTAAAAGAAATTCTCAAGTACATGTATATCTTGACCACGGTTGAATGCATTTGGTTCTCGAACCTTGATGCATTAAGTGTGCTCCACTCTTCCACCATTCCCGTGTCCGTTTCCATTTACTAACCTACACTTGACTCTCTCTAATCGAGTCACCATCTCAACTTGAGATTCCTTATAAGCATGTCTCTCCAGAGGTTGGGTATTAACACTCTCCTCAAGCTTCTACAATCAGGTCAAAACAACAATCTCAACTTATTGGAGGAGTTGTTCAAGCGTTTCAAACAATCATTCATCATGTTGCATGAATTCTCACAAGCATCCTTGCAATGTTCAAGTTCTTGTATTATAGCGCTCAACTCTCTTGCCAAAAGGTCAAAACCCTCTACATCATGAGCAACAACATCTATTGTGGCTACCAGTTTCTCAAGTCGGGTGAGTTGTGTATCCATGTCAGGCAAAATGCTCATCGACATTTCCACAAGGTGGGCTATTGGTATAGTTTTTCTCTTTCTATGTCAAATGAATCGCCAACCATCTTAGTATCAGTAGCCATTGGTGTCAATGTCTCTTAAGTCGATTAGGGTAAGTTGCCTTCTTGTTATCAATGGGGTCTTGCAATCCCAATTATAATATCCTATGATACTAAAGTTGTCATGCCAACATTGGAATCACCCAACGAGGTAAGTACTCATGACCGACGCCTAGTCATCCCAAGCTAGGCTAACCTTCACCCAGGTTCTAGTGGTTGAGTAGAAGTAAAAGACACATGTATAAAGAGTAAAAGAGAGACATAAAAAAACTTTAATAAAATCAAAGTTATTATATTGATAGCAAAGAAAGGTACTTGGCCCAGTAACATGCTTACAACTTAGAATGTGACTCTTGTTGAGTACCTATGTAAAGGGTGTTCATCGTCACTATGAAGACCTAGATTAAGTACAAAGTTGCTAGGGAGTTTCTATGCAGGGGTGTGATTATACAACCATGGCAAAAATATACTAGTGGAGGGTGTTTGGGTCACATAGAGACATAAGCATTGTGGTCCTAATGAAACTCCTTATCCACCCATCTCTACTAATGTCAAGACTTCATCAGGTGGACCATCTACATGGCATGGGCTTCTCGGGAGAAATTTTTGTCGCTTGGAAGACAAACATTCTACAAGTGATTAATGAGAAAATGCACCCAATTCATGCTACTAGAAGTTAGATATACTAGGTAACTGTTACTATTTCACACTAGTCTATGTTAGTCTACAAATAAAATAATACACTCATCTATGGAAACAATTATGCTATATATCAACCCACATCTTCCATCCTTGATTAGTAGTAGGCGATTTCAATGATCTTAGCACACCCGAAAATAAAAAGGCAATAGCCTTTCCATCATTAGGTTTATTAGATCACATTACACTTGGAGTGGCCCTCTCTTACCTAGATGTTCACAGATTTACGAAAGATTGGATAGAGCTTTGGCATCTCCTTCTTGAAGACTACTTTTCCCTAAAGCCATTGCACAAACCTTCGAAAGGGTACACTATTTTGACTACCATCCAATTCTGATTCAGCTACTTCATCGGTCCCATCCCAAAGGCCGTCATCCTTTTTTATTTGAGTTTCATGAACTATCAATGGGACTTATCAAGATCTAGTACAACAAACTTGGATAGAGGATGTGGCTTGCTTGGTAATCTAGTAGGGATGACAAACACACTCCAACACTAGAACTTGTATGTTTTTTGTCACATCCAGATAAGGAAACAAGCACTATTTATACGTTTGAAAAGCATCTAATGTGCACTGGCATACATGAATAGGCAAACCCTTTCCTAATGATTCTTGTTTGTAAGAGGAGTTGGAGCTGATATTAAAAGAGGAATTACAATGGTTCAAGAAGTCTCGGGCAGAATGGATATGTAATGGGGATCAAAATACGACATATTATCACTCAAAAACACCTACGCATTGAACAAAAATCATGTCCTTATGATTCATGACCATTCTAATTGATGGGTAGATGAGCATGAACAGCTACAATGGTTGGTGATTGAGTTCTATAAGGCCATCTATCATAATGAAGTCCAAGAGTTTACATGGAAACCTACTGAGATTACCTTTTAGTGTCTCTCACATACAACAGCAAATGAACTAGACAAACCACTACTAAACTTCGAACTCCTTCGGGCACTTCAAGGCATGCAACTGACAAAGGCACCTGAACCCGATGGGTTCTCTGCTTTCTTTTACAAGAACTCTTGGGAGGTGGTTGTTGGTTCAATGTATAGTTACATCAAAGCTTTATTCAACTCACAAAAATGAGTTCATGAAGTTAATCAAACCCATATAGTCCTCATTCCAAAGGTATCAAACCTGAAGTTTCCCAACCAATTTCGGCCTATTTCGCTATGTAATGTCAGTTACAAAATCCTTTCAAAGGTGTTGGTTCAACACCTCAAGCCCTACCTTCCACAATTGGTCTTCTCTTTCTAAAGTATTTTTTTTTTGGCACAAATATCATTACCAATATCATAATAGCAAATGAAATTGTGCATAGTTATTAAAATCAACAAAGGAAAACCAACTTCTTTATGCTAAAGGTTGATTTAGAGAAAGTGCTAGTGAATCCTACAACTCTTTGGGTGGCAAGCTTAATGCTAAATATGGTAGTGAACACATTTGTGGCTTTACCTCAAAACCCAATGATTCATCTCTTTGGAAAGATATATGTTCAGTCTAGCCATATATCTCGACATTATATATGCGATGTAGGCAAAGGTGACAAGATCTTGTTCTGGAAACAACCCTTTGTTCAGAAAGGCTTTTGTTAATTCAACATACATTAGGTCTGCGATATGGTTAACACTCAAGGCAATTGGTGCTTCGAAGAATTGAAGTCACTTCTCACGGATGAGGCTTTCCGTAAAATCCATGTACTTATACCACCTACAATTAATTATGCAGGAGATCAACCTCAGTGACCAGAATTTTCTATGGGAAACTTCATTGTCCAATAGGCATATAAGCTCCTTACCTTCAATGCTCAAGCCATAGTTGTTTCAATTTGGTGTCAAGTTTGGACACTTTCAATTCTGAAAATGATATGTTGTTTCTTTGTCACTCCTCCACCAAAGACTTCCTACCAATGCTCTATATGTTAGATGGCTCGGGATTAATAGATTATGTTCTTTATGCAGTACTCAGGAAGACACTAATTGTCATGTACCATGAAAAAACATGTGGGCTATTTTAGCATAGCTTATTTGGGGTTGGAGGAATAAACTGGTGCACCAACTGCACTTCATAATACCATCCAACCCAACACATCTCTTTCAATGGTGGGTCAATGAATATGTAGTAGCTTATGCCCCAAACTGAAATCAAGGACCTAGTCTTGCTCAGCCCAGCTGCACACAATGGTTCCATCCAAGGAGCCAATGGGTCAAAGTGAATTCACATGGGAGTGTCACCAAAGACAAGACCATTGCTAGTTGCGGTAGTATAATCTGTGATCATAATGGGCACTATAATGTAATTACAACTGAGACATGCAGACTTAAGGATAGTTTACAACTTTCATGGGATCTTGGCATGGAATTGGAGACTGACTCCGAGCTATTTGTCTCCTATATTCAAGGGAATGAATTCGGTCTACATGCAATATGACACCTACTTGCCAGTATTTACAAACTTTTGAGTCAAGAATGACACATTAATATATGACATAAAGTCTAGGGCTTAGTCTTCCTCTACTTAAAAAAAGCATCTAATTGTAAGCTAGTTCATCTAGTAGGACCTCTTCAAAGTCGAATCACCGACTTAGCTAGGATACTCTTTTAATTTCAATCAAGCCCTCCAATTGGTGTGACAATAGCCTTAGTCTTGCATCATTGGGTTGACCATGTCTTTGCTCAATAGAGTGGTCTTGGCAAACGCTAACAATGTCACTTGTTGCTTTTTCATCCACACATTGGGTAACTAGTGTGCCCTAGATCCCCCATGCACTCAACATCTTCCTATTATGTGGTCATCTATCACTATCATTCAATTCCTTTTTGTGTGCCTTCAGTATTGATCATGGGGTTCTGCCCTATAGAATATGTTGTTCGTCTTGAGCAACCGACGCATCACTCCATGCTACCACCTAGACATGAAGGTCTACCTTTTGTCAATGTAAGACACCCTATTAGCACTCCCTTGTGCACCAGTTTGGTGACAAAGGAACATTCACTACAAAATAGATGGCCATTATAAGGAACTTCTCATAGATGATACTATCAAATCAAGTCCACTTCTCACATATGATTGCTTCATTCCCAACTATCCTTTCTTCCTTCTCCATCCCTCTATGATATCAAACTAAGTAGATAGTTTGTTCTACAGTCATCCACCTTGTATTCGAGTATTTTCTCCACTTATTGAGTGTCAGTTATAACCTTTAGAGGCAGGCTTATAATGGTCCTCAATGGATCCTTGTGAAACGGCTTGAGGAGGCTCACATGAAGCAATGGATCAAACTTCAAAATTTCAAGTAGGTTAAGTTAGTAGGCCACCAACCTATATTGTGAATGACCTAAAATGGCTCCTCATACCTATATCACAACTCATTATGAACACGTCCTTCAACCTTTTACCATAGAGATTTTTGAGCCACACACAATCACCAACTTGGAATTCCCTTAGTTGGAGCCCACATCACTTTGTTGTCTTTGACTTCCCTTATTGCCACTACACATCTCGTCACTTCATATATCATCAAAGGTTGCCCTCCCATATCTATCTCAAACAGGCTCTTCCCTGACCTTAGTGTAGGTTATTACAAAATTACACCGGCTCAAGTAGTTACTTTGATTGATTGGTTGATGCATAGCATCGAGGTACTCCTTAAGATGACAATTAATTTATTAATTTTAGTCATTCATTTATAAGTATTGGGATATGAAAAAAATAAGTTTGATCCCCATTGTCTTGAAAAAGACCATCCAAAATAAGCAATGGACCTTGTTTGTTGATCACTCACCATGTCTTAGAGCAAGCCAAAGTACTTCATGACGTGGCTGGAAAAAGGCTTGGCTATTGCCTTGGCCAAGTAATCCTTCGATGCAAGATGAAGATGACATACTTGGAGAACCAATTGTTAACAACAAGAATTATTTTCAGCCCATCAACCCTTGTTGTGAAGTGATAAAGTCCATTGACACCAATACCTAAGGACTTATCAATATTGACAACGGTTACAACATCTCTGTCCACATTTTCCTTTTGGTATTATCATGTTAGTAGGTAAGGTAGGAATTAACATAATCTTCTACATCATTGGCCACTTAAGGTCGACATATATTTGCTCAAATAAAGTCATCATTCGTGTGATACTGAATGCCCTGCATAAAGGTCATCCTAGATTTCTAGTGTAATTCATGGGCGAAAGGAACATAAACACACTATCCTTTTATTAATAAGAAGCCTTGTCCACCATAGTTGGTTGAACAACCCCTTATCCTACTGCACCTTGATCAACCAATAGCCTTGATAAGCTTCAAGTTGACTTCAAATTAAGTCTAACATCTCACCCTACAGGAACAACCACAACTAGCATTCCTTTTGTGCATTTCTGGATAAGGGCATTCACCACTTAGTTGTGAGGTTCGGGTCGATGCACCTACTCAAAGTTGTATTCCTCCAATAACTCAAACCATCATACCTATCCTTAACATGAGCTTCTTTTGGGTTTTGAGAAAGGTGTTTACTATATTGTTTGTGATAACCTTAAATGACTCTAGAGCAAGTAGACATGCCATAGTTGCAAGCAATGCACTACGGTGAGTTGAATTCTTTCTCATGCATCCAGTGGAGAGCTTCAACCTCTTTGAGGATTGATTGTTAAATGCCACTACATGTCTTTCTTGACAATTGCTTAAACATTTGACTGGCGTCCATGTATTATCACTAGGTCCATATCTCTTCCAGTGAACCAAACTCCGATGCATGTTTCCCACAATTAGTAGTGTGTAGCATATGCCAACAAGTTTCATGATTTTAAACTCAACAAGTGAAAGTTTACAATCCTCGTCTACTTTTTCAATGTCTTCATTTTCACCGAGAAATGTCATTCAATTGCCTCCTTTTAGTCACATCAAATGATACTACTTGTGAAGCTTCTTCCTCTCACGAAATAAGTATCACAAATTCCTTGATGAATTAATTATTTATTTATGTTTTTAATTGATTTATCTGAAGTCCTCAATGAGCATTTTCATTCATATCCACGGGACCATCATGTCAAAAGATTTGCACTAGGTAGTCCAAGTCAAAGTCATAGAAAATAGAAATTACACCACAACCTCAATACAAGCCTATTTTATCATACACAACTCAAATCAATATCATCAATGCAAACATGTATGTATAATCAAGCATACAACAATAATGGAAGTTTAGTTTTGATATCATGACCACTACTGTGTCCAACCATAACCATGCTATAGGAGGCCTCCGATCTCTCATCTTGTCTCGACACAAGGCCTCTCACAACCATCAGGCTTGTGAGATTATGAACCTTAACATATTGTCCAACAATGCATCAAGTCCAACCCCTCAAGTAATTAAAGTAACAGTTTTCACAAGCCACACAAGCAAGTTCATGCTTTCACTCACACTTATGTTTACAAATCCAAGTTCTCATAATCATCCACTTAGGATCATCTCTAAGTCTTAATCCATCCACAGAGGAAAAACTTTATATTAGTACTATGTGGTTTACCGAAAATTTACTTTGGTATCTTGTATTTCACTTTCTACTACTTAAAGGTCCTAAGTTTCAAAAATTAATTGCTTTAGTATCCTATAGCTCACACCATTACTATGAGATCGAACGTGGTTGACGTGGTGCTTATATGGTATATATATATGATGTTAGTGTTAATGTGATGCTGATGTCAATGTTGATGTGGTGATGACGTTAGTGTGGTCTAAAGACTGAACGAAGTGAAGCGGCTTTATTGCTTCGTATCTCACAAAGCAACTTAAACGAACTAGCTTGCCCATGGGCGATATCGGCGGGTAAGCAATAAGGGCCAAAAGGAACTCGCACTAAATCTTAAGTTTAGTATCCTATAGTATAATAAAAATTACTTTAGTACATTATAGTATCTTAACATAAATTTTAGTACAACAACAACAACTAAGCCTTTTCCCATACTAGATAGGGTCAGCTACATGGATTTTTTGTTTCCTGATAGTCCTATCATATGTCATGTTAGCAGTTAACTCAAACACAAGCTAGATCATTCTCTATTGTTTCTTTACAACACTTTTGTGGTAGTCCTTTACCTCTTTTAATACTTTCAAAATCTAGTTTTTCATACCTTCTTACTGGCGCTTCTTTTGATTTCTTTCTATGTGTCCAAACCATCTTAAACGATATTCTCACATTTTATCCTCTATTGGTGCTACTCCCAATTTGTTTCTAATAATATCATTATGTATATGGTTTTTCCTTATATGACCACTCATCCATGTCAACATCTTTACTTATGCCACAAACATCTTTTGTACAAGTTGATGATTAATTGCCCAACACTCAGAACCATAAAGCATGGCAAGTCTAATTGTTGCTTTATAATATTTACCTTCTACCTTCAATGGTATCTTCTTGTCACAAAGAATACTTCATGCTCCTCTCCATTTTAACCAACTAGCATTAATTCTATGCATAACATCTCCATCGATTCTTTCATCACTATAAAAAATAGATCCTATGTATTTAAAACTTTCCTTTTAAGGGATACAATATGGGACAAAAGGAACTCGCACTAAATCTTAAGTTTAGTATATGTAGATGTGAAATTTTATTCCAAAGTCTATGTGGAGACTTGAAATAATTTTTTACAAAACTACGTCGATAAGTTTATCATCTCGGAGTAGGATTATCCTCAATCGAGTGAGTTTTTGAGGTCTAATTTGGATTTGATTTATTTTTGAATTTCAAAGGTTTTTTTGAAAATTTGACATTTTGCAAACATTTTTGGGTTTGGTTCCCAATGTCTCCTTTTCCTTTGTTTCATTGAAAACTTGTTTAAAACCATTCTTTCTTTGAAGACAATCATTTGAAAAGGTAGAATCCTGTCAATTTGGACTTGAGGGCAAAGCAGTCATTTTTTTGGCTCTTTGTCAAAATTGGATTTCTTTTAGGGGGGTATAATTTATCCTTATTTTGAAGCTGTTATGAAATTTTGGTGCAGAAATGAGTTTGTTTAAGATGTTTTTATTTGAAAACCCTTAAAAGACACAAAACCGTAATTTTTTCTTTAAAAAACAAAATTTCTAAAAGATCAAATGTTTTGAGAAAATTTTTGGCTGTTTATAGTATCCTATAGTATAATAAAAATTACTTTAGTAAATTACAGTATCACATAAATTTTAGCACAACAACAACAACGAAGCCTTTTCTCATACTAAACGAGGTCAACTATATAGATTCTTTGTTTCCACAAAGCCTTATCATGTGCCATTTTAGCAATTAACTCACAATAAGCTAGATCATTATTTATTGTTTCTTTCCAACACTTTTGTGGTCGTCCTCTACCTCCTTTAATACTTTCAAAATCTAGTTTTTCATACCTTTTTACAGGTTCTTCTTTTGATCTTCTTTCTATATGTTCAAACCATCTTAAACGATATTCTCTCATTTTATCCTCTATTGGTGTCACTCCTAATTTGTTTCTAATAACCTCATTATGTATATGGTCTTTTCTTGTATGACCACTCATCCATCTCAACATCTTCATTTATGTCACAGACATCTTTTGTATATGTTGATGATTAACTGCCCAACACTTAGAACCATAAAACATGACAGGTCTAATTGCTTCTCTATAATATTTACCTTTTTAACTTTAATGGTATCTTCTTATCGCAAAGAATACTTGATACTCCCCTCCATTTTAACCAACCAGCATCCTGGTCTCACCACCCTTCACACGTTTAAGAGCTTCTTTGACTTCATTCTTTTGAATACGTCGGTAAAAATTGTGATTTATATACTTTTCTGATTTAGCTAACTCTCCTAAGATAATACTAATATCTTTATTTTCAATAAAAAGCTTATAAAAATAATTTTTTATCTATTTCTTATATCATCATTTGTCACTAGAATTTTATGATAATTGTCTTTGATGCATCGAACATAATTAAGATCCTTAGTTTTCTTATCTCTAGCTCTAGTTATCCTAAAATTATCTCTTTCACCCTCTTTTGAGTTGAGTTTTTTTATATAAATCATCCCAAATTTTAGCTTTTGCTTCACTAATGGCCTTTTTCACTTCCTTCTTTCCTTTCTTATAAGCCTCTAAAGTTTCACTAGTTTTCTTAGCATAATGAAATTTGTAACATGCCCTCTTTGCCTTGATTTTATTTTACACTACTTCACTCCACCACCAAGCTTTTTTTTGTGCCGGTACACCTCCCTTAGATTTATCTAATATATCTTTCACCACTTTCCTAATATGTATAGCCATATTATTCCACATATCACAAGGTGTACCAACATAATTCCAAGCATCTCCTGGAAGGACTTTTTGTTTAAATATATCTTATTTCTCACTTTTGAGGTTCCACCATTTAGTCCGAATAGCTCGATGCACTCTTTTCTTCTTTGTCCATTTTTTTATTTGTAAATCCATAACTAAAAGTCGACGTTGGGTGATTAAGCTTTCTCCTGAAATTACCTTGCAATCTTTACAACACACTTTATCCTTTTTTCTATAAATAAAGTAATTAATTTGTGTTTGTGATAAGCCACTCTTATAAGTAATTAAATGTTGATCTCATTTTTTGAAGATTGTATCGACTATAAAGAGATCAAATGCCATAGCAAAATTTAAAATCTCCCTAATTCCTCATGTATATCCCCAAAACCAAAGTTTTCATGAATACCTTAATATCCTAATGCTTCTTTACTGATATGTCCATTTAAGTCTCCTCCTAAATAAATCATCTCCCTTTGTGGAATCCTTCGAATCACCTTATCTAATTCTTCCCCAAAAGTCATCTTTATACTATCTTCTACTCCTACTTGGGGTACGTAAGCACAAACGTAATTTAAAACATTTACTCCTAACACTAATTTCAACATCATGATTCAGTCACCATATTGTTATATGTGTACTACACTATCTTTTAAATTTTTATTTATGATAATACCAACTCCGTTTCGAGCATTTTCCTTACTTGAGTACTATAATTTAAAACTTGTATCTTATCTCCTTTGTTTTTTCTCCAACCCACTTTGTCTCTTGTAAATATAGAATATGAATCTTTCTCTGAATCATAGTATCTACCACCTCTATTAGATTACTAAACAATGTTATGATATTCAAAGAACCAATATGAATCTTATTATTATGTAGGACTAACTTCCTTACCCCTCGCATCCGTCCATATTCAAAATATGGAGATCCTCTCTGTAATTTATTCACTATATTCGGATGATGATGTTGCGGAACTAACTTCTTTATCCATACCCGTCCATGATATGGGAACCCTCTCTAAAATTTATTCACTATATTTGGGCTTACTTTTCACTACATTCAAGTTCTGCAGTGTGTTGCTAAGAGGTGATGCCGCAACGCAATGCTTATAATTTGTGTAAATTTTAGTATCAAATTATTAATATAAATTAATAGTTAAAGTGAATTAATATTTAAATTAAGATTTAATCCATATTATAAGAAAGAAAGCTTCATGAAAATATTCAAAACATATATTTAAAATTGATTTCTAATAATAACAAAACTTTAGATATTAATTACTAAATAAATTTGGTTCTACTTAAACATTTAATTATTAATTTGAATATTAATTTACTTAATAACATTAGTTTGCAAATCAACCTACCAAACTTAGAAAGCATGAAAAATTATATTCTATATTAATATATATTTTGCTACCTTAAATTAATTTTATATGCTATTAAATGTTAATTATCAAATATTTATTTTTATAAACTTAATTTTCATATCATTAACATCAACTTAACTTTGATGCCTATCAAATCAATCAACTTAAATGTTAATCCTCATGACCGTCATGAGTTAAAATTCATTTGTGCAATGTTGATTATATAAAAATATTTTTTTACAAAATAATATTTAAATAATGTTAAATCATGAATATAAATTAATAATTAATATTTAAGGTAAAGTTGTTATCATAAATTAATTTTAAATATACGTTTTAAATATTAGTGAACTTTTCTTAAATATAATTAATTAATGAACTTAATATATATATATATATATTTTAAATATTAATTTACTTTTAAATATTTAATCTTTTATTTTAAAATTAATAATTGAGTATTGAATGCAAGATACTATAAGGTACTAAAGTAGCCTTCTTATGGTATTAAATGATACTAAACTAAAGATTTACTATCACATTGATGTAAGCTATATTAGTCCCATGTCAACAGTAACATCAAATATATACACCATGTCACCAATTATGATACGTCATCCTCCTCCATTATCCACATCAAACCCCTTGCTAATGATGTTAGTGATAGAGTACTAAAGTGATAATTTTTTAAAACTTATATTATTTAAGTTATACAAAGTAAAATACAAGATACCATAGGGGATATTTGGAAAACCATAAGGTATTAATATGAAGTTTTTCCCTATCACATATATTTTTTTTAATTTTAAAAACATTCACTACTTGTTAGTTTACCACGTGACTTGATAGGTCCCAACCCAATCATTTGTTGAACACAACACGAGTTGTCAAATACAAATTATAAGTGAGCTCGTATGATTAATAAAGTAAACATTTTAGCATCACCCAATACACCTATCCATTGTTGTGCAATCCTCCAGTCTTGATGACATAACATGTCTAGACAATTGGGATTACGGACCATAATTCCATTCCAATTAATGTTTCATCCCACACATTGAGACCCATGAGTTTGCATCACTCACTATGACCATCCACCATTCAATGATATACCATACCGCCATCGAAGAGGATGAACCATATCCAATAATATTTTACTTGCACTCAAACACACTCATGCAATACATCAATTTACATAATAAAGAAAATTTCAATATACACATTAAGCAAATAGATATATATTATAATAATTTCAAAACATTTACAAGCCAATTCATAATCACATGCACCATTTAAAACCAATCAAAACTATATGCATCATACATCCGAAGAGGAAACACATCTACCTACCTATAAATTATATACGGATCCAACTCTCACGATGTTTCTCTCTCCAAATCACTTCAATTTAGTTTCTCACTAATAAAATATTAATATTTTATATTTGATTTCAGACTCAACGGTTCAAACTGCATCGAAATCGGATTTCAAATGGGCCCATAATAACCCAAAACCCCATTCTTGGTCCATTTTGATTCTATCCTGATCCAATTAAAGGATTCAGATCATGTTTCTATTATTCTATTCTTGACTCATCCTGAATCCCAACCGTGTCGCTTAAAGACTCACTAACCAAGAAATAATAGTGTCTGACCTGTCCCCGACATGATGAGGGACAAGCCATGGGCTGAAATCAGCCACCTAGCCAAGAACTAGAATCCCCAGCGATCCTTTTACCTCAAAGAAATGTCACCCATCGAATTTTCGAAGGACAAGAGGCGGCTTGCCTTCTTTTTCATGCTTTACTGCGATTTCAAATTCGTGGGAGCGTGGGGGGATGACCCACAGATCCCGACTCCCTCCTTTTCTTCTTTTCCAAAGTCAAATCCGTGATGTGTGCACGATTTTTTTGCTAGAAAATGCGAAACAAAAAAGGAAAACCAGAGATTACCTGAAGTCTGGTGATGACCAATGCTCACCACATGATTTTCGGCTCTACCAACCACCCTCCTTCGTGGTGAACTCCCCCCCCCCCCCCCCCCCCTCTCTCTCTCTCTCTCTCTCTCTCTTGAAGCGATGGCCATGAAGGGAGGGAGCTTCATGGCAGTTAGACAGGAGCTCCCAGGTCAGGTCCCATGAGGGACCTTGAATCTGGGTCGAGTCCAATATGACTCGATTCAACCCTGGCATCAAAATTTGGCTCAACCTGTGGGAACGAAGGTGTGCAATATTTCTTATATTTTAATATTTTAATATATGTTATATATATAATATGATATGAGCGGCCTTGGCCTTACATTTTTCCTGGCTCACCAAGGCTGGGGCTGGGTCGGCTTGGATTGACACTCCTTATACAAAACAAGCCGAGCAACCAGCAAGGGCATCTCATTTAACCGCTCGTATTTGAACGTTAGGCTTGAAAACATAAGCAGGGTCGAAAAAGCTTCTCCATCAATACACCCGATCAAGCTGATCCAGCACTTGTGAGAATAGGCCCCGCGCAATGTAAGATACATACACGAAATGACACAAGTACAACCCAAAACTCTACACCACTAAAATTAAGGTCAAGGTTGACCTATTTTGGACACAAAAAAGAACGCCACCTTGCATTACCCAAAAACCTGAGACGGCCATAACCTGAAAAGCTTGTGCGACACGGAGTAACACGAAAAGATCGTGTCTTCTCCGGGTTTTCAGCTGCTTACAAAAAACAAAATGATACGTTACGAACGTATCTGTGTTTCAGACTCCCCGGGTTACACGGGTGTTCCGACACGGAAGGCAGATAACAACGGGACGATGTCAGAAAAGCAACAACTAGATCCCGCTTCCAAGTTCTCAACGGGAGAATCGTTCGCTCCCCCCCCACCCCCCTCTCTCTCTCTCGTCACTGGAAGGAGACGAAGCATCGAGAAAAGGATTTCACTTCAGTCGTTTGTTCCTGTCCTCTCGACCCGACGACGGAAGCCCGAGGGCGCGGCCGGCTGAAGGACGCCACACATCCTGTTATCGGACCGAGATTCTACGGTGGGGATGGAGTCTCCCCGGGCGCCCGCAAAAATGGCGGGAAGAGGGGATCTTGAAGCGGATATCAGGGAAAAAGATAAGGACTCCGACGAGGCAAACGAAGAGATGTTTTCCGGCTGCAGCGACGCGACGGTGGCCGTGATGAGCGAGATTACTCCGCTGCTCGACTCTGCTCTCCAGGCTGTACAGGACCCCCCCAGGATGACTATCTTTTCCGTTTCCTATCCCAGATCCAGATCCAAGGTCCGGACCGTCCTCTCCCCTCTTTCTATGGACTCAAGTTGCTGTAACATTGTCTTTAGTTCCTGAGATTCCGTTAAATTCTTGAGGATTGTGTCCGTTAGCTGATATCATCGGGTTATTGTTGTAGCACTTGATGGGATAGGGAAGTTTTTGTTTTCGATATTTACTTGTTAGATTGTGGCCTTCAAATCTTGTTTACGTATTGATTCTGAAACTTCTTTTTATGGTATTCACTTCATCCTCCTGGGTATTTACTTGACTTTGTAACTCGTGGTGTCTTGAAGTATTCAAATATGATACATAGATAGGTGAGGGGAGTTGTGAAGGAAATTTTGAGTCCTAGATAGGTGATAGAGATGATGTCAGCATCAGGTCAATTTAGGGGATCCTGTCCTGGTCGCACATTTTGGGATGTGGGATGCATTACCGCTAACCCACAGAGGGTGCAGTCTTAAACACTCTCTGTGGTCTCCTTGGAGCAGGAGCTCGTAGGCGAGCCGGGGATTTATTGAAAAACAACGCCTATTCAGGTTTAACAGTTTTGCATATGTAGTTACGTTTTGACTGGTTCTCGTAGCTAATTTGGTCCCCGTATACCTTGTTTCAGTTACAACCTGGACCTGTGTTGTTGACAATTGCCCCATTTCGGCTCTTGCTTCCTCTTCTCAACTTCAATTTCATATCACTTCCCAGTTATAACAACTTGAAGTTCAAAAACCCATCCTTGGAGAAGATTGTTAAACCATGAGGTCTATTCTAGCATTATTCCGTGAAGGTAGAAGGAAGATTTTAGTTGTTATTGGTTTTCCATTGGAATTGAAAAGTATTGGAAAGGACCTACTGCACCATGGACCTCCTATCTTTTGGGGATTCAATATGTCTAGAAAGGTCTTCTAAGTTGCCTCTATGAGTATGTTGAAGTATGGATTGTTTGTAGTGGATAAATCATGAAAAGACAAGTCTCTGGAGTGGTTCTCCCATTCAGAGAAAACCTCTTGAGATCATATGATATGACACATCCAATAAGGGTCTGCCACTCTGCCTAAACCTCACCTTACCAACAAAAATAAAGTTGCACAAGTCTGTCAATGCTAGGATTTTATATTTTGATATAATGGTGGAGAGATTCTGGTTGTAGTGAAATAGTTAAATTCAAGAGCTCTTCAACTGCCATCTCCAAAATATTCATAACAAATAAACAGATGACAGAGTGGCTTATAATATAACAAATTGGGAAAAGTTCATCATTCTCTGTACACACACATATATGTTTATATATAATGCAAAGATCTTGCCTATTTAAGTGCATTATGTAACTTTTTCTCCATGCCTTGCTTACCAAAACCAATATTACAAATGCCTTCAGAATACCCAAAAGCAAAAATTGTCAAATGGTGGTTGCCTTGTGCTAAGCTTGATTGCCACATTTCTTGTTTACACCATCCACTTCCCTAGAAACATACAAGCACAAATCCTGAGGAAGACGATGGTACATCTGGTATCTGTATCGTGTGGTTCAAAGTTCCCAAAGACGTTATCCACAAGTAAGTGAACATGTTCTGAAAGTTTTTTTTGCTGGATTCTGTAAAGGATCCTATTTTTAAACCGAGAATAGGGGGATGTGGTCAACATGTTTATTTGTTAGCCATCAGTAAAACACCCTAGCAAAACTTGCTACTGACTTTACACGTTGTCTAAATCTCTGTGCTGGACTAATGGAACCAATCATCTTACACATATGTGCATTGACACAAACATGTATTGTGTACTCTATATTCACACTCTCAGAAATATAGCTTTTATACTCTTGCTATCCATTAGTTAGCCACTCTCATGTTACCTTCACCCTGAACTATATGCACCATCCTTTAAATCTGGAAGGCATCCGATTGATTTTTATTGGATTCCTATTTCCAGACAGGATTCACATCACATAGCAATTTGTGTATTGCTATGTCTTTGTACAACAGTAGTAACAACAAACAAACAAACAAACAACAACTAAGCCTTTTCCCATACTAGACGGGGTCGGCTACGTGGATTCTTTGTTTCCACATATCCCTATCGTGTGCCATGTTAGCAGTTAACTCACAATAAGCTAGATCATTCTTTATTGTTTCTTTCCAACACTTTTGTGGTCGTTCTCTACCTCTTTTAATACTTTCCAAATTTAGTTTTTCATACCTTCTTATAGGTTCTTCTTTTGATCTTCTTTCTATATGTCCAAACCATCTTAAACGATATTCTCTCGTTTTATCCTCTATTGGTGCCACTCCTAATTTGTTTCTAATAACCTCATTATGTATACGGTCTTTTCTTGTATGACCACTCATCCATCTCAACATCTTCATTTCTGTTCGAGACATCTTTTGTACATGTTGATGATTAACTGCCCAACACTCATAACCATAAAACATGGCAGGCCTAATTGCTGCTCTATAATATTTACCTTTTAACTTTAATGGTATCTTCTTATCATGAAGAATATATGATCCTCTCCATTTTAACCAACCAACATTAATTCTATGCATAACATCTCCATAAATTCTTCTATCACTCTGAAAAATTTACCCTAGGTATTTAAAATTTTCCTTTTGGGGATGCAATGTGTGCCAATTTTAATTTTTATGTCTTCTGAAGTAACCAAATGATCAAACTTACATTCCATATATTCTGTCTTTGTTCTACTAAGTCGGAGGCCTTTGCTTTCTAATGTTTCTCTCCATAGTTCCAATTTTCTATTAACTTTTCCCTTAGACTCCTCCACTAACACAATGTCATATGTAAATAACATACACCAAGGTACTTCATCTTGAATATGTTTTGTTAACTAATCAATCATCATTATAAATAAGTATGGACTTAAAGTTGATCCTTGATGTAACCCAATATTAACTTCAAAGAAGTCTGTCATTCCTTCATGTGTCCTCACACATGTTTTTACACCATCGTACATGTCTCTTATAAGGTTAATGAATGTCAATGGGATACCTCTTTTTTCCAAAGTTCTCCAAAGGACCTCCCTCAGTACTCTATCATAAGCTTTTTCTAGATCAATAAATATCATGTGAAGGTCTTTCTTTTTTGCTCTAAAATGTTCCATAAGACGTCTCAAAAGGTGAATCGCTTCAACAGTAGATATGCCTGGCATGAATCCAAATTGGTTCTCTATTGTACTTGATACTTTTCTTAACCTACGTTCGATAATTCTTTCCCATAATTTCATAGTATAGCTCATTAACTTGATACCTCGGTAATTCACACAATTTTGAATGTCTCCCTTGTTCTTATATATGGATATAAGTGTACTCGCTTTCCATTCCTCGAGCATCTTTTGGTTTCTCCATATTTCATTAAATAGTCTTGTGAGCCAAGTGATTCCTATTTCTCCTAGTATTTTCCAAACTTCTATAGAATATTGTCTGGTCCTACCGATTTACCACCCTTCATATGTTTAAGAGCCTCTTTGACTTCATTCTTTTGAATACGTTGGTATAAATTGTGGTTTATATACTTTTCTGATTTGGCTAACTCTCCTAAGCTAATACTAACATCTTTATTTTCATTAAAAAGCTTGTAAAAATAGTTTTTTCATCTATTTCTTATATGATCATTTGCCACTAGAATTTTTTCATCCTCGTCATTGATGCATCTAACATAATTAAGATCTTTAGTTTTCTTATCTCTAGCCCTAGCTATCCTAAAAATATCTCTTTCAACCTCTTTTGAGTTGAGTTTTTTATATAAATCCTCTCAAATTTTAGTTTTTGCTTCACTCACTGCCTTTTTCGCTTCCTTCTTTGCTTTCTTATAAGCCTCTAAAGTTTCACTAGTTTTCTTAGTATAATGTAATTTGTAACATGCCTTCTTTGCCTTGATTTTATTTTACACTACTTCACTCCACCATCAAGTTTCTTTTTGTGCTGGTACAGCTCCCTTAGATACACCTAACACATCTTTTGCCACTTTCCTAATGTATATAGCCATATTGTTCCACATATCACAGGGTGTACCAACATAATTCCAAACATCTCCTTGAAGGAATTTCTGTGTAAATATATCTTCTTTCTCACTTTTGAGGTTCCACCATTTAGTTCGAATAGCTCGATGCACTCTTTTCTTCTTTGTCCATTTTTTTAGTTCAAATAGCTCGATGCACTCTTTTGTTCTTTGTCCATTTTTTTATTTGTAAATCCATAACTAAAAGTCGATGTTGGGTGGTTAAGCTTTCTCTTGGAATTACCTTACAATCTTTACAACACACTCTATCTTTTTTTCTACAAATAAAGTAATCAATTTGTGTTTGTGATAAGCCACTCTTATAAGCAATTAAATGTTCATCTCGTTTTTTGAAGATTGTATTGACTATAAAGAGATTAAATGCCATAGCAAAATTTAAAATCTTCCAACCTTTCTCATTTATATCCCCAAAACCAAAGTTTTCATCAGTGTTGTCTAACGCGTATCGTATCGCGTATCGCTGGGCTCCACGATACAGGTGTATCGTATCGTATCACCCGTATCATATTTTAATATTAAAATAATACAAAATTAATTAAAAAATCAAGAAAATTATTAAAAATCCGGAAAAAATCAAGAAAAATATGGAAAAATATAGAAAAAACTGGTAATTGCTTTAATTCATATAATGCAAAGTTTAGTACAGATTGAGCATTCAACATTGAACAATTGCATCCAAATTTACATATTTTGAATAAAAAATGAAATACATTTACATTTTTGAAATTATAATCAGGATCATCAACTAAATAATCTTTATCTTCTCCTTGTTGAAGATCCTCATCATCATCATCAACAACACCTGCTTGAAAATCAAATTCTTCATCTTCTTATACTGTTGTTGCGCTTCTTCTAAATTAATCCATGCAATGTCTTCTTCAGTTAGGAGGGCATTTTCTTCACTGCCTTCTATAATCCAGTCTTCTAATATATCAAAATTATCCAAACTTATTGGATAAAATTGGCTTTCTTGTCTATTTACTTTTTTTAATTGCATACAACAAACAAAGATAAACAATTAGTAAATAATATTAACAATTGAAGTCAAACAATTTATGGAATTCAACATTTAAGTAATACAACATTACTTTTCACGAAGGCGCATGTTAGAACGAATAAAAACTAAATCATTTAGTCTCTTATGTTCCAACCTGTTGCATTTTTTTTATGGATGTGTTCAAAGACACTCCAATTCCTTTCACAACCCGTTGCACTAAAGGTTTGGCTCAGAACTCTCACTGCAAAATCCCTAAGTTTCGGATAATCAGTTCCAAACCTATTCCACCAAACATATGTAGAAAAAGATAAACATTAGAGACATAATCCATAATAATATAAGATGTATTGATTTAAGAAACTTAAATACAAAGATAAACAATAATAACAATTTACCTAGACGCATCGTAGTGCGGTTACGAATTGCTACAGGCAAACTCATCAAGTAAAGAGCATTATCATAAATCTCCATCTCTCGATGTATAACATCTGCTATGTTCTTATCAGGGACTAATCTATTAATACAATCAATGATGTCTCGATTAACCTTATCATCCCTTTTGAAGGTTGCTAAGTACCTGAATGATGGGTTTAGATAATATGTTGTTGCATGAATAGGCTGATGTAATTGTTTATTCAATCTATTATCAATTATTTTTCACACGGGCACATAATCTCTCTTTTTTCCATTAAAATTATTTCTGATGGCTTCTTTTGCCTTATCCATGACTTCATAAAGGTAGCCCATAGATGATTTCTCCTCACTGTCAGCCTATCTCAAAATCTTTACTAAAGGACATGTAATCTTCAATAGTCTAACACATGCATTCCAAAATGTACTCCTAAAGACTATCTCAAAAATCTCATTCAACTTTCTATTTCTTCTGTTATGAGGCAACTTTGCAAATTGTTGCCACTCATCTGAGGAGAACATTCTCTTCAATGCTTGCTTTTGTCTCACAATACTCTGTACAAATAAGAAGTTTGTTGTAAACCGAGTTGCAACTGTTCGAAGAAGCTCTGCACCTTATGTATATCTTCTCATCATACACAAAACAAATGCATGGTTGTAAATGAATTTCGTAATATCTTGACAACACTCAGTTGCTGTCTTTATTTCATCTATCTCAGCAATGTCCTCAAGGATGAGATCTAAACAATGGGCTGCACATGGTGTCTAGTAGAAAGTCCCATAAATATCAGCTAACTCCTTCCCAGCTGCTTTATAGTTAGATGCATTATATGTAATCAATTGGACTACATTCTCTAGCCCAACCTCTTGAATAACCTTATCAAATTCTTGTCCTGCATTATATGTAATCAATTGGACTACATTCTCTAGCCCAACCTCTTGAATAACCTTATCAAATTCTTGTCGTAAGATATTCGCAGTGTGTCTCTTCTCTGACATATTTAAAGATCTCAAAAACATAAGTCCTTTAAGATAATAGATAAGAAAGTTTAGCAAGGTTCTTCTTTGCCTATTTGTCCATCCATCTGCCATAATAGTGCAACATGTCTCTTTCCATGACTCTCTCAATGTCGAACAATATTATTGCACTTGCTGACGGTCTTGTATAAGATCTTTCCTCTCAACTTCTGATAGGAGGGCATCTTGTATCTTAGACCGATGTTAACAATTGCGTCTGCCATTGCTTGAAAATGAAAACTGTTTGCTGCATTGAATGGAATGCATGCATCATAAAACCATCTGCCCATTACAAGGTCTGCCTGATCATGCAACTGTTCTGAAGCCACAACAACATGAATTCCAGGTTGAGCACCAGGTGTAGTAGTAGAAGGAAAAAATGAATGTACGCTAAAAGAAGCTCTTCCTCTACTCTTTCCTGAACTTCCTCTTTTACCACCTCCAAAGTCTTTAGCAATCCTCTTTCCCCTCCTAGGTGCTCGTGAACTGCTACTACCAATCTTTGTGTTAGGAATTGAAGGCAAACTATCAGTGAATCCAATAGTATCATCATCTTCTTCAAACATCTCCAAATCATCTTTTTGTTGTCTTCTTTCCTGTATACTCTCAATCATCTGCAGACATTGCCATTTAATACCTTATGGCAAACTTCTAACTCTGCCTGCGCAAGGAGCAACTTCTTTTTTAGTCCTTGCTAGGTGGTGTTTCAACCTTGAAATTCCACCACTAACCACCCTCTCAAAAAATAAATATCTGATCTTTAATCTAGAACCCTCAACTGGTGTACCCCATTGTCATGTCGGATCATCAGAGAATAGGAGTCTCTAACATCCCTTCCTGCCATCTCAATTAAGTACTTTAATTCAATAAAAAACCTAAAAATAAAAGTACTTCGTAAATCCCCAATCGTTAAATAACACTCAAATAGAGTGTTTTCCACTTCATGAATGCAATAAAAATAATATCCATACACTTAATAACTTTATATTTTGTCATTCAAAAAAAAAATACAAATAAACAAAGAAAACAACAAATAAAAAGGAAAAAATGAAGAAAAACACTAAAAATATACCTAAATCCGAGATAGGAGGCTTGCACGGACACCGTAGAGCACGTTTTTGGAGCCTTGAACACCAAGGAGGCGAATAACAGTTCTTAGGGAGCTTGGAGAGGTCTGAAGAGAGAGAGAAAATCCACAAAAACGCGGGTTTCGGTTCGGCCAGGGACCCTTTATAAGGCTCCCTGGGCGTATCGTCCGTATCATACGATACGGTGCGATACGGATAATACTGGTTTTCATGAATACCTTGATATCCTAATGCCTCTTTAGTGGCATGTCCATTTAAGTCTCCTCTTAAACAAATAATCTCCATTTGTTAAATCTTTTAAATCACCTTATCTAACTCTTCCCAAAAAGCTATCTTTATACTATCTTCTAGTCCTACTTGAGGTGCGCAAGCACAAACTATATTCAAAACCTATGCTCCTAACACTAAGTTCAACGTCATGATTCGATCACCATATCGTTGTATGTCTAGTACACTATCATTTAAATCTTTATTTATGATAATACCAACTCCGTTTCAAGCATTTTCTTTACCTGAGTACCATAATTTAAAACCTTTATCCTCTATCTCCTTTGCTTTTTTTCCAACCCATTTTGTCTCTTGTAAACATAGAATATGAATCTTTCTTCGAATCATAGTATCTACCACCTCCATTAGCTTACCGGATAATGTTTCGATATTCAAAGAACCAATATGAATCTTATTATCTAGGACTAGCTTCCTTACCTCCCCGCATCCGTCCATATTCAAAATACGGAGACCCTCTTTGAAAATTATTCACTACATTCGGGCGGCAATGTAGCGGGACTAACTTCTTTACCTACACCTGTCCATGATGTGGGAACCCTCTCTGCAATTGATTAACTACATTCAAGCGAAAATATAGTGACTCTTGCTTACTTATCACTGCATTTGAGCTCTGTAGCGCGTCGCTAGGTGGGGATGCTCAAAAGCAATGCTCATAATTTTTGTAATCCATGTTATAAAAATCCGACAAAGTTTTACGTTGGCTGTCGGAAGCCTAACACAACCCTCCTCCTTTATCCGGGCTTGGGACCGGCAATGCAAGGGTGATCCCTTACATGGGCGGAGTTTTTGTACAACAATAGTGAGATAAGGAAATTGAATTATTTACCAACTAAGCTTTGTAGCTACAAGTAATCTTGAAAGCCTTTTAGCAAGTCATTTCTGCTATAATTGCCACGAAGCAACATAGAGTTGAAAACCTGCATTTAAGTACTAAGACAAAATTGATGAAGATTATTCTTGCTATAGAACTGGTTGACATTTAAAGTACATGCAGGAAATGGTAAACCTACATATGGAGTCAGACGTTTTCACTACTTTTTATCAGTTTCTTCTATGGATGTGGAGTGGATCCAGATATTCAGGATTCCTGTGCACAGTGGCCTCTTCTTTAACCTATTGCATCATGGAGCTCTTACTAGAGATCTTCTCAGGTACATCGATTTTTTTATTCTGCTATTGTTGGTATTTGATTAAATTAATTTATGTTTTTCTTAATACCTTTTGGGTGCCTTCCAGTAATCTTCATGTTCGTAGTTTAGGTTTATCGATGTTGGATTTATGGTAGATTGTCTTGGCAGTTTTGTTACTAGTGCAAAATTACGCTATTCTCTATAGAGAATTTATAGGGCTTTGGTTTGGTTTCCTTCCTGTCTCAATCAGTTCATTGCTACCATGTGATGCTCTTCAAAAGTTCATCAGTATTGTGCAATTTTTCAAGAGATATTACAACGGATGTTTCTTTCATGTATTTTTTTTTCAAAAACCTACCAAACTAGAGGGAAAACCTGTTTACAGACTTGAAAAGTTTGTCCTTTCAAAAGCACGAGTTTCTTGTGTAAATATCATTAAAGAGATGCAAGGAAGAATTAAAGGAAACATGTTTCTAAATGCCGTGCATGCAAAGAATTAAAGGAAACATGTTTCTAAATGTCGTGCATGCAAAGAAAAATAAAAGCGATGAACATCTCCTTAGTCTTATTGTGTTTATGCTGTGGAGCCGGGAAGGGCTTAGGACATTGCAAGTTACATGATTTTACATTGATAGATGTCGGGTTGGGTTACTTTGTCAAACCTGTGATACTTGAAAACCTACCGATTCATTTGTTATATGAATTTAACATTTTGTCAAAAGTAACAAAATAACTGTCTTTTTGATCATTTGGTGGGTGTCATTTGGAAGCTTGGCTTGTTATTTTTCCTTACCTGGTAAATTTCATGCTTGTATGATACCTGATTTTGAGTCAAATGAGTTCCTTACTGGCTTCATCTAAGGTCTGGAATGACATTCTCTTTGTTTTGTGCTGCAGGACTTGTGGCTAACATGATATTGTTTGTGGTTGGCAGTTCAATCAATTCCATTGTTTGAAAGGATTTCAGCAAGATGCGTTATTGTTTTCTTCATGTCATTCACATGGTTGAGAAGAACTGGACAACCATTATTTGGACCATCCCATGTAAGGAATCTTCTGATTGCAAGAGCGCTAGCCGGATCACTGTCCTTATTATGTTTTACTTATAGGTTTGTGTTTCGTGCATATATGTTCTAAATGAGTTTCTTTACTAGATTATGCACAAATTCTCTTTCTTTTGCTTTTGTCTTTGTGTGCAATTGAATGATTATTACCAATGTACTTCAAAGCCCCCCAAGCATTTACATACTAAGTTGTATATGTTATGGCATCCATAGTTCATATTGCTTTCATTCTATTCATTCCTGATTATCAATAATTAGAGAAGTAAACGTACAGATGTTAAGCGAACTGGTAATGCTTTTTTTATGTGTACCCTCGTTGTTTGGTGCATGCAATTAATCAGTGCTCAAATACATGGAAAATCTGGTGGGTTCTCTATGAAATAAGTCCTAGAAAGTTGAAAAATCTTGTTAGAGAAAAGCAGTTATGAGGACAGTCCATTTCTAAATGCCTCAAGATATTTTCTACGAGTCACAGACTTCTTATTGTGATGATCTTGTCGGTTAGTTTTTCTGAGAATACTGTGATAAGTTGGATAAGGTTGGCTATTCAATTTGGAAGAATATGAGTTTCAGAGGCACTTTAGTGATTTAAAACCTACTATCCCTTTTTTATTCTACATGCGCCTAGGGATGTTGTAGGTAAGAATTTCTTATGGCCTTGGGAGATTATTGACTGAAAACATTGTGTATGTTGATGGATCTAGTTATGAATTTAATTCATCATTGGAACTCTCAAGTGGCTTTTCCCATGAGGGAAGGGCTGTTCATGTTTAGCTTAAAGCTTGCTACCTGTGGCATATGGAGGTCCTTATGGGGATTTGAATATGGCCAGTAGTTGGGGTTATAAAAGTTTACCTGGCAATACTTCATCAACCAACGGTAGTTGCAATTGAATCTTCTTGTTAGTTAATAATTTGAGTGCAAGTCTCATCTTTATCGTTCTTGGTATGTCCTTTCAAATATAAGACTAATTAACTCTTATGAAGAAATGGTCAAAATTGACTCTTCAACTCAGAAAAATCTAAACTAAAATCTATAGCAGATAGAGCATAACACGGAAGAGCCCAAAGGACAAATCCTGCTTATAATGGGAATGGAGTAAAAAATGGGTTGCGCTAGGTAGATGGATGATGCAAAATCCAGCTTCCTGCTTCTGAAGAGGTTTATTATAGCTTATAGTTTGTCTTGGATCTGCCAAACTCCTGTTGCATTTCCTAATCAAGAACAATTCATATCTCCATAATATTTTCTTTATTGACCCTATTCATGCCCGACTATTTCATGCAATCATTTTAACAATTGAAGTGTTTCTAGTTGTGATGTAAAGTATTCTTCTGAATTCTTGCGTCATTAATGCTTTCTCCAGAAGTATATTACATTGCAATCACATTTATTGGTCTCTTATCTATAATATACTAGATTGATATGAGCATGGACCATCCGGTATACCTTGTTATATGCACCGCATGTTATAGAATGTCTTAATGGAAACGACCAAGATAGTGAGATACATCAACAAATTTCAGAGTTCTGAAATGCTTAAATGGGGCCATTTTTTTTGGTCCAATTTCATGGCTGTGAGGCTGTCATACTGGACACGGTGCACGCTGTGAATCTAATTGCAGAACCCAACACTGTTAGGACTCCTGCAAAATGAAGATGAATTTCAAATTTGAGTAGTCTATTTTTAAAAATCTTTATGATTGACTGCAGATTTATTGTCTTTACTTTTTTTTCAGCTAGACCCTTTTTAATTCTTTTACAGTATGTTTTCCTTGGGAGATCTTTTATTGCTCAATTCTCTCTTGCTAATTTTGACAAGGTCTACTGACTATTTCGTGTGCAGCATCCAGAGGTTACATCCTGCTTATGCCATTTTATTGAATTTTATCACTCCTATCGCAGCATCTTTTTCTGCTAGAGTTATCTTGCAGGAAAAATTGACAGTTATAGATATTGGTGGTATGTTTCACGTCATAATAGATCAAATTAAATGCATTCTTATTATTTTTAGTGGTAGAGCTTTGGGAATGCACTGTATTGTCATCTTAATAGTTGCAATCTCGTTTAGGCCATCTAGTAGATGTAGGTGCAACTTCTTACTTACAGCTTTTACACTTCTTGTAGTGACACTTTACATGTTCTTTTTTTTTGCAAGAATTCTTCTTGTAGTTTTCTTTTCCATCTAAGCCACTTCTCTCCCAAGTGCCGCTTTTAGGAGTATGGTGATTGCCTGCTTGGTTGCTGACTAATGACTTTAACTACATATATTTGATGAGGCCTGCTTGTTTCTTAATTATAAATTATTCATCGCTGATATATATATATATATATATATATATATATATATCTGTGTGATATATATATATATATATATCTGTGTGTGTGTGTAAACATGTGCATTGGTATCTGGTTTGACCTGGATTACTCTTGTACTTCCATTGGATTGTATGTTTGCGTCACATGGCCAAAACTTTCCATTGGTTTGACGTGGATTACTCTTGTACTTTCATTATATATATATATATATATATATGTGCGTGTGTATGTAAACATGTCCATTGGATTGTAGGTCTGCCCACCAATTCCCAGCATGTCTCTTTCATGTGTCGTGTTTTACTACAATGAGAACAAATCAACTTATCCTTCTCGTCTGGAGTAAGCTGAAATCTACCTATGTTGCTTTCTCCATATCCTCCTCTATCATAGGTGAACGAAGAATTAGCTACATTTCTGTCATAAGCAGCTGTTTCTTGACTAATTTTGGCCCCTTTCTCTAAATGCCTCCTATCGTCTTCCCGCATGAGTGGGGAGTATACTTTGCTTAAGGATGGAATCTCTTTTCTGCTTGGAATATTATTTTTGATTGCCTCATATTCGGAGAAAATGTCCCACAAAAGATGAAACACTTTTCGTTCGTTAAATTCCTCGTTGTGTTTAGCCGACCCTGTCTAGTATGGGAAAAGGCTTAGTTGTTGTTGTAAATTCCTCGTTGTGTTCTTTCATGTAACTTTGGCATCTAGTTTTAGAATAGAATTGTAACTCTTTCCATAAACCTCGAAGTTCAGCATAATAATCACTTACAATCCTTCAACCTTGTTTGCATTTTTGAATCTTCTTGATAATATCATATTTCTTTGCTTGTTGTTTGTAAATATTCGTTAATGAACGAAGGTTGATGTTGCACGAATCAAGATCACCAAGTCGCCAAGAGTCAAATGGCATTCAATCCCGAATGCCGATCTTTAAGAATAACAAACAAGAGCGGAAGCACATACAAACAAGTCAAAAAGCAATGCTAGGCTGCATAAGTTTATTGATAAGATAGTGTCTTATTTATAGACATTACAAGCAAGTGAAAAAGAGAGCAAAAGAGGCCAAGTAATGGGCTAGCCGTTGGGGACCCCCAGGGGCCACGGCCTAGCCCTTCTTCCATCATGGCTCATTAACACTACCCCTCAAACTTACGGGGTATACACTGAAAGTTTGTCTAGTAAAAACTGAAATCGAGAAGCTGAAAGAGATTTGGTGAAGAAGTTTGCGAGCTGCATCTCAGATGTGACATAACAAAGTGAGATCTTCTTATTTAGACACTCTTCACGAACAAAGTGGCAGTTCATCTCGATATGCTTTGTCCTCTCATGAAAAGTGTTGTTGGAGGCAATGTACATGACGCTTTTGTTGTCACAATATATGATGGTCGGGTGTTTACATTGACTCCCATGTCTGCTAGAAGGGTTGTGATCCAAGAAATCTCCATCACAGCTGTAGCCATGGCTCGATATTCGACTTCTGTGGATGAGAGGGACACCTTCTGTTGTTTTTTGCACTTCCAGGAAATAAGAGATTCACCTAAAAATACACAAAAACCAGTCGTAGAGTGTCTATTATTGACATCTCCACCCCAATCAGCATCGATATATATAGACAAATCAAAAGATGAAGAGGAAGTTAAGAGGACCCCCTTGTGGGCAGTGTTTCTAATATATCGAATGATGCGCAAGACATCACTCATATGAACAGAAGTGGGTGCCTGTTGAAATTGGCTTGTTATGTGTACTGCATGAGAAATATCTGGTCTAGTAATGGTGAGATAAGTGAGCGCACCTATGAGCTATTGATAAGGAGTGGGATCCTCCAATTTCTCACCATCAGTGGATCGTAGTTTGGTGTCTAGGATTTCCGGTGTGTCAACAACCTTAGTATCTGTAATACCAGACCTTTCAATAATATCGTTAGCAAACTTGGTTTGAGACATAAAGTATCCATAATTATTTTTGGTTATCTCAATACCTAAAAAGTAATTCAGCAAGCCCAAGTCTTTCATATCAAATTCGTGATGAAGATTGAGTTTAACTTCAGCAATTCTCACTTCATCACTTCCTGTGATGATCATGTCATCCACGTATAAAAGCAAGATAACAATACCAGCTTGTGTTTTTCGTACAAACAATGCAGTATCAGTATAGCAAGTCACAAAATTATGCAAATGCATGAATTTTTCAAATCGATCAAACCAAGCTTTCGGAGCTTGTTTCAGACCATACAAAGCCTTTCGTAATTTAAGAGCATGACTAGGAGGGAGATTGACACTAGGAGGAGGACTCATGTAGACTTCTTCATTCAAGTAACCGTTCAAGAAAGCATTCTTGACATCAAGTTGATATATATTTCATTGCGTAATTGCACTAATGGTTATGAGAATTCTAATTGTGGTCATTCTAGCTATTGGGGCAAAAGTTTTATTATAGTCAATTCCATATTCTTGGGCATAACCTCTCAATGTGACCATTGCTGTGAGTTTTGATTTTATATACCCATCGACATCCAATGACTTTCTTATCTTTTGGTATGGGTGCAACTATCCATGTCTGAGCCTTGTCTAGGGCGTTGAGTTCATCTTTCATAGCATATTCCCATTCTGGAATACCTTTAGCTTGATGATAGAACCTAGGTTCCTTAACTTGACGAAGGGTGGCAATCAAATTTCTTCGTTGTGGTTCAAAAGATTCATAGGACACAAATCACTAAGGAGGTCTTGAAACCCTGGGTTCTAATCTTGTAATATCAGGTTCTATGTGGACATCATTGGTTTCTCTAGGTCGTCTTGGGGAAGGGTTCGACAATTGACCGAGTATCAACAGTGGTGTGTGAAGTGTCATTGTCTTCAACATGATCTTCTTGAATGTCTTGATGATCTACTGAGTCACAATCATTATCTTCTTGTAGCTCAAAAACATCTTGAGGAATGAAAGGTTTAGAATTTTCCAAGGATTTGGACTCAATAAATATTATTCTAAAAAAATTTTACATCCTTGGACACATACAATTTGTCTTCTATGGGATCAAAATACCTATACCCCTTCTTGTCAATGCTATAACTAAGGAAGACACATTCAATAGCTCTAGGTGACAATTTGTCATTCTTGTCTGTATACACAAAACATTTACATCCAAAAACCCTAAGTCGTTGATAATATAGAGAGATTACAATTTTTCGAAAGGTGAAGTATTTTCAAGGTTAGATGAAGGCATTCTATTTATAAGGTATACTGCGGTAAGAGTAGTTTTGGCCCATAAGAATTTAGGAACCTTACTAGCAATTTACATAGTTCTACAAGTTTCAATAATATGCCTATGTTTTCTTTCCACTAGACCATTTTGTTGAGGTATTTTAGTGCATGATTTTTGATGAACAATACCATTAGTTTCAATAAATTTGTGAAATTCATTAGACATGTACTCTCCTCCCGAATCGGATCTAAAGATTTTAATGATTGCTCCAAATTGGTTTTTGATCATATTACAAAATATTATAAATTTTTCAAATACTGTGTTTTAAGAGATATATCCATGTAAAACGAGTAAAGACATCCACAAAAATCACATAATATTGCAATCCTCCTTTAGAAACAACGGGCACGGGGCCCCAAACATCCGAATGTATTAGATCAAAAGCTTTCTTTGGTACATAGTTTCTTTTTCCAAAAGGAAGATGATGCATTTTTCCAAGAATACAATCTTTACATTCAAAATTTTTCTCTCTAATGCTTTTTATAGGAATATTACATAATTTTTTAGAGTCCAAGTGTCCAAGTCTTTTATGCCAAAGTGTAGCATTTTGGGTTATGTTACAAAAACCGGAATTTGGCATAACAAGATAGTCCATTTTGTAAGTCCACTTTCTCTATGGCCTTGACCAATCACCTTCTTCGATAGGTGATCCTGCACCACACAATGTTTGGATGAGAAAGTGACTATACAATTGTTATCACATATTTGAGCAGCCGAAAGTAGATTTAAATTAAGTTTAGGTATAAAACTTACATTTTTAATTTTAAAGTTTTGTTTTTCAAGATTTCCTAATTTTTTGATTTGGAGTTTTGTTCCATCGGCCGTAAACACATGCTTTCCAATGGTTTCAAAAGAATTAATCAAAGAATCTTCACTATGTGTCATATGAAAGGATGCACCGGAATCTAAAAACCAAGACATACCTTGAGAAGTGGATAGAGCATTCCCGGAGATGCTTGTTGTTGTTGGGCAAGACACTCCCTTCTTTTACGACTCCCGCATTTCTACTTCTTTTCTGAAGTAAAGGACACGTGGTTTTGATGTGTTCATTTTCCTTGCAATAGTGGCAAATAGTGTCTTTGTTGGGCCACGGTCCCATGGGCTTCTTTGACATGCCTTCATTGTTCTTTGCATGCGGAGGCTTGTAGGTCTTCAAATTTGCTCCCGGTTTTGATGTGGCAAGCACGGCTTCTTTAGCCACATTCATGTTTTTCAATCTCGTTTCCTCCATAACAAGATCGGCCAAAAAGGAATCCCCTCTAGGTCTAGGTTTTCTATGTATAAGGTTTGATCTAATATTTTCAAATTCATCTCTCAACTCACGCATAAACAAAAAAAAGTATTGGTTGTGTAGAAATTCTTGAAATTAATCTAATTTGTGAAGATTTCCAAATTTGTCGAAACTTCTCAATTGAGTCCATAATTCTGAAAATTCATTATGGTAGTCTCTAATGCTTAGGTTCCCTTGTTTAAGCATTACCATTCTTTCCATTAAATCAATTTAAAAAACAAAGTCATCTTAAGAATGAAGTTTTTTCAAATATTCTCAAGTTTCAAAAGTGTTTTTAAATGTACTAATCCTATTTCTAAGCTTTTCATCCACATTTTGGCAAATAATTCATGTGATTTTTGCATTCATTTCCCCCCACAATTTTAAATCTAACTGGTATTTTTCATGGGCTTTGACGATTTCATCATCGTCTAAATCATCAATGATCAAAATTGGTTCCTTTATGGTTCCATCGATGTAATCCCTAAGGGCCTGTGCACCCTATTACATTAACATTGTTTTCACAACTTTCCACCATCTTTCCTTTATCAAACATTATCAAATATGCTCCCTTTCTCTAGGATTGATATATTTGTTCACTCTTTTCCTTAAATTCTTTTTCGAAATAATCTATTTTGCTATATAACTGACCTAATGATGATTGTTTTGAGCTGCAACGAATTCGCACCACCCTAACTGCCTTTAAACCCTTTAACCATCAACATAATTGCGCTAATCTTCTTGATTAGGATCTGATACCATGTTGAGATTTGATCCACACCTTTAGAAACTCGAATAAACACAAAGCAGAAATTCTTCGAATCAAGAAGAGCGCCAGCATCGCATGCCGCCACCTCTCTCTCTCTCTCTCTTTATTCTCTTGATTCTGAGTTACACGATTACAATTAGGGTACTTAACATATTGATTTCTAACTTGAAAGACCAAAATGCCCCTAATTATTACAACTAATGATATCCAACTCCTATTGGATCTGATCCAATAGGATCCGAGTGACTAAGTTGCAAAAATAGAAAGAATAAACATCTGAAATCTATGGCTTAACACTCTTCATAGTTCTAATTTCTATTAACTCTTTCTTTATATTCATTCACTAACACAATGCCATCCACAAATAACATACACCGAAGTACTTCATCTTTAGTATGTTTTGTTAACTCGTTAATGACCAATATAAATAAATATGGACTTAAAGCTGACCTTGATGTAATTCAATATTAACTTCAAAAAAATCATTTCTTCGTGGGTCCCTCACACATGTTTGTGCACCATGATAGATGTCTCTTATGAGAGTGGGCATGCCATCCTACTTATAGCTATTATTTGTTTTGATTGTTCATATTGTAGAAAACAACTTTATAGAGTGTGAAAGTTTTCTGATATTTGTTTTGTTGATATATTTGAGAGCCTTGACAATAATGCATGGCATGCATGTCAATGATGTGAGTGCGTGTGTTATCAGTATGTGCTTGCTGATAACCTTTTTCCATCTCTACTATGGATGAATTCTCATTCTGCTTTTGGAATTTTTAGGTCTCTCCTGCAGCTTTATTGGGACATTGCTTACTTTTCTGCCTGTTTTCTCTGTACATGGTGAGTCAATTTGCCCTTTTGAAGCTTGATTACTGAAAGTATACATGGTTTGCATTTAGTTGCCTTTGATTATTAGAATTATAAGTTCAGGACTGAGATTTTTGTGCTGCTACATGTTATACGAATCCAATATTGGGAATGAGCTACCAGCTAGTAATTTTTTTGGAGCTTAGTCAAGTATGGGGTAAAATGTGATAATTTTCATTTGTCTTAGTTGGAAAGGTTGCAGTACATTTACCATTTTTTGTGGCATGCAATAATAAATGACAGATGTTGATTGAAGAGGTAATTGGTGTTAGAGTTATTTTCTACATATCAAACTTGGTTTGAAATCTAACAAGTCATTGCACACTCATCTGCATGCAATTATTTATTTATCCATATGATTGGAGATAAGTTTAGGAAACTTTTAGCATTTGGTTGCTCCTATGATTCTATTTAGTTTTTCTAGGTCTTTGATCCAGTAATTTCTTAGGTGCTGTGATTTAGACTGTATGCCATTCACCTTTTGTGCTCTCCCCATATAATTACCACGCTTGCTTTTGCATTGCCTAAGGTGATTGGATAATCTGCCAGCCTTTGCTGTATGACATAAGTTTAACGAATTCAGTCGGAAACTCTAATTTCTCCAGGAAGAAATTAATTGAAAAATGAAATAATGAGCTTACCTTTTCTCTCTGTGATTTCTAAAACGTTGATTTGACAAAATGCACTATTCAAATGGGTTTAACAAAATAAATTTCCTTATATTTGTCATTACCTGATAGATGAGTTAAAACATATTCAAGATGAAGTACCTTGGTGTACCTTGGTGCGTGTTATTTGCAGATGACATTGTGTTAGTGGAGGAGTCCAAGGAAAAAGTCAATAGAAAATTGGAACTATGGAGAGAAACACTAGAAAGCAAAGGCCTCCGACTTAGTAGAACAAAGACATAATATATGGAATGTAAGTTTGATCATTTGGTTACTTGATGATATGTAAATTAAAGTGGTACACATTGCATCCCTCAAAAGGAAAGTTTTAAATACCTAGGGTCAATTTTCGAGAGTGATGGAAGAATTGATGGAGATGTTACGCATAGAATTAATGGAAAGTTTTAAATACCTAGGGTCAATTTTTAGAGTGATGAAAGAATTGATGGAGATGTTATGCATAGAATTAATGCTGGTTGGTTAAAATGGATAAGAGCATCAGGTATTCTTTGTGATAAGAAGATATCATTAAAGTTAAAAGGTAAATATTATAGAGCAACAATTAGGCCTTGCCATGTTTTATGGTTCAGAGTGTTGGGCAGTTAATCATCAACATGTACAAAAGATGTCTCTAACATAAATGAAGATGTTGAGATGGATGAGTGGTCATATAAGAAAATACCGTATACATAATGAGGTTATTAGAAACAAATTAGGAGTGACACCAATAGAGGATAGAATGAGAGAATATCGTTTAAGATGGTTTGGACATATTGAAAGAAGATCAAAAGAAGAACATGTAAGAAGGTATGAAAAACTAAATTTGGAAAGTATTAAAAGAGGTAGAGAATGACCACAAAAGTGTTGGAAAGAAACAATAAAGAATGATCTAGCTTATTGTGAGTTAACTGCTAACATGGCACACAATAGGGCTCTGTGGAAACAAAGAATCCATGTAGCCGACCCCGTCTAGTATGGGAAAAGGCATAGTTGTTGTCATTACCTGTTAATAGCAACCTGTCTCAATTATATGAAAGGATGCAGATAGTTAATGGTGCATAACCACTATTGCCCATGGAAATATGATGAGCACAGAACTCTTATGCAATCATTGTAGCTTCTTAAAGAATCTAATTGTTCCAATCCAGTAGGTGGTTTTACTGGAAAAGATGGTCACTTATATTCTATGTTGCATGGATATGGGTACTGTACCTGTACCCAGTACAGTACCATACCTGGTACGGAGTACATGAATTTCAGAAAATCTAATGTATGGGTACACCACTATTAAATATTGTAATTTATAATTGACAACTATAAATATTAAAAAGATAAATTTAAGTAATTGCATCATATCAAATCGAGAATACTAAACAACCGGCAAATATATCAAATCTCATCTATCTAGAATAGGAAGCAATAGATTGCAATATATTATCAAAAATGGGGAACCACACATAAACAAGCATACTATTTTTTAGAATACACACATTATGAAAATAGGGAACCACGAGATACAAACATATACAAGACACACATGCTAGTTTTTCTCGCACTAGCTGCCCAACCTTGGCGACCACCAAGAGACCACAAAATCGTGAACAGGTCTCGACAAAAGATTTAGACCCGAGATAGCTATTGATGTTCCGATGGAAGCAAATTGGGCCGAAAACAGGTCTCGATGTCTCATTAAAGTATTTTGTCAAATATTTTAGTTTGCAGATTCACAACACCAATTAAAAAACAAGAATATTCTTCTCATTGAAGAGGCCTCAACGCCTCAAGCATTTCATAAACATGTCATCAAGCATTTCATCAAACAATATCTCACTAAACGATTTAAAAAAGCATAAATACCTAAACTAATACAACAATTAGCAAAGGGAGAGGGTTTGCATGCTCATCTGGTTGCTGTCATCCGCCACTCGTCGAACTGATCGTTTGTCACTCGCTCGCACACCGACGGTGATGGGCCAGATAGAGCAGACAATGGAGAGAGGGTACAAACACAGGTAAGTTACCCGATTCTTTTAAATTTGATATTTGGATCTCCAACAAAAATACATACGACTCGATCCAATACCTACCCAATATGGGTACATGATGTACATGTCTATACGTACTGGTACGTGTTTTGGCGTATCGGTACATACCTGGCATACCGATATACGTACATGTACCCGGTACATACCAGATATGGGTATGTCACCCATTTGGGTGTACCCGTGCAGCGTAGCTTATATTGAATAGGCTGTTCCACGAGAAATTTATGAGTTTTGCTTTTGACAGTGGAATACTCTGTCAATTTCAAAGGAAAAACATAAATTTAGTCTTTCCAAATTTTATCCAAGGTCTGACTGGGAAAGATGGTCACTTGTATTGAATAGGTCTGTTGTACGAGAAATTTTGAGTTTTGCTTTTGACAAGTGGAACCGTTCAGTTTATTTCAAGGGGGAAAACATGAATGTGGTCTTATACATGGGCGACATGGTCATATTAATCATTCTAAATTCTTATCCAAAGTCTGAGATATGATTATTTCATACAAGAACATTGTGATCCTAATATTTGTCCTGACTGTTACTTAGATCCGTTAGAACATGTCCACTTGATTCCAATAGGGTAGTTTGCTGTCTCATGCTGAAAGAATGATGCCTGATGTACACTTTCTATCTCTTGTAAGGATTATTTTTGGTCATGTTGGATATTCATTTGCTTGTGTTTCAATCTCAGGGGTATTGCCTGGAGATTTAACTGACACCGGCATTTCTGTCAGTAATGTGAATGTTTATGCTGTGCTAGTTGGCATGGCATCTTCATTATTGGGTGGAATCAGCTTTTGCTTTATTCGAGCAGGAGCAAAAGCATCTGACCAGCCTGTGTATGTGCTATCTTTATCTTTGCTCTTTTGTGGTCAAAA
This sequence comes from Brasenia schreberi, assembly GCA_036023115.1. Classification (NCBI taxonomy): domain Eukaryota; kingdom Viridiplantae; phylum Streptophyta; class Magnoliopsida; order Nymphaeales; family Cabombaceae; genus Brasenia; species Brasenia schreberi. Next base: position 10,936,737 of record JAYKKT010000071.1, on the reverse strand, counting down.
TTATCTTTTTTCCTTTTGAAAGATATATTCAGTTTAGTTGCTTTCAATATTCGTTTATCTTTTCTGATTTCCTCAGTATTATGAAAATCCATATATTTAAGAAGTATACCAACGTATACATTTTAGGAGGTGAAGGGAAGAGCAGCACAGCAGAGTTATATAAGTTGATCTGCAACCTGATCGTTATTATAGGTTTTCATTTTGTAGTCTACAGGTTTGAACAAGAAAAAGGAAAACTTCAATACACAGAGGCAGATATTCTAGAAATAGGCGCTTGATTAACTGTAAAACAGTTTCACAAGCAAACTATGGAAAATTTTGAGAAAATATTTTATTTTGAGCCTAATTATGTTGTGATGAATTTTGTAAATCACCATATGCATCTTAATTTCCTTACTATAAAGTTGGTCTAGATTTACAACTACTAATCTTTTTACTAGAATGGGCACATTTAGGTCAGTATTTCTATTAGAGTTTTGCTTCTTGTTTGGATACAGTCATAATCTATATATACATTTCGTTTAGATGAATTGATTTTTTCCCCTTTCTGCAGGGTAACTGTTTTTGCTTTTGTGGTCATGACAACTCCTATTGCTGCATTATTTTCTCTAACATTTGAGGTAGAGTAAATGACAAAAGTAAATTAGTTATGCTATTTCCTTTTAAAACTAGAGCAATTTAATTGATTGTGAGTGGATTCCTGTCAATCATATATCTGGTACTTTCTGAAAACTGAGGACCTCGTCCTTGGACATAGAAGAGCATTCAAAACCCTTACCTTTCTTCACATGGAAACACCCTGTTCGTATTTGTGGATGAACCTGATTTTAGGATTAAGTTCCATAAATTTGATTTCGTAAAATCTCAACAAGATCTATGACCTTGATCTGGTTGACTTTGCCTTCTCTCCTTAAGGACTGGTGGTATGAAACGATTCTTCTCTAGTGAAGCTCATATTTGTGGCTAACATGGACAATTAGTTGTGCAGAGTTGGAGATAGAGTGGTGGGCTGTAAAGGCTTGACTCATCAAAACCCTCCATTTGAGTTCAACGGAAATGGATATTTTTAAAAATTACACTAGATATGAAATGACTATCTTCAAAGTTCTGGCACAAATTTGCTGTAAAGTTTATAAGAAATTAATTTCCTTTTATGGACATATTTTATCATACTTGGGCAAATATAGAATATTGGTTTAACCATTATGTTCTAATGTTATTCAAGAATGTAAGATGAGGTAAAAATGCTACTTTTTGTTATATTTGATTTCTTTCAAAATTTCAAATATTTTATCATTGATTGGAGAAAGATCTAAAAAAATTTGTGATGCTTTGTTGTTTTACTTTACGCTAGAATACACATCATGGACAGGTATGGGTAAAGAAATTAGTCCCGCTACATTATTGCCCGAATGTAGTGAACAAGTTACACCGAAAGTCTCCACATTTTTAGAATGAACGGATGCGGGGCTAAGGAAGCTAGTCCTACATAATAAGATTTGTATTGGTACTTGGAATATCAGAACATTGACCGACAAGTTAATGGAGGTGGTAGATACTATGATTCGGAGAAAGATTCAGATTTTATGTTTACAAGAGATAAAGTGGGTTGGAGAAAAAGCGAAGGAGATTGAGAATACATGTTTTAAATTATGATATTTAGAAAAGGAAAATGTTTGAAATGGAGTTGGTATTATTATAAATAAAGATTTAAAGGATAGTGTAATAGACATAGAACAATATGGTGACAGAATTATGATGGTGAAATTAGTGTTAGAGCAGAGGCTTTGAATATAGTTTATGCTTATGTACCCTAAGTAGGGTTAAAAGATAGTATAAAGAAGGTTTTTTAGGAGGAGTTAGATAAGGTAGTTCAAAGAATTTCACGAAGGAAGATTGTTTAGGAGGAGACTTAAATGGACATGTTGGTAAATATGCATTAGGATATCAAGGTATTCATGGAAACTATGATTTTGGAGATATAAATGAGGAGGATAGGGAGATTTTAAATTTTGCTATGCCTTTTGATATTTTTATAGTCAATACAATTTTAAAAAAATGAGATGAACATTTAATTACTTATAAGCAATGTTGTAATTAGCGTATCGATATCCATATCGTATAGAGCACCGATACATGATAATTGTACCATATCATACGAAACAGTACTATACAATACATTAAATATTTTAAAAAAAAATCATAAAAATGATAAAAAACATCACGTATCATAATACCCTGTATCATATGATAAAGTATCTGTATCACAGTATATTATATGATACATTGCAATACGAGTGCGATACATGTCTATTGCGATAAATGTACCTGAATCATTTCAGTTTCGATACCGATACACTCGTATCGGGTATTTTACGATACGTGGGTTGTCACAAACACATTGATTACTTTTTGTATAAAAAAAGATAGATCTTGTTGTAAAGACTGCAAGGTAATTCAAAGAGAAAACTTAACTACTAAACATCGATTTTTAGTAATAGATTTGTAGGTAAAAAGTGGACAAAGAGGAATACCATATAGATCTATTGAGACTAGATGGTGGAGCCTCAAATGTGAGAAAAAGATATATTTAAACATAATGTTCTTTAAGGAGATGCTTGTAATTATGTATGTACAGTTGTACACCTTGTGATACGTGAAACAATATGGCTATACATATTAGGGAAGTAGGAAAAGATGTGTTAGGCGAATCTAAAGGAGGCGTACCAGCACAAAAAAAATACTTGGTGGTGGAGTGAAGTGGTGAAAGATAAAATCAAGGCAATGAAGGCATGTTATAAATTATATTATGCTAATAGCATGAGTGAAACTTAAGAGGCTTATAAGAAAGCTAAGAAAAAGGCAAAAAAAATCGTTAGTGAAGCAAAAACCAAAAATTGTTTAAGGTTTATATAAAAAGCTTAACTCAAAGGAAGGTAAAAGAGATTTTTAGGATAGGTAAGGCTAGAGATAAGAAAACTAAAGATCTTACTTTTGTTAGATGCATTAAAGATGAGGATGGGAAGATTCTAGTGATGAATGATGATATCAAAAATATATGGAAAAATTATTTCTATAAGCTTTTTAATGAAAATACAGATATTGGCATTAGCTTAGGAGAGTTAGCCAAATCAGAAAAGGATATAAACTGCAATTTCTATCGGCGTATTCAAAAGAATGAAGTCAAAGAGGTTCTTAAATATACGAAGATTGGTAAATCTGTAGGACCAAAATTTTAGGAGAGATGGGGCTCACTTAGCTCATGAGACTATTTAATGAAATATGAAAAACCCGAAAGATGCGAAGAATGATTATACTTGTAGCCCTATATAAGAATAAGGGAGACAACAACAACAACTAAGCATTTTCCCATACTAGACGGGGATATAAGAATAAGGGATACATTAAGAATTATTCAAATTATCGATATGTCAACTTAATGAGCAATAGTAGCTTTTTCTAGACCAATAAATATCATTTAAAAGTTCTTTTATTTTTGTTCTAAAATGTTCTATAAGATGTCTCAATAGGTGAATTGCTTTAATAGTAGATCTGTCGGACATGAATCTGAATTGGTTCAATAGTTAATGAGCAATACTATGAAATTATGGAAAAGAATTATCGAACGTAGGTTAATCTTACGATAAATCTACTATTGCTCATTAAGTCCATAATCCTTTGAAGTAAGTTAATATTGGGTTATATCAACTTTAAGTCTATATTTATTTATATTGGTCATTCATGAGTTAACAAAACATATTCAAGATGAAGTACCTTGGTGTATGTTATTTGGAGATGACATTGTGTTAGCGGATGAGTATAAAGAAAAAGTTGTGGAGAAAAACGTTAGAAAGTAAAGGCCTCTGACTTAGTAGAACAAAGACAATATATGAATTATAAGTTTGATCATTTGGGTACTTCGGAGACCATAGAAATTAAGATTGACACACATTGCATCCCTCACAAGGAAAGTTTTAAATACCTAGGGTTAATGTTTCAAAGTGATAGGAAAAATTGATGAAAATGTTATGCATAGAATCAATGTCGGTTGGTTAAAATGGAAAGAGGCATCAAGTATCATGTGTGATAAGAAGATACCACTAAAGTTGAAAGATAAATCTTATAGAACAACAATTGGACCTGCTAACTCCGCCCATGTAAGGGATCACCCTTAAATTGCTGGTCCCAAGCTTGGATAAAGGAGGGTTGTGTTAGGCTTCTGGTCAACGTAAAACTTTGTCAGATTTTTATATCATGGATTACACAAATTATGAGCATTGCTTTGGGGCATCCCCGCCTAGCGACGCAATGTAGAGCCCAAATGCAGTGATAAGTAAGCAAGGGCCACTACATTTTCACCCAGATGTAGTAAATTCTCCCATCATGGACGGGTGTGGTAAAGAAGTTAGTCCCGTTACATTGCCGTCAGAACGTAGCGAATAATTTACAGGCAGGGTCTCTGCATTTTCAATATGGACGGATGCGGGGGGTAAGGAAGCTAGTCTTAGATAATAAGATTCGTATTGGTTCTTTCAATATCAGAACATTGTTCAGTAATCTAATACAGGTGGTAGATACTATGATTCAGAGAAAGATTCATATTCTATATTTACAAGAGATAAAGTGGGTTGGAGAAAAGGCAAAGGAGATTGAGGATACAAGTTTTAAATTATGGTACTCAAGTAAGGAAAATGCTCGAAATGGAGTTGGTATTATCATAAATAAAAATTTAAAAGATAGTGTAGTACACATATAACAATATGGTGACTGAATCATGATGTTGAAATTAGTGTTAGGAGCAGAGGTTTTAAATATAGTTTGTGGTTACACACCCCAAGTATGACTAGCAGATAGTATAAAGACAACTTTTTAGACAAGGTAATTCAAAGGATTCCACAAAGGGAGATGATTTGTTTAGGAGGAGACTTAAATGGACATGTCGGTAAAGAAGCATTAGGATATTAAGGTATTCATGAAAACTTTGGTTTTGGGGATATACATGAGGAAGGTAGGAAGATTTTAAATTTTGCTATGGCATTTGATCTCTTTATAGTCAATACAATCTTCAAAAAATGAGATGAACATTTAATTACTTATAAGAGTGGCTTATCACAAACACAAATTGATTACTTTATTTATAGAAAAAAGGATAGAGCATGTTGTAAAGATTGCAAGGTAATTTCAGGAGAAAGCTTAATCACCCAACATTGACTTTTAGTTATGGATTTATAAATAAAAAAATGGACAAAGAAAAAAAGAGTGCATCGAGCTATTCAAATTAAATGGTGGAACCTCAAAAGCGAGAAAGAAGATATATTTAAACAGAAAGTCCTTCAAGGAGATGTTTGGAATTATGTTGGTATTGTTGTGAATGGTAAAATATTTCAATAAACATAACAAAATGAACTTACAATGAATGGCAGATTGGAGGAATGCCTCCAATCTGCCTTCAGCCCAAAATCGGCTTCTCACTGGCAGCCGTCTCCCCCTCTTCCTTATGCCTACTCTCTAACCCTAATCACATATTAATACCCTCTTCTAACTTAATTTCCTAATCTACCCCTACTTAGAATTAACTATTTCTAAGAAGACATAAGACTCGAAATGACAAATTAACATAAGACAGGACTTATTTACATGACTTGACTCTCATTATATACCAAGACTACTTTCCTTAACACTCCCCCTCAAGTTGGGTGGAAAATATTGATGACACCCAACTTGGATAAGGTCTCCTTTAATGTTTTGCTGGTAGTAGCTTTAGTCAAAAAATCAGTCCTCTGTTTGGAAGTATGAACATACTCCAGTTGGAATTCTCTATTAGATATCTTTTCTCTGATGAAGTGACAGTCAATTTCTATATGCTTGGTCCTTTCATGATATACTGGATTAGATGCCATCTGAATTGCTGCACTACTATCACAATATAAGGTTATAGGATGGTTAAGTGAATAACCCAATTCAGTAATCAATGAAGATATCCACTTTCCTTCACACATTGTTTGGGCTATAGCTCTATATTCAGCTTCTGCAGTAGATCTAGCAACCACTGTCTGTTTTTTGCTTCTCCAAGATATAATATTACCCCCAAGTAAAGTAATATATCCAGTAGTTGACTTTCGGTCATCATAAGAACCTGCCCAGTCAGCATCAGAATACAGTTCAATATCCAAATTTGATGATTTCGAATAGAGTAAACCCATTCCTGAAGTTGTTTTGAGGTATCGAAGAATTCTATACATCGCATCCATATGATTTTTTGTTGGTGAATGCATATATCTGCTCACAATCCCAACTGCATAAGCAATGTCTGGTCGAGTGATGGTTAAGTATATAAGCTTGCCCACTAGCTTCTGATATTTATGGATATCTTTGAATTCTTCACTGTCCCCATTATAAAATTTCTGGTTTACCTTCATTGGGATGTCACTAAGTTTACATTCGAGCATTTGAATGTCTTCAAGAAGGTCCATTAGATATTTTCTCTGAGTTAAGTAGATACCTCTGTTAGAGTAAATAAATTCTATGCCCAAGAAATAGTGAAGTCTGCCCAAATCCTTAATATCAAACAATTTATGAAGGTTCATTTTCAACTTTGATATTTCTTCAAAATCGTCTCCTGTAACAATAATGTCATCAACATAAACTGCCAGAATCGATATCTTTGTCCCTCTCTTGAAGAATATGGTATGATCATTGAGGCTTCTGCTATATCCCAAACTACATACTGCTTTGCTGAATTTATCAAACCAAGCTCTTGGAGACTATTTCAACCCATATATGGCTTTATTGAGTTTACATACTCTATGAGAAGATACAAATTTCTGGTCATTCCTGGAGGTAGTTTCATGTACACTTCTTCATTTAAGTCTCCTTGTAGGAAAGCGTTCTTAACATCCAATTGCCATAGGTCCCATCCCAAATTTGCTGCTATGCTAAGAAGTATTCTTATTGATGTAAGTTTAGCCACAGGTGCAAAAGTCTCTGGATAATCGATGCCATATGACTGACTGTATCCTTTAGCAACCAATCTAGCTTTATATCTTTCCACTGTTCCATCTGCCTTATATTTGATAGTAAATACCCACTTGCATCCTACTGTATGTCTATCAGAAGGCAACTGTGTGATGGTCCATGTATTGTTTTTAACCAAAGCATTCAGCTCTTCGTCAATTGCAGCTTTCCATAAGGGGCACTTTATGGCTTCTTCAAACTTTGACGGAATCTTTTGTTTTTCAGCATTCATAATGAAGGTTTGATAGTTCTGAGAAGTATTGACATATGACACATAGTTAGAAATGGGATATTTGACACATGCACGCTTACCTTTGCGAACAACAATAGGAATCTCAAGATCATTGTCCACTCGTACTTGAGGATCTGATTTAGGGGAAATCTCTTTAGCACATGGTTCTTCTTAAGTGTACACAATCTGTCGGTGTCCTTTCTTATACGTCAGAATCTCTTTGTATGGCTGTGAATTCGCACTGTGACTATCAACGAGCTCAGGAAACTCCCCCTCACTAGGAACTAGTGGAAGGACACAAGGCGGAGGTGTAGAAGCTTGCACGGAAGGAGAATAATAAGGGGTCAGTTCAAAAAAAGTAACATCCCGGGAAATGTATAGCTTTTGAAGCAATGGATCATAACATTTATAGCCCTTTTGAGAGGTCGAGTAGCCCAGAAATATACATTTATCTGAATTCGCAGCAAGTTTATCACGATGAGGAAGAGGAGTATGTACAAAGCAGGTACACCCAAATAGACGAGGAATAAGATGAAATGGTTTGGAGGATTTATCAAGAGTATGAAGAGGACTCTCCCCCTGAAGAGTATGACTGGGCATACGATTTATAAGATAAACCGCAATAAGAACAGCTTCACCCCAATAAAAGGTGGGAACATTATTTTGAAGGAGAAGAGTTCGGGCAACCTCGAGAATATGACGATTCTTCCGTTCAGCAAGACCATTCTGTTGAGGTGTATATGGACAAGTAGTCTGATGAACAATGCCATGGGCTTGGAGATATGTGACTAATGAAGTCGCAACATATTCACCCCCATTATCAGACCGAAGAATTTTAACAGTGGCATGGAATTGAGTAGAAATAAATTTATGCACAATAGGAAAAATAGAAGCAATTAGACCTGTCATGTTTTATGGTTCTAAGTGTTGGGCAGTTAATCATCAACATATACAAAAGATGTCTGTGACATAAATGAAGATGTTGAGATGGATGAGTGGTCATACAAGAAAAGACCATATACATAATGAGGTTATTAGAAACAAATTAGGAGTGACACCAATAGAGGATAAAATGAGAGAATATCGTTTAAGATGGTTTGAACATATAGAAAGAAGATCAAAAGAAGAACCTGTAAAAAGGTATGAAAAACTAGATTTTGAAAGTATTAAAGGAGGTAGAGGACGACCACAAAAGTGTTGGAAAGAAACAATAAATAATGATCTAGCTTATTGTGAGTTAATTGCTAAAATGGCACATGATAAGGCTTTGTGGAAACAAAGAATCCATGTAGAGGACCCCGTCTAGTATGGGAAAAGGCTTTTTGTTGTTGTTGTAACAATTGGACCTGCAATGTTTTATGGTCGTGAGTGTTGGCTAGTTAATCATCAACATATGCAAAAAATGTCCATAGCAAAAATGAAGATGTTGAGATGGATGAGTGTGTTGGGCAGTTAATCATCAACATATGCAAAAAAATGTCCATAGCAAAAATGAAGATGTTGAGATGGATGAGTGGTCATACAAGGAAAACTGGAGGTTATTAGGAACCAATTGGGAGTACTAATAAAGGATAAATGAGAAAAAATCGTTTAAGATGCTTTGGACATGTAGAAAGATGACTAAAGGACGCTCCCGTAAGAAGATATGAAAAATTAGATTGTGAAAATGTTAAAAGAGAAAGAAGACCACCATAAAAGTGTTGAAAATAAACTATAAAGAATTATCTAGTTTATATTTGAGTTAACTGCTAGCATGACACTTAATAGGCCTATGTGAAAACATCACACAAGGAAAAATTGGAGGTTATTAGGAACCAATTGGGAATACTAATAAAAGATAAATGAGAAAAAATCGTTTAAGATGCTTTGGACATGTAGAAAGATGACTAAAGGACGCTCCCGTAAGAAGATATGAAAAATTAGATTGTGAAAATGTTAAAAGAGAAAGAAGACCACCATAAAAGTGTTGGAAAGAAACTATAAAGAATTATCTAGTTTATATTTGAGTTAACTGCTAGCATGACACTTAATAGGGCTATGTGAAAACATAGAATCCATATAGTGGGCCCCATCTAGTATGGGAAAAGGCTTAGTTGTTGTAGTTTAAGAAAAACTACAATATGATACAATAAGGTAAGATATAATAAGATGCACCCTATATCCTACAAACAAATAAAGGCAAATCCTCATCAGTGATTTGGTAGGGTGTGTTGAAGACTGCCTAGTTATAGTTAATTACCTACTAGTTATAGTTAACGTCTTTTGTAATTAAGACTTTATAGTTATTTTATAATTATATCGTTTTTAAAGGTACTTTTAAATAAGGCCTCATTAATGACACTTTAGTAATTAGGAAGATTGTAATTATGTATTTAAAAGGGAAACCCTTAGCTGTGTACTTGGAGTCTTTATCATCATGAAGAAATAAAATAAGGCGGCTACAGGTAAGAGCCGATTCCCTCCCATCATCTTGAATATTTTATGTGGAATGTGTTGAATCGTTGCTTGGAAATCTCGATCATGGTATCAGAGCCTTTCTTGAGATTGTAGCAGTCAGCGACACCTGAAAAAAGTGGACAACAGTAAGTAAATATTAATTTTTTCTAAAGTGAAGGTGTAGGGCAGATTGAAGTCCGTTTTAAATCTGATCCATTGTACTAGTCTAGGGCAGACTGCACTTTCTAAGTATAGTCAGAATCAGATTCATAGATATTGACATTCAAAATCAGATCTAGGGCAGACATTCAAATATCGGCATCTGCAAATATCAGAATTCAACATCAGATCAGTCATATCGGTGCAAATATCAGCATTCAACATCAGATCAGTCATATCGACATCTGCAACATATCGGCCCTTGTTAATGATAACTTCCAACATAAGCACATCAAGTTGCATATTAAGATCGGCAAGTGGTAACAGCCATTGGCATTTGATAAAAGTTTGATCAAGCACGTCTGGTATCACATAAGAACCTGCAATCAAATCAACAGACAAAGTGTAATTTACTACTTGCAGCTTATTACATATAGAAGACAGAAAGATATCAATACACGGATCGAGCAATGGTGAAATAATATGGATGGCAAATTGAAAGAGGAACTATCTGCTAACTATGGAAATAATAAAAAAATGGAACCATTCCAAATCACAAATATCCGATTAGATGGGAGAAATTATAAAGAATGGGCTCGGTCTATTAAACTTTTCTACGATCGAGAAAAAAAGTATCTATCATTATACATAATCCACCCTTAGAGGGAAGCAGTGCAGACTTTGAAAGATGGTCTAAAGATGGTGCTCTAGTAAGCTCATGGCTCATCCAATCCATGAACCCAACTGCTGAAATTTGGGCTACAGTGGAAGAAGCTTATTCCATACATAGGAATATTGCCGAAGAATATGAGATCATTGAAAGAATAAGAAAGTGTCACCAAGGGACCAGATCAGTAAGTGAATACTATGGAGAACTACGGGAACTTTGGAATGAACAAAGACATCTAGTGGAAAATAAATGTTGTCATTGTGTAAAAGAGAGAAATGTTGAAGGAGAAATTCGAAAAGTATTTGATTTACTCTGGAGAGTCTCATCAGAATATGAATCTATCAAACTAAATATCCTAAGCAAGGAAGAATTACCATCGCTTGGAACAGTATATTCACTTCTGTTAAGGAAAGAAGACCGGAAGAATTTAGAAAAAGGTGAACATATACAAGGTGAGAAATCTGCATTTATTGGTAGAGGACAGAGTAATTATCAGAGAGGAAGAAACTCATTTAGAGGAAGAGGAAGAGACAAGGAATCAATATTATGAGGATAAGAGCAAACTACAGTGCACACATTGTGGAAAAGGGGACATACAAAAGAACAATGTTGGAAAATTATTGGAAAGCCTCCAGAATATAGAGATTACGGAAGGAAATCCACAGAGTATAAAGATTATGGCAGTCATGTAGCATCTGTATCTGACAAGAAAGCAGAAATGAGTCCTGCAGATGAAATGGCAGAATTAAAGAAACAGATAGTTGAAATCGAGACACATCTATGAGATCAACCTTCCACTTCTATATCAAAGACAAACTTAAATCCTCATGCTTCGTACAGTATTAGTGGTAATTATTTTCTTCAAGATTTTGCAACTTCTTCTGATTGGATAATAGATTCAGGGGCTACTGACCACATGGTAGGAAACAAATCTAACCTTATCCAGTATGAAATGATTCAAACTCCACAGTATGTGAAGGTAGCAAATGGTTCTTTGATTCCTATGGAAGGAAAAGGAGAAATTCAGAGAGATAATCTCAGACTTAATTCAGTGATATATATTCTGAAATTTTCAATAAATCTACTATCAGTAAGTTCCCTAGTTAGAGATATAAATTGTACAGTTATATTCTCTCCACATGGTTGTGTTTTTCAGGATTTGAAGACGGGAAGAACCTTTGGACGTGGTGAACTACGCAATGGACTCTACATAGTATCTGGAGATCAGATTTTAAAACAAAAGAGAGCGTTGACAACTATTACTGCACATGAAGAAATAAAAGTTTGGCATAGTAGATTAGGACATTTGCCTCTGTTTAAAATATGAGAACTTGTCTCTTTTTCAATTCCTAATAATGTGGTCATTCAATGTGATGTGTGTCAGAGGGCAAAACATCATAGAGCTACTTTTCCTAGTAGTGATTCAAGATCAGTTATTCCTTTTGAGTTGATATATTCTGATGTTTGGGGACCTATGTGTGATACCTTCATTGGGAAACTTTAAGTATTTTGTTACTTTTATTGATGATTTCTCTCGATGTACTTGGCTATTTTTAATGAAAAATCGTTCGAGTTGTTTTCGAGACAACCTTTTCACTTTTTTGGCGTGTGAAATATATAAACTCAGATTTGGTATTCTGCGACAATTCCTATCTTTGCGTGATAATGCAGAATATTTTTATCCCATAGTACCATTTGAATTTTTATGGCATCTAACGGGGTATTCTTCATCAAACATCTTGTTGTCCTCCATACAGCCTCAACAAAATGGGGTTGTTGAGGCGCATAAAATAGACATCTTATTGAAACTTAGCTCGCACTCGTCTTACTCCATGGATCACGGTCCCATTCCGCTTCTGTTAAATTTTGAGGTGATCTTTGTTCTCACTTCCTGGTTATTTGATTAATAGGATGCCTTCTTACATTCTTGATAACCAGTACCACTGTTCACTCTTTTATTCCCTCGTGTCAACCCCTCTATTCATTGACTCCCACCTCGTGTCTTCGGGTCTACATGTTTTGTCTCACAATCTCACTCCGGTCTTGACAAACTTCTCACGCCGTGCTGGAAAATATGTGTCTTTCTGGGTTATACTCGTAGTCTCAAAGAGGTTATGGATGTTATTCTCTCCACTCTTAAATCGTTATTTGAGTATCTGTCGTGATGTCCCACATTTTCTTTGAAGTCCGTTCCTCTTGAGGCCCTTGACTCGAGTCTTGTCGAGATTCTTTTCTCGGGTCCCTATTCCTGGTCTTCGATCCTCCATCTCCTTTTTCCTCCCTCTTGTCCCCGGTATCCTGACCTGCTCCACATCCAGCCTTCTCTTTGTCAAGTACCCTAAACCATGCAGGCCATCGACGTCTCACTTCATGGCCACAGACCACGTTGTTCTCATGTCCTACCACTCAGGAAGGCACTGCTTGGTTGTAGGACACCTGTGGACTGCTCTTCCTGCTCCTCAGCGCTCTTTGTCGATGACTCAGGAACTGAGCCTCCCGAGCTTTGACCTTCCCATTGCTCTTCGAGAAAGATTAATCGTTCACTTTCACTCGTCAATCCTGTCTTCTCACTAATTTACTCTAAGTTATCCATCGTCTCTCTTCATTATCATTCATGTCTCCACCATGCCTTTGTATACGCACATCTTCCATTACTTGTTCCTAAAGTCCACTTGGGCGGTGAGTGCTTTATCCATCTGTACAGGTGGCGACCAGGGCTGATGATTGATGAGATATGTGTACCTCGGAAGTAGTGGTACTTGGGAACTCTTGTTCCTCTCCTACTTCTGGGAAAGTCTATTTGTGGGTTGTCGTTGTGGTTTTACGGTCTTGTGGGTTGGTCCGCGATGGTACTCGAGGTTGATCGCCTTAAAGGCTCGTCTTGTGGCAAAAGGAGGTTATCTTTCAGATTTATGGTGCCGATTGGCAGGACACATTCTCTCACAGTGCTAAAATGGCATTTGGTCGACTACGTCTATTCATGGCTGCCGCTAATTTCTTGCACTTTTGGACCATTCTCATTTGGATTACATCAAGAATATGCATTTCTCCATGGTGATCTTATCACACAGGAGGAAAAGATTTATATGGAGCAACCTCACAGGTTTGTTGCTCGGGGGAATCTTAGTCTCGTTTGTTTGCCTCACTTGAGTCTGCATTGTATGGTTTCAGAACAATCACCACGAGCTTGGTTTGGGAGGTTTAGTCTTGTCGTTCGGCAGCGGTTTGGCATGACATTCGGAGTGAGGTTGATCACTCTGTCTTCTATCGTCATTCAAGTGTAGGCTATGTCTTATTTGATTGTGTATATGTGGATGACATTGTCATTACGGGCGAAGTGATCACCAAGGGCATCACTCGGACTAAAAGCAACATCTGTCGTCGGCATTTTCGGACCAAGATCTTGGGAAAACTTGCGATACTTCTTGGGCGTTGAGGTAGCGCCAGTCAAGGATGGCATCATCGTTTCTCGAGAGGAAGTATGCCGCTTGGATATTCTTGAAGAAACGGGGCCCTGCGAGATTGCAAGGCTGGTGGAATACTCCTATGGATCCAAATGTTAAGCTTATCGGATCGGGGGTAGCCAGCTATTCGGATCCTAGGAAGATATAGAAGGTTGGTGGGGGAAACTTGAATTGTCTCACTTTATTTACCCCGTCCGGAGGATATAGCTCTTTTTTGCCGGTCGGTGTGGTAGAGTCCATTTTCTTAACTCACCTTGTGACAGGAGTCATTGGGATGCGGTGATTTCGTATTCTCGGAAGTATATTAAGGGCTCCGGGGAAAAGGGCTTTGTCATATGAGGACAAGGAGGTCCCACACTCATTATTGGATTATATTCGAGATCTTTAGGCGCGGACTGCTCCAGGCGATGGAAGATCTGACTTATGGGTATTGTGTATCCATTTATTGGAGAATAATCTCGATATCTGGAAGAGTAAGAAACGAGAATTGTGGTTGTGAGATCAAGTGTCGAGAAAGCGTAAGTGTCGAGCCATAATAAACATTTGGCACTTGAGCTGTCATTTAGCTCCAACTGCAGTTACTTCAATAATTGCTTAGGTTTGGGGAAACGTTAAGCAGATGATGACACTCATGTTGTGATAGCCAATGCTCTGCTTTGCATATCGGTTCGAATCCGGTATTTTCACGAGAGGACCAAGCACGTTGAGATAGATGTGGCTTTATTAGAAGAAGATCTTGTCTGGAGACCTCACCACTAGCTTTGTCAATTCAAATTATCAATGGCCAAAGCAGTTAGTAGAAATCTACTTCAGAGATTGTGCAGCAAATATGAAATAGACAACTTGGCCTCTTCTTTCTATCTCCCTCCTCTGGAAAGTGTATGTTACCAAAAAAGAGTATTCTTCCATAAAATTCTTGATCTCTATTCTCTTCCTTTCCCCATAGCATCTCCCTCCCCGGGTCGAGCAAACCCACCAAAAAGACTGACTTGTTGATGTTTAGTTAGTCAGATTTGATGTTAACTTTTCATCTAAGTTTGATCTGTCTCTCAATCTAACCAGATGGATCCAGTAAACCCATACATCCCACATTTGAACTGTTTGTATCCCCACTAACTTCAAGATTCTTCAACAATAAAGTGTAACTAATGATGTTTTTCTTATGGCTTATGACTTTCTTGTGTTTTGTGGTTTATATTTCAGGAACTTGTAATTCCAGATGTTGGATCTTTTCTTCTTATGATCGTTCTTGGTATTTTAGCATTCATTGCAGAGGTGAACTTCTTTCCTTGTCTTATCACTCCTTTTTACTTCTTGGTAATTGTTCAATTTTTTCAGACACGGACTTGAACTTCTTTGATTTTTAATTTACAGATACTTATTGCACGTGGACTTCAGATAGAAAAAACAAGTAAAATGTCAAATATTCAGTACATCGAGGTAATTTCTCTTTAGAGGAATCCTGTATAGAGTTTAAACAAATAATCAAGGATATCTTATCTCAGAAGCTTGCTAAAATTATTTTAGCAATGTTTTGATAGTGAAAATGATCAATTTTCTCTTAGAAGTGTTGGTATCTTTGTGTGTATGCATGGAATCTTTTTTGGATGTTGTCTATTTTCTAGGAGTGCTGGGTCAAATGAGCGAGATGGGAACGATTCCATCTTCATGGAGGGATCTACTGTGAAACGTATGACGAATATGTCATTGTATACCTGTTAGCTGATATAGTGTTGTGAATGCTGTTTTCCTCAATGAGCTTGACATGTTCATGGGATGGTCCTTGCAGCTAGCAAGATTTGTAAACTAATCCTACAAGGACTTCATAAAATATGAACTTTTGTGGCAATCTTTTTATTCTAAAATGATTAGTTAGCCTTTGGATGTTGCAGTAGCGCCAAACAACTACAACAACTAAGCCTTTTCCCATACTAGATGGGGTCAGCTACATGGATTCTTTGTTTCCACAGAGCCCTATCATGTGCCATGCTAGCAGTTAACTTTATAGTTTCTTTCCAACACTTTTGTGGTCGTCCTCTTCCTCTTGTAACATTTTCACAATCTAATTTTTCATATCTTCTTACGGGAGCATCCTTTGGTCGCCTTTCTACTTGTCTAAACTATCTTAAACGATTTTCCATCATTTTATCCTTTAGTTCACACTTTTTCCTTTTAAATAAAATTTGAAGTGCTGTTTATCTTTTTCATTCACATCTTGAACATGAAGAACTCTTAAAGGAAATATATTCTTGTTACTTTTGGTTCAAACGAATCAGACCTCACAATGATCCCTTGCAGATTTTTTCTATTTGGTGGGGAGCATATGGGGTATGGATGGCTTTATCCGGTCTCTTGTGTTGTCCTTCATATTTTCTCCAATTTGATGGTCCAAGCCTTGACAACCAGGAATTAGTATTCTCTGCTATGCATCAGTCTGAGGTCACATACATTATATAAATTTCTATGTTGTACCCTAAAACGTATTTTGAGGATTTTGTATCACTTCTAGCCTCATATGGACATGTAAGATTAGCTTTCGCTTTGGCTTCTTCGTTTGGTTCTCATTTTTTACTTTGATTTTGGACAATCTTGGTGTAGAACTTCGAATGACTGAGGGAGCATGCCAATCTTCCTTATTATGTGTGCATTATCTGTTTTCATCTATGTTGTGTTGTATACTACTCATGTATCGATAGCTTAAGATAATATGTATAGTAGAAAGCCTGTTTGTAGGATACAGGGTGTATCTTATTGTATCATAAGATACATAGGTATATGGTACCCATATTGTATCATATTTTACGTGTAATGTAGTTTTTCTTAAACTACAACAACTAAGCCTTTTCCCATACTAGATGGGGTTAGTTATATGGATTCTTTGTTTCCACATCGCCCTATCATGTGACATGCTAGCAGTTAACTCAATATAAACAAGATCATTCTTTATAGTTTCTTTCCAACACTTTACGGTCATCTTCTTCCTTTTCTAACATTTTTACGATCTAATTTTTCATATCTTCTTACGGGAGCATCCTTTGGTCGTCTTTCTCCTTGTTCAAACCATCTTAAACGATTTTACCTCATTTTATCCTCTATTGGTGCTACTCCCAATTGGTTTATAATAACCTCATTCTGCTTACGGTTTTTTCTTGTGTGACGACTCATCTATCTCTGTTGTTGGACCCGAAATCCAATAAAAAGGATTCCAAATTTTATGTAACCCAACTATATGTTAAGTAAGACTTAATAAGGGTATACGTGTCTTTCAAGTTAGAAAACGCTATATAAGTGTAATTCTATTTTATGTTTAAGTAAGAGAGAAGGAATAAAGAAAGAGAGATCCGCTGCCGAAGAAGGTGGTCATGCATAACCTTGTTTATCCCCTATCGATCTAAATATCATGCACTATGTTTGATCTATCAATCGCATTCAATATGGTATCAGAGTAGGGCAAATTGATGGGAAGAAGAATCGAGTTACAGTTTTGCACCAAACAACAAAGAAGAGGCAGTAGGTCAACCAATTTTTTTTCCTCATCAGTTCCTGCGAACAAATCAGTATTCAGGTTTGATTTATTTTTTTTAGATACAGACTAAATCATGACAGATAGGCTAGTGCAAATTGATAGAAGTGATTCATTCTTTATCACAAATATTAAATTAGATGGAAAAAAAATCTAGAATGATCTATATCAATACTACTTGGAGTGAGAGCGAAGGGGAAAAGTGAATACTTAACTTGTGGCTGCGTTAAACCAGATTTGAGAAGTCCTGTCTACCCACGATGGGAGAAGGAAGATGACATGGCTAATAAATTTCATGTTGCCGAATGTAGGGTGATCCTTCTTGTATATAGAAAAACCCATGAAATATGGGAGCCTGTGAGAGAGGCATATTCTCGAAAAAAGAATATTGCAAAGGAATATGAACTTTGAAAAATTCAGAAATGTAATCAGGGGCAAAAATGCGTCAGTGAGTATTACATTGAATTAAGAAGTTTTTGGGATGATTTAACATATTTTACAATGATTGTGCAAGGAATGTGTGAAGGAAAGAGCTAACGAGTTTGAGAAACGTAAGGTATTTGACTCGTTGGGTGGAATATCACATGAGTATGAAAACGTGAAGAGCAATATCCTAGAAAGTAAAGAGGTACAGGTACAATTTACTCGTTATTGATTAGACAAAAAGATAGAAAAAACCTGGAAAAAACTGAAATTCCAAGTTTGGAAAAAGCGGCATTCCTTCGAAAAGGGTATGAATAACCCATGAGAGGCACAAGCAGTTTGAGAGGTAGAGGATGTGGAGATAACACTATCAATGGAAGAGAAGTCGTGAAATGCACCCACCATGGGAAACCTAGACATACTAAAGAACTATGTCACACGGGTGTGGGTGCGGGTGCGGGTGCGGGATACGGTAAATTTCAAAAATTTTGGGTGTGGCGACACGGCTAGAGTATATAATATTATATATTATATATAATATTCAAGCTACATAAATGAATCATAATACAACTAGTATTTGCTAATTTTGGGTGCACGTAGGTATCAATTAGCAAGTTCCCTCATAATGATCTAAAACTTAGAATGATTTTACGAGCTGCAAAATATCCATGTTATGGATTCAAAGAGTTTCGAGATCTTTTGTAGGATATAGCATATACTAGTATTTGTGCTAGGATCCACTAGTGATGTCATACTCTTTTGTTCTATTGATCTGGCAATGTTCCTGGTCTTTAAATGTGTTTGGTGACAGAGATTATTCTGTGCAAAGGCATTAGGTATGGTGTCAAGAATCCAATCAGATTGAGTAATAAGAAACCAATTGTCCGCACCCAAAATCATTCAAGCTAATATTGTATACAGCTACAATAGCAAGTACACAACTTTATATTAAAGCAAAACATATAAATGGTAAACAACTACTAATTTCATCATAATACACAAATCAATCTTCATTATCCGGACCCATTTATCCGTGAGTTACATTTTTTTTTTTTTTGGCCATGCCGCACCGACACGGTGTCGGTGTCGGTATCACACCAGTGTCGAGGTCGACACTCCACCCCTTAGAAGTGTCTCTGTGACTTAGCTAAAGAACAATGTTGGAAATTGATTGGTCGTCCTAACCTATGTTATCAATAGCGGTTAGCGGTCGGCCATGATATAGTGGTAGTGGGGATATAGTGGATTTAGCGGTACACTTTTATTTATGATTATAAAATTAAATATATATAATTGGTTCTCTAATTTCTAAAAAATATCAAGAAACACTTAAGTTAACAATTCGATTGTTGGAAGTTCTAAGGCCAAAGTTAACAATTACCATGAATAGATAACGATTCACCTACAACAACTAATCAAGCACCTACCAACGGTCTCAAGAACACATGATAAAGCAATAGGCACACAATAAAGTACAATGGAGAAAGGCCAACTCAATCGCCACTTCTTGAGAGCTGTCATTGATAGAGACGGGGAAGGAATCGTGGGAGTGAGATGGAAAATGAAGAAAGTGGATAGGAGACTGAGTTGGCATGTCGAAAGTGAATGACATTACGGAGATTAAGTCAAATCTGGTCTCCTCTCTGGAACTCCAAAGAGCAGCACCATGAAAACTGTGAGACATTGGGATTCCACGGACCCCATATCGCTCTCATATCCAGCTTCCAGCAAAACAAAAAATGGCTCGAAGCACTACGAGGTAAAAAGTCACAACCAAAGATATTCCACCAAATTGGCAGCCGAAAAATAAATAGTAAAAATGCAAGTGGATTGGAGCAAATCCAAGCAAACTTGTTGGGAACTACTCCCTTATCCAATATCATCTTTAGCTGGAAACTTATCCTTGTTTTCCATTTATATAAAGTCCTCAAAGACTTCCAAGTTAGAAAGACCAAACATAGTGTTGAAGACAAGTATGCAGAAGTAGCTAAGACGGTGATGCCAGAATGCAAAATTGAGACTCCAACACAACCGAAACGTACTTTAGTACTCCAATAGATTGAGTATATCCAACACCATTAAAGTTTGCACCTTTTACCGTGAATCCATGTAGTCGACCCCATCTAGTATGGGAAAAGGCTTAGTTGTTGTACCGTGAATGTAGTGTTTGTCTGTTTCTCCATGTACGGCTCAAAGACTCGTAAAATCTTAGAATGAACTCCAACACAATGTCGAAGTGTACAGTCACAACCTTCATCTGGTTCAAAAAGAACGTGTTTTCACCAAACCAATCTAACTCTTTGTTCTTCCAATAGCATCCATAAAGCGTCAATAGTTTTCTTCTCCTCCTAAGCTAAAGACCCATACACAATTCCAACTGAAAGTGACGACGGTGAAGGAAATTAACAAAAATCTTGGTTTTCCACTACTGAAAACGAATACAGTTACCAGTAGGAGGAAGATCGCAACTCCCAGAGCACAATTACAACATCATGCAAACCAAACCACGAGGTGTACAACGAAAAAACTACAAACAGATGAAGCACGGTGAATTTAATAGAGGAGATAATGAAATCACCTTGTGATAGAGGGCTTTCCAAGCATTATCATCGTTGGCAGCCTTGCGCATCGAGAAATTGGTCATCGACAAGCGGCACAGGCTCGGGTAATCCAAGTAGTTGAGCGCGTGCATCGTGATCTCCGGTACCAACTGCTCCATCATCGACGAGCCCGGATGCTCCCTTTCCGCCACAGCATCTTCTAGGGTGGTGGTCGCCGCCTTCGTCTCCACCACTCCGTTAGCATACACACAAGAATAACGGCATCCATAAGCCTTCTTCTTGCCGTCTCGCTGCTTCTCCATGCTCGTCTTTCGCCCAGGGCTCAAACGGGTAACCCACAAGCAACACAAGGTCGTCGCCATGATCGCACAGAGAACTCGGGACGGGAACACTGTCGGGTGGGGAAAATCCTCCTCGCAGACGGCGGAGGACGAAGAATGGAGAATTAGGATTAGCAGAAACAACAAAGAAATGGTAGTGTTTTATGTAGTTTGGATCGGGTCGATCCAACGAACCCGATCCAAACTTCATTGTACAATAAGCGTGATATAGCGGACCGCTATCACGTTGTTAGCGGCGCTAATTGCGCCCACACGGGTCACCCACAATTTAATGGGAGCTATAGCGATCCGAGGACCGCTAATACGCTATAGTGCGCTATTGATAACATAGGTCCTAACTATGTGAAAAATGAAGCTATGATTGCAAGTAACCAACATATCGGAAATGATAGTACAAATGAAGCAATCAACATGATATTAAAACGATTAGAGGGCCTAGAGGGGCGAATTAGTGAGGGAGGGCCTAGAGGGGCGAATTAGTGAGGCATCAACCACACCTTCAACTTCTTCTTCAAATAGAATTCTTGCAACAATGGCTACCACTCCACATGACCAGGCAGGGCCCGGTGATAATGTGTTTGATTTAGACTCTTCATTATATATATGTTGGGTGATTGATTCAGGTGCTTCTTAACATATGGTGTACTCCATGGATGGGTTGTTTTATTATACAACATTACATAAAAAAAGTAAGAATTGTTGATGATTCATTCATCCCAGTAGGGAGAGAGGAAAATTATAGGCAACTTTTGGCTTAAGAGATTCAATACTTTATGTCCCCCAGATTTCAATGAATCTATTATCGATTAGTTCATTAACTAGAAGATTGAATTATAATGTATCCTTCTTTGCTTCTTAATGTGTTTTAGAAACTAAAGATGAAAAAGATAATTGGAGTTGGTAAAAGAGTTGTTGGATTGTACATCTATAAAAGAAGACATGAGAGGATAACAACAAATACAATATTAATGCAGAGCAAAAGAGACTTGATACTATGGCACCAACGTCTCGGGCACCTACCAATTTCAAAAATTTGAACTATACTACCTAAATCAATGGCATTCGGGAAGGATGCTATCTAGAATGTGAAGCATGTCAATTAGGGAAACATGTTAGAACTACTTTCCCAAAGAGTATTTCAAGAACTCAAAATGTATTCTTACTGGACACAAATACTTTGTTTCTTTTATAGATGACTATTCTCGTTTCACTATTATTTACCTTTTGAAAACTAAGGATGAAGTTTGTTCGATATTTCTAATGTTTCATAAGTTTGTTGAGGCAAAGATCAAGATGATTCGATCAGATAATAGGGGTGAATTTACATCGGGCATACTCCAAAACTACTTGGCAACACATGAAATAGTACATCAAATATCTTGCACTTACTCACCATAACAGAATGGTGCAACAGAACGGAAAAACAGACATATTTTGGAAGTTGCACAAACCCTGATGATTATAAGTTTAACGCCAAAGTACCTATAGGGTGAAGCAGTTTTTACAATGGTCTACCTAATAAGCATATCACCCTCTACCGTTCTTGAAGTGAAGATACCTTTACAAACATTGTTTCCTAATAGGAAATTGTTTAACTTAATGCCTAGAGTGTTTGGATGCGTTTGTTATGTGCACGTACATCATCAAGACCGAGATAAACTCGATCCATGAGTTGTAAAGTTTAGGGTATTTTCCATTCCAAAAGGGATATCGATGCTATGATCCTATTTCAAAAAGATTCTTTGTGTCCAAAGATGTTATAGTTAATGAAATCAAGTACTATTGTAGTAGTAAGGGGGAGTCAGTAGAAGAGTCTCTACCTGATTCTGAAGAGCCAGTAATACTGATGCTAGTTGAAGAACATAGTGAGGATGTACTTGAGGAGACTCAAGAAAAATTCAATATTGGAGACAAAAAACAAAAAGACAAATTTTTTAATAAAGTGTAGAAGAGGGGAATGAGAAACAAATTTGTACCATATGAAGAAAATGGCCAAATTCAGCCAATATCAACAAGCCAAGATTTGCCAATCGCCTTACGAAAGGAAAAGAGAAGATGTACATATCCCATTAGTAACTTTGTGGATTATGGAAAATTTTTAGAAAACTACAAAACATTCATAGTAAATTATGAAAATGAAGAGATTCCATAGATATGGAAAGAGGCTAATACATCAAAAGAATGGCAGTATGCAATGCAGGAAGAAATAAATGCATTAAAGAGGAATCACACTTAAGAGATTGTATCTCTACCAAGAGGGAGAGACATTATTGGATGCAAATGGGTATACATTTTAAAATACAAACCTAAGAGATTGATAGGTGCAAAGCTCGACTTGTGGCCAAAGGTTAGAGCCAGTCGTATGAGATTGACTATATTGAAACATTTGTGCCTATGGCAAAAATGACAACTATATATGTTCTTATCAGTGTAGCAACAAATAGACGATGAAATATGTGGCAATTAGATGCTAAAAATGTATTTTTATAAGGGGACCTCAATGAGGAAGTGTAAATGGAGATACCGCAAGGGTTGAGAGTCTTGAGACAACTCTATGGCCCTAATGATGTGTGTCTTCTAAGGAAAGCATTGTATTGTCTGAAACAATCACCACGTGCATGGTTTGAGAAGTTCAGTGAAGGGATTATAAGCCTTGGATAACATGAGTAGAAATGATCATACATTATTCTTGAAATTGGGGGCAGGTATCTCAATATTAATTATATATGTTGATGATATAGTAGTGACAAGTGACAATGAAAAAGAAATGAGCTGCTTGAAGAAGAAATTGCATTTGACTTGAAAGATCTTGGACCTCTACACTATTTTATAAGAATCGAAGTACTGAAGTCAGAAAGGAGTATTTTTCTTACATAACGTAAGTATACTATAGATTTATTAAAGGAAACATGTACCTATGGATCACGACAGAGTGATATTCCAATGGATATCAATCACAAATTAGGAATAAACACTCATAAAGAAGTTGTTGAGGGTAAGAGATACCAACTGGTTGAAAAATTGATATACTTGACTATTAGAGTACCCGACATCACTTATACAGTTGGGATTTTTAGTAAATTTATGCATGCACCAAAACAAATACATATGGATGCGGTGTTCAAAGTACTTAGATACTTGAAAAGACTCTTGAAAATGGGATTATATATTCTAATCATGGACATACTAACTTGAAGTTATATACAGATGCATATTGGACATGTTGTGTAGATGATCGAAAATCTATTTCAGGTTATATTACCTTGTTTGGTGGGAATTTAATCTCGTGGAAGAGTAAGAAGCAATCTATAGTAGTCAGGTCTAACGCAGAGGTAGAATATCGGGTTGCAACTCATGGAACCAATGAAGGTCTACGGTTATTCTCCTTAATTACTGCTCCAAGGAAAAGTTCAGCTTTCGATCATCCTATACACAGATAATAAAGCAACAATTAGATTCCTATGAATCCTTTACAACATGAGAGAACTAAACACATAGAAGTGGATTACCACTTCATAAGAGAAAAGATTGAAAATAAAGTGATACAAGTGCAACACGTGGACTCAGAGGACCAGATTGCAGATATTCTCACTAAGGCCATCTCAAAACCCACCTTGGACAGATTGTGCAGCAAGTTGGGAGTTTTGAATATATTCCTCCCAACTTGAGCGGGAGTGTTATTGTACCCAAAATCCAATAAAAATGGGTTCTAGATTTTATGTAACGCAACTAAGTTAAGTAAGACTTAATAAGGGTACAAGTGTCTTTCTAGTTAGAAAGCACTATATAATTGTAATTCTATTTTAGGTTTAAGTAAGAGAGAAGGAATAAAGAAAGAGGGAGCCACCGCCCAAGGAGGTGATAGTGCATCACCTTGTTTATCCCCTATTGATCTAAATATCGTGCACTATCTTTGATCTATCAATCACATTCAATGATCTCAACATCTTCATTTCTGCTACAGACATTTTTTGCACATGTTGATGAGTAACTGCCCAACACTCATAACCATAAAACATAGCAGGTCTAATTGTTGTTCTATAATATTTATCTTTCAACTGTAATGGTATCTTCTTATCAAATAGGATACATGATGCCTTTTTCCATTTTAACCAACCGACATTGATTCTATACATAAGATCTCCATCAATTTTTCCTATCACGTTGAAACATTGACTTTAGGTATTTAAAACTTTTCTTGTGAGGGAGGCAATGTGTGTTAATCTTAATTTCTATGTCCTATGAAGTAACCAAATGATCAAACTTACATTCCATATATTATGTCTTTGTTCTAAGTCGAAAGTCTTTACTTTCTAACGTTTTTCTCCATTGTTCCAATTTCCTATCAACTTTTTCCTTATACTCATCCACTAACACAATGTCATTTGCAAATAACATACACCAAGGTACTTCATCTTGAATATGTTTTGTTAACTCATCGATGATCAATATAGATTTATGTATGTCAATATGATACCTCTCTTTTCTATCGTTCTCCAAAGAGTATCTCTTGACACCCTATCATAAGATTTTTCTATATCAATAAATATCATGTGAAAGTTCTTTTTTGCTCTAAAATATTCCATAAGACGTCTCAATAGGTGAATCTCTTCAATAGTATATCTGTCGGGCATGAATCCAAATTGGTTTTCTGTTGTACTCGATACTTTTCTTAACCTACGTTCGATAATTCTTTTCCATAATTTCATAGTATTGCTCATTAACTTGATACCTCGATAATTTAAACAATTCTAAATGTCTCTCTTGTTCTTATATAGGGGTATAAGTGTACTCGCTCTTCATTCCTCGGGTATCTTTTGAGTTCTCCATATTTCATTAAATAGTCTTGTGACCCTAGTGAGCCCCGTCTCTCCTAAGATTTTTCAAACTTCTATATGAATATTGTTTGGTCTTATAGATTTACCACCCTTCATATGTTTAAGAGCATCTTTGACTTCATTTTTTTAATACATAGATAGAAATTGTGGTTTATATAATTTTATGATTTGGTTAACTCTTATAAGCTAATATAACATATGTATTTTCATTAAAAAGCTTATAAAAATATTTTTTTCATCTATTTTTTATATCATCATTCACCACTAGAATCTTCCCATCCTCATCTTTGATACATCTAACAAAGTAAGATCTTTAGTTTTCTTATCTCTATCCTTAGCTATCCTAAAAATATCTTTCACCTTCTTTTCAGTTAAGCTTTTTATATAAATCCTCTCAAATCTTGGTTTTGCTTCACTAACAGTATTTTTTGGTTTTTTCTTAGCTTCTAATAAGTTTATAAAGTTTCACTAGTCTTCTTAGCATAATGCAATTTATAATATGCCTTCTTTGTCTTGATTTTATCTTCACCACTTCACTCCACTACCAAGCTTCTTTTTGTGCCGATACGCCTCCCTAAGATTCGCCTAACACATCTTTTGTTACTTCCCTAATATATATAGCCATATTGTTCCACGTATCAGGTGTACTTACATAATGTGAAGCATCTCCTTGAAGATCTTTATCACATTTGAGGTTTCACCGTAAGTCTGAATAGCTTTATGCACTCTATTCTTCTTTGTCCACTTTTTACCTACAAATCAATTACTAAAAATCAATGTTTAGTAGTAATTACAACGTGGTCTATCTTTTTTCCTACAAAAAAAATAATCGTTTTGTATTTGTGACAACGTGAAACATGCTCCTGTTTTAGGTTTGTACGCAACGTCCCATAAGAGGCCTTATGGCGTGGCTTCTCGTTATCAGATTGGATGAATCTCGAACTCATCTTTATGTAAGTTAGAGGCCGTTGATCAGAGTGTCGTTGTGCAAGAAGATAAGAGCCCGGATGTCACTCCAATGGATACATCATCATGAAAGAGAGAAGCCAGGATCTGAACCTTTTTTTGTAGAGCATTTATTTGGAAACATGCTTCATCTAAGAAAATGAATGAGTGACCATAGAGAGGGGAGAGCTCGTATTGGAAGAAATGCTAGGGAATCCATGGCGAACAAGAATCAGCTTACCGATAGCGTAGGACAATCGACGGCAGGCGACGGAGATGAGATCTCAATGTTGTTGGCACCAAGGAAGATGAGAAAAGATTCGAACAATGCGTCGTCGTCGGGGAAGAAGCGGGAGAGCAGGAAGAACAAGGGGAACGTGATCATCATCGCGCCATTGAAAACTCTCTTGAAAGGAGCCATCGTTCTTGCCATTAATCATTTGAAGGCATGTGATCCATTGCTCGGCCGATTAATCGACGTTCACCATCCGTTGATTTTCCACAAGCAACCTTGTCGAATGAAGTAAAGAAGGTGGCGTCGGGAGATCTGATCTCCGGTGCAAGCCAACCGGGAAATTTCCCGAGCGATTTGGCGGGAAGTAAGAGCGTTGTTGTTCTTGTGTACGTTGCACCACTCTTTCCCGGGCGATTTGGCGGGAAGTAAGAGCGTCATTGTTCTTGTGTACATTGCGCCACTCTGATTCTTCAATAGGAGATGATCCGCAAGCTCGGTGACAAGTTTGTTTAGGTGGCAGTTGAGATAGATGAAGGAACGGAACTGTGTTGATTACGAGAGAAACCAAAACTAAAATGGCGTTTGGCTGCCCGACCAGTCTTCTTCCGCTTCAGTCTTCCTATCCAACAAGCCAATCACGGCGTTGATGCACTCCATTCCTATGAATGCTTTGGTCGTCGGCGCAGCGAAAGCGATGGTGGAGGCGCCGTGATCGATAATGGTGAGCAACCGATTATGATTGTGCTTGAGACAGCACCCGGGAGCAGTCAGCAGGGACCAAAATCGAGATTGGGGTTGCACTGTGGATGCTCCGGACAATTGCAGTAGGGCTCCAACGGAAGGTCGTTTCTCACCGGTGAACTTTCTGGCTCTTCTAGTTGTCGGGAGTATGAAAAATGTTATGCCAGAATGGGAATAGCATTACTCGCATTGATGTTGTACCTCTTGAAGATGTGCTTGACGTGATCTAACAGGAAACTCTATATCTTGTGCTGAACATGCAATATATCTAATGCTAGGTCTTCTACGTAAATAGAAAGAAATGGAATTGTCATTAAGACAACGTGGATATTGGGAGAGCCAGTTGGAGAAACACTCTTCGGGAAGACAGTACTCATCCTTGTAAAAGAAAAAGATGAATTTGAGGAAGATTTTGATTTTTTTTTATTTTGATTAATATATAGTATGTAAGATGCACGACAACTATTTAATGAAATGTCCAAGAGTAATGTTCACTTGCACATCAAGTGTTTGAGGAAATGCTTAAGAGGGCTGAAAATTTAAAAAGAAAAA
Organism: Brasenia schreberi; assembly: GCA_036023115.1. Taxonomy (NCBI): domain Eukaryota; kingdom Viridiplantae; phylum Streptophyta; class Magnoliopsida; order Nymphaeales; family Cabombaceae; genus Brasenia; species Brasenia schreberi. The sequence goes on along the minus strand of JAYKKT010000071.1, from coordinate 10,908,603 downwards.
AGAAAAAAAATGCGAAAGAATGAGATTTGATTGATTGTCGATGAGTTAAGCAAGAAAGAGAGGTAGTCGTGTGTAAGCGTCGAAGTAGAGTTGTGGGCAGATTCGATGGAATGTCTCAAATCTGTCGATTCTTGTAAAGATTGCAATGATAAGGACTGCTAAAATGTGTTTTGCAGCCAAAGAAGCTGCTGGAATTTACAGCCAAAGAAGCTGTTGAAGATGACCAGCCAGGAAGGCTAAGTTAAAGATGTTGTAGTTAAAGAAGTTGCTAAAGATGATCAGTCAGGAAGGCTGAGTTGAAGATGTTGCAGCCAAAGAAGCTACTGAAGATGACCAGCTAGGAAGGCTGAGTTGAAGATGTTGAAGCCAAAGAAGCTGCTCAAGATGACCAACCAAAAAGGTTGAGTTGAAGATGTTGCAGTCTAAGAAGCTGTTGAAGATTGATGTAGCCATGAAACTGCTGAAGAATAGCCATGAAGGTTGACGAAGAATGTTGCAGTCAAGAAGGTTGCTAAAAAGCGGACTGTCAAGAGGGCTAGGAAAAAAAATCAATTTTTTAGCAAGTTTGGAATTCGAAGTATCTCACTTCAAACTTGAGGGGGGTGTTGAAGAATATGATTTGAGTCAGTTTTTAGTAAATTTAATGTTTTAAGTATTATTATAATTGCTCATAGTACTAAGAGCATTTTGGTCTTTTTCTATTTTACAACCCATTATATAAGGGTTGAAAGTTTATATTAGGGTTAAGAGGTTGTGAATAAGAAAGAGAGAGAGAGGGGGGGGGGCGGCCTCCATTGGAGGTCCACCCTCTCCTTCGATCTCCATGTTTTCCTCTTCAATGTTATTGATTTTTGATATTTTAATCTTTCGCTACGCGACTCCCTAATTCCAACAAATTTTACCATCATAATTCGGTCACCATATCATTGCATGTCTACTACACTATCTTTTAAATCTTTATTTATAATAATACTAACTCCATTTCGAGCATTTTTCTTTTCTGAGTACCATAATTTAAAACCTCTATTTTCAATCTTCTTTGTTTTTTCTCCAACCCACTTTGTCTCTTGGAAACATGAAATGTGAATCTTTCTCCGAATTATAGTATCTACCACCTCTATTAACTTTCCGGTTAATGTTCTAATATTTCATGTACCAATTCAAATCTTATTATAGAAGACTAACTTACTTACCCCTTGCATCCGTCCATTTTGAAAATGCGGAGACCCTCGTTGTAACTTGTTCACTACATTCAGTATACAATGTAGCGGGACTAATTTCTTTACCTACATTCGTTCATGATGTGGGAACCCTTTCTGCAATTGATTCACTACATCCGGGTGAAGATGTGGAGGACCTTGCTTATTATTCATTGCATTCGTGTTATGCAGTGCGTCACTAAGAGAGAACGCTTCAACGCAATGCTCATAATTTTTAGAATACATGGTGGATAAGTCCGACAAAGTTTTACGCTGGCTGTCGGAAGCCTAACGCAACTCTCCTCCTTTATCCGGGTTTGAGACCAACCATGCAAGGGTGATCCCTTACATGAGTAGAGTTGTAGTTTTTCTTAAACTGTTTTCGCAAAATGTTGTGATGCTTGCAGTATTTTTGACCCTTTTTATGATATGAGTTGCATAGCGGTGGTATAAACTCTGGTTTTCGTGTTGATTAGTTGAGCCGTCATGCTTTGAGAAAAGTTGTATTGCTTCTAATTGCGTGATGTTTACTGCTTCAGTTGCTTGTTCTTCAATAGAGCGATGATTTTAAAACTTGATACGTCAGTTGTTGGTGATATCTACTGGCGAAAAAAATGCTGACATTGTCCACCTCTATGCTCTTTCAGATTGTTATGTTGCAAATTTCAGGAATGGTTATCCTTGGAGAGACACCCTCTGTTCTCAGACTCACTGGCTGTGCTCTAATTACTGCATCATTCTTGGTTACGGTATATGTTGGACCTGATAGAGTGCCTGAATGATATGGCAGTATGTATTTCCTCCCTGTTTCCTTGTGCTAAATGAGTACATGGTTCTGTTAGCAGTGTATGCTGTTGATTGTCTTCTTGTGTTCTGTATAGTGGTTAACAGGGAGGAAGAAAATTTTGTGCACTCGTTAATATAATTTGTTTGCCGACCCCATCTAGTATGGGAAATGCTTAGTTGTTTGTTGTTATTAATATAATTTGTTTCTGAAGACATGGTTTGCAATAGCTTGTTTGCAAAGTTGAGAGAGAGAGTAATGTCTCTTTTAGGAGTCATCTCAAGATTTCCCAGATAACTTGTTTCCTTTATTCTCTGTTTTCTTGAAGTTTTTTTTGCATTTTTTAAGAAAATATTACAAAAACTTCGTCGCAGTGGTGTGTTGGACCGTTGGTTGCGCCTGAGGTCCGATGGAATTTTTAATTTTTTTCTCTTCCCAAATGACCTTTTGAAATGGCTTCCGAGGTAAACTCCGTGAGAAACGGACAAGCACAAGAATAATAACTATGATATACGCTAGTGGTTTATCCTTTCCCTACGGAATTACAACCCAAGACCTCCATATTAATAAAATACACAGTTTTTTGCTAATTTAAATGTGGGTGTGGAACAAGATGGGTCAAGATGGCGCTTAAAAATTTCTAGCACTCTTTCCTTTATGTTGTTATTTATGCATTTACCTCCACTTTGTCTTTTCATGATTTCCATTTCTTGGGCCTTATTGATTGATGCCCTTACGTTTCTTTTTATCCAAAGGGAAATTTACCTGTCCCCCACTTGAGGTGGTGAACCTAAACAGAGAATTTGAAGACTGAAAAATCAAGATGTTCGGTCGAGTATATACAAACATGAGAATTGAGAGATAGAAGGTAACCCTAGTTCCCTTTCAAGTTCACTTCAAATCTAAAGGAACCAATAAATGAACCCCTGATGGTGTAACACCCAACGATACTTTTGTACCATGTTTAATAATTAGTATTAGTCGGTCGTGCTTGTGTCCGGTGGTGTCGCATCAAAATTATTTTGGGCAGGGATCGGATTCATATTCAGTAGCTAACAGAACTTGAGACTTGTTTGTTTATTGAAAGCATGGTACTGAGAGCATTAGCTCACCTAGCAGGTATCTCGGCTCAGAAGATGATGATCATGAGCTCAATACCCCGTGCGGGCATACCTGGCTTTGGCCTCTCCCCATTGTAAAAGAACATTGAAGGCATAGCGTGATCAGTTGTCAGATGAAGATACTCTTCCATACTCATAGAAACCAGTAGACCCTAGGTATTATGGTAAATTAGTTGATCTTCTTCCCATACTTATACCCAAAACCCTATTTATAAACAGAATTCAAGAGCAAATTCCATGGATAGAAATTTGAAGCAACTTCCAATTGATGCCAAAAGGGCCAAAATTCTCACAATTGCATTTTGTATTACGAATTTGTCAAACAAATTGCGACAAAGGAGAAAATTGAATGAATGTGAAAATTGTCCATTTGCACACAAGCACACTCTTTGTACGATGCACTAAGCCTATCCTTCTCAACAAAACAGTGATAGATCGAGAAACTATTTTGTGGTGGGGGTGAATAGCCCGTGGAACATTTTAGGCAAATTATGTATTATTCTGTGCTATAGCATTGATTTTCCGAATTTTGGATGGGGCGGACGTGCAACCATAGTTTAAAGTGGATCCGCCGCTGCTGCACAACCTTCTTGTCTTTAAGCTTAGAGAAAGCATCATGTTCTTGTCTTAAGCTTAGAGAAAGCATCATGTTCATGATTTCTTTTGCTTGCACGTGCATTCAGGAAAGGGATAAGCAACATCCCTTCCCTTCTTCTCTTTACTCAAAGTGGGGGCTCCCGTATTATTTGCATGCATCTTCTTTATTTTCACCTTTTCCTCGTCCATGGTGCTTGTCTGGTTCATGACGCACGGTGTCCCTGTTTCAAGCCACATCAAGTATACGCGATTCAGAAATATAAGTAAGCTACCTTCATTAGTTACATATGCTACTCAAATTTGTGTTACGAATAGTTCATCAGAAATTAACCGAGACACTCGGGAGCTTTTTACGAGAGGCATGAAATGATACTTGGGCAGGTAAAAGAGTCGAAAGAACCAAAGAGGCGCTGTTTGTGGTTTCTTCACGAACTCAATGTGTTCATCTCCAGCTCATCATCTTGTTTGAGTCGAGCTGAACATGATGTACTTCTTTAGAAATTAAGTCGAAGATTTAATTTTTCATACAATTTTCTAGTGAAAATGAAAGATTTGATCATTTAGTTACATGATACCCACCCAATCAGTGGGGTTAGCACAGTTTCCTAGCGTCCATGTATATAATAATTCTGTACACTTAACTAGAAGCTAATACGAGCCACCCCAAACCAAACTTGCATTTTTCATGTTGGACTTGGATAACTAAACAAGCTAGCTCATGTTTGGTTTATGTGGATCACAAATCGAACATGAATGAGCTTGTAAACACCCAAAATTTCAAAATATTTTCAAAACTCCTAAATTTCGAAAGTCAATTTAAAGTCTTTATGAATCTTTAAATTCAAAACCCCAAATTTTTAAAGTTTAAGTCTTTTGGGGAATATTTCAAAATAAAGGTTTTAAATTCAGCAACCCATGAGTTTCGAAGCAAATAAACAGGCGAGACCCAGTCCAAGCTTGGATCCAGATCAACTCCCAAAAACAAAGAAGATAAGATCGAACCTATCAGAATCAAGATGAGATCAAGTTCAAATGGGAGATCGAGCTTATCAAATCAAGAGGAGATAAAAAATCGAGCTTATCAAATCAAGAGGAGATCAAGTTCAAGGATCAAGCTTATCCAATCAAGATTGAATCATGGGGTTGAGCATATCCAATCAAGATCAAGTTCAAGGATTGGGCTTATCAAGATGGAATCAAGTTCAAATTCAAATATGGGATTGACCTTATCAAGTGCAAATTCAAGATGGGACCGAGTTGATCAAGTCAAGTTCAAATGCAAAATAGGGCGGAGCTTATTAAATTGAGAAGGAGCCTAGCAAGTGTACATGGCCAATACAAAACATCATGTATCAAGTTGTAAGAATAACAAAGACAAGCTAGGGTCGGGTGAAGCAAGTCAAGGTCAGCTACATCAAAGACCAGCCCACATGGGGCTGACCCAATTCACCAATGATGGGACCACTCATATGGACCAAGAACCTAAGGTAGAGCTGACCCAACCCGCCCCAAAGAAGGGCCTAGAAGCCAGCCCCTTGGCCTATAAAAAAGGCCAGGGGGGGTGTTTGAACTCATCTTGGAAATTCTTACATACTTTGGAAATTGGGGAGAGTTTGGAGAGAGCTAGTTAGGGAATTTGTCCAGCAAAGGAGGCTGATCCCAAGAGGGTCGTGTAGCAGCAAGAGGAATTGGGAAAGAAGGGTAGAACTAGGTGAGTGCAAGAGAGCCTTAAAAGGAGAGGAAGAATCATTGGTCGGGTTTCACTCTTGAATCTCCGACCAGATTTTGTCCATCGTATAAGTATCATTTCAAATTCAATCTAAAATCCTTCTTCTTCTCTTTGTTTAAATTGATATGGGGTTGTATTAATGGAGCATCGTTTCTCCCCAAGTTGTAATAAGGCTTAGAGTTGCAGATTTTTCATTTCATGGATGGATTATCAAGATTCACACACATGCACTCTTCTTGTTTGCTTATGTGATTCTACCCCAATATATTCTATAAACAATCTATACTCTCTACCCCCTCTATGCTTAAGCTAATATGTATATTTTCATTCCTTTAATTTCAGCAATTTATTTGGGGAGTAGAGTTGTAATTTAATTTCACGTGAGTATGCATTTGCACGTATATTCTATGAAACTAAAACCCTGTTTTCTACATCTGCATACTTGATTGTTTCAATTTTAATTCTCTATTCTAAAATCCTAATGTGCTGAAATTTTAGGTACATCACCTCCACACACGAGCCTCTTAGAAATAAAATTTGCAAGAATTTTAGGACCGTGCAACCCCATGAATAAAATAGGGAAACACCGGACAAATCCATCTCTGTTTTATACACAATCGGATTTCCTAAAATAGGGTTTGAGTAAAAGTCTCGTATCTCTGTCTGTAAGAATTCAAATTTGCTGAAATTAGTCTCATCATCCATGGATTTTCATGAAAACTAAAATCACAATATTTGGAGTTCTATATACCGAGATACTGAGGATTCTTTGAGCCTTTGTATTTCTGTCACAGAATCTCCTGAAACAGTGAAGTCAGGTTCACTTTCTGATTTAATTTTGCAAATATGTTGGTTCAAAATTCAAAACAAAAGGTAGTCTAGGATCCAAATATATCAGGAAATATCCGATAAAAATTTTATAAATTTTGGAGATCTCTAGACCATCGAAATAAATTCGGGAACAAAGGCTAAAAAATAAAGTCAGTGTTGTTTTTCAAAACTTGCTGAAATTCAAGTTTTGAATTGTGCACATTTCACATTTATTTTTCAAAACACTACATCTTCACAAGAATTGAAGTTATTTCACATATGATTTTGAAATTTTTAAGTGCTTAGACTGATCCTTGAGCGTTGGTTCAAGAAGGCCTAGAGCGAAAAGAGCCCGCTTAACCACAATCGCCCCAAAAGTCAGATTTTCAAAATTTTGCTAGTTTTTGGCAAACTAGCTAGCACGCTCGCACACTAAGTAGATAAGAAATTCTCATTTCCATTTTCTACATAAGCTTGGAAGTGAAAAATTTTGTGTCTACAGAGCTCTCATTAGTGCTGCTTAGCTCAACCACGAGCAACTCCATTCATTTACCAGCCTCGATGTATTCTCTTTTTTTTTAATCAGGATCTTATGAGAAGATTAATTCGAAGAGAATGTGTCCTACTTTTTTCCAACATGAGGTAGAACTTCCCCGGTGTATTTCTTGTATTTTCTTGTACTGCTACGGTATACGTATAGGAAAACATAACAGCTAACAATCTTTTCTTTTGATTGGCATGTTGCCATTACGCAGACTACTGTTAGATATTGTTCATCCCCCTGTATTGAATTCATGACCTTCAAGTTGAAGCTTTTTCTTGGTCGATCCCTAGTGCGGTTATAGATACCATTGCAACTATGTTGTTATCCTTTTGAATGATGCTCATTTGAAGTTCCCAAGCTTGAAGGTGAGAATATGGCATGGCATTAAAGTTAGACATGTCTGGTTCCAGTTTGTTCGGAACCTGAAACCGTCAGTTTCAGAGCAGTTCTAATTCTAACATGAGAACCGTTCCGAAACTATTATTACATTTTAAAAAAATTGATGGCCTTTACTATGAGGCCTTGCCGACATCTCTAGAAGATGAGAAGAATGGTACCATTGAGACGAGACCCAACTCATTACAACAAGCTTCCAAATACTCTCAAGAGTCGAACTCCTCACCAGTAGAGTAGATGAGAGAGTTGAACGTGCACTTGTGATATATAACTTCAAAATAAATATATAAACAGTAATGCACGGTTTGAAAACATCTGGTTTCGGTTTCGGTTCCGGTTCCAAGTTGGTTTCCTAAAATATTAAACCATAACTGAACCGAGAGGTCCCCGGTTACAATTACAATTTTGGGGCCGGTTTGGCCGGTTCCGGTTGCTGACAGTTTTGCAGCCAGTTCAAAACTGGCCATGTCTAATTAAAGGTATTAGAATATTGAAATTATGATCTTTATGTACCTGGAATGCCCTTTGCATGTTACCCCCATGGTTAGCCATAAAAACTTGGCTCTTCAAACACACAATGTAGTCCAGAGCAGCAAGTAGTGATTGCTTGTGCTTGAATTGCTGGAGCTCGTCTGGCTCTGCCAAACTCTGTTTGTCATACAAGTTTGGGAATTTGGGCCGAAGCAGCCTCAGTGCCTCCACCCCACCGAAAGGCATCCCTCCGGCAAGAAATATTCTTGCATTCGATGGTGCACCGAGACCCTTTAGCAGCCTGTTAGAACAGTCATCAATTTCCGGGTTCCTTCGAAATAGAAAACAAAAAGAGGGAAAGATTCATCATTTGGGTCAAGTGTGTAGGGGTTGCAACTTCTTGATTCGGGTCATGTTCGTGCCAGAATGAAAGAGAACTGGTTTTCCTCGTGTTACTTGAAAGCTATACTAAAAAGGTACTTTTTCGGTTCCACCTGTATCCGGTGTTATGTTAACAACAATCTTGTATAGCAATCAAAGTCAACTTGACCGGAACTACACCCAATTATTTTTATATTACTCAGGGTCCGCCACGGATCTTGGCCGGTGAGGCCCTAGCCCTGGTGGTCGAGGGAAAATCTGGGCCGGCATAAATTTTTCATGAGCCGGCTATAGATTGTACGTATAAAGAGGGGGAGTTGCTAAGCTCTGTTCACGTTAGATCTTCCATGCCAATCCAAATCATCATATTGAAGATGAACTAGATAAAGAAAAAGATGATAGTGGCACTTCTAAAAAACAAAAAATAGAAAATAGATAGTAATGTATTTTTTCTTTTTTCGGTTTTTTATTTAAACAATCTATCTATTAAATATGGCAGTCTTTATTGGCATGAATGGCAGTCTATCCTTAGCGTTTAATAAGTGAAATCAGAAATTTAAATTTAAAAAAAAAAAAAAAAATATATATATATATATATATATATATATATATATATATATATATATATATATATATCATGATATGACTTTTTCTTGTTTAAAGATTTTAACCGTCAAGAATTAATTATAAGAATCAAATGATTGAGATATTTAAGAAGATTTTAGTGTGAATGAGTGTGCATGTGAACTATGCTCTCTCTCTCTCTCTCTCTCTCTCTCTCTCTCTATATATATATATATATATATATATATATATATATAGCCATGGACTATACATACAAAATAGTTGCTAAACTCTCTTATGATGCTAAACTCTCTTGCTATAACATTTATGTGAATCTGAATCGAAAAAAAGATGAAAGTTATATTTTTAAAAGAAAAAAGTATAAATACATATTAATATACTTTTTTATTTAAACAATCAATTTATCCAATATGTCAGTCCTTATTGGACTAAACGGCTTAACACGAATGAGAGTCAACTCCATATTCACAGCTCGAATAGGGTCAATCGGTCGGGTAGTAACTTCGTATTCGGGTCCTGATCTGATTGTAACAAAAAGAAGGATTTTTCAATATTATACTGTTAAGAATCACCAAAAAGAAAAGAAGAAACCACTAAACAAGCTCAAAAGAACATGAAAAAAATGATTTGGATAAAAGGACTTCAACATATCTAGAAGAAGAACCTGAAACACAAAATCAAGACGAGATTGTGTCAGGTTTGGGTCTCACAGAACCCAACAGGACTTTCTGGTGGGATGTTTCGGGTCTACCTGGGCCTGACCTGGGTATGCTGAATTTTGACACGGACCACGATTTTCTGGTTCGGGTCTGACATTGACACCCGAATTTTTAAGAATGAATGTGACGCCACAGCGTTAGCTTACCGGTAAAAGAACAATATGACGGTTTTAACGGAATGTGCCACGTTAAGTTAACGATAGGCGAGGTAGCGGGTCTGAGGTGGCAGATCGAGGCGACCGGTGAGGAGGCGCGGGTTGGCTCTGCGCTCCTCCTCTATGGCGCGGTTGGCTTCGGCGCCCAGCCCGGGAAGGCAGCCGGTTCGGATCCAGACGTCCTTCGGAGCGCCAGATACGGTCCCTTCTCCGCCATCCTTGCCGCTAGCTTCTCCCCTATTTCCCGTATGGCCGGTCGGAATCTTAGAGCTTCGAACGCCACCTGATTGAAAGCAAATTAGTTAATTCACATGCAGCAAACTACCATCCACTGTAATATCGTTGTGGGTGTGGTGTGTGTGTGAGAGAGAAACCTTAAAACGAAGCTTCTGCAGCTCAGGATGGAGGGTTTTGGAGAGCCTGGAATCGAACCCTCAGAGGACCATTACCTTGTGCTTCTTTATCTGTTACAAGTCATATTGTATACATGCATTTATGTAAGTTGGTTTACAAAGAGTAAGAAAATAAAGAAACTACATCTCAACAACAACAATAATAATAGTGGGCATTGCACAAGATCTCGTCGTAATAGAACTCTAAAGTTAATTAGGATTGCATCAGAAAAATACTATACATCAGAACTGATGATATGATAGCCCACTTTGTCTAGAAGGGCGATTTGTGCTTATAAAATTTGTGCATATGAGAAAATGTTGCCCGTGCAAAATTTGTGCTTATAAAATTACTAAAACCATCGTCTGAGGCATTTTAGACTTTGTGCTTATAAAATTTAAGCTTCCTACATTGGGCATAAAATTTTGTCAATTTTTTTACTATGGATTTTAGACTTCATGAACATTTCGTTGAGGCATTTCATATCTGCTACAGGCGGAAGAGCCAAACACAATAAAAATTAAACAAGGGCTCTTATGTCTTCACTCAAATTTATTTGATCAATTATGAAAAGGGTTTCTATATTATGAATGACTGTAAGTAAGGAAGTCAATCTCACTACAAATTACATAGAAGGTATCCATATTTTTAACGAGTTGTCGTGATGAGGCCTACGTTTGAGATCGGGCACCCGATCTTGTGGAACTGCAAGTGTGGAGAATATAAACTCCAATTGTATTGATGTAACAAATGTTGTAGGAATGCTTAGATCTTCTTTAGCACATGTAATCCTTTCTTTCCACCTAAGATAATCCATGCCAAATACTTTTTAAATTTCCTTGAGCTGAAAAGATAAGAGAAAGGAATTGTGTACTTCCGCGTGTGTGCACACAAGAGAGAGAGAGAGAGAGAGAGAGAGAGTTCATGCTTAGTGGTGATTCAAAGTGATTCCATCTCTATGCTTCTGTGGCATTTCCGGTTGTCTCCTTGCCGGTTTTCGGCTTCTGTCGACCTCCGGTTTCTTGTTATCTTGTTTCTAAGGTACGCCTGCAGCGGAAGAACACAAAAGGTATGTCATTTTTGTTTGAGGTTTCCTTTCAGTGGGGTTTTCCTAGGAAGATATGTAGGTTTCGGTGTATTCTAATGTTCCTATGTTCTATTCTTACCTATTCTTCTCTTTATTTATAGAGCAGTGCGTGCTCCATCCTTCCCGGATTATCCCACTGGGCTTTCCTCTTCTTGAGCCCCTTTATCCGGATTGTTATCGTTTCATTTGGTAATTGTCCGGCGGTTTCGGCCTTTATGGCCGTTACGACCATCCTTTTCATAACCTAACCACACATAATGGTTGGATGGCCAATCCAACTGTTTCTGTACTTGGGTTGCAGAGAATGTCCACTACCTTATCTTCCACTTGGCCATTTGAGCCACGTAAACTGACATATTGGTTTTTCTCCCACTTTTGCGGGTTTTCCTAGTAATGTCATTTCATGATTGCTACTACAATCACTACCCATTGTGTGGTTATTTACCTACACAACAATCAAACATATCCCAAACCCATGTTCGCAACATGTTTTGACAAAAACTCCTCCGTTATGCCTTTAGTAAAAGGGTCTGCCAACATATCATTTGTTGGCATGTATGAGATAGATATTTCCTTTCTCATAACCATATCATAGATATAGTGGTATTTAACCATTATATGCTTGCTTTTGGAGCTATCAGCTCCACTCTTGATAAGAGTAATTGATGCGCTCGTCGGCTATTTTCAGCTTCAAATCTCATATGAAACGGCTTATCCAGACGGCACTCATTACAACCATACAGCAAGCCACATACTCAACTTCATGTGTATGCAATGCTACACAACCCTGTTTCTTACATGCCCAAAAAATAATATCACCTCCAAACAAGAATATTTGTCTCAGGGTAGATTTGTTGTCATCTTTGCTCCTAACAAAGTCAATATATGAGTATCCTACCACTTTGAGTTCATTTGCTTAAAAACACAGTTTCAAGTCTCTTGTTCCTTTCAGATATCTTAAAATACTTTTTGCAGCTATCCAATGTTGTCATCGAAGATTACTTTGATATCTACTCACAAGACCAACAATAAAGCTGATATGAGGTATTGTACACAGCATAGCATACATCAAGCTACCCACAACTTGTGCATAAGGAACATTAGGCTTATCGTCTCCTTCACCGAGACAATCAACCTCACTTAGTTTGACCCCTTTTGCTTGGGTGCAACAACAGACTTGCATTCACCCATTTTGAACTTCTTGAGGATATAGTCAATATATCTCTCCTAACTTAGGCATAAGAGTTTTGATTATTTATCTCGAGAGATCTTTATACCCAGAATATATGATGCTTCTCCCGTATCCTTCATTTCAAACCTTGAGTTTAACCATGACTTGGTTTTGACAATCATCTCATTATCATTCCTAGTCAACAATATGTTATCTACATATAATAATAAGTTCATTAGCCACAAGAACCTACTGTCTAGTTTATCTATAGACTGATCAAGGATCATTACATATACAATAGATCCCCACCTCCTGAGATGACCTAGGTTGAGTTTTTTTCCAAACCACATCTCATATGGTGTAGTGAATATAGCCTTACATGGTGCTCTATTAAGTTTGTATACCATTGTACTTACTGTTTCTCCCTAAAATATCCTTGTAGATAGGTATCAATTAATGTTGACCTTGTCATATTCAGCAAGGTCCTGTTATATCTTAAGTTATACCTGTTATACCCTCGATCAATTACATATCAACTAGCAAATTTTCCTTTTTGTTTTTACTTATATGTTCTTGCTCCATTGCTAATTTCAGAGGTAATTTAGAAAGATTAGTTTTTAGCCCTAATCAAAGGACAGTGGTGACCATATTCTATGACGGGGGAAGATTGTTTAGTATTGTTGATATCTGCATCGATTTCGAGATAAATGATTTTACCACAACTAGGTCCCTAGGCATTACCAACATGTGGTTTACATGTTCTATTACGGTATCCCCTTCTTTCATTTTGAAGGAATTGTATTTGTATAGTAGCAATTAAACATTCAACTCGACAATTGTATCATATTTGTTTGTTATATAATCAAACAACTCTTTGCCGGTCTCGAATTCTTCGAAAACCCTCATCAAGTCTTCCTCCATGTATGTCAACATGACAGTTCTTTCTATTATGTCATCATTTAAAAATGTTTTATACATTTCTATTTGTTGCTCAGTTGCATCTAATGGTGGTGGATGCATAGTTTCTTTTAAGACATACTCTAAACCTTTAAGTGCTAGAGCAAGCAGAATTCTTCTCTTCCATGTTTGGAAGTTCAGTCCATTTAACTTTTCAGTTTTTGCCAGTTTCAACGCATATATTGTAGAGTTCATTTTTATGTGTTTGGTAATTATAATAATTAGACAGTCTAAAAGAAAAACATTTAACAAGCAACAAAACACATACATCATGAATCTCGTTAGAACGATACAAAATATCGCAAAAATGAGCTGAAAATACTCATTTCTAATATATAAGCAAATTGGAATAAATTCATAATTTTTTCAAAATATTTTTGCCTTTAATAATTTCCCAAAATACCAGAGGTAAAACAATAATTTTTAGAAAAGACCAAGGACAGTACAATAAAATTATCTTTTGGTATTTTTGTAAAATTTATAATTGATCGGGGGCAAATCTCTAATTTTGCCCAGGATTTGACACAGTGGCACTATTGTAATAAACTTAATCGAGAAGGGCACTAATGTAAATCAATATCCCAGTATTTCATAATTTTCATAAGCAATCGGAGGCTAAAACCTCAAAGAGACTCTTAAACATATGAAGGATGGTAAATCGGTAGGACCAGATGATATTCTTATAGAAGTTTGGAAAATACTAGGAGAAAAAGGAATCACTTGGCTCACAAAACTATTTAATAAAATATGGAGAAACCAAAAGATGCCTGAGGAATGGAGAGAAAGTACACTTATACCCATATATAAGAACAAGAGAGACATTTAAAATTGTGCAAATTATCGAGTAATCAAGTTAATGAGTACTATAAAATTATAGGAAAGAATTATCGAACATAGGTTAAGACAAGTATCAAGTACAATAGAGAACCAATTTGAATTCATGTTAGGCATATCTACTGTTGAAGGGATTCACCTTTTGAGATATCTTATAAAACATTTTAGAGCAAAAAAGAAAGACCTTCACATGATATTTATTGATCTAGAAAAAATTTATGATAGGTACTGAGGGAGGTTCTTTGGAGAAGGTAAAAAGAGGTATCCCATTGATATACATTAACCTTATTAGAGACATGTATGATGGTGCAAAAACATGTGTGAGGACTCACGAAGGAATGACAGACTTCTTTGAAGTTAATATTGGGTTACATCGAAGTTAATATTGGGTTACATCAAGGATCAACTTTAAGTCCATATTTATTTATAATGGTGATTGATGAGTTAACAAAACATATTCAAGATGAAGTACCTTGGTGCATGTTATTTGCAGATGACATTGTATTAGTGGAGAAGTCCAAGTTAAAAGTTAATAGAAAATTGGAACTATGGAGAGAAACATTAAAAAGCAAAGGCCTCCGACTTAGTAGAACAAAGACAGAATATATGGAATGTAAGTTTGATCATTTGGTTACCTCAGAAGACATGGAAATTAGAATTGACACACATTGTATCCCCCAAAAGAAAAGTTTTAAACACCTAGGGTCAATTTTTCAGAGTGATGTAAGAATTGATGGAGATGTTACACATAGAATTAATACTAGTTGGTTAAAATGGAGAGTAGCATAAGGTATTCTTTGTGATAAGAAGATACCTTTAAAGTTAAAAGGTAAATATTATAGAGCAACAATTAGGCCTATTATGTTTTATGGTTGTGAGTGTTGGGCAATTAATCATCAACATGTATAAAAGATGTGGGCCTTGGTGGATTTCTGGGCGCTTTAAAAGCGCAGAGGAAAGAGATTCAGTAGGAAAATTTTGAAGAGAGAGAGAGAGGGTGACCCGCCGTTACGCCTCCTGGCCCGTGACCCTCTGCCGCTGGTTTCATTACAAGAGAGGGCGGTTTCTGCAGTTCCGCCTCTTGGGCCACCCGTGGGCCTTGTCCTTATTCTGCTATGGCTATTCTTTGGCCACCCGCAAACCTTACAACTGTTTTGTTGCGGCTGTTATTCGGCCTACTGGCCTTTGACCATGCACAACCCTTGCAACTGTTCTATTGCGGGGGGGTTTTCTTTCAGTCAATCTCTGCCCTGTCTTTACTCAAGCAAGGTGTGCCCTCTACCCTGTCTCAACCTTGACGGAGGTCTCTATCATTGAAAAAAAACATAGGAAGTTCTCCTCTTCTTCCCTTTTTTTTTATAGACTAACGCGTAATTGTTTGTAGGGTAAAAAATGAGGCCCTAATACCAGATGTGGCATTTCTGGTTGTCTCCTTGTCGATTTTCGGCTTTTGTCGATCTCCAGTTCTTCTCTGTCGACCTTCGGTTTCTTGTTATCTTGCTTCTTAGGTAAGCTTGCAGCGGAAGAACACAAAAGGTATGTGGTTTTTGTTTGAGGTTTCCTCTGAGTGGGGTTTTCCTGAGAAGATTTGTGGGTTTCAGTGTATTTCGATGTTCTATTCTTGCTTGCACTGCTCTTTATTTATAGAGTAGTGCGTGCTTCATCCTTCCTTGATTATCCCACTGAGCTTTTCTCTTCTATAGCCCCTTTATCGGTACTGTTACTGTTTCATTTGATAATTGTCCGACAGTTTCAGCCTTTATGGCCGTTACGGTCATCCTTTTCATAACCCAACCACAGATAATGGCTGGATGGCCAGTCCAGTCGTTTATGTGCTGGGGTTGCCGAGAATGGCCACTGCCTTATAGCTTCATCTACACCAAACTCCTTGATGGAGTTTGTGAATGGCCGCATCGTCAGGTACTTGGATGGCAACGATGACACGACTCGGACGTGGTCCTTGTGAGCTCGCTTGAAGTGCACCTCAACAAATATGTCAGAAAATTCTCTGCACTAAACCAAACTTATTGCAAATTAAGCATCACTAAAGATTAAACCCCTTAATTAGATGCCATTTTCGCATTTGATAATGTACTTATTAATTAATTCATAATATCCTTTTCCTTTGTTACTTATATAGACCAGACACGTATGTTTGATTTAAGTGTTAAAATAAATGGCTTTCAGGAGATTTATTTTCAGAAATTAAAACTTTTACTCATGAACTTTTGGGGCTAAAACTAATAAATATAACATAATAAGTAGTAAGAGCATACATTTTATGAAAAATCCAACCCCGCAGCGTTGTCGGTGTTGGGCAGTTCTCATCGATAGGAGATTGTCATATATATTTTGTTTTTTAATATTTCACAAATTGCCAATATTAATTTGAAAAGAGGTCATTAAGAATTTAAAATTCTCAAGTGAACCAATAAGCCAGACTTTGAAATCGAACCATTTCAGGATTAATTTTCTAGAAACCCGATCCATGTCAAAATTCATTTGATTTCCCTACAACTAGCCATCCATGGCGCATGCCCAAGGTTGGTTTGGGTCGTATTTGACCATAATATGGTGCCAAGTTCCAATGACCACTTGTGCGCATACAATTAAGCTGCTTTTCCGAGGAACGATCCCATTCAAGTTAACCTGACCCAGATTGCCTGTACCCCAAAGCAAGTCAACTCTGCTCACAGAGATGACTAAATTCTATGAGGAGTTGGCTAGGTTCTAGGAAAAGTCCTAACGACTACCAGATGTTGAGTGGTAGACGGTGTTACATTGAACGCGTCTTCTAAAATATCTTCAGTTGAATTAATTTCGTTAGCACAATGTCACCAAAATAATAAGGCCAACTTTATATATATATATATATATATAGAAAGAGAGAAGATGAGAAAGGAAGAGAGAGGAAGAATGGTAAATAAATAATGCTTTTCACAATTTTAAATAGACATATATTTATATATATATATATATATATATATATATATATATATATATATATATATTGATGATTGATGTGGAGATTTTAAATAAAAGTATTATTATACCTCATCAAATATTAGATATTGAGAAATAGAGAGATGTGGTAAACTCTTATTAATGTTAAACTCTTTTTGACCCTTTAAAAGAAAAAATAAGAATAACTTTTTTAAGAAATAAAAAATCCAAAGTATCTTCTGCAGCTCCTTTTTAGTGGTGTAAAAGCATAACAGCTTTAATTTTTTTTTGAGAAATAGTGATTGTATCCCACTCATCACTGATGGTATTCATTGATGTCTTACCATTAATTTTTGAGAACACGTGTAATGACATCGCCTTTTGTACATCTTAAAAAACCTTTAATTTTTTTAAATTGCACTTATGTCACAAAAAAATTGATGAGCATTAGTAGACATGTCATAAGTGAGCAAGATCTAGTGTGTATGTCAACGTTAATTAGAAGTCTCCGTGTCGTTTTAAAGGAACAAAGCTGGAGAGTTGGTTTGCTAACAGAAATTATTGATCGGGGAGTTAGCTGACAGTAACTAAAAACATGGAGTCTATTTGGAAAGCATTATCAAGTAACCGGAAATTGTCCCGTGCCCTTCGTTAAGCTTACTAGGTCTCTCTCCATGATTCCTACGTTTCCGTTAATTTATTGAATATGTGTAAGGGAAACTAATTTAAGAACTGTCAATTTCATCATTTAATAAAGTCAAATGTGGAAACTACATTTGAAAAGGATGCCAATAGTGCATTAAGTGAATAATGTTACCGTTGGTCAAGCTGTCATTTTCACAGCAGAATTGATACCCTAACTCTCTCTCTCTATATATATATATATATATATATGTGTGTGTGTGTGTGTGTGTGTGTGTGTGTGAAGAAATCGGGTGGGAGGGGGGGCGGATTTTGGGATTTCCCTGTAGTGCCCTTTTGTTTCTTGCCGATAGGAGGTTGATTAAAAAAAAGAAAGGACTGATAAAGGTGAAGAGATGGGCAGATTCTATCGGATAAAAAAGTACGGCTAATTTAGTGAACCATATTTAAGTCAATTCTTTGTTCCATGGACAACTGTTTGTTAGGCACTGAAGGTAAAATGTGCACATCATCAGACAAGAACTTCAACAAGTTTGATTTGAAATGAACCGTTAGATAAGCAATGCTTGCCCCTCATGTGTTTGATTTATGAGTGTAATTAATGCTTGGGTTTTTGTGCAAGGTAGGGTAGCAATGCGAGAGAGAAGGATGTATTTGAGTTTTGCGTGAAACCGTAGTCCTATGTTAGCGACAAGTGCAACTTGGAAATATGAGCACCATAAATCGGAGTCTAATTCTCCTGGAACCATGAATAAAATCCCACCCTAATATACCAAAAAAGTTAATTTAGGGGGGTTTAGATGTATACTCGACAGATCGCCTTTTTGTCTGGCATTATACATGTAATGAAAAGCTTTTCATAGTCAACTACTAGAGTCCTTACAAGCCGAGTTGATCGAGCTCAGTGTGTTCACAGCTCAACTCAACAAGCCATATGAGCTAAGTGCAGCTCATCTTTCTTGGCTCTCGGTGCATGCTGATGAGCTGAACAGCATGTTGATTAAAATATTATTGTAGAGCGACAATTAAACACATTGTGTTATATGGTTGTAAGTATCGGGTAATTAATCCTCAATATGTACAAAAGATGTCCATATATGATTGACTTCTTTTCTCCTTAAATCAATTGTGTAACGTGACACTATTTCCATTAAATGTCGAAACAACTTAAAAAAGACCTCCAAGGTAATGTCTGCTTATGATTTTGGACTCCTCAACTGTCTTTTTTGCTTCTACTATATAACTCTGACCAACAAATGAAGTTCAATTCAATTCATATCAAACCTCTTAGTTAATCTACTGACAAATCCTTTCAACCTCATGTATGCATTGTCAACCTTGTACACTAAAAATTCATCATTATAATATTTAAATATAATATAATATAATTATATATGTGTGTGTAAATATATATATATGTATGTACAAAATTTAATAATACGTGAATGCATTAGTAATTATTAATACATACCTATTAGTCATATAAATGTCACAATTACAGAGTTAATTAGTCCATGTTGAAACTACCCTTTTTTTAGAAGGACCCAACCATTATCATTTAATGTATCAAAGTGTAAAATAAAAATTCTTTCACTTCGCATCCATGATAGCCAACTACTCTATATAAATATGTTTATTTGTAAATTTAATAACTTTCTTTCAACTTAACTCAGATGCAGTGGTAAATTACTTTTTTCATTCCTCGAATAATATATCATTCAATGTCCTTTGTAATATGACTTCAATGTAAGAGATGTGCCAACATGTGGAAAACTATCTTAATTGCATTAATCAATGTTCACAATTGGTACATCTTATATTAGGATATTTGTTTGGAGTAAATAACTCCCTTAAGCATCTCAATATTCAAAAATAATTATCTTCCTTCTTAGTATTCATAAAAGCAAATGCTAAAGAAAATTTCTCATTAGTTGATGTAAATCCAACAACTTCTAAGAAATGCATTTTATACATATTGGTTGTATACATGAAAGCAAGTACCATAATTTTTACAAACATACATAATAATTGAAGTAAAGAAGGATGAGTAAATACAATATCGTTAATATAACCAATCTCCAATATCTCAAGGTGCCATGTATAATACTAGTGGCTGTCTATTTGATATAAAAGTTGTTGATGAACCAATCAACCACTTATTTCTTTTTTATTTTAAGCCTCATCATTATAAATGTGTCTTATTATTGTGGAGACATTTGATTCTTTTGATTGCTTTAGATGCAACAAGATATACTTTAGTTTACAATGACCTTTTGTTAATTTTTTATTAGTTGATTATGCATCCTGTTAATCACAAACAACTTCAAAGAACCAACACTTTTACTTATTGAGAGTAAAAGTAGACATTTCACTTTTTTATATAGGCCTAACAACTTTTAATATCAATATGCTTGTTACTTCTATACTCACCACTTCTTTCGTACCCAAGACATGCCTTACTTTTTCTATCATTCTATTTTGAATGAAGTATTATAATAACAATACTATTGTTCTTTGTAATATAATTTGCATATTGAAGTAATTGATCCAACTCTAAAATATTATATTAATCTCAAACATACATAAATAATCAATTTCATTACTCTTATAATTAATATCTTTGAATTCTTTGTCATATCTTTCAAAGGATTTCACCATATAAAAAAATAATAATGATGATAAAAAAGGAAGACAAAGGTCTGTTACATATTGGTAATGAGGGAGAAGGGAAAGATGCAGGTCATCCATCTCTCCCTGGGAAGAGGAATGTGGCCAACCTGCATTTCCCTATTGGAGAGATGTGAGTCGATCATATCTCCTATGACTGACTTGCATCTCCTTGACATGGGAACATGATCGACCCTCATCTACTCTAATAGGGAGATGATTGTCAAACATTCGGGAGACAAGGCTCAGGAACAACCCATGTCCCTTACGAGGGTAAGGGAAGGTGAACGAAGACTTAGCAAGACTAAGACAGTAGCAACAGGCTTCAATGGCATGAGAGGGGGAGATGGAGAGAGCAGAGGAGGGTAGGGTAGGGGGATTGCCTGCAAATAGAGTGGGGTGAGGAAGCATGCGCTAGAGAAGAGTGAGACCAGGTGTGAAAGCGAGAGAGAGGGAGAGAGAAGGAACATATAATCTTTCTTTTTATAATTAAAGCTGGAGTTAGGCAGATCCTTACGTGTTACATCTAAAAAATTTATAGAATCTTATTTATAGAGAAGGTGCCCAATTAGTTGGCTTATCCTTCCACCAAAAAATAGCCTACATGAATCTCTTTCTACCAATATATCTAGGAGATGATTCATCTCTTTGGGTATCCAACACACCCGCAAGAGATCAAAATTCCTAAATATATTCAAATTATGTTCATCAACTAGAATTTTGTGTATCCTCCCTCTTCGTGGCTCTTTGACTGCTTGTACACAATTCACTCTCGAGAACTCAATTATAAAATTCAGACCTCTAATCTTTTTCATTAAAGTTTTCACCATTTCTATTTCTGAGTTTTACCTTGATTGGATATCATTCTTCAAACAACTCTTGAAACAATCTATGCTTATTCTGCATTATATAACTCATTTTCTAGGCATCATGCAGCCTGCTATATACTGGTACCTTGATCCAACCAGCTGGTGGTGAAGCCCACCTCTCCACAAAAATCCATTTGAACCTCATTAGATTGGATGAATCCTTCATTATACGAAGAATTTCTTCTTTGATTTAGTTGAGAATTGATGTTTCTATATTTTTTCCTCCTCTAATGGTAAATTTCATTTGGTTTCTATAAAAACCTAATTTTTCATGTGAAACAGAAATACTAATCAATTGATTAAAATCTGAAAATATATGAAGTGGGTCCCAAAATTTTCATCAAAGATCATATGAAACATGAATCAAGAAGACAAAAATACACAAGTGATTATTTAAGATGAAATTTCCATGTTTTTGTACTCCCTAATCCTCTTGAACAAGAGGGGCACCTTCGGGAACGCATACGCAGGTGGTGCTTGGCTGTCATTAGCTCATGCTGTAAGGTGTTGGATTAAGTCCCGCAACAAGCACAACCGTTTTATTTATTTACCATGGTTGAGTTTGGAACCCAAAACAGACTCAACCCTTGTATTTATTTACCGCGGTTGAGTTTGGAACCCTGAACAGACTGCTGGTGATAAGCCGGAGAAAGGTGACAATGGCATTCATCACGCCCCTTTATGTCCAGGCCAATAGACATGCTACAATGACCGGGACAAAGGGTCGCGATCCTGTGAGTGTGAGCTAACTCCAAGTTACCTACCCAACCTTTCTTCCATGAGATTCGGATGGTTCATTTGTATATGAACATTCATGTGTTAAAGTAGAAAAGAACAACAAAAGCGAAAAGGATCAAAAGCAGGCAGATGGTGTGTCACACCTGCTCGGGTCGCGACCACGACTCAGCCCGAGCCGATGCCACGTGACCGCTTCTCGCACGGGCGTGATGGTGAGCAGTAACCAAATATTGTACTAATTTAATGCAGACTCAAGAAATATCTAACTGAAATAAATATCCATATCGAAGTTCTAAACAACACGTCCAAAATGGTGTGGGGCCCACCTAACAATAACCCCGAATAAAAGACTTTCTAAATCATTCAATACTTATCACACCATCTAAAATAAAAATGCAGCTATATCAAATTCCTACTCTGCTCCGTGTGCTTTCGAAGTGCTAGCTTCAAGATGAGCTGTAAAACAATAGGGTGAGCTCCTATACATAGCTCAGTAGGGGGGTTAAATATCTTTAAACAGAAAACATACTAAAAGTCTGCATAGTTCACAATCATTTAATAGCAAAGCACATTTACCTTGAAATCATGATCTCAAATTCATACGCACACACTCATACACACTCACACATCATTATATTTCTAAAATCAATTACAGTTCATCATATTCACAAATCATATCCAGATCCACGAATATCCAAAATCAAACTCATATCCATACAACATTTAAACATTTAAATACCATGTTCATACAACACATGCTCTTTATCAAACAGTGTCATAAACATGTTCTATTTGAAAAGCATATCAAATAACCCACAATTATCAATAACATTTCACAAACATCAATAAAACAGTTATCAATCATGCACATTTAAATCTATATAAAACAGTAAAATCACTTTTAACATGGTTCTGTAAAAGAATGCATAACCCCCTACCTGAAGGAGCGCTAAGATCCAGTCCCCAAGCTGTTGGGCCACTCTTATCACCTCCAAATCCTCCAATTTTAATCTCTAAATAATTATAAATAATTAAAATATTAAAATTTATTTAACTATGAATCTAACGAAACAAATTGTATACGAATCTGATCTCAAACCGTTTAATCTATCCGATATCTAAATTGATACCCAGATCCATATCTAATCTAAATGAGTGACACAATAGGTAGCTTGTGTCACTGTATCAACACATAACCTGTAACTACTAACACGGGTCTTATTCCTAACCCATAAACTCATTTCAAGACACGACCCAAACTTGACCTGTTTATGACATAGAACCTGACACGAAACCTATTTTGACACAGAACTGGTTCTTAACACGCGACACGAGGACATGACACAGAAACGAGGGACACGCCCAAAAGGGCCGATTCCCTTTTTTTTTTTTCGGCATCGATTTTGTCGATTTCCGGCAAATCATAATCGTTTCCTGGCCAAATTGACACATTTCGACTTACCTACCCCACCAAAACACTTAGTTCTACCTGAAACCTTCAATCCAAGCCCAAAACGATGATTTTCAATAAGTTTTTCATCAAAAAAAAAAACGAAAATCTGAAAAATAAGTGAACTCACCGGATTCCGGTCGACTCCTCGCGTTTTCCGGCTGGTTCGAGGCTGCCCCAACTCGATGGAGAATGCACTATGATGGCTCCCCTCTTTTAAAGGCCTTTCGATGCTCTGCGTTACTGCACAGCCTGTGCAGTAACGTTACATGGTGAAGGGGCAGTAAGTTTGCCTTTCGACAAATGAAACCACAGAGATGCCTTCTCAAAATGAAAAAAATAAGATGGCTTCCAATTTGCAGCACTGGATTCTATTTACTCATAGAATTCGACTTGTCAATACTCATTTTAAACTCAAAAAGGTATAGATGACAACTGATTTAAAAGGCACCTATGTCACAATGGTGGAGTTGCTGATGCACACACGGGCGTGGGTGCACCACATAGCAATTTTCGTAAATGCATGACTATATTTTTAGGAAAACCAGATCTTGCCTATCTTTGACATGCTTACTCACTATTTTTCAGTGATATTAGTTTAATTTTTTTAAAAACAAAAAACAATATTATTACGTTATGTGAATGAAAAACAATGATCGAACATAAGTAAGCAACATTAGTGGTGGATAGGATACAATCACTATATAAATAAAATCATTGATAATATTTCGTAAAACTAGTAATTAGAAAATGTCATAACATGTGAATCATGAGATATCAACATTTTCATAAGTTAACTCATTACTAACGAAATAGTGTTCAATATATGTCCTAGTATTGGAGTCCCCTGCATGAATGTGGGCACCCTGACGGTAAGTGTCTACATGACATAGAAAAGCTCCATTTATTTGATAGGCTGGAAGCTTTTCCATGGAGAGTTCTATCAATCAATTGTAGGATATTGATAGAAGACCATTGATTCATAGGACTATTGGGAAAAGGCAGAAGCATGATCGATTCAATTGATCGATAACCGAGGCTTGTTTGTCATAGCGCTAGAACAAGCTTCTACATTGAGGCTTTGGTCAATACACACGGATCACTAAGGTAAAGCAATTCACAGGTAGACATTCCCTCCCGTTTGTCAACCTTAAATCATCATGTTTCCAACCTTCTGCGGACGAGGAAGATCAGTCACCTCCTTAATCACAATATCCAAACAACAAAGCAAATAAACAATAACTACACCTTTTTCTATACTAATTGGGGTCAGCTATACAGATTCTTCATTTTCATTCCTTTATCATACTAACAATCACCATCTAGTTTATGATATCTTCTTATACGAACTTCCTTTCATTGTCTTTTCATTCATTTTATCATTGATTAATCTTCTTCCAATTTATTTGTGATAACCTCATCACAAATATGATCTTTTCATGTGTAGTCACAACATCATTATTTCTATTGGTCATCTTTTACACATGCTCATGATTAACCACCCGATACCCAGCAATATATAATATAGAAGGTTTAATTTATACTCTATAATATTTATCTTTCAACTTTAATGGTATCTTCTTATCACATCAAATGTATGTTGTGTCTCTATTTTGACTTTCCTTTTTAAGGCATTTAGTGTGTGACAATCTTCATGTAATCAAATGACCAAACTTGCATTATGTATATTTTATCTTTGTTCTACTAAGTCTTAAAGCCTTTACTTTCTAATATGCTTTGTTAACTTGTAAATAAAAAATAAATAAATATAGACTTAACTTTTGATGTCATCTAATATTAACTTTAAAAAAATTATCATCATACATATCTCTTATAAGATTGAAGTGCATTAATAGGATATATCTTGAATACCCTATCGTAATCTTTTATTAAATTAATAAATAACATGTGAACATTTTTTCTCTAAAATGTTAAATTTTCTTATAAAACATCTCAATAGATGAATAACTTCAATAATATATTTTTTTATCATGAATAAGAAACTATTTTTCTTATACTTGTCTCAACCTTCCTATAATTCTCTCATAAGTTTATTGTACAACTTATTAACTTGATGCCTAGGGAAAGGCCTCTTATGGAGTAGGCAAAAGAAATAGCTTGGACGCTCAAACTCTTGCCTGTCGTGTTAATTAAACTACAAGCAGCTAAAAAATGCATAGTACGAAACAGGGCCAACAATCATGTGATGGATCCACAACTGTAGATTGAAACCAAACACAACCATACAGGAAGGCTGGAAATAGAAAGACTTGCGTTAAGATATTCTGCTTCGAACAAAAATGGCGATAATCAGGGACGAGGAAATGCAGAGCGCGTGACCGTTTCACTCGACGCAAAGTGAGACTTATCAAAATTAATTGAACCTCAGAGCAACATACTTCCTATGGCGGCTGCTCTCAAAACAAGGCCCACAGCCAGCACACGGCAATAATCTCGTAGATCGTTCAGCCAACTGCAGCAAAATGTCCTCTGCTGTACCTGATCTCGCAGCGATGTGTCTTCAGCCTCGTGATCCTCAACTATCCTTATCCTCCCTCATAGCAGGCGGCTCTGGACAGCCCTGGATCTCACTGGAACCTCACTCTTTGATTCACTCCCTGAGTGGAGAAAGGAGAAGAAAAAAGCAGTAAAAAGATGGTGCAAACACTCTTTGAGCAGACTGCTTTATGGCAACCCATGTCCGGCTAGACCTGGATCAGATCTTAAGAATCTAGATCCACCTAATGCCCCCAACCCACCTAAAATATGCACAAGACCTCAAACATGTACAAGCAAGGCTTGCTGCGTATGTACCCATGCATGTAAGCAGTACACGACAGCTGACCCTCATCCAAAAGTCTCTTGTAAATGTGAACACCCAGAAGCATCTATGGAAGGAAACCACAAGGCATTCTGTTGTTATTTAAAATAATTAATGCCAATATGACCATAGAACATAATGCGAATAAGAACGTGACCAACCACTTTAACAAAAGATATGGTTTTTGTTGTATTAAGAGCGATCATGTGGCTCATCGTCACACTCAACACCCTCTACAATATGCCACCATATCCAAACTTCTTCTGTACGTAGCTTCCTAAGTAGTGCAATGCTGCCCCAAGACGAATAACCGATACTTAGGTAGCCCTTACCCAGAAAGTGCAAATAAACAGGCATCTCTCTCACATACACACACAAAGGAATCGCATGCAAGGAACTTCCGTCTCCAGCGCTTTAATTTTATTGTCCACAATATAACGGATCAGCAGTTTTCAGATGCCAACCAGATAACTCGTTATTGCTGAGCCCACCTATGGATTGATTCAATAGGATGGCACCATAGCTTGCTAACATGGAAGTCCACTTCCACGCACACAAACAATCTGTGGAGCCTACTATTGATACCAAAGAAGTTTATTGCCGAAGAGGCCATATGGTTCTTAAACAACAGTCTTGACTGACAAAGACCAAAACAAGATGCATAGTTCCAAACAGACAAGCAGTGCACCAGGCAAACAAACACGAGCACATAGACGAACACTTACGAACAAAGGAAGACTGAGAAAACACCTTAACCAAGTTCACAGCATGGGACCTCTTAGCTAGCTTTACTCATCATCTGATTCAGGCTGAGCACTCTGAAGCCACTCAACAAAGGGCTTCACCCTCTTCCAAATCTCCGACTTGCTCCCGGAATTCCTGCTCTTCAAGCCTTCCACATACCACTGCAGCACGTACTCTTCTTCCACCACATCGCCGTCGTACAGTGCCTTCAGGACCAGAGGCAGTTCCTTCACCGCATCAGGATTCGTCACACTGCATAACTCCTCAAAAGCTCCAAGCAACAGCAGCTGCTGCGATCCAGCATCCTGTGTTACAGCACCAAGATAGGACTTCTTTGTGCCAACCGCTTTCACAAGACCCTTGCCTACACCTTCAAAGAGAGCCTCAATCAGTGCATTCATCACCTCTTGCTTATCACCAGCGAGTGACCCAAGGAAGGCCCATAACTGGCCTGGAGTGCAGCCCTTCTTCAGATTATCCTTTATTTGAGAAACCAAGGATTCATGGGTCTTTTCAGTTTCGTTCTCCTTATCACTTCCCTTATCACTTCCATTCTTGGGAGACTCTGCTCGGGTTCCTGACTTTTTGGAATGCTTAGGTTTCTCCTTTGGCTCGTCAGTACTGAGCATCACCATTTCAGCAGTGGCAGCACTGAGCTGCTCCTGGATACGCTGCCGTGCTGCAGCAATAGAAGTATCAGTCTGCCACTGGACGTCATCATCATCATCGTTGTCACCGTCCTCATGGTTTGCTGGGGGAGAACGACGATCCTCATCCGATCCAGCTGCCTTCTTCTTTGAAACAACCTTGGCAGTTGTAGCTGGTGGCTTCTTCTTGACATCTTTCTTCTTCTGCTCCTCATCTGCAGCTTCCCCCTCCTTCAGTCGCTCCTTCTCGGCTCTCCTCATTGCTTTCTTATCCTTTCCTCCTTTCTTTGGCTCAGGAGGGTTCTTCAGAATGAAGGTGGTGAGCTTGTCTCGCATATCAACATCAGAAACAAACCCACAAGCAGCACACTTCAATTGGATGAGCTGAGTCTTCGTGATTATGACCTCAGTTTCAGGGTTCCCACAAGAATAACACTGCACATACTTTTTGATGAAATTTTCAAGGAGGGCAGCGAGCTTTGTAGTGTCGTGAGCTCCATTGACAAGGGAAACTCCCGTCTTCTCATCAAATTTTGACTGAGCACCAAGTTCACAGCCAAAGTACTTCGTAGTGTAAGAGGCAGGTCTGGCCAGTGCCTTGGCAATGTCTATCATATTCACAACATTGGTCTTGATGCCATTTCCCCGACCTTCAATCTTGGTGATCATCTTCGGCATCTTGTAGCGATAGAAAGCATCATCTTTGTTTCCAGCACCAATGTTTTGCAAAGCCATCTTTTCCTACTCGGCTTTCAACTAAGTCTTCCTATATCAAGCAGGCCAGAAATCAAGGAGAAGGAAATCTCATCCAGCGACTTTCAATGGATCACCATCAAAGAGAGGTCGCAACTTGTTGCAACCCAAAAACCACCAAGGTTCTCTAAATATAAGCCGATGACAAGGCTTGTGCTTTTCTCTCAATCTTGGCAACCCAACCGATTCAAGATAGGAAAATTCTTCCTCAGACATAAACGTAGTCCTGAGCTTAACGCTCTCCACTTTGACAGACTGGAAAAGAAAGCAAGCTGTCCAACAGACTATCCTCCTGCAAATATCAACATAACAACAGCAATATATAAACCTCATCTCATTATTAGTGCATGAACTGCAAACGTTTTCAGGAAAACATCATGCATGTTATCACGTGTCTTAGCCCGTTCAGTGTTCATAGGCCAGGAGATTAAACCCAAAACAAAAGCTATCTTCCATATTCAGCCTTCCCAACAGGAACTGCCACCTAATATAACTTAAGAACTGGAACAATAACCCGAGATGAGTTGTCTCAAAGCTCCCAGACAAAACTAGAGGCTTCTAAAAAAAATGGAGCATTTGCCATCAGCAAGATGACAATTGCAATTCAAACCATTTTACTAACAAAATACCTATCTGTAATTCATGATTCCCAAGATGCTAGTCAGAAAGATCTTGTGAAAGAACCTGGATCGGCGAAAGATCTTGTGAAAGAACCTGGATCGGCTTGGCTATTGAGAAGAGAATCAACCCAACACTCACTTTGGAGAGTTAACAATGTGTTCACCACGTTCTTGACGTTACACACAGGGTAGAACCAACACAAAGTGCTGGTAAATAAGCCGTAATATCTAAGATGGTGGCCCTAACAAGTTGAAACAAGCTTACCTTCATGAAGAGTCTGAGATGCCAACCAAAATCACACTGCTATTAACATGGAATAAACACCAGAAATGGAAACAAGTAATTGTGCAAGACATCAGTAGTCCAATCTCGAGTGTGCCTCTGATAACGGCTGGCCTTAAGCCTGGTGTTCATACCCAAAGAAACACATTCTGGACCTATAGGAGTCATCTAGATATGGCTTGTTACAGGCAAAATATACTGAACGCGAGAAGGGAAAGCAAATAATAAACCGAGCACTTGAACTGTTAATATCATGAAAAGTATATGTAAAGAACTGGTATTATTAGTTATGAGCTTAAACGAGACAATCTAGTAGAAAAAACAAACTGGCTACTTGAAGACTGAAACCTGACACTAGGAGGACTATCCAAACCAAAGCAACAGTTGTTAGCCTCCGTCAATCCTATTGATGAAAATAAAACAATGTTGCTAAAATTCGACCAAGTCTATGTAACCAATCCCACTAAGTGTTTGAAAGAATTAGTTGGGTTTTGGATTCCATTATGATGCTCAACTTATCTTGCTTCAGATAGAACGGCACTTCAATTTGCTGGCAAGAAAGGACATCATAAAAGATTGAAACTAAATAACGTTAAGCAGCTTAGTCTGATTTAATCCACTGAATTATGTAAAACCAATGTTGTAAAAATGTATCCGATCCCATATTGTAAGGGGTACCAATACGGGATAATCATACCGCTATGATATGGTACAGTTTTTTCTCTATTTAATAAATAAAAATAACTTTAAACCAAAAACCAAAAAATATTAAAAAATTAAAGTTTCAATACAAAATATAGAAATAATATATAAACGTTAATAGTTTGATAAAGGAAAAACTCTTTTAAAAAGCTAAAAAATATAACATCTACAATATTTTACAATTCAGAACGATAAATTTCTGGCATACAATAGGATTTTCTATGATATGGTATGACGCATATCAATGCGGGGCAATAAATCGCCCGATGCAACACAGGTACCTCAATCAATACAAATGCACGATAAAATCGTATCGTATTCAATGATACAACATGCATTTTATAACATTCTGTAAAATAGACTTCTATATGTTTTCACTAGGTCATAAACGGATGATGGAAGAATTTGTGTTCCTTCATGTATATAACATGAGTACATGATTAATGCTCAGCAATCACAAACTAGTTTAATCACCTCAATCTGTTCAACCAATGATGAGATGCCTCCAAAGGTGATCAAAAGACCTAGGTCAGTCAAACGACAAATATATGATGATGCAATCACCATTAAAAAGAATGGTGTTGCACGAGTCTATGATATGATCATATGAAAAGCTACATGTAGGTACAGATTTAAACTGATCCAATTTTGTTAGGAGATTCAAAAACCATATCCAACTTAACTGGATACCACTTACTTGGGCATAGAGTAAGATTCCTACAACAAGAAATCCAAATCCGACTTTGCATAAGTTCATATCAACGTTGTAAATAGCATATCGGACTCCATATCGCATGGGGCATCGATACGCCTGTATCATACGAACGCCTGTATCATACCGTATCGTATGATACATGTGATTTTTAAATTATTTTTTTGCATTCATTATAAAATGTTAACAATTTTTAGAAAACAGAAAAAAACTGTAATATGCATCATACCAAGAGACAATAGATTCATCGTCAAAACAAACTAAATCACATACATCTCTCTCGGGCTTCATTTTCAAACTTAGGATAGATGACTATTAATGAATGTCGAATACATATGGGAGTTTTAGAGAGAAAGGAGTTGGTCTTGAGGAGAATAAGGATAGACATGCAAGAGGAACCAAAGAAGCAGACCTAGAGGGGGTCTGAAGACTCTAAACACATTTAAACTGTGTTTTTTTAAATACAAATTTTGAAACTTACACCGTACCGTACGATAAGCAGATAGTCGGTATCTGATAAAATCCAAATATGGTAAGGTACAATATTTACATTCATAAAATTAAAACCTGGAAGTAAATGGCAGAGTGCCCTCACAGAAGTCCTCCTGTAAAGGGACATTATTTTCTGGACATTGTATATGTTTAGCTCACATGGGAAACATTATGTTGCCCACCTTCTGGTTTCATCATCCACAAGTCAAATATTTGAATCCAACTAACCAAATTCATATTTGACTTTTCAAAGTTAAAGAAATTACACCATAATCCATATAATTATTATTGGGATATTGGATTTATATTAGCAAAACTGTAATTGGATATTGGCTTTACATCCCAAATTTAAGACACTAGTCCTTGCCACGTTACAAGACAAAAGGTTGTCAGAATAGGGCTGCATTGGAGAACATATGGAACCATCTCTAAGATCAATTCAGGCCAAGACCTTTTAATTTTAAATACATTCATCTGTTTATTGTTCTTTAAATCAGAAATTGCAGTTAGAATCTGATTTTAATAGGCTCTCTTTTCAAATCCATTTAGATGGAAATCAGTGCTGACAATATCGACATATGACATCAATAATTCGAGATTTGAAAGAATAGCATTGTCATGCTATTGAACAGTAATGTTCATAACAGGGACCCTCTTGACAGAATGGCAAGCCATTTGAAGACAAAAATCATCTTAAAACACCATTTGACTTCACTTTGTTGACGGCTTGAAGCTATCTAGAAAATGTGATATTGAAAAATCTATAGTGAAACGTGTACGATGATTACATATTACTTTATCGTGTCAATAATACTGAAGAGACGTGTTACTTCTGAATAGTTCCAAATAAATACACAGCAGAAGACGAAACAAACCTAAAAAGAATGACAAACTGCAAAATGATCAGAAACCTTAAGATCTTATAAAGAATAAGACAATCAACTATCAAGAAAGACAACCATCGGATGGATGATAAGTAGACAAACCGACGGCAACCAACGTAACAGTCATAACAAGTAAACATCTAATAACGGTAAAGAAAGTTAATTTTTTACAGTCAAATATATAATAACGGGAGGATGATAAAGGAACCAAACAAAGAGGTTCGCAGAACACAGATCAACCAAAATGAAAACCCTAGAACGTTCCCAAAAATCCCAATAGATCGGGAACTAACATCCCGAAATCAAAAGCATGATCAGATGCATCAAAACATCAAGACAATAAAAAGTCACCTGTCTCTAGATCGCAAGATGATCCGTTTCATGAAAAAAATTACAAGTCATAAAACTTCAACCCAACAGTTCTTCAAAATATATTGGTTTTGAGAAAAAGAAAACATATCCACAAGGATATAATGAAAAAACAACAAACGGAAATCGATTTTCAGTTACAAAGAACAGATCAATCAAATCATTGATCGCAAACTGAAAGAGATCATATGATAACAACCAATAAAAGACAGAAATTAGGGTTTATAGCGGAGAGCAAGATACGGATTACCGAAAAGAAAAGAAACAAGAAGGCGGTGGCAGACCTCCTCCCTTCAATTGCAGAGACGAACGGCGATTGCTTCGGATGGTTGGCAACTTCCCCAAAAGGGGTATTTATAGAAGTCATCTAGGTTACTTCTTCCCTCCTGTCGAGAGTCAATGACGTCAATACCCTCCAAAAATAAGCCGCAGACACGGAAATCCAGGAGCGTTTCTGTCATTTATCCATGAGGCATCGCTGGCTGCGAACCGGTTGGACCCGGATGTTTCTTCTCCAATCGGACAGAAGAAGTCCCAGCTCGGGTCCGAGTCGACGCTCGTTTCGACGGGTACATCTCTTCTCATGCAAACGAAGAAATGATTTGAAGACTCAATTTAGGTTTAGGTGAAAACCAGGTTGGCCGTACCCGTTTTTTATTTAGTCTCTTTTTGAAACTGCAAGCCCATTATATATTATGTATATAAAAGAAAACCAGATCTCATCCACCTATCCCATTGTTCACTCGTATCCCTACTTTACTTTTTTTAGAATAAAAATATAACTTAAAAGTTATAAGAGTATTTGATAAAATATAAAAAAACAAATTTATTACACTGAAAAAATTATACTTAATTTAACAAGAGAGAGATCAAAAAGGTTGTTTTCAAAGATTGACATCATTTTGGCTCGCTAGAATTGATCCATGTTTGACGTGCATAAATGGAGTTCTATTAGATAAAAATGACGTGATGTTTTTTAAATTCAAATCTCTACTATCTTGAACAATGAATATCTTTGAGCGCTTTGAGCTTGAATCGACGTGCACATATATCAATCTCTCTCTCTCTCTCTCTCTCTCTCTCTCTCTCTCTCTCTATATATATATATATATATATATATATATATATATATATATATATATATATATATATATATAATCATGTTCATGTTTTGCTAGTTTGCACGTTTGAGTTATGCCCAATATGAACCTAAACACGAGCTAATTTAGACCAGATGAACAGTTGTGGCTAGTTAGTGTCGAAAATGTATAGTTTACATGCATTTATGTGTAGTATTTGATTTCTTGATTAGAAATTGAGTTAAAATTTATTTTTCATGTAATTTATTGTCAATTAAAGGATTTGATTGTTTTAGTTGCTTTATACTCATCAAATTAGATGGGTTAACATGGTTTGTAAACATACGCGCACACACATATATGTATACAAAAAGTTCTACATAATTAATTGAATGAACTAATAGGAGCCAAGCCAAACGAATATGGATTGCTCGTGTTCAGCTTATTGTTTTCTTTTTGATAGGTGTTCCCATTTTATCTTCTATGTTATACAAATCCCCCCCCCACAACACCTATATATATATATATATATATATATATATATATAGTGCTAAAGGCATAATGTTTTTTAGTGCACAATCATGCATAAACATTTCTAATGTTCCATCTTTGACATCAACGACAGAGGTGATAAAACACTCTTCATATAATGTTGTGTGGTGCATTACATGTAAGTTACAACATTACAATGATACTTTTAATTCATATCTCCATGGTTGACCCTAAAAAATGAATGGTATAAATCAAGATTATGCACTAAAAAGACATCATGCGTTTAGCATTACTTCTACTGCTAAATGCATAATGTAAGGTAGTGTGGAATACGTGATATCTTTAGCACATAATCTTAAGTAGAAAAGTACAACACGTTGATCTCAAAGCTGAAACGGTCAAAATGTTTATGCAATTATGTACCAAAACCATCATGGCTCTCTCTCTCTCTCTCTCTCTCTCTCTCTCTCTCTCTATATATATATATATATATATATATATATATATATATATATATATATAGTTAATGTGTGCTAATACACTTAAGTATTAGCATATCTTTTGATGGTACAAGTGTAATTTTGAAAGTTACAAGGGTATTCAAAAATAATAATGACAACCTTATTACACTATGTCACCGAAAAACAATCCGGCAAGGCGGGCGGCGTCCGTTGTGATATATACGTATGAGAAACTCATTTTCGTTAGCTTCTCTCCAAATTACAAAACTATATTGTCGGATTTTGCCACGATTTTTGTACTAACTTCTGTAATTTTACAATCTTTGGAATAATCACAAATAGGAATTATCTTGTCCAGAGATTCATAGTTGGTAAGCATTCTCTGGTTTGTCAGGTTGCAATATTTTGGTGCCAACGTGCAAGTTGTCTGACCATAGGTATAAAACCATGGGCTTCCTTCAACGTGCTTTGACGCAAAGGACACCAGACACGGAAGGAGGCTACTCGATTCAGTACAAATTCAAATCTTTTTGAAGACAAACGACACGGATCCCACCATGGTTGATGTACGGCGATTATATATATATATATATATATATATATATATATATATATATATATATATATATTATAGAAAGAGAGAGATCGTCTACCATTTATACGATTCATTTGAACACACTGTTTTTCGAAAGTACGAGTAAAATAAAAATGTTTTTATTTATTTTTTAAAATTACACTTGTACTCTTAAAATAATAATTAAGCAAAAATAAACATGTCAGAGTAGGCTCCCTCCTGATCTAATTCCTGTTCCAATTTCAAACTGGGTTCTGTTCCGGTCTGGCTTCAGTATTATTTGAAGCTATAAGGTGAAGTTTTTAATGGACAAAAATACTTGGGATCCGTGGCTGTCGACCTCTAGTTTTGGTTATCCATATTGGAACTAAACAGGCTCTTCAGGTTCCAATTTGGTTTCAGTTCATTCAAATTTGATTATACAGGCTGATGTGATTTGCTTGCCTGATTCCAACTTTCTCCGAGCTTAAGGTTCGTTGTCGTCGAGCTCTTCTAGGTACGCATGTAGCGAAAGATGAATGTTATCTTGGTTTCAGTTTGATGTTTCCTCACAACAAATTTTTTCCAAAGAAAGTGTGTCAGTATCTGTATTTTTCAGTGTCTGTAATTGATTTCACTGCTTTGTATTTATAGAGCAATGCGAGCTCCTCATTTTCCCGGTTTATCCTATTGGGTTTTCTCCTTTAGGAGCCTTTATATCCGGATGGTTACTGTGATTTATGGTAACGGTTCGACTGTTACGATTTTGTTGTTATAGCCATCTTTCCTGTAACCGTGAACACGGGTAACGGTTGGATGGTCAGTCCCGTCATTATGTTGGGTTGTCGATAATGGCCACAGCCTAACCCACTTGGACATTCAAGCCAATTGTACTGACATACTGATTTTCCTCCCACTTTTGCAAGGTTTACCTAGTATTATCCTTTCATGATTGTTGGGGCAACCACTACCCGTTGGGTGGTTATTTCCCTACACAACAATCAAACATACCTCAAACCCATGTTCGTAACATGCTTTGAGAAGAGTTCCTTTGTTATAGCTTTAGTCAAGGGGTGTGTCAACATATCATTTGTTGGCATGTACGAGATGGATATTTCCTTTCTCATAACCATATCATGAATATATTGGTATTTAACCATTATATGCTTGCTTTTTTAACAATCAGCTCTACTGTTGATAAGAGTAATTGCTCCATTGTTATCACAATAAATGACAACGGGCTTGTCGATTATTTCCAACTTCAAATCACATATGAAGTGGCTTATCCAGATAGGACTCGTTGCAGTCATACAACAAGTCACATACTCAGCTTCTTGTGTATGCAATCCTACACAGCCTTGTTTCTTACATGCCCAAGAAACACCACCACCTCCAAATAAGAATATTTGACCAGAGGTAGATTTGTTATCATATTTGCTTCCAGCAAAGTCGGTATCTGAGTATCCTACCACTTTCAGTTCATGTGCTTAAAAACACAGTTTCAAGTCTCTTATTCCTTTCAAATATCTTAAAATTCTTTTTACAATTATCCAATGCTGTCAACCAGGATTACTTTGATATCTACTTAGAAGACCAACAACAAAACTGATATCAGGTCTTGTAAACAACATAGCATACATCAAGCTACCCACAGCTTGTGCATAAGGAACGTTAAGCTTATCGTCTTCTTTACCGAGACAATCAACCTTGCTTAGTTTAACCCCCTTTATAACAGGTGTAACAACAGACTTACATTCACCCATTTTAAACTTTTTGAGGATATAATCGTTATATCTCTCCTGACTCAGGCATAAGAGTTTAGATTCTCTATCTCGAGAGATCTTTATACCAAGGATATAGGATGTTTCTCCCATATCCTTCATTTTGAACCTTGAGTTTAATCATGACTTAGTTTTGATAATCATATAATTATCATTTTGAGTCAACAATATATCATCTACATATAATGATAGGATGACAAAGTGGCTCTTACTGTTCCAGACATATACACAGTGATCAAGTTTATTAGCCACAAACCCAAGTTTTATAATGGTATTTTAAAAAGTCAAATACCATTGGCGGGGTGAATGTTTCAGGCCATATAGTTATTTTCTTAACCTATATACTTTATCTTGTTCGCCTTCAACTATAAATCCTTCGAGTTGCTGCGTGTATATGATTTCATCTAAATCTCCGTTTAGAAATATTGTCTTTATATCTAACTAATGTAAGTCTAAATCATAATATGTAGATATTGCCAGGATTATTCTTATGGATGCAAATTTCGTAACTGGAGAATATGTATTAATATAATTTATCCCCTCTTTTTACGAAAAAACCCTTTGCAACCAACATCGCTTTAAACTTATCGATTGAGCAATCAACCTTATATTTCTTTTTCAAAACCCATTCACAACCTATAGCTTTCCTTCCTTTTGGCAAATCAACCAATTCCCGGACTTAGTTTTTCTCAATGGATTCAATTTCCTCATCCATGGCTTTCCCCTAGTTTGTTACTTCCGATGAGTTCATAGCTTGCTAATAAGTCAAGTTATCAGTCAACTCATCTAAATCCACAGAATCATATACTTCTTCTATAAGATAAGTGTGATAATCCTTTAAGTAGGACGGAGTGATCCTAGGCCTTTCATGTCCATTTAAGGTTTTAGGAAGATCTTCTATTGGTTTTAATGATGATTGATCTAGGTCTACTAGATTATCAGTATACTCATTATTATTTTTCAGGATGTTGTTTTTAGTGTATTCTAAGAATTCAACATCTTTTCTTTCAATTAGTTTGTGATCCTTATAATAAAACTGATATCTCTTTGAACCTTTAAGATATCCAATGAATATACATCTGAAGGACCTACTGTCTAGTTTGTCTCTACACTGATTAAGGATTTTTACATGTGCAATAGATCACCACCTCCTAAGATGGCCTAGGTTGGGTTTTCTTCCAAACCACATATCATATAGTGTAGTGAATACAACTTTATATGGTACTCTATTAAATATATATACCGTTGTACTTACTACTTCTCCCCAAAATATCCTTGGTAAAGAAACATCAATCAACATTAACTTTGTCATATTTAGTAATGTTCTATTGTATCTTTCAACTACACCATTTTGTTGAGCTGTCATGTGCATTGTATTTTGCTTTGCAATACCAAAGTTTTTGCAGAGGTATATTCACCACCTCTATCCGATTTTAAGACTTTGATTGAATGCCTCAGTTGGTTTTCCACTTCCTTCTTATATTCTTTAAAAGTTTATATTGCCTCAAATTTATGTGTCAAAAGATATAAATACGTATATCTCAAGTAATCATCGATAAATGTTATAAAATAAACATTTTCACGATGTGACTTTACTCTAAATGGTTCACATAAATCCGTGTGAATGACCTCCAAGAGAGTTATTGCCCTTGTTGACTCTTTGGAAAAAAAAATTCTAATTATTTTTTCTTGTATATAAGCTTCGCACTTGTTGAAAGTATTTTCCTTAAATCTAGACAATAAGTCAAAATTGGATAATTTCCTCAACTTTTTCAGACTTATATGCCCAAGGCATTTATGCCACACATTCACATCAATATTAAAGGCATAATCAATATAAGGAGAAGGATTTTCATTTTTATTATTATTTAATTTAAACAATCCATGTTATAAATCAAACTCCCCAGAGAATAATATTCTCTCATGTTTCCCCATAGTCACCTTGCCAAGAATAAACCTGACCTCAAAACCTTTCTTTACTAAGACAGGGACCGAGACCAGATTATGCCTTATTGATGGCACAATTAATAGATCAGTCAGTACAATCGGTTTGCCTTGTATAAAGATTTTAAATGACTCAGTACCCAAAATACTCGAGAAAGTGTTGTTTCTCATATACACCAAATGTTCTCCTGGTTTGTATTCATTTAGATCCATTGCCCCTTTCTTGGTCTTTGAGATATGTCGGGTAGCTTCATAGTCGATCCACCAACTTTTCATCGGACAGTGCATATACAAACATTCTGATATCACGCAGATTATATCTTGCTTCTCTGATTTTCCGCGTTGTTAGTTGTTTACTCCACATTTCCTATTGTGGCAATCCCTTTTATAGTGTCTCATCTTTCCACAGCTGAAACACTTTACCCGAAAAGTGGTTTCCTTCATTTTCTTAAAATGTTGATCGCCTTTTTTGTTATTATTGTCAAACCTTTTGTTTCATTTATTTTTCTTTTGGTTGGGTTTGGAGCTAGACCCTATCTCATCTTGTAACACTAACAATTTTTCTTTCTTATTTTGTTTCATGTGTTCTTGCTCTATTGCTAGTTTTAGAGACAACTCATAAAGGTTAATTTTTGACCCTAACCTGAGGGTAGTGGTGACCATGTTCTATGATGGGGTAGATTGTTCAAGATTATTGATATTTTTATTGGTTCTAGGATGACTGGTTGTGCCACAAATAGGTCTCTATCCATTAGTAACATGTGATTTACATGTTCAACTATATTGTCTCCTTTCATTTTAAAGGAATTATATTTTTGTAGTAGCAACTGTATATGCAGTTTAGCAGTTGTGTCATATTTGGCTGTTATTGAGTCAAATAACTCTTTTCCAGTCTCGTATTCTTCGAATCTTGAATTCATAACTGATTGGGGGATAAATCTATAATTTTACCCCTTAGTCTGAATCTGGAAGTTTCTTAGGGATAAACAAGAAGCTCTCTCCTCTATTGTGTGTGTGTTTTTTTTTGTTTGTTTTTCACAACATTAATCGCGTACCTATTTTGCAAGGTCGAGAACGAGACCCTAATACCAGATGATGTGATTTACTTGCCTGATTTCGACTTTCTTCGAGGTTAAGGTTGGTTGTCGTCGAGCTATTTTAAGTACCCATGCAGCGAAAGATGATCTTGGTTTCGGTTTGAGGTTTCCTCACAACATATTTTTTCCAAGTAAAGTGTGTCAATATTTGTATTTTCCAGTGTCTGTAACCGTATGCATTCCTCTGTATTTATAGAGCAGTGCAAGCTCATCCTTTTCCCGGTTTATCCTGATGGACTTTCCTCTTTAGGAGCCTCTGTATCCGGATGGTTATCGTGATTTTCGATAATTGTCTGACTGTTACAATTTTGCTGTTATGGCCATCTTTCCTGTAACCGTGAACACAGGTAACGACTGGATGGCCAGTCTCACCATTACCTGTGTTGGGTTGCTGAGAATAGCCACATCCTAACACAGGCATAGTCAAAACCGGATTGAGGTGGTATCAAAATTTAATCATATTTTACTGATCTTAGAGTAACATAAAATGAGACCACCACAACAATAACAGCTAAGCCTTTTCCCATACTAGACGGGGTCGGCTACATGGATTTTTTGTTTCCACATATCCCTATCGTGTGCCATGTTAGCAGTTAACTCTCAATAAGCTAGATCATTCTTTATTGTTTCTTTCCAACACTTTTGTGGTCATCCTCTACCTCTTTTAATACTTTCCAAATTTAGTTTTTCTAACCTCCTTACAGGTTTTTCTTTTGATCTTCTTTCTATATGTTCAAACCATCTTAAACGATGTTCTCTCATTTTATCCTCTATTGGTGTCACTCCTA
This sequence comes from Brasenia schreberi, assembly GCA_036023115.1. Lineage (NCBI taxonomy): Eukaryota > Viridiplantae > Streptophyta > Magnoliopsida > Nymphaeales > Cabombaceae > Brasenia > Brasenia schreberi. Next base: position 10,868,139 of record JAYKKT010000071.1, on the reverse strand, counting down.
ATTTGTTTCTAATAACCTCATTATGTATACGGTCTTTTCTTGTATGGCCACTCATCTATCTTAACATCTTCATTTCTGTCACACACATCTTTTGTACATGTTGATGATTAACTGCCCAACACTCAGAACCATAAAACATGGCAGGCCTAATTGCTGCTCTATAATATTTACCTTTTAACTTTAATGATATCTTCTTATCACAAAGAATGCCTGATGCTCCTCTTCATTTTAACCAACCAGCATTAATTCTATGTATAACATCTCCATCAATTCTTCCATCACTATGAAAAATTGACCTTAGGTATTTAAAACTTTCCTTTTGGGTAATGCAACGTGTGCCAATTTTAATTTCTATGTCCTCTGAAGTAAACAAATGATCAAACTTACATTCAATATATTCTATCTTTGTTCTACTAAGTCGAAGGCCTTTGCTTTCTAATGTTTCTCTCCATAGTTCCAATTTTCTATTAACTTTTTCCTTAGACTCCTCCACTAATACAATGTCATATGCAAATAACATACACCATGGTACTTCATCTTGAATATGTTTTGTTAACTCATCAATCACCATTATAAATAAGTATAGACTTAAAGTTGATCTTTAATGTAACTCAATATTAACTTCAAAGAAGTCTGTCGTTCCTTCGTGAGTCCTCATACATGTTTTTGCACCATCATACATGTCTCTTATAAGGCTAATATATGTCAATGGGATACCTCTTTTTTCCAAAGTTTTCCAAAGAACCTTCCTTGGTACCCTATCATAAGCTTTTTATATATCAATAAATATCATGTGAAGGTCTTTCTTTTTTGCTCCAAAATATTCCATAAGACGTCTCAAAAGGTGAATAGCTTCGATAGTAGATCTGCCTGGCATGAATCCAAATTGGTTCTCTGTTGTACTTAATACTTGTCTTAACCTACATTCGATAATTCTTTCCCATAATTTCATAGTATGACTCATTAACTTGATACCTCGATAATTCGCACAATTTTGAATGTCTCCCTTGTTCTTATATATGGGTATAAGTGTACTTGCTCTCCATTCCTCGGGCATCTTTTGGTTTTTCCATATTTCATTAAATAGTCTTGTGAGCCAAGTGATTCCTATTTCTCCTAGTATTTTCCAAACTTCTATAGGAATATTATCTAGTCCTACCGATTTACCACCCTTCATATGTTTAAGAGCCTCTTTGACTTCATTCTTTTGAATATGTCGATAGAAATTGTGGTTTATACTTTTCTGACTTGGCTAAATCTCCTAAACTAATACTAACATCTTTATTTTCATTAAAAATATTATAAAAATAGTTTTTCCATCTATTTGTTATATCATCATTTGCCACTAGAATTTTTTCATCCTCGTCTTTTATGCATCTAATATAATTAAGATCTTTAGTTTTCTTATCTCTAGCCCTAGCTATCTTAAAAATATCTCTTTCACCCTCTTTTGAGTTGAGTTTTTTATATAAGTCCTCCCAAATCTTAGTTTTTGCTTCACTAACAGCCTTTTTCGCTTCCTTCTTTACTTTCTTATAAGCTTCTAAAGTTTCACTAGTTTTCTTAGCATAATGTAATTTGTAACATGCCCTCTTTGCCTTGATTTTATTTTGTACTACTTCACTCCACCACCAAGCTTCTTTTTGTGCCGATACACCTCCCTTAGATACCCCTAACACATCTTTCGCCACTTTCCTAATATGTATAGCCATATTGTTCCACATATCACAGGGTGTGCCAACATAATTCCAAACATCTCCTTGAAGGACTTTCTGTTTAAATATATCTTCTTTCTCGCTTTTGAGGTTCCACCATTTAGCCCGAGTAGCTCGATGCACTCTTTTCTTCTTTGTCTATTTTTTTATTTGTAAATCCATAACTAAAAGTCGATGTTGGGTGGTTAAGCTTTCTCCTGGAATTACCTTACAATCTTTACAACACGCTCTATCTTTTTTTTTACAAATAAAGTAATCAATTTGTGTTTATGATAAGCCACTCTTATAAGTAATTAAATGTTCATCTCGTTTTTTGAAAATTGTATTGACGATAAAGAGATCAAATGCCATAGCAAAATCTAAAATCTCCCTACCTTCCTCGTTTATATCCCCAAAACCAAAGTTTCCATGAATCCCTTGATATCCTAATGCCTCTTTACCGACATGTCTATTTAAATCTCTTCCTAAACAAATCATCTCCCTTTGTGGAATCTTTTAAAACACCTTATCTAACTCTTCCCAAAAAAATTGTCTTTATACTATCTTCTAGTCCTACTTGGAGTGCGTAAGCACAACTATATTCAAAACCTCTGCTCCTAACACTAATTTCAACGTCTTGATTCGGTCACTATATCGTTGTATGTCTACTACACTCTCCTTTAAATCTTTATTTATGATAATACCAACTCCGTTTCGAGCCTTTTCTTTACCTGAGTACCATAATTTAAAACTTATATCCTCTATCTCCTTTGCTTTTTCTCCAACCCATTTTGTCTCTTGTAAACATAAAATATGAATCTTTCTCCGAATCATAGTATCTACCACCTCCATTAGCTTACCGGATAATGTTCTGATATTCCAAGAACCAATACAAATCTTATTATCTAGGACTAGCTTCCTTACCCCCCACATCCGTCCATAATCAAAATGCGGAGTCCCTCTCTGAAAAATTTTCACTACATTCGGGCGGTAATGTAGCGGGACTAACTTCTTTACCCACACCCGTCCATGATGTGGGAACCCTCTTTGCAATTGGTTTACTACATTCGGGCGAAAATGTAGTGGCCCTTGCTTACTTCTTACTGTAATCGGGCTCTGCAGTACGTCGCGGGGATGCCCCAAAGCAATGCTCATAACTTTTGTAATCCATGTTATAAAAATCCGACAAAGTTTTACACTGGCTGTCGGAAGCCTAACACAACCCTCCTCCTTTATTCGGGCTTGGGATCGGCAATGCAAGGGTGATCCCTTACATGGCAGAGTTAACATAAAACGAGACCACCATTGAATGTAAAATTAATTAATCATTTTAAATAAAAAAAGTACCTTCATCATGCTCAACACCATGTAATGAAACAATAGCTAGGGAGGAGTGGTGGTTGGTGGTTGTCCTATCTAAAACAAAAAAGAAGAAGAAAAGTGGTGGATCTACCTTCATGTCCAACACGAAACAAAAATACGTACCCAACGGTCGAACCTGCAGGCTATAATTCATAGTTCCCCACCACACAATGAAAGAATTTCTCGATCCTTCACTCAACAAGGAGGGGATAGACAGGGCGAGACAAATATTTTCATAAACAAAACATAGGCACTAAAACTTTTAGATCTTGGGGTTGTAAAAGCGTCATGGCAAAAGGTTGGATTTTATTGAAACACCTGCAGTGTAACAGTTATCAGAAAGGGGTTGAAACAAAGAATAGTCCATACCGAGGGCTACAGTAAATGGTTCTTCAAAAGATTTTGAAAAAAATTCATAAAAGTATAGTATAGTTTTCAGTTTTAAAATTTCATAAAAATACTATGTAGTTTTCAGTTTTAACACTTTGGTAATTAAACTTTTAACGCAATAAAATCGAGACCTAAGATTTCTATAGTTAATGAAAAAAAAAGGTATCTCCTATAACAACATTAACTTTTTCAACTATCACGTCAGCTTAACATAAATATAAAGTTTTTATAGCAGCTTATATAAAAATATTAATATTAATATCTTTATATTATATACATAAATTATTAATATAATTTTAATTAAGTAATATATTGAATATTAATTAAATAATATAAATAGTAGTTACTACATATAAATATTGATTAATGAATATTAATTATAATATTTAAATAATATGTAAATATTTATGTAATTAATATTAAAATATTAGTATAATTTGAATACATATTAAGTATTGTCTATTGAATATTAATTGATACTTACTTAATTAATCAGCATATTAATAATATATATTAATACCTATTATAATACATATTTAATATATATTTATAATATCAATATTAATTAGAATAAGTTAACGTGGAAAATGGTGTAACACCTTCTATTTTATATTTAAGATAAGCTTACGTACCGGGTGACGTTGTGCCATTTCAGCATGTTCAAGTGGAGGCCATGCCAGCAAAAGTTAATACCCTTATTCATGGGACCTTTTTTTTTTACTAACGCAAGAAACCTTAGGTCTCTATTTATTGCATGAGAAATTTAAGTTTCAAACCAAACATCCTAAGATAGTTTTTGCAAGGACTTTTTAGCCTCTCATTGAATTCCTATTTGTCCCATCCTAAAAAGTTTTCTAGATCCACCACTACAGTAAGGGTTTCGCGCGTGCACACATGACAGACCTGTCAGACACAATAAGGGTTTCAAATCAACCCACAAAGAAGGCAAGGAATCCATATTCCTCTTACCTACCAGACATAATATAAAGTGGGTTAAGAAAAGAACATCCATTATAAGCAACGAAAGCACTTTCTGTGGAAAGCCAAACATGACAGACCTGCTTCACAGAAAAGAGGAAAGCAATTGTTTAATGCTAGCAAAGCCAAGTATTAGATGCTCTTTCTGCCTTTGAGGGAAGAGAATGCCTTGTCATTTCTACAATCATTTTTCAAAAAGGATTCTAAATTCAGTCCTATCTATCTGACTTGGTTTATATCGCGATATGAATTAGGAAATCGAAAAACATAAGAACTAAAGTTAATAAAAAACAAATCAAGCCAAACCAGCACATTTATCTGTGTTTGTTCTTTGTGAGGAACTCGTTGATGTACACTTCAAAAGAGACATAGGAAGGATTCAAAGGCGAGGAAGAAATACTAAAAATCTGATTTTGCTTTCCATATAACCACCCTGCATGGTCAGTCCCAAGCCCGGATAAAGAAGGAGGATTGCGTTAGGCTTCCGACAACAAACATAAAACTTTATCAGACTTACCTATCATTGATTCTACAAATTATGTGCATTGTGTTGGAGTGTTCTCTCTTAGTGACACATTGTAAAGCATAAATGCAGTGAAAAGTAAGCAATGGTCTCTATATCTTCACCGAATGTAGTGAATCAATTACAAAGAGGGTTCCCACATCATGAACAGGTGTAGGTAAAGAAGTTAGTCCCGCTACCTTGTCACCCAAATATAGTGAACAAGTTATTTCATAATAAACGAATGTGGGGGTAAGAAAGTTGGTGCTAGATAATAAGATTCGTATTGATACTTTGAATATCAGAACATTGACCCGATAAATTAATAGAGGTGGTAGATACTATGATTCGAAGAAAAATTCATATTTTATGTTTAAAAGAAACAAAGTGAATTGAAGAAAAAGTAAAGGAGATTGAGAATAGACGTTTTAAAGTATAGTAAAGAAAAAGCTCGAAATGAAATTGGTATTATTATAAATAAAGATTTAATTGATAGTGTAGTAGACATACAACAATATGATGACTGAATTGTGATGGTGAAATTAGTGTTAAAAATAGAGGCTTTAAATATATTTTGTACTTATGCATCCTAAGTAAGATTAGAAGATAGTATAAAGAACATTTTTTAGGAGTTAGATAAGGTAATTAAAAGAATTTCATAAACGGAGATGATTTGTTTAATAGGAGACTTAAATGGATATATCAATGATATCGAGGTATTCATGAAAACTATAGTTTTGGAGATATAAATGAGGGTAAGGAGATTTTAAATTTTGCTATGACTTTTGATCTCTTTATAGTCAATACAATTTTCAAAAAATGAGATGAACATTTAATTATTTATAAGAATGACTTATTAGAAGCACAAATTGATTATTGCTTTTGTAGAAAAAAATAGATCGTACTGTAAATATTGTAAAGTAATTCTAGGATAAATCTTAACTACTCAACATCGACTTTTAGTAATGGATTTGAAAGTAAAAAAGTGGACAAAGAAGAATAGAGCTATTCGGACTAAATGATGGAACCTCAAATGTGATAAAATAGATATATTTAAATAGAACATTTTTCAAGGAGCTGGTTGAAATTATATAGGTACACCTTTTGATATGTAGAACAATATGACTATACATATTAGGTAAGTGACAAAAGATGTGTTAGGCGTATCTAAGGGCGGCATATCGATACAAAAAGAAGCTTGATGGTGGAGTGAAGTGTAAGATAAAATCAAGGCAAAAAAGGCATGTTACAAATTACATTATACTACGAAGACTAGTGAAACTTTGGAGGCTTACAAAAAAAGGAAAGAAAGAAGCGAAAAACCAAAATTTAGGAAGATTTTTATAAAAAGCTTAACTCAAAAGAAGGTGAAAAGATATTTTAAGGATAGCTAAGGCTAAAGAAAAGAAAACTAAGGATCGCATCAAAGATTCTAGTGACGAATGATGATATCAAAAATAGATAAAAAATCATTTTTATAATCTTTTTAATAAAAATACAGATCTTAGTATTACATTAACAAAGTTAGCCAAATCAAAAAAGTATATAAACAATAAATCTTGTTGGCGTATTCAAAAGAATGAAGTCAAAGAGACTCTTAAATATATGAAGGTTGATAAATCTATAGGACCAAACTATATTAATATAAAAGTATAGAAAATCTTAAGAGAGGTGGGGCTCACTTGGCTCATAAGACTATTTAATAAAATATAAAAAACCCAAAAGATACTCGAGAAATGAAGAAAGAGTAGACTAATACCCATATATAAGAACAAGGGAGATATTCAAAATTGTTCAAATTATCGAGGTAAAGTTAATGAGTCATACTATGAAATTATGAGAAAGAATTATCAAACATAGGTTAAGAAAGCATCAAGTACAAGAGAGAACCAATTTAGATCTACTATTAAAGCGATTCACCTATTGAGATGTTTTATGAAACATTTTAGAGAAAAAAAAGAACCTTTACATGATATTTATTGATCTAGAAAATGATTACGATAGGGTTACATCATACATAAACTTTAAATCCATATTTATTTATATTGGTCATTAATGAGTTAACAAAACATATTCAAGATGAGGTACATATGTTATTTGTAAATGATATTGTGTTAGTGGATGATTCAAAAGAAAAAATTAATAAGAAATTGGAACTATGGAGAGAAACGTTAGAAAGTAAAGGCTTCCGACTTAATAGAACAAAGACAGAATATATGGAATGTAAGTTTAATCATTTGGGTACTTCAGAGGGCATATATATGGAATGTAAGATTGACATAATGCATTCCTCAAAAGGAAAGTTTTAAATATCTAGGGTCAATTTTTGAAAGTAATGAAAAAATTGATGGAGATGTTACACATATAATTAATGTTGGTTTATTAAAATGGAGAGGGGCATTAGATATTTTGTGTGATAATAATATATCATTAAAGTTAAAAGCTAAATATTATAGAGCAACAACTAGACCTACTAAGTTTTATGGTTTTGAGTATTGGGTAGTTAAAGCAAAAGATGTCTCTATCATAAATGAAGATATTGAGATGGATGAGTAGTCACATAAGAAAAGACTTTATACATAATGAGGTTATCATAAACAAAATGGAAGTGGCACCAATAGAGGATAAATGAGAGAAAATCGTTTAAGATGGTTTGAACATGTAGAAAGATGACCAAATAAGAACAAACAATAACAACTAAACCTTTTACATGGATTCTTTGTTTTCATAGGGCCTTATCACGTGACATGTTGGCAGTTAACTCACAATAAGCTAGATCATTATTTATTGTTTCTTTCCAATACTTTTGTGGTCATCCTCTACCTCTTTTAATACTTTTCAAATTTAGTTTTTCTAACCTTCTTATAGGTTCTTCTTTTGATCTTCTTTCTATATGTCCAAACCATCTTAAACGATATTCTCTCATTTTATCCTCTATTGGTGTCAGTCCTAATTTGTTTCTAATACCTCATTATGTATACGGTCTTTTCTTGTATGACCACTCATCCATCTCAACATCTTCATTTCTGTCACAGACATCTTTTGTACATGTTGATGATTAACTGCCCAACACTCTGAACCATAAAACATGGCAGGCCTAATTGTTGTTCTATAATATTTACCTTTTAACTTTAGTGGTATCTTTCTATCACAAAGAATACCTTGTGCTCCTCTCCATTTTAACCAACCAATATTAATTATATGCGTAACATCTCCATCAATTCTTCCATCACTCAAAAAATTGACTCTAGGTACTTAAAACTTTCTTTTTAGGTGATGCAATATGTGTCAATTTAATTTCTATGTCTTCTGAAGTAACCAAATGATCAAACTTACATTCCATATATTTTGTCTTTGTTCTACTAAGTCGGAGGCCTTTGCTTTCTAATGTTTCTCTCCGTAGTTCTAATTTTCTATTAACTTTTTCCTTAGACTCCTCTACTAACACAATGTCATCTGCAAATAACATACTTAGGTACTTCATCTTGAATATGTTTTGTTCATCAATCACCATTATAAATAAGTATAGACTTAAAGTTGATCTTTGATGTAACCCAATATTAACTTCAAAGAAGTTTGTCATTCCTTGATGAATCCTCACACATGTTAAAAGAGGAAGAAGATGACCACAAAAGTATTGGAGAGAAACTATAAAAAATGATATACTTTATATTGAGTTAACTGCTTGCATGACACATGATAGGGTTATGTGAAAACAAAGAATTCATGTAGCCGACTCCACCTAGTATGAGAAAAGGCTTAGTTGTTGTTGCTTTTTATACTTAAATAAATGCAAAAAATTGGTTTATGTGCTTTAAAAGAGATGGAGGAAAGCCTCAAAAATGAAAATGAAATACCAAAGCGTTATTTGTTTTTTCAGACTTGAGTCCATGTTGACCAAATTGCAACTAAGATACCATGTAGCCAACCCCACTTAGTGTGCGAGAAGGCTTGTTTTTTTTTGTTGATTACAGCCACCCCACTCGAAGTGGCAGGCATCATACCAAAAAACCACTACCTATTTTGCACTCTCTCTCTCACACACATATATATGAGAGAGAGGGTGGTGGTCAACTTAGGGCTGGGCACCTCCAGGTCAGCTAGGTGAAACTCAGGCATATTTAATTTGGATTCAATATTTATTGAGTTGGGGCCACTAAACTGTCAAGCCAGATCCCAAATGGAGAAAAAGAGAGAACCAAGAAGAAGAAAAGTTGGTTCATTTTTACCAGCGGTAGACCTAGATTGAGGCATGCTTGCAAATTTGGAAACAGAAACATCTGTGAGCTATAATATTGTCAGCTATTTGCCCCACCACAGGAAAAAACACCGGAAACTTAGAAAAAGAAAGGAACTGTATCTCACAAGAAAGGAACTGTATCTCACGGTTGAATCAGTTGGCTATGATACAAAGTCGATGGTCTAACCATAAGTTATATAATACATAGCCACGCAATAGCTGTTGGCTATACCTGAAAAACTTTCTACATCCACCTCGGATATTTATGCAGATCAAATAGATCATGGGGAACAAGACCAAATTTACCCTACAATTCTGGCACAATGCTATAATTAAGAACTTAAATTTTCTTATGCCCTAGTGTGTAAATGACATTTCCCAAGCCTGACTCAGCTCATCTATAGATTCAAAAAAAGGAAAAGAAGGCAGAAAGTTTTCTTGTATATGAACCAACTGATCTTACCTTATATGAAGCTTTGTTTTATCAAATCCAAGATAAAACCAGTAAATCTATATTATAACTGTCCATCTAGCAGTCAGAAGCCCTTTCTCTTTATGCTAATCCTTTTTGGTGTGGCAGATCATAGTTTTACCAGCTAGGAGAAGCACAACCATATCTTATAGAGATGTATATGGGTCACAGCCAGATGTATAAAACTCTAAATATGCATCACCACATGTTACAAATAATGCAGAAATTAAATCTATTATCAAGTTACATCAAGGACCATATTTATTAGAAACAATTTGGGAGAGACACCAATAAAGGATAAAATGAGGGAAGATCGTTTAAGATGGTTTGAACACTTAAAAAGCTAACCAAAGAAAGCTCCAATAAGATATGAAAAACTAGATTATGAAGATGTTAAAAGAGAAAGACGAAGACTACAAAAGTGTTGGAAAGAAATAATAAACAATAATATAGCTCACATTAAGTTAACTGCCAGCATGGCACATAATAGGGATCTATGGAAACAAAAAATCCATGTAGCCAACCCCATCTAATATAGGAAAAAGTTTAGTTGTTGTTATTGTATCAAGTAGTGTATCACCATTACAATAATAGGAGTAAAATAATAGGAGTGGTTCAACAAAATGTTGGGTCATCCAACATCTGAATGTGATCACATGCTGAATTGGGAAAGCCAACTAACTTCTTTTCTTTTGGAGAAAACATAAAAGGAAACCTAACTGGAACATCTAGAACACAGAAGAGCAACAGCAGAAAACATGAAATTAATCTAATGATCATCTGGGATCCTATGAAAACTAATGCACTAGATCTCACAAGAAGAACCAAAGTTGAACATACTTGGTCAAGAGAAGTGCAGGGACAGCTAAACTGATCCATAAGGAATCATCCAACTTTTTCATCCCCATCAATGAAGAGTCCTATGATCTTGAACGAATGATACTGCTGAACAACCCGAGAAATATATAATCAACTTCTTCATGTTTCTTCCAAGTTTGAGCTACCCAATCAATTCTTCACCTCAATTAGACATGGTGTAGACAGGTCTACGCTTCTACTAAAGCAGAATACAGCTACTGAACAGCATCTGAGGGACACTACCCGATGATGGGGACAACTAAAATCAAGGCAAGCAAAATATAGAGGATATAACTTCCTAGCGAGTGGGAGGATACACCAGATGTAGTATATAGGTGATAAAATTTGTCAGACTTCACTAAAGAATGACACAATTGTGCATATACTTACAACAACAACTACAACTAAGTCTTTTCCCATACTAGACGGGGCCGGCTACATGGATTCTTTGTTTCCACAGAGCCCTATCATGTGTCATGTTAGCAGTTAACTCACAATAAGCTAGATCATTCTTTATTGTTTCTTTCCAGCACTTTTGCGGTCATCCTCTACCTCTTTTAATACTTTCAAAATCTAGTTTTTCATTCTTACAGGTTCTTTTGATTTTCTTTCTATATGTCCAAACCATCTTAAACGATATTCTCTCATTTTATTCTCTATTGGTGCCACTCCTAATTTGTTTCTAATAACCTCATTATGTATACGGTCTTCTCTTGTATGACCGCAATTGTGCATATACTTTGTCGAAAAGGAAGAGTTTGCAGTTGCAGATGACAGCATTTATATTGAAGGTAAGATATTAAGTACCACAAAGATCACTTGATAATTATGCAATTTATTGAATCAAGTGACTTCCTTCCAGCAATGATGTGGGAAAAAACTTCGGAATTTTGAGGAGTGCATAATTAAGCACAGAGTTCCAGATACATGAAACAAATACCGTAAACACAACAGTAAAAACTCATTACTGATCGACTTCACCGAATCAGTGCACCAGCTGTGAGTATTGAAGGTCTTCCTGAGGGCTACTTCTTTTCATCTTCTTTCTTCTCAAGATATCTGTCATGGAAAGAACATGGACAATGTATCAACATTGAAAAGGAAAAGGCAACCAAAGAAGCAATGATTCTTGAAATATGAACTACAAGTAACGGTCTATGACTCTATAACCCTGACGTCACTGGCAATGTGTACCAACTAAGTGAAAACAAATTTTCACGTGGATGAACCTTAAACAATAACTTGTAAATTGAGTTCACTGAGAATATGAACCAATTTCCTACCTAAAGTGCAAGCACAAAGTCCATAGAAGAAAATTTATGTGGTTAAAACCATGAGACCATAACCGCAAAGCATGAAATGTGAGGCCTGATCTTCTTGGAATAGGATATTACAGTGTGGGGGACCACAGTGTTAAATGTAATAGATAGGCTGTTGGAGGCACTCTCTCCCAGTGCCTCCAACGGCTACTTGCTGGCCAGTGGCCTGCACTTGCAGATGCCCCCTTTAGCAGATGCCCTCTTTATGTCTCTCTTCCTCTCTCATTGACGTGTAAATCCTTTTATAAATATTGTACTCTCTTATCAATAAAGTATGTTGTCTAGCACAGCTTTTGTTTGTGGTTTGACTCTCTTGTTTGTTATTGGTGTGTGACATCTATATTCGGATGCTCTGATATCTTGTCGCTTTGACGAATTGTAACTTAGGCGATTCAACCTTCGATTATCAACAAATATTTATATGGTATCAGAGCCATGTTTTGAATAATTTGAGTACATCAGGAAGCGTGCCAAGATTGCAAATTTCGTAAAATCATTCCAAACTTGAGGTAATTCTAAAACTTTTGTTTTTATATTAAATGGAAAGCAAAAATGAATCTTTTAGATGCATTCTTGACCCAAAATGCTATCAAAGTTGGGCAAGGACCATGAAAAAGTATTTTTTGTTTAAAGACTTTTGAGATTATATTGATGACATGATCCAAGAACCGATTTTAGATATTAAAGGTTTGGATGATGATGACATTTTTAAGAAACATGAAAAATATAAGCAAGATCTAAAAACATAACTTTGATTATTTGTCAAAATGTAGATGAAAAACTTAGAAATAGAATTAGTGTTTTCGAAAGTGCTTTTCAAACTTGGGAATATTTGAAAAAGAATCACTTTCAAGATGATTTGTCTTTCAAATTGATTTAATTGAAAGGATGATAATAATGCTTAAGCAAGAGAATTTAAACATTACAGACTATCACAATGAGTTTTTTAAATTTGGAAAACTTCAAAAATTGATGAATTTCAAGAGTTTTTGGATAATCAATATTTCTTTTTGTTTATGCGCGGCTTAAGAGATGATTTTGAAAAAATTAGATCAAACTTAATACATAGAAAACCTAGACCAAAAGGAGACTGGTTTTTGGTCGATCTTGTTATGGAGAAAACAAGATTAAAAAATATCAATATTATAAAAGAAGTCGTTCTTGCCGCCTCCAAACCGGGAGCTAATATGAACGTGTATAAGCCCCCGCATGTGAAAAGCTTCGAAGGACAAAGAAAATGAACAAACAAGAAACCCACGGGACCATGGCCAAACAAGGACACCATATGTCACTATTGGAAGAAAAGTAGGCATATCAAAACCACTTGTCCTCTTCTTCGAAAGAAATTTAAAAATGTGAGAGCCGTGGAAGATAAAGGAGGAGTATTATCTACCAACATCAAAGCATATATAAAAGAAATGTTTAAAGAAAAGGCAAGCATTTTTGAAAACACACTCTCCACTTCTCAAGGTATGTCTTGGTTTTTATATTCGGGTGCTTCTTTTCATATGACTCATTATGATAAATCCTTAAATGAATCTCATGATATCTTTGGAAAGCATGTGTTTACGGCCGATGGCATAAAACTTCAAATTGAAAAAGTAGGAAATTTTGAAAACGACAATTTTAAAATTCAAAACGTAAGTTTTATACCTAAACTCAATTTAAACTTACTTTCGGTTGCTCAAATTTATGATAATAATTATATAGTCATTTTCTCATCCAAGCATTGTATGGTGCAGGATCACCTATCGAAGAAGGTGATTGGTCAACACCATAGAGAAAGTGGATTATAAAAAATGGATTATTTAGTTATGCCAAATTTTGATTCTTGTAATGTAGGCCAAAATGCTACTCTTTTGCATAAACGACTTGAGCATTTGGATATACATAAATTATGTAATTTTTCTTTATTGAAAAAAATTAGAGAAACATGATAAATATTACCATTACCAAAGAGAATAATACTTTCAAGTTTTGACAAAATGGAGACATGCCTCCAATCTGTCCCAAAATACGATGAGACACCCCAACCTGGCTGCCGTCCAGCCTCTCTTCAATCTTTTTAGGATTAAGCCTAATCTAGCTATTTATAAGATATCTAACTTGAATGACTAAACTACCCCTAAGAATAATTAAATACTACTAAATGAACATAACCTAATCTAAGACCCAAAACGACATCTACATGACTAAACAATTAATCTTTAACACTCCCCCTTAAGTTGGGTGAAAGATATTAAGAACTCCCAACTTGATAAAGTGTCTCTGAGTTGTCTGCTCGTAGTAGCTTTAGTCAAGAAATCAACCCTCTGTTTTGATGATTGAACATATTCCAACTTGAATTCTTGATTGGATATTTTCTCTCTATTGAAGTGGCAATCAATTTCTATATGTTTGGTTCTTTCGTGGCATATAGGATTGGATGCCATCTGAATTGATGCACTGCTATGACAATATAGTGGTATCGGCTGAATAGAAGTAATTCCAAGTTCACATATTAATGAAGATACCCATTTTCCTTCACACATGGCTTGTGCTATTGCTCTATATTCTGCTTCAGCTGTAGATTTGGCAACAACTGTTTGTTTTTTACTTTTCCATGATATAATATTTCCACCAAAAGAACGCACATTCCTGAGATAGAATGCCTGTCTCGAGGGAGAACCTGCTCCAATCAAAGATCCGCATAACCACATATCTCCATATTGACCCTTATCCTCATAGAGCAATTCTCTTCCCGGGAGCTCCTTTTGATATATCTAAGTACCGAACAAAGAAGATCCCAATGTGAGTCACACGGAGAGGGTCAAGGAATCGACTCACAACACAAGCTACAGCAAAAGAAATATCAAAGGCCTAAGTATTGGTGGAGGTAGTTCAATTTTCCAATCATTCTCCGATACTCGTCCAGGATCGATAATGGCTCCCGTGCCCGAAGAAGTTTGACATTGGGATCCATGGAGTATCAATCAGTGCTTACACCTATCGTCATACCAGCCTCTTTAAGAATATCCAAGGCATATTTCCTCCGGGGGAAATAGAAATACCATGTCTAGACCGTGCAAACTTCTATACTCGAAAATATCGGAGTTTACCAAGATCCTTAGTCCGAAAATGCTTGAATAGATATTGTTTCAACTGCTCAATACCAACACAATCATTACACAAGAATAACAATATCATCCACATAGACAACAAGAATAGATAATTTTGTACCTTGTTTGAAGAAGATTGTATGATCATTGAGGCTTCTTCTATATCCAAGATTGCATACTGTTTTACAGAACTTTTCAAACCAAGCTCTAGGTGACTGTTTTAGTCCATAAATAGCTTTATTTAGCTTGTACACTTTATTTTCAGAGGTTTTAGAATTCATTCCTGGAGGTAGTTCCATATTGCTTTATATCTTTCTATGGTTCTGTCTACCTTATATTTAATCGTGAATACCCATTTGCATCCTACAATGTTCTTGTCAGGGGATAGTTTTGTGATGGTTCAGGTGTTATTTTTCACAAGAGCCTTCAGTTCCTCCTCTATTGTCGCTTTCCATAAAGGACACTTATCTGCTTCTTCAAATATTGTAGGAATTTTATGTTTCTCAGCATTTATAACAAAATGTTGATAATTCTCAGAAGTATTTTTATATGACACACAATTAGAGATAGGATACCTTGCACAAGTGCGTTTACCTTTGCGAATGGCAATAGGAATCTCCAGGTCTTCTTCCACTTGCAATTGAGGATTTGAGTCAGGAGAAATATCTTTGGCAAATGGTTCTTCTTGAGAATAAATGATCTTCCTCGGTCCTTTCTTGTACATCAGGATCTCCTTTGATTCATGCGTCTTCTCTCTATAATCATCTGCAGTATACTCCCCCTTACTAGGAACTAGTGGAAGGACAGAGAGAATAGTAGGTTGAGATGTAGTTGACTCCCTTTGAGAAGAATAATAGGGAGTAGATTCTGAGAAGGTGACATCCATGGAAACATATAGTCTTTTAAGAAGTGGGTCATAGCATTTATAACTTTTTTTAGAGTTGAAATAGCCGAAAAAAATATACTTCACTGACCTTGCATCCAGTTTATCACGATTAGGTAGATGTATATGCACAAAAAAGGTACAACCAAATATACGAGGAACTATATGAAAGGGTTTCGATTTTTTATCAAGAAATTGCATTGGACTTTCACCTTGGATGGTATTACTCGGCATTCTATTGATTAGATGAACAACAGTAAGAAGAACTCCCTAGTAGAATTTAGGAACATTATTTTGAAGTAATAGAGTCCTAGTTACCTCCAAAATATGATGATTTTTCCCTTTAGTAATGTCATTTTTTTTAGGTGTATAAGAGAAGGAGGTCTGATGAATAATGTCATGTGATCGTAGATACTCTTGTAACTGATTGCCAATGTATTCGCCCCCATTATCTGACCGAAGAATTTTCACGGAAGCATTGAATTGAGTAAGAATAAATTTATTCAAAATGGAAAAGATAAAAGAAACTTCAGATTTTGCTTTTATTAAATAAACGATTGTAAGACGTGTATAATCATTGATAAAGGAGATAAAATATTTATGACCAAACAATGAAATAACAGGACTGGGACCCCATATATCAGAATGGAAAAGCTCAAAAGACTGAGATCGCCTAGAGTTACTTAAAAGATAAGGGGCTCTTTGGTGTTTCCCAAGCTTACCATGACTAAAGATTTTTTCCGTCTTCAGATCCTGCAATACTCAGCTAATAGGATGGAAGGTTACACAACAGTCCATAGTACAAGTTAAAGAACTAACTGAAAGAAGATTTATCGGAAAACTGAGTACATGATATACTGATTTTAAATCTGAGAAACATGTGGGTACACTTTCCTGTCCAATCATATAAGAGTAAGAACCATCTGCCAACTTAATCGGCTCCTGTTTTTGAAGAGTTCCGTATTCTGAAAAATATGATAACTCTCCTACCATGTGGTCTGTAGCACCTGAATCAATTATCCAAGTTTTTGAGTGAGAATGAGAAAAGTTGTTATCCTTTATAATATGTGTAGCATGTGCTACTGTAGCCTGAGACGAAGAAGGTGGTGATTGTTCGGATAGTTTATGTTCGAGGCCCTCTATCTTTTTAATAATCTCTTGAATTCCATCTGTGCTTAGAGTTGAATTTTCTGCAGCATGAACTGAGTGATTGCGATTTCTATAATAATCAAGTCTGCCATGTAATTCCTAACAATATTCTCTAGAATGTCGTGATTTGCCACAATGTGAACAAACAAGTTTTTCTTTCTCATCAGAATGAAATCTACCATGTTCACGTCCACGACTCTGTTGTCCACCTTGTCCATGAAAGTGTGAATTGTCTCCTCTTACTTGAAGTGCATGTTGATATGTAACAGGAACATTATCCTTCTCAAGATTTCTACGATCTTCTTCTCTGATTAATATGGAGTATATTGTGCCCAGTGAAGGAAGCTCTTCTTTGCCTAATATATTTAGTTTTAGTGACTCAAATTCAGGATTTACACCCCACAATAGATCAAATACTTTCTTCTTTTCAATTTCAACATTTCTTTCATTGTAACAAGCAGAACACTTTCTATTAGTATAATAAAGAAGTTCATCCTAGAGGCCCTGAAGATCTGCATAATATTCATTGATAGAAGGAGTTCTTTGTTTACATTTTCTAATCTTTTCCAAAATCTCGTATTCTTTTGCCACATTCTTTTTTCTGGAGTAAGCTTCGGAAACTGCACACCAAATCTCATAAGCCGATTCAAGAAACATAAAGGTTTTTGCAATTGATGGAATCATAGATTGAGGTAGTCAGGATGATATTAGGGCATCTTCCCGTCGCCAAACAAGATAGTGAGTATCATGTATATCTGGACTAGGTGTCTGACCCATGAGATGGGTCCATCTCCCCCTAGTTATAACAACCAATTCCACGGACCTAGACCACTCCAGATAGTTTCTTCCATCCAACTTCGTTGTTGTAATCTGTAAATTTTCTACTTTTTCATTCATGGCGTGTTCAGATATCATGAATGGCGCCTTGCCTTTACTTGCCATGGATATTCAACTTAAAGTAAGAATATCCATAGTAATCTGATTCAAGCAACAATACAAAGAATCTGTCTTCTACACAGCTTTAATTTGATTTGAACTTCAAAGGGAAGAACCAAGTATGATCAAGTATGAGATTGCCGCCTCCCAGAGTATGTCCACGATAATGATAGGAATATGTAGTCTATGTAGATCAATAGGTCAATCTGCACCAAGAAATCTCTTCAATCGACTGCCCTCTGCATTCATTTCATTCCAATAGACTCTATTCAATCTGCACCAAGAAGTCTATTCAATCGACTGCCCTTTACTTTAATTCGATCTCGTTCCAATAGACTTTGAAATCGCCTTTTGAAAAGTTTGTAACCTTAACATTGTTAGAAATCAATTTGGCTCCACTATTAAGATTTTTAGATCTAATTGCTAGAATACGTGTCAAACGAGTTTCAAAAGTTTATTGAAACTAATAGAATTTTGCATAAAAAATCTTGTACTAAAACCCCAGAACAAAATGGCTTAGCTTAGAGAAAACATAGGCACATTATAGAAACATGTCGAACTATATTGATTGCTAGTAATGTTCCTAAGTTTTTAAGGGCAGAAGTTACTCTTACTGTTGTATATCTTATTAATAGAATGCCTTCAACCAAACTTAAAAATTTTTATCCTTTTGAAAAACTGTATAATTTTTCTCTTTATTATGAAAGACTTAGAGTTTTTGGGTGCAAACAGACAAAAATGATAAATTGTCTCCTAGGGTCACTGAATGTGCATTTCTTGGTTATGGAATAGATAAAAAATGTTACAGATGTTTTGATCCTGTTAATGATAAAATTGTATGTGTCTAAGGATGCAAAATTCTTTGAAAATGATGCTTATTATAAGACTAAATCTTTTGAAAGTTTTCAACCATCTTTATCTCAAGATTTCTTTAATCTAGAAGAAGACGATGATTGTAACTCTGAAGCTCATCAAGATATTCCTCGTGAGTCTGGTGATGTTCAAAATGAAACTGTTGATCCACAACCCATCATTGAACCCTTTCCATTACATTTTAATAGACGATATAGAGAATCTCATAACACATGTTTAGAACCCAAAGTTTCAAAACCTACTCAACATTTTGTTTTCTATGAATCTTTTGAATCTCAACGAAAAAAATTGATTACAACTCTTTATCAAGTAAAAGAACACACCCCGTACATACAACTCATAGGTGCCCTTACCTATCTCACTATTACTCGTCCAAACATTTCTCAAGCAGTTCATACAGCTAGTTAATTTTAAAAAGCACCTACCTCCGTTCATATGAGTGTTGTTATGCGCATTATTCGATATGTAAAAAACCCTAAAAACAAGGAGGTTATGTCACACATACACCTCTAGGAGGTGGGGTGTCGGCGTCGACACGGGTGCGACACCGACACCAACACCAACACCGTGTCGGTGCGGCACCGACATAGTGTCGTATAATTGTGACACGGTCAATGTGTCGAGGTTGAGAATGGGTGCGGTCAGCGTGTTGATGGTCAATTTCATCCAATAATTTAGGTCAAAAATATAAAAGGTGACTCATTCAGTTCAAACGCCCCTTCGTTCAGTTCAAAGTCTTCAGACGTCGTTGCTGCCCGTCGCCGCTCCTGGTCATCTTCTCCAGTGTGCACGCCAGCCACTCCTGGTCATTTTCTCCACTGTGTGCGCCAACCGGTCCTCCTTCTCCTCACCGTCTGTCGTCTTCACGCTCCTGGCCTCCCCTTCGTTCAGTTCAAACACCGTTGTTGCCCCTCGCCGCTCCTGGTCATCTTCTCCATTGTGCGCGCCAGCCGCTCCACCTCTGGGTCCTCCTTCTCCTCACCAGCCGTTGCTGCCCCTCGTCGCTCCTGGTCATCTTCTCCAGTATGCGCGCCAACCGCTCCACCTCCAAATCCTCCTTCTCACTGGTCGTCGTCCTTCTCCCATTTTATAGGTGGGATGGTAAAGAGAGTTTAGGCAGTGCACTCATTTGACGAGGACTCTCACTTTTGCAGATAAGCTAGGCTCATATAGCAAGCCAACAAGATTGTTTCTTTCTCCCCATAGCCACCATATGATCCTTTTTCCATGCATTATTCTCAAGTAATCACTGTCACTTCCTTCTTGACAAGTGATGGCCTGATGAATTACAGACTGTCATCCCCTATGGGTGCTAAAGCACGTGACATTCTAGTTTCTGATTTGTTTTGTGGAATTTCCAAAACCATTGGATTACTGTGGTGCATTACATGTAAGTCATTTGCTGGATTTCTCGTTTGAGCTTGAGCGCAAGTTCATGTTATAGAGTGTAGGTTAAGCTTTATAAAATCTTTATGCAAAAACATACGACTCAGAGAGCCATGTAGGACATCAACCTGCTACTTCATCTTATTATGAAAGAAATTGGAGTACATATTCTCAAATTCACAATATCAAAAGGAATAATCTATCAAGTAGTCATGCTCAGGACTTGGTTTATGTCCATTCAAATCTAAGATTGGTTTCACGATCTAATGCTGAATACAGGTAAAAATTACCAATCTTTCAAAATTGTTTTCTTTTCTATTAATCATGATGATTATATTTGATCTTTTCTTCTTATTTATTTGAATATATTGCAGTGAAGGAGCATCAAAATATTGGGATGCAAACCCGAAGGAATATCACTTAGATGGCAGCCAAGATTTGCATACTCTAAATATGGAACTCATTGATCCAATAGTCCCTTCAGTTGATGATATTGTTGATAGTGAAGATCTATAATTTATCAGGTACATGTTCATTTCATTTATCAAACATTAATATTGTTCATAGTTGATAATATTGTTGATATGCAAATCCTGATTTTCTTTTGATTGATTTGTGTATTATGATGAAATTGGTAGTTGTTTAATTGTTTTGCTTTAATATAAAGTTGTGTACTTACTATTGTCGTCATATACTTATGTTAATTGATGTCTCACTTGTTTTAGCTTGAATATATAAGCATCGGGGACTCCAACGCCCTTGGTAGGGGTGGATAGTGAGCCGAGTAGGCAAGGCTTGGCCTTTGAAGAGGATAAAAGAATATTACATGATGTTACATTCTTGACTTACATACAAGCGTGTTTTTTAAGTGTATGATCATAATAATAAGTTTGTTTGTTATCCATTTCACGAAGAATGGTAGAAAAGAAAAACTATTTGCTAATTTTTTGGAGATTCATTGTGAACTCAAAAGTACTTTCTCTGGCTCATCTTATCGACATCCAATAGATTTCTTCGAGAAGCAACAAATATTATCAAAAATTAAGTTTGGAATTGGACATATCAAAAGCATGGCTACATGAATATAAAGTTTGATAAGTATAGGGAGGAGTATAACTTAATGTTTGAAATCATAAGCATACTTAACACTCGATGCACATCACAATTCGTTAATTGTCCCTTCAAAGAGATGTATTCACCTAGTGAAGCAAAAAAACAATGGACTACTCGTTCTATTCTTAACTTGTATGATCATCATCGCATTAAGTACACTGAAGAAGGTTTTTCCCAATCAGGTACCTGTTAGTTAATCATCTCCAAGTTCAAGTGTAAGTTCCATGGTACCAAGGATTTCACTTTATTAAATCTTGCTAGATCTTGGAAGGGTTGGAACATGAAAATCAAAGAAAATAATGACTTTCATGACTTTCAAGTCTGAGTTAGACACTTATATTAAGGAGGGGTTGATAACTGTGGTCAATTGGACTTCGATATATTGAAATGGTGGAACAATGACAAGTTAAATACTATCAAAGATGGCACAGGATCTATTGGTGGTTCCAGTTTCTTCATTTGCATCCGAGTCAACATTTAGTACGGGTGGTAGGGTTTTGGATTCATATAGGAGCTCATTAGCAGATAACATTGTTGAAGACTTGACATGCATAGGTGATTGGCTTTGTAGTGCATATAACATTTCAAAGGGAACTAATATAAATATTTTGATATGTAAGTATGTATTATTAGCCTTTTAGAATGAATAACAAATTTAATGGTGTAGGATTTTTTTCTATGTAGTGTGATGATGATGAGCTTATGGAGGCAATACCCCTAAAGATGTTGCACTTGATTCATGATTTTTCAGGTACTCTTGTACTAATATTTAATGTTGTTATAAAAAGAATTCTATGAAAATAATATTGAAGTTTTTTGTTTGCATTGGACATAATAGGTGATAAAGGCATATACAAGAGGAGAGGTGAACACATAATGGTTTTATATAAGTTTAATTGTTTTTCTCCAGGTAATGTCTCATTTCTTGGGTTAACATAGGACAATTTTAGATTTTATCATTAAAAGATTTGATTTGCATTAAACATGATGACAGGTGATGAAGATATGGAGATGATAACAGAAGACAAACAAATTTATGGATTAGACATTTAAGAGATGCTCTTTCTGGGACCCAAATTTTAATGTTTAAACATTATACATACTCAAACTTGCATTTTCCTTTTTTGACAAATTTCATGGCTGTTATTGTAATGTTTGAGG
This sequence comes from Brasenia schreberi, assembly GCA_036023115.1. NCBI lineage: Eukaryota > Viridiplantae > Streptophyta > Magnoliopsida > Nymphaeales > Cabombaceae > Brasenia > Brasenia schreberi. The sequence continues at coordinate 10,845,725 of JAYKKT010000071.1, read as the reverse complement.
CATTCCCTTTCATTTTTGATAATCCCTTCATATTATTGATTCACATGGTTTATCTAATTTGATGTGTGATTCCATGACATGATGGGCCGAGTGATAGTTTTCTTGAATTTTGTTATATGAATCATATCAGTATGAGAATCTGCTGTGATGGATCAAAGATGAGGAGTTCAGCTAACCGATGTTCAAAATATCCCAATTACTCTATAGGCTGTTTCAACAATAGAATTGCAGGCCTTTTTGAACTCATCATCTGTGGAATCTTGGACTAGCCAAGTGTTCCTTTCTCTCAAAATTGGATCAATTTATCCACTTCTCTGCTGCATCCTGATCAATCGATCCAAATGTTTCAGGTGGTAGTTTCTTATTTGATTCATAATATGTAGTTATTCATGCATCTTCTTTGGAGCATGTTTTGAGCCCAACATACTTTATGAACACTTTCCTTATTAAAACTTTTGAAATGTAAGTGATCATTTTCTTTTCTCAATAACATTTTCTGCTTTTCCTTCAAATTCAGAATTGTCTAGTTCCAGATTTTCTCATGCTCGGTCTAATTGCAGGATTCAAATCATATTAGCACCCAATGAATTGAATTGTGAACCAATGTGTTTCTTATACTGATGATCCGTACATGCTAGACTCTTCATAATGTGTCATTATTGATTATATAGCAGTGTCTGTGTGTTTCTGTTCTATGATGCTTTGCTTTAGCTAGTTCCTTTTTTGATCCGGATTGCAAATAAATCACTTAATGTTGGGCTAACAGAATGGCTGCAAAAAGCAGTGCTAAATTTTTGTGAACAATGAAGGGTACATAAACATTCCAACAGGTTGTGAACTATGAATGGCTGAAGAAAGCAGTGCTAAATTTTGGTGAACTATAAATTGTTTGTGTTGTATCAAAGGAATTATTTGCTGATCAAATTACAATAGGTTTCATCTAGGTTCTATATATATAATTTTCCATTTTAGAAAACAAATTGGCCCTGGTGCAAACAATCGAACAAAAGGAGCACACAAAATTGAACGAGTCGAAATGAGCATAAGTTCAGCTGGTTATGCAGTAACAAACTGCTTGTGAACAATTTTGAGTAAGCATTGTTTATAAGTTCAGGAGTACAAGCAGGCTCATATTAAACAATCTGAACATGTGCTGTGTTTGGTTCATCCGGGAAAATTTAACAGCCCTAACATTCTCACATCGGTCAACTTGCATGTGTAAATAAGAAAGTTTGTAAATGACTAAAACATAACATCTAAGAGACATCAAAGACTCTTTAATTTGAAATGCATTCATACCCTTGAGCCCTTGCCCATCGAGAGAGCTGATATAGTTGGACTGTTTCATTAGAGGCATGGCAAGCAAGAAGAAGATAATTGCGGGGTTGTACCATCCAGGCAAACCTCATGAACAGACCAGAATAAACACACATCGCTAAAACACATAGAACACAGGTAAGTTTGATGCATATCCAGGCATGAAAGATCATTAACTGTAAAGGTTTTTACACAGAAAGTAGTTGTACCTGCTGTCATGTTTCCTGAAATCATCTCAGGAGGCTTTTTCATGTCCACCAAGCCCTGCACATCTCACTTGTTTGTTAGTTAGCCAACAAAATCATCATTAATGTACTAACGAGCTACAAATGCCATTATTCTCTTCTCATCAAATGTCGCCAATATAGTAAATAGGCACATTCACAAGTTGGTTTGTGTTAATACGAACTATAGTGTGCTAAGTGCACAAGGGTTAGCAATGTAGAAGAGGGCTTCTGCTGTTATGGTTGGTGGGGTGATCCGCAACAGTGAAGGACAGTGGCTAGGGGGTTTCTTGAGAAGGGACGATGCAACAGTGAGAGAGCAGAATGTATGTTGGGGTGTTCTGGATGCCATTACTCTTCTTAATTAACTTCTCAGTTTCAATGGGACCCAGGCATTCAATGCATTAGTGTTGGAAAGATTGCAGCACCTTCTTTTAAAAGATCTGACACACATGAGACGTAACCACACTGCTGGTGGCATATAGGATCCCTGCCGTATTGGTTTGGAAAGGGGACAGTGTCTGTAGGGGTCAAACTACTGCACACCTGTCGTGCAGAGCATATACTCATGTGCAATCCACAACTTGTTGATTTGCTCTGGTGCAGACTGTTCCACACAAACCGTCCAAAATCTTCCTGTAACCCCTCTTTCCGCTCTTCTTGTAGAGAATTTCAAAGCAAAGTCAAGGCCCAACTATAAGCTCTCCACTGTCGGCAAGCCTGAATGGCGGTAGTGGGTAGTCAGGCTAACACCCATGGAGCGCTTACAGTAGCACTCCCATGGGGCGGCCTGCCTGAAAGTAGCCTGCTTAAAGGAGGCACCATCATGTGGGAGCAAGTAATGCGTGCCGCCTTAAGGAGACTTACTCCCACGAGGTGGCCTGCCTTGAAGTAACACCCAGGGAGCAGAAATCTGCATCCATCTGAGTGTTCAGTAGTTTGAAAACCTGTGTCTTCTTTGAGGATGAGAAAAGGGAACCCTTTTCTCTAGTAAAAGGCTTTGGCCATGTCATGTTACTTCACAATAGAAGTCGGATATGACCTACTTCTGGAGGAATGACATCATACTAAAAAAGTTGAAACAAATTTTTTTTGTGTGGTTAACCACAGTTCTGGTCCAAGCCCATAGAAGGCCATATGCTTGTCAATGAATGATCAAGAAGCAAGGAGTACAAGAAACAAACGTTGTAAAAATTCATACTGTAAGGTACGATATGACACGGAAAATCATACATCACACCTTGAACCAATACAATTCAAGGTAAAATATAGTTTTTAACAGAAAATTTGGGCATACCTAGCCGTATGGCATTGTATTATCCAACACCTATGTCACACGGGTGCGGGTGCGGGTGCGGGTGCTGACACAGGTGCGGGATACGGCAAATTTCAAAAAATTTGAGTGCGGTGACACAGGTAGGGTATATAATATTATATATTATATATATTATATATTATATATAATATTCAAGCTACAACAAGTGAGACATCAATTAACATAAGTATATGACAATAGCAAGTACACAACTTTATATTAAAGCAAAACACATAAACGGTAAACAACTACTAATTTCATCATAATACACAAATCAATCTTCACATATCCGGACCCATTTATCCAAAAAGACCCGAACTTCACAATCGGTGCCAAATTTGGAAGCGTAGAATATCCACACAAAAGGAAGTGAAGAAGGTCTGCGTTGAGATATTTTTTTTCTGTTCATCAGCGGAGTTTCATGGGAGATGATGGAAGACAAGCTTAAGGAGTATTTTAGAAACTATGGTGAGGTAACTCAGGTGGTCATCATGGGAGATAAGGTCACGAGTCGACTAAGAAGCTTCAGTTTCGTCGTCTTCGCGGATCACTCCCTCCTCGATCGGGTTCTCCAGGATAAATACACCATAGCCGGCAGAACCGTGAGTTACCTTAAAAAAAATCGTGTTTTTTTTTTACATACCCATGCCGCACCGACACAGTGTCGGTGTCGCACCCGTGTCGAGGTCGACACTCCACCTCCTAGAGGTGTCTGTGTGACTTAGTCCAACACAACCTTGTATTGTGTGATACACCCTCACATTGTTCAATACAGTGTCAGTTTTCTATGACTTTTTTCTAAATTGAGGTTCCAGAGTGGTTTTGAACACTTCTAGACAACTTTCTAACTCATCCTATTCTATTTTCTACTCATTTCTCTCCCAAGACGAGAGGAAAAGGCAAAGCAGTGTGCAGACCCAATTTGCTATGAGAATGTTAACATTCTAGGTGAATGGGTTGAAGAAGAGCCTCCCCAGCTTATAGAAGATGAAAACTAGAAGCAATTGGAAGTTGAAGCTGCATAGGATGATGAGATCAAGTGAGCTTGAGAAAAGATGAATGAGAATCTGAGAATATGCTGATAATGGTGGTGGTGGCAATGAAGATCAAGATTATGATGAACATGATGTGTTTGTCAGTTATGATCCATGATATGTGGAATGATTTGAGAATGGTTGTATCATCATAATGTAGAACTTATTCAGATTCTTGTTTTGTACACTACTTATTACGGCCCTTGTTTTCAATAACACTATGACTTTTATGACTATGGTGTTCACTTCTTCCATCTTATTTTCGAATTTCCTAGCTTTTTATATCATGGGTATTCATTTTGTGGTTTGCTAATTATAGTTTACACATTTTTTATATGACAGATGATGGTTTGGATGTTGTCTTGCACTTGGTAGCACTACTCTGTTTTTTCTGTTTTGTCCCCATTTTTCTGTTTTCCTTGTTTCTTTTGGATTAATTAAAATTTTTAAAAATCATTTATCGGGCTGTATCGCACCCCAGTATTGGTGCCTCATGCAATACAAGGACTGGCACGTTTTTTACAACAGTGGAAGAAACTATAATTTAGAAAGCAAACATGAGCTGCTATTGACAACAAAAGCAATATTAATAAATGCAAAAAAGATATGCACATATTCATAAAAAAGATACTAAACAGTTGAGAACCATACTGCTACAACAAAACCCCAGTTAGCAACTGGGCCCCAAAAATGAGTTGTCTTGGGTCCCACAGGGCTATTCAGAAAAGCTCGGAAGGTCGCCATGGTCTGATACTCCTAGCTTCTGCTTCTACCTGATGAAAAGGTACCATTAGTCATATCTTTGCATTTTCATATATGTCAATGTTAAAGTTAAGCAAAACAACCATGGCATTTGAGTCATCTTCACACTTTCCAGCATAAAGTTCAAAAGTGATGGGGTGTCATAGCTTCCACAGATTTCTTCTGTTTCCCAACCAGAGATGGTTATGGTCATAGTTCATGCTCTCACTGTGTATATGTTTTCTCCTTGTGTCTCCCTATTCAATTATTGAAAATTTCTTCTAACCCTAAATGTTTCAGCAAGCATATGTCTTCACAAGTTTGGTTCCCACAACAACAACAACTAAGCCTTTTCCCATACTAGATGGGGTTGGCTACATGGATTCTTTGTTTCCACATAGCCCTATCATGTGCCTGTTGATGTAATAGGCGCACGGGCCTTTAGGGCCCATGCTACCGTAATAGAAGAGGACCAGGGCCACCATGGCCCTCCGTTGGGGACCCCAACGGCTATAGCCGTTGGGAGTCCCCCAACAGCTAGTGTTGACTGATCAGCACTAGCCCTTCTCACTCTCTCTTGTCTCTCATTCTAACACCTTGTAAAATGCCTATATATACTACTTCATTCAATGAATAAATTCATGCAGTCTTGCACTGCTTCTTGACTTGTTTTGTATGTGCTTCTGCTCTTCTTAATCATTCTTGAAGATAGACATTCGTGAGTGAATGTCTTTTGACTCTTGGTGACTTGGTGATATTGATTCGTGCCATCAACCTTTGATCATCGACAAATATTTACATGGTATCAGAACCTCGAATTGAAAAAAACGAGTGCATCGGGAAGCTTGCCGAAAGTGCGAAAGTTGAAGACTTAGCGTCAAACTTGAGGTTAGTCCAAAATATTCATTTTTTAAACAAATAGAAGGCAAAATATTTTGATGCATTCTAGACCCGAAAAGTTATCAAAGTTGGGCTAGAACAATGAAAAAATATTTTTTATCAAAAGATTTTTGGGATTTTATTGATGGAACTATAAAGGAACCAATTTTGGACATTGATGGCTTAGATGATGATGAAATCATTAAAGCAAATGAGAAATTCAAAATCGATTTGAAATTATGAGAAAAGATTTATGCAAAAATCACATGGATCATTTGTCAAAATGTGGATGAAAAACTTAGAAATCGGATTAATGCTTTTGAAAATGCATATGAAACTTGGGAATGTTTGAAAAAGCTTCATTCCCAAGATGATTTTGTCTTTCAAATTGATCTCATGGAAAGAATGATTATGCTTAAACAAGGGAATCTTAGAAATCAATATTTTTTCTTGTTTATGCGTGGTTTAAGAGATGAATTTGAAAACATTACATCAAGCCTTATACATAGGAAACCTAGACCTAGAGGGGATACCTTTCTAGCCGATCTTGTTATGGAGGAAACAAGATTAAAAAACATGCATGTGGCCAAAGAAGCCGTACTTGCCGCATCAAGACCCGGAGCAAATTTGAAGACTTACAAGCCTCCACATGCCAAGAACAATGAAGGCCCGTTCAAGAAGCTCATGGGACCATGGCCCAACAAGGATACAATTTGTCATTATTGCAAGGAAAGTGGACACATTAAAACCGCTTGTCCTCTACTTCGGAAAAGGGGTGGGAGCGTGGGAGCCGTGGAAGAAGGAAGAGTCTTGCCCAACAATATCAAAGCACATATAGAAGAAATTTTTAAAGAAAAAGCAAGCATCTCCGGGAATGCTCTAGCTACTTCGCAAGGTATGTCTTGGTTTCTAGATTCCGGTGCATCTTTTCATATGACACATAGTGAAGATTCTTTGATTAATTCTTGTGAAACCATTGAAAAGCATGTGTTTACGGCCGATGGAACAAAACTTCAAATCAAAAAATTAGAAAACCTTGAAAAACAAAACTTTAAAATTCAAAATGTAAGTTTTATACCTAAACTTAATTTAAACCTACTCTCTGTTGCTCAATTATGTGATAACAATTGTATAGTCACTTTCTCATCCAAACATTATGTGGTGCAGGATCACCTATCGAAGAACAGTGTTGTCTGACGTGTATCGTATCGGGTATCGCTGGGCTCCATGATACAAGCGTATCGCCCATATCGTACGATACGGGCGATACACCCTCTTTTTTTTGAAAAAAAAAATTCAAAAAAAAATCAATTTTTTTTTAAAGTTTCTGCTTTCTAGCCACTCTTCACTTCTCTCTTCTCCCCTCTTCACAAACATCGAATGTGTGAATCTGCTCGAATAACATGATCTTGCTTTCTATGGTGTTGAGTCTATTGACTTTGACTATGGAGCACTATCCTATATGCTCGATATTGGTTCTGATTTGGAATCCAACATCTTGAACCTGGTTCGTGGCAAACCTTGTTGAGTATTTACTAAGTAGGGTTGCACCAATCTGAGCACGGGAAGTGACTCGAGCAGATTCACGGATTCGGGTCGCGGCATGCCCATAAGGTGTCGCGTTGACCAACTTTGGTTTCTTCAATGAGAAATCAAGCTTTGGAGTAGGACTGATAATTAAAAAAAACAATCTTCTTAAATATCACTATGTTCATTATATAGTTATGAGAAAGAAAATATCATCTTGTATATGTTAACTCATGATATATTGGTAGATACAAATATCGATTTAAAATATATTTAAAAGATAATTGTTGTGTAGGTAAAAAACCTGATAAAAAACATAACGTTTTTTATATTTTTAGCAAACAACCAAGGTGTCGGAGTTCTCCTCTTTTGTCGCTTCCTGATTAACCAAAAAAAATTGGAAAATAAAATTTAAAATTTTTTTTTGGGACGTATCGCGCGATACGGTGCGATACGCCCGCACCTACGATACAGGCCCCCGTATCGTATCGTGGTGCGTATCGTGGTGGCCTACGATATGATAACGGTGCGATATGGACAACACTGTCGAAGAAGGTGATTGGTCAAGGCCATAGAAAAAGTGAACTATACAAAATGGACTATCTTGTTATGTCAAATTTGGGTTTTTGTAACATAACCTAAGATGCTACGCTATGGCATAAAAGACTTGGACACTTGGACTCTCAAAAATTGTGTAACATTCCTTTGATGAAAAGCATTAGAGAGAAAATTTTTGAATGTAATGATTGTATTCTTAGAAAAATGCATCACCTTCCTTTTGGAGAAAGAAACTATGTACCAAAGAAAGCTTTTGATTTAATACATTCGGATGTTTGGGGCCCCACGCTCGTTGTTTCTAAAGGAGGATTGCAATACTATGTGATTTTTGTGGATGACTTTACTCAATTTACATGGATATATCTCTTAAAACACAAATCCGAAGTATTTGAAAAATTTGTAGTATTTTGTAATATGATCAAAAACAAATTTGGAGCAACCATTAAAATCTTTAGATCCGATTCGGAAGGAGAATACATGTCTAATGAATTTCATAAATTTATCGAAACTAATGGTATTATTCACAAAAAATCATGCACTAAAACACCTCAACAAAATAGTCTAGCGGAAAGAAAACATAGGCATATTATTGAAACTTGTAGAACTATGTTAATTGCTAGTAAGGTTCCTAAATTCTTATGGGCCGAAGCTACTCTTACCACAATATATCTTATAAATAGAATGCCTTCCTCTAACTTTGAGAATACTTCACCTTTCGAAAAATTATACAACATTCCTCCATATTATGAAAGACCTAGGGTTTTTAGATGTAGATGTTTCGTGTATACAGACAAGAATGACAAATTGTCACCTAGAGCTATTGAATGTGTCTTTCTTAGTTATGGCATTGACAAAAAGGGGTATAGGTGTTTTGATCCTATAGAAGACAAATTGTACGTGTCCAAGGATGTGAAATTTTTTTAGAATGATATTTATTATGAGTCCAAATCCCTGAAAAATTCGGAACCTTTCACTCCTCAAGATGTCTTTGAGCTAGAAGAAGATAATGATTGTGACTCAGTAGATCATCAAGACATTCAAGAAGATCATATTGAAAACAATGAGATTTCACACACCACTGTTGATACTCGATCAACTATCGAACCCTTCCCCTCACATTATACAAGACGACCTAGAACCACCAATGAAGCCCACATGAAACCTGATATTACAAGCTTAGAACCCAGGGTTTCAAGACCTCCTCAGCGATTTGTGTCATATGAATCTTTTGAACCACAACGAAGAAATTTGATTACCACCCTTCGTTAAGTTAATGAACCTAAGTTTTATCATCAAGTTAAAGGTATTCTAGAATGGGAAGATGCTATAAAAGATGAACTCAACGCCCTAAACAAGGCTTAGACCTGGATAGTTGCACCCTTACCAAAAGATAAGAAAGTCATTGGATGTCGATGGGTATATAAAATCAAAACTCACAACAACGGTCAAATTGAGAGATACAAGGCTAGACTAGTTGCTAAAGGTTATGCCCAAAAATATGGAATTTACTATAATGAAACATTTGCCCCAGTAGCTAGAATGACCACAATTAGAATTCTCATAACCATTAGTGCAATCAAGAAATGGAACATATATCAACTTGATATCAAGAATGCTTTCTTGAATGGCTACTTAAATGAAGAAGTCTACATGAGTCCTCCTCCTGGTGTCACTCTCCCTCCTGGTCATGCACTCAAATTAAGAAAGGCTTTGTAAGGTCTAAAACAAGCCCCGAAAGCTTGGTTTGACCGATTTGAAAAATTCATACACTTACATAATTTTGTGACTTGCTATACTGATACTGCTTTGTTTGTACGAGAAACAAAATCTGACATTGTTATCTTGCTCTTGTATGTGGATGACATGATCATCACAGGCAGTGATGCAGCAGGCATTGCTGAAGTTAAACTTAATCTTCATCATGAATTTGATATGAAAGACTTGGGCTTGCTGAATTACTTCTTAGGAATTGAGATAACCCAAAATAATTGTGGATACTTTGTCTTAAACAAAGTTTGCTAATGATATTGTTCAAAGATATGGTATTATAGATACTAAGATTGTTGACACACCTGAAGTCCTAGGCACCAAACTACGTTCCACTGATGGTGAGAAATTAGAGGATCCCACCCCTTATCGACAGCTCATAGGTGCACTCACTTATCTCACCATTACTAGACCAGATATTTCTCATGCAGTACACACAGCCAATCAATTTCAACGGGCACCTACTTCTGTTCATATGAGTGCTGTCTTGCGCATTATTCGATATATTAGAAACACTGCCCACAAGGGGGTCCTCTTAACTTCTTCTTCATCTTTTGATTTATCTATATATACGGATGCTGATTGGGGTGGAGATGTCAACAATAGACACTCTACTACTGGTTTTTGTGTATTTTTAGGTGAATCTCTTGGAAGTGCAAAAAGCAACAGAAGGTGTCCCTCTCATCCACAGAAGCCAAGTATCGAGCCATGGCTACAACTGCGATAGAGATTTCTTGGATCACAGCCCTTCTCGCAGACATGGGGGTCCATGTCAAACACCCCGCCATCATGTATTGTGACAACAAAAGCGCCATGTACATTGCCTCGAACAACACCTTTCATGAGCGGACCAAACATATCGAGATGGAGTGTCACTTTGTTCGTGAAGAATGCCTCAATAAGAAGATCTCACTTTGTTATGTCACATCTGAGATGCAGCTCGCAGACTTCTTCACCAAATCCCTTTCAGCTTCTCAGTTTCAGTTTTTATTAGACAAACTTTCAGTGTATACCCCGTAAGTTTGAGGGGGGGTGTTAATGTAATAGGCGCATGGGCACCGTAATAGAAGAGGACCAGGGCCACCATGGCCCTGGCCCAACCGTTGGTGGTGGCCCAACCGTTGGGGACCCCAACGGCTAGCACTAGCCGTTGCTGACCGACCAGCACTAGCCCTTCTCACTCTCTCTTGTCTCTCATTCTAACACCTTGTAAAATGCCTATATATACTACTTCATTCAATGAACAAATTCATGCAGTCTTGCACTGCTTCTTGACTTGTTTTGTACGTGCTTCCGCTCTTGTTAATCATTCTTGAAGATAGACATTCATGAGTGAATGTCATTTGACTCTTGGCGACTTGGTGATATTGATTTGTGCCGCATCAACCTTTGATCATCGACAAATATTTTGATCATCGACAAATATTTACAGTGCCATGCTAGCAGATAACTCAATATAAGCCAGATCATTTTGTATTGTTTCTTTTCAACACTTTTGTGGTCGTCCACTTTTAACATCTCACAATCTAGCAAGTTTGGTTCCCACAAAAACAAAATTATTACATCGATTAATTGTACATCATCAAAATCCATAAATCAACTGACTAGAAAACAAAAAAAGTACCAACAAAGACAACCATTAAGAGACAAGATGCAACAGAGCATTTTCATACCAGGAACTTAGCAAGACTCTAGGCTTTCAAGTTAGAGAACTAGCTGATGCCTTTTAGTTCCAGATCCTTACTTTTAATCATTTGCATCTAAGAGCTTTTAATTGCAGGACTTCTTGTCCAATGTTTAGATTAGGGCACCAATTTGAGAACCAATACCAAATAACACATATCAACAACCTCAACAAATGGCAAAATCAACAAACTGCAGCAAAAAGATAAAATAACAAAACCTTGATTTTAGCATGAAGAGAAGATTGCACATTCCACATACGAGTAACTTCAGTTTCATGAGGTTTAGTGATCTTTGTGTGCTTGCTAAACTGAAGGGGCAGGAGCCAAACATTAACCAAGTAAATCAGCAAGTACATCAGGCTGATAACATTTGTCAAATAGAACCTGGTACAATGGCAGGTTTAAAGGTGGTAAAGTGGGAAATGTGACAGTGAATCATGATAATAAAATGTCAAGCAGAGTATATCAATGACATAATAAGAGGCATTGACATTCTAGATGAAAAGTTCGCAAGAGTAGTCACCCATGGATGATTCTCCTAGCTCTAGACACAACAACCCCTAGCAGGTCAGAAGAAAGAACTATATTAGGTTCATATACAGGGAACTGGGGCCATCTTAGACGTGATGAACCATGAAGCCTGGACCAGAAACTTACAAAAAATGGAAAAGGTAAGGAAGGATGAGGATACATTAGAAATGAATGAAACAATCCAATACTGCTAGATATACTTGCATATCGAGAGAGAGAATGAGATGACATTGTTTCTACATAGTTTGATTTCGATAAAAGACCTATATCCAAGACTCTATAATCTTAATATTCACGTTACATATTTTCCAACCCAGTTGCAGCAAGCAAAATGTGACAAACTTATTAGCTAGACAGGAACCCCAAACTGAAAAATATCTAACCACAGACACAAAACCATACCCAATTAATGGAGACTGGTTTCATATGTATAGCTTAGTTTAAACTGATGACCATAATCAGATATGCCTGTCTCCACAAATCTAGAAACTGTTAATCTAATTTCTCAACGTAAAGCACCTTTTATATTAAGTTAACTCAAAATACCAATTCTTCCTAAGTGTATTTGATTTATGTGGATGAAGAGTTGTACTCCCCATGCAACCTTTTTAGTGCCATGTTAGCTTTATTGATGAATTTACAAGTTTAAGTTGCTTTTTGTTCTCAAAAAGGAAATCTGAGTTCTTCCAGAAATTTGAACAATTTGATAACACAGCTTAGAATCATATTAAAAGAAATTAAAGTGCCTTGCAAAGTGATGAAATGGGGCAATTTTGAACAGGGGAATGCTTAATGAACATTTATATAGCAATTGGATAATGAACTGCAAGAAGTGTGAAAGGTGTGCGTCACAAAATAGCACAGACACAAGGAGAAAATAGAAAATAAGCGGAATGGACACAGCCACAATGTTCGATGTTGGTTTGCCTGGAAATTGAATAGAGACTTTCATACATATGCTTGTCACAATAGATAATCAGAAAATTCTCAGATGTAAAAAGAAAGAGAACAATGTTAATCTTCTCCGTTTTCCTGATTGATGTTGTGCCCTAGATGCCCCTGATTCCAGAAACAGTGGGAAAATGCGTCCTTTCGTCAAACTATCACAGGCTCTCTAACAACGAGCCTCTTGAGCAAACCAAATCAAATAATTCAAATAAGCCAACGGCAGAGTTCTTTTGAGAGATCTGTAAACAGCCACCATCGGCCGAAACCACAAACAACAAAGATAGAAATGTCCCAGTCCACAAATCTACCGTTCATAATCACAAACATTTCAGCATACAGCAACAACAAATCAGCATCCAAAGTAAACCCAAAAAGAGTTCATATGCATAGAGAATGAAAGACGTAGTCCTAAACAATCTGCCAAAAGGTAACATGATGGCAGCAAAGGAATTCAAAATCAGCATAACAGATCAACTGAAGCATGCAACCTAGGAATACCAATTGCAGAAAAACATCCAGGCAAGACAATCGAATCACGAGAACAGCAAAAGTTTCATCGCGGCAAAGGCGGAGAGAGACAGAGAGCACCAGAAACACGCGACGAAGTGCTTCCTCTGAATGGGGTTTCAACCACAGGACCTCCCTCACAGAGGGTCGCAGATTTCCCTCTGTGGGAAACAGAAATTCGGCTCGAGCACAATTTGGAGAGGTCCTGCTCGATTTTCATTGTTATTTTATCAAAGAAAACTCCCTTTGAAAATTTTACTGTTCGAGCCATGCAGCCAAGAACAGCCTGCCAACATGCTACTTTTTCATCTAATTACATGGAAACTGCTTAACGTTTCGAAATTATGGCCAACCCACGTAGCATTTTCTGAACCAAGAAACAGCTTGGTGTTCGGTTAGCACCTGTAAACGAACCGAGCAGCTTACGGATTAGCACGTTTGATTCAATCCCAGTTTGTTCATGTTTGGTTTGTTGATTAATTGAGTTGAAAAGTGTATGTTCAGCTCAGCTTCTAAAAGGACGAGCTGTTTGTTCTTTTTGTCTCTCTGATTGTTAGTCCTTACAATAGATAGTTGACATGTGAGATCATATGTTCCTCTAGGCAGTAGCGCCATGTCGTTTTGAACATGAGCTAAAAAAGTTCAAGAATTAGCGCAAACAAGTCCAGACGTGTTAGAACTCAGCTCTTTATGTTTGATACTCGTTTTGAAACAACAAAGAGCTCAAGAACATCTTCGAACATAAATAGTTTGTAGACAGGCGAACGAGTTAGCACCAATAACAAATAATCCAAACACCAGAATATCATTCAGCTCATTTACTAGCCCTATGTTTGGAGCAAAATTTTGTCAATCGTGACTGCAAAATAACGCAAGGATATCAGCGATCAATGTGTTTGGAGTCAACACTTGAAAAAAAAACCCTTTTTTTCACAATCTTGTTCAAGTTGTTTGATTCTTAGGACTAGGAAAGATAAAGCACCTGATTAAGTAACCTGGACCAGAATTCAGTGGTGGACCTATTATTCATGGGCGAGGGACAGGAGGCCACCTTACTTGAGGTCTGAAAATATGCAGGAAAACATATGCACACGGTCCAAAAATTTTCAAATTTAAAGGAACTACCTCACTGGGCAGCGGCGGATCTACATTGAGCTGAGGTATGCCTGAAATTTGGAAAATCAACTTAAAGTCGATATAGCCCATGGTGGGATTCATGGGCTATAATACGAAGAGTTTCTAGATCTGCCACTGTCATGGGGATTTAACCCGAGTTTGGGTCAATCATGCCCCCACCCCACGCACCCCCCCAAAAGAGGAAAAATACAGTTCTGTCATATAAATGTTTATCATTTCTAGTTTTACTGGTTGGGATCTTGCCTAATCCAGCATTTTAGGTTAAATTTCCAAACCTTATCATGTAAATGAGCATAGTGTGGTTGTAATCATGGTGGGAGATTGGTTCTAATTAAAAGTACAAAGGTTAGGTGCACTTTTATATACAAAACTATACTCTCTTTTGGATTCTTGAGAGTGATTTTCTAATAACCCCAATTCTTCAGGAAGCTTTCTACTATGCAAATTAGGTGCTCTTCTGACTATTGTCAATTCTTTAGGGCTGTTCATGAAAACTGTCTCTTTTTTTTAAATTCCTTTGGCTCGGTGTTTTGCAACCCCTTGGAGAATTATTGTAGTTTAATACCATTTGATAATAAGATAATAATTCGAAGGCAATATTAAATTGCCATTACACCTACGACTGTAATGCACTACTAATTATACTAGATCTGGCATGACCCTTTTCCAGTGAAGTACGCCACTTGTTTGGGATCCCAAGGGGGGTGTTTTGATTATGAAGCCTAAGGCTATAGAACTCCATGAGGCTCTCGGTGCGGTGTGCAGTAAAAAGTAAGATGGTATCACCGTGTTCTTTACATGATTACAAGAAACCATAGTCCTGACCTCGTAATCAAATACCCTGATTAGTGCGACTCAAGCCATGTCAGTCCACTAGGAGTAAAGCTCCTCCAGTGCTGGTTTGCTCCATTCACAAGACTTGCGCTTGAGGCATTGCTTGAAAGGAACAATTACTGAACCACTTGAACCAACCGAGGTTGGTCATGGCCCTCTTTAGCAATTATGGCGTAATAAGTAAATTACGATAGCAACTTACAAAAAAAAACAGGAAATAATGACTAAAGTTGAACATTCATACAGAAAATACAAAAATAATAGAAATATTTAGACTAGTTCTTTTTATGAATCCATACATGCATGGAGAAAATTTCAATACCTTCTGTGTAGTGAACTCATGGTTTATATGGAGATCTTTTTTCAATGTTCGTGATTCGGATTAGACTAAAGTTGAACATTAGAGCTGTGTTCAGGTCCGGTTCACATCATAATGAGAATATTTGTGTCAATCAAATCAAGTTCGTGTTGACGCGAAGCATATCAGACCGTGCTCCTGTTGGGTTTAGTGACACGAAAACCATTTGTGACACATTCAAGTTGACCTGTATCACATGAACACAATGTCACACAACGCAAATACAACCCAGACCACACAATTTAGACTTGAAAATATCATTCCCATCGTTTCCAATAAACGGATCCAAAATAGCAGATGGTGACATGTAATTTCCAAAACATTGGGATGGTTGTGGTGACCCATAATTTATTCATGGATCCACATATTTTAGAACTTCTATTTTGTGCATGAACGTAACTTCTTTTCTGAAGGTAAAGGAATGCTACTAATGCTCACTCGACAAGTGGAATTTCACCAATACATACTGATAAACATCACAATCGATCAAATTGGAAGAAATAAGGTGAACATATTGATGTTCATGAACCCAAAACTCCACCTTGCTCCAAATGCATCTCCAATATATCAAGACTTTACACTGCTTCAATAGCTACCCCAGAATATGGCATTCCCGAAAGGGAGACATGACATACATCAATAATGGCATCCACAGTAACAGCTAATATCTTCTCACCTGAATGAAAAACAGAAAAGCAGAATGGACTATAGCATAAATAAATTGCAGCATGGAAGTCTTTTAAGTTTTCTTTTCTTTTTTAGGCAACCCGGGGTCAGGAAGACTCCTAGCAGATATGCACACCCTGGGTATCGGTCTTGGAACCTTCAACTAGAAGGTTTCCCAAGTCAACCCCTTAGTCAGGAGGGCTATTGATCCTTCTGCTACGTCTGAAGTTTTGCGGCCAGAAAAAGGTGCAACTCTTCAGTGAGGTATATACCTTTCTTTACTCATTTTCTTAACAAACAGAACGAAATTGTTCCAGTTTTCCATCTGGAAAATCATCTTACTCATGATACAATAAGTGAACGATCGAATGGATTCCTCTGAGTAACAAGAATTTGTAACAAGTTGAAAAGGGATTCAACCCTAGAGAAAATCAATTAATACATAAAAGAAAACAAATAAAACATTAGGGTTAAACCATCTTAAGAAAAAACATCCTCATCAGAAAAAAAAGAAAGATGTCAGGTTTGAGTTATGCTGCAGGCAAATCCTTGTTTGATACAGGAAAAAATGTCACATAGTAAAAGTGAAAGTCAAAAGAAGCGTGCTGAAGATTGTGTTAGAGTCCATGTTCACCTTTAGTTTTTTTATTTTGTTTTTAAAATACTTTTAATAGCCGACCCCGTCTAGTATGGGAAAAGGCTTAGTTGTTGTTGTTGTTGTTTTAAAATACTTTTAAATAAGCGTCACTTATCAGGGGTAATTAGGTCTTTTATGTAATTAAACAACTTTGTTAAATAACACTAGTGGTCAATAGATAATGATAGAGAGAAGAAATAAAGGAGGGTGGCTGATGCAACAAAATTGTCACTGCCCATGCCCTATCCACTCCCTTCTCCACCCGATGTTTTTATAAGATTGTGTAGCTTGATTGTATTGTCGATTATTCAACATAGTATCATAGCCTCATCACTGTTAGTAGGTTGTGGGAGTGCACACAATCTAAGAAAAAAGGTACTTGGATATTAAGGTTTGAGTATAAACCCTAATCTTTAAGAAAAGTGAACAATCTACCACTACTCAACATCTGAAATACAAATCAGTAGATTAGACACTATTCATTTTAGATTGATGCATGACACGCATCTTGAGGCAGCCAATGCAAATCCTGAGGCAAGTAGATGGCTGGAAAAATGAGTATTTCGATGATTCTACACAAAACATGAAGGAAACAATAAGATAGATGCAATAGACATCACTACCATCAAATTTAATGAAAAATTATAAGGCCTAGAGTGATCAAATTTGCCTTGATTTCTAGGAGAAAATGAGAATTCATCACTAGAGAAATTTCTCAACCCCACTCATCAGATCCAACCTATCCAAAATGGAGAAAAGAGAATGCTGAAATCATTAATGATGTGTATTCTAGAAAATTCAACATTGTCAAGAAATATGAAATACATATGAAAATTAGAAAACATCGACAAGAAAATCGAAGCATCAGTGAATACTATGCAGAACTCAAAGGATTATGGGATGAACTACAATAATATGGTTAAGGAGATTGTTCTCATTGTGTTAATAACATAAATACAAAATTAAAAGAGAAGAAAGTGTAGAAATATAGAATTAAAAGAGAAAAAAGTGTTTGATTTACTATGGAATGCCTCAAGTGATTTTGAAAATGTAAAAGCTAACGTCCTTAGGAGTGAAACTCTACCACCTTGGGCGTAGTATACTCCTTACTTATCGACGAAGAAGATAAAAAAAAAATTAGAAAGAGAGGAGGTAGTGATAGGTGAAAAATCAACATTTCTAAGACAAGAACAACAAGAATCGAATCATAGAAGAGGAGGTATCTCTCCTAGTAGGCGTGGACTTGGGCGTGAACCTCCCAATGAGAAAGATAAACTGAAGTGTTCCTATTGTGGGGAAGACAAGACATACTAAAAAACAATGCTGGAAACTCATTGAAAAACAAGCATATCTCAAGAACAAAGCATATCATGCAAGTACATTAGAGAATTAAGATATGCTTTCGCAGATATTAAAGCAACTGGATGACTTGGAAAGATCCAGAAAGGGACAAGAATCTACCTCAGACTTGTAATCATCCTTAGTTCATGCCTCCGGCTTTAATACCATGAACTCCACTCATGTCTTCTAGTACTTCTTGGATTATTGATTTAGGTGCAACCCATCGTATAGTTGGAACAAGCATCTCTTTTTAAGATCGAGCAAAAACTGATTAAGGATCCATTTCTACAATAGGTCGTGTGGAAGGCCATATTTTTTGTTTTGATTTTCTTTTCTAGAATGTCAACTTTTACATAATTCCGAGAGTATCACCTATCAACTTTTGAATTATGTTAACTTCACTTGTAAATATGCTTTTCTAAATTTAGCAGCTGGGAAAGGACCTTGTGCGTGTCAACTTTTGTGTTATCGGGTTGTTTTTGTGTCAGGTTTCGTGCCGTCCCAAAGATTCCAATGCCAGAGACCCCAGAACGAGGGTCTCACGGTACAGATACACATTTGTTGTGTCATCTTCGTGCCAATTTTCGTTTCGGGTGTTCATTTCGTGTCGGTTTCTCACAAATTTCCAGGAGTCATGGTGCCTTTTATCGCTTCAAAGTTGGTCATTTGTCTCTGCTTTAGGATGGGACTGATTATTTGCTCTGCTCTCAACAAAGCAATGGATATATGTCCATACATTTCCTATCATGCCATGATGATTTTTTTTTTGCTCTTTCTTTTTTGGGTGTACAATGTATGTGGTTATTGTGGATATGTATGGGCCTACGTCAATCAATCTCAGCCTGGGTTTGCTAAGACTCTCCACATATATTAAATTCAATATTTAATATACATCAAATATCTCCCTTTACCTCAACTCTATTCATTGGTCTGAGCAATATAAATTGTTTGATGCAGTGAGTAATAGGTTCTTCCAGAATTCTTGTTATTCAATAGATTTCAATTATGTAAACGAACCAAATCCTCATTGAATTTGTTTTCTTCATTAGTAAAACATGTAAATCCATTGGAAAATCAACAAGCTTAGATTTTTTTTTACCAATCTTTTTCTTTCCATACCGAATCGTGTCACTAAAATGCCGGAGATCCCCCTCTTTAATCACAAAGAGCAATAGCTCACTTTACTAAGGGGTCAACCCACATTGAAAGGCACGAGTCTGATATTCGAAGGAATTAGGCTCGAGAGTTCAATCAAACTTATCTAGGATCCGACCCATTAGCATCTATAATAAGAGATGTATTTTTCTGAAATTTTATTTGATCCAGCAGCTGCCGAACGCATCACCAACTTATGTAGACATATTTGTATGCATATCCCATATACACCTTGTGGATAAGAACATCAGATACATACAAGATATATATTTTCATGATAAGCTGTTTCAATTTGAAATATTCAAAATGACAACAAATATCTTTGAAGTTATGCACCTAGAGGGTTGGCTCGACGGTAGGGCCACGCTGTAGTGTTGAGATCGATTCCCAGGGGGTGCATCTCAGGCCCCCCATTGTATCCCAAAGAAGGAAGTATGTGACTATTAATGATTTCAATCTATGTTCAAGAACAAATTGAGGAATCCAATCTGTTTTCAACATGATTCAAAAATTCACTAAATCGAATTACCAAACCTAGACTCAAAATTCATTACCAAAAACTCAAAATATGTAAAAAGAGTTTTAATTAAGAAGTTAATAATATAGAAATTCCAGCACCAGTTTATTCAAGCAAGTTGACCAGAAAAACTGATTGAATCTAGTCTTCCACCCCATAATCTGACCCGACCCATATGTAATCAAATTTCTGGTTCGATGCTAAAACATTGCTTGCAATGCTTATATTTTTTAGTAAACCGAGCATGAGATGCATGTGAAATATTCCATAAAGTCCAAGCAGCTAGGGCTGGCAGTATAAGTCAAGACACAAGAGCTCAGGACCCAAAAGGTCCATATTCAGATCCACCCAAATTCACCGTCGAGAATGATCATGTTCTGTTGAAAACATTAATCTTACCACATCACTACCAGAGAAAGGACTTATTCGAATTTATTTATGACATATTTTGACAAGAACTTATTTCGGAGAGTCGGATTTATTTATGACATATTTTGATAAGAACTTATTTCGGACATTCGGATTTATTTAGGACATATTTTGACTGTTCAACAATCGAAATAGAACCGTCTAACAGTTTCTAATTTCGAGTGTTTTGGACTCGTTTTACAGTTGAAATAACTTTCCATCTTTCTTTTTCTCTCGCCCTTGGACCTCTCACTCTCGTTTTCTCTCTGTATGGAATTGATCCTACCGACAGATCCTCTCTCCCGTCGTTGCTCCTAAAGTATGAGCTCTTGCCCACCTAAAGTGACACGAGAGAAAAATCAGGTCGTATCACGTTAACCCGTTTTGAACACTATATGAAATCAGGAGACACGGGTATGACTCGAAACACGAACTTGTCTTGTCACCCCTCAAAGCAGAGCCAATATCATTATCGTGTATATTTCAAACATTCTTCACTTTTGGCCTGATTTTCCCTGCAAGACGAGAAATTACCTCTATCTCTCTTTTCTCATACAACAATACAGAGAAGCCTCAAATCTAACTTTGAAGGTTCTATTGATGGTCCTCGATGTAGTTTTACAATTGGTAATAACGCCTTCGAAGAAACACTATCTTGTGCAAGGAATATGAGCCGCATAAGAACTATATATCATTAATTTTCAGAAACTTCAACTACAAAAAATTAAAATCTTTTAATTATTTAAATTAGATTTATAAATGATTAAATTTTAATAAAACCAATTTCAGTTTTAAAATGTTATTCGGGTTGAATTTGTGGTATAGGGTACTCCATAACTGCCATGTGATGAAAAGGACCCAACCCCATTTTTCATCCTCCGGTAAAAGAGCGAGCATGGGGCACAAAATTGAGGATCGGTTACGGGGCATGATATAGGTGTACTCATACCTTACCTAACTCGTTGCTACACAGACATAAGTCAGAACCCGCACAAGGACGTGCATGTTGTCATGGCCAGCCCGGTGTTCCAACAGGAAATCGAACCAAGTCAAGAATTGGCTGAAACTGAAATCATCATAACCAAATCCAAATCCAGGAAGGACCTGGATACGGTTCCAATTTCTACGGAACCAGAACCCGTCGTTTCATAAATTTTTAATATTTTGTTTATCAAAATTCAAAAATTTTAATATTTTTCAGTTTCAAACATTTTAAGACCTAAACAGAAATCGACTGTTTCAAACTGACGAGAAATGGCCCAATCCCAAATTTGTCGTGATTCCTGGTTCCAGACAAACCAAAACTAGCAGTTATGTAGCTGATCGGTTTCGAATCGGTCATATCTACTTGCAGGTAGTTCTATTTTCAATTGTATTTAGCATTCACATGACACATTTCAATTCTATTTTCTATAATTAAAATTCTTGATTTGGGTCCACTCACTACTTCAACTTTTTCTTTGAAACAAGAAGAAACGATTCGTTTTAAAAACAAACATTTTAGTAGAATGCGTTTTTTAGTATTTTAATTATATAAATCGATTTTTCATGAAATATGATAATTTAGGTAAAATATTACTAGAAAATTAAATGTGTCATGTGCATGGTTAAAGCCCATGTCAGAGACAGAATATTCTTTGGAGACTATAAAAGTTATAAGGGCTTCTATTTGAACATCATTTTACTATCTACATCCCTCTTTTCCACTTAATATTAAAATTACCCTCCATATAAATATAGTTTTCTCTCACATTCCACTATAACATTTTTCTCTTCTCTCTCACCCATTCTCTTTCCCCTCCACCCAATTTCAATATAAGTATATTTGACTGAATTTTATCTTCGACCACGAAGGTTTTAGTTAACATTATTGTTTTCTTCACAACTCAACACATATCTTACAAATTTCGTGAGATAGAATAAAGAAGGAAAAATAATAAATAACAAAAAATGAAACTAAAAACAAAATACTTGTAGATCAAGTAATAGGTCGTTGAAATAAGCCGGAAAGCGAATAATAGAAGAAAGAACAGCCGGAAATAAGAGTTAGAAGCATATTCACTCATGAGGAGAGAGAAAGTCACATTTTTTGGTTGAAAGCTATTTTCATAACTACTTAAAATGATCAAAGATATTTTAAGAAAAACGACCAAAAAAGGTTGTGTATAGTAAAAGGAGGTGTGAGGGTAACAATTCTGAAATTATAAATAAATCAAAAGTGGTTGAAGGAATGATGGTTTATTTTTTTTATTTATACAATTTCAATTAGTTCAGTGTCTCATATGAAGAACCCTTTCGAAGTCCTATTGTATATGTGAGTAAAATGCTCGTTTTTCTATATTAGAAAGCTGAACTATAACTCTTAGTCGAGCATCTAAACATGTCCATGAACGACTCGCCATTCTTGCATAGCCCTTAATTTACCTCAAGTCTTCAACCTTTCATTCAACTTAAATACCCTAGAAGCAAGTAGACATGGTCTGGTCGGTTTTAATTGAAACCAAACCCGAACCAGGGATCGGCTTGAACCGCAACTTGTGAAGCCGAACCTGGAACCGTGGACCACCAGATTCTGTTTTGGTTTCTTTTTTTATAGAATCAGAATGGGGTCGAAACGGTTCCATATAATGTTTTTATTTTTAACAAAAAAATCAAATATTTAAATAGTTTTTCTCAGTCTTAGAGGGTTTAGGACTCAAACTGGAACTAAACGGACAGTTTTCAAACCAAAACTGGAATCTGACCCGATTACGGTTTCTCGTTACAAGGAAACCATAACCGGTCATCTCAAACACGTGCAATTGATGTAAAAGTTTCAAAATATCGTTTCAAGAGCCTAGTCAAGCTGACAATCTTGTGTTCAAATCGACTGGTTCGTATGAGCTAGGGACGAGCCAAATTACGAGCTGCTAGTTTCATTTGCCCGTCCTACATTGTGTGTGTGTGTGAGAGAGAGCTTCGCCCATATTTAGGTTGAGGCTTGGTTTCTTGAGAAGGTTTTTCATTAGCTTCTTCAGCGAAGAGCTTCCTCAATGAGTTAGAGATCCATTAATCAACATTAGTCATAATCTATGAAACAAGCTAATCGACCAAGCTTTCCAATACAGTGGAGTTAAAACAATTGAA
The DNA here is from genome assembly GCA_036023115.1 of Brasenia schreberi. NCBI lineage: Eukaryota > Viridiplantae > Streptophyta > Magnoliopsida > Nymphaeales > Cabombaceae > Brasenia > Brasenia schreberi. The sequence goes on along the minus strand of JAYKKT010000071.1, from coordinate 10,822,513 downwards.
TAGATACAAGCTAGTATCCCCAAGCCAAAAGAAGAAAAAAATGGAATGAGACTTAAATTGTATATATATATATATATATATATATATATATATATATATATATATATATATAGAGAGAGAGAGAGAGAGAGAGAGAGAGAGAGAGAGAGAGAGAGAGAGAGAGAGATTGGTAAATTCTCATAACTCATTCGTGCTTAAACATCCTTAACCATTTCAACATTTAGGCAGTGAGATCAATTGTAGAAATTCAAAATTTAAAAGTAAAAAGGTATTTTGATACTTTTGGTATTGCACTCAATGCACTTATACTATTTTACTTTGTACTTTAAAGATCTCAACCTTGAAATTTTTAAGGAGATTTGTACATGAATAAGTATGTACATGAACAAGGAGATTTATGTTGGAGCACCAAAAGGAAGAAAGACTTGGTACCCCACCTTTCTACTTTCCTTAGTGCCGTGAGAGTGGGCTTTTTTTTTAATAGAACAAATATACGAGGAGAGAACTTATAACTTATCAATAAGGCTTTCCTGTTTTTTTGTTACAAAGGGAGGCTTAAGCCTAAAACACATGCCTCATGGAAATCGAACTCCCCACCTGCAACAGACGAGTCAGAGAGCCTGCTTAGTAAGTGCTTTGAGTAGTAGATCACTATTACCTTTATCACATAAAGTTCTCAATGATTTTGTTGTGGTACCATTTCTGTGATTCTAAAATCCCACCTCAGACACTTTGGAGGAATCACCATTGGTGATCTGTGAGATCATGATCTAGCACCAAGATTCGTGTTATTCGTGTTGACAGTGCATCTTGTCATTGGGATAACATGAATAACAAAGGTTTCTTTTGGTATTAGATCACGATCACGATCACGTGTACGTCACCTCATCCAACTGCAATCTCGACAATGGATTCTTTCTCCTTTACTTTTTGTAGCTCTTGGATGCCTTCTTCCTTGCAGCTTTTTCTTTTATGTACGAGTTCAAGTTATTTAATCTGGTATAGACCTCGAGACATAACCCCTCTCTCTCTCTCTCTCTCTCTCGGCCAATGACAGAGATATATTGAGCCGACTCCAGAATTTCAAAAAGTCATCTTCAAAGTCTATAGCCTAGGATTGGATTCATGGAAATCATTCGAGATGCTATTTGTCTCATCCTAAAAAAATTTTAGATCCGCCATTGCTGGTATAAATCGTCATGATCAGACGAATGGAGAGCCAACCTATTCCGATCTGAACAGGGTGCACAATTCCGCTTGGCTGGTTGTAGGGATAAGCTCAACCATACCCTACCTACTATCAACATATACATAATAACATAAAAGAATGAGAAGTATTAGACTTCAATTCATACGAAACCATCGATAACAATTTTAGATTGTCGAATTAGAGAGATTGATAGTTTACATAGAAAAGCAAAGGGTAAAAATTGTTTTTCTAAAAAATACATCATATATGTTTTTTGCTTTATATATATTCAGAATTTCAGACATCAAACCTTTAAAATTTTCATTTATTTAAATAGATTTGCTAATAGTTAACTTGTAGTCAGAAAATGTTTTCTTTCAAAAGCATCATTAAAGCTAGAACGGGGACATGAGTTGCTCCATCACCAGTATAAAAGAAGAGCTTTTTACCGCTCTCTCATTCTCTCAGCACCGACGAAGGTCAGGCATTTGAATAGTATCTAGGACACTAGCCTTCTACTGCCTACTTTTCTTTTGTCTATCTCAACTTTTTGTACAACTTTGGTGGGCGCAATTCTTCTCTTTTTAATCACTCCACCTACCTCACCAATTCTCCAGATTTTAGAAAGAAAGGAAACCCAATTCTCTCTCTCTTAGTGTGCGTGTTGTGGGCAATTTATTTCTCACTGCAGAGACCAGTTACAATCCTGACAGTAAAGAAAATTGACGGCCATGTATGATAAGAAGCAAGAATGCGAAATCAGCGGATTGAATGGGGCCACCAAATTTATATAAATCATAAAGAGATACAACAAAAGAACAAAGAGAAGTATCAGAATTCAAGGCTACGGGACGGGCACCGGCCACCGACACAACAGCCGGCCCACGTGCGTACGGCGGTCGTCAATTATCGTTTCATGCACAACATAACGACGTCCTCACCACATTTAACCAAAACCATAATTGACGTAATACCTCGTTAATCCGAGACTAACCAATAGTGTGATGTGTGATGATGGGGTGATTTGGATTAACCAATTGATAAACCGAGAAGTACCACGTAAACAGAAATACCAAGCAGAGCAGTCGAAATGGCGGTGATCGCCGTTGTCACCTCGCCGGCACCGTTTTGATCGGAGATTGGGCTCTGGGCAGGCGAAGCGAATGTGGGGTTGATGGAGGGTGCTTCTGGCGATCTTGGGAACTGTATGGGAGGTAAGCTTTCAGAAGATGGTGCGGCAGCCGGAGCAGCGGAGCTCGATGGAGTGCTCGCGGGTGCAATGTGGCTTAATGGAGAGCCCGCCGGAGCAGGGAAGATTGATGGAGAAGCCGCGACTGGGGAGATTGTGCTGCGCGGAGAGGCAGCTGGAGGAAAGAAGTTCGACGGAGAAGCCGCTGGAGGATGGAATGTCGACGGAGAAGCTGCCGGAGGAAGTGCTATTGTCGGAGAAGCGGAAGGAGAATTCACAGTTGAGGGAGATGAAGCTGTCGGTGAAATAGATTTGACCGGAGACGCTGCCGGAGAATGGAGTGATGACGGTGGTGGAGCGGGCGGAGAGATCACGGGAGACGCTGGCGGAGAGGTCACTGGAAACCCTGCCGGAGAAAGGAGCAACGACGGTGGTGGAGCGAGCGGAGAGATCACCGGAGACGCTCCCGGAGAAAGGAGCAATGACGATGGTGGAGCAGGTGGAGAGATCACCGGAGAAAGGACCAATGATGGTGGTGGAGCGGACGGAGAGAGTGGGACCGGAGGAGAAGCTGTCGGAGGAACAACCGGAGATACAGAACCGGCTGGAGTACCAGCGGACGAAGGCGACGGCGAGACAGGAGACGCTGTCGGAGAAACCAATGAAGCCAACGGAGAAGCAGCCGGAGAAACGACCAATGGAGGAGCGAATGACCTAGGCGGAGCAGCGGCAGCAGGTGACGTCACGGGAGCAGAGACAGGGCTAACTCTTCCGGGCTTGGGAGTGAGCGACACCCCTGGAGAAGCCGCCGGAGAGTGAGACGTAGACGGAGAGGAAAGCGGCGAGCTGGTCGGCGCCGACTGAACGGAGCCGGAAACAACGAAAGCTAAGAAGAGAAGAAGGGTCGTTAGCTGCCTTCGATCCATCAAGAGCAAAATGAAGGGATTCGGCCAATGTGGAGACCAACAACTGAGACCTATTTCGCCGGCAAAGGATAATTCCTGCTACGCAGAACAGGAGTCGACCTTTTCTTCTTTCTTCTTGGAGTGTGCTGGACACTGGAGAGACGGTATAAATACATACACAGGGCAGAGGGAGAGAGAGAGAGACGTACGGCCACATTACTATAAAGTATACGGTACGGTGGATATTATCGTCGACTACGGCATCGTATGTACACTCATTGGTAGGCTGTAGTATCGACCGAATGGCGACCGACGACTCTCTCTCTAAAGTCTAGAGAGAGAAGAGGGTTGCGACTCGGCTCCACCATGTTTGAGACCGTTGGGTTAGACGTTGGGGTCAAGCACTGGGTCCCTAAGCTGGGAAAATTATTCACCCCTCAGTGAAAAATACTCATTTAGGCATGTTAAGTTATGTGTTTTTATTGTGTAAAAGAAATACGGATTTGAACTTTTATAACTATAAACTCAAGCTTAATGTTCGACTGGTCCGCATGATGGCTTGTCTCGAGTCATGCTCGGTTCAACTCGAGAGAGCAAATGAGTTCAACATGAATACTATTTTGAGCTAATGAACGAGCCACAAACCGCCCTTTTTTGGTTTGTTTAGCTTGTTCAATTGCCGTACCCATGCACACTGCATCAAAATTTGGCAAAACAATTAAATCATATTTCCACATAAAAATCATATAATCTGCAACTTGATCATTAGAACCATATCTATGAAGTCAAATTAGCAAACCAACATTAGAGTGGATGAGTGTCCACTAGTGGGTAGACACAGTGGAGGATCCACAAACTTGTCTCGGGTGGGGCAGACTTCAGATGTGAGACAGACGGACTTTAAATTTTTTTAGTTTTTTTAAAAATTTCAATACAAAAATATAAATTTTCATAATTCCGGATTGAGCGGTTGCCCTACCCACCAAAATATGATGAGGGGTCACGATTTGCCTTCAACCATGAACACCAACCGAACAAGATCCTGCCAGGTTCTATTTATGGTTCAGAACCGCCGATTCTAGTTTCAGTTCCAGGTTGAAGAAAAAAAAAGATAAAAGAAAAAGTTAGAAAAAAAAACTATTAAATGGAACTAGAACCAGGAGCGTGATAGTCATTCTTGCTAATTTTTTCTGCATTAGCGCGTGAACTAAACGTCGTTCATCTACATTAAAATAACATAGCATTTTGGCTTTTCGTAAAGATAGAGGAAGGAAATGTGTAAAAAAGAAAAACGATAAGCACAACGAGCAATAGGTTACTTGGCTAGGCGCCCGATTCACAAGTTAAAGGTCATGAGTTCAATCCAGGTTTGTGCATCTGGCTTCAGCCTTCCCATAGTAGAAAACCGAAAAAAGAAAAAAGAGAAAATGATGGATATTTTTCTATCAAGAAAATGATGAGAAAAATAACTACGAGTTTATTAAACATACTTAATGATTAGCTTTAAGGGTCGAATAATACTTGGTGTTCATTACAAATTCAAGCCACATCAACATACATCTTTATATCTAAACCTTCATGTTATGGACACAAATCCACATTTTAACAAATAAAGCACGTAGAAACAATCAATATATGGTTAGTGTTTTCGCCCTTCATATCTCATTCTAAGCATGGATAAAGGAGGGGTGCAGTAGGCAGTGGATCCAAAAACTTGCTTTGGGCGGGCGGGCTTTAAAAGTTCTTTTTTTTAAAATTTCAATACAAAAATACAATTTTATAAATTTGGGTACCCCCACCACAATGTGGATCCGTCGGTGGCAAGTAACTTGTAGCTAGCATAAACATCAATAGGTCTTTTAATGAATATGTATGAGGTTATTAAAGAAAATGTTGAATATCAATATAAAATAAGAGAAACACACTTAAGGTGGTTTGAACAAGAGTGGGCAAGATAGAACTCGGCAATAAGTGTAAGTAATGAGATAATATGAACAGTTCATTATAGACAAAAAAGAAACATAGAAGATATTAGAAGAAAACAATAAAACAGGATAGTTTTTGAGCGATAAATGCTAATATGGCACAAGATCCGTCGCATGATACCAGTTAGGAATCTACGCACCCGAGTTCACTCACTGTGGGATAAGATTTACTTTTGGCCTTCATTTGTAAAGAAAAATGTTTAAATATGCAATTACAATGTTACTAGGAACAATCAAATTGTTAATAAGTCACATCATACATCTCTCTCTATATATATATAAAGAGAGAGAGGGAGAGAGAGAGAATTATAGAAATAGAAAGAGTGAAAGATTGGATACTGCCCACCACTGAAGCTACCCATTTATGCTCGACCCTTTCTTTTTGAGAGCATAATAAGAATGTTTTCATTCTTTTTCAAAATATGTATTTTTTAAAAATTACAATCATGCTATAAAAAACCATGGGTTTTCATAAGTAAGGTTCGGTTTTTACTCTCTCCCTCTCTCTCTCTATTGTATGTGTGTGCATGCATGCATGTGCTTGCTTGTGTGCATGTGTGTGTGTGCGTGCGTATGCATGTGTGAAGAGAAAGCTTAATGCCTTCATAATGAGCTATGCACCTAGATCCATATCTGGATTTCTTCCATACGTAATTTTGCCGGACCTTTCTATGATCACCGACACTGGCCACAGTTGTTTTCTTGACTGCTTACTCAATTGGAAGCTGTACCCTAAATTTGTTAGTACCGTCATCCAATTATTCCAAAATCAATCAAATTTGTTGAATGAATAGAATTCAGACCTTTTACGTTCATGTTGAAATAGAGCCGTTTCTCATTCGTCATTTCCAAATGTAACCCTCCACTTATAAGTATTGACAAGAGAAACTCTACAATTTTTTCCCAGTAAACATGAATATGGACTTTTGGGTTGTGTTCGTGTCAAGAGACATTGATTTTCTACATGGTATCAAGTTCATGTTGTGTCGTTTGCTGTAAAAAAATGTCATGCAAACTTCGTGTTACTTTGGGTGACCACCAGCATGGATTTTGCATTTATGGTGTGTTTTCATGTTTCATTCAAACTCTAATTTTAAAAAGTATAGTTTTATTTTTCTATAATTGCTACGGTCCGTTACACCCCTTTTACTATTAACATACCCTTTTTCTAAAATGCTGAAAATACCCCCGATACCATCCATGCCTTTTTTTTCTCTTGCAAATATATACCTCATTGCATCATTTTGGCATCCTTCTCGGTAGCTTCGAGCAACTATTCATAACCCCCTTTGATACATTCATACATTACTGGTCTTTATTTGACATTTGAAAAAGGTAAACTGTTGAATCTAAGAACCAAGAAATCAACCAACTCTCAAACGAATCAATGAAGTTTCTTGCCTAATCGAAGAAGAAAAGAGAAGAAAATTGACCGTATTTGATGTTGGGTGATTGATTTAATACTAAAAAATAGGTATTACAAAAATCTCTCCTTGATTCTTTCCAGAATGTACACAAAAATCCGTTGTATTCTTCTTCATTTTCAGTCGTGAGAGTCGGGATAAAAATAACACTTTGCCCTATCTCTATAAGAGAACAAACACACCTTTGTTGCATCTCCATAGGAGAAAGAACATGACATTGCCATATCTTCGAGAGAATGCACCAAAGCCACAAATATCTTCCTAGAGAGATGCCACATTGTTGCGTTTCCCTTGAAGGAGGGACACAGAAATGGTGTGTCGACGTGGCACATCTACATCTCTTCTTTCATGTTTTCTCTTATATTATATATTATATATAATACTATAATACATAAAGACATGATATATCACTTCATACAACAAATCTGCCTACACAAATAATCTACCCCGAAGTCCAATCTTGGCCCAACTATCCGAGCTCACACTCAATGTATTGATGGTTCACCTTCTTGAAATATTGTAGTGTGTGTGATGTTATCAATTTTAGTAATGTTTGTATGTTTACATTTATATAGTTAGTTTAAATCAGACTTAAGAGCATTATATTTTTTTTATGAAATAAATATTTTTACTAAAGTTTATCATTATATGATCTTCTCAAACTTTATAAACAATATGACTTCAAACCCAAGAAACAACTCTAAAAATATGAGGGTGTTCATTGTTGTCACTCTCTGCACTATCCAGCTAAATATCTAGCTGATAATCCAAAGGATGATCAACTATCATATCAACATGTTTATCCAAAGGATGATCAACTATCATATCAACATGTTTATCCAAAGGAGTTTCTTCATCTTCTACTATTTATCATATTCATTGTCGTCCCCTATAATATATTGTATTATTCTATCGGGATGATGTTATCATATTACGACCTTCTACTCATCCTCTATGTGTCATACCTAAAGATGAAAAAAAAATAACAAGTGTTAATATCGGTGACTGTTAGAGACAGAAACACATTTTCAAAAGACTCATATATATACACGAACATGCATTATATATACATACATATATAATTTTATATATAATATATATACAATATTACATAATATATGTGGGAGATATGACTATGTCACATCTTAACAGTTGGGGAAAAACGGCTTTGGATGGGGAGATGCGACTATGCTGGGTCTCTCCTGGTACTCATCTCTTCTTCCAAGAAAATGTGGCTAATGCATTTCTACTCAAGCTTCCAATGACTTATCATCATCGTTCTAATGCTATCAAATCACAAAAACAAACAAAAATACAGTCAAAACCATGAACTACCTTTAGAAAACATAAAAATGCATGTTTGGATCAAGCTGAAAGGCATCTTCTTCTTCTTCTGTGTCGTGTTTGGCTTGTGTGTTGTTTGGGTATAGTAATATGAAAATGTGGATACGTGGGAAATTTGAAATACTACAGTAATATGAAATTTGAAATGCGGTGACGAGAGCACATGAGGAGGATTTAGAGAGGAGAGAGATGATACGTGGGAAATTTGAAATACTACAGTAATATGAAAATGTGTAGAGGTATTTCAGAAAAAGCAAAAAATAATACGCTGATAGTAATTCGGTTGTGTGGCAATAATAATGCCCTATTTTGCTAATCACTACCGAAAGAAGAGGGTCTATTACTGAAAACTGTTAATAGTAGAGGGGTAAGAAAGAGAGTATCTTCTACAAATATTCCCAAGATTTGGGTAACTGGGTTGTAAAGTCAGCCGAACAAGTTGAGTTCAACCTGTTCATGAAATTAGTCTCGATAGTAGGGGCACCAATTTGGACTGACCTAATAATCTAATCCGAACCCGATCCGGAAAGTCCCTGTCTCCGGGGGTAAGCACAACCATGTTGGGTCTGGATCAACCCAAAGCAACATGGCAAAAATCTGGGGACCAGGTGGACCTGAACCCAGCCTTATACTCTCTCTCTATATATATATACACACACATAAATATACATACACATATACATACATATGTACATATATATATATATATATATATATATATATATATTTCACAAAAATTGCTTTTTAAGGTTTGTCTTAACTTCCCTTTACGAGTCAGGCCAGGCATAAATGAACCCAATCGGGTGGGTAAGACAATTATAAAAGTTTAGCTCTTGATCTTTTGAGTTAAAAATTAGTTTTTATATACAATCTTTTATTATAGAAGCATAACTTTTGGCTTACCAAAACATGTACATCCACCTAACTAATAAAAAAGTTAGCATTTTTCAAATATATTACAGAAATAACATATGCTAGCTGAGCTAGCTCATGTCTTATCCAAGCTGAAATGAGCTTAATGTAGAATAATCAACATTCACAAGAGAATAGGTGCGAATCAAGCCCATGAAGAATTGGGAATTGGGGTTTCAACCTCTCTTTGGCAGCCAACAGCCCCTCTCTCTCTTTCTTTCTTACTATTATGGTTAACTGACTACTAGGTTTTATAACACATGATATAAAGGAAAAAAATGAAACTACCCCTAATAAGTGACCCCTAATTTAAAGTACGTTTAAAAACAAATTCAAAGAAAAATAGGGCTAACTCAATGCATAGCTCATAAAGACTAATACAAACTTGATTCTAATACTCCCCCTCAAGTTGGGACGAAGATATTTTGAGTCACTAACTTGCTAAAGAGTTTTTGAAGTGTTCCTTTTCCTAAGGCTTTGGTTTAGAAATCAACTAATTGTTCTTTTGATCGAACATATATCTTCTGAATGATTCCAAACTTTATTGTATCTCTTATGAAGTGACAAATCTATTTCAATATGCTTTGTCTCTTATGATTTACTGGATTTGTAGCTATTTGAATCACAATCTGATTATCACAATAGAATAAGATCAACCCTTTAGTGTGGATGCCAAGTTCTTGTAATAGGGATTTTAGCCAAATTGCCTCACAGACTCTAAGCGTTGTCACTTTATACTCTACTTTTGCTGATGAACTTGCCACTATATTTTACTTTTTACTTTTCTAAGAGACTATGTTGCCCCCCACCATCGTTAGATACCCTGAAGTTGATCGTCTATAATCAATAGAGCCTGCCCAATCTACATATGTAAATACCTCCACATTGAGATGATCATGAGTGTATACAATAGGACATTTCCTAGAGTGTGCTTCGTATCTTAATATTTGTCTCAGAACGTTCATATGATATATGATAGGGCAGTGGATAAACTAACTTAACATACATACAACATACAAGATATTTGGGTGTGTAATCATCAAATATATAAGTCATCACACTAACCTTTAATATTCTCTAGGATCCTGCAACTGTTCATCAGTATTTGCACTTAATTTCAAGCTATTATCCATGGGCACATTTGCAGGCTTACACTCTAATATGTGAGTATCCTTTCGTAGATATAGAGTGTATTTCCTTTAAGTTAAAAATATGCCCCTTGAGTTCCTCAATACTTTAATTCCCAAGAAATAATGAAGGGGTTCAAGATACTTCATATCAAACAGATTTAGCAGTTGGTCCTTTAGTTCCCTGATTTCATTATTATTATCGACAGTGATACTGATATCATCCACATAAACTACTTAGACACAAATACCATTATCCTTCTTTACAAACATGATCACTTACACGTCTTGTAAACCCAAGACTAGTAACACCATCACTTACTCGTTCAAGTCATGCTTTAGGTGATTGTTTTAGTCTACATATAACCTTCTTGAGTTTGCATACACTTTCATTTGTATATTTGTAACAAGTGTAAGGCGATAAATTCATGTAAATTTCTTCATTTAGATACCCTTTAATAAATGTATTTTTAACATCCAATTGCCAAAGTTTTCATTATTTATTAGCAACTATACTAATAATAACTCTGATAGTAGTCATTTTTGCTATTGGTGCAAAAGTCTCATTATAGTCTAAACCATATACTTGACTATAACCTTTGGCAACTAACCGTGCTTTGTATCTCTCAAAATTGTCATCAACTCTATACTTAATAGTGTATATCCATTTGCATCCCATTGATTTTCTTCAAGGAGGTAGTTTCACAATCTCCCAAGTGTTGTTCTTTCCCAAAGCTTGAATCTTAGTTTTCATAGCTTCTTTCTAGTTTTGGAGTCCTTGGCCTCCGCATAGTTCCTTGACACCTGAATAAAATCAGAATTAAGAGCAAATATCTTAAAGTTGTTTGAAGTGTCACGATAAGAGATTTATTGTGATATAAAATAGGTGCAAGATCTCTTTCATTTTCTCAAAGCAATGAGAACATCCAATTCATTTTTAGTTGGTAATGTGATTGACTGTTTTGGCATAAAGTCAAGCAAATGCATATCAAAGTAGATGTCCTCTTCTGATTTTGCTTGGAGAATTCTTATATTGTTTGCTAAATACTTGTGGTTCACGTCTATTCTGATTTTTGGGTTCCAACTCTTCTTGTAGTGATTTATCCTCATGTAAACACTCAAAATTTTTTTTAAGTATTTTCAAAAACTCCTAAATTTTGAAGGCCAATTTAAAGCCTTTATGAACCTTTAAATTCAAAATCCCCAAATTTTAAAGTTTAGACCTTCTGGGAGAATATTTCAAAATAAAGGTTTTAAATCCAAATAGCCCATGAGTTTCGAAGCAGGGGGAGACCCAATCCAGGCCTCGATTCCCGGAAAGAAGATAAAGTGTATCAAGATATGGATCAAGTTAAATCAGATTGATTCCCAAAAGTGGAGAAGATTGAAGCATATCAAGTTCAAATTCAACAACTTATCCAAATGGAAGGTCAAGACCGATCAAATCCAAGTTTGTCCGATCAAGATGGGGCCAACTTGGAACCAAGACTCGAGGCCATGGTAACAAGCTCATTCAATTCTAGAAGATTTCAAGTGTAACTCAAAAGCAAAAGGTGGGAGCCGAATCAAAGAAAGAAGCGAATTCAAGTGGGTCGAAGTTTAAAGAAATCAGCCCAAACAAAACATGTTGCACATTGTAAGGTTGTTTAAAACCAACCGCATGCTCTAGGGCTACACCAAGCCATGGCACCTATACCAGCCCATATGGGCTGGTCCGAATCGACTCAATGAAGAACTACAAGAAGTCGGTTTGGAGCGGATCAAATCCACCAAGCTAAAGCTCCAACCCGCCCCACAAGAAACCACTAGAACCAGCCCCCCTTGGCCTATAAAAAGGCCCAAGAGGGGGGGGCGGGTTCCATAACTTGGAGATTGGAGGGAGAAGAGAGAGAAGAGAGAGACCTTGGGTGGTGTGTGCTAGACTAGGTGCAGAAAATTTCAGCAAAGGGGGGGCGTCTTCTAGTGAAGGGGAAGCTAGGTGAGAGCTTGTAGGAGTTAAGAAGGAAGGCCATCAAGAGGAAGACCGGCTTCATCATTGAAATCCGGTCCTTCACATCCAAAACTCGTGTAAGACCTTCTTACTTAATCTAAGTTTCATTCTCTTCCATTCAATTCATTAAATGGGGTTGTATTAATGGAGTTTCATCTCCCCCCGAGTTGTAATAATCTAGCTTTGCTGCCATTTCAATTTCGTGGATGAAACACTATACACCCACATGCACGCCAAGTGTTTGCTTTAATGCTTCTCCCTTCCTATATGCTATATACCCTCTATACTTCTAACCCCCTCTATGTCTAAGCTATAAAGTACTTTCTATTCATTTATATTCCAGCAAATTTGCTTTAAGGGTTGTTGCATTTTAATTTCGTGTGGGCTATGCATCATTACATTTATAAAACAGAAAATCGGATTTCAGCATCTCTGCATATGTCTGTTTCCGTAATTTTAATTTTGTGATGCTTACTCCGATTGTCTTGAAATTTGGCACACTGATTTCACACACATTGGGACACTCTGTATAAAATTGGCAAGATTTGAGGGCCGCTCAGCCACGTAATAAAAGCATATTAAGAATGACTAGATTTCTGCACCACTGTCTGCACAGTCGGATTTCCTGAAATAGAGGTTGGGTAAAAGTCCCATATCTCTGTCCACAGGAGTCCAAATTGGTTGATTTTTGATGCATTGGAAAGCTAATATCCATAGCTTTCTAGCAACATCAAAATCATCAAAATTGGAATTCTGAGCAGAGAGATACAGACTCATCTTTGAGTTTTTGTATTTTTGAAACAGAGCTGTTCCGAGTCAGTGAGGTGGTCTGAGTGGATTATTTGTTTCTGATTCAATACTGCTCCAAATGCATATTTGAAAAAGGCTACAGTCTCTTCACACTACCAGCTTCGTCTGGTAAAATTTTGATAATTTTTGGAAGTCTGTAACGCCTTAAAAACTCCCCTAGAAAACAGCTCTGAAAACAGAATTCTCTATTTTCAGCAACTTGTGTTTTTCCACGTATTGAATCCGAGTGCACAAGTTCAACAAATTTTTCAAAGACACTTGTTTATGTAAAAGAGAATCATGTTTGCTGTAAAATGAAATTCCTAAGCGCTCAACACTGACCCTTGAGCATCGGCTCAAGAAGGTGTGAGTGAAAAGATCCCGCTTGCACACAATCGCCTAGAAGTCTTACAAACATTTGCTAGTTTTGAACTAGCTGGCACGCTCGCGCAAGCGTAGGGGTGGAAAGTTTCATTTCAAGTTTGTCTCATAAACTTTGGAATGAGAATTTTCATGTCTACACCTCACTTCCTTCTTTTATTTCAAGATTAATAGGTATGACATACAAATCTTGGTCTATATGAGTAGTTTATCTTCCTTGCTATCATAGTAGGTGGAATCTTCAAAGAAGGTTACATCTATTGACACATGTACTCTCTTCCTACTATGATCATAACAGACATACCCCTTTTGTGTAGGATATCCATAAAAAATACACTTAATAACTTTTGAATCTAACTTATCTTTATGTTTGTAGTAATCATGAATATAACAAATACACCCAAATATTCTAAGAGGGATATTAAAGAGTTTCTTGTTGGACATCAATACTTATAGTGTGATCCTTTCTTGTAGTATGGATGAGGGAGTTTTGTTTATAAGATAAATGATCATCAAAACAACATTAATCTGATATATCTTAGGAGCATTACTTCCGATTAGTAAGGCTCTAGCTATGTCTAAAATATGGTGATTTTTCTTCTTTGTCACACCATTCTATTGGGTGTATAAGCACATATAGTCAATGGATTATGCCATGATTTTTGAGATAATTTTTAAAACAGTTTCACTTAATTCTCCACCATTATTTGATCTAATACACTTAATAGATCATTGAAACCGAGTTGGCACAAACTTGTGAAACATGGGAAATATAACTGAAACAATATTTTTATTTTTCATCAAGTAAATCATTGTGAGACTTGTACAATCATCCACAAAAGTAACAAAATATCTTCTATAATGCTTGGCTTTCTGACAAGTGTCACACTCAAGAGACAAACTGCCTACATCTACACTCAAATAGGGAACCACATTTTTCAATTTTGAAAAGGAAAGATGACCCAATATTTTGTGTTACAACTTGATTTCTTTGACACTTACATCAACAATCCCTTTATTCGCAATTACTTGTGATTGCACTCCATTAAAAAAGTATAGTCCACATTTTTTCTACCATGTCCTCTGATCCTAAAATATACAACCATTTGCATCGAATGTAAGTAAACAATCTAACTCCTTAGTAATAGCATGGACAAATAAAAGGTTGGCAGGAAATTTAGGGGCATGTAATACCGAAGGGAGATTGTCAATTGATGTTTTCACTTTTCCTTTCTTTTAGAATATGAATGCCGAAATCATCTACAAGTTTTATACTATTGTCAAATTTAATACATTCATAAGAACTGAAAATATTCTTGTTACCAGTCATATGATGGGTTACTCTTGAATAAATAATCCAAGAAGTAAAAGTACACAAACCAGTAGAGTTCATGACATTAAAGCATGCATGACCGGTCCCAAGCCCAAATAAAGGAGAAGGGTTGTGTTAGGCTTTCGACAGCCAAAGTAAAACTTTGTTGGATTTTTATACCATGAATTATATAAATTATGAGCATTGTGTTAGGGCATCCCCTCTTAGCGATATATTGTAGAGCCCAAATATAGTGAAAAATAAGCAAGAAGTTCTATATTTTTGCCTAGATGTAATAAATCAAGTATAGAGAGGATTCCCACATCATGGATGGGTGTAGGTAAAGAAGTTAGTCATAGATATAATAAATCAAGTAAAGAGAGGGTTGCCCTAATATAGTGAACAAATTGAAGAGAGGGTCTCTGCATTTTCATTATGGATGGATGTGGAAGTAAGGAAACTAGTCATAGATAATAAGATTCATATTGGTTCTTGGAACATGAGAATATTATCCGGTAAGCTAATGAAGATAGTATATAATATTATTCGGAGAAAGATTCATATCCTATATTGATAAAAGATAAAATAGGTTGGAGAAAAAGCAAAGGAGATTGAGGATACAAGTTTTAAATTATGGTACTCAGTAAAGGAAAAGGCGTATCAAAAATAAATATTTAAAGTATAGTGTAGTACACATATAATGATATGGTGACCAAATTATGACGTTGAAATTAAATGTGCTTACATATAATGCTAGGAGCAGAGGTTTTGAATATAGTTTGTGCTTACATACCCCAAGTAGGACTAGAAGATAGTATAACAACAACTTTTTTAGAGGAGTTAGATAAGGTGATTCAAAAAATTCTATAAAGGGAGATGATTCGTTTAGGAGGAGACTTAAATGGATATATTGGTAAAGAGGTATTAGGATATCAAAGTACTCATAAAAACTTTGGTTTTGGGGATATAAATTAGGAAGGTAGGGAGATTTTAAATTTTATTATGGCATTTGATCTCTTTATAGTCAATACAATCTTCAAAAAACGAGTTGAACATTTAATTGCTTATAAAAGTAGCTTATCACAAATACAAATTGATTATTTTGTTTGTAGAAAAAAGATATCATATTGTAAAGATTGCAAGGTAATTCTAAGAGAAACCTTAACCACCCAACATCGACTTTTAGTTATGAATTTACAGGTAAAAAAAAGGATAAAGAAGAAAAGAGTGCATTGATCTATTTAAACTAAATTGTAGAACCTCAAAAGCAAGAAAGAAGATATATTTAAACAAAAAGTCCTTCAAGTAGATGCTTAGAATTATATTGGTACACCTTCTGATATGTCAAATCATATTGCTATACATATTAGGAAAGTAGCTAAAGATGTATTAGGTGAATCTAAGGGAGGTATACCAATACAAATACAAAAAGAAGCTTGGTGGTGGAGTGAAGTGGTGTAAGATAAAATCAAGGTAAAGAGGGAATGCTACAAAGTACATTATACTAAGAAGACTAATGAAACTTTAGAGGCTAATAAGAAAGCAAAGAAAAAAGTGAAAAGGCCGTCAGTGAAGCAAAAGCTAAAATTTGATAGGATTTATATAAAAACTAAACTCAAAAGAGGGTGAAAGATATATTTTTAGGATAGCTAGGGATAGAGATAAAAAAACTAAGGATCTTAATTTTGTTAGATTAATCAAAGACGAGGATGAGAAAATTCTAGTGGAAAATAATGATATAAAAATAGATGGAAAAACTATTTTTATAAGTTTTTTAATGAAAATAAAGATGTTAGTATTAGCTTAGGAGAGTTAGGTAAATCAGAAAAGAATATAAATCACAATTTCTACCAACGTATTTAAAAGAATGAAGTAAAAGATGCTCTTAAACATATAAAAGATGGTAAATCTGTAGGACCACACAATATTCCTATAAAAATTTAGAAAATCCTAGGAGAAAGAGGAATCACTTTGCTCATAAGATTATTTAATGAAATATGGAGAAACCAAAAGATACTTGAGTAATGAAGAGTGAGTATACTTAGACCCATATACAAGAACAAGAGAGACATTTAGAATTATGTGAATTATCGAGATATCAAGTTAATGAGTCATACTATGAAATTATGGGAAAGAATTATCGAACATAGGTTAAGACAACTATCGAGTACAATAGAGAACCAATTCATATTCATGCCTAGTAGATCTACTATTGAAGTGATTCACCTATTAAGAAGTCTTATTGAATATTTTAGAGCAAAAAAGAAGAACCTTTACATGACATTTATTGATTTAAAAAATACTTACGATAGGGTGCAGAGATGTTTTTTAGAAAATATTAGAAAAGAGAGATATCTCATTGACATACATAAATCTTATAAGAGACATGTACGGTGGTGTAAAAGTATCTATGAGGACTTATTAAGGATTTTCATATTCCTTTGAAGTTAATATTGGTTATATGAGGGATCAACCTTAAGTTTATATTTATTTATATTGGTCATTGATGAATTAACAAAACATATTAAAGATGAAGTACCTTGGTGTATGTTGTTTGCAGATGACATTATGTTAGTCGATAAGTCTAAGGAAAAAGTTAATAGAAAATTGGAACTATAGAGAGAAATATTAGAAAGTAAAGGCTACCAACTTAGTAGAATAAAGATAGAATATATGGAATGTAAGTTTGATCATTTGGTTACTGTAGACGTGAAATTTTCACTTCAAGCCTATGTAGAGACTTGAAATGAAATTTTCAACTCCACTTGATGCATGAGCGTGCCAGCTAGTTTTTTAAAATCTAACAAAATTGAATTCGACGGGCGATTGTGGTTAAGCGGGTTTTTTTCACATTAGACCTTCTTGAACCGATGCTCAAGGATCAGGCTAAGTGCTTAGGGATTCCAACTAAATGGGTGAAGCTTCCAAATTCATGTGAAAAGCAAAGGTGTTGAGAATGAAAAATGTGCACTTGATTCAAGTTTCAAAATGAATAAGTTCTCAAAAACAAAAAAACTTTGTTTTCAAGACTTGTTTCCCGAATCCTTTTAGATACCTTTTAGATCTCTTAAAATCATCAAAATTTTACGAACTGAAGTTTAAGATGTAGAGAGTCTGTAGCATTTTTCAGGTCGTGATTAAGAGTTGTATTGTTGTAAAATTAAATTTGAGAAGTGCTTCTGCTCAAGCACTCGGAACTGTTCTGTTACAGAAATACAAAGACTCAAAGATGAGCCTATATCTCAGTGCTTAGAGTTCCAAATTTATGAATTTGATCTTGATGGAAAGCTATAGATGTCATCTTTCCAATGAATTAAAATTCATTGATTTTGGATACACATAGACAGAGTTATGGGATGAAAATTAGGCTCTATTACAAGAAAACTGGTTGGACAGACAATTTATAAAAACTGTTTCGATTTTACAAAATTTTAATTATGATGTTGGACAACACTAAAATTCTTATAAATTTTATTAAAAGTGGGCGTGTGTGGGTAGAATATGTGTGCAAAGTTTCAGAATAATTGGAGCAGAGGTTCGAGAATTAAAAATCAAGCAATTCACGTATGTTGAGATGATGAAATCCAATTTTTAGGTTTTTAGAATCGTACGTGATGCAAACTCACACCAATTGAAAAGTAACAACGTAACATCATGAATTGAAATTGCTGAAAGAAAATTAATTGAAATATATTTAATAGCTTAAGCATAGAGGAGATTAGAGAATATAGAGTGTTTATAGAATATAGAGAGGTAGAATCAAGAAATCAAACACATAGAGTGCATAATCAAAGAAAGAGAAATTTCAGTAACATCTACTTCTATCATGAGGGAGACAAAACTTCATTAATACAATCCCTTTTGAATTAAATTTGAAGAAGAGATGTAGAAGAAATAAAATAGAGCAGTACTTACCGGACTTACACAAGAAAACGTCCTCCAAGGTAGTGGCCGGCCACCCCTTTTCTTCACCCTTTCCCCTCTTGATCAAACACTCACCTCTCACAAACCGTGGCCTACCTTCTACACTCCCCTTTCCCTCTCTAAGTTATTCTCTAGCAGCTCTCACACCTCACAAAGCTCTCAAAGTGCTGGCCTCTCTCTCACTCCTCCAAGATCCCAAGATGATTCATGCCCCCCCTCTTGGGCTCAATTTATAGGCTAAGGCGGGGCTCTTCTAGGCCCTTCCTTAGGGTGGGTAACCCAAGGGTCCAAACCCAGTCCCAAGGCCCATCATATCAAGTGGCCTTGGTAGTCCTTTGTGGTCAAAAGTGGACCAACCCCATGTGAGCAGGTTTAGCCTTGAGTCCCATGCCTTGGTCCTAGTCGATTGGACTTGGAAGGCATTCGGCTAGGCTTGTTTTAAGGCCTTAATCAACCTTCCTTGATGGCTCTTCTTTACTTTGCTTGATTTATTTTGATATGTGGGTTGTATATACATTTGATAAACCTTTGGAATCAGCCCCTAAGCTCAACCATTTTCAATTTGTATAAGCCGGTCAATCCTTGTCCCAAGGTTGCATTTGATCCAAACGAATCCTTGATTTGATTTAATAACCAACTCGAGTTGCCTTGATGTTGGCCCATTTAATTTGATTTGTTGATGAAGATGTGCTTTTGATTTGGTCCTCTCCTTTGCTTCTGGGCTTGAACTCGATCCTGGATTGAATTGGGCTCCACTTGTTTGCCTGATTTGATCGAATCATTTGGGCTTTTTTAACTTCAATTTAAAACCTTTAATTTGAAATATTTTAAAAAGATTTGAATTTTTCATTTAAAAGGTTTTAAATCATTTGAATTTTTGAAATTGGGAGTGTTAGAAAATTTTTTGATTTAGGGTGTTTACAGTTACTTCATAGGATATATAAATTAAAATTGGTACACATTGCATACTCAAAAGGAAAGTTTTAAATACCTAGGATCAATTGTTCATAGTGATGGAAGAATTAATGAAGATGTTATGTATAAAATTAATGCAGATTGGTTAAAATGGAGAGGAGTATTAAGTATTTTTCTGTGATAAGAAGATACCATTAAAGTTAAAAGGTAAATATTATAGAACAATAATTAGTTTTGAGTGTTGGCACTTAATCATCAACATATGCAAAAGACGCCTGTGGCAAAAATGAAGATGTTGAGATGGATGAGTAGTCATACAAGGAAAGACCATATACATAATGAGGTTATAGAAACAAATTGGGAGTAACACTAATAGAGGATAAAATGAGAGAATATTGTTTAAGATGGTTTGAACATATAGAAAGAAGATGAAAAAAACGTCTATAGGAAGGTATGCAAAACTAGAATTTAAAGTACTAAAAGAGGTAGATGACCATCACAAAAGTGTTGGAAAGAAATAATAAAGAATAATCTAGCTTATGTTGAGTTAACTGCTAATATGACACATGATAGGGATCTGTGGAAACAAAGATTCCATGTAGCCGGTGCCATCTAGTATGAAAAAAGGCTTAGTTGTTGTTGTTATTGTTGCATGGACAAAGGAAACTTGCAGGCTTGAGGTAGATTATTCTCCCTCTGTAGATTTTCTCAAATCATCTAGTCACTTTAATATTTGTGAAAGCATATTATGTTTTGCATCCACTGTATCTAAAAAGCTCACGTGATTGACTTTATTCTTGAAGTATGTTGGTTTTCCAATAAGATCCCCCAGTATTGCTCCTTGGTATGTCTCAACTTTCCACACTAGGAGCACTTCAATTTGTATTTCTCATAAGGACTTGAAGAACTACACCCATATCCACGACCACCCATGGAGGTACCCCTCTTCCATGACTACTTCCTTGTTGCCCATGACTTTCAAAACCTAATTTTTTCCTTGTCTATACTTCTTCTTTCCTCAAGTTCTTTTTGTCTTCTTCTCGTATGAGTAAACAATATACTACACTCAAGGATGGTAGAGTCTTACTAATAAGGATGTTCACCTTTACATTTTCAAAGTAACTTGATACTCCAATGGTAGATCAAACACTTCTCTTCTAACACTGTTTTTATGTTCTTGACACAATGGGAACATTCTCTTTGATTATAATATTGTAGTCTATCATACAGGTTTTTGAGTTCTGCATAGTACTCACTAATAGTTCGACTTCATTGTTGATATTTTCAGATTTTCGTTTGTATTTCATACTTCTTAGCAATATTAATTTTCCTAGAATAAGTATCTGTGACGAAACTCCGCCCATGTAAGGGATCACCCTTGCATTGCCGGTCCCAAGCCCGGATAAAGGAGGAGGGTTGTGTTAGGCTTCCGACAGCCAGCGTAAAACTTCGTCGGATTTCTACAACATGGATTATAAAAATTATGAGCATTGCTTTGGGGCGTCCCCGCCTAGCGACGTGCTGCAGAGCCCGAATGCAGTAAGAAGTAAGCAAGGGCCACTACATTTTCGATCAAATGTAGTGAGTCAATTGCAGAGAGGGTTCCCACATCATGGACGGGTGTGGGTAAAGAAGTTAGTCCCACTACATTGCCGCCCGAATGTAGTGAAAAATTTTCAGAGAGGGTTTCCGCATTTTGATTATGGACGGATGCGGGGGGTAAGGAAGCTAGTCCTAGATAATAAGATTCGTATTGGTTCTTGGAATATCGGAACATTATCGGGTAAGCTAATGGAGGTGGTAGATACTATGATTCGGAGAAAGATTCATATTCTATGTTTACAAGAGACAAAATGGGTTGGAGAAAAAGCAAAGGAGATAGAGGATACAGGTTTTAAATTATGGTACTCAGGTAAAGAAAAGGCCCGAAACGGAGTTGGTATTATCATAAATAAAGATTTAAAGGAGAGTGTAGTAGACATACAACGATATGGTGACCGAATCATGACATTGAAATTAGTGTTAGGAGCAGAGGTTTTGAATATAGTTTGTGCTTACGCACCCCAAGTAGGACTAGAAGATAGTATAAAGACAGTTTTTTGGGAAGAGTTAGATAAGGTGTTTCAAAAGATTCCACAAAGGGAGATGATTTGTTTAGGAGGAGATTTAAATGGACATGTCGGTAAAGAGGCATTAGGATATCAAGGGATTCATGGAAACTTTGGTTATGGGGATATAAACGAGGAAGGTAGGGAGATTTTAAATTTTGCTATGTCATTTGATCTCTTTATAGTCAATACAATCTTCAAAAAACGAGATGAACATTTAATTACTTATAAGAGTGGCTTATCACAAACACAAATTGATTACTTTATTTGTAGAAAAAAAGATAGAGCGTGTTGTAAAGATTGTAAGGTAATTCCAGGAGAAAGCTTAACCACCCAACATCGACTTTTAGTTATGGATTTACAAATAAAAAAATGGACAAAGAAGAAAAGAGTGCATCGAGCTATTCGGACTAAATGGTGGAACCTCAAAAGCGAGAAAGAAGGTATATTTAAACAGAAAGTCCTTCAAGGAGATGTTTGGAATTATGTTGGCACACCCTTTGATATGTGGAACAATATGGCTATACATATTAGAAAAGTGGCAAAAGATGTGTTAGGGGTATCTAAGGGAGGTGTACCGGCACAAAAAGAAGCTTGGTGGTGGAGTGAAATAGTACAAAATAAAATCAAGGCAAAGAGGGCATGTTATAAATTACATTATGCTAAGAAAACTAGTGAAACTTTAGAAGCTTATAAGAAAGCAAAGAAGGAAGCAAAAAAGGCCGTTAGTGAAGCAAAAGCTAAGATTTGGGAGGACTTATATAAAAAACTCAACTCAAAAGAGGGTGAAAGAGATATTTTTAGGATAGCTAGGGCTAGAGATAAGAAAACTAAAGATCTTAATTATGTTAGATGCATAAAAGACGAGGATGAAAAAATTCTAGTGGCAAATGATGATATAAGAAATAGATGGAAAAACTATTTTTATAATCTTTTTAATGAAAATAAAGATGTTAGTATTAGTTTAGGAGATTTAGCCAAGTCAGAAAAGTATATAAACCACAATTTCTACCGACGTATTCAAAAGAATGAAGTCAAAGAGGCTCTTAAACATATGAAGAGTGGTAAATCGGTAGGACCAGATTATATTCCTATAGAAGTTTGGAAAATACTAGGAGAAATAGGAATCACTTGACTCACAAGACTATTTAATGAAATATGGAAAAACCAAAAGATGCCCGAGGAATGGAGAGCAAGTACACTTATACCCGTATATAAGAACAAGGGAGACATTCAAAATTGTGCGAATTATCGAGGTATCAAGTTAATGAGTCATACTATGAAATTATGGGAAAGAATTATCGAACGTAGGTTAAGACAAGTATCAAGTACAACAGAGAACCAATTTGGATTTATGCCAGGTAGATCTACTATTGAAGCGATTCACCTTTTGAGACGTCTTATGGAACATTTTAGAGCAAAAAAGAAAGACCTTCACATGATATTTATTGATCTAGAAAAAGCTTATGATAGGGTACCGAGGGAGGTTCTTTGGAGAACTTTGGAAAAAGAGGTATCCCATTGACATATATTAACCTTATAAGAGACATGTATGATGGTGCAAAAACATGTGTGAGGACTCATGAAGGAACGACAGACTTCTTTGAAGTTAATATTGGGTTACATCAAGGATCAACTTTAAGTCCATACTTATTTATAATGGTGATTGATGAGTTAACAAAACATATTCAAGATGAAGTACCTTGGTGTATGTTATTTGCAGATGACATTGTATTAGTGGAGGAGTCTAAGGAAAAAGTTAATAGAAAATTGGAACTATGGAGAGAAACATTAGAAAACAAAGGCCTCCGACTTAGTAGAACAAAGACAGAATATATGGAATGTAAGTTTGATCATTTGGCTACTTCAGAGGACATAGAAATTAAAATTGGCACGCATTGCATTCCCCAAAAGGAAAGTTTTAAATACCTAGGGTCAATTTTTCAAAGTGATGGAAGAATTGATGGAGATGTTACACATAGAATTAATGCTGGTTGGTTAAAATGGAGAGGAGCATCAGGTATTCTTTGTGATAAGAAGATACCATTAAAGTTAAAAATTATAGAGCAGCAATTAAGCCTGCCATGTTTTATGGTTCTGAGTGTTGGGCAGTTAATCATCAACATGTACAAAAGATGTCTGTGACAGAAATGAAGATGTTGAGATGGATGAGTGGTCATACAAGAAAAGACCGTATACATAATGAGGTTATTAGAAACAAATTAGGAGTGGCACCAATAGAGGATAAAATGAGAGAACATCATTTAAGATGGTTTGGACATATAGAAAGAAGATCAAAAGAAGAACCTGTAAGAAGGTTAGAAAAACTAAATTTGGAAAGTATTAAAAGAGGTAGAGGACGACCACAAAAGTGTTGGAAAGAAACAATAAAGAATGATCTAGCTTATTGGGAGTTAACTGCTAACATGGCACACGATAGAGATCTGTGGAAACATAGAATCCATGTAGCCGACCCCGTCTAGTATGGGAAAAGGCTTAGTTGTAGTTGTTGTTGTTGTTGTAAGTATATGTGACGACTATCCAAATTTCAAATACAATATTCACGTATATAAAGGTACTTCCAATACTCGGTACCATAGAATTAATCAGCCAAGAAACTACGATAACATTCTTCTTCCTCCATTTTAGATATCTCAAATCTCAAGGATGAGAAATTTGTCCCATGATAACTTCCCATTTTAGGGCAAATTCAAGTATCCTATACCAAGTTTATAATTTTTTCCATCAAATTTGATGGTGGTGATCTGCATAACATCTATCTTGTCATTGATTTTGTTCTCATCCAAAACTTGAATTGAGTCATCAAATAATTCACCTTTTCAACCATTTATTCATCTTGAGAATTGTGTCAACTGTCTCAAGATGTGTGCCCACTCTTTAGCCGCCTTCGATTTCATGTTGTGTGTCAATCTAGCCAGGTTGTGTATTGATCTTTTGGTTTTTGTCCATCACTTCAACTTGTGGTATGTTTCTTCCACCTTTTTTCTCAAAAGAAAACTTTTAGGGTTTAGATTGAAGCCCTAAAAAGGATTTTCTTGAATGTGTGAACACCCACAATCTGAATGATATGATGATGCTCTGATACAATATAGAACAATCAATATTCACAAGAGAATAGATGCAAATCATATAGATGAATAATTGTGAATTGGGATTTCAGCCTCCCTTTGCCAGCCAACAACCCCTCCCTCCCTTTTTCTTTCTTATTACTGTAGCCGACTGATTACTAGGTTTTATAATATATGATGTAAAGGAAAAAGATAAAATTGCCCCTAATTTAAAGTATCTTTAAAAATAAATTCTAAGAAAATAGGGCTAATTCAATACATAACCCTTAAAGACTAACACAGATTCGATTCTAATACTTAACTAGACAGAGGAAAGTTGAATTGCATGTACAGAAGGTCTTGTTTGGCACCTCTAGTCAAGTAGTCGAATTCAACCTGAATCCATTTCAGTGTTTGGTGAATCTTTTAAACATTTTTAATATTCATTGGTAGATTTTTGTTTAAAATAATGTAATATCTATTGGTTGACTATGTGTTCTTAATGAAGGAATTGGCTCAAAACTTAAGTTTTATGCATTGCTTTTAATATATGAAGACAAGACCTTTTGTAGATCAAGTTCAAACCTACATTTGAGATCCAAAATGCAACTATGAAAAAGGAAAGAGAAAAAAAGAAATATATCAATTCTTTTGGGAAAGGATTTTCCTTGAAAAATTAATGGTTTTCTCCTATTTAAGACCATTAAAACAATGTGAAGAACCAACCTCAAGGAAAAACAATAGCAATGGAATTGAGGATTAGGCGGTGGCAGACAGTGCAATATTAATGAAAAACAATGGATTTTGAGGTATTTTAACTTTTATATCATTTTTCTTTTTTTGGTGAACCATCAACCAACGTGATCAAAGAGGTTAGAGGTTTTGTACATCTCTTCAATACAAGTGCTCTTGTCACACCCAAGTGGGTATCATGCCCACAGTCGGCCAATCACATTGTGCCATGTGTCTAAATACCCTGCAGGTTGTGAACTTAGGATGAATGGTATCCATAGCCAAAATAATAAAAAATAATCGAATTTCAATTAAATACTGATGTCTAATAATATCCATAAATATAACTAATGGTAGTAGGATCTACCAAAAGTCCTGATCATATTTAAATAAAATAAAGAAAAGTATAGCAGCTATGCTAAATAAACTCATATTGTCTATTAAATTATGGACTCCAAAATATGTTGCTACCCCACTGCATGGTTCCTCAAACAACTAGCCACTGGCTTAGCTGTAAAATGATAAAAATAATGAGTTGAGCATACCAAAATGTGCCCAATATGTGAATAGTCTACCATTTATATTGAACATACTAGAAGCATTCATGTTTTGCAATAAGTAGCACACTATAGAGAAAACAAGTAAGATAATGCATTATTTCACAAACATTTTAAGAATTCAAACACACATACATACCCATACACTTAATTTATGTTTCAGTAATCATGGCAATTACTATGCAGAAAACCAAGGAAGCACGAGTTGCTCGATATTTGCTAATGACCTTTGGATATACAATATCATCAACATATACAGCTAGGGTACCTGGGAGCTCACCCTCACTCCCTTTGTCAAACATTTAAGGGTTTTGCATCTCAACTGTATCTCTACAGATCCCACACAACAAGCAAATAGAGCATAGCCAATACTTTCACACAATTAAGTCAATCTCATCTTATAGGTTCAATGAGTGATAATATTGCATCAACACCATTATCATGACATTCTTATTGTTTCATTTACAATATCTCATACACATGGAAACATATCCATCAGTTTAAATCATACGCATAATAAACTACTTAGCAAACTAGTGAAATAAATATTATATCCAGTTATTGAAACCATAATTGATAGTCATACATAATTTAAAGCCATAGAAACTACTTTTAATATACCAATAGATACCCACGTACCTCGAATCACTCTAAAATCCAAGTCTTACCACTAAAATGTAATATCTTTAGCACAACCTCTTGCTTTGTTTCTTGAGGGAGTTCCCAAGGAAAACCACCTGATTAATGGTATGTGGATGCAAATCCATAAATGCACACTATAAATCATGAAAATGATATATTAAGTAGGTCATTCAATTAGGAATGCAACGGTTCAAACCATACTCAAATGGGAGTTTGTATGGCTTCCAAAAGCCCCTCAAATTCAACTCATGTCCTAAATAGGTCCATTGGATCCAAACCTTTAATCCCAATCCTTTACTGTTTTTTTTTAATCCATGGTTCCACATGAACCCAAACCAAAACCACCCCTAACTTGAAACTGACCGAACCTAACCCAAAAACAACCACGAACCAGAAACTAACTGAAAACCAGCTAAATGCTAACGTCATCATTGTTGTACACATGTTGACACAATTGACACTAACACGATTCAATGTGAAGGACACATCATAATGACAGGGTGGCAAGATGGATCCGACATTTTGGATCTTGGGCCGCAGTTGACCCGGCTCTGACAAAACTGATCGCACAACAAATTGGTCTAGAGTGGTCGGAAGTGGCCATGATATACTTGTTTTTCTTGACAAAATCTTTGGCCTGCTATGTCCACTTTTGGGGTCAAACTTGATATGGATTTCCTTGTTTTTTTATTGATTTTTGGCTAAATACTCGATGAAAATTATCAATCTTGGTGTCAAAGCACTCATAATGAAGAGATCTGTACAAGACCCCTAACCTCTTTGGCTACGTTGATTGGTGGTTTGTCAGAAAAATAAAAGAACGATAGAAAAGTTAAAATACCTTAAAACCCATCATTTTTAGTCGATTTTGTGTTGTTCGCCATTACCTAATCCTTGATTCCTCTACTAGAGTTTTTCATGAAGCTCTTAAGATTATCCTAATGGCCTTAAATAAGATTAGACCTCTATTTTTAAGGAAAAACTTTTCTTAAAAAAATTAGTAGGTTTTCTTTTTTTTTCTAGGGTTGTGTTTTGGATCTCAAATGTGGGTCTCGACTTGATATAAACCCTGCTCATTACATTCTACCTCTTAAAGAAAAATTTTCTTCAAAATTGCAGCATACCTGAATAAGTATAGATATTTCTCTGGAATCTCGTTCTCTAGTTCTCACGTAGCCTTGTTGGGTGAATGGTGACAACATTGCACTTTTAATGTCCTTAATACATGACGGTATAATACTTGCTCTTCTCTATCTAAAATGACAATTGGTTGTTCGTCATAAGTCAAGTCCTTGCACACTTCTAACAACTTAACCTCAAGCACATGAAAGGGATCATACATATATTTTTGCAACATAGATACATTGAATATGTTGTGCACTCATGTGAGAGATGTGGGTGATTCTAAATGATAAGATGCCCCACTTATCCTCTCTAGGATCCTATAAGGTCCAAGAAAACATGGTCTTAGCTTTCTCTTATGGCCAAATCACATCCTCACACCATAGGTAGAAGACATCTTTAAGAACACTTGAACTCAAACTTCCAACACAAGATGTCGGGGTTGTTTATTTACATAACTCTTATGTTGATCTTGCGCTAACTTAATACATTATCGTATCAAAATCATCTTCTCCAACAACTGGCGAACAATCTTAGGTTTGATCATTGCTTGCATGTCTACCTCATCCCAACATTGAGACATCCTATACTTTTCTCAATATAATGCTAGCTTGATAACTGTATTATAAGTAAACTCGATCTAAGATGAGTGTTCATCCCACCGATCACCCCAATCATGTACACACATACAAAATATATTTTCTAAAGTCTAAAATGTATCATTTGTCTGTCAATAGTTTGCAGGTGAAAAGTCATATTAAATTGTAATTTCATTTTTAGAGAATCCTATAAACTCCTCCAATATTGTGCAGTAAATCGTGTAGCTCTATCAAAAGTAATAGCCTTAGGTATGTCATAGAACTTATCAATTTGATTAGTATATATCTCAGCTAATCGTAAAAGACGTATGTTCTTGTCAATAGGTTTAAAGTTTGTCACTTTGGTAAGTCAGTCAACAATTACTCATATGCCATCATTCTTCTTTAGAGTCTTTGGGAGGCCGATTATAGAATCCATATTAATATATTGCTATTTCTTCTCAAGAACAGTTAAGGGCCTCAAGCTACTAATAGGTTGTTAGTGATATGCCTTCACCTTTTGACATGTCAAATATCTAGCAGCAAAATCCTTCATCACCTTTTTCATACCGATCCATAAATATTATCGATTCAAATTCTTATATATTTTTCTACTAGTAGGATGAATACTATATCGTCTACAATGTACGGCCTCTAAGATCTCATATTACAAAGATTCATCTTGAAGAACACAAAGACATCCTTGAACCACAAACAATCATCATCATCAATCTAATAATTGGGTCTACTACCTCTAGAAGATTCATCAATTATAGGTCAAAGCTCGAGATCATTTTTTTTTATGCTATCACTCTCAACCACAAATTAGGTGACGCTCACACTGATATAAAGGAAGTAGCCAACATCATCTATGATATTGGCTTTACCCGGATGATAAATAATCTCATAGTCATAGTCCTATAGGAGCTCGGGCAATCACATCTAACACATGTTCACATGATCTTCCATGAATAAATACTTAACTCTTGTGTCAGTAAATATTTGTAATTTTATACCATAAAAATAATGTCGCCAAATCTTTAATGCAAAATTCATTGCTATGAGCTTGAGATCATGAAACTAGTTAACTTCGTGCTTCTTAAGTTATCGATATATATATGCTATGCCTTTATCAGGTTGCATCAATATGTAGTTGATGCCCTTAAGAGAAACATCACAATAAAATTTAAAGTTCTCATTATCATGTTGTATAAATTGAGGCCCTTAAGAGATGTATCACACTAAACTTTGAAATTCTCGTTGCTATATGAAAGAGTTAATACAGGTGCACGATCAATCTCACTTTTGATTCATTAAAACTTTACTTACATTCCTCAACCTAAATTTAGTATTATTTCTTTTAAGCTTCGTAAGAGAAACAATACTTTAAAATCCCTCAACAAATCATCGATATTACCCAAAACTAATCCAGAACTTCTGCGGCATTCTTTGATCACTCCTAATTTATAATCGTAGATATCTTAGCTGGGTTTATCGGTAGTCCTTCCTTCGAAAGGATAGACATGCTCAAGACCAAACCTGTACTTGCTCAACTTCGCATATGGATTTAGCACCCCAAGTGCAATACAAAGATGTTCATCATGCTCCTCTTTGGTTCTTGAGTAAATCAAAATATCATTAAAATAAGATAGCAAACTTATCTAAATAATTTCAAAAGACTCCATTGGTCCATAAAGATAACTAAGATATTAGTCAAACCAAATGACACGACAAGGAACTCATAATACTGATATCGATTCTTAAAGACAGTCTCTAGCACATCCTCAACTGATAGTACCTAGAATACAATCAATCGTAGAAAAGACGTAAAAAAAGATCATCAATTCTTGGCCGCCGAAACTTATTCATTACGATCACTCCGTTCAACTTGCTATAATCAACACAAAGTCGAAGAGATTCATCATTTTTCTTCACACCAACATTAGAGCACCCCCAAGGTGAGGTACTCAGTCGGACATATTTCCTTTTGAGCAGTTCCTACAAATGTGCTGCAACTCTTTTCATTCCGCTGACGATGTACGACACGAATCTTTATAAATAGGGCTCATACCAAACAACAAATCAATAGTGAATTCCATCAACTAATCAACAATAAAGATATGAATTAAAAGTATTGTTATACTTTTGTACTTTGCACTTAATACACCATGTGCATTAAATGCAAAGTATTTTACACCTCAAATTATTGATGTCAAAGATAAAATGGTGGAGATGTTTATCCAAGATTATGCATCGAAAGACATTATGCATACCTTTGTATATATAGAAATTATGCATTTAGTATTACCGATATATACATACACACACATATATATATAGAGAGAGAGAGAGAGAGACCATAGTCCATGTGCATACCCATCCATGCTTAAATTCACTTAAACATTTCTATTGTTCGATTGGTATAATCATCAATAAATATTTACATTTAAAAAAACATTTAATGCAACAAAATAATAAAAGTACAATAGTACTTTTTACTTTTTAAATTAAAATTTCTACCATTAATTATATAAATAAAATGGTGGAGAAGTTTAAGTGGATTTGAACATGAATGGGTGTGTGCATTTGCCACATTCTCTCACTCTCTCTCTCTCTCTCTCTCTCTCTCTCTCTCTCTATATATATATATATATATATATATATATATATATATATATATATATATATATATATATATAGTATGTGTTGTGTATACGCATGCGTGTGTGCCCCATTTTGACCTCAAATCTGTTTGAACCCCCATCAGTTAAAATCTAATGAGTTTGATTCTTTAAAAAGCTTATCTATGTGGAGAACCAAACTCAAACTTGATAAGTACCCGAATCACTTTGCACTTGTTCCACAAAACATGAAGGCTGAAACTTGGCCCATTCTGTTTCAAAATTACGATAATTAAAAGAAGACCAGCAACAATATAAATAGCCTAATGTCTTTTGATATTGCACAATATGATTGATTGAAGTT
Source organism: Brasenia schreberi (assembly GCA_036023115.1). NCBI lineage: Eukaryota > Viridiplantae > Streptophyta > Magnoliopsida > Nymphaeales > Cabombaceae > Brasenia > Brasenia schreberi. The sequence goes on along the minus strand of JAYKKT010000071.1, from coordinate 10,791,335 downwards.
CCAGTTTGTTTAACACACTTTAAGTTGTTCCTTCTTTTTTTGGTTACAATGGGAGGCCGAAATCAGGTGGGCACGCCCCAGGAATCAAACTGACGACCTGCATCCGTGAGTCAGACAGCTCTGCCAGGTGGGCTGACGCCCAGTGTGCAGCAAAACATTATATTTCGTTGCAAGCTAATAAAAGCTAATTTTATTTAATTATTTTCTGATGTATTAATGCTAAAACTGTATGATGCGAACCAAACCTGACTTAACTTAGGGATACTCATCGGGTGGGGCAGGGCCGGGGATCAAAGTCCCCATCCCATCCCCATTTCCTAGCCTTGTCCCATCCCATTCTCATTCCCGCAACATACACCAAAATTGCTCCCAACCTCATCCCCGTATTCCCATAGGTTCCTTAGAGACTCTCCAGAAAAAGAGAGATGCTCGAGTTTACTTTTACATATGAAATAAAATTTAATTTATGTAATTACATCCAAATTGGAGCATATTATTATGGATGAAATATGGAGAACAGCGATGAGTTCACAAATGCAAAAAGAGGTAATACTTTCTTTATTTTATTTTTTTATAATTTATTTTTTTTTAAATGAGTTTAACTTTCTATAATCAATTAGAAGAAGAGTCGGGGACTTCTTTGCTCTCTCCATCCTGTTTCCACTCTCCAAATCCCCCTCGTTTGGGGCGAGTCACCGCGGGGGGTTGGGGATCCCCTCCCCATGAACATCCCTATTTATACCCCATATCAACCAATACATGATGATAGTGATTTGGGTTTAAGATTGAGATACAGTGCATAACGGACATATTTAGACACCATTTCATATCCAAACCCATTCACCCTAATGATCTGTCATAGTGATTAAGTGTCCAAAAGGACCCAGCCGTATCCATCCGGTCTCGGGATCGCACCTGGGCCAGGTTGGAGATGGGTATACGTATTACCTTGCTCATACTCAAAGCTCAATTTCATGACCCATACCCGCCTTATTACCTGTGAGATGGGTTTGAGGTTCAGTTTTTCCTCATGGGTAACGATGACATGAGTCCTATATCCCATTTCAAACCTCAATGACATTCCTAAACTTAAACATATTCTAGATTAAAATCCAATATTTTGTAAATCAAATCCACACACCACATGAGAGTATACCTTTCAATTGTCTTTGATAGAAGATGGCAAACACTACCAACAAAACCGTCAACATGATGGGACTGTCATGTGATTTTAAAGACAATACATTATTGGTGTCATTTATCCATTAAGGCGATCAGATGACTAGGGTCCCTGAATATATACTATTAGAGTGTCCTATCGTTGTCTCGCTCTCTCTCTCTCTTTATATATATATATATATATATGTGTGTGTGTGCGTGTGTGTTTATATATAGAAAATCGGATCTGGCCTACTTTTAACATGCTCACTCATTATTTTTCAGTTGTATAAGTATAATCTAAAAACTCATTATTTTTCGGTGGTATAAGTATAATCTAAAAAATTCTAAAGATTTTTTAAAACAGATGAAGAACAACATCATTGGAGTCCTACTCTTGAAAACCAATGGTTAGGCATGAGAGAGGACAACATCGGTGTTATATATATAAAAGAGTCAAATTGAGACCATAGGGACTCAACCTATGTTGCATGTAAGCGAAAATGGAAACGGTAATGAAATACGTGAAATGAAAAATCTCAAAAAATTAGAAAACAAGAAAATGCCACTATATAAAAATATACAACTATATTTTTAAATATGTAAATATATACATATAAATGTATATTTATATATGCCTATATCTTATAGGTATATATATGTGTATATTTAAAGAAAAATAGATATATGATACAAAAATATATAAATATATTTTTATGTAATGTACTCGTAAAAAAGATCAAGTTAAAACAAAACTTGCATCTATTGGGTTGGAACGAGAAACTGCACAACAATGATAGCCACTACACTCAACTACTCACACTAAGAGCTTTTCACGTATTATTATGCATAATAACAATACGTACATTTTAGAATAATTTCACGTATTATTATGCATAATAACAATATATACAATTTAGAATAAAAAAAATATCGCCAAAACGTTTCAGCGACACTTTGGGGGCGAAGCCTAATACACATGTGCAAGCCTCAGCAATCGAACTCCCCACAAATTATTAGACAATAAAATAAAACGTGGAAACTTGCAAATCTAAAATTATACTTGAAACGGTCATTGAGTACAAAGGGATATATATAGGCCTTACCTGATAGCTGGCCCGTCGGGTTGGGTTTGCGGTCTTTCCTGCTACTCTAATACCCAAATACAAATCCAGGTGCAGCCCATCACAAGTAGGCAAGGCCGGCCTGCAATCTGCCTGACCCAACCCTGTACCTGAACTGAAATCAGAGCCAAATCATTGCAGGTGAGTTTCGGGTCTAAATTTCAGGTCACCTTTAATTGGGTTTAACTAGAATCGAACCCACCTAGATTCACCCCTACTTCCTCCTATTCATAGATTACGCGAGCACATTTCCACTCTCATAGCCAGCCAGCCCAAACCTACTTGGAAGTGGTAGAGCTACACTAGGGCTTGTGGGCTGGAAAATCGACTGTAAAACCTTGGTGAAATTTTGAAATTTGACTCTAAAACCTACATTTTACAGTTCAATACATGGTTGAGATACATTTCATTGAATCAAAAAAATAAAGAAGTAACAAACTCTTAAAATAATCAACAATATTTTTGGTCGAATAGGAAAAGGAAAAGAAAAGAAAATCTATTGTATTTAGATTGGGTTGTTGATTAAACATGAAAAAATGGGTATTATAAGTTCATTGAAATTTATTTTTCTGTCTTTTTCTTCATTGAGTCATCTATTCGAGGACAAAGACATGGTTGAGTCGCCTCTCTCTAAATAAGAGTGTGGCTCAACCGTATTTCCACCCAACTCGCGATAACTTCATAGTTGTCAGATCGACTATATCAAGTACAAAAAAAGTAAAATACGGTTGAATCCATTAACATACCTCTAATAAATACAAAATACCTTATTGAATCAAACATGTAAACATTTTTTCTTCTTCTTTTTATTTTTCTATAAGAGAAGGTGATGGAGTTCTGATGGGTTCAGTTATGCATCATCTAATTGTAGAACAAGGTGTCCAACCATAGAACAAAGGATTAATATGAGAATTACTATTTGCACATCCTTTTTTACCATCCATACACCATTTTTTCAAAATATTGAAATTATCTCTCCTCTCCCACCTAATTACACTAAGGATCTCTCTTATCTGATCTCTTTACTATGGTGACCAACATTTCATTTATTTTTAATGTTGTTGCTTTCTTCACAGCTAGACAACACATACTCTTATGAATCTCGTTGAAGAAAAAGGAAAACAAGAAGAATCAAGAACAAGAAAAATGAAACAAAAAAGTGAAATCAAAAAAAGAAAAAGAAGAACAACAACAACAATAAGAATTAAGAACAAAAGAAGAAAAACAATAAGAATCCAAAAGAAAAGAAGAAGAAGAAAAACAATAAATATACAAGTATATTTTTTATGAACACCACGTGAAATAAGAAGGGTTGTGTCGCCTACTAATAGAGAGATTTAGGTGAGGTAATTCTCCTTTGTCGAAGAGACATGCCCATGCTTGTGCCGCAAGTTGGAAACTTGACATTGTTTTTTATTGTAGACAAAAATAAAATTAATACATCAAATAATGATAAAAAATATATCAAATCAACAAAATACCCCACCAAATCAATTAAACCCTTTTCAAATCGGCTCCTTTCTCTCTTTTTCTCTTCTTATTTCTTTTTTCGATTGGATTCGAAGCACTATGAAATGGTGGATGGTTCATTATCATGTATTTAATCGAGTTTTGAGTCATGAATTGCTGGAAAAATGATGAGGGATAATCAACAGTAAGATGAGAATCCACAAAGAGAGAGAGTTTCCATATGGCCAAGGGCATCAAGATAAATTTCAAAATTTTTTAGGGATAAAATCGGAAACATAGCAAAAAAGGTGCGTGAATAATAAAAAGAATTTGCGTGTATCAATTTTGATTAATATCAATGTAAACAAAAGAAAAGAGGAAGAGAGCTTGCAGCAAAAAGAGAGGAAATACAGTAAAAAGCAGGAGTAGTGTGGAAATTTTCGAAAAGAAGTGATGGTGAAATTCATGAAAAAAGTGTGTATGGTAATTTGGGGTGTGCAAATTAGTTATCCTTTTTTCCTTGCCTTAATCTCTCTCTCTCTTGGAGAGTTACAACTAGCTTATTCTCCAATCTCCACCACCTCCAGTGATCTCTGTGACATGATAGTGACTTGGCAACACCTCCCCACCCAATACTAGAGGTTGGTTCGAGAAGAGGTTAAAAATTGTTTTCCACCCAAAATTGTACCAACAAAAATAAGATAGTGTATGTGTGATCCCCTTCTTTCAATAATATGTAACAAGCATGACACAAGCTTATTAGAATTTTAAGGGAATTAGTATTTGCACATCCTTTTTACTATCCACAGACTATTTTTTTTTCAAAATACCGAAATTGCCTCTCATCATTTTTTATTTCTTCTCTCACTCAATTCAAGCAAGAGTCTCTCTCGTCTTATCTCTTTACTCCGGTGACCAATATTTCATTTGTTTTTAGCATTATTACCTTCTTCATAATTGGACAACTCATACTCTTATGAATCTCTCTAAAGAAAGGAAAGAAGAATAAAAAACAAAAAATAAAATTAATAATAAAAAAGGAAAAAAAGAATAATAAGAATGAAGAACAAAAGAAGAAAATCAATAAGCATATGAGACACAACTCAACTCTGTCTCCTACCAATAGAGAGATGTGGCTGAGGTGCATTTCTCTCATTGGGAAGATGTGCCATGTATCACGTCTTGAGTTGGAAATTTGATGTTATTTCTTTCTTTGATTCTAACTGAAAATAAAATCAATATATCAAATAAATAACAAAAAATACATCAAATTAATGAAATATTCTACCAAAATCCTCCTCAAATCGGACCCCCTTCTCTCTTTTTCTTTTTTATCGAATTCGAAGCACTATGGGATAATGAAGGCTTTATTATCATGCATTGGATCAAGCTTTGTGTCATAAGTCATCGTAGAAATGGTGTGAGACAATTGACGGTAAGGTAATGATTAGGAGCATTAGAGTAATTTTAACATAAGCAAAATCGAAATCATCATAAAAAAAAGTTTGTGGATAGCAAAAAGGCTGTGCGCCTATTAATTCTGAATTTTAATTCTTGAGTTCAGGACCTAGATGGTTTAATCATTTTGTGATGATGTGATGAAACTTAGACATGATCGGTTTTAAATAGGTTTATCCGTAAAAATCAGAACCGATCAAACCGAATCCAAATGGATCTTGATTTCACTTTTCATGAACCAAAACCACAACATGCGGTTTTGAACCGCTGGTTTTATATTTTTAAATTTGTAATGATTTTTTCAGTTTCGAACGGCATAGAACTCAAACAAGAACCGGCTCCGTGTCTCAGTTCGGTTCCGTTTCGTGGCTCCCGGAAAACCAGAACTGGCCATCTATTCGCCGGCGGTGAAGGTCAGTGGACCGCCGGTGCCAGAACAGGACAACCACCACCGAATGAAAGATCTTCCGCTGGAATCCGGTGGTAGAGACGCCAGTACATGCCTGAATCAACCACGCATTCGCCGTAATCCTTGAGTCTGCTGCCCCAAACAAAGCAGGGATGAGAGTGGAATGCCTGAATCCTACTATACAACGTTCAATATTCTCCGGCGATACTCCGGCTCGTGGAAATGTGAAGGTCATCCCTTCTACGGAAAGTCAAGATTTTGAGCCCCTGAAATCGGACTGCGAGGGGTATGGAGCTTCTATTTTTTGCTTATGGGTCGGGAGAGAAGTACCGCATCCATTTTTCCTTTACTAGTTTTTGAATTTTCCTGCTTGTTACAGATTATATGCAGATTTGTGGCTGTCTGATCGATGTTCATGCCACACATCACGAGTTTCTCCACCGACGTGAAAGCATTCTTTGGTGGTCCCAACGGGTTTTCACGTATAAGAGGTCTGATTTCTTTATTGACGTGAATATGTTCCCGGATTTCTTAATTTTTCTTCTGTTCTTGGGTGATCTCCGGCAGTATATCTTGAATTTGGACTCCAACTATTGTGTTATTGAGATGTGGCATGATGTTAACTCACTTTACTTGATGGGCTTCTCAATAATTCCTGAGATTCCTGGTGGTTTGTAGCTTCATAATCTCTTGCGGCTGGAATAACCTATTTTATAGAATGAAAAAACATAATTACAGTTACCATTCACTGAAATTCCAACACAATGTGTGTATTAGCAATATGGTTTTGGAAACACATTTACATGTTGAAACAAGATCCCCGATGGCCCAAGTGATGTCACATCCAGTGTTCCTTCGATGCTTAAAGAACGGAGAATGGGAATTTCATGGAGAAAACATTTTTAATGAGTTGCAATAATTCATGATTTTAGGAACGGCCATGAAGAAGTCACAATCTTTACATAGGGATTTTTGGAATAAACAAATGCAGCTACATTACCGCTTTTATGTGATATTTAATTCATAAGGAGTTCAACAATGCACCTTGCAACAAAAGGTTTTTACAATCGCTCCTGTCAAAATACTGCCATTGGTTATTGGCTTTTCCCTATAGTTCAGGAAGCATTAACTTGCTTAAATGCTATGCTTGTATATTTTCTCGATAATGCTCTTCCCATGGTGTTAACTAGGAGGTGTGTCGATCAAACATATGTCCTTTGATTTGCTCAATTTATGTTCATATGGTCATTCACAATGCTTGGGTACCACTGATTTAGCTTCCCATTGTTAAAATGTTCTCAAGATTGATAGTGGAAGATATTATATTGAGTAATTTTGTGTCTCTACCATTTCTAGTGAAAGAGGCACGTTTTGTCAACAGGTCAGGTGGAACTGTTTATAGTACACTAGATCCAAGGATGTAAAACGCTTCATATGGAATACTTAAGAATGTCAAGATTAAGTTGACTCCTATACAACCTTTGTGCATCTCGCTGATTTGTGAATGATGCATCTGCAACTAGGTAACTCATGGAACCTTCCTTTCTCTGTCAAGCATCATAAATGCCTTTATGGGCAAAGATCTGTGGAAGTGAAGACGGGCGACTGTAGATTGTTGTATTCAAACTTCATGGCCTCTGTTTGAGTTTGACACCTGATTTGTTATTTGTAGAACCTTTGAGCTGTGACCAAATTTCTTTGTGTACACATGGACTAAGATGTTTGTCTTTTGATGATTAAGATCATTATATATTTGTTTTCTTCCAAAAACTAATAATCATATTAACCACACGTGAGCACGTGAAGGATAATTTGAACTTTTATAGAGCTTGAGGGACCTTGTTATTGGTAAACAACCCAAAACCATAAACATATCAAAAACATGCAAATCTCCGTCACTGAAGTGATCAGGGTCGGCACCTCTCTCTTGTGCAGCCGTCTGCTCTCTCTTTGTTTCACTTAAAGAAAAGATTTCAATTAGGGTTAGTATATATAATGTTTTATAACTTGAAAGATTAATCTATCCCTACTAAGTAAAAGAGATGGCATACGACTCCTATTGGATCCAAATCTGATCCAATAGGAGCCGGACAACCCAAAACAAAAAATTAACATTAAGAGTTAATTGTCTCCGACACGCCCCCTCAAGTTGGGTCTTGAATAGTAGAGATCCCTAACTTACAAAGAGCCTCCTTTAATCCATTTGTAACCACTGGTTTGGTAAGAATATCTGCCAACTGATTCTCTGAACGAACATGGATGAGATTGAATATTTTTTGGTACACCTTCTCTCGAATGAAGTGACAATCTACTTCAATGTACTTTGTTCTTTCATGAAGGACTGAATTGGAGGCTATTTGAAGAGTTGCCTTACTGTCAGTAAAGAAATTAATCGGAGTGTTTCTGCCAAAACCAATTTTCTTCATTAATGATATTACCCATAAACCCTCACACATACCAAGAGCAATAGCACGATATTCTGCCTCTGCACTTGATCTAGCCATAATAGACTATTTCTTGCTCTTTCATGAAACAATATTACCTCCCATACATATAATATACTGAAGTAGATCTTCTGTCATCTGTGGAACTTGCCCAATTAGCAACAACAACAACAACAACAACAACTAAGCCTTTTCCCATACTAGACGGGGTCGACTACATGGATTCTTTATTTCCACAGATCCCTATCGTGTGCCATGTTAGCAGTTAACTCCCAATAAGCTAGATCATTCTTTATTGTTTCTTTCCAACACTTTTGTGGTCGTCCTCTACCTCTTTTAATACTTTTCAAATTTAGTTTTTCTAACCTTCTTACAGGTTCTTCTTTTGATCTTCTTTCTATATGTCCAAACCATCTTAAACGATGTTCTCTCATTTTATCCTCTATTAGTGCCACTCCTAATTTGTTTCTAATAACCTCATTATGTATACGGTCTTTTCTTGTATGACCACTCATCCATCTCAACATCTTCATTTCTGTCACAGACATCTTTTGTACATGTTGATGATTAACTGGCCAACACTCAGAACCATAAAACATGGCAGGCCTAATTGCTGCTCTATAATTTTTAACTTTAATGGTATCTTCTTATCACAAAGAATACCTGATGCTCCTCTCCATTTTAACCAACCAGCATTAATTCTATGTGTAACATCTCCATCAATTCTTCCATCACTGACCCTAGGTATTTAAAACTTTTCTTTTGGAGAATGCAATGTGTGTCAATTTTAATTTCCATGTCCTCTGAAGTAACCAAATGATCAAACTTACATTCCATATATTTTGTCTTTGCTCTACTAAGTCGGAGGCCTTTGCTTTCTAATGTTTCTCTCCATAGTTCCAATTTTCTATTAACTTTTTCTTTAGACTCCTCTACTAATACCAATGTCATCTGCAAATAACATACACCAAGGTACTTCATCTTGAATATGTTTTGTTAACTCATCCATCACCATTATAAATAAGTATGGAGTTAAAGTTGATCCTTGATGTAACCCAATATTAACTTCAAAGAAGTCTGTCGTTCCTTCATGAGTCCTCACACATGTTTTTGCACCATCATACATATCTCTTATAAGGTTAATATATGTCAATGGGATACCTCTTTTTTCCAAAGTTCTCCAAAGAACCTCCCTCGGTACCCTATCATAAGCTTTTTCTAGATCAATAAATATCATGTGAAGGTCTTTCTTTTCTTCTCTAAAATGTTCCATAAGACGTCTCAAAAGGCTTGCCTAATTAGCATTTTAAAAAATCTCAATATCAACTGATCCATGTGGGGAGTACAGTAAACCATGGGTAATAGATGATTTCAGATATATGATGATATGAAATACAATGTTCATATGATGTCTTGATGGTGAATGCATCCATCTATTAACATAGGTGACCGCAAAATTTATATCGCGTCTGGTAATTATGAGATATATCAATTTTCCCACTAATTTTTGATATCTCCCTACATCTTCATAGGGTTTAGTAGAATTTCCAACAGCTTCCTTTTGAATCTCAATGGGAATAGACCATACTTAACAATCTTTCATCTTTGTCTCCTTCAATAAATCGAGGATATACTTTCTTTGGCTTAAGAACAAACACCCCTTGCTTCAAACAATTTCAATCCTCAAAAAATAATGTAATTTTCCTAGGTCTTTTAGATCAAATAAAGCATGTAGCTGTTTTTTCAAATAAGTAATTCTTCCACATCAACACTAGTAATAATAATTTCATCAATATATACAATTAAGAGAATAGTCTTCTTGTCCTGCTTGATAAATAAAGTGTGATCACTAATGCATCGTGTGAAACCTAAACCAAGAATGCTATTACTAAACTTTTCAAACCAAGCTCTAGGTAATTGCTTCAAACCATAAATATATTTTTTTAGTTTGCATACCTTAGATGACATCTTTTCTTGATAATATCCCTGAAGTAAGTCCATGTAGATGTCCTCAGTAAGATCTCCTTGAAGAAATGCATTTCTCACATTCAGCTGTCATAGTTCCCATCCTTGATTAACTGCTACACTTAAGAAGATTTTGATGGTATTTATTTTTGTAACAGGTGCAAATGTCTCTCAATAGTCAATTTCATATGATTGACTATAGTCCTTAGCTACTAATCTTGCCTTGTATCTTTCTATTTGTCCATCAGCCTTAAAATTTACTATATATACCCACTTGCAGCCCACAATCTTTCTTTTTGGTGGTAGATCTGAAAGTTCTCAAGTTTGATTCTTTTCTAATGCTGTAATTTCTTTTTTCAGTTGTCCTCCAATCTGAATTTTGTTCCACCTCTTTAAATATTTTGAGAATATAAATATTATATGCATTCATTACGAACAATTGATACTCTTTTGGATAATTAGTAAATGAAACCATCTTATGTACAAGATATCTAGCAACTTCACGTTTTCCCTTTCGAAGAGCAATAAGTAAATTATCACAATCATTAGACAAGATTGAAGGAGTTACCTGAGTTGGAATAAGAGTTGATTCGGGGCGAGAATTCTGATTTAGGATAGCATTAGAATTTGGGAGGAATATCTTTCTCTCGCCTCTTGAATACGTTTGTAATCTTCTTTCTTCTGAAGTCTCTTCTTCCTCTTCAACCGTGTGAGGCTCTTCCAATGGAGGAATCAATAGTACAATCGAAGCGGGCTGGTCTGATGATTGATTTTCCTTAACACCATAAAACAACGAGTCTTTATGGAAAGTAACATCCATCGTAACATATAATTTCTTTTTTTCAGGATCATAACATTTGTATCCTTTCTTAGTGAAAAAGTAACCTAAGAAAATACATTTAATAGCTCTAGGCTCTAGCATCTAATTTATCTCTAGAACTATTGTGAATGTTCACAAAACATGTGCATCTGAATACTTTAAGAGGTACTTGGAATTGCCTTTTTTTAAGACGTAAGGCATGGAAAGGTGAATCACGATTAAGGACTCTAGTGGGCATGCGATTTATAAGAAATACTACAGTTAGAACAACTTTCTCTCAATAAAATTTAGGAACATTATACCCAATAAGCAACGTTCTAACAACTTCTAAAATATGTCTATTTTTCCTTTCAGAGACTCCATTTTGTTGTAGGAAATGAGAACAAGATGTTTGATATAGGATTCCTTGACTCTGAAAATAAGAATGTAGTGATTGAGATATATACTCCCCTCCATTATCACTATGAATGACTTGAATTGGCACCTAAAATTGGGTATGGATAAATTTGCAATATATAGACAGAATATTCTTCACTTTATCTTTGCTCTTTATAAGATAAATCATAGTAAATCTAGTGCAGTCATCGATGAAAGAAATAAAATATTTATGACCATGCAATGAAGTAATAGAACATGGGGCCCAAACATCATAATGGACGATTTCAAATGGTTTCGAAGCTCTAAAGAAAATGATACACGATGATGTTTGGCCTTTTGATAAGTATCACATTGCAAAAACAAATCACTACAACTCAAAAATTCAGGTAATAGAATTCTAATCTTAGAAATGGATAAATGGCCCAATCATCGATGCCATAATATTAGATCTTCCTTCTCTCCTTTTGTAGTTAGAGTAGACTACATAGCTATTCTAATCGTTTCCACATAAAAATAAAGTCCTCTCTTCAAGCTACCCTGACCAAATATCCTCCCCGTCCTCGTTTTCTGAAAAGTACAATACATATAATTGAAGGTTTCCACATAATCCAAGTCCTGAGTTAGAGCATAAATTGATAAAAGATTGATTGAAATATTAGGAACATGTAAAATATTTTTAAGTCCCAAAAGCAATGATTATACTTCCTTTTCCCACAGTAGGAGTATTAGGCCCATCGAGCAGCTTAATGCCAACACCATTCTGAATCAACTAATAGTCATAGAAATATTCTCAATGGCCGACCATATGATCATACCTGAGTCGACTATCCATATTCTTGAATTAGGAATAAGTGAATTACCAGAAGCTATGAATGAAAAAGGATATGCCATGGTAGTTTGGGAATCAACAGTAGAAGATGTAGATGCAGATTGTGATTCAGTTAGCTCACTTTAAGTCCTTTGATTTCCTTCTTCATATCAGCCAATGAACTCAGTCCAGTTTCTAGATTTTGTCTTTCAACTTGATCATTGAAATGTGATCTATTCAGTCTGTTCTTATTATAGTCGGGTCTACCCACGAGTTTTCAACAAGTTTCCTTTGTATGTCGGGTTTTGCCACAATATAAACAACACAACTTTTCCTTCTCATCTGGAGTAGAATGGAACCGACCTCTACCACAACCTCCATAACCTCCTCTGCTACGGGATCTTGAATAATTAGGTATATTTTTTCTCACAAAAGTAGTCGTCTCTTGGCTTATTTTTCCTTCTTTCTCTAAACGTCTTCTATCTTCTTACCGTAGTAGTAAGGAGTATATTCTACTCAATGATGAAAGTTCTTCTAGTTCTTCTACTCAATGATATAAGTTTTTCCCTACATAGGATATTATTCTTAACTACCTCGTATTTTGAAGAGATGTCCCACAAAAGATCAAACACTTTCCATTCTTCAAGCATACTCGTTTCATTTGGTCTTTGAGTAATACTATAATTCTTCCCATAAGCCACGATGTTCTACATGGTAATCACTCATTGGTCTTCCTTGTCTGCATTTGTGGATTCTTTCTATAATCTCATACTTTTTTGCAATATTCTTCCTCTTAGCGTAACTATCATGAACCGCCACCCAAATGTCTTTGGACATAAAGGGACTTGCAATGGAGGGCGTCATGGACTGGATGAGCCATGCACTTGCTAGGGCGTTTTTCTTACGCCATTTAGAGTAGGAAGTATCAGTTAAGTGGGGAGTGGGAATGTCTCAAGTCAAATAATCTCATTGCCCCCTTGTCATAACAGCAAATTCAATCGATCTTACCCATTGTAGGTAATTTCTACCATATAATTTAATGTTTGTAATTTGAAATCCTTCTCCCTTCTCTAAAATAACATTTTCTCCACAATCTACCATTTTACCTTTGTTAGACATAAGGAAAACCCCATTCTTCTAGGGCTGAAAAAAAAATTAATTTTCTTTTTCCAGAAATTCTTTTTTAACGTCTATTCTTGAAGATAAAACCGACCTGCTTCAAATTTCTGCAGATTGCAATTGATTATGCAGCCCTACACACCTTTTCTCGTTGAAAACTATGGTAAAATCATGAAAAAATATCCTAATTGCAGAGATTAGGCTTTGATACCATGTTTGTAAACAACCCAAAAATATAAACATATCAAAAACATGCAAATCTCATCACTAAAGTCATCAGAGGGCCGGTGCCTCCCTCTTGTGCAGCCACCCACTCTCTCTCTTTATTTCACTTAAAGAAAAGATTACAATTAGGGTTAATATATATAATGGTTTATAACTTAATAGATTAATCTACCCCTAATAAGTAAAAGAGATGATCCAATAGGAGCGAGATGACCCAAAACAGAAAATTAACAATAAGAGTTAATTGTCTCCAACACTTGTATCTTGTCATATTTGATGATTTTGCCTAATAAACATGAACTCCGTTTACCGTTACACAGTTGGAACAAGGCAAATGCTTGCCAAATAAATACGAATGTATTTTAGTGGAGGGTTTAATGCCTAGACCTAATTCCAATGGCTTCTGCTATATTATTTCTTGTCCTATGAGTTTATTTCAAAATGTAGGATTTCTTGCTTGGGAGGTTCCTTTCCTTTTTGTTTTTTTTTGGTATAGATTGCCCCAACAATCACTAGACCAGGTGGCCTCGAACTAAGATTTGGAGAAAAATTGAGATTTCAAAACTAAAGGATACCTGAACTGTGATGTTGACATCAGTGCTAGTGTCAAAAGATATGGCCATACATTTCCCCTTTCTTGTGAGATTCTTTTCAACTTTCAATTACTCAACTACTGGAAGCGGATTGAATGGTATTACACTATTCATAATCTGTTACAGTGCTGCTGTCTGTCTATTGTTTGGCTCGTTTGTAAGCATGATATTTTTATCTCAGACTCCTATAGATAAAGCCTAGAAATTTACTCCCTGCTAAAAAAGACAGCAACTTCCTGCATCCATCCTTCTCCATATGTTGGTCTATTGGCTTTTCACCGTTGACACAAAGAATGCACTAACAGTGTGAAATGAACTAAAAAGAAATGAAAGTAATGCATGTATCTGACACTCAGATACATTCTTAACGATAAAAAGGTATGGAGAAAATAGGGCACAGCTTTCCACGGTTCATGCTTGTTTTTTGGAAAATACATTGTTGCAAACATATTGCTACGAGTCTTGTCCATATTTGCCATATTCCTTAGAACCTAACGTAACGTTATACTGAGTAGTGAGTACATACATGACTGAACAAGAAATAACGTTTCCCCTACAATATTTCTTGATTGTAACAATTCATCAAATACTCAAACTCGCTCACAAGAAAGGTAAAAAAATTCAACAAATGCATCTTATGAAATGGACTGACAGTTCCAACTAATCCGTCTTATAATTGACATTAGAAGAGAGCCTTCATCTCTCCCTTTTCAGACATTTACAAATTCATCTGCTCCTTTTGGCTAATCTTGAAAATGTCCTCACCAAATTAGATAGTTAAAAGAGTCCATAAAGCTATGTCAACATTCAACAGAGGGTAGAATGACATTTAAACCCCTACAATGTATTTCAACTGAAATTGAGACCAAACACTTAGTTTAAGCTCTTTCTTGAACTTTTGGATGTTTTTCCATTACAACTGGAATTTATACTCTTGATTTCATAGGAATTGGCTTTTATCCATTTGATTATGAGGCATTCTTATTGGATTTATAATATGAAGGCTAAAAGTATTGCACATATGGAACCACAAGGAGAAAATTTTGAAATGGTATATAATCAGGGGATTTGGAAAAGTACTCTTATTCATATATTAGTTGCGTATGGTGGAACGACCAGAAGGATGAAGTTTGAATGATAAATTACAACAATGGAACTAGAGAAATGGTTCAAAAGAAAGGACCCCTTAGAGGTACTATATGTCCATAATTACAATATGATTAACATATGAATCATGGATTGATAGCTTTGATCCACATCCCTGTTTAGATTGGAAGAAGGCTTAGTTTTGGTAGACACGTAACTGGATACGAAAAGGTGAGTTACATGACGAAGTAGTGAATCTATAGACATGATAACTTCCTAGAAATGAAGAGATGTTTGGTATCTCTATGCACTGGTCCTATGTATTACGAATTAGATATCTCTATGTCTCTATGCAAAGAAATGCATTCCCTTCTGGGTATCATGTGCAACAAGTTCTTCATATCCATTTTCTGTATATGTTTTCTTATGAGAGTGAGACCCCCACATTTCCTTGTAAAAGAATGGGCATATGTTAGTAATTATGTCTTCACTGTTTTATATATGCTTGATGGGTGAATATTCAAATGTTCAGCTCACTTGGACTTATTTTATTTCTTTTTAAGGTTGGCCGTTCTAGAACTAAATATCTTTTCTTATTTACCTAAAAGGGAGATTCTTCAAATATATCCAGATCAATGTGAGCTATTCTACTTTTGGGATGTACATAAACAGTGACATTGAGAGTTGTAGTGGCCATGTAACTGAAACAGAAATTTTACCTGTATCCCTGGCGAAAAGCTTGGCCTTTCTTACTCAAGAGTGCTCAGTTCCTGTCAAAAAGAGAAGTCAAACCCGAGTAGAACTGAAAAGGTTTATTCACAAATGCATTAAAAAAAGGGTGAAGGAGCAATATTTGGATGGCCAGTTTTATGATCTTGCAGCAAAAGTAGTTGCAGTTCCAGAAACCCTTGCAGATGCATACATCTGTATTCGACTTGATTCAAACATTGAATTAACAGGAAACCATGATAGGATCTGCTTTGTCTCTATGGCAGAGCAACTCACATCTGGACGTTTCAACATTCAAGCTAACACATATAGGTTCATTCGGAAAAGAGATCAGGAATTCTTGGTTCTTCCTAATCTGAAGTTGAGAATTGTACAAGAAGCAATTAGGATGGTCATTGAGGCTGTATACAAGTCTCAATTTTCTAAAATTTCACATGGTTACAGAAGTGGAAGAGGGCAACAATCCGCTGTAAGGTATATCTGCAAAGAGATCAGCAGTCCTGATTGGTGTTTTATGTTATTCACAAAGAAAAAATTTGATTCCAGTATGTTGAAGATACTTATTTCAGCAATGGAAGAGAGGATTAAAGATGATCTTTTGTACAGCTTGCTTTCATCTATGCTTGATGCTGAAGTCCTGAACCTTGAATTCGGTGGTTTTCCAAAGGGCCAAGGGCTTCCCCAGGAAGGAACCCTCTCTCCATTATTAATAAATATATATCTTGATCTTTTTGATAAACAATTTTTCAGAATGTGCATGAGACATTATTGTTTTGATGTAGATGCTGATGGCATTCGACTCAAGCAACAATCAAAGCTGCCACAGTGGTTCAGAAGACGGGTAACGTCTACCAAGGTGTCGGCAGGAGAAGACTTACTTCCAAAAGTTCATGCATGTAGTAGGTATGTGGACGATATTTTGTGTCAGTTTCTGGTAACAAGGAAATCACGTTAAGCTTGAAGAATGAAATTGTGAATTATCTTAACAATACATTGCATTTGGAGGTGATGGAGGTAAATGAAATATTTTCAAACTCCATTGCATACAAGCTGCAATTTCTTGGTTTGATGCTTCAAAACTCTATATCCAATAATAGTGCATTACATCCGGTGCATAAACTTAAAGATAAAGTCTGTTTGTTTGCATCACAGAAACAAGAACATTGGGATGCTTGGACTCTTAGAATTGGAAAAAAGTGGCTTGGTCATGCTTTGAAGAAAACTAAAGAAAGTGAGACTGATCATGGAAAGAACAAGAGCATGTTGGAGCCGATTTTTCATTTCTGTAAGCCCGGGATGTAAACTGATCACTGGTTCAAATATCTAGTCAAGAATTGGATTCAAGATCTGGCCCCCAATTCAAAAACTAGTGCGGGAGAAGTCTTGTCCAAACAAATTGTTGAACCAGCAATACCAGAAGAGCTAATTATCTCGTTTTATAATTTTCAACAGAAGGCTCAAGAGTATGTGTCATCTGAAGCCTCGTCTACTCTTTCACTGCTATCAGAAACTAACACTAGAACAAGGCCCAGGTTAGTTTCATTTGCACCAATTAGTGCTATCATGAAAAGCCTTTTGCGCTACGGTATAGTCAACAGAGAAGGATTTCCACAGTGTGTAAGGGCTCTTGTCTTGCAAGATGACCTCCATATTATGACTTGGTTTGCTGGATTGGTTTGTTGGAGGTATAAGTGGTTTGCTGAGACAAAAAAATTTGAAGACGTCATGAGTATTGTAGGTGAATGTATCAGGAAATCTTGCATCCGAACTCTCGCTACCAATCACCGTATCATAGAAACCGAGATTGAGAGCAAGTTTGCATCAGAATTAAGATGAAAGATTTCCATCCAGAGGAGGATGAAGAGGCTTTGCTGTATGGAAGTGCAAACAGTGGACTTTGTTTGCTTTCTCTAGCTAGAGTTGACATCGGAAGAAGGGTTTGCACTTGTTTTGTAATGTGCTGTTCAGCTGTGGGATCTGGTTTATATACCTTACATGTCAAAGAGAAAAGAAAGCATCCGGGATGGAAGACTGGGTTCACCACGGCTATTCATCCTGCACTACATGGCAAGCGTATCTCTTTGTGTAAGCAGCATCTAATGGATCTATATCTGGGGTATCTCTCTCTTCAAGTTATTGACTTTGGAGCTTCAAGGAGGTGATACTATTATTGATGTCATTCATTTTACTTCAATTTGTTGCTTCATAGCAGTAGATAATTTTTATGAGCCTAACATGGCACATGATAGGGCTCTGTGAAAACAAAGAATCTATGTAGCTGACCCCGTCTAGCATAGTTGTTGTTGTTGTATAGCAGTAGATAATTTATTAAGAATTGCATTTTTTTGAGCCATTTTGACATTGAATAAGTCTGTGAAAACAAAGAATCTATGTAGCAAAGAATCTATGTAGCTGACCCCGTCTAGCATAGTTGTTGTTGTTGTATAGCAGTAGATAATTTATTAAGAATTGCATTTTTTTGAGCCATTTTGACATTGAATAAGTCTTATGAAACCCACTGAGGGTAAAATCAGATAGATGGATTGTTAGGTCAGATTAGGGTAATTTAGTGGTTTCAAATTTGGAGTAACTTGTTTCTTCCAGGAAGTTTGAGTCAGGTGTACCCAACGTACACCCAAGTCTTGTACTGTGTTCATTATACATAATTCAGGGATGTTATTTGCCCTCGATTGGCTGTTGTACTCATTGTGCTTCATTTGGTTGATGATTAGTACAGGGATGTGGCCATAATCCTAACAGCATTATTATAAAAGAAAAGAAAGAAGTGATCTGGTTTTGGGTAATATGGGTGATATGCCCAACAGTCCCTCTGTAAAATGCTCAAAATGTTTGGGTTTTGACCATTTAGTCTACATTTTCTTTTCTCCTATAATCTTCATTGGAGTGTTTTTGTTCTTTTTATTTAACTCGGAAATTGTCCTTCAAGGGCTTGGAACAGCCTAAAGTAAAATTCTGAGGTTAGGAACCTTGCCCCCAGAGTTCATGCTGGGGATGAACTTGTGCGCGGTGGTAGTGACCATAGAAGTCAAGCCCCAATCCCCCGGGAGCGATCTTCACTGTGGCATGGTTTTCTCTTTATGTTTATTCATGGTCACAGTAATGATGATATTGAGGTCTTTTGCTTAGAAATTGTTCCTTATCTGACTCTTGCTTTGAGATTGTATCTTAACTATAAACCGTGATCTTATGTAAATGAACAACTTCATTTAAAATTTGGTTACCTTGAATCTCTGGGGAATTTAGGTTGTGTACCGAGGATCCATCCTGAGCATCTGATATACTAGATGGATCCTTAACAGCGCAGTTGGAGAACTAATATGTTTGCGTTCTGTTTGTATGGCCTCTGATTGTCGCCAAAAGGTTCCAAAGTAAACTTTAGAAAAACAGACAAAACCAATGAAGAATTCAACCCTCTCTCTCAGAGTTGGTGCATAAAGTATGCCTTCCTTACTTTTCTTCTCTCCTAAAATAGTTAGTAAGCTTGGTTGTTTTCTTTTCCATGGCATAAGAAGATGATACTGCTTTGATGTTATTCAAAGATATCAACTAAATAATGGTTTCTGTGAGAATATCAGCATTTTCTTTTTCAAAGCTCTAAAGAATTTTATGATGCTATTTAATTTGATCCAAGAAGCATGAGTAAAACATCTACGAGAGATCCATTCAGGGCCTGTTTGCATCGTGGAACTTTATAGAACTAGAAAACTAATAATTCCAGAACTACTGTTTTCAGAAAAAACTGAATAAAAATTCAAGTGTGAAATAAAAGTGGAACAAGAAATATCTTTTCAGTAGTTACAAGTTTTGCATTTGAAAAGCAGAGATTTGTGAATGGAAACATTATTTAACCCCAGATTGGCGTGCAGTTAATCTTCATGAATTGCAGGTGGCAGTTTCATTATGAAAAAAAATGCTTATAACAGTTACCCAATTATAATTCACAAAAATTTTCATGATACATCACTAGATAGACCAATGATGGTCCAGGCAGGAACCAGTCTCAATGCTTGTCTTTCTGAAACATAGAATCACCAATCTGAGAAATGAAAAAAGAAAAGAACAGAAAAACAGTAGCTAAAGCAAAACACCAGCTTTTAGACATCGTTGGTCAGCATCTAAAGTCCAATTACACTCTTAAAAGGGTCCTTTTCATTCACAACAGCGCTACTCTTGCCTCTTCGTTTGTTGTCTAGTGGCATTTTCAGGATTTTGTTCAATCTACTGCACCTCAAAATCATTATTTGATATATACTCTCCCCTGCTCAGCTCACCCAAGAAGCTAGCCGAGATGTTATCCATCATAAAGGATCTTGTTTTATGAAAGAACACCTGGAGAACTAACCTAGCAGAGACTGCAGATCAGAGGCAATAGAAGAACTTGCAACTTTTTTTACCATCTGTGTCCAATGAATAAAGACACCAACATTGGAAGCAGGGTAAGAGGAAATGTAGAGTTATTACTTTAACAAATTCAAGAAATTGCAAGCACAAAATCCATACCAAAGGTAAGAGGAGAATTTTCAATCTTTTTACCATTTCAGTTGTCCAATAAATAAAAAAACTAACATTGGAAGCAATCTAGGAGATGCAGGGTTATTACATGAACAAATTCAAGAAATTGCTTGGCTGAGTGTTCAGGAGGTAGAGTAATTACGACAATTCATGATTCTCGAAATGTGGGTTGAGAAAGGCAAAGTATTCCTGGTGTCTTCTCATAAATTTCTAGTTCTCCATTAAAGTTTAGAACATTAGTTCCTCGATGCAAATACCACCACATACCAAAAAAATAGTAAACCAACACAGTAGATGAAGAGTCAGACACCAACTTTGATGCCATTAATTCTATGCCAAATACCAATAAGATGAATATCCTTTCCAATGTTGAAACGTACGACGACTGGATTGGGCATGAATAGGACAGGAAAAAGAGAAACTATAACCAGAGAGAGATCGTTTCTCAATCTTCTCATAAGTTTCAACTTCAACAGAAAAAAACAAATCATGCAAACTCTTCTTGTCACATTCCATCTCAAAAGAAAATCAAGTATTTGCACCAATAGAATGATGACGATGCCCCATAAGCATAGCTTGAAATCACAACCTTTCACGCACTCTGACCAACCTTTTTTTTCACTAATCTCTCCCCACCAACAACATTTTCTCTCACTAATCTCTGCCCACCAATATCAGTCTTCAATATTGTGCATTCTTTTCTCGGAGATTATCTTTTATGTGTGAATTGAGAAAAGGTTAAGATAAAGGAGAACTGTAGAGAGAGGGGGAAAAAAGAGATGAAGGGAGAGAGTATACGATAGTTGGAAGAGAAGGGCTACGAGAAAGAGACACAACAACTAAGCCTTTTTCTTCTTCTATGGATATCTTTTATACATGATGATTAACTGTCTAACACTTATAACCATAAAATATAACATGACTAATTACTATCCTATAATATTTATCTTTAAACTTTAATGGTATCTTATTGTCATACATAATGCCTGGTAATTATTATCCTATAATATTTATCTTTCAACTTTAATGATATCTTGTTGTCATACAGAATACCTACATGATTCACCTCTCAATTTTAACCAACTTACATTAATTATATGTATAACATTTTCATCAATTCTTTATTAACCATGGGTAATTATTATCCTATGATATCTTAATTTTTATGTTATTTAAAGTAACTAAATGATCAAACTTATATTTTATATATTTTGTTTTTGTTCTACTAAGTTGAAAGTCTTTACTTTCTAATGTTTCTCTTCGTAGTTCCAATTTTCTATTAACTTTTTTTTGTAGACTCATTCATTAACACAATGTTATTCGAGAATAACATACATCAAGGTACTTCATCTTGAATATGTTATGTTAACTCGTCAATAACTTATAAATAAATATAGACTTAAAACTAATCTTTTATGTAATGTAACATTAACTTCAAAGAAATATGACAATTTTTTTACTAGGTCCTCACACATGTTTGTGCATCATTGTACATATTATAAGATTGATGTGTGTTAATAAGAGACCTCTCTTTTCCAAAGTTATCAAAAGAATATCTCTTGGCATCTTATCGTAAACTTTTTTAGATCAATAAATACGATGTGAAGGTTTTTCTTTTTTGCTCTAAAATGTTTCATAAGATTATCAATGGATGAATAGCCTCAATATTATATTTCTTTGACATGAATCAAGAATAGTTCGTTGTTGTACTCGATACTTGTGTTTTATAGTTTCATTACGACTCATCAACTTAATACTTCGATAATTTACAGAATCTTGAATGTTTTCCTTGTTCTTGTATATGAGTATAATTGTACTCTTTATACATTCCTTAAGCATCTTTTGATTTCTCTATATTTTATTAAATAGTCTTGTAAACTAAGTGATACATGTTTCACCTAGGATTTTTCATACTTGTATATGAATATTGTTTAGTATTACATATTTATCAATTTTTAGAGTCTCTTTGACTTTATTCTTTTAAATATGTTGGTAGAAATTATGATTTATATACTCTTGTGAGACATTTAATACTAGTACTTATATTTTTATTAAAAAACTTATGAAAATATTTTTCTTTATCTATTTCTGATAGGGATATTCATGGGGCGGTGGTTCCCTACTCATGGGGATCCACCTCGAATAGAGCAAATTTGGGGTTGGAAATAGCAGTTGAGGTCAAGGATGGGGTAGTGGGAGAATCTATATGTTGGGGATTTAGGTAGGAACAAGATAAACATGTCTCTACCTCGCGAGCTTGGTCCCAACTCCCTTAATTTCTTTAGTATTGTACTACATGTGGATAAGAATAAAAGAAGGATTAGATGTTATAAAAGAAGATGCTCTCTTTGTATTTGGCTTGTAATGCTATGCTTTATGGAGTGTATTACAAGTTTTGTACTATAAATTTGTAGCTTGTATGCACTATGCAAAGTGTAGTAGACTTTTATTGACTATCATACATATGGTTTGACCACCTTAATATGGTATAACTATTCTAACCACTTTAATATGGTATGATTATTTTAAAGTTACGTGCCTTTTCATGAAACTCGAATATATGAAACTTCATTAAGCTATGCTCAAGTTGGGTTTTGATTGGTTGTTTACAGGGATGGGGGCACATGAGGATTCATGGGGATTTGAGAGCGGGGATGGGGGTTGCCATAATTATGAATAGGGATGGAGACCATGATCCCCGAACCTCGCCTTATGAACATCCTTAATTTTTTATATCATCGCTTGCTACTAAAATCTTCTCATCCTCATCTTTGGGTCTATCTAATAAAAATAAGATATTTTGTTTTCATAAATTCTCTTTACTATCTTAAAAGTATATCTTTCATCTTCTTTTGAGTTGATTTTTCATATAAATTCTCTTAAATTTTGGATTTTGCTTCATTGACGACTTTTTCATTTCTTTTCTTTGCTTTCTTATAAGCCTTCCAAGTTTGATCAATACTTTTAGCATAATGTAATTTGTAATTTAGGATTTTGCTTTACTAACGGCTTTTTCATTTCTTTTCTTTGCTTTCTTATAAGCCTTTTAAGTTTGATTAATAATTTTAGCATAATGTAATTTGTAACATGCCCTATTCACTTTAATTTTATCCTTTATCACTTCACTCTACCACTAAGCTTCCTTTTGTATAGGTATGCCTCCCTTAAGTTTACCTAACACATGTTTTGTCACTTTTCCGATATGTTTAACCATATTGTTTTACACATGAGAAGGTATACCTAAATCATTTCAAGTATCTCACTGAAGAACTTTTTGCTTAAATATATTTAGTTTCTCATTTTTGAGGTTTCACCATTTAGTTTAAGTAGTTGTATGTACTCTTTGTTTCTTTGTTCACTTTTTACCTATAAATCTATAATTAAAAGTTGATGTTAGATAGTTAAGCTTTCTCTTAGAATTATGCAATCTTTATAATATAATTTATTTTTCTTCTATATGCAAAGTAATTAATTTGTGTTTGTGACAAACTACTCTTATAAGTAATTAAATATTCATATCATTTTTGTGAAAATTATATTGATTATAAAGAGATCATATACCGTAACAAAATTTAAAATTCCTTCACCTTTCTCACCTAAATCCCCAAACCATAGTTCCCATGAATACCTTGATATACTAATGTATCTTTACTCAAACATCCATTTAGATCTCCTCCAAAACAAATCATCTTTCTTTTCGAAAATCTTTGAACTACCTTATCTAACTGCTCCAAAAATGCCTTGTGTATGCTATCTTTTAGCCCTATTCAAGGTTCATAAGCATAAATTATATTCAAATCTTATACTTCTTACGCTAATTTTATCATCATAATTCGGTCACCATGTAATTGTATATCATCCATTTTATCCTTTAAACTTTTATTTATAACAATACAACTAGATCTTTTTCCTTTTATGAGTACCATAGTCAATCTCTTTTATCTTTTCTCAATTCACTTTATCTTTTATAAATATAGAATGTGAATATTTCTCTTACCTTCATTTGCTTGCTAGTTAATGTTGCAACATACTCAGCCTCTTGTGTATGCAACACTACACAACTTTGTTTATGCAACACTACACAACCTTGTTTCTTTCATGCTCAAGAAATTGCACCACCTCCAAATAAAAATATTTGTTCGGAGGTTGATTTGCTATCATATTTATTCTCAGCAAAGTAAACATCTAAGTATCCTATCACTTTCAGTTTATCTGCTTCAAACAAATTTTCAAGTCTTTTGCTCCTTTAAGATATCTTAGAATTCTTTTCACATCTATCCAATGTTGTCATATAGAATTACTTCGATATCTACTTACAAGACCAACAGCAAAACTGATATCAAGTCTTGTGCACAACATAGCATACATCAGGTTGCTCACAGCCTGTGCATAAGGAACATTAGGCTTATCATCTCCTTCACTGAGACAATCAACCTTGCTTAATTTAACCCCTTTCTCAACATGTGTAGATGCAGACTTATGTTCACCCATTTTAAACTTCTTGAGAATATAATTAATATATCTCTATTGACTTAAGCATAGAAGTTTTGATTCTCTATCTCGAGAAATCTTTATTCCCAAGATATAGGATGCTTCTCCCATATCCTTCATTTCAAACTTTAAGTTTAACCATGACTTGGTTTTGACAATCATCTCATTGTCATTTTCAGTCAATAATATGTCATCTACATATAAAGATAAGATGACAAAGTAACTCCCACTATTTTATATATATACACAGTGATCAAGCTCATTAGCCACAAACCCAAGTTCAATTATGGCATTTTGAAAAGTCAAATACCATTGGCGAGGTAATTGTTTTAGGTCATATATGGATTTTCTCAATCTATATACCTTATCTTCTTAGCTTTCAACTATATATCATCTGGGTTGCTGCATATATACGATTTCATCTAAATCTTTGTTTAGAAAAATAATCTTTACATGTAAATCCAAATCATAATATGTTGATATCACTAGGATTATTCTAATAGATATAAATTTTGCAACAAGAAAATATGTCTCAACATAATTTATCCCCTCTTTTTACGAAAAATCCTTTACAACCAACCTTTCTTTAAACTTATCAATTGAACTATCAACCTTATACTTCTTTTTGAGAACCCATTTGCAACCTATGATTTTTTTTCTTCTTGACAAATCAGTCAACTCTCAGACTTGGTTTTTGTCAATGGATTCAATTTCTTTATCCATGGCTTTTTTTAGTCTAATGATTCAAATGAATCAATAGCCTACTGATATGTAAAGTTATTAGTCAACTCATCTAAATATATTAAATTACATACTTTCTCCGCAAGGTAAGTATGATAATTCTTTAAGTAGGATGGTGTGACCGTAGCTCTTTTGTTTTCACTTAAAGATTTGGTTTGTTCAAGAGTTCATCAATGAGTTCATTCTACTAGATCATCAGCATACTCATCATCATTCTCAAGAATGTCATTATTATACTCTTCTAAGAATTCAACATCCCTACTTTCTATCAGTCCATGATCATTATTATAAAATTGATATCCTTTAGATCATTTAGGATATCTGATAAATATACATCTTAAGGACTTACTATTCAATTTGTCTCTGGATTGATCAAGGATCTTCACATGAGCGATAGATCTCCACCTCGTGAGATTACCTAGGTTTGATTTTCTTTTAAACTACATCTTATATGGTGTTGAGAATACTACTTTACATAAAACTCTATTGAGTATATACATAGTTGTACTTACCGCTTCTCAAAATATTCTTAGCATAGAAACATCTATTAACATAGATCTTGTTATGTTCAATAGAGTCCTATTGTATCTATCTAGTATATCATTCTGTTAAGGTGTCTTGGGCATTGTATTTTGCTTTGCAATACCGAACTGAAGAGATATATTCTCCACCTCTATATGATCTCAAGACTTTGATTGTATGTCCCAATTGGTTTTCTATTTCTTACTTATATTTTTCGAACGCTTTAAGTGCCTGAGATTTGTATGTTAAGAGAGAGATATAAGTATATCTCGAATAATCATCGATAAAGGTTATGAAATAAACATTTCCTTGATGTGTTATTACTCTAAACGGTCCACATAAATCGGTGTGAATAATCTTCAATAGGGTTATTGCCCTAGTTACCTCTTTGAGAAATGATTTTCTAATCATTTTTCTTTATATAGAGGTTTCACACTTATTAAAAGTGTTTTCATTAAAATTAGGCAATAAATTAAAATTGATTAATTTTCTCAACTTCTTTATACTTATATGACCCAATCTTTTATGCCATACATTCACATCAATTACATAGACACTCTTAATATAAGCAGAAGAAGAGCTCTCATTTTCATTAATGTTAGTTTAAACAACTCATGCTCAACATCAAATAAACAAGAAAATACTATCTTGCCATGCTTTCCCACATTGACTTTCCTAGGAATAAACCTAACCTCAAACCCTTTCTTTATTAAGGTAGGGATCGATACAAGATTGCGCTTAATAGAGGGCATAATTAATACATCAGTGAGTACAATTGATATGCCTTGTACAAAATTTTTAAAGGACCCAACCCAAAGAACACCAGAAAATGTATTGTTTCTCATGTATACTCGATGCTCACTAGGTTGGTACTCCTTCAGGTCCATCGCTCCTTCTTTGCTTTTTGATATATGTCGGGTCGCTCTCGAGTCGATCCACCAACCAGTCACCGGGCAGTCTATATAGAGACACTTAAAAATCACATAGATTATGTCATGCTTCTCTGTTGTGACGCATCGTTGACTGTTACCTTCATTGGTCTTCTTGTTGCAGCAGTCTCTTTTGTAGTATCCCATTTTCTCATAGTTAAAGCATTTTATCCTAGAAACGAATTCTTGTGATTTCTTAAAATTTTGACCGCTCTCCTTTTTATTCATACCAAAAACATTTCATAAAAAACCAAAAAATATAGTAAAGCACCAAAATGCAATATCGATAAGTTCTAAGTACTAAACAATAAATATATCATGAGTTTGTACTACAGTTTATTTAACCTATAGGTATCATTCTGAAAAAATTATAAAATTTGGTGATTAAATATTTTTAGGCACTGTTCTACATTTTATTTAACCTATAGGTGCTATTATGGAAAAATTGTAAAAACTAGTACTGAATTTGAAAAATTACTGCTCAAGGCTTTTCTTAGAAAGTACAAGGGTATTGTTGTACTTTTTCAAGACAGTATAATGGATATTTTGTAAAACTAACAGGGCTATATTCATAAAAACACCCAAAATCTAGGTTTTGTAATTTCTTGAAATGACTAGGAACAAATAAGTAAAACTATACCTTGGTATTTTGTAGTTTCATAGACTGTTAGAGTGTAGAAAAGACCTTGTACATTGACAATGATACAATTGTCTTTTCATCCTAAAATATCTGGATATTTCAATAATTTTGCATGTTGGTATTTCATAATTTTCATTTTTGTGAAGGGCAAAACTGTTATTTCTCAACCAAAACAGTTGCCTTATGCTGTTTTCCACCCATGGTTTTGTCACCCGCGGTTTTGTAAAACTGGAGTTTTTGCAGGTTTAAGTACAAGAGAGAGAGGGAGAGAATCCGAGAGAAAGAAGAGGAATGGCCGTAGCGGCTCTGTCACCGCCTGTCTGTTGTGGCCGCAGCCCTTCCCAGTCTTTGCCTCCGACCACCTAGGCTTTGCCTCAGGCCATCTTCGACTCTGCCTTAAGCAATCTTCGGCTCTCTAACTCAGGCCGTTTGAGTTCTGCCTCTGGCCGTCAGGCTTTGCTTCTGGTCGTTTGAGTTTTGTGTCTTGGCTTGGCCTATGACTGTCTTAGCTTAGCCTCTGGCTGACTTGGCTTGACCTCTATTCTTCTTTGGTTTCATTTCTAAGGGAGAGAAAACAGGAAGAAAAAATAAAAAGAATGCCGTCAGCGGTTCTTTTCTGCTTAACTGACCTTCTCTTTTTTCTTCTTTTTCTTTGCCTGATCTTTGTTGTGTTTAGGCTATGCCTTTGATTTCCAGTCATTCGACCTGCTTAAAGCCACCTTCAACGAGTGGCTTCCGACTGTCAGACTTTTTTTTTGTCTCTCTTCCCTCTTTTTATTTATAAAAATCTACTTACGCGGGAAAACATTTTTCAACTTTCTCTCTAATACAATTTTTTTTATTTGCAGAACCGGCATACCTTTTTGGAGTTTGTCGTAGAGCTTGAATAGGCTCTGATACCAGATGTTGGGGCAGTCGATGATTGTCGAAGTCGTCTGGTGTTGTTGGTGTTCGGTTGTAGTGCAGTAGAAGCCGATTGTCCCTCTTTGTTATGCTTCTTTGTTTTCTATCTGGTTTGTGTATTTTCTGTAATATAGAAAGAATAGGAATAAAGCAGAGTGTATGATGTTTTCTAGGTTACTCGTAGAAGGTTTTTTCAGAAGACTGTAAGTATATTTATTGCTTTTTGCTTTCTTTGCAGTTCTTTGTATTTATACATTGCTTTTTCATCTTCTGAGTTTTTCTCTCTAGGCTTTCATTTTTAACGGTCATTTTGCTTTATCTGGGAGATGCGCGTGAATTTTTTCAAAAATAAAAAAATAGTTTTATGAACGATTTATTTTTGAATAATACGATCTCATTAAATCCGAAAAGAAGGCCTTTCTTCCTGTATTTCATGATCGTTGTTAGTAATAAGGCCGATAGTGACCACCCACTACTTACAAAATAAGTTTATAACAGAATACAAGAACTAAAGCCAAACCAAATTGAGGGATAACCAAACCGAAAAGTTCAGTTGTTTCAGTATGATTTTCTATTATGATCGATCTTTTGTAAACCCTCGTCAAGATTGAGAACCGGTTGAACTTTAGGCCATGGAGCACATCTTGATTTTGATTTGAATAGATGAATACCGTCAACACTAACAATATACATGAACGGTTTGGAACCAGCCCATCTATCGAAACTGAAATCGAACCATTCATAGAACTGGTCGAATCGATCTTAGAACCGTAACCAAAACCTGAGACCCCTGATTCGGTCACGATTCATGATTTCTAGAGACCGACCTAAAACCATAACCAAAACCGGCCATTCCATACCATCGTTATGTTTTAAATATTTTTTCAAATTTTTTATCACAAATAAATCATTAGCCCAATACAGTGATGGCGTGTTATCTTTGTATTGGAAAAAGTTAAAACTGACACCAACGGTTAAGGGACAGCTGGAACCGGCCCCCGTAGTTAGTGAATATATACATGCTTATCTATGAACGTCGAAACAGTCTGGAACGAAATGCACAAACTCGAGCACAAAAGTTGGAACCGAACCGGACCAAAATATCATATTGTGAACTTTTTTTAATTTCAAAAGTAGATAATTTCGTTGATTCAATTATTCTTGGATTTTGACCAAACTGAAACAACCGAATCTTTCACTGATTTTAATATTAATGTATCAATCTATGACGACAAAATTGATACAACATAATATAATTTTTTAACTAAAATTAGCCAGCTCTCTCTTTACGCACCCAGCAGCCGAGCACAACCCGTTTAGGTTTTCATGAAATCGTATCTTGTTCATAACACCGCCGTAATCTTCGTCTTCCAAGACACACACACAGAGATAGAGAGATCCTTGGAACTCTTTACTTACGAGTAGGGTGAAGGGTTGTCGTGCTTCGTCTGTGTTATCTTTTGGTAAGAGAATCATTTGCTGTTTTTTTTTTCATTATAGGGTTGTTCTCCTTCTACCCTTTTGATGTTATTAGCGTTCATTTGTTGCTAGGGTTTCCTATTCTCCTTCGTTTCGTTGAGCTCTTTCGTTTTGTCTCATCTTTTTATGTAGCACCAACAACGAGATACCGAGCAACTAGCATTCGGCGGAAAGTAATCCTTGAATCCAAAACCCTTAAGAATCTCTTTCCGGGAAAAAAATGGAGGAAGATGATTTTAGGGAGGGCCAAAGGAGGCAATTTCATAGGCAAGAAGCAATATCTGCAGTGGCAGACGAAGGGCTTTTCGGGGATGAGGACGATGAATATGATGATCTCTACAATGATGTGAACGTTGGTGAGGGATTCCATCAAACCCTACAGAGGTCAGATTTAGGGTTCAAGAACGAAGCAGAAGAAAAGAAGATGAATTCGGCTCCGGAATCTGGGATAAAAGGCGCTGAGGGGATCGTTCCTCCGGGGATAGGTCAGATGGGTGACGGTGTAATTGCGTCGGGAGAGAGTAGGAACGGGTTCAATCCCGTCGCTTCTAGGCCGCCGGAGAAATTAGCGTCTTCGTATACGGAGGCGAGGTTAGAAAGAGCAGATGGGCAGGTTGGAAGTTTAGGGTTTAAAGGCCGGGGAGACGCTCCCTCAAGAGGCTCTGGTCTTGTGGACACCGCCAGCGAGTTCCGGCCTCCGGCAGTCGGCGAACAGTATGTTGGTAATCATGATGAGATGAATAGGGCGGTCGATACTTCAGTGAGGCAAGTTGGTAGTGGTAGTGCAGCTGGGGGCGGCATTGCTGCGTCGGCATATGCCGGAATGGTTCTTTTTGTAGGTCATTTACATTGGTGGACTACAGATTTTGATCTCGAGAGTGAGATGTCTAAGTATGGCCAGGTGAAGGAAGTCAAATTCTTTGAGGAGAAGGCGAGTGGGAAGTCGAAAGGGTTTGCGCAGGTTGAGTTCTATGACCCAGCAGCAATGGTTGCTTGCCAGGAAGGAATGAATGGGCATGTGTTCAATGCTCGTCCATGTGTTGTTGCTTTGACCTCGCCAAATAATGTGAGGAGGATGGGAGAATCTCAGTTGAGCAAGAATCAACAATCTCAAGGCCAGCAGCAGTCGCAAGCAAGGAGGGGGCCTGGCGATTCCGGTGGTAGGGACGGTGGCGGAATCACCGGCAATGCAAACTATCAAGGAGGAGATGGTGGGAGAAACTTTGGGAGGATGGGGTGGGGAAGAGGTGGTCAGGGAATGATGGGTAGGGGGCAAGGTGGGCAGATGAAGAATAATATGAACAGGGTTGGTGCTGGCGGGAGGGGTATGGTCTCAAATGGTGCAATGGGCAACAATGGCGGTGGTATCTTTGTTCCAGGTCTCGCGAATCCGCCTCTGATGCATCCACAAGCAGTGATGGGTCAAGGTTTTGATCCCACATATGGCGGGTCGATGGGGAGAATGGGTGGGTTCGGAGGGTATCCAACAGCTGCACCTCCATACCCTGGAATCCTTCCGTCCTTTCCACCGGTTGGATCAATGCCGCTTCCAGGAGTTGCTGCACATGTTAATCCTGCTTTCTTTGGTCGAGGGATGCCAACTAGTGGCATGGGGATGATGCCAACAGGTGGTGTTGGTGGAAGTTCTGCCGGAGTTTGGCCTGATCCAAATATGGCTGGATGGGGAGGTGATGAAAATGGAGGTAGAATGGGAGAAACGAGCTATGGTGAAGATACTGCTTCAGATCATGGTTATGGTGATAATGTAAGCAATGAAAGAACTGCGAGATCTGGTGGTACACGAGAGAAGGACAGAAGTTCTGATAGGGATTATCGGGCGAATTCCGAGAGACGGTACAGAGATGATCGAGAAGGTGGATGGCAAAGGGAGAAGGAGTCTATTCGTGACCAAGAATGGCCAGAGAGGAGACATCATGATGACAGAGACAGGGATCGAGATCGAGATGGTGATAGGGAGCGAGAAGGGGAGCGAGAAAGGGACGGATATAGAGATGATAGAGAAAAATATGCAGATCAACATAGGCACAGGAAACGTGAGTGGGAGAACAATGAAGAATGGGAGAGAAGCCGATCCTCGAGATCACATAGTCGCTCCCGGCTGTTGCAAGAGGAAGAATCACGGTCAAGATCAAGGGATGCCGACTATGGAAGGAGGCGATGAGAATGACCCAATCTTGCTCTAACAATATCTATACAAAGAGAATTGTGTGCATGAAATTGCATAAGGCTGTGGCCTGGACGAGTGAGACTTGTTTGTAGGGCAGCAGGCAGTTTCTTTCGACTCTCTTTTAGTTATTTCCTTTTCCCCAACTGTTTCTTTGCTTAAGTCAACTACAAAATCACATGAATCGAGTTGTACTTTAATGATATTATTCAGTCGGAACTGTTTTTTACTTAGATTGCCCGGAAATGTTGTTTTGATCTTTCTTGTGCTGCAGTTTGTTAGTTATTCTTTCAAGTCTCCCATGTATGAATAGATGATACATTGCTGCTTTTCTTCTATTCTTGGTTACACACACACGGACACAGAATTTGTACTTTTGTGGCTGCATCATTCACCTAATATAATGGATTACTTTCACTGTACAAGGCTTGGAAGCTGCTAATAGAACTTATAACTGTTGCGTTTTCTTTTAGTGGATGAGAGTTGTCCTGAATTTTCTTTCTAGGAAATTATAATGATGTGGTGATGTATTCCATTCCAGGCATAAGTATTACGATGTTGACATTGTATTTATACTGTACAGGATTACTATCGGCAAGTTGGATGATTATCAGCTTTAGTGAGTGAATTTGCAGCAAGTAGGATAATTCATTTTATTATGATTTGCCCTTAGAATCAGCTGAATACATGTTGTAGCTAGCCGAGTTCAGCGCTTAGCGAACATTTCATGAACTTCTACATTGTGGACGATAATACTATCATCACTGCCATCCTGTTATTTAAAAGTGGGTCCAAGGTCCAGTAGAAATCTTTCACTAGAGGATCAGGATACACATGCTTGTGTAGGGTAGCAGTCGAGGGTGTTGGCCATAACTTATTTGTGTGCTTGTTCTGCCTAGTTTGATGACTTGGAGATTATACTACTGCTGGTTCTGGGAGCTAATAAGCTGTCACAGGAACTCTTCTACCGGACCCTCCCGTATTGAACCTCATTGTACAAGGTATGGATTCTTTTTGTATTTAATAAGTAAAAATTTAACTTAAAACTTAGAAATCCAAATATATAAAATTCAGAAAAAAAGAAAAAAAGTTCTAACAGAAAACATATAACATATGAACATTGATAATTTAATAAAAATATTTTTAAAAATAAAAAATAGCATTCATGATAATTTACCATATGCTTCAGTAAATTTTTATGCTACATTACGATATTTTACGATATGGTGTGATGAGTTACCCCATGTGGTAGAGATACCTGGATCGTACGTGATAAGATCATATCTTTTATCGTACAATACCTATGATTTTTATACCACTGCCCATGTCTGTCACTCGAGCTCTACTTCTCCAATGTCACTCTTGCGGTATCTGCACCTGCGCCCCTCTCAGGTGATATAGCTGATAAGGGATCTATTTTTTCTCCTTTGGGATATTCCAGCATTCTTCAGGATGGAACCTTTCTTCTTCTGCGTGAAGCTCCCTTTTATTGTTTTCTAGTGGTCGAACTTGATGTGCATGTCTTAGTGCTGGCATAGAGGAGTGGTGAATCAGGATATTGAGAATGCTTTCTGACTTTAGTTGTTATTATAATCCTGATTATTTCTCATATTTGATGAATATACTGTTGACAAGTAAGCTATTTCTTTGGTAGAACAGCGTGTACCATCCTTGTGGTTTCGATTTTGGAACTACTGCAACGTTTATATGGAGGGAAGAAAGTTCTGCGTTCCGATGATTGCTCCTCGCTACCTTGTTCTTTTAGCATACGTCCGCACCAACTCTCTCTGGTTTTCCTTTATAAGCTTTTGTTCTTTCGGAAAATTTTTGACCGATGTTTGGCAAAAGGCCTCGAGCTGTCTGTTTTCGAGCAATGATATTTTAGCAACAATTTATGGAGCAATTACTTGGAACTACATTCTGCGCAATAAGCCTTCTTATCTGATAGAAAAGGATCATGTTGATATGCGGGATTTTGGGAAATATAGTAACTTTGATACGAGTTTTGCTGCCAATTTAAGTTGGTCTTTCACAGTTTTATGTTGCTTAGACTGCTGGTGTTATCAATGTCCCGTCTGGTGTGAAACGTTCTAATGAAGGATCAGAACACTGGAAATCAGGTTGTTAAAATGTTGGAGGGAAGTGTGAACCTTCACATTGGATCTCATTCTTCCGGAGAATAAATTGATTGCTTCAATCTTACTCCTCGTGGGTTTTCTTGTTCTTACCTGTACTGTATTTTTGTTCTCCAGCCTCATTAACCTTGTTACAACAGTATTCTTGTGTTTCGGTTTCTCCGCGCTGCTTGTTCCAAGTTGGCACGCGTGATGTGCACAGCCGGGAGAATGATGAAGAGGGTGTAGGGTCAAGCGGGTGGTGACTCAGGCATTGGCTGTAACAACTATAGATGAGCAACATCTGAACTATGAGAGGATCCAACTACCATTAGTTGGCTCTTACGGGGTGTTTGATTGATTATATGAGGCCTAGGCCTATTGAACTGGAACTACAGGCTCAGTTCGTCTCGTATCCAAATGGCATCCTCGGGGCACAATAAAAAGTGGAGTCATACGACTCCACTTGATCATGAAGCCAACCAGCAGCTCATCCTTGAGGGTGGGCCACTCGAACTGGCGTGCAATGATAGTTCTGATGGCCCCAATCTTATAATCGACCACCCCCCTAGGAAGCACTGGCCCTTTGCTGCAGCCAGCTGAGACGGCTGGGCTCAAATGAGTGCCTGAATAAAGGGTATGACATGAGCCACGACTCTGGGAAGATGGTTGAGCCTAAGTGAGATCTTCATGGAGGTGTTCGCGGCTTAGGCATATGGAACTCGAACTGTTGTAGGCTCAAGCCTCATAATCAAACATGGGACATACAATTCAGCTTTTTATTTGTTTATGAGACTTGTGAAACTGCGAATAGCTCATCAAATCAGTTATAGTTTGTTTGATGGTACTTATTACTCGGATAACATGCCGTGGTTGGTTTCTTTGGCGCTTCCTGGGTTTTCCGATGCTTCATGCTTGCTTGATCTTGAAGGAGACCTGTTACAGGCCCCTTTCTTTCATCGGCATGTGCTAGACCGATGTGTGATGGGGAGGTAGTAAGAAGACAACAGTACCGAGACTGCACGCACGCTACACTGATCTATTCGGGTGGGCCACTGGAGCTAAGTTTGCAGTGACAGTTCAACTGGCCCAGCCTCGTAATCAAACATGCCCTGTGGTCTGAGACCCTTACCATAAGGCGGTTCTCCTAAGACAGCTTAACCATGTAGCGCACTGTTTTAATTGAATCCAACCATTCGGATGAATTCGTACTGGTTTAAATTAGTTCAGTAAGAGAACAATTTTCAAACAGCTCAAAGTCCAATGGTTCAATTTTTCACAATAATAAAAATTAACAGCTAGAAAAGCCAAGCTTTTTTCACATTCTTTTTTAAGAATATGTCATTGAAAAATTGATTCTACCGAATTAAGCACATCGAATATATACATGTCGAGTGTAGATAATCAGTCTTACAAAAGGGCGACGAGGATCTGACCCAGTCATGGCTGGTTCAGAACCAGCCCGATGGTTCCAACCAGAACCGAACCAGGGAGGGAACCAGATGCAATCAAAACCGGATCCAGAACTGGAACTGTGCCGGAACCAACAGTTTTAAACCAGAATCGAGACGTAAGTGAAACCAGAATAAGACGTAAGTGGGTAATGCTTGGGTTTGCTGGTTCTTGACTCGAACCCAAAATGAGACGATAAGAACATGACCCGAAGTAGGAAATCGCTTTAGGTTAAATGGTTTTGAACACAACGTTGATTTATATTGAGCCCTTAGTTCAATTTGACCCCTTAAATCGATGTTATAAATATCGTATCACACCTCATACCAAACAGAATATCAATATGAATACATTATAAATGTATCATAATGTACACTAACAATACTCTGTTTCTCCTTCTTTGAACGAAAAGATTGTATTAAAAAAACAAGAACTTGTCAAAATCATAAAAATCAGTGATAAAGTATGATAAGGTAAGGAAAGAATACTATCCACACAATGTTTATAATATTGAAGGTCTGTATAACCACATCATTGCCACCCTGGTCAAAACGAACCTAGTGTTGCTTAGTGAGTTTTTGCTTGTCTAAAAATTTTATCCTTCAAAAGGTGACCTAGGGCCCTAGACATGGCCGGTTTCTAACTGGTCAACCCGGAACCGGAAACAATCCAGTTTGATTCTGGTTTTACCTAACCGAAACCGACAATTTCGGCCTTTTTTAAAAAATTTAAAATAAAATTATCGGTTTCAGGCTCAAACCGAAACTGTCCCAGATCCGGCAATTCTGAAACCGAAATTGGTCCTAGACCGGTTCGGTTACAATTCCACGTTTTGAACTAACCGGAACTGCCTGATTTTGCAAGCACGCAGATCCATGGAGGATTTGGCTAATTTCCTTTTAGTAACTGCTGAACTCACTTTTATTCCTTCCAACCAATCAATTAATACGAACCCCAACAACGGCTATCGATTTTTTACCACTCATAATATAATAATAATATTTTTATTGTTGATTTCCCCTTGTTTTTAGTCATCTGTGCTCAGACTCCTCTCTCTTTAACCAAAATAGCAAAATGAGAACGCTCACCAAATGTACGCACACTATTTGCATTAAGCCGCATGACTTTCCATTTGTGTTGGACGAGGGACTACTTTTTTTGTGTGTGTTCAAATGAGAGAGAGACCTAATGAACCTGACACAAAACTGTACGTCCTAAGAATCGAACTCGCCACTTGCAAGGTGGGAGTCAGAGTGCCCTGCCAAATGGGCTGTCGCTGTGAGTACCAAAAGTGACTAAATTATGGAGAGAAAACGATCGTCTTGTTCCACTTGGTAAACCTTATTGAAAGTGGGTGTGGATCTAGAGTTACTTTCTGAAATCTAAGATGCCATACATTTATTATTTTACTTCCAAATCTGAACTGTAGGTGGCAATGAAAAGAAAACACGGCAGAGATTCTTGTAGATGGAGGCAACCAACCATTCATTCTAGTTGCTCCAACTGGATTCCATCTTGGAAATACAATTCTAACATATCCCTCTCTATACATAGTTTGAAGAGATTTATCGTACCTCAGGTCGCCATATGCAACATTGAAGTCAAGAGAAAGAAGAAGAAGAAAAGAAGACGAGTCATATTTTACACGGTTACCCGCAGAGGATTTCCTGCAATGAAGTTTTTTTTTTTCGTTTATAATGCACATATATATCTATAAACAAACTTATGTTTGTTTTTATGCTTAGCTTTACTTTCCTGTGTTTTTCTCTCTAGGTTTTCGTTAAAGCTATTATCTTTGATCAGAGATTTTCACTATCTTTTTAATAAAGCAAAATGATTTTGTTTTCAAATATTCATTTTTAAGAAAAAACATCTCATAAAATCCGAGAAGAGGATTCTTCTCGCATTTCATGGATGTGGTTATTAAGGTTGAAAGTAGTCACCAATAACTTACATCTCTCACTTGATCACTTGAGCTAAATTATGATACACTAGTTTTACCTCTCACTATTTAGGAGATTTCCAAATTATACCATTTTAAATTGTAAAGGAATTGCAACTTATACCGTGGTTTTTCATAATCAATAAATTTTTCTTACATAACAATCATCATAGTGTGTTTTCACAGTAAGAAACTAGGCATATCTCAAACCCAAGTGTATAACATGCTTTGTAAAGAGATCTTCAAAGATCTCTTTAGTTTAGCAGACATCCAACATATCTCTAGTTAGCATATAAGATAAAGATATCTCATTCCTCTTAAGCATATCATGAATATAATGATATTTAATCATTATATACATGCTTTTAGAGCTATTAACTCCATTATTAATTAGAGTAATTATTGCTCTTTTGTCACAATAAACATTCATCGGCTCGTTGGCTATATCTAAGTTCAAATAATGTCTGAAATAGTTTATTCAAATAATACTAGTTGCAGTCATACTACAAGCAACATACTTAGCTTTTTATTTATGCAATACTACATAACCATGTTTGTTACAAGACCAAGAAACAACACCCTTCAAATAAGAATATTTGATTCAAAGTTGACTTTCTTCCATCTTTGCTCCCAACAAAGTCAGTGTTTGAGAATCCTATCATTTTTAATTCATTCATTTTAAAATATAATTTTAATTTTTTTATTCCTTTAAGATATCTCATTATCTTTTTCACAACTATCCAATGACATCAACCATGAGTACTTTGATATCTACTCATAATACCAAGAGTAAAACTGATATCTGATCTTATAAACAACATAACATATATCAAGTTGTCAAAAACTTTTGCATAAAAAATATTAGGCTTATTTTTACCCTTACCAAGACAATCATCTACACACTCTAGGGTCAATTTTTCATTAGTTGCTTTTTCGTAGTCTGATGGTTCAAATGAACTAAGTTAAGTTATCAGTCAACTCATCTAAATCCATTGAACTACACACTTACTCTACATGGTAAGTGTGATAATCTTTTAAGTAGGATGGTGTGATCTTAGGTCTTTTATATTTACTTAAAGTTTCATTTTGTTGAGAAAGATCATTTGGATCAATATCCATGGATTCAAATGATAATGGATATAGTTCCACTAGATCATCAATGCTATCTGTAAACACCCTAAAATGTTTTCAAAACGAATTTGGGCATGCTTTAAACCTGTAATTTGAACATGGCTCACGAAATTTAGAAAACTCCCAAAAACAAAATGAGTTTTGGAAATTCAATAATACCAAAGCAGGATAAAATGAAGCATCCAAATCAAGCCTCGAAGCAGGGTCATCCTGAGTTCAAAATTCAAGTTGATCCTAAGACCTGTCAAAAGAAGCTCACTCAAGCCAAGGTGGATTGAAGTCTCAAGTTCAAAGAACAAATGAAGACCACACCCAAGTCAAGACTCGTCTCAAGGCAAGCCACTAAGATCGAGCAAGGGGCGGGCTAGGGTGAGTTGAGCTTACCTAGCCAAGTCCAATAAAAGAGTCGGTCCATGTGGGTTGCACCAAGCCCACATGAGCTAAGAGGGGACCACCTTCCCAGTCCACATGCACCCCATGTGCATGAATGGGCTAGCCATTTGGATCGGATTGGATGGAGATGGCCCCAAAAGCCCAAATCGTAGAAGTCCCTAAAGGCCCCCTTTGAAATCTATAAAAGGGGGCCTTGGGGCTAGTTTCAAGGCATGGAAGGAGGTGAAGAGAGAGAGAGAGAGAGAGAGAGAGAGAGAGAGAGAGAGAGAGAGAGGAAAGTTTGCAGCCAAGTGAGGAGAGAAAGAGAGAGAGAGAGAGGGAGAGAAAGAGAGGGAGAGTAAGGAGAAGAAGAAGCTTGGAGGTGTCGCCCCCTCCAAGCCATGTTCACCAACTCACTAAGAAGCATCTTCAATCAAGGTCGATTCTCCCTCTCTTTGAATTTTGTTTATTCTTTACTTTCATTCAATTAAGAAGGGGTTGTAATTAAGGAGTAGCTAACTCCATTCATTGATGTAATAACTAGATGTTATGTTGCCCAATTTCTTTTGTTCATTAGATGTCTACTATGTGTTTGATTTTCAGTTTCTCCTACCTCTCTATACGTTCTGAACTCTTATAACTCTTAATCCCCTCTATGCGTTATAAACTTTTATATCTCTTAATCCCCTCTATGCTTAAGCTATAATTATACTTTTCTTTATTTCCTTCAATCATTTACATTAGAATTGTTGTAGATTGTCTTTCAATTTCGGACGAAATGCATTCATTTATGTTGTAAAACCGAAAATCTATTTTTTGCATCATGCATCCGTCTGATGTTTAATTCCTTGCTCTTTGCTCCCAATGCTCTAAAACTTTACTCACCTAATCTACACACACAAACCCACTTCTAATAATATTTTCAAGAATTTTAGGGTCCTACAACCATGTAAATAAAATTAGAACAAATCATTTAAAATCAAATCAGAATCTGTAAAACCTATACTTCTTACAATAGAGGTTGGGTTATCATCTCATAACTTTGTCTGCAGTGAACCAAATTCATTAAAATTAGTCTCATTGGAAAGTTGATATTTATAGCTTTCCAGCAAGACTAAGTTCATAAAGATCAAAAGTTTGTGTACCAAGATACATAGATTTGTCCCGAATATCTAAACAAATATCAATGTCTGATTTAATTGTGCACATTTACAGTACTTAAAATCAGGATAAAAATAGTTCCTGAATCTTCATATTAGTTTCTATTTACTGTAAAAAATTATAATTTTTGGAGATTCATAAGATATTGAGAAAAATCTGAAAACAAATCTCTAAAAATAGAACCAATTTCTGTATTTCAGGACTTTGAAATATTTTCTTCTAAAAGTCAAGTTCAAGAGTTTGGCTAAGTTAATGAGAATTGAAAGTGGATTTTGAAAACATGCCGGGCCTAAAACAATCCTCAAGGCATCTAGGTTGACCCTTGAGCGTCGGTTCAAAAAGGCCTAAGTCGAAAACATCTCACTTACCCACAATCGCTATTGAAGTTAGAAACAATCTTTGTTAGTTTAAGTAAACTAATTGGCATGCTCGCGCACGACGTAGTTTGTGAAAATTATTTAAAGTTTCTACATAGACTTTGGAATAAAAGTTCACATCTACACTATCATCATCATTTTCAAGGATGTCATTATTAATATCTTCTAAGAATTCAATATCCCTACTCTCTATTAAGTCATGATCGTTGTTATAAAATGTATAACCTTTGAACCTTTAGTTATCCAATAAAAATACATCTTGATGACCTATTGTCTAGTTTATCTTTAGACTAATCAAGGATCTTAACATAAACAATAAATTCCCATTGTCGAAGGTGACTTAGGTCTGATTTTCTTTCAAACCACATCTCATATTATATAGAGAATATAGCCTTACAAGGTACTCTATTAAATATATACATAGTTGTAGTCATTGTTTCTCCCTAAAATATCATAACAAAAGAAGCATCTATTAACACGAACCTAGTCACATTCAATAATCTTATTATATCTTTCAGTTACACCATTTTGTTGAGGTGTACTAGGCATTGTATTTTATTTTGAAATATCAAAGTTTTTACATTATTCTAAGAATTTTGTAGAGGTATATTCACCACCTCAATCAAACCTTAAAACTTTTGTTGTTTGCTCTAGTTTATTTTCAACTTTTTACTTATGTACTTTAAATATTTTAAGTACCATAGATTTACGTGATAGAAGATATAAATATTTATATCTCGAATAATCATTTATGAAGGTTATAAAACCTTAATCAGATCATCCTCCATATATGATTGATTTTACTATAGCAAAGTCCCTAGTTATAGCTAGTATTTGGTTTATGTGTTTAACTACATTATCTCCTTTATTTTATGAAAATTATATTTTTAAATGAGTAGTTAAACATGAAGTTTAGTTGTAGTATCGTATTGAGTTGTTATCGAATCAAACAACTTTTTAGCAATTTTATATTTCTCAAAA
Organism: Brasenia schreberi; assembly: GCA_036023115.1. Taxonomy (NCBI): domain Eukaryota; kingdom Viridiplantae; phylum Streptophyta; class Magnoliopsida; order Nymphaeales; family Cabombaceae; genus Brasenia; species Brasenia schreberi. The sequence continues at coordinate 10,749,617 of JAYKKT010000071.1, read as the reverse complement.
ACTCAAATGAGATCATCCTCTCTATATATGTAAACATAATAGTCATGGTTATTGTATTATTCTCTATAAATGTCTTATATTTTTCTTTTTTCTCATGTGTTGCATTTGGTATAGGTGGCAATATTATTTTTCTAAGTACATAGTCAACACCCTCTAGGGTCATGGTCAATGAAAGTTTTTTATGTTTGAAAATTTAGGTCATTTAATTTATCGATCGTTGCCAACCCAAAAACACAAATTTTGATTGTCATTTTAAATATTTGACAAAGATAACAATATGAGGGTCCATATATTTCAAATGAAAAACAATAAGCAAGTAATATATTAAAAAATTAAACTAATTTGATTAAACAACTAACATAATTTAGTCAAGCATTAAACTACAATATCAAAACATGCATACACTATGGTGCAAATATTTCTAGACACCTAACTATAATATCATACAAACTATAGGTATCATTTCATAAATAGGTAAAACTTAGACAAGTTTAGAGATATTATAGTAATATTCATTGTTTGTATGTTTTTGTAGTTTTTTTGTCATACTGATAATTTTGACTATTTGTTTGTTTCAGTAATTTTATCAAAAACTTAGGGATATAATAGTAAAATTGAATGATTGGTTATGTTGTAAATTGAATAAATAGTTCAGGGTATAATTATAAATTTGACCTATTACGGCTCAACAATTTTGCACAATATTTATGAGCAAAAATGCATTTTTGTCATATGGCATTTCTATGAATTTAACAAACAAACATAAAAAGAATCGTAAAACCATTCTAAACCGGATTTTGTAATTCTCGGGATATATAAGGACAAGACTGTAAATTCATAAATAGTATATGCATTTAATTTAAACTAAATGTCAAAGGTATTATAGTCATTTAATATGAAAAATCTAGACAAAATCATAATTTTAACTCTAGTGAAGGGCTACAACTAAGATTTCACTCCTGCCAAGGACAAAATAGATATGAGAGGGAGTGAATGGGGATTGCAAAAAAAAAAAGAGGGAGAGCATAGAAGGGGGAGATTCTTTGCTTAACCTCGGCCCTGGTGGAGTTTGGCATCTCCCTTGACGGCCAATCACATTTCTCCAAATGTCTCTCTTAATGGCAAAACATATTCCTGGCCGTCTTTCTCAACGACCTCTGACTGCCCCTCGACCATATCTCTAATTAGCTAGAGATTGTCCCTTTGCTAACTAGCCAAAGAGTCTTTGGTTCTTTTTTAATTGGTGACTTCTAACGGGTTGTATCAATCAATCTTCTCTTATATTTTTTTGAAAAACTAAATTTGAAAAGTACTAAAAGAGTTAGAGGACGACCACAAAAGTGCTAGAAAGAAACAATAAAGAATGATCTAGCTTATTGTGAGTTAATTGCTAACATGGCACACAGCAGTGATGTGTGGAAACAAAGAATCCATGTAGCCAACCCCGTCTAGTATGGGAAAAGGCTTAGTTGTTGTTGTTTGTAGTTCACTCAAAAACAAAGGAACAGAAAAAACTCTGCGATTCATATAAGTTTTTGTTCTTCTCGTTTTTCATTATACTTGATAGTTTCTATTTGCTGGAACCTAAAATAGAAGGCTTTGATTCTTTTTTCGTTTCATGATTCAAATTTTATTTTCTTTAAAGAATAACCTTTTCCTTTTCTATGTGTGTTTAGGAAGTGTACCTTGAACGCCGTATGCAATGCGAAAGTCAAGAGAAGAAGATGAAGAAGACGATATTGTGCATCGTTATTTGTATAGGGTTTTCAACGTAGGAGATATTTATGTTGATTGCAAGTATATATTGTAAACAAGCATATGTTTGCTTTTATATGTGGCTTTTGCTTTTCTTTTTGTGCTTCCTGTTAAAACCATTATCTTCTATAAAAGATTTTCACTGTCATTTTGTTTTCAAATGTTGATCTTTAAGAAAAAGCATGTGGGAGAACCTTTTTTTTGTATTTGGTAAATGTGATTATTGATGCCGAAAGTGGTCACGAATAGCAACCTAGATCTCCCAAACAACAGCAGTCGTCTGCAAGCATCCTCCTTGTCTATGTTGCATAGATATGGGTACGGTACCGGTACATGGTACGGGTACAGGGTACGTAAGTTTATTAAAAACTAAGGTACGGGTACACCACTATTAAAAAATTATAAAAATTACATATATATATATATATATATATATACACACACACAATTATATAGAGCATTCTATATTTTAAAGAGCATTCTAGTGTTTGAGAATAATTTTATTCTAACTATGAGAATGTCATTTATATTCTTCTTCAAAGTAAGAACAATTAAACAACAAACACATACCAAAAGTTGTCAATTGAATTTGCAAGGAAAGATCTGAAACCAGCATAAAAGGTGATCCCCATCATTGCAATTGCAGTGCTTACCATAAGAGAATCAAGAGTTCCTGAAGAAGCATCATTTGAAGAATATCATAAATCAGAATAATGAAGTCAACAATATATAAGCAAGACCAACATATGAAAAAAGAATTAATGAAGAGATAGAGAGACCTTTGTCAATCACAGCATTAAATGAACCAGATTTAAAGCTATGCATATCTCGCACATCCATCTTAATATCTCAACGATTTTCATGAAGTTAGCTCAAAATCAATGAAAAAGGTGTAATAAAATGAAAGTGATTATGATATGCACCTATTTTATATATATATATATATATATAATAATAATAAACTAAAATCTCACACAATAAAATATGATAACAAACATAAAATTAAAACACATAAATTTTAACATAAAACATAGAAAGAAACTTAAATTTGCTCCAACCAAGCACAACATCCACAATAAGAAATTATAATACTTAAGTTGTTCAATACCATGATAACTTCTAAAGATGATTATAAAGATCAAACTCAAACACCCTCAATTTCTATCAATTTTCGTCACATCTTCTAGTGAAAAGAACAGCCTCCAAATATGGTTCATCAAGAGAGTGAGACTAGCACTTCAAGAATCCCAAATCCCTTTCAAATGGATCCCATTCATCTCCACCAATGTCCCACATTTTAGTCTCACCCTCATTATAGTTCTTATTCTTCCTTGAGAGGAGACGAAGATTTGTGTGGACAAAACCTAAATCTTCAACTTCTCTTGGATTTAGCCTGTATTCCTTTTTCATGGAGCTGGATAAAGGGAATATGTGCTCCAATTCCTTTCACAACAAGAGGAAGAGGAAGGTCAGTGAAAGGAGCTTCAAGGCAATGGTTTGAAGTTTGGGGATTGAAGCTCCATACATGACCCACCATTCCTTTGGTGTCAAGTCCCACCTATCTTGCAAGCAATCAAACCGCTAAGCTCTTCTTCACCACTTGAGAATTTAACAAACTCCGAAGGACTCTCGCCTTCTCGAGAATCCTGAGAAAAGTAATCCTTTTTTAGCATTTGTTTCTCCCTTATACAAATCTCATTGTCCTTATGTGGGGGGACTCGCTTTTGGAGCTTCCTCAAGCCATTGTCTACAATAATACCTATTATACAAAATATAAATCATGTGGATTACTATAATACAAAAACCAAAGTACATCTCTTAGATGAAAAAGTAAAAGAACTTGGAACTTGAAAGACCGAAAGTTAATTAAATTTACTAGGATTAAGTGAATGAGTTAAGCAATGAAGAGGTGTGCAACTTTTATTCCATCTAGAAATTAGGATGTCAAACACCACTCCATAGAAGGATGAATGTTGATTCAACTCCTTTTCCTCACATGTTGATAGATGGCTAGCTTCACTTGCTCAATCATACAATCCCATTTCTCATAAATCAAATGAAGGTTTGGCTTGTTATCTGTCACAAGAACGAAGCATTTCATACGATGGCTTTGTAAAGCTTAGAATATAATCAACTTTATCCCACCAAAGGTCATTCAAAATTGCTTTCTTTCACAAAGGGCAACTTTTGAACATCATCTTCTATAGTGGAGACCATTCTTCACTAATGACCATAGATTGGAGATACCATGCTTAATAGTTCTAAACCTTTTAAGCATTACAATGACAAAGAGGCAAATCTAGTCTCAAAGAATAGAAAGTAGCTTTCCGATGCACAAATTGATTATACATGGCTAGCCTCATGGAATGATTCATGATAAAATTCTTAATGAAAAAGGCATCATCAAGAACAGCAATGAATAGAATCTAATGACATCAAAGATAACACACTCTCATTATTTGGATTATTTTTAGGAGCACAAATATTTTTCAAAGCAAGGGCGGTTCAAGGTGTGCACTACTACATTGGTGACCCAAATATATGAGGACAGATGCATTCAACAATTAGCTTTCTTCCAACCAGCTCTCGGCAAGCAGGTACATTATCGGTAATGATTTGCACACATTTTGTGATCCAACCTCGTCAATGGTGGACAAAATCAAATTAGCAATGTAATATTTGTCCTTAAACTCTGAGAGCCATCCTTGAGAACATAGGTCGAATCCAATGCGGCCATGAAGTTAATCGATGATTATTTCTCGTGCATCGATCCAATGTCGCTCAACATACTCGCTTTTTCGGCGAGTGTCTTTGATGGGTTGAAGTAATCTCCGATATGTGGGCTTTTTCTCTTTTCTGACATTGAAGTTCTTATAGCATTGTAACTAGGTGGAGGGTTTCTAGCTACATTAAAAGGCAAACCTACAGAGTAAAATAATTTTGCTATTTCACATATCAAGTGATCTCTTGCTTCATTGTTAAATACTTTTGCCAATTGGCTTTTACCTACTCTTTTTCTCTTACTTCCATCAAACGATTCAAGTGTAGGTGGATTCAAACTTGTAGTTCCAGTAGGTAAGGGAACTTCCAATTATCTAACTTTTTCAAGTGCTTCTCTCTCAATTTGTTTCATCTCTGAAAGATATTGATCAGTAACACCCAAACAAACAACTATGCCATTTCCTTTTTCCTTTAATAAGTGACACTTCACTCTAAAATATGAACCTTTATAAGTTAAACCACAGTAGTTACACCGCCAACTTGCATTTCTACCTCCGGTCTTTTTGTTTTGTACCAATGATACATATGCCCAAAGTGGGCAACCTTTTTTGGGTTTCCCAAATGCAAATTTACTAGTGATTGAAGCAGACGAAGTACTACCAGTAGCTGACATATTAGACATCTGAAAATAAACGATATTTAACTATCAATAAACAAAAATAGATTCACAAGTATTAACTATGAAGCAAAAAAACATTATATGATTCCTAACTAGGTGGATTCAAAAAAAGATTGCAAGTTCAATAAGAAAAGGTTGCAAGTTCGATAGTCACAAATTGACAATCAATGGATACACGAATAACTTGAAAGTCATAGCAACTTCAACACATAACAATTAACAAGTGAAGAGAGTGAAAGAATACATATAACAAGTTAACAACTCTCCAATCTCCATCATACAAATTTTCAGCAAGTTTCCAAGAAAGAAGTAAGAACCATTGCCCCTCTTGCCAGGCTGCCAGCTTTTCATTTTGCCTTTTAACAAACTTTCCAAGACCCATTGACCATTGTTAATCTTCAGATGGGAAGAACCGAAGAAGTAAGAACCATTGCCCTTCCTGCCAACATTGCTCTTTGCTTTTTACTGCATAGATCTATGACATACCTTGATATACACAAAGAATTTATAGGTGGTGTAAGATCGAGATTAGAACTCAATGGCCAGTAGGAATTCATTTAGCCAAGGCCTGAAACACAGGTACTCGTTTGCTCATTCACAACTTAATTTTCTAATAAGGGAAGGTTCCAACTGGCTCGCCTTCTAGGAGGGTTTTTGTCTCTCTTAACAAACAATCAACTAAACAACAACAAAAACAAAAAAGCGCGTCTCTAACTCACACGTTGTTTGTGTTGAGTTCAATTCTTGCAAGTGTGCATGAGAGTGTGTGTGCGCTTTCAGTCAGGATTTTGCCTTCTGTTGTAGCAAAAAAAAAGCATCATTATAGTAGTAAATCAACAATGATTTACTAGAGAGTAAAGAGCAGCTCATGGCAGAAGGACCAGAGAGTACAGTTTCTCGAAGGAAATCACATGAGGACCTACAACAATGAAACATATCTACACAAAACACTTGTAAATCATAAAGAAAGCATTGCCAAAATAAAATGTAACATGAATCATCGAAGTGAGTCAAGTGACTTAGCAGGCCCAGCACCAATCAACTGTTCAAATAAGTATTGCAGTTTGATTATCAGACATGTACTACTTATTTATCACCTGAGGTCCTTCCGGTCGGCGGTCGGCCTGAGATGAAGGAGATCAACCGATCAGGAGAGGAGAACAATGACGCAGAGAGAGACAAAGGAGATCAGTTGATCAAGAGAGGTCGGCGGTCGGCCTGAGATGAAGGAAATCAGGCAGCTGATCAGGAGAGGTCCGAGAGAAGAATAATGACACAAAGAGAGACGAAGGAGATCAGCTTATCAAGAGAGGACGGCGGTCGGCGGTCGGCGGTCAGCAGTCAGCGGTCGGCCTGAGACGAAGGAGATCAACTGAGAATGACGCAGAGAGAGACGAAGGAGAGAGCCAGAGAGGAGAACAATGACGCAAAGAGTCGATGGAGTTAGGGTTTTTAATTTGGTTTGGATCGGATTGAGTCAGTTGATCCATATCCAAATGGGAATCCGATCCAACCACGTATCGGGTACCGGCACGTGACGTACTTAATTTTGGGTATGTGTACCGGTATATATAAATACGTACCAGTACGCCACTCGACGTATGGGTATGTACCCATATGCGTACCCATACCCGGTATGTACCGGATACGGGTTCGAAGCCATTTTAGGCGTACCCGTGACATAGCTCCTTGTACACAGGCAGAAATCATGAAAACACAATGCAGAAGTTGCTATTGTTGGAAATACAACCGCAAGGCAGGCATCCTCCTTGTACAGAGGCAGAAGTTATGAAAAACACAATGCAGAAGTTGCTAGGTATGCGTAGCGGAGATCTAACGGCGTTGACCACGACCCCGATCAGTCCCACCGAGAAAGTTTACAAGAAATGAGTATGTCACTGAGAGGAGAAAACATGAATCCCCTTTAAAAGTAAACACCCAACAGAAGGAAGAAAAGCCACGCATAGTATTTCTCGACTCATGCTGCATTATCAGATAGCCAAAATAATAGCTAAATTTGGTTTAAACTGGTTCTGTGTCACAGAAGGGATAACCCAAGATGACAGCCGCATCTTTGTTCGTACAGTGAAGAAAATGCTCATCGAGCTTTTTCACACGATGGGGAAACTTCGTCCATATAAAAGGTATGAAGAGAACAGCAACCAAGCCATTGAGGACCTAGACACAACAGACAGAAGAACGAAAAAGAAAAGAATAATAAAAGTTTGGTAAATGGAAAGGCACCTGCAGTGGCTTCTTGGGCTTCTTCATTCTTGGTGTCTCCTCAACCAATAAGGTCATCAGGTTCAAGCTGTCAGGAAGGATATAGTATTGGATAATGTTACTGCGCACACTCAGGTGATCAAGAGAGGATTTTTGCTCTTTAGTGTTGATTTCACAGTCTAACGGATGCGCATTCATACTAATATCCACTATTATCGTAAGCAAGAAGAAAGCTAACTGGAATCGAATAACAGCCAGAACTTGTGAATCGTGCCAGCAGTTATGAAGCAAAAAACAATTGATGCCATCCAACGTCGTATGGTACGTGCATATTCAGCATATGTGAAACCAGTTCTACATCCAGAGGGGGGTTAAAAGGGATGCAAAACGAATAGATTGTCTGGTATCAGGTTTAAGCTCTTTTGAAGCTTCTCGGTTTTTCAGAAAGCCCATTGCCTAAAGCTGCAGATGTAGAAAGATCATCCTAAATGCTTTTCCAAGACATTGTGAGAAATGCCATGCTTTCTGACCTATGCGATATCCTTGTATATCAGTGTTCCATGCTAATGACCCGCTGAAATTGGTGATCCCGCTTACAGGGTTCCATTAATTACTCTCAACTTGATCGAGTTGCATAGTATGGCTGGCAAGAAGGGAAAGCCAGTAGACAAGAAAAAAGATCGTTACAAAAGTGGATCAGATGGACGTATAAAGAGACGAGTGGTGATAATCATACGGCAGATTTCCATTTGAAGCAAAATGATTAGAAAGAAAAAGTTAAGGATGGAGCAATTCAAATAGGTCTGTTATCGCTCCAAATTTTGCTCCATATGTAGGCAAAAAGGAAAAGCTATGTGCGCAATTTCAATAAGAACAATCGGCAAAAGGAGACGTAGATACCAAGGACTGATCGACAAAGTAGCGAAGTGTATCATATGCTGAACTTGCGACTCGACAAATCGAAACCTCGAATGCGCAGCTACAGGGTTCCAGTCTAACGGCAACACAGGAGGTAAAGGCTTCATGAGGCCCATACAGGAGCACCTGCGGGCTGGTCTACCAACACGCTCAAGCGTTACGACCGGCTGACCTATTAATGGGCCGTTCTTGGAAAGTAAACGGTATGGAAGTTCAAATCTCAACTCTTGATCGCGGTGATAGAATGGTGAAAATGTTCGTGAAAATGTTTTAAGAAGATTGAGCATGGATGAGGATTGAGCACGAACCACTCTCTCTCTCTCTCTCTCTCTCTCTCTCTCTCTCTCTCTCTCTCTATATATATATATATATATATATATATATATTATAAATATAAATATATATATATATATATATATATATATTTCTTGGTTGCATAGGATCAACAATCTATACAGGTTTAAAATATCCATACAAATTGAACGTGTATGAAAGTAATAAATTCCCCTTGTTTTTGGGCATTCAAAACACAACGGCACGATTACCTTCTCAAGGAAAAAAACTCACAGATAGTGTGATTTTCTATAGGCAAACTGAGGTTGGACTGACCCCTACCAGATTGTGCTCGGGTATTGGACTCTTGACCTTCTGTCAGATAACTAAAACATAGCCAACTCTGATCTTCTGTCCACAACTAAGTACAGAATATGACTGGTTAATTAACATAAAAAACATTTGGCAATATAAAGCACTCCATAAGACAATTTTATCACAGTTTCTCTCAATTGGATCAGCCTGAATTGGTCGATTCAGACCGATTTGGTCAAATATATTCAGTGTAGGTCAAGCCAATCCTGCTATTTCGTACTATTTTCTTCATTTCTTGTGATTTTTAAATATTTTTGAACCGATTTGCTACCTCCATTTCAATGTGTGCGAACGAGCCAGTTATTCAGTGATTTGAATTCAGACAATTGTCCGAATCCAATGTTGTCCGAAACAGTATTGGAATCAAATCGGTTTCCAAAAGATTAAGAAAATAGATCATACAGAAAAATCAGATTCCAATTTGAGAAAATATAGAAAATTCAAAGAAAAAGTGAGAAAAAAGAACAAACCAAGAAAATCAATGTGGAATCTCAGCAAACTTACTGTGGGTTATTTTCCCATTAACGCTTGATGTCAAACCTATAGATAAGGAGAAAGAGCCTAGTGCAACTTGTCCCCCAATCTCCGGAGTGCTTGTGTCTGCATTGAATTAGCCGATTCAATCTCGAACTGGACTGACATTTCGTGAGCCATGTGGTTCAATTATAAACAGGAAAAGTTTTGTTCAGCCCAAGAGTTGCCTCTGAACTGATCCAAAAGCCTGTGGATCAACTCTAATCATCCAAACCAGGCCTACTTGAGACGATGTTAACAAGAACGTTCGGTCTATGTTGAATGGTTAGATTCATTCACCAATTCTAAAAACATTGGTCAGTCCTCAGCCCCAACGTGCAAGGAGGATTGTGTTGGACCTCTTACAGTTAACATAAAACTTTGTTAGATTTACTATCATAGACATTATGAGTATTTCATTGGAACATCCCTTCTTAACAACACACTCCAAAAACTCAACACCGTGAAACATAAGCAATATTAAATCGACTATAGAGAGAGTTCCTACACCATGGACATGCATGAGTAAAGAAGTTAGTCCCGCTACATTATTGCTTAATTATAATTAATAAATTACATAAAGAGACTACACAATTTTAGCATGAACATAAATAAGCTAATTCTAAATAATAAGATTTATGTTAGTATTTAGAATATCAAAACATGAACAACAAACTAATATATTACAACAACAATAACTAAGCATTTTCTCATACTAGATGGAGTCGATTACATGGATTCTTTGTTTCCACGTAGTCTTATCATAATTTGTAGAATCTATGATAAATAAGTCCAACAAAGTTTTACACTGGTTGTCGAAATCTAATGTAGCCCTCATCTTTTATCCGAGCTTGGGACCAACCACGCAAGGGTGGTCCCTTACATTAGCAGAGTTAGTTAGCAGATACTATAATTAAAAGAAAATTTTATATTCTATTTTTACATAAGAGGTTGGAGAAAAAGCAAAAGAAATTGAGAACACGATTTTAAATTATAGTGTTAAAAAAAAGCTTGAAATAGAATTGATATTATTGTAAATAAGGATTTAAATGATAGTGCAGTAGATATATAACAATATAGTGCCAGAAAGGTTTTGAATATAATTGTGCTTATGCACCCTAAATATGACTAAAAGATAGCATAAACAAGGTTTTTTAAAAAAGGTTAAATAAGATAATTCAAAGAATTCTACCAAGAAAATTTATTTGTTTAGAAGATCTAAATAGACATATGGGTAAAGGGGCATTAGGATATCAAAGTATTTATGAAAACTATGATTTTGAAGATTTAAACGAGAAAGGGAAGGAAATTTTAAATTTTGCTATAACACATAATTTCTTTATAGCCAATACAATTTTTAAAATATAAGATGAACATTTAATTACCTATATAAGTGGCTTGTCACAAACACAAATTTATTACTTTGCTTATAGGAAAACGATCATGTTATAAGAATTGCAAGGTTCTTAACTATCCAACATCAACTTTTAGTTATAGATATGTAAGTAAAAAAGTAAATAAAGAGGTATTCCAACTAAATAGTATAACCTAAAAAATAAAAAATATTTATGAAAAAATTCTTGAAAGAGATGTTTGAAATTACATAGGTACATATTCTATACGTTAAACAATATAGCTAAACATATTAAGAAAATAACAAAAAAATGTACTACATAAATCTAAGAGATGCATACCAACAAAAAGCTTGATGATTGAGTAAAGTGATATAAGATAAAAATTACCGTGCAAAGAACATATTACAAATTGTATTATGCCAACAAGAAACAAAAAACTTGATGATTGATTATTAAACTTATGAAGGTTGGTAAATCTATTGGACCAAGCAATATTCTTATAGAAGTATGAAAAATCTTAAAAGAAACAAGTATCACATGAATTATAATATTATTTAATGAAATATTGAAAAACCAAAAGATGTTTGATGAATGACGGAAGAGTATAGTTATACCCATATACAGAACAAGAGAGATCTAAAACCTTGCAAATTATCGAAATATTAAGTTGATGAACCATACTATGAAATTATAGAAAAGAATTACTGAATGTGGTTGAGACAAGTATAAGTACCACAAAAAACCAGTTCAAATTTGTGTTAGAGAGATTTATTATTAAGGCTATTACTTATTAAGATGACTTATAAAACATTTTATAGCAAAAAAGAATCTTCACATTATATTTATTGATTTAGAAAAGTTTATGACAAAGTGCGAAGATATATTCTTTGAAAAACCTTACAAAAGAGAGTTATCGCAGTTACGTGCATCAACTTAAGAGACATGTATGATGATACACAAACATATGTGAGGATCATGGTGAAATAACATATTTTTTTAAAGTTAATATTGAATTACATCAAAGATTATCTTTGAGTCCATATTTATTTATATTGCTTATTAACGAGTTAACCAAACACATTCAAGATAAAGTACCTTGCTATATTTTATTTGTGAATGATATTGTGTTAGTGGTTGAATCTATAGAAAATGTTAACAAGAAATTAGAATTATAGAGAGAAACATTTACTTTATAAAGAAAAACATTAGAAAGTAAAGACTTTCAACTTAATAAAACAAAGATAAATTATGAAATTTAAGTTTTATCATTTGTTACTTTAGATGATATGAAATTAAGATTGACGCATGTTGCAACCCCTTAAGAAAAGTTTTAGATACCTAGATGGAAAAATTGATAGAGAGATTATGCATAAAATTAATGCACATTAGTTAAAATAGAGATGCAAGTATAATAGAAATGTTAGTATTCTATGTAACAAGAAGATACCATTAAAGTTTAAAGGTAAATATTATAAACCAATGACTAGACCCGCTATATTATATGGTTATGAGTGTTAAGTAGTTAATCATCATGTACAAAAGATGTCCTTGGTAAAAATAAAGATACTAGGATAGATTTGTGGTCATACAAGAAAAATTGTATCTATAATGAGGTTATTAAAAACAAATTAGGTGTGACACTATTAAATGATAAAATAAGAAAAAATTGTTCAAGATGATTTGTACACATGAAAAGAAGATCAAAAGAACTCGAATAAGAATGTATGAGAAACTAGATGCAGTGTTATTTGATGCGTATCGTATCGTGTATCGTTTTGCTCGACGATACGGGCGTATCATATCGTAACATATCATATCATACTTTAATATTAAAAAATAAAAAAAATAGTAAAAATCAGGAAAAAATAGTAAAAATTAAAAAAAAACAAAAAAAAAATTAAGAAAAATCTGGTAATTGCAAAAAATTCATATAATGCAAAGTTGAGTACATATTGATGATTTGATCATTCAACATTGAACAATTAAACAAAATTTACATATTTTGAAGCAAAAAATGAAATACATTTATGTTTACATATTTTAATCAGGATCATTAACTAAATAATCTCCATCTTCTCCTTGTTGAAGATCCTCATCACTACCTTCTGTCTCAAAATCAAAATTTTCATCTCCTTAATAATATTGTTGCGCTCCTTCCAAATTAATCAATGCAATGTCTTCTTCAGTTAGGAGGGCATTTACTTCACTATCTTCTATAATCCAGTCTTCTGATATATCAAAATTATCCAAACTTATTGAATCAAATTGGTTTTCTTCTCTATTTATCTTTTTTAATTGCCTAAAAGAAAGAAAGATAAGTAATTAGTAAATAACATTAACAATTGAAGTCAAACAATATATTGAATTGAATCTTTAAGACTTTAAGTACTAAGTAATACAAGATTACCTTTCGCAAAGCCGCATGTTACAATAAATGAAAACTAAGTCACTCGGTTGCTTATGTTCCAACCTATTGCGTTTTTTTATGAATGTGTTCAAAGACGCTCTAATTTCTTTCACAACCCGTTGCACTAGAGGTTTGGCTCAGAACTCTTACTGCAAAATTTCTAAGGTTTGGACAATCACTTTCAAACCTATTCCACCAAACATCTGTAGAAAAAGGCAAACATTAGAGACTTAATCAACAATAATATAAGATTTAAGAAACTTAAATAAAAAGATAGACAATTTACCTTTGCGCATATTAGTGCGGTTGCGAATCACTACAAGCAAACCCATTAAGTGAAAAGCATTATCATAGATCTTCATCTCTCGATGTATAGTATCTACTATGCTCTAATAAGGGACTAATCTATCTATACAATCAATGATGCCTCGATTAACGTCACTGTCCCTTTTGAAATTTGTTGAGTACCTGAATGTTGGGTTTAGATAATATGTTGCTGCATAAATAGGTTGATGCAATAGTTTGTTCCATCTATTATCTATAATTTTTCACACGGGCACATAATCTCTCTTTTTTTCCATTAAAATGATTTCTAATAGCTTCTTTTGCCTTATCCATGGCTTCATAAAGGTAGCCCATAGATGGTTTCTCCTCGCTATCAATCAATCTCAAAACGTTTACTAATGGACATGTAATCCTCAACAGTCTAGCACGTACATTCCAAAATATACTCCTGAAGACTGTCTCTGAAATCTCATTCAACTTTCTGTTTCTTCTATTTTGATGCAACTCTACAAATTGTTGTCACTCATCTGAGAAGAACATTCTCTTTAAGACTTCTTCTGTCTCACAATACTCTGTACAGATAAGAAATTAGTTGCAAACCGATTTGCAATTGTATGAATAAGCTTTGCATCATCTGTATATTTTCTCATCATATACAATACAAAGGCATGGTTGTAGATAAATTTGATTATATCTTGGCAACACTTAGTTGATGCCTTTATCACATGCATCTCACCAATATCTTCAAGGATGAGATCTAAACAATGGGTTGTGTATAGTGTCCAATAAAAAGTCAAATAAGTATTTGCTAACTCATTCTCAACTGCTTTATAATTAGCTGCATTATTTATAATCAATTGGACTACATTCTCTAACCCAACCTTACATATCACCTTATCAAACTCTTGCCTTAGGGTCTCTACAGTGTGTCTATCCTCTGACATGTCTAGAGATCTGAAAAACATAAGTCCTTTAAGACAATAGATAAGAAAGTGTAGCAAGGTCCTTCCTCGCCTATATGTTCATTTGTCTGTCATGATAGTACATCATGTCTCCTTCCATGACTCTCTCAAAGTCGAACAATATTCTTGCACTTTAATGACAATCTTATCTAAGATCTTTCCTCTTAACTTCTGATAAGAGGGTATCTTGTAATATGGACTAATATTAGCAATTACATCTGTCATTGCTTGAAAATGAAAACTATTTATTGCATTAAATAGAATGCATGCATCATAAAACCATCTGACCACTGGAAGGTCTGCTTGATCATGCAGTTGTTCTGAAGCCATAGCAGCACGAATTCCATGTTGAACACCAAGTGTAGTGCTAGGAGGAAAAAATGAATGTATGCTAGAAGCAGCTCTTCCTCTACTCCTTCCTTAGCTTCCTCTTCTACCACTTCCACTTGCAAAATCTTCAGCAACTCTCTTTCCCATGTTTGGTGGTCGAGAACTAGTACTACCAATCTTTGTTCTGGCATCTAAAGGAATACTATCAGTCAATCCAATAGCATCATCAGCTTCCTCAAACATTCCTAAATCATCCTTTTGTTGTCTCCTTTCTTGTATACTCTCAATCATCTAAAGACATTGTTATTTAATGCCTTCTGGCAAACTTCTAACTCTGCATGTAGAAGGAGCAACTTCTTTCCTAGTCCTTGGTAGGTAGTGTTTCAATCATAAAATTTCACCACTAACCACCTTCTCACAAAATAAATATCTGATCTTTAATCTGGAACCATCAATTGGTATACCCCATTACTATGTTGGACCGAGAATGGGAGTCTATAACACCCCTTCCATCTTAATTGGGCACTTTAATTCAATCAAAAACCTGAAAATAAAAGCACTTCATAAATCCTCAATCTTCACATAACAATCAAATAGTGTCTCCTACTTCATAAATGCAATAAAAATCATATTCACACACTTAATAACTTCATATTTTATCATTCAAAAAAAGAAAAATACAAAAAAAAACAAATACAAAAAAAATAAGAAAAACATTCAAAATATACCACAATCCGAGTTAGGAGGCTAACACGGATATAGTAGAGCACGTTTTTGGGCCCTTGAACACCAAGGAGAAGGAGAACCACCGGAAGACAGCGTGAAGAGCTTCAACTGTTCGGCTAGGAATCCTTTATACATGTCCCTGAGCGTATCGCCCGTATCGTGCGATACGTGTCATATCGTGTGATACGAACACTGACTAGATGACAAAAGTATTAAAAGAGTAAGAAAAACATATAAACGTGTGGAAAGGAAACAATAAAGAATGTTGTAGTTTATGGTGAGTTAATTGTTAGCATATGATGAGCTCCATAGAAACAAAAAAATCCATGAAGTTGACCCATCTAGTATGGAAAACAGGCTTAGTTGTTGTGGTTTTACAATTTACTTGTGATGGTTGATTCTTGAGACGCTTTTAACAAGAATGTTCAATCTATAGAGAATGGTTCAATGCATAAACCAATTTTGAAAACATTAATGGAGTTTACTTACAGCAGTTGGTTTTTAAGTCACTAAATATATATATGTGTGTGTGTGTATATATATATATATATATATATATATATATATATATATAGAGAGAGAGAGAGAGAGAGAGAGAGAGATTCTATAAGGTCTACAATGTGAAACACTTATGACCATTAATTTCAAATTCTCATAAAAAATTCATTTGTTTCATAATAAAAAAAAATCCAGTACCATAAAATCAATGACAAATGCACTCTATATGTACGTTTATAATATAAAAAATCATTCCAGAAATGGCTAAAAATATGATATGTGAAATGAACGTATACGGAATGGGTACAAGTACCTCTTCCATTTATTCCAACTGTGTGTGTGTATGTGCATGTCTCAGTGGCTGAACAGACTTGACGTTCAGAAATGTTCAGAAAACCATGAAGACGATATGTACTCATAGAGTACATAATTAAACAAGGATATCTATATAGAACATTACCAACCATCAAACGGACATCCCAGGCACACAAGATATGACAGTAAAGGCCATCACTGTAGTCGGTCACTCTACAAGAAAGGTTAGCGAGCAAGGTCGTCAGAAAGCAAGCAGCTGATGCCATTGAGCATGTTTCTGCTTCAGCTCCATTTCATGCACACCACTGAGAAGAGAGAGTAGATTTAACCTTGATTGAGAAACGAATGTGAGAGAATGCTCATCCGCCTTCTCCTTGGCAACAGCAATAGCTGCCAAGTATTCTTTTCTCGCGATTTCTAATTTTTGGAGTTCTTCATTGTCAGTAATGTCCTGTTCAGCAATGGATACACGAAGCATATCACAACATGCAAGGACATGCATACACTAGATACAGGAATGAATAAATTTAAAATATGAAGTACGATTTATCAAGGTTCATGAAAAATCGAACAAGCCACAATAGCTGATAAGTGGAAGGCACAAACAAAGAGAACAATAAAATGTATCTACTAAAAGATCCAAAAGCACAAGTCTGGAAGGAAAGGAGGTTGCAGGCGGAACAACGACAAAAATAAAAGCAGAAAAAGTGTGCTCCAGAGTCTTTGGCTCAAAGAAAAACTAGGTAAGTCAAACAAGAGCAGCGTGTGTTGGAAAAGCCTTCAACTAACGAACATTAGGTATTCGAGACCCACAGTCAGAAGGCTCTTTAAGGATCTACCAAGTAGAAAGTTGTTCACAAGTTAGAAGGAACTCATGAATCAGGTTGTCATGATAAAGAGTAACCTTTTAGAAGAAGAAGGGTATAAACGGTCAACTTCCACAAAAGAACATAGATAGGAGAAAAGGTTGTTACCATAGACTGAAACTGTTCTTGACAGCGAGAAGTGCGTTCCTCGGCAATAGCATATTCCTCGAAGTTTGAGTTGAAAATGACCCTCTTGCTTGTTTCAAATATCCGCATAAACATTGTCATCTCGTTTTGCAAATGATCAAGCTCATTTCTAACCTCATCAGTTTCCTTGCTTGATTTGTGTACTTCCCACTCTAGTTTCTCCATAGCTGCTTGCTTGTCTGCAAGTTTGATCTGTTTGAAGAAGCCAGTGTCCAACTGCTCAAAGCATGCACTTTCACATTTGCAATCTTCTAATAGTAACACAACTACCGGTATTGGATGAAACCAAGATCAACATACATGGTTTGTTGGTAGAGTTGCATGACACCATCACAAATAAGAGCAGGAAATCAAGGACACATTGAAAAACACCCAATTCATCACGGATTACACTAAGGGCAACGCGTATCAGATATCCTAGAACTAATTGACACCCACAATTAAAAACTAGACCAACACCTATTCATATCTAAACAATTGGCACCCTTAGCAAGATAATGCAACTAGAAGGTAATGAAAAAGCACATACCTGGAGAAGTATATTTAACTTTGGAAGATAATTTGTTATAGACTTATGG
The DNA here is from genome assembly GCA_036023115.1 of Brasenia schreberi. NCBI lineage: Eukaryota > Viridiplantae > Streptophyta > Magnoliopsida > Nymphaeales > Cabombaceae > Brasenia > Brasenia schreberi. The sequence goes on along the minus strand of JAYKKT010000071.1, from coordinate 10,731,691 downwards.
ACAGCGAGAAAAGTAAAAAGGGACTAACCAAAGGGATTGTGCTAGAAATCCAAACATTTGAAGTATCCAAGAAAACAAAGTTAGTACCTTTGCATCAGAAAGTTGCAACTGGGTGGATCTGATCAGGGAGTCTTTTTCCTCCATCTGTTGTTTTAAATTTTCTACCTCCATTTGAACTAAATTGAAATGGTTGATTGATTCTTCTGCAGATTTCAATACTTCATCTTTCTCTGCTAGTTTCTTGTGCAATTCTCTGACCTGTTCACGCAGCATAAGCAACTCTTCTATTTCCTTTTCAGATGTCGATGAGTTCCGTGCCAAGATGGAAAAGTCCTCAGCAGATGAATCTTGGTTCTCTCTGCTAGTGTATTTCTCAATGGTATTATGCGCACATTGCCTTTCCTTTCTGATGGAGACAGCTTCAACTGGTCTCCTTCCCTTTGTATCAGGTGCCTAGAAATCAAAACATACTGGAAGTGAAATGATCCATCACTATACGAGAAACTTTTCAAGCTATTTCTTAGGGATCATGTGTATATCTTAGGGGGGAATGGAAAAGGTAAAGAGGGGAGAGAAAAAGAAAAGAAATTTCATTCATTTTCTGTCATCAATCAAATGGAGATAAAGCAAAAGATTGAGATTTGCCGTATTAATTCAGAATTTTGTCAACAGAGAAAAGATATCATTAAAAGAATCTTAATTCCAAGTTTTACCCATTTAGTTCCCTCTTTGTAGAGCACGCAATGACTTCATAAAAGGATAAATGAAATAAAATTACTGAGACTATGATTTTATTGTTTAGTCAAGACTATAAATCAGAAAACCGCAGTGGCTGAAGTCTCAACCCAGCAGAAGCCCTCACTAGATCCTGAATCCAGTTCACACCTTCACAAGTATAACGTATTTTATCTACTTTCATTCCCTTCTGATCTCTGGATGAATTCACTGCAGAAACAACCCAATGTCACTGCAGAAACAACAGGAACTCTCTTCCCAAAAATCACCAAAATCTTCTTAACAGTTAGTATGTAGCGAAAACCAGAACCAAAACCACAGTATTTTCCCAATATAATGGGGTTGGCTACATGGATTTCAATCTCACAGTGTTATGTCATGGTCTAGTTCACATATTTAACTCTAAAATCATGTTTTATGGTTGTTGGTAGCCAATCAAAAGTTAATCTTGACGATAAGGAAACTCCCATCATAATCCTTCCGAACCATATTGGAGGTCAGTATACCTGCGGTTGTCATCCTCATAAATAGAGCACGAAAGCCTACTCCTTTCTCTTTCTCTTTCTCCCCCCTTTCATTCTCTTCATAAACAAGCTACGGGTGCGCTTAATAGGGCTCATCTTCATACGTAAGATCCCCAGACTAAGATATTAAAAATGTGACCGCTACCGTATCCTACCCTGTATTCGTCTTCTGATCACATAAATAGCTCCTTGAACGAATAAAGGCCAAAATGAAAAGAAGAACAAGAAGTAAAATGCACCGTGGATATACAAACTACGAAGTCGATCTGTCTTTTACCTTCTTGGAATTAAGATCCTTTGCAGGTGTTTTTGTGTAGATCACCGATGCTCGGCGAGTAAAGGAAGTATTCGATCTCCGATCCTACAACACAAAATCCACCAAACATATAAAATGACGAAATGCCTGAGAACTCCGAGCCCATTTACCATAATTATTCAGTAAACCCGCAAAACTCCAGCTGAATTGCAAATCTCAAGAAAATTAACAAAATCCATCACCCTATTCTAAGAGAAGACGAAAAGGCAGTGAAAACTGACGAGGAGGGCGAAGTTCACGAATGAACAAAGAAATCAGATAATTAGTTTCTATTTTACCATGAGGGATTCGACGAGAGGGACCATTTCAACCAGATTCCTGAAGAGCACTGTGTCGAAGTTACCATTTGATGCGGACGGTGTCGGTGAAGAAACAGACCCATTGTCCTCGGGCGGGAAATGCTGGTCCATGGAATTTCAAATTCCTCTGACACAATTCGACCGCCTTGATTCTCTCCTTGTTCAGTAATAACAGACGCAGGAAAAACCGCAGACACAGAATGAGAGAGAGAGAGAGAGAGACCTCCGTCCGCCCCTTCCATCTTTCTTTTCGGTAAAGAATACAGTGCTGTTGTTTAAACCATCGATTGTCGAGTAAACCATATTTATCTTTGTTAGAAAGCGTGTTGAGCAAACCATGTATATATATATATATTATGAGAATCTTAGTCGAGCCGGATTGGGTTGACCTGATCCTGATCAGGCTGTATCCGAGTTTTGAAAAAAAGACTCACTAAGAAAACTGGGTTGTGTTTGGGTCGACCTGGTTTTGACTCGAACTTGAGCATAGACTTCCTTCTATCAGCCATACAAGTCATGCAATTGTATTCAATAAATATCAAGTCATTAATAGCATAGTATTTTGAATCCGAATTTTGTTTATGATTTTTCTTTTGGTAGGGCGAAACTCCATAGTTGGTATGATAAATATTGAAGCACATTCTTACATTGCAGTCCATCTAGGGCATTTCGTGTGTTACTTTATATACTAAAACATGTAAAAATGATGTACATAATGCTTTTCATTTCATTGCTACAGTGAGCCCAATGCTAGGTATGCACTCCCCGGCTATCAAACTATAGACCTGCAACTTGTGTCTCCTAGCCAGGTGAATGGGCTCGTGTAATTATGTGTTTTGGGTTCTATTCGCAATGGTAAGAAAAGGTAAACACAAAAAGGACCTGATTTTTACGGTGGCACTTTGGGTGGACACAACCATCACTATTTTAGGTCGTATGTGTTTGCTTAAGGTTATCATACTACACATGAATTTGTTAGCAACTTTTGTGTTTCATGTATCGTTTTCTATGCATGCATAAACCAGTCAACCCGAACACAACACATCACTTTGTCGAGAAGTGAACATGAATATATGTGTGTGTGGAGGTAGTGGTATATGCTCAAACTCACTCGTGCTCAAACCTTCTCAAATATTTTTACTATGAGATTAGTATTATCAACGAAAGAGATTTCAATTTAAAAATCCAAAGGTATCATTGTATTTTTCATTATACATTTAATGCACAGTGATATATTTTACTTTCTAAATTAAAATCTTTTGATGGGATTTGAGCACAAACCAATATATATATATATATATATGGACATGACTATTTCGGAACCGGACCAACGGTTCGAACCAGAACTGAACCGTCTATCGACCCGCCAATAACCATAACCATAACCATAATCATAATCATAGACTTCCCGGTTATGGTTCATGATTGGTTTACGCTAATAGGAGGGAAATTGGTGAAGGTTGTGGGACAGGGTGTTGTGGTACTAGGCAAAGTGCTTTTAATGCAAATGCAACTTAATGTGATATTTCGACTATAAATAAAGGTTCTGGTGAATTCTAGGAGAGAGAGAGAGAGAGAGAAGAGGAATGGGTGTTTGGCTTCCTGCTGATCAGCCCCTTCCAATATCTCTTCCTCTCTTTCCCTTTCTCTCTTTCTTGTTGGGAAGGGATAGAGAATGTAAGAGAAGCAATAAGAGGAATGCATTTTATATTCATGAGAGGAAGGAGTGTCCCTTCAGGTTTCTACAACTTCTCATTTTTTTTCTCCTCTCTCTCTCTTTAGGGTGAAAGAAAGAGGATGGAGACCAGAGAGCGATGAATGTAGCGATTGCACGCGTGAGAGGGCATCTTGTACCAGTGAACGACTTTTATGCTTGGGGATTTTGGATAAGTTTGTTTGTATGATAAAGACGGAAGATAGAGTGCAATCCATTCAACGGTCAGGATGGTACTCCCACAAGATGGGTGGTTATCATAGTACCCTCTTTTTTATGTTATAGTATACATTTTTAAATATTTCTTGTTGGAAGACCTATTTTTTTTTAGATCATGATACTCTAGAAGCCACCTTTGTACCTTTTCTTCTTGAGTGAAGTTTCAAGAAAAAAACTAGATAATGATAATGGATAAGAAGAAGCATGCCAAACATGTTGTTGAGGAGAAGAATGACTGATTGCATGACAAAAAATGCAGAATAATGATGGGATGAGGATGCATGAATAAACGCAATTGAGAAGAAAATATCTGATGTAACGTAAAGGATGATACAGTTAAATGTGGTATATATGATGCATATAGGTACCATAAATGCGGACCTATTCAACAGGATTAAAGTTTTAACCATGGGTATGTAAGTTATCTTAGTGTCATTAAGCATGGTTACTAAATGTGATTAATGTTTAAATGCAACGACCAAAACAAGATGACCATAATGAACAAATCAACACGTAAAGACCATATCAAATGTAAATGACAGATGACAATTTGTATGCAATAAATGAATGATATAAGGAGTAAATAACTAAGAAAATAATCATCGTAAGAATGGCAGTGATGAAATTAATATGATACTACCACGATGATTGGCTTCAAAACAAAATGATCATATAAGAGATTAAAATAGAAAAAAATGGCTAGATGGAACCTAGATGATGAGAATGGATAAATGAGCAATAGGACGGATTGAAAGACTATTGATTAGTGATGAAGATGTAGTGGCACCAAACAGCAATGAGTATCAAAATTCACATTCACACCAGAAAAGAACGGGAGAGAGAGAAAGAGAGAGAGAGATTCACTTGTTTCTGGGTCCTTTCTTCCCAAGCCGGACTTTATTAGGACTTCAAGTTTGGATATGGTACTTGGACGATATAGGAAAATTCTAGTCTATTTGCCAATCAAGCTGAAATTTCAAAATCCAACGTTTCATTTTATGTATTTCGACAATTAATCCTTCAAGAACCTGTTTATAAAACTTAATTTTTTAACGAAAATTTTAGGAATTTACGTTGTGAAGGCCTTACATTGGGTTATGTCGGCCTCTCTGAAAGTGACTTTCTTAAATTGTAAGTAAAATATTAATGTCACGAAGATTTTTAGCTTATACTTTGCTCAAATTAGAAGAAACGCTTACATGATTGTGATTTAATCACAACTAGTGGAAAATACACGCATATATATATTGAGGTACCTTTATATGCATAGTGTTTTACTGTGCGTGATCCTCTATTTGACACGGTTTCACTAGCTCCCCTCCACCACCTTTCACTACTCATTTACTTTTCAAAACCACTTTTCAGGAGTCAAAACCACTACCAAAATCACCTAGAAAACCTAAATATTTATAATATACATTGTTGGTTTTGTGATTTATTAGGTTTTCTAAGTGTTTTTTCAATAGTGACAGTTCTCATAGGTGGAAGGTAGTTTTGAAAAGTGGAGGAGAAGTAGAAGGTGGAAGAGGGTTGCAATTGGTGGTTGAAGCGGCAAAATCATGTAAAATAAGGGATTATGCAAGGTTATGCCATGAATCAATATGCATATATTACCCCAATGGTATATGGTTAATTCGAACTGATCAATCCTTGTTCAGCATATTACTATGTCTGCTTAAACAGAGAATTATAAATTGACCCAAACTTTTCACTTTTGTTGATCTGCTACATCAAGCATTGCAAATAGAGTTAGGTCACAGTTCTAACTCTATTTGTTGGACATAGTGGTAATTCCAATTACGAGGGCTTCTAAGATTCCTTCCCACAAAAATCCCCAGCTAATGACCTTGTGAATTCCAACAATAGTTCCCCACATCCAACTACTTTGAGATTGCCTTTTGTTTACATCCTCACAGCCACACTTGATTTTGATCCATATATATAGTGAGGACGTCTTGCATGCCAAAACCTGCGTTTGATTATCAGGCTGAGAAACACCTCACCCGTGAGAATTGAACCCTAGTGCTTTATTTAGCAGTTCTTACCCTGTTAGAAGTGTCACTGTACTCGATCAACTCGAGCCAATTAAATCCCACCAATTCTCCAACACCTATTAGCACTAATGTTTTCTTCAAGACCCTTCTTTCTTTTACCAGAAGACCTTGGTCATAATATGTTAAATAAACTTGATTTTTAAATTTAAGGAATTATCAACATGTCAACCTTTATTGTACTTTGGTTAAACTCCGGTTATTTTTAGTCGAAGCGCAATTAACAAGGCCTTGAAAGGGTTTAGCTTAATGTGATCGGCAGATGGAAGGGGAGGCCTCTAGGGGTCATCGCGGCCTCGAACTTTTGGGATATAATAAATGCTCCATACAACTCTTAGTATGAAATGGTACTTAGATGTCATCCTGCTAACACCTAATTGCTATGCACAACAAATGCACCATTGTGGGAATAAAACCTATTCTGTGCATGAAGCTGTGCAGAGATGGGATCAATTATATCGATAATGACTCTTCAACCAACTCTTTTTCGTTTATTTGAACAAACAACAAGATTTTTTTTTTTTGTTCGTGCGATTGGAAAGAAAGAAATGATTGGTATATTCAAGATAATTACATTTTTATAATGTAGTGTCAATTCATCCTATCTCACCGTATCCCGTATGTGATATGGTTCCAATGATGAATTGGATCCAAACATTTCTAATAAAAACTCATTTCTTATTTTTAGGATTAGGAAGGGAAGAGGCATAATTAGGCCTACTTTTTACATATCTATCGTTATTTGGGTCGGAGGGACATGGGGGTACAAGAAAAAGGAATCTACTTCGGCTATTTCTATTCGTATCAAGTAAAAATACTGCAAGGTTGAAGGAAAATATTTGAATAACATATATTATTCTTTTGAATAATCCATACTTATAACAATGAAATATATATATATATATATATATTTGTTCTTACTCAAATGATAGATGATCTATTACAATAACACACTCCCATTGCCACAGCCATAGATATAGGACTTTTATACCGTAGCTAACCTAACCTAGACCTAGTGGTTGTATATAGATGAAGATGAATCGTACCCAGTAAATTATCATTTTATGCAATGACCGGAGTGGGAGAGTGAGAGTCGAAAAGAGGATTCCTCACTTCTTCTCATTCAAAACCGTGAACGAGACTTTTATCTCGCACGGCTCCTAAATGATAAAAGAAGGAAGAAGTTTTTGGTTAAAAGAGGAGGCTAAAGCCTAATAAAGCATGCTTACAATAAATGAAATAAAAAAGAAAATTAAAGGACTCTCTCTCCCTGTATATATAAATAAACAACTTAATTAATTAACTTGTGTGTGTGTGATGCTCATGCACCATGTGCCTGTGCTTGCGTGTAGACCTAAATTTTGGATTTGTTGGACCCGCTGCGGGAAATTGGTCCCTTGCCCCGTTGGTTGTGGTCCACCTGAATGGGACAATGTCAAAGCCTGGTGAAGACAGGTTCGGGTCAGTCCAACCATACACGATGACCAATCTGAGTCTTAGAACTTTGTTCCTCAAAAATCATTTTAAAAATTTCTCTTTGATATAATATAAAAGGTAGCAAATAATTGATGGGAAGTTTACTTACATGAGGAGAAAATGCTGAAAAATAACGAGAAATTTCATATAAATGAATTCCAATACCTGTGATTGACTCATTGAAGGTTCTACTCTGTTTCAATTTGCTTCAGCTAGGCTTGTAAAAGGATGATGAACTATTTGTGAACGAGCTAGTTTAGGTAGCAGCTAGCTTGGCTAGTTCATATAGAAAAGAAGCCAAGCAGCAAACAAGGCTATTCCTGTTCGTTTGGCTCATTTACCAGACCTAGATGATCTTGGTTCAAATCCATTTTGTGAGACCCTAAGAAAGGTTAGTCATAGTCTGCCTATTCTTCTTGTTCTTTCTATTACAAATTCCTTCTCAAACTACTCCAAGTAGAAACTGAGTGTCATACCTAGACATGGCCAGTTTCGGTTTGCCTAAAACCAGGAACTGGAACTGAATCAGGATCCAGTCAGTTCTAATTCCGATTTAGGTCCTAAACAGTCTAGAACCGAAAAACATTAAAATTTTTGAATTTTAACAACACATTAAAAATTTATGGAACCGGTGGTTTGAAACTGCTGATTCTGGTTTTCAGTTCCGTAGAAGCTGAAACCAGAACTGAACCGGGTCATCCTCAGTTCCCGATCTGGTTCCACTTCTGGTTCCTAGCCCGGTTGGGTTCTGGTTGGAACCAGCCATGTCTAGTCATACCTACTAAAGAGGATTTACCTCGGAGCTTTGACAATTAATAGGTCCTATGAGGTTAGGTTACGCTAAATTCCTGGCACCTAATCTCCAAAATATTCATGTAGGATCCAAATTATAGAGACAATCAACACGAACATGACCCAAACAGTTCATGTTCATGTCTACTTTGTGACACCAGACAAAAATCGCACTGTATTCTGGTTGACCTATTTTGAATGCCAATTATAATTATATGTAACACAAAATTTGCTGGCAATTTCAGACAGGAGGAAGAAACTCAACACGAGCCTGACCTGAAAAGCCTCTTTGTGTAAGCACCCAAGGTGACATGAGGTCCCTGATTTGGACACAAACATGAAATGGCATAACATGAATACAACCAAAAACATGAAATCGCTCAAGGGTATGAACACGAAATGCCATGTTCGGGTACATCCCAACTGACACTGGACTCATATTTTCACCCCTAAAAGATGTTTTGAAATTCAACTTCGTTTAGTTGATTAAGTAGGGAAAATGAAATTTCAAAAGAGAAGAAAGTGAACCACTACGTTAGTGGGAGTAGTCTGTTCTGTTAGTGGGCTTGACCCACTTGTAATGCTTTGAAAAGGCTGCTCCAACTTTTCGGGTCACCTTTTGCAAGCCACATTCAGCTATGACTGATAACGTGAGATGCAACACTGAACCCACTAACACGACCTGAAAAGAACACGTTCTTGTCCTCTTAAAGTGACACAGAGAAAATTAGGTTATGTTTGGATTAACCTGTTTCTAACACGAACATGAGATGACGCGATAAAACCACAACCCAAGAAATATAATCGCTAGCAATATATCACCCGACATGGATATGAACTAAAGGTTCGTGTTCATGTCTACTCAAACTAACACAAAAAGGGAAGAAGAATTCGTGGCATATTAGAGTTGACCTGCTTCTTACACTAACACGGAATGACATGACCCAGAACAGGGGATCCCCATCCTTACATTCATCCAATAGTTTGCTCCAATTATACGCTCCTTTGTTCTCCAAGTATAGAGATTTAAGCAGGTCAGGTTTGGATTGGATCTGGACGTAATCAGTCTGGTCTAATTGGATCAGATACTCCTAGATAAGTTATTTTAAAAAATATGATAATAAAAATTACCATTCACTATGCAGCGCTATGCATGATGACCATGGTCTCCCGATATAAACATGGCCATGGGTCCAGCCGAGCCTACCGGTGTCTAGACATGTCTGGTTCCCGTTAGCTCGAAACTTGAAACCATAATTGAACTGGCCTGGGGCCAGTTCTAGGTGGTTCCAGTTTGAGTTCTGAATTGGTAAATTTATTAAAAAATTAAAATATTTGAACTACCGGTTCCGGTTTTATAAAAGGTGAAACCGAAACTGAACCGGGTGCTCCCTAGTTCCAGGTCCAATTCCAGCTCCGGTTTCACCGGTTTCGGGTTCAGTCGGTTCATGGCCTGGTTCGTTCCAACCAGAACCGCCAGGCCGGTTAGGAACCCTTCGTGTCTACCTGTGCCCAATCTGGTCTAATTGATGCATGGTCAACTACTGGAGCCCATATAATGTTAAACTGAGATCAGCCCGATCTATTTGCAGCTTGTCTTACTAGCCTGTTTTGATCGGAGCTAAACGAGGGGCAACTCATCTCTTTTGGCTGGTAAGGTTGGTAACCCAAACCCTACCTGCAAAATCTGAGCGTGGTCAAGGTTTAGGCACCCCGGATGGGGTCTAGGTAAGCGAGAAGCTAACTGACAAAAGTCGGGTTGTGGCTGGGATGACCCGATTATACAATAGTCAGGTCGACTTGGGCCCAACACGAACCTGTTCACATCATGTGTGAGTTTTTAAGAATGACCCGAAGGAAAGCAGATCAGATCATGGTCAACATCGACTCGACTCCAGCCGGAAGTGATCAGATCCAAGCACAACCCACCAGCCCAATTTGCCACTCCTAAGAATTCAATGGCTATAAGTTAACATGGTTAGTTTGGAACCAGCTCGACAGTTCAAGCCAGAATCAGATCAGGCCAAGAACTGATCGGAACCAGAATTGTTGAAACCGGATCCAAAACTGGAGACCATCCAGTTCAATTTTGGCTCCAATTTTCATAAAATCAGCTGAACGTTTTTTTATTTAAATTTATAATATTTTTTAATGGTTCGGAGTGGTTTAAAACTCAAACGAGAACTACCCCGAAACTGCCATTCTGGTTCAAGGTCCCGGAACCGGCCATGTGTATAAGGCTTGTAAACTTAATGGAGTCATTGCAGGGTCGCTGCACGTAGCTTCATTACTGTGCATAAAGGAAGTACAAAGATGGAAGCTACTCTTAAAATATTTAAATATTATAATATGCATGTATAAAGGGTTGAATAGAAAATAAAGAAGTCTGAAAAATGGCCGTTTTTTTCCCGATAACCAATAGAACAATATTCATTTGCTGGTTGCCTCCCAAGCAACTCTTGACTCACACGATACAGGCAGTGAGTTCGATTCCCACAGCATGCATACCTGGCTTGAGGATCTCCTTTGTAACCAAAAGATAAGAACCAACCTGTTTCATGCTGAGTGTGGTTCGCTACATGGATTCTTAGTCACTATTTTAGTCCATCTTGGATCCTACGAGTATTTAAACTGTAAAGTATTGGTATTTCTTTGCCTATCAAAATGAAGAGTTGTGATCATCTAGTTTTTCTCATCTTCTCTTGAAACTCAACGTCTAAATATCCAACCACCTTAATTGCGTCTTTTTTCTTTCTTTTATTAGTATTATATCAACTTTTTCTCTTGTATTTGATTTAAGCCTTTTCTTTGAGAGGCTTCTTTAAAAAGATGATTGTGGCAAAAATGAAGATGTTGAGATGAATGAATAGTTAAATAAATTGAGAGTGGCATCAATAGATGATAAAATGAGAGGAAGCCACTTAAAATGGTTTGGACACATAAAGACATCAAAAAAAGTTTTGATAAAAAAAGTATAAGAAACTAGATGTGAGAATGTTGAGGAAGAACATGAAAGTGTTAGAAGAAAACAATAAAGAATGGTCTGCCTTACCTTAAGTTAATTGTTAACATACATATGATCAAATTCTATAGAAATAAGGAATCTATGTAGGTGACCCCATCTAGTATGAGAAAAATGTTTAGTTGTTGTTGTTGTTATTGCTTAATTGGATCTAGATCAACTCCTATAAATCCATTTGTTTTTCGACCTTTGATGAAGGAGACATAAAAGGATGAGGCTTATTTTGTAAGTTCCAAGAAAAAAATTTGCAGGAGATTAAAAGATGATCTCATGCTTTTGTTAATAAGGTCCGTTTCTATTCCGTTTTTGCTGATTCAGAGTAGCCGTTTTCAAGCAGTGATTGTGTACGGTTTTAAAACTTTATCAGTAATTAAAAAAATTCAAATTCTCGCGCCACATTCATCCTATCTATCATCTATCTACTCTTATTTTTACGTTTTTCCACATACCGCCAGATTTCTCCCCCTTTAACCAAATACATTCACTTCTCTAGGCTCTTACATCCTTTAATTGTTTTGGAGGTAAATCATTTACTTTTACATTTACCTCAATCATCGTTGATTTAATACAAAGCCAAACCATGCATACACACACGCAAGTGTATGAGTTTGTGTGTGCATGTGCATAGCCATGCATACACAAATATATATAGAGAAAAAGAGAGACCAAAAGATACAAAATGGTAGTGGGTGCGTTGAAGAGCTATGATTTGTTTAACCTAAACTAAGCAAAAAAGTGTGTATAATAAACAAATAGTGGTGGATATGTTAACTAAAATTGAAAAAATAATAGAATTTTTTTTTTCAAATTAGTGGGCACATTTTAAAAGAAGAACTTTATATTCAGCCCAATGTTTTTGAAAGAAAAAGGAATAAATGGCCACCGAAGATTGTGATGTTAGGTTTGAATGAGGCGTCCAACTTGGCATGGGTCCCATGACAGGTCTCATGCACATGATCATTGCATTAAAAGCTTTCACAAGGAATTTAATGAAACCTCATTAACTTCATATTTTTATAGCGCATACCGCGAACTTTGTTTTATTCCTCGATGGAACATCTGTTCTTCTGTCGACAAAAATGAATAATTATGAATCGTTTTTAAGAATTAGAAAAAGGAAAGGGATGAGCACGGATAGATAGGGCTGGTGAAGCTAGCTCATTTGAGCTGGATAGGACATGAGACGGAATCGGACTAAAAACCGGTTGAAACCGAAACTATCGGAACCAGGCTAAAAACCAGTTGAAACCAAAACTATCTGAACCGGGCTGGGAACCAGACCTCAAACTAGGCACCATTCAATTTGGTTCCAGTTCCATCTTTCATGAAATGGAACCAGCCCAAACTGTCGGTTCCTTAAATCTTTTTATATTTTTTTAATTTCCAAAACTTTGAATATGCTTTTTCAGTTATGAACGATTTGGGAAAACGGAACTGATGGTTCTAAACTGAAACCAGAACCAGCCTGGTCCCAGTTTGGGTTGGAGCTGGAGGTTTGGACAGTTTACCGGGTGATATCTGAACCAGCTCAGCCCCCACCTATGGGTGAGACGGGTCGGGTAATTTCAGAACAAAAATTAAGTGGATTAGACACAGGCTAGATATGTTACATATAAGTCTGAATTGGGTCTCTTGCCCATTTTAACAACAAGAACCTATGTTATAGGAAAATTGAGAGGAAATAATAAATATCAAAATCTCTAGAACTTAGGAAACAGAGAAACAATTATATATATATATATATATATATATATATATATATATATATATATATATATATATATATATATATATATATATATATAATATGAGCGATTTAATGCTACATTCCATACTCATGCCCATCTTCCACTTTTGGGATATGTATGTACATTGTCATTAATATTTTTCGATCATTATTTCTGCAGATGACTATGAAATAAATATCCTTATCAAATTAATGATAAAAAAAAATAGATGGCGAGGCTTTTCAAATATCACCGTTCTTTCTTCATCTAAACACTAAGACACGACAAGAACATATTCATACCCGACGCCGAACCATACAAGATTAAACAATTGGTATGGGTTTGGATCAAATGCTGGACTTGTTTGAGAAACAGATCTGATCCATTTACACCCAAACTATTTTGGGCCTCAATCCATGTACCCCATACGGACCCACAAATTTCGCCCTACTAGAACCCCGAACCACAACCGAATCATTATTGTTGGTTGAGACCCTATTTTGAACCGGTCAGACTGAAACCGGAACGAATTGGACTCAAAAGACAACCCGATCCACCCTCAAGATGTCGAGGACTGGAATCCCAAATGGAGGACGTTTTGCATTTTCCGAAACTTTTCATGGGTTTCCAAAATACTTTCACAAACAAGGGCAGGTAGGCAAATAGTGCAAATGAAAGAGTGAATCCTGCCCGTTTAAGCTCCCCATCCAACGGCTCGGCTTTTACCGTTTTTATTCTGCCACGAGATTCATCATTCGATTCGAATGCGCAGAAGAGTAAAGGGCAACTATCAGTCTGATCACTCTCTCACCTGTAATCTGTTTATTCTTCTTATTTGTTTTTATGGATTTTTGATTATTGGTGTTTGTGTTTTTGTGGAGTTGGACGCTTATGTGACGTGTTTGGTTTACAGAGAGGATTCCACGGAAGCATCGGCGAGTAAATTAATGACGATTGACTTTTCATTGCTTGCAACGCATCTCTCGATAATAAAGAAAACGAACGGAACCCTCCCCGGGCTGCATGATTTTCGTAATGATCCACCTGACAAAAGATCCTGCTTTTTCGTGATAATTAGACCTTTTCATTTGATTTGTTAAACGCATTTTTAACTCGTATTCCACAAACAAAGGTCTTTTCTGAACCAGATCTTGGGTATTGCTGTTGGGTCTCTCTCTCTCTGTTCGAGCGTGGGGAAGGGGATCATTGTACTTTGAGGGTACTTTGCGGCTTCTGTGGGGTTTGTTGTTCTAGATTCTAGAGGGAGAGACAATTGAAACTTTCTGCAAGTGAGAAATGTGGTAAGTTCTTTTCTCATTTCAGTTTAGTTTAGGCTGTGGGCTTTCTATCACGCAGAGAGAGAGAGAGAGAGAGAGAGAGAGAGAGAGAGAGAGTTATGGCGTTTTTTCTGCAAAATATGGACATAGGTCTCTTTGTCGTTTCAGTTTTTGATGCACCTACTCCATGAAAAGAGTCGAATGAGAGGGAGATTTCTGGAGAGTTATGCCTCAGCACAAAATTGAGATGGGATCTTTTATTTTTGTTGGGTTTCTGGATATAGCCGTATCCTGGAAAGCGGGACAATCTCTCAACTCTGTGTGTGTGTGTCGAAGGAATGCTCTCTGAGTGCAAAGAATGATATACATGCTCTTGAGATTCCCATTGGATGTGGTGTCTGTATCTCTCAGCTTTTCAAAGAACAAGAGGGGATAACTTGGTTTTCATTATGATGCAGAATTTAGTACGTTTTGTGAGTTTCTTTTGTCGTCTGCAGAAAATTTATTTGGACTACCTTCACTGTTGCAGGTTGTGATGTGTGATGATCTTAAAGATGCAAGATTTTGTATTTGATCTTTGAGACAGGACGAGTTGATGGGTTAATTCAGAACGGGTTAAGAAGTACTATCTTGATACCTTATCAATCTTCCAAGTTTGTCCTTTTTATCTTCCTGGGCAGTGAGTTGGGCTGTAGATTCTTAGGTATTTCCCTTGGTGAAACAAATCCTGTGTATTAGGTTAGACTTATTTATGTTTGATATATTTTTGGCATGGTAGAACACATCTTTTCTGGTTGTTTCATCAGAAATTAGCAAAAGATAAGATTGCAAGACAAGAAAATGGAGCAGTTCAATCACATCATTTTCTTTATTTGGTTACATTTTCAGGTCTTTCTATGTTGCCTTGGTTCGCTCATTTATCTAGCAAAGTCAGATAATTTTAGGATGCTAGATAATATGGTGCAGTACAAAATCCCACTCTGTGCTATTTTGCTGGCATAACACCGCCAAGGGAAGCAAAAGAAAACGGTAACCTCAATTTAGGCACAGCCTTTTCAGGTTGATGCCTTTATGATTTGAAGGATGCTACTGAGTCGCCTTCTTCACAATGCCTTTTCCATCTGATCCTTCGCGTCTCTTGTTTGCTTGATGTTGTTCTCTCTTTCTGAACCATATTTCAGTGTCTACTTTTCTGGCATACTTTGCAATCGTTTTGTAAAAGAATAGTTTAACCTGGGTTTATTTATGATCGGCATGCTTCAGTAACCTGTTGTTGATGTTTTGCTTCTATCCATTTCTCTAAGGACGGGCCAGAGTGCAGTTTGATTGTGTTGGTTCCCTACTGCCTTCACGTTCCTGGTTTTTAGATGGATTCATCTGAACTTTGTGTGATGATTCAGTTGTATTGTCATGTTGGGTTTTCTACTACCTTTTTCAGAAAGGAGGGAACAAATCATATATTTTGCTGTCCTTTGCCTAATTCTTACCCCAATCTCCGGATATTCTAAGGCCCCCATAACTAACCATTTGCTTTTGAGGCAAAAACTTTATGATTCTACTATCACTGTGAGAAATAGAATCAGTCTTTAAGTGGGGAATGGCAGATCTCCAAGGACTTGGTTCAGCATGCTTTTGGCAAGGGAATTTAATGCATGGAAGAATGCCAATATGATCCTTGCATTTGCTCTTTCATCTGTGGGGTGTGTAGGTTGAAGAATATATGTGTGGTTGGGCCAAAACCTTGAAAGCTACCTTGCTATCTGTTGTTACTATCTTTGGTATTTAACTTGTTTGCCCCTTCCACTTTGCTTAGTATGCAACTGGAACGTTTTTATGTTTGCACTTAGTCCTAAATGTGAGCAAGTGGTTAGAACTTTATGTAAGAACAAGTGTAGTTTCTTTCTGTTTGATGCTCCCCCAAATTCAAATTGAAGAAGGGGACTGCTTCTTTGTATGTTGGGTTGGTTGGAAGCAATTTTATGTCCTTTCTTGTTTTATATGCTATTACAAATGATTCTATTTCGGTTTTCACTTGATATTTGATAGGGAAGCAGAGTCATTTACCGTGCATTAAGAAAAGTCACTCATTGGTCCTGTGAATGGATTCTTGCTGGTTAGGAGTCAGTGAAGACAGGAAATTTTGAACATCAATCCTTCTTGAAGATGAAACTAGGTATTATGTTTTCTCATAATTAGCTTTTCTTAAAGGCTCATATTGTTCTGTTGATTCATGTTAATAGAGATGTTCTCCATTACTATGTAAAATTTAGTGATATTGAAAAGTACTTTTTATCTCATTGTCATGCATTTTCCTATAAGAAATTATGCAGTAATGCTTTTCTCTTTTATTGTTCTTTTCTTTATGCAACATGATTGTAAAATAATAGACAGTTAAGATTTGGTAGCCTAAAAGCTTCTCTCAATTCTTATTTCTTTGTACGACTCTTTGGATTTGAGGCTTGAAGATGCAGGATGGTGTTGGCCTCATGAAGTATAAACCTTTTGGGTTCTATTCTCTAGAAAATAATCATGCTACTCGAGTTACAGTCTATTCATGGTAAAACCATCCTTTCACATCTTTTGGAACAAATGATTGTGAAGGCAACGAGACGCAGGATTAACCATTTCAAAGTTACTGCACATGCATAGCCATATACTTTGGTTTTTGGCAATTATTTAATCTGTTTTACTGCATGTTCTATTTTTCTTTTCTTTTCCAAATAAAGGTGAACACTTTTGATTGTGTACATTATATTTCCTCTGTAATATCTGTATCATTAAAGGGTTGCCTAAGTATTCCATAACTAACATCAGAACATCTTTCAAATCTCATTTAACAGAAGTTCTGCTCAATTATGCGTTGTTGCATTCTTTGTCTAAAAATTTAATACATGTGATGATGAAAAAACAAATAATGAATAATCATAGGTATGCACCTTTTCATTTTCTTTTAAATGAATGATATACCAACAACAACTAAGCCTTTTCCCATACTAGAGGTCGGCTACACTGATTCTTTGTTTCCACACAACCCTCTCATAATTTGTAGAATCCATGGTAAATAAGTTCAACAAAGTTTTACACTAACTGTCGGAAGCCTAACACAACCCTCTTCCTTTATCCGGGCTTGGGACCGGCCATGGAATGGTGATCCCTTATATGGTAAATGAATGATATACGTATGTAAATTGGAATAACAATGCATATTTGATTTTTGTGCAGATTTTCCTTTCCATTTGTAATAGTTGTTGAGGGGCAGAATCATCATTGTCAGCATGTTTCCAGATAATCTGCACATATACAGTTGGAGAATTATGTCCACTTTGAACTTGTAGTAGAGCTGTCTTTCATATTGTGGTGTAACATAACTTTTCATCTGCAACATTTCCTTTTCTGTTCAGGGGTGGGGGGTCTTTAATAAGTGGTCATATGATTTAATATTTTGTGCAATAGACAAAATTAGCTTGTAGATTTCAATTTTCCAGTGCTATCTTGTTTCTGCAATTGAATGTCAGAAAGATGCTTTTGGTTCAGATGGCAAAGCTGATGGTTGCCGAGCACCGCTTGCTGTTTGTAGCTCAGAATGTGTTGATAAAAATCGTATGGAAACTGAGAAACCAGTGTTTGATGCAGAACATGGAGGGGCAGGAAAAGATGCACTTAGGACTGTCTCAAAAACCAAAGGTTTTATGTCTCTTCAACATCAGACAACTTCTGAGGAGTATGTTGTAGACCACAAGCCTTTCTCTGGATTAGCACATGACAATGTGCTTGCAAAGAATGCAGATCTTGGAACTGAAAATAAGTTTCTTCCTTTGTCTGATTATAAAAACAAAATTTCTACTAAAGATTTGAATCTATACACCGAGGAAGTTATTGAGGAAGGTTCTGCCATGCTGATCACATGTGATAAAGGTAGTAGTCCCAGCTGTGTTATCAAGGATGTATGTGTAGACGAGGGTAGGCAATCAGATGAAAATCATCTGGGAGAGAATCACGAGCCAAATGAAAATAGAGCTGTTGGATGGGCCCATCTGGGTCCTGATGCTGTAAATGGTTCGTCCATGAAACTGGTGGATTCGGCAAATTCTTCATTGATGATGTGTGCAGTTGATTGCAGAAGTATAATGGACAGGTTTCAAGTATTGAAATGTGTACCTCTTGATAAGAGGACCACAAATGATGGTTATTGCAGTGAGGTGATAGCAGAAGATGTTTCATCTGGTTCGCTGGATAATGCTTCCCATAAAATGGGAGCATTTTCACGTGATGAAGCAGTCACCGACAAGTTGGTAGCCATTCTCTCAACCGATTTAACCACCAGTGATGTCGTGCAGGAAGATGTTTCATATGGTGCAATGGAAAATGCTTTCGATCAAAAGGGAGCATGCGATGAAGCAGTTGCGGGAAAGTTGGTAACCGGTCATTCAGATAATTTAACCACCAGTGATGTGCAGGAAGATGCTAAACAGGTAATCATGCAATTGCCAGTATACTTTGTGGGTTTAGGTGCAGGTATGCATTGGTAGAGATGGTAAAAGTGCTCCACTAGACACAAGACAGATAAGGCTGACCTCATGGCGTTTTGGGCTGTGGCGTTCATTCAAGCCTTTGTAAGGTAGCAGTGCACGTCCAATTTTGTGCAAAATTCAACGGCCTGAACAATAGACAATGAGGTTCCATTATCATAGAAGTAATGGGCACGTGAGCCACTCACTCGCCCAAAAGGGCATAGCTCACTGGCTATACAGGTTGTCTCTCCAATCAACAGTTAGAGTTAAATACCTGAGTATGCATCTGGCATGGTCTCCCAACCCCAGCTTGCCTTCAAAAAGGAAAAACAAAAAACATAACAAAAGTGTGCCTTATTTTCTCTGCTGTCTTGGATCTGTAATTTGTCTTTACCATCAGATATTTTACCCATCTGTTGGTTCAAACGTTCTCACATGGTAATAGTTTGAATACTGCTTGTGCATTGGATAATGTCATTCAAACATGTTTAGGCTGTGCATCTGCGACACAGTAAATTACCAATCAAAATTTAATGTACACCAGGAATTTGATAGAGCATGCCTAATGCAGGTTAATAGTCAAGAAGCAACTTCAGGCGTGCACCTTCTTAATGTACAGTCAATCAGCAATAGTGCCAAGCAAGAATTATCATTGCCTTTTAACAGCAAAATAGGGAACAAAACCATCACGTTTGATTTTGAGCCTTCAGGGCAACGATCATTTACTGATGGCAATGAAGACGAAAGCATATCCAAAAAGCCTCTGCATCCCCTGTTTCGTTCATTAGCAGATTTGTGTCTTGAAGGGCATAATTTGACTGGTGAAAGGTCTTCGTCCTTGGATCAAGCTCCCCAATGTTGTGAAGAGAGTGATTTACAGAGAAGGAGCGTGAACCTTGACCGGGCTGATGTATCTGGAAAGCTGCAACCTGAGAGTTGCTCCATGTCTGAATCCATTACATTATCAGGTCCAGTTCCATACTCAGGAAGCATCTCCCTGCGATCAGACAGCAGTACAACCAGCACCCGATCGTTCGCCTTCCCAATGTATGTGCACCTTCTTTGTTGATTCTGCTTAGAGTCCTCTTTGTGAACCACAAATTGGTTGCCCATAGTTTTAACTCTTGTTCAAAAAATTCCAAATTGAGCATGTAACCTTCTATCCAATGCTGTGAATGTGCTTAATGGTGTTCATGGCAAGCATCAATGCTATGTGAAATACTAGGAACTGCCCAGTGAAACACCTTGAACTCTGTGAAGCCATTTTTGGTTTTCTCAACAAACCCAAGCTAGTCAAAGTCTTGACATTTTCACTCTTCATGCAATGCATCTAGCAATTCATAGAGTCGATCCATAATTTACCTTGATTCAATTTGAGTAATAAGTTCAGTCCATTTTTGCACTCTGGAAGCTGCTGTAGGCTGTTAATTCTGCTGGTAGTGGAACAAATGTTAACCTGGGAAAGGAGAAAATTCAGCATTGTTGTCTTGCTACTTCATCCATGGTCTATAAGTTTTTTCACCCAGACTCTTAGTAGATTAACTTGGTCTTAATGACTTAAAAGGAACTATGGTACGATAACTACATTATGCAATCTTGCCTGGATGTGATTATATTGGTACGGATGAGAGCATGTTTGTCTTGATCATGAACCCTAGTCAGATCCTAGCGTAGTTTTGTCCTCTTTCGAATTGTTACATAAAGTGTTTGTCATCAAACGTTTGTCTTCTGCATTTCTAAGTTTTAAAACATTATCCGAGTTCTTTTGCAGATTGAACCCAGAGTGGAATAGTAGTCCTGTTAAGATGGCGAAAGGTAATCGCGGACATTTTCGAAAGCATAGATGGTGGAGGATGCCAACCCTTTGTTGCAGATTCTAAGACAAACTTGTGATGTTTGAGGAGTCTTGTTAGCGAGGATTCCAATTTTTTCATTCGAGTTCTTGAAAGTTAGGGTACTTTGAAGATAATGTATGGGTTCATTATTGGCAGTGCTGGATAAGCAATTCATGTTTATATTTCATATCTTATATGTCCAAGTTTTCTAATACAAATGGTATGATGATGTTCTTTGCTGTATTTCATGCCTGACCAGTATGGCATTCTCTTTTTTTTGTTTCTGTTTGTTTGGCTCAAAGAATGGAGCTGCTAATGTAGTATGATCAGTGTCAACCTCTCATCACTACTGAAACCTTTCCATGTATGTGTGTTCGCTCGCTAAATATTTTAATCAGCTTAAAAATATGTCTTCCAACTCCATGAGAAGGGAGAGAGGAACACGATCTCCTTTCCTTCTCGGTGTTCAAAGTAGGGCTGGTAAATGAACCGAGCCACTCGTAGTTCGACTCATCTCTGGCCCATTCGTGTTTGGTTCGTTGCACTGTCCAAGATACACCAACGTAGTATTTGCATCTTGTAAACAAGGATGTACTAATAAAAACTAAGAGAACTTGAGTGCATTTTGGAAGGTAGTTTCTCTTTTCATTGATTTTTCTTATTGAATCCTTCGATTCGTAAGTTAAAAAAATCAATAAAAACCATTTTTTTGTATTTTTAACCTTCTTTTGTGAAAACATCATATGGCTTAACATTTTTTATTATTTAATTAGCCTAGTTTGATGTTCAAAAAGCCATTCTAAAAATCCAAATGGCATCGATTTTTGTCTGTTTTGTTTTCTGGTTACAACACGGAGGCAGAAGCCAGGTTTGCACGCGCTAGGTATCAAACCCACAACCTTCGTCTTGTGAGTCGAGCTCCCCGCCAGGTGAGCTAAGGCTCTGTGTGCGTTTCGCCCTTCCAACTATCGATAAGGCCAACTTGTCAAATGCAAAGTCTTATCTTTTATGGGATAACGCTCAGTATCGAAACTTAAAATGCCAAGGCAAAAACACTCTGCTTGCGTGTTTGAAAGAAGCAGACAGGATGTCTATTTTTGCCTAAATTGGGGAAACCAACCTATTTCATATGAAATAAGTATTTTCTCCCCTTATCGACAAAGAACCACAATTTAGGAAAAATGGCAGTCCTGTATTAAGAAAGTGTTCATGTCAATGAAGACTGAATTACACCGAAGAATAGGGGTGTTCGAGGAACCACTGAACCGAACTAAACCGTTAAATTGAATCGAACCAGAGGCTTGATTTGGTTCGATTTTAAAAGGAAAATTACTGACGGTTCAGTTCCTGATTCCACTGCTAGAACTGAATAGAACCGCTAGGAACAAACGAAAATTTTAGTACCATATTAAGGAGACGGAGTGGGGGATCCATGGCATCTATAAAATAGGTCTTAAGGGTTTAAACAAAGCATACCTTTCTTGGCTTTTTGACTAAGCTCAAGTTTAATATCTATTCTTATCAAATTAATATATGATACATAGTTATTGACCATATGATATTAAATTAATTTTTTTAAGGTGTGTCACTCAGAGTAATCTTTAGTCAATCCCTACATAAGTAGAACCATAGTTCAAAACCAAATCAAATTGAAACCATCGGTTCAATTTGGTTCTGATCATACCATGGTTTGGTTTGGTTCTCAAAATACGAAGAGCCCTAAGTGGTGGTTTGGTTCGAGGTTGAGGCTAGAACGAACCCAACCGAACCATGAACACCCTCTGATTTCTAAATAATGGCATCTTATATTTCTCATACAAATTCTTGCAGCTATACCGGTCTGTCAGAATACGTGCTCGAAAAGTCGATTCATATTGCCTACCGCACCAAATTCTTGATTTCTTGTTGTGGCTTCAACAATTTTTTCTCGATCTCGAGTTCTTTTAGTAGCAATAATACTTAATCCTATAACAAATCGATCTCGATTCATATTGCACAAGATTTACTTTTGCGCTGCTGCATACCTAAAAGGATAAAACGAGCACGCAGAGCATTAGTTCGTCTGGTAAGGCCCTCTGACTCCCATTTTGCAGATGGTAAGTTCGATTCTGGGAGCATGCATGTAAGGAGTCTTTCTGTTAGGCTTTGCCTTGGACAAACCGTCCTCCTTAGGCTTCGGGTTGTCTGTGGAAGTGCGAACTCACAACCATGGGGTGGATTAATTCTCATTTCTGTCTCTTACATTAATAAATTGTCTTATATATCAGGTTCTTTTCTTTGGAACAGAAGGCTGAAGCTTAAAACACACTCAATCTTGCACCCCCCTGGATCAAACTCGCCACCTGCATCATGGGAGTCTGAGAGCTCTGACGGATGAGCTACTGCTATCAGTGCATTATGCATTATTCTTTTTCATAGGTATTGCTTACTTGCGGTTTAGGTAAGGGGTGGGATTATGCAAAAAGTGCTAAGCAGTAAAACTGAAAAGATATAAATTTACAACATAAGTAACTACTTCAGGATTAGCTCATATATGATCTTGCCCATGTCGAAGAAAGAGAAGGATTAAGATAAGAAACAAAACTCCAAATTTAATTTGGTTCTGTTAAAGCCTTCTCGACGAAACCTTAAGTTGATAAATGAATGTCTTCTTGTTTTCCCATAAAGAGTAAGAACAAAGTCGGTTCATATGATAACTAAAAATCCTTATATGTATTAGGCTTCCTAAGGATGTTTGATTGTGAGGAAGGGACTACGAGATTTGAAAGGATTCAATTAATGGGCCGCATAATTGAGTAAAAAGTGAAGTTGTACGACTATGAGCTAATAATACCAAGTCTTGTTAATCAAACACCTCTTAAACTGCACAAACTTTTATCCCATAATGAGAAACATAAACAACTGAGCATTCTACACAATGCTACCGATGAATCCATGTATTGGCGTGATGTCTTTGTATTCTTTAGAGTTATGTGCTCAATCTAACATTGACAAAGATACAAGTTTTGTTGTTGAAAATTTGAAACCACTCAGAAAAAATTGAATTTAGTCATTATTGTCGTCACCATTTTTTGGTGTGAACCATCACAAAGCTAGTAAAATAACAACTAAGCCTTTTTCCATACTATATGGGGTTGGCTATGCATATTCTTGGCTTCCGTAGAGCTCTATTGTGTGTTATGCTAGCAATTAATTCAACATAAGCTAGACCATTCTTTATTGTTTCTTTCAACACTCTCATCGTCTAGTTTCTCATACCTTCTTAGTGTGGGTTCCTTTGGTTGTCTTTCTAAGTCACTAAATCATCTTAAACAATTTTTTCTCATTTTAACATATTTTGTTGTCATTCTCAATTTGTTTCTAATAACCTAATTACTTATACAGTCTTTTCTTGTTTAGATGCTCATCCATTTCATTATCTTTATTTATGCTACAACTTTAATGGTATCTTCGTGTCACATAGAATACCTTATGCACCTCTCTACTTTAACTAACATACATTAATTCTATATATAACATCTGAATCAATTTTTCTCACTTTGAAAAACTCATCCAAGAATTTAAAATTTATGTGTTAATTTTAATTTATGTATCACTTGAAGTAACCAAATAATCAAACTTGCATTTCAAATATTTTGTCTTTGTTCTACAAAGTTAAAAGTCTTTACTTGCTAATGTGTCTCTCTATAGTTTCAATTTTCTATTAACTTTTTCCTCAAACTCATTCACTAACATAATATCATCCGCAAATAACATACAAAGGTTCTTGATCTTAAATATATTTTATTAACTCGTTAATGACCAATATAAATAAATATGAACTTAAAGCTTATTCTTGATATAATCCAACATTAATTTAAAAAAAAACAGTCATTCCTTCATGGGTCCTCACACATGCTTATACAACATGATACATGCTTCTTATAAGATTGATGTATGTCAATGCCTACTTCTCTTTCCTAAGCTTCTCCAAAGAATATCTCTTAACACCCTATCATTAGTTTTTTTAGATCAATAAATATCATGTGAGATTTTTTTCAAAAATATTTCATAAGACGTCCCAATAGGTAAATAGCCTCAATAATGTATCTTCCTTGTATAAATCTAAATTGGTTCTCTATTTTATTTGATACTTGTCTCAATCTATGTCCAATAATTTCTCTCGATCATAGTATGACTCATAAACTTGATATCCCAATAATTTATACAATTTTGAATGTCTCTCTTATTCTCGTATATGAGTATAATTATACTTGTCCTGTATTCATCAAGCATCTTTTGGTTTCTCTATTTCATTAGATAATCTTATAAGTCAACTGATATCCGTCTCTATAAGATTTTTTCGTACTTTTATAAAAATATTGTATGGCCCTATTTATTTATCAACCTTGATATGTCTAAGAGTGTCTTTAATTTCAATGTCAATAGAAATTGTTAATACTAACACATATATTTTATTAAAAAGCTTATAAAAATAAAATTTCAATCTTCTTTTGATATCATCACTTTCCACTATAATCTTCTATTCTTCATTTTTAATACATCTCTAAAAGAGGTAAGATTCTTAGTTTTCTTATCTCAAGCCTTAGCTATTCCAAAAACATCTATTTTACTTCATTTGAGTTATAAATTTTTTATATAAATCTTTTCAATTTTTGCTTATGATCTTTTTTGCTTCTTTGTTTAAGCTCCTAAGGTTTTATTAGTCTTGTTGACATAAGTTACAAAATTAGTAGTAGAGTAAAAATGACTGTTTCCAAAAGCTGCAATCAGTGAAAGGCCATTGGAAAAACAAGAAACAGTTTTGAGACTACTTTGAAAAGAGATCCCCAATATAAACAACTTCATTTGTCAATGGATTGCCGCTTAAGTAGTAAGTACACTTGGTTGTTGTTTTGTTACATTCTCTTGTATTGCTTGATTTTCAAACACCTCTAATTCAATTGTAGATATAAGTATTTCTATAAGAATCAATCCCTAGTATATTTATTTCCAAGAAGATTTTTGCAGCATCTCCTTCTAATATTGTTCTTTGAAGTTGAAGTTTTGTTGCCCATTGAACTCCAAACTTTGTGGCTTCAAGTTCTCATCTATGTACTTATTTGTCCCTCTTCTATGTTTTGTTCTTATTGCAACAAAGTTACCTTCTTGGTCTCTTACTACTATTCTTGTTTCTACTTTACTTTCATTGTTATCAATTAAAGCATCTATATTCACCATATATGTGCAAAGAATAGGCTTCTAATGAAAAAGCATACATATTCATGTTTCTTCATAAACTGTAACACCTTCCATGAGAAATTCAAGTCATAAGGCATAATGTCTCATGCTTCCTTATTTCAAGAATTAACAAACACCGAGAAAATGAAAACAAAGGTTTTGCATATATGACTTCCACTATACTATTATACAAGCTCTAACAACAGTTAATGGTTGCTGATCATGAATCATGCCAGTGTGCTGTTATTCATGGTCAAATCCATTGAATCCCTTTCATGGACATATTGAAAACAAGTTGAAATCACATAATCCCCAATTAGGATAACTATTGAAAGCACTTGATTCTACTCGACACTTCAATTTATTATGAATAGATTTCAATAGAACAACAATATGGATTGAGTAGATGGTGATCAATTTAGCAACAAAATCACAACATGATGCACAAACTAATATAATGAACAAGAACCATAACTAAACAATATTTGGCATCTAAAATGTAATACTAACAAATGAAGAATTAACAACGATAAATATAGTAGAACCGTTGGTGAAACCGAGGCTAAAAGCAAAGCAAGATAGCAAATTACTTCTAAGGCTAAGACCATGACCAACTTGAAGAAAATTCAAAAAATGCACATTAGATCTACGTTTATGCATATCATGATTTAGAACGAAGAGAGGAACAAAAGGGAAGAGAAAAATGACATCTCATCGGAGATTGTTATTAGAAAAAGCATACATACTTCTTAATGGGCATCACTATTTGCACATTCCTTTTACTATCCACACACCCCATATTTATAAAATACCCAAAATATCTTTGTAGCAATTTCTCTCTTCTCTCTACACCTAATTTCAATAATTTCTTCCTTTTACTTCGGTGACCAACATTTCATTTGTTGAGAGCTACTGTTACTTTATTCTCAACCAATAAGTACCGATTAGTTTCTTATGAGTATTATGAGAATCAAATGAACCAATAAAGAAAAAAGGAAAAGAAAGAGACGATATATCTGATCAATTTTCAGATTTTTCTTGATTTTGAAATGTTGGTTCTTAGTAATATCTTTGTATTTTCACGGGTTTATGTTTTTTTTTTGAGTTTTTCATGTTTAAACATATTTCATGGTTTAAGGTAAAATCATTCACTCATCAGAATTTCACTTCGAAATGCGATTGTTTGGTACGTATTATGCTTCAAACATTATATCCTTTTATATATTGTAGAATGACAAACAATTCAAACAAAAGCCTTGTGATGAAATCGATTTAGAAAAGATGATTATCGACTAAAGTACTATGACTAAAGAGAGTGGAAATTATTATAGTATACCAGATGATGTATTTGTTGACTGATTGGTTGATGAGGTAAAAGAATAATTTATTTGCAATGGAGGATGTGTTTATGGCTCATTATGAACTTATTGAGTATGTAAGGAATATTGGAAAGAAGTATATTATTATTATTATTAGTCGCTTGAAGAACAAAGGCATAATAAATATAAGAAGATAGATTGTCTATTTTTATTGAGAGGAGAAGGTGTATTTGATGGTTATTAAAAATTGAATGTAGTGAATGAGATACATAACCACCTTTCAAGCTTTTATCTTGAAGGATATTCTTTTATAGGAAGATTGAGTAACTCTAAGTATAGTGTGACAAATGATCTTATAAAAGGTTATTACAAACTAAAGTATATTTTAACGCATTTGAAGCGGGTTGATGAGAAAAATATGAGTATGACGAGACATATTTATAATGTAAGAATAAAAATTAAGAAGACAAATAGGAGTTCTCAAAGTATTCTATAATAATTACCACATAATGTAGACACTCACCATTATCATATCATCGTAAAATCCCTGGTATGAATATTATCAATAATATTTTATTTACACATCCTCATTTCGTACAATTATTTCATGCATTTTCATAAGTGTTGAAATTTGATAGTACATATAAGATAAACATGTAAGTGTTTCACTTTATTTTCTAATGTTGATATGTACATAGTGTCTAAGAGTTATATATATATACTTCGTATTTTATAGGTATAAGATACATTTTCTTGAGGTTATCACATTCACATCAACCTCGAAGAATTTATATGTAGTCTTCATTTTTATAAATACGAAAAAGGAAGAGAATTATATTTTTGATATTGAGGTGTGTGAGAGAGTTATATACTCGAAACAACTTTTCAGGTATTATCCTTAGTGATCGTGGTCTGGTTTTGGTGAATGTCATTCAAATATTTTTTTTGGATGCTACACATTTTTTATATAGACATGTAGTAAAAAAACATTAAAGAATATATTTTTATATTTATAAGGAATAAAGAGATGACAAATACGTTTAGTATAAATTAGAGAAAAGTCATAAACTCATTAGATGAGAGCAGTTAAAAGGAAGTAGCGGAGGTAATGAAATTGAAGTGAATTTTTTTCGAGTTACTCTCTTAAAGAGTAATGGTTGAACTCGTATAAAGAGAAAATTGTCTTAACATGGAGATATAGGGTGATTCATTATAATACTCATACAATTAATAAATATGTGAAATTGGTTTTCAATACATATTATATTATCTACTATTCTTGAAAAGTATAATGGTTATACATTCATGGTTTCCAAGTGAAAAGTGCACACATAAGATTGAAAGGGTTTATTGGTAGTTAACAAAGAGGTGATATTACTTGTTTCTCCCATATCTTATAGCCGATGTGACTTTCAAAGCTAAGGAGTAATCTCGGCATATTAGGAGATATCCATTCACACTCTCTATAAATGAGGTTCATGTATCCTCTTTATAACATGAAGGACAAACTTCTTCTTTACTTCATTATCATTTATGAGGATGAGGACGTCTTCCATATGATACTACGTTGCGTCTCCTAAATAAGATGTTACAAACTTTTACTCATGTCCTATGAATTATATCTGCATAACAAAAAAAATTATGATACCATATTAGAACAATCGAGACGCCCTTCTCCCAAAAGTGGGAGATGTGTTTGGGCCACGTCTCTCAATAAAAGAGAGATGCGTCTCTCGCTAAACCAAAACCAAATCAATAGCATACCTCAATACATCGATGATTTCTCATTTGAATTGGGTACTCTTATCATTCTTTCTCCTCTTTCTCTTCTTTTTTCGATTTATTCTTTTCCGACATATTTCAATCCGTTTTTTTCTAAAATTGTTAGAAGATCGCGTAATGTTGCTTCGATGAACTGAGCGTCCGTTATTTTGTGTGGAGGGGCATTTTGATAATTAGCGGAAATGACTGAACTTTGGAAGAAAAGAATGTGTTGACAGTAAAAGGGGTGTGTGCGTGTGAATCGTGTTCTTAATCCATACGGATTGCATCTATTAGTCGGATCTTATGAATTTGACCCAAATAACTAAATGGATCAATTCAGTTGCACCAAATCCTGACAACTAAGGGGTTCGGTTCGGGTCTATTTTCAATCTACCAGATCCGTTTAGACACCTGCTCGTACGGCAAGCCGTGTCCGTGGGCCATGCTACAGGAAGCAATTTTCCCGCCCATGCTTCTGCTCTTCCTCGTTCACTTTCTGAGTTACGCCATTACTCTCTCTTCGCCTCCCAGAGACGAAGTCAAAGGTGCAAATAGTTCCCCTTTC
Organism: Brasenia schreberi; assembly: GCA_036023115.1. Classification (NCBI taxonomy): domain Eukaryota; kingdom Viridiplantae; phylum Streptophyta; class Magnoliopsida; order Nymphaeales; family Cabombaceae; genus Brasenia; species Brasenia schreberi. The sequence continues at coordinate 10,702,325 of JAYKKT010000071.1, read as the reverse complement.
TTCATTCTTCCGTCTCTTTCTTGCTCGTTTCTCGGAGACGATAGCAAGGTTTCACCTTTTTTCTTTTCATTAGGTTCTTGCCTTACGCAAAGGAAGTAAAAGCGGATAGCCTTTATTCAACTCATCTCTTCTCTCTATTGTTGTTTTCTCTTTCTCTTTCTCGTTTTCTTTTACCTTTTCTCTCTTCGATGTTTTTTGTATATTTTTCTGTTCTCTGTTTTTGGTTCTCATTCTTTCTTTTCCCTCCTTTTTCTTCTCCATTCTGAAGGTACTTCTGTATGCATTTTTCTCCAGGGTTTCGGTGAGAATGGAGACCAAATCGAAGAGACAAGACAAGGGGACGCCTGATTCGCCCATCTCTGTCTTGTTGGACGCCGTGGGTGTTCCTTTTTTCCCTTTATTTTTCGAATTTTCTTCCTCATTTTGGGGATTGTTGTTCGGATTCTTCTATGTAATGTGAAATTATAGGTTTTGAGCTTGTTGATCGCACAGAAACGCGAAGAGGACGATGTTTCTTTGGTTGCAAAGAATGGGGACGCTTCTTTGCTTTCAGAAACCATGCTCAAGGAAGAGGAGAAGCTAAAGGAGGCTCGATTAGTGGAGAATGGCGAAGGTGGTGACTCTGAAAACGTCGCCGATAGGAACGAGACGAACAACGGAATTGCGTTAGATGATAAGCGATTCAGTAAGTTGGACGAGTTGTTGACTCGGGCCCAATATTACAGTTTGTTCCTCTTTGAGCAGATGGAGGTATAAAAACATGCTTCAATCTCATTTTTGATTGCTACCGCCTTTGATTACCTCGTCTTGCTGGTCGTTGTGTTTCTTTTGGTTTTCAATCTGGTTACTGGTTCATTTTTTGTTAAAGTTAACTCATTTATAGAACGTTTGATTGTTACCGCGACTCGGTTTGCGTTCTCAGAAAGGAATTGAAGAGCAGATAGCGGAAGTCGCACCGGAAGAGAAAAAGCGCGGCCGGAAGCGGAAAGCTTCAGCCTCCACTGAATACAACACGGCAAGAAGGCTTACGTTTCATGATTCATCTTTTCCTTGATTATTATAGCATTTCCATATTAGCATTGATGGATTAAAACCAGAAATTCGTTTTCTTAATCCCCTGTAGTATCTATCATGCTAAATGCCTTGGGGGTTGTTCTAGAATGTGATCCATTGTTTTATTTCCCGATATTCCTGTATCCTTTTCTATTTGGATTTCATGGAATGGAAACCAAACGTCAAGAAGTGCCAATGAACTATGGAAGAAACCAGAACCGACAGGCCGAAGAAGCGAAAAGTTTTCTGGTTACCCGTTTATAAAAAGGTTGATCGTAGATCCACCATAAAGCAAATGCATGAAGCCGGACGGATCTTAACTAATCTTAAGCTACATAAACTGAATATGGATGGAACTATTATTATCCCATGTCTATAAATGATGAACTAATAAACTAACCATCCCTAGCATTATCCTGCTAAGGCAACTCTTTGAAGGTTCTGTATGCTTGTATTTTGAAAACAGAGGGTCACGATTGTGCATGAAGGGAATCATGAACGCTAATTCCGTATTTTAACTTGAACTGAACTGCAATGCTGTTTGGTATTTCTCACATGTTGACGAAAAGTGAAAGTACTGTTGTTGGTTTACTTGCCGTAGATTCAGAATCAAACTCTGGAGTTTTTGTTGATTAGCAGAACACTTCATGTGCATTTAAGTAGTGAAATCTGCGCCTCTTCATATAACTGTTTAATTGGAATCTGAAAGAGTATATCAAATTTCTATTTTGATGATATTTAGGGGCGGGCCAAGAAGGCAGTGACGGCCATGATAGCAAGGTCTCACGATGTTTCTAATGTGTCAGAAGATGTAAACATAACTGTGGAAGAGAGAGCAGAGAGGGAGCAAGCATCACTTGTACCATTGATGACAGGTGGAAAATTGAAGCATTATCAAATCAAAGGCGTGAAGTGGCTTATTTCTTTGTGGCAAAATGGACTGAATGGGATCTTAGCTGACCAAATGGGCCTGGGGAAGACGATACAAACGATTGGTTTTCTTGCTCATTTGAAAGGAAACAAGCTACATGGTCCTTACTTGATCATTGCTCCTCTGAGCACACTTTCAAATTGGGTAAATGAGATCTCGAGGTGAGGTTAATAGTTTTTCTTTTGATCTTCCTCTTTTGTTAGTCTTTTATAATCTGAAAATGTATACAGGTTTGTTCCATCCATGAATGCCATTATATATCATGGCAATAAGCAAGAGAGAATGGCTTTGAGGCAAAAACACATGCCAAGGTCCATTGGTTTGGATTTTCCTGTTATTGTTACTTCTTATGAGGTCGCACTGAATGACTCTAGGACTTTAGCACTTTATGATTGGAAGTATGTTGTCATTGATGAGGTAAGTTTGTCCTTCAATTGATTAATTTTCTTTTTCCTTTTCATGTTCTATGAATTTGTGCTTTTACCTTGCCCTGCAATTCTTTTCTCCTACCAGGGCCATCGCCTGAAAAACACAAAGTGCAAGCTCCTCAAAGAGTTAAAGCGATTGAGGATGGAAAATAAACTTCTACTGACCGGAACACCTCTACAAAACAACTTGGCTGAGTTGTGGTCTCTGTTGAATTTTATTTTGCCCGATGTGTTCTCATCATGTGAAGAATTTGAATCATGGTATTTGCGCTTCATTGTATGGTTTGATCAAATGTGCTTATTTTCCTTTTTTCCCTGCTTGGTGTTGTTGTGTGGCGAATGCCCTGTTTTGGTCTGTAGTACTTTTGGCACATAGGTTGCAATACTTTTGGCACATGGGTTGCAATCTTGGGAACCTCCCATTGACAATTTCTACTATTTGCTTGTTGCTTGCATCTAGTAAGAAGCATGGCATAAACAATGCTTTGTCGTACTGTAGACAATGGGACTAATTTTATTAGAACTGGGTCTTCATGGTCCTATGCTACCAGCAGAACAGGTAGTTCTTGGCATATAAATTTCATACGCTACATGCCCTTGATCATGTAAACCGTGAATGATCAAATGCATATAGCTTAGGAAATTTAGGTTTACATCACGAAATGCATGTAGCTCAGGAAACTATTGCTTCAAGAAATGGATAGTTTGCAAGAACTAGATATTCGTCGGGTACCATATGTTGGAAAATGTGGTTGCGCAGCGGAGATCGAATATCACAAAAATAATAACACGAAGAAAAAACATGAGAGATTGAAGGAGGGAGCGGACCTCCAATGGAGCCCCCCCTCTTTCTCTCTCTTTCTTAATCAAAGTCTCTTAACCCTAATACAACCTATCAGCTTTTATATAATGAGCTATAAAACAAAAAATGACCAAAATACCCTTAGTACTACGGGCAATTACAATAATACCTAAAATATCAAATTTACTAAAACTGACCCTAAAAACATATTCTTTAACACCCCCCTCAAGTTGGGAGTGTACTTCGAACTCCAAATTTGCCAAAAAACTTATTTTTTTTCTTTTTAGCAACCTTCCTGGCTACAATGTTCTTCATCTGTCTTCATGATTGATCCAATCTTCAACAGCTTCTTTGGCTGCAATAACTTAAACTCAGCCTTCCTGGTTGATCATCTTTAGCAGCATCTTTGGCTGCAACATCAACTCAGCCTTCCTTGTTGTTTTTCAAGTAGCTTTCATAACTACAAATTCCTGCAACCTCACTTGTTGCATATAAAAATATTTCTGCAATCCTCATAACTACAATCTTCACCATACATTTCTTTTCTGTAAACTTTCTTCGTGTTGTTTTTCCAATAGAGACAATCTATCACGTACTAATCTTCTATAGTATTTTCGTGAATTTTTCCATCTCTCTTAAACATTTCCTCAAACACTTGATGCGCAGGTAAATATATCTTCTTGAGCATTTCAGTGAACACTTGTCGTGCAGGTAAACTTCTCTCTTAGGCATTGAATCAAACACTTGATATGCAGGTGAATTATCTCTTCTTGGACATTTCATCAAACAGTTGATGTGCATTATTCATCTGCCCACACACTTCTCTTAGAACATTCACAAGCTCACCTGCCAGGCCCTTGTTGCCCTTGTTCTTGTGTGTGAAGAAAGTGTGAGTGATACCCTTCACCTTTTGATCTACCACCAACACCACCGCTGCCATCTCTGCCGGTCTTCTTCAAGATCCCAACGATCCCAGTGATAGCCAATCACGCAACCCTACGAGTCACAATATCACATACTCTTAAGATGAGTTTCCGAACCTTCAAAGGGATGTCTGAGACCCTCAGGTATGAGCTCATGATTCTTGCAACTTCTCTAAGGTAAAAAGAATTGTCTTCATGCATCGAGCACAATAGCAGTGTCCTGAAAGAGAAAGGCTCTTGCAAACTAGAACCAATCTCACCAAAAATACCCGACTCCTGAACGATTCTTAGGACCACCCTTCTCACAATGTCACCCAAGTACATCCCATAAATCATCTTTTCAAATACCCGCTCTGAGGGATTTGGGCTGTCATCATCTAAAGCTTTATTATACAAAGTTCTTGGTAGGTGAGATGACCAAAAGTTACCCCATTCTATATTAACAATCATGAATCTAGAGTTAGACAGAAGCCCCTGGCACTTTGTAATTGCATATGCACGGTTAACATAACAAGCATTTGTACCAGTCCCAATGATAACTGCCGCAATGGTATCCTGATCATAATAATGCCCAAGAGCTAGTGTTCCAACTGTATCATTTACCAGTGTTGCTACGTGAACATCCAATCATGCCCTGGACATTGCTTCTTGTAAGCATTATGCAATATCTTTTCCATCCATGTCATGAATCACAAAGCCTTTTGTCCACTTTACAAGAACCCCTGATGATATAGAGGTTTGCATCATAGGAAATGAGAATGTAAAGCCAAGTCCCCTCATGCCCGGTGGAGGCCCAAGACCATCTTCCTTTTCAATGAAACGCCTCAAAGTAGATCCAATGTAATCAAAGAGAGTGTCGCTAGTATTAGCCATTATGTGAGTGGGAATTGATTGTTTCTCCACTTGATGGTCCACAACCTTTTGACTCCTCCTTGCGAGGTGAACCCTTAGAACCCTAAAATTCATTCCTCAAAAAATTTAATGCATAATAAATCCCCTTATCATCGCCAGTGGGGAGCGTGTCGATGAAGGTGAGGAGCATCTTGAGCTTGCTACCGTTCTTAGATGCCAAACCAACGTGCATCTCAACGGTTATTGCATCCATTACCTGTCTCAACCTTCCAATGGGCGTCGAGCACTCATCCTCAAACTCCCTTACGACACCTATCGCTCTGTTCCATTTCGCCCTTCTTTTTAGTTGTCGGCTCACCAGAAATTGCCACTAGCGTACAAGATGCCAATGAGTCGTCTGAGAGAAGTGCATCCAATTCCTTCTTTGACTCTTCAAACTGCTCTTTATCTGCGTCGTCTATCATCAATGTCGGAAGTGCTCGATTCCGTCTCTCACTCACGTCTATTACTTCAACGAAAAACTAATCTTATCTCGATCGGCCACGATCTCTGACTCTGATACCATGTTGGAAAACATGGTTGCGCAGCAGAGATCGAATATCACAAAAATAATAACACGAAGAAAAAACATGAGAGATCGAAAGAGGTGATCAAAGTCTCTTAACCCTAATACAACCTATCAACCCTTATATAATGAGTTGTAAAACAGAAAATGACCAAAATGTTCTTAGTACTACGGGCAATTACAATAATACCTAAAACATCAAATTTACTAAAACTGACTCTAAAAACATATTCTTCAACACCATATACCATGAATATTCAGCTATCTTTGATATCATTGGGTTTTGCATAGAATAACCATAAGCTCTGAATCCTTTTCGAGCTGGTGTGTAACAATACAAGCAAGCTTAGATATGTTAAGATGATCTAGTTTTCAACTTTTGGTGCAGAAAGAGGTGCGCACAAGTTACACTGTTACAGTGCACTTTCATTTTCTATAAAGTGGACAAATGTTTCAGGAAAGCTTGGAATTCTCATTTCAGAATTTTTAACAAGTGCATAATGGATGAACGTAGATGTCTATGCAGTTGGTATAACATACTGTGCTATGATACAGCACATATTGATTGCCATTTGCAACACAATACTGCCCTATCTTGCACTGTATGGTACGTATCGGTTGCCATTTTGCAGCGTAATACTGCCCTTTCTTGTAAATGGCCTATGCATCTTAAGATACAAGACTTTGTCATGCCGTATATTAAGTTAAGGGGCGCAGGTTGTGCCCACACAGTTAATTTCTTTTCCTTTCTGTTTTTGGAAAATATCTCTCTATATGTATCATATAGCTGGACCTCTATGATACGGTTTGTGTATCAATACATGCAACATTGGTCTAAACAAGAATCTCTAGTTGCTGCCGAATTTCTTTCCTACTTGACATGATTACTTCATTAAATGTTTATGTGATGTTAAGAACTTAGGATAAGAACAAGTTGCATATCATCATTGATTGCTTAAACTAGTATTCTTTTAAGATTTCCACTTCATCATTTTTGCTAGTCACTACTAATTAAGAATCTCTGCCAGGTTTGATTTCTCTGGGAAGTCTAACAGTGAGATCAATCATGAAGAATACAAAGAAAATCGAAGAGTTCAGGTTTGCTACTGTATGCAAAATTTCATTTAATTCCTTATGACCTTAGATGGAGCTATAGGGTTTTAGATTTTCCTTGCAGGTTCTGACGAAACTCCATTTGATTTTGCGCCCCTTTATCTTGAGGCGGTTAAAAGAAGATGTTGAGCAGATGCTTCCTCGGAAGAAAGAGATTATTCTTTATGCAACTATGACAGAACACCAAAAGAAGATCCAAGACCATCTAATCAATCATACTTTAGGAGATTATCTACAAGAGACCGCTGTTGCTAGTAAGAAATGATTGTGACTATTGCAGTTTCAACCAAGTATTTGGATAAGAAAGTGTGGCTGCTATATGCCTATAGCTTTGATTTCTTCTAGTTGAACATGTTTGTTTCCGTAAATGTTTCACAATGCAGGGCCTATAGCAAAGAGTAGGCTGAACAATTTGTTAATGCAACTTCGGAAGAACTGCAACCATCCTGACCTTGTGCAATCTGTATTTGAGGAATCAAGTATTACCTCTTACCTTGTTTAATAGTTCGTCTTATTCAATTATACTGAGTTCACCTTGTTCTGTGCTGTAGTTCATTACCCTCCGATTGAGCAATTGGTAGAACAGTGTGGAAAGTTTAAGTTGCTAGACAGACTAATTTCTCATCTGCTTTCTCGAAAACATAAGGTGGCATGTCCAATGATTCTATTTCCATTTGTTTCTTAATGGTTATATATCCTAACTACTTTCTTTTCCAGGTTCTAATTTTCTCCCAGATGACTAAGGTTTTGGATATATTGGATTATTATTTCAATGAGAAAGGCCTTCAAACTTGTCGGATTGATGGCAGTGTGAAACTGGACGAAAGACAAAGACAAGTAGGCTCCAATTCTAATGCGTGTGTGTGGGTGCTCGTATGCATGCCTGTGTGTGTCTGTGTATGTCTGCATGTGCAAATTTCCTTGTGCGCTTGCAGCCATGATATCATAAGTTTTTCAGTTTGTGACTCATATTGTAGTCTCAATCCTTGCATTCATTCCCACTATCTGCTATGCAAATGGTGAATTTGAACATGGTGTTTGAAACTTTGAATCATTTATGGATAAAGTTAGCACTGTACATGTTTTTAAAGTGGTGATTTGCTCTTGAAACAAACAGATAAGAGAGTTCAATGACATAAGCAACAATCTGTCCATATTTCTTTTGAGTACACGAGCAGGTGGACTTGGTATTAACCTCACAGCTGCAGATACATGCATCCTTTATGATAGTGACTGGGTGAGAGGAGTTATTGAATGTGGTTTATGTTATGAACTGCTGTTGTTTCTTTATCATAATTTGATAATGTTCTATTTTTAGAACCCTCAAATGGACTTGCAAGCAATGGATCGGTGTCATAGGATTGGGCAGACTAAGCCTGTTCATGTTTATAGGCTAGCAACAGCACATTCTGTGGAGGTCTGATAAGGACATGCTTCTTCGTTTTGATTTTGATATGCAACGTTATCTACAATTTGTGAAGCTTTTAATCTGTGAAATTCGTGTTTAACAGGGGCGCATGTTAAAGAGGGCTTATTCGAAACTGAAGCTTGAACACGTTGTAATTGCAAAGGGCCAATTTCAACAGGAAAAGGACAAACAGTATGTTCTCAATGTAAGTGGAACTGGTAACCGATGGTAATACTGCGTTTGAATAGTTTTAGAATGCTTTTCCTGTTAGATGGTTTGATAATAAATAATAAGATGTTTTTTGTTTGAAAAGGAAAACATAAATTGTTACTGCAGAATATCAAACTTGTAAACTTTGTTGAGTATATGCGTTGAAACTTAATATGCAGATAATGACCTATAAATTTTACTCCCAAACAGGAAGGATGGGTTGTGCTTTTGGAGGCATTAGTATGCTTTTGCATTATTAATTAGATACGTCCCTTGTTGAACTTCTTGCTCTTTCTAATGAGGGGAGCTGGTCATACTTGAAGGCTGTAACTGGCAGGGATAAGTGCTTGTTTTTCTTATATTTCTTCCATTTGAATAAGCAGCACCCTACCAAGCATTTGTTTCTCTTGGCTATATCTATTAAGAATATTGACGCTGATATTATGTATTAAATGGGCATCACGCCATGTGCTTCTATGCGTTCCTTGGTTTGTATGAGTTGACATCAAACAATTAGCTTGCAAAGGCTTTCCATGTGCGAGCACACAATTTTCTTTTGAGTAATTCAAGATTCAAAATAGGGCATATTTTGGTGACAATCATAATATTATTGATTATCCGTTTCATGATCTTTCTTGACTGACTGATAGTGCAACTGCCATATGCTTGTCTATGTCTATTCAGGGTACAACATTTTCAAAAATCATGGGTGCAGGGACCGAACACCATATATATGTTTAAATTATTTATATTAGTCTATATAATTTACAATATTACTTAAAACTACAATTGCCTTTTGTTGGTTGGCATTCACTACTAAAATTGTTCAATATTTTATAGGGTTTGTCTTTATGCTACACTAGATTATCTTTTAAGTTAGAATTTTCTGGCAAAAAATATTAATAATAGTTACCTTGAGGTCATACTTGGGGAAAGACTTAAATATTGGGTGTTGGCGTGTCCCACGCTTCATTGTAAGTATCGTATTGGACCTCGTATTGCATGGGGCATCGATACACGTATATCATACCATACGATACAAGTGATTTCTAAATTATTTTTTAAAATCATTAAAAAATTTAGAAAATATAAAAAATCTACAATATGCACCATGCCAAGAGACAAGAGATTCAACGTAAAAAAAAATTAAATCACATGCATACATCGTTGTTGGGTTTCATTTTCAAACTTAAAATTGATGACTATTAATAAATGTCGAATACATATAAGATTTTTAGAGAGAAAGGAGTTGTCAAGAGAAGGGATAGACATGCAAGAGAGCCAAAGAAGCTGACCTAGAAGGAGTCTAAACTCTAAACACACCTAAACTATGTTTTTTTAAAATACGAATTTTGAAACTTATAACGTATCGTATGAGACAGAGATCTATCATACAATACAATACCCATATTGCAGTGTATCATACGATACAAACAACAACAATAACAACAACTAAGCCTTTTTCCATACTAGATGAAGTCGGCTACATGGATTCTTTGTTTCCACATATCCCTATCGTGTGCCATGTTAGCAGTTAACTCACAATAAGCTAGATCATTCTTTATTGTTTCTTTCCAACACTTTTGTGGTCGTCCTCTAGCTCTTTTAATACTTTCCAAATTTAGTTTTTCTAACCTTCTTAAAGGTTCTTCTTTTGATCTTCTTTCTATATGTCTTAACCATCTTAAACGATATTCTCTCATTTTATCCTCTTTGGTGCCACTCCTAATTTGTTTCTAATAACCTCATTATGTATACGGTCTTTTCTTGTATGACCACTCATCCATCTCAACATTTTCATTTCTGTCAGAGACATCTTTTGTACACGTTGATGATTAATTGCCCAACACTCAGAACCATAAAACATGGTAGGCCTAATTGCTGCTCTATAATATTTACCTTTTAATTTTAATGGTATCTTCTTATCACAAAGAATACATGATGCTCCTCTCCATTTTAATCAACCAGCACTAATTCTATGTGTAACATCTCCATCAATTCTTCCGTCACTCTGAAAAATTGACCCTAGGTATTTAAAACTATCCTTTTGGGGAATGCAGTGTGTGCCAATTTTAATTTCTATGTCCTCTGAAGCAACCAAATGATCAAACTTACATTCCATATATTCTGTCTTTGTTCTACTAAGTCGGAGGCCTTTGCTTTCTAATGTTTCTCTCCATAGTTCCAATTTTCTATTAACTTTTTCCTTAGACTCCTCCACTAATACAATGTCATCTGCAAATAACATACACCAAGGTACTTCATCTTGAATATGTTTTGTTAACTCATCCATCAACATTATAAAAAAGTATGGACTTAAAGTTGATCCTTGATGTAACCCAATATTAACTTCAAAGAAGTCTGTCGTTCCTTCATGAGTCCTCACACATGTTTTTGCACCATCATACATGTCTCTTATAAGGTTAATATATGTCAATGAGATACCTCTTTTTTCCAAAGTTCTCCAAAGAACCTCTCTCGGTACCCTATCATAAGCTTTTTTTAGATGAATAAATATCATGTGAAGGTCTTTCTCTTTTGCTCTAAAATGTTCTATAAGACGTCTCAAAAGGTGAATCGCTTTAATAGTAGATCTGCCTGGCATGAATCCAAATTGGTTCTCTGTTGTACTTATACTTGTCTTAACCTACGTTCGATAATTCTTTCCCATAATTTCATAGTATGACTCATTAACTTGATACCTCGATAATTCACACAATTTTGAATGTCTCCCTTGTTCTTATATATGGGTATAAGTGTACTTGCTCTCCATTCCTCGGGCATCTTTTGGTTTTTCCATATTTCATTAAATAGTCTTGTGAGCCAAGTGATTCCTATTTCTCCTATTATTTTCCAAACTTCTATAGGAATATTATGTGGTCCTACCGATTTACCACCCTTCATATGTTTAAGAGCCTCTTTGACTTCATTCTTTTGAATACGTCGGTAGAAATTGTGGTTTATATACTTTTTTGATTTAGCTAACTATCCTAAACTAATACTAACATCTTTATTTTCATTAAAAATATTATAAAAATGGTTTTTCCATCTATTTCTTATATCATCATTTGCCACTAGAATTTTTTCATCCTCATCTTTGATGCATCTAACATAATTAAGATCTTTAGTTTTCTTATCTCTAGCCCTAGCTATCCTAAAAATATCTCTTTCACCTTCTTTTGAGTTGAGTTTTTTTTATATAAGGCCTCCCAAATTTTAGCTTTTGCTTCACTCACGGCCTTTTTCACTTCTTTCTTTGCTTTCTTATAAGCCTCTAAAGTTTTACAAGTTTTCTTAGCATAATGTAATTTGTAACATGCCCTCTTTGCCTTGATTTTATTTTGTACTAGTTCACTCCACCACCAAGCTTCTTTTTGTACCGGTACAACTCCCTTAGATACCCCTAATACATTTTTCGCCACTTTCTTAATATGTATAGTGATATTGTTCCACATATCACAATGTGTACCAACATAATTCCAAACATCTCCTTGAAGGACTTTCTGTTTAAATATATATTCTTTCTCGCTTTTGTGGTTCCACCATTTAGTCCGAATAGCTTGATGCACTCTTTTCTTCTTTGTCCATTTTTTAATTTGTAAATCCATAACTAAAAGTCGATGTTGGGTGGTTAAGCTTTCTCTTAGAATTACCTTACAATCTTTACAACACGCTCTATCTTTTTTTTCTATAAATAAAGTAATCAATTTGTGTTTGTGATAAGCCACTCTTATAAGTAATTAAATGTTCATCTCATTTTTTGAAGATTGTATTGACTATAAAGATATCAAATGCCATAGCAAAATTTAAAATCTCCCTACCTTCCTCGTTTATATCCCCAAAACCAAAGTTTTCATGAATCTCTTGATATCCTAGTGCCTCTTTACCAACATGTCCATTTAAGTCTCCTCCGAAACAAATCATCTCCCTTTGTGGAATGTTTTGAATCACCTTATCTAACTCTTCCCAAAAAGCTGTCTTTATACTATCTTCTAGTCCTACTTGGGGTGCGTAAGCACAAACTATATTCAAAACCTCTGCTCCTAACACTAATTTCAACATCATGATTCGGTCTCCATATCGTTGTATGTCTACTACACTATCCTTTAAATCTTTATTTGTGATAATACCAACTCCGTTTCGAGCCTTTTCTTTACTTGAGTACCATAATTTAAAACTTGTATCCTCTATCTTCTTTGCTTTTTCTCCAACCCATTTTGTCTCTTGTAAACATAGAATATGAATCTTTCTCCGAATCATAGTATCTACCACCTCGATTAGCTTATCGGATAATGTTCCGATATTCCAAGAACCAATATGAATCTTATTATCTAGGACTAGTTTTCTTTCTCCCCCATCCGTCGATAATCAAAATGCGGAGACTCTCTCTGAAAATTTTTCATTACATTCGGGCGGCAATTATCTAGGACTAACTTCTTTACCCACACCCGTCCATGATGTGGGAACCCTCTTTGCAATTGATTCATTACATTCGGGCGAAAATGCCGTGGCCCTTGCTTACTTATTACTGCATTCGGGCTGTGAAGCACGTCACTAGGCGGGGACGCCCCAAAGCAATGCTCATAATTTTTGTAATCCATGTTATAAAAATCCGACGAAGTTTTACGCTGGCTGTTAAAAGCCTAACACAACCCTCCTCCTTTATCCGGGCTTGGGGACTGGCAATGCAAGGGTGATCCCTTATATGGGTGGAGTTAGTGTATCATACGATACACCCTTGATAAATGCGTTTTGTGATATAGGTACTTGAATCGTATCGGTTCAAGTACCGGTACACCCGATACATAGCATTGGTCCCACATGGTATGACACTATTAGAAGCATATGTGTTAGATAGCATGCTAAGCGATCTTGTTTATAAGTCAAGTTTGTTTTGTCCAGCGGTTTATGTTCATGCAAGATCAAATCCACTTCCTGCATGAATATCACATGAAGCAGACATTTGAAATTGATACATGCAGCAAGCCTGATTTCGAGTCCAATTTTTGGCATGTTGATGATTTGGATTCCTAACTCCGCCCATGTAAGGGATCACCCTTGCATTGCCGGTCCCAAGCCCGGATAAAGGAGGAGGGTTGTGTTAGGCTTCCGACAGTCAGCATAAAACTTCGTCAGATTTTTATAACATGGATTACAAAAATTATGAGCATTGCTTTGGGGCGTCCCTGTCTAGCGACATGCTGCAAAGCCCGAATGCAGTAAGAAGTAAGCAAGGGCCACTACATTTTCGCCCGAATGTAGTGAATCAATTGCAGAGAGGGTTCCCACATCATGGACGGGTGTGGGTAAAGAAGTTAGTCCCGCTATATTGCCGCCCGAATGTAGTGAAAAATTTTCAGAGAGAGTCTCCGCATTTTGATTCTGGACGGATGCGGGGGGTAAGGAAGCTAGTCCTAGATAATAAGATTCGTATTGGTTCTTGGAATATCGGAACATTATTCGGTAAGCTAATGGAGGTGATAGATACTATGATTCAGAGAAAGATTCATATTCTATGTTTACAAGAGACAAAATGGGTTGGAGAAAAAGCAAAGGAGATAGAGGATACAAGTTTTAAATTATGGTACTCAGGTAAAGAAAAGGCTCGAAACGGAGTTGGTATTATCATAAATAAAGATTTAAAGGAGAGTGTAGTAGACATACAACGATATGGTGACCGAATCATGACGTTGAAATTAGTGTTAGGAGCAGAGGTTTTGAATATAGTTTGTGCTTACGCACCCCAAGTAGGACTAGAAGATAGTATAAAGACAGTTTTTTGGGAAGAGTTAGATAAGGTGTTTCAGAACTCAGAAGATTCCACAAAGGGAGATATTTGTTTAGGAGGAGATTTAAATGGACATGTCGGTAAAGAGGCACTAGGATATCAAGGGATTCATGAAAACTTTGGTTTTGGGGATATAAACGAGGAAGGTAGGGAGATTTTAAATTTTGCTATGGCATTTGATCTCTTTATAGTCAATACAATCTTCAAAAAACGAGATGAACATTTAATTACTTATAAGAGTGGCTTATCAAAAACACAAATTGATTACTTTATTTGTAGAAAAAAAGATAGAGCGTGTTGTAAAGATTGTAAGGTAATTCTAGGAGAAAGCTTAACCACCCAACATCGACTTTTAGTTATGGATTTACAAATAAAAAAATGGACAAAGAAGAAAAGAGTGCATCAAGCTATTCAGACTAAATGGTGGAACCACAAAAGCGAGAAAGAATATATATTTAAACAGAAAGTCCTTCAAGGAGATGTTTGGAATTATGTTGGTACACATTATGATATGTGGAACAATATCGCTATACATATTAAGAAAGTGGCGAAAGATGTATTAGGGGTATCTAAGGGAGGTGTACCGACACAAAAAGAAGCTTGGTGGTGGAGTGAACTAGTACAAAATAAAATCAAGGCAAAGAGGGCATGTTAGAAATTACATTATGCTAAGAAAACTTGTAAACTTTAGAGGCTTATAAGAAAGCAAAGAATGAAGCGAAAAAGGCCGTGAGTGAAGCAAAAGCTAAAATTTGGGAGGCCTTATATAAAAAAAACTCAACTCAAAAGAAGGTGAAAGAGATATTTTTAGGATAGCTAGGGCTAGAGATAAGAAAACTAAAGATCTTAATTATGTTAGATGCATCAAAGATGAGGATGAAAAAATTCTAGTGGCAAATGATGATATAAGAAATAGATGGAAAAACTATTTTTATAATCTTTTTAATGAAAATAAAGATGTTAGTATTAGCTTAGGATAGTTAGCTAAATCAGAAAAGTATATAAACCACAATTTCTACCGACGTATTCAAAAGAATGAAGTCAAAGAGGCTCTTAAACATATGAAGGGTGGTAAGTCGGTAGGACCAAACAATATTCCTATAGAAGTTTGGAAAATACTAGGAGAAATAGGAATCACTTGGCTCACAAGACTATTTAATGAAATATAGAAAAACCAAAAGATGCCCGATGAATGGAGAGCAAATACACTTATACCCATATATAAGAACAAGGGAGACATTCAAAATTGTGTGAATTATCGAGGTATCAAGTTAATGAGTCATACTATGAAATTATGGGAAAGAATTATCGAACGTAGGTTAAGACAAGTATCAAGTACAACAGAGAACCAATTTGGATTCATGCCAGGCAGATCTACTATTAAAGCGATTCACCTTTTGAGACGTCTTATAAAACATTTTAGGGCAAAAGAGAAAGACCTTCACATGATATTTATTAATCTAAAAAAAGCTTATGATAGGGTACCGAGGGAGGTTCTTTGGAGAACTTTGGAAAAAAGAGGTATCCCATTGACATATATTAACCTTATAAGAGACATGTATGATGGTGCAAAAACATGTGTGAGGACTCATGAAGGAACGACATACTTCTTTGAAGTTAATATTGGGTTACATCAAGGATCAACTTTAAGTCCATACTTATTTATAATGGTGATGGATGAGTTAACAAAACATATTCAAGATGAAGTACCTTGGTGTATGTTATTTGTAGATGACATTGTATTAGTGGAGGAGTCTAAGGAAAAAGTTAATAGAAAATTGGAACTATGGAGAGAAACATTAGAAAGCAAAGGCCTCCGACTTAGTAGAACAAAGACAGAATATATGGAATGTAAGTTTGATCATTTGGTTAATTCAGAGGACATAGAAATTAAAATTGGCACACATTGCATCCTCCAAAAGGATAGTTTTAAATACCTAGGGTCAATTTTTCAGAGTGATGGAAGAATTGATGGAGATGTTACACATAGAATTAATGCTGGTTGGTTAAAATGGAGAGGAGCATCATGTATTCTTTGTGATAAGAAGATACCATTAAAATTAAAAGGTAAATATTATAGAGCAGCAATTAGGCCTGCCATGTTTTATGGTTCTGAGTGTTGGGCAGTTAATCATCAACATGTACAAAAGATGTCTGTGAAGATGTTGAGATGGATGAGTGGCCATACAAGAAAAGACCGTATATATAATGAGGTTATTAGAAACAAATTAGGAGTGGCACCAATAGAGGATAAAATGAGAGAACATCGTTTAAGATGGTTTGGACATATAGAAAGAAGATCAAAAGAAGAACCTCTATGAAGGTTAGAAAAACTAAATTTGGAAAGTATTAAAAGAGGTAGGGGACAACCACAAAAGTGTTGGAAAGAAACAATAAGGAATGATCTAGCTTATTGGGAGTTAATTGCTAACATGGCACACGATAGGGATCTGTGGAAACCAGTGTTGCCCGTATCGCCCGTATCGTACGATCCACGCCAGGCCCCCGTATCGCAGGTGCGGGCGTATCGCACCGTATCGTGCGATACGGGCGCCCGTATCGTACGATACGGGCGATACGCCCTGGGACCCTTATAAAGGGTCCCGGGCCGAGGGAAACCCGCGATTTTTCGCGGGTTTCCTCTCTCCTTTTGGGTTCTTCAAGCTCCCTAAGAGTCGGTTTTCGCCTCCTTGGTGTTCAAAGCTCTAAAATCGTGTCCTACGGTGTCCGTCTAAGCCTCCAAACTCGGATTTAGGTATATTTTTAATGTTTTTTTCCTTTTTTTCCTTTATATTTATTGTTTTTTGTGTTATTTCGGGTTTTTTTTTTTGAATGACAAAATATGAAGTTATTAAGTGTGTGTATACGATTTTTATTGCATTCATGAAGTGGGAGACACTCGATTTGAGTGTTATTTGAAGATTGGGGGATTTACGAAGTGCTTTTATTTTCAGGTTTTTGTTTGAATTAAAGTACTCCATTGAGATGGCAGGAAGGGGTGGTAGAGACTCTCATTCAAAGTCTGATGATCCGGCATGGCAGTGGGGTATACCAGTTGAGGGTTCAAGGTTAAAAATCAGATGTTTATTTTGTGAAAAGGTGGTTAGTGGTGGAATTTCAAGGTTGAAACATCACCTAGCAGGAACCAGGAAAGAAGTTGCTCCATGCACAGGCAGAGTTAGAAGTGTGCCAGAAGGTATTAAATGGCAATGCTTGCAGATGATTGAGAGCATACAGGAAAGGAGACAACAAAAGGATGATTTTCAGATGTGTGAAGAAGCTGATGATGCTACTGCCACTGGAGTTGGATTCACTGATAGTTTGCCTTCAGATGCTAGAACAGATATTGGTAGTAGCAGTTCGCGAGCACCTAGCAGAGGAAAGAGGGTTGCATCTGAAGACTTTGGAGGTGGCAGAAGAGGAAGTTCAGGAAGGAGTAGAGGAAGAGCTTCTTCTTCTAGCATACATTCGTTCTTTCCTCCTTCCACTACACCTGGTACTCAGCCAGGAATTCGTGCTGCTATGGCTTCAGAACAACTGCACGATCAAGCAGACCTTGCAGTGGGCAGATGGTTTTATGATACATGCATTCCATTTAATGCAGCAAACAGTTTTCATTTTCAAGCAATGGCAGATGCAATTGCTAACATTGGTCCAGGATACAGGATGCCCTCTTATCAGAAGTTGAGAGGGAAGATATTAGATCAGACCGTGATTGAAGTGCAGCAATACTGTTCGACTTTGAGACAATCGTGGAAGGAAACAGGATGCACTATCATGGCAGATGGATGGACCGATAGGCGAGGAAGGACATTGCTAAACTTTCTTGTATATTGTCCTAAAGGACTCATGTTTTTGAGATCTCTAGATATGTCAGAGGAGAGACACACTGCAGAGATCCTACGAGAGGAATTTGATAAGGTTATACAAGAGGTTGGGCTAGAAAATGTAGTCCAATTGATTACAGATAATGCAGCTAACTACAAAGCAGCCGGAAAGGAGTTAGCTGATATTTATGGGACTTTCTACTGGACACAATGTGCAGCCCATTGTTTAGATCTCATCCTCGAGGACATCGGTGAGATGGATGAAATAAAGGCAGCAACTGAGTGTTGCCAAGATATTACAAAATTTATTTACAACCATGCATTTGTTTTATGTATGATGAGGAGATACACAGAAGGTGCAGAGCTTCTTCGCACAGCTGCAACTCGGTTCGCAACAAACTTCTTATCTGTACAGAGTATTGTGAGACAGAAGCAAGCTTTAAAGAGAATGTTCTCCTCAGATGAGTGGCAACAATTTGCAGAGTTGCCACAAAACAGAAGGAACAGAAAGTTAAATGAGATTGCAGAAACGGTTTTTAGAAGTTCATTTTGGAATGCATGTATCAGATTATTGAAAATTATTTGTCCTTTAGTGAAAGTTTTGAGATTGGCTGACAGCGAGGAGAAACCATCTATGGGCTACCTTTATGAATCCATGGACAGGGCAAAAGAAGCAATCAGAAATAACTTTAATGGAAAAAAAAGAGATTATGTGCCCGTGTGGAAAATAATTGATAGTAGATGGAATAAACAATTGCATCAGCCTATTCATGCAGCAGCCTACTATCTAAACCCATCATTGAGGTACTCAGCAACCTTCAAAAGGGACGGTGAGGTTAATCGAGGAATCATTGAATGCATCGACAGATTAGTCCCTGATGAGAGCATAGTAGATGCGATACATCGAGAGATGGAGATATATGATAATGCTCTTCACTTGATGGGTTTGCCTGTTGCAATTCGCAACCGCTCTACGATGCGTCCAGGTACATTGTTTATTTTGATATTTAAGTTCCATCTTACATTACTGTGGATTATTATGTCTCTAATGTTTATATTTTCTTTACAGATGTTTGGTGGAACAGGTTTGGAAGTGATTGTCCAAACCTTAGAGATTTTGCAGTTAGAGTCTTAAGCCAAACCTGTAGTGCAACAGGTTGTGAAAGAAATTGGAGTGTTTTTGAACACATCCATACAAAAAGCGCAACAGGTTGGAACACAAAAGGCTTAATGATTTGGTTTATATTCGTTGTAACATGCGCCTTCGTGAAAGGTAATGTTGTATTACTTTCAAATTTTCAATTCGATATTATTTAACTTCAGTTTTTAATTGTTAATATTACTTACTAATTGTTTATCTTTGTTTGTGTCGTAGGCAATTAAAAAAAGTAAATAGAGAAGAAAGTCAGTTCGATCCAATAAGTTTGGATAATTTTGATATATTAGAAGATTGGGTTATGGAAGACACTGAAGAAAATGCCCTCCTAACAGAAGAAGACGTTGCCTGGATTAATTTGGAAGGAGCGCAACAACATTATGGAGATGAAGAATTTGATTTTGAAGAAGAAGGTGTGGGCGTGGCTGATGATGATGAGGATCTGCAACAAGGAGAAGATGAAGATTATTTAGTTGATGATCCTGATTACAATTTGTAAAATGTAACATTATATGTAACTGTAGACTGTAGTGTACTGTAAAGTGTAAACTATGTCTGTATTTTATTTTTTGGATTCAAAATATATAAATTTGGATGCAATTGTTCAATGTTGAATGCTCAATCTGTACTAAACTTATATTATATGAATTTAAAGCAATTATCAGATTTTTCCTGATTTTTTCTTGATTTTTTTCGATTTTTTTCGATTTTTTATTAATTTTTAATTATTTTTACATTATTTTAATATTAAAGTACGATACGATACGATACGATACGATACGATACGCCCGTATCGTGGAGCCCAGCGATACACGATACGATACGCGTCAGACAACACTGGTGGAAACAAAGAATCCATGTAGCCGACCTCGTCTAGTATGGGAAAAGGCTTAGTTGTTGTTGTTGATGATGATTTGGATTCCTGCCTTTCTTATTGAAGCCAAACCCACAGTAGTGGCAGCTTGGAATAGATTCCGTGCACATCTGAAGACATTCACAAGGGCATCGCTAACATGCGCAAGTTGTTTCCAAATGCAAGAAATGTGTTATTTTTGGTGGGCAAGTATTTATCTTAAACTTAATGAATATGAGCACTGCCTATGGTAAAAGATTTGGTAAAAACTTCATCATCTAGAAACTATGAAAGATGAATAGATGACCATTGACCCAAAAATTTTCATCTGCCATAGCTAACCTTTGACCATGCTACCAAAGAGTTGAAGAATGATGGCAACAAATAAAGATGCATAAGCTTGTTTGGATTCAAATGTTCTAATGAAATGCTTCTGAAAAAGCGTTATTTGCTCCCTCTCCTATTAGCAATATCTGTTGGCTGGATGCAAACCATTAGTAAATTTGACTAGCCTTTAGTTTCTTTACTAAGCAAATTACAAATTGCGAGCAAAATCATGTAAGAAAGCAAGGATGAAACACTTGATTATATGAAAATGTCGATAAAATTCCTCTCATAGTTTTCATGGGGTCATGTGTATTTACATAATACAAAAGAACACCCTTTAAAATGAATACAACTCTTTATTTGAAATAGAAAAGTTTTGACCAGTGTTGTAAAAATCGTGTATCATACGATTTGGTAGGTACATATATCGCAATAGATATGTATCACACTCGTATCACAACATATCGTATGATACATTGCGATACGGGTATTGTATCGTATGATACACCTTGTATCGCACGATAAACCCTATTACGATAGGGGATGCTTTTTTTAATGATTTTTTTTTTTATATTTATATATTTTTTCGAATATTTTAATGTACCATAATGTATCGTACAATATGGTATAATTATCATGTATCGGTGCCTTATACGATACGGGCACCAATACACTAATTACACATTGGTTTTGACTCTTTGTATCGAATTGAAAGACAAAACTCTTTCTTTACAATATTACATTTACAATTTATATTTATACGTATTTCTCTAACGAGGAAACCTTGTAAAGGAAAGACAATTTTAGAGGATGCATCTTCTATAAAGCAAATATATTAGTAGGCCGAATATATGTTGAGGCGGATGTGTGATTATATGTAAGGAAAGAATAGATATCTGACATGGCTATTAGAGACAAGCTGTGTTACACCACCAATAGAACATCATCATCACGCTAAGAGAAAGATAAAATGAGATATATATGCTTAAGGTGTTTTGCACATTTAGAGCACAACAAAATGAAGCTCTAGTGAATTGTAAGAAATCTGATAGTGAACATTTCAAAAGAGAGAGAAAAGCAATAAAAAGTTATCTTAAATGCTTTTCTATGTAGAGGTGGATCTTCGTGGAGCCGAGCTGCATCTGCGCAAATATATAGGCTAGGCCAATGTTCTGTGTAGCATATCATAACATGAACTGTTTTTTGCCATGATATGGTACAAATGTATTGCTTCATATGGTAAAATTTTCAATATTTTAAAATCAAGAAAATAAAAAAATGGGAAAAAATCAAGAAATATCCTAAACAATTCTTATAAATCAAAAGTGGGGTAAACATTGTTCCATTGAACATCAACCCAAATTACAAGTACAACTTTGATAATTGAATTAGCCAATGTTCTTTAAATTTTCAACTTCCATCCTTGGAAAAGAAAAATCAAATATTGTAAAATCTAGATCACCAACTAAATAATCTTCTTCTTCACCTTCTTCAAAATCACCACTTTAATAGCAAAATATGTATCACCATCTCCTTGCTCACATTGTTGTGCTCCTTCTAAATTGATTCGTCGAACATCTTCTTTAGCTAGGAATGCATTGTTTCATAATCTTTTATAACCCACTCTCATACATCAAGATTGTCGATACTTATTGGATGAAATTGGTTCTTATATATACTTTGAGATAACTACCTTAATTGCTTGCAAGGATGATAAATAAATAGAAATTAAAACTAAAAGTTAAAGAATAAAGACTTAAATTAAACTTTGAATTGAGCATTTATTAAAAATTAAATCATTAATTACCTCTCTCGTAGCCGCATGTTACAACGCATATATATTAGATCATTAAGCTGCTTATGCTCTAATCTATTACATTTTTGTGTGTGGCTAGTTTAAAAATGCTCCAATTCTTTTCTTAACCTTTGACTGAGAATCTTTACTTCAAAGTCTCAGGTTTGGGCTATCACTTCCAAACATGTTATACCATATATAAACTATGTATAAATAAAAATATAAGATGTAGGAAACTTTATTAAAACCAAATATAAAGATAAGTGATTCATATGTTTACCTACACATGTATTAGTATGGTTTCAAATGGATATAGGAAGCCCATCAAGTAAAAAGAATTATCAAAGATCTCTATCTTTCATTGGATAACATTTGTCCTACTCTCGTCGGGGACCATTTTATTTATACAATCAATGATACCTATATTGACCTCACTATCTCTTTTAAATATTACATAGTATCTAAATCCTAGATTTAGGTAGTAGGTTCATGCAAGTGTTTATTTCATCTATTATTAATAATTCTCTATACAGGCATATAATCACTCTTTTTGTCATGAAAGTTGATCCTAATAACCTCCTTAGCCTTAATAACTTTATAAAGATAGCCCATAAATGGATTCTCCATACAAACATATAATCACTCTTTTTGTCATGAAAGTTGATCCTAATAGCCTCCTTAGCCTAACCATGACTTTATAAAGATAACCTCCTCATTGTCAGCCAAGCTCTAAAACCTCACTAGAGAGCTTGTGATCTTTAAAATTTTATTTAGTTTATTTTATTTCTATTATTTTGAGGTAAATATGAAAATTGTTGTCACTCGCGTGAAGTAAACATTTTCTCAAGACTTTCTTGTGTTTCACAATATTCTATATAGACAAAAAGTTAGTACCAAACTCAGTAGTAGCAATACGAAGGAGTTTTGTGTCATCAATATATCTTCTTATTCCCCATCAAGTATGGGAAAAGTCTTTGTTGTTTAGTATATCTTCTTATTATATATAAGTAATACAATACATATGCATGATTATAAATGAATTTGGTGATATCTTGATAGAGTTGCTGTCTTTACATCATCTATTTCTCCAATATCCTCAAGATTGAGGTCTATACAATGTGTAGCACATGTTGTCCAATAATAATTGTTGTGACTCTCAACTAACTCCTTTGCAGTTGCATTATAATTAGCTGTATTATTTATAATGAATTGACTTATATTTCATGTCTAACCTCTAATATCACATTATCAAATTCTTTCTTGAAAACCTCTCAAGAATGACACTCCTTTTACATGTCAAGAGATATAAAAAACATAAGTCTCATCACAATAGATAAAAACGTTCAATAAAGTCTTTTCTCATCTATCTGTTTACCCATCTGCCATGACAATTTATCCTCTCTTTTCATACTCACTCAAAATCAAAGATTACTCTTGTACTTTAATGATTGTCTTATCTAATAATTTCTCTCTCAACTTATCATAAGAGGACATCTTATACCCTACCCTATGTTAGCAATGACATTTGCCATTGCTTGAAAATGAAATAAATTTTCAGCATTAAAGGAGATACAAACATCATAAAACCATCTTCCCGTTTTAAGGTTTGCCTCTTCACATAATTGCTAAGAAGCTATAGCAACTCAAACTCCACGAGTATAGTAGGAGGAGGAAAATTTAATGGATGCCAAAAGGTGTAGAATAAGATGTTGATCTTCTATAGTTTGCATCCTCTTCTATAACCCTCTTTTCTTTGCTCGATCTAGAACCAATCTATGTTTTGACATCAGAAGGGATGCTATCATCACCACTGCCATCTCTAACTCTTCCTCAAACATCTCTATATCTCATTTTTCTTGTTTTTCTCAATTATGACCATAATCATTTGTAAACATTGCCATTTATGACTTTAGCACTTTCTTAATTTTACCTATACAAGGAGCAACCTCTTTTCTATTTCCTACTGAGTGATGCTTTAGGCTTTCAGTTAAGAAACTCCATCACCCATGGCTTTCTCACAAAAGTTATATATTATTCTTAGTTTGCTACCCTCAACTAAATTATGCCAATGCCATGTCATGTCATTAGATCATGTCATAAATTGAGAACCTCTTCCTGACATCTCAATTTATTCTCTTAATAAACCTGAAAATAAAAGCAAATAACAACAAAATAAAAAATAAAATTACTTCATAAATCGCCACATATCCATCCACTCTTTCATAAATCTCTATTTCATAAACTGCGAAAACATCCAAAGACATTCCCCACTTCATAGATTGCCACAGATTCATTAAAAAAATATTCACTCGCTTCATAAATTGTCATTCAAAAAAGAGAAAGACGGATAAAACAGGTAGATACATAATTAATGTGAAAAAATAAAAATGGTATAAAAAGCGATATACTGCAAGCAAATAGAGCCATGCCTAAAGGTGCTGCACTATCATCGCTGTCACCACCGGAATGGTGGTATCATCGGACCATCGAAGTAGCTCTCACTGGCTAGAAATAGTTGCAGCCTTGCAACAATCACGCAATAACGAAAGTTAGAGTAAAACACTCAAGCATTTGTGTCTCCCTTTATAAACCAGAGGTATATTGCCCGTATCGTATGATACGACTCATATTGCACGATACAAGCCGATACGATCACACCGTGCGATACAAGTTGATACTATACTAGCATGTATCATGTCATTTCATAGAATGTTTTGGTATCGTATGATACACCCGATATGGCTAACACTGGCCTATGTACTTACAACACTGGTTGTAATGCAGCTCATATCTTTGTTTTGGGTAGTCCATGTTGGTTGATTGTTGGCTATAGTAAAAGGTCGTCATAGTTTAGTTTCTGCCCTATTGTGCTTATGCATTTGCTGTGTCCAGGAATCGGATTTGCTGCACCTGCTTCAGGATGAAGAAGATGAAGAAGATAAACAAGTGCAGGTTAGTATCAGCTATGAAGATCTTCTCAAGGTTATGGATCGGAGCGATCTCATAGATGGCATCGAGACATTGCAGCAGCTTCCTGTTAGAGGGCCTGGTTGGGAAGTGGTGGCAGCAACGAAGCTTGGTGGAACAATGCTTTCTTCACTGGAGGGTTGAGGGTTCACGAGGCTACACTTTTTATTTCAAGCCGAGGAAAGTATTTTGTGGGGCAAATTTTCTCCCCTTCGTTTTTATCTGATGGCCTGAAACCAATTGCTGGCCGTCTGAGGCTAGATTTTAGAAATTCAAATGCTTTAAGATTTAATGGTTAGGATTAGTTAAAACACTAGCTCCGCATTTGATGGCTAGGATTTTGTTAGCATGCCAGTCATCTGTGTAGGATGAGATGGTACCACCCTGACTTTCATTTCCAACGGCTAGTTTTGGTTTTGATGCCAGGGAAATCTTTTGTACAACAAGACCCTTGTTATATCTAAGTCGCCTGAAAGGCTGAAACCCTTTTGCCCTGATTATGAAATATCACGTTTCTTTTTCTTTGTTGCGCTTTGCTTATTATTTATTTCTGAGAGATCATTTCCTATTTTCTTTACCTTCTCCTAATCTACTTACTCTGATGCTCCTCTGGATGGTGCAAAGAGAGAAAGAACCCATTGGAAGACTAGGACTATATGAAACTCTACTCTCTACGTTAAGGACTCCTTTTCTGAACAAATTACCCTCTTTGCAGTGAAGGGGCAAAAGAACCAAAATTGAAGGGCCTTTACTTGATAGCTTCTTCTTTTCTTAGATGATTTTGACTAAACCCGTCGCACATTCTTCCTTATTCTTGCCAATAGCAGATTTGACCACTTACTTTTTCCTCAATCTCTCCCATGGACATCTTCCTGCTACCAGTCATTCACCTCAGTTCATACAGTTAGGTGGTGATAGCGTTGCAGTAGATAGAATGAGATTCACCAACTTTGTGATTTCTTTGTCAGCCTTTATAGTGACCTATAAATCATTTTGATCTCTTTTAGATCCTTAACTCTTTGCTTTAATCTGTAAAATTATTTTCATCTCTTTTAGATCCTTGGCTTGGTATTGTAGACATCCAGACCAAACCCCCTCTTTCTCATAGTCGGAAGGGTAAGTGACATTTCCGTTATAGAAACCTAACCAAATGGTGAGACCTAGTGGCGGCCATGTCAGTAAGTCTTTTGGATCTTGCAACTGAGAAGTACAACCTGTTCAAGGCTAACTAAATAGGTTCAGCATCAGCATTGGCGTGTAGAACCCATTTCTGGTAGCAAGAAGAAGAAAGGATAACCAACTAATCCAAGATCGTACCCCTTATAGGAGTGGAACAAGGACAAAAGCAATTCCCTTCTCTTGTTTTTCTTCACAGCCTCATTGCACTCGTTGTGGAATCCGGTTTTCCTGATTCTAATTTACTCTGATTTGGGGGCCGAGGCCTTGTCCTTGGCTCGTGGGGATATCACTGCTTTCATCAGCATGATTAAGGGATGCACATTTATTGAAATTGTAATAGCCTAAGACTATCATAGTTCAGAAGATAATATGCATAACCATGTTCACCTGTCAATTTCAAGTACGAAACTGATTTGACTTAAATTTGATTGGTCAGATAAGCAAAACAAACTAAAACCGCTAAAGAAAAGTAGGAACAAGTAAATCCAAGTCCTGATAATTGTAGTCTGATTGTTGTATCCGTAGCTTGAATCCACTGGCTAAGCAGATTAACCATTGCTATATCCGCACGAAGAGCAATTTGGTGCACGAGTCATGAGTTTAATACCTGCGGCATGCATCGGGCTTTGGCCTTCGCATTGTACACGAAGAAACTATTTCTATATCTAAATTTGGTGTTATTGTTCATATCTGATTCTGAAATCGAGGTCCAATCAGCTGGGGTCCAAGGCCCAGAATGGTGACTCAAGATTGACCCTGGTGGTTATGCGAGACAGTGGCATGTGAGGTACATGATCAGGAATGGAGAAGGCCATATGTACCAAGCATGATGCTTTGTGGAGGAGACTTATCTGAAGAATGGTGCTTTTGTGCTGTGGTCCTTCATAAGATTGGATCTCTTTGCCAGTCAATTTTTTTTTTGGGCACAAAGGAGAGGCTGAAATCAGATGCATGTCCTTGGTTATTGAACTCATTACCTTCAACTTGTGAGTTGACCCCCTCTCCAGGTGAGCTATTGCTCATTCTGCTTAACCTTAAATTCTCATTCTTAAAACCTACAGGATGGACTTAATATCTCAAAACACAGGATTGGAGAGTGAGGAGCTCTTTCATATATCTCCTATTCTTTTTGACTTTGTAGTTGGTTTAGTCAAGAAATGTGCAAAATTAGATGGTGAACGCTGAAAGAAGCCCAATAAGAGCACACAAGTTCTAAAATAAGAATAAAGGACATGATGTTGCTTCTTTAAAGTTATATGCTAATCATATGATACAAATAGAGGACAATGGTTATTAAGAATTAATGTAGCAGATCCCGTATACTGTAGAATAAGGCTTGAACTTGGTTTTGCTTGGTGCGATTGACATGGTTAAATTATATTAGAATTAGAAGATGCATATTCTTATTTTTTGGCCATTTACCTAGGCTAAGTGGTTTGAGTGCGATCATATGGAGGTCCTGTAAAGGCTACTCCCAGATTATGCTTCCTTCTGTGGAACAATAAGTACGATTCAATTAATTCCCCACTTCTTTATCATTAAAACAGAAATAGTTTCATCAGTTACAACAAACTTTGCAACACTTATTGATTATAAGCTTGGTTCGATGCGCTTGTTCTAAATTATAGATTGGCACTAATCGTACACTGTCACTGATAGTACTGTTGAAACTTCCCTGTGTATTATTTGCATTACAACCCAACATCATGCAGTAATAGCAAAAACATGTCACACAAATAGCGTCTTCATTGAGGATGATGGATAACCAAATCCTAATTTGATAATGTCATTCAAATATACACAGCCTTCTACCACAGTTTTAATATGGAATAAACCAGTTTGCAATCATCTTTTCTCATGCTAGCCTTTCAAAAAGAGAAGTCCAATCAGATCGGATTTTCTAGGACCAGAAACAAACGTAAGGAGCACAACAAGGGATGCCAAACAATGATGGTTGATTGACCTGGACTGAAGGTGAAATGTCTCATATACTGTCATGGGTATTTTTAGCCTACAATGTATCAGGATTGCGTAGACTATACCAAGGGTGCTAGGCATGTCAGTGCCATGGGGCCATCTAGAGGGCCCTTGCTGAGGAACTCTACCTGGTTATTAGGCCCTCGCATTTCCGAGAATCGATGATGGATCCCATTGGTAAGATTCACATGCCATTCTCTAAAATCATTCATCCATAATAGTTCCCATTTATAATTTAGGTTCATTAGCAACCAAATTATCTTTTAATTTGGGATCCCAAAAATGATTATGATGGATCAAAAGAGTGTCTTTATAGGAGAGAAAACAGTGGCTTTCACAGAGATTTGGTATTAGACTGGTGTATTCAACACCATGTTATGCCTATACAAGACACCATGTTATGCCCAAACAAATGGCCAAGCCAAAGCCACCAATAAGATAATAAATAATATGGTTAAAAAGTTCCTTAAGCAATTGTTGTTGATGGTATGAAACCTGGTATGAGGTTCTATGGGCTTGGATAAGCTCCAAAACCATAACAAGAAAGTTGGTCAGAGGTCCTACGGGCTTAGAGAAACTCCAAAACCATGACAATGAGTTTAATGTCATTTCCTCTGCCATACAATGAAGATAAGGAGTTACCTATGGAAATCAATGTCAAGTCATTGAGGGTAGCCAAACAACATGATCCTTAGCCTGTCCAACTATGTTGCATGGATAAGAGTATGTTGCATGGATACGAGTATGGGGTATGTCAAGTCAGAGGTTCTATGGGCATGGAAATCAATTGCATGGATACCTATATAGATAAGAGTATGTTGCATGGATACGAGTATGGGGTATGTCAAGTCAGAGGTTCTATGGGCATGGAAATCAATTGCATGGATACCTATATATATATATATATATACATACATACAATTATATAGAGCATTGCATATTTTAAAGAGCATTCTAGTGTTTGAGAATAATTTTATTCTAACTATGAGAATGTCATTTATATTCTTCCATTGCATATTTTAAAGAGCATTCTAGTGTTTGAGAATAATTTTATTCTAACTATGAGAATGTCATTTATATTCTTCTTCAAAGTAAGAACAATTAAACAACAAACACATACCAGAAGTCGTCGATTTTCTACATTTTGTTCTCTTTGCAATGCAGTCTTCCTGCATCCCATACCCCTTTGAAAGGATCTTTGATTCTTTATGTAGTAAACACATACCTGCATAAACTCGTATTACATAGTTTACCAAATAAAATGTTTAAAGCTTGGACAAAATGAGAACAAATATGCACCTGTTTCAAAACGGCATACCCATGCAACATAGAAACTACCAGAAAGAAACACTCTAAGCACAAACAATGAAGTTGAGTTTTTGTGATTACCTTTAGTTTTTTTTTCATTGCCCTGCTGATGGCTGTTAAAGCAAAGCCTGAAGAACCTGATATCAGGTAAGGCCGTCTATAAACCATAGCATCCTCCTCTTTCATCACATAAGGCCCAGAGTTGGTTAAAGCTTTATCGCTTGTACTCAAAGGATCCTAATTACAGAATGGCATTAACATTCAGAACAATCATCAAATTTGTTGCAACTGTGACATATTTGAGCACATAAGTGGTAACACTAACTTGAGCAAAGATTTCACCAAACAAGAAATTGCTGAACACTGACAAGGTTGATGGCAGCACAACGTGCTTGTCTATCAACTGCAACCAAATTAACATTTATGCTCACTTGCTCAGGCATTCAATGTTCAAACACGTTTAAACAATCAAAATGAAAAAGGAAGAAACACCAAGCATTTTTTTTAGCAATTTGGTGCCTGATGTCTTGTAATATGTAGTTAATAATAGACTTCATTCCAACATCATCATGTTAATTTTACGCCACCCTTTTTTTAGTAAAATACTTACAGGCTACAACCAATAACCAAGAAAAGCAGAAACATAACCTAAGAATTAAAGGAACCGAACTGCCAATGTTGAGTAAACGAGGGACCAAGAGCACACAACAGCAAAAGAGAAAGAGGGTGTATCAAACGAGAAAGATGAGCATCTACCAGGTGGCACCATCAATTGAATTTGCAAGAAAAGATATCAAACCCCTAACTAAGCAATAAACAAGAAACAAAACTCAATACCAGAAACACCAGGCACAAATATTTCATAGACAGGAAACTTCAACCATAATCAAGAAATAAAATCGAATCCAAAAACAAGGCAATGAATCAAGCATCAATAGCTCACAAGGGGGTAATTTTGATCAAGATAATCTACTACACCGAGTTTACAAGTGAAAGATCAAGGCAGTATAAGAAAAGGTAATTGATATGCAACTTCAACACAAACGAAGACCTTTAATGGATATTCATCAACCAAAATCAAGATCAAATAGAAAGAAAGAGATAGATAACAACAAAGTTTACACAGTTTTGGGAACGTAAATAGGCATGGACGCAGTAATGTTAATTGTAAGTTCAAATGCACAAACGTCATTGAGTGACATGTTTTTGGGAACTTGTATACATTTAGGTGCTCTGAGAACTAGAGGACTAAGCAAGTTCTGTAGGATTAGGAATTAAAATAAAGAAGAAATGGAAGGTAAAAGCCAATGAAACAAGTCTCACCTGATTCCTCAGCACAACCTATCCAATTCCAAAATACATAACACCAAAGGGGATTATTATTGGAGCAATTACTAAGTAACAAAGTACAATTGTTACTATGAGCATATCATTTGGCAGTTTAGTTGCATAACCAATATCACCTGGGGCCCAAGCTTCCTTAAGCTCCGCTTCAGTTTTGCAGAGAAATCTCCTTTTAAGGTTAGCATGTCTAAGTTGTGTCGACACTACAAAACATGGATAACAATCACTTCAACAATTTGTGTAGTATAAAAGGCGATCCCCATCATTGCATTGCTTACCATAAGAGAATCAAGAATCCCTCAAGAAGCATCATTTTAAGAATAACATAAATCAGAATAATGAAGTCACAACAACATATATGCAAGACCAACATATGCAAAAAGAAGTAATCAAGAAACAGAGACCTTTGCCAATCACAATATCAAATGAACCAGATTCAAAGCTATGCATGTCTCGCACATCCATCTTAATAGCTGAACGATTTTCATGAAGCAAAATCAATGAAAAATGTATAATCAAATAACTCCAATAGTCTCGATTTCATCATTTCCTTGCCCATCAATATCATCGGTGAAAAAGAACGACCTCCAAATCTAGTTCATCAAGAGAGAGACTAGCAACTTCAAGAATCTCAACTCCTTCAAATGGATCCCATTCATCTCCACCAATGTCCCACATTTTAGCCTCACCCTCATTATAGTTCTTATTCTTCCTTGAGAGAGACGAAGATTTGTGTGGACAAAAACTAAATCTTCAACTTCTCTTGATTTAGCCTTATTCCTTTTCATGGAGTGGATAAAGGAATATGTGCTCCAATTTCTTTCACAACAAGAGGAAGAGAAGAAGGTCAGGAAAGGAGCTTCAAGGCAATGGTTTGAAGTTTGGGGATTGAAACTCCATACATGACCCACCATTCCTTTGGTGTCAAGTTCCCACCTATCTTGCAAGCAATCAAATTGGCTGAAAGCTCTTCTTCACCACTTGAGAATTTAACAAACTCCGTTGACCTCTCCCTTTCTTGAGAATCCGAAAAGTAATCCTTTAGGCATTTGTTTCTCCCCATACAAATCTCATTGTCCTTATGTGTGGGGGACTCGTTTTGGAGCTTCCTCAAGCCATTGTCTACAATAATACCTATTATACAAAATATAAATTATGATTACTATAATACAAAAACCAAAGTACATCTCTTAGATGAAAAGTAAAAGAACTTGGAACTTGAAAGTTAATTAAATTTACCTAGGATTAAGTTGAATGAGCCAAGCAATGAAGTGGTGTGCAAGCACAAATTGATTATACATGGCTAGCCTCATGGAATGATTCATGATAAAATTCTTAATGAAAAAGGCATCATCAAGAATAAAAATAATCCAATGACACTCAAAGATAAACACTCTCATTATTTGGATTATTTTTAGGAGCACAAATATTTTTCAAAGCAAGCACTAACATAGTAAGGGTTTCTAGCTAAATTAAAAGACAAACTCGTAGAGTAAAATAATCTTGCTATTTCAAAGGTCAAGTGATCCCTTGCTTTATTGTTAAATGCTTTTGCCAATTGACTTTCACCTACTCTTTTTCTCTTACATCCATCAAATGCTTCAAGTGTAGGTGAATTCAAACTTATAGTTCCAGTAGGTAAGGGAACTTGCAATTGTCTAACTTTTTCATGTGCTTCTCTTAATTTGTCTAATCTCTGAAAGATATTGGTAAGTAACACCAGAACAAACAACTATGCCATTTCATTTTCCCTTTAATAAGTGACACTTTACTCTAAAATAAGAACCTTTGTAAGTTAAACCACAATAGTTACACCGCTAACTTGTATTTTCACCTCGTGTCTTTTTATCTTGTAACAAGGATACATATGCCCAAATACAAATTTACTTGTGATAGAAGCAAACAAAGTACTACCAGTAGCAGACATATTAGACATATAAAAATAAACAATATTTAACTATCAATAAATAAAAATAGATTCACAAGTATTAAGCAAAAAAATATTGCATGATTCCTAACTAGGTGGATTCAAAAAAAGATTGCATTATTCCTAACTGCCCAAATAAGATCACCATATCAATCATTCACATAATCTTGACGTTCCTCACGAACCATACTATCAATTATAGATTGTGAATCTGTGATTTTGATGAAAGAAAGTAAAAACAGAGAAGGGGATGACTGGATGAGTAAATCTGATCATTCACATAATCTAAGTCTCATAATCTATAGATATGTTGTAGTAAATCTGATCCAAAACTAAGAAAAGATATCGAAATCATCAACATTCTGTGAACCACATAAAGAATCAATATGTTGTAGTAAATCTGATCCAAAAATCATGATACATTTTTTTCCTATATATCATGATAAGTACACCTCATTTATACGATACAAGCTGTGCCATCTGAGAAAAGATGAAGTATCATATTAGAAGTCTAATATAGGCAAATTTCGATTGATGCGTTGTGGACCTGTGGACCACATAAAGAATTGATATGTTGCAGTAAATTTGGATGCACTGTGGAACTATCATAAGTACACCTCATTGATCTCAGAGGCTAACTGTGGGAAATTCGTTGCACCCTAGCTCTCTATGTTCCTTGGTGTCGAAAAGAAGGCGACTTTTAACTCCTGTTAATATGTAATAGGACGCGGGCCCTTAGGGCCTGCGCCATCTTGGCCAAAGGGCCAGGGCCATGCTGGTCCTGGCCTTCCCCAATGGCTACTGGCCATCCAGGTAACCGTTGGGGAGGGCTCCCCAACGGCTACTTATTGTAGTCATTACTGTGCATTCAAGTGAATGCACAGTAACTCCCTTCTTCACTCACTTCTTCTCTCTATTGTAATTTATACTCTATAAATAGAGCTTCAATACATATCAATAAACATGCAGTCTTGCACTGCTTCTTGATTGGTTTTGTGTATGCTTCCGCTCTTGTTAGTCATTCTTGAAGATAGACATTCGTGAGTGAATGTCATTTGACTCTTGGCGACTTGGTGATATTGATTCGTGCTACATCAACCGTTGATCATCGACAAATATTTACATGGTATCAGAGCCTCGGATTAAAGAAAATGAGTGTATCGGGAAGCATGCTGAAAGTGCAAAAATTGAAGATTTGCATCAAACTTGAGGTTAGTCTCAAATATTCATTTTTTACACAAATGGAAGGCAAAAATGAGTCGTTTAGATATATTCTAGACCCAAAAAGTTATCAAAGTTGGGCTACAATAATGAAAAAATATTTTTTATCAAAAGATTTTTGGGATTACATTGACGGGACTATAAAAGAACCAATTTTGGACATTGATGGCTTAGATGATGATGAAATCATCAAAGCACATGAGAAATTCAAAACCGATTTGAAATTATGGGAAAAAATGAATGCAAAAATCACATGAATCATTTGTTAAAATGTGGATGAAAAACTTAAAAATCGGATTAATACTTTTGAAAATGCGTTTGAAACTTGGGAATATTTGAAAAAGCTTCATTCTCAAGATGATTTTGTCTTTCAAATTGATCTTATGGAAAGAATGATTATTCTCAAACAAGAAAATCTAAGCATTAGGGATTATCACAATGAATTTTTGGAACTTTGGACTCAATTAAGGAGTTTTGACAAATTTGGAAAACTTTACAAATTAGACGAATTTCAAGAATTTTTGGAAAATCAATATTTTTTCTTGTTTATGCGTGGTTTAAGAGACGAATTTGAAAACATTAGATCAAGCCTTATACATAGGAAACCTAGACCTAGATGGGATACCTTTCTTGCCGATCTTGTTATGGAGGAAATAAGATTGAAAAACATGCATGTTGCCAAAGAAGCCGTACTTGTCCCATCAAGACCCAGAGTAAATTTGAAGACTTACAAGCCTCCACATGCCAAGAACAATGAAGGCACATTCAAGAAGCCCACGGGACCATGGCCTAAGAAGGATACAATTTGCCATTATTGCAAGGAAAGTGGACACATTAAAACCACTTGTCCTATACTTCGGAAAAGGGGTGGAAACGTGAGAGCCGTGGAAGAAGGAGGTGTCTTACCCAGCAACATAAAAACGTACATAGAAGAAATTTTTAAAGAAAAAGCAAGCATCTCCGAGAATGCTCTATCTACTTCACAAGATATGTCTTGGTTTTTAGATTTCGGTGCATCTTTTCATATGACACATAGTGAAGATTCTTTGGTTAATTCTTATGAAACCATTGGAAAGCATGTGTTTACGGTCGATGGAATAAAACTCCAAATCAAAAATTAGGAAACCTTGAAAAACAAGACTTTAAAATTCAAAATATAAGTTTTATACCTAAACTAAATTTAAATCTACTCTCGGTTGCTCAAATATATGATAACAATTATATAGTCACTTTCTCATCCAAACATTGTGTGGTGCAGGATCACCTATCGAAGAAGGTGATTGGTCAAGGCCATAGAGAAAGTGGACTATACAAAATGGACTATCTTGTTATTCCAAATTCAGGTTTTTGTAACATAACCCAAGTTATTACGCTATGGCATAAAAGACTTGGACACTTGGACTCTCAAAAATTGTGTAACATTCCCTTGATGAAAAGCATTAGAGAGAAAAATTTTGAATGTAAAGATTGTCTTCTTGGAAAAATGCATCATCTTCCATTTGGAGAAAGAAACTATATACCAAAGAAAGCTTTTGATTTAATACATTCGGATATTTAGGGCCCTGCGCCCGTTGTTTCTAAAGGAGGATTGCAATACTATGTGATTTTTGTGGATGACTTTACTAGATTTACATAGATATATCTCTTAAAACACAAATCTGAAGTATTTGAAAAATTTATAGTATTTTGTAACATGATAAAAAACCAATTTGGAGGAACCATTAAAATCTTTAGGTTCGATTCGGGAGGAGAGTACATGTCTAATGAATTTCATAAATTTATTGAAAGTAATGGTATTATTCACCAAAAATCATGCACCAAAACACCTCAACAAAATGGTCTAGCGGAACGAAAACATAGGCATATTATTGAAACTTGTAGAACTATGCTAATTGCTAGTAAGGTTCCTAAATTCTTATGGGCCGAAGCTACTCTTACCGCCATATATCTTATAAATAGAATGCCTTCATCTAACCTTTAGAATACTTCACCTTTCGAAAAATTGTATAACATCCCTTCATATTATGAAAGACTTAGGGTTTTTAGATATAGATGTTTTGTGTATACAGACAAGAATGACAAATTGTCACCTAGAGCTATTGAATGTGTCTTTCTTAGTTATGATATTGACAAAAAGGGGTATAGGTGTTTTGATCCTATAGAAGACAAATTGTATGTGTCCAAGGATGTGAATATGAGTCCAGATCCTTGGAAAATTCAGAACCTTTCATTCCTGAAGATGTTTTTGAGCTAGAAGAAGATAATGATTGTGACTCAGTAGATCATCAAGACATTCAAGAAGATCATATTGAAAACAATGATATTTCACACACCACTGTTGATACTCGGTCAATTGTTGAACCCTTCCCCTCACATTATCCCAGACAGAACAACCCATCACGCCCGCATGGAACCTGATATTAAAAGCTTAGAACCTAGGGTTTCAAGACCACCTCAGCGATTTATGTCATATGAATCTTTTGAACCACAACGAATAAATTTGATTGCCATCCTTCGTCAAGTAAAGGCACCTAGGTTCTATCAT
Organism: Brasenia schreberi; assembly: GCA_036023115.1. NCBI lineage: Eukaryota > Viridiplantae > Streptophyta > Magnoliopsida > Nymphaeales > Cabombaceae > Brasenia > Brasenia schreberi. Next base: position 10,665,826 of record JAYKKT010000071.1, on the reverse strand, counting down.
CAAACTAAAGATATTCCAGAATGGGAAAATGCTGTGAAAGATGAACTCAACGCCCTAAAAAAGGCTCAGACATGGATAGTTGCACCCCTGCCTAAAGATAAGAAAGTCATTGGATGTCGATGGGTATATAAAATCAAAACTCATAGCAACGGTCACATTGAGAGATACAAGGCTAGACTAGTTGCTAAAGGTTATGCCCAAGAATATGGAATTGACTATGAAACCTTTGCCCCAGTAGCTAGAATGACCACAATTAGAATTCTCATAACCATTAGTGCAATCAAGCAATGGAATATATACCTACTAGATGTCAAGAATGCTTTCTTGAACAGTTACTTGAATGAAGAAGTCTTCATGAGTCCTCCTCCTGGGGTCACTCTCCCTCCTAGTCATGCTCTTAAATTAAGAAAAGCCTTGTATGGTATGAAACAAGCTCCAAAAGCTTGGTTTGATCGATTTGAAAAATTCATGCATTTACATAATTTTGTGACTTTCTATACTGATACTGCATTGTTTGTACGAAAAACACAATCTGTGTTCTTATCTTGCTTTTGTATGTGGATGACATGATCATCACAGGAAGTGATTAAGTGGGAATTGCTGAAGTTAAACTTAATCTGCGTCACGAATTTGATATGAAAGACTTGGGTTTGCTGAATTACTTTTTGGGTATTGAGATAACCAAAAATAGTTGTGGATACTTTATGTCTCAAACCAAGTTTGCTACCGATATTGTTGAAAGATCTGAGATTACAGATACTAAAGTTGTTGACACACCCAAAGTCCTAGGCACCAAACTGCGTTCTACAGATGGTGAGAAATTAGAAGATCCCACCCCTTATCGACAGCTCGTAGGTGCACTCACTTATCTCACCATTACTAGACCAGATATTTCTCATGCAATACACATAGCCAGTCAATTTCAACAGGCACCTACTTTTGTTCATATGAGTGTTGTCTTGCTAATTATTCGATATATTAGAAACACTGCCCACAAGGGGGTCCTCTTAACTTCCTCTTCATCTTTTGATTTATCTATATATACGGATGCTGATTTGGGTGGAGATGTCAACAATAGACACTCTATGACTGGTTTTTGTATATTTTTAGGTGAATCTCTTGTTTTCTGGAAGTGCAAAAAGCAATAGAAGGTGTCCCTCTTATCCACAGAAGCCGAGTATCGAGCCATGACTACAACTGCGATGGAGATTTCTTGGATTACAACCCTTCTAGCAGACATAGGCATCCATGTCAAACACCCGACCATCATGTATTGTGACAACAAAAGCGCCATGTACATTACCTCCAACAATACTTTTCATGAGAGGACGAAGCATATCGAGATGGATTGTCACTTTGTTCGTGAAGAATGCCTGAATAAGAAGATTTCACTGTGTTATATCACATCTAAGATGCAGCTAATAGATTTCTTCACCAAATCCCTTTCAACTACTCGGTTTCAATTCTTGTTGGACAAACTTTCGGTCTATACCCCGTAAGTTTGAGGGGGGATGTTAATATGTAATAGGACGAGGGGCCCTTAGGGCCCGCGCCATCTTGGCCAAAGGGCCAGGGCCATGTTGGTCCTGGCCCTCCCCAACGGCTACTGGCCATCCAGGTAACCGTTGGGGAGCCCTCCCCAACGGCTACTTATTGTAGCCGTTACTGTGCATTCAGGTGAATGCACAGTAACTCCCTTCTTCACTCACTTCTTCTCTCTATTGTAATTTATGCTCTATAAATAGAGCTTCAATGCATATCAATAAACATGCAGTCTTGCACTGCTTCTTGATTGGTTTTGTGTATGCTTCCGCTCTTGTTAGTCATTCTTGAAGATAGATATTCGTGAGTTAATGTCATTTGACTCTTGTCGACTTGGTGATATTGATTCGTGCTATATCAACCATTGATCATCGACAAATATTTACAACTCCTTAGGAAGAGAGAGACTCTGCGAACTCCAAGAATGGAATAAGGTGGCTGAAGGCTAACGAGGAAATCCAACAACGTGAAGTCGTGAACTTTTCTTTCTTTAAGATCACCCATAATTGAGAAATGTGATTTCTTTCTACTAAGAGGACTGACTAATCAAAACACCAGCAGAGACCATAGAAAATAAAGTATGTTTCACAAAAACCATTCTCATTATTATTACATTCGACTGACTGCTTTTACATAGTTAATAGTCTTTACCTTTTTCATGCTTTTTTCTATCTTATGCAGAAGGAGCAACAAGAAAAGGAGTGTTACGCTTGGAGTGATGCACGAGATGCCCGGAAGTCCAGTAGGCCAGCTACCAGTCGCCGATCGCAGTCCAGACGATGAGCTGAGATGGAGGATGCAAGAGATGGCCGGAAGTCCAGTAGGCCAACCGTCGTTCGCAGTCCCGACGATGAGCTGAGACGAAAGATGCACGATATGCAGGAGATTGGAGACTAGAGATTCACGAGACAGATGAAGGAATAGGATGGATTGGGGATTAGGGCTTCGACAATTTTATTTTTTCAGTTTTAAATCGGGTTGACCCATATCTAAATGGGTCAACCTGATCCATGAAGTACCTAGTACCGATACGTGGCATACCCAAATTTGGGTACGCATACCAGTATATAGACATACGTACCGATATGCCATTCGGCGTATGGGTACATACCAAACGTACCCATACGCATACCCGTACCCGGTATGTATCATATATGAGTACGACGCCCAAAATAGTGTACCCGTGCAACGTAGATGGCCAATATCCATGAGATTTGACTGAGTAGATGAAGACCGTCTAATGTCTTGGGAACATATTAGCAAATAAGCATAAGGTTGCTCACTCCAGCAACAAATGCATGAAAGCTAAGAGGTTTTGAGAAGGTGACTTAGTGTGGAAGGCAATCTTCTGCTTGGGACAAAAGACCCTAAGCTCGAGAAATGTCTCCAAATTAGGAAGTCCCACCTAGCAATGGAAGTGTTGCCCCATGAGTTTACAAATTAGTGAAAACTGAGAGACGAGGAAACCAAAAGGTTAAATGGAAAATGCTTGAAGAATTATTATCTTGTCGTTGGAAGGAAATTTAAACAATTGAATCAATGAACAAATATAATGATCACACACGATTCGTCCAACTAGAATGAAACACACCCTTAAAAGGAGTCAAAAGACTGGACCACACATATTTTGGCTTTGTGAAAGTAACGGGTTGGCGGCTTTGCTCCACCTCTTCTTCTCATGTTTCCCAATTCTACAGTAGCAGGTCTCGTCCCATTTGCTGTGAATTCTAAGAAAACCTCATCCGATTCCTTGACCTTTGCTAAGCATGTCTGGCAAGGAACCTTAGCTCCAACTAACTGATGGGAAGAGACTCCTGCCTCATTTAAAATCGAACGGTAGGACTCAAGCTCTTTGATTTCTTAGGACAATTAAATATTCGGTATCAAGGTTCTCTACTCTTTACGCTCTCTTTAACGCAAGCTTGTGTCTTCTCGAACCCTATCAGTTATAGAGTTTAGTTGTGTAGGTCATGTTCGATCTCTTGGTTGCACTAAGAAAGCCCATCCAACTTCCTACTGTTGCCTTAACGTCTCTTGATTCATCGAGAAGCTAGCAAGCTCCACCTCAATGATCTTCACTAGGTCGTGGCAAGTGTGTCGTGTAGATGGTGGAATATTGTTCTCAGACCAAGAATTCTAATGCATCCACTAACTTGGCCGATAGGTATACTTCATGAGAAAGACCTTTCCTAAAGATGCTCCCAATGAAGTTGATGTTAATAATCATTATTTGATGGAATGAGAGGGATTTAGCTTCCAAAAGCTGCTCCTCTTATGGTGTGTTATGTAACACCTCCTTCATTCGAGCTTATTGATAGAAAGTCATCTTCTAAGGGTTGGTCATTGGCTGCAGGGACTCACCTCGATTGTCATGTGCTTTGTTCTTGTGTTCTTTCTGATAGCAGTAGGGTATTATTTGCCACCCTTATGAAGGATGGGCTATAACCTCTTTGGCAAAAGCCATAACAATGTCTGAAAGACTTCCTTATGCATTGGTGATGTTCGAGGGTACATCTTTCATATAAACAACTGCAATCAACGATAGACTTGATTGTTAACACAATGGGACCGCCAAGAGCTGCTGATACCACTTTAAGTACTGGCTCCTTTGACGGTAGACTTGCACCTGATTTGAGTGTTCAACCCTCATGAGGTGGACCACACCTTCCAATATAAGGGATTCCCACCCGAGACAATTTTAAAGATGCCCCAAGTGAAATGAGGCTTTCTTCATTCTCGAAAAGAAGGGACTCCCCAATGATCGAACAATATTCATCCTCAACTCAACCAATCAAACCCCCCGAGTCTCCTTTGTCTCAAGTCCCGAAGTGATTCCCTCAAGAGGAGAGATCATGGCAAAGAATTGTCTCGAGTAGGTTTACATCCTTACTATCACCAACTCTAATCTCGGTAGCATCTCTCTCCTCTAGTACATGTTGATGGACCTAAGAAGGGTCGACCTCGGAAGAATGCTTTACCTAGAAGGAAAATATCCGATAGTAAAGATAATAAAAAGAGTACAAGAGTTTGCTATAATTGAATAACCTGAAAAACTTAGCTGGTTCCTCAGATGAGACAAGTGTGTCAAAGGCACCCCGTCTTCCTTGTTGTCCTTCTACATGGCCTTACAAAAATAATGAGAGAAATTGTAAGAAATAAGAATGACGTGCATGAATTGGATGAAACCAAACTCGACGCAGAAAATACACTACCAGGGTTGGCTTCTTGCATTACCAACATTGGTTGCTCCTTTCACATTTAGGAGCATGTTCGAGCAAGGAAGAAGTGTATGCACTTGATGAACATGGCATTGTGTCAGCTGCCTCAAGGATTGTTTGGGTTGTGAAGAGCTGTATGAATTCCTCCAACTTCTTATAGAAGACGGCCATGCTGGCCATCATCCACCAATCAACTCAGTTTTGATCTCTTGATTATATTCAATCTTGTTGAAGGAAAATGGGATACCGCCACATAGTTCATCATAGAAATACGAGTCACCTCATACTTTGAAGTGTTTGCTCTCCTCTAGAACTACATTGGGGTATATACGGTAAGGGATCCCTTGGATCAGCCTAAACAAACGATCTAGATAATGAGGGTTGTATGATTCTATCCTCACAATATGCCTCCTTGAGAGCTGTCTCCATAGTCCTCAACATAGGTGGGGCTTGTTATGGTACGCTCTATACTAAAGACATGAGGCTTGATGCTCCAAATCAATATCATGGGAATACCTTGCAAGATTAGCTTAGAATTTGAAGTACATTAACAAGCTAGAGAGAATAAGTCATGTTACTTCCTCTTTACCCTATCGCTATAAAATAAATCATATGACTTGGAGAGGGGTGAATTTCAATTACATCTTATCCCCACAAGAGTTTGAATGACCTCTATCCTTGTTCTTTTTCTCTCTGGTCCTCACTAATCAAGGTCTCTTCCTCTTTTTTTTGAGAGTTCGTACTAATACGACCTTAGATGGTACAAAATGCGGTGCCTCGGCCAACGAGGGCTCATGGATGTATCAGTTTTGAGCACCATCTTATCTTATGTTGTTGGTGGTCACATCCTTGATGAGAAAATTTAGACTTGCATTTTGAGGAATATGGGGGCATACTCAAATTACAATGTATCCAATATAGCTTGAACTTAGATGCCTTGCTTGGTTGAGGATAATGAGCAAGAAGCTAGAATGTGACCTTCAAGACATCTATGGTGAAAAGAGAAACACCTGGCATGCTCAACAAATCCAATAGAGTAGGCATGCTCTGCCAATGATTGAATTGCCGAGCTAGACAATGGGGATAGTATGGCTCGATGATGATCACGTTCAATTTCTATAATGGGAGTGTCGCATGCAACGACTTACTTGGGACAAACTTTTTCTTCATATTCACCAGGTAGAAGTTGTCCATCAAATATATTGTGGTTGGTGACTACAACTTCGTGAGGTATAAAGAGAACAAATCGTGATTGTCCCAAGACTAGATTGAGAGAAGCCTCAAAACAATAACCTTAGTAGAAGTCATCAAGACTAGGATTTGGCATAAAGTTCCTCCAAAAAAGGCAAATTCTATTGGTAGGTTAGGCACATTTAATAATATAAATATTAAAAATACAAAATTATAATAGGCCACCTATTGGATTAGATGATCCTTGCTCCAGAGCAGCTTGGGAGCATAATTTGTTGAAAAGGAAAAAAAAGGCCAATAATAGCTTACCTTGAAATATTAGTGTTGATATATGGCAAGAAAACTCTTCGTTTACTTTAGTTTTTCAAACACCAACTATGAATTATTAGAATCAAAACAAGAGGAAAGCGTGGCAATCTGCATCATATACAAGTCTCATCCCTACATATTTCCTAATAAAATCATTCAAAGACAATTGCAAATTGAGCTTGGGAATATGAAAGTTCCGGTTGAATGTCATTGATCATAAAGATGTGTAACAACAGACATAAACTGGTTGTGCTTCAAGACCTAGAAAGCTAGAAACAAATATATTAATTTGCCATTAAAATGGATGCCTAGGGAAAAAAGCATAATGAAGAAATGAATACCTACTCAAACCGAAATTAGGACCTTTTATCTCTCATTCGATTAAGCCAATTGATGTAGAGCATGTTGTTAGATGGCCATGTTTAGATGAAGTTAGGGCATTGAGAATGCACAAACAATTCTCTAGTGACGATGAGATGTAGAAATTCTTTAGTTTGTCTTCACGTAGAACAATTACATGGAATTATAGTGTTAGAAATAGGAGTATGAGCATTCATGAGAGATGAGTACACGGGGTTGGAAGCAATAAAAAAGGAGGTAATACCTAGCTCACAAAGACAATAGTTTGTAAGGAGAAATGAGAATGGCGTTCCTTTTATAGAGTAGCTATTGAATGCCCTAACAGTAACTCTGTTTTCTCAAATAATAGTGTTGGACAATTGTTCTAAGATTTTTGAAATTAGTGCGGTACAACTCATTTCCTTAATGAGTTCAATCATGAGTTGTAGAGGAGCAAAGTGTTGCCAAACAATAGTCACATTACTAAAGGCTTTAGACAGAAACCCATGGAACTCGTCAAAATAGAAATATTCATAATAGTAATGGTTTCCAAAAAATGGTAATGAAGATCATGTCTGTGACCTACGTGATTAAAGATATAAGTATTGAGTATGTGGGAAATTAAAGCTCGAAAAGTCATAGAAGAAAGGAAACTTATAGAATCTAAGAGGCTTCCTTTGGAATTGTCTCCATGAAACTATATAAAGGAAGCATGAGAAGGTTGAAAGGCATCAATCAATTAATTAGTCAATAAATCATTCAATTTTTCTTTCCAATTTTGTAGATTGCCTTTTGCCTTCTTCCTTAGTTCTTATTCCCTTTTGTTACGCTTTCGTAGTAGTAGCAATAACTTGGTGTTATTGACACCTCCTTGAGCACATCGAGTGCTTCATCCCTTTATGTCACTCTATTTGTAACCGAGATATGCACAATCGGATTCCTTAGGGTCCATTCCACTGCCTGAAGCCTTATCCAATTTCTCCTTTGAAAATGAAGGTTAGAGTTTATAGCACGCCTCTCCAGTACTCTCTTCCATTCCAAGGAGCTTATGAATTTGCCATTCAAGTTGAGTCGTCACTCTTATTAAGATCCTATAACATTGAGTGGGCCTATGTCCTCTAGCACACATGCACATCCTCTACTTGAATTCCACAAGGACAGGAACATGTTATCTAAGTAAATTTTTGCGTTAGGTTCGAGTGTGCTTTTTGAGTCAAAACCAGATTATTTTAGAAAATAAGGAAAATAAAATATTTATGAAGAGGAACGAAGTATCCTTATTAAGAAAACTTTTGGTTCTTATGTTTTATTCTAAACTTATGAGAGGAAGAGGCGGTGCTGCTGATTGTGATCCATCCATTGATTTTGTGCTCAATAGTTTGCGTCGACCAACCTCTGGAGGTTGAATAAGTGCGAAAGAGGTTCACTATTGGATTGCCAATCTAACATTTAAGTTGAGCAATCAAACCCATAGCAACATCTTTGTTCTTTTTCTTGTTGTGGGTTTTGTCTTCTTGAGTTTAGTTGCAAAATTAAACCTATAAGTATCAACTTATCAGGAATCTGCCCTAAGTTCAAAAATTAGATTTACCCTATTCTTCACTCTTTGAAAGTTCTCCTCACCCACTTGCTAATGATCAAGAATCACTTAAATCAAAGTTTGGAGGACCGAGATATGAAGGAAGTAATCTGACCCTATGAGACTATAATACAACTGATTTTACTTGAAATCAACTGATTTTTTATTCTTTGAAATGTCTCTTTTTCTTTCCGAAAAGTCATGAATCAAGTAAATCAAAATTCAAATGGTAGGGTTATAATAAAAACAAGCATATCCTGTTAAGAAGCGTAATATCAGGCTATCGATCATATCCCATGAAGATGAAAAATTCATCAAAATCCAATTATTGTCAGGATCATACAATTTTTGATCAATAGCTCTAAGTCTATTCTTTAATGTATCAAGAAACACATTAATTGAGATTCCATCGAAGGAGATATGATCATAGCACCGCTACTCTATTAGTTGCCCATGGCAACCCGATTTCCATCCTGATTTAACTCGAAACAGGAACGGTCCTTTGTTCTTCACCTGATTTTGACTTAAAGTCTACGTAGGCTCCATAAAGCTATTAGCGCCTTTATTGTGTTACCTAGAGAGGTGCAACTCGTCCAATCTCGAATGAATTCAATGTTCCCTGTTGTTGAGGGTGGAGGTTAACTCTCTCTGGTACGCTTGCACTCGAACGACGCCGGATCATATGTGATTCAAGGTATTCATTTCAAGCAGTAACATATCCCCTTGTAAAATCATAGAAAACGATTCAATTAATTTCCCAATTCTTTATCATCGAAATAACAATAGTTTCACCCAATGGCGGATCTACAAGGAGGGGTGGGCGGGTAGCCGTCCTCCTGAAAATGTGAAAGTTTACAGTAAAACCTATATTTTACAGTGAATATATAGTTGATATTCATTCATCGCCCTATGTATGTCGCCCCCTCCAACACTATTTTCTAGATCCGCCACCGGTTTCACCAATTACAACGAGCTCCACAAAAACTTGTTGATTTGAAGCATGGTCTAATGTGCTACTCCGGATTATTGATCGGCAGTAATCATCATACACTATGTCACTGATAATGTCAATGTCATTTTCGAGCTTCATTGCTTAATGTTTACATTACAAGCCAACATCGCGGAGTAACAGTTCGCACAGAATGGCTTCGTTGCACAAAGAGCAACATAGCTCACTTGGCTAGGGGGTCGGCTCACAATTTCTAGGTAATGATCTCCATACATGAGGCATGCATTGGCTTCGGCGGCAGCCTCCACATTTACAAAAAGGTCAAAAATAAAGACCTTCATTCAAGTGCCATCTTTTTCATTCTTGCCGGTCTGTAAACACCCAAAATTTTCAACCAAAATTTACATGCACTTAAAAAAAGGTCCAATTAAATCAGATTTGCTAGGACCATAAACATAAGGCGCTCAGCCGGAGAAGAAAACCAAGCTGCTTCGGGTTATGCTTGTCCCAGCTGCTGCTGAGTTCGTTTATGTCCATTTTGCAATTTACACGAGCTTGTGCTGATCTCGTTTGTGTCACTTTGATAAACTACAACAATTGCACATTGGGTTTGGCTCAGCTTGTATGAAAATATTTAGTTAATTGAGCGGGTATACAATCAGAGGGTCAAATGTTTTAATCATACAACTAAACTGTGTAAAATAAATTGTTTAAGATTCTAAAGAAATTATTTTTAATATAATTTAACTATTGATATTACAGTTCTAACTTTGCTGACCAGATCATATTCACTTCGTGTCGCTTGACTCCAGGGTGAAAGTGATCATAAACAGTGGCAAATCTACATTGAGCCGAGGTGAGACATCCCCTCCAAAATTTCAAAAATAAAAAGAAAAGAACATAAAGCTGTGGGGCTAGTTCAGCAATAGTGGCCGATTATGGTGGTACTTAGAAAAGTTCAGGATTTCATGAGTTCCAGAAATTTAACGTTTCTACAAGTTCTTTAGATTCAGGCATCCTGCAGTTAACCAAATGCTAAACTACGAAACTGCATTCGAAAGCTTGCAGGAAATACCGCTGCCATTTCCCTCTTTATCCTGGTTTTCACCTTTCAGGATCAGTGATAATTTTGGAATCCCCGAAGACTGGCTTGAGAATCCGCTACCAGACACACCAGTTAGTAACTTAGTTCCCCAACTTATTTGTTTCAGACTTTTTTCGACAACGGAGATTCTTTCCCAATGAAGAGCAGAAGCAGAACTACCAAATTCACAATCTTCTAAAGCTTAAAAAATTTCTTGAAATAGTTCACTTTCTTCATATACATAATGAGGTTATTAGAAACAAATTAGGAGTGACACTAATAGAGGATAAAATGAAAAAATATCATTTAAGATGGTTTGGACATATAAAAAGAAGATAAAAAAAAGAACTGTAAGAAAGTTAGAAAAATTAAATTTAGAAAGTATTAAAAGAGGTAGGGCGACTACAAAAGTGTTGAAAGAAACAATAAAGAATGATATAGTTTATTGTGAGTTAACTGCTAACATGCCACACGAGAGGGATCTGTGGAAACAAAGAATCCATGTAGCCGACCCCTTCTGGTATGGAAAAAAACTTAGTTGTTATTGTAGTTCAGATCGCCCAAACGGCAATAAAGAAGAATAAAGAAGAGAGCGTGTAATGTAACAAACATCAATTCACGTAATAGCTTGACTGCATCAGCAATTAAGGACAGACAAATGAGAACTTCCAAATCTCCGAAAACCAAGACCTTGCATTCAACCAAATTGCCAAACCTAAGATACCGCATTCTGAACCTTGTATATCAGGAAACGCCTTTGAAACTTTCCTTATTCAGGTTTTCGCTTCTCAGGATGAGAACTTCCAAATTCTCAAAAAACCCGACTTTGGAAACGATGAAAACTAACTTTAGAATCGGTTTCGCAGATAGACAACTTACTTCCCTCGTTACAAATCCATACTTTTAGACAACAGGGAAACGCCCACGACAAAGACCATATGCAGAATTACCAAATTCACGAACTTCTAAGTTCTAAAGCTTGAAAGTTCATGAAATAGGGAACGTGTTTTCACTTGATCAAGAGAATTAGGTGATGCGACGAACACTAGTTTAGCGTCTTAGCGCGACCAGATCACCAATTAGAACACTTCTATGTGTGTAGCCGACAGATATAAGTCTGCTTTGTTCTAGGCGATATCTCTCCGGTCCATTTACCGGCCTTTCTTATCTTATATTTTCCTTTTGTTGTTTCCGGCCTCGGCTTGATTCTGGCCGGAAAAAAGAAATTCAACAATTAAACAACAAGATACGACAACCACCAAAAGCAAGAAGTACAAACACAGAATTACAAAGTACTAATATATTTATAATATAAAAGTAATCATCCGTGTTCTGATTAAGGAAAACTATGGTAAAAGAACAAAAAAAAGCTTTTTCAGATTAGTTGCAGAGAGGAAACAGGCCAAGCAGTTAACGATTATTTTAGGAAGAAAAAGGAAAATTAAAGATTTACAAAGAGGTAGGGAATTTTCGACGATTTTTTATTTTTGGTTCTTACCTTTTATTCTGAGTTTACGGGAGGAAGAGGTGGTGGTGCTGATCGTGATCCGTCCATTGATTCTGGGACCAGTAATTCGGATCGATGGCGCTCGGGAGGTCGAATAAGCTCGGAGGAGGTTCGTCGTTGGATGGCCAATCTAATGACGTCATCCTCCCATGGACGGACAACAGGTCGTCGACGGCCGGAGAAATCTCAGTTGGGGGCGTCAGCTCGTGGATCTTCTGGTGGTGGAATTTGAAAGGGAAGCCCGGAAAGTTGAGCCCCACAACCTCTGCAGCCGACGATGTCAACGTTCCGGCGATATTTCCGGCCATGAGGTTCGAATAATCCTCCTGGAAACTCCTGACCGAGCTGATCCCTTCCGGCGAGACGTCCATTATTGCGGATGGTTTCATAACGCCAGTGTTAAGGTTAACGGTAGAGTTATGGAAGACTCGAGAGTCTGGGAAGGTCATGATCTGGTCGACGAGAGAAACGGATGCCGCAGGTGGCGAAGGCGGAGGTGGTGGTGGCGGTGCAAGGGGAGACGTAGCCGGAATCTGACGGATGGAGGGATTGCCGGTGGAGGAGGAGGAGGAAGGATCGCCGGCGGTGAGGCTGGACCTTTCGCTACTGGAGCGGGAGGAAGTTTCTCCGGTGGAGATGGACTCTTTCGGGGGGTTATCCTCGGCCGATTTCTTTGTCTTCGATCGTTTCGTTTTCCGGCAGCCTCCGCCGACGGGGATATTCCGTAGGACGCCGTCCTTCGTCCAGTATCGTCGACAGTTCTTGCAGAAATGGCGCGGCTGGGAGAGATTGTAGTTGTTGTAGTAGCAAAACTTAGTGTTGAGCGAGTCGCAGCGTGGGCACTTCAAAGCCTGCCCGGGTTGAGAGCGGAATCGTCCGTCGCCAAAGATCCGGCTGCATCCACCGCCGATAGACCGGAGCGGGATGGCTCCTGTTGGATCCTGCATCCCTTGTAGAAATTCCCCTGGGGAAAACTCAGAAGATCCCGCCGAAATTCGTCCCCGGAGACGGCAAATCTTCCCTGGTTTTTCTCGTAATTCACGCGAGAATCCACGAATAGGCTGAAGATTTCACCAGGAGTCTCGCTGCAGATCGTTTAAATTAGATTTCGCCCTTGCCGCGCTCCTATTAACCCCAGCCGTAGAGGAAGCGGGGTACCGGCACTGGCTCTATACCCTTTTAACTGGGATTCCAGTCGGGGTACAAATCAAGAAAATTTTCAACTTAGAAGACAGAATTAGCCGGAAACTTGATCGAGTGCATTCTGGAAAAGTGATTTATCTACAGATTATTCCGTTGTTAACCGGGAAAAAATGGCCGAAACTCAAAATTTAGCCGACACCTCCTCGTAATTTACCACTGAGAAGTGAATTTGCGTCAGAAAAACTCTCAGCCCCGCGGAATTGTCTCTTCACTCGCTCGAAGAAATTGCCAAGACGCTTGTTGGTCCCAGGATTCGTATCAGAACGCGTTTTAGGGAGCTAATTAGCCTGAAAATCACGATCCCGGTACCGAAAAATGTGGATTTCGCAATACGGCAGATTTTCGCAGAGCTCACCGGAAGAAGAAGAATCCACTGGCCGTTTTCGAAAATATCTTTTTATCTGGATTTGCATTTTACGTTTTTCTCCCGCCTCCCATCCCAACGAGATCTAGAAAATAAGTTACGGGTTTGGATTTGACCATCCAAAAAAACGAACCCGTTTATAACCGGGTTTCGCTCATGTTCTGATTCACAATAACCTGATTCGGTATTAAATTCATCCAATTGGAATCCGAATATGCACCACGGGTGGCTCGAAATACGACACAAAGCCAACACGAACACACCCCAAAAAAGGTCCTTTTCGTGTCTAGTGATAGTGGTACAGAAGCACTTGGTAGCGTTCAGGTCAACCTGTTTCCGCACAAGCAAAAAACTGATATGGTTCAAAATAAGAAATTACAGGAAAAATAGACCGTTCTCATGTTGAACTGTTTTTGACACGAACACGATGAGATAAATTTGTTCCCAAATCTACCCGAATTATCTGTTCACACGCTACTCTGTGATAATCCAGTGCCAGATTTTGGATATACATACCGACAGTGGACCATGCCAGTGCCGTGAAATGAATCTGGATCATGAAATGGATATCCATGAATAGTGGATTGGTGCGTCACCGCCACGTTAAGATAGGGTGGTGCGTGCAAGCTCTATTTGCACCGTGAAATGTCCAATCAAACCAGTCTCACGTTTCTTATGTTAATTTGTATGCTATAAAACTGTTCGTTATGGATCGGCTGTTGTACTCATCAAATCGGATGATACCTTCAAAACGATCCTTTCTTCGTTGATTGTGAGCATTGACTTCATATGAACATAAAGAAATTCCAATTATACAGTGCACTAAATAAATTATTTAGACCCATACAAGAAAACACACACACACACACACACACATATATATATATAGGAAAAATAGTTCCTTCATTGACGTTGCTCTGCTTTTTAGTGGCATAAATATAATTTTAAAGATTTTTTAAAGTATTAAGGACAATTTTATTATGCTTACACTTCTCAAAAATAAAAATCGGGCATGAGATCCTTGCTGATTCTAGCATGCAGTGTTGAAAAACAATATGCGCACAATAGCTTTTGCAAACAACTGTCGTTCACCATCCTGGTGCTAGTGCCTCTCTCTTTTATATGTGTCTAAAATGTTTATTTATCCATGAAAATTTTCATCATCTATCTAAAATATAGAGGGTTGAATTGAAAAGCATAAATATGCATGTAAATCAGGTACACATCAAAATGACATATGGACTCCCTTTTTATTTTTGAATTTAATAATCTATCTTTTAAGGTAAATGGTTCAAAATTTTAAGAATATATATAAATAAATATGTATATATATATATATATATATATATATATATATATATATATATATATATATATATATATATATATATATATATAGAGAGAGAGAGAGAGAGAGAGAGAGAGAGAGAGAGAGAGAGAGAGAGAGAGAGCAAAGTCCATGTGTGCTCATCTATAACCCTTCAATTTTTAAGATCAAAAAAAATAAAAATTATGTCCCATGATATATATTTTATTTTTAAAATTTAAATTTCAAACCATTGATCTTGAATGATTGAGATGGTTGATGATGTTTGAGCAAAGTATGCACATTTACCATGTTTTCTCTCTCTCTCTCTCTCTCTCTCTATATATATATATATATATCAAAATAATTGGAGACCCCATTCAATGAATAAAGCTGTGCCCGATGGGCTTTAAAATCTCCTGTCCAGAATGCATGAAATCTAATGATACTTAAGTCATCGTTTAAGGTTAAAATCACTGTTTAGTTCAAGAGTACAAATTATCCTCTTCCTCAATACATGAAAAATCATTATTCACGAGTTGTATTGAATAATTTAATGGATATCACCTGAACAATACATTGTGTCTGTTCATACCCGGGTCATGCATTTGAATTCGACCTCCCCTATTGTACCAAAAAGGGAAAAGAAAAATTGGGTGTGCATCCCTACCACCCCAAAATTAGTGCAGTGTCCATAATTTTGAAATAAAAAACAATTAAATAATCAAGTAATAATCATATATAAAATGTGTAATTACTTTCTGCCGAAATTAGAAGCAATCCGTACCTAATTGATTAAGAATTACGTTTGCTATTTTACAAAAATAAACAGCATAAAATATATTCATGGAGTAGTTTAAACAAATCGAACCGAAATAAGCAATAGGTAACGCATCCCAAGTAACAGCACAAAGGTTTCAAATATTTATGAAAATATATTAATTTACGTCAACATTCATTGAAATATCAGACCGATTATTAGGCAAGTTATACTTTTGTGGCTTTCTTTTCATTTTGACGTTATATTTTGGGAGTTTGTTCATGTGTTTGTATAAGAAACAGGTCAACCTGACTTAACCCGACTTTCTTCGTGTTGCTTTGGTGAACACAACGAGGATCTATTCGCGTCGTTATCGTGTCGTGTCTTAAATTGGAAACTTTTTTTTGGAAGTATAATGGTTACATTCCGGTCAATTCGCCATTGGACAAAGAAGGTCCTTATCAGTCATCATAGGCCATTGCTGAGGGTGTTTAAGTAATTTCCTATTCAGCCAATGGACTCGAGTCGC
The DNA here is from genome assembly GCA_036023115.1 of Brasenia schreberi. Classification (NCBI taxonomy): domain Eukaryota; kingdom Viridiplantae; phylum Streptophyta; class Magnoliopsida; order Nymphaeales; family Cabombaceae; genus Brasenia; species Brasenia schreberi. The sequence continues at coordinate 10,649,946 of JAYKKT010000071.1, read as the reverse complement.
GTTTCTCTAGGCCGTCACCGAGAGTGCACCTCAGCAGTACGCTACTGTGCGTCCGATCTATGAAACGTGGCTCGTTCTTGTCCGTCCACGTTATTCTCTCCCTCAAATCGTACTGTCGGCCACCGTTGGTTCGGCTTCTCGTGGCTATCATTTATCCACGTATCGCTCTGTGATTGGATGGTATTGCGGGCGGACCAATCATTGGCGCGAGCCAGCGGCACGCATTCAGTAAGAAACCGGAAAACGAGGACGAATCGGTTAGCTTTCCTTGATTGTTCGACTCGGTTTGGGTTACGAGAATTCAGTAAAACACCGACGAACCAAAGCGGAAGCACGATGATGAAAATCGTGTCATGTTTGGCCTGACCTATTTTCCGTATAAACACAAAAAGCACACGACACAAACAAGTCCTGAAATAATATTTGACACGAAAATCAGATATGGACGTTACATGGTAGGTTCCTATCTCTGAAAGTAACAGAAAAAGATCGTGTCATGTGTGGGTTGACCTGTTGCTTACATGAACATCTAATAACAGGACATGGCATGAGGAGTTCAATAAAACCTAATCAAATCTGAATTTCTAACTGGAGTCTTGATGAACACAATTTTAACAAGAATCTGATCCGAATTGTTAACTTATATATACATGCAAGTAATTTAATCTGTTCCAAACGATAAAAGAGATTCGGGTTCAGATTAGGATTTGGAAGTGAAACCTAATGATAATCCCTACTTTGATTCTTAATGGGAACATACTTTGTTGCTTTAATTCTAATTTTGATATAGTGATCCAATCCTTCGAAATCCCTATAAATGAGGACTCTGGCCTAGGGATGTCAATATCGTCTGGATAATGAGGACCCCGTGGCACAACTACATTGAGCCCCCACCCAAAATTTCGAAAACCAACTCAAAGCCTATAACCCATGGTGGGATCTATGGGCTATAATACATAGTTTTCCACATTCTAAACCATTCAAGGGGTTATTTGCCCCACCCTAAAAGAGTTTCTCGATCCAGTACCGTGGGGACCTGACCCAAAATGGGCCAGGGATTACTTGCTGTGACTGGGTAAGAGCTTGGGGTATGGAAAACCCAAATAATTTGACCAGGTATGTGGCGGGAAGACTCCCTCAACCCGTGCCAACCCGAATCGCGTGTGTGTGTTCTCAAATTCAATTGCCTAACTTAAAATGTTTAAAGTATTTGGTTTGGATTAGCGAATGATTGGATTTTAATCAAAAGTATTATAAATTTTAAGAATGTTAATGGGTTTGGAGTTTGAGCATGGGGAACCCCATACACTGCAGGAAAAAATAGGACCCAACACCGTATGACTGTACCTGCCCCATTATATTTGTTATGAGGTAGGTATGAGGCACGAATTGAGGTTCGGGTTGGGTCCGGTTATAGGTATAGTTATCCCCAATCGACTGCATTGCAATCCCTACTCTGGCCAGATCTTGATAAATTAAACCTCAATCTGAATCCATATGAAAAGGATTATTCTCTAGGTGGGAATTTCAATTGGACCTGTAAAGTAGGATGGGATCTGGACTATATCCAGCTCTGGGAGAAAATAGTGAAACATTCTCCTTATGTGTATAGCATGCTAGCAGATTGGATATGAAACCGTAATGTTGATCCGTATCCGGTCTGACAAATTCATAATCAACTTCTCCTTACGTATGCTGGATGTGAGTTTTGGAAGCATATTGGATTTCATATGAGATGCATGAAATAAATAAATATATACACACACTGTATGTCAAAATTTTAGGAAACGGATTTGGATCTCTGATATCTCCAGATCCCAGGATTTGAAAATTTATGTAACTGGAATCGGGGTTGGATTTGGGTTTGGTATAGATTTCCATGAGCTATAATATCCAGATCCATATATTAGTTGAATCTTTCAAATCCAACTTCCCTAACTAATGGATCCATTCTTTTGTCACTGAACTTGATCCTAATGCATTCAGTAGCCTCCGGGTTGGGTCCAACTTGTCGAACTACCTACTTAGATTGAACGAGGCTGTCGACATGCATACACGCCAAGGTGTGCATATCATGTTTAGTAAAGTGAGTCGCTTGAAATGGAATATTTTTAGAATGGCCCTCTCAAACTTGGACCATGGTGACATTTGCTGGACCCGTTTAGGGGTGCAAACGGGTTGGATTATTAGAGAACTGTCTAGACTTTGATAATAATATTATATTAGAAAAACCAATCTGAGATTTGGATCTAGTTTTGGGTTTTACCGCGGACTAATAGATAATATATTTCATAGAAATTTTCATCTAATTAAAACGTAATTATATCAGTTGAGTTTTAGCCGTTCTTCATGCAAATCCAAATTTGTTTGTTGGAGTCTGGTAACTAAAAGGTAGCAATCCAAAATGATCCCTTTTACCCATTCCTCACAAAAATCCGAACCCAACTTTATATCTATATTTTTCATGTTCTACGTCGTGTTCGTGTTGTGTAATTGAACCTGTATAGAACAGGTTACTGGGACATGATCGGATTTGTTCCTCTATTGTGAGATCTGGGGGAATGTGGACTTTTCTGGTTGTATCGTCATCCAGTTTTCCTATTGGGTGTTACATTACCAGTGATTTGTGTTCTCGAATCATATTGATGTTGTGTCGTTTTGTTCTTGTCAAGAACAAGTCAACCAAAAAACGATCCGAGTTCTTCGGGCATCTTTCATGGTTGAAGAAATATTTGATTTGGCGAATTCACTGAAAAGCTACATCTGATCTGACTCCAAATGGTTTATATTCCTTCGTGCATCTTTCATGAGAGAATTGATGAAAATATCTATTTTGGATCAAGTTCCTGATTTCAAAACCAGTCCGGAACCAGAACCGGTGGTTTCAAACCACCATTAAATAGTTAATATACATATTTTTTAACATTTAATAACACAACTTCATTAGCTCAACGGTTGAGGTTGGTGGGAGTTCGACTCCTAAAGGAGGCATTTGCTCTCTTTTCTAAAAAAATAAAGTTGTCAACAATTTTAAGACGGTTTCGGATCTGAAACAGGAACTGGAGATGACTACGTGGAGCTACAACTCTCTTGGCTACTGGGTCACTTAAAAGAGCCTTCAAGTTGAAGATCCCGACTTCCATACTCGGAGTGTGCATAACAAAGCAAAAACATGGCTTTCCTATAATTAGACTTCTGAAAGTACTGGTTGAATATGGGATATGATACTTATATGGACATTAGTTGCATCAGTTGAACCATAGGTAAAATGTTTTGTATCGATTAAAGCTTTATTTTATTATTTATATTCATTTTGGATGATATTATTACCTTAAACTTTATATTTTATTTCTTTTGACTAATTCTCCTTGTTTATTTGCTTAATAGAGGTTCTACTTGATCTAATTTATATGCAAATTCGTGTCACTGAATATTAACATTTTGCTACATTGATGACAGGTTTGAAACCTTTCAGGTATGTAGTTCCCAATCTTTTCGTTGCAATAAGGAGGCTGATTCCATATGCACACCCCAAGCCAAATATTAACATGCCTGCATGGCTTTTTAATTAATAAAAGATATGCATTTCTTTTGCTTTTATAGATGCATAATGATCGTAGCAAAATGACAGTGGGTGTTACTGAAGGCACACTCTTTTTACTAAGAGCACACCTCTTATAGTTTAAAAATTCCTATATTACTCTTGCTACGAATACACATTTTTCTTTCTCATCACTGACACTCAAGGGTGGTAAATTGGTAGGACCAGATAATATTCCTATACAAGTTTGAAAAATACTAGGAGAAATAGAAATCACTTGGCTCACAAAACTATTTAATGAAATATGGAAAAACCAAAAGATGCTCGAGGAATGGAGAGCAAGTACACTTATACCCTATATAAGAACAAGGGAGACATTCAAAATTGTGCGAATTATCGAGGTATCAAGTTAATGAGCCATACTATGAAATTATGGGAAAGAATTATCGAACGTAGATTAAGACAAGTATCAAGTACAACAGAGAACCAATTTGGATTCATGCTAGGCAGATCTACTATTGAAGCGATTCACCTTTTGAGACGTCTTATGAAACATTTTAGAGCAAAAAAGAAAGACTTTCACATGATATTTATTGATCTACAAAAAGCTTATGATAGGGTATCGAGAGAGGTTTTTTGGAGAACTTTGGAAAAAAGAGGTATCCCATTGACATATATTAACCTTTTAAGAGACATGTATGATGGTACAAAAACATGTGTGAGAACTCATGAAGGAACGATAGACTTCTTTGAAGTTAATATTGGGTTACATCAAGGATCAACTTTAAGTCCATACTTATTTATAATGGTGATGGATGAGTTAACAAAACATACTCAAGATGAAGTACCTTGGTGTATGTTATTTGCAGATGACATTGTATTAGTGGAGGAGTCTAATGGAAAAATTAATAGAAAATTTGAACTATGGAGATAAACATTAGAAAGCAAAGGCCTCCGACTTAGTAGAACAAAGACAAAATATATGGAATATAAGTTTGATCATTTGGTTACCTCAAAGGACATAGAAATTAAAATTGGCATACATTGCATCCTCCAAAAGAAAAGTTTTAAATACCTAGGGTCACTTTTTCAGAGTGAGGGAAGAATTGATGGAGATGTTACGCATAGAATTAATGCTGTTTGGTTAAAATGGATAGGAGCATTAGGTATTCTTTGTGATAAGAAGATACCATTAAAGTTAAAAGGTAAATATTATAGAGCAGCAATTAGGCCTACCATGTTTTATGGTTATGAGTGTTGGGCAGTTAATCATCAACATGTACAAAAGATGTCTGACAGAAATGAAGATGTTGAGATGGATGACCAGCCTGAGCAACCCCAGTGGTGGATCTACATTGAGGTGGGATTGGATTTAACTTCCTATGAGGGTGAGGTAATCCTAATAGCGTATTTAGAGTTTAGATTGCTGGCTCACTCACATGATAAAGATTCATTCCTACTAAAGGCACACCTCTAATTACTAACTGTACAATCTATTTTTCCTTTTACCCCTCCTCACCCAATCTTGGTCATTGCATTCTCTCTCCTCCCTCTCTCATTTCAGTGACACTCACTCTCTTCTTTCCTCATCTTAGTGACACATCAAATGTATAAGAGAGATGCACATCATGTGTATCTTTCTTACTTGAGAGATGCATGTCGCTTGCGTCTCTCTCACAAGAGAGATACAATGCGACGCCCGTCTTCTTGTGAGTTAAGAAAAAGATGGAAAGAGAATGTGTGACTGTAAATGAGAGGAGCCAAATGGAAATAAGAGTTTGGTAACACCCTAAAGATTAGATTTGAGTCTCTCTCTCTCTCTCTCTCTATTCTCTCTCTCTCTCTCTCTATATATATATATGTATAGAGAGAGAGATAGAGAGGAGAGAGAGAGAGAGAGAAAGAGAAACTCTTCCTTGATCCTTTGGACTGTTCATTTGTTTGATTGAACTGTTCATGTTTAAACAAATAAAGTAAAAATGGTACAAATTTTTTTACTTTTTAAAATGTCAAGAAGAATCCAGCACCATTCTCTCTCTCACTATATATATATATGTAAGGCATAAATGAAATACACAATAACTGTAGATATCTCAAGTTTTCGAGTTTCTCTTTTGGTTATGAGATTATAAAAAGGTTTCCCAGTATGAGATTGGACAGATTACTACCAGATGCACAACTTGTGCATCAAACCCGCCAGCTCCAACTGAAAGGCTTTGGATCCAAACCCATTTTTGACTGTCATGGGAGTGAGCTGTGAGTCACCCTCACGTTGCACCCATAAGAGGTTAAAGATAATACAACAAACAAAAACTAAGTTTTTTTTTTTTTGGTTACAACCGGAGGCCAAAATTCAACATAAACATACACAAATACATACACGCCTTAGGGATCAAACTCATCACCTCTAAATTGTGGGAGTTGCAATAGTTAGGGTTATGTGTGATAATAGGATTAGATGAATGAACAATGCAACATAAGCTTTTAAAGTGCCTTGGCTGAAAACCGTCGCACTTGAGGCAGTGAAATGTAAATATGCAATGCGTAAGCCGGCTAAATATAATTTTCCTATTTTTGAGGATAGGGCTAGTCTCTAGCCTCTCCTCTTTGTTAAATGTGGGTGGATGTCACTATTGGGCACCTCTCAGACCCCATTTGGTCATGGCTGGGCATCATTTAGGGTTATGGTTTGTGTGGTATGACTCACCAATCAGCATGGTGGGGTTACGGCCCCTTGTGGTGCGGGGCCCACAACTCAATTCACACACACATTCCCTCCATGTGGGTGGTGGGCTCATTTGTGTCATATCACCTTTATGAGTCCCACACATCATCTTAAAGAAACCTCCTTTGCCCAAAACAAATCAAGAGAATGGAGCCCTTGAGGATATTTTTGTTATGCTCACATGTTTGTTTCTTTTCTAAAGTTGATCTCATCTTTGCTGGTCATGGAACTTGCTTATTTGTTAGTGCCTAATGTGCATTAAGGTGATGTGAGACATCCTCTTCACTCAAAATTTAAGACATAAAATAGTGAACATCGTCGGTTCGGAGTCGACTCGGCGATTCAAACAGAAACTGCACCATCGGCAGAACCGGAGATCTACCGTTTGATTATGATTCATAGTATCAAGAAACCGGCCTGAAATTGAAATCGGTGGCTCCAAACATTTGCTAATTAAGTTTTGTATATTTTTTTCAACACCTATTATCACAAACTGGTCGGTGGCTTAACCATTGCGGTTGTTGGGGAGTTTGACTCACTTAAGGTTCATCTGTTCTTGTTTTTTTAGAGTTGAAACGGTTCTGAAATATTTTTGAAAACAGAATCAAAACTGTTCCGAAACAGAAACTAGAACCGGCCCCAGGGCAGACTGGTTTTGGTACCCATGGTTAGTTCATCATGAGTTGTTTTGTTACAACCTGAAAATTTTTCTCGGTCTGCTACTAAATTACATAAAAGAAAGTATTAGCCCATGGTTGAAGCCGTGAGCTTTCAACGTAAAAATAGCTCATAGTTTAAAACTGAGCTCGTATCCAAATAAGAGAAAAGCACATTCACTTATGAGACTTCATTACACCCTAAGTGCAGTAAAACCTAGCGACGATCATCGCTGATGAGTGTTATGCTGCATCGTTTTTATGCAAATAAAATATCTCCTATGGTAATTCAAGAGAGAAAAAAAACTGAGTCTATTGTGGCATCGCGATGGAGACCTACTTAATAGTCTTAAAGATTAGAGTGGAGGGGCCTATGTCAACCCCAAACTAGACCGAACGGACCATGTTGAAACTTTAAATATAGCCATTGGCGTAGTCGCTTACATGTAGGCCCAATGGCACGGTGCTGTAGGGATCAATAATTAGGTAGATGATTACGAAATATCCAATTTTGGTACTTATCCTTAATTATGAAAACTCTCGATATTTAGAATTATTGAACTTCTGTTCTTTGAAAGATTGCTCATACTAATATATCAGGCTATAATAAAAGCATGAAGATTCAATTATTTCCTCTAGGCCGCTGTTTTTAAGGGCATCATTTGTTCTTAATATAAGTAAGTCTTTTTTTTTTTTGTTACAAAGGGAGGCTGATCAAACTCACACCTGCAGCAAGGGCGTTAAGCTTTGGGCAGTGGCGGATCGAGAAATCTGTATGTGGTGGAAGAATATGCCTGAGAGATTGTTTAAAGTAGGGCGAACTATAGATTATGGTCACAGATTCAACCACGAGACATAGTAGTTTTCGTTCATTTTTAAATTTTGGGTGGAACAACCACCTACCTTGGCTCAATGTAGATGCTTTGGGTTTAGTTTTGGTTTTTATCAAGAAAGTTGATTAAAGTGAGATCTGTCGTATACATACCAATAGACATGTACATATACATGTATAATATGTATATACAGAGATGCATAATGATTTTTGATACATAGCCTTGAAATAACATTTCCACAGTTTGATCCTTAACTATCGATTTGAATTAAAAGTACAATTGTACTTTTATACTTTGCATTTAATGTATTATGTGCATTAAATGCAAAGTGATTCATATTTTCACCCCTAATCTCAAAGATTGAATTGTTGAAATATTTGTACAAAATTATACACTAAAAAATATTATGCAGATAAGACTCCCTCTCCCCCCCTCTCTCTCTCTCTCTCTCTTTCTCTTTCTCTCTCTCTCTCTCTCTCTCTCTCTTTCTCTCTCTCTCTATATATATATCTATCTATCTATCTATCTATCTATCTATCTATATATATAAAGATGATCTTTTGTGGCAAACTGGGTTAAGCAGACTCATACAGGATACACATTAGAGGTGTCCAATCCCCGATCTTTATGCCAGATTGGTAGAGATGCGGATGCGTCACATATCTACAAATCCAGAAATCAAATTAGTAAGATCAGATTGAGATCCAATAATCTTCAGATTCATTTATACAAGTCATTTTGAGGATCTGATATTGATATAGATAGTAACCGAATCAGTTTGCTGCGTGAAATGTTGAATTTAGTTTCTCCCTCACTTCCCGTTCGAAACATGTATACATAATATCAATTAAGCCGTGTTTGGTAACTAAACCACAAGACAAACCGAGTCTAATCTGTTTACCTATCTATGAGTGAGATCAATTTAGACCTCAAGTAGATGCTGGATATGGATTCAAACAAATCAACCGGTAGCCCCCCATTATAGGAGCGTAGTCACTGAGATCAAGTACAACCAAGCTCAACTCGAGTCGTTAAGATAATGCTCAGCTCAAGCTCGATGAAGTTTCGATATCCGGGGTGAAAGCTTCTCGCCTTGAGTATTGATGGGCTCAAGCTCAACAAAATCGAGCCAAATTCTAGTAGCTAGTGAGCAGCTCGGCTCACTTGCACCACTAGCCACCTAAACACCACAATTCATTTGTTAGGTAGTTGTCCACTAAAAATAAAATAAAAATGGTTTTTAATTCAATTTAAAAAACTTAAGTAAAGGGATTCATCACTATTGAAGAGGTCATGGATGCTTACATTTGCCCCCATGCTGCTGTTGTTGTGAGCTTTCGCAAGAAGCAGTCCCTCCACATCCAGTGGCGGATCTAGAAATTTTTGTTGGGTGGGGCGAACAGCCTATTCAACCATTTAAGGTCGGGTGAAGTACGTATAATACCAAGGAATTCAACTGCACCTTAAAATTTCCATTTGTTTTTCAAATTTCAGGTGGGTCCGCTGCCCAACTCGCCTCAATGTAGATCCGCCACTGCCCACATCACCTTCCAGATTTGTTTCATGGGCGAGGTCTCCAAAAACATCCAAAAGTACAATACAAGGATTATGGAGTTTCAAAGAAGTTAGAATGACTGCCTCACTTAGATTTCAGCCCTCTGAACTCTGCCTCACCTTATGATATATAAGTACTTCATTAATGGAGTATTCTTATCCAGTACATACTCGGTACTGGTACACTTATCGGTACGTGTACGTGCGTTCGAGTATGAGTTTTAAAAAATTAAATTTTGGATATGTTAGAGTGCTTATAGTAATACCCACAACTATACTTTTTCCAAAATTTTATTTTGAATGGATCATGTCAACATATATCCGAAAGTATTATGATTTGATGCTGGAACTATGTTATAAAATTGGGAGTGATATGAGATGTAATGTTTCTTTTAGGAATTATTTGTTAAGCTAAAACTTATATGCTTCAATTTCACAACTTTTCTATAATGTTGTCATTTCATAAGTATATATACATATATTTCATATTTATTTATGCCTTAGATTTTCTAAAATTATCATTCCCCATGTCCGTATTTATACCATGTATTGGTACCATACTCGTATCTATTCAATGCAGGCCTCACCACAAAGAATTTTTTTTAGGTCCACTACTGAACCCGAAATTGGAAAAGTTAAGAGAAAATATATAGCCCACGGTTGAATGTGTGGAAGATTCTACATATTCGGCCCATTCTAAAGTATTTTCTAACCCTAGGTTGGTGTGTGAGCATAATTATGGGCTATTCACCCCACTTTATAAGTCCGCCACTGAATAGGGCCTTCTCCTGTGTACAGAAGTGCAGCCTCAGTCCCCCTCCCCACCCCCACCCCACTGAAGAGATACAGTGTTTCTATTGTGCTTGCATTGACATTCACCATGCCGGTATTTTCAATCTTTGAAAAACTGTTATTTGTATTTATTGATTTTATGATGGCTGATTGATCAGCTCAACCAGTTTGCATGACTCGAACTGTCATATTATCGGGTTCCTTCGCTTAGAGTAGTGAATCCAGTGAAAGCTTAGCTGCTTGTTAAGCTGATCTCCAAGCGAGCTGAGTTTCGGTTACAAGGACATTTCTGCAGTTAGATCGTACCATAAGGATTTGAATTGAATCCAATGACTGAAATGATTTTTAATCGGGTTTGAGAGCTATAAACAGGACGTGATTAAAATCTGGGTCCAATCTGAATTTGAAATTCATTAGATGGTCAAGGTCTAATCACATGATTTACATATAAAATACAATGCTCGCGTCCATTATTTATACGTGTTAACAGAAGCCAACGGTTAATGCATAGGTCGGATTCGATCGAGTCCGACTCATTGACATCCTTAGTCCCTTGGTCACTGCTTAGAAGTGGTTCAAGGAACACACCGGAAAGTGCATGTTTTGGGAAACCTGGTTTATTGAGACTTGGTTCATAATATAGTTTCTAAAAAAAGAGTAAGGGGGGGTTCTGAACCGGAGTTAAGATAATATTTCACCTATTTCTACAAGAAAAAGGTGAGAAACTTGATTATTTATACATAGGAAGAAACAGAGGGAGAACCCATTAGGGGGTGTTTGATTATGAGGCCAAACCCATGTAACTGTCATGCAGGCATAGTTCCAATAGCTGGTGGGCTTCATAATCAAGTAAAAAGGAAAGAGGTTGCACTGAAGCTCATGTTTAATTGCAAGGGCAACTGAGACTATAGTTTCAGTTCTATAGGCTCAGGCCTCGTAATTAACCAAACAAACACCCCATAAGAGTCATGTTTTGAAGGTTGGATCGCATTGCTCTTCTCGAAAACTCGAGAAATCAATGACTCCAATAGTCCATTTTTTATGACAACCTGTTATCTCCCGACGGCAACACAACCATAACATTCTAACAAGAGATAAGGTGGATTAGAGAAAAAGTGAGCTAGCTTAACCCAATAATAGCCCACCATAGCAACACAATTGCAGCTTTCCTACACTAGCGAATTATGAGGACATCTTAACCGCTTGCATTTATGGGTACAACTCAGTCGCTGGACATGGCTCACACTCGCTTTCATTCTCACACTTTTTTTTTTGCTTACAAAGGATGTCGAAGCCTAACACACACATGCACCCTTTGGGAGTCAAACTCTCCACCAACAGCAATAGCACCAGAGCACCTTGCCATGGAGCTAACGCTCTCGGTGCAGTCTCTCACTTGATGGGAACATCCAACTATACCGTGGCAGACCTATTCATGGGGGAGTTAAGGCCATCATCCCAAGCCAGCACTAGAACCGGCACAATCCCGATTCTGGTCCTAGGCAAACTGGAACAGACTTATTGTGCTATTTCGCGGAGATCAACAGCTATGTGCAAGCATTCAATTCTACTCGGTATATGGTTTGCTATTTCTTCAAAGTCATGACAATATGAAAGAAACAAATTAAAGCGAACCGGCTAGTTTACATAGGCAACAATGAAACAAGATATAAAAGAAGCATGCAAGTAACACACAGACAGAAAAGTGCTCAATTGAGGTGTCTGTAGGGTGGGTGAAACAGTAGAATCATCTCTTTTCTTGATTTAATGATGAATTGAGTTCCTACGGAGGGATCTCACTATGCTTGACTGCTAGAAAGTCCTACACAGAGATACATGCATGTGCGTGCGTGTGTGTGTGTGTGTGTGTGTGTGAGAGAGAGAGAGAGAGAGAGAGAGAGAGAGAGAGAGAGAGAGAGAGAGAGAGAGAGAGAGAGAGAGAGAGAGAGAATCATCTCTTTGCTCCATGCGTCCATGTGTCGCTGGAACCCCTAAGTAACTTCCAAGGTTGTCTGTAATGTTAAAACCCAAAATGGTTCTCAAGTCCTATGTCGCGCTTCTATCTACAATTTTTGAGATATAGAAGGACGATTTTGATTTTTTGATTATAAGCGACCATTTCTTATGTTCAGATAGACATCATGAATGAATCAGAAAAAGATTAAACATCATGAATCGAGAAAGTTAGTCTTTATATGAAAACACGTAAATAGTTTATTCCAATGTTTTGGTATGGAAAACACATGCATATAATTATTTCAAAAGCCTCTTTATCTTTAAATGAATTTGACTCAAGTGCACATGATCATCTTCTCTCACGCACACGTGCATGCATAAGTGCAAACACATGCATACGCGTAAACACATGCACACACACATATATAAATATATATAAGTTGGAGGATGCTAAACTACTATATGCAAACTCCATCTAAACTAATGTAAACCATTTGATCAAAGGTTATGAGTGGTTGAGATTAAAAATTAAAAAAGTGATAAAAGATTGCATCTACTTGTTGCAAGGCCCATATATTATATATATTGGATATTGCCCAATATTGACATACTTATATCCATCTTTTACTTCTACGAGCATGAGTGTCATTTACAAAATTACAAAGGTATTTGAAAAATTACAAAAGAAATCATTATTACACACATGCCCCTGAAATATAAAAAGGTGACACAAAATTGAATGGTTAATAAATAGACAACATACATATATATATATATATATATATATATATATATATATATATATATATATATATATATATAGTTAAACTCATAGTTGATATGAAGCCATGATTATCATGGTGCCAGTCAGGCCATGAGTAAAGCAGCATGATGCATATAAGTGACCTTCAACAAAAAATTGCTACTTTATTTTGTGATTTGATTTGTGAGAATGCTCTTCAACTAACGTACCTAAAATCAAGTTTCTAGGTAGAATCAATGGAGGGTGACGTAAAATTGAAACATAGAATCATAAATTTATATGAAAATTGAGAATATTGTTTTGGAGAATAATCCTATACTTGAATAAATAAACAAAAACTATTATAAATCTAAAATCAAGGTCCATTCCATATCATCCTATAACACATAAACATAGACATATGTTGAAAATTAACTAGAAAAGATTACATATAGATCTTAACTCGAAATAAGTTGCATATTGCAAGATATGATTCTTACTTTGCCACAATTCGACACCATGAATCGAAAAACATCACAGTAACATCTAAATGCTTAAAGATGTGAGTTTCTTCCCATTTCTCTTCAATGAAGATATGTCTTGTGATGCCGAAACAAGATAATATGTTTTAACTAACAAAATACATAAAAATATGAAGATGAAAACCAAAGCAAAAGATGCCGGATTTATGACAAGAAGTCCAAAACGCAATATTAACATACAATAGAACACATAACAAGGTAACAAAATCCCAAAAATGTTAGGGCGGACTGCTCATGATAGGTTTCAAATTGGAGACTCAGGGATTTTCATAAACGTAGATTAGCATAAAATGGAAGGCTTCATGGTCAAGATAAGGAATAAACGGAATAATCGACTGTTGGGAGTCTGAGGCATCCATCGGTGATTCCACTGTGAAGAAGAAGTGGAGGAGGAGCTTACGGGAGGGCTGCTGAGGCCGGCAATATCACAGAAGATTTTTACTGGAGCAGAGACGGTTGGAGGAGGGGGGTTGAGAGGGGTAGACATGGCCAGTTTGGACCCGGCTTGTTGGAACCTCACACGGGCTAGGAACCAACTGGAACTAGTGAAACCATACCGGGAACCAGGAGCCACCTGGTTCAGTTTCGGTTCCACTTTTCATGAAACAGGACCCGATGGTTCCGACCTCCGGTTCAATTTTTATCTTTCTTTACAATTTTAAACTTTTTAATGTTTTCACTAGTTTCGAGCAGTTTAGGATTCAAGCTGGAACTGCCATGAAACTGACAGTTCTTGAACCGTAACTGGCTCCAAGACATAGTTCCAAGTCTGAAACCACCATCTCCGGTTTATCCGGAATCAGCCATGTCTAGGTGTTTGGATTTTAGAACAGTCAAAATAAAACGTTAAAAATGGTTTCAATATCATGTTTCAACCAATTTTATTGTCTAAACTCGTGTTTTGTGCTTCATTTTATTCAATTACCCGATTTTTGGCTCGCCACCATCCGTTTGCTAAGGCTGCCATGGGCAATCATTTTGTTAGCTGAAGGTTGTGACATTAGGGATGGACCGTAGGAATAGCACAAGAGCTAGTTTCGGTATTTTGTGGTTAAAAATGGTACTTGTGATGAAGGTTTTGATATCACACCTCATATTTACCAAATAAATCTTTGAAGAGGAAGTTCTTACGTCACTTTCCTTGCACTTGTACATTTTCTAGAAATTATTTAAATTAATCTTCCAAGAAAGGACATTCAGTTGTAATTTATTACTATGACATAAGGTAGAAGCGCAAAGACACTTTTAAGGAATAGAAGGGAACATATTTTTTATTACTAATGACACATTTTATTTTAGAGAAAGGGTATTGCTAAATAAATTATTTCCAAGAGAATAGAAACAAGATAAATATTTTTTAGATAATGAGCAATAAATAAAAGTACTTGAAATATAGAGAAGAACAAGTACATGGAAAGAAACGTGAATTGGTACAAAATGAGAACCAAATTGCGGACAAGTTGGAACTCTTGACGATAGAGAAGGTAAGTTGAACTGTGCAGAAAGTGAAATTGAACTTGACAAGAAATCTATACAAGTTGAAAGGGAGAGACCTAGCTCTATTAAGCTGAATCTTGATAGATTGAAGGAAATATTAGAGAATAAGAAGAAGAAAATCTTCATTAGTAGGACAAACTTGAAAACAAGAAAGGCACAAGAGAAGGATTGCTAGCTCTTAAAGCAAAGCTTAAAGAAGAAATTGGCATTGCCAGAGCTTAAAGGTTTGAACCTATGGCTCAACAAAAGGGAAAGATATCTAACATTTAACCTCAAAATGCTGAATTAGATTCACATAAGATTTCTTTAGAAGTGAAAATCTCGTTAACACTGAGCGTAGATACTGTGTTAATTTCTCAAATTTATTACCAAATAACTAGATCATCAATACTCAAAAGAAAAGATGTTGCCAGAAAATTTGAGAAGTCTTCTTTTCAAAAAAATTTATTTGAGAATTTTCTTCATTCTGATCCTAAAACGTTGCTCACTGAAAGACTTGCCTGTCTGGAAAACTTAGGACTCAGAGACCAACAAACTCTTCTCAGAGTTTTTCCAGATCCGTTTGGAAACCATTTCTTTCGATCCTGATGTCTGTTTTGAAGTTAAAGATCTGTAGATTTAGAAAATAATATTTTCAATTTTTTTTAAAGAAACATATCAGATCAAATTTCAGATTTTCCAAAATATCTCTGTGCAGATCCGTGAGACAGCAGATTGGTGTGCGTAAGCACGAACTTATTAGTGCTCACTAATATTCGAGGAACAAATTCAAAAGCCTGTGTTTTTTGGAAGAATTTCATTTCAACACAATGTTACAGTAGATCTAATAAAAGACCTTGACTTTGACCATCAACTCGAGGTTCAATTGATCAAAACCATGGATCACCAGAAAATTTCCGGTGATCACTGCCGATTGCCATTTTCCTTGCTCGATCTGCCTTCTCGTATCTCAAATCTGTTCACAAGACATCAATGGCCTTCAATAAACCTATTTTGACCATCTTCCTTATGGTTCTATGCTCCTCAAGTACTAACCATCACAGTTCTTTACTAGATCAAGTACTAACCATTAAGTGGTAAAGATGTTTTATGACAATGGAAAGGTTATGAAAATATTATATTTGGGAAAACATTATCATTTGATGGGAAGTCTGAACTATGTGCAAGACGTGTTAAACATCCAAGAAGTCTACTATATTGAAGAACTATGTGCATAATAATAGTCACCTCAAGAATCTATTTTTGAAAGTTATATATAATGGAAAAAATAACATATTTTTGTACACGATATTTTAATGAAGAAATTGAAAAAAAGTAAATAGGTTAGTGATGTTTGAAGAAGGTTCAATTGATAAATAATCGGTTGATATATAAAGTGTTGATGAAATAAAGAAAGCTATTGATGATTTTATATGTAAGTATAGTGACTGATGGATTTTCATATATAGGATGTATAATACAATCTCCTAATGACAGTACAAACATGATTCAAGGAAAGCTACACGAAGGGTTTATAGATTTATTTGAAGATTATGCAAGTATATTATGTATTTTAATGATTAAGTAATTTGTTTGAATATAATATGTAGCCATCACTTACATACTTATATATTTATGCATAAATATGTACCAATGATGTTTCTTAGGATATTTATTCATTTAGAATATGACTTTCAAATTTTATTCATGATATGAATCATTTGATATCCATAGGTGTAAATTTGATGTTCGAGTACTACAAAGAGTAAATCATACACAAAATAGTGGTATTGCAACATGTATTATATAGTTTTAGAAGATATTATTGAAGTTCAAGATTTGTCTAAACATTCTATGTTTTTGTTTAAGTGTTTTTGATATGACATAGAAGTCGAATACAAAGTAAATTAAATGAAATGCAATAAGAAATCACATCATGATGAATCATATATACTTTTATGGCAAGCGATTAAAGAGGTCAAAGTAGACAAAATTAGAAGGTAGTTTGTCATTAAAAGCCAAGAGATACATACAAATTGTCAACATAGAGTGTATCAGATGAAGGCACATCATGCTTGAACAACCCATAAAAGTTGTAGATAATACTATCATTTCTTATATTTGATCATATCTACACGATGGTATATGCATATCAAAGCAAAAGCTTTTCACATTTATAGAGAGGGACAAAAAAAGGTTAGTTAATAATTGATTGGTTTAGTAGATGTTTACCTTCAAATTAATGTCATATGTTTCTTGCACAATGATGATTTTAACATGTAGCATGTTTTTGTTAAACTAATAGCATTATGCTTTTACATTTATAGTTAATTTGCTTATATATCAACTTACACAATATGTTTATCTTGAAATTAGTGTTATTATGGTTTTGCATGTTTGTGTTATTTTAATTAAAATTACTAATATTTTACTTGCACAATGATGATCTTAACATATAACATGTTTTTGTTGAAATTAATAGTATTATACTTTTTCAAGCTATTGGGATTAATGGATATGTTTTTGTTGTCTTAAAGAGAAAATATGCCTTCGAAAGCGCATCAATATAAAAAAAGACTTGCAGTGATGGGTCAAATAGCAGCATGTAATTAGGTATGTGACACTATTTATGAAAAGTGTATTCTTATGATAAAATTATAATATAATTATTATAGTTAAATAACTTAATCTTTCTTATTTTTAGATACACATGCTAGAGAAGTATGTAGCAAGACGTGTTCAGATCATGAATATCATGAATAGACACTGAGTATTTTAAACTTCATTATTATATTAATTTTAATTTATATTTTCAAAAATATCAAATTCACGTATGGATATACTACTTTTCAAGTACAAATGAATATAATCAATCACAAATTAAAAGAAAAGCTAACAAAAAAAGGTGTTACATTATAAGAAGAGACACCCCAATGTGAGAGAAGTCATTACAAAAGAATGTTGTGAAAGAAGAGGAGAGTCCAAGATGAGGAAGGCATATAACTTCTTTATCAAAATATTTTCCTCCAAATAGAGAAAGATAACTAATATTAGTTAGTAGTGGTGAGGTCCTAGGCACTCATGGTAAGAAGTTATTGCATGCCATTAGTTGTTATGCAAAATGAATAATTTCTTTATACTTTATCTGACATGGAAAGTAAATGTAGAAAAGTGTTTGAAAACATTTGGATGAACTTCAGTAATATATAACTTTTAATTATATATACCTATAAGTTTACCATCTTTAATTCATCATATATATGTATGATCTAACATTATGCATTTTATTATTATTGTAAGCCAAATTTGACTTTGTAAATTGCATATCAAGACTTAAAATTTAAGAGACATAGTTAAAAAGGTCCTATAAAAAACATCTAAAGAAAAACATCAAAGATTATTGAAATGACATAAACTCTAGATATTGAGAACCATATATCATATTTTTATGATATCGTGTACAATGTAGTACTATAGAAGATATTTTGTATTTTTAATAGAAAAAGCTTAAACAACTATGATAGTATGAGGTAAAAGTAAAACAAAGCTTCAACATAAAAGCAACTCAAGTGAAACAAGATCAGATGCATAACAAGAGAGCTATATTGAGAGTTGCATATCGTTACAATATGGTAACTGTATCATATTTTCAATTTTTAATCCATCATGTCATTTTTTGTGTATAAGTTATCATGTACAATGTAGTCCTATAGAAGATATTTTGTATTTTTAATAGAAAAAGCTTAAACAATTATGATAGTATGAGGCAAAAGTAAAACAAAGCTTTAACATAAACGCAACTCAAGTGAAACAAGATCAGATGCATAACAAGAGAGCTATATTGATAGTTGCATATCGTTACAATCTGGTAATTGTATCATATTTTCAATTTTTAATTCATCATGTCATTTTTGTGTATAAGTTATTTATATCTAATTAATTATCATATCTTCAATTACTATTATTATAGGAAAACAAACCTTGGTATGGATATTGAAGAAGTAATTGTTTATATGAACTACTATAAAGATAGAAGTTTTTTTATGAAGAAATTGGTAGGACTTGTGTAAGTATTTACTTTAATTGTTTCTTGTATATATGTTTCTATTTTTTTAGTTTATTATATAACCTGATATTTTCTTGAATAGAAAAAAATGTTTTGAGAAAGTGATGAAATGTGTTCATGGTAAGCATTTTGAATGATTTTGATATAAACAAAATTATTGTTAGTAGATTCAACTATGAGAACCAAATTCAATTCAAATGTGATGGAAGAAGATATAAAAGAATCTTCAGTTCATTTGTAAAAATTATAAGTCACTGGATTCCAAGAGGGAAACCCCGTTCCTGTTAGAAAGGATGGGAGCCATGGGTCAATCCTTTCTCCAAAATGATCGTCCTTTGCACTGGTATCCTTCGATATAACAAGAATTGCCTATAACTCACCAAGGATTGCCTCAACCTCACTTACTGCAAACTAACAGAGGTCCCTCCCTGTCACAACATGGAAATAAGGATTAATATAGGAATCCATTATGTATTACTACAACATCCAAGCTGCTCTTGAAGCAACAAGTGGCATTAGCTATCAATAAATGGGCCCATGCATAACTACAACATCATTATGAACAATACACATGAAATAAGATCATTCCTATGAAACAACATTATTGATGCTTATAAGGCTGTACACTACGTCATCTGACAAAATGCATTTTACAGCAAATATCATCATAGTGGAACCTATAAAGAGGGCTTCATTCCACCAGTACTTCTAAGGGAGAACCATATCTTCATCAGAAATGCATGCAGTTGACTGACACTAGACTAGTGAAGTTATACGATATCCAAGGGAGCATATGGTCTTCACGATGGGTAGAGACACTTGACAAACCAACATTTAGTTACAAGTTACTACATACTTATTGAAACCGCTCTTTGTTGTATGTAGGTTTCATCCTACACTGTTAGTAGAAGAATTGGTTTCCATTTTCTGTTGAAAGGTCTCATCCTACCTTTTTATTGCATATTATATATATATATCTTATTTTTTGTTCGATAAGGGTCTTGTCTAACCCATCATGGTAATCTTAAAAAAAAATCATCATATGAGAGAGGTATGGGTATTGGTGCACCTACAAAGAAGTAAAACTAGTTTGAGTAACATATAAAACATTAATAATATGGAAAACTAAGTAACTTCTTATATTTATTGGCTTTTGCTAGTGATTTTATTATTGAAGTAATTAACTTTAAAGTGTGATTAATACATATATAAAGAATGGAGAATTGCATTTAGGATTTCGTTTAACATGTAATGGAGGCATTTGGTTTGACATCACAACAAGCACAAGTATTAAAAAATATTTTATATGTTCTTTGTTTATGTTATTTATAACTTAGTTGTTTACCATTTTTTTTTATTTTTAATTTTCAAAAACCATAAAATTGTAAGGAGCCTCGAGATCAATCATATAAAAGATAAGCTCAATCATTAGTCTTAGGGTAGGATAGTTGATATATTATTCTTACTTAGGAATTGTCTTTGTAACGTGCATATATAAACTTTTCTTCTTTGTAAACATTTAAACAAATTTATGTGATTCATTTTCTATGATTATGTATTATACCTGATTAATTTATTGTTATTATGTATTATCACTGTCCAAGTATAACAAATAATCATATAAATTCTAAAATATTTAATGAAAAATATAAGATTCGTATCATATCTTATTTTGACTTTTGTCACCGGTCATTAAATACATCAAAATAGTCGAAATAACATAATTTCAACAGTTTTGTCTATTAATTTTAGGATACCTTATTCTAACTCTTATAGACAATCACAACAATGTTAATTTTGGCTGTTTGTAACAACTAGAATATGTAGAAGTACCCCGTCGCTTTTGCCCACATATTTCAGCAGTCTCAAGGAGTACTCCGGTATTCCGATATATAAGCCTATGCCGACTGTCTGAAATAGTCGTAATAATGTTTTCGACAATCAAAATTATAATTTCTGGCAATTTTCGACGGACAAAATATTCCCAAGGACAATAGTCGCAACTGGGTCTTTTGTTTCCAGGTTGCCCAGCCGCATAACGCATCGTGAACTTGATGAGGGTTGTGTCCAGGTCAACCTGCTTTGACCTGGACGTGAAGTGATACGACCCGAACCCGCCATCAGGCCGATTTTTGCACCCCTAAAATCAACCCTGATTTGTTTCAATCCGACGGGGTCCTTCGAGGGCTCGAGACCATGCTGCGCTCCGTCCTCTGACTCTGACCCAGAGTGAAACGTCTCTCCCTCCTTCCGAATCGTATAATTCTATACTCCACGAAGCATTGCCGGAGGGGCGGTAGAATCGCCGATTTCCTGTTGCCGCCGGAACCGAAGAAGATCCCGTTCCGCGTCTCGGCTCATGGCAGGGCGTGGGACGATCCCTACCATTGGATGCACAACGTGGACGACCCAGATTTCGTGAGGCATCTGGAGGAGGAGGGCGCGTATGTCGAGACTTTCATGCACAACCTGTGATTTGAATTGATTTGGATGCCTCCCAGGGTCACTGGTGATTCTTTTATGGATGACTCCCGAGATTTGGAAGGCTCCCGCATTTTTACCTGATTTCGATCCAAAACTCGTTAAAGGCTATGGAAAGCTACAAGTACCTCCATTGTAGCGATTCTCTGGTAGGAGACTTTGTTGAGGATTTACAGGGACTGCAACTCATGATCTTGGCGTTACCTCTTGAGGGAGAAGTTAGCGCTTTCTAGCATGCCTGCATCCGAATAACTCATACTAAAAAGAAGATTTTTTTTTTAAATTTTTAGGATAGAGATAAGAAAATTAAGGATCGAATGGATGAGAAGATTCTAATGGAAAGTGATAAATATGAAAAATAGATTTAAAAATTAATTGTATATATTTTTAATGAATATATATGATAATATTAACTTAAGAGAACTAACTAAATTACGTAACGATAATATCTAATGGCATAGACACCAGGAACCGTAACCAAACCGTCCAATGATGTTCCAGATTCAGTTCCAGTTTTGGGTAGTTCTCGATTCAGAATCACACCCGAAATCGACTGTTCGATTCAAAATCAAACCCGAAACCGACTGTTCGATTCAGAACTAAACCCAAAATTAGCTCGGCTGTTCGAATTAGAACCCAAACCGCCACTTTTTACAATGGTTTTGGTTTTCGTTCTTGGTCGAATCACTAGATCCGTTCCGAATCGGCCATGTCTATACTAGTGTATTAAAATGAATAAAGTCAAATAGATTCTTAAACTCTTAAACTTATGAAATTTGGTAAATTTATACGACTAAACAATATTTGTAATAGATGTATGAAATATTTTATGAGAGACAATTATCACAAGACCATTTAATAAAATATGAAGATACCAAAAGATGCTTGTGGATGAGTACAATTATATCCATATATAAGAACAAAGGAGACATTCAAAATTGTGCGAATTAGTGGCATACCAAGTTGATGAGTTATTATAGGAAATAATTATCGAATGTAGGTTGAGACATGTGTCGAGTAAATGGAGAACCAATTTGGATTCATGCCAACGAGATCTACTATTGAGGCTATTTATCTATTGAGATATCTTATTGAACATTTTAGAGTAAAAAAGAACCTTTACATAATATTTATTTAGAAAAAACTTACAATAGGGTGTCAAGAGATATTTGTTTTAGAGAATCTTGAGAAAGAGAGGTATCACATTGACATATATCAATTTTATAAGAGACATGTATGATGGTGCATAATTAGATGATTAATGTGTATAATTAGAACTAATATAGGTTGATTAGAATAGAAAGCTGCATCAAGCATTTTATGTGACAAAAATATATCATTAAAGTTAAAAGGTAAATATTATAGAGAAGCAATTTGACCCGCTGGGTTTTATGTCTCTTGGTGGTTGACAATTAATCATCAATACCTATGTTATCAATAGGATGCTATAGTGTGTTATATCAAATTAACGGTTCCGTGACTGCTAATTCAGTGTGATCTTAACGGGTGTCTAGTATCGGTTAAGAGCACTATAATGGACCGTTATATTAGTGCTAGTATCCAGGTCGATCTAATGGATATGAGTCAACCCGACCCAATTCCCCAGCCTAATAAGGATTAAGTCGATTCTTTGCCCCCTTCCTCTCTCTCTCTCTCTCTCTCCACGTGCCTTCCATCCCCCCTCTCATGACTTCTATTGCCACTAACGATAGACAAGTCTACCATCACCACCGGTATCTCTCTCTCTCCTGCCACCACCATCTTTCTCTCTCCCACCACCACCATCATCTTCCATGGCATGTGTTTCTTTATTTCTAAGTCCATGAGTGTAAAGCCTCTACCTAAGATAAAAAGGTTTCTTATCGTAGAATATGATACAAATACTATTGTATATCAATACCTGAATTCGTATATCATATTAATGAATTATCAATGCACATCACTCTTTTTATAGTACGATGCCATGTACTGTCCTATCGTGTGATATTGCTCAAATTGTATGAGTTCATTTTATATATATATATATATGTATGTATGTATTCATGTATGTGTACTGTTGTATATAGTTACCTCAATTGGTACATCATACTAAATGATTTATCAATTCATATTGATATCACACTGTATGGTACGCACAATGTACTGTGCTCTCCCGTGATATTGTCTAAATTTGCAGGTAGATAACCTTTAGGGTAGGATCATTTCAGTTTCTTGTGTGGTGATAAACAACAGATAGTTTTTATTGTCATCACTGAAGCTGGACATAGAGCACCAAATTTATGGTCTTAAATAGGACCATGACTTATTCAACTAGTGGTGGATGTGAAGCAATTTGTTGCTTATACATTTGAAGTCTAAGATGACGGAAAATTAGTATCAAACTTGCTGAGACACGGTCTATTACGTGACAAACGTTGTGCATCAAGGTAAGTTTATTTGAAAATGCATTTTCCTTCTGAGTTGAATGTTGGGCAACTGTCTCGGATGAATAAATAGGGTTCTCTCCATGAACATGTCATTATCAATCTGTTTCATACATAAAAGATTGTCTGATATCATCATCAATGAGCTTGTAAAGAGGGGGATCATTTCAAAATGCCTTTCTGTGTTAGCAAGCAAGACAACCATGCTAAGAAACCGAGTTTCTTTTCTTTGTGAAAGTAGCTAAGAAGTGATTAGTTAGTTATATAATAATTTCAATAAACAAATAATGCAACTTGTAGGGTGCTTAGACATTTGTTTTGACACTCTTTCGTCCTTATAAATTCTTAGTAGCCGGTATGGATGATTTAAGGCTGAAAAAAAATGAAACTTTACTCTCTTTTATCTTGTTAATCATATGTTCAGTATAATCTTACCAATTACCATTAATTCTTAATTTTCTAGTCTTTGAATTTATTTATTATACTTTTCTCTTTTATTATTAGATTGGTTGGACCATAGTGACCATGTTTGGGTATATAAGTATAATATGTTAGTTTCTTTTAATTTTTATACTTACTACTTAGAATAACTTGGTGTTAGAATTACTTGGTTAAATATATGTTTTGTTTTTTAATTTAAGTTTAACAATTCAATATGAATATGCCACATGAAATTTATTGTTTGTTTGCTTAGAATTTGTTTATTTAATTTTATTCATATTTATTAATGTGGTAGTTATGTATTTCTTGATATTTCTTAGAAATTAGAGAATTTGTTATATATATTAATCATAAATGATAGTATACTGTTAAATCCATTATATTCCTACTACCGCTATATTAGGGTCAACCGCTTGCAACCCACTAACCGCTATTGATAATATAGATCAACATATACAAAAGATGAACGTGACAAAAATGAAGATGTTGAAATGAATGTATGGTTACACAAGGAAAGACTCTATACATAATGAAGTTATTACGATCAAATTGATATGAATGAATAGATAATAAAATGAGGAGAAATCCTTTAATATGGTCTGACCATGTAGAAAGACGACCAAAGGAAGGTCATATAAGAAGGTGTGAGAAATTAGAATGTGAAAACATTAAAAGAAGAAGAAGAAAATCACAAAAATATTGGAAAGAAATAACAAGGGGTGATCGAACTTATGTCGAGTTAATTGTTAGAATGGCTCATGGTCGACTATGTGGAAACAAAAAATCCATGTACCTGACCCAATCTAGTATGGGAAAGGGCTTAGTTGTTGTAACATATATTATGAAATTAGGTAAGATTTCCCGAATTTATTTTATTAAAGAATTTGTTCATATTTATATATAATGAGCCATACCAAACTTACCCTTGATGTAAGACAATGATATTATTTATAGAGATAGAGAAGGAATGCTCAGTAGAAGTGAAGAAAGAAGGGATACAAGAGGTCATCCCTCAATGGTTATCTGAACTAGGTGTTGGGGCCAATATATCTAACTGACCCTCCCTAATGGCCGAACAAGTTAGTCAAACATCAATGGGCTCTAGTGGCTTGTCTCCTATTACATCTATACTTTAACACCATCCCTAAAATTTACGATGTGTATATCGAAAGTTTGTCCAATAACAAAAACATGAATTTGATACTATCAATTTTGTAGAACCATATGGGAGGATTAAGACAAAGCACCAAGGCAACCAAGGAGAACAAAGTAATCGGTGTTGTCTTTCATATCAATGCCATGGGAGTTTAGTTTTCAGTTTTTGAGTAGGAGACATTTTCTAAACAACATGAATTCTACCACAACAATAGTTAGAGTTACTGCAATCTTCACCATTTGATAGAACCCCACACTATTATACTTCAAGTTGACATTAGCAAGGTCGTAGGAGAGAGACATGACTTGCTAAGCACCAAATTATCCTCTTTCACTAGTATCAATGTCTTTACGCTTTAATATCTTCCTTATATCTTTTTTGAAATTGATCTTCTTCCCACTATAAAGCATACTTGAAGTGAAAAACCAAGAGCCAAAAACCCATAAAAGAGCAATACCAAAGCAGAATGGATGACTCACAAAGAAATTAGCTCCAAATCTAAGAAACAAATGAAGCAATTCATGGTTTCCATTTCAACCAAAAAATAAAAGACAAACCAGAAATGAAACCAAGAAGATGATTTACTCAAAATCAAAGTTCTTTAATAGAAAACATTGAACATCTAAGTGGAATTGTCAAATATAGCAAATGATTTCATGAATCACCATAAACTCGTGATATTATAAAAAGGCCTTGGTGTACCAAATAAGCTTTCACAACTAAGCTCAAACCATCCTAAGCTTTAAGGCTAAGCTTCAACCCGAGTTTTTATGGCTAAGCTCGAGCCTTCCAAAGCTTTAAAGCTAAGCTTCAACCTGAGCTTTTATGGTTAAACAAACCATTCAAAGCCTTAAGGCTAAGCTTAAACCCGAGGTTGAAGGAGAAAACTCGAACCTATCCAAACCAATCATATACCAAGGCCCTTAAATACCTCACAATCTCAAACGAGACTCTATGATTCCAAGGATAAGAGAATCCATCAAGATGACTGAAAAAATTTATAATCAACTTAATCTTTTTTAAGAATATTTTTAACATAAAATGTTTGTCTCAAAAAACAAGAATTCTTTTAATGCAATTTTTATCATTTTCACAAAACAAAGTACTCAAAATATAGCAAATGAATAGTCAATAATCAAGGCAAAACTCTTTTTATGCATTATTTTCAAATACTTCTGTCAAACATAAGGTTATCAAGATAAAATTAAGAGCATTTTCAACATTGTTCATCTCCAACCAATAGTCAACAATATGAAATACCTTAATCACAAAGATCTTCAACAAAAGGCCAACAAACGTGATATAGCTATAATACAAAGATATTAATCACATGAAAATACAATTCAAAGTTATCAAGATCACAAACTATCAAATAACAATAAGTGATTCCTAAAACATTGCCTAATCTCCAACTCAAATAACAAACAAAGATTTTAATCATACAAAGAGGTGCAACATATTGTCTAACAAACAACAACCAAATTATCTTGTAAATGAGATACCAAACAATTGATCCAACAAATGTTAAAGATAAGGAAGTTGGAAAAAGCACACCTAGATTGACTCCAATATGAATACCAAGCAAGATCAAATCGGATCTATATATAGCTCTGAATCTAGATCAAGACTAGCAAAGACTTCATACCTACCACAGAATGGGTATGGATCCATGACCTGACTGCATATAAATGCGTCCCTCTATGTTGAACAGAGGAACCATCTCATCTCTCTATTGTGTGTACAAGAAGTGTGTACTTGTTGTCATCCAAACCCATCATCCATCTACTGATAACCCCCTCTACTCCTCATCATCGGAATCCATCTTCTCTACCGCCTTTAGCCCCTTCACCAAAACCCCCATTCCTCTGCCACCTCTTCGGCCTTGACCATGATCAGCATCCCTTTTGGCTTTTTGCTCTTGACTAGGCACCCATCAACTGCACCTACTTATCGCCATTGTGTAGTTGGACCATTGCTACCTGCCATCCATCACCAACAACTGCATCCTTGTCGTCACTCATCGTCATGCTATCTTCCTTCTCTCTTTCTCCCTCTCGTTCTACAACCCAATTTCTTTTGTAAATCCTTTTTTTATTAGTAAGCCTTCCCTTGCTCCACGATTGATTCTTTGCTTTAAGGTTTTCCTTTGTTGTTCATCTTTTTGTCTGCACCCCTATACTCTTTTGTAACCTGTAAATCGAGACAAAAAGCAAAACATGAGAAGAAATTCGTTCTCTCTATTTGTGTGTAAGTAAATACGAGCAACTACAAACCTCTTTTGCCTTATTAGCTAAAAATTCCGCTCACTCCCATCAACCCCTAGTTCACACCCCACAAAACCACCAAAATCATTTCAGACCCCCACCTATCCTTCCATTTTCCGACCCAACCTAGCATCACAACCCAAAAGAAAAATGCTATTGAGACTAACCCTATCGACCACCACTGTCACCCTGGCTCACCATCGGAAACACCATTCATTACCTTGCCATGGTCCTTCGAATGCCACCATCTCCACAACCACACCATTCTGCCAACTGATGATTCACCATCGCTTTTGTCCTTGCCGTCCAGCCCATGAATGATCTCCATCCTCGCTGCCATCGCCACCTGACCACCATCACCCATCGCGTTGTGTCCTTTGCACTAGTCTTCAAGAGCCCACATTGATTAGTAGTTTCTTCTCTACAAATTCACTCTCTTGCTACCAATAGCAGATCCACCCTCTCTCTGCATCACCGTCTCTTTATCGCAGTTCTTGTTGAGCTACATTGCCTTGCAGCTATCCACCCACAACCGATAGCATGCCCGTCGAAGCCGCATGACTACGACTATCAACTAAAGAGACAAAGAGAGTAATTCGTATCACAGTCATCGTTGTTCGACTCACGAACGACTATCATCATATCAACCTTTGATTAGGCTCTGATACCATATAATGAAATCAGGTAAGATTTCCTGAATTTATTTTTTTGAAGAATTTGTTAATATCTATATACAATGAGTCACATGGCTTATCCTTGATATAGGAGAATGCTCTTATTTATAGAGTTAGAGAAAAGAAATTTTGAGCAGTAAGTGAAGAAGGGATACAAGAGGTCATCCCCCAATGGTTATATGAACTAGTCGTTAACTGTTGGGGCCTTCAACTGGTCCCCAATAGCTAATTGGGGCCAATATGTCTAACTGACCCTAACCCTAGTGGTCGAACCAATTAGTCAAACATCAACGTGCCCTAGTGGCTCATCTCTTATTACACTTATACTTTAACAATACATGCCCCTGGATGATCTTTATGAGTAAACTAAAGCATCACATTCTTTCATTAGAAAATTTCAAATTTTTCTTATCTTCTTAATCAATTAAACCAAGCTTTTTCATCAAGCTTCCTTCTTTCTTTTATATTCATGTTGTTCAACTATTTCACCTTTGGAAATCTTTCAGTTACTTGCTATCATTGCTTCTTCTTCCTTTGGTTTTCATCCTTATTAGTGTAAACACCCAAAAATCAAATGATTTTCAAAACAAACACCTGGTTTGAAAATACATTTTAAAACCAAATTTTGAGTTTTCGAAAACCCAAGAGTTGCAAAAGCTTTAAACTTCTGTTTGAAAACCCCGTTCGAAATGTGAATTTCTTAAACTCGGGCCAAGTCTCAATTTTGTAAAACAGCCAAATCCAACAAGTGGAGCCTGATCAAAAGCAACCTCAAAAGGAGGTCCAGAAGCCTAGAATTCAGCCTGGCCTAATAAAAGCAGGATGAAAAGGCAAAAGGATAGCCCAATCCAGAACCAGACTTTAAGCCCGAAGCATGAAAAACAAAGTCAAAAGCATCAACCAAATCATCAGGAATCCAAACCCAAGCTTGAAATATCAAAAATCAACCGAAACGGAGTCCAAAAAGGTGAGAAGGAGTTCGGACGAAAAGGTTGGGAAAGACCTAGTGTAAACACCCAAAATTTTTCAAATATTTTCAAAAACTCCTAAATTTTGAAAGCCAATTTAAAGCCTTTATGAACCTTTAAATTCAAAACCCCAAATTTTAAAGTTTAAGCCTTTTGGGGAATATTTCAAAATAAAGATTTTAAATTCAAACAACTCATGAGTTTTTGAAGCAGATAAACAGGTGAGACCCAATCCTGGATCCACATTGATTCCCCAAAAGCAAAGAAGATAAAGTTGGAGCATATCAGAATCAAGATCAAATTCTAAAGCTTATCCAAAACCAGGAGAAGATCGAGCTTATCCAGGACCCAGTTCAAGCTCATCCAATTCAAGAACATTTCAAGTTGAACTTGAGACCATGGTGAAGCCGTATGGAATCAAAATCAAAGTGGAGCCGGATCATTCAAAGAATCAAATACCAAATGAGGCATTGAATTGGAAGAGCCTAATTAGGCATACCCGGCCACTACTTGGTATCAAGTTCAATACATGCTAGGACAAAACATTAGACAAGCTTGAATCGGCTACACCCAAAGACTAAGTCGGCTGCAACTAGGCCCAGCCCACATGGGCTGGTTCAAGTCAACAAGAGGGACCACATATAGCTGAGCCAAATTGGATCAAGAACCAACAAGGAGCTGGTCCAATCCGCCCCATGGAAGGGGCTAGAAACCAGCCCCCTTGGCCTATAAAAGGGGCCAAGGGGGAGCAAGTTGGGGAAGCTTGGGTTATCTTCATCTCTCATCAAAATTTTGGGATTTGGGGCTGGAAAAGAGGGCCTGCACAAGGGAAAATCGTGGGATGCAAGTGAAGGGAAAGAGAGGGGAAAAAGAGGGTAGACATAGGAGGGAGAGTGCGGAAGATAGAAGGAAGAATAAGAAGGGCTGGCCGGATTCCACTCTTGGAATTCCGGCCGATCGAAGACAAAAGTTGTAAGTACTTCTTCCTTTGTTTTTAAAACCTTCTTTCATATTAATTCAATTAAATTGGGGTTGTATTAATGGAGCAAAGTCTCCCCCACGTTGTAATAGTGAGTAGATTTGATGCCCTCATTTACATTTGCAGAATTTTCACTATTGCACATACGCACTCCACGTGTTTGCTTATATGCTTCTTCCCCAATATAATCTATAATCACTCTATATTCTCTACCCCCTCTATGCTTATGCTTATAAATGTGATTTCCCTTCATTTCAATTCAGCAATTTAATTTGGAAATGTAGAGTTGTTGCATTTTAAATTCGGGTGAGTTTGCATCATTAGATTCTTAAAAACCGAAATCTGAACTTTCAGCATCTCTATATCTGATGATTGCAACAATTTTAATTTCCGAACAGTTGATCCTTTTTGAATGAAATTTTGCACACCTTTTATACACCCTTTGGGCACTCTATATAAAATTTACAAGATTTTAGGGCCGCTTAGCCACGTAATAAAAGCATATTAAGTACAACCAAATTTCTGTACCATTGTCTGCACAGTCGTATTTCCTGAAACAGAGGTTGGGTAAAAGTCCCATATCTCTGTCCACAAGAATCCAAATTAATTGATTTTTGATGCATTGGAAAGCTAACATCCATAGCTTTCCAGCAACATCAAAATCATAAAATCGGAGTTCTGAGCAGAGAGATAAAGACTCATCTTTGAGTTTCTGTATTTCTGAAACAGAACTGTTCCGAGTCAGTGAGGTGGTCTGAGTAGATTATTTTTTTCTGATTCAATACTGCTCCAAATGCAGATTTGAAAAAGGCTACAGTCTCTCTGCACTACCAGCTTCGTCTGATAAAATTTTGATAATTTTTGGAAGTCTATAACGCCTTGAAAACTCCCCTAGAAAATAGCTCTGAAAACAGAATTCTCTGTTTTCAGCAACTTGTGTTTTTCCAAGTATTGAATCCGAGTGCACAAGTTCAACAAATTTTTCAAAGACACTTGTTTATGTAAAAGGGAGTCATGTTTGCTGTAAAATGAAATTCCTAAGTGCTCAACACTGACCCTTGAGCATTGGCTCAAGAAGGTGTGAGTGAAAAGATCCCGCTTGTACACAATCGCCTAGAAGTCTTACAAACATTTGCTAGTTTTGAACTAGCTGGCACGCTCGTGCAAGCGTAGGTGTGGAAAGTTTCATTTCAAGTTTGTCTCATAAACTTTGAAATGAGAATTTTCATGTCTACAGAAATGGTACGCCCGGTGGGACTCGGGTCTTGAGGAACTTTCGTTTAAAAAGTGAACTCCAAAAACTTTGCAAAAACTTGGTGTTTTTCAAACTTGTGCACAAATTTTGAAAACAATGGATGAAAGCTGGCCGAGGAAATCCTCATCGAATGCTTCAAAGTGGTTTTCCAATTCCTCTAAAGCCCAAGAAGAGATGACTGCTATAAAGGAAATCTTTAGGAAGATCGATGCTCTAAGCCATGAGGCTAAGGCGCATCGATCACATGAAAGCTCATCTCGGGCACATAGAGAGAAAAATCATGAAAGGAAAACCAATTCAAATCCAAAATTCGATGAAGGATATGAGGCTAGAGATGAAGCCAAAGTGCGGATCAAGTCATCCAAACTTTCCAAGCACCCAAGCACCCCAAGTTCCAAGCAAAAACCAAAAAAAGATTTTTATAGTTCAAAAAGCCAAAAAAATATGGAAAAGTTTCAAAAACCACAAAAACTTGAAAAACAAAAAGTTGAAATTCTGAAGGTCGGGAATGAAGTCCACATCCCTGGGCACACACACAAAGTAGGGCATGAGATCCACACTCAACACACCTTAAGAGTTTCACGAGAGGATGAGAGTCGTAAACACCTAGGATTGGAAACGGATAGGAAACGGGAGCTCAAAGCCACGCATTAGGCACTCGAGGATGAGACTTGCTCTCACCATGCAAAGGTAGACAAGCCGAAAAGAGGTATGCCTAAAACCCATCCTCCTCTAAACTCTCCTCTTAGCATAGGGTCATCGGATGCATCAAATCACATTCATGCACCCACGAACCCACAAAACGTGCTCCAAAATGAGGATTTTCAAGGTACGCCGAATGTCCCGCACCAAAAGGAATTTCAAAATAAAAAACCAAATAAAGATCAAAATGTGGTAGACATGGTTACTAAGGCATGCATTGAATCCTAGGAACACCTAACTCTACCATGCAAACTTCCTCGAGTTTAGTCTTGTGCCATGAACCCAAGCCTACGGCAAGAAACCCAACTAACCCATCCTTAGGGGCACCTCGGGTTGTGTCTAGGGAGCATGTCAAAATCATCCCCCATTTAGAGCCTAAACCATCCCAACCTAGGGTCGTGTGGAAGCACAAGTCTTCCACCACCCATCTATCCCATCTCCTACCCAAAATAAAACCTGTATACATCCATGATATGGACGATTCCATATTCCAAGATCATGCACTTTATAAAACTTTTTCAAAAATCAAAAAGCCTTGGAATATGATTTTAAACATGGGATATACACCATATCAAGGACTAGGAGCCCATAACCAAGGTTGTCTAGAACCAATCATACCTAGACCAAACCCAAATCAATATGGATTGGGCTATATCCCATCCATACCCCCTGAGCCACCACCTAAGACCACTTGGGTCAAGGGTGCCCCTAGAACCCACTAAAACCGAGACCTATGGTTTAGACCCTTTCTTTGAGTCTAATTCATGGAAGTTTTCTTTGTAGGTTCAATGGAAGATCCCTCCTTTTAAAAAATTAAAAAAATTAAATATTCTCAAAAACCAAAAAAAATTAGAAAACCTTCAAAATCCAAAAACATATGAAAAATCTAAAAATTTCAAAAAAGAAAATTGTTTTCATTCCCCCACTCTTCATTTGAGAAAAAGTTTCAAACAGAAAGTCTCTTAAAAGGAACCTTGAAATTGTGTTTTGAAAAAAACAAAAAAAAAATCGGAAAATTTCAAAAACTCCGAAAACAATGGCCATATACAAAACCAATTTCAAAATCCTTTTGAGGAATGGATATAATCCCAAGTCAGAATCGTCCAAGTTGGTCATAACTCTCTCTTACCTAGCACTTCCCTAGAGTTTAATGCTTGAGAATCATCAAAGCAAGGAGGAAAGACCATGGCTCCAAGCTTCCCTAAATTCGTAGAATCCTTGACTTGGAAATTTCATAGAAGGGGATTTTAGAGTGAGTCTAACCCATAGTGTGTGCATGTTTACATGAGCATCATGCATTGCAGTTTGAAGTCAGATATTTGCATGAACAATATCGGGTGTAGACATCATCTTAGAACTCAAGTTTAAGGTTTGTGTTAAGCCAAAGGGGCATGAGAGTTGACCCCTAAGTATCGAGCCATCATAGGCATGTCTCCATATGAATCAAATCTGAAACCTTCAAGGTTAATTCCAGGCCAACAAGATGCTACTCTCTCAAATAGGCTTTTGAAAACGGGTTAAAAATTTGCACGATAATTTTCAAAAAGCTTTCAAAAAGTTTATGGTAAATCCTCCAATTTTCAAAACCTCCAAAGTAAAGCTTTACATTCCAATTCATGCGAATGCATTGGGTGTTTTACTTGATAAATGTGAAGATGATATCCATAGGAAGTATGCCATTTCGAAAACTCTATTGGCATGTGAAAGAAATCACCAAGCCATAGAGAAAATCGTGCTTGGTATAGGCTTCCAAAATTGAGACATTATTCCCCATGTCATGAAAGAGGAATAATGTCGATTGAATAAAGCACTTGTTTGAAAATCCTATCCTAACGGGTAGGCTATATAAATGGCAGCTCCATTAAAGGGACAAGCCCCTAGATTAAATGGCACCCTCTTGATCAAGCACTTGTTTCATTTCAAGTTTGTCTCATAAACTTTGAAATGAGAATTTTTATGTCTACACCCAGCCCAAGACGGAGCACTGATAAAATTAGGGACCGCGAAAACTGTTCATCTCGAAACGCCAAGAAGAACTGAAGAAATAAAAATTTGGATTGGATTTTGATCCAAATATCCAGATCCAGACCCAAATATTGTTTGGATCGGATTTGGATCTCAAAATCTAAATCTATGGTCCAAACCCAAGACCCAACCCGTTGCCTATAAATAGAGGTGAGGAGGGGGGCATGAAGTTCACGTGAATTTACAATTGGAAGGCTTGGGAAGAGAGAGAGAGGCCATAAAGTAAGAGAGAGGGTTAGTAGGCTTGACTTTGGTCAAAGTGGGCTAGCCTTGTGGGCTTGATCAAGAGGGTGGGTTCAAACCTTGTATGAACCTAGGCTCAACCAAAGTGCTGTACCAACTTGAGGAGTGGCTACAAAAAGGCGTGGAAGGATGGGCTATGCGTGGTGGACCGACTCCAAGAGGTAGGTCTCTCAACCTCACCCTAACCTAGCCTACTTCATCTAACCGACCCCACTAAACCTATTGTCTTCTCAAGTGAAAGAAGGTTTAGAAGATCTGCTTAAAGCTAGTTTTATAAAACCCATTGCGTATTCTGATTGGCTTTCAAACATTGTTGTTGTTCGAAAATCCAATGGGAAAATTCGAATATGCATTGATTTTAGAAATCTGAACAAGGCCACGCTAAAGGATAACTTCTCTTTGCCAAACATTGATTTGATAGTCGATAGCATTGTAAATCATGAAATGTTTTCCTTTATAGATGGCTACTTAGGTTATAATCAAATCAAGTTAGCCCAAGAGATCAGGCTAAAACTGCTTTTACCACACCCTGGGGCACATACTGCTATACAGTCATGCCCTTTGGTTTGAAAAATGTCGGCGTCACATACCAAAGAGTCATGACTACGATCTTTCACGATCAAATTCACGAGCTCTTAGAAGTGTATGTGGATGATCTCTTGGTGAAATAAAAAACCCGATGCACACACATCGAATTTTTGCAAAAAGTTTTTGAAAGACTAAGGCTTTATAAAGTGAAACTAAACCCTCAAAAGTGCGTCTTCGGAGTAGAATCCGACAAGCTTTTAGGTTTTATGGTAAGCCAAAGGAGCATTGAAGTCGACCCCTCTAAGTGTCGACCCATCATAGATATGCCTCCACCCTCCAATTTAACTCAAATCCGAAGCCTCCAAGGTCGCCTCCACCCTGCAACGAGATGCGAGCCTTTCAATAAACTTTTGAGAAAAGAGGTGAAATTTGTATGGGACGACGATTGCCAAAAAGCTTTCGAAAGACTAAAAGCGTATTTGGTTAATCCTCTGGTTTTAAACCCTCTAAAGCAAGGAAAACCTCTTTTACTTTATATTTCTGTGCATGCGAATGCCTTGGGTGCCTTATTAGCTCAATATGAGGATGATACCCATAAAGAGTATGCCATTTACTATATTTTGAAAACTCTATTGGTTTATGAAAGAAACTATCAAGCCATGGAGAAGACGTGCTTGGCCTTGGTATGGGCCTACCAAAAATTTCGACATTACTTCCTAGATCATGAGATTTGGATAGTGTTTAGGCTTGATCCAATCAAGCATTTGTTTGAAAAACCTATCCTCATGGGTAGGCTGGGTAAATGGCAGCTCCTCTTGATGGAGTATGACCTAAAATTCCACCATCAAACCTCCATTAAGGGGCAAGCCCTAGCTGACTATGTGGCCGATTTTCTCTTAAAGGAGTCATATCCCATACTTGATGAAATGCCTGATGAGGGCATCTTTCAAAATCAATTTCAAAACCATATTTTAGCAAACTGCTTAAGTGAAAACTAAGTGTGGAAGATGCACTTCGATGGGGCACGAAACCAAAGAGGGGCTGGGGCAGGAATCATCCTCATATCCCCTGAAAAGGAAGAAATTCCCATCGCTATTCACCTAGATTTCGAATGTTCTACCAATACAGCCGAGTATGAAGCACTCATACAAGGCTTGAAAATTTTGAAAACCCTAGGGGCATCATGCATCAAGGTCTTTAGAGATTCTTTATTTGTCATTAACCTAGTGTTGAAAATTTGGCAAGTCAAAAATGAAAAACTTCTTCCATATCATGAATTGGCCACCAAACTGGTTGAATCGTTCCAATCGTGCATACTCACACACGTAGGAAGAGAGGACAATGGCATAGCCGATGCCCTCTCATCCTTAGGCTCAACCCTAAGGGTCGATCCCACCTTGGGAACCCGATCCTTAGAAATATGGCACTCACCCACTCCATCCATTCACGATTTGGAGATTTGCCAAAACAACCCAACTTCCACTGAAAAACCCTGGTTTCAAGATATTAAAGATTTCTTAGAAAATAGAGGATTTTCAGAATTCTTTTTGTCTAAAGACAAAGCTTTTATTCGAAAGATTTCAACCCGATACACCATTTTGGGAGGAATTCTTTACAAAAATAGTTTTACTAGCATCTTATTGAGGTGTGTCGACCTTGAGGAGGCTAGGATTATAATGCATGAATTCCACGATAGAGAATGTGGAGGGCATGTAAATGCAAACATGATGGCCATGAAAATACTTAGAGCCAGTTACTTTTGGTCCACTCTAAAGTAGGATTGCCATGACCATGTTAGGAAGTGTCACCCATGTCAAGTGCATGGACACGCCATTCATATCCTGTCATCCACCTTGCATTCCGTGGTCAGCCCATGGCCATTCACTATGTGGGCGTTTGACATCATAGGGCCAATTTTTCCAAATGCATCAAACGGGCATAGGTTTATCCTAGCAGCGACTGAGTATTTTTCCAAATGGGTTGAAGCTACCTCCCTGACTAATGTCCAGGGGCAACATGTAGTGGCGTTCATTAGGAAAAATATCTTGGCTCGATTTGGAGTTCCAAGTGACCTAGTGTCTGATAATGGCACCCCCTTCAAGAACGAGAGGATAGTAAAGTTATGTAACACGTATGGCATAACTCACCACTTCTCATCGCCCTACTACCCTCAAGGCAACGGCCAGGCCAAAGCCACCAACAAGACTCTCATAAGCATTATCGAGAAAACCTTAGAAAAGGGTAGGACATGACACGAGAAGTTGGATGAAGCCTTATGAGCTTATAGGACTTCCATCTGAACTCTCACAAATGCCACGTCATTTGAGTTGGTCTATGGCACAAATGCCATTCTCCCTATTCATACCAAACTGCATTCATTTCATACATCACTTGCACTCGACCTCCCCCTAGAGACGCTTCAGCATGCTAGAATGGCCGAACTTGATTTATTAGATGAAAGAAGGTTTCTTGCTATGGATCATGCATATGCATACCATCAAAGGATAGCCCGACACTACGAAAAGCATATGAAACCTCATCACTTCAAAGTGGGAGACCTTGTGCTAAAAACCATCCAACATCGTGGCCCACATCCACTTGAAAAGTGGCAGCACAAGTAGGATGGTCCTTATGTTGTACGTGGAACCACCACGAATAATGCATACTGGTTAGTCGATGTTGAGGGTAGGAATTTAGTAGACCCTATGAATGCCCAATATTTGAAAAAATACCATGTGTAGGGACTAAGCTAAATCTTATTACAAAAATATTTTGAGGAAATCTCCTTTGAAACTTCATGAGTGAGGATCAAGGTAGATCGTGCAACCCTGAATGAAAGAATCGATGTTTGCGAAAAAATGGAGTTTTAAAAAATAGATTGGTTACATTTCAAAATTCTTCTTCTTACAAAGGAAGGCCTGGTTCAAAATAGCAAGATACTTGCAAGTAGTACGTGCTATTTCTAAATAGGCTGATCTGGGATGAATCGAGTAGATCATTGTGATAAGTCCTTCCCCTCTTCTCTTCTCTTCTCTTCCCCAAAAGGAAAACTTGGCAAAAAGCGAAAAGGAAAATCCCTACAAAAATCTCTTTCCAAAAGAAAGCTAAATTGAAAAGGAAAAATCGTTTCTTCTATGGAAAAGAGGGAACAAAGAAAAAATACTCCCAAAGGGAGACCCTCTATGAAAAAAAGAAAAAAAAACAGCCAAAGCTGAAAAGAGCAGTTTTCTATCTCTTTGCCTCAAACCACGGGACGCTCCAGAAGGGACCGTGGTAACTCTTTCCCCATCCCGGAGACTTATCCCAAGTGAAGAAAGGTTCATTTCAAGGAGTCCTAAAGTAAAAATAGGATTTGCTTACTTGAATTTCATTTTGTTTGAGAATTAGACGTTGTTGAGTAAGGCGTAGAAATTTTGAAATATTACTTGATTTTCTTATTAAACCTTCGCTAGATTAGCAAGTGTTAAGACTCAAGTAAAAGGAAACACGAGAAGCTGAAAATCTTTAGGATTGAAGCTAAAAGGAGTTTTCCTCTTTAAAAAACGAATTGAGAAAACTTCGAACATCGAGCAACATAAGACCAGCTCACTTGGTGCAGCAGGTTTTCATAAGACTCCCAAGTTCGACCATTCCATTAAGCCTCTAGAAAACCATACTTTCTAGCATATCATTCAATGTCATTCACTCATATGTGCACGCATGGATGTCTACACAATCCCAATTAGGACTAGAACCGCATTAGGTAAAGTCCCTTTTGGCAAAAATCCCCTCTTACTGGGCACAAAGGAAAAGTTTTTTTTTCAAAACTGGGACGATCCCATATTCTCAAGGGCAAATCTAGGGAGAAAGAAAACAGGGGTGTTGTCTTCTTTGCCATTATCCAAATGAATTTGGATAATGCCAAAGAGGGGCATCTGTAAACACCCCAAATTCAAATGATTTTCAAAACAAACACCTAGTTTGAAAATCCATTTCAAAATCAAAATTTGAGTTTTCGAAAACCCAGGAGTTGCAAAAGCTTTAAACTTCTGTTTGAAAACCCCGTTCGAAATGTGAATTTCTTAAACTCGGGCCAAGTCCCAATTTTGTAAAAAGCCAAATCCAACAGGTGGAGCCTGATCAAAAGCAGCCTCAAAAAGAGGTTCAGAAGCCCAGAATTTAGCCTAGCCTGATAAAAGCAGGATCAAAAGGCAAAAGGACAGCTCAGGCCAAAAGCAGACTTTAAGCCTGGAGCATGAAAAGCAAAGTCAAAAGCATCAACCAAATCATCAGGAATCCAAGCCCAAGCCTGAAATATCAAAAATCAACCGAAACGGAGTCCAAAAAGGTGAGAAGGAGTTCAAACGAAAAGGTTAGGGAAGACCTAGCCCAAGACGGAGCACTGATGAAGCTAGGGCCTGTGAAAACTGTCCGTCTCGAAACACCAAGAAGAACTGAAGAAATGAAAATTTGGATTGGATCTGGACCCAAATATCTAGATCTAGACCCAAATACTGTTTGGATCGAATTTTGATATCAAAATCCAAATCCAAGGTCCAAACCCAAGACCCAACCCCTTGCCTATAAATAGAGGTGAGGAGGGGGGGCATGAAGTTCACGTGAATTTGCAACTGGAAGGCTTGGGAAGAGAGAGAGGCCATAAAGTAAGAGAGAGAGGGTTAGTAGGCTTGACTTTGGTCAAAGTGGGCTAGCCTTGTGGGCTTGATCAAGAGGGTAGGTTCAAGCCTTGTATGAACCTAGGCTCAACCAAAGTGTTGCACCAACTTGAGGAGTGGCTGCAAAAAGGCGTGGAAGGATGGGCTATGCGTGGTGGACTGGCTCCAAGAGGTAGGTCTCTCAACCTCACCCTAACCTAGCCTACTTCATCTAACCGATCTCACTAAACCTAACCCAAACCTAGCTTAGACCTAGCCCCTTTCACCTAAACCGACCCAAACTCCCCTAAACCGACTCCCTTAAAACCCACCTAAACCTAACCCTAATTGCACCCTAGCTAGATCACCTTCACCCTAAACCTACCTACCTAACCCACGACTGAACCTAGTCCAGCCACCCCCTAACCGACCTAACCTAAACTCTCTAACCGAGTGAACTTTGCACTCGGTTTTCCTTCCCACACTCCCCCTAGATAACCCCCGGCCTGCACCTTGTGCAGCGCCTGCCACCTTCCAACACCCGGCTCCCCTAGCGCCCCAGCTAGTGCATGCCGCCTGCCACCCTGCCACCTTCCAACACCCGGCTCCCCTAGCACCCCAGCTATTGCCTGCCGCCTGCCACCCTGGAGCCCCAGCTAGTGCATGCCGCCTGCCACCCTAGCACCATCCCCCAGCCAACGTCACCCCACTTACCCTAGCACCTGCCGCCTACACCCTAACTCCAACACCCTACCACAGCACCTTCCCCACCCGCCTGCCGTAACCTACCTCACAGTCCCTACCAGGCGCACCTGCCGCTATGCACCCCTTTTGCCGCGACTCACCCTACCTCCCTAGCACCACACCAACACCCCAGCCCACCTTAGTTGAACCAGCATCCCATCTCCCTAGCTCCCATCCCACTTGACAAAACCCTTTTCTAGCTCACCTTAGACGTGACCCCCCTTAGCCCACGTCTTGGCCGAACTAAGCCCCTCCTAAGCTCAAGCACCCGGCTGCCCCCAAGCACACTCTAAGCCCAAACTCTCACGTCTAAACCCACTTAGGGAGACCTATCTCTTGGTTGCCAAGGTGGACGGACCCGAGCAAGTTGAGAGGAAAAGCCGACCACTTGTAAGTGTTTAAATTCAGTTTTTACCTTACTCCTTTGAAATTTAATTCAATTCGATACGGGGTTATAATAATGGAGTGTAGTCTCCCCCGTGATGTAATATTGATGCTTGATACACAAGACACACACGTACACTTGAGCCATATTGCTCTTAGACGTACACAAGACACCCACGTGCACTTGAGCCTTTCCGCTATTAATTGCACACATATTGAGCCTTTCCACTCTTAAGCTAAAGTATAATATATTTCCCTTTGGGATTTACTTTAGTGAAAGTTGTGTGAGTTGCAATTCAATTTGGGTTGTTATATTCAAGTCGTGTGAGTTTGTCATTTAAATTTCACACTCGCACACAAAAGTACTCGAGCATTTGCTCTACACTCTCACGCACATTTTGGGCCTTTGCTGCTCATAAGATATAGGCTATTTATATACTTTGAAGCTATGTGACTTTTACATTAAGTCATGTACGCACTTACATTCTGGGTGGGTTTAATTCAAGTTGTGTGAGTTGTCTTTCCATTTACACACCAAAAGCACTCACTCACAATTGAGCCTTTCTGCTCTTATTATATACCTATATTTCAATTTCGGCAAAGTTTAATTCAAGTCACACACGCATGCATTGAGCCTTTCCGCTCTTACTATATACTTATATTTCAATTTCGACAAGTTCAATTCAAGTCATGTGAGTTTGTCATTTAAATTTCACACTTACACACACGTATGCATTGAGCCTTTCCGCTCTTAATATATAAGTATATTTCAATTTTGTAATTTACATTCAAGTCGTGTGAGTTGCTTTACATTTCGGATATTTCCCTTAAGCTGTGTGAGTTGCACTTTCAATTTTGGTGTGAAATTTACACACGTATTGAAATATCTAAAATTGCACTTTCAATTTTGCAATATCATCATTAAGCTGTGTAAATTGCACTTTCAATTTACATTCAATTTACACACGTATGCATTGCACTTTACATTTTGGATATTTCCCTTAAGCTGTGTGAGTTGCTTTACATTTCGGATATTTCCCTTAAGCTGTGTGAGTTGCACTTTTAAGTTGTGTGAGTTGCTTTCAATTCAGCCTAGCTCATATCATCATCTCAACCCGAAAAATATTTGTGCATCCTTGCATTTGCGCGTTTTCAAAGAAACCCCGAATCTATGCTCAAACACGCTGAAATTTAGCCACTTTGTGCACACACATATACGGCCTAAAATAGCTTAAAACTCAAAGACTTGGAATCGTACAACCCCCGTATATAAAACTTGCAAACATAGGCATAACTCGAGTTTTCAAAACACTTGTCTCTTTTTCAGAGTCCAAATTGTTTTATCAAAGTCCATAAGCGCTTAAACTGACCCTTGAGCATCGGTTCAAGAAGGTTTAAAGCGAAAAAATCCCGCTTGCTCACAATTGTCTTAAAACGTTAGATATTTCAAAAATCTTCGCTAGCTTGAGCAAGCTAGCTGGCACGCCCATAGAAACGACGTAGATACGAAAAGGTTCATTTTCGGCTTCAAAACTA
Source organism: Brasenia schreberi (assembly GCA_036023115.1). NCBI lineage: Eukaryota > Viridiplantae > Streptophyta > Magnoliopsida > Nymphaeales > Cabombaceae > Brasenia > Brasenia schreberi. The sequence goes on along the minus strand of JAYKKT010000071.1, from coordinate 10,607,626 downwards.
GAAGTGGAAAATTTTCGTGTCAACAATTGGGTTATGACTTCTAGTAAGGCTCATCTTGCTTTTGCCCATCCTTGATCCCTCACTATCGAGGCTAGTGGGCTTGTCTTCTTCTTGTAAAGAAAATATTCTCATCCCTTCTAGCGATGGCATGAGCTTCATGACACGACATGTTTTCTTGCAATCCTAACTTTTGTAGTTTTCTTAAGATGCTAAGATGCCAACAATATATTCATTATTGTAATTAAAGGAAGAAACAATATGCTTATTGTGGCAAAAGTGAAGTATGTCATGTAATATAAAGTCATTCTAGATGTTGAATGTCATCTGTCACATGGTGATTGTTAAATAAGATTCTTACTATATTTGTCCAGTCTTCATTTCCATAATTCAAGCAGCCATTTGTTTGTGGTAAACATGTTCTTTCTTCGCATACAGAAGCTTCATGTTGTGGTCATATCCCTTGGATTGCCTGAAAAAGAAAAAGAAAGGCAAGGCTCATGATTTCCTTGAATATTTAGTTGACGTCATTATACAGTCTCAATAGCTTATTGTATATTTGACCATTCTTAATGGTCATTGCTTCTCTTCTTGGTGTCTCTAGAGTTCTTCAGATAGTATGTATCTTTCCCTATTATGTTGTACTAGGGGGTCAATTTCCTTTTTCAACCTCAGTTCCATTATCTTGCCATATTGTTGGAGCCGTATTCATTGCACTCAGAGAATTATCCCACTTGACACAGCTCTCAACTGCGTGTTGTAGACCACAAGTTCAGCTCTCGGGGTTTGCATACCTGGTTTTTGCCTCGTGGTGTATAAAAATAAAAGAAAAGGCTTTAATGCATTCTAGTTGTCTTTAGAACGTCCCTCAGGATAACCATGTATAAATATACTGCTGAAAATGAGCAAGGGTTCAGATTTCTGGGATGTAGAAGAGGATAGGATCCTATCATACATGGAACTTGCCAAATCTAGGTTGTAATCTACAAGACTCATATTGAATTTCATTGTTATAGCTTTGGCACAATGATAATATCTGAAGATTATCCAAAAATAGAGGATATATTTTGATGATCGAAATTCCTTATCCTCAAAACAATAAATAGAGGCTGTGAGAGGAGATCAAAGCTCCATGAAGTCATAGATTGCCCACTTGTAACACGTCATCTAGAGGTAGCATATGGATCATATAGAGATATTCAAAGATTTAATGCGGGATAAAAAGGTGCAGAAGTCCTTAAAATTTGCATAGTCTAAGCTCTTTTTTATTGTGGCTTTTGGAAAAGATTTGGTAATACTTGCATGAAAGGTATGTGTTGGGAATTTGTTAGTATATATTGAATAAAATTTCACGGGAAACAAAGCAACAATTACGCAGCCCTTCAGTCCCTGATAAAATTTGCATCGTCTAAGTTCTTGTTTGTTGTGACTTTTGGAAAAGATTTGGTATGAAAGCTATGTGTTGGGAATTTGTCAGGATATATGGAACATATTGTTATAATTTGACTCTATTAATTGGAAGATGATTGATATCAGCATTGTTAGTACCATATCGTATTGTGTATCATTTTTTTCATGAGATAAGTGTATCATATCATAAATTTTAATTAAAAAAAGTTTTAAAATAAAAAATAGATCAAAAACAAAAAAAATCAAAATGATTGTTATGAATCAAGGATAAGTTTCAAAATTATATCAAAACAGTAGTACATGACTTATTTGAATTATTTAATAAGGTATGCAAAACAATTTCTTGGTTTGCGAATGTGTTTCTTGAGACTCAATGATCAATAAATCCGTATTTGGGACTCTACTAGGTAATAACTTCTACTCTTGGAATTCTAACAGTTAATAAATATGTGCTTGAAACTCTAACACTTAATAACTTTTACTCTTGGAATTCTAATAGTTAATAACTTTTGTGCTTGGAACTCTAACAGTTAATAACTCCTATCATTGGAACTCTATAAATATTAATTGTGTATTTAGAAAATCTTAACTCTTAATTAAAATTTATTATGATTTGTAACTCTTATGCTTAGGACTTGCAACTCTTGGAACTTGTTGATTCTTGGTATCCTGGGTTTTCTTATAAAAAAGGGCATATCACACGTATCGTACGAGACATGCGATATGCTCTTGTATCATGCGATACAACCCGTATCGCAAGATACAAGACGATAAGTTCCTATGGGACGATACGCTCCTTGTATCATATCATGGTTTCCCACGATACGATATGCCTTGTATCTTATGATATGAGGTTATATGGATGACACTGAGTGATACATGCAGAACAATAACAAAGAGACATCAAACAAACAGGAGATCAAAGTGGGAGAACGCGAGAGCACGAGAGCAACTCCATAGTCTAAAAATTCAATAATTCTTCTTTAACACTCCCAGTCAAGTTGGGAGAAAGATATTTACAACACCGAACTTGCTTAAAGATGTCACTAGGCTCTTTTTGTTAACATCTTTTGTGAGGAAATGTCAAGACATTTGCACTTTGATTTATAGACTTAACATACTCCAATTTGAATACTTTATTTGACATCTTTTCTCGTATGAAGTGATAGTCGATCTCAATATATTTTCTTTCATGATAAACTTGATTTGAATGACTACTTTGTTGTCACAATATAAATGAATAGAAGACATCAACGTAATTCCCAATTCATGCAACAAGAACATTAACCACAATCCTTCACACATCCCTTGAGTAATTGTCCTATATTGAGCTTCTGCACTAGACTATGCTAGAACCAATTGTTTATTACTTTTTCATGAAACAATATTACCCCCAATTAATACAATATACCCAATAGTAGATTTCCTATTATCCAGAGATTGAGCTCAGTCTGCATCTATCTCAATACAGTTCAATATTGAGATGGCTAGAATTAGTATAAAAAAGATCAAGCCCATGAGTAGTCTTTAGGTACCTCAATATACAATAAACAACATCCATATGTGTTTTTTTTGGTACATGCATGAATCGACTAACCAAACTAATAGTATAAGCTATATCAGGATGAGTAATAGTTAGGTAAATCATTTTTTCAACCAATCTTTGATACCTACCCACATCCCCATACTTGTCATCATCTTCAACATTTAGTTTTTGGTTCACTTTCATTGGAAGATCACTCTTCTTGCAATTTGTCATATTTGTATCTTGTAGTAAATTCATAGTATACTTTCTTTCAGTAAAAAATATACCCTTATTTAAGTATAAAACTTTAATTCTCAAGAAATAGTGTAGTTTGTCTAAGTATTTTAAATCAAAGATTTGATGTAGCTGATTCTTGAGGTTGGTAATTTCTTCCAGATCATCTAGGAATGGTTATGTTCTTGCCTTTCTTAATGAATAAGGTATTGTCATTTACACTCCTTTGATATCCCAAACTACTCATGTCTTTATTAATTTTTTCAAACCAGGCTCTAGGAGATTGCTTGAGTCCATAGATAGCTTTATGTAATTTATGTATCTTTCTCTTAAGCAGCTCTTTGTTATCGAGTGTATGAGGTAATTCCATATAAACCTCTTTATTAAGATTTTCTTCTAGAAATGCATTCTTTACATTGAGTTGCCACATATCCCAACCTTTATTTGAGTTACCACTCTTATGAAGGTAAGTTTTGCCACATGAGCAAATATTTCATTATAGTCAATTTCATATGATTGCCTTGTTTTATATTGTTCGAGGCTCCCATTGGTTTTAAACTTGATAGTATAAACCCATTTACAGCCCACTGGTTTCCTACCAAGAGGTAAATCAACAATGGTCGAAGTATTATTCTTTGTTAGGTCATCTAACTCAACTTGCATAACATTTCTTCACTGAGGGCACTAATTTAATTCTTCAATATTTTTAGGCACAGGAGGTAACTTGCATTCATAACAAAATTATGATAACTTTTATAAGTAGATTCATAAGAAACATATTGAGAGATGGAATAAAGAGTACATGTTCTTTTACCTTTTCGAAGAGCAATAGGTAAAGTATAGTCAGACTCTATGGTAGGCTGCAGATCCAAAGCGAAAGAGAAATCTTTGATCACGTTAACTTGATCTTGGGGCATTGTCATGTTCCTTTCTCCACGTCTATATACCTTGATCTCTTTAGGAGCATCTTTAAGTTCATTGTTCTCATCGCCTTTGATTCTACTGTTGAAGAGTAGTATTGGATCCGTTTTATATTTACTGTTAATTATATTTAAGTAGGAGTAGTATAGTCATTCAAGTTAAAAAGTAGTATAACTAGTGATTAGGGTTGTCATTAGGAGAGAGTGGCAACAGTTAAAGAGGCGTAGAAAGCAGTCGAACAGAGTGTTGAAGATCAGAGAAAGTTCCTCTTATCACTTCAAATTATATTTTATATTTTCTCTCTTTAAATTTCAATAATAAATTACAACATGGTATCAAATCTTTTAAGTGATTAAAGGGGCAAATCGGGCGTCGTCAATAGGATCAAGCAGTCGAAAGAAATCGATGGCACATGTTTTTTCTTTTTTGGTAAATTTTCTTCCAAAAAGATCTACACAAATTCAGTCATTCTGCACTTGAATCTGTAGCAGATCAAGTTTGAAACGTGAAAAGGTGTCAATTAGTGACTGATATTGCAAACCTAGTCATGTGTTTACAAGTGTGAATTGAAAGGACATCATGGCAGATAGAAGTAAAGCGATTGAAACTCTGTTTTCTTTTTCAGATACCCAAATGGGAGAGAAAATTGATTTGTTTCAAATTATAAATATAAAATTAGACAGTAGAAATTATTTGGAGTGGTTAAGATCGTTAGAACTTGTTGTACTTGCAAGGGAGAGATGGGTATATTTGAATGGACAAATCCCTCAACTAGCAGAACATTATCTCAACCACCCAACATGGAGAAAAGAAGACACCCTGGTCTCATCATGGTTATTGTAGTCTAAGTCTCCTGCAATTGGTAGAACCTTTATATATCTTGAGTTGGCATGGGACATATAGAAGGCTGTATCCGAAGCATATTCATGACAGAAAGATATCGTCAAAGAATACGAAATACTAGAGAAAATAAGGAAGTATAGACAAAAGACAAGAGCAGTCAGTGAATACTATGCAGATCTCATGGGTCTTTGGAATGAATTACAATTTTATACCACTATAAAATGTTCAGCCTGCTCAAAAGAAAGAAATATAGAATCAGAAAAAGAAAAGTGTTTGATTTACTGTAGGGAGTAAATCCTGAATATGAAGTTGTGAAAGTAAATATCCTTGACCAAGAAGAATTGACCCCTCTTGGAACAATCTTTTTCACTTAGAGTAGAAGATAGAAGAGTATTAGAGAAAGAAAACATCATTAATGTATATCAGAATGCTCTTCTTGGAAAGACTGAATTTTAGCCCTCACGTGGGAGAGGGGTCATAGAGGAAGAGGTCGTGGTAGATCCTCTTTTGATGACAAAGAACAATTGAAGTGCACTCATTGTGGAAAGTCGCAACATACCAAAGATCAATGCTAGGATCTAATTGGCAAGCCAGATTAGATAGTGATTAAGCATCGACCTCCCAGGCTACTACGGCTTAAACATCACATTTGACTAAGGGTAAAATCTCTTAACGTCCTCAACTTCCTCAATCGTAAGTATGGATTGTAGATTCTGGGGTAACAAATCATATGGTAGGAGACAAGTAATCTCAAGTATGGATTGCATTACTTGGCTAAAACTCAAGTAGTCTCAATATGTCAAGTCAAACCTACATTTTTTCTTTATTTCTTGTATATAATAAGGCCCATATTGTCGATCAGACATTTCCTTTGTTATTTCCAGTATCAAAGATGTGTTTAGTAAGATTTATAGAAAGTAAAACACAACTGGTGGGCATTGGAAACTTTCTAAATCTCCAAGGTTAGGTTTCCTTGTACAAGGAATGTCTAGTAAGGCCTCTCCAACCCTACAAATACCCCCTTTGGGTTAGTGTTGGAGGGCATCTTATTCAATCATTCTTGAGAAAATAAAAGTTCTGAAAGTTTCAAGTAAGGTTCCTTCTTAAGGCCTTCTTATCCCTTGCTCCTCTTATCTAACTCTTGTATGAGGCTTAATGGTGAGTTGTTGGCATGATCCTTATTGTTGGTTTGTGGCAGATTGCTTTAACAAACCTGGCGCATATCACAATTCCCAAACCCGAACCTGACTCGATGTGTGTGAGTGGTCATTCATGTCTTACCCAAGCTCTTTAAATTAAGATCCAAGAACTAGCATTTATATAAAGGACATATCAGATTATTTCAACCATCAATATGATACTAAAGAATGCCCAATGATATTCACATGCACAAGCCCCTCACATACACTTGACTTTAATACTTTTACCTTTATTAAAGATATATTATATTAAGCATTTAGGGGTACTTCTCATGAACTAAATATGATTAATGTTACATGAGCTTAATTAGGCCCAACTGTCATTAATTAACTATTAAGTCCAATAGCTAATGCATGTTCTATCTTACATAAATTAAGATTAGGAGTACCTCATATCACAATGGTGTTACCTTGGATATGAATGGGAAAAGGAGACCCCATGCTCACCTTTCTAGTTCTTTAAAATGTGGACAAGCGTTTTTGAGTGGCAAGTCATAATTGAAAATGTCATAGAAAAAAACAAACTTTTACCTTAGCAACAACTCGGGCTAATAGGGAGTCAACTCACAAAATTGAAGCAATGAGTTCTATACTCGGGGCTCTCCATTATAGAAAAAAATCGCATCAAATGAATTTCACCGTTGAGTTTGGATGTTTTGAGAACAGGAGGATTGTCACTCAGCTTCATTTATTCAAATATGTACCTCACACGTTTATAAACTCATAAAGATGTGAAGAGAAAAAGATTGCTTGTTTAATTAAAGAGAATTCTCAATTCAGCTTGTCAAAACTGCAATTAAAGATGTTAATTGTTTTTTAAGAAATAATGCAGCATAACATGCATATTGGACCATATGAAATACTATGCCATGGGATGGACTTCAGCAAACTCGAAAATGCGTGGAAGTGATGCCACGTCTACATTGTGATGGTGTTGCTTGATTGTGTATCGAGCAACCAACTCAAAAAATACTCACATGCATGCGCCAATCAGGCTCTTCTTCACGGTCGAATCACTCTCTCCCAACTAAGGGAGAACCATAGGAAATCTAAAATATATTGTGAAATAGGGCCAAATAGAATCCTCTGGAAAAGGGAGCACCTTATATAAACTAGGGGCCTAGACATTCTAGTTTACTAGGCACAAGAAACCATAACTGAACTGTCTAGGGGATGGTTCCCGTTCTGAGGCAATTCTAGGTCGGTATCCAATTTTTAGGTAATATATACTTATATAGTATAATAGTATAACTATATAAGTATTACATACATATATTACATTAAAAAGGACATAGTTACATTTTGTAAGTTCTTATAACCTATAAATATTATAAGAAATAGATGAAAAAACTATTTTTATAAGCTTTTTAATGAAAATAAAGATGTTAGTATTAGCTTAGGAGAGTTAACCAAATAAAAAAAGTATATAAACCACAATTTCTACCGACGTATTCAAATGAATGAAGTCAAATACGCTCTTAAACATATGAAGGGTGGTAAAGCGGTAGGACCAGATAATATTCCTATAGAAGTTTGGAAAATACTAGGAGAAATAGGAATCACTTGGCTCACAAGATTATTTAATGAAATATGAAGAAACCAAAAGATGCTCGAGGAATAGAGAGTGAGTACACTTATACCCATATATAAGAACAAGGGAGACATTTAGAATTGCGCAAATTATCAAGGTATCAAGTTAATGAGCCATACTATGAAATTGTGGGAAAGAATTATCGAACGTAGGTTAAGACAAGTATCAAGTACAATAGAGAACCATTTTGGATTCATGCCAGGTAGATCTACTATTAAAGCGATTCACCTTTTGAGACGTCTTATGGAACATTTTAGAGCAAAAAAGAAAGACCTTCACATGATATTTATTGATCTAGAAGAAGCTTATGACAGGGTACCGAGGGAGGTTCTTTGGAGAACTTTGTAAAAAAGAGGTATCCCATTGACATATATTAACCTTATAAGAGACATGTATGATGGTGCAAAAACATGTGTGAGGACTCATGAATGAACGATAGACTTCTTTGAAGTTAATATTGGGTTACATCAAGGATCAACTTTAAGTCCATACTTATTTACAATGGTGATGGATGAGTTAACAAAACATATTCAAGATGAAGTACCTTGGTGTATGTTATTTGTAGATGACATTGTATTAGTGGAGGAGTCTAAGGAAAAAGTTAATAGAAAATTGGAACTATGGAGAGAAACATTAGAAAGCAAAGGCCTCCGACTTAGTAGCATAAAGATAGAATATATGGAATGTAAGTTTGATCATTTGGCTACTTCAGAGGACATAGAAATTAAAATTGACACACATTGCATTCCCTAAAAGAAAAGTTTTAAATACCTAGGGTCAATTTTTCAAAGTGATGGAAGAATTGATGGAGATGTTACGCATAGAATTAATGTTGGTTGGTTAAAATGAAGAGGAGCATCAAGTATTCTTTGTGATAAGAAGATACCATTAAAGTTAAAAGGTAAATATTATAGAGCAACAATTAGACCTACCATGTTTTATGGTTCTGAGTGTTGGGCAATTAACCATCAACATGTACAAAAGATGTTTGTGACAGAAATGAAGATGTTGAGATGGATGAGTAGTTATACAAAAAAATACCGTATACAAAATGAGGTTATTAGAAACAAATTAGGAGTGACACCAATAGAGGATAAAATGAGAGAATATTGTTTAAGATAGTTTGAACATATAAAAAGAAGATCAGAAGAACCTATAAGAAGGTATGAAAAACTAAATTTGGAAAGTATTAAAAGAGGTAGAGGACGATCACAAAAGTGTTGGAAAGAAACAATAAAGAATGATCTAGCTTATTCTGAGTTAACTGCTAACATGACACATGATAGAGCTATGTGGAAACAAAGAATCAATGTAGCCGACCCCGTCTAGTATAGGAAAAGGCTTAGTTGTTATTGTTGTTGTTATAACCTATAAATATTACATACATACAAGATATATTACATTATAAAATATATGTAATAATGTAAGTATATATAATGTAATTACCTAACTATATAAGTATATATGTAATGTATTATGTATGTGTTACATTATATATATAACATCATAAGACATTAAACTTAAGTTTTAGCATTATAAATCACAATCATCAAAAGAAATAATGGACTTGCATAATTCACTTACCTTTGAACTATTCCTCCGATATATCCTCTTGGGTGAAGAGCAATCAAAGCCCATGTAGTTCTCTTACTTTTTGGCAGAAACCTCTTACCTAAAGTGATGGACTCTAAACTTAATCATCATTATCGGTCTATGCTTACATTATATCAATGTCAATTATACCGAGACTAGTTCCTCCTTCAATAGTATAGTCTTCGATGTATATGTCAACTGGTATTTCTTCACGATACTTTGCTTGATTTATCACTCTTATCCAATCATCTAGGCAATCTTCAACTTCCAAGGTTTCAAGTTTTAAGTTAGAGTGATGTTTATCTAGTATATTTATGCTTGAACTAAATACCACAACAACAGCTGAGGCTTGACCAACAAACACATCCTTAATAATTACAGATTTTATATGATAAGTAAGTTGATGCTTTCACTGTCATTTTAAAGCATTTAATTTCTATTCATCCTCATCATCTTCAAATTCATAAAAATCATGAGTAACGTTATATACCTCAAACTCATTGAATCTATAGATTTTGGATGCATTCTAAGCCTTGATTTCAAGATGTAACAAAAAACTTACCACCAAAAGATGATGTATAACCACTACTACTTTCTTCTTCTACCTTTAGAACAAGATTATTATGTGTAAAAATATAATCGATACATAATTGATTGATGTTTGATCTAGTATCATTAATTATACTATCGATATCCTTAAACCCGTCTAATGAAAGGACATTATAATAAGCATTCAATAATACTTCTAAGCTTTCTAATTTTAATTTATGGTCTAATGCAACAATAACTAAACTAATAGCAAAAAGATCTATATAATAATGAAGCAACTTTTGTGTCATCTCCTACACACTATGAGCTAATCAAGGAGTTTCATGAAATTGTGATAACATATATGAATTGTTTTTAAAGCTTGATAAATAAATAAATGATAAGTTAGATAGTAAGCACCAAATAATATATAACTTTATTAAAAATATAAAGAAGATCCAAAAGATACATACAAACATCCCAATTAGACTCAAACAAGGAAAATAAAGATGCATAAACTCTCTTAATAAGTCTCAATAGGGCATATAGGTCAAATTTCAACAATGTCTAACCTTCTTTGGAAATTTTCTTGTCTTTTACCTTTTTGTTTATAAAAATCTACTCATTCATTTCTAACATTATGGTAACTTCTCTTAAAATTAAGGGAGTTTCTAATATAATGTATTTCATGTTGCATAATCTTCAAACCATCTTATATACACAAGTTAAGTACATGACAAGTACAACACAAATGAAAAAATTTACCTCCAAAAATAGGTTGAAATATCCTTTGTAACTAAAAAATAATGCAAGTATTTGCAACAACAGTATCAAGTGAAATTAGAAAAAATCTTAGAAGATAATTGATATTCTCAAAAAACTAATTGAAACATATAAAAAATATTTTGTGTAGTGTATGGCTTATCAAAACCATGAAATATAAGAAGATGTTTTTGAATTTATCAGCTCTCATTTATCTAGTGAACAATAACACTCATGTATGCATGCAACTGTCAATTATCAGTCTATATATCATGACACAATGATACACCATGCTTAAATAAACTAAAAATACAATTAATTCTTTTTTTCCTTATATAATTTATGATTGTGTCTACTTATCGACTACCTAGAAACTAGTGCAATTAAAGGATTATGTCTATTTTTTATATAATCAACAAATTCAAGTTTTTAACCAAAATTAAATGGAAGACATTCTACTTAAACAAAATGTGCAAACTCCTCTCTATCTAGAGTAGAGTTGTAATGAAAAGCCCAATAGAAGTAGATCTACTAGCAGAGGAACTTCTTTTCATAAAAAAATGAGTTTAATGAACATTTAAATACATTAGTGTTAAATGGTTTTTCATAACATGGTTCCTTAGTGTTCTATAACCATCTCTAAGCTTAAAGTTATAGATATTGTTATAATAGTTGCACTTCGCCTGATTTACCGTACCTAGTTCGATGTATAACTTTACAAAATGAATCTTAAATAAATCAAATCCTTGTAACTTTGCTTTTGGTGGTCATGCTCTAAGTATAGGTTGTATTTGTTGAAATTCAGGTGGTGAAATAGTTTCCTATACAAATGATACATTATTATCACTACCTACATATGCTGTGTTTTCTTGACTTAGTGTTATTGACACTGGTATTTGAGGAATATGACAACTCTAATTTCTCTTAAGAACGACTTTTCTTTTGTTTTTGGAGTTGAAAGAACCCTCACCAAAATAAACTTAATTGAAAAATTACTCAATTATGATAATATAAAAAGAAATAAATTAGACATAAAAAATGAAGATAACACTCAAATTCACTTGTGCATTTGTTTTCAAAATAGGAATCCATAAAATTGAAAATTAAAGTACTCAAATGAGCCAAGAGCGAGAGTCGAAGGATCAATAAGAGCAAGAGTTTGTGAGTTGTGTGATTTTTTATTCATAAGAATTGTTATTTATAGAAGAAAAACACTATTGATGAATAGTGTTTTTAAAACAATTTTTTATTCAAGAATGTGAGCACAAGTCGATCAAATGGCACCCGCCTATTTTTTATTTTTAAAAATTAGTTATCAGTGTGTCAATTAGGAGATCAACCTGATTGACCTAAAGCCAATACGCGGTGCCATGTGGCACATATGCATTTTTCAAAAAACTTTCTTTTAAAAAAAGCCTACTGAACAGTCAATCAGGCATAATTGACCACCAACCAGTAAGTAGGCATCGCGGTGCCTGCTTTATTTATAATTTTTTTTTTAAACAGGAGGTAGTTAGTGCCGCTTGTGAATATGCGGGGCGCCTGCATACACTATAGGTTGACACGGGCACTACATGGTGCTGGCTCGGCCTGGTTGTGAAGCTGACAACTGTTGTTGGCTGTCCGATAGCCTGACCGAGTGAGACATGCCAAGCGAGTGTATCGTCAACCTGATTGACCTTCGTCTAGTAAGCGGGTGGTACATGGCGCCTGCATTTTTTTTCTAACTTTTTTACCATTTGTTTCGAGTGGTTGTAAGCAGGTTCAAACCTACAGTTTCAAACCACCGGTTCCATTATGGAATCAGCCTGGTGGTTCGAATCAGAACTGAACCTCTATTTTTTAGACCAGTTTCAGTTTTTAGGACGACTGAACCATAATCAAACTGGGAGGTTCCTGATTGCAGTTATGGTTATGGAACTGACAATTTCGGTTCCAACCGGTTTGCGGACCGGTTCAGTTTTGGTTCGAACAATCATGTCGTTCCGAATCGGCCATGTCCATAGGGGCTAATATGCAAAAAAGACCTAACAACACAGACACCACGACATAACACTAGTGATTTACATGCACTTGGCACTGACGTTAAATGCATCACAATGACACTAATATAGACTATAAACTAAATCAAATCCAAATTAAGTATGGTGGCTCTAGGTCTGAATCCATGTGCCATATGGATCACATGCGGGTGGTATCAACATCAAGTCAATATCCTAAGGCAGTTCTCCCCTACCGAAGCAGTGTCGTCCCTAAGCTCTAGGCTCTAAATATGCATCTCCACGTAGACACGATCTCTTGCGTCGGTGAGCTCTCTCTAACGTGCCCATGCCTCACTTCATACTGGTGTATGTTGGCTCACCTCATCCAAAAAAGTTTAAATTAATTAATACGAAAGATGAAAAAGTGTAAACACCCCAAAATCCCACGATTTTCTCAAATATGCTTGGTTTTACAAAAGCAGCCCTAAAAGGCTATTTTGAGTTTGGAAACCCAGGAGCCTTCCAGACAACCTTGTACATATTTGCAAAACTATACGTATAGCTTTTAGACTTTAAATAGTATTTTGAAACCCCAAAAGACTCCTGGCCTGACAAAAACATATCGAAAAGGCAAAGGAGAGCCCGGGCCCAAAGCATACTTCAAGCCCGGCATATCAACTCTCATATCAAAAGCATCCCCAAATTCTCAAACATCCAAGCCCCAAATATCAGAAAAATAATCAAAATGAACTCCTGAAGGTGAGAAGATCGGACGACAATGTTGGCGAAGACCCAACGCAAGACGGAGTACTGATGAAGTCAGGCCCCGCACAAACCGTCCGTTTCAAAATGCTACGAAGGAATAAAAAAAAATAGATTTGGGTCGGATCTGGACCATATATATCCAGATCCAAACCCAACATGTATTTGGATTTAGATTTGGATCCCAATATCCAAATCCAATATCTGTATCCATGGCCCACTTCACCTCCTCATAAATGGGGGTGAGGGGCCTACAATATTTCACGTGAAATGCCTTGGAAGGCTTGGGTAGAGAGAGAAAGGGGGCCATAAAGTAAGAGTGAGAAAGTTGGTAGGCTTGACTTTTGGTCAAAAGTGGGTTAGCCTTGTGGGTTTAACCAAGAGTGTGGGTTCAAGCTTGTATGCAACTACACTTGACCTAGGGCTGCACCAACTTGGACATGGCTGCAACTAAGGCAATGGACCGGCGCCAAGGGATGGTTCCTAAACCTAGCCCTAAGCTAGCTCACCTCACCTAGCCCTTTCTGCTAAAACTTAACCCAAATCTAACCTAAACTTGACCATTCTCACCCAAAACTGCACCCACCTCACCTAACCGACTTCACCTAGCTAGGCCACCTAGACCCTAACCAACTAAGCCTAAACTAACCTAACTAAGTCCCTAACCACTATGTCCCAGCCCACCTAACCGACCTACCCCAAACCATGTCCCAGCCCACCTAAATGAAAAGATCTAGCCCACCATTTTCCAGCCCACCAAAGTAAATATCTGGCCCAACCGACCTAGCTCCCAATCCCAGCCTATATAAACCCCACCCTTCCACCTGCGGGTTTTCCTCTCTCCATGCTCTTGGGACCCGGCCAGCTCTCTTGGCTCTTCATGCTCCCTTCACCCTTGGGACTCGGCCAGCACCTCTCATCATCAACCGGCCACCCTTCCACCTTCCCTCCACCGGATCACCTTCCATCCACCCGGCCACCTTCCATCCACCTGCCGCCTCCTTCCCAGCTGCCACTCCTTCCATCCTCTTCTAGCCGACCACTCCAATACCACCAGTAGCTCCATCCTTCCCGGTTAATACCATCTCCCCTTTCACCTCCCGGGACTCCCCTCTTCACCCTCTTCTTCCCAGCCGAGCAACATTCAACGCCTGCACATCCACCTGCCACCACTCCCATCCGCCTGCCCTTCTCCCTTTCACCCAACCAGCATCTCCCTTCTTCCCAACCGAGCACCACCCCACGCCTGCCTGTCCACCTGCTATCCTTAGGCGCCCCTTTCCCGCATCCCTTCACCATTCCCCAACACCTCCTCTACTTCCAACCGATACCTACCTGTCCCCAAAACCCATCCCAACTCCTAGTAACACACCTTAGCCCAACCTACCTTCTCTACCACGCCTCAACACCAGCCGGCCAACACTCCTACCTGCCACAACCATCTACCTAAGGGAGTCCCCTTGGCTGCCCAAGGCGACTCGTTAAGGCCAAGTCCACGCAAGTTGAACATGGACCATCTACATGTAAGTGCCTAAACTCGGTCCATTATATGAATTTGCTTTATAATTCAATTAAATTTTGATATGGGGTTATAATAATGGAGCGTAGTCTCCCCCCAAGATGTAATAACGTGGTTTGACACACAAGCACCCACGTAGCATTTCCGCTCTTAGCTGCACACCTTTTTGTACACACACAGGCCTTGACAGCCCCTAAGATATAATTTTATTTATATAAGTTCAGCTGCGTGTGTTTTCATTTAAGTCATGGGTGTTGTCTTTCAATTCCACACTCACACACATTGAGCTTTTGCTCTTACTCCCAAGACCCTAATAAGGGCCATATTGCAATTCAATTCGAGGTTTTTATTCAAGTTGTGTGTGTGGTCTTTCAATTCTATACTCACACATATTGAGCTTTCATTCTTACTCCCAAGACTCTAATAAGAGTCATATTGCAATTCTATTTGGATTTTACATTACAAGTCATGTGAGTTGTCTTTACATATATACACAACACCCACGCACACGTTGGCGACCTTCGGGCCCATATATATATAGTTGTATTTCCCTTCTGCTATGTCTTTAAAGATTTGGGTTTTAAGGTTCAGCTGTGTGAGTAGTCTTTCCATATATACATGACATATACTTACACAATTGAGCCTTTCCGCTCTTAAGATATAGCCCTATTTCTCTTTTGCAATTTCCCTTTTGCAATTTACATTATGCAATTTCCCTTAAGCATTGTCTTTCAATTTCAGGTTTTCCCTTGGAGTTGTGTGAGTTTGCATTGCATATTCGCCATACCAAGTTAGGATGCATATTGCATCAAAGCAAACCTCATACTTCCGTGCAAAAATCGCCCAACTTAGGTTACTTGTGCACACACCTAGTTGGCCTAAATAGCATAAAATTGAAAGACATAGGCACGTGTAAATCCCACGTGAAATAAAATCTGCAACAATACAAACAAAACCCAATCAAACACTTTGCATATTTTCAAAGAGGTTACTTGTTTAAAACGACTTTGCTAAGCGTACAGACTGACTCTTGCGCATCGGTGTAAGAAGGTCTACAACGAAAAGAGCTCACTTGCTCACAGTCACCCCAAACGAGTCAGATTTTTTCAAAACTTACTTCGCTAGCTTGAGTAAGCTAGTTGGCACGCCCTTTTTATGAAAAATGACTTAGACATACGAAAAGGTTCACTTTGGGCCTAAGAACCAGAAGTGAGAATTTTCCGTGTCTACAAATTTGGCATGCCCGGTGGGACCTGGGCCTTGTGCAAAGTCAATTCATATAGAGAAACCTCACAAAAATTTTTCAAAGAAAGTGTTTTTAACTTTTGTTTGTTGCATTTCATACTTAGGATTTTTGAAAAGCATTGAAGCATGTCGAGTCCAGGCTCCCAAGAAGTGTCTAGCCATGGCTTATGCACATCAAGTTCTCATTTTAGGAGGTTTTCAAAAAAACAAAACAAACTAGAAGAGATTGAGGACTTGAGAAGAGATTTCGAGGCCAAAATCGCTCCTCTTAGCCAAGAGACTGAAGCAGCTGACTCATGTTTGTCAAATGACGAACCAAAGGCCAAGAAAAAGTTTAAAAAAACTCGCAAACATAAAGAGACTTCTGCAATGGAAGGTAACCAATACCACGAGTCCTTCACACACAAGGACCGTAAAGCCCTACAGCAGCTGTTGAGAGGGTAAAATAAAAAGAAAAGGAGTTACGCCCTATCTGATTTCTTGCCTGTGGACTATGAAACAGACAGTGACGATGAAATACCGAACTTTCATCTATATGACGGCATGGGAGACCCTAGGTCTCACTTGCAACTTTTCTCTCGTCGAGCCCATAAGAAAAAGGACTCGATGAAATGGGTGCATTGGTTCCCTTTGTCCCTCAAAGGCACAGCTGCCAAATGGCTGGCTTCCTACGACCTTAGCTAGTTCGCAACTTTTGAAGAGTTAGTGAACTACTTTATGCAGAGATTCTTGCATAACGTAGAAGTCACGCTGACTTTAAACACATTGAGGGATACAAAACAAGGCATGAACGAAGACGTGTATACGTTTATCGTTCATTGGAGGTCTCTCCTTAGACAAGTGCGGGAGCCAATATCCGAAGGATGCGCAATCATGCCCATCCTGGATAATTTTAAAAACTAGTTAAAAACCCTTCTCTCATTTCACGAAATCTCAACTTTCCATAAGTTATAAAAAAAGCATCCCTTTTCAAAACAAATTTGAAAAAAGGGATTTATGATCATCTGTGGAAAGGAAGCGTGGTTTCAAAAACTAGTTTGGAGAAGCCCAACACTTATGGGCTACCCACCGCGGATAAAGGGCGAAGCCCCACAAAATCGCCAATGTCCGGGTGGATCCAAGCTCGGCAAGTGCTTCAAAAATTTTTGAAAAACTAGAAAACAAAAGGGAGAAAAGTTTTCAAAAACCCTTTGAAAGACGGGAGTACACTCCACTGGGGCAACCTGTGTCGGAGGTCCTAGACCTCCTACTTGCCCAAGGAATGATCAAACTCCCCGAGATTCCTGAGGGAGTCACTTCCAAAGGGGGATTTTTAAACAGATTCTGCAAGTATCATCGGCTCAAAGGTCATGATACAAAGCGGTGTTTCTCCCTGCTTACTAAAATTGAGAACTTGATAGCAGAAGGCCGGCTCCAAGTCACTGAGGAACCTGAGCCTGCCCAAGCTATCTTCAAAGAACCCTTCCCCAAGCACGCAAGTACCAGTGGGAAGGAAAAAGAGGTATGTGCTCTCACGATTTTGAAGAGTCTAGCGCATGCATATGAGTCTGGTTTGTCTACTTGTGCATCTACTCTCATACTTTACAAAAAACCTTCCCAAGTAGTCATCTGGGGACCACCAAGAGTTCCGTCCTCGGTTTAACCAGTTTTGAAAATTCAAGGTGCTCTAAAACTTTCGATTAGAGCCATGTTAAGTGCGAACCCTAGGTTGATCGTGGGGGAGGTGACAAGATCCGGGAGGATCTATCAACCCCCACATCTACAAAGTACTAAAAAGTTGGTCAATGTACCTGGCCCCTCAAAAGCATGTATTCCTAGAGGTCTGCTGAAAACGGACAAGGGAAATGTCGTGTTAAAAATATATGATTTCGAAAACCATCTTTCAAAGATTCCTATCAACATGTCCATCCTAGAGCTAATACAAACTTCGCCTAGGCATAGACTCATGTTAGAGAAAATTCTAGAAAGAGCAAAGGTTAGTTCGAACATAACCCCAGAATCCTTGTCCAATCAAGTGGCATCTATAGGAGCGAAAACACCCATCGTATTCTCGGAAGACGATGTAGAAAGACCCTACGAGTCCCATAATCAGGCCCTACATATCGAGGTGGTTCTGAATAACCACTCTCTAGATAGGTGCCTAGTCGATGGGGGAGGAGGGCTCAACATCCTTCCACTTCATGTGGCGAACCAAATCGGAGTCACCTTGACATCCGTAAACCCAAGCCCCATCATCATCACTTGATATGATAGGAATGCATCTAGACCACTAGGATCCATCGAACTCCCTACGGAAACGGGAGGGATAGCACACACGGGGGTGTTCCATGTCTTGGACATCTACCCCCACTATAACCTGTTGTTGGGAAGGCCCTGGATACACAGCCTGTGTGTTGTGCCATCTACCTTCCACAGGTGTGTCAAAATCCCTTTCAGGGACCAAGTCGTAGTGATCCTAGGTGAGAGTCACCCTTAGCTTCAAGGGGTCATAAATTCCCCTTGCTTGTTCAGTTTCTAGACCCATGAGGTAAAACTGGGGTAGATCCTGCTCGAGCCACCAAGGCTCACATTGAAAAACCCTAGGAAGGTCGTATATATGAAGGGGCCACCCAAGGCTAGCCCCCTCAAAATCTTGACCAACCCAAGAAAACCCAAAAATCCATAATTTCCAAAACCCCTAGACAAAAAGCCCTATGTGCATAACATAGACGACAACAAGTTTCAGGACCACAATTTATATCAAAATTTCTCTAAAAACAAAAAATCGTGGAACATGCTGTTAAATATGGGCTATTTGCCATATAAAAGTCTAGGGACACAAAATCAGGGTCTCCTAGAACCCATACTGCCTAGGGCGAATCCAAGCCGATATGGGATCGGCTATAATCCTAGAATACTACCAGAGCCACCCCCTGTGACCACCTGGGTCAAGGGTGCCCTGGAGCCTATCTTAGAAGAGACCTACGATTTAGACCTCTTGTTCAGAGTCTAACCTATAGTGTTTTCCCTTTGTAGGTATGATGGAAGATCCCTCAATCAAAAATACAAAAGCATTTGAAAAACTCGAAATTCAAAAAATGGAAAAATTATAAAAGCCAAAAACATTTGAAAATGAAAAACTCGAAAAAAGAGTAGTTTATATAGTACCTAAAATTCTCGTTTTACAAAAACACAAAAAAATCAAAAATTTATAAAATTCCAAAAAGATTTTGTACATAGCTGCTCCTAGTAAGGATTTGGAAAAAGCAAAAGATTCCAAAAGAAACGTTGTCTGCATAACCAGACCAAAAATTTCGAAATCAATAGAAATTCTAAGTGCGAAACCAGGTCTTTTAAAAATCCATGCATCAAATTTCCTATGATCTACAAACCTCGAGAATGATCAAAGCCTAGAGGTGGATCCCCTTGAGGAAGATCCCACTTCTGAGCTCCAAAAATTTTATAAAATTCTCGATTTTGAAAAGCCTTCAAATTCAGTAGGAGGAAATTTCATAGAGATAAACCTAGGGAGTGATTCAAAGCCCAAACTCATTAAGGTAGGCGCATGTTTGCATGAGCATGAAAGGTCATCATTCATTGCATTTCTAAAAACCTACTTAGATGTGTTTGCATGGATGTACGAAGACATGTCGGGCATAGACCCCAGTATTGTCGAGCATCGTCTTCCCTTAGATGCGGATGTAAAACCCATAAAGCAAAAGCTTAGGAAAATATATCCGAATGTACACGCACAAGTCAAAGAGGGTTTAGAAGATCTGTTAAAAGCTGGATTTATAAAACCCATTGCGTATTCTGATTGGTTATCCAATATAGTTGTTGTTCGAAAAACCAATGGGAAGATTCGAATATGCATCGACTTTAGAAACCTGAACAAAGCCACTCCAAAGGATAATTATCCTTTACCAAACATAGATTTGATAGTCGATAGTACTGCAAATCACGAAATGTTTTCGTTTATGGATGGCTATTCAGGGTATAACCAAATCAAACTAAACCCACGAGATCAGGGTAAGACCGCTTTCACAACCCCATGGGACACGTACTGCTATACAGTCATGCCCTTTAGTTTGAAAAATGCCGGCGCCACATACCAAAGAGCTATGACTACGATCTTTCATGATCAGATTCATGAGCTCGTAGAGGTATATGTGGATGATCTCTTGGCCAAATCCAAAACTCGATGCACTCATATCGAATGCTTACAAAAGATTTTCGAAAGGCTTAGACTTTACAAAGTAAAGCTAAACCCTCAGAAATGTGTGTTCAGAGTAGAGTCCGGAAAGCTCTTAGGCTTTATGGTGAGCCAAAGGGGCATAGAAGTCGACCCATTTAAGTGTCGAGCCATCATAGACATGGCTCCACCCTCCAATCTCACGCAGATTCGTAGCCTCCATGGTCGATTACAATCCATTCGCAGGTTTATCTCAAACCTGGCGACTAGATACGAACCTTTCAACAAGTTGTTGAGAAAGGGCACGAAATTTTCATGAGATAACGACTACCAAAAGTCATTTGAAAAACTAAAGGCATACTTAGTTAATCCCCCTATTTTAAATCCTCCAAAGCAAGGAAAACCTCTTCTGCTTTATATTTCCGTGCATGAGAATGCCTTGGGAGCTTTGTTAGCTCAATACGAGGATGACACCCACAAGGAGTATGCCATCTATTATATTACGAAAACTCTCTTAGCTTATGAAAGAAATTATCAAGCCATGGAGAAGACGTGCTTGGCCCTAGTTTGGGCCTGCCAGAAATTTTGATACTATTTTCTAAATCATGAGATTTGGATAGTGTCGAAGCTTGATCCAATCAAGCATTTATTCGAAAAACCCATTCTCACTGATAGATTGGGCAAATGGCAACTCCTTCTAATGGAGTATGACCTGAAATACCATCATAAGATCTACATTAAGGAGAAGCCCTAGCTGACTACGTGGTTGAGTTCCCCCTAGAGGACGCATATCCCACACTTAGTGAAATGCTTGATGAAGGCATATTGCAAAACCAATTTCAAAACCACATTTTAGCAAACTCTTTCGAAAACCAAGTGTGGAAGATGCATTTTAATGGGACACGAAACCAACGAGGGGCTGGTACTGGGGTCATCCTCATATCCCCTGAAAAGGGTGAGATCCCCATAGCAATTCGCCTAGATTTCGAATGTTCCAACAATATAGCTGAGTATGAAGCATTCATACAAGGCTTAAGGATTTCGAAAACTCTAGGGACATCATGCATCGAGGTCTTTGGAGATTCACTCCTCGTTATAAATCAAGTTTTAAAAATTTGGTAAGTTAGAAACGAAAAGCTTCTTCCATATCACGAGTTGGCCACTCGATTGGTTGAATCATTCCAATCATGTACACTCACACATGTAGGAAGAGAGGATAACGGCATTGCCGACGCCCTCTCATCCTTGGATTCAGCCCTAAGGGTCGATCCCACTTTGGGAACCCGATCCTTAGAAATATGGCATGCGCCCACTCCCTCCACACACGATTTAGAAATTTGCCAAAACAATCCAGATTCTGTTGAAAAACCTTGGTTCTATGACATCAAATGTTTTCTAGAAAATGGGGGATTCACTGAGGATGCCACATCCAAAGATAAGGCATTCATCCAGAAAATTTCTACCCGATATACGATTTTGGGTGGGGTTTTGTATAAAAAGAGTTTTACCGACATCTTACTAAGATGTGTCGACCTAGAGGAGGCTAGGACTGCTATGCATGAATTTCATGATGGAGAATGTGGAGGTCATGTTAATGCCAACATGATGGCAATGAAAATACTTAGAGAGGGTTATTTTTGGTCTACCTTGAAAAAGGATTGTCACGATCACATTAGGAAGTGTCATCCATGTCAAGTGCATGGGCACGCCATTCATATCCCCTCATCATCATTGCATTCCATGGTCAGCCCCTGGCCATTTACCATGTGGGCGTTTGACATAGTAGGGCCAATTTTCCCAAAGGCATCGAATGGATATAGGTTCATTTTAGCAGTCACTGAGTACTTCTGCAAGTGGGTCGAAGCCATCTCCCTGACCAACGTACAGGGGCAACATATGGTGGCTTTCATTAGGAGGAATATCTTGGCTCGATTTGGAGTTCCAAGAGACCTTGTGTCCGATAATGGCGCCCCATTCAAAAACGAGCGGATGGTTAAGTTGTGCAACACCTATGGCATAACTCACCACTTCTCCTCTCCCTACTACCCTCAAGGCAACGACCAAGCGGAATCCACAAATAAGACTCTCATTAGCATAATTGAGAAGACTTTAGAAAAGGGTAGGATGTGGCATGAGAAGATGGATGAAGCCTTATGGGCTTATAGGACTTCCATCCGAACCCCCACGAATGCCACGCCATTTGAGTTGGTCTATGGCACAAACGCCATTCTCCCCATTCATACACGATTGCATTCATTCCATACATCCATTGCACTCGACCTCTCCCTAGAGACGCTTCAGCATGCTAGGATGGCCGAACTAGATTTGTTAGATGAGAGGCGACTCCTTGCTATGGATCATGCTCATGCATACTGACAAAGGATCGCTCGACACTACGACAAACATATGAAACCTCGCCACTTTGAAGTGAGAGATCTGGTTTTGAAAATCATCTACTATCGTGACCCACATCTACTTGGAAAGTGGCGCCCCAAGTGGGATGGACCCTATGTTGTACGTGCAACCACCACGAACAACTCATACTGGTTGATCGATGTAGAAGGTAGGAATTTAGCAGATCCTAGCAATATTCAATACTTGAAGAAGTATTATGTGTAGGGTTTGGGTTAAAATCCCCATTTTCGAAAATTCTTAGGGATAACTTCTTTGAAACCTCGAAAGTAAGGTTCAAAGGCGAATTGTGTGACCCTGAGCGAGAGAATTCGCACTTTTAAAAGAGTGGAGCTTTCCAAATACGTGGTTACATTTCAAAATCCTTTTTCTTACAAAGAAAGGCCTAGTTCAATATAGTAAGATACTAGCAAGTAGTACGTGCTATTTCTAAATAGGGTGATCTAGAATGGATTGAGTATGACCTTGAGATAAGTCCTCCCCTCTTCTCTTCTCCTTCCAAAAGGAAAATGTGGCCAAAAACAAGGGGAAACCCCCGCCAAAATCTCTTTCCCAAAGAAAGAAACATGAATCAAAAGAAAAATTTGATTCTTTTATGAAAAAGAGGGATTAAAGAAAAAATACTCCCAAAGGGAGACCCTCTATGAAAAAAGGAAGAAAAGGCCAAAAAGCTCAAAAAGAGCAGTTTTCCGCCTTCTATGCCTCAAACCACAGAACGCTTTAAAAGGGACCGTGGTATCTCTTTCCCATCCCCATGACTTATCCCAAGTAAAACATGATTCATTTCGAGGAATCCTAAAGTAAAAATAGGATTTACTTACTTGAATTTCATTTTGTTTGAGAATTCGACGTTTTGAGTAAGGCGTAGGAATTTTGAAATATAGCTTGTTTTCTTATAAAACCTCCACTAGATTAGCGAGTGTCAAGACTCAAGCAAAAGGCAAACACGAAGAGCTCGAGATCCTTAGGACCGAGGCTGAAAGCAGTTTCCCTCTTGTAAATAGATTTTGAAAATCGAGCATCGAGCAATAGGGCCCGCTCACTTGGAGCAGTAGGTCTTCGTAAGTCTCAAGAGTTCGACCATACCATATGGTCTCTAGGAGGTCGCCCTTCTTGGCGTCTCATCCATGTCATGCATGTGCATACTCACGCATAAACACTTGCATAACATGATCCCCGTTTAGGACAAAAAACCGTAGAAAGTTCCCCTTTGGCGTGATATCTCCTCCAGCAGGTTTTAAAAGAGAGATTTTGCTCAAAAATTGAGACGATCCCATATTTTCGTAAATAGATCTAGGGAGACATTGAACAGGGGTGTTGTCATCTTTGTCATTATCCAAATAAATTTGGATAATGCCAAAGATGGGCATCTATAAATACCCCAAAATCCCACGATTTTCTCAAATATGCCTGGTTTTACAAAAGCAACCCCAAAGGGCTATTTTGAGTCTGGAAACCCAAGAGCCTTCCAGACAACCCTGTACATATTTGCAAATCTATACGTATAGCTTTTAGACTATAAACAGTATTTTGAAACTCCAAAAGACTTCTGACCTGACAAAAGTAGATCAAAAAGGCAAAGGAGAGCCCGGGCCCGAAGCATACTTCAAGCCCCGCATATCAACTCTCATATCAAAAGTATCCCCAAATTCTCAAACATCCAAGCCCCAAATATCAGAAAAATGATCAAAATGAATTCTTGAAGGTGAGAAGATCGGACGACAATGTTGGTGAAGACCCAACGCAAGACGGAGTACTGATGAAACAAACCGTCTGTTTCGAAACGTCATGAAGGAATCAAAAAAATCAGATTTAGGTCGGATTTGGACCATATATATCTAGATCCAAACCCAACATGTATTTAGATTTGGATTTGGATCCCAAGATCCAAATCCAATATTTGTATCCATGTTTCACTTCACCTCCTCATAAATGGGAGTAAGGGGCACACAATATTTCACATGAAATACCTTGGAAGGCTTGGGTAGAGAGAGAAAGGGGGCTATAAAGTAAGAGTGAGAAAGTTAGTAGGCTTGACTTTTGGTCAAAAGTGAGTTAGCCTTGTGGGTTTAACAAGAGTGTGGGTTCAAGCTTGTATGCACCTACACTTGACCTAGGGCTGTACCAACTTGGACATGGCTGCAACTAAGGCAATGAACCGGCGCCAAGGGGTGGTTCCTAAACTTAGCCCTAAGCTAGCTCACCTCACCTAGCTCTTTCTCCTAAAACCTAACCCAAACCTAACCTAAACTTGACCCTTCTCACCCAAAACTGCACCCACCTCACCTAGTCGACTTCACCTAGCTAGACCACCTAGACCCTAACCAACTAAGCCTAAACTAACCTAACTAAGTCCCTAACCACTGTGTCCCAACCCACCTAACTGACCTACCCCAAACCATGTCCCAGCCCACCTAAATGAAAAGATCTAGCCCACAATTTTCCAGCCCACCAAAGTAAATATCTGGCCCAACCGACCTAGCTCCCAATCCCAACCTATATAAACCCCACCCTTCCACCTACGGGTTTTCCTCTCTCCATGCTCTTGGGACCCGACCAGCTCTCTTGGCTCTTCATGCTTCCTTCACCCTTGGGACTCGGCCAGCACCTCTCATCATCAACCGGCCACCCTTCCACCTTCCCTCCACCGGACCACCTTCCTCTTGGCTCTTCATGCTTCCTTCACCCTTGGGACTCGGCCAGCACCTCTCATCATCAACCGGCCACCCTTCCACCTTCTCTCCACCCGACCACCTTCCATCCGCCTACCGCCTCATTCCCAGCTGCCACTCCTTCCATCCTCTTCCAGCCGACCACTCCAACACCACCAGCAACTCCATCCTTCCCGGTTAGTACCATCTCCCCTTTCACCTCCCGGGACTCCTCTCTTCACCCTCTTCTTCCCAGCTGAGCATCATTCAACGCCTGCACATCCACCTGGCACCACTCCCATCTGCCTGCCCTTCTCCCTTTCACCCAACCAGCATCTCCCTTCTTCCCAGTTGAGCACCACCCCACGCCTGCCCGTCCACTTGCTATCCTTAGGTGCCTCTTTCCCGCATCCCTTCACCATTCCCCAACACCTCCTCCACTTCCAACCGATACCAACCTGTCCCCAAAACCCATCCCAACTCCTAGTAACACATCTTAGCCCAACCTACCTTCTCTACCATGCCTCAACACCAGCCAGCCAACACTCCTACCTGTCGCAACCATCTACCTAAGGGACTCTCCTTGGCTGCCCAAGGTGACTCGTTAAAGCCAAGTCCACGCAAGTTGAACATAGACTAGCTACATGTAAGTGCCTAAACTCGGTCCATTATATAAACTTGCTTTATAATTCAATTAAATTTTGACATGGGGTTGTAATAATGGAGCGTAGTCTCCTCCCAAGATGTAATAACGTGGTTTGACACATAAGCACCTACGTGCACTTGAGCCTTTTCGCTCTTAGCTGCACACCTTTTTGCACACACATGGGCCTTAACAGACCCTAAGATATAATTTTATTTATATAAGTTCAGCTGCGTGTGTTTTCATTTAAGTCGTGGGTGTTGTCTTTTAATTCCACACTCACACACATTGAGCTTTCGCTCTTACTCCCAAGACCCTAATAAGTGCCATATTGCAATTCAATTCGGGGTTTTTATTCAAGTTGTGTGCGTGGTCTTTCAATTCTACACTCACACACATTAAGCTTTCGCTCTTACTCCCAAGACTCTAATAAGAGTCATATTGCAATTCTATTTGGGTTTTACATTACAAGTCGTGTGAGTTGTCTTTACATATATATACACAACACCCACGCACACGTTGGCGACCTTCGGGCCCATATATATATAGTTGTATTTCCCTTCCTCTATGTCTTTAAAGATTTGGGTTTTAAGGTTCAGCTGTGTGAGTAGTCTTTCCATATATACATGACACACAATTACACAATTGAGCCATTCCGCTCTTAAGATATAGCCCTATTTCCCTTTTGCAATTTACATTACGCAATTTTCCTTCAGCATTGTCTTTCAATTTCAGGTTTTCCCTTGGAGTTGTGTTAGTTTGCATTGCATATTCGCTATACCACAAGTTAGGATGCATATTGCATCAAAGCAAACCCCATACTTCTGTGCAAAAATCGCCCAACTTAGGTCATGAGAGCACACACCTAGTTGGCCTAAATAGCATAAAATTGAAAGACATAGGCACGTGCAAATCTCACATAAAATAAAATCTGCAACAATACAAACAAAACCCAATCAAACACTTCGTGTATTTTCAAAGAGGTTACTTGTTTAAAACGACTTTGCTAAGCGTACAGACTGACCCTTGCGCATCGGTGCAAGAATCTGCGACGAAAAGAGCTCACTTGCTCACAGTCTCCCCAAACGAGTCTTTTTTTTTCAAAACTTACTTCGCTAGCTTGAGTAAGCTAGCTGGCATGCCCTTTTTATGAAAAACGACTTAGACATACGAAAAGGTTCACTTCGGGCCTAAGAACTAGAAGTGAGAATTTTTCGTGTCTACAAAAAGGAAAGCCACTTGTTTAGCACCCACAATCTTTGTTATATATATAACGTTAATGTTAATGTTTGTTCAGATACGGTAAAGGATGATTACGAATTCGCTGAGCACATGTTTGCTCAGTACGCTTTAGAAGCTGAATATGATGACTGTATGTTCAGTTCGGCTCAATTTGTATAAGCTCGTTTGGTTAAATACATATAAATTTTATGTAAAATTTTGTTCACTGAACTGATTGAGTGGGATAACATTGCTGCAGTCAAGTAAATATTCATATTAAGAAATAATGCAATGCAGCGTTACATGTATCTCATTGCTGCTGTCAAAGAATTAAATTTTCTAATTGAAATTACATGCTTAAAGTTAAACCCTCCAAAAATAACAAGCGGGTCATGCTTGAAGTGGGTTAACTTAGCTCATGTTTTAGTTAGTGATTGGCTTGGCTCAAATGCATAATGAGCTAAACATGAGCAAGACCTGTTTGTTGTTAATAAACAAGCCATGAACAATTCTTGTTTGGTTTGTTCAGCTTGTTTATCATACCTACGTTTGGCTGCATATATTTAGGGCTTTTATGAGCTTTGAACAAACAAAGAAGAATTCAAATTCACATAATTTCTTTGTATTGGCGGCAATACAAGAAAGTTGTAATTCATCATAAATCAATATCGCTTTCTTTTCCATAAACTATGTTTATCAAAGGAGGTCAGCTATGACTCGACTCTATCCAGTTTATCAAAGAATGGCAACGAGCCGGGTCGGGCTGGCAAGCCCTAGTAAAACCTGAACCTGCGAGTCAACTAGCACTACACACACACAAAAGAACACAAAGCAAAGAAATGGAGGAGCCATCAATACCGTCCGATTTCAAATGATCTAGTACCCCAGGTCATCAATCTATGTACTTCACTCTGATTGGTGGACAGCCAGGGGTGATACGGTATAAAAGCTCAGAAGAGTTCGAAATTTTTAAATCCTAAGCGCCCTCTGCGTTTTGTGTTCAAACACTCTCTCTCTCTCTCAATGGCGGGTCGTGGCAAGATGTCTCAAGGGAAGAAGATGGTTTCTCGGAGCTCTAAGGCCGGGCTACAATTCCCCGTTGGCCGAGTTTCTCGGTTTCTGAAGACCGGAAAATATGCAGAGCGGGTTGGTGCGGGAGCTCCTGTTTATCTCTCCGCCGTACTTGAGTATCTCACTGCTGAGGTATTGATTCTCTCTCTCTCTCTCTCTCTCTGTTTTTGCCATCGATATCTGCAGAACCTTTTAGTATTTAGGTTTTCGTATTTAAGATCAGAAATGCTAGTTTGCTATGGTCGTGATATCAGACAACGATTCTTACCTTCCGTGGACTTGAATAAACCTTTAACTTTCTTTCTTTAGGCTTCTAGGGTTCTGGTTCTGTTTCATCTATTACTTTTTTACTTTCATTTGTGCTGTGGGTTTTAGGTTTGGGGTACTTATTACAAATCAGAGTTGTGTTCCATAGTCTGGATTGAATTCGTTTTTCTTACTAGGAGTCCAGATCAATTTCCTTTTTCCTTTCATGATCCTGTGGATCGTTTTACGGTTTAGGCTTTACAATAAGATCATATATGGCTGCTCTTAGATCTGGATAAGATCGCTTCTTCTTTCTTCCTTTCCTTTCTCATACTTGTAAAAACTCGATTTTTATATGCCAGAATTCTGGTCGGAGTTAGGGTTTCTGTTTCTGGTTTTGGTCAAATACGTTTGCCGTAACAACACATAACCCTTGCTTCTTGATTTAATCATCCCGGTTTGGAGCGCGCAGTACGTCGTCGTTGCCATTACATTGTCCGCCAGTTCTGTTGGGTTTTTAATTTGTTGTGCGTCCTCCGATGCTGACCTTTTCAAAATGCTAGGTTCTTGAATTGGCGGGAAACGCTGCGAGGGACAACAAGAAGACTCGGATCGTTCCGAGACACATACAGCTGGCTGTCCGGAACGATGAGGAATTGACTCGGCTATTGGGCAGCGCTACCATCGCGAGTGGCGGCGTCCTGCCCAACATTCACAACATCCTTCTTCCCAAGAAGACTGCTACGTGCAAGGTTGCGTCTGAAGAACTGCTGTAATTCTGTGGGATTTGTCCTTTCTTGAAAAATTGTCGACATGTTCTTGTTTGTAGCCTCATACTTAATGTATCCCATCTCTTCAACCAATCACATTGCTTGTTGGCACCTTTGTTGAAAGTATGTAAATCAAAATACTTTCTTTTTGAAGTGTGCAAAGCACTATCCTTTAGGTTATTTTGTCACCCCAAGATTTTAACTTTTTGAATGCAAAGGTTATTGACAAATACTTTAGGATATAATAAAATACCCTTGTTTACCTTGCACAAGATGAATAAAGTCTTTGACAACTTCGATACATGAATATAATGCTGCAAGTTTTTTTAGGACCCAAAAAACCTTCCTCGTTTCTTTTTTTATTCAAAGAATATATGTGAAAAAGTTGAGGGTATAAGGGATGTTTACTATTATGTAAGTTCTCTTTTCTTTGGCCATGGACACCTTTTTATAGGCATATAAGTAGCTTTTCAAATGTTCACTATTATGGTTCTAATTGTTGGTTTTATGACCTAGTATGCCCATTCAACCCATTTATTGCTTGTAACATTTCTTTGTTTAATAGAAGAGATAGGTAGTGGGTATTATTTTTTAGATTTATAGGTAAGTAGCTTATGTTGCATGAATATGGGTATGGGTATGGGGTACATAATTTTAAAAAAAAACTAAGGTACGGGTATGCTATTATCAAAAAACATAATAAAAAAATAAATTTATATATATATATATATATATATATATACACAATTATATAAATCATTTTATATTTTAAAGAGCATTCTAAGATTGTTATTGTTGCACTTGACAAGATGATCTTAAAGCAAATGTCAACAGGTTGAATTTCTAATATAATTTTTGTAAGGAAATAAATTGAGTTACATGAAACTTGCTTTGTTAATATGATGCTTGTAAGCCATCATATCATTGGCTTACTCAACAATCAAATCACCAATCCCAAAAAATCCTTCCATTGACAATGGAACAAATGTCTTCTTACACAAAGGTGAAAACTTCACATAGAGTGCCAAAATAGTCACATTCAACCAATGTGAGATATTGATTAAAATAGTAGCTCCAATATGTTTGAGTTCATATTTAAAGAGGAGCAACCAACAAATAGGGACATGGAAATGGAGAGTTACAACAACACCAAATAGCAATGGAAGAACTATGCTTTGTGATTATAGAAATTTCACTAATAGCTAAAGAAGTGCGATAACAAACAATCTTAGAATCAGAAAAACAACATATCTTCTTGCTTCATGAGCAATGGCATGTTCTTGAGCGATTAAAAGGAGTTTCCTCAAGAAAGTCCAAAAGAGAGACAATGGTATGCACACAAGCAACACTCCTTGAATGCTAGAGCAAAGAGGGGAATGGGTGTACGTAGAGTAGAGATAGAGAGAGATCGGCTAGGGTTCAAATTGCTTCATAAATTTATATTTACGTACTTGGATCAGGTATGGGTCAACCCAAATCCAATATGTACTCGATATGGGTACTTGATATACCTAGATTGGGTACGCGTACCAATACACACCTACACGTACCGATATGTCGTATATGGTATCAGTACGTATCCAACGTATTGATACACCCATATCAAGTATGTACCGGATACAGGTATGTAATCCAATATGACATACCCATGCAACATAGTAAGTAGCTAACCTTTGAGATGTCCAACTCTTTAATTGTAATTGCAATGCAATTTCATGCTATTTTAATTGCATTTATACTCATTATCACGACTATCATTGTAAATTTTTGCAATATTCTCCCACTAATTTACAAATATACTTTTTGAAAACACCATCTTGAAAACTTTATAGTTTCAGTACAAGTGTTTGGTGATTGAATTTATTCCTAGTAAAAGGTGGGTTACCACTCATCCGAATTGAAATGGTAGAGAAGTTTTGAACCATTCAATCCATTTGAACAAGTGTGCACAACTTACATATAAGGTTTATGTACTAATGGAGTCACTATATACATTGACA
The DNA here is from genome assembly GCA_036023115.1 of Brasenia schreberi. NCBI lineage: Eukaryota > Viridiplantae > Streptophyta > Magnoliopsida > Nymphaeales > Cabombaceae > Brasenia > Brasenia schreberi. Next base: position 10,576,330 of record JAYKKT010000071.1, on the reverse strand, counting down.
CAATTATAAAAGTTGTGTATTCATATATAACTCCATTCTTAATAAGGTCCTTTACATAACCGTTCCTCAAACTAATATGTCTGGATTTCCCATTATACACATGTCTATAAGCCTTGGATAACATACTTTGACTAACATAGTTCATCAATATTGGGGTCAATAGCTTAAACAAATATCCGAATGTTAAAATAAGTTTTTACGCCATTCAACTTCCTTATTTGTTGCTACAAGGGTTATAAATTTAGCAGTCATGATGGAATCAACTATACAAGTTTGTTTCTTTGAGGCCTAAGAGACCTCACCCCCATCAATTGTCAAAACCCATTCACTTGTAGATGCATGGCCTTCTACATAGGTAACTCGATTGACACTTGCATAACTTTTTAAATCGAATGACTTCTAATATAAAACAAGCTATAATGGAGAGTTCCTTCTAGATATTTCAAGACTTTTCAAATCGCAAACCAATGGTCCCTACTTTGTTTACTAGTGTATTGACTTAGACGACCAGCCACATGAAATATTTAGCCTAGTGTTAGTCATCGCATACATCAAACAACCGATTAGCCTAGCATATTCCAATTATGAAATCAGACAACCATTATTTGGTATCAATTTTAAATTTGAATCAAACGGAGTTGAAACAATAATATGATCAAAAGCATTAAACCTTTTTAATATAATGAGATTGAGACAACCCAATTTTATTTCCTTTCCTAAGGATTTTGATTTCCAAAATGACCTCACCAATACCCAAATCTTTCATGTCAAAATATTTTGAAAGAAAATCTTTTACCTTTTCAACTCCATTCAAATCGTTACCAAATATAAGCATATCATCAACATACAAACAAATGACATAGAATTTGTTATAAACACATTTATCTGCTTCATTCATTTGAAATCCATTGGCAAGAACTATTGCATCAAATTTTGTGTCATTGCTTAAGGGCTTCTTTTAAACAACATATGGATTTGACTAATCTGCAAACTTTATGTTCTTATTCAGGTATATCGAAACCCTCGAGTTGCTCCTTATACACCTCTTCGTCTAATTCATCATTTAAAAATATTGTTTTAGCATCCATTTGGTGAATGACGAGTTTATAAATTGATGCAAGTGCTATCAACACTCTAATCATAACCTTTTTTAGCTATTAGTGAATATGTATCAAAATAGTCAATTCCTTCTTTTGAATAAAGCTCCTAACAACTAATCTTGCTTTGAACTTTTCAATTGTTCCATTAACCTTATCTTTTTCTTAAAAAGCCATTTACAGCGATAGCTTTTGAATCGAGAAGGAGGTCTATTAATTTCTAAATTTTATTTGAAAGTATTGAATCTACCTCATAGCTTCAATCAAAGTCTCGGAATCATTTTCAACATTTAAACACAATGGAATAGAGTTTAAAATAGAATCAAAATTTTGTTCTACGAAAAACATTTGAAAATCGGGTTCAAAAGTCTTTTCAATTATTTGCCTCTTACTTTTCATACGCTCAAGGCTTTTAGAAATCTCATTTTCAAATTCAAAACCATTCTTTGATCTTGTGCTTAAATTAAATGTATTTTGTTGAAAAATAGCATCTCTTGATTCAATAACTGTATTGATTGGATATGAGTATTTGATTCTATAACCATAAACTGGTATGCTTTACTATTTTTATCATATCGCAAGAAAATACACTCAATTCATCTTTTACCTAATTTCTTTCTTTTAGGTTGAAGGAGTTTAACTATAACTATACATCCTCAAACTCAAAAATAGTGGAGATTAGGTGTTTTCTTCTTCCAAAGTTTGTAAGGAGTGATTTTGTACCTTTTATTATGAACCCGATTTAAAATATAACATACCGTTAAAATTGTTTCACCCCAAAAACCATTTATGAGACCTGAATAAAAAAGCATTACATTAACCATTTCTACGAAAACTATTCTTTCTTTCAACTACCTCATTTTGTCCTAGAGAATATAGAGTTGTGATTTGGTTGAATGATTTCGATGGATTAAAAATAACTTGAATCATAGTATTCTCCTCCTCTATCTGTTCGTAAGCTTTTGATTAAAGTTTCTTTTTTGAGTTCTACTTTAGATTTGAAGATCTTGAATTTTTCTAAAGCTTAATTTTTAAAAGATATGAAGAATGCATTGCAAAATCTTGTGCAATCATCGATGAATGTGATTAGGTATTTTATGACGCCAATAATTGGCCCGCCATACAAATTACAAACATCAGAATGAATCAAATCGAATATTTTACAACTTCTTTCTACCTTTTGGGAAGGCAACCTAGTGATTTTTGTGTGCATACAAGTTGAACATTGTTCATTAGGTCATGAAACTTTAGAGATTAGATTAGAGCACATCATATCCTCTTATCTCCTAAAGTTTACATGACCCAATATATGATGTCATAAATCAAACGATTCAGCAATGTAAGTAGAAACACTAATTCCATTCATAAGGTTCAACTTAAACATGTCATCACACAAATTACCCTTTCTCACAAATATGCCACCTTTAGATAATATAAACTTGTCTCCCTAAAAAACTGACCTAAACCCATATTTATTTAAAAGAAGAACAAACATTAAGTTCTTTCTAACATCCGAAACATACAAAACATCAATTAAGGTTAAAGATTTTTCGGAGGTAAATTTGAGTTCCAAGGAACCCTTTCCTTTGACTTGAACAGTTGAGGCATTTCTCATATACAAAATGGGTTTGTCATCTTCATTGATGGACTTGAAGAGGCCTTTATCTTTGCATATGTGTTGGGTCGCACCTAAGTCGACCCACCATACACCAATGTCCTCATCCATGTTCACTTCGGTTACAACCACAAAAGTTCTCCTTAGACTTGAAATTTTGCTTGTTAATTCTCTTGAGAAAATGACAATCCTTTTCAAAATATCTGGGTTCTCCACAATGGTAGCAATGACCTTTCTTTTTCTTGGTTGGTCTCCTTGCTATTTTTGCTTTATTTGTTGAATTCTTGTTTCCTCTTTTGCTTAGGTTTAGACTCAACTACCTCGGTCACATGGACTTTCTCTTGGGCAACTATTTCTTTAGGACCTTCTTACTTTCGGTATTCCTCTTCAAGCCTAAGATGATTCCCGAGTTGCTCAAGAGAAATGTCTTTCTTCTTGTAGTATTATTGAAATCTTTCCAAGAAGAGGAAAACTTATCAATAATTGATGAAACAATAATTGTATCATATGTGTGCATTTTGTGTTGTTTAAAATGATTCAAAATTCGTCTGAGGTCATGAAATTGCTCCATGATGGATTTTACATCAATCGTTTTGAAATTGATGAAGCGAGTAAGTAAGAATTTCTTACTTGTGGCGTCTTCAGCCATGTACCTCGCTTCAAGCTTTCTCATAGGTCCTTCATGCTTGGAGAGTCCTAGTAGAGATCGAACAAAATGTTCGACATTCCATTGAGGATGTGGCCAATGCAGATGTAATCATCATTGTCTCATTTCTAGTATTGATGAGTCTTGTCTACGGTTTCATCCTCATTTTCCTCCGGCTTGGGAGTAAACAACACATATACCACCTTGAGAGTGGTAAGTAGGAAGTTCATCTTTTTCTACCAATGAAGAAACTTTCCTCCATCAAAACGATCCAGCTTGATGAAGTCAATAGTCATGTCACATAAAGACGCCATTAAGAGGAACAAGTTTATTGACATGAAAAATAGCCTAAAGATTGTTTACGCCTTTGTTGAAAATACGTAAACCAAAATACTTTCTCTTTGAGGCATGCAAAGCACTATTCTTTAGGCTATTTTGTCACCCCTAGATTTCAACTTTTTGAATGCAAAGGGAACCGACAAACACCTTGAGGATACAACTTAATACCCTTGGTTTGCCTTGCACAAGGTGAATCGAGTCTTTGACAATACCGATACTTGAAGATAATGCCATGAGGTTTTCTAGGGCCCAATAAACCTCGCTCATTTAAAGAGACTTTTGATTCAAAGAATATAGGTGAGAGAAGTCATGAGGGTGTAAGGGATGCTTACTAATGTGAGTTCTCTCTCCTTTGGCCATGGACCAAGTGCCCTTTTATAGGCATCTAAGTGGCTTTTCAAACACCCACTATTATGGCTCTAACTGCTGGTTTTATGAGCCAGCATGCCCATTCAGCCCATGTAATGCTTGTAACATTTCTTTGTTTAATATAAGGGATAGGTAGTGGGTATTATTTTCCAGATTTACAAGTAAGTAGGCAACCTTTGAGCTGCCAAACTCTCTAATTATAACTGCAATTGAGTTTTATGCTATTTTAATTGCATTTACACCCACTTTCACCACTACCATTTGTAAATTTCTGCAACATTGCTTAGTTCTTGGTAGCATTCAACCCGTTTACGGGCCCAACCCCAAAATATTTAAATTTACAAAAGGGTCAATTTGGTGTCACATTGAGCTTCAACACATACGCGATGTACTTTGAGGGAAACATCATTCATGAGGTGCTTGATACCTAGCTTGTCTTCTAAGAAGAACACTGCACCCAATTGGGCATGCATAGGGCTCTTTCGAACAATTTTTTAATACAAACACGAACGAGACTGAAGCTGAGCTAAATGAAGAGGTTCAAGTGTCATTCGGGCTTGGCTTCTGTTCAGTCATGGTTTTGGTCTTGTTTGAGAATGGAGATAACAGATGGTGAGATAGGAGATTGTTTGGCAATGCAAAATGATTCCATATCCATGATTTAGACTCCTTAATGGGCGAATATGCACCACTTTGGGGGGGAAATCAGGCACATGACGGACGCCACTTGGTCACGGGCGTTTATACAAGCTTTATACAATATGGTGTACACTTTAAAGAGAGAATACTTTTTAATTAAGTACAAGGATTAAATATTATAATTAACAATAATAATTCTACGATTTTACATTAATAATATTTTCTATTACTGATCAATGGCTTTTATTAATGAACCTTTCTTTATAAGGTATGGTGAGTCCCATGTAACCATCGATTGGGACTAAATCTTGAGTTTAAAAAGCATGGTATATCGAGGTTATCTCAAAAGAATTTCTTATCATATAAGATATGTTTGACCTAGTCGTAAGTTCCTTAATGTTGCACCAAAGAGATGGTAACTTGAACACCTACTTAGCACCGTTAATGCAGAGGGTGCCAATATGATGCCCAAGTGCCTCATCCTTTCTCGTGAATGGTGTCAAGTTCGAGTCTTGCGAAAGAAGCAAACCAGCACTAGGAGAGATTTACCCCCACGGTGGGCCGAACAGGGCAATTGTGACTTCACATCAGCTGCAACTGCTCTTTTTGTGTCACAAATCTCTCTTGAGGTCGTTATTTGAAGAAGATGCACCAAAGAACCAATAGGTCGGGTCTCTTTAGGGATGCTCGATTACAAGGCTTGAAATCACGGAACTAGAACTACAACTCCAAATCTGTAATGCAGGCCTCAATGTGTATTAAGAAGCATAATCATATGACCCCGCTTTTTGCTTGATTACGAGGCTCATCAACTTGTGAGTGGGTCGTTGAAACTAAAGTTCTAGTTTTGTAGTCCTGGTCTCAGACTCAGACACCCCCTTAGAGGTCTGAATATGCCTCTGAATTAGGGGTGCGCTGGTTAATCAGTTCATTATCTATGTACTGAATTAACGTTCGGTATTGGGAAGGTCATAAAATCAGTCCGTTCACATTTGGTTACCATCATTTTTAGTCAGGTAACTGTAATTTTCGGTTAACCATAACAACAGGTAAATCTTTACATACAATGATTCAAAAACAATGATGATCATCTCAAATAGAAGTTACAAATGTCCATGAGTCAATGTCATTAATATTAATATTAATATATCAAAGAAGTCATCAATTTTCAGCAGTTTAATCATCAACACTAACCATTGGTTAGCCACTAACATTATATATAATTTTAAAGAATAATTACTTTTTTCCATAAGTTTAATGATCAACAATAACCATTAGTTAACCATTAATATTATCTATAAATTATATTTATGGTTATAAATAATTGATTATTAATTAGGACTGGTTAACCGGTACTAGACTATAAAATTGTATCTGGACCCATCTTACAATAGTTGTAGAAACTAAAAACTATAACCTAAACATGTCGATTTGGTGAACCATTTTATATGTCTTCGACTTGGTATTAAACCTTTAGGTTAACAGTTTTTTTGTTTTCTTCTGCCTTATTCTCCAAAAGGGAGAGTGGCGGACCCAAGATTTTTTTTAGGGTAAGGCGTACTCACACTTCATCCCCACAAAGTACTCATATTTCCCTTCTATACAGTGGTGGACCTAAAAAAAATTTTCGTAAGGTGTATGCCTCACCTCACCCTAAAGTGGGTCTGCCACCGCAAGACAACCCTTGGTTCAGATAGGCATGGTGCATTATTTCATTGTGGGACTCATTGATCTTGATCAACCTCTTTTGTGTTGTAACCTTGTTGGCTTTGTCGAAACAGAAGGTGAATAAAAGCGAACGAAAGGAGACTACTGAAAAAGAAATCACGTAGAACAGGCAGCTAAAAATAGAGAAACCACCTCAAGAGGTTTGTTTTCTGCATCACTCGCAAAACTCTGCGGCTAGGATAGTGGGCTCGCACAAGCCTTTTATTGGGGTTTTGACGCATCACTTGCCTTTTGTGTAAGGGGTCATTTCTTCTTTGTATAATATGACAAAAGTCTTTTCTTATACTAGATGGGATCGGTTAGATGGATTCTTTGTTTTTATAAGATTCAATCCTATGCTGTGTCAACATTCAACTCAGCTAAACAACAGTTAGATCATTCTTGCTCCTCTTAGTATGATCATAAAAATTTTCATTAAAACAACTCCTGTGCTACGTTGCCATGCTTTTCATACATGAAAATTCATACTTTCCAAGGAAAACTCATAGCAATCCAAACAATGCGTTCACAAATTATCGTTCCACCCCACAACATCATATAATATTTTGAAAATGTGTGACATGCATGGGCTAGATGATGCATGTCTTATTTGGATCCCATTCTCCGGGTCCCCTATTAACGGTTGTAGTCATCTTGAAAAGAATTGCATGAAGGCTTACGTTTTCAAAACTGGATGGAGTCTGAGTTGGGACCTGAGCACTTGCAATTCCTATTCCATGTGTCGTGAGCATCATATACAGTTGAATATACTTAATAATATTAGGGTTTATGACATGTTCCTTATCTCAAAGCTAAAAAGTAGATGCACCAAGAGCGGTAGCTCAAGGGAAGGACGCTCTAGTACCATTGCTGCGTGTTGGGAGTTTGACTCCCAAACGATGAATGTATCTGTGGTAGGCTTCAGCCTCCTCTTCTAACAAAAATAGAAAGGAAAAGCTAAAGGGTGTATATATATCACACTTGGGGCCTGGGGCCTCTTATTGGCTTGAGTTCCAAAGATTCTAATAAGAAAATCTGACTGGGAAGGATGCCAGGAGGGGCTGAAGCTGTGGAAGCAATACAGTAATGGAGGACGGGCCTGGTTTAAAAAGGATTAATAACTCATCCAATTGCTCTTTTGATTTGCTGATCAAACAGCATATTTGCCACAAGTTGCCTCTTTGATCTTGGGATTACGTAATGCCAACTTGACCTCGATCAATCAGCCGAGTCAGATATCATGTGCTAGTCGAGGATGAGCCCTTAACCCTAACGCTGATGATGTTCCTTGACCACCAGTGCAACCGTACAATTGTCGTGAAAACCCATTTTCATTGGTTGTAATCATCAAAAGAAGCTCTTGATTAGTGGACTATTCTAACTGTCATTTATTTTCATGATTGTCGACCCTGATTTGGGAACAACCATCGAAAAGTTTTGTGTATTGGTTTGTGTTGATGCAGAAAAATTCACTTTTGACAACAACAGTTTGAAAAACACTTCCGATGGTTCAAAGCATCGAAGTAAATTGTCGTCGTCGAACTTGTTTTAATGGTTAGCTAAACAATTTTGATCAAACATTCTTCGGTATTTCAGCTTGATCTGACCTTATAGATGTGTTCGCTTTATGCTCAAACATGCAGATTTTTGTCTCTTAAACCCCGGTGTAGAAGAGAATGGCAGATGTGAAAAATCCCGCTGTGGGGACCCGGAGAGTAGGACCAGCTTCATGTGCTTCGTAGGGCCATTTAAGTGAGAAACAGAAGCTTCATTTCATAATATAAGGTGTAATAATGGAGGAGACGACGGGCAAACCAAAGACCCCACGCTAACGTATACGTTTCTGCAACAATTGCCCTGTATTTGGTTGCAATCAATATCTTTGTCATATCCTTCAAGTTCATCAATAATTCCTCGCAGTTAGATCAATGAAGCATATCCTTTGCCTACATGAGCATAGCACAGTAGTAGCGCAATGGGCCCTCTTGCAGTAGGTTGGTGGTCGATTTTCGGCTTTGGTAGGGGTCTTCCCAGCTACCACTTGCTTTTCAGGGAAAGAAAAAGAAAGCATATAGCGCTGGGGAAGCTGTGGCTCTCCTGGGTGGGGGTTGAATTAAGAGAACCTTCAAGTTACAGGTCATAGGATCGACACCCACGGGTGCTTATCTGGTAGGGGTCTGTCTAACTCCAGCAAGCTGATAAAGAAAAAAAAGGGAAGTGTCTCCTCGGCACACACGGCAGCTTTCCAAGCAATAATCTTTTGGGACTAAAACTCTGGATGGCTGAACAAAGGTCGTGAGGAGTCTTTGTGCTGCATTGATGCCTGTGAGGCATATAAATGATGCATGAGAAATACATGATTGTGAGCGACAGGAGGGCCCTATTCCTGCCTACATATCCATTTCAAAGTTTCAGTATGTGAAGGTGATCAACACTAATCACATCTCCACATTAAGGCACTCTTTGGAAACTAAGTTTGAAGGAAATTGAGGTGTATTCTGGTTTTCTCCATTCGGTCTCGATCGGCAAGGGGACTTGTTCTCAGTTGCATCCTGTTCGAATTTCGGCGTCAACACATCCAAACAACTCATCCTTCAGATAGCTTTTGGTAGAATGTTGTGTTCAGGATCTAATCAAGCTGCGTTTTTCTTCTTTTTTTCCAATTAGACTCCCTTCCCATAAACAACCTTTAGGCCGTGTCCAACATGAATGATTCAGTAATTTCTCGCTTCTATTCTTTCCAAATATCGTTGTTGTGTCACCTGAAAATCCTTTTAGATACTCCCAGACAGTGGTAAACTTTCCGGTCAAGGTGAAGTTCAAGTTCAGTTGGGTGATGAGGCTGTCGATCATATAAATTTTCAAAAGCATTTAGACCACCCGTATAGATTTAGGGTGAGCCTGCTGCCTCACCTCACCAATGTCACAGTGACAGTCTCAAAAGCGGACAATTTCTAACGCCACTTGCCACAGTTTCATCCTCCATGGCAAACCAAACTCGACGGTTTCGAACTGTGGGATATAGTCAGGCGAAATAAGTGGTTGGCGACTGTCAACCATGGACTCAAAAATTCTTTTGGAGCGAGGTATACTTGTATTTCGAATGAAGAATATTTGTATTTCACGTTTAGAAAGCACTCGTACTTTTATTTCCATAAATACACTCACGAATCCAAGAATTTTTCAGATTTCAAAAACCTCGTCCTAAACATGAATCCGACAACGGCACAGATTAATATAAACTGTTGGAATCAGATTCCCAGGGTGCAATAAACACCGAATAATCATCTCAAAACGTAAATGATCCTCCAAATACCATACAGAGTTGTTAATTCAGCATTTAGAGGGGCAGATAAGGAGACCATGGTCTCATGCATGGCCTGAGTCACCGGATGACGTTTAAAGTGCAAATCTAAAAATTTCTAATTATTTATCAAAAAGACAGTTGCTAATTTATTTCAGGTGACGTGATCGTAGTTACCGGGAAGCGTGGATAAGACATTCACACCGTGGTTCAAAGTAAATAAGGCTTTCAAGTTGACTACAAGCAGATCGGTACGTGATGGCAATGGTTCTCATTACGGCGTTGCTTTTTGTCCTCCTCACTATGTTTCCTCCAAGCACTTCTCGACAAACACTTCACCACGCTTCTCCTCCTCACCCAGGTTCTCTCTCTGTCTCTCTCTCACCTCTCTCTCTCTCTCGTTTGCGTGTGCATGTGACGACTTTTCAGTTTTCTGCAAGACAGTTGATTTATAACATCTCTGTATGTGGGGATGGGTGAATGGGCAAGAGTTTTCTAATCCGTGTTCATTTTTCAGTAAAGAACAGTTCTAAACATCTGTATCGTTGTGTGTGTGCACGCAGATGCATGTTTAGATGAGTTCTCTAATCTCCCTCTCTCTCTCTCTCTCTCTCTCTCTCTCTCTCTCTATATATATATATATATATATATATATATATATATATATATATATATATATATTGGGTTAAGACTGTCTAAGATGCGTGTGCATGCAGGAACGAAGTTTGGGACCTGTGTACGTTTTTCAGTCTTAAGACATTCTAACATCTGCGTATGTGCGTGTTTGCAGGGGTGCACTTGACGGAATTCAATTATAATATGCCTAGGAATTTGAGGTTGGCAGAGACAAGAATGGTATTTATTGCACTTTCCATTTTATGAACTATACTTAGAGAAGTGGAGAGGCAATCAATTAACATATTTCATGTTATTTAAGTAGCAAAAATGTACTGCATGCAGTTGACGAATTGTGTTGAAGATTGGTGCAAAAGAAGAGTACTAGAAGATCAAGTAGCTAATTCTGCCCAGAAGCTGAACATCAGAAGAACCGGAGTTTCAGCTGAGACTGAAAACCATGAAGAGGTTTTCAGCATGGACTACAATGCTCCAAGGTCACATGCACCAATTAACAATTAGCTTTCTCTCTTCTGTGTGTTGGTGCAGCATCTTTGATGCTTCTGTATGAAATGTAATGTAGAAGGAAAATAAAATTGACTACCTTTGTTTGATTGAAATTCTTAAACATGGAGAACGCGTTCATGTTGGTGATCATAAAACTTTGTTGTATAATTAACTTGGAGAGAGAGAGAGAGAGCACCTGTATAGCCCACAGTGACATCATCACTGCAGCTTGGAGCCTGACCACGGAACCTAGAAACTCTTTCCCTTTCCCCGCGAATTGAAACAAGCTATGCATCTGGAATATTATAGGCCATGTACGACTAGCTTCTGCAAATCTTTTCCCAATGACGCTAAACTGCCAAGATAATGCAATAATGATGAAGTCATTACTAAAGATATAATTGACAAACGAAGAGACTATCAATGTGGGGAGAGATAAGAAAATTGCCAAAAGAGAAGATAAAGAAACACTGATATGCTTCCCATGTTTGGTTAAGTAAGAACAAAGTAAAGAAGATTCCTCATTGGAAAGGAACCAATACTTGGCCTTGTTTGGAATAACAACACAACGACATCTTACATACCCCAATTGTGTTGATCCGAAGTTCGGATAAGCATCATATGAACAAGCATCCACCACCCTCCTTTAAATATAACTTTAGTTTCGCAGGAATCCTGCGTAATTTGCCGAGTTTAGGGCAGCCTAGCACGATCCCTTTTGACGCTGTCGCGCGTCACTTTAAAGAGTGGAGCGCGTAACGAATGGTGGTCATGTGAAGGTGGTTTTCCTCAAGAAGGTTCTCGTCTTACAAAATAGATTTAGATTTAGCTCTTCTTAGGAGCACGATAGTGTCACAAGGCAATGGAACTTGACAACATGCATAGGCACGGTCTACTTTTTTTATCAAATTGTGTGTGCGTGTGTGTGTGTGTGTGAGAGAGAGAGAGGGAGGAGAGAGAACTAAAAATCAGGCCAGCCGACCTGAAAAATTCTGCCCATATACTTATAACCACATTTTAGGGTTTTCTTCGTTCTTGGATGTATATGTTGTGACCGCTACCAAGCCAAATCTTTGTCATGTTGCACACATTAGCTTTCCCTAAATATAAACATACAAGAATGACGGTTTTGCTTAGACCACTGAAAGTCGTAAAGGAGCTTTTGAAGATGAGTGTTTTTGCCTGTTTTGACAAGAAAAGTAGGGCATGATCCAATGACAACAGCTATTTTGATGCAAGAAAACTTTTAAGTGCTATTATGATAAAAACAAACCACGCATGCCATTCCCACATCATCTACTTGAATTTGAATTGCTATTATGATCGGAAATGAAAAAGAATATGTGCCGTTATGATCTATCTATCTATCTATATATATATATGGTGTCACACCCACAATGCAATTTTTCAATTAGTGGGGGAAATTATGTTGCTAATCTGCTGGAAAGATTGCGAAGAGATTTTAAAATAATGCAACATTTTTGTCCTATTTCATACCCAAGAGAAGAACCGTTTAAACGCTCAAGTTGAATGGGTGCTAATATTATGTTTGTGCCTATTTGTGGAGAGCCTATGGGCCAAAGGATATGATTATCTTATGACGTATGGTAACATCATGCATATGAAATAGACAAGAAGTCTTTAATGTTATGTCAGCATGGCTTGAAAAACCATGTCTCTTCATAAGTGCCGATTAGTTGCAATTCCATGAGAATGGATGGGCTTTCTTAATGGTCATGTCTTTTGACGAAAACTTGATGTTGTTTGGTCATTATAAATAATAATCTTAAGAAGAACTTTTGAAATTACTTATTGACACCCTTACAACCCTCCAATTGATTCGATTTTCACACTCTTGTACCTTTAATCAAGTCTTTTTTTCTCAAGTTCTTCAAGTAACTTACTGCAATTCCTTAAACGCATAAAGGAGTTGCAGTGACAACCATCTTGGTGTATCAATATTGCTAGGACTTGACTTCTCTTATGCAAGGAGAGTCAAGAAATTCTTCGTTATATCTTGCTGGCAATCATTTGGGTTCTTTGTATCCAAAAAGTTGAATATGAGGACTACAAACAAACGTAAAGGTTAGTACTCAAGCACACCTTGAAGAGTCACATACTAGCCTTTCATTATAGCCTCATTTCTCCAAATTTTCAGGTGTTTGCAAGTGCAAGATTTAAGTTTGCCAACATTCTCAAGTAAGAAAATGATCACTTGAAAGAAAGTCCATGTAATAGAGGAATATAAGTCTAAAAACTCTAAAAAAAGAAATCTAGATTTTAACAAGTCTCACAAGAATAATGGTAGAAGTACCAAGAATAAAAAAGAAAGAAAATTGTTGTCATTTGGACAAACCTGGACATCATGAAAGCAAATGCCAATATCTAAAAAGGTTAAATAAGAAAAATAGTTTCAATTCAAAGAAGAACATTGTGACAGTTGTTTTAGATGCTAGTTGGTAACCTACATAAAAGTTCATGCTTCTATAAGCGAATGAGTCTTGAAGATTAGTGGGGGAGTTGTTTTTTGGGCTTCAAAGAAACAAATATATGTTGTTGACTACACTATAGCGATCAAATTTATGGCTTTAGCAGTGGCAAGAAATGAAACAAAGTGACTTATAAATTTGCTTCATGATATTTCGACGTGGTTAAAGCCCATTACATTATCGATGAATAGTGATAGTCAAAGTACTTTAGCAAAGGCATATTGTCAGATATATAATGAGAAATCTAGATATATTAGTTTGATACATAGTCATGTAAGAGATTTGATCAAGAATAAGATTATTTATATTCTATATTAGATCATAAGATCCTTTGACAAAAGGTATCACCACAGATTTGGTGCGTAAAACATCAATCTGGTTGAGCCTCAAGCTTACTGATGAAACCATCTAACTCACACTTGAAAAATATAGTCTTTGGCTTAATAAGCAAAGGCATATTATTAGTGTCATTGAAAATATATGTTAATTAACCATCCCAAGGTAAAGGTACTTGGTCCTATTAAACTGAGAAGAACAAGTTAAGCTTAGGCCTTAATAAACCTATAGCAGATATTTATCAGAACACTTATATGGTGGGGTCACTTCTGATAGAGTTTACCTACCAGTATGAAGTAGGGCCACTTCTTGGAGTCTTGGGTTTGGACTCTTAAGACACTCATAAAAAAAAATTACTAGACACAAGGCCACTATCGTGTGTGTCGACTTCATTGTCACTTTATTTATTGGCACTTAAATCTAGGGATGATCATGGAACCATCACAACCAAACCAAACCATTATATATACATATGTATGTATGTATGTATGTATGTATATGTTCACATTTTATATGTATACAAGGTTATAAACTTATATCTTTGTAAGTTTATATATATATATGAGTTTTATAACCTTATATACATATAAAATGTAGACCATAAATCCAAATAATTATGGAATAATACATTGTATTTAGCAAAACCCTTAAATAAGTAGAGCCATGGTTTAGAACCGAACCACATTAGAACCGCCAATTTGGTTTGGTGTGGTTCGATTTTGGCCATAACATGGTTAGGTTTGGTTCTCTAAAAGTTAAGGACTGAGACTAGTGGTTTGGTTCAAGGTTGAGGCTAACCAAACCAAACTATGAACACCCCTACTTAAATCCTATTGTAAGTTATTCACAGTTGTACAAATTGATGAAATAGTTCAAAGATTGTCTAACTTGGATATTCACGAACCCATTTCTTACTAGGTATATGTTCAAATTGGATGATATCTATATTGAAGGTATAAGATGTCCAAGTTGATGTATTCAAACAATGATGAGATTGTGAGAAAAATTTCAAAACAATGAACGATTTCATGTTTTAATGTGATACTCAAGGGAAGAGCCCTTGAAAAGATCAAGTCGATGCTGTTGAAGGGGTGCTAACATTGGGTTAGTGCCCTTTGGTAAAGAGCCTATTGCGTGGACCAAAGGCTATTATTGTCTCATGATGTGTGATGATATCATCCACATTGAATGGGTATAACATTTTTAGATTGTTGGTTGGGCTTAATGCAATTTGAACAATGTAATGAGGTCCACATTTTTGTATTTTTACTTTTGTTAGACTATATTATACTCCTTTGATACTTTGTCGTAGCCCAGAATACTGTACTTTAGGGCAAGATAGCCACGGCTTTCCCGGCGAGGCCGTCAACTCAAAAGAACCTTCAGGTGAAAGATCAAGAGTTCGAGACGTAACCTTCACTAGGAGCTGGAAGGTCAGTCCCCTAAAGAATTTTGATCTGCTTGAACGGTAGCCTCCTAGCTAGCAACCACGGATCTGAGTATCAGTTGTTTCTTTTTTCATTGGTCCTTCTATAATGGATACCACCCATGACCAGTTCCGGATAAACCAGAACCAGCGGTTCCAAATAACCAGTTTTGGTTTTGCTGGAACCAAGAACCGAGACTGAACCTGTTCCATTTTGAGTCTTAAAACCATTAAAAACTGAAAAATTCATTAAAATTTTTGAAATAAAAAAATAAAAAGGAATGTAGATCTCTGGTTCCATTTGTCATTCCAGTTTAATCTGACTTTGTTCTGGTTAAAACCGTTGAACCAGTTCCAAACCAGCCAAGTCTAGTACATGTTGCATAGAAAGTAGCCTTATTAACGAATAACCGAGCAGAGTCAAATGCAAGTATAGACAAGTTTGGATTTAGCTTGATTTAAGGACATGCTTAGTGATCTAGGTTATATTGAGTTAACTGCTAGCATGGCGCATGATAGGGCTATGTGGAAACAAAGAATCCATGTAGGCAACCCATCTAGTATGGGAAAAAGGCTTAGTTGTTGTTGTTTGTAAGAACATGCTCGGCTTGAACTCAAGCTCAAGTCCAATTGTGTTTCAATCTCTAGGCTCGAGATATTCACGAGTAACTGAAGTCAGATCGTTAGGTTCATTTCTTTTTTGAGCTTCAACAAGCTTAACTAAGTCGAACTTAAGTGAGCTAGTGAACAAGATCAAACTTTAGCTCGAATTTGAGCCCATCTAATTTAAGACTGACATTTTGCAGGATAACAATGATTTGAATTGAAGAAAATCGATACTTGATCAAGACACTACTCAATCTTAGCATTCTTTGCCTCTCTACTCTTCATCTCTTTCCATAGTGCTCTTCAACCTTACTCTCTCCTCCCATAAACACTAGAATAAGCTACTACATGTATAAAGCTTAATCAGGCCCACGAACAACTCGAGCCCAGTATTGGCGAGCTTGAGCTCGACAATCTCACATGTCAAGTGCAACTCGAGCTCGATGGGTCATGTTCAAGTTGCCATCAAGTTGATTTCGTTAGCACACGAGCAGCTCTGCTCACTTGCAACCCAAAATATAGACCAAATAAGTACATCTATGAATTATGCAATGCTGAGTATCTCACCAAGAAAGAACAGAAAAAAAAGGTTAACCAACCTTGTTTCTTCCTAGTTCAAATTTAGGATGGAAAACGCAATTTCACAATGTTACCTTTTTATTAATAAATGGGGGGCAGCCCTACAACTGCCTCATATTAGGGAGTGCTCCACAAAACCGTTTTAGCTTATTGGAATACTATTTGGGTTTTAGACATGCAGGCCGGGTTCGATCCCCATGGATACAGCGAGCCCATGACTAACATAGGCCCTGAAGGCGAGGACCTTCTAGCGATCTGTCTTGTTTCGACTTCACAGAAGGTGGCCTGTTCGAGTTCACAATCAAAAAGACTAAGGCCAGAACAGGACCTTTAACAGAGTGGAGGCCAAGCTTTGTTCTCCAAGCAATATTGACCCAAACTTACAATACTGGATTTGGATTTAGATGAGAAAGAACACCAACCTTCAACCAGAAAGATGTTAGCTGTATATATTTATTAAATCAGGTAGAGCATCTGGTTGGGTAGGAATTTTACTTGGATAAAAAAAGTTCAAAAACTAGAAAATCTGAATCCAGATCCGAAACCAGTGTCAAGTTTTCCACGTATTGTGCTCGAGTATGCCTTAGCCAAGTAGCTAAACTTAAGCTCTCATGGCCCGACATTCACTAATATGTACTTTGTGGTTACAACTAGTGTAACTATTCTAAACAAGCTTATGCAAACTTTTCTAAGAAAAGTCTTTCTTTTTGTTCCCTGTGAGGCAAATATGTTCTTAAAACTCTCTCTCTCTCTCTCTCTCTCTGAGATTGGATATGCCGGACTAGTACTAATGCACGGCAATTATTTCTTGAGGACACGAGTGTAATAACATTCTATTCATTCATTTTCGAAAACCCTTAAAAAAATTAAATTACACTCGTGCCACCAAAATGCAATAAGCGAGCATGAGTTATCCACTATGGTACACGTTAACTTCATCTTAACTAAGCCTCTTTCTACATGAGTTGCAGTCTGGTATAGCCCACCCTTATTAGTACTTTACTCATTCAAGCAAGCTTATCTTCAGAGTTGCTATGGCCTCCAGTGTATTATTAATGTACAAAATATCTCTCCCATACAAAAGATCTGGCGAGAAACCGTTGACGAGTGCATCCTTCTTGGTACTATACTCATCCTGTCACGTTTAACCTCAGAGTTATTATAGGATCCTGTCTTAGTAGGGACGCAAATTTTCTCAGTTAGAGGGATAAGATGTCCCGACCCAATACTTGCCCTGATCGATACCTCTCCCCCCCCAACACTCATTACCTTTTAATAGTATGAGCGTCATTTAAATTTTTTTAATGATTCTAAAAAAATTAAAAATAATATTTTTAGAGAAACAATGGTTGAACGAGTGAATAACTTCATCGGTGGGCACAATCCAATATACACATATATATTACAAATAAATAGATATACATATACATATGTGTATATATATATATATATATATATATATATTACTACACTTACTAGTCAACGTATCTAAGAAATTTTCAATCGATCATCTTGTTTAATTGAAGTGTGCTTCTTTCCTTTATATTTTTGGTTAAAATTTAAATTCAAAAAGCAACAAATGTGCATGTAAATAAAGTACACATGTAAAAAAGATAGACTTTTAGTTTTCAAGTTCAACTTTCAACTGTTCATATCTAAGAAGGATAACTCTCTCTATACATATATATATATATATATATATATATATATATATATATATATATATATATATATATATATATATATATATATATATATATATATATATCTTGTATTTGCCCTATTCTCATGGGAGAAAAAGAGAACCTGAACGCATACTTTGCACCCCATTAAGGTTCCGGTCAGGGACTAGCTATACCATCCCCGACTCGCCCAGTTTCAGTCTTAGTACTCAAAAAAGTACCACTTCCTCATAAAAGATCCAACCACAACTTTCTAGGAGCCCAAACTTCTTGGCACTATACTCACCCAAGCGGGCTCAACTTCTAACAAGTGCTAAAAATATCGTACTCATAAGAGACCTAACACATGCAGCCTGTCGGCCGACTTTTTTTTAGCTCTATACTCATCCAAGCTCGCTTAACTTCAATCATAAGATCGAGCATTAGTGCTTAAAATATCACACTCTTTTTAAAGATGTGACGAAGTTTCATGTTGGCTATCTTTTACATTACCCAACTCTCTTCCTTTATTTCGTATGTGGTGCATTGTTTTCCATTATGAAACCCTTTCAATGGTAACTGAGAAATATGTGCAACAAAAATTACAGCCGTATGGTAAAAAGATTTAGTAACAATATTATTAAGAGATTACAAAAGCCAAACACAAGCTTTTTTTTTTCTAAACTGTATTCTCACAACGTTCACATTGTTTTGAGTTTGAGCAATATTTTAGTATTCCAACACTATATCCCCATGAATGTGATGAGTAATACATTAAAAGGACATATCGATTTATTTTGAGAGATTCTATTAGTCAATTACGTTCTACTCATCCTACTCGAGCTAGATAATATGATACATTATTCTTCATGCAAGTAAACAAATCATTGTATATATTAGTAGCATTTTCAACTTTGTTTTGCTTTGATTATAATACTAACTTAACTCAACTTACTTTCTTATATCAACACCTTATTATAATAAATGATGCACTTGCAACAGTTTTAGTACATTCAAATCATAAACTACAATCATTATAAGGTGACTCTACGTTGATAGACCTGTTAGAAACATATGAGCAATGTTATGAACGAACACACTGGTTGATTACATATGAGGATGACAATGCGTGACATTTTAAGATGGGGTTGTGTGTGAGATGTTCTTTTGTAATATTTAATACATGTATATGTAATGATGACGATAATGAAAGAAATTTGGTTTTTCACTATTTTGTCCTCAAAATACATAATTGTAATGAAATCGTGCTCTTATTTAAATTTAAAATGAACTACATATACAACCGCCAAATAACACTTAATTATTATCCTCAATGTTGTGTACAATATCATCTCTTAGCCATCTCATTTGTATATACAACTCAATATGTCCATGAAATGAAGTTTACAAATTTTCATCACTTTCATGTTGATAATGCTGCCACATTAGAAATATAGAAGGCATCGAAGAGTCATCAACCATGTGCATCTATAAAAAAAAGTATTAAGAGAAGAGAGAATTAATCATTACTTAAATAAACAAAATACCTAAATAACATAATAAAATCTTTAGATATTATGAGTACTACTAAAAAATATCATGCACTATGATGATAGCACATGTACCACATATCCTTCACAATTGGTTATTGAGTGTTTGATGCTAGTAATAGAAATGTTGTCGACCCTATTGTAGAAAAGAATACAAATGCTAATTTACATAGAGTAGTGACGACAAAACTTATGTTTGGCATGAACATCTAATAATCACTAGGACATCCATTTTCATATATACAATACAATGAATAGCAATATCAATACCATCATCTTCCATGAAAACTTGTGCATATATGTCAAGCCTATATGCCACTTTCTTTAAGCACTCTTTACGAACTTTATGCCACCATTCCTTTTCTTAGTGCATCAATGACTCGATACCCGCAATTTTCATCTACAATAATATTTACTCAAGCATTTACAAAGATACCCATAAAGCTTGTTATTATCATTTCATATATCAGTTGAAAGTCAAGTTATCTCGAAATGTTCTTATCAATCGTTGAAAGAGGATCACAACTCTGTGAAGAGGAACAACACAACCTAGGAGAGGCGTTGTGCCCTTGACCATATGTACGCCCACGCCTTTCTCTCAACAAGGCATTCCTATTTGCATTCTCCCAAGCTAACAAGTCCCTCTTTGTAGATATGTTATATGGTCTCTCTATACCACGACAAATGAATGACTTTTTTAGGGTGGTATACTCTAGACTCAAATGCTCATCCAACATCTTAACAAATCTATCTCTCTATTGATGATTCTTTAACTTCTTCCAAACGATCTCCATCATATATAGTCCTTTATTCTCTCCTACATGATGAGTAATATATAGAGTGCCATTCATTTCTAGCTTTTTTCAAAATGGGTCAATAGTTAATAATTGTATTGATTCATAACATTTAAGGAGAAGATTGATCTTGTGAGTACACAGCAGACCATATGAACGTCAAAAATTACAATGATATTTTTTGCTTCTTAGCCTTACTATCTCTACACGATTGTACTCTCTTACAATAAAGTCAAAAGTGTGTTGTGATGTTCTTCTATTAAAGTTCCCTAAAAGATCTTCTATCATGTCAATGTAATACATATGATGGTTCGTGATTCCTTAAATGGCTTCTTTAATTATGTAATCTACAACTCTATCAACGAAAATAGTTGTTTCTAAATTATATGAATTCTCCTAATTGAGCTATTGAGGAATCCTTTCAACCTTGTGTATACACTTTTTACCCTACTAACCATGAATATACAATCATTATATATTTCAAAAATAGTAGTATACATTGTATGTATTAAAAACTAATTTTATATACCTATTAGTTGTATGTGTAAAATAATTAATCACCCTATCTGTCCATGCCGAGATAATTTTCTCCTTATATAAGTTCAGCCACTACTCTTTAATGTACGAGTATAGCAAAAACAATTTTGCACTTTAATTTTATTACCTCCACAGTCTCCCTGTAATTGCTCTCATCAGATGAGTAGATGACCTTAACTTACACAAAACATACTCATCATCTCTTTATTCTTTTTTAATTTGAAAATAAATGCTTCAATATTTTTTACTACATGCCATCTAAATAAAAAGTTTACTGCATTCAAAAAAATTATTTGAATGACATTCATCAAAACCATATCACGGTCACCCAAATAATACTTGAAAAGTTGTTTAGAGTGCATAATTCTCTCACACGCCACAACACCCAAAGATAATTTTTTATTTTTTACACTCATAAAGTGTCTCACATCAGTACTGAAAATTGATGCAAACCTAATAACCTCAAGAAAATGCATCTTATACATGCAAAATATGAAGTATATATAACCATTAGACATTATGTACGGATAATAAAAATAAAAGTGAAACACTTACATGTTTGTTTTATATGTATTATCAAATTCTAATACACATGAAAATGTATAAAATGGTTGCATGAAACAAAAATGTGCAAATACAATATCATTGACAATATCCATATCAGGGATTTTACGATGCCATGTATGATAATTGTAAGTATCTAGATTGTGTAGTAGTTATTATAGAACACTTCGAAAACCCCATATTTCTTCCTAATTTTTATTACTGAATATAAATATATCTTGTCATACTCACATTTGCCTCATCAACCCACTTCAAATGCATAAAAATATGTTTCACATTGTAATAGTTTTTTGTAAGGTCTTTTATTACTATGTATTCAAAGCTACTCAATCTCCCTATAAAATCATGTCCTTCAAGATACAAGCCTAAAGAGTGGTTGTGTCTCATTCACTACATTCAACTTCTAATAACAATCAAATACAACCTCTCCTCTTAATAAAAATAGATAGTCTATCTTCTCAGCATTCATCCACCTACTACTTTCACCATCAATATTTTTATTTGGCTTATATTTGTAGTTTCTTTCACTCCTAAGTTATATATTACTTGTTACGCCTTTGTCGTTCGATCGAATAATAACAATAATAATATTATGCTTCCTCCCAATATGTTTTGAATACTCAATAAGTTTATTACGACTCCTAAACATATCATCTATCGCAAACATGACTTAATAGTCAAGTTCATCACTCTCACCATCAACAAATTGATCTTCTACATCATCGGCCAACCAATCAACAAATATATCATCCGGTGTACTACAATAACTTTCACTCTCCTTAATCATCGTATAATAAGTACTTTGATCACTCATTGTCTTATCTAAATCAATTTCATCATAAGTGTTTTCGTTCGAGTTGTTTGTCATTATGTAATATATACAAGAATATAAGCTTTCAAGCATAACACATACCAAACAAATTTTATTTGGTTAAGAGATACAAAAGACAAGAGCAAGAGACACATGAGGAGACATAGTTTCATCACGCATCATTCATAAGGGGAGACACAACTCAAGCAAGAGACACATCTGGGCCTCATTTTGAAGTGAAATTTTGATGAGTAAATGATTCTACCAAAAACCATGAAACATCTTTAAAATAAAAAAACTCAAAAACCAAGACAAACTTATGAAAATACAAAGATATTACTAACGACCAACCTTTCAAAAGCAAAAGCATGAAAAAGGATATGCATATAGTAATGCCCTATTATTGGTGTAAAAGTATTTTGGGTATTTTAAAAATAAGGTGTGTGAATAGTAAAAGAGATGTCCATATAGTAATCCCCTATTATTGGGTTAGTACAATCTTAATTGTATGTCCTACTTATAACCTTTTATTATAACTTGCATACAGACAGATTCAGCCCTCTCCATCACCAAGAAAAACAAATTATATTGTACAAATTAGTGGGTCGCTGGGCATATGAAAGCTTATTGTTGAATCGGATTGAGCAACTGTAGTTAGTGCTCCGAATCCGAAAGGCGATTCGAGCTCGAGGTGTTCCGAGCTGTGAAGTAAGTGATTGTGATGATGCGCTGCGAATAAAAATACGGGTGATACACAGTACGAGGGAAGGAACAAATTTGCTGACAAACTCCCACCTATCAGCTGGTTTGGAATTGTCCCAGTAACTTCAACCCGAAAAGTATTGAAAGAATAATCGGACCTGAAATTAACGATTTCAAAATTGAAGTTTATCCGGTTCAATTCTAGTTCCACTATCCATAAAATCGGACCTGAATTTGCCGATTTCAAAATACCAGTTTCATACTTTTTAAAAGTTTTTTACATTCTTTTTAGTTTTGAATATTTTAAGTCTCAAATAATAATCGGACCTAAGTGTTTACATATAAGTGGTTTGCATTCTTCAAAACTTTCTTACCTCATATATATATATATATATATATATAATTGAATTATATCCACCACTCATAGTATTTACTCATGTCTGATCATTATTTTTTAATAACATAAGTATAATAAAAACTATGTTCTATGATTTTTCAAAGATCCTCATAACCTTGAAACTTATATTTTCAAAAAACAATGGCCTAGCAACAACATCAGAATGATTCAGTTATATATATATATATATATATATAGAGAGAGAGAGAGAGAGAGAGTTCTTAGACTTCATTCCTCTAAACTTTATTTGAAGACCTAAACCGTCCGTATGAAGGTAGGGATGAACCCTCTCACTGGAACGTTGATCATGACTTTCTCGTTTTCTCTGATCGGTCACCAAAATTCGTTAAGCCTCTCTCTCTCTCCCAGACGTTCTACGGAATCGATTTTTATAAATCTATAATTATTTAATGCTTTGATTCTTAATTAGTGTTTGTAAGAACGGGCCTTTGACTAGAAACATATAACAACGCTTAGATTCGATTCCTGTCTGACTTGTCCAAATTTTTTTATGTGAAGATGCTCGCTAGATTATTTTAAATTACCTATACCAAAATATTTAAATTTGCTAGATAAGGCCTGGCCTGGCTTATTCCAATCAGATCTACCTGGACTCTTTTTTTTCACGAGAAAATGGGCCCACAGTATGTATACGTGGAATCGTACTCATGGTCCTACCAAATGGAGCGCTTTATTGACTTTTTTTTTTCGTCTGCTAGAAGGTCCAAGCTAGAAACCGTCTGAAACTGGAAGCGGAACTCGTTAAATCGGAGAACGCCTGGTTCTATTCCAGTACGTTTCACGGAAGAAACCAATGGTTCCAAACCATCAATTTTATTTTTTTAGTTTTAAACTGTTTAATATTGTTTTTAGTATGGCGGTTAAAAACTCAAACTCGAACCAGAACTTCTACGGACCCTGGTTCCGGCCCTTGGTTCCAGAAGAGCCGGCACGGGCGGTATGGAACCGCCTGTTACCAACCCGACTCGCGTCGCTGTTATCGTTTTGGCATGTAGCTGGGTTAGGTTTGGGCTCGGGCCCACCTTCGGTACCATGAGAGCTGTCGGGTGAGAATTATGCACTTTTCCTCCGAAAACCATGGGTCTGCTGGGTAGGTTCGTCCGCAGTCTCGAGCGCCCACTGGAAGCTCGAACCCGGGACGAGTCGCGACGAGTACGGCCATGGTTTTCCGAATCAAGAAACGCAACAAAGAAATAAATTAATATAAAAGAACAAAAGCGAAGGCTGGGACCGGCGGGATCAGCCAGTGGGTCCAATGGAAGTTTACGAGTCTCGAATAAAAAGATGGAGTAAAACTACCTAAAGTCCATTAAGCCCCTTAATTCCCTAACAAGCTCTCAGCAACTAACACTTGTTTTTGCTACTACACACAAAAAAAAGATGAGAAAACTCAATTATACTGACAAAAGGTGCTGGAGTATCTGGTTTCAGGTCATGCTCGTGTCGTGTTTTTCCTAATGATGTATTTGCGGTAATGACCATCTGCGCCTCCATTGCTCAGTAAGGCTCATATATAAGCAGTAAGGCCACCGCCCGATGAAAGTTAATGAAAGGCTGAATTATTGTGTTTGTGTCATTTTGTTTTTGTGGCCAAAACAGGTCAACCCAAACACGATCATATAGATCAATTTGTCTGTCACTTTGAGTCATTACGAACACAAACTTTTTTGGCGTCGTGAAACTAAACTGAAGAAAGTGATTTGGATTATTATTGCATCTAGAATCCAAAAGATGGGTTTCCTGGTACGACCTTTTTTTTTTATGTGTGTACATTCATCTTTGTGTACATGACCAAAACATGCTTAACTAGTCTAGTGTAACAGTAGGGCACTAGATCACCCTCACAGGGCAGATCAAGGGTCGAATCGCCATGATTCTTTGTAGTTGCAACAGAGAAAATCCCCTTAACCAGCAATTTTGGAGACAACATGAGAACTTGGCATGAACACAACCCAGAAAGATCATGTTCGTGTCTTCCCAAAACAATAGAAAAGGGGTCGTGTTAAGGAGAATGACACGACATAAACACCTGGAAACACAAATATACTGGCAATTTTCAGCATAGACCCAACCCGAATGTCTATATACACAAAATAACATGCCACATTAGAGCCCGACCGTGGCTTTTCAAAGAGTACATTCTTAATCGGTCTTATTCCATTCGATCCAAGAGTAAAAAGGTTTTTTTAGAGACAAGTGGTATTGTTGGACTTCCGAAGGGTAAAACCGACCTTTACAGTAGGTTCAGGCGTGCCACGAAGTAACCACCTGACTGTGCCAAAGAAGGGATTTGCTTGCCACGTCAGACATTGAAGATGACACGTGTTTTCACCACTGCAGCTGGTCAGCACAATAGTCCCAACGGATCGGACCCACATGATGGTTGTTGGACCGCGGATTTGGATCACTTTTTTGAATACTGTCAGAGAGCATCCCGTTTCTATTGGCCGTTAGCATCTTACATTGATTGGGGGCCGTTTGATTGAAAAGCTGCAGGACGGAAATAACCCTCCATGATGGGTAAACGACTTCTGACCCGACCCTCGTCCGAATTGAGGGTTCATTCAAATAATGGGATGGCCCCGATTCACCCTTTAAAAGATCCGAATCATCCAGGAATACGAGCCCCGAGGGTTTGAATTGCCTTCGCTGAATCTGGATATGGAGCTTTTGGTCCCGATCCGTTAAGATAAATGCCCTCGAAGCTTTTATGTGGCGGTTAATAACATACCAAAAAAGCAAAAATATTACCTGTCATAAGAAATAAAAATGAATTGCATTCAGGAGGTTATAAAAGAAGGAAGTAAAATTGGATTACCACAAATTAGGAACAAAAAAAATATAAATCATATAGTAATGCTGGGTAGAGATGGCGATTTCATACACGACACAAAAACTCAAAGCAGTTTGAAATGTCCACACAAAATGACATGAGTGAATTGAGTTGCGACATGAACGAATCACGTTGTCCCCCAGTTGATCTGTTTCAACATATAGAAGTGAGCAAAACTATGATCACCTTGGTTAATTACCAGCCTTAATTGAATTGGAATCATCAATTGGACTACCGTCTTACCCAATTACATGTTAGCTAATTGGAAATCAATGTGCACTTCCGTTTCTTCATCAAGCTTCCGCTCCAAATCAAGTTTGGGAAAGATTTGAACATGTTGGGTTTGGTATTGCTTAAGTATGGTCCATACTTGCAAATAGGGATGATAATGGACTGGATATAGATTTACGAAATCCATATGATTGAATAACATGGCACAAGCAGGAAACGGAAGGATCACATGGAAGACCAAAGCTGTCTTGGGAGGATATGATCCAAGTTATCTAAATCTAGATTGGAATCTGTTTGCTACTTGGATCTGGGTCTGCTTATCTAATCCAACTAATTGAACCCATTAACATCCTTAAGAGCGTGGTCTGGATCCAAAGAAGATCGATGCATATCAGTTGCAATGCAAACTTTGGACCACTGAACATGACCAGATAGCAAGGGCATTTTGGACCTTTTCTCCGCAGGACTAAACCGCCCTATTCTCGCCCACTGAGGGACGAGAACTCCCTCGTCTGGGCCCCACTCAGGCCGATCACCAATCTTCATCCTCCACGTCACTACGTCTTGCTGTTCGACGCCTTACAGGCCGTACGATCAGAGTTCGCGGGAGGGTCGGACGGACAAAAGCTCATTGAGACGCAGAGAGAGAGAGAGAGAGCCCCGGTCAATTAACCGCGATTAAATCGTAACCACTGGTGGGGGACCCAGGCTTCACGTTGCGATTAAGATTCAGAGAAGGGAGTGGGAGAACGAAGGCGAGGGTTTCCTCTTCTTTCCTTTCCGCCTCTCCTCCTTTGGGGGATTTGCTGCAGACCGTGAAGATTCTCCAATTTATCTGTGTTTTCTTTTCCTTACATGAGCGATTTATCCATCGGGACATAGGCAGTGAGATTGACGGCGGAACTGATGCGGAGTTAGCTAACTGAGATTTGTTTTTGTAGTTTCGGTCCGGTATTTGCGGGAAACACTATCAAGAGTGCGTAAAAGATTTGTCTCTGATTTCATCTATCGTTGTTCTGGTTTGATAATATGTAGATCTGAACCTTTTGTTGCATATTCATGAATGATGTGCCTTCGTTTCATAGGATTTGATGATCAGACAGCGTTCATATTTATGTTTCATTTCCTTTTGTTATCACGATTTCTGTATATCGTATTTCTTCAAAATTCTCAACAGAATTGTTCTTTGATGATAAGAGTGCGTTAAGATTTTATTTCTTATTTCCTTTTTTTGTCTTAGGTTGGCATTTTCCTTGTACCAAATATTCTTCTTCAAATTCTCGAAGGGAATTGTTGTATTTAGCGTTCATGAGACTTCAGGATTGTTGATTACCATCGATTCGTGAGTTCATCGGAGATGAGTGAACGATTGCAGCGATGCGGAAGTGCTCGCATTCTGGGTTTTATGACGGTTGTTTTGGATTGGAGAGATTACTTTATTGTCGTTTTGAGCGGAAATTTTAGCAATTTCTTCGCTTAATGGTCACAAATGGTGAATAATGTTGGATCCATTGGCCTTCACGGTGCGTCCACCTGATTTTCTTTGGGTAATTGTTGTATATTTATCTTGAATGGTCGGAGTCACTATGTCGGTTTTTCAGGAGTGATTTATCGTTCTGTATGTATTCTTGTTATGTAGAGGTTAGGGAAACCGATCAATTAATCTCGTTTCGTTTGATCGTGTTATACTCCATTAAGCTACTGGGCTGCAGAAAATCATTGTTCTTCACATTCTTTTTACATACTGCGATTAGATATGTTGGTTTCTACCTATTTTGTGCACGGCAAAAATAAAAGATGGATCAAATTATATGTTTTTGGTTCGTGTTTGAAAGATCAATAGAGATATTAGTATCTTATCGTCTTCTTTTGGATAAGCTGCAGTAGTAGGAATATTGGAGGGGTGTCTCCAGTGTAGTAATATGGTCCTTTTCTTATACAATAATTCATGGTTTTGGGTTGCTTTGAAAACTTGTGGTAGTCTCAAATTGGTATTTGAAGACACCTTTATATGTGTGAAGCTGGATTCTGGCGAGGTTTTGTTTGTATTTGATAATTCTTGGGATAAAGGTTCGTTGTGAATTCCATGATATGTTTCTAATTGAATAGGAAAGTGAGGAACATGCTGTAAGCTGTCATAATCCATGGTATATGATACAAACACCCTTTACTCTGTTTTATGTTAATGGTCTGAAATAGTGAACGTACCAGTTGCATATGCTTCCGGGTACTTATCTATGGTTGGAAAGACGCGTGTGGACGTGATTATGCATTTTATGATGCTTACATGTCTGTCTTCTGCATTGCTATGGATCGTCAAACTTTTGTTGCTTTATGATAACCAATTTTTTCATTGGCGTAAACTTTCTACGGAAGACTTCGTCACAAATAGACTAAGTCGTTCAGTCATGTAAGGGTTTGTCAGGTTGACTTTGTCGCCAAGACAATCTTAATAGCATGTACAACAGGTCTGATGTCAAATCCCAAACTTGTGTTTGAATAATTTTATCGTTGCTCATTGAAGTTGGTACTCGATTAGTTTATTTCCGCATATATCATTTCATAGTTCTTCTGTGAGATTGATTTTAGTTGTCTTGTTAACCAGTCTTGGCATTTCCTTTAATTTATTTGATGTTTTATTGCTGTATGATCCGAGAGACTTACATATAGCGACTCTGTCATTTCATCGTCGTCTAGACGTTTAGTAGAATTTCAATGTTATTTTATGTTCAACTCGTCTCATCTTTTGATATGCACATGATACCTTGCAGGATTTTGGTGTGGAAAAAATTTAAAGTTTCATGATCGATGAGATGGCTTCTCCCATGCGCGCGTCTTTCTGTTCCTGAGAATCTATTTGATACGTCGTTGATTTCGTACTGAAGTAGCAAGTGCCAATTTCCAAAGGCTGCTTCATGATTGTTCATGCAACTACCAGTCTCTGCCTCGTAGAAGCAGGGTCAACATTGGCTTTTGTCACCAGGAAACTTTGTGTTGGCTCATTCCCTGAGCTGAAAACTCATCTGCATTCCTTCTATGTCTCCTAATTTGGATAGTCCAGTTGAAACGCAAATGGCTGTTGCATTCTTCAACGGTGCTCTCAGCACCGAATGTCATGGAAAGCCGAGCTCTGAAGGGAGACCGGCCTTGAAAAGGCGCATATTTGTTCAAACCGACACTGGGTGCGTCCTAGGACTCGATTTGGATAGACGTGATAATGCCCACACGGTGAAGAGGAAGATGCAGTTAGCACTCCATGTGCCGATGGATGAGAGCTCTCTGACCTTTGGGGATCTTGTGCTAAAGAACGATCTCAGTGTTGTGAGGAATGACACGGCCCTGCGCCTCACAAAGAATGCCATGCATAGGAGCTCTTCTACACCTTGTTTGTCTCCTACTGGGAAGGATCTTCAACACAGAGACTGGAGTGGTCCAATCGAGATATTGTGTCGTTCTGCGAAATGTGCCAAAACTGAGCAATTGGTTAGGGACGTTGTCAAGGCGATCAAAAGTGGGATTGAACCGATTCCTGTGCGCAGCGGCCTCGGTGGTGCTTATTTTTTCAGAAACACCAAGGGGGAAAGTGTTGCTATTGTGAAACCAACTGATGAGGAACCTTTTGCTCCTAACAACCCTAAAGGTTTTGTGGGGAAGGCTCTTGGTCAGCCAGGCTTGAAGCGGTCCGTGAGAGTGGGTGAGACTGGGATCAGAGAAGTCGCTGCTTATCTTCTTGATTATGATAATTTCGCAAACGTGCCGCCTACGGTCCTTGTGAAGGTTACCCATTCGGGTTTTTGCATCAATGAAGGTGTTAACAAAAACCGATTCGGAAACAGAAAAGTCAGCAAAATTGCTTCTTTCCAGCAGTTCATACCTCATGATTTTGATGCAGGTGACTATGGAACATCTAGTTTCCCAGTTTCAGCGGTGCATAGAATCGGTATTTTGGATATTCGAATTCTAAATACAGATAGACATGCTGGAAACCTATTAGTTAAGAAGCTTGATAAAGTTGGAAGGTTTGGGCAGGTTGAACTTGTACCCATCGACCATGGGATGTGCCTTCCTGAGGACTTGGAGGATCCATACTTCGAATGGCTGCACTGGCCTCAGGCGTCGATTCCCTTTTCCGAAGATGAACTCGAGTACATATCCAGACTTGATCCGATGAAGGATGCTGAACTGCTCAAGACAGAATTGCCGATGTTTCGAGACGCTTGCCTTCGGGTGCTGATCATCTGCACCATTTTTCTAAAAGCAGCAGCAGCTTTTGGCCTGTGCCTTTCAGAGATAGGGGGAATGATGAGTCACGACTTCCATGGGATAGAGGAGGAGCCAAGTGAGCTTGAGGTTATCTGTATCAAAGCGAGGAGGCTTGTAGAAGAGGAGACATTCTCTGATGACCTTGGCGGTGAAGAAGAGCAAGAACAAAGCGGTTTCGAGCAGTTCCAGTTTGACATCGACTGTGAGGAAGGTTCCAGTTATCTAGGACCACTGAAAGCGGCTGGTCTCGATACAACGTATAATGGATCCTACTTTATTCCTAGCTTGAATGTTGGATTCAAAGATTTCCCTTCGCCCAGTTTCTTTTCACCAAGGGGTGGAAATCGCCGAAGCCCTCTGTCAAAATTGGATGAGACTCCAGAAGAGGAAGAGGAGGCTGATGAAGAGGAAGAAGACATTGTCATGCTGCAGAAGCCCTCCCTGTCGAAACTGTCCAAGTCTTTCAAAGTCATGGGTATAGGTGACAAACACCACGTTCAAGGGGGTGCCAAAGTTGAGAACTCTACTTCTGCATGGAACAGACGGAGTGCTGAGGAGCAGCTTCAGGTCGGTCCGAGCTTTGTGAAACTCTCTGGTATGAGTTCACAAGAATGGGCCTCATTTTTGAACAAGTTCAAAGAGCTAACCAGAGACGCCTTCCTTAACAGGAAGGAGAGGAGCACGAGCCAGAGGAATAGGCTGGGTACCTCGTGCCAGTTTTGAATGGTGATACAAAGTAAGTTTGTTGTTGTTTGCGTGTAAAAAAATAATCGAGGAAGCTCAGCATGTTGTGGGTGTAGCTGCTAATATCTAGTTAAGCTCTGTTTGCAGTTGCAGAATGAATAAAAGCTAGGTGTTTGTAGTGTGCACCGGCACGCCGTGGGTGTCGATGTTGTAAATATTTTCATTCTTCCATACCCCATGGAAGAAGATCGGATCGATGCCGTTTTAGTAGAGACATATGTAGGGGGTACTCCTTTTAGCATTTTCGTTCTATATGAATAAGAGACAAGGAGAGGAAGATTGTACAAAGTTAGAAACATAGAAGATGGATTGCTGAGTTTTTAGGGCTTGAATTTTTCTTAGATTTATGATATTTCAAGGTTGGTGCTTGTTTATCGTGGTCACACTGTGTCTTGCTTTGGATCAACTGACGGATATAGTTGATATTGTATGTCGTTTGCTGTACAAGGCCTGCTCTCTCTCTCTCTCTCTCTCTCTCTCTCTCTCTCTCTCTCTCTCTCTCTCTCTCTCACACACACACACACACACACACACACACACACGTGCTAAGGGTTGGGTTGAACTCATGACTTTCAACATATGAGTCGACCCCTAGCCGAATGAGCTATTATTGTTTGTTGTGTTTTAGTTACGTTTCTCATCGTGGAGGAAGATTAAGTTCACGCGACAGGCTGAGAGTATCTCCTTTCACATTCTTGTTGCAAACGATTTCAGTATGCTAAACTCCCCGGGGCACATGAATCGTTTCCATTGAGCAACTGTCTTAAATTTTTGATTGGGGAGAACGTGCCGATGGTGCTATCGGCTGTTCAGGAGAAATTACTGTGTTCTAGGACTTGTGGTTACAGGACTATCTGTTAAGAGTTGTCCATGATTCCCAAAGTTGAAAGTTTCGGAATTACGAAGTAGAATTGGTGTATGATTTGATGCTTTTGGGCACATTGAATTGTGCAATTTCCATGGTTGCTGCTTTCAAGCGACAAAGCTTCACCTGGATGCAAGGCCTGCAAGGCCTTTTCCGTGTTTCAGAGGTGGAGCCTCGACTTTGTTGTGGAACTCTTGATCAAGTTCAAGATCGGCAACATGATCTTGGGTCTACTAGTTCATGCTTGGTCGTGGTGTGCATACGTGATTCAGTGATTCCTTGGATTTTACCGCTTTCATGTTCAGACGCCTGAATACGTGGACTACGCACGCACACGAGAATGACGACATAGAGAGAGAGAGAGACTTGTAAAAAGTATAACTATACGTCTCATTGGTTGCATTTAATTGAAAAAGTGCTTTTGATCTCGATCATCTAACTTCCATCTTGAAGGTTATTTCAAGTCGATCCTTTTGGCAAGAGAGCTGCGGCTCCTACAAAGAAATCGATATTTGGACAAACAGAGAAAAACCTGAAATATGGTGAAAAAATTTCCTTTGATATAGTGACGGGTTGCATCTTATTTCATGGCGTTCCAAATTTACAAGTCCCGCAATTTCAATTCGGCTGAAAGGCAGCAGCGCTAAAGCAGATCTTAACGACGTGCACGCCTCAGGTAATTTATCTCCACTCAAAGGCTTGGAAGCTGACAAGTTCTAAATGTTTTCGAGGAAGAACTCACTGTGTAGAAAAAAGAAGATACCATTTTCTGATTTTTCCTTTCTCCCCAAGAAGGGAATGTGGGGCCAGGCAGAGTTTCCTAAGCAACTCAAATTTCCTCACAACGCAAAGGACAAGATCTCGCTTTGGGTGAAAGGAAAAAGATACCATTTTCTGTTTTTCGCTTTTGCCCGATACGAAGTACTCGATGAGAATTGCACCCTGACCCGGATCAGAGGATTTAATTCCCCCCCCCCCCCCATCACTCGGCAAGAGCTAAACGAAGCTGCACCGTTGCTGCTAGTGGGGAGTTCGACTACCTGAGAGTACGTGTTAGGCTTTGGCCTCCTCTTGTAACCCAAAAAGAAAAAACAAAACAAAGAGCAGTTCAAGCCGCATGTAGAAGAAAAACATCAAATATACGAGTGTGTATGAGACAAAGAGAGAGCTTTTCTTGGTTATCATTGTTAACCAGTAGCAGCAAAAAATGAAGGTATGAGGGAAGAGTCCCAAACACTCATGTAAGCACGCTGGGGGCCGTGCACTCCTTTTCAGCTATCAATAAAGACGTTACGTTTTAAAGATGATTTTCGTGCGTCAAGTGCCTATCTCTTAAGTGATTTTCAAGCTAAGTGGGGAGAGTCGAACGGGTGCCTTTGCATGCATTGCCTTCAACGTTTCCATGGATTTACAAACACATTGCCTCTTTGCCCTTGCCATTTGAGTGAATGAGTGAGTCTCTGAGTAAGCAGGAATAGGGTTCAATAAAATACCGATGTCTAGTATTCAGAAAAATATCTACATGACATTATAGATGACTGTTTCCTTTTCCAAGAAAGGAGGATCATATAGGTTGTTAAACATTTGACAATTTCCAACTTGCGCTTGTTTACTGAGAAAGAAAGTGCCTGAAGATCACCAATAGCACAGAAGAAAATTTGATAGGTGAATACAGCGAAAATTTTCTATTCTCTATCAAACCCTTGATTTCCTTGAGCTGTGTGAAATATCTGGACTCATCCAGCAAGACCAATTAGAGTCGAGAAAGAGGATCGATCCTTGGTTTCACCAGGAACTTCAGTGAAAAACAAAGCAACTTTCTATTCACAAATTTCAAATGATTGACCTCCTTGATCTGTACAAGAAAAACCAAGTATCAATCTCGCCTCATTCTTCTGTAGATATTGTAAACCAAATGTACATGAAATCATCACTGACAAGTCACA
Source organism: Brasenia schreberi (assembly GCA_036023115.1). Classification (NCBI taxonomy): domain Eukaryota; kingdom Viridiplantae; phylum Streptophyta; class Magnoliopsida; order Nymphaeales; family Cabombaceae; genus Brasenia; species Brasenia schreberi. The sequence goes on along the minus strand of JAYKKT010000071.1, from coordinate 10,542,137 downwards.
AGGTCCTCTTCGACGGTAACATCATCTAGGCTTTGTCACTATCATGTACATTTTCTTTCTTGGTTGTGATTTTCCTCAACTCGATATGCTGACTCTGGATCCTTTTGATGACATGCGAAAAATCCCCTCGGGTGAGGGAAATAGAGTCATCCTTAGAAAGGCGCCTTTGTTTTAACCCTGACAGAACTTGTGAAACATCAACAATGGAAGGGCGCTTCCTTGGTGATTTATGAATGCATTTATGTGCAATGTTCGCAAGAATTATGACCTCCTGAAGATCACATTTTCCAGATAAGCGCTTATCAAGTATCTCAACCCAACCTGTACTTCCATCATCAGTCATGGCTGCCTACACAATAGAGTAACCAGCTATACATGAGAAAACAAGCCCAGAACTAGGAAGGAAGGTGCAACATGTCATGCAACCAACCAAACTGAGCAAGGAAAAGTTTAACACATGGTGGACATAAAAATATAATGCAAAAGACCAAAGAAACGGTAATGGCAAGGCCTCAATTGCGAAACTTATAATTATTTGGAACATCTTTAACCTCCTTTCTAGTGTTCTTGTAAGTTCTCAGCATGCGACCATGGTTGTGTTTCTTAAATATAAAGGAAGGAAAAACCCAATTCTCATGTGAAGACTTTCACACAAATTAACAGATGGGAATGACAGGGACAAATTAAGAAATTGGGAGTCGGCTCCCTTCTTGGCAGCTGCAGCCTCCCTCTCATCTTATTCCAACATTTAACCCTAATGAACATGCTTAGGGCTTTATATAACAGATGTTCTAACTTAAATGACCGAATTGCCCTTACTTAATGACACTAAACGGATCCTATTCCTAATGGATCATATCCAAATTACTCAAGGCATAAATTTAAATACAGAAATATAAATCATGCAAAAATATAAAATTAGTCTTCATCTTCAACTCGATCTAAGATGGTTGTCAACAGATTCTGCTTAGCGCATGCCTCCACTAATGAAGTCCTAAGTCCACTCCAGCATTATAGGTCACACGGTGAAGACACACTCCCTGTTGGAAACGTGGTTGCGGCGTTGCGCAGCGAATAATACAAAATATCAACATAAGATAAAGAGGAAAAATGGAGATCGGAGAAGGGGGCGGACCTCCAATGGAGGCCGCCCCCCCTCTTTCTCTTTCTTTCTTAATCTCTGACTCTTAACCCTAATACAACCTATTCAACCCTTATATAAGAACTGTAAAACATAAAATGATCAAAATGCCCTCAGTACAAAAAATTACCAAAATGCCCTTACGAGTTCGAACAATTACAATAATACCTAAAACATCAAATTTACTATGCTAAAACATCAAATGTACTAAAACTGACTCTAAACTCATATTCTTCAACACCCCCCTCAAGTTGGGAGTGAGATACTACGAACTCCAAACTTACAAAAGAACTAGTTCTTTCTTCACCACACGTGCACGAGCGATCTCTTCGAGGCTTCTATAAAACAACTTGAACAATCAAGAACATATGGGTAGCACACGACCCTTCTATGGGTGTCAGTTACTCCCTCTCTCTTTCTTCTTCTCTATGAAGTGATTCGACAGCTACACTTCAAAAGTCATGTTTTTCTACTCTTGAGAAAGCTGATCTTTTTGTGATAGGAGGTACTACTCCACCATACACACTTCACATGGCTTTTCCTGTGCCCCTTCACATGGTGGCTACAGTCAGTGTGTTGGGTGCCCTCTCTCTACCACTCAAATAGCAGAATACAGACATCTGCTTATACTAGTCGGTCTGCGCCCCTTCACATGGTGACTGCAACCGCTTTTCCAGCCCTCCTGGTTGTTTACTTCAGCAACCCAAGGTTTTAATTTCATGCTTCTTGGTGATACTGCTACATTTTATACCAACAAATTCTTTTGACCTCTTCTATGATTTGATTTGTCATGCATATGTGGTGACAAGTAAAGTGATTTTCTGCACTTTTTCCTTTTCTTCTATTTGTATTTCTGTTGTTTAACCAAATAAGAAAACACTCACTACGTAAAAATTCATATTTTGTGCATCTTTTTTGAATTTTACAGCCCCTTGGCTATCCATTTTTCATGTAGCCTTCCTTACTGCAACACTTTTTTTCAGCAACCTTCATGGTTGCAATATTCTTCAACTTAGCCTTCCTGGCTTTTCATCTTAGGCAGCTTCATGACTGCAATAATTTTCAGCAACTGCTTGGCTGCAACAACTCTTGAATTCAGCCTTCATGGCTATCTTTTTTTCAGCAGCTTTCATAGCTGCAAATTTCTGCAACTTCAATGGCTGCAAATAAAACCATTTTGGCAGTCCTCATGACTGCAATCTTCAGCATTTATCTATTTTCTGTAAACTTTCAAGAATTAGCAGATTGGAGACATTTCATCCAATTCTACCCACAACTGAACGTTGGCACCCTACACGGCTGCCTTCTCTTTCTTGCTTTCTTAATATTGTTTTCTTAACATCTCTGTCACTCTTTCGACATGATGATCTCTTGTTAAAAAAGATGTAACTCTACTAATAATTCAACAAACTCTCTCCTGCAACATGATTCATATATGGCATCTATCTTCCTTGTAGCAACTTGTGCACGTAGGACAAAACCTACATCATTGGCACCATTCTGTGCAGGAGGTCCTTCACTTGCCCTCATGGTTGTGGAATGCAAGTTCTTAAACTCATCGTATCCTGCCAAAATCTCTTTTTTGGAGTTGCAACAGTATCATTAGCAAGGTTAATACGAACAATGTAGTCATCAGGAAACTCAGCTATGGATCGGCCCTCATCTTCATCGTCTGCCATACTGCTACCAGCCTCGAGATGATCTTCACTTTTGTTCAGGCCATTAACATCATTGCTGTTGTTGGGCTTTTCTGGATGTCCATTATGACAATGGCTGTTATCTGGTGCAGACGAACTTTCACTAGGAGGTTGCTTAGCAGATTGAGCAGCTCGTGCTTTTGCTTCATGCTTCTTTCCATCTGCATGGAGCAACAAAGTTTGCTTACTGGTTACTTGAGTATTACAAAGGCTGCAGGACCAAGGTGGCCGAGTTGACAGTTGGGATTTGAATCATCGATGAAACAGCTTGATGCTGAGGAGTTTGCTGTATTGTTACTGGAGATGTGGCAGACGAAGCTCCTGGTTGCCTCTGCGTTGACAGATGGCGATTAGCTCATAGACAGGGCTGACATATAGCCGCACAGAGCATCGTCTTCCTTCACCTTTCTGAAACATAAGAGTTTCTAAATTCATGAAACAGTTTATCTCATCAGATCGCAGCTCATGCCCAATGTATGATTACTATCTTCATCAACAGGCATAGAGTTTTTTTTTTTCAAGCAACCACTGTACATAATAAGCTTTGTCACAGTTGGATGCTTTGTTCGACTTCATTACAACCATCATCTATGGCACCATCTTGTTGAACTTCCTATTTTTGTAAAGGATATTGAGGATTGTCAGCTTCTCGAATATCTGAGCCATCAGCCTCCTTATCAAGATAAGTTATCCTGACTCCACTATGAAATGATAGTTCTGTCATAGGCATGGTAATTGAGATCATGAATTATTTGAACCATGCGTACAGACTCTAGAACTTCTTGATAAAGTTGAAGAGTTTCATCCATGTTCATTTCTTTTTCCAGAATTTTGCGTAACCGCTTTCAGAAATGATGACTCATTTACTTTAGATAACCAATAGCCTTCCTTCTTCGTTATCTTCTTCTTCCTTTTTCATCTTCTCTCCTTTCCTGGTGGACTCTTTTCAAAAACAAATAATAAACTTTGAGATGAAATCACATCATTCTGTAATTTAATATCTGCACGAGCAAGATGAGATGTAAAATATCCTGCCATTTTCAAGTCCATTGTAACTCTGTCAATCATATGTGAATGCACGCCACCAACAACAGCAATAAGCAAATCAACAGAATTCCACAACTCAGGATGCAAAGCATGAGTCCCTTCAAAAAATAACCACTCCACAATCCTCTAAAACATAGAAGTCTTAAAATCCTTTACGAGAACGATTTTAAAAATCAACAACAGAAACTCTTGTCCTTCTTTTGGTTCGTATGTCATTGATATTCTCCAAAATTAAAGATATATCTAGGGAGTGGAAGTCGTCATGAATAAAATCTTTCACCTTCTCCGGTATGTAATAACTGTCCAAAGAAATGACCTTGGTCATTAATAGCATCTGCAGTTACTACAATCGATATGCATACCTTCAGTAGATCGCCAATGTCAGGGTCACAATTTATAACAGCCCCAACATCGTTGATGAGTTTTACAATTCTCTTGGCTTGCATATATATGGCAAAAGCCTTTCCTCCTATTATGCAAACCCTTGGAGTAAACTCTGATTTTCTTTGTTCAGGACTCATCTCCTTCATCTTTTTGTAATGATACACTGTGCCCAGGATGTTCAACAATTGTCACTTATACTCATGGATGTGCTTCACCTGAATATCGAACATCGCCTTTGGGCTGATAAGATAGCCTGTCTTCTCTTTTATAAATGAAACTAGTTTCAGTTTATTCCTTCTTTTTGGCTGCAGCCCACTCAGCTTTGAGTTCTTCGTTATCAGAAAACATAACAATTTGAAGGTAATTCTTTGTTGTATATGAACCTTCACGCTGAAGAACAGAGGTTGCTGCTGCCAGTGCTTCTTATCAGACGTTCTCTTGAATGATGACAGTTGGCTGCTTCTGTGCTGCCCTCCTTTGAATCAGACACAAACAAAATGTGACAATCACAACCCTGTTGTCGACGCCAATCTGTTTTCTTTATATGCCACGATTCTAAGTCAGGCAATCACTACCAGTCACAAATGCCTCAAATCTGATCTTCTTCCACAGAAACTTTGAATCCTTCTTCACGCATAAAAAAAACTTGATCTACTGATTTTCTTCTTCCAACATCATCGAGATAAATGCCATGTAGGCTCTGATACCATGTTGGAAACGTGGTTGTGCAGTGAATAATACAAAATATCAACATAAGATAAAGAGGGAAAATGGAGATCGCCCCCTCCTCTTTCTCTTTCTTTCTTAATCTCTTACTCTTAACCCTAATACAACCTATTCAGCCCTTATATAAGAACTTTAAAACGTAAAATGACCAAAATACCCTCAGCTACAGAAAATTACCAAAATGCCCTTACGAGTTCTAACAATTACAATAATACCTAAAACATCAAATGTACTAAAACTGACTCTAAACTCATATTCTTCAACACACCCCTGGTACCAAACTCTCGATGCATCCACTTAGATGCGGTTGGGCTACAACTAGCCAAGTGTACTGGGCTCTTGATCTTTTAAGTAATAGAGAAGCATATTGTAACTTGAACATTAAAGGTGGTAAATATTATAAAAATCAATAATCTTATTGATTGAAATATGAAAGGAACTTACAATTTATCTGCCCTAATAAAGATGACTCACGGCTGCTCCTGGGTTGCCTTCTCTAAAACACGTTTTAGCCCTAACAACATATTTATACTTAATCTAACTTGAATGACAAAAATACCCCTAATCAACCTTATCTACTACTAAGGGAACCGAATCTACACTAGACCCATAACTGTTAGAGATCAACTTGAATCTTGATTATCTAGTTTAGAAATTTAATTTTATATATGTACATTAAGGTTATTTTGTAGATTTAGTCATTTATGTAAGTGTAATACGGGTCCTAATGGATCAGTTTTGGATCCATTAGGTACCGTATCCTACCAGTCACTTATTAGGGTAGTTATGTCATACATTAAGGTTATTTTGTAGATTTAGTCATTTATGTAAGTGTAATACGGGTCCTAATGGATCAGTTTTGGATCCATTAGGTACCGTATCCTACCAGTCACTTATTAGGGTAGTTATGTCTTTCAAGTTAGATTGTTAGTATATATACTTAGTGAGTCATTAGGGTTAGGTGTTATGTTAAAAACGTGATTTGGAGTAGGGCAGCAGTAGGTGGCCGACCAGTCCCTATGGGCAGTTCTTGATGTAAGTATTTTCTATTAGCAATAAAGTGGAGTTTTTCGATGTTTAAATCCAACATGGTATCAGAGCCTATTCTGTGAAAAGTTTAGCAGAAAGCATTGGAAATCAACCGCAAGAAATCTCCATTAAAAGTTGCAGAAACAATCAATGTTAAGAATTTTTTTTTGACAGGTGATTATCAAAGAGTTTATTGAATCAGTGTGACAATTTGAGTGAAAGTTATTGTTGATTGGAGTATACAATATCGTTTATCAAGTGATTAGTGAAATCATATTATAGTACATGCATTTACGGTTGGCCGACACCTTCACAGCGTGATTAAATGTATGTTTGATCATCCATTCACAACGGGCAGATCTGATTATTTCCTGCTAGCCAAGATTTTGCATACTTCACAACGTGATTACACGTTGATCTTATCACCCATTCACTTTTGGCAGTTCAGACTATTTATGGAAAGTCTAAATTCTTGCATAAAGTTTTTTCTTCTTGTTGATGATAACTAGTCACGACATTAAGATCAAGAGATCACGTTATATACCAACTGTGTGTAATTTTCTTTGGTGAAATTAATATATACTGGTGACAAGGAATATAAGGGAATGGATAGAAACAAAATCACCGAAGGTGGTGATAATTTTTCGGATAAAGGAGAAGCCATCCAAATTACAAATCTGAAACTAGATGGAAATAATTATCTCCAATGGGCCAGATCTATGGAACTCGCTATCATGGCAAGGGGGTGATGGGATTATCTTACAGGTGAAATTCCCAAACCTCCTATTATAGACCCTCTGTATTCTCGGTGGTGTAGGGAAAATGCACTTCTCAGTGCTTGGCTTATACAATCTATGATATCTTCGATTGGCAACACATTTATGTTTTTAGATTTAGCAAAGGATATTTGGCTAGCAGTCCAAGAGACATATGCTCAAAGGGAGAATATCTCGAAAAAATACGATATTATTGAAAACATCAGAAAGTGTGGACAAGGTGGTAGATCAATAAGTGAATATTATGCAAAACTCAGAGGTCTGTGAGAAGAATTATTGAAAGACCAAATGCCAAACTTGCACACAGGAGCGGAACGAAGAATTTGAAGAACGTAAAGTGTTTGACCTTCTATGGGGCATATCTTCAGAATACGAAGCTGTAAAGAACAACATCCTCAGTAGAGAAGAACTTCCCTCCTTTAGTACAGTATACTCACTCCTTCTTCGGGAAGAAGATAAGAAACATTTAGAAAAGGAAACCAAAATTAATACTGAAACCTCACATTTGTCGGAAAGAATACTTATGTTCCACCCTTTGCTCGAGGAAGAGGAAGTTATGGTAGATGCAGAGACAGATCTGGACTGACACCTGAAGAAAATGATAAAATAATCTGCTCCCATTATGGAAAACCGCGACACACCAAGGAAACTTACTAGGATCTGGTTGGAAAGCCTACTTACTTTCAGAATAAATCTAAGGCGTATTTCAGCAGTGATCAGACTGATAAACAAAAGACTGAAGATAATTCAACTTCGTTGGCTGATATGAAAAAGGAGATTGAATTATTAAAAGCCCGTCTGACTGATTCGCAATTGCCATCTAAATCTTTCCACAGTGACTCACAAGCAACCATTGCCTATCCATTTTCGTTTCTAACTCAGGATAATGTAAATTCTTTCTATTCAAGAATATGGATTATTGATTCTAGAGCCACATATCATATGGTCAGCAGAAAAGATTTTTTTGATACGTATGAATTGACACAAGGGAACATCAATATCAAACTAGCAGATGGCTCTCTTACTCCAATTGTGGGAAGAGGAAGTGTTATTATGTCCTTTAGAACTTTACAAAATGTTTGTTCCCAACATATCAGTGAACTTATTATCTGTATTTGCTATAACTCAAGATCTGAAATGTAGAATAACATTTGATTCCACTGGATGTGTATTTCAGGAAATCAAGACGGGGAAGATCTGTGGTCAGGGTAACATAAGGAGAGGCCTCTATTTTTGCGAAGACAATAAAGGATCTACACTACAATCAACTATCATTACAGAGAAGCAGAAAGAAGATATACCTCGTTGGCACAGGCGATTAGGCCATTTACCTTTTTCAAAAATAAAGTTGTTACTACCAGAATTTAGTGTTAGGCTTCCGACAGCCAGCGTAAAACTTTGTCGGATTTCTACAACATGGATTACAAAAATTATGAGCATTGCTTTGGGGCGTCCCCGCCTAGCGACGTGCTGCAGAGCCCGAATGCAGTAAGAAGTAAGCAAGGGCCACTACATTTTCGCCCGAATGTAGTGAATCAATTGCAGAGAGGGTTCCCACATCATGGACGGGTGTGGGTAAAGAAGTTAGTCCCGCTACATTGCCGCCCGAATGTAGTGAAAAATTTTCAGAGAGGGTCTCCGCATTTTGATTATGGACGGATGCGGGGGGTAAGGAAGCTAGTCCTAGATAATAAGATTCGTATTGGTTCTTGGAATATCGGAACATTATCGGGTAAGCTAATGGAGGTGGTAGATACTATGATTCGGAGAAAGATTCATATTCTATGTTTACAAGAGACAAAATGGGTTGGAGAAAAAGCAAAGGAAATAGAGGATACAGGTTTTAAATTATGGTACTCGGGTAAAGAAAAGGCCCGAAACGGAGTTGGTATTATCATAAATAAAGATTTAAAGGAGAGTGTAGTAGACATACAACGATATGGTGACCGAATCATGACCTTGAAATTAGTGTTAGGAGTAGAGGTTTTGAATATAGTTTGTGCTTACGCACCCCAAGTAGGACTAGAAGATAGTATAAAGACAGTTTTTTGGGAAGAGTTAGATAAGGTGTTTCAAAAGATTCCACAAAGGGAGATGATTTGTTTAGGAGGAGATTTAAATGGACATGTCGGTAAAGAGGCATTAGGATATCAAGGGATTCATGAAAACTTTGGTTATGGGGATATAAACGAGGAAGGTAGGGAGATTTTAAATTTTGCTATGTCATTTGATCTCTTTATAGTCAATACAATCTTCAAAAAACGAGATGAACATTTAATTACTTATAAGAGTGGCTTATCACAAACACAAATTGATTACTTTATTTGTAGAAAAAAAGATAGAGCGTGTTGTAAAGATTGTAAGGTAATTCCAGGAGAAAGCTTAACCACCCAACATCGACTTTTAGTTATGGATTTACAAATAAAAAAATGGACAAAGAAGAAAAGAGTGCATCGAGCTATTCGGACTAAATGGTGGAACCTCAAATGCGAGAAAGAAGATATATTTAAACAAAAAGTCCTTCAAGGAGATGTTTGGAATTATGTTGGCACACCCTCTGATATGTGGAACAATATGGCTATACATATTAGGAAAGTGGCGAAAGATGTGTTAGGGGTATCTAAGGGAGGTGTACCAGCACAAAAAGAAGCTTGGTGGTGGAGTGAAGTAGTACAAAACAAAATCAAGGCAAAGAGGGCATGTTACAAATTACATTATGCTAAAAAAACTAGTGAAACTTTAGAAGCTTATAAAAAAGCAAAGAAGGAAGCAAAAAAGGCCGTTAGTGAAGCAAAAGCTAAGATTTGGGAGGACTTATATAAAAAACTCAACTCAAAAGAGGGTGAAAGAGATATTTTTAGGATAGCTAGGGCTAGAGATAAGAAAACTAAAGATCTTAATTATGTTAGATGCATAAAAGACGAGGATGAAAAAATTCTAGTGGCAAATGATGATATAAGAAATAGATGGAAAAACTATTTTTATAATCTTTTTAATGAAAATAAAGATGTTAGTATTAGTTTAGGAGATTTAGCCAAGTCAGAAAAGTATATAAACCACAATTTCTACCGACGTATTCAAAAGAATGAAGTCAAAGAGGCTCTTAAACATATGAAGAGTGGTAAGTCGGTAGGACCAGATAATATTCCTATAGAAGTTTGGAAAATACTAGGAGAAATAGGAATCACTTGGCTCACAAGACTATTTAATGAAATATGGAAAAACCAAAAGATGCCCGAGGAATGGAGAGCAAGTACACTTATACCCGTATATAAGAACAAGGGAGACATTCAAAATTGTGCAAATTATCGAGGTATCAAGTTAATGAGTCATACTATGAAATTATGGGAAAGAATTATCGAACGTAGGTTAAGACAAGTATCAAGTACAACAGAGAACCAATTTGGATTTATGCCAGGTAGATCTACTATTGAAGCGATTCACCTTTTGAGACGTCTTATGGAACATTTTAGAGCAAAAAAGAAAGACCTTCACATGATATTTATTGATCTAGAAAAAGCTTATGATAGGGTACCGAGGGAGGTTCTTTGGAGAACTTTGGAAAAAGAGGTATCCCATTGACATATATTAACCTTATAAGAGACATGTATGATGGTGCAAAAACATGTGTGAGGACTCATGAAGGAACGACAGACTTCTTTGAAGTTAATATTGGGTTACATCAAGGATCAACTTTAAGTCCATACTTGTTTATAATGGTGATGGATGAGTTAACAAAACATATTCAAGATGAAGTACCTTGGTGTATGTTATTTGCATATGACATTGTATTAGTGGAGGAGTCTAAGGAAAAAGTTAATAGAAAATTGGAACTATGGAGAGAAACATTAGAAAACAAAGGCCTCCGACTTAGTAGAACAAAGACAGAATATATGGAATGTAAGTTTGATCATTTGGCTACTTCAAAGGACATAGAAATTAAAATTGGCACACATTGCATTCCCCAAAAGGAAAGTTTTAAATACCTAGGGTCAATTTTTCAAAGTGATGGAAGAATTGATGGAGATGTTACACATAGAATTAATGCTGGTTGGTTAAAATGGAGAGGAGCATCAGGTATTCTTTGTGATAAGAAGATACCATTAAAATTAAAAGGTAAATATTATAGAGCAGCAGTTAGGCCTGCCATGTTTTATGGTTGTGAGTGTTGGGCAGTTAATCATCAACATGTACAAAAGATGTCTGTGACAGAAATGAAGATGTTGAGATGGATGAGTGGTCATACAAGAAAAGACCGTATACATAATGAGGTTATTAGAAACAAATTAGGAGTGGCACCAATAGAGGATAAAATGAGAGAACATCGTTTAAGATGGTTTGGACATATAGAAAGAAGATCAAAAGAAGAACCTGTAAGAAGGTTAGAAAAACTAAATTTGAAAAGTATTAAAAGAGGTAGAGGACGACCACAAAAGTGTTGGAAAGAAACAATAAAGAATGATCTAGCTTATTGGGAGTTAACTGCTAACATGGCACACGATAGAGATCTGTGGAAACAAAGAATCCATGTAGCCGACCCCGTCTAGTATGGGAAAAGGCTTAGTTGTTGTTTGTTGTTGTTGTTGTACTACCAGAATTTAGTGCTTGTAATGATGTGAACTTGAATTGTGAAACTTTTCAGAAGGCAAAACATCACCGTATTTCATTTCCATTAAATGAAGAAAGAGCTTCTATTCCATTTGATATTGTACATTCTGATATTTGGGGCCCGTGCTCTACGACTTCTGCATGGATATAAGTACTTTGTGTCATTTATTGATGATTGTACTAGATTTACTATAATTTATCTTATGAAAACTAAAGATGAAGTGAAGAAAATCCTTCCAATATACTGTTAGTTTGTACAGAATCAATTTAAGAGTACTATAAAAGTTTTTCACAGTGACAATGGGGGAGAATGGAATTCTATATCAGACATCATGCTCTCACTCTCCTCAACAAAATGGTGTTGCAGAAAGGAAGAATCGACATATCTTAAAAGTGGCGAGAACACTCTTAATCGGAAGCAATGTACCAAAATATTATTGGGGCGAAGTAGTTCTGATATCAGTGTTTCTTATAAACCATATGCCAAGCAGAGTTCTCAGTGGAAATACTCCCTTTCACTCTTTATGTCTATCCCAGAAACAATTTCACTTACTACCAAGAGTTTTTGGCTGTACATGCTTTGTTCATATTTATCAAGGGGCCCGAGATAAATTAGATGCAAGATCAATCAAGTGTATTTTCTTGGGATATTCGACTACCCAAAAGAGATATAAGTGTTATGATCCATTAAAGAGAAAATTTTATGTTACAATGAATGTTACTTTTCACGAAGACACACTATTTTATAAAGTACAGGAGGATTCCTTATCAGATATGCAGTCTACTTAGGTATTTTCGCTTCCTCCTGCTGAAATTCCATCAATTCATGAAGATACAGAGGCTAACATGATTCCTTCTGAAGAAGAGGAGTGGTGAGTATATAATAGAGGTAGCCGAAGAATAATTTTTCCACATCAGAATGTTGATAGAAATTCACAACAAGAATCAGACTTATCTCCTCCTCGAGTGACTTCTCATAATCCAGATATTGAATTGGATGATCTACCTATTGCTATCAGGAAAGGCAAATGTACAGTCGGAAAATATGCATTGAAAAAAATGGTATCTTACTCTAATTGTCCTAGAGAATATCAGTTGTTCGTAATGAATGCAGAGAATACATTTGTACCAAGAACATACGAAGAAGCCAAGCAACATCCAGAATGAAAAGCCGCTATGAAAGAGGAAATTTCAGCTCTTGTGCGTAACCAAACTTGGGATTTGACTGACCTACCATCAGGAAGGAAAATTGTGGGATGCAAGTGGGTATTTTCTGTAAAGTATAAGGTTGATGGAAATATAGAAAGATATAAAGCTAGATTAGTAGCTAAATGATATAGTCAGTCTTATGGCATTGATTACACAGAAACATTTGCTGACTACAAATCTGCAAATTCTTTGCCCATATTCATATTTAATCAACTTGATGCAATTGATGCCCAATATAAAAGGTATGGCTGAATGCAGACTACAAATCAATCGCAAGATATGAATCAGTCCAAGTATTTCCAGGCTGAAATCGTGAGTCTTCAACTCTTGATATGGTGCGTCAGCGCTAATTTTCCAGCCCTATAGGCTCATATTATAAAAATCAATAATCTTATTGATTGAAATATGAAAGGAACTTACAATTTATCTGCCCTAATAAAGATGACTCACGGCTGCTCCTGGGCTGCCTTCTCTAAAACACGTTTTAGCCCTAACAACATATTTATACTTAATCTAACTTGAATGACAAAAATACCCCTAATCAACCTTATCTACTACTAAGGGAACCGAATCTACACTAGACCCATAACGACCCATTACAAGACCTATAAAGTACACTTATAAACTACATAAACTTATTCTGCATCAACTTGTCTTACAGTAAATGGCAGCTAAAGTAAGGTTGTACAACCAAGTTGATTGATGGATCCAGTTCCAACCTAATGAATTCCTTTAGAAAATAATATCGAACAAATGATTCCTGTTGCTTCATACATAAGTTCAGCAGAAAGAAATGTGCCTAAGAAAGACAATAACGTGCTTGCAATACATCTTACTCAACATAAACGAAACAACTGAATCTGTACTCTCTGGGCCTTGCAATCACTTAAGTGTGAACGCAAAAGCATTGCAATGTAAGGAAAGAATGCTTACAAGAGCAATATACTCCATTAGGCCTTGTTGGGGATGAATTGCTGTAATAAGTTCGAATAGGATGATGCCAAAACTGTACACGTCACTTTTCTTGGTAAACTTGTTTGTTGACATGTATTCAGGATCAATATATCCATGTGTGCCCTTAAGTCCAGAGACATGAGGATTGAAATCCTCTTCCTTAGACAGACCAAAATCAGCCACCTGAAGATATGCCATATTAGAGAAAATGATAAAAGGAAAACAAACATTAACAATAAAAGCCAGCTTCACCATGAAATTGCAAAAGAAAATAGGCAAGTCAAGACAAATTGGAAAACATTGAACCAGAAAAGAGCCTGAAAACAACAACAACTAAGCCTTTTGCCATACTAGATGGGGTCGGCTACATGGATTCTTTGTTTTCATAGAACTCGATCATGTGTCATGCTAACAATTAACTCCTTATAAATTAAATCATTTTTTATTGTTTCCTTCTAATACTTTTGTGGTCATCTTCTTTCTCTTTTAGCATTTTCACAATCTAGTTTCCCACACGGTCATACTTCTTACTGGAACTTCCTTTGGTTGTCTTTCTATTTATCCAAACCATCTCAAACTATTTTCCCTCATTTTGTCATCTGCTTGTGCCACTCCAAATTTGTTTCTAGTAACCTTATTATTTCTATGATCTTTCTTTGTATGACCACTCATCCATCTCTCAGCATCTTCATTTCTACCATAGACATATTTTGTATATGTTAATAATTAATTGCCCCACAATCAAAACCATAAAGCCCAATGGGTCGAATTGTTGTTGTATAATACTTACCTTTCAACTTTAATAGTATCTTCTTGCCACATAAATATCCCATACACCTCTCCATTTTAAGTTTTTAACCAACATGGACATCTCCATAAATTTTTTTCATCACTCAAAAACTAACCCTAGGTACTTAAAACTTTCCTCAAAGAGATACAATGTGAGCCAATCTTAATTTTTATGTTATCTGAAGTAACAAAGAATCCATGTAGCCGACCCCGTCTAGTATAGGAAAAGGCTTAGTTGTTGTTGATTTGAAGTAACCAAATGATCAAACTTGCATTTTATATATTTTGTCTTTATTCTACTAAGTTGAAGCCTTTACTTCCTAATATTTCTCTCCATAGTTCCAATTTCCTATTAACTTTTTTCTTAGACTCCTCCGCTAATACAATGTCATGTGCGAATAACATAAATCAAGGAACTTCATCTTCAATATGTTTTGTTAGCTCGTCAATAACCAAAGCAAATAAATATGGACTTAAAGTTGATCCTTAATGTAATTGCTATAAAATTTTAACTTATTCACCTTGTCCCCTCAATTTATAATATTGGCCTGTAATTTTGTCTAATGAACCCTTACCTCTTACATACACCTACAACTCAACTACTATAAATGCAATGAAGCCTTACTAAAGATTCTACAAAGAATGTAATGGAAAACATAACTTTCTTATGTTGAATCTTGGAGGAAATTCTGGTCCCCATCGTACAAGTTGGTCAGACAATTCAGTTCAATGAAGCATTCGCAAGACCACACTACAGGAATTGTTTACCTTTAAGATATTAGGTTAATGTATCGTGATAATAACACAACTATTCAAATTGTTTCAAATCCAGTCCCGCATGAAAGAACTAAACACATAAAAATAGATTGTCACTTTATTCGTGAAAAAGTTTTCAGTGAGAAAGTTAAGTTAAACTATGTAAAGTCATGTGATCAAGTTGCAAGTATACTCACCAAGGCAGTACCAAAAGGAATCCTTCAACATAACAACAACAACAACAACTAAGCCTTTTCCCATACTAGACGGGGTCGGCTACATGGATTCTTTGTTTCCACAGATCCCTATCGTGTGCCATGTTAGCAGTTAACTCCCAATAAGCTAGATCATTCTTTATTGTTTTTTCCAACACTTTTGTGGTCGTCCTCTACCTCTTTTAATACTTTCCAAATTTAGTTTTTCTAACATTCTTACAGGTTCTTCTTTTGATCTTCTTTCTATATGTCCAAATCATCTTAAACGATGTTCTCTCATTTTATCCTCTATTGGTGCCACTTCTAATTTGTTTCTAATAACCTCATTATGTATACGGTCTTTTCTTGTACACCACTCATCCATCTCAACATCTTCATTTCTGTCATAGACATCTTTTGTATATGTTGATGATTAACTGCCCAACACTCATAACCATAAAACATGGCAGGCCTAATTGCTGCTCTATAATATTTACCTTTTAATTTTAATGGTATCTTCTTATCACAAAGAATACCTGATGCTCCTCTCCATTTTAACCAACCAGCATTAATTGCTGCATTAATTCTTATCACAAAAGGAATCCTTCAACATATACTCTGAAAATTGATAGTCTTCAATATTTTCCTCTCAACTTTGAGGGGGAGTGTTAAAAGAAAATATGCAGAGTTTTATCTGTGTTAGAATAGTTTGGTTTGTTTGTTTTAATTGAATTTAAAGGTAGCTTCATATTCAAGTCACTTATTAGGGGTAGTTTAGTCATGTTTAATCTTGTATATAATAAACTAATAGGGATTAAACCCTATTAGCATAAATAAGAAAAAGGTGAGAGAGAGAGTGGTGAGGCAACAATAAACTGCATGCCTCCTCCATCGTTTTTTCCTGGCTGATTGTTGATTCAATCTTGCATGATCTATGTCGATTTTATTAAACACTACAATCAAGAATGTCGTGAAGAATTTGAAGTTTAGAGGATGAAGTGCAATATCATTGAGAAATTTCAAAAGAAAAAATATTGTAATATTAAAACTTCAAATTACATGAAAAAAAATATGGCTTTAAGAGTATCTAATACGGGTTTGACTCTGTAAATTAGGCTCAAAATTTTAAGAAAACTACCTATTAACTTACTATTTGCTGAAGTTCCTAAGGTCTTATGCTATATTTAGCTGCCTTCTTTGGTCAAATGCAATTCAAGCTGCCTCTTATTGTTGGAAACGACATTTCTCATTTTCTTTAAATCAAGTCATCTTATGTACTTTATTAATATTTTGTTAAGCAAATCATGAACACAGTCATTGATATCTTGATAAATGTGTTCAAAGTATTGCAAGAATTCTTGTACGTAGAAAAGATTCTTTAACAATGGTTTTGAACTTGTTTTTGATTATTTAGAAAGATTGTCTTATTCTTGGAATCATGAAATCACGTTTGAACTTATGAATTATTGGCCTTAGATCTTGTTTGATTTGGTTGGGTTTGAGTTTCGTCCTTAAAACTCGAGTTAATTATCCATAAAGCTTAGGGTTCAAGTTGTATTCTTAAACTCGGGTTAATCCTTAAAGCTTTGGGTTCGAGTTTCATCCTTAAAATTCAAGTTAATTATCCATAAAGCTTTGGGTTCAAGTTTCATTCTTAAACTCAGGTTAATCCTTACAGCTTTGGGTTCGAGTTCCGTCCTTAAAACTCAGGTTGAAGCTTAACCTTAAGCTTGTGTGGTACACCGAGTTCTTTTATAATATTGTAGTGATTCATAAAATTATTTGTTATAGACAATCTTACTTAGACGATCAATGGTTTGTTATTTCTTTGAAAAGGCTTTGCTTAATTAAAGGTTTGTTTTGCATTAAAAGTATAGAATTGTCATAATGTGGAACTAATGTTTAGCTTTTATGTTGATTTTTTCACCAGAATAATGTTTGCATGACTATAAATGATATTATGAAGCTGTTACTTTTCATGGTTGATCATAAACTTTGTCCTCCCAATTACTTCTACAACAAATAAATGGTGTTCCTCTCCTAGTTAGCAAACTTTTGGTTATTGTATCGTCAATTTATGGGTGTTAAAAGATGGAACCAGGGCCAATCGGTCGTGGTGTGTGATCACAGGAGCCAACCACAAGGGTCAGCCCCAACTGGGGGCTGGTTGGACGATTTTTTCAGATCTATTTCTCTCCTGATCACTCTCCTCTCTTCTTTCTCTTCTATAAATTCCCTTATGTGCATTCTCTCAATAAGGCCCTTTGCAGCTAATTAATAAGAGTATTTTATTCATTTGGTCTGCCTTCATTGCACTTGGCTATAGCCTTTTCTAAGGCTTTGTGTTTGTTATACGTTTGGTGTGCCTTTGTTGCACTTGAGTATAGCATTTTCTAAGGCTTTGAGATTGTTACTTTGTGGTGATACATATTCATCAAACTTCTGCTACTATATTGAAGCCCCATATTTATTACAAATATACCAAGTCATGGAGTAGATTTCAAATATCGTAATATTTTATACACTGATTCCATGTGATATCTTGTTGGTTGATGCATAAATTTGCTTCCAATGCCAACTTCATATGATATGTCATGACATGTAATAGTCAAATACATGAGCTTTCCAACTAGTCGTTGATACCTTCCCACATCCTTAAACACTTTAGTTTCCTTAGCATTCAACTTATGATTCACTTCCATTGGAATATCACTGCGCTTACAATCAATCGTATTAGTATCTTTCAAGTCAAGGGTATACTTCCTCTTAGTTAGAAATATACCTACCTTAGATCGCAATACCTTAATTCCTTCAAGTCGAACATCAGATGTAGTTGACTCTTAAGTCTAGATGTCTCTTCTTGATCATCCCTTGTGAGTATTATGTTATCAACATAAACAATTAAAATAAAAATTCTTTTACCTTGCTTTATGAGTATTAAGCTAGACTCTCTGGTATACCCAAGTTTTATCATGCTTTACTAAATCTTTTAAACCATGCCCGTGGAGATTGTTTTAACCCATATATTGCCTTCTTCAATCCGCACACTTTATTTTGATCTTATCCATAGTTGATTCCTAGTGGTAGGTCCCTAAAGATTTCTTCAAATTGCCTTACGAAAATACATTCTTTACATCTAGTTGTCATATATCCTAATCTTTATTTGTTGCTAAACTTATAATAACACTAATAGTGGTGAGTTTTGCTACCGGTGCAAAAGTCTCACTGTAGTCAATCTCATATAATTGGCTATATACCTTGGCTACAAGTGTAGCTTTATACCTCTGTATATTCCCATCTGCTTTGTACTTAATAGTGTACACTCACTTACAACCAACTGATTTTTTGTTTGAAGAAACATATGTCAAATCCTATGTACCGTTCCTTTCTAGAGTTCATAATTCATCATTCATAGCTTCCCACCACTTAGAACTGGATATTACTTCTTCTACATTCATAAGAATAGGTTCCACATTTGCATTTAAGATAAAATTCTTATAGTTTTCAAACATACCTTTATATGATACAAATTTAGAGATGGGATGAGTACACGTTCTTTTGCCTTTTCCGATAGCAAGAAGTTTCAACTCCTTTGTAGTTGGATCTGAAGTTGGATTGGAGTCTTGAGACATGGTTATCTGTTGTAATTACTGAGAAACACAGCTGATAATAAACAATAGAAAATATTGATAAGAAAGAAGAGTAACAATGAAGATCAGAGGAGGGGGCGAACCTCCAATGGAGGCCGCCCCCCCTCTTTCTCTCTCTATCTTAATCACAGCGACTTAAACCCTAATACAGTCTATCAGCTCTTATATAAGGAGTTGTAAAACATAAAATGACCAAAATACCCCTATTACAGAAAATTACCAAAATGCCCTTATGACTTTGGACAATTACAATAATACTCTAAACATCAATTTTACTATCCTAAGACATTATATGTACTAAAACTGACTCTAAACTCATATTATTCAACACCCCCCCTCAAGTTGGGAGTAAGATACTACGAACTCCAAACTTGCAAAAGAACTGGTTCTTTCTTCATCCGTCTGCAACATTCTTCATCTATCTTCATGACTGATCTGATCTTCAGCAGCTTCTTTGGCTGCAACATCTTCAGCTCAGCCTTCCTGGCTGATCATCTCTAGCAGCATCTCTGGCTGTAATATCAACTGAGTCTTCCTGGCTAATCATCTCAAGCAACATCTCTGGCTACAACATCAACTCAGCCTTACTCACTGATCATCTCAAGCAGCATCTCTGGCTGCATCATTACCTCTGCCTTCCTGGCTGATCATCAACGTGACTTTCTTCACCACACGTGCATGAGCGATCTCTTCGAGACTTCTGTAAAACAACTTGACTTATCAAGAACATAAGCATAGCATACGATCTTTCTATGGGCATCGATTGCTCCATCTTTCTTTCTTCTTTTTCATAAAGTGATTCGGTAGCTATACTTCAAAAAACATGTTTTTCTACTATTGAGAAAGCTGAACTTTTGTGATAGGAGATACTACTCCACCATACACACTTCACACGGCTTTTCCTGTGCACCTTCACATGGTGGCTGCAGCCGGTGTGTTGGTTGGGTGCCCTCTCTCTACCACTCAAATAGCAGAATACAGACATCTGCTCATACTAGTCGGTCTGCGCTCTTTCACATGGTGATTGCAGCCGCTTTTCCAGCCCTCCTGGCTATTTACTTCAGCAACTCAAGGTCTTAACTTTCATGATTCTTGGTGATATTGCCACATTCTACAACAATAACAATAACTAAACCTTTTCACATACTAGATGGGGTCGGCTACATGGATTCTGTTTTTTTAGAATCCACAGTAAGTCCGACAAAGTTTTACGCTGGCTGTCGTAAGCCTATCACAACCCTCCTCCTTTATCCGGGCTTGAGATCGGCCATGCAACGGCGATTCTGCCACATTCTATATCAACAAATTTCACTGACCTCTTCAATGATTTAATTTTCATGCATATGTAGTGAAAAAGACTAATTTTCTGCATTTTCTGATTTTTTCAGCCCCTTGGCTGTCCATTTTCCAAGCAATCTTTTTTGCAGCAACACTTAGCCTTCCTGGCTTTTCATTTTCAGCATCTTCATGGCTGAAATAACTCTTCAATTTTGCCTTCACAGTTGTCTTTTCCAACAGCTTTTATAGCTGTAGATTTCTGCACCTTCAATGGCTGCAAATATAATCATTTCA
Organism: Brasenia schreberi; assembly: GCA_036023115.1. Taxonomy (NCBI): domain Eukaryota; kingdom Viridiplantae; phylum Streptophyta; class Magnoliopsida; order Nymphaeales; family Cabombaceae; genus Brasenia; species Brasenia schreberi. Next base: position 10,521,605 of record JAYKKT010000071.1, on the reverse strand, counting down.
GCAGTCCTCATGACTGCAACCTTTAGCATTTATCTATTTTCTGTAAACTTTCAAGAATTAGCATATTGGAGACATTCCATCCAATCTGCCCACAACTGAACGTTGGCGCCCTACACTGCTGCCTTTTCTTTCTTGCTTTATATTTTTCCCTTTACTATAGTAACTCTAGATTGAAGTTGTTGTTGTTTTAATCTTTCAATCATCTGCCTTTAACTGGAACACCTCTTCACTGTTGAAATTACTTGACAACTGTCATCACCCTTCAAAAAAAACTTTAAGACATATCCTCTTCTGCCTCATGCAACACATGCATGTCTGGAACATATTTTTGTTCCTTCATCCAGGTCGATAACTTCTTTAATTCACCATAGATTTCTGTTGTTCGTGGGTGTGAGCAGTCTTCAACTAGGAGCACATGAACCCGTGATTGACTTCAATCTAGCTGGAGCCTGGTTCCTTCCTTATCATCCATCTTCTTTATTTTTCGCAACATGCTCTTTCAGTAGATTCTGCAAAAGTATTGGATGCAGACTCAACACGCTTCAGAAACAAGTTGTGAGCACTTAAATGCTCTCCATCCTTTTTGCAGTAGATATACAGAGATGGGAAGCAGTCTCTTCAAAAATGTGTAGCAGTCTGAAACCCAACTAATGAAGAAAAGGCTCAAATGTGTCACGGGCTTTTGTAACTGCAATAACACAGGCAATCCTGAAATAGTTGGTTCCATCATGAACATCTTCCACTCCGCATGCATTCACTATTTCCTCCTGAGTAACCTGAGGGCATTTAATTCCACCAACAACAAAACGAAATTCTGCCATTGCCCTAAGAATTCATGTGGGTGAAATGCAAATTTGAGGACGTCTGAATGCTCTAGGAGAAAACTGTGATGCCATGGAACTACTGTTGTCATCCATTTCAATTGTAAGAGATTTAAAATTTCATTAGGGTAGAACTAATGAGAGCGGGAAGCTATTGTAACCATATAGCTAATATAGAAGCCACAAGAAAGATACAGAGAAAAAAATGAATTCTATGGTTCCATTTTTCAAAAAATTTATGTCAGAACTATAAGAGGTCGTTGTTCTCCCCTTCTCATCCTTCCAATCTCTTTTTGATATTTATGCTTCTTCAATACTTGAGTTTCTTTTCGATCAACAACTTCTGTTTCATCTTGAGTTGAGACCATCTTCAGTACATTTTGATGTTTAATTGATACATGATCTCTCATGGCCATCTGGTTCTTCTTTGATTTAATGGCCGAAACATCATCATAATCATACTCATTGTCTGCCTACTCAGACGCTTTGTACTGCCTATTCTGCATTATTTTTCATTATGCATGTCAGCATCCTCTAGATCCTTTGGTTTTATTATGGAACGACCATTTTCCATAATTTTCAGATACTCACATGCTTCTGTACTGGTTGCCTCAGATGACAGCACCCCAGTATAAAAGATGGAAGAGTAAATAATTGGTTAACGATGTAAACTGTCTCTGATGCACAGTTTTGTCGCATTACTCAACTGTGTGATCGCATCTTGAAGCTGACGTAAGCAAGTCTCTTCAACTGAGGTTTTATTAGATAGCAATGAGCTCATACATGAGCACTCTTGTGTACCATAGTCAATTTCAATTGCAGCATTTTCCAGAACGTGTGTTTCCACTTTAGCTTGATCTCGAACTTCAACATGAACTTCCTGTGCTTTCTTCCTTTGGCCAGGTAATTGATCAACGATTGTTTGGCAAACAAGTTCCTTCCGTTATTGCATCATGGATAAAGCTGCACGCCTTCTCTGTCACCTTCTCAATTTTTCTATCTTTTCCTTTTTCTATACTTCCTTTATTCAGATGATGGGCAGCAATTACACTTTTCTTCCTTTTCTAAAAAAACGTGGAGATAAGTCTTCCTTTTTTATCTTATCATTTCTACTAAATCAGGAAGATGGGCAGCAGTTACACTTTTCTTCCTTTTCTAAAAAAAATGTGGAGATAAGTCTTCCTTTTTTATCTTATCTTCTCCACTAAATCAGAAAGATGGTATTCCATAACTACCTTTCTCGTTTTCCGTCCCATAAAATCAGGAAAGTAATCTATCTTATTTTTCCCAGTTCCATTATTTAATATTCAAAAGATTGACATCAAATATTTCTTTCCAGAATTTCTTGTAACCAACACTTTCCCTTTTTTTTCGTCTTCCTTGAGAACTTCCTTTTTCAATTTTCAGGATGTGCAGGGTCTCCAGAAAATGAGTTATCGTGTTCACGTCAGGTTCACCATCGCTTCCATGTGTCTCTGGATAATTTAGTTGAGACTTTGGCAAGTATATTCATTGATATCCACAGACCACCTCGTCACAAGATTTACACCAAATAGTCTAGCTCCGAGGCAAAGCCCAGTAGACATTGCACCACAAAAACCTGAATACAAGTCTAACAAAGCTAGCTCAAACCTATAGGCATCGGAACCATTTGATTGTCCCTCAGAATCTTACTTCCTTTCACTTTCAGTGGTTATTGATGAACATGAACCACTACTTGACTCTAAATTCTCAAGCAAGGTTATGGAAAATATTGAATATGGCACCGAATAGAACATGTCATAATAAAAGTCACATGTGGGAATTTTCCTCTCTTTGGCTTGCAAATTTACATTTGGAGAAACCTATACAATCTTCACTTTCGAGACTGTGCAGTCCAGTAAATTTTCATCTTTGATCTCAAATAAGAAAATACGCCTATCATCAATGAGGTTTGCATGTTCCTTTATAACTGTATCTTGGGCTCTATAAAACCATTGTGCCGTAAAATATTTCTTGCCGTCAATTCCTTTAAAAAATTTGACTATTCTACCAATAAAATCAGGTTCACCATTACAGTATGAACTCTCTAAGCAGTATGAAGAACATGAATCATATCATATTGCATTCGCAGGCTCATGCAAAACCTCTTCTTCAGTAAGAAATGCCTAAACAACCACAAGATTAGGAACAACATGAGCACCTGAGTTCCTCCAGATTTCGCCAACAGGTGTCTTCTGTCCAGTAGCATGGCGTGCATGCCTACAGACTTGGCAGGCAAATAGTCTTTCCGCATATTGTCTCCGATATGCAAAACTTTCTTGAGCTGCCCAACTGCATATTCGTCGATCGCAACCACCATAAAGAGAACTTGGCCGCTCTCTCAACATGATTTTTTTTTCTTTAAAAACTCGATCTAACAACCTTATAGGCTTTGATACCATGTTGTAATTACTGAGAAATACAGCTGATAATAAACAATAAAAAATATTGATAAAAAAGAAGTAACAATGGAGATCGGAGGAGGAGGCGAACCTCCAATGGAGGCCGCCCCCCCTCTTTCTCTCTCTATCTTAATCACAGCGACTTAAACCCTAATACAGTCTATCAGCCCTTATATAAAGAGTTGTAAAACATAAAATGACCAAAATACCCCTAGTACAGAAAATTACCAAAATGCCCTTACGACTTCGGACAATTACAATAATACTCTAAACATCAATTTTAATGTCCTAAGACATTATATGTACTAAAACTGACTCTAAACTCATATTCTTCAACATTATCTGCTCTTGGGGACAGAATATGTCCACCTGGTCTTCCCAATTATAGCTTGGAACAAGGGGTAACATTATATGTTCCTGAGTTGAGGTAGATTATGGATCTGACTCTCTTTTTTCCATAATAGAGTTGAAGTTCAAAGAATGAGACATCTAGAGGCACATAGGTTTTCCGGGTCTTAGGATTATAACATTTATAACTCTGAACTCTTGTGATGCATGCGATTTTTGCTGAATTATCCCTCTTGCCTCTGATGTTTCTGCATTTTTTCTTGAATCCTAGGGTTCCAATACTAAAAAAAAACTTTAAACTCTCCCTTTTTTGCTTCACATATATATTGTGACTAGACTCTGATACCATGTTGAATAAAATCGATATAGAGCATGCAAGATCGAATCAAATCAGCAAGGAAAAAATGGTGGAGGAGGCATGAAGTTTATTGCTGCCGCACCACTCTCAATCACCTTTTTCTTATTTCTGCTAATAGGGTTTAAGCCCCATTAGTTTATTACATGCAAGACTAAACATGACTAAACTATCCCTAATAAGTGACTTAATATAAAGCTACCTTTAAATTCAACTCCAACAAACAAGCCAAACTATTATGACACACATAAAACTCTGCATATTTCCTTCTAACATGTAGTGGTCCAGGTTTCTTATTTACAAACATGTACTTATTTTTCTGTGCAAAATTCCATGCTTTTCACATTTTTCTTGTCCGTCTTAAGGAAAGAAAAGTGTTTACAGAATCTTAATGGTTACAGAGTTGAAAATGAATCTTACATTTACAGAGTTGAGACTCATTAATCAGGTCAGCTAATCGGTACTTCTGTAGGAAAGGAGAAAAGCTCAGTTCTAAAGTAGTGAAGCAGAAAACAAGATGCGGTCATGAGGGGCAAGTTTACCGATGATGTACTCTTGGTGGATGAAACGAAGGAATGAATCTATAACATTGAAGAGAGACCCTAGAAGTGAATGCCCTAGATTTGACAGAACAAAGTTGGATACAAATATAAGACCAAGATTTTGACTGACAAAGACTATACAGAAGTTTATACATTTTACGTCTGAAGAAAAATAGTTCTAAATACTTGGTTCACTGTAACAACAAGGTGGAGGAATAAAGGGAGACATTACATGTAGATTAAATGCTGGCTGATCAAAATGAAGAGACACTTCAGCGCTGCTTGATGACAAAAAGATACTGCTTATGAAAGATAAACATTATACAGCACCATTAAGACCAATGATGCTTCACTGTGGAGAGTGGTGAGCAGTCAAGCATCACTATTTGCCATGTTGGTAAAGATGAAGTTCAGGAGTGGATGTGGACCACAGAAGTATGTAGCAGCAGTGAGATGGTGAGCAGTCAAGCATCACTATTTGCCATGTTGGTAAAGATGAAGTTCAGAAGTGGATGTGGACCACAGAAGTACGTAGCAGTAGTGAGATTATTAGAGAAAAACACTAATAGATGATAAAATGAGAGAAGTGCTCATGGTGGTCTAGGAACTGGAGAGATTGCCAGATGGATCTTCAATGAGGTGGGAAATTCGATGGAGAATACTTCGAAAGAGGCAAAGAAGGCCCAGAAGGTGCTCGAAGGAACCAATAGGACATGATCATGTTTTCTTGGAGATAATGCAAATATCATACAAGATCAAGCATGGTGACTAAAAATCCATATACTCAACCCCACTTGATGTGGGAATACACACACATAGTATGGGCATTGAGGAGGTTCAATATTGGCATTTAGTTCAGGATAAGTGTTATGTTGAGCTTAAGTTATCTACTTGGATGCCATTCTTATGATATCTGTAACACCAATTAGTTGATCTATAGATGGCCTACTGCAAGTTTGCAGCTTTAGAAGCCTTAACCCTTTATTGTCAAATAAATCTGTAAATGTAAGAACTAATTAAGCATTCTAAGAAAAGTGTGACTTGTAAGAGGAGTTTGAGATTCTTCTGAACACAAGGACGTATATTTTCTGGACATTTATTGAATAGACAAGAGCCACAATTTGTTAAGTAAAGCCATATTGAGGTTATTAAAGTATCAAGAATTTAACATTTACACACGTTAGGTGGAGTACATGTTTCCAAGCACGTGCCACAGGACACCCAACCGAATTGGCATTTCCATGAAGAAGACATTATAATACTGAGATCTGCACTGACAATACATTAAGATCTTTGATATCCTCTCACCTTAGCCCTCATAGATTGATCCAAAAGTATGTTCGCAGATTTTAGATCCCGGTGTATGACAGGAGGTACAGCCTGGAGAAACATATTTACAGTCAAAACTTTGAACCTGTTTTTGCTAAATGATGCCTTGAAAAGCCACCAGCATGACATACCCCTTCATGAAGGTACTCAATTCCATGGGAAACATCCACAGATACTTGAAGCCGTTCATCCCAACTCAAATTGCATGCACCTTCATCTTTAGTTCACCAATAACATGAGCTAGCTTAGTAAGCATATAAGTATAAGAAAAGACGGTTTTTTGTTTTCTTTCTTCGAAATACAGGAGAAACAGCTTCTACGAGAGGAATGCACTTCAAGTCTTCAAGTACTGATAAAATTACAAATTCTCCAGTCACAAATTCACATTTCATTGAAATGAAGTTGCATGTCTAAATTGAAGTCAACAAAGTGTTATTTCTTAAAATAATGCAATCTGCTGAAAACTATAAAATTGTGTAGGTACTTCCAAAAAAATAACTTGAAGCCTTGATTTCGGATAATGTATAAATGGACATGATATCTTAGTCAAATCAACATTTAAAGTTGAATAAGACATTTAGAACTGACTAGAATAAGCAAAAGAAAGATAACCCCTGCAATATGAAATGACAAGTATTTTAGGATCACTTTATCTACAAATAGTTATCGTGGAATTATCAACTGAAAATGAAAACTGTGTATTCCAAGCCAATTGATTGGTAATCCTGCATAACAATAGACATTCGTCGATGAACATGCTAAATATGCAAAGCCAAAATGTTCTGTAGAAGAATCTAAGTGAACGCTTTACTGTCTAGAAAATCAAGCTGGTTGCAAAGTCCAACCATTTTATATACCACATTCAGATGCAATCAACAACACACAAAATTATATAGAAAATGTACTTGCCAACGATTGAAAATTTGATAATATCCAAAAGACATTTCGATCAGATGCATACTACATGCATCTTTGAAATCTTCAGTAGGTATTCTACAGTAGGAGTCTTAACTTACCGTACAAACAACTTGCCAAGCTCCCATTACACATAAACTCGTAGATCAACATGCGTTGTCCTTTCTCAATGCAATATCCAACCAAATTGACAAGGTTTCTGTGATGTAGCCTACTTAGTAGAAGTACCTAGTACAGAAGACGGTTATGCCAAATCAGTTGAACAAACATGATGAAAGGAAGGTTTCTCTGAGTCCTTGCTGCACATAATTGAATTCTCGTCAAATGTTTATATAGCATGTGACAAACCACTTGAACACTCACATACTCAACTCAATTGAGCAACTTCATATGTAACGCAACCTAAATCTTGAAACAACCACAAAATCATGCATCAGGAATAGGATGCCAAATACTAAGGAGTGATACAACAATTTCAGTTGATGTGAACATATTTACGGGCAGATTGAGTACTATCGTTCAAACGCATTACATGCTAAAAGTCATTCCAAGTAAAGTCCAATTCAGAGAAAAAAGTCCTTATGGAAGAGAAATCCAATAGGAGCCCTAAAGCATGGAAAGATGTAAATAATTGCACCAGGAATCACAGCATAAATCAAAACACGGTTATCCTCCCAAACAAGCAGTACATATCAAATGTCCAAAAGACTATGTCATGTGACTGCAGGTTTCATTAGATATGGTTGCAGGTGGGAGGTTGCAACAAAGCAACTAAAAAAAATATGGGTGCGGGGAAAGGAATATATATCCAAATATATATATATATATCCAAATATATATATATATATATATATATCCAAATATATATATATATATATATATATATATAGATAGAGGGAGGGAGGGAGGGAGAGAGAGAGATGTGTATATGTATAGATGTAAACAGCCTATTAGAGTGTCCATATAACATGGTGCTCATGAATTCAGTAAACAAACCCAACTAAGTAATGTTAATGAAAAAAATGCTCCAAGTCACTTACAAATAACAGTGCTCCTTAAACAGCACATCTTTCTCTTTCGCGATAAAGGAAAATAGCACATCAATACTCAGAACTACAGGCCAACCGACAAAGACAGACTTCATGCACCAAATCATACATTTTTTTTGTAGAAAATCAATTACATGATTGAATATGGAGTTGGAAACTTGAAAAAGGATTTGGAAATTACTAACAGAGCTTCATTCTTTAAGATTAATTGGACATAAACATGAAGCATGGGAATCTTTAAGGCTGCTAAAGGTAATTCATTGCATAAATTCATCCACGAACACTGCATATGAACACTCCTAAGAATAATTCTACTTGATTCAAATTTGAATATACACGACGAACCTCTGTTTGAAACTCTTTCTCTCCTTGGCTTGAGTTAGATGCCAGTACCTTCACAGCAACTACCTCACTTGTAGTCATGACAGCTTTATAAACCGGACCAAAAGACCCCTGCCCGATAATAGTGGTAAAGTTATCTGTGGCCTTCTGTATATCCCTGAAGAGGAGACACCTTTAGGAGGAAAACAAATATGGAGACATAAACTCATACTGAACACAATCAAACACAATGGAAGAAACAACTCTGAGATTAACATGAAATTGTGTTAAGCAGTCTACAAGTTTCTGAGAATAGTATTCATGAAAGCTAAGCAAATGGATTATCAAACAGACAGCAACTACTCCTACCCATTCTGGTCCAATACCGAGAAACACCCATACTAATTTGACCAAAATAAGGGTAAAGAATGGACTAAAGAATCTAAATGAGCTTGACCTAACTCAAACCAGATCCAAGTTGTATTCAGGCCTGAGTTAAACAATAGACTGTTTTTGTAATGTGTTCCTGTATTGCTGGATTGTAGGAGGTATTGTATTTTGACCTCATGTTCATGGTATCATCATAGGTTAAGTAAGAGTGCCTTGTCCAACATAAGTTTATTTGGTTTATGCTTTGGTCAGATAAGCTAGTATTAGTATACAAAAGAAAAAAATGGAGTCATTAAATAATTCATGGAAAGAAATCCACTTTTCTATCTGAGTGAGTCCCTTGTTTTGAGCATACTACCTTCTTCTTATGCATAGAGAGCCTAAAGAGGGACTCCATTGCCATCCCTAAGACAAGTAAACGCCAAAGCTTGAGCTTCTATATATACCATGAACTACAACATGCCTCTGAAGCGTTCTAGGTAATAAGCACCACAGTAGGGAGCAAACGCTAACAATGTGGCATATTTGGAACTACTTATACATATGTGAAACCTATACACATACAACACTGAAGTTATGGTTTCTAATATTCTTGTGTCACAATAGCCCATAACCATCTTTATGGTCAGTTGGTCACTATCGTAAGATCAGTATGTCTCAAGCAAGTTTGCCAGACCATGAAACATAAGGGAAGCAACTCAAGAAGTGCATGTGAGAAGCAACAGTTGAAAGTGGGAATATAGGATAGTCTCAAAAGCCAAATAAAATCATAACAAAAACTAAAATTGGAATCAAGCAGGAATCAAGAGGACATATTAAAAAGAAACATGATCACATCAAAGGTGAATTTCAAAAGAGACTACTACTCCACGATACAATAAACAAAAGTACATGGACACCGTGGTCTGTTAAGTCATTAAGTCATTATTTCCACTATTTCCCTGACGTACGTTAAAAGAAATAATCATCAAATTTAAAGCTTAATGCAGTACTATAGAGCATTGGTTTTTGACTTATAATGATGAGGCATCATAAACTAGTTAATGCTATCTTTTATTTTTCTTTCTAATAATTGCTTTGACCATAAGCATATAAAAAGCACATAATGCACAATGAAACCATCCTATGTAGTTAATAGCGCGCTATAGCGTTTTAGTATACCAAAAAATGCTATAGCCCGCAAGGCTTGGCGGGCAACCCACCTTAATGCTATTAGCGGCACGAACACCACTATAGTGGTCCGCTATAGCAGTATAACGGTTCACTGGGTGGATTGACCCGACCCAAACTTAATATCAATCTCTCTCTTGTGCATGCCCCTCCCTCCCGCGTGTCTCTCTCTCATGTGTGTGCCCCTCTCTCTCTTGCCTATGCTCGTGCTCTCTCCGCCGACAGCCACCACCAGCTCCACCGCCCTCCGTCGCCTGCCTTCCTCCAACATTGATATTTTATCTTCTCTCTCCCTTTATCTCTCTTTTGGTGGGCGATCGACTTCTCTCTCCCCCTTTCTCTCTTCTCTATCTCTTTCTCTCTCGAATAAGCGACTATGCTCCTTACCATCTTCTCTCTCTTTCTCCTTTTCTCTTTCTTTAGGGCGACTATGCTCGTGATCATCAGCTTCTCCGAGTTCTTTGCTTTCTCTCTCCATTTATTGTTGTCTTCTTTGCTTTTTCTCTCTCTTTCTCTATTATCTAAGTTCTCTCTTCATAAATTATTTCATACTAACCTCTTGATTTATTTTTCTACTTTTTTATAATTTATTTATTCTAATTTTTATTATAGTGAGTGTGGAATCATCGGCCAGTGCACCTGCTTGTTGTCCAAGTGGCAATGGCAGTGATCAGTGTTATCCGTATCGCACCGTACGTATCGTATCGTAAGCCACCACGATACGATACACCCCAATGTATCGTTTAAACCTAATTATTGCACAGTATCGTGCGATACGCCTTGGGACCCTTATAAAGGGTCCCTGGCCGAATGAAACCCGTGATTTTTCGCGAGTTTCCTCTCTCGTTTTAGGTTCCTTAAGCTCCCTAAGAGCCGGTTTTCGCCTCCTTCGTGTTCAAATCTCTAAAATTGTACCCTACGGTGTCCGTGCAAGCCTCCAAACTCGGATTTAGGTATATTTTTAATATTTTTTCTATTTTTTTCTTTTATATTTGTTGTTTTTTGTGTTATTTCATTTTTTTTTAATGACAAAATCTGAAGTTATTATGTGTGTGTATACGATTTTTATTGCATTCATGAAGTGGGAGACACTCCATTTAAGTATTATTTAAAGATTGGGGATTTACGAAGTGCTTTTATTTTCCGATTTTTGTTTGAATTAAAGTACTCCATTGAAATGACGGGAAGGGGTGGTGGAGACTCCCATTATCGGTCTGATGATCCGGCATGGCAATGGGGTATACCAGTTGAGGGTTCTAGGTTAAAGATTAGATGTTTATTTTGGGAAAAGGTGATTAGTGGTAGAATTTCAAGGTTGAAACACCACCTAACAGGAACCAGGAAAGAAGTTGCTCCATGCACTGGCGGAGTTAGAAGTGTGCCAGAAGGTATTAAATGGCAGTGAGAGAATACAGGAAAGGAGACAACAAAATGATGATTTCCATATGTGTGAAGAAGTTGATGATGCTACTGTTACTGGAGTTGGATTCACTGATAGTTTGCCTTCAGATGCTAGAACAGAGATTGGTAGTAGCAGTTCACGAGCACCTAGCAGGAGAAAGAGGGTTGCAGCTGAAGACTTTGGAGGTGGCAGAAGAGGAAGTTCAGGAAGGAGTAGAGGAAGAACTTCTTCTACCATACATTCGTTCTTTCCTCCTTCCACTACACCTCATACTCAACCTGAAATTCGTGTTGCTATGGCTTCAGAACAATTACATGATCAGGCAGACCTTGCAGTAGGAAGATGATTTTATGATGCATGCATTCCATTTAATGCAGCAAACAGTTTTCATTTTCAAGCAATGGCAGATGCAATTGCTAGCATTGGTCCAAGATACAGGATGCCCTCTTATCAGAAGTTAAGAAGGAAGATATTAGATCAGACTGTCATTGAAGTGCAACAATATTTTCGACTTTGAGACAGTCGTGGAAGAAAACAGGATGCACTATCATGGCAGATGGATGGACCGATAGGCAAGGAAGGACATTGCTAAACTTTCTTCTATATTATCCTAAAGGACTCGTGTTTTTGAGATCTCTAGATATGTTAGAAGAGAGGCACACTGCAGAGATCCTACGACAGGAATTTGATAAGGTTATATAGGAGGTTGGGGTGGAGAATATAGTCCAATTGATTACAGATAATGCAGCTAACTAAAAAGCAGTTGAGAAGGAGTTAGCTGATATTTATGTGACTTTCTACTGGACACCATGTGCTGCCCATTATTTGGATCTCATCCTCGAGGACATTAGTGAGATGGATGAAATAAAGGCAGCAACTGAGTGTTGCCAAGATATTACAAAATTCATTTACAACCATGCATTTATTTTGTGTATGATGAGATACACAGAAGGTGTAGAGCTTCTTAGCACAACTGCAACTCGGTTCGCAACAAACTTCTTATCTGTAAAGAGTATTGTGAGACAGAAGACAGCTTTGAAGAGAATGTCTCCTCAGATGAGTGACAACAATTTGCAGAGTTGCCTCAAAACAGAAGGAATAGAAAGTTGAATGAGATTATAGAAACAGTTTTTAGAAGTTCATTTTGGAATGCATGTGTCAGATTATTGAAAATTACTTTTCCTTTAGTGAAAGTTTTGAGATTGGCTGACAACGAGAAAAAACCATCTATGGGCTACCTTTATGAAGCCATGAACAGGGCAAAAGAAGCGATCAGAAAAAACTTTAATAGAAAAAAGAGAGATTATGTGCCCGTATGGAAAATAATTGATAGTAGATGGAATAAACAATTGCATCAGCCTATTCATGCAGCAGCTTACTATCTAAATCCATCATTCAGGTACTCAACAACCTTCAAAAGGGACGATGAGGTTAATCGAGGAATCATTGAATGTATCGACAGATTGGTCCCTGATAAAAGCATAGCAGATGCGATACATCGAGAGATGGAGATATATGATAATGCTCTTCACTTATGGGTTTGCCTGTTGCAATTCGCAACCGCACTACGATGCGTTCAGGTAAATTGTTTATTTTTATATTTAAGTTTTATCTTATATTACTGTGGATTATGTCTCTAATGTTTATCTTTTTCTACAGATGTTTGGTGGAATAGGTTTGGAACTGATTGTCCAAACCTTAGAGATTTTGCAGTGAGAGTCTTAAGCCAAACCTTTAGTGCAACAGGTTGTGAAAGAAATTGGAGTGTTTTTTAACACATCCATACAAAGAAGCGCAACAGGTTGAAACACAAAAGACTAAATGATTTAGTTTATATTCGTTGTAACATGCACCTTCGTGAAAGGTAATGTTGTATTACTTTCAAATTTTCAATTCAATATAGTTTAACTTCAGTCTTCAATTGTTAATATTATTTACTAATTGTTTATCTTTATTTGTCGTAGGCAATTAAAAAAAGTAAATAGAGAAGAAAGTCAGTTCGATCCAATAAGTTTGGATAATTTTGATATATTAGAAGATTGGGTTATAATTTTGGTATATTAGAAGATTGGGTTATGGAAGACATTGAAGAAAATGCCCTCCTAACTGAAGAAGGCGTTGCTTGGATTAATTTGGAAGGAGCGCAACAACAACATCAAGGAGATGAAGAATTTGATTTCGAAGAAGGTGTCACTAATGATGATGATGAGGATCTGCAACAAGGAGAAGATGAAGATTATTTAGTTGATGATCCTTATTACAATCTGTATTTCATTTTTGGATTAATTATGTTGCAGCTGGTAGAATGTTTATGACTGAATTTAATCATTTTTTTGAACACCATGTGCTACACACTATATAGATTTGATGCTTGAAGATATTAGAGAGACAAATAAACTAAAAGGCATCTTCAACAAGACAAAGAAGCTAGTGACATTTTTGTATAACTATGTATCAATATCGCATATTATGAGACATTTTATTGGGGAAGAAACATATATAGACCCGTTGTGACCTGTTTTGCTACTAGATTCTTAACTTTGGACAACTTGTGGCAATCAAAAGAAGCTATAAGGTCTGTGGTTATTTCTGAATAATAGGAAAAATATCCTTTATCAAATAGTATTGAAGGGAAGTAATCTAAGGCAATAATTTTATAACTTAGATTTTGGAAGGGCATTAGTTTTTCCCTTAGAGTAATGGGTCCCTTGTAGATGTTTTACGTATGGTTAATAGTAATGAAAACCAGTCATGGGCTATATCTGTGAGAAGATGGATCGTGTGAAAGACCAAATAAAGATCCATAAATATTTCAAAGTCATGTGTTGTTAATCTTTACTCTTTTACTTAGTTGAATTAGTTATGTATTCTTAATCTTATAATAACATTTATCTTTTGTTATAAGTTAACTTAAAGAACAAAGAAGAACAATAAAGTTTTATTTGAAAGATTATAGACAAAAGATGGGATAGGCAAATGCATAAGCATTGCATGTTGCAACATTATATATGAATTCAGGATTGTATTATGATTATGATGGGATAGAATCTAATTATCAAATTAAAGGTGGTTTGTTTCAAATTATAGCTATACTTGTACGAAGTAAGGAACAACAACTTATGAGTTATTGAAGTGTCTTTAGTGATTTTGGACTAGAATTAGCTATAAGTTCGAGGAAAACATATGCACCAGGTAATTAATTCAAGCAACTATGCTTTATTTTATTATTAAGATGTGATTTAAGGTTTTTTAATTTGATTAATTTATTGCTTATAAATGTTTTTTTTGTTATAGCTAAATGGTAAATGACCTTTAGCTATGGATGTACTGAATTACAAAATTTTGCTATCTGGGTTTTAAGTCTTACTTATAGTATCACCCCATGTGAACGCAACTGCTGGAGTACTTCAAAATGGTAAGAATTATATTTTATTTTTATAATATAATAAAATTAAAGCTTTTATTAAGTTAACGACTTACCAAAATTATTTCTCTTATCTTAGATTTATACGAAGAAGCGGAATAGAGTATTGCATCAAAAGCATAATGACTTAGCTTTTGTGCAATATAATGAAAAGCTAATAAGAAGGTACGAAGAGAGGAAAGCTAACGGAACGAATTTTGACACATCATGTTGGCATTAGTTGAAGATCATCATGAACATCCTACTGATGATGAGTTCGTTGGTGGCGATGATTCTCTTACATGGCGAAATATTGATATGGTATCTTAAGCATTAAGAAGGAGAGTTTTATATAAAAGATCAAGGACACGAAAACGACAAAGAAGATAAAGCAAGAGAAGATAAAGAAAAAGAATTTAATTTTGAAGAAACGGACCAAGAGGAAGAGGAAATGTCTTCGTCCGAAAATGAATGAACATAATTAGTTTCTTATAGAATAGTTTTTTAGGTTATCTTAAACAATTAAGTGAATATTAAAATCACACTTCAATCTTGATCAATGTTATGTTTTGGACTTCTTATTTGTTAAGAAGTTAGTTGTTATATTTGATGCATGCTCAAGTTGTTGCTTTAAACGTATTATAAATATTTTGATCAATTGGTATATTGGTCCACTAGTCCACCCTAATATTATTCTATATTTTTTAGTATAATTCATTTCATTGCTCAAATTAGATTGGATTCATGGACCATAGTCACCATACTTGAGCAAATAAGTATAATATATATTAGTTCTTTTAATTCTTGTGCTTAGTGCGTAGAATAATTTATATTTATGTTTTTGTTTTACAATGTAAGTTTAATAATTCAATATGCATATGCCACATGAAATTTATTGTTTGTCTTCTTAGAATTTGTTTATTTAGTTTGATTCATATTTATGAAAGAAATGGTTATGTGTTTTTTTATATTTCTTAGAAATTAGAGAATTTATTATATATGTAATATTTTTTAATCATAAATAAAAGTGTACCACTATCGTAAAAAGCATATATGGAGATCAATATTGTAAAAAGCATATTGGTTATCATAAATAAATGGTTATGCCTTTGAGAATCTATATATCCATGTCTGGATGTGTCTGTGGATTTTGATTTGGTTAGTTTTACCTAACTTAATGTTTAAGTTATCCATAAGCTTCTACTTTAAGTGGGAAGCTCGCTTTAGAACGAGAAGTTGCTCACCTCCGATGCATCATGTTCTTCCTTTGCACTTTTATTGCATACTTCTCATGCATTTGTTTTGTGCCTTTGATGGGTTCTATGTTATCCATAACGATTAGCGGGTTGTTAGAGGTTGACCCTGATATAGCAGTAGCGGATATAGAGGATTTAGTGGTACACTAATACGGTACATAGGCATACATGGAGATCAATATTGTAAAAAGCATATTGGTCCCCATATCGCACTAGGCACCAATACGCGATAACTGCACCGTATTGTACGATATGGTGCAATTTTTTATTTCTTGATAAAAAAATGAAAAAATATTAATAAATCTAAAAATTTGAAAGAATCGGATAGAATGCAAAAGGAAAGGGGTAGTATGTCACGGATTTGACAAAAGCCCTAGAAATGGAGAGTTGGATTGGATGAAAAACTTGAGAATCTTGTGAATAAACAGCGAAATCAACAAGAACAATGATAGAAAAATGATTTGGGAGAAGGGAATGGCGTGAAAAATGGTTTGGAAAGAAGTTCAAGTAATTTTTGTAACTTCAGATTCTCGGATTTTATACTCAAAAAAATCAAACATTGACTCGTACAATTCAGGTAGTATCGTATGATACGGCACGATAAATTGCTTCTTGCGATACGTGTGCCTATATCGTACAGTGTTCTCCTACAATACTATTTTTACAACATTGACAAAGATATTTTATGCATATGTCAGCGTTCACTTTTTAAACTTTAAAGCTCCAATAAACAGTGCACAATTACAGGTTTGGAAGACAGAGACCACGTTTGTTCAGAAAAAAAAATGCATTCTAAAATTCCTTCTCCCTTCTGCCGAAGAAGGGTCATATAAAGTCAACTTCTAAGGCCAAGCATAAATTTGGATAGACGGCAGGGAGTTTTTGGTCATGCTAGTCTTCATTATTGATATCAGTGTTTATTCTGAGTCAAGCTAAATAATATGGATCATGAAGTTTGGAAAAGGTTGAGGCATTTCCAGAAGATCAAAAGAAAATGGGAAAGAACAAGAGTTACTTGAATGAGTAATTTGGTATTCCAGAGCCAGAAAATAGAAGCTTCTTGTCATGGTTCCCCCACCAAGGCCAGCGACCCCATTGGTTTGTCTTTGTTTCAAAAGAATGCTGGGAATTTGAGAGCACTACACTTGAACCAATTCCATTTACATGCATGGGAAGGGATGATCCTCCATTTTCAGTGACACGATCTGCAGGTCGAGAATGCCTCTTATACAGCCTTATGATGAAATATGCACAAATTGCAGCTAAAAGTCCGATGGCCACACCAACACAAATGCCCAATATAATAGCACTAACTTGTCGCCCCATCCCTCAGTATCTTATGTTGATTTTGAGAGGAAAACATCTTGCAATAAAGTTGCATGCAGATTCACTGTAAATCAAAAGCATGCATTAAAAAAGATGTCAGCAAGGAGTACAGAGGCCAAAAGAGCGTACCAAAACATGCACAAATAACAAAGTACAAAAGTTTGTGCATATGAATATGCCCACAGACAGAGAGACAAGAATAGGCATGCAGATGGTGTTTTTACATGTACCGTGAGATTAATAAAAGAAGCTTCTTTCAAACAGATACAACAAGACATGCACAGTTGTTCAAGGCTAAGTCACACTGACACTTCTAAGGGGTGGAGTGTCGACCCCGATACTGGTGCGAAACCGACACCGTGTCGGTGTGGCATGGCCAAAAAAAAAATTGCAAAAAAAAAAAAAAAAAACTCACAGATCAATTGTTCCTAAGATTGATTTGTGTATTATGATGAAATTAGTAGTTGTTTACCATTTATATGTTTTGCTTTAATATAAATTTGTGTACTTGCTATTTTAACTGTATACAATATAAAGTTGCTTGAATGATTTTGGGTGCGAACAATTGGTTTCTTATTACTCAATCTGATTGGATTCTTGACTCCATACTGTATGCCTTTGCACAGAATAATATATGTCACCAAACACATTTAAAGACCAGGAACATTGCCAGATCAATAGAATAGAAGAGTATGACATCACTAGTGGATCCTAGCACAAATACTAGTATATGTTATATCCTACAAAAGATCTCGAAACTCTTTGAATCCATAACTTAGATATTTTGCAACTCGTAAAATCATTGTAAGTTTTAGATCATTATGAGGGAACTTGCTAATTGGTACATACGTGCACCCAAAATTAGCAAATACTAGTTGTATTATGATTGATTTATGTAGCTTGAATATTATATATAATATATAATATTATATACCCTAGCCGTATCGCCGCACCCAAAATTTTTGAAATTTGGCGTATCCCACACCCGCACCCATGTGACATAGGTTCAAGGCAAACAAAAAATAATGCTTTCTCCATATGCAATCATACTAAAGTATAAATCTATGGTGAAAATGAAACATAAAACATTATGATAAATTTTAAAGCAAACCCCAGAAACAAATGCAAAAGCAAGTTTATAAAAGGTACGAATGGAGTCAAAACAGTTATTGACTATGCTGAACAGGGATTTTTTTTGGGTGTCCAGGAGGTGTAATGTGGTGCCCCATGTATCAAGGTATTGTCTCGCATTGAAACGGAATACAAACAAGCTATGTGAAGTATTCATTTGACATAGCCTATTCATTTTGGACCATTCCAAATCTTCGTCTATGTTATCAATAACAGATAGTTAGTTGTTAACCTTAATATGGTGTTAGGGGGAACGTAGCAGATTTAGCAGAACATTATTATTAAAAGCACACAATTATATAATTAACTATTAAAAAACAGTCATCTTTTATAAGTATAAATCAGTATAAATTATAAATAATACTAGTTATAAAATTCCAAATAAAAACAAAATAAAATGTTTTGCAAGCATCAAACTAGTATAAAACAGTGTACATCAAAAACTAGATTTTTGGAGTCAAAGCAAATTTCTTTAACCATATAATTATTTAACAATTGTATGTAATACAAAACATAGACATGATAAAAAGTTATAGAACTTACATATTCATCATATCCATTATAAATCAATTATGTATGCTTTATATGTCATTAAGAAAAAAATATCATGTAACATAGTCAAGTATACGTAACATTACATAAAAGTGCATGTTATTACTTGAAATAAAGAAAAACTTAAGCATTGCAAAAGATCTCCAATAAGATGAAATAATAGGAAATGAAAATATTTTGCATTATTCGTATAGTACACAAATATAATAATGATGATAATGACTTGTATAATGTACTCCGTAATCATACAATGAATCTAACGGCTGATATAGCAGACAATTTTGTAGCTTTAATAAGCACCGCAAAATAGCAGGTCCTATATCTCCTTGGGGTCCATTAAAGCGCTATAGCACTCTATGGCGGCTGATATAGTTCACTACTAATAACACCACAGGATGTGCAAACACCTAAAAGGTAAGCTCCAATATTGACTCTTAGACCTAATTAAACTAACATACAGATCACCAAAAGGAGCGACGGCTTAGAAGTGGAATCGCAAAGTGCCAAAATATATATGAGCAGTACTATGTTGATACCTTACCACCATTTCTTATGGTGGTGCATCCTCGATTTGTATAACTATAAACCAAATACCGAAATGAAAAACCTACCCATTCCATCGGGTTTGGGCATGCATTTTGTCAAATATATTGAGTTTATCTAATGATTCAACAACCATATCAGATTTTGGCGTGATTCTGTATCAGGAGACGTAGTTCAGCTTATAACATTTCACATAAAAATCAAGTTTTCGTTTCCAATCGTGGAAAATTTCCGTGCTTGTGTATATTACACTTTTAAGCTCTTAAAAAACTAAAGAGAAATCATTTATCATCGGGAACACACATCAAGCAGAACGCGAACAAAATTCACTACAAAACCACCAAGCTGCACCCAGTAGCTAAAGCCGTCTCGAACACCGGATTCCAAGCCATTCACAATTAGATGTCAGAAAATAAGCCCTACCATTAGTACCAATTAAAGAAATGAACGCCCACAAAATATCTTTCAAAGTCATCACAGATCATCAAAGAATGTCATCTAAACCGCTGATAATCGATTGAGGGAACCAAAAGCTCGAACGTTTCCTAGATATGAACACGCCACCTAACAATTTCCCTAAGTTACAACAACCAACTATAAGGTACAAAGAAATCAGCAAACCAACAAGAGGAAGAAACACTTTGATGAATAACTGACTCCAAAGATCCAAAAGAAAGTAACCAGTTCAAGACCATTTCTTACTTAACGAGTTCAAGATCATTTCTTACCTGAGGCATCCTAAAGCCTGCAAGTTTGAGAGAGAGAGAGAGAGTCAAAGGAAGGTCGCTCTCGACTTTTCAAATCCTGAAATTGGAGCTTCAGCGAGGGCCCAGTGTTGGCGTTTTAATTGGGAACGCGATGCTTCATTAAAAGTTTGACTTCGTCAGATCCATGTGCTATGGCTATTTGGATTTGACAAAATTCCAGATCCCACACAAAACGTAGGAAAATCAAGGATAATGTCATAAAGTTTTTTTCTTCATGCCTTGGGAATCGGACTTGCCACCGACGACCTAAGAGTCGGAGAGCCCTGCCGGATGATATAACGCTCTATGTGCAGGAACTGTTATAATTGATATTGGACTGGATGAGTCATCAAAACTTGCTTCTCCATACTCTCGACTTGGGACTTGTTTGGAGCGATCAGTCAGATCCAAGTTAGTACCGGAACTCAAAAGTCATTCTCTGAAACTCTTATTATCACACACACAGAGAGAGAGGAGTCAATTTCACAAGATAAGACATTGGGTTTTGGGGTTTTGGTTCTACCTATCAAACATAGAAGCCTTGGGCTGTTATCATTTGGAGGGTCCTAAAAAATGATTTTATTAACAACAATAATTACATGTGACTTGATGAGTCATTCTCAGGATCTGGACAAATACAAAGAACTTAAGGAGCTACTCTCAAGATGTAATTGTCCTATATTAGTACATACAAGGATCCACTTTGATAATATTTAACAAAAGGACCGTAAGGGTCATTATCAAGATTTATGAATCACTATTTCAAGAGGTTATTTAGGAGGTGGAGAAGCCCATGAGTCGTTTAGAGAAGCATAGTTGTTAAGAATAATTTGAAAACTAGCCTACCTTTAGCTATAAAAGGGAGAGGGTGCTCACCATAAAAGCATCACAAAATCAGATGGGTCATCCATTCAAGAATCAAGTTGTCTTCTTCTTTGTATCTAGTCGTTAGTTTATAGATGTAGCTTTTTCCTTTATAGTAAAGTTTATTTATGTTATCTTTTGTTTATCTTGTAATTTTAGTCTCCGAGTAGCAAAATTGCATAATCAAACCTGCAACCAGATCCTCTTTCTCTTTCCATCATAAATTTGGTTTTGCACCAAGTTGCACAATCAAACTCATACCACAAACCCATTAAAAATTTGCTTTGAGTCTAAAAGTTTGTCAAAATCTATTTTTAGGTATATTTTCTTGATTTTTAGACTTCTAGAAAGATCTTCTTGTCTACTTTCTAATAATTAAGAATCACTTCAATGAGGATATGACGATCGAGATACAAAAGAAACAACTAAATCCTATCAAATGCCTAGTTAATCGAGCAAACCTTCCCAAGAAAAGACCATAGATCTGCCGATTCTAGTTTGAATCTAATGATTTTTACTTTGTAAAGGACAACAAAAGAAATAACTCGATCCTATGAAATGAATACTTTGGATCATCATATCATTTATTATTTCATTTGATCCATTTGTTATATACTTATATTATCAGTTTGAACTTTTTATATGATAGTTAACTTGTAGGCAACTTTAATATTGGGTATCAGAGGCAAAATTTTACAATATTATTAGCTCTCATATGTGTGCTTCAACATGCGAACGCAACTCGAGTATATTGAAATGGTAATAAAAAAGAAAAAACTAAAATTCTTTCTAAATTATAATGTTTTGTATTGTGCACTTTATTTTAAACTCTTAATTTCATGTTTGATTAGTTTGTTCAGATTCATACAAAGAAAAGAAATAGGCTCTTGCATAAGCTAAATAATTTAGCCTTTGTGAAATGCAATGAAAATTTTTACCAAAGTTTTGATGCATGAAAAGTGAGAGGCCAAGAGCTTGATGAAATAATCTTGCACATGGTTGAGGATAACGATGAATGGTCAATGGATAAATTTGTCAATAATGAAGATTCAACTATGCCTTTTGATGTACTACAAAGAGCACCTACTTCAAAAGAAGCTTTTATTCCTAGTACAAGGAATAGAAAAATAACTTAAAGTAGAAAAAGGAAAGGAAAGCAAGATTTGAAGATGAAGAAGATCTAGATTCTTAAAAAAACAGACAAGAAGAAGAAGAATATGTGAAGAGCATGATTTGGGTGATAATCAACTTCTATGTGGATCTTTTGATTCTTTTCCTAGCAAACCAAATTTGTTTTTTATATGAAGTATTTGGAAACATGAATTAATTAATTTTGTATCTGTATTTTGGTTTTGTGAGATGGATGAGTGGTCATACAAGAAAAGACCGGATACATAATGAGATTATTAGAAACAAATTAGGGGTGGCACCAATAGAGGATAAAATGAGAGAATATCGTTTAAGATGGTTTGGACATATAGAAACAAGATCAAAAGAAAAACCTTTAAGAAGGTATGAAAAACTAAATTTGGAAAGTATTAAAAGAACTAGAGGACGACCACAAAAGCATTGGAAAAAAACAATAAAGAATGATCTAGCTTATTGTGCTGCAAACATGGCACACGATAAGGATATGTGGAAACAAAGAATCTATGTAGCCGACCCCGTCTAGTATGGGAAAAGGCTTAGTTATTGTTGTTGTTGTATTTTTGTTTTGTGACTTGAGTCACTGTGCTTCTTGGCGAGCTGACCATTCATTCTCATTGTTCGGTCGGAGAACGATGACATTCTCGTAAGTCAGGTTGGCTCGAACGAAAGCAAAGGGGTTCAATTTTGGTTTACTCTTTTTCTTCTTCCTCTGTTTATGAATGATCTCTCCTTTTTTTATGTATCGAGGAGCATCCGTACGCTCTGATATCACTAAAGAAGGTTGGAGCCATCAGTTGATGAGCAGAAGCTTGAAGAAGAAAAAGAAAAGACCAAAGGTGTATCTTCGATAAACCATTCACGTTCAGAAGGTTAGGAAAAACAATATTATGTGATGTATACAGATATCTCACACACACACACACACACACACACACACACACACACACATATATATATATATATATATATATGTCTATTTTGATTTTGTTTTCCTTTTGTAATTTACCGTTATGGGTTTTTTGCTTCCGATTTTAGGAGAAATGACTCCATTAAATCTTTTGTTTATTTTTGTAAATCATTTGTTTTAAATAAGAAAATGCATCTTACAAAATCAGAAAAAGATGCTTTCTTTTGTGATTTCACGAGAATGCTAACGAAGACCTTGTGTGGCCATTTAGTTAGGCAGACTAACTTACAGATTCATTCACCGATCTTCGGGGAATGGTGGTGGCACAAGCTTTGATTATTGAAGACTTTTTCTTGGTGGCAGGACTGACTGGTGTTAGTGGCTTGTTGTAGCCCACATGTGTTTCCAATGAATCAGTTGAACTGCATCTGAAATTGAAAGTCTTGCACTTAAGATAGTTGATAAATTCAATCTTGCAAGACTTTCGATGTCTCTTCTTTAACACCAATATAATCTAGTTCTTTGATTCTTGAATTCGGAGATCCCCATTTGTTCTTGATGCTTCCTTAGTTGAGCCTTCATGCCATTCATCTAATGAATGGATTCCCATTTTTGGTGAAAAAGAAGTTACAATAGTTGGTATTTTATTAATTCATACTTGTATCCTACCAAATAGTGGCATATATTTCTTTGTTATTATGAAATAGATCCATTCAGTGAGGGTTTGCACTACTTGGATATTTGTGTGCGTGTATTGGAACTGTTGTTTTCACTAGTTATGTTTTTAAATGGCTTTTCGTGTCATGCTGGAAACTACATCATTGAATAAAAACTAAAGAGGTTGCACTAAGAATTTTTACATTCTTCTTCCTCAAGGTTTGTATTGATTAATCAATTGGTAATTGCGGTTACAGGACTTGGACCCAGCTCAACATGCTGAACTGGATCCAAATTGCCCCGAACTAGCTAGAATCAGAACCACAAGAATTGGACCAAACCCCCTGTAATTTGGCTTCAGTTCCACCTACTGGGAAACCAAACCAGAACCGGAATGGCAGTTCCAAGTCATTTTGTTGGTCTTGGTGTTAGAATCCTACCTTTGTTTTATGAAACTGTGAAATGTAAAGGAACAACCAAAACCAACTTGAATCAGTTTGGTTCCGGTTCTATGTTTTGATGGAACTAAAATTGATGGTTTTAAATTTGGGTTCCCAGTTTACCCAGAATGGGCTAATTTTGTTCATTATATTGGTACCAATGTATTGCTGATAAATGCTTGCACAGTGGAGACTGCCTAATTGGCTAGAGGGTTAGCTCATAACACCTTCAAATCAGAGGAGATAGAGTAGCCATCGATAACCACAAGGTTGAGGTAGCGAGATCTATGAGGAGGATGGCCTCAAGAGTATTATGATGCGCGGGATGAAAAGTCTTTGAATCTCGGTGCGTTGTTGTTGTATACGTGGATGGCACCGTGTACTTAGGGGTTGTTGGCAAGATTCAAATGATTCTTGGAGCTTTGGTTTTAACATTCTATGGACCATAATTATCGAAACAAAATAAGATGTGTGAATGTGTGTTTTTGTTGGGATGTGTGCATATGAATGTGTATATAATGTATGGATTTGATTATTGACTTATAAACTGCAGTGATATTTACTTGTTTTGATAACTGCAACGTTTTAGAGTATATCTTCTCATTGGGATATACCTTTCTATTGTGTACGAATTGTTATACCTATAGCTTTATTATTACTATTTATAGGTTAAGATTGTAGGTTAGAACCTTGGTTGAGATTCTCAAGTCGATTTAGCGAGACGAATCGATATATCATAGAGTAAGAAAGTCGTAAGCGTAGAAAAGGTTTTATTAGTTTGTAAAAAATATAAATTATAGGCTTGGTTTACAATTTTTGTACATATATATAGTTGTAAAAATCGATTGGACCTTGTTGATAATGGAATTTTGGAGGAGTTATTATTTATATTTAGATATTTCTAACATCTCATGCCTTGGGCTCGTAGTGCCATAGCACGAGTGTTGACCGAGGCATATTCTAGAGACTTATGGTGACCGAAATAAACCATGAACATATATTGTTGAAACACATATAAATCAACTTTAGTTTAAAAGATCACTTTCAGCTCTTATGGATCGTTTATGTGAAGTTGTGTATATCCAAGGGACCATTTGGTGGTATTCTTCCCTAAAATGCCTTGAAAAATATTAGGTAAATCATAATTGAATACTCTACCATTTAACTAAACTATATATGAGCCTGCCAAAAGGACACAACTCATCGCACTGACATCTTAGATCATCAATTCTTTTATACATATGTACAAAATAAATACTCACATATACATACGTGTATTTGTGTATCTATGTATATATCAGTTTTTAAAATTCTTTTAACACGAGGGAGAAAATGCCATGATGTAGCCCAACAGTGTAAACCGTAGACTATGTTTACCATCGAGTGCGGACTATCAATGTAGCCTGCGGTCAATACCATTGGCTATGGTTTTTGCTTGTTTCCACAATTCGGGTGGGATGTATACCTCATCTAGCTGTAATATAGATTCACCATTGCATTGTGCCAACTATCATCTTTGCTCATACAAAAAAGAGTTCAATTTCTTTTCTCTCTTTGTAAAGCTTTTCCCAATTGCAAGTAATTGCACCTATAATTTTATTTTGTTACAGAGATCAAAACTCCCTTCAAAAATTAAAATGCAATAAAATAAAAATATAAAAAAAATCATATTATACTTCCAGCACCACTTTTCAAGGTGCATGCAAGAGTATGAAGTATCAATGGTTAAAGGAACCAGTTACTAACGACAATTATACATATAATGTGGACCATTAATTTACGAAAAGCTTATTGAGCATTGCTAGTTAAATGCTACTTAAGACAGGTACATTTAACACGTTGAATCAGCTGAATCAAACAAGGGAAACTTGTTGCTTACCATATATGGTGCATGATAGGTCATGTTAGACATGGCCGACTTGGAACTACTCGAGTGGTTTAAACTGAAATCAAGTAGCACCGGAAATTACCAGAAACCCAGAACGGGCCATGGGGCTTGGAACTATGACCGAGCTGCGATCTCCCCTCTGGTTATGTTTCCTGCTTCGTGCTGAACCGGAACCAAAGTGGATGGCTCAAATAGTCGGTTCTAATTCCATTTTATGAGTTTCCTTCAAGTTCTTTTCTACTTTTTTTTTTGGTTTTTGCTTCAAACAAGAACCATAAGTCCATAACAAAAACTATGGTAGAACCTAGTGAGCTAATGGTTCACAGTTTTGGTTCGATTCAGTTCTCATGTTTCGGTTTCAACACTAGAACCGTGAACCAAACTGCTAATTAGTTTTCCTATTAGAACCGAAACAAACCAAACCAATAATTTGGTTCAGTTTTAGATGTCAAACAGTTTGCTTCGGTTCGGTTCTAATAGGAAAACTAATTAGCAGTTTGGTTCACGGTTTTAGTGTTGAAACCGAAACATGAGAACTGAATCGAACCAAGTATAAGAGGGATTACTTTAGTCCCGTATCGAGAATGGAATTAAATGAATGATAGACTGAGCACTATAAATGCCATTGAAGGGCACTAATTTAAACACATTTTTGTTGGCCGTTCAACTAACACCAAGGGTAACATTTGTTTTATCTTGAGGAGGGTAACGCCCACGGTAACATGTTACCTGACCCTTTTATGTTGCACTATAACAAGAACTGTAATTTAGAATCAAACTTAATCGAAACTGTCGGTTCGGTTCTGTTCATGCCATGGTTTGGTTTTAAAAATGCCAAGAACTGGAGGTAGTGGTTTGATTTGAGGTTGAGGTCGGAACTGAACCGTGGATGTACTTAGGTACAGCAACAACAACTAAGCCGATACTTAGGTACAACAACAACTAAGCCTTTTTCTAGATGGGATCAGTTATATGAATTATTTACTTTCGTAAAGCTCGATCATGTAACAATTAAGTCAATATAAGCTCAATCTTTTTTTATTGTTTCCTTCCAAGGCTTCTGTGATTAACTTTTCAAGTGTCGTTACTCTCAATTTGGTTCTAATAACCTCATTATGTATGCCATCTTTTCTTGTATGATCACACATTCATCTCAACATCTTCATTTATGCTTTCTGCTATGAACATATTTTGTATATGATTAACTACAAAACATTGATATTCATATAATGTAGAAAGTGTAATTGCTGCTCTATAATTTTTATCTTTCAACTTTAATGATATCTTATTATTATATAGAATACTTGATGCATCTCTCAAATTTAACTAATATGCATTAATTCTAAGCATAACATCTCCATCAATTTTACCATTACTATAAAAAGTGATATTAGGTACCTAAAACTTTTCTTATGAAGGATACAATGTGTGTTAATCTTAATTTTTATGTCATATAGAGTAATCAAATGATCAAATATGTATTCCATATATTTTGTCTTTGTTCTACTAATTCAAAAGTCTTTACTTTCTAATGTTTCTCTTCGTAATTCCAATTTCTTCTTAACTTTTTTTTTTACTCATGTCATAACATAATGTCATTTACAAATAATATAGACTAAGGTGCTTCATCTTTAACATGTTTTGTTAAGTTCATCTATACCTACTATAATATATATGGACTTAAGGTTGATCCTTGATTTAATTCAATATTAACTTTAAAGAAATATATCATTTATTCATGAGTCTTGACATATGGTTGTGTACCATTATATATATTTTTATAAAATTGATGTATGTCAAGTAGATACCTTTCTTTTCTAAGGTTTTCCAAAGTATTTCTTGACACCCTACAATACGTTTGCGCCTAGAATAATCTCATCTTTGATGTATCTAACAAAAGTAAGATCCTTAGTTTTCCTATCTTCATCCTTATCTATTTAAAAAGATCTCTTTTACCTTCTTTTGAGTTGAGTTATTTATATAAATTCTCTCAAGTTTTTTCTTTTGCTTTACTAACGGCTATTTTTGCTTCTTATAAGCTTCTAAGTTTCATTAGTCATGTTGGCACAGTACAATTTGTAACATGACCTCTTTTCCTTAATTTTAACTTATACGCCATTTCACTATACCATCAAGCTTCCTTTTGTGTCAGTATGCCTCTCTAAGATTCACTTGATATATTTTTTATCACTTCCTTAATAAGCTTTGCTATATTATTTCACATATCACAAGTTATACCTAAATAATTTCAAGCATCTTTTTAAAGAACTTTCTTTTTAAATATATCTTCTATTTCATTTTTGAGGTTTCACCATTTAGTCCAACTAGCTCTATGTACTTTTTGCCTATTTGTCCACTTTCTTACTTGCAAGCTCATAACTAAAGTCGATGTTGGTACTTAAGTTTCCTCCTTTAATTACCTTTCAATCCTTACAATACGATCTATCTTTTCTCCTCCAAGTAAAATAATCAATTTATATTTATGAAAAACTACTTTTATAAGTAATTAAATATTTATGTCATTTTTAAAAATTGTATTAGCTATAAAGAGATCATATATCATAAGAAAATTTAAAATTTTCTTACCATTCTTATTTAAGTCCCCAAAACTAGAGTTTTGAATTACCTTATCTAACTCCTCCTAAATATCTTCTTCATGTTATCTACTTAGAGTGTATGAATACAAATCATATTCAAAGCCTTTACTCATAACATTAATTTTATCATTATAATCTAGTCGGTATGTCATTGTATATCTACTATATTATCCTTTAACTCCTTATTTATAAATATACCAACTCTATTTTAAGGCTTTTCTTTTCATGAGTACCATAACTTAAACATGTATTTTCAATCTTTTTTACTTTTTCTCCAATCCATTGCCTCTTATAAACATACAATGTGAATATTTCTCCTCATAATATCTACCACCTCCCTTATCTTGTCAATCAATGTTATGATATTTTAAGTACCAATGCAAATCGTATTATATGTAGTGAATGCTTAGTGAAAGAAATTCAAAATTGAGTTCACACTAAGACTGTTAAAGAAATGGTTAGTGTAGCACTACTAGAAGATAAAACGAGACACACAAAAAGAAGGAAAGCAAAACTAAGGAAGCTTCAGTTCAAAGATGCTAAAGTTAAAGGATGTTTTCTATAAAAAAAAGTTTAGGACAAAGGACCTAATACGTGTTTGAAAAGAACCATACAATCTTTCTGTTTTAGATTTAACTAAAAATAGGTAAAAAGGCTGCGAAGAAAGACATAATAACTATTCGAAGAAAACCATATAATATTTCAGTTTTGGATTTATATTGCAAATACAACCAGGAGAAGGACTCGGTATCCCAGCATGGAATCCCTCTAAAATACCTAATATATTATGTTAAATCTGGTTATGATGTAAATTTCAACTTCTTTCACCCCCCCCATACAGACTTATGGACCATTGTTTTCAAATAAGAAACCATGTCATTTGGAAATTGAGAGCTCGAGGCATAATACAGAATTTTGTTAGGGGACATGCATCATGGATTACTTGTGATGGAGCGTCAGAAAAAGAGAAGGATGACAGCGGATGACCTGTGTCCATTATGCAATAACGAGCAAGAATAAGTGTTGCATTGTGTTCTACTTTGTGAGTGTGCAAGTCGGGTATGGAATGCTGTACTTTTTTTATATAACTCGACCTGTAAATGGAAATACAAGATTTATTGAATGGTGGTGGACTGTAGTAAATAATATGAAGAAAGTGGTCGGGTGGCAAGATAAACAGACGGTGGTGGTTTTCCCCTTGTGGAGAAATTTGGTTGGCAAGAAATGTAGAAAAACTCGAGAAGCATTTGAAATAGCTAGTCAAGCCATCAAGGAAATAGTTGAATATTGCATAGCCTTTTTACTTGGTTCCCTAATGTAAAACTTACTTCTGCTTAATGCGGTTTCTTACTTCCCTTATGTTACGGTGCATGATAGTCATTGGGCAGTATGTGATTGTTGTTATTGCTCTGTGATCAATGGGTACCTGGGGGGGAAACTCTTCTTATTTGTCCTGTACTGTAATAACCAGGTAACTGGATGGGGAACTATTTGCTATATTTCTCAAGCTGCCTCTGCCTGTTTGTCAAACAACTAACAACAACTATGCCTTTTCCCATACTAGACGGGGTCGGCTACATGGATTCTTTGTTTCCACAGATCTCTATCGTGTGCCATGTTAGTAGTTAACTCCCAATAAGCTAGATCATTCTTTATTGTTTCTTTCCAACACTTTTGTGGTCGTCCTCTACCTCTTTTAATACTTTCCAAATTTAGTTTTTCTAACCTTCTTACAGGTTCTTCTTTTGATCTTCTTTCTATATGTCCAAACCATCTTAAACGATGTTCTCTCATTTTATCCTCTATTGGTGCCACTCCTAATTTGTTTCTAATAACCTCATTATGTATATGGTCTTTTCTTGTATGACCACTCATCCATCTCAACATCTTCATTTCTGTCACAGACATCTTTTGTACATGTTGATGATTAACTGCCCAACACTCAGAACCATAAAACATGGCAGGCCTAACTGCTGCTCTATAATATTTACCTTTTAATTTTAATGGTATCTTCTTATCACAAAGAATACCTGATGCTCCTCTCCATTTTAACCAACCAGCATTAATTCTATGTGTAACATCTCCATCAACTCTTCCATCACTTTGAAAAATTGACCCTAGGTATTTAAAACTTTTCTTTTGGGGAATGCAATGTGTGCCAATTTTAATTTCTATGTCCTCTGAAGTAGCCAAATGATCAAACTTACATTCCATATATTTTGTCTTTGTTCTACTAAGTCGGAGGCCTTTGTTTTCTAATGTTTCTCTCCATAGTTCCAATTTTCTATTAACTTTTTCCTTAGACTCCTCCACTAAAACAATGTCATCTGCAAATAACATACACCAAGGTACTTCATCTTGAATATGTTTAGTTAACTCATCCATCACCATTATAAATAAGTGTGGACTTAAAGTTGATCCTTGATGTAACCCAATATTAACTTCAAAGAAGTCTGTCGTTCCTTCATGAGTCCTCACACATGTTTTTGCACCATCATACATGTCTCTTATAAGGTTAATATATGTCAACGGGATACCTCTTTTTTCCAAAGTTCTCCAAAGAACCTCCCTCGGTACCCTATCATAAGCTTTTTCTAGATCAATAAATATCATGTGAAGGTCTTTCTTTTTTGCTCTAAAATGTTCCATAAGACGTCTCAAAAGGTGGATCGCTTCAATAGTAGATCTACCTGACATAAATCCAAATTGGTTCTCTGTTATACTTGATACTTCTCTTAACCTACGTTCGATAATTCTTTCCCATAATTTCATAGTATGACTTATTAACTTGATACCTCGATAATTCGAACAATTTTGAATGTCTCCCTTGTTCTTATATACGGGTATAAGTGTACTTGCTCTCCATTCCTCGGGCATCTTTTGGTTTTTCCATATTTCATTAAATAGTCTTGTGAGCCAAGTGATTCCTATTTCTCCTAGTATTTTCCAAACTTTTATAGGAATATTATCTGGTCCTACCGATTTACCACTCTTCATATGTTTAAGAGCCTCTTTGACTTCATTCTTTTGAATACGTCGGTAGAAATTGTGGTTTATATACTTTTCTGACTTGGCTAAATCTCCTAAACTAATACTAACATCCTTATTTTCATTAAAAAGATTATAAAAATAGTTTTTCCATCTATTTCTTATATCATCATTTGCCACTAGAATTTTTTCATCCTCGTCTTTTATGCATCTAACATAATTAAGATCTTTAGTTTTCTTATCTCTAGCCCTAGCTATCCTAAAAATATCTCTTTCACCCTCTTTTGAGTTGAGTTTTTTATATAAGTCCTCCCAAATCTTAGCTTTTGCTTCACTAACGGCCTTTTTTGCTTCCTTCTTTGCTTTCTTATAAGCTTCTAAAGTTTCACTAGTTTTCTTAGCATAATGTAATTTGTAACATGCCCTCTTTGCCATAATTTTATTTTGTACTACTTCACTCCACCACCAAGCTTCTTTTTGTGCCGGTACACCTCCCTTAGATACCCCTAACACATCTTTCGCCACTTTCCTAATATGTATAGCCATATTGTTCCACATATCAGAGGGTGTGCCAACATAATTCTAAACATCTCCTTGAAGGACTTTCTGTTTAAATATATCTTCTTTCTTGCTTTTGAGGTTCCACCATTTAGTCCGAATAGCTCGATGCACTCTTTTCTTCTTTGTCCATTTTTTTATTTGTAAATCCATAACTAAAAGTCGATGTTGGGTGGTTAAGCTTTCTCCTGGAATTACCTTACAATCTTTACAACACGCTCTATCTTTTTTCTTACAAATAAAGTAATCAATTTGTGTTTGTGATAAGCCACTCTTATAAGTAATTAAATGTTCATCTCGTTTTTTGAAGATTGTATTGACTATAAAGAGATCAAATGACATAGCAAAATTTAAAATCTCCCTACCTTCCTCGTTTATATCCCCATAACCAAAGTTTCCATGAATCCCTTGATATCCTAATGCTTCTTTACCGACATGTCCATTTAAATCTCCTCCTAAACAAATCATCTCCCTTTGTGGAATCTTTTGAAACACCTTATCTAACTCTTCCCCAAAAACTGTCTGTATACTATCTTCTAGTCCTACTTGGAGTGCGTAAGCACAAACTATATTCAAAACCTCTACTCTTAACACTAATTTCAATGTCATGATTCGGTCACCATATCGTTGTATGTCTACTACACTCTCCTTTAAATCTTTATTTATGATAATACCAACTCCATTTCGAGCATTTTCTTTACTTGAGTACCATAATTTAAAACTTGTATCTTCTATCTCCTTTGCTTTTTCTCCAACCCATTTTGTCTCTTGTAAACATAGAATATGAATCTTTCTCAGAATCATAGTATCTACCACCTCCATTAGCTTACCCGATAATGTTCTGATATTCCAAGAACCAATACGAATCTTATTATCTAGGACTAGCTTCCTTACCCCCCGCATCAGTCCATAATCAAAATGCGGAGACCCTCTCTGAAAATTTTTCACTACATTCGGGCGGCAATGTAGCGGGACTAACTTCTTTACCCACACCCGTCCATGATGTGGGAACCCTCTCTGCAATTGATTCACTACATTCGGGCGAAAATGTAGTGGCCCTTGCTTACTTCTTATTGCATTCGGGCTCTGCAGCACGTCGCTAGGCGGGGACGCCCCAAAGCAATGCTCATAATTTTTGTAATCCATGTTGTAGAAATCCGACGAAGTTTTACGCTGGCTGTTGGAAGCCTAACACAACCCTCCTCCTTTATCCGGGCTTGGGACCGGCAATGCAAGGGTGATCCCTTACATGGGCGGAGTTTGCCTCTGCCTGTTTGTACTTAGTTCAATTTAATATACCCACGAAATCTGTATCTTTGAGGGGAAGAAACGAGTATGGTTGAAGACATATGAAGTGCCAAGAAAAAGTGAGTGCAGTGGACTCTAATTAACATGGAAAAGGCTTGGTTATGATATACCTTTTGCCAAAAATAGTTGAGATGGATGAGTGGTCATACAAGGAAAGACTGTATACATAATGAGGTTATTAGAAACCAATTGGGAGTATCACGAATAGAAAATAAAATGAGAAAAAATCATTTAAAATGGTTTGGACAATGACCTAGTATGGGAAAAAACTTAATTGTTGTTGTTTATGCAAAATCATGTTCATATTAATGATTGCTTAGTTTAAATGGCAACTATGTCGTTAAAATCACATAATTAAACACAATCCAGTGTAACAACCTGAGTGTACTCATAAAATGGATTTTTTTGGAGCAATGTACCAAGGTACGCCCACAAGTATACATAGTTTCCTTATGGATGGGTACACTGGTGCTGAAACCATATGAAATCTTTCTGTTTATCTATCTATATTCACACACACTTGTGTGTGCCTGTATATATATGTATATGAGATGAATATTCATATTGAATGGTACTGATAAATGCATTGTTTAAGTAGAGTTAACTAGCTCAACAAAATGCATATTAATTAGTGTATGCTTTCTGATTGAAGCACTGAAGCTGTTGCATACTTTGACAGAGTAAAGGCGTAATGTCTTGCGAAAACAATTTTTTTTTGTGGTTTTATACACAAAGAACAATCAGGAAGGATGGAATTCATGAAAGAAATATGCATGCATTATGGGGTTTCCCTAGTTAGAATTTAAAAAAGAAAACTGCTTAAGACTGACCTTAAGTGCACATTTTGAGTTGTTGATGAGTCATCTAATTCTGCTCTCAGCTAACATGACCTTCTTGACTGAACCCATTCCTGAAATCTTCTTCGCGTCCATCTTATCAATAATATGCACATCATAACCAGAGAATATTTCCCTAGTTTCCAAAGATTTGCTTAGTTTGGGGCATGCTTCATTTACGAAAACAATATTCTGATCATTGAGTTTCAAAAACATGATTTTTGAAACTTTTTTTAATAAGAAAGCTGGGGTAGAAATCGGAGATTACGTATGGAGATAAAAGTGTTTTACTCAGACTCTTTATCTCAGTCACAAATACTGTCCAAATTTTCATAATAGCATTCGGTTAGAAGCTTTTCTTAGGTTTTTATTTGATCATCCAAAGACCTAAAATATAAATAAAAATTTTCAATAAAACTTCATACCAAAATTTTCGAGATTTTTTGAATCTACATAAAACGGTTAAAAAAATATAAACTCCCACATTGTAAAACAAAACCAATTCTGTTTTCACATAACCAAATCTGGTTTGGCCAAGTGAAATTGATGCCCTTTTCAAAAGACAGCTTTGAATTGAAATTGTTTTGAAAAAACTCCATATTTCAAATTCACTCTTCCTAAGTGTCTAGGTTGACCCTTAAGCATCGGTTCAAGAAGGCTTATGTCATAAGAACCTACTTTCACACAATCGCCGAATAGTCAGATAAATATCTTTGGAAGTTTGAGTAAACTTGTTGACATGCTCGCGCATGATTTTTGCAAGCAAAGTTTTAAGTTCATATCAGACCGAAAAATTTTATTTACACTTACCCAAAATGTATGTTGAGATTTATTTGAATATCATACATACATATATATATATATATATATATATATATATATATATATATATATATATATATATATATAGTTGGTAATTAGTGAGTGCTTTCCTTGATGGGTGACATCTAAATAACTTTTTAATTAATCACAAGCATTAAACATAACTATTTATTTTCTGTTTGTGTGGGTACCGCAGTGGTTTTCCATTGGTTATGAACTTCACAACGATTCGTGACTGTTAGATTGAAGGTATCATCTTAAAATGATTCAACTATTACCCAACAAAACCTTACAAATCTATTTTTTAATTTAAATAATACTTTTTATATTTATTTAATGTTTTACATTTTCCTGTTGCACTTTGAGCACGTATTTTCCCAACTTAAAACCATTTATATCATAGGGAAATCATGAGTGCGAAGATATACTATTTTAATAAGCTATCAAAAGTAATGCATTAAAAATATCGTAAACTGTCTGAGATGTTTCAGATTATTTTTAAGAAAACTAATTTTCCAAGAAGCTTGCTGAAAGGATGCCGTGGATAACTTTGGCGAGTATATGTCTGTGTGTTTCGCATCACATGTAAGGCATGTTCCCATGCATGCCGTCTAGGACATTATACCAAATTAGCGTGTCTTTGTGATGAGAGACATCCTGTCTACGTGCAGATAGACAAACTTACCACTCCTATGGTTGACCCAATGGCACCTCCTCTTGCCAGAGTTCTCGCAGTCCGAAACTGATCTCCGACGCCCGCGATTATGGCAGGATCTCACTGCAGTCTCATTGTAGTATCTGGATCCTTTTCTTGTCCATACAGGCCATTGCGGCCTTGCCTGCCCCGGTCCCAAGGGTCGTGCAATCCGTGTTAAAACGCCCTTTTAAAAATATGCGCTGCTATTAGATCTTGTGTAAAGATAAAAAGGAATCATACTAAGTTCAAACAAGTTTTAAACATATTTTTAAGTGTTTCTAAAATGTTTAAATGCCCAACAAACTATTTTTGGAAAGTTAGTCTTTGTGGTATTTCAAATCTATGAAAAATAGCCAAGTTTGTGTTTTGCAAAACTGATATATAGTTACTCTTTTGATCATAACGTTCAAATTACTTTGATTTTGTTGTGAAACTTTTTGCATATGAAAATAGACTCAAATATCTTTTCAATGAGTGGTCATTTGCTTAAAACGGATAAGAAACGAAGAAATTATGACTATTTAAAGTAAGCTTTCAAAAGCAGTCAAGTTTGAGTTTTGTAAAAGCGGCCTTTAGTTACTAATTTGATCATATCTTTCAAAATACTTTGAGTTTTGTTACTGAAACTTTTTAATATGAAAATAGACTCAGATCTTTCCAATGATTGGTCATTCGCTTTAATCGGATACTTTAATGACTGATCATTTTCAAAATACTTTGAGTTTTGTTACGAAACTTTTTAATATGAAAATGAAGATCTTTCCAATGTTATGACCTTTTAAAGAAGTCGGTTTTCAAAAACTAGAAATGATGTAATCGATTACACAAGTCATGTAATCGATTACAACATTGATAGAAGCCGTGTAATCGATTACGGGAAGTGTGTAATCGATTACAAAGTGTCTAGAAAGCTTGTAAGTGATTACATGAAGCTTGTAATTGATTACCAAGTGCCTAGGAACGTTTCTAACGGCTATAAACGGCTAGTTTTCATAGAAAATCATTATAAAACACTACCAATGACTATTTTATTACTTGGGCTCTATATATAAGTGTTGTATGAAGCTTATACACCTTAAGAACACTAGAATTGATCCTTGAAACATCAAAATCATATTTTGAGCTTTAAAGTATGAATCCTTAATACCCATAGAGCTTCAATTTGTATTATCCACTCTTGAGAGAGTTTTCTATCATCCATACTTTGTTCTTCAAGTTGTATATCTACTCTTATGAGAGTTTTTATTCTTTCTCTTCACTTTGAAATTTTCTTCATCTTCAAGTTGTATATCTACTTGTAAGAGAGGTGAGGTATCCCTTAAGAGAGAAAAGGATGAGGTATCCCTTGTAGTGAGACTCAAACACAAAGGTGGGGTATCCCAAAGTGTTGTGAGTGCTCTTGATTATAAAGGTCATCAAGCACTGTGAAGCTTGAAGAATTGGAGGCTCTAACACAAGGGTGAGGTATCCCAAGGTGTGAGGAGTGGTCTTATATGTACAAAGGTTTTCCTAGCACCCGTGAAATTTAGGAGATAGTGAAGAAAATCTCAAGTTAAGCTTGGGAATTTGGATGTAGGCCACAAGTGGTTGGTGGTGAATCGGGATAAATTCTTGAGTTTGATTCACTCTTCCCTACACACTCTTTAAATTTAGTATTTAGTGAAATATATTTATCTATTGCATATCTTGATGTTTTGATTGTTACAACTTGATATCTAGCTTATTCACTTAGTTCATCATATATCCCAAGTTGTATTTGAGTAATCCTCAATAGTTGTACATTTATTAGACTTATTCTCTAGCTTATTCACTTAGTTCATCATATTTTGTATTTGAGTAATCCTCAATAGTTGTACATTTATTAGACTTGATTATTAATTAAATTCAAAATACATAATTTGTCAAAGTTGTATTAAAATTTGTAATTACCCAATTCATCCCCCTCTTGGGTAATGGTTGTCATGGCTAACAAAAGGCAAATTTGGCGAAAAGAGATGATATTGTGGCTGCGGTCGTTTCTCAAATTAACATTGTGACCAGGTGTGAACAAATGGGTGGTAGACTCTGGTGCTACCGGGCATATTTGTGCGAACAAAGATGCTTTTACCTCCTACATACTGTAGGGGATGATGAAGAACTTGTGTATCTTGGAGATTCTCGAGCTAGCTGCGAAAAGGGAAAGTTCTTTTAAAGCTCACATCCGGGAAGACCTTGGCTTTGAATGATGTACTCCATGTGCCTAATATTAGGGCGAATTTGATTCGTATCAGCAAGACCTTGGCTTTGAGGATTAAAATGTCATTCGACCGACAAGATAGTAATGACTAATATTAGGGGAAATTTGATCATTCTTTGTGGGATCCTTTGTTGGGAAAAGCTAGGATTTTCATTCGAATACTCGATTTCTAAAATTATTAATAAAATTACATTTTTTTCATATTTCTAAAATTATTAATAAAATTACATTTTTTGATTCTATTGATATGTGGCATGCTAGTTTAGGACATGTTAATATTTCTTATATTAAGAAAATGTGATGTCTTGGTTTAATTTGCGACTAGTGATATATGCTTAAATAAATGTGATATTTATATTGAATCTAAGTTAACTAAAAAATCTTATCTTTCGGTACAACAACGTGAATCTGAATTACTTAGTTTAATTCATACCGATCTAGGAGATTTAAAAATACAATGACTAGAGGTGGTAAAAAAATATTATGTAACCTTTATAGATAATTTTTCTAGATACACTAAGGTTTATTTAATTAGAAATAAAGATGAAGCTTTTGAAATGTTTGTTTCTATAAGGTTAGAAAATCAATTAAATGGAAAATTAAAGCTTTAGATCCGAAATGTGGTGAATTTCTTATTTAATGAATTATTTAAATAAAGATGCTTTTGAAGTAGAAAATCAATTAAATAGGAAAATTAAAAGGGTTAGATCAGATAGGGGTGGTGAATATATCTTATTTAATGAATTTTGTGAAAAAGAAGGCATAATACATGAAGTAACTCCCCTTATTCACCTGAATCTAATGGTGTAACTGAAAGAAAAAAATAGAACATTAAAAGAAATGATGAATGCAATGCTAGTTAGTTCCTCGGCCGATAACCTTTGGGGAGAAACCTTATTAACTACATGTTTTTTTGCAAAATAGGATACCTCATAAGAAAAGCGGTAAAACACCTTATGAATTATGGAAAGGTTATATGCCTAATTTAAAATATTTAAAAGTGTGGGGGTGTCTAGCTAAGGTAATGCTTCCTGATCCTAAGAAAAGAAAAATAGGAACCAAAACTTCGATTGTATGTTTCTTGGTTACTGTTGAGCGTAGTGCTTTGCTTATAAGTTCCTTGTTTTGACGATGTGCTTGATCATAATACAATAATGGAAACTAAAAATATTGAATTTTTAGAACATATATATTTTGAAATGGAAATAAACATTCTTTAAAAATTTTTTATTGATTATTTTGATACCTTTGCTCCTGTGACTAGAATTTCTTCAATTCGGATTTTGATAGCCTTGCTTCAATTTACAAACTTGTTATTCACCAAATGGATGTTAAAATGCTTTCTTAAATGGTGATTTAGAAGAAGAAATTTATATGACACAACACGAGTAGGATGTGGTAATCTTCGAGTAGTCAAGAAAATAAAGTTTTGTAAACTTCTCAAATCCTTATATGGTTTTGAAACAAGCACAAAACATAATGGCATGAAAAATTTAACCAAATATTTGATTGATGATGGCTTTATCTTCTATTGAAGTTGATAAATGTATTTATAGAAAATTTATCGTGGAAAAGGTTGCTTGATTTGTTTATATATTGATGACATTTTCATTTTCGGTATTGATTTAAAAAAATTGAAAATATTAAAAAAATATATAATAATTTTGACACGAAAGATATGAGAGAAGCATATGTTATTCTAGACATTAGAATAACAAGAGAAGAAAATAATATAGGACTTCACAATCTCATTATATTGAAAAAGTTTTAAAGAAATTTGATTATTTTGATTGTTATTTAATTTCGTATTCATTTGATGTAAATATTAAGTTAGTATCAAACACACACACATATATATGTGCATGCATGCTAAGGTGATTATATGAGAGCCTTTCAATTAAATCCATTAATGTGATAATAAAGTGGTGTTGATTCTTATAGTTTTGAGATAGACTTTGAAAGTACTCATGAGAAAGGATATGAGACATAAGGTCATTACAAATGTGTCAACTATAAAACTACATTAATCGATATTTGATCTCTCATATGTAAAATGTTCATGCTTATTCAAATGAATTGGGTAATTCAATAGTTGGTCTATTATTCAATTTAGATAAGTGGAAGCCATGCCTTACTAGGTAAAAGTTCAAGACATGAAATAACTTATTGAAAGTATAAGATTTCTAAATGATGAATTTTTTAAAGTTATTTTGGAAATTGTGGGGGATAATGAGAGAATTTTCAAAATAAAGTTCTTAAATGAACATTTAAAGGAGCCAAAGAGGGGAATTCATGGTATGTATTATCTGTACTATGAATTTTCATTATGACCAAGATATATCTATTATGACCATGATATAGAAAGATATAGGGTAGGGTATAGTCATTTGATGTCATTCATGTACTGCCTTATTGGAATTACATCTTATAATGACTATATTCAATTAATAGAGGTTATGAAATGTGAGTTGCAAAATATTACAGAAATAGTAATTTAGTGTGATGATTTACCATCCAAAGTGATTAGGATGGCTCTTAAATTCATAACCATTCACTTTCATATATCTAACCTCATAGGGATAATGATTACCACATTTGGTGGTTATTATTTGTTAAAATCAAATCAATGGTTATATGGCTAATTGGGTATTAGAGATTCTTAAAGAAATCCATAATCTACGAGGATAAGATTACAACCTATTGTCAGAGACCATATAAATAAGAGTATCTCATACCATCCAAGGAATCTAACATCTAATCTCTTCCTTATCATGTCCTATTCCTATCTAAACCAAATGCTTCTTCATTCTCATTTTTTTCCTACTAAGTTATATTTTGTATATATAATCTTCTTTTGAGAAGAACCTCTATATAATTCTATGTACTCAAGTAAGATTGGTAAAAACCATTAGATTGAGAGTGTCAATTGTGTCTTCAGCTTGACTGTTTTTGTGTTAGGGGAGTCAAGTGTTCATAGTGTATAATGGCTATACAGGATCACCACATTCATGTGGTTACATGCTATTTCTTGATTGATATCTATTCATGTGTAAGTAGAATTTTGCATGTGTTTATGTGTATGATCATATGTTTATGTGCATGTTAATTTCTATGTGATTTCATGTGTATATTAATATATACTTGTGTCATATATGATACCTATGTGGAGAAGAATACCATATATAGTTATTTCACTCCTTAAGGACAATGCATTATAAGATTATTAGACTCTAATGTTATTTATAAGAAAGAATAAAGTGTTAAGAAAATGGTACACATATTATTGTGCTGAATCTTATGGCTTTTAGGTAAAAGCAATCAATTGCAATATTGATTGCTTATTTTCTTATAAAAGAAAATAGTCACATATGAACTGTAGAGAAATAGAAGTTCAACCTAATCTAATTGAAGTTTGGAGAGTTATTGAATCTAAATGTGTATTGTGGGTAGAATTGATTGCATCTTCTTGTGGTATGTCAAAAATAGAAAGATGCATAAATTCATATTATTTCAATCAAATGACACATCTCATCAATAGGGTGAATCAATCAAGAGTTACATTTTTAAGAAGATAGTTTTCTATTAAAAAAGGATCACATGCATCATAATGAACATGATTAAGGACTTATAGATCTTGTGTTGACATAGTCAAGAGTTCATAGCTTGAAATACGTACTCCAAAATTATGTATGTTTTTATTTAAAGAAATTATGACTATTAGTACGTCGAATACCTTCACTCTAACACTAAAAACGATCTTACTAAAGAATACAAAATCTCTTATTTGGACTTTCTAAAAGGACATATCAAGATAGACTCAATAATTGGAATTAGTACATCTTTGTTGGTTCTTAGTTTTATGTTATAACTAAATTATGAAGAAGGAAAATGAGAATTCTTATAATCATTAATAAATTTAAGATGAAGTTTGCTACTAGAGGCTTTATAAAGATGGAGTTTACTACTAGAGGCTTTATAATAAATTCAAGTCTTACGCAATGATATAACATTTATCAAATGCTTCTTGCTAACAATGTTAATGCATGAGTTAGACAATTATATGCATCACATGTTATATACTTGTCACGGTTATTTATGCATATATAATAATATATTTACATTTGGTACATGAGGAACAATATACTCTAAATTTGTCCAAATATAGGGAAAGTGTATGTTATTCTTGATATTAGAATAATTAGGAGGGAACAATATATGTTCCTTGGATTAAGATATTAAAATGCAGTTATCGGCTTCAATTGTTGTCCTACTTGTTCTCTTCAAAGTTTTGACATTAAAAAGTATCAAACAAATTGGTGCTTCATTGTATATATATTCATAGTATATGTTGTTGGAAGACTGAATCGGTGTATTCAGGCAACCTAAGATAATTAACATGTTGCTGCAACCTAAGATAATTAACATGTTGCTCGATGAGTATTAAAGTACTCAAAGAGAAAAGTACATGATAGTGAGATTTAAGATAATCCTTCGATTTTAAAAGAATATCTATATACCAATTGAGTAAGTTAGTCTAAAAAATACTTGCAAAATCGATTGGGTGTTGACTCATAGTGGGATATAATTTCCTGACAATTAAAGAAGTAAATATTCACCAACTCTGTCATTGTTGTATGAAAACAATGAACCAACAAATCTATTTCATGTTATCTGATGCAGGTGTCAAGATCCACTCAGCAGAGTGAAATTAGATTTATTGGTATATGTGAGAATTATATAAATAATAAAGTAATCTTCATCATCTTTTGGACCTTTTATGAAAGGTTTGACAAGAAATTTTTGGATTGGTGTAAGTCCACCATGTAAAATCATCAATGGTAGAACCTCAACTCAAATTTGAGTAAATAACAAGTCTTGAGTTCATTGAGCTAAAGTATGCTATTAGAGTGATTGCAAGTACATACAAGTTAAGCATCAAAAAATAAAAGGTACTTAGTTTCATAAAAGTAAAAGAATCTACATGTGTGAGTGTGGAGGAGTGTTGCTCTATAGAGTCTAGGGCTTCACTCTTAAAGCACTCATGAGAAATAATATTGGACTCAAGGCCTATATAAGTATGTTGATTATAATATGAAATATAGAAGTAGACATGCACACTTGCTCAATTGGTTTGAATAATTCAAAGGCCGTTTAATATTCAATTTGGATAAGTGAAATTCATGTCTTACCAAGTAAAAGTTCAAATTATGAAATACATTTACCAAGTTGAGGATTGTGAGATGGTTTTCAAAATAGTGTATTAACATATATTATTGAATGGATATTGAGTAAGTTGAGGGATCATACAACTAAGAGTGAGGGTCAAATACTATTATGCACCTTATTGGTGTTATGCTAAATGGCGTTAATAGTCAATGAAAACAATTCTACTAGTGCCATTTATATAGCATGGAGTGGCAATGTTCCTTTTTGAATGTAGCCCTTGCATGGGCTTCTTGTCATGAAATGTTACCTGGCTTAAATGGCTATGTATGCTCATGGCTATACCTTTTAACGGGATTGTCATTACCCATAAGTCATAGATATGATCACTATTCAATACTCAACAATGGGTATAACTGCCTTGGAAGTTGTCATGCAGGTTTTTATAGCACATTTTGAAATTTGTCAAGAAACTATGAGATGCTGGTATATAATAAGATGAATATACTCATAAAAAAATAAGACCTTTTATGTACTTTGTGGTGTATTAGTGACAACATAAAGGTTTCATTATGTATAGACATAAAGGTTTTATTGTTGATAAAATGAAATTCATCGTGTTCATTATTTCAAAGGGTGTAAAATGAAACATCATATTGGTTGCTAGCATTTTTAGATGGGTACATTCAGTCTCTTAGATGTTGTATTGGACATAAAAGATAT
The DNA here is from genome assembly GCA_036023115.1 of Brasenia schreberi. Taxonomy (NCBI): domain Eukaryota; kingdom Viridiplantae; phylum Streptophyta; class Magnoliopsida; order Nymphaeales; family Cabombaceae; genus Brasenia; species Brasenia schreberi. Next base: position 10,477,750 of record JAYKKT010000071.1, on the reverse strand, counting down.
CATGTATACATCTTGGTTATATTATTATCTTTTGTATGTAGTTCTTGATGTCATATAATATTTTTGTGGCTAAGGAGTATAAAAATATAAGTTAAGTGACTAAAAGGAGTAAGTATGAAATTATAACATATTGATATATAAATTTTCAGTGTTAAGCATGGATCATAACTAAAGTAGTGATGTTCTAGTACATAAAAGGTGGTTTCTCATTATAAGAGGTATTTTTCACCATAACTCATATTGTTATATTCTTGTGATTATAAATTAAGGTTTCATGATGTATTTGGGGTTCTATAAAATTGCTTAGGATTAAAATCGATGGGTTATGTAGGAGAATGTTGGAATCATGTTGAATCCAACTTAATGTGTCATACTTTCTTATCCAGCCTAAGCATATTCTAAACTTAAAAAGCTCATGCCAAGTCATTGTGATGAAATATCGTTAACGATAATACACTGCATCACATTAAAAGAAGGCTGGCTGAAATTGGAAGGAAAGTAGGTTACCTGGAGAGTGTTCAAGATAAACCCATGCTTTTTTTCTAATACTAGGGCATGAGGTGCCAGAGTAGCCGAGACTAAGACAACCAACTGCGTGACTTATACAGGAGAAGTCAAACTCTGATTGAAAGTAACCTCAAGATTGTCCTCACAAATTGTTGGTATTGTCTTCACTTTGTGATGAAAACTAAAGGAAATGCTTGTTAAAGAGAGCGTTAGTTAAGAGTAGTTGGGTTACTTAAGTGCATAAAGACATCACTATAATTTGTTTTCTTATTAAGGCACTTTTGTCTTTTTAGATATAAAATCCATTATATAAGGACTTAGTTTCATTGTAACATGTAAGGGTTTATGAAATAGAAGAGAGAGAAGGAGGGTGGTCCTCCAATGGAGGGCCCATTCTCCATTGTTCTCCCCTCCTTTCCTCTTCTCCCTCTCATGTACTCTTATTCTCAACATGGTACTAGATCCATTAACCACCAAAACAGACAATTTCAGGTGGTGGTTCTGGCGGTGGCGGAGAACAATGACACATAAACCAGTTTTGTTCAATGTCCAGAAGAAGAAGAAATATATCCCCCAATCGCTAAGCAAGCAGCAGTTGGATCATGCACGAGCCATCGATGCTCATCCAGGGGGAGACTGTGAAGTAGTTGGAGGAGCGATAGGGTGCCTTCCTATATGCAAACTCGCAACATCAATTGCCAAGCAACACTCATTCTCTACTGCGTGCATGCAAAACCATGAAAGAGTTGCACCAACTGCACATTACTATCGTAAAAACACCAAAAAATGCACGCAACCCATACGTAGATCACATCCACTATTCCAAGATTGATGCAGTACGTGAGATTAGTTTTTTGACCAAATTGAACTGTCGAGGTCATTTGCATGGAACACGATGATGAGGGGTTACAACCAAATCGATGACACGGAAGAAGCCGTAATGCTATTTTATGATATGCTCTACTTTGATCATCTTCTTCCCAATAGATTTATGTTTTCTTTTCTACTTAAATCTTGCACGAAGTTGAATGCCATCGAAGAGGGTAGGCAATGCCATGCACATGTTATAAAATGGGTCTTGGATGGTGATGACTACGTGCTTAGATTGTTGGTTTGTATGTATGTTGAGTTTGTTGATGTTGAAAATGCCATGAAAGAAGGCATTCTCATTCCGTTGGTATCATCCTTTGGAACAATATGATTCGTGGATGTTGTAAAGTTTGGTGACTTGGTTCTTGCATGCCGATTGTTTGATGAAATGACATAAAGGAATAGCGTTTCGTGGAGTGTTTTGATTGATGGGTACATGAAGAACGGGGATATCAATTCTGCAAGTCTATTGTTTGATGAAATGCCTGAGAGGGATAGCTTTGCGTGGAATTCTATGATTGCGGGTTATATGGGATGTGGGAAGGTGGAGACAACTCGGAAGCTATTTGATGAAATGCCTGAACGAGATGTTGTTTCCTGGACATCCTTGATTTCTGGCTATTCTAGGAACTCTCTGTTTAAGGAGCTTTGGAATTGTTTCATGAGATGCAGAACGCAAAGGTGAGGCCTAGTAAGTTGACACTCTTGAGTGTTCTTCTGGCCATTGAACAATTGGGTGCTTAGTAATAAGGAAAATGGAAATCATGTGCCATTTGATGTTGTCTATGCAGAAAATTTAGAGAAGGTTGCCTAACAAAGTTGTTGAAAATATATACATCCAGGAAGGCTGATGAAAGTGAGCACCCAGTACGACTGCTGAAAAAAAAAGTGTATAGCCATGAAGGCTGAAAAGTGGATAGTTAGGAAGGCTGATGACCGTGAGAACTTTACTTTGGTAGTGTTGCCAAAAGAGGTAGCAGTGTTGCTGCCCAATCACAATATGAAGAGAACTATGTTATCAATAGCGGTACACTTTTATTTACTATTAAAAAATTATATATATAATGGATTCTATAATTTCTAAGAAATACAACCACTTCTTTAATAAATATGAATCAAACTAAAGAAACAAATTATAAACATTAAGTTTGTTAACCTTAAATTTCATGTGGCACATGCATATTGAATTGTCAACCTTAAATTAAAAAACACACATAAATGTAACAAAGTTATTCTAAACATTAAACTAAAGAATTAAAAGAAACAAATATATAATTACTTATATGCTCGAGTATAATGAATATGATGTCACCAAGCTTGACTCCTCTCTTACTCTTTAGAGCTTGTATGCACATTATACATTTTGCCAAAAGTTAACAAGAAAACCGAGAAAAAGAAATACAATAGTCTCAAGAATCAGACATCAAATAATGATGATACCAAGAATGTCACATACAACACCAAGGAGGGTTGAGGCCACCTATAAGAATCAAAATGATCAAGGCTTCTTTTTGAACTAAAGAAAAACTTAGTAGCTTTTTTGTAAAAAAGTAATCCATGTTATGCTTTCAGCAAGCATGTTGCAGTAGGGGTGAAAAAAGCAAAAGATAGTATTTGCAAAGCTTCATAAGACAAACTTAGATGGTGAACAACGCATGGTGTTTCGCATTTTGGATGGAAGAGACACAATGAAGGGCAATCAAGTTATTTCTTAAAAGAAAAAGGAAGGTCGATAAAGAGATACCGGCAATTGGTTTCATATAATGTTTATAGTAGAAAACAAAAGCTTTGAAAAGTCAACCATTAAAAAATTCATAAGACACATATCTAAGTAGAAACCAATATCTTTATGCTTATTGACTATTTGCAGCTTTGTTTTTGTCCTGTGGGATGAAAAGAAAATGTAGCCATGCAAAACTTATTTGAAGATAGTTTGAATATTTATTTCCAAGCAAAATGTTCTAAATCTACTTGTTATCATGCAAAGAATGAGAAATCTGTAATTGAAAGAAATAGCAAGAGACAGACAGAGATCTTCTCACAACCAAAACAAGAGAAAACCAACTATAATCAAAGTCTATGTTATGTTAGACAAAGGTCTCACATGGAAGTTCAGAGAATACAAAAATCAAAACCAACTATAATCAAAGATCATTAAATTGCAAAAGAAATCAACTATGAATGGAAAAACCTTTCTATTATCAATTATAATGTTAAGACTTTATGCATTTCTTAACTGATAAACAACCAAAAACATTTGATTTCTTTGCTCTTAGCAAATTACAAAGATGAAAAAGGAAAATCTGACTCAATTTTGTGGACAAAAATTTCTCAGCGTGTGCAAAACTAACTTCCACAATTGTTGAACTCACAAGAATCTTGGAGAAGGAAAATTATTCGATCAACAACTATGACACTGTATAAAGCTAATCTTAGTTTATAAGAATTAACAAGTTGGAGTAATTTAAACTTATAGCTTTCTTCATGGTTTTACATAAGGCTAGCAGGAGCAACAAAAATAAGTTAATGGTATCCACTTCAGAGGGATGGAGGTATGCAACACCTCCATTCAAAATGTGCTACCAACTGCTACCACAATGGAGAACTCATATAGATTGAGTGGAACTAAACAGAACCAAGAGTCTCTCCAAGTCCCATGAATCTCAATTTGTTGAACCAACAGTGTAAAGAGCAACTCCAATTGCAAGAATTAGTACACCAGTTTTGTAACAGATATCCCGACGTATGACTCTTGCCAATAAACCTTTGCATAACTTGTCTTACAGTTTAAAGGAAGTCAAACAATACTTATCTATTTCCATGCCATTTAAGGCTTGCTCATTCTGTCCCAAATGTAAAACTATTTTAATACTGTAGAGGGAACAAAATATTGGAGAGAAATGATTTAGCAAGAATGCACATTCACTTTCCTTATGCGCCAAACTCTTAAGCATCTCTCTCAGATTATCAAGTGGGGATAGTTTGTCATACTATTCTTTCCATTCTTCTAAGAGTTTCTTGAGCACAACCACACTCACTTTGATTTGGTCAAGGTACAATTTTTCCTAAGGGCAATTGACGTAAATCACTTCATTTCTTGTGGGGTGGAAACGATTAACAAGAAAACAACACTAGAGAACCAACCCAGTTTTTGTAACATTCATAACCTTGAGATAAGTATCAAATGAATGTCCCAACAACTTCTAGTGATAATTGTGGATTGCCTGCAAAATGAGCTTCTGAAATAAGCTTATTTCATATGGTGAATGCCAACAAACTTGTTTTTTTAACATTATGAGCAATGTAGGAGCCACTCAAGTTGTAGAGGAAAATAAAGAGTATGGCGGAGGAAGCTAGAGATAGAGAGAAGAGAGAGAATCCACGAGAGAGAAGGTGGCGGAGGCAGAGCAAGGGAGAGAGAGAAGAGAGAAAGGGAGAGAGCTTACCTGCAGTAGACGACAACGGAGGCAGCAATTGGTAGTTGTTGCTGCTTGCTAGTAGTGGCAGAGAGCGCAGACGCAGAGGCAAATTGAGAGGTTGGAGAGAAAGAGGCAAGATGGGAAAAAAGGTAGAATTTAATCTATTTGGTTCAGGTTGATCCAATGGATATTTTGGATCGACCTAATCCAATATCATGTTGTACGCTGATAGCGTCCTAGAGGGATGCCCGCTATAACTACCATGCTATATCGTTTCTTTTATGCAATAAATATTTACTAGCAACTATATGGTTATGCAAACTATTTTGACAATAATGTATATACGTTATCGTCATATAATGGATGCATTCACTCTTTGGATGTTGTAGAAACCTTACAAGTATGATCGGGTCATTCAATAATTTGATTGTCATCAAGACATTCTAATTGCTCCAATAAGGTCATCTCTGATACACAAGTTAGCAAAGCCCCACAAATATAAGTACAATACGAGCCACACTACTCACATTGTTTTCTGCTTGACCACTTTGGCATCCCATTAACATATCCAGATAAGTATGATGAGTTCTACATTGAGTGATATATTTCTTAGATACATCAATTTATAATGAGACTATAGATTAGTTATGCCTAGTTCAACCTCCTTCAATAATGAGGTAGTAAGATACGTCATTTTTCATACAAATAAAGTAATATTTGTTTATATGATTGATCTTTATAATTGTCATCATTTGATGATAATACTAATATTATTTGTATTCATTGTTTTCATCCAATGTCTTACGGTCGTATCTAACATACAAGCATCAACTTTACAACACCCAAGGAAATGTTACAACCATTATTGGGGTACACTGCTTTTATATAGTTGATAGAGATATATGGGTAGTGCTACCAACGAGCATATCGCTTGACAATATTTGATCATATGGCAACTGATGGTGCTGAGGATGCATGAGTTGGGGTTTATGTAATGTAGTTGGGGTTGTTTTATACTATTCATTACATGTATATTTGTATATCATTTGTAATGAATGTCATTTTGCTTTTACAATCTTTGTCCTTAATATCATTAAATAAATAAATACAATTGGATTGAAATAATAAGTTTTTTTACAAATTGCAAATAATATCTAGTTGTTATCCTCAATGTCACATAAAATGTCATTGTTTGTTCATCTCATTTGTATGTACATCTCAACATGCATCTCAATACTCACGTGGAAGGGTTGATCCTAATTTGCGATGCTTTCATATCAGTATCGGTATCAATATGGAAAGATAGATGGGCATCAAACATATGCATCTACAAAAAAATACAAGAGAAGATCAGAAATCACGAATTTGATATAATAAATAGTTAAATAACATCTATCTAATAAAGAAAATGTCACATTGAATCATTATAGTATATGTACCACACATCCCTCACAATGGTTGCTCTTCATCTAATATTAATGATAGAAATATTGTTGACCCTATCCTAAGGAGGAGTATGAATGCTACTCACTATCTAGTATCAATATCCAATAATCATGAGGACACAAGCTATCCTTCATATATGCAATACAATAAAGAGCAACATCAACACCACCCTCTGTGAAAGCTTGTGAGTATAGATCACACTAGCATGTCACTTCTTTGGAACACTCTCTATGAGCTTCATGTGACCAAGCCTCCCCTATCTCAAAAACTCGTAATGACTTGATACTCACAATTTTTATTTTCAATGTTTTTGGCAATGTGTCGTGTACAAAAAAAATATGTTGCATTCATAATATGATTTGAATGATATTCACCAAAGTTAGATCACAATTACCACAAATTATGCATGAAAAGTTGTGTGTGTTACATAACTCTTTGATGCACCTCAACTCATGAAAAGAAGACTACAAAAAAAATGTTGTTAGTTGAGGTGAACCCCACAGCCCCAAAGAAATGCATCTTATACCTACAAATTACAAAATATATACAAGCATTACTTAATGTAAGAAACAACATTAAATACATGAGAAAAAACTCATACATATTTATCTTATATGTGCTATCAAACTCTAATACTTATACAAATGCATGTAATACATACGCTAGATGAGGATGTACAAACACAATATCACTGATAATATTTGTATATGATATTTTATAAATCATGTTTGATATTGATGATGGTCTAAATTATAGAATAATTGTTGTAAAATAGTTTGAGAACCCTTCTCTACCAAGGTTCAGAAGAGTCTAATCATGCATTGTCCAACTGTAAGAGAAGACACCAATGGTAAAATGTTGCTTTTATTATACTATATATTATAAAATGGTAGAAAAGGTTCTATCATTAAGCCAGGCCTTAACATGTGATAAAGGTATTTAAATATATATTTATTAACGAGTGTTTATAACCACCGGTTCTGGTTCTGGGCCGGTTCCAGTTACCATGGTTCTGAAGCCGGTTCAGTTTCAGTTTGAACCACCGGGCCGGTTCCGAACCGACAATGTCTATTTCAGTTAACTAGGGGGATGGACACCAATGGGCGCTTGCCGCTTATTTGAAACTTAAATCTTTTCCTTTTTATACGCTGGGTTCAAGCCAGTGCCATGGCTGTTTGGAACTTTTCCAAGATGGTTTCGGACCACAAGCTCGAATTGGATCGAAATCGTTGGATTTCTCTTCGGTTCCCATCCGGTTCACAAAAACGTGGAACCATAATCTAACTGGGTGGTCTCCAGTTCCTATCACAGTTCCGGTTCCAGTTCGTCCGGTTCCAGGTTAGATTGGTTTAGGGTACTCTTCAGAATCAGTTCAAACTGTTGGTCCGAGTTCAAACCAACCATGTCTAGATGTAACATGAGGTGCCTTCCAGTGAGTCACGAATTTATGCTCAAACCAATAATTAAAGACTAAAATAATAGAAAAGTATAAGAAATTTGTGGTCACGATTTTCAAGACTATGTAGTTTGCCTAATAAGGTTTTTTTTGTTACATGGTTCGCACTCGTTCATACCCCACAAGGGCTTAATGATGAAGATTAGACGATGACAATATTGATAGTGATCTCCTGAATATTATTTGTGCAATTGAGAAAACGTGTTCTCCCCCACCCTCTTAAGTGTAGGACGGGCTTGGTCTTAGTCGAAACTCGGACCAGATCATGGTTTGTATACTTTCATAAACCATACCATACCCATATATTACTTGGATTTTGATCTCATCAGGTTAGGTATTGAATATATTCTTCTGTTGCATAACAAATGGTAGCTCACATGATGAGGGGGCCGACTTGCCAGTTGAAGGTCATGAGTTCGACATCTGGGAGCATGCATCTAGCTTTGGCATCCCCATTATATCAAAGAAAGAAACCAAATTTATTCTGTTGTTATTACACCAACAAAAATATTAGATAATAATTTAGCTTTTATTAAATTAACTGTTAATATGATTCATGAACGAGCCTGACGAAAACAAAGGATCCACATAACTGACCCGATATAGTATGCTAAAAGACTTAATTATTGCTTTTGTTGTTATTAAACCCTTATGAAAGCTGGTTTACTATATCACATTCGGGTAGAACAAGAACAGTTACCACCCCTAGTTGGGAGGTTTTCTTGGAAAACAACATTGAGGAAACGTAGTGGGATAATGTGGAATCATCTTGCCTTACTCAACGGTATAAAATCTCAATTTATCCCACATTTTCCGGGTAAAAACATTCACTGGTAACGACCTTGCAATCGTCCGGTTAGCTAACTCATATGACTACGTTATAACCAGAAGTGACGAAAAGAATCTTAATAACTATTGTTGTAGGGCCCATTGAATATTACACACCACTCAACTCTCTCTATCGTACGAACACATACACTTAGAGAGAGAAAGTAGTACATGCTCATATGATTTTCAACGGTCCGATCCATCTGATCAGCGGCTAAGATCTTTATTTCAAAAGTAAAAAAGTATTAAATACTTTTTTTAAGCGCATGAACTAACCTCTCTCTCCCTATAAGATATATAAAGAAAAGAGGTAGTGTTAAATATATAATGTCTTTTAGCATATAATTTTGCATAAATATATCTCCGTTATTCGTTTTATGATAAACGGTTGAGATGATAAAATAAAATATATAAAATAAAATATAAAATAAAACAATAATTTTAATTCAAATCTTCACCATTGAATATATCAATTAAACCATAAAATATTTATACAAGATTATGTGCTAGAAGGCATGCATAAATCTATCCCTTTAGCTAGTTCTAAGCAGCCACTTGAGAAGCAGTGGCTGCATAAATGATGTCACCGTCATATACTAGGTGAAAAAAATACTAGTAAAGGACATAACCAATAGTTGAAGATATCGCTGGCAATATTAATAATATGTTCCTTTGGAACTTGTAACCTGTCTACGAATAAACATGAACAAAATTCTTTTCAGAAAAGTATTAAGACTACTTTCTAAAATTTTATAAATTGCCTAACTGGTCAGCAGGGTTCTCAGTTCTCCTTTTTCAATGATGAAAATGAGGGAAATTGTTAAATTCTGTGCGTTTGTGTCATCATATCAGCCTCAAATGGTTGTTTCTCTTTTAAAGTAAATTTAAAACTTTAAATAAATCATTGTCTCTAAACATATCCTGTTTCGGGTAAATCGGAAACGAGGGTTTCAATCTGTCGGTTCCAGTTAGCTCAGAACTTAGAACCATAACCAAACCAATCCGTTGTTGGTTTTGGTTCTAGAATGACCGGTTTGAGAGTAGTTCTTGTTTGAGTTTGGAAACGATATTTTTTATTTAAACTTTTTTTAAACGTATAGAAAAAAGAAGAACCAATAGTTAGAACCACCAATTTGGTTCCGGTTGAAATCGATGGACTGGTTAAGAACCAATCATGTTTAGTTGTCTACATTGTCAATAGTTTCAAAGAGCCACTCTAAAAAACTACTTGCTCATATTCATTCATTCATTGTTTTAAGTGACATTCGTATAATTTTTTTTAATTTTTAAAAAATATATAAAGATTAATATTATTACATTTATACCAAAAACAATGATTGAATATAAATGAACAACCTCAGTATCCAATGACTCATTATATATATATATATATAAAATGATCAGAAAAAATGAAAATATAAACATATCCGTTGAGTGCGTGCATTCTGTTTACTCTCAAAGAGTCCTCGCTGATGAAGCTGGTGCTGGCGATTTAAGTCGCTTACTCTTGAGCGTTCTTTTTCTGACTATCGCTTCCATAACTCTTGTTATGTCTTCATAAATTTCTTCTTTGACTTAGAACAAAGACTGCATGCATATTTTCACCGGACTTATGGTTTTGTTCCTTAAATAGGAATTTGTTGTGGAGGACTAAGCCATATACATTTGGTGCTGATGGCATCAATTGTGTACTAAGGGGATTACATTCACCCATATGACTAACTAAATTACTTGCTGCACCGTACATAAATTAATAAGACAATCAAGTCAAAATAGCATATTCGAAACTAGCCGTTGAACCAGAACCAAATCACACGTCAAAAACCAACTGAAACTAGAACCAATCAACCGAAACCCAAAACCATAACCAAACTGAGAGTCCCCGCTTCCAGTTATATTTCCTCCTCCCATGAGACCGGAACCGGAATCAATAGCTACCATAGTAATCGGAACGGCCGGCTTTTTCCGGTTTACCTTTAACCGGGCAATCAGTAAACAGCAGTTGGGTCTGCCTTAATTCCATCTAGATAATAAAAAAAAAACATAAAGGTACATTTACCAATTCTGGATAATTGACCACAAAGTAGTCTTTAGGAATTTTGTTGAGAAATGAAATGTTTTGAACAAAAATGGTGGGTCTTTTGAAAATAAGGAAACTTTACTAGCGATGGTAGGCCGTTGAGAGAATTTTAATATTTCTTTCTCGTTGGGAAAAGTCATGATTCTCCTCCATCCGTGCAGTTACCATAGAAAATCTATTTCGACGACGGAAGTGTCACCTAACTGGAAATTTTAAAGTATTGAGTGGCCTTTTACAAAACCAGTGGTTACTGTTCGGACAAAACACCAGTCAATAGTATTGACATATTCACACATTTTTCTTGTACTTTTTCATTTTACGACCCTCTCTCTCTCTCTCTCTCCCTCTCTCTTTATGCTGACGAGAGAGAGCGGTAATGTGGGCGACGCGAGAGAAAATCTAACGTCTCGTGTAAGCTCCAGATTGCTTGCTAGGGTTTCGTAGTCCGTTGATCCAATATCGGAGGTTTGGGAATTCGAGAGGGCGGTTTTCTTTGTGGAGTTTTCAGGATTTCGGTTGCAACCTTCCTTGGGAGAATTAAGGCTTCGAATTTGCCGATTGTTACCGAGTTTGTTCTTGTATAATTGGATGAAATTGGTGCCTTCTTGGGGTCTCCGATCTCTCCTTTTTGGGTGTTAGGTTTTGATCTTGGAGTTTTTTGTTGATTCTGTGAAACGGCGGACAAACGAAAGATTTTCCGGGTTCATTATTTGTGCCAGGGCGATCTTCAGCCTGATTTGTGACTTATAGTTGAGATTGAAGGTATACTTTTTGTGCTTCCACTTGCTTCCATTTTACATGTACCGTCGCTTTTGTGGGTCGTTTGACTCTTCGTAATTTTCAGAGAAATGAATCGCCTTTTTGAGGTCTGATTGGAGGAGCCGGTTGTTTTTTCGGGTGGCCTGCGGATTTCTTATGCTTGATTATCCCTAATTTTCATTCTAAATTTCTTTTTGCATAAATTGAGCCATTTTCGTTTAGAATTTTACGTCTTGACTCTTCTTCGTATGAATCTTTTCTTCTTTAGGAAGATCTTTGATTGTCTAGTTTGTATTACTTCTACCAAGTTTTTAGTAATCATCTCTACCGTGCTAGTTAATTTTTTAAAATTTCGTTTATTCATTGTTTGGAGAAAACTTCTTGCAATGAAAGCTTGACATTTAGACTAGCCGCAGGTTTACAAGAAAAAAGTTCTAATTTTCTGTTTTCTTTTCCTGTTTTGCTTCTAGCCGGATCAAGACTAATCAAATAGGATGACGATCGGTAGTTTGGCGCGTGGTAAGGGAAAGACATCAAAGGGAAATAAACGTGTGGCAGATGAGAAAGCTCCTCTGCTTCCGAGGAAACAGGATGAGTTCGAAGGGGAATTGGACGGTTTCAATGGGGCTTCATTTTCTGGTGCTGTGTTCAATCTCTCTACGACAATTGTCGGTGCAGGAATAATGGCTTTGCCTGCCACCATGAAGGTTCTTGGCCTCGCTCCTGGAATCCTGATGATTATCTTCATGGCTCTTCTGACAGAGGCTTCGATTGAGATGCTGTTGAGGTTTAGTAAGTCCGGGAAGACAGTCTCTTATGGTGGAGCTATGGGCGATGCCTTTGGAAAGACGGGGAGGATGCTGTTGCAGCTATGTGTCATTATTAATAATGTGGGAGTGTTGATTGTCTACATGATTATTATAGGTAATTTTGTTTCTCTATCTTCCTCGACATTCAGTCTCTCCTTTCTCTCTGCATTTCTTATTTCAAATTTAGAGGGTTTGTGGGTTTTCAGCTGTCTTTTCTCTCTTTCTTTAAACTTGTTTCTGTAACAATATATACTTCTCTGGATGAGGGATATCAATCCTCAATTTTCCTTCTTGTTATGAGTGTTATTTATCATTTTGGCAATCCTTTTGTAGTTTATTAAATTATTATGCTCTTGGTGCTTACACATTTTATACCTCAATACAATTTATGTGCTGATCGTTTGTCCAGTAGTTGGTTCTGTCATGTAAAACTCTTCAACATTAATACTTTTGGAAGTTTTGGAGTCATTTCATCAGATGTGTTCATGAAGTGTTTTTTATTTCGCTTCTCCAAAATAAACTTCACTGCTAATTGTGAAAGTCCTTATTAAAGATAGTCGCTTATTTTTCCTTCTTGAAGATATCTCTTTGTGTACATTCTGTTGAAAATTTAGTCTAAATGTTAATTTGGAAGTATTAGTTTGTTACATGGACAATCTTCATAAAAGAAATCACTTCCTGGAGCTAATTGATCCATATTTACAATGTGAATCCTGTGTCATTCTGTTAGGCCTTTATTTTCTTTGAATTTTTAAGCAAGTCATAAGTTCTTCTTGACTTGGACCTTGTTTTCTAGTCCAATCAGAGTGGTTTTCTATTGCCAGGTGATGTTCTTTCTGGCACATCTTCAAGTGGAGTACATCATTCTGGTATATTAGAAGGATGGTTTGGTGAGCACTGGTGGAATGGTCGTGCATTTGTGTTGCTCATTACAGCCCTAGCTATATTTGCTCCGCTTGGGTGCTTCAAGCGTGTAGGTATGCATCCATTCCTTATCATTTATTAGATGCCTTTTTCTTTCTTATTTAAGTTGAATGTTGTGATCTTTGGACCAACTGCTACTCTTGTTCAGATGTACGGGTTACACAATAGCGCATATGTTGTGGAGTAGTGTGCCCTACCTAACATCCAGTAGAAAGGTGTTATTATGAGAATGTTTTTACAAGGAAAGAGTGTTTCGATTTGTGTGAAAATCTCTCCCATGTGCAAATTTTCTCATGGAGGTTTTACATGTCATCAAAGAAAATTCTGTGCGAATATGGAAAGGTTTCACCTAAATATTGATAAATTATCTTTGAAATTGGTCTCTACCTTTCAATTAAAATTATCAGAAAGATAATCCCAAAAAAGAATGTTATCAAAAGGATCCGTGAAACACACATCTTATGTATGATGGGGGGCAACTATGATATGAATATCTTTTTGTTTTGTTTGCCAATTATATGAAACCAGGAGTAGCATAAATTTTTAGGGTGTTGCACAAGTAGCATGTAGTAGGTTTATCTGCTTTTCCATTATCTGTACTGGGGTCGGGTTTTCTGGATAATGATAAATGAACATCAATCTTTTATTTGATGGAAAGCTGTGACAGTGACGTTAGGCTTGAAAGCCTGTCAAATGCTACTATGGCTTCCAGTGGGTTGTGAATATTTGTGATCAACATCACAATGTTGCTTAGCCTGTTCTGTGACTCCTGTCACATGCTTTAAGCGAAACTGCACTGCCAATTTAACAGAACCTAGGGATCACTTCTAAATAAGCTCCCTTTTATATGCTGTCATTTCCACGCTATTATCATGCATCTTGCTCGGTTGAGCTGTAAAAACTAGTTATATTTATCTTGTCATCTAATCAGCATGGGTTGGGCATACTTTGTGTGACTGTGTCCATTGCCCTTATGGAACTTATAGCTTCTTTACCTGCTGTGTGCTAGTTAATGCACATTTAAAACTTATGTAATTGATGAACATGGTAAGGCTTTGGGATCTTATTTTGAAGTTATAATCTGGTTCTTGTCCAAATGAGGTTGGATTAACTAAATTCTAGTGCTTGCCATTGGGCTTCTTTGAAGTATGTATGGTCATAAGCTCAGTGGCTACTATTTGTCATATGCTGTTCGGGGTGAGTTGAGAACCTATCTGGGGATTGGTTACTAAAGGTTTATATCATAACTGAAAAGTTATACGCTGCATGAATATACTAGGCACAGGTAGATTATGTATGGTCTATGTCCACTCATGCTGAACTGGAACATTAGATTGTAACTGGTGGTTTTCACAAAATTCTCTGAAGCAATTCGTATCAATAATCAGTCAGTATCGTGTTCCCTGAAACTTAAGCAGTGCTACTTCATTTGTTTGGTCAATTTATAGCTGCTCATTGATGAATCTATTCTGTAATTCACAGTTTGTAATACAAGTTTTGTACTTTATTTTTCTCAGATTCTTTGAGGTTCACCTCTGCATTATCCGTCGCACTTGCAGTAGTCTTTGTTATTATAACAGCTGGCATCACTGTAATCAAATTGATAAATGGGAGCATAGCGATGCCTAGGTGGATACCTGATGTCATAGACATGGCATCTGTTTGGAATCTCTTCACAGTTGTTCCTATTATGGTTACTGCCTACATCTGTCATTACAATGGTAAGATAAAAAGCTATTTGGAACATTTTAGGATTTTCTTATTTCAGTTGCCTTTTATTGTTTCAGTTGCATAAATTATGCTTCTGAAGATAGAGCAAGAAGCTGTGGTGTGGATATGACTGTCCGCTGGTAATTTTAGTCGCTAATGGTTTTTTGCATTTTGGTTGACCAACGTAATTCAGCACTTAAAAAAGAGAGAAAAATGAAGCAGCCCAAGATAAATAACAAAAGATCACCTTTTAGTGCACCCTTTCATCCCTAATTGAGTTTTTAGTAAAATTTCTTTGATGTAAACATTTGGTACGGGGAGTTAAATTGCTGATCCAATCTGAGCTGAAAACAAAAGTTAGGTTTCATTCAGTAATTTTTGCCATGGCATCTAGAATTTGCAATTACAACAGCAAATCGCCTCATATCATATACACTGTTGTTTTTTATCGTTATTGTTTTCATTGATTCCTTCGATGGTTTAAAAATCTTTTTCTTTTTTGAATTTTGGCATTGTGGTTTTTTCTTTAATCGTGACAACTTGGTGATTGTCATGTTGATTATTTTAATTAATTTAGAATTTATGATTACCTATCAAGTGGTCAGACTTTTAATTGATGACTTCACCATTATCTGTTATAGAATGCGCTGAACATCTTCAGTTTTGGATTTGCAGTTCATCCTATCGAGAATGAGCTGGAAGACTCTTCACAAATGCAATCCATAGTCCGTAGCTCACTGACCCTCTGCTCATCTGTATATATCACAACAAGCTTCTTTGGTTTCCTTCTGTTTGGGGAGGGAACCTTAGATGATGTCTTGGCGAACTTTGATGAAAACCTTGGGATCCCTTACAGCTCAGTCTTGAATGATGCTGTGCGTGTTAGCTATGCAGTTCATCTCATGCTCGTCTTCCCTATCATTTTCTTTGCCCTTCGGCTTAATGTGGATGGGCTTTTCTTCCCATCTGCAAGACCCCTGGTATTTGACAATCGGAGATTTTCTTTGATTACCGCGACACTTATTGGATTGATCTTTCTTGGAGCCAATTTCATTCCAAGCATTTGGGATGCATTCCAGTTCACTGGAGCAACTGCTGCTGTTTGTATTGGTTTCATCTTCCCTTCAGCTATTGCACTCAGGTAATTCCCAAGACTTGCGGGTGTCTATGATGTTGTGGAAAAGCATGTCGCCTTTTGATTCCAAAGTTCTGCATAATCAGATTGTTTTTATTGTCAAGATTAGTCTTCCTCGGCTGTTTAACCGTTTGTATTCTACTCAAATGAAGGACGGAGTGGCCTTGAATTATAAGCATTATCTCTTGGTTCAACACCAACTGAAGATGAACAAAGGCAATTTTCATACATGGAGAGAGAGAGAGAGAGAGAGAGAGAGAGAGAGAGAGAGAGAGAGAGAGAGAGAGAGAGAGAGAGAGAGAGAGGTTTATTTTATATTTGAAGAGATTCAACATTTGGAAAAGATGGTTTGTTGATTTAATGAGAGAGAGAGAGGGGGGGAGAGAGAGGGAAGGAGTCTAGTTTATTTTATATTTGAAGAGATTCAACATTTGGAAAAGATGGTTTGTTGATTTAATCTTTCCCGGTCATGATTGATTTCACTCTATGCAGGGATCCTCATGGCGTTGCAACAAAGAAAGACAAGTTCTTGTCAGTTTTTATGATTGTGCTGGCCATCTTCTCCAATACAATAGCTATATACAGTGACGCTTACTCCATGTTCAAGAAGAAGGAAGTTTCTCCCAGAGCCTAGGATTTCAATCTTTGCAATAAGCTGTCTTTGTATATCGAGGTGGAATCAGCTAAACAACAGAAAATCATGGTTTTCATTGAAGGTTTGGCCAGTTCACTTTTGGAGAATAAGCTGGCAAGATTTAATTACTCTTAAGTGCCAAATGTACTAGATAAATGCAATATTGAAGTGTTCTTTGTGTAGTTTCCTTTGTAAATCTGCTGTGTAATAAAGTGGGTTTTAGATTTATGATACTTTGCAATATATAATTTCAGATTTATGGCCATTTCTTAGACCATGGATGGATTTCCTCTGCAATATGTGTAGCGTGACAGTCTCTTTCACAATCACCGTTGTGGCAATATGCACTCACTTGTTCCCAAGAGAGCAAACCACCGTACCGGTCTCTCTCTCTCTCTCTGGGTATGCAGCAATTTAACATACCATTTAGATCGCTTTGTATAAGTTACAAGACTTTCAAGAACATTTTTAATGAGGACTCCCTACACAATCAACTACTAAATAATTCTTTATTCATTAAATTGTTGGAAATCCTGCTAATATGTCTGCAAGATCTTGAACTTTTTTTATGTTTTCTGAGTTTTATAATGATATTTATGAAACAGAACAAACTCATTTTCACGTCACTGAAAGTAGAAGCTTTAATGCATTCTACGAGTGCCCTAAAGGATCGAACTCGAACCAACTCCGTTTCAATCCTTTCATAGCTTGTGTCCACCAGTGTCGCTGCCCAACTAGATGCCGAGCTGTTCAGACGAGTGGAGATCAGGCGATCTGACATACTACCACCATTATTGAATTCTCTCAAGTCCTCTTTCCTTTTTGGTAGAAGGGGGGAGGTCGAAGCCAGATGCATGCCCTGCATATCAACACATGACCTACCTTCAACTTGTGAGTCAACACCTAGCCAGGTGAGGTATTATGCAATCCTCGGGAAGAGATTTGAGGAGGTGTCCACGAAAGACTCTCCTAGACAGTGGCGGATTGTTTGGGGTGTGGCAAATTCGTCATGAGACTGTTTACGGTGGGGCGAACTATGCATTATACACTTAATTCAACCGCAGGCTAGGGTCTTTTCATTCAATTTTTCAAATTTTGGGTGGGACAGCTGCCCCACTTTGGCTCAATGTAGATCTGCCATATCTCCTACACAATTCTTCTCATTTCACCATGCTGCGAATGATGTGGTAAAATGCAGCAGTATGGAATGACGACTCCAAGAACTTTTTTGGGGTGAGGTGCACTTTATTTTGGGGAGATGCATTTGTATTTTAGGTTTACAAAGCATTTTTTCTTATATACAGTGACGAACTCAATAATTTTCATATTTCGGGTGAAGCGCATGCCTCACCTCGGTCTAAAGTGGGTCCGCTGTTGGCGTAATGGATGCATTCGATATTACCCAACTTATTCAACAGCTGAAACTTTTATACTGAAAAGAGAACTACCAAACAGGTTGAGTTTCGATCATATGATAGTTGATCTTCATCAATCCATGATGAATCCATTCATACAAGTCGGATTTGATCGAACCAACTCACAACATGGTTAGCCTTGTCAGAAGCTGATGCATATAAACATACATTCTTAAAACCCACCTTGCACGTATTCTTCTGCAACAAGCTGATCCCTGTTATAAAAACTTGTAAATCCTTTGCGCGTAAGGGTTCTGCGGTAGCAAATCCTTACTTGCATGATAGAATTTGACATATAAATAATACTCATACTGGTAGAAGCATGCAACAACTATAATAAAATGAGACTCACGCTTACCATTGTCCCCAAAACGGATATCTTTAGGTATGGGTTAGTCTTTTTCTATCAGTTACTCGAAAGACCACATTTTCCAAAGGGTTAGAATGATTTGTGAAAAATTTTCTAGGTTCAGACCCTTGCTCTTAAAACTTCATCTATTCTGGCATCGGTTCTCATCGAGTACTACAACTAAGCCTTTCCCCATACTAGATGGGGGTGGCTACATGAATTCTTTGTTTTTTTATGTAGAATCCATGGTAAGTTTGACAAGGTTTTGTGAAGCCTAACACAATCCTCCTCGTTTATTCGAACTTGAGTCCGGTTATACAAAGGTGATCCCTTAGAGCGAAGTTTCGGTTCTCATCGAGTAAAAATATGATTATGTACCTTGAGTGGATCAGTTCATTGTAGAGCATTGAGACCCAATGGACTATGCATAACCCCAATACCAATCTTGCCAATAAAAAAGTATTTCTTTTCTATTGGTACCTTTGTCGTCAAGGATGGGCTAGCGCACCTCTAATGACACGGTATCACTGCTGTAATGATCCAATGAGGTCTGAGGCGTGCCAGAGAATATTGACCTTCGTTCTCAGAGGGCTTGACAAGACTTAGGCAATTGTGGGTTCTTAGAAATCCACATATACGTAAGCTTAGTTTTCTTCGAAGAGACTACGAAATGATGGTGGATCTTGAGGGGTACATATCCCACTCAGGTTTCAAAAGTATGATAGTGCTTAAAGAAGGAAAAAGTCTATCTTTATTGATAAAGGTTTATTACAAAAAATTACAAACTAAAAAGAGAAAATCTAAGCTAAAACAAAGAAACTCAAGCTAGGGTAAGGAAAGATTCCGAAAATGCTGGATTGATTGATTGATGTGTAATGTGCTTTCTTGATATTCCTTTGTACTTGTTTTTATAGAGTGGTTGAGACGGTTCCAAAAGAGTTTTTTCGTTTTTTTGTTGGTTTCTCTTTCAAAAACAATTTTTTACTTTTATTTCCTTATTACCTACTTCTAGACGCTTTAATGGGTTAATAATGGATCAATCATAGTTATTTCCTCGCTTCACCCACTACTAATTCTACCATTTTGAGGTTCTCATATTCCCCTTTTGACTTCGGTGTTGACACAATTTTCGGTGTTAACAGTACCTTTGATTCTTATTTGCCAAACATGATATAACTACAAAATGAGCTCTTGATCTTCTTGCTATTTAACTTATCTAATCTACCTGCCAATGGGGTGGATATCCGCCAGGCTTCTATCTACTCTAGATCTACAATTCCAAAATTTACATGAAGTTTGAAATTTCACGTAAAACTCCAGGGCTTGATCAGGATCCACTCATAAATAACGTTGTGTCAGATGTTGACCCAAATCCATTCATGTGGTGACTTCCATGGGTTTATGCATTCCCGTCAAGAAGTTGAGGACATGTTGTGGATAGTGTAAATCGTGTGAGATGAGTTTCATAATTAAGATACCAACCACCACAACCAAGATATGTGCTCTTTAAAACGCCATATGACAATAAAAGTTTGCTTCAAGAAGAAAATGTTGAATCTCATTTCCTCCCATTTACCAAATAATGAAACCGAGGAAATTTATAGAAAGTATAAATAATTTCCTAGAAAATGAATTGATATTATTTAAATGCAAAATATTTTTTAGATGAAGTTTTATATGGAGGTAGTGGTAAATGCATAATGTTTTTCGATGAACAGTTCAAATGATAAATAAAAAATATTTAAATATGAAGCACAAAAATATACTAATATTTTTAATTCAAAATTTTACTATTGATCATGTCAATGAAATGATGAAAAAGCTTATTCAATAAAAAACATTATGCATTCACCTCTACCTCATTTTATATGTACCAATACTTCTTTTTGTTTTACATTTTGTACTGATCGGACACCATGCACCTTGACAATAGCTATGTACCAATAACGATGATTCAATGTGTAGAGTAGACAGGAGGTGGTTACATATAATGACCAATTCTAAATTACCAGGATGGGTGTACATGAATTTTCAATCCGTAGAACCTTGACCCATGATACTATCCTCTTGAAAGAGAAAGGGAATAAAAGGAAAGATAATTAAAGAATGAATTTTGAAAAGAATATTACCTTCTAACGATCTCCTTTTGATGTGTGATGTAAGCCTGTTTGAGTTCGTTTTGTTGTTGTTCTTCTTATTCCATCAAATAAGGGTCGATCTCTACGGTACCAAATTTGCGTGTTTAGGTAAATTTAAATTTGTTGGATTTTAGTATTTAGCGAGCTTCACGTAGAACTTACCACAACTGGGTCACCTAGGTTGTTGAGGGAGGATATGGTTAGGAAAAAATGGGTTTTGGCTTGGGTTTAACCGGATCTAATTTAAAATGGATTTCAAGTGAAGGAATTGAATTGGGTCAAAGAAAAATGGGACCCTGTTTTGAGTCTTGGCCTAAATGATAGATCTTGGTATGGGTTTAGGTCAAGGTGGATTTGAATCTTTGGGAATTGGGTTGAAAATTAGGTCTTGTTAAACTTAGTTTGATCCAACCCACAAATCATACTTTAAATCGAAATGGATCCAATTTAAAATGAATTTGTTAGGAAGGAAAAGTGTGATTTGAATAGCCAAATTGGATTTTGGGTCTAACTGTGGTCAAATCCAAATAGGATTGAGTCAATCGGGATGGAGTTGAAATGGGTTAGACGGGATTCAGTTTTGGTGGGTCAAATTAAACCGGATCGAGATCTGTGGATCGGGTCGACTGGATCGGATCAGGATGATACAATATCTGAAATGAATCGGGTTAATCAACCGAGCCCGATCCAATTCGAATTCGTAAAAGGGGAGAGAAAGAGGAGGGGGGGAGGCAGTCGGCGATTGAAGGCGGCGGCGGCGGCGGTGGCTGAGTGGCATAATGCCGGGCGAGGGTCCGTGAGGCGGAGGTTGGTGGTGAAGCGACTGTGCGGTAAAGATTTTCTCCTCTTTTTTTAGTTGATGGCCGCAATGGAGGCAGCTAACGGCGGCGGTGGTCGGTGAGGCAGCCAGTGGCTTTCTGAGGCAGACACACGCCCACAGAGAGAGAGAGAGAGAGAGAGAGAGAGAGAGAGAGAGAGAGAGAGAGAGAGAGAGAGAGAGAGAGAGAGAGCGTCTGGAAGAAAAAGAAAAAAATATGCCCGCTATAACAAACAATCCATGTATTATTATCTTGCAGGACAGAAGGGGAGAGTCTCAAGTTGAACCAACCTTGGATGAGCAAGAGAGAGAAAAACCTAATCAATCAGAGGTGGCTGCACAAATCATAGACATTGAGGACATTCGGATGACCATGTAGAAGGTTGAAATGGATCATCCCAGTCCGCTGCTTGAGTTTCACTTAGTGCATCCTGTGGTGATCCACCAACCCGGTCGAAAGAGAGGGAGTGCATAGAGCTATACAGGTGAATAAAGACCATGACAAATTTAAAGTGGTCGACAAATTATTGGAAGTTCAAGGAAATTCTTCTTAAAGTAGATTGGATAGGATGCACGGCTTACCAAGGCGATGAATCTTTCTCAAAGACCATGCTAGATTCAAACGATCGAGTAGTCAACAAACTATTGGAAGGAAGTTTAAGAAAATTCTTCTTAAAGTAGATTGAGAGGTGGATATCGGCTTGCCAAAGCAATGAATCTTCCTTAAAGTGTGATGCTCATCAAGGGAAAATACCTGATTATTGACATAAGAGGTAGGAAGTTGGAGTAGATGAGCGAGCCATTGTTGTCTCTTGGGCTACCTAGAAAGGATAAGGAAGGTGGTGGACCTTGAACTACAGTAAGTGTGGTCGGACGTTTTGAGTAAAGGAGCAATTCATCGAAGAGGTATTGTGGACTGAAATATGGCATTAGCCGACTAAAATTATGTAGAATTATAGATAGAAGTGCACATGAAATGCAGCCATATGTATTGTGGAGGCAACCACATTGCTTTGTGTTCTCTTAGTCATATAAAGTAGGAGGATCTGGAAACACCGTCTTAGATAAAGCTCCAGGTTTTCTCTTTGTGCTTGAGGAAAGCCATATATGCCTCATGTATATTCTTTTGTCTTCTGGTTCCGGTCTGCCTAACCCTGTCTTCCACTACAACAACAACAACAACAACAAGAACAACAACTAAGCCTTTTCCCATACTAGACGGGGTCGGCTACATGGATTCTTTGTTTCCACAGATCTCTATCCTGTGCCATGTTAGCAGTTAACTCCCAATAAGCTAGATCATTCTTTATTGTTTCTTTCCAACACTTTTGTGGTCGTCCTCTACCTCTTTTAATACTTTCCAAATTTAGTTTTTCTAACCTTCTTACAGGTTCTTCTTTTGATCTTCTTTCTATATGTCTAAACCATCTTAAACGATGTTCTCTCATTTTATCCTCTATTGGTGCCACTCCTAATTTGTTTCTAATAACCTCATTATGTATACGGTCTTTTCTTGTATGACCACTCATCCATCTCAACATCTTCATTTCTGTCACAGACATCTTTTGTACATGTTGATGATTAACTGCCCAACACTCAGAACCATAAAACATGGCAGGCCTAACTGCTGCTCTATAATATTTACCTTTTAATTTTAATGGTATCTTCTTATCACAAAGAATACCTGATGCTCCTCTCCATTTTAACCAACCAGCATTAATTCTATGTGTAACATCTCCATCAATTCTTCCATCACTTTGAAAAATTGACCCTAGGTATTTAAAACTTTCCTTTTGGGGAATGCAATGTGTGCCAATTTTAATTTCTATGTCCTCTAAGTAGCCAAATGATCAAACTTACATTCCATATATTCTGTCTTTGTTCTACTAAGTCGGAGGCCTTTGTTTTCTAATGTTTCTCTCCATAGTTCCAATTTTCTATTAACTTTTTCCTTAGACTCCTCCACTAATACAATGTCATCTGCAAATAACATACACCAAGGTACTTCATCTTGAATATGTTTTGTTAACTCATCCATCACCATTATAAATAAGTATGGACTTAAAGTTGATCCTTGATGTAACCCAATATTAACTTCAAAGAAGTCTGTCGTTCCTTCATGAGTCCTCACACATGTTTTTGCACCATCATACATCAAAAAAAATTCTAAATTATTGGTGGACTGTCCGGGGCCAGAGCAGGGCTACTATAACCCCATTAACTTGTTTTCCCCTGCTGCTACTCTCTTATAGGTGTCGTCGATTCAAATCTATTGAGATTGATTTCGAAGCCCACGCAGGGTTGATGTAGTAGGAGCACTCATTTTGTTATTCATGTCACTTTTTACTATATATATATATATATATATATATATAGTAATAAATACATAATATCTTTCATTATATAATCTTACATTAACATCAACACGGTTTGATTGACATGACCAATTATAGAGGTTTGAACTCAAAAAATAAAAGTGGTGTTGTTTTTTATATTTTGCATTTAATGTATCATAGGTATTAAATATTTTTTATTTTAGCACCTCAAACATTCCATCTCAAAGATTCAAATAGTCAAAATGTTTATACAAGATTATATACCGAAAGACATTATGCATTTTTGCAAAGAACATGATATATGTTAACAATATTATATGTTAGCATATCTAAATAAATCTTAACCATTCAATTTGAAAGATAATGGTTGATATTTGAATTAAAAAGCAAGATATTGCTTTTTAAGTTAAATACACTTATAAAAGGTACAAGTACCATTTTTATCTTTTAAATTCAAATATCAATTGTCTATCTTTTAAATTACATTAAATAGTTGGGATTTGTCTAATCATGCTAACATATAATGTTGTTAACATATATATATATATATATATATATATATATATATATATATATATATATATATATAGAGAGAGAGAGAGAGAGAGAGAGAGAGAGAGAGAGAGATAATGATTTCTGCTCTAATCTTTATCTATACTTAAATCTTTTCAAACATTTTTATTGTTTGATTGATGAGATCAATAATATAAATTTGAAACTAAAAGGTAATTTGTACCATTGTACTCTCTATTCACACACAACGATACACTCCATCTTTTAGATTAAAATCTTCACTTTTGATTGTACCAATTCAATGGTGAAAATATTTGAGTAGATTTAATTATGAATTGGATTGTACATCTACTATCATGTAAATGTGTGAGTTCTTTTTGTTGAACATTTTAATATATAATCATGTGCTTAGTTCTTAGCATCTAAAAATGAGCAGCTTTGTTGTCCAATGCATCTGGCTTCAAAATAAAAGAAGTCCAAAATCTACAAAGTATGGGAAGCAGCATTAATTCGCATTAATCAATAACTTAAAAGGTTGACCTTAAATATGTATACTTTCATATGAATAAATTAGGTGTGATCCGCTGTTAGCCAACCCCACGACAACATTAATCAATCAACCTAAGCTAAAGATAGACATGGCCAGTTAGGAACCGGCTAAGTGGAACCTAATGGAGGTAGGAACCGGCTGCAACTCAAATTGGTTAAACCGAACCTAGAACAATGGACCACCTAGTTCAATTCTGGAACAGAAATCAGGGCAAAACTGGAACCAATGGTTTCAAACTGTTTATTCCATATTAAAAAAAAAATCTTTTATATTTCAAATTATTAATGATTTTTTCAGGCTCCGATCAATTTATTCACAATCATAACTGGCTTGGTCCATGTTCAGTTCTGATTCCTGGTTCCAGAAAAACCGAAATAGGCTGTCTAGCTAAAGCCCATCACGATTCCAAGATTTGAGTAAAGAAATAATGTGATTTGCAACAATGTGAAAGGTTTAGAAATTTAATATATTTGACCCCAACAGTATCCTACGTACCCAAATATGAATTGGGGTAGAAACTTTTTGCTTTAAGGCGTTGCCATTCTGTTCGTGTAAAAAACAAGTTAACCCGAACATGAAAAGATTCAACTTTGTACAGACACAAATAAATACTTTTCAGTTCGTGTCTGTGGTGGATTTGTGCTTTGTGTTTAAAATTGCTAGCCATTCCGTGATTGCTGCCGTGCTCTTGTTTTGATCGATATGTCTCAGCAGACACGATTTGTTCTTCACCTTGGGTGGATTTAAGCTTTTCGTGTTGTGTTTGTGTCGCGATTCCAAGTCGTGTCTGAAACGGCCACCTTAATACTAGTAATGCGACTAGAGCGGGATTTTCTATGATCCGAGCTGGTGGAGAGGCCGACCGTGACAATAACTAACGGCAAAATTCAGCGATTCAGCTTATTCCAAAAGTCGCTTTGTGCTGGTGGGGGGATTCATCAATGGCGGACAAAAGCGAGGGAGAGAGAGACGAACTCACGAGATCGCTCACTGACCTCTTTGTAAACCTCTCTTCCATGGACAAGGCTGAGCTCCAGGTCTCTCTCTCTCTCTCTCTCCCACACACACACACGTTCATGAACTTCTCTTTTTCTTACCACCTCTTCGTTTCTCCCGTGTCGGATTCTGAGGTTCGCACCATGATCTCTGGTTGCATGTTCTCAGTTTTGCATTCCATTTTCCATTTGGGGTTTCCGTTCGGCTTGGAATTGTGTGGAAACAGTCACATTTATTGGGGCTAAATGAACTCCATGAGGTGATTTTGCAATCTGATAACGTCCTTGATCCACTCAGTTATACGGAAGGGTACTTTCATTAGGCTTCAAGTTGTGTTACGTTTTCCCCCTTTTTCCGTGATAAATGTGGGGACTGCTACGACGGATTATTTCCATCTTCAACTTATAATAGAAGCTCTTCAATATTTACTAGTTATCGTCTAGAAATTTAGCATCTGATATTGTAAATAATTTCTGCATGTTGGATGGAATTGGAGCTTCTAGCTAATTCTTTGGAGATTTTATATATCGTGTGTGCCCACTTAGAAACTTTGAACGAGTTGGGTTATGGCTTGAGTGGAATTCAAAGTATTCGTTTATCCTGCTTATCTGGATGGATATTGAAGTTCAATTCCAATCTAGCTGCTTATCTGGATACTCACAGATGCATCATATTTCCCCGTACATCCTGTTGTCATTTGGGTACTGTAATTATATTAGTAGTGTATAGTTGTTCTGATGGGTTGATCGTTGTAGAGATTGACAAACAAATTGAGAGCTAATATTGGTCGTTCCTCTCCGTATATTAGTAGTGCATCATATTTTCCCGTACAAATGGAGAGAAGAGTCTCACGACATGCACTTGATTTAATTGTCAAAGGGATGAGTGATATGAAAATAATATGTATTAATTCCATTCATGTTGATGTATACTACAACGATCGCATGGATTGCGGTGTTCTCGCAAGATCAATATTCCTTTTAAGAGTGATGAGGCTTTCTAACTTTCTTCAATTGAAAAGTTTTGAAAAAAGTTTGATATGAAGGCATAAAAAGTCTTTCACATTTGAGTACAATGATGAGGACCAAAGAAAGATAACTAAGATGCATAATATTGTCTGCCAACTATTGACTCGTTATAATACAGAAAAACAAAGAAAGTTGATTGACTTATTAGATAAGTATCTGAATCCAAATCACACTATACTAGAGGAGCCAACTTTTTGACATGCTAAAAGCATACCTTCTAATAGATCTACTAAGAGGGAGTTGTCTTCATCACAGCATGCAAAGAAGAGTGCTACTCGAGAAAGGCTAGTAGGAGCGGAGGAGTTTTGACCCTATATCCGATGTTGCACTGGATTCCATCGCTCCACATATTAATATATCTTGTGGCAGAAAGACTACGAGAAGATTAGATTTTAAAAAATACAACAACATGCTAACACCTTGGTTTATGAGCCTATATATTGATAGATGGACAAATGTTCTTCGAGATGGTAACTGCGGATATTACATCATTGGAGATCTTTTAGGAGAGAGTGAAACATGGTGGCCTCAAGCTCAGAGATTATATTTTAGGGAGGTTGCGGGTCATCAAAATATATATTGTACAATCTTTGTAGAGGAGGAAGGTGTCTATTGTTCTCTAACGCATTGCATATTGGGAGGATAGTTAGTCTTTTCGAGCATTGGATATCGATGCTTGATATGAATTCGGTCATAGCTACACTATAGAATGTTGCATTAGTACATTCTCTAGGGTTGAGTTAACAATGTTTCTTCTATTATTGATAATCGATGGCCAATCACCTATACAACATATGTGGTATATGTGCTATGATGAATCAACATGATATGTTTTGGTGATAAGAACATGTAACAAAACTTCTTATATATTGGTTACCTTGTTTGCATTGAATTGTTGTATTGAGTTTGATTATTTACTGTATAACTTTTGCAGATATATATGGTAGATGAATCCTTGATGCTACCTATATTTTCATTTTGACAATGTTATAGACCTGATAGTGTTGTTGATGGAGATTTGCCGTACCGTATTCGCATTACATATTATCTTAAACTAAGAGGGTCAAGTGATGATAATGTATACAATGTGGATGATGATTAGTAAATTGTGTATTAAGTTGCATGTTCTTTGTTTGTTTTTATTATATACCTACTTGCTTAATTAGACACTAATTATATAAATTTATTTATTTGCTTAATTGTACAATGATTCAACTTAAATTTCTCAGCAAGTGATTAGAGGCGTGTTGTGGTTGTTTATTGTTTATATATATATATATATAGAGAGAGAGAGAGAGAGAGTGAGGAAGAAAAACTAATGCAATTATTTACGTACAACATACAATACACAAACATTCACTTAGTTACACATACAACACCAAATAGATACATCTATTCTTCATTAAAGTTGGGTATGTAGTAAGTCATCATTTTGTATACTCTCACAACAATTGTTAAGGAGGTCCATCACGTATACTCTCTCAATAAAAATAGATGTATTCATGCAACATACCAACTCATATATGAACTATTACATTCATGTGGGTATCACACTTGCACACTAAGATATTATGGTCCAAGGCAATGTGAGCTATGTGAATGTCATTGTGCATCTTGGAGATGGCACTCCACTTTATAGGTATGTGGTTTTGCTGACCTATGTACTACAATGGGTCTAAATGGTTTAATTAAGACATGATGAAAATGACCAAATTTATGAGCAACTCATTTTGGCATATACGACTCCATAATATCCAAACATCGAATACATTCATGAAACATTGACAACTTATAGGTGTTATACATGTATCTATTCCAATAATAAGGCTGCCAAGTGATTTGAGAAAAAAAGATATATCAAATGATACAAATATTATAATAATATTCATTATGCAACATAAATAAGAAGCAAATACCTATTGCTAAATTCATACCTCGTGAGTCTGCATTGAGTCCAATTGCCCACTATATGTAACAAGATGATTAGATGGATGATCTCTATAAGTCATATTGCTTATCCACCTAGCCGCACAAGGTGTGCCTCTGTGTGAGAATCCTTTCCTAACTATCTGTACAAGTAGGCCAATTTTGTTGTTGCACCTTAAACATACTTTTTGACCCTCGATAATGCCTAATCCAACAACTGAACAATAGAAATCGAGACCTTATCCCTCGACTTATCCTAGTACATATAGACCCTATTTAATACACTAAAAATATCGCCTTTTGCTGAAGCATAATCTCTCTTCTCTAAGCATGTACCTAGAGTATCTTAAACTTCACACCTCCAAACTTCATCTATAATTTCACTTCATTATAATTCTTACCCATCAGTTCAACCATAATATCTATCTTATTCATCATCTCCATCGTACGTATGAAGTCTAAAGGGCTACCACCCATCGAAAGGCCACAAATCTCATTGACACCATGAATAGTGATAGTAATCTCTCTATGACATATGGAAGTTGTTAGTATTGGGTTGCCATCTTTCAATAAAAGTAGTGAGCAACAACTGACCTAAAGTTTGGAACAACAAATCTCCCTGCTCAGATAGCCCAGAACACTATACAATATCCTGCCAACTACTTGCTATCACTATTTCTCAAGAAAATAACTACTCAACCAAAGCATTGTATCTTGTGTGACATGCAACTATTTTCTACAATCTCTACATATTTTCACATAATGTTTAGTAGTAAAATATATAATGTCTTTTACTTATAATTGATGAAATAAATTACCTACTGTTGTCAAATTGTATATGCAATATGACCTATAAATCTAGGGAGCAACTCCGAGATTGAATGTGTGACATCATCATCACCCTCTAAAGGGTACTCATTAGTACGAAGCTTTGAGGCTCCGACTTTATCATGATATCCTGAAGGCTTCATCGTTGGACAATACCCATGTGATAACTCCATGTGCCCCTTTTCATGTTGTCGGCACAATCTCTACTATATGATAACCCAAAGGAATTCAACATTTTCGATACTGCCATAATAATAAAGCCTTCTACTCGTCTGCCTCTATAGGGTACATCACCTTTCCGAGCGATTCCTATTACAAAATCTAAACCCATGGTCTAATTTGAATATGTAAAAGAGTGTATAATAAGCAACATAAGTGTATAAAGTAAGAGACGCGACTTCAACGTGTTTCGAAGAGCAGCAAGTTGTAGGCAAGACACGCTAGCACACACAAAGCAATGCACCCATGTCATGTTCATGGAGGTAGAGAAACATGTTTCATGTGTGTGAGCAGCAAATGCAAGCCACATGCATGGTTACTAGCAATGAGAATGCCAGGTCTAGGCCGCGATGCTAACTACATGGTATTGCGTTCCAAGTGCATCTCTTTCTCGACCGATGACTTCCCTCCTTGTCTCGGTGGAACGAAAAGAATACCCAATTATTTTTGAAGATGAATCTATAATTACCAATCTCAATTTTAAAATAAAAAATCATGGATGGTTAACAATGGATGCAAGCACAATCTTTCAATACCGATCCTTGAAGAAAGAATTAAAGCATGATGGAAGAGAAATGAAATGTTGATTAAGAATGATGTAATTGCTTTTTAAGCATGATGAAATTGCAATGGACACAATCAAATCGTAATGGATGCAATGAAATTGCAATGGAGAAAAATCAATGAAATCATGCAGAAAGTGGTTGAAGGATCGGTAGTGGAGAAAATGGGAGGGAAGTAGAGAGAGAATCAATTGTGAAGGGTATTTTGGAAAAATCATATTAAGAGGTGTATGTTTGGTAAAAAGGATGTATGAATAATAACCCCATGGTTTATAAATGTTGCGTAATGTGGCGTAAGAATATCATCAATGTGGTATATTGCAAAACAACAAAATATGATATCCCCCAACAAATGAGTGAAAACCAATATAGTTTCTTGGATCGTATTGATCCAGGTTTCCATTTACAATACTATCATACCATGTCTAGGGATGAGTTTTATTTGGTGTTAATCGAATGAATAACCCAATCAAACTGGTTCTATTAAAATCTGTTTGGTCGGTCCGTTCTTTTAAGGTAATTTGGTTCTTTGTTCAATTTCGGTTTCCATGGATCCAAAATGGCCAAATAACAAAATTTTAACGCCAAACCTAATTACTTTTATGATTTACATTGTATCAACCATGGTCCAACTTGTTTAGAGATGCTCATTATTTTCATTACCTGGTTATTCATTGCAACTAAAATTGCATGCTGAGAACGGAGTTCTCGAGTCTTAAAGACGTGTCTAGCATCAAGGACTACTGAAAAGAGCCAAGGAATGTGTCATAACTCTTGTGTAGTGTTTGCTGTCATGTAAAGTGGCAAGCCCTCTGGTTCGTGACAACGAGCAACAGAGCCTATCAATGTCTTCAGGTTCCGCATAGGGATGTCAAAGGGTTGATCCAAATCTGGACCGGATAAAAATTGAATCCAAGCTCAGTTAGCCTACTACCATATAAGATGTAACCCTATTAACCTAATGGGTCACATCTGATTTGAAAATTTCCAATAAATTTCAAGTCCAATCATGGGTGGATCCATTTAGTTGGTTTTGACAAGTTCATGAAGTACATAGTTTCCTAATTCACTTTCTCCAAAATGTGATAAAGTTATTGGATCCAAAATATTGTTCCTTGTTCTGATTCAGGGCAAGTGAATCGTAGATCTCGATCTAGAAGTCGAGACTGGCCAATAATTACTGGTGTGAAAAATTAGTCAATGGCCGACATGGATTTTCAAATTAATGAGAAAGGCTGTACTGCAAGAGAAAAAAGGATTCTTGGTTTCCAGTGGTGAAACGGATCTTCTCCCTCCTTATGCGAGGCTGCACAGTGGAGGTTATTCACATCTTGAGAGAAGGAAATGAGTGTGCCGATTGCTTGGCATCTTATGGCTTAAACATCCCTTTAGGTACGTATCATGTGTGGGAGGCAGGTCCTTCGATTGTAGCCCATCTGCTTCTAGCAAATAATATGGGCATAACGTTTATGAGTGGTACGTAGTGATCTAGTAATTTTTGGGCTTCGGCCCTCCCTTAGCGCCAAAAAGAAAATGAGAAAGGCTTGGCCCGACCCATGTGGGGCGACCAACGAGATAGCGCCTACCTGGTTTTAACTAGGTTCCCTTTCGGGATGGAGAAAACCCAAACATCTTTTGACGGGGTATGGAGACAGTAAAGTATCCAATCTATACTCAGACCTATATATATATATGCGTGTGTGTGTGAGAGAGAGAGAGTGTGTTCGTAAGTGTGCTTCACATGCATGCAGGCATGCACATGTGAGAAAGAGACTCAAACTATCTAACGATAAAAGGTTTCAATTATTTCAATTAGATTTAAGAAGGATTTGATTTTCCTTTTAATTTTAAAATGTTCTTGGGTTGGGTTTAGGGTATGGGCGCATAATACCCATTCTGTTACAAATACAGGAAAAGCGCCCCAACTCTTACCCGTGGGTGATGAGATGACAGAACTAAAAAGCAGGAATAACATTAAAAGATAAGAATAAAATATTTAAAGAAAGTAGTCGATAAAAAAGCTGAAACATACAAATTCAATTCTTGTTGTGAGATGGGTCATTTTTTATTTTTTTTCTTTCATCTATTTGTAGGCTTTTTCTCAAACCGAATGTTAACCACACTTCCTATACATTTTTATTGGATTATAGCACCTGTAATTGACGATTTCGTCTACCAGTCACGATCGTTTCTTTAAAAAACGGCCTTTGATTTACCATTACGCTCCAGTTGCGCCCTGCCCCCATATCTGTGAAAGGCAATTGTCGCTTGTACTTGCGTTTATCTTTTGACGATTCCTGTGTCATGATTACTGGTTGCTAACAAATGTCTTGTAACCTTTAGCAACATATTGAAGCGTCTCACAAGTTTAATTTGCACATGTTTATGAGTCTTGTGTAACAAGTTTTCTACTGTTTCTTTCGGAGAGCTTCCTAGAAGCACTCATTGCTTGCTTTGGCTTCTTGTGATTGCATCCCTTCGAAACCTTTGTCTTCTCTTCTCGTGCTCTAGTCTTCCTCACGGTTCTCATGGTTTCCACTCAGTCTTTAGCTATTCGGGATGTATAAGGTTCTTCTTTGGTTTCCTATTATGTTCTTATTTTCTCATGCCATGATTCACGTACAATGTGTGGAACAAACTATATGCATAAATAAATAATATGCAACAATCGTAAACATGTTGATTTCATAAACATGTATTGATTTCGTAAACATATATCTAAAAAAAGTCATTACAAACAGTATAGGAAACAAACATAATGTAAACACCCCAAAAATCAAAGGATTTCCAAAACAAACACCTGGTTTGTGAATCTATTTTAAAACAAAGTTTGAGCTTTTGAAAACGTAGGAGTTCCAAAAGCTTTAAACTTTTTGTCAAAAACCCTGTCGAAATATCTATTTCTTAAACTCGGACCAAGTCCCAATTTTGTAAGCAGCCAAATCAAACAGGTGGAGCCTGATAAAAAAGCAGCTCCAAAAGCAGATCCAAAAGCCCAGAATTCAACCCAGCCTGATGAAAGTAAGACCACAATGCAAAAGAAGAGCCCAGGCCAGAAGTAGACTCTAGTCCTGAAACATAAAATACAAAGCCAAAGCACCAAGCAAAACCATAAGAAATTCAAGCCCAAGCTTGAAATTCCAAAAATCAAACAAAACGAAGTCTAGAAGGTGAGAAGGAGATTAGACGATAAAGTTGGGGAAGACCCAGCGCAAGACGGAGCACTGATGAAGCTAGGGCCCGTGGAAGCCGCCCGTCTCGAAACGCCAAGAAGGACTGAAGAAACGAAAATTTGGATTGAATCTGGACATAAATATCTAGATTCAAACCCAAATAGTATTTGGATCGGATACGGATCATAAAATCCAAATCCAATATTCAAACCCAAGACCCATCCCCTTGCCTATAAATAGATATAAGGGGGGGCATAAAAAGTTGACGTGAAATTCAAGTGGGAGGCTTGGGAGAGAGAGAGCATAAAGTAAGAGAGAGAAAAATGGTGGGCTTGATATTTTCAAGTGGGTTAGCCTTGTGGGTTTGATTAAGGGTGTAGGTTCAAGCCTTGTATGGACCTAGACCTAACCAAAGGGCTGCACCAACATGAAGGACGGCTGCAAAATGGTGTGGACATGGGCTACACGAGATGGACCGGCTCCAAGAGGTAGGTCTCTCAACCTAATCCTAACCTAGCCCATTTCCACCTAGCCGACCTACCTAAACTAGCCCATTTTCACCCAATCGACTCCACTAAAACCTAACCCAAAACTAGCCTAGACCTAACACAACCACCCTAAACCGACTCCCTTGAAACTCCACCAAACCGACTCCCCTAAACCGACCCTACTTAGCCACTTAGACCTAGCCCAACCCCTCTCCACCGACCTATCCTAAACCCTCTAACCGAGTGCACCTTGCACTCGGTTTATATTCCGCGTGCCCCTAGCTAACAATCGGCCTGCACCTGGTGCAGCACCATAGCCGACACCCCCCCTGCACCCTGCCATCACCTGCCAGCACCCAGCTCTCGCCTGCCATCTCCATAGTTGCCCCCTCACTTGCCGCTTCCCAGCCACACCTCACTCCACTACCCTTCCCCCAGCCACTCACCAACACCCCACTCACCCGCTACGCCCCAGCACCCCACCATGCCACACACTCCTTGTCGCGTCTTGCACGACGTCCCCACGCCTTGTCACCAACCACGCGCCCTTGCCGCCCCAGCATCTAGCACCCCCTCACCTGTCCCACACTAGCCACACCCGCACCACCTCACTAACCCTGTCAGCACCCCACCTTGCTGCCATACCCCATCCACATCCCACACCCTTTTGCCGTGACCTAACCCCATCCCACCTAACTCACTTAGGACCTCACCTAGCTAGGACCGCACCCGTAACACCCTAACCTACACCTTGGCCGAACCCAGCCCATCCTAAACCCCAAGCACTTGGCTGCCTCCAAGTAAACCTAAGCCTAGACTCTCACGTCTAGACCCACCTAGGGAGACCTATCTATTGGCTGCCAAGGAGGACAGACCCGAGCAACTTGAGAGGAAAAGCCGATCATGTGTAAGTGTTTAAATTCGGTT
This sequence comes from Brasenia schreberi, assembly GCA_036023115.1. NCBI lineage: Eukaryota > Viridiplantae > Streptophyta > Magnoliopsida > Nymphaeales > Cabombaceae > Brasenia > Brasenia schreberi. The sequence continues at coordinate 10,442,907 of JAYKKT010000071.1, read as the reverse complement.
TTTACCTTACTCATTCAAGATTAAATTTAATTCGATACGGGGTTGTAATAATGGAGCGTAGTCTCCCCCTAAAATGTAATATTTGTACTTCATACACAAGTCACACATGCACACTTGAGCCTTATCGCTCTTAGTTGTACACAAGGGATACCCACGTGCACTTGAGCCTTTCCGCTCTTAATTGCACACGATTGCACACACATTGAGCCTTTCCGCTCTTAAGCTAAAGTATATATTTCCCTTTGGGTATTTACTTTAGTAAAAGCTGTGTGAGTTGCAATTCAATTTGGGTTGTTACATTCAAGTCGTGTGAGTTTGTCATTTAAATTTAACACTTACACACACATTAAGCCTTTCCGCTCTTAAGCTAAAGTATATATTTTTCTTTGGGTATTTACTTTAGTGAAAGTCGTGTGAGTTTGTCATTTAAATTTCACACTTGCACACAAAAGCACTCGAGCCTTTTCACTCTACCTACACTCTCACACACATTTTGAGCCTTTGTTGCTCATAGGATATAACATACTTATATATTTTCAAGTCGTGTGAGTTTGTCATTTAAATTTCACACTTTCACACACATTTTGAGCCTTTGTTGCTCATAGGATATAACATACTTATATATTTTTAAGTTGTGTGAGTTTACTTCACGTCGAGTTGCATTTTCCTTTGTATGGATTTACATTAAGTCGTGTGAGTTGCTTTACATTTCGGGTATTTACATTTAAAGCTGCGTGAGTTGCACTTCAATTTCGGGTATTTACATTAAGTCGTGTGAGTTGCTTTCAATTCGAGCCTAGCTCACATCATCTTCTCAAAACCTGAAACTATTTGTGCATCTTTGCATTTGTTAGCTTTCAAAAGCACCCTGAATCTACACACTAAACACGTTGAAAATAGGCCACTTGTGCACACACATATCCGGCCTAAATAGTTAAAAACTCCCAAGACTTAGGCACGTTCAAAAGTCATAATAAAACTTGCAACTAGGCATACATCGAGTTTCTAAACACGGATATTGCAAAGTTTTGTAAAAACAAAGTTTTAAGCGTTTAAACCGACCCTTAGCATCGGTTCAAAAAAGTTTAAACGAAAAGATCCCGCTTATCCCCAATCGTCAGAAAGTCAGATATTTTCAAAAATCTTCGCTAGTTTGAGTAAGCTAGTTGGCACGCCCTTAGAAACGACGTAGGCACGAAAATGTTCATTTTCGGTCTCAAAAACTAGAAGTAAATTTTTTTTATGTTTACACATAACAAACAATAGTAAGAAACTTGTATGTGCGAGTTGCTCTTGTAGACTTGCCTTAGGGAAATTGATGCCTCGATGATTGGGTACGCATGGGTGACTACATTTTCTCTCATAATAAAATGCACATACGGCAAGAGCATGTACATGACTCGTGCTGCTTTCAACAACGTCTCAATTTCCTAAGCTAGAGAATGGTAAGAGCAATCACTATAAAGAGAGAAAAGATGGAGCAGAGGGTGACAAGATGAGAGAGTGTCACGAGTAACTACTGATTAGGGCTTCCCCTAACCATATTTTATAAATAAAATGATGGATCTCAAATCTAAAATTTGATCCAAATGATGTACCTCCTCAATCCCATAACCGTTTCTCCATAGAAACTATTTGACCGTTAGATCGAGACTTTTTTTATACAAAAAGATAGACTAAAAACAATTTTCAAACCCAGGCCTGACTTAACGTGTGTGTGTGGTAATCCATGTCCTCACTAAGCTCTTTGAACTAAGGTTGAGCTACTAATTATATAAAATACCATGTGAATTTCTTTCATCCATCAATATGGGACAAATTTTTGTATTTTGTTAATCTCCTACACATGTCCTTCACTCACACAACTTTTACACTTTAAGATTTTCACATATATCAAAGATGCATCAAATGAACATATAGGGATACTAATCATGAACTAAATATAATTAATATACATGAGTTTAATTAAACCAATCATTAATTAACATTGATTCCAACAATCTATATAAAGTCTTGAAGAGTAAAGTGCTCTACCGAATCAACAATCATATTATGCTTTTAGTAATGGTATCTTTCTCTTTAAACCATTACAAAAGTTATCCAATATTATCCTTATAGGAACTAGGTGAACATATATTTTGAACTTAAACCTTGGGTATAAAGGTGTCTATTGGTAATAACATAATAAAGGTTCTGACTTGATCTTTAGGGTTGACCCATTAACGACCATGCATTCATATCCTGCATGGTTCAAGACAATAATCCAATTCTCTATTTTAGCCTCACAATATCAATCATTTAGCTGGGCATCTCTAAGGATACAGTGCTAGCATCATGTCATAAGACTTGATCTCATTTAGAGAATAATCTCTTCCTAACTTACAATCATGACACTTTAGGTTTGTAAAGAACGAATATATATATACTAAAAGTATTATATATTATTAAGTATCATCCTATTCACCCAACAACTTGTTATTACCATTTTTAACCTACTTCGTGAGATTTCTACTTAATTAGGTTGAGTTATTATTGCTTGTAAATAACTCGTGGATTTCAATCACATATTCAACTTATATTTCTCGATTAGGGCTACTGTTAGACCTTTAGTCAAAGTACCAAAAGTATTATCTTTGGATCTAACAAAATCAATAGTCATAACCCCACTAAACACAAGAGCTCTTACAAACTTAAGTCTAACTTCGATATATCTCCGTTGTTTTTTATTGTACTTGGAATTATTGATTTTAGCAATAATAGTCAAGCTATTATAGTGCACTGAAATTGTAAGAAGTAGCTTTTTTACAATTGGTAAACTAGACATAAGTTTCTTAAACCATTCAACTTCTAATTTAATTTCATCCAAAGCACACAGTTCTGTCTCAAAGGTAGAACGAGCCAAAATGATTTGTTTGTTGGATTTCTAGGATGACAACACCACCACCCACAATAAACATATATCTAGTGACCCATTACTCATAGAGTTCTTCACAATCCAACTAGCATAACTATACCCTTCATGGACAAAAGGATGTTTATTATAATGTAGTCCAAGGAAAATAATTTCCTTTAAGTAGCGAAATGCTACGTCTAGAACTTTCTAATGGATTCTATTTGGAGAACTGGTGTATCTGCTAAACTTATACATAACAAAACCAATATCCGATCATGTATAATAGTTAGATACATCAAACTATCGATAATCTAAGAGCATAATAACTGAGCCACAATAATACCACTCCCATTCTTGTACAAAACCTAAGATGAACTATATGAGGTCTTAAGAGATCTACTCTCCTGATCACCTTGCTTCTTCGGCCTTGTTTTGGGTTTCACATCAAGGACCACTATAGGGTTAGACTGATTCTCTATATCATTCCCTTCCATTCTTAAACCAACTTTCCTTTCATGGCATCTATCCTAATCGTGCCCGTACTTGCCGCATGCAAAAAAGATGAAATGCTTCCTTCCCTTCATATTCAATCTTTTTGATCTAAAAATGGAATATGATTGTACCCAACTAACAGGAGTTTGGCGAGGTCAATCTCAATGCAAACTCTCACGAATTTGCCCTGCATCCCGCTGTGTTCATGTCCACCTTCAACTTCAAATAATAACAAGATCACCTACTGCTTTTAAGAGCTTCTATTCAATAGAAAGATCCAGTAGTCGGACCCATACTGCAATTTTCTCAATGGGAGCTCAAAAGGGATCAAAGTCTGCCACCCTACCGGCTACACCCATGGGGCAGTTCCGTGGGTGCGCCTATATTAAGTAGCGGCCTTGCGTTACTCATGGTGCCATTCCTGCCCTGTGGGTGTAAGCTGACCTGACGGCGATTGCCTTGTGAAACTGACCTCTAAAGGATTTGAAGGGCTCTCTCGAGGTGCTTACACTACACTTTAACACTTTTACATGTATGCATCAAATGAACATATAGGGATATTAATCATGAACTAAATATAATTAATGCACGTAAGTTTAATTAACCCAATCATTAATTAACATTGATTCCAAGAATCCCCATAAAGTCTTGAAGAGTAAAGTGCCCAACGGAATCAGCCATCATATAATGCTTTCATGGAACATGATATGAGAATTGAAGAAGTAGAAGTGACTGTCCATGCTCATCCTTCTACGTAGCGGGGAGCAAAGTTCATTCACGATGAGAAGGGAAGATGGGCACAATGCAGATGGTGTTGGAATGACTTTTCGCGTTGAGCACAGGGCAGTTGATGATATGGGTGGTGAGGATGATGAAGACGTGGGTGATGATGTACCTGAAGAATGTGGTGCACGGATGTCTTTAGTTGACACTGATGTGGAAGATCGTGATGATAATGGTCTAGGAGAAGACTATAATCATTATATCATGGATGAAGACGATGACTTTCATGAGAATCGCGTTATAGAAGTTAGATGGCAGTAAGGGCTAGACGGGTTGGATCATCTACAGGTTTACAGGTTTTGGGGCAAGCAGGCGCTTCACGTGGTTTAATCGATGTTGCAGGCGAACCCTTTGAAAGGTCGAATGTGGATGACATATTTGGTCTTCGTAGACCGAGTGGCATTGATCGCCGACGTCAAACTGGAAGTAGACCTTTCCTTGAGCGAACTGGCTTAGATCATATTAATGCCTTTCAGCACCCTCTTCTCTTGAGGCCTTCCCTTTCTGGCAACACAGTTTCCATGTGGCCGTCAATTGGAAGTGCAAGAGATGTGAGTTCTGTTTCAGTTGGAAATGTTGATGTTGCTCACTTTTACATGTTGGATGCTTCAGTTTTTCCAAAAATCACTTCGGAAGAAGGCTTCGTAGACAAATGATGCACGATGGAATGAAGAAATGCATCATGATTTATATGGTGTTTCATATTTTCTTAATCACTCCATTAAGTTTTCTCCCAACTTGGTATAAGATGAAGAAAGGGATATTGAATGTAATTTATTTTATATAAGATTCATCTATTTGATGCAATACTCATTTAGAGCTTAGTAAGTACATATATAGTGGTTAATATTTTGGTATGCTGATTGCAATACAACTCTGCTCCTAGATGCGCCTATGTATGATTTGGTTTATTAATTTGTCATATGAACTTTTCATTCTAATTTGGTCGTAAGCTGTTGTGTTTCTTGCCATATTTTTTTTGTTTTTATCTTAGACGAATTGGCTTTGATGCATATCCACAACCCTTATCAAAGTATGCTTAATATGTTTTAAGCCAAACCTGTACTTCCAATTGATGCAAATGAAATTAGAGTTCTTTTTAATGTATTGGCACAAAGAATAGAAACATGCTATGAATGCTATTTGGTTTTAATTGTACATAACGTGAAACTAACATAAAGATAATTCAGGTAATTCGATAGTTACTCATGATTTTATCCGTTTAAATTTTGATTTTTTAGGTATATAACATTTTTATATTTATTTTTTTCCTTTCACAGACAAATGTAATATTTAAAAGAAGGGCAAGAAAGATGCAATATGACCCAATTAGCAGTAAGAATAAGAAGAGCCTCCTATCATTTAGAGGACGAAAATTGAAGAGAAATAAAGGTAGAAGCAAAGATTGGAGATAATGATATAAAAGATGTTGGATTGTAGGAGCCTATTGTCGAGGAGGGAGACAATGGTGATGGTGGTGATGATGATGCCAATGGCCCTAATTACTCCACTTATGATACTTTTCTCCACTGTAATTCATGTTTTGTGTAGTGAAATACAACTTTGAACTTTAACTAATGATAATAATTTTGATTAGTTTGTTTTTATTTGTATTTGTAATCAGTTAGTTTATTAAAAGTCAAACTTGGATTCTTTGTAAGTTGAATTGACATGTTAGTTTAAGTTTTTAGTTCATTATCTTATTTCAAGTTATACACTTTTGATCTTTTAAGTTTTTATTCTTAATTTTGTAGTTATTATTAATTGTAGAATGTCAATGGCTTAGTAGCTTGTTATCAGTTATCAGTTATTAATTCATCTTGATTAATTAATAATTATATTCTATTTAATGTTATACTATATGATGGACTGTGTTTTATAACAATCTACGATCTTTTGTTGATTAATTTCAATTTTTTTTATTTTTTAAGATTTTTTCCCTCATTAAATAGGGTGATCACTATATGATATGATGCTGAGGATTAACTCATACGAAAATTACAACACTGGAACATTGATCTTTTCAATTGAATGGTTCAGATTAGCATGAAGGGTTTAACACCACACCTGCACCCACATGGTGCGGCAGTTTCCTATGAAGGATGAAAAATAAAACTTCCGATGGCGAAAGCCCCTAAAGCTAATTTGATGATCTCAGAGTTCAGAGTTAATACACCATGCAGGTCTAAAAGTTCTAGACATCCATGGTAGTGAAACGATAAAAAAATGTTCAACACAGAGATGTAGCCTCATCTGCTTAACAAAAATGCAACGACATGGCTTCCACAAGCTACTTCAAGCGAAGAGATTAAGCATCATGGATGATGAATAGTTAATCTAAATAAGGTGGAAAATGAGCAACATGGATATGCATAGCCACACAAAAATGGCTCATAGCCAAGAAAGCCACTGCAGAGAAGAAACCAGTACCTATCATTTCGAGTCTACTCTCACTCGTGTTAAAGCTCACCCATCCCACACTTACAGACAACCCCGTTTTAATTCATCAAGACAGCAACCGCCTTCAGCTGAAACGACAAACGTCACACCAGAAAGGTGCGCCGCCCGTAAATTATAATGATGACCAACAACCACCGTTTGTTTGCAGTAACAGTTATCAAGTTGACCTGACTACTGTCCTTTGTCTTCAGAGAGGATTTCTACTGCTCCAGTACTTCTGAGATACGCTTCACATACCTCTGGGGCGAGATCCTTGTACCGGAAAACGTATCGATTTCTGAAATCCCTTTCAGTCAAACGAGCCGCCGAAGAAAAGCATATGTTTCTCTTGCGGACCTCCTTACAGTTAAGTGCCTCGCAAAACTTGTAGCGCGGAATGATTCTAGCCTCTAAGCTTAAACCCAAGAGGTTAGGATATGAAAGTAGATAGCAGGAATCATACTTGCATTGGTTCATGAAGAAATCTAATTTCTTTTCAATGCGACTTTCGGAGACAGAGAAACAAAATGGGTATGAACGAAGTAAACGCGCAAGATCATCCTCAGACCATCCAAAGCTCTTGAAGATTTGAACTTTGGCATTCAAATTGTCTTCACTCAAGCCGCATAACAGACCAAGGACATGGGCAAACATGGTGGATGAAGGATCAACTCCCATTTCAATGACCTTCCTAACATGTCTGACGAGCCACTCCGGCTTTTGTAAAAGGACAGGAGGGTTTCGCTCTATCAGCTTACATATGGCACGGTTGCTAACTCCGTGTTTCTCCAAGACGGAGATACAGCAAGGCATTTCCTTAAATAAGTTGCGCGAAAGATGACATCTGCATCTCCGAACAATCTTAACTATTTCTTCCTTCTTACAAAACTTAGTCTTCAGGAAATTGACAGATGGTTGGAAGTTTCGAAAGAGAAGCAGGGGGTTCGTTGTAATTAACTTCACAATCTCATTATCAGAGAAACCCAAATCCTGGAAAACTTGAAGCTTGGGCTTGAGTGTCTGGTCCACCTTGGACACTAAGAGCCTGGGCTTCCAAGTAGCCATTCTTTCGATCTGAGCAGCTTTGAAACCAGATTGCTTTAAGTAATTGAGGACAGACCGTGGTTTGTTGAGATTCCTTAGTGTGGGAAACACTGATGATATTGCTTCAGCGTTTCTAGAGTTGAAACCCCATGAGTCAATGAGATAGTCTGCCAACAAATTGCCTCCATCATCACCACCGTCAAATAAATGGCGAGATGAGTTTTGCTCAAAAGTGGTTGTCGAGAAGAGGAAAAGGTGTCTTCGACAGAAGTGATCCGTCAAATAGTGGGCCATGATCAAGTTCTTCCCCTTGAACCCATCTCTCAAAAGGGCTTCTCTGAACATCATATCCTTTCCTACTACATGAACATGGACCAAACAGACCGAATATCTCCAAACAACTTGAAGTCTCAAGTTTAATGATTGCTCCTTCCTTTTCAATAAAACCTGAAAGGTTCAAAGTTGAAACCCTTAAAAGGCCGAGGATTCTTCCTCTTCTGAATTCTTCAGACAATAAATTGTCTCTGCACACAAAGAATTCGAAACGAAAAGAAAGTAAATTTGGAAGCATTCTAGTTCTTCTCATTTCTATAAGCAATGCATGTTGTGCGGAAAAGAAAAGGCCCGGATGCACGTTTAATGATTGCAAGTGGATCGCATAACTTATTTTGACTGATACCTCTCTCGTCTCTTAAGCATGTCATCAAACAGGCGTACACATGCATTTCATCAAACAGGTAGGCAGTATACAAACGCAATTCTTAGCATCTAACGAGACAAGGACATTTCATCAAACAGTTGGGGAGAACTACCATGACGCGCACGGGAGAGAGAGAGAGTACGTCGGTAAAGGCCGGTGGAGATGCAGGTCTCGATCGCATACAGACGCCGCTCTGTTCCGTTCCCCACGGTAAAGGTGTCTTCCATCTCCGCATGGGTCCACCTACAAGATATGAACGCTACGTGTACCGAACTGCTGAGACTGAAGGTTACGAAAATGATGGATCTAATGAAGGAGATTACTATTGCCCCTCTTTTTACTATTCTCACACACCTCCATTTTAAAAATATCCAAAATATTTTACAGCAATTGCTCTCTCCTCACTCGTTGATTTTTTTTACTCCGTCAACCTGGCGTTTTGTTCATTGAAAGTTATTATTTGCTTTCTTTCCGGCTAACAAGTATGAGATTATTTTTTTATAAAAATCAAATGAAACAGAAAAAAAAGACAATTGATTTAACTCATTTTCGGATTTTTTTGGATTTTAAAAATTGGTCTTATTAATATCTTTGTAGTTTTTAGTTTGTCTTATTTTTTGAGTTTTTTCTCACTTTGGATAATATTTCACGATTTTGGGTCGAAGGATTCACTCACCATAATTTCAATTTGAAACATGGTATAGGTGCATTTCTCTTCATGGAGAGATGCGCTGCACCGCGCCTCTCCATAAAAAAGAGATATGGTTTCGTAGTCTCTTCCTTAAGGAAGGATACCCCCTTCCCCCTGTCTCCCTTAAGGTATCATAAACCAAGCTATGTGTTGTTATGTGTTATACTTCAAACCTTACATCCTTTTATATATTACAGAATGACAAATAACTAGAGGGAAAGCACTATGATGGAATCGATTTAGAGAAGATGATTGTTGATCAAAGTACTAATTATACTAAGACTAATGAGAGTAAAAGTTATTGTAGTGCATCAGATGATATATCTCTTCACTGGTTAGTCGACAAAGAATGTGTTTAGGAGTTGTAATAAACTTATTTAGTATGTAAAAATTTTTGGGAGGAAGCATAATATTGTTATTATTATTTTTCGTTCAAAGAGTAAAAGCATAACAAGCAATGTATAGCTGGGGTGTGAAAGGAGTGACAAATACAAGTCGAGTAAAATTATTAATGTTGAAAATAGTGGGTGAAGAAGTACTAAGAAAATATACTATCTATTTTTATTGAGAGAAGTGGGAACAAAATTATATTTGAAGTCGAATGTAGTTAACGAGACACATAACCACCCTCTAGAGTAGAAAGTGCACACAAGACTGAAATGGTTCATCGGTAGCTCAATTAGGAGATTTGATACAATTTAAAAACAACTATATTCGTTTATAGAGTTGTTGATTATAGAATTGAAGAAGTCATTTAAAGAATCATGAAGCATCACCATGTATTACATTGATGTGACAAAAGATCTATTAGCAAACCTTGAGAAAAGCATATCACAACACACTCTTAACTTCATTGTAAGGAAGTACAATGGTGTGGAGATAGTAGATTCGAACCCAAATATAGTTAATTGATCTCTTAAGAAACCTTTACATAGTCTGTCATGTGCTCACGAGATCAACTTTCTTCTTAAATGCAGTGAATTGATATAATTATCAACAATTGATCCATTTTAAAAAAGCTAAACATGGAGGAGTATATATTACTGATCACAAAGGAGAAGATGGAGGATCATCTATCACGAAAACTGTTTGGAGGAAGTTAAAAACAATCTACAACAAAATACATTTGTTAAGATGTTGGATAAATAGTTGAGTCCTGAGTATACTACCTTATAGGAGCACTTATTCATTGTCCTAAAGAGATACCATGTAATAAATCTCTCAAGAGGAATTTGTTAGCTTGAGAGCACGTGAACAAGAATGTCTCTCAAAAGAAGGTGTAGACGTACACGTGGTCAAGGAAATGATACTTCTCATAGGATGGGTATCTTTGAGAGTTGTGAGTTGTGATCCTCTTTCAATAGTTGAGAACATTTTGAGGTAGTTAGATTTTGAATCAACATATGCAATAATGATACCACACTTTATGAGTATCTTTGTAAATACTTGGGTAAATGTTATTAGAGATGAAAATTGTGGATACTGAGTTATTAGTGCACTTTCAAGACAAGGAAAGGAGTTGTTGCATGAAGTTCTTAGAGAGTGCTTGAAAGAAGTAACATATAAGTGTGACACATATTTACGAGTTTTCATAGAGGATGGTGGTGTTAATGCTGCTATTCATCATATTATAGATATGAAAGATGGGTCCTATTTTAGTGATTATTGGATCTTCATACCATGCATGAGTTCATTTATCACTATTCGATGGAATGTGACATTGGTATTCGATGAAATGTAGCATTAGTATTGCTCTCCACAAGAGAGTCGACGACGTTTCTGTCACTAGTGTCAACCACTCAATAATTAGCTATGAGGGATGTATGGTATATGTATTATCATCATGTTGTACAATATTTTCTATCGGTACTCATAATATCTTAAAATTTGATTATGTTATTTAGGTATTTTATTTATCTAATTATTTATTAATACTCTCTTGTGCTAATATATTTTTGCAGATACATATGACCGATGACTCTTATCTTTTCCACGTGACAATGATACTGACATGAAAGCATTGAGAATTGGCATACTTCCCTTCATGAATATATCAAGTTGTATACACAAATGAGAGGATCATGAGATGATATTGTACATTACATTAAGAACAATAATTACATATTATTCGTAGTTTGTATATATAATTATTTTTCAATTTAAATGAAAGCATGATTTCATTATAATTGTGTATATTGAGGGTAAACAGTAAAGAAATAAATTTTCTTTCGTTACAAATATTATTTATATATACATGTAGTAAATGATACAAAAGAACATCCCAAATATAAATCCCATTACAAAATGTTATGCATCCTCACTATCATCCTCATATATGATCCATCGGTGTTCTCATTGGCAGCATTATTCGTATATATCTAAAAACTCCAACAATGTAGGGTCACCCAATAATAGGCGTCACACACACTCTTAATGTATTGAAGCTAGTGCAAGTATGTTATTATCGTAGTGTATATAAAATTATTCATTTACCTATATGATGAATGATGTGTCGTGTTGCCTAGCTAGTGTTAGATGAGTCCATCACATCGTGTTGCTAAGAAATATACAACTCATCACACTCATGAGGATATAATGTTGGGATGTCAAAGTGCTCAAGCTCAAAACAATGTGAGTATTGTGTCTTCCAAGCAGCGTCATATGGGTCATATTCTACCTTATATGCATGAGGCTTTGTAGGTCTATTTATAATGGAGTACTTATTTGTGCAATTGGGATGCCTTGATGACGACCAAACTATTGAACTACACAATCGAGCATAGACAGTTTCACAATATTTACATATCTAATGCATTTGTGATATCTAGACAACTTATATGCATTATAATCTGAGTATTTTGCAGAACTATATGACTGCAAATCAAATTACATTACAACAACAACAACAACAACAACAACAACAACTAAGCCTTTTCCCATACTAAACGGGGTCGGCTACATGGATTCTTTGTTTCCACAGATCCCTATCATGTGCCATGTTAGCACTTAACTCCCAATAAGCTAGATCATTCTTTATTGTTTCTTTCCAACACTTTTGTCGTCATCCTCTAGCTCTTTTAATACTTTCCAAATTTAGTTTTTCTAACCTTCTTACAAGTTCTTCTTTTGATCTTCTTTCTATAGGTCCAAACCATCTTAAACGATGTTCTCTCATTTTATCCTCTATTGGTGCCACTCCTAATTTGTTTCTAATAACCTCATTATGTATACGGTCTTTTCTTGTATGACCACTCATCCATCTCAACATCTTCATTTCTTTCACAGACATCTTTTGTACATGTTGATGATTAACTGCCCAACACTCAGAACCATAAAACATGGCAGGCCTAATTGCTGCTCTATAATATTTACCTTTTAACTTTAATGGTATCTTCTTATCACAAAGAATACTTGATGCTCCTCTCCATTTTAACCAACCAACATTAATTCTATGTGTAACATCTCCATCAATTCTTCCATCACTTTGAAAAATTGACCCTAGGTATTTAAAACTTTCCTTTTGGGGAATGCAATGTGTGTCAATTTTAATTTCCATGTCCTCTGAAGTAACCAAATGATCAAACTTACATTCCATATATTTTGTCTTTGTTCTACTAAGTCGGAGGCCTTTGCTTTCTAATGTTTCTCTCCATAGTTCTAATTTTCTATTAACTTTTTCCTTAGACTCCTCCACTAATACAATATCATCTGCAAATAACATACACCAAGGTACTTCATCTTGAATATGTTTTGTTAACTCATCCATCACCATTATAAATAAGTATGGACTTAAAGTTGATCCTTGATGTAACCCAATATTAACTTCAAAGAAGTTTGTCGTTCCTTCATGAGTCCTCACACATATTTTTGTACCGTCATACATGTCTCTTATAAGGTTAATATATATCAATGGGATACCTCTTTTTTCCAAAGTTCTCCAAAGAACCTCCCTCTGTACCATATCATAAGCTTTTTCTAGATCAATAAATATCATGTGAAGGTCTTTCTTTTTTGCTCTAAAATGTTCCATAAGACGTCTCAAAGGGTGCATCACTTCAATAGTAGATCTGCCTGGCATGAATCCAAATTGGTTCTCTGTTGTACTTGATACTTGTCTTAACCTACATTCGATAATTCTTTCCCATAATTTCATAGTATGACTCATTAACTTGATACCTCAATAATTCGCACAATTTTGAATGTCTCCCTTGTTCTTATATATGGGTATAAGTGTACTTGCTCTCCATTCCTCGGGCATCTTTTGGTTTTTCCATATTTCATTAAATAGTCTTGTGAGTCAAGTGATTCCTATTTCTCTTAGTATTTTCCAAACTTCTATAGGAATATTATCTGGTCCTACCGATTTACCACCCTTCATATGTTTAAGAGCCTCTTTGATTTCATTCTTTTGAATACGTCGGTAGAAATTGTAGTTTATATACTTTTCTGTCTTAGCTAAATCTCATAAACTAATACTAACATCTTTATTTTCATTAAAAAGATTATAAAAATAGTTTTTTCATCTATTTCTTATATCATCATTTGCCACTAGAATTTTTTCATCCTCGTCTTTTATGAATCTAACATAATTAAGATCTTTAGTTTTCTTATCTCTAGCCCTAGCTATCTTAAAAATATCTCTTTCACCCTCTTTTGAGTTGAGTTTTTATATAAGTCCTCCCAAATCTTAGCTTTTGCTTCACTAATGGTCTTTTTCGCTTCTTTCTTTGCTTCTTTATAAGCTTCTAAAGTTTCATGAGTTTTCTTGGCATAATGTAATTTATAACATGCCCTCTTTGCCTTGATTTTATTTTATACTATTTCACTCCACCACCAAGCTTCTTTTATAACATGCCCTCTTTGCCTTGATTTTATTTTATAACATGCCTTCTTTTTTTTAGCCGACCCCGTCTAGTATGGGAAAAGGCTTAGTTGTTGTTGTAGTTGTTGTTGTATCAAGCTTCTTTTTGTGTCGGTACACCTCCCTTAGATACCCCTAACACATCTTTCGCCACTTTCCTAATATGTATAGCCATATTGTTCCACAATCAAATTACATTACATAAAATAAAAAATAAGAATGTATAACATCAAAAGTTGTGTTTAATTTAAAAATAAAGAATATAGTTGTAGTTTAAAAAAATACCTACTTTGTCGTTATCAAATCCAATTGGGAGATTGCCTATGACAAGCATTTCTTAGCTATTGGCCTACAATTAAAGTTGGGAAAATACATGCTTTGAAAGTTGAAAAATACTCATAAATTCTTGCCTATAATTAAAACATATAATTTTTTGAATTATAAAAAATGACTATATGAAAGATAATTTAGCAAGAAATAATAGTATAAGTTATTACCTAGAGCAAAGAAGCATGTCCACTAAGTTGTACTTCTATCTGGGATTTCTTTCCTAGCTCTCTCTATAAAGAGGTTAATGGTGTTTTACCCCAAGCATAACCTTCAATCATCCAAACATCATGTAACAATAGATGTCATTATTGGCATTCTACCTCTAAACTTATCGAGATATAATGTACAACCTAGCTGATACAACAAATATAATAAAGCTTTACTTTCGTTACAAACTCACTTTCTTGAAAAATTAGTTCGGAGCACCTCAAACTCAATGGCTCCAGACATAATCTATGACACTCTTTCATCTTTGCTCATCCCAATATATAACTCAAAATGTCTTCCTAGCTTATAGCCATTATCTTGTGTGTCAAGGCAATAAGTTGTCCCTCCATTGGAAAACCAAGTATCTCGTGAATATCGTGAAGTGTGATAGTCATCTCATCCCATGTCATGTAGAAGCTATTAGTGTGTCATTGTCGATGCTCGATAAAAGTAGTCAACAACACATGATCTATCACCTAATATAGCAAATTTGCTTACCCAATTAGACTGCTCCTATATGAAATCTCAACCCAATTACTGGGCCTCACATTAGTCCTCTTCATTAGACATACTTTGCCAACAATATACTTTATATAGGTTGTTATTACTTTTTTTATTCGTCTACAAATTTACATTTACACAGTTAGTTAGAATAATGAGTATTAATATCAAATATAAAATTTTACTAATGTTAGAAATTACCTATTTTTGTCATATCATATAAGTAATATGATCTTCAAATGATATGACATTAATTTCTTGTTTCATGAGATTAATATATCCTCCTTTGTAATATCAATTTCAGTCTATGAGATTGATATATCCTCCTTGTTTCATGAATGGTCAGCTTCTACCACAATATCTTCTTCTCTTTGTTGTCATGTATGGGGTCGTCCTTCATATGATATGACATTATATCTCTTAGATAAAGCAGTGACGTTATGCCCTTTTACTCGTATCCTATAAGACATGTCTGCATAGCAAAAAAGTAAAATATGTTAATCAAATAAAAACAAGAGAGACGTGCTTGGGGCACATTTCTCTTTACAGACGTGGCCCAAGCACGTCTCCACTATGTAGAGACCCATGTCCCAGGTACGTCTTAGATGGGTTTTTCAATGAGAAATTGATAAAAAATCTATCAAAATAATTAAAAAACCCAAAAACCTTGATAAATCAATGAATCCCCTTTGAATTCTTTTCTTTTTTTCCCTATTTATCTTCTTCTTTCTTTTTACTTATTCTTCCTTTTCCCTTTCTAACAGATTTTGATAAGTTCTTATGTTGAAAATGGTTGTAGACTGAGTAATAGGTGGTTAGAATAGACCGAGAAGTGAAAAATATATGGAGGAACAGGTGGAAATATGCAACGAACGCCAGTTCGTGTAGGAGGAGAGAGAGGGCACATTTTTTCTATTAAAAGTATCCTAGTAATTTGGGTTATTTTGAAAAATGTAGTAAAAATAGATAGTAAAAAGGGCATATGTATCAATCAAGCTAATAAACTTTAGAGGTAGAACTCCCAAGGTTCAAAAGAAATATAGAGGCTATAGTGGCTTATGAAACTTGGTTGCAGACTCAAATAGACATGAGCTTGTACATGCTTAATTGTTTTTTTAGGTAACAAGAAGAGGCTAAAGCCCAATAACACACCCACATTTGCACCCCTTGGGATTAAAACTCCCCACCAACAACAAAATGTGCCAAGACACCCTACCATCTAGCTAACGCTATGGGTTGTACATGCTCAATTTTATCGTAATTATCTATGTGTTTGCATCGCCGTAGCTCCATGTTGGACTAATAGGCTTGGGCCAGCATGGACTGGAGCACTATGAGTGTTGTATTTGCCTCACACTTCGAAACTAGTTATCCTAGTCCTTATGAAACAAGAAGTTTCGGGAATTACTATTCGTACACTTTTTTTACTATCTACACACTTCGTTTTCTGAAAATACCAAAATTAACCATCATCACTTTCTCTCTCCTTTCCCACCCAATTTCAACAAGAGCATCATTTTCTCTCTCTCTCTCTCCATATCTCTTTACTCTGACAACCAATACTTTCATTTTTAGCACCGTCATCTTCTTTGCAATTGGACAATGCATACTATTACAAATTTTGTTGAAGAAAAAGAAAAAAGAAAAAAGAATCAATAACAAGAAAACAAAATCAATAACAAGAAAAAGAAGAACAATAATAAGAATCAAGATCAAAAGAAGAAAAAAATAAAAAAACATATGAAAAATAATAAGAAAAAAAATAATGTCAAGTTTTGAATTCAAGATGCAACAAAGGCATGTCTCCCAATAAGGGAGAACGCTTAAGCTGCATCCCCTACCAATAAAGATACATAAGTAACGCATGTCGTGTCTCGAGTTGGAAACTTGATGTCATTTTTTGTTTTGATTAAGGCCGAAAATGAAATCAATGCATTAAATAAATAATAAAAAATACATCAATTAACGAAATACCCCACCAAATCACTCAAACCCTCTTCGAATTGGCCCCTTCTCTCTTTTTCACCCTCTTTTTGTTCTTCTTTCTTTTTTTTTTCTTCGACGGATTCAAAGCACTATGATACCATGAGTGGTTTAGTATCATACATTAACCGGTGAAATCAGAACTAGACCTAGAACCAAGACTCACCTCGATTGGTTCGTGTTTGGCCTTTTCCATAACGGGAACCAGATCCAAACTGGAACTGGCAGTTCCAAACTGCCGGTTCTGATATTTCTTAAAATTTATATAGTTAAAATTTGATTTTTTTATAGAATTAACAGTTCCAGATCCAAACCAAAACTAGCTTCGAACTGGTCCTGGGCTGATTCTGTTACGGTTTTAGGTTCTGGGCAAACTGGAACCGGAAATGTCTATGTTGAAAATTCAGCGAAAATGGTTGAGTTTAAGCACAGCGAGAAGAGGGAAAGCAGGTATAAAACCACAAAAAGGCTGAACCCGAGAATTTGGAAAGACAGGTCGAATGTCGGATACCATGTACAGAGGTCAAACATTGTAGGTGTTCAGCTTGAAATGTTGAATTCTAACAGTTGGGTCGTGGAGGTGTCCTGCTTGGGTTGACACAAAAACGGGCGAAAGAATTGAACCCCTAACACGAATACAACTTTTCTTGTGTCCGTGTCAGATTTTCTTGTTTTGTGTCTTATATTACCTGTTCTACTTGCTGCACTTACAAGTTGGAAACAATGTTGTAATTAGGATATCAGTGTCCGAATCGTATAGAGCACTGATACATGATAATCGTACCGTATCATACCATATCTTATGATATTATATAATATATTAAAATATAAAAAAAAATCATAAAAAAAGTCATCCATAATATAAAGTATTGTGCAATACGGAGTGTATCATATGATAATGTACCCATATCATAATATATCGTATGCTATGTTGTAATACAGGTATGATATATGTTCATTATGGTACATGTACCTGTATCGTATCATATTTTTGTACGATATACGATAAATGATATCTTATCGTAAGATACAAATTTTATAACATTTGTTAGAAAACCTAGAGGGCCGGACCTAACTTGGGAGATTTGCACTGAGGAGAGTGCAAAAAACCAAGTGTGCAACGCAAGAGCCCTGATTTTTAGGGGTCCAGCCCATACACGTAAATGTCTCGATGCTTAAGAAATTCAAAGGAACTCAGGAAAGATAACTTTTTGGATCTGCGTGTTGAGGTAGGGCTGCAAGCTGAGTTGAGCTTCTACTTTGTTGATCTTCTGAATTTGTGAAAGGCTGATCTTAGAAAACATGAAATGGCTCAATCTCGACTGTCTAAGCTCTTGAGAACTCACCAAATTTGATTCACTTCAGTTAGTACGCAAATACTTAATAAGCCTAATATATATGTATAAAGAGAGAGAGAGAGAGAAAGAGGTACGATAGGGTCTTTTGAGAGTAGATGCTTGTGAGACCTAAACATCTGATTGTTCCTGATAACTGATCAGAGATGACACTCATAAAGTGCCTATCACAGAAAAAAAATGGTATATTGTTGTTGTCATTATATATATGCGTGTGTGTGTGCATGCACTAAATTCAGATATATGTGGGAGCTTAAAAATTTACAATGTCCTAAGCTCGACTCTTTGACTACAATAACAAATAAATTAAGCAAGCTCATCTCATGGCCCAGTTTGCTATAATAAGAGATTAGTACAAAAAAAAAAAACACAGACAGAGAGAGGCTATGCTAATGTTTTATTTACTTCCATGTCATAAGATGGCTTGTATCAAAAATAATGGATTAGATACACCTGTACCCCGTAACTTACGAATTTGTTGGCCTCTTACACTATATATCTCAAATACAAAAGTCTACCTTCTTTTATGGGAGCTGCTTCAAATAATTCTTTAATCTACAGTCGTGGAACTCAATAGAAAGCTTAGACATGATTTAATGAAATTAAACTAAATAATATGAGCAAACGAGGAATGAAGAGGAAAATCTCTCTCTCTCTCTCTCTCTCTCTCTAGGTTGTCATTTAAGACATGTTTCTGCAACGTGGTATAAACATGATGGAAAAGGTGTAAACCTAAAAGGAAAAAGAAAGAGAACATGATAAGGTCGGTGTCGATGTCCTCAAGTGACCCAAGAAATGGACCGACCACGGCAAGAAATGACACGAAACACTAAATTGCTGGCAATTTCAGATGCAACGAAAACATCTAAGATAGAAGGTGACCCAAAAAGTTCGTATTAGCGTATGTGAACCTAAAATGACAAAGAAAACAAGGTCATAGTCGGGTTGACTGCCTTTCTTGCACGATTAAGAAACAACACGACACGAACATGAACCTAAACACAAAATCGCCGGCATACGCTAAGATCTTGCCAGCTGTAGAAGGCCCAATGGGTAGCACTGTGTCCCGGTCTCACTAATAACAACTGCTGGCTACGATCTTATTTACATCTTGGGTAGGATGAAACGCATCCCAGAATACATGGTCTCTATCCTCACAAGAAACATTAAAAGGGAGGGCACCTTAGTTTCCCACCGTACATGCCAATTCCACAGCATGCCCTATTTCCCACTGTGAATCCTGCACCATCCAAACGCCAGCATAACTCAGCAGCAGATTTCTTGACGATTATACAAATTTTAAACATTTCACAAAACAATAGCAATTTGCCCAAGTAAACTGAACCCGTTATTCTTGCCAGTGTTGGAAGCAGAATATTTGCAATCATATAGGCTCACTCAATCCAATCCATGCTTAAACCTACTCAAACATTTTCACCGTTCCATCTACAAGATCAATAGTCGAGATTTGGATTTAAAAAGTGAATTGTACATCTCAATAATTGAGATTTGAATTTAAAAATTAGTTCAAACAAGCGGTTGTTGAATGCAACCATCATCTTCTTTACGTGGTCCACACATCTTCCATTGGTGTCGGACTGGTCAAGTTGGTTCGGCATGCACCCAAAAGGTCCAACATTGGCCACCAACAACTTCCTTGCACCCGAACTGTAAAGCCTCTGCAATTATCAAAACCAAAATAGGAAATGACAACAATAAGCATAAAGTTTCAAACTTGACCCACTTATGTGGATGGATGCAGATCAATTAAGATCGAGTCAGGTTATAGTTTATATAAATGAGAGAAAGGTCTCTCTCTCCCTATATATACCATCAATTTTATAAATTATGAGCATTGCATTGGAGAATTACCTCTTATCAATGTACTACAAAACCCCAATACAATGAAAAGTAACCAAAAACCTCTACATCTTCATATGGAGGTATTGAATCAATTACGAAAAATGATTTCCACATAATGGACGGGTATGGGTAAAGAAGTTAGTCTCACTATATTATCACCCAAATGTAGTGAACATGTTACAGCGAGGGTCTCCGTATTTTTAGTTTGAACGAATGCAGGTGGTAAGGAAGCTAATCCTAGATAAAAAGTTTTGTAGTGCTACTTAGAATATCGAAACATTAACCGACAAGTTAATGGAGGTGGTAGATACTATGATTTCAAAAAAGATTCATGTTCTATGTTTACGAGACAAAGTGGGTTAAAGAAAAAACAAAGGAAATTGAGAATACAAATTTTAAATTATGGTACTTAGGAAAGGAAAATGGTTGAAATAGAGTTAGGATTATTATAAATAAAGATTTAAAGATGGTGTAGTATTCATACAATGATATGGTAACCAAATTATGATAGTGAAATTAGTGTTAGGAGTAAAGAGACTTTGAATATAGTTTTGCTTATGGATCCCAAGTAGGATTAGAAGATAGTATAAGAAAGATTTTTTATAAGAGTTAGATAAGGTAATTCAAATAATTTTGCAAAGGGAGATGATTTATTTGGGAGGAGATTTAAATGGACATGTCAGTAAAGATGTATTAGGATATCAAGGTATTCATGAAAATTACGGTGTTGGAATATAAATGAGGAGGATAGCAAGATTTTAAATTTTGCTATGACTCTTAATCTCTTTATAGCCAATACAATTTTTGAAAAATGAGATGAACATTTAATTACTTATAAGAGTATATTGTCACAAACACAAATTGATTATTTTATTTTTAGAAAAAAGATAAATCATGTTATAAAGATTGCAAGGTAATTATAGGAGAAAATTTAACTACTCAACATTGACTTCTAATAATAGATTTGCAAGTAAAAATATGGACAAAGAATAATAGAGTACATAAAGTTATTTAGACTAGATAGTGGAACCTCAAATGTGAGAAAAAAGATATATTTAAATAAAAAGTTTTTCAAGGATATGCTTGAAATTATATAGGTACACCTCCTTATATGTGAAATAATATGACTATACATATAGAATGTAAGTTTGCTTATTTGGATACTTTAGAGGATATAGAAATTAAGATCAGAAAACATTTCATTCCTCAAAAGGAAAGTTTTAAATACCTAAGGTCAATTTTTCAAAATGATAAAAAATTGATGGAGATGTTACGCATATAATTAATGTTAGTTGCTTAAAATAGGGAGGGGCATTTGGTATTTTATGTGATAAGAAGATACTATTGAAGTTGAAAGGTAAATATTATAGAGCAACAATTAGACCTGCTATATTTTATGGTTCTCAGTATTGAGCAATATGTGCAAAAGATGTTTATAGCATGAATGAAGATGTTTATGGATGAGCGATCATACTAGGAAAGACTGTATATATATATATATATATATATATATATATATATATATATATATATATGTGTGTGTGTGTGTGTGTGTGTGTGTGCGTGCGCGTGTGCGTGTAGAGAGAGACTGTGCATAATTCTCATTAGTTTTGGTGATAGGTTGGCGGTTTTGAATAGTAGAAGATTGTTCTAGAAATTCGAGGAGTTCAACCACCAGCTTCCATCCTCCTCCATCTTCCTAATCAAACCAGCCACTATCAACCTTAAAACTACCTAGGAAACGTAAAGATTACCTATATATATAAATATTTAGCTGTTTAGGTTTGGTTTTGGTAGTAGATGCAGTGGTTTTGACTAGCACAAGGTTGTTCTCGAAACTGGAGTAATGAAAGGTAATAAAAGGCTGCAACCAATAGTTTAAGTGGTAAAACAATGTGAAATTGGAGGATTATATATGACTCACCATTCATCTACTCTCTCTTTCTATATATATATATATATATATATATTTGTGTGTATACATATATATAGAAAAAGCATATTAAAGACCATAGCCCCCTGTCTTTACGTAGACCTGCACACTATAAAAACAAAAAATGCTTCGAGGAGCAGATGACAGCCCATCTGGACGGGCGACTGTAGACATGCACTACTATATCTCCAAAGCACATTCTTACATTATATATAGTACAAAATATAACAACATAGATATTCTCCCACTTTGTCAAATATTTGGGAAAATCTATTTATTACGAAAATGTAAATTAATACAAATTACAATATGAAACGTACGACGAGAAAGAGAAAACAGCAAGCCTTTTATATTTCAAATTAGTTCGTGATATATGGAACAATTCAGTTATGTAATTAATTGTTAAAATTAGTTCGTGATATATGGAACAATTCAGTCATGTAATTAATTGTTAAAATTATGTTAGCGACATAAATACGCTGTAGGCACTGCAACTCGGGGAGAGAGAGAGAGAGAGAGAGAGAGAGAGAGAGAGAGATACCTTGATCTGTGGAGCATAGGTCTGGACCAAGATCTGAGCGTTGGATTCGGGGTCATAGAGTAGGCTAGAAGAATACATCTTGGGCATCAGGTAGTTGTTGATGTAGTCATTGCTCCTAAAGACCAATACGAATATTGATCTTGCAAGGTACTCAGAGAGTAACTCGGTGTTTTGGATCATGCTACGGTGTTCATTATGTCCAAATATCACTTTTTAGGGGCACGAGTAATTATATTATCCTTTATACTTTTAAAAAAAATTAAAACCTTTTTAATTACACTAATATTGAAAAGTGTTCTCTCTCTCTCTCCATATATATATTGATTGGATCTTGCTCGTGACTTGGACTGTTTACTCGCTTGATCATTGCTTTTCAAGGTAAACAAATCAGAAGTAAGAAGGATCCGGTTTTCTTATATATTTATATTGTATTGGTTTTGCAAATTTCTGAAGTTTTCCTTCAAGTTTGTATTTAACCGTGGAAAAGCAAATAATGTACTTCACAATTTTTTTGCTTTCTTGTAAAAGAAATATTTACATACAGCACGTGAATGAGTGTAAGCACACGCATACATACACACATTTTCGGTGGACGGAGTGGCACACCGGAATAGTTGGTCACCAAAGAACTTGTCTGTTTAGTATAAAATTAGGAAGTTCAAGACACTATTCAAACTGACAGAAACTAATCGAAATCAGCAGTTTGGTTGGAGTGCTATTTGGAGTTGCAATTTGGTTTGGTTCGCTTCGAAACGAAGATTTTATAAGCTTTGGTGTTTGGAACCAAACAGGTCCATACATATATCACAAACACATAATATATGTTATTTATATGCATATAAGAGAGATTATATAGATTGATTAATGATCCCAACTAGGACCAATTGGCGTATCAGTAGAGATACCATCTTGGTCGAATTTCAATATTATTCAACATTTTGTCTCCAGCTTTTGCTTGAGTTTTATTGTTCTTCACGTACAATAAGTCGACAGTATGTAATCTAAGAACAAGGAAGATGGCATATTAACTTTTTTAGATGGAGAACCATGGTTTACAACCGAACTGAATCAATACCAATGGTATTGTTTGGTTCAACGATTTTCGATTGTTTTGGCTCTTTTCTTTCAAAATGGAGAACCCGATTATATCGGCTTGGTTCAAGCTTGAGCCTTAGAAACAAAAAAGAAAAGGAACATGAAGATCCCTAGTTATAAAATATGTATAAATTGACATTTCTATAAGGTTGTAGACCATTTTAGTTGATCAGTCCTAGTTAGGCATGTCTGTCTCTGGTTCGCTTGGAACTATGAACTAAAACCAAACAGGCACCAGCCCGGTTTGGAACTGTTTCAGTTTCGGTTTAAGTTCAAAACCAACTAAAACTGTTAAAAATATGTAAATTAAAAAAGAAATAGAGAAAGGCTTGAATTTGCAGTTTGAACTGTTGATTCCGCTTCTAGCACGGTTCCAGTTCCATGGAAGGAGGAACTGAAACTGAATGGAAGTCTGTGGTTCGGTTGTGGTTCCGTGTTTGATCGGCAGGTAACGATTCAGTTGGTCTCCAGCCTGGTTCAGTTCCCGTTCCAACTGTCTGTCCAGTTCCAAGCTGGACATGTCTAGTCCTATTGAATGCAGCTGCAATTAGATCTACTGCTGTGAACATGAGTTCGTAAATGCTAATAACTAAGGTCTCTAACTGGCAGCCATAATATTTGGAAGTATGATTTAAATTGGGGTCTGGATCCACCTTGGAAACTGCAAAGAGAAACGAATAAGCCTGACCGATACGAGAACTTGTTAAGATTGGAAAAAGAGCGCAGATGAGAAAATCCCTACATACTTGCTGCACTATAAGTGTAAAATTCTGTTTTGGTATAGTAACAAATTAATACATTCTTGCTCAAATAGATAAAACCACTGTAGATAGGTTTGAACTTTTGAGATGGAATGATCAACTTAATGATCTCAAATGTTATATATATATATATATATATATATATATATATATATATATATATATATATATATATATATATATATATATATATATATAGAGAGAGAGAGAGAGAGGAAACTGGTATTTAGTGCACCACATATGAGCAGTGCGCTGTGCACCCAAATTAACTTTGTGGCTGCGTTTTGAATTTAATTTCAATCCATCCGATCTTTTGATGAGATGGTTCATATGTGGTGCATCACTACTCATACAATCTTACTCTTACACAGTGCATCAAATCTTGTATCCCCATATATATATATATATATATATATATAGAGAGAGAGAGAGAGAGAGAGAGAGAGAGGGAGCTGTAAATGGTTTCTTGAGAAAAGAGAATGACTCCTGCTTGTAATGCTTATATTGGTTAATCTTTAGCTAGGTGATGCTTTGTGAAATTGAAAGCTCAAAGATATCAAAAGAAGCATATATTGTGCTAATATTCTGTGGAACTTAAGAGGGCCTACATGATATAATGATTGGATTATGTGACTTCAAAGCTGAAACTTATCCATGTTGAACTTTCCAAAGTCCAATAAACAGACCTATAATCATGTCATCTACAGATCTGGTGCCACTTAAAACTATGACAGAGAGCGTTTTATGCCATAATTGTTAGTAAAATCCCATTAAACATAACCTTCAATAGGCATGTCATTCTAGCACGTGCACTCATAAAGTATCTGAGACGGAAAAATCAGAGTAGAAGAAAATCGGATGCAAGGTTGAGCTTTGAGCTGAAGAAGGTAAATAGTTTTTGCCGGTTTCGTCGAGGATTCCGGCAGCTGCAGATGCAAAATTCACCCCCTTGAGAATGTTGGTGCCCTTCGCTTGTAGACTTAGGTAAGGCGGCGCCACAGGCAAGCCCAATGCCAATGCTACAGCAAACATATTTAGTTACTTGGACCTTTCAAAGATATCAAGGCTGCATGAAAGGAACATACAAGAAAACCAGCAATGGTTCTACATACCTGCATACTCAATCACGGTAAGTCCATTAGTAAACCGGCCAGTCGGATAGCCAAAATCGATGCCGTAAGGCGGGTAGTTAGATCGAGCAATTGATGGAATGTTGTTGTTGTTTCCATCATTTATCAGTGAGTCTCCAAATATAAACATTGCCGGCACAATCAAAGAGGAGCAGAAGCAGCAGAAAAACAGCAAGCCCCCTTTCCATTCTTCGTGTGTGTGGTACACACCAGTGCCTTCACTATCCGCACAGGAAGACCAAATCCTGATGGGTCTGAATAAATACAACAACGAAGAAAGGAAAAGCCTTGTTGACGATGATGGTTAATAATGATGTATTGGTGGAATGAGTTATGGCACCAACTTTAGTACTGTGTGCGCCAGTCAGGGTTCAGCTGTCTCTCTCAATTTTTGTACAATTCACGCCGACCCACTTTTGTGTTTATAGAGGAGCATACGAATGACCAGGCCAAAAGGATGCCATAATCATCAAGTACCTACTACCTGTGTCTCAGACGGGCATGCGTGCACAATACATACATACCTATACATATATGACTTAGTTCCGATGCTATCATATCTGGGAATGCATAAATATTATATTTATTTAGTAATTACCTCAATATTTATATTCAATATGAACATTAATGTCAGGCACTGAAACAGAAAAACGAAGTGATGAAACATTTGTAATGTTGAAACATCAGTGAGAGAGCAAGTTAATTGCAGCTATCATATTTCATTCCAACAAACTGAGTTGATATATACAACAACAAAGCCTTTTCTCGGAGTCCATTATATGGAATCTTTGATGCCATAAACTCGATCCTCGCGTATTAGCAATTAACTCAAAAAAAGATATCATATTTAATATTTTTCTCCAACATTTTTATGGTCATCCTTCTTTTAGTGTGTTGGTTGTTTAGTTTCTTCGATCTTCTTAGAAAAGTTTCATTTGATCATTTATCCATGCATTCAAACGTCATGGACTTGTCTCTCTCATTTGATCTTTTATAAGTATTGTTCCAACTTTTATTCTAATAACATCATTACGTATAAATGTTTCATTATATCACTATATATCCATCTCAACATCTTTACTTCTACTACGACTATCTGTTATAAATAATGATAAATGATTGTCCAACATTCAATACCATATGACTTGTTGCTCTACCACAGATTTATAATATTTAACCTTCATTTTCATGGTATTTTCCTATCATATAGTAACAACAAAACACCCTTTATTTTAGCCACCCTATAGTAATTCTATATATAATATTTCAATCAATTTTTCATCGCTTTGAAAGGCATACCCTAAGTACTTCAAATTGTTCTTTATGTGGATACAATCCTTGTCAATTGTTCTTATAATTTTAGCCAATTATCAAACTTGCATTCTAACTTTACTATGTTAAAAATCCTTTGTTTCTAATATTTTTCTGTACAATTCAAGTTGTTAACTCCTTCTCTTATGTCATCATGTACTCATATAATATAATCTATAAATAGTATGACCAAAAGAACATCTTCAATATGCTTCATCAACTCATATTAACCAATCTAAATACGTATGGGCTTAGTGGTGACCCTTGATATAGTCCAATAATACTAAATTCAAAGAAATTGACAACCGGCTCGATGGTTCGAAGCAAAACCAAACCGGTTGTGGAACCACTGGTAACTGGAACTGGCTGAACCATTCCCAGAATTGGGACCCCTTGGTTCAATTATAGTTCATGTTTTTGAAAACCAACCTGGAATCGGTGGTTCTGAGCGGCCACTTATTAAACTTTTATATAGTTTTTTCTATTCATAATCACACATGTTCAGATAGTTAATAGCAGGTGGACGTGGGTTGGGAGTTTGACTCCCACTAGATGCAATCTTTGACTTTTTAAAAAAAAGGCATTCTAGACCAGTTCGGGGAAGTTCTGAACCATCGGTTCCAAGATGTCTTTTTTCATGGGTCTTAACACGAGTTTTTGTTTCATGAGTATGTTTTTTAATAAGTTCGATGTTATATCTATCTTTTCTAAGGTTCTCTAAAGAATATCTCTTAGTAGATGCAATCTTTATTTTTTCGAGAAAAATGCTTTCTACACCATTTTTGGGGTAGTTATGAATCGTTGGTTCTCGGACATGTGTACTTTCATGAGTCCTAACACAAGTTTTTGCATCATGAGTATGTTCTTTTATAAGTTTGATATTTAGCAGAGAGATATCTATCTTTTCTAAAGAATATCTCTTAGTAGATGCAATCTTTGTTTTTTTTTTAAAGGTTTTCTAGACCAGTTTTGGGGAGGTTCGGAACAGTTAGTTAACATGTGTACTTTCATGGGTCCTGACACAAGTTTTTGCGTCACGAGTATGTTCTTCTATAAGTTTGATTTTCATCACATAGATATCTATCTTTTCCAATATTTTTTAAAGAATATCTCTCAGTATCCTATCATAAGCCCTCTCTAAATTAAAGAATACCATGCAAAGGTTTGTTTTCATATCTATAAAGTGGTTTTTAAATATGCAAAGAAGTAAGTAGCCTCATTAATGATCTCCATAGTATGAATTTGAATTAGTTTTTTCTTGTACTAGATACTAGTCCTAACCTTCTTTTAAACAATTCTTTCTCATAATTTTAGTAAGACTTATTAACTTTATACCTCAATAATTTACAAATTTTTTAATGCCTTCTTTGCATTTATAAATGAGTATTGTTGCACTCTTCATCATTCCAATCATCTTCTTGTCCACCTAAATAACATTAAATAATCATGTAGCAAATTGATATTATCCTAAGTTGATATTAATATCTATACTTTCAATTAAAAGATTATGAAAATGATTCTTTCATCAATCCTTACTATCCTTGGTTGTCACAAGAATCGTCTCATCCTTACCTTTGATACATCTAACATGAGTAAGATTTTTAATTTTCATTATGTTTAGACCATGTTTCATTGAGTCTTTTTTTTGCTTCTCTTTTTACCTTTTTATAATCCTCTTAAGTTTGAGTTGTTTTGTCTTTGTAATGCTATTAGTAGCATGCTTTACTTATATTGATCTTATCTTATAATGCTTCTTTCTTGACAAACCCTCTTTAGGATGTGTTACACCTCCTTTAGATTCACCTAGATACTCTTTTACTATTTCTTAATATTCATTACTAAAGTATTTCATACACTAGTTAGTGACAGTGTATACAAAAATTCAAGCATCCCTTGGAAAACTTTCTCTTTGGTTAAACCTTTTTACTCATTATTTAAGTTTTACTATTTAGTCTTAATCACTTTATATACTCTTGTCTTGTCTTGTCTTTTCATTTTTTATATACAAATCCATAACTAAAAGCCAATATTGAGTAATTAAGCTC
Organism: Brasenia schreberi; assembly: GCA_036023115.1. NCBI lineage: Eukaryota > Viridiplantae > Streptophyta > Magnoliopsida > Nymphaeales > Cabombaceae > Brasenia > Brasenia schreberi. The sequence goes on along the minus strand of JAYKKT010000071.1, from coordinate 10,413,949 downwards.
TCTCTTAGGATGACCTTGTCATTCTTGTAACATAATCTCTCTTTTGAAGCAAAGTAGTCATTTGTATGTTAGACAAACCACTCTTAAACAAACTATTTTTGTTTGTGGAATTCTTCATATCATCTTTCCAAAATATATATTTTTTTATATTTTCCCCCAACCCACTTGAGGTGCTTGTATGACCAACTTACCATCACAATTCATTGCCTGACTGGTCTCTACCACACTATCATTCAAATCCTCATGTATAGTTAGTTGTAGCAATTCCATTTCAAACCTTCTCTTTACCTAAATGTTATAGTTCAAAGCTGTCCTTTTCTATTGAGGCTTGAGACCTGCCATCAGGGAATTACTCCAATATATATATATATATATATACATACATATATATCATACATACATATATATACAAATAGAAAACAAAATTGATAGAGGAAATAGCTTGACGGACAAGTCCATTATCCATTGGATCAGTCCGTTGGATCAGTACATATATATATATATATATATATATATATATATATATATATATATATATATATATATATATATATATATATATATATATATATATATATATATTATTTTCAACTACAAGTATGTATAGTTTTTCATTACACGTGTGTATATTTATATATGTAGTACATATAGTTTTTTTGTATATAATTAGGCCCTATGGGCTGGGCTGGCCAAGCCAGCATCGGCCTGAGAGCTAGATGGATCAGTCCATTCTGCTCTACCCCTAAAATGGGTCACAGATGTCTGGCCCGGCCCCACACCAGGCCTATTTTTTTTGACATCTCTATTTGACTGATTTTGTCTTCTATACTATAGTTGACAAGACTTCTTTCTGTTTTTCTCTCTCTAATGTCAGTTTTTCTATATATATATATATATATATATATATATATATATATATATATATATATATATATATATATATATACATGTGTGTGTTGGGTCTTTGAAAGAGTCTGAACCATTTTAACAATAATTAATTTGATCTATTTTACGGACAAAGTCTATGGTTGGAGTCCTTATGACTTCAGCAAAAATTTCAATTTGCCCGATGAGTATTTTTCCAATATCGGATAAACAAAACCATCCATCTTCCCATAAACTTGCCAGTCAAAACTATAAAAGAGGTTAACAACCATATCTAAGGGTGACCATAAATCCATTAAAACCGAAAAACTGGATGGAACGTAACTATGTTTTCATTTCGGTTTGATTCTTTTGGATTTTCAGTTCAGTTTTGTTTCGACTTTCAAGAAAATCAGGTTAATACAGTTGGGCTTGGCTGTTTTTTTCTCCCCACAATACGAAAAAGGGAACCAAGCTGAATCACCCACCTCATGTACATTTGGGGACTTAGTGCTCCAGTTTTGTTAATTCTTGTTGCCATTAACTAACTTGTTTTATTTGATTACACCCTGTTGCACGCACTTTTGTATTTGGTATGATACTGTAATAATATTCTGGTTGATTTTTCAGGGAGAAGACTTCAAATGCTTGAATCGGCATATTTTCATGGGGGAAACTGCTTTATAACTTACCGTCTAAAAAGTGAATCGAATTTTTCGGTTTAGTTGAGTTTGGTTGCTGACGTAGTTAATTCTGAAGTCACCGGTTTCAGTTTTGTCCAGTTCCATATCCACATCATTGTGCATAATTTAGTTTTTCGTATCTTCTTACTTGAGTGTCTTTTGGTGTCTTTCTATAGGTACAAATCATCTTAAACGATTTTCTCTTATTTTATTTATTATTGGTGATACAACCAATTTATTTCTAATAACCTTGTTATGTATACAGTTTTTCCTTGTCTGACCACTAATCCATCTAAACATCTTTATTTCTACTACTGACATCTTCTGTACATGTTGATGATGAACTACCCAATACTCACAACCATAAAACATAGCATGTCTAATTGATACTCTATAATATTTACCTTTCAACTTTAATGATATCTTTTTATCATATAGAATACCTGATACCCCTATCCATTTTAACCAACCAACATTAATTCTATGCGTAACATTTTCATCAATTTTTATGTCGCTCTAAAAAATTTACTCTAGGTATTTAAAACTTTTCTTGTGAGGGATGCAATGTGTGTCAATATTAATTTATATGTCCTCTAAAGTACCCAACGATCAAACTTTCTAATGTTTCTCTCCATAGTTCCAATTTCTAATTAACTTTTTCCATAGACTCATCCACTAATACAATGTCATCTATAAATAGCATACACCAAGGTACTCTATCTTGAATATATTTTGTTAACTCATCAATAAGCAATATAAATAAATATAGATTTAAAGTTGATGCTAATGTAACTGAATATTAATTTTAAAGAAGTTAGTGATTCATTTATGAATCCTCACATATGTTTTTGCACTATTGTATATGTCTCCTACAAGATTTATGTATATCAATGGGATACCTCTTTTTTTCATGGTTCTCCAAACAACATTTCTTGACATTTTACCATAACCTTTTTCTATATCAATAAATATCATGTGAAGGTTCTTTTTATTCTAAAATGTTCTATAAGACGTCTCAGTAGGTGAATTACTTCAATAGTAGATCTGTTGAATATTAATACAAATTGGTTATCTATTGTACTTGATACTTATATTAACCTATATTTGATAATTCTTTCTCATCATTTCATAGTATGACTGATTAACTTGATACCTCGATAATTCACACAATTCTGAACGTCTCTTTTATCTTATATATGGGTATAAGTGTAATCGCTCTCTATTTCTCGAGTATCTTTTGGGTTATTCATATTTCATTAAACAAGTTTTCAAAAATATTTGAACTTTTCCACCCAAATCTAAAGTTTACCTCACCCAAAACAAATTTTTGGATCCGCCACTGGCTTTGCTGCACAGATCTATAGGACATGATAGCCACAGAATGAAAATTGTGATATGTGTAAGTTGCTGTCCATCTTATCCCGTTTTCTATAAATTCAATGTTCTATATGGGGGACTGGTTCGATCCTGGCCCAAACTGTTGGTCCGCTAACGAACCAGTCATGTCTAGGGAGCAGAGATGGCCAAGTTTGGAATTAGATGGGAGATTCCTACGACAAGTAGATTGGGTCAGGAATGGGCCAAAACGAACCTGGGACCAAGGATCTCCTAGTTCGGTTATTGTTCTACAAAAGATGAAACTGGAATCAACAGTTCAAATGATTGGTTCCACAATTTTCTAATTATTTTATAAAATTTAACTTTTAAAATTATTTAGAACGATTCAAAACTAGAAACAAAATCGAAACCCAAACCAGCTTAGTCCCGGTTTGGTTCCGGTTCTTGTTTTCAGAAGAACCCAAATTAACAGTTTGAAACTATGTGTTCCGGGTTACCCAGAACTGACCATGTGTAGTAACGGGCTTAATAAGATATAGAGCTCGCTGCTAAAGGCATTGACTCCACTTCTTACTACTTATTCTAGTAGGAATACAACTTACGGGTATGGTTGGAAACAATGTAAATGTAAACACCTGGATATTTCCCTAACCAACTGTAAACACACAAAATTTGTTCCTTGAAAGTTATGAAACTGATTTTTTAAAAGTACACGAGATAATGCTTTAAATTCAGAATTCTTGAAAATTATTGAACGAGCTTGCTATAATGTTCATCCATGCATCGAAATGACAACCGTGTCAGCATCGTGATAGCTTGCATCCGACAAGAGTACAACCAGCGACATAAAGAGCAAATGGAGAAGAACATTTTGTTCAATACCATTTATAAGAAAGTTTCATATACAAGAATTACATAGGCCTGCAAGCAAGTAGACAACAAGCAATGGAGCAGCGTTTTCTTTTGCAAAATTGCAAAGGATGGCTTCACGGTGGACATATTCATTATACAATTAGACATGAGAGTGAATTCATATTTACAATTAGACGTGAAATTGAAAAGCAGATGATGAAGACAAGGTGAATAAATTCCAAAAAAAAAATTGCAGCTACAGGCCCAAGGACGTTCGATTGCCTCCTCCATCCATCCTCTTTGACACAGAGAAAAGCGTACATTGTACAAAGAGTGATTACTATCTTCATTCTGCAAACTGGCAGATTTCTTGCGTAGAAAACGGTTTTGCAAAATCTACTTCAATGAAGGATTTCCTACATAAATAACTATGATTGATGTTTTGAGTGTGAACACGTTTAAGAAAGAACTACTGAGAAGCACTAAAAAAGGCCATAGCAAGGCCCTTTGTTGTTCATCCGAGAGAAGCTCCTAAAATTCTTTTGTAAAACCTCTACAAAGCCTTCATTGTGACATGTCTAGTTCTGGGTTACCAAGAACCGTAACCAAACCGTCCAGTGAATGATTCCAGTTTTAGTTCTGGTTTCATGGTGATTTCAGATTCAGTTTTGGTTTCAAGTGGTTTCGAAACTGATTTTGAACAGTTTCAAATCCTATTTCGGGGTGGTTCTTAATCTGGATCCAGAACCATAAAGTGCCTTGTCCTAGAACGAATATATTTCAAATAAATCTAAAAGCAAGTTACGTTAACAAACTGGTATCAAATGAGATCAAGTGGGATTCCTATAATGTCTCCAAGCAGTCTTCATTGAATCATATAAGGTTCCAACAACCAATTGTGGGCGCCATGTTAGATGTCATGAACTGGAACAGACCCTCACGAGTCTAGGGTGGTCCTCCCCTACCAAAAGTATTAGCCCAAGATGGTGGTTCCCATCTAAAACCACTCAAATCATTTGAGCCACATTTTTTCATGTAGCTTCGCAAAGAGTCGAACATCTCCTTGCAAACTTTCACTAGAAAATACACACGGTTCTGACTGTAGCAAATTTCGCAATATCACTCCAAAATGTGGGACAAAACAACCGCTTACTCACCATCTCTATGGGTTGTTCATGTCCAAAACGACTAGATTTCTATGTAAAAAACCCTAACCAACTTTCTCATGTGTAGTGGTTTCCCACCAATAGTTCCACATCCAAAATTTGGTTGTTTCCAACCAAAATATGTAGGAACTCAAGTATCTATGTAGAAAATTAAAATCTAACAAAAAAAATAATAAGCAAAAGTACTTATTATTTTGGCGACCAAAACATCTGCTTTCCATGATTCTTCTATAATCAATTGAGGGTGAAATCCTATGCAAGATCTAACCTTTGAATTAGAAAAGGTTTCATGAAAAACAAGTAATAGATCATTGAAGGACCAAATTTCCTTCTAACTGTAATGCAACAAATAGATCTAGGTCCCGCCAGATTCTGAAGTAAATGACAACCTTTCACTACAATCAAAGTTACAACACCAAATGTAACTCTATTCCGATATCAGGATTGTCCAAAACAACTCTTAACATAAAACCTAAAATTCTGTCGGCCGCTCTTTGGCTATCTTCCAATGGTTTTTCATCACCAAAGACCACCAAATTTAGTCTTTAGACTCTGATACATTGTCTATCCATGCAAGTTTTGATGACCAGTGTTAGCACCTCACACTAACCAGTCCTTCAAAATCACATATACAAAGTAGGATTTTTCAATAACAAGCGAAAGGATAAACTCGCATACCTCTGGAAGATGTAATCAACAAACACAAGATAAACTAAATACCACAAAAAAGATATACCTTTATTGCTCTATAGCTACTCATACAAATAAATAAGGAGAGGAGACCACATGATAACACCCCACTCGACAACCTAATCCTTATGCTACTCGGCTCAACCTTCTACGGGAATCAAGGAAGATGGTGACTAACAATGGAGTTCTAGACTCCCCTCTTGCTCACGCCTCTCTTCTCTCAAAAATCCATTGATCCAACTTTCATACTGGTCTTAATCGGTTCCTTATATAGGTTATGAAATTGATACATGAGATATAATGTGAAGTGGATCCAAATCCTGCCCATAGTAAACTCCTATACTAACTAGCCTAGATCCAAGATACCTAATGGATCCAACATGATCTTACTCATCCTACACAAGGACTTAATTTATGTGCATCCATGTGAGACCCCTAAGTCACTCGCAACCCAAAATACATAATTGAATACTAATAAAAACCTCCTTAGCACTAGGGCCATTTATGGGTGCAAGATAATAGGGTGTCAATCTCAATGCTATAACACAAAGAGGTGTTTCCTTCCTTCTTAGTCCCACAATTCCCACATAGTTTCACAAACTTTCAATTATGGATATAATCACGTATACGTCCATCATGTTGTGGAGCTTCGACTCAATCTGTGCTCTTCGTTGAAGGTCATACATAAAGAGAAAAAGCTTGTCCTTTGGGCTAAAATCTTGACTTTTAGGAGTGAAGTATTGAACTTCTTTATATAGTATCTTAAACTCCCATTAGCCTACCACTCTCTATAAGACGACATTGTCTAAGTTCCTAATCTAGTCCCGGTGATCCTTCATTGCTTTAAGCACTCACAACCAACCTTGGCTTCGTATCGCTTTGATACCATATTTGTCAGCAAACTTGTCACATCCGCTCGGGTCGCGACCATGATCCTGCCCTAGCCGATGCCACATGTCCGCTTGTCGAGCGGGCATGATTGTAAGCAACAACCAAATATAACACTATTTTCATTTAACTCAAGTGAAATATCTAACTTAAATATTTTAATATCTAGGATTTAAACAATACGTCCAAAATAGTATGGGACCCACCAAACATAGCCTCGAATAAAAAGATTTTTCTAAATAGTCTAACACTTATCATATCATTTAAAGAAAAAGTTTAGCTCTATCTGACTACTACTCTGCTCCTTGCACCTTGAAAGTACTAGCTTTACGACGAACTGTAAAATGATACCATGAGCTCTGATCCATAGCTAACTAAGGAGGTTAAACATCTTTAAAAAAAATCATACTAAAAGCATGTATAGTTTCACAATCATTTTATAACAAATCACAATTTCATACTCACACGAACGCACATATCATCAGTTATGATAATTACAACCCATATTGTCTCTCCCTCAAAGGCCACAGGAGTAGTTCGGCCCTCTCTAATGTAACCTTAGTAACCCTATCCATGATAGTAACCACACAACTCTAACGACAGTGTGTCCGGGAAAAAAACTCATGTTCGCCCCAAGCTGAAATAACCGAGGGACTTGCAAATCTCTAGAGACCCCACACAACCAACACAAGTATGACTCATGTATTGACACATCATTATATTTCAAAACAAACTTCAATTCATCACATTTACAAATCATATCTGGATCCACAACTATCGAAATCTATATCCATAAATATTTAAATACCATGTTCATACAACACATGTATATCAAAACATGCTCTTTATCAACCAAAGTCATAAATAACTTCTATTTCAAAAGCATATCAAATAACCCATAATTGCGAACATTATTTCATAAATATGAATAAAATATTTATCAATTATGCACATTTAAGTCCATCTAAAATAAGAAAATCACTTCTACTATACTTTTATAAAGAAGTGCATAACCCTCTACCTGAAGAAGCACTAAGATCAAATCTCCAAACTGTTGAGTCACTCTTATCATCATCAAATTCTCTAATTTTAACATCCAAACATTTATAAATAATTAAAATATTAAAATATATTTAACTACGAACCTAACGTTATAAACTATATCAAAATCGGATCTAAAACTACCCTAAAATCACACAAAATACAACCTAAATCCATTTAAGCTATTTTGGATTCGAGTTAATACTTGGATCCATATTCGATCCAAACTGAGTGACATAGTAAATACTTTGTGTCACGGTGTTGACACATAACCTGGAACTATTAACATGTGTCCTGTTTTAAGACTCGACCCAAAACTAACCTAATTTTGACACAAAACTGACACAGAACTTAAAACATAGCCCAATCCATGGAAGCTATCTAGGAATATGCTTATCTAGAGACTTTCAAGCACTCTATAAATTTAGCCCTTGGACTAGGTTTGAGGAAGACGAAAAATCAAGAGATAAATTCTAACAAAGTGAGGGAAGAGATAGAGAGAGAGAGGAGAAGAGGAAGGAGGAGCCATCATCAAGAAGTCGTTTGTCTTCCAAGTGTGCCCAAGTCACACCGTTGGCCAGGTCTTTCTCTTCCCCTTTTCTTGTCCCATTTCAATTCCATTCAATTTCAAGTGTAATATTTGAGAGCAATTGTCTCCAAATCATTGTAATAATCAAGAGAAAATGCAGTAAATTCATGCTCAAGACAATTGGTAAGGAGATCCATAACTTGTTTGAGATTTAGTTTCATCTACCCCAATATAGACTATACCTTATACTCTTTGATCTCTTCTAAGCTTAAAGGATATTATCATCTCTTCTCTCATTTCTTGATTATTAAAGTTTCTCCAAATTAAGTTATGAAGCCACATGAGGGACGTTAGTATCCAAGTTTTACATGCAATGACATGAGTATGTAAATTGTTCTTGTACTTGATTAACAGTCCATAAGATTGTATAGGGGTGAACAATGGGTTATGATCACATATATCTAAGAGAGCTATCCTCCTTTAGAGAGATGCCCCAGGATTTTATATATAGATAAGTTACCTCCCCAAACAAAGACAAGTCCTTAACAAAAATTTCTTTGGATGATGATTAATGCATGAAGGATTAAACCGAATGCATCTATTAGCCTTCTAAATAAAAAACTCTGATTTCAACATCCTGTATATGTCTGATCCTCAAAATTTTTAGCCCTTACCGGTGGGAATTTTTTTGAAAATCAGCCTGAACCCTACATATATTAGCTAACAACCAATAAAATTTTCAAGAATTTTAGACTCGAGTAAGGACAAAACTAAAATTATAGAAAACTGAACTTAATTAGAGATAAAACTTGTTTGTGCTGCAAATCCCACAATAGACCCTAAGTAAAACTCCCATAACTCTATCCGTAGAAACCTAAAAATCATGAAAATACTTTTGTTAGAAAGCTAATTTCCATAGATTTCTAATGATTAATTTCATAAAAATCTAAGTACTATGTATAAAAATGGAGGCATTTTACTAAGCCTCTATATTTCTATCATAGAGTCTATTATGAGTTTCAAGGTTGGAAATTTTTGGATTTAATTCTAATCATTCTGAGAATCACAAATCTAAATAAAAATACTCCAATAAACTTCATACCTAGACCTAGCGTAGGTAAATTTTTTGAGATTTTTGGATCCTCATAAAATACAAAAAAAAATTCCAAACATCTGTTGTTAGAAACACAACATGTTCAGTTTCTCAAAACTAAAACTGATTTTGCCAAGGGAATGATAAAATGGTTTTGAAAAACCATTTTGACTGATTTTTTTTCAAAAATTATCGGATTATAAATTACTTTTGTAAGAGTCTAGACTGACCCTTGAGCATCTATTGAAGAAGGTCTACGATGATGAGAATTCGTTTGTCCATAGCCGTGCATTGTTTTTGCAAATGAGATTTTAAGTTGATGCATAGACAAACAATTTTATTTACATCAACAACTACCTTATACGACTTGAACGTGTGGTAGAACTATAGGTCCCACAATAGACCCTAAGTAAAACTCCCATAACTCTATCCGTAGAAACCTAAAAATCATGAAAATACTTTTGTTAGAAAGCTAATTTCTATAGATTTCTAATGATTAATTTCATAAAAATCTAAGTACTATGTATAAAAATGGAGGCATTTTACTAAGCCTCTATATTTCTATCATAGAGTCTATTATGAGTTTCAAGGTTGGAAATTTTTGGATTTAATTCTAATCATTCTGAGAATCACAAATCTAAATAAAAATACCCCAATAAACTTCATACCTAGACCTAGCGTAGGTAAATTTTTTGAGATTTTTGGATCCTCATAAAATACAAAAAAAAATTCCAAACATCGGTTGTTAGAAACACAACATGTTCAGTTTCTCAAAACTAAAACTGATTTTGCCAAGGGAATGATAAAATGGTTTTGAAAAACCATTTTGACTGATTTTTTTTCAAAAATTATCGGATTATAAATTACTTTTGTAAGAGTCTAGACTGACCCTTGAGCATCTATTGAAGAAGGTCTACGATGATGAGAATTCGTTTGTCCATAGCCGTGCATTGTTTTTGCAAATGAGATTTTAAGTTGATGCATAGACAAATAATTTTATTTACATCAACAACTACCTTATACGACTTGAACGTGTGGTAGAACTATAGGTCCCTTAGGTCTTATTGATGGTGCCTTAACAAGTAAAGTCGATTCGTATAATGACATTTCTATATTACCTTCTCTCATAACCCTCGGATTTATGTTTAAGTCGAATCCTCAAGATTCCTACATATAAATATGATATTATGTTTCGATAATTATCTCATTATTAATTATACTTTAATAACCATACGCTCTGATACAAAATTGTCACACCCGTTCGAGTCACAGCGATTATCCCACCCGAACTGATGCCACATGAGCGCTTCTCAAGCGAGCATAATCTTGAGTAGTAGCGAAGTACAATACTATTTTCATTTAACTCAAGTGAAATATCTAACTTAAATATTTTAATATCTAGGATCTAAACAATACGTCCAAAATAGTATGAGACCCACCAAACATAACCTCAAATAACAAGATTTTTCTAAATAGTCTAACACTTATCGTATCATTTAAAGAAAAAGTTTTGCTTTATCCGACTACTACTATGTTCCTTTTGCCTTGAAAGTTTTAGCTTTACGACGAACTATAAAATGATAGCATGAACTCTGACCTATGGCTAACTAAAAAGGTTAAATATTTAAACAAAATTCATACTAAAAACATGTATAGTTTCACAATAATTTTATAACAAATCACAGTTTCATTTGTAAATCATGATCTCAATTTCATACTCACACGAATGTACATATCATTAGTTATGATAATTACAACCCATACTATGTTTGCCCCAAAGGCCACACGAGTAGTCCGGTCGTCCATAATGTGACCTTGGTAATCTTGTCCATGACGGTAACTACACCAACTCTAACGGTAGTATGCCCAAGAAAAACCCATATGTTTGACCCAAACTGGAATACCCAAGGGACTTGCAAATCTCTAAAGACCCCGCACAACCCACACAAATACGACTCATGTATTTACATATCATTACATTTCATAACAAACTTCAATTCATCACATTCACAAATTATATCTGGATCCACAACTATCCAAATCTATATCTATAAACATTTAAATACCCTCTTCATACAACACATGCACATCAAAATATGCTCTTTATCAACTAAAGTCATAAATAAGTTCTACTTCATTTCATAAACATTAATAAAATATTTATCAATCATGTACATTTAAGTACATATAAAACAAGAAAATCACTTCTGACACAAAACCAACACAAAACTCAAAACCTGGTTCTGACTTGTTTCGACACAGAAACATTATTATGGCATACAATATAAGGACACGACACAAAACAATATTGTTTCAAGGTGTATGGATCGAGTCGGACACGACATGACATAAGATCCAAGACACACCCAAAAAGGGGTCGTTTCCCTTGGTTTTCCTGCGTCGATATCACCGGCAATGACGTTTTGGCCAAAAAATTCATGAAAAACTTCAACCTCAAATTTAAGAAAAAATCCATAAATCTATGCTTGTTTTCAATCGATTTTCGATCATTAAAGCTTGTTTTCAAATGTGTACCATAAATCAAGCAAAAGCCCTTTGATCTAACTCAAATTTAACACTAAAAATGAAGGAAAACGAAAATAGGAGGAAAGAAAAAAATTGTGGTACTCACCAGATTCCAGTCGACTGCTCATTGTTCTTGTGGCTTGCTCGATTCCTCTCCGTTTCAATTCTTAGAAACGACTGACTAGACAACCCTCATGAGGAAACCATGCACCACCACTCAGAGAGTAGTCTGATTGCCAAACTTATGTAGTGCCTAACTCTATTTCACTTAATAATACTACAACAAATACTTGTGCTAAGTTACAAAGAATATGTCAACTTATTTTACACAGTAATTTTTTTTATATCTATTGTTCTTGTCATATACTTAACTTGTATGTGTACGATGGTTTGAAGATTTTATGACCTAAAATACAGCTTATTAAAGATTCCTTTAATTTTTTGTGTGGTCATATTAACATTAGAAATGAGTGGTATATTTTTTTAAAAGAAAAGGTAGAAGATCAGAAAAATTTTCGAAGGGCATCGAACATTGATGGAATTCAACCTATTAAATGTTGTTCGTGACTACGCACTATAGAGACCTATTAACAAAGTTTATTTATCTTCATTTTTCATAATCAAACTTGTTTGATTCTAATTAGGATGTATGTAAGAGTCTTTTGGATTTCGTGTTTATTTTTAATAATTCTACATCATTGTTCAAGAGTATGCACTATAGAGACCTATCCAACTTATTATTTATTTGCTTATCAAGCTTTAGAAGTAGTTTATACATTATCATATTTTTGAGAAACTTCTTACTTATCTCATAGCATGCAGGAGATGACACAAAAGGGGCTTCATTATTATAGAAATATTCTTGCTATTAGTTTAGTTGTTACTGCATTAGACCCTAGATTACAAGTAAATGGCTTAGGAAAGTTATTGATTGCTTATTATAATGTTCTTTCATTAGATGGATTTAAAGATATCGTGGCACATAATTAATGATGCAAGATCGAACATTAATCAATTATCTAGAAACTATAGTACTAGACATAGTTATCTCATTCCACATGTAGAAGAATAAAGTTGTAGCACTCATACATCCTCCTCTTTTGACAGTAAGGTTTTGTCATGTTTTAAAATTAAGGCCTAAAAGGGTCCAAAAACTATGAATTCGGTTGAGTTTGAGGTATATATTACCTGTCAAAGCTAAAGCTATGAACTCAATAGCTACGGTAGAATCAATTATGCATGATTGTTTCTTAGAACTATAAAAAATAATACCTCCATCAATAGTAAGTATCCAATCACTTATAGAGGTATGATCTGAGTAGCTAAGCTAACGAGCATTTTAATGTCCTTCTAAAACTGAAGAACTTTCACTATAGAGATGATAGTGGACCCTAGTAAATACTTTTACGATATAATGAAGTCCCTTAGTTTGTCTTGCATGAAAGCAACCGAGTCTTAGAAAAGTTGACAAAGCAAAGATGATGTTGTTGTAAATCCAATTAGTACTATAATAGAACTTGGAAACTCTTCTGAAAAACTACATAGGAAAGCACTCACACCATATGAAAAAAGTTAGATTAATCTTGTTTACAATACAATTATATCTAGACATGATAAAGATGTAACTCATGATATGCTACTAATAAGCATAATTGTCACTCAAAAATGTGACTCTTAATGCTATAACATGGCTGTTAAATGTATATAAATTACAACCACTATATATATTACTAATGAGCATAATTATCACTAAAGTAAGTGATCCTTAATGTCAAAACATAGTTACAAAATACTCGTGAGTTATAACTACATATGTATTACTAGTGAGCACAATTATCACTTAAGTAAGTAGCTCTTAACACAAAAACATCGCTGTAAAAATGCTTATGAGTTACATCCACTATATGAGATACTATTGATTATAACTATTACAAAAGTAAGTGGCTTTTAATATCACAATATGGTTGTGATGATAACCTTCACTAAATATATTTTTGGTATTTTGAAAATCTAACAGCGGATTTGAAACTGCCTTGGAACTAATCTTCTAACTTGAACTAGAACAACCTTGTAGCCGCCCATGAAATGAAATCAAAACCACCTTGAAACTGGTGGTTCACAAACAAGAACTGGCCTCAGGGTTGTTCACTTCCGGTTCCATGTTTTGGGCAAACTAGAACTGAACATGTATATATATTTATGTATGTATATATATAAAATCTTAGTTACATAATGTCTTATGATACATAATCTTATACAAATATCTTTATCGTTTGATCTTTCATATCAATAGTAGAGATTTGAATTACTTTGTATTTAATGCACTAAAAGACATTATACAATTAAGACACAATCTCTCTCTTTATATATAAAGCCATAGTTGAGACTCTCATTTTCATGTTAAACCCTCCATGCCAATATAGACTCTTGGATTGGAGAGATGAGTGGTTTAAATATACAACAACAACAACAACTAAGCCTTTTCCCATACTAGACGGGGTCGGTTACATGAATTCTTTGTTTCCACATATCCCTATCATGTACAAAATTTAATAGTTTTTTTTAGAAAAACAAAAGGTGTGATTCTTTTCCACTTTTTATTTTTTTATCTAGACCATCCTATCTTTTCAATTCAATGAAGTGGATTGGCATATAGCAACTTCTTCTTCTTCTCTCCCTCTTTATATATATATATATATATATATCAATGGTTAACTCTATCGTTGCAAAAGCTTTTTGAAGAGTATCATAGTTGCTTCATAATCCACTTGTCCACAGATATTTAGAGGTACTGCATTAACTGTTCTCCATTTAAAGGCTCTCTTTTAATAATTTCTAAAGGTTAGGTCCATAATTGGATTCCAACAATCCTTTCGGCACGTCCACAAGAATTCACAGACGTAGATGTGTTTCTGATTATGTGATTACTTGTTAGGTGCACTCTGAAAATTTCTGATTAAAAAAAGAAAAAAGAGCAAACTTCTAGCTAAAACAAAGGTGTTGGTCCAGCTTACCATGTTGGTTTGTGTGAACGGTTCATGTGCATGTTGCGGTAAGGAGAATGGCATAACCGACTTGCACTACAAGCTAGGCCATGCCACGATAGATTAGTTGGAGAGCACGCCCTCGTGCTCTTAAACTCTTACTGTCTAACCATAATTTGTTGTGCCTCCGTTATTATATTATCTTTTATAAACGGCTTCTTGATAATGATGCTTTGGGATGCCAAGATCTGTCATGGGCCATGTTCTCATGGCTCGTTGTTTTGCGCAGACCGCACCCCAAAGAACCAATGTATCACACTGACACGCACACATAAACACACACAGACAGACACGCACACACATGTACGTGCATGCACCAGCACCGCACAAGCACAGACAAATTGGCATGATAAGTGTTTGTCAAACAAGCGAAGAGTTCATCAACCAGAATTCCTACACCCTTCCTTGCTTCTGAATTGCTTAATGTTTTTGTCATCTATGTAGTTCATCCTTTTCCATTTAATTGCTTGACTTGATGCTGTTTAAATGAAAACGTTCCCACGCCGAAGAGGAAAGCTTAAACATTAATCTTGTAAGTTTGATCACAGCATTGCATCATGTAAGTTGCAAGCAATACATGATGAATTTCTATATCTTTAAATTTCTGTTTTGTGAGGAAATAGGAACATGGCTTCCTCAAATAATAGATGCAATGCATCAAATGGAAAGGAAAAAGAGAAAATAAGGAGATCTCATATTCAAGATGAATATACATTCACAACAGAACGGGGAAACGAAGAACTCATAAGGAATCGTTGCTTGGAGAAGAATGGATGTTCAAATGGTTATGGCCAGCACACAAGGAGTTGTTAGTAGGAAAAAGTTTGGCTTAAGTGTTGTGCAACCAATCACAAACATGTATAAATATGTTTAACTAAAACTAAAATATTGAGCTGGACGTTTGACTGCACAAGAAAATAACATATTTCATTAGAGAAAAGTTGTGACACATGAATACAAAATGAGAGAGATCCAAACCAGTGGATTCCCTATATTTTCTTTTTTTACCATGTGCGTCTATAAATTAACCATGGAGAATTCTCCCATCTGCAATTGTGTATAATGGTGTGTTGCCTGTTGTATACAAGAGTGCATCGTTACCAAAAGCCCCCCCCAGTTAACATGTTTTTATGGCATTTGATTTGAACGTCTGAAGAGGTGGCCATTCTCATATTGGTGATAACTAAGAAGCCTTGTAGCAAACCCCAGTTGTGTGGGATGAGAGCAGGCTCTGGTTTTGGTTCGATCCGCAACCAGTGAATGAAAACCAAGAAAGTTTATTCATAATTTATATATGATCAACTCAACAACAATGTGCAGCTTATAGACCGAAAATATGAAAGGCAGTGATATTCAAGACCGCTTATTAATAAATCATATTCTTTGTATCATCCAAGAAACTTCAATTAAAAAACTATCAGAGCAGTAGCACTAGATAAAAATCAGTGGTCAGTGTATGGGTTTGGCAAAACCATATCGTGATGCAACACTTACTTTGGGCCAATCATGTGAATAAGTTTGTCAAAGCCACTAAAAAATACCACCAATTCAAGTTATTCCTAAACTACAACTTCAAACCATGGTCGAATTGAAGAGGGCCAAGAAAAGTACAACCATTGCATTTATTTCAATCTAGAACGTCCAAGTAACGTCCAAGTGTGTCCGCTCCTTCCATGCTCACCTTAACAGAATGTCTACTCAGGCGACTTTGATTTTCCACGACTTCTAAGGTTGCTATTGCGATATTGACAGTGACAGATAAAAGCTAAGTGATGCAGCGGCTTACCATGCTTCCTAGGGCTAAATTTTATATTTATTTACATTGTTTGTAGTAGTTGTCTTGTTTAGTTTTGTCATGTAGTAGATAGGAGTTGCTGATTAGTTGTCATAGTATAAATCATCATTACATTTTGTTTTTGTTAATTTGTCTTTGTTGATTAGTCAAATTATATAATCAGAATAAATGAAATACCATAAAAATATTAGGCCTTTGTGAAATTCATTATTATTTTACATTGAAGCAAAGTACGCCGACGCTTCACTTGAAATTTGAAAAACTAATGAAAATTTTACAAGATATGACTGAATTCATGACTATTGTACGTAGATCGCCCCACCTTAAATAATCGAGTGAGCAGTTCGCCTTACCAACAGAAACTTCAAAATCCGCCACCGGCTGTAAGTATCGTGGGGGGTTCAAGTGTAATGGAAGCGGTGAGTTCCGCGTCTTTTCCTCGTCTTTGGGTGAAGTTTTTGCACAAAACTGATCTAATATGATATTGAATTAAGGCAGACTGGTTTGAATAGAGTGGTGCACCAAATAGTTTGTGATAAAAGGTTACCACAAAGATGAAAACAAAGTTATAAGGCACTTGTGGGACAAGCAATGCTATATAGTTTCGAGTGTTGCCAAGATATACAAGATGATATTCTTGAATAAAGGTGTTAAGGTGGATGTGTGTACCAGGACAGATGGAAGATGCAATGAAGTTTTTGACTAGAGAAGAAGTTGGTGTGACACTAATTAGAGATAAAAGTTAGTGAAATACGTTTAATGTGGTTTAGATGGGAGAATTTGAACATTAAACACTTGAGGAAGATGAAGGCCTCTAAACTAAAACATATTCGTGCTCAAAAGGCTTCATGTTGGTTTGGTTTGGTTAATCTAATCAAATGTTGGATTTGGTTGCAGCGAGTGTCATCTTTGATTAACAATATTAGATGTCTTGTTCTTAGTCAAGGGAGATCACAGGAAGTTTCCTGTAGCCTTTGTATCCCAAGCAGTTTACATTGTTAAGCTCTTTTCCTAGTACTTGAACATTTTCTACCCCGAGAGCACTTTTACCAATCAGATATATATATATATATATATATATATATATATCTTTCTCACAAATGTTTTTACTGGTTAGACATTTTAGTTGTTTTCTACCTTATAGGCTTTTGATCTTAAATTTGTCCTTGATTGATTCGAACATATTATCACCTTGCTTGTGCGTACCTTCAGTTTTTAAACCATATCATACAGAAAAATCAGAAGCCAAAAGAGCTTACATCTAGGGGTGTTCATGGTTCAGTTTGGTTTGGTTTTAGCCGTAACCTTGAACCAAATCACTAGTCTCGGTTCTGAACTTTCAGAGAACCAAACCAAACTGTGCATTGCCTATAACCGAACCATGGTTCTACTTCTTTATGGGTTTTGCTAAATACAATATATTATGCAATAAAATTATTTGGATCTACGGTAAATATTTTATATGTATATAACGTTATAAACCCATATATATAAACTTATGAAGATTAATATCTGCATATATATATAATGGTTCAGTTCAGTCTGGTTCTCATGATTTGGTTCTAAAATTGGAACTGCAAAGCGAACCACCAAGTTTTTCTCCTGCTAGAACCGAACCGGTTAGTTCTGGGGTTCCTTGCAGACCCCTACTTAAACCCCTGTAACTCTCTTGATCCAGTAGCAATGAAGGACTATTCCCTTGACTCAGTTTTTAGAGCAGAGAATCGTTTCCACGTATCACAGTGCGGCCCCTCTCAGACTAGCCAATAAAAAAAGGCTGTGTGATGAAACTCAAACCAGCGCATGGCACGACGGGTCTCTTGGGCCAGGGGGTCGACTCAGAAGAACCTTCAAGATGAAAACGAAGAGTTCCATATCCAAGGGCGTTCACACGTTGTTGGGTTCTGCCTCACCTCATCATGCCGACAAGAAGAAAAGAACAGCACAACAAGCCAGTAGAAAAATTTCTAGTCAAACACCTCGTGCATGGGAATTCATAAAAGTTGGGGACGGCAAAACAAGTGGGATCAAGCAAAATGTCCTAGGTGAGTAACATGGACGCTGTACTCGCTAAACGTTCATTTACATGAGGACTCATTGATGAATTGCTATGGGTTTACACCACTAATTTAGACCAGCCCCTGATTACATTCCTAATGGTGACACTTAAAATTGGGTTGCATATCTAAAGCCCACACATTTAACATTCAATCTCAGACACCAATTGTAGCCAAAACAAATCTCAGACTTCCTAGTTTGACTTTGTGTTCTGAACATTTTGCTTGCCTTTGGTTATTTTTACGATCTTTATCCACTTACAGGTTCCCATTCTTCCCTTTAGCCGGTTGAAGACTCGACATTTTTCTTGCCTTTGGTTATTTTTACGATCTTTATCCACTTACAGGTTCCCATTCTTCCCTTTAGCCCGTTGAAGACTCGACATTTTTCTTGCCTTTGGTTATTTTTACGATCTTTATCCACTTAAAGGTTCCCATTCTTCCCTTTAGCCGGTTGAAGACTCGACATTTTTCTTGCCTTTGGCTATTTTTATGAGCTTTATCCGCTTAAAGGTTTATTCTTACCTTTAGCCGGTTGAAGAGTAGTAGTAGTTCATCGTGGATCTCGCTAAATTTTAAGTTACAAAATTTGTCATCAGGGTTTCTACTGGTTATCTATCGATCCATGAAAAACACTTTGCCACGGTTTTTGTCATGGTTTTCCACTTATTTTCACCAACTTTGATAATTTTGTCACTAAAAATGACATGCAAAATTAAGATTGGAACATACTGTATTCCTTACAATGAAAGTCTTGAATATCTAATATCAGTTTTTCAAAGTGATAAAAAACATTGATGAAGATGTTGCATATAGAATTAATATAAGTTTATTAAAATCGAGAGGTGCATCTGATATTTTATTTTTAGAAGATACTACTAAAGTTGAAAGGTAAATATTATGAGGCAAAAATTGGACCCAGTAGAATCTTATCTTTCTTCGATATGGAGACCGATTCCTCGCCGCTCATGTGACACTGACCTTTTCCATACGTTATATAGTGCCGAGAGTTTGAAAACTAGTCATCAATATGTGCAAAGGATGTCCATAGCAAAAATAAGGATCCTGATATGGATATGAGGTCATACAACGAAATATTGTATTCGTAATGAGGTATCATAGATAAATTAAGAGTGACATTGATGATAAAATGAGAGAATTATTTGACATGGTTTCGACACATGGAAAGGCAACCAAAGAAATCTTTGATAAGGTTGTGAAGGAAATTAGATCGTGAATATATTAAAAGAGGAAGAGAAAAACCACAATAGCGGTGGAAGGAAATAATAAAAAATGATTTAACATGCAGGGTTAATACTTGTGAAAACAAAGAGTGCATGTAGCTGACCAAATCTAATATGGGAAAAGATTTAGGTGTTGTTGGACATAATTTTTAGCACTAAACATCCCATAATAGTGACTGAGGATTGGGTACACGTTAATACAAAAGAAAGTTGATAGATAAGATTATGACTAGTTTGAATAATATAGTACTGGAATGAAATTATACGGATAAGAAGAATAGATGATACGTGGTATGGGCAGCTTCCCCTACTCTACCACCCCTCATGTCATTTTTTCAACATCTTATAGGGAAAAGTTCAGGTTAATAATGCCCTGTTGTTTGGATGGGATCTGCCTTGGTACATTTTTATTTCAATGTCATCACCTTAATACCAAGTGACTTTGAAAATCCTTCACATAAGAGCCCAAATGTTGACTTGACAGAGATTGTGTAGAATTTCTAGCACTTTCAGCTCCCGGTTTTTCTTCTAAAAGTGCTTCTGCGGTCTGCATCTTCAAATTCTACTTATTGCTCATGTGACATACGGGTTTGACATGGTGTTGACATAGCATTTGAACCTTAATTGTTATAAACTACATGGCAAAGGTTAGTATCCTTTGGTTTGAAGGAAATCTACTCTGGCACCTTTTCGTTTCAGTCATCACTTTAGTACCCAATGATATTGGAAATCTACATATAAGATCCCAAATAACGACCCTTTGAAATTCAATTATATTATAAATCATATTAATTAAATATAAATATAAATATGTAATATTTAATATACTTAATATAAATTATGAAATACGGTATTGCATATGCCATTGGCTAATAATATTTAAATATCCACTTAGAAATTTATATTTAATATTTCATGCTAATTTACTATAACATATTAAATTTATAATATTAATTCTATATTGATGGTAAATAATTTATTTAAATATTTATTAGTTGACCATCAACATAATATTAAATTATTGTCAATTTGTTGTTAACTAGCTAAGCCCTGTTTATAACATAATAAGGATCTTAGTCAAATATCAATTTATAACTACGGCTTTTTGGAATTAGTATATAAGATAAAGCTTTCCAAAAAATTTATCTTTGGCTTATACTGGTTTGACAAGCATGCTTATATTCAAGAGGTCATTGGTTCAAGTTCAGGAGTTCAAACGTTAGCTTCTATTTTACATGTGAATTTATAAATACAATATTAATTACAAAAAAAATACTAAATTCAATGAATAATATTGAATAAACTGTTCAAATTTGAATTAGTAATAATAAACTACTAATATCAACTTAATATAATGTAGCGTGTAATTAATAGAAGTATTAAATACATAGTATTAATTGAAATAATATATTTTAATAACAATATTATTAAATAAAATTATTTTTAAAATTACTATTAATATTAATTGGGAACTTTTTAACACTGATTAATACGTAAAATTAATCCTTGTTTAAATGATGAACTTAAAGTTGCTAAAGTGAATTAAATGTAAAAATAAGTTTATTGCTGATTTAATTAAATATTACATAAATTAAATTTTTTAACTTAATGGACCATACGTGTTAGTGCCAAGCCATGTTCTCCCATGTTCCTTCGTACCACCTTGATAGGGGTTAATGCCGTTTGAGATTTTGGACCAAATCAGCGTATTTCAAAAACCACACGGTATTGAAGTTGTGGATTGAAACCATAAGTTACAAAAGTGATCTCGTGCAAACCACATATCACTAATATGAACTTTTTCATACTTATTAGTTTGGAGAGTGAACTAAAATGCTAGTTGTGGAGCTAAACTATGGAAACAAATAATGATAACTACAAAGATATTTTGATAATTACTATAATATTTAATTAAGAAATATTTTCCTTTCTACATTGGTGGAAAGTCCTCGCTCAATTTATTGGCTATCGCGATCCACATTGAAGCTGAAACTTTTGGTTTCATAAGAAATTTATAGCTTTAGCAAATTACGGTTGGACACATCTTAGCATGATTTGTCTAGAATTCTCATTAGGTATCTTATTTTGTTAGGAGTCTTGCTTGATTTAGTAATCCTAGTTGTCTCTTCTGGGTCGCTTGCGTTATAGATATATTTAAGTTCATTAGATTGGGTAGTGGTAAGGAACACAATTTGATCTGAGGATGTTCCTCGTAATTTGTCTGTTATCTTGAGGACTTGAGCGAGTTCATATAATTTGTTATTGGTTGCTGGTGTTCATTGAATAGTCATGTTCTTCTTTTCGACGATTATAAATGACCCCATCCAATATGGAAAAAGGCTTAGTTATAATTTTATTTGCTTTTATGATTTGCACTTCCCAACATCGTTAAATGGATTAGTGCCATTGTAGTTCTCTTGATTCTATGAAATGGCTTCAGAGAAGCATATTCAAGATAAAGAAAGGTTAAAACTTTAAAAATAAATTTCATGAAGGATTTCACTGAAGGGAGAAAAAAGACAACTGAGGATGGTTGCTAAATTTTCATACTTCATTTTAGTTTAATGTTGCTCATTAGCTAATGTTTTTTTTGCTCCCTGGTTGTCAAGTAAGAATCAGTATTATCCGTATCAATATGTATAGTATAATATAGGGTGTATCATGGGAAAAGTGATACAATAAGAAGATTGTATCTCATTCCACGAATGTATTGGCCTGTATCATATAATATAGGTTATATGGCACCATACAGGGACATATCACCCATGCGAGACAACCAATATACTCTTGATTTCTAAAGGAGACCTAAATGTCTGAGTTTTCACTATGTTTTTTTTGTTGGTTTTCTATTTTTTGCTTGAGTGATAACACAATTGCAAGCATTTCCGGCTAGTGAGAAACAACTCTGGTAGTCTGATGACTCCACCACAATACCACCAGTCTGGTAGTGACAACGACAACACCTTTAGGGACTGCTTTTTTTTCTTGTGGTATTTTGTTGTTTTTCATGTTTATTTCGAATCTACTTATGGTATCCATCTTTTTCTTGTTTGAATAACAATTTATGAAGTAGATGGATATATTTCTGATGAATCTGTGACTATCTGTCAAGTAGATGAAAGTCTTTAGATGTTTTGTTGGTTTATGAAGTGGAGATTTATAAAGTGAGTAGATATATGATAATTTATGAAGTGATTTTTTTTTTATTTCATTGTTATTTGCTTTACTTTCAAGAAGATAATTGAGATGTCAAGAAGAGGTTCTCATTCTCCTTTTGTAGCATGGTTTGATGAACCGATATAGCAGTAGTGTACTTCAATTGAGGGTAGTGGACTGAGAATAACTTGCAATTTTTGTGAGAAATTCATGAGCGATGGAGTTTCTCGATTGAAACAAAACTTAACAGGAACGAGGAAGGAGGTTCATCCTTGTATTGATAGAATTAGAAATGTATCGTAAGCTATTAAATGATAATGTTGTAAATGATTAAGAGTATGGATGAAAAAAGACAAGAGAAGATATACAGATATTTGAGGAAGAGTTAGAGGATGTTGTGGTGGTGATAATGTGCTAAGAAAGAGTTTGGTAGCAATAGTTTTAGACTGATCAAGGAAAAGATCATTCTAAAAGAGGATGCAAGTCGCAGAAGAGTAAGAGGTAGAGAAAGATCTTCTCATTCTATACTTTTTGGTATATAGTTATTTTTTTTCCTTCTGTTACTACAATAAAATTAGAGTTGTTATGTCTTTTAATCAATTACATGAGCAGGTAATCCTTGTAGTGGGGAGATGGTTTTATGACGCATGTATTCCTTTTAATGTAGCAAATTTATTTTATTTTCAAGCAATAATGCATGTCATTGCTAATATATGCTAAAAATATAAAATGCATTCTTATAATAAGTTGAGTAAGAAATTATTAGATAAGACCGTTATGGAGGTAAAAGAGTATTATTCGACTTTGAGGGAGTATTAGAAGGATACAAAATGTACTATCATGGCTGATAGATGAACAGATAGGCGAGAAATGACTTAATTGAACTTTCTCATCTATAATCTTAGAGGACTTATATTTTTTAGATTGCTTGACATGCTAGAGGCACGCTATACTATAGAAGTTTTAATGCAAGAATTTGATAGGATAATATTAGAGGTTCAAAGTGAAAATATAGTCCAACTAATTACAGATAATATAACTAATTACAAAGTAGTTGCAAAGGAATTAGTTGAGAGATATGACACTTTGTGTGACTTATTGTATAGATTTCATTTTTGAAGATATTTGAGAGATGGATGAGATAAAGGGAGTCAATATGTGCTGTCAAGATATCACCAAATTATTTATAATCATGTATTCGTATTATATATGATAAAGAGATATATTGATGGCACAAAACTCCTTCGTAATATTGTCATTCGATTTACTAATAATTTTTGTTCGTAGATAGCATTATAAAACAAAGGTAAGCCTTTAAGAGTGTTTACTTTAGATGAGTGACAACAACTTGTAGATTTCCCTCAAATAAGATGAACAAAAAATTGAATGAGATCTCATAGATGGTCTTTAAGAGTATATTTTAGAACTCTTTTACTAAGTTATTAAATATCACATACCCTCTAATGAATGTTTTGAGATTGGCAGAAAGTGGAGAGAAGCCATGTAGTGGGCTATCTTTATGATGCCATGGATAGGCTAAGGAGGCTATTCAGATAAACTTTCATGGTGAAAATAGTGATTATATTCATGTATAGATAATTATTAGTAACAGATAAAATAAACAATTGTATCAGCCAATTCATACAACAACCTACTACATAAATCTAACATTTAGTTACTTTGTAACATTTAAAAATCAGAATGAGGTAAATAAAAGTATAATTGACTGTACATATAGATTGGTCTATAATGAAAGTAGAGCACATGTTATACATCAAGAGATGAAAATCTAAAATAATTATTTTCACTTGATGAACTTGCTTGTAACCATTCAGAACCTTATTAATATGTGCCCAAGTGACCATATGAATAATTTATCTTTATATTTTCTTTCAATTAAGTGTCTTAAATCTTATATTTATAATATAATAGATCTTGATATTCGGTTTTCCTATTAGATATATGATGGGTTTAGAAATGATTGTCCTAATTTGAGAGATTTTACAATAAAGGTTCTTGGTAAATATACAAAGTAGCTGGTTGTGAAAAGAATTGGACTGTTTCTAAACACATTCACACAATAAAGTACAACATGTTAGAATATAAGCGACTTATTGATCTAGTATTTATACATTGTAATATGTGGCGACGAGAGAAGTAATTATTGATTTAATTATTAATCAAGTATTTAATTCAAAGTTTCAATTCAAGTTTTTATTTACTTATCATCTTTATAAACAATTAATAAAGTTATTGTCAAGTAGATATGAGAACTAATTTGATCAAATAAGTTTCAACAGTTTTGATGTTTTAGAGGAGTGAGTTATAAAATAAGATGTGTAATCAAATAATTTAGAAGGAGTACAACAATGTCAGTAGGGGATGATGATATTGATTATGTCGTTGATGGTCATGATTTTGAAGAATAAAGAAGGGGAGAAAATATTATTTAGTTAATGATGGTTTTCTTTTCAAATAATAAAAGTTATAAATTTAAAGAACATTTACTACTTCAATGATGAAAGTTGTACTTTTAATTTTATTTAATATTCAATGAATCAATGTTTACTCTAATTTTGATTTATAAGGATTGTTTAGAATTTGTCTTGACTTTTCTTGAATATTTTTATTTTTTATTTTAAAATATTTAAAAAATACGATACATTTCAATAGATAAACTGGTAAGTATGATTTTACTAGCTGCTGAAGTCGTTAAATTTGGTGCAATCGTTTATTATCTTTCCCATTTTCTTCCGATCGATTTGTACATTGCAATATTTTATTTTCAACTACCGGTGTTTTGGTTTGCTCTCATTCATAGATATATATATGTGCTTATTCCATGACAAGGCAATGAAATGAAAGGTCAAAATCCAGAACTGTCCTTCAACAAGAGCCATCAAAAACAACAGAATAAACACGGTTGAATCACAGGAACTGAGACTCCTGCAGTAACGTGCTCTTAATGGGGAATGGTGTCAAGAGAAATAATATAAAAATAAAAAACCAAGACCTCAGGTTTGGTGGGTGGTTACCAACTTCTCAGATTTAGCAGTGCGTGCACGGTGACAGACAGGCACAAAGCACCCGTATCTTCCATTCCACGCATTCATACTCTCTCCCCTCAGTATCACGAGCAACGTTTCATTCTCCCAAAACCCTACAGTGTTTTCTACATATTTTTATTTTGAGCTTTTAAAAGAAACTGAAATCCTTGTCAAACTGACCACGCTATAAGTCTATTTGATTGCTTAATCATAAGAAACATGTGGAAACTTGTCATAGAGTTCATATTATAATATGTATACGAGACAGAAGATTATATTAGAATTTGTCTCCATTTTGACCACGGATCTTGGTCTATAAAAAGCCTTAGTTCTTTACAGACACCCTCCTCCTTTGATGATCTTTCTACTTGAAGTAATGGGTCTATACAAACTGACAGTTTTGTTGTACATTCTTCTGCCCCTCACTGTGGTTGCTCATTCAAGCTTTGCTCAAGAAATCCAAAATGGTATGTGGTTCCTGCCATATTCAGTTGCCTTTACTCATGTTATACCTAATACTGATAGTGCATTGTAATAATGCTAAAATTGGACTCTAAAGCTACGTTTGCATGATTCATTGCAGATAGTCACCATATCGCACGCAAACGGAGTAACTCAAAAATTCTGACAAATATGTTGTTTCTTAATCAGGTCTCTCTCTCTCTCTCTCTCTCTCTCTCTCTCTCTCTCTCTCTCTCCTCCCCCAGCTCCAATCTCGGAGTCTCTGTGTGTGTGTGGCTGCATACGGCGGGAGATAGATGGCAAAAGTTGGAGTCCTTAAGAGTACCTGGGAGTTCAAGTCACTGTTCCTAAGAGCTATTTGGTGTTTTCGGGGTATTAAGAAAACCAATCACCACCGAAGGAGAAATTTTAGAACCAATGTCCAATGAGGTATTAAGTCCACGTCAAACTAGCAGTGGAAGTAACTAATCCCAATAACTATCATATCAGTAAGATCCAACACTCTGGAGAGAAAAATTACTAAAACGTTGCTGTCTATTGTTTCTGGAGAGGAATTTCTTCTTGCCACTGTCTATTTTTCTAAAGGTTCACCAATTGCAGAATGTTGCTGGTGAAAGGAGAATGTTGAAAGGAAGGAAGATGATGGGATTCAAAGAGATACCAGAGAAGGAGAAGATGAAGGCGGGTGGTCAAAAGACACATGGTTCTTCAAAGATTTCAGGTGCCACACGTTCTAATGGAGTGAAGACCCAGTGTTGTAATTTGAGTAAAAAAAATCTGCTTCCTAGGAAATTCAAGCTCGTTGGCTTTGAAGTATTTAGTGCCGATTATCGTGGTCCATTGACTCACCTACCCAAGCATAACTGAGTTCGCATTCGCATGCAACCTATAAGTTTAAATATCACAATTACACATGTTAATGAGGAACCATATGAAAAACAGCGAGGAACATGTACAATGTATGTAAGCAATTTTGGCATTTAAGCTTTCTAAAGGACAGTTCCATATTCAAAGAAGGATCCTGCTTCTCTTCAGTTTATTTCTATTAATATCTACTTAATTTTGTGCTCCACATAGTCTGATACTGAAAGAAAGTGTTTTGCAAATTGTTTTTGTGTGTGTTGTATGATATTTTATCCAACGGACATTGCTGCATATGTCACTTGGAAATGAGGGTGGCACAGAACTAAAAGTGTTACGATTTCTCCTTGGAATACTTGGGTGTTTAAATGCAGGAAAACGAAGGAAAGACGAAAAGAGGTCCTCCGGGGGATCTGAATCCGCAAGTGATCTCCATGTTAAACACGGAAAAGTTGTAATCTCTCTCTCTCTCTCTCTCTCTCTCTCTCTCTCTCTCTCTCTCTCTCTGTGTGTGTGTGTGTGTGTGTGTGTGTGTCTGTGTGATCGATACGAGTCAAATCTTGCAAGAATTTACGAGTAATCTACATACCTTGACGCATATTCTTAATAACTGAGGCAAACTTCTGGGTCACGAGCTACCTCAAATACCAAAATATTCATTTAGCCACCTGGCTTTAGGTGGTATAAACGGACGGTAGTCAGAACATAGTTAATAGATTATCTTACTTGTTACATGTTGAAATCATTGAACACATACAAAGAGACAGAAAAAATATGCTAGATCTATGTCGGTATGAACCAATCCATAAAGAGATTAAAGTAAAAAGTACGTCTACTTTCAAACTTTAGATTTTTTAATCTAAATGATCCATTTCTTTTATGGCACAATCTACATTAACATGAATGAAAGTCAAGGAAATCCCATTCTCTCTCCATATATATAAATAGTTTCGCTGTGCTGCCAATGCTATATATATACATATATAAAGAGAGAGGCCTATATAATCATGCCAATTTTAAAAGCGATATGTATTAAGCACCTACTTTTTAAATTTAAATTTCAACAATCTTAACAACCTATGATATATGATTGAAATCTTTAACGATGTTATATATATATATATATATATGGTGAGAAAGTTAATTAGTATCCCCAATAAAAAACTTTTCCTGTTCTGGCAATTCTGGGGGCTCAAAATCACCCTCCGCTTTCTTTCTCTCTCTTTAATAGACAATTGATGCACGCACATTTGGCTGAGAACGTTAATTAGTACATAACAGAAAACTTTTCCCGTTTGGGCAATTATCTGATTTCTAAAATCACGCTTGTCTCTCTCTCTAACAGACACAAATTGATGCACACCTATCCACGGTTTTTTACGATTCCTTTCTTATGTGAACTTTATTCTTCCTTGTTACAAGTAATGTTTCTGACTTTTGTTGAATTGGTGCTTCACAGCATACAAGTGGCAGACGAGTTTTGAGGACACAGAATTCCGTTGCTAGAAAAATTACGAGCAGCAATGATCCTCTTAGCAGCTATCATGGTCTCACAGTACTTCCAAAGCATACAGAGTCAGTTTTCTCCGGAAGTTCTCGTAGTCGCCTACATCCTAAATCTCCACTGAACAAGGATGGTGATGAAGATGAAAACTACATGTTTAATATGGATTACAATCACTGCCCTCACCATAAGCCTCCAATAAACAATGGTCAACCTCGAAGTTTCTCGATCTGCCGGCCTTAAGATATAGAGGACCAGTTCAGAAAGTTCTTTCTCCTCGTTCTTTCGAGGAAATGTTTGTTAATACAACTTAAATACAAAATGGAGTAGGGTACAACATCTCTATGTTTTCATGGGGCGCCTTTGCTTAGTACTTACATCCATCCAATTCAAAATTTGGGCCAAGCATATGATATGGAATACATGGTTGTGCTCGTGTAGCTCACATTGGAATGCCGTATATGTCACTACACTTGCCTGCGCTGTACTCAATAAGCATAGGCTTTGAATTTTTGTTATCCGTATCGTACAATACGGTGTGATATGTATCGTATCGTGAGAAATCACGATACTATACGGTAACCTGTATCGTAAGATATAGGCTATCGTGCCGTATCGCTCGTGTCGTATGATATGAGCGATATGCCCAAAAAAAAATTTCAAATTGTTTTTTTCAATTTTTTTTGCAGGTACATGGCCTCTCTTTACCTCTCTTCACTTCCCTACACTTGTAATTTGGGTTTATAATTTTATTTATTGAATAAAAATAATTTATGAACAAATAAAAATTATGACAAAATCATTTTCCTTTCTTTTGCCAACTTTTAGGTATATTCCTACTAACAATTTCTAATTTCATGAGATCGCAAACAATTAAAAACATTTGGTTGTCTCGGTTCATTGAGTGGGCATTTCACAACTTTACTATTTTAGGGTTCACCTTATGTGACTTCCATTGAGTTGAACATGATCAACATGTGTGAGGCTTAACTCAGTCTGTAAAGTGAGAAATAAAGCTCAAGCATTAGTTAAAAAGCTAGTCTCTAGTAAGAGAAAAAGGGATATCATCAAGTAATAATATCACATCACTAAGGTGTCATAGAGTCAATAATCAAAGAAATTGAGCTCATTGTTTTGCTCACATAAAAATTAGCAAATATGACAACTACATGTACAAAGATAGCAGTTTGTTAATTTTAATATATTAGGTGAGTGAATTATAGAAGATAACGAAGAAAATGGACTCCTAACCGAAGAAGACATTGCATTAATTAATTTGAAGTGCAACAACATCACGAAGGAGATGAAGATTTTTATTTTAAAGCAGAAGGTGATGAGAAACTTTGAATCTTTATCAAATAGAAGATGAAGATTATTTAGGTAATGGTCTTGATACAAATTTACAATATGTAAAATATAAATGTATTTCATTTTTTGCTTCAAAATATATAATTTTGGATGCAATTGTTCAATGTTGAATGTTCAATCTGTGCTAAACTTTGCATTATATGAATTTAAAGCAATTATCAGATTTTTCTAATTTTTTTTGGGTTTTTACTAATTTTATTGATTTTTTAAATAATTTTTGTATTATTTTAATATTAAAGTATGATACGATACGCCCGTATCGTGGAGCCCAGCGATACGTGATACGATACGCGTCAGACAATGGGTAGTCGGGGATTCTTATATACATATGTACATAAGGAATGCATAATCATGCCCACCTCTTACATGTTTACTCGTGCCCACTTATTTATTTCTTTTAAATGGTAGAGTGTAACTGAATTTTTTTTAATGAGTTTTAAAAGTATGAACATTATAATTACACTCACGACCCAAATGCAATGGGTTGGTACGAGTGACAGTATCACTGATATATATATATATATATATGTGTGTGTGTGTGTGTGTGTGTGTGGACTTCAGTTTTTGATCTAGAAGGTTGTAAGCAACACAGTATCAGACTTCACAAAACATTGCAGTTTCTGTTTTCATGGACAGAGAAGTATTTCTAGATTTTATAAATATTCATCATTTATCCTTGGTCGTACAAACGGTAAGAGGACAGATTCTCTTCCCTTGAATGCTTTGGGTTGAAGATGGAAGATGGAAATCAATAAGATGGCCATCACCATACTCACCAATCAATAATAACAGGAAGTTGGCGGGATCCATCGACAAATATACAAGGCAACTCGACCCTAGTGGTGCGATCATTTTATGTCTACGAGTATTTCCTTCTGCTGGCATTTACTTGTTCATTCCTGGAACCGAACTGGATTATGAACTCAAAGACCCTTCCAGGCCATCTGTCAAGACATGTTCTCTCACATCCATTCAAGTGACTCGCTCGAGATATATGTGCCTTTTTCTTAGGCTTCTCAATGATTTTTTATGACCAAGGGATTGTATGATTCCTTTTCACAGATATTCATCCCCTTTCACCATGCTCGGAGACACCAGATTCATGGGACTTTCCACACTAATGCGAGGTTGACAATCTTTGCATCATCTTCTTCTGATGCCGTTTATGGGAACATTTAACGTTTTTACAGTAAATTGTCTCATGGTGTGTGGCATAACTCGAATACGGTCGTGGTTACGATGTCATTGAGGGCTAGAATGCTGGTGATGGAAGTTAAATTCACCCTTGATGAAACGAAAATACATACACTGGCTCACTGTCATCCCTACAAGGATGCCCATCCCTTGTGGCGTGATTTACCATGTCTAGATGCCAAAGGCCTGTAACTCTGGGAATAATTAGAATCCTCCAACCCCTGAGAATGCTCCTATATGGCAAGAGAAGTCCTTCCAAGAGGGGATTCATCCATACGAGGCTATCCTACCTGCCCGGCCATCTTTCACAATTACAACCTATGGAGCATGTTGCTTCCAATAACTCACCATATCAGCACAACTCGTCTAGCCAACAACTCGAGGAGAGTCTAGACAAGATAGAACACTACCAGAAGCAGTAGGAACGATGATCCACGGCTAATCTCATCTCATGGCTAGAAGGTGACATAGAGCCCTTCTTGAAGGGCTCCGATTTCCTCCAAGTTTAATAAGCGTCCTACATTCAGCAAGTATGACGGAAAAGCTGATGCTGTCTACCACTTGTCACCACTATAAGTCCATGTTAACCGTATACCATTATGACGACGCCATGTTCTTCAACATGCTTCTTATCACCCTTATGAGGGTAGATCCCACAAGGTTTAATGCCTTGGTGTGGCATCGAGTTCTTCATAGATCTTCGGCGACCCTTCATCACCGCCTTGATGATTGGCATGAAGTAAGAGGCGAATTTCGACGTGTTGTTTGGATTTACCAGAAGAAGAACAAATGTTTGAAAAAATGTAGGAAGAAGTTCAATGCGGCCAACATCCAAATACCTCGCCTGAAGCAATCAGTGTCGTTCTCCGCACTAAATAATGAGGCAGGGGACAAACGTCTAACCTATGAGATCAGAAAGAACCATCCCTCTACATTGAGCAACGTGGTGGACCGAACTCGGATAGGTGATGTAAAGGAGGCCTTGAAGCAGATTGATCAAGGTGACGAGAAGAAGAGACATCAAGATGAAACTCCTCATTTTCTTTGGAAGGAGAACAAGGAAAGAGAAGTTACAAAGCAAACAAGATTCTGTTTACACGCCAAGGATGGTGAGGCTTGGTGATAGGTGGGATTAGTTAAGAAAGGGAGTATGTGAGAAGCCAAGGATGGCGAGGCATGTGAGTAGGATATAGGTAACTAGGTAGTTGTGATCGCAAGGAATAGGTGATGATGAAATCTAAGGTTATTTATGAGGGGCTATAGGAAACTGGCTTAACTAGCTGGCAGAGTATGCCCATGCGGTCTCGACTCAAACACAAGTATGCTTAAGATAGGTTCAGGTTGGGCCATATTAGGACCCCGGTTCGGGTTTCACTAGGGTGTGGTTCGGCCAAAGTGAGATGCAGGTTGCAATTGTGATTGCAGGTGGACGGTCCCAGATGAGAAAAGAGAAAACGAATGCAGATTGTTGATTTTAGCAAGGTAATAATGCAGTTTTGACTCGTCGAATTGGAGAAATATCTTCAAACATCTTCGACACGTCATTAATACACTTGTTCAACAATTTAAGCATGCATTTAATTTGAAATAGATCCGCAACAAAAGATAATAATAAGTAATTTTGATATTCTTGTCATAACCGTTTGCTTGTATTTTTCATCATCTATTTCTCATAGATTCGTTATTTTCATGTTGAACCTCTTGTATTGAGGGGCCATAAGATAAGATCCTGTTTCCTCCTGCACCACATCATGTGATTGTGTTCCTCCTTACCGATCAACAGGAGAAGATAAGGCAATGTCATTGCTTGCAAGCAGTAAAGGCATTGTTCTGCATAACTTCAAAATTCTGCAGATTGGGCAATCTTTGTTCACTACTTGGCCGTAACGTATCATCAATATTATGAACTGGAGATTAAGTTGTGGTAGCAGGATTTCCATCTCCAATGATAAGGATAAGTGGTTGTTCAAAACCTTCCTTCCTGCCTTTATCTTTAGCTTGGAACTGCTAACACAAAGAATTATAAAAACCAATATGACTTGCTGATGATAGAAAAGTCAATCTCAATATTACCTGCTGACGAAATGTTGGAAGATAACAAAGAAGCAAGTTCTGAGGGAAAGTACGTAAACGAAGAACAAAAGCTAGGGTAAACTTAAAGACGGGTAAACTTCAAAGAACAGAACACGACACTAGGGCAAATTAAGGCCCAAAACCAAAAGAAACCTTCTTATCCAAAAGATTAGCCACAATGATTGGGGAATGCGGTCAAGTATTACAGTTCATGGTTTATATGACACACTTGAAAATTTTACATGATCATGATAAAGTAATCGAGTTAAGCAGTACACCACAATGTCAGCAATATTTTGTTGATTAGTGGTCAAGATCTTCTCCTTACTAGGATCTAGTTCTGGTGGTCTTGAAGCTAGAACTAATGTTATTGTTAGTGTGTGGTTCATTGGGACTAAGTGTTGGAGTTTTTCCTAGCAGCACATGATAGAAATCTAAAAGCAAAGGTCAAGGTGACAAGATCCCCAACAAAATCAAGAGTATGATCTAACAATTCGGAAAAACAAGAATTTTACAATGACTGATCTGAAAAAATTGTGGGTTTTAGTGTGTTGCAACCCACAAATCACAATGTTTACACTTCAATTCGCACATATTAATTCACCAGCAATGGAATTCAAACTGCCAAATAAAGTTAACTAGAGAGTAGAGAGAGACTATTACCTTAGTTGCTAACTACCAAAAGAAAAGAATAGTGGTGGTTTTCATGGAGCATTACCCACACAGCACTGTCAGCCTATCGTGCAGATTGCAATGTTGGCCCGTCTTAGAGATCGGAGGTGATGAGATTGAGAAGATGGTGAGATGCGTCAGTCGCTGGAAAATTAAGAGAGAGAGGGTTAGGGGTTCAACCTTTTCGTTTAGATTTTGGATCAGTTTGAATGGGTCAGTCTGATCCATTTTTATAAACTCAAAGCTATTTCTAGTGGTTTGGAATTGCCGGAAATAACCAAAAGAACCATCGACAATATACAAAACATTTTTGATAGTTTCAAATATCCGGATTGAGGTACAAGAATTAGTGGAAAAGATTTTCAATCATTGTCGACGGACTTCTAACCATCGTAAAAAATAGCACGAGCATCAGTAAATTATGCAGACATAAATGTCGATGGTTTTTGTCATATTTTTGACAATTTAACCTATTTTGAGGGTTGCAATCATTAGAATAGTTGCACAAGTTATCGTAAAAAGTTGAATTTGTACTAGTGAGACATAACACTTATCATATAGTGGCTGACTGCACTACGACAATAAGAAGAATAAGATATTTTAGCAAATACAAATATTGATCAAGTCGGGCCTTCATATTATGAAGAAGATATAGATACCTAAGAGATTGAGATTGATGAGACTGAGATTGATGTTATAGAGAGTGAGGATGAGGAATTTCCTAATATGTCAAGATTACTTTCTAGTTTTAAAGGTTAGATTACTTATAAGATATGGTAGAAATAAGTAATTTATGACATTAGTGAAATTGTTCATTCAATATTAATATTCACTATTCCAATTGACTATGTAAATGTAAATGAAAAATGATAATAACATATATAAGTACAATGTTGACAAAGTATGGTTAGTAAAAAGAATGGATGTGAGGCCTACTAATTGGGTTGAGATTGTAGATAGGAGTGGGTTGATTGAAAAGAAATTTTTGTTATATGAAGGTATAGAATGCATTTTTTACTGTTTTTATTGAGCATTGATAACTAGACAAAAATAACTTTCACATGTCATAGGATAGGATGACTATCACACTTCACGATATCCATTAGATACTTAGTCTTTCAACTTTGATATGTTATAGGGTGAGATGACCATCACACTTCACGATGTCCATGAGATACTTAGTCTTTTAATTGAGGGACAACTTGTTGCCTTGAAGTGAGAGATGATACCTAGAAGTAAGGAAGACATTTTGAGTAATATGTTGGGGATCAGAATCAATGAACTAGTGTTAAAGATTAAGTTTGGAGACATTAAGTTTGAGGAGCTTAAAAGTAATTTTTTTGAAAGGAGAGTGAGTAATGAAAATAAGGTTTTATTGTATTTATTGTATCAATAAGGTTATACATTATATCAGTATAAGTCTAGTGATAGAGTGTCGATTACAATCGTGTATCTATTATTATGATGTTTGAAGGGAAAAGCAACACTAGCCTACTTGTATAGTATCTAGGAAAGACATACTGAATAAAGGCATAACAACCTAGTTGACCTATTTCTTTGCTCCAAGTAAGAATTTTACTATTGTTGTTTGCTATAATACATTTCATACCATCATTTTTATAATTTAACAACTAAGTTATATATTTTAATTATACGCATGGATTTATGAGTATTTTTCATCCTTTAAAATTAGCATGCGACGAGAATGATTGAATGGGAAACCACAAGTAGGCTAATGGATAGAAAATGCCTGTTAGAGACAATCTTCTATCAATCTCCTTACTAAGTACTATAAGAAATTGGATTTGATGATGACAGAGTTGGTAATTTATGAAACTATAATTATATTTTTATTTTATATTAAACACAACCTGTAATATTATACATTCTTGTATTTTATTTTATTCAATGTAGATTGGCTGACAACCATATAGTTGTATAAAATACTTGAATTATAATGCATATAAGTTGTCTAGATATTATGGATGCATTAAGTGTATAGATATTATGGAACTGTATATACCAGATCATGTAGTTTGATAATTTGACCATCATCAATGTATCTTAGTTGCATTGATAAGGTCTTTTATTACAAACAAACCAATAAAGCTTGTGTATGAGGTATAGTAGGAGCCACTGCTGTTACTTGGGAAGCATAATACTCATACTATTTTGAACTTGAGCACTTTGACATTATAGCAACATATCCTATTGAGTGTGACAAGTTGTACATGTTGTGGTACATTCTTGAGAGCTTTGATTTATTCTGAGTGATTCTATCAGTCTCTTGCATTGACTCATTCAAATCTAGTTAGGTAATAGGATACATCATTCTTCATGTAGGTAAATAAATAATTATATTATTACTATGGTCTTTAACTTTATTTTGATTTGATTATCATACAAATCTTTTTATATTTACTTTCTTATACCAATATCTTATCGCAGTACATGACACACTAGCACAAACTTTAGTATATTAAAAGTGTGTGCTATGGCCATTGTCGCGAGACCTTGTATTACTTGGGTTGACATATGAATAGTGTTACCAATGAGCACATTGATTAACTATATATGAGAATGATGATGATAATGCATAAACTCGGTGTTGCAAATGAATCATGTGCTAGGATGATATATCATACATAGGGTTTACATCTTTTATTTGGGATGTTCTTTTGTATTATTCATTAGATGCATATGTAAATGACGTTTGTAATTAATGGAATTTTGATTTGTCACTCTTTGACCTCAATATACACAATATCATATTGAGGTCATGAAACAGTTGATTTCAATACTTTACACTTTCATGTCAATATCATTGTCAAGATGGAGGCATCGAAGTGCCATCGACTATGTGTATCTGCAAAAAATAGGAGCACAAGAGAAGATTAATTGCAGTCATTATCAGTTGGGAAAGACCAAAAAATGTCTCTAAGGCCTGTAGTTTTCTTGAGTTGGTAGGATACTATCCTAGATTTGTTGAGGGCTTTTCTAGTATTACAACTTCTGTCACTCGATTGACTAAGAAGAATACTCAATTTAAGTGGACCTCGCACTTCTGATAAAGCTTGGAAGATGCTTTTAAAGACAAAATTATAGTTTAGCGCAACCTTTCATCCATAGACCAACAGGCAGACTGAGTGTACTATTCAAATACTAGAGAATATTGTTTTATTGTACTAGATAGTAAGGACTAGTGGAATAACCATTTTCACTTGATTGAATTTGCCTATGATAATAGCTAGAAAGCAAGTATTGAGATATTACCTTATGGGAGATTTTACATAATGAAGTGTAGGACTCTCGGATGTGCTCAGGTTATGACTTGTGATAGGTCCATAGTACTTCAAAAGTCATCAAATAAGATGATTTTGGTTCATTAACACATTAAGACAACCCAAGACTAATAGAAGAGATCTGTAGACAAGAGAAGACGAGAAAGGAATGAGATGAGTTCTAAGAACGGTAAAAATACATTGGAGTCACCACTCACCGAGCAAGGCTACTTGGGAGCTTGAAGATGAGATAAACGAGAAAAACCTACATCTCTTCAGGTATTCTCTAAATTTTGAGAAAATAATTTCTTTAAGGTGGTAGAATAGAATGGAATGGACTGTATCCAGACCCACACAAAATTATAAAGACAACAACGCCCAATTTGGGTGTTATTGGAATACGGTAATCTACCACCATGAATGGCAATTGTCAAATTTATGGGAGACCATAATTGATTTAAACCCACCAAATGATCCTCGACTTCGTAGTGATGAGAGGACTTGATCGAGTGGTGAATTGTAAGTTCTTCAGCAAGAAACTAGTAAGTTCTATTTGTCGGGCAATATATACATTTTTTCAGCCTCGATTCTTGCGTGGGTTCATGTATAGAGTTGATGCTTGATGGCATGGAGTGATATTAATCACCATTCATGGAAATTTTGGTGGAAATCAGCTTCTTTTATTGGTTTTGCATAAAATGAATCCAAATGGATTTCACATGATTTTGTAGCAAAAACACCAATGGCGGCAACCCTTGATGGTTCAAAGTCACGCAATGGGCTGGGAACCACTGCCACTCTTGGTCGACAACGAAAACTGTCAAAATTGCTATGGGAAATGAACCGTAGTTGGCTAGGGTTTGGGCATGTCTGACACATCATCATGTCTTGGAGCCTTGTGTCATAGGAGTA
This sequence comes from Brasenia schreberi, assembly GCA_036023115.1. NCBI lineage: Eukaryota > Viridiplantae > Streptophyta > Magnoliopsida > Nymphaeales > Cabombaceae > Brasenia > Brasenia schreberi. The sequence continues at coordinate 10,375,609 of JAYKKT010000071.1, read as the reverse complement.
GTTTTGTGTCTAAGCAGGTTTTGGATTTTGTCCGTGTCAAAAATTAATTGTGTTTGGGTTTGGTTCAAAACAAGTTTTGGGTCAAAAACAAAACCTTTTAAGTAGTTTTAGGATTGAGTCAAGTTCTGTATTAACTTAGGAACACATAATACCTATTGTGTTATCTAGTTTGAATCAAAAATAGATTTAGGTGACAAGCTTGAATTAAGGACAACTTTTTTTTATCCAAGGTTGGTTTTAGGCGGTTTTAGAATTTTTTGGAGTCTTATTTGTACTTGGTTTGTTGCGTTAAACTCATAGTTAAATAAATTCAAATATTGTTATTATTTAAAATTATTTAGAGATTAAAAATAAAGTATTTGGTGGTGATAAGAGTGACCTTGAGGATTGGATCTTGGTATTCTTTCATATAGGAGAATATATATTCTTTAATAGAACCATGCAAAAATTGATTTTCCTTGTTTAGGGATAGATTTAAATATCCATAATTGTCATTTTTTTGTTTATTACTCTTAAATGACATTTGAAATTGTGGGATATTCAATATGCTTTTGAGATAACCTTCACTAGTACAAATTCGAGCTTTTGAGACAACTAAACAACTATTATGATGGTTACAAAACTTGAAATATTTCAGAAAACAATTTTGAGGGCTAAACAATCAGAAATATGACAAAATCCATCAACATTTATGTCTCCATAAATTATCGACGATCATGTTATTTTTTCCAATGTTGCGAAAATTGTTAGTAATTATTGAAAATCTTTTATATATTATCAGTGGTTCTTCTGGGTATTTCTGACAGTTCCCAACAACCAGAAATAGTTTTTATAAATGAAAAGGTTGAATCCTTAATCCTCTTTCTCTCTCTCTAATGACCAAATTCCTACTCTTCTTTTTCTCTCTCTCAATTTTTCGGTGACCAAATCACCTAAAAAAAGGGAGCATCTCAGAGTCCTCTCAATCTCATCACCTAATCCCTAATCCTTTCTCTCTCTCTCTCTATCTCAAATTTCCATTGACCAAATCACCTGAAAAAGGGAGCATCTCAACGTCTTCTCAATCTCATTACCTTTGGCTGCAATCTACAAGATGGGCCAACACTTCTGTGTAGACAATGCTGTGTCAAAACTACCACTATTCTTTTCTTTTGATAGTGAGTGACTAATCTCTTAACTTTGTTTGATGATTTGAATATCATTGCTGGTGAATTAACATGTGTGAATCACCTATCATTATTTTAGTGAACCTATAATGTGCTACTCTTCACTTTTCTTTTCTTTTTTTTGAATGTTAATATGGCTGGCTCTTTGTTTAAGGTCTTCTCTATGTGCTTATGTAGTAGCTTCATCACAACATGCACTCATGTTTTCTCATTAATAGCATATTGGAAGGAGAAGGAACCTCATTCTAGTTGTAGTTGTTGCTTGTGCATTAAGTGATGTTGAAGAGGTCCTAATGCCTGAGGTATGCGATATATGGTATTATATATGTGTTTGTATGTGTGAGAGAGAAGGTATGGAGTTCTTAGAGTTATCAAGATGCAAGTTTTAAACATTTTCTTTTTTATTCAGACAATCATTGAATTATTCATTGTCTGGAGGAGCTATACAAGTTTCTTACATTGATTACAATGATAATCGACTCCAACATACATGATCTCGAAAGATTCTGGAAAGTATTTATGCATCTGTGCATGGACAGGTATGCTATATTGTTATTTAACTCATTAAGGTTTATGAATGACACACACATAGGACAACGAGAAGTTGTCCACAGTAACGAAGCTAAAGAGCATGACCTATGTTGCATGGATATAGGTACGGTACCTGGAATAAGTACGGGTATGGGGTATGCACAATTTTGAAAAACTAAGGTATGACTATGCCACTATTAAAATATAATAAAAATAAATTTATATAAATAAATATAAATACAATACTATATCATATGAAAATAAGAAAGTTTCATTCAATAATGTAAACATCAAAAAAAATTCAAAAGAATTTTTAGAATTTCTATCTTTTTCAAAAAAAATTATGGCTCTAGGTCTTTTAAGGTTTTCTTTCAAAGAGACCTTAAACGAACCCATTTTCATGCTAAAATTTTGTAGTAACCTCAAAATAAGGGTATTTTGAACCCCTTTGAAAACATTAAATTTTGACCAAAATAAAAAAATGACCACTCTGCCCTCATGGATAAATAAGCATGATTTTATTGTTTCAAATGATTTTCTTTAAAGAAAGAATGGTTTCAAATAATTTTCTTCAAAGAAACAAATGAAAATGGGACATTGAGAACAAAACCCACCAAATGTTTGTAAAATGATAATTTTATAGACTTCCAGAACCTTTGATTTTAAAAAAACAAAACAAATCTAAAACATGACCGCAAAGACTCGCTAGATCGAGGATAGTACTACACCAAGAGACCCTACACCTATCCAAGGGTTAAAGTGGTCTAAGACTCTACACCGAAGGGTTAAAGTGGTCCAAAAGGTAGAGGACAAACTCATAGAGCGAAAGCAAGTCACTCATGCAAACAACATTAGGGATGTGACTCAGTGCACACTAAAGAGGATATTTGAAGATTTCGTTAAATTTTGTTATTTTCAAATATGTTTCTAAAAAAAAATATATTTAAAAAATCAAAAGAAAACATTTGAAACCATAAAATAAAATCTTATCTGCAAAGGCACCGGATCAAAGGGAGCAGAATCTTAGGAGGTTGTTCCCGCTAGGAGGAAAGTAGAAGAGATTGGTCCTGAAGAAATGGGATTTAAAGAAGTGCACCTCCAATGCATGTGATGGATTGAATCAAACCAAATCTAAATGTGTTGCACATGAGGTGAGCCCAACTCAATTCAAAAATGGGCTGCAGATGAGGCAAGCCTAACTCAAATCTAAACGGGTTGCACATGAGGCGAGCCCAACTCAATTTAAGAAGAGGTTGCACATGAGGCAAGCCCAACTCAAATCTAAATGGGTTGCGCATGAGAGCCCGACCCAATTCAAGAAGAGGTTGCACATGAGGTAAGCCCAACTCAAATTTAAATCAGTTGCACATGAGGCGAGCCTAACTCAATTCAAGATGGGCATATGATCAAGCCCAAAAATCAAGTCGAGATGGGCATATAATCAAGCTCAAAAATCAAGTCAAGATGGACACAAGAGCAAGCCTAAAATCAAGACTAAATGGGTTGCACATGTTCAAGCCCAAATCAAGTTAAATGGGCTATCTATGCAGCCAATTCCAATCAAGGTAACGATGAGCTTGACCACAACAACGAAAGTGAAGAATGACTAAACCAAGGCAAATTGAACTTGATCGGGCCAAAGTGCACGAACAAAAGCCACAAAGCAAGCCTTGATCTAGTCAAAGGAAGTCAAACCAAGTCACATAAGTGGTCCAACCCATGCCAAGACTAGTCAACATGAGGCGGCTACACCTGGTCAAAGTGGGATAACTTAGTTGAGTTTGTACCAAACAAGACCACACTTAGTCAAGACCGCACCAAGCAAGACTGCACCAAGTCAGGTTGGGCTACACCAAGATGGACCATAGTTAGCTTTGACCAAGACCATGTGACCCCATGTAACCTGCAAAGCAAGGTGAATTGAGTTCAATTGGATCAAGCATAAACCAACGCCAAAATCATGGAAGGCTCTAGAGAGATACCAAGGAATATGCTTGGCCTAGAAACTTCTCAAGAGCTTTATAAATACCAGTCTTGCGTTGGGTTTGAAGGGAGGCAAATAGGAGGCATCTTAGAAAGAAAACCAAAACAAGAGAGGAGAGGAAGAAGAAGGCGTGGAGAAGAAGGGTGCAGTCCAAGAAATCACCCAAGAGGGATCATTCAAGAAGATCGCCCAAGGTCGGCTAGGTTTTTCCTTTTCCCTCTTTTTCAATTCAATTTAATTGTAATCCTTTGGAGTATCCACCTTTAATAAAAAAAATATATTTAAAAAAACCAAAAAAATCTAAAAAATATTCAAAAATCAAAACAAATGAAAATTTAGAAATTATAAGTGAGGAAATTGTGAAAATTGAAAATAAAACTCTAAAAAAGAAAAATGAAGAAAAAGAAATCTAAATTCCTAGGCACACAAGCGGAGAGGAGCATGTGGTTCTCCTCACACAAGTCACCCTAAAATTTTCTAAAACATGCACTCTGATGGGTTTCATTCCCATGAGCACCACTTCATACACTTCGAAGGCTTTCTCTCCCGAAAAAAACACATAGGAGAATCAGTATTGTACAAGCATAGGCTTGAAGGATGAAATTCAAGACCTAGCAAAGCAATGGGAGCTTGAAGCCATGCATGAGCTCGAGCAGCTTCAGCATGCCTACAAGAAAGCTTCATGGTCTCATTTGGACTTGAAGGATTTATGGAACCTAAATGAGTCATGGCCATAGGCTTGGATTTATTATGCAAACCTAGGGTCAAAGGAATTTTTTTATACATAATAGGGTTTCATTGTAGAGAGGATTCCCACATCATGTATGGGTGTGGGTAAAGAAGTTAGTCCCGCTACGTTGCCGCCCAAATGTAGTGAAAATTTTTCAAAGAAGGTCTCCGCATTTTGATTATGAACGGATGCGGGGGATAAGGAAGCTAGTCCTAGATAATAAGATTCGTATTGGTTCTTGGAATATCGGAACATTATCGGGTAAGCTAATGGAGGTGGTAGATACTATGATTCGAAGAAAGATTCATATTTTATGTTTATAAGAGACAAAATGGGTTGGAGAAAAAGCAAAGGAGATAGAGAATACAGGTTTTAAATTATGGTACTCAGGTAAAGAAAAGGCTCGAAACGGAGTTGGTATTATCATAAATAAAGATTTAAAGGAGAGTGTAGTAGACATACAACGATATGGTGACTGAATCATGATGTTGAAATTAGTGTTAGGAGCAGAGGTTTTGAATATAGTTTGTGCTTACGCACCCTAAGTAGGACTAGAAGATAGTATAAAGATAGTTTTTTGGGAAGAGTTAGATAAGGTGTTTCAAAAGATTCCACAAAGGGAGATGATTTGTTTAGGAGGAGATTTAAATGGACATGTCGGTAAAGAGGCATTAGGATATCAAGAGATTCATGGAAACTTTGGTTTTAGGGATATAAATGAGGAAGGTAGGGAGATTTTAAATTTTGCTATGGCATTTGATCTCTTTATAGTCAATACAATCTTCAAAAAATGAGATGAACATTTAATTACTTATAAGAGTGGCTTATCACAAATACAAATTGATTACTTTATTTGTAGAAAAAAAGATAGAGCGTGTTGTAAAGATTGTAAGGTAATTCTAGGAGAAAGCTTAACCACCCAACATCGACTTTTAGTTATGGATTTACAAATAAAAAAATGGACAAAGAAGAAAAGAGTGCATCGAGCTATTCGTACTAAATGGTGGAACCTCAAAAGCGAGAAAGAATATATATTTAAACAAAAAGTCCTTCAAGGAGATGTTTGGAATTATGTTGGCACACCCTATGATATGTGAAACAATATGGCTATTTCACATATCACGAAAGTAGAAAAAGATATGTTAGGGGTATCTAAGGGAGGTGTACCGGCACAAAAAGAAGCTTGGTGGTGGAGTGAAGTAGTATAAAATAAAATCAAGGCAAATAGGGCATGTTACAAATTACATTATGCTAAGAAAACTAGTGAAACATTAGAAGCTTATAAGAAAGCAAAGATGGAAGCGAAAAAGGCCGTTAGTAAAGCAAAAGCAAAGATTTGGGAGGACTTATATAAAAAAACTCAACTCAAAAGAGGGTGAAAGAGATATTTTTAGGATAGCTAGGGCTAGAGATAAGAAAACTAAAGATCTTAATTATGTTAGATGCATAAAAGACAAGGATAAAAAAATTTTAGTGGCAAATGATGATATAAGAAATAGATGAAAAACTATTTTTATAATCTTTTTAATGAAAATAAAGATGTTAGTATTAGTTTAGGAGATTTAGCCAAGTCAGAAAAGTATATAAACCACAATTTCTACCGACATATTCAAAAGAATGAAGTCAAAGAGGCTCTTAACCATATGAAGGGTGGTAAATCGGTAGGATTAGATAATATTCCTATAGAAGTTTAGAAAATACTAAGAGAAATAGGAATCACTTGGCTCACAAGACTATTTAATGAAATATGGAAAAACCAAAAGATGCTCGAGGAATGGAGAGCAAGTACACTTATACCCATATATAAGAACAAGGGAGACATTCAAAATTGTGCGAATTATCGAGGTATCAAGTTAATGAGTCATACTATGAAATTATGGGAAAGAATTATCGAACGTAGGTTAAGACAAGTATCAAGTACAACAGAGAACCAATTTGGATTCATGCCAGGTAGATCTACTATTGAAGCGATTCACCTTTTGAGACGTCTTATGGAACATTTTAGAGTAAAAAAGAAAGACCTTCACATGATATTTATTGATCTAAAAAAAGCTTATGATAGGGTACGAGGGAGGTTCTTTGGAGAACTTTGGAAAAAAGAGGTATCCCATTAACATATATTAACCTTATAAGAGACATGTATGATGGTTTAAAAACATGTGTGAGGACTCATGAAGGAACGACAGACTTCTTTGAAGTTAATATTGGGTTACATCAAGGATCAACTTTAAGTCCATACTTATTTATAATGGTGATGGATGAGTTAACAAAACATATTCAAGATGAAGTACCTTGGTGTATGTTATTTGTAGATGGCATTATATTAGTGGAGGAGTCTAAGGAAAAAGTTAATAGAAAATTAGAACTATGGAGAGAAACATTAGAAAACAAAGGCCTCCGACTTAGTAGAATAAAGACAGAATATATGGAATGTAAGTTTGATCATTTGGCTACTTCAGAGGACATAGAAACTAAAATTGGCACACATTGCATTCTCCAAAAGGAAAGTTTTAAATACCTAGGGTCAATTTTTCAGAGTGATGGAAGAATTTATGGAGATGTTACACATAGAATTAATGTTGGTTGGTTAAAATGGAGAGGAGCATCAGGTATTCTTTATGATAAGAAGATACCATTAAAATTAAAAGGTAAATATTATAAAGTAGCAATTAGGCCTGCCATGTTTTATGGTTGTGAGTGTTGGGCAGTTAATCGTCAACATGTACAAAAGATGTCTGCGACAGAAATGAAGATGCTGAGATGGATGAGTGGTCATACAAGAAATGACCATATAAGTAATGAGGTTATTATAAACAAATTAGGAGTGGCACCAATAGAGGATAAAATGAGAGAACATCGTTTAAGATGGTTTGGACATATAGAAAGAAGATCAAAACCAGTAAGAAGGTTAGAAAAACTAAATTTGAAAAGTATTAAAAGAGGTAGAGGACGATCTCTATATTAGAGGTTTATTTTCTTCTTTTATTTCTTTTTCTCTTTTTCTGCTAATTTTCTTTAAAGCAAATGAGATGGGGGAACAACTTATCCCTCAAGATACTCGGTCTAATAAAGTATGTCCTATTTCATAATAGCATATACTATTTGAAAATATTTTGCTATTTTGCACTAGGACCTATCTTGTAAAAGAAGGATTTTTGAAATGTTATTTAATGATTTTGAAAACACTCCACTTTTCATCGAGCAACAATCCCTAGTTAAGAGGCCTATATTTAACTTAGTTCCTTCTTCAAGAAACTAAAGAAGATCCATTTTCAAAAAATCATTTCAAAAGAATTTGTGGTAGGCACTAAATATCTTTTTAGATATTAGGTATTTATAGAGTCTACCAAGTTTCTTCCCTCGGCATCAATTACACAATATGCATTTTTGGTTATTGTTTCTTTTATGACATACGGACCTTGCCACTTGGGCCGCCACTTCCAAGAGGACGTGGGTTTCTATGGGTAAATGATGTTCATGGGATGCATGACGTGTAAAAATATATTCCCATATGAAATGATGGTGATACATGCTCAATAAAATAATTAATGATTTAAGCCTCAATGAAAGGTGCTTAGGGAATGCAAGCTACATGCCCCCAGTTTGGAGGAAATAGATGATATGGGCAAACACACACTATGGCCCACCCCTATTGTGGCATATGATGAATGATATTTAATGAGATGCATGAATGATCCATACTTGCACCATGTTTTTGGACATCTTGGTTTGTTGACATGACTTAGGAATATGCATGATATGATCCTAGCCTTTTGTGTATTTAGGATAGGTTTGATTCCTATGTTAACCCCTAAGAGGTCACCTTCTAAAGACCTTGAAGGTTTGTCTAAGTCCAAGATTTTATTGATTTTGAGAAAGTTCATATAGATTGACATCACCCAACTCATTCACCCATGGGGCGGTAAGGCACTATAGGAGTTGGAGGCCCCCATAAGACAGTACCACAAATCTAAGAGCTATTGTAAGCGCGACTTACCTCTCGTACTCTTCTTTCATTTCTAGCCCTAAGGACATTGACCTTTTTTTGACAAATAGTTTTGGTTTTTTTCTTTTTGAAAAAATTTGGTATTTAGGTTTTTCCTTTTTTTCTTCAAATATTTAGGATCTTGGATATAACCTATACACAATAGATAGAACCCAGAGTTAGCCTCATATCCAAGGAGGGTCCGGGGATTCGGGTGCATCAAGGATGTGCATCCAGGGTGTAGTATGATTGATGTTCTTTTGATGAATACTAGGTGCAACCCAAAGAGAGAGAAAGGATAGTGTGGGTATATGTGAATGCAAAGGGAAAACATGATTGATCTCTTGCAAAATAGAAGGGTATGAATTTCAAGGAAAACTATGGTCAATCCCTTGGTGGGTATGTGGAGGTTAGTGAAAGGCACAACTAACCCATTAGATAAGTATTGATTGGGACATGAGCCCCAGGTTGGTGTAGGTGTAGATATGGTCACACTCAAAGAATGTGATGCACACATAGAGAAGGGAAGCCCAAAGAGATCCCATTCCCAAAGTGCAATGGAGGAGGATGGGGTACAAGCTCGAAAAAGGTCACCTGAAACTCATTCCCCCAAAACTCCCTACTCAATCCTCTCCTTCTTAATGTAGAATTGGTAGATCATTTACATGCATTTTATGCATCAAATCACACTCATGTACCCACAAGGCCACTCATTCCTCACACGTCACCCTAAAATTTTCCAAAACATGCACTTTGATGGGTTTCATTCCCATGAGCACCACTTTATACACTTCGAAGGTTTCCTCTCCCGAAGAAAACACATAGGAGAATGAGTATTGCACAAGCATAGGCTTGAAGGATGAAATTCAAGACCTAACAAAGCAACGGGAGCTCGAAGCTATGCATGAGCTCGAGCAGCTTCAGCATGCCTACAAGAAAGCTTGCTCTCACCATGTGAAGGTAGTCAAGCTCGAAAAAGGTCACCTAAAACCCTCAAAACTCCCTACTCAATCCTCCCCTTCTTAATGTAGGATTGGTAGATCGTTTACATGCATTTTATGCATCAAATCACACTTATGTACCCACAAGGCCACTCATTCCTCACACAAGTCACCCTAAAATTTTCTAAAATATACACTCTGATGGGTTTCATTCCCATGAGCACTACTTCATACACTTCAAAGGTTTTCTCTCCCGAAAAAAATACACAAGAGAATGAGTATTGCACAAGCATAGGCTTGAAGGATGAAATTCAAGACCTAGCAAAGCAACGGGAGCTCGAAGCCATACATGAGCTCGAACAGCTTCAACATGCCTATAAGAAAGCTTGCTCTCACTATGTGAAGGTAGTCAAGCTCCAAAAAGGTCATTTGAAACTCATTCACCCAAAACTCCCTACTCAATCCTCCCCTTCTTAATGTAGGATTGGTAGATCATTTACATGTATTTTATACATCAAATCACACTCATGTACCCAAAAGCCCACTCAATGTGCCAAAAGATGTTGATTTTCAAGGTGCGCTGAATGTCCTACACTAACAAAAAGAATTTTAAAATGATAAATAAAATTCCAAATTTGGTAGACATGGTTACTCCTAAGGCATACATCTATATCTTAGGTACACCAAACCCTACTATACAACAACAACAACAACAACAACAACTAAGCCTTTTCCCATACTAGATGGGGTCGGCTACATGGATTCTTTTTTTCCACAGATCCCTATCGTATGCCATGTTAGTAGTTAACTCCCAATAAGCTAGATCATTTTTTATTGTTTATGAAAAAAAGAATAAATAAACCTTCAATATAGAAGTCTTCCTACAAAGAAAAGAGAAAAAGCCAAAGTTCAAAGAGCATTTCCTTAAAACCTCCTCTTTTTTATATTATGGGACGCTTCAAAAGGGACCGTGGGAACTCTCCCCATACTCGTACAGCTTATCCCAAAAGAAAAAAAGTGTCATTATAATTCTAAAGTAGGAATCAAACCTATCAATTTGGATCTCATTTTGTTTGAGGATTAGGCCTTGTAGTGTGGAAAATGTTGTTATGAAATGTTGTTGAGTTTTTCCAACAATAAAAACCTCTATAAAGTAATGGAACATTAAAATCAAAATGAAGAGAAATATAGTATATGAAAGTCCTTCCATATAAAAACAAAAGAAAAATATCATTTCCGAAATAATTTTTACAAAACCCAAGGTATCAAGCAAATGAACGTGGAGGTCATCCCACTTATGCAGCTAGCCTTCATGAAATCTCCCCAAGCTCTCAAAATAGCTCGTGGAGGTCTCTAACACAATTCATCCATTGCATCTTACACATCTTCTGCCCATGTGCATTCATAGATGAATTTATTCATGTATAATCCTTGCATTGGTTAGCTATTATCAAGGATGAGACACCTTTTGCTACAAATCCTCTTCCCTGTTGGAATGAGGATAGTCCAAGTTTCAGAAATAAATTCCTTAATAAAAATAGAAAAGTGTATGAAATCTTGACTCAACTCAAATCGACTCTAGCATTCAAAAACAAAAATAAAATTTTTATGGGTGTTATTCTTTACCATTAACCAAATTAACCAAATAAATTTGATTAATACAAAGAGAGGCAACTGTAAATACCAAAAAAAATTCAAAAGACTTCAAAATTTCTGCATTTTTTAAGAAAAATTGTAGCTTTGGGTCTTTTAAGGTTTTATTTCAAAGACACCTTAAATGAACTCATTTTCATGTCAAACTTTTGTATTAACCTCAAAATAAGGGTATTTTGAACCCTTTTGAAAAATACAAATTTTGACAAAAATAAGAAAATGACCACTCTACCCTCATGGCCAAATAAGAAGGATTTTGTTGTTTCAAATGGTTTTCTTCAAAGAAAGAATTGTTTCAAATAATTTTTTTCAAGAAAAGAAATGAAAATGGGACATTGAGAACAAAACCCACAAAATGTTTACAAAATGACAATTTTACAAACTACCATAACCTTCGAATTCAAAAAAATAAAACAAATCCAAAATATAACCCCAAAGACTCCCAAGATCAAGGATAGTCCTACATCAAAAGACCCTAAACGTATCAAAGGATTGAAGCGGTCTGAAAGGTAGATGACTAACTCATTGAGCAGGTTAGTCATGCAAACAACACTAAGATGGGACTTGGTGCACACTAAAGAGGATATTTGAAGATTTCGTTAAGTTTTGTTATTTTCAAATATGTTTCTAAAAGAAATGGTTTTAAAAAATCAAAAGAAAATGTTTGAAACCATAAAATAAAATCTTATCTTCAAAGGCACTGGATCAAAGGGAGCAAGATCTTAGGAGGTTGTTCTCGCTAAGAGGAAAGCAAAAGAGATCGGCCTTGAAGAAATGGGATTTAAAGAAGTGCACCTCCAATGCATGTGATGGATTGAATCAAACCAAATCTAAACGGGTTGCACATGAGGAGATCCCAACTCAATTCAAGATGGGCACATGATCAATCCCAAAATCAAGTTGAGATGGGCACATGATCAAGCCCAAATCAAGTTAAATGGGCTATCTATGAAGCCAATTTCAATCAAGGTAAGGATGAGCTTGACCACAACAAGGAAAGTGAAGAATGATCGAACCAAGGCACATTGAACTTGATCGGGCCAAGGTGGACGAACCAAGGCTACAAAGCAAGCCTTGATCAAGTCAAAGAAAGTCAAACCAAGTCACATAAGTGGTCCAACCCGAGTCAAGACCAGTTAACATGAGGCAGCTACACTTGGTCAAAGTGGGATGAACTTAGTTGAGATTGCACCAAACAAGACCACTTAGTCAAGACCGCACCAAGCAAGATTGCAACAAGTATGGCTGGGCTGCACCAAGATGGACCATGGTTAGCTTTGACCAAGACCATGTGATCCATGTGACCAATAAAGCAAGGTGAATTGGGTTCGATTGGATCAAGCATGAACCAACTCCAAAATCGTGGAAGACTCTAGAGAGATGCCAAAGAATATGCTTGGCCTAAAGACTTCCCAAGAGCTCTATAAATACCAGCCTTGGGTTAGGTTTGAGGGGAGGCAAATAGGATGCATGTTATAGAAAAAATCAACATGAGAAATAGTAAGAAGAAGGCATGGAGAAGAAGGGTGTAATTCAAGAAATTGCCCAAGAGGGATCATCTAATAAGATCGCCCAAGAGGGATCATCTAAGAAGATCGCCCAAGGCCAGTCAGGTTTTCCCTTTTCCCTCTTTTCCAATTCAATTCAATTGTAATTCTTTGGAGTATCTATTTTCAATTCAATGTAAAATCAAGAGGAAGTGTTGCGAATTCATGATAAAAGCCATCGGTAAGAAGACCTCTCACTTGTTTGATATTCGGTTTTTTCTACCTCAATATAAGTTGTCTCTTTTACTTCCTCATCCACTCTATGCTTAAATATATTATCATTTCTTCTCTCCTTTCTTGATTATTGTGTTTTACCTCCAAATTAATTCAAGAAGTCATTAGAGGGACATTAGAAGCTACGTTTTATATGCAATGATATGAGTATGTAAATCACTCTTATGATAGATTAAATATCCATAAGATTATGTAAGTGCGAGCAAGGGGTTATGATCGCATATATATCTAGGAGAGTTATCTTACTTGAGAGAGATACCGCACAATTTTATATATATATGAGCTACCTCCCCAAACATATACAAGTCCTCAATATAAATTTTGTTAGATAATCACTAAAATATTAAAGATCAAATCGGATGCATCATTATCCTTTACAAAGAAAACTCTAAAAATTTCAACATCCTGTATAAGTGGTGTCTAATCCTCAAATTTTGTAGCCCTTGTCTCTTATCAAAATATTCTAAAATTTGATCCAAGCGTTGTATACAATTGGTTATTATCAAGTATAATTTTCAAGAATTTTGGACACGAGTGAAATCGAATAAAAATTATCAAAAACCGAATTCAACCCGAAACAAAATCTATCTATACAAAATTTCTTGCAACAGACCTTTAGTAAAACCTTCATAACTCAATCTGTAGACACTCAAAAATCTTAACAATGGTTTCATTGAAAATCTGATATTCATAACTTTCTAACCTAACTAATTTCATAAAAATTCAATTCCTACGGGCAGAGATACGAGCATCTTACTAAGCCTTTGTTTCTAAGTTATAGAGACTATTATGAATTTTAGAATAACATTCGGTTAGGAAATTTTTAAGATTTAATTCCGACTAGCCAAAGAACCAAAAATTCCAATAAAGATTAATACCTAGGCATTACATAGGTAAAAAAATTTTTGGGATTTTTGGATCCCAAAAAACAACAAAAAAATGCAAACATCTTCTCATGGAAACAAAACCGATTCTATTTTTCAAGCCATCGACTGATTTTTGCTAAGTGAATCACATATTCGTTTTGAAGAAGTTTTAGTTAAAAATTGTTTGAAAATTTTTTGGATCATAAATCACTCTTCCTAAGCGTCTAGGTTGACCCTTGAGTACCGGTTCAAGAAGGTCTATGATGATAAGAATCTACTTGTCCACAATCGCCAAATAGTCAGATTAATCACTTTGCAAGTTTGAGTAAACTTACTGGCATGTTCGCACATAATTTTTGCAAATAAAATTTTAAATCAATAAAAGACCGAAAATTTTTGTTTACAAATAACATTTTCAATCGTATACATATAACTTTTGAATAAAAAATTAGATTCTAAATACATATGTTTGAATCAAAATACATTAAGCTTCAAACTCCAATAGTCTTGATCTCAATATTTCCTTCACTATCAATTCTATAAGGGACTACTTCCAACAAAATGAAAACAAAACAAAAGAAAAGGAGCCCCAATTCTCTAAATAGGTCTTGACATCTCATTCAAAGCATTTCATCAAACATATAGCTTCAAGATTCATAACACCGAAGAAAAGAAATTTAATTGAATTGAGAAAAAAATGAAATGGATAATCAAATCCATGCACTGACAAGAAGAACTTAAAAGAAATTAATTTCAATGTGAAACTAATACGGGTACCTAAAAAAAATCAATACCTAAACTAATACAACAATCAACAAACTAATATGGTTACCTAACCTCTTCAGGTCACCGAATTGTCAATGTCCATAGTCTGCCATCATCTGTCACTCATCGGGTCACCGACGATGGGCCAAACATAGCATAGAGAGAGAGGGGTATGCACGAACTGTACAACTAGGAATTTAAACATGAGATTTAGATCGAACAACACATATCCATATGGGTCAACCTGATCCAGTACGTACTCAATATGAGTACCCATATTGAGTACGCATACTAATACATGTTTACATGTACTGGTACATTTTTGTGGTACCAGTACATCGTTTGTGGTATCGGTATGTCGTTTGTGGTATCTACACGATATGGGTACATCACCCTTATGAGGTGTACCCGTGCAACATAGAGAAGGACTGTAGGATAGCTTTTTCTATTCACTGAGATTTAAGAAGGCAAGATCTTTTTGGTACTTGGTTCTCATTTGTTCTTTTCCTTCCCAAAGGCTAATTAGTTTATTTGAACTTTTTTCTTTTTGACAGTAACCAGTACATAGTCGTTCATTTAGTTATAGGTTTCTTCTATCCAAGTTTGCTTTCAATAATTAGTTTATTTGAACTTTTTTCTTTTTGACAGTAACGAGTACATAGCCATTCATTTAGTTATAGGTTTCTTCTATCCAAGTTTGCTTTCAATTTGATACTTTTTGATACATCTTCCATCCAAACTCATTCCTACTCTGTTAAACAATTTATGGCTAGAGCATTTGCCACGGTGTTACTTTCTCTACACACATAAGAAAATTCACACTCCGAAAAGCAGTAAAGCAATGTTGACAGCCACAAATGATGTTGTTCAGTTGGTGGTTGATCATGCATACAAGTCTGGAGATCCCATCTGTGTTTGGTACGTGAACAGACTAGAAATACTGAATTTTGATTGCTTGTGAAGTTTACATACATGCACCTGCTTGAACACGTTATGTTATAATTGGTGCTGCCTTGTTCTCCACATATTTGGGAATTCATATATTATGACGTATACTTGTTCTGCACACACACATGTAACTACACTTATTATGTTGTAGTTAACGCTGTCTTGTTCTCTACAGATACACACGAATCTTTTCCATGGAATAGGTCTAAAATAGGTCAGATGTAGGTGTGGGCCACAGCCAAATTCAAGATTGCTTCTGAACTATGGGTTCGTGGATGAAGAAAATCGATATGATCGCTTGTCAATCGAGGCAAAAGTTTCCCTCTGTACTTGCATCGCTTCCATCATTATTCGATTTTTTGAATTTATTCCTGTTTCATGCTTGCAACAGGCATCCCTCAACACAAATGATCTCTATCCCAAGATAGGAGGATGATTGCTCAAAGAAATGGAAAGCTATCCGTGTAAATTTTTCATGTATGTACAATTGTTATTTGACTTGAAATATTGCCAAGGATTTGCCTGGGAGTCAAGGTGTGATTGTTTCTGGTCCTCTTAATGTATGATTGTAGTACAATCATCTCATATAATTTGTTATAAGATTGTTAAACATGCTCAACAATACCAATAGAACACTTTTTCTTGATGTTGATCAATTTTGATATTATTTACATGCAGCGATCAATCCAGAGAAGGCCGCATCATGTAGCATTTTCTTGATAATGATCAATTTTGTAATTATTTAAATGTTTATAATATTGAACATTGGTCTTGGATATATTCGGCCCATATGGAATGTATGTACTCATTTTAAAAGTTTGTAACATTGGACATTGAATTTTATTTTATTCGGCTCATATCATATTTATTTACTTGTTCTAAATGTCTTTAAATTAGACATTGATCTTCTTAGATATATGTAAATCTGTCAGTTAAATTATATTTGGTAATATCAAATTATATATCAAGTGTTTGTGATGGGATTCAATTTCAAAATCCATGTGAAAATTTAAATTATCAAAAAAGCATTTCCAACATTATATAAGTAGATTATTTATGGTGGCTTTTCATAAGACATTTTCGATGGTCGAACTATGGACAAAAGGTATTCTGAAAATTCTTTTCCGATAATTTCCTATTACATTGGCGATAGTCAAAGGAAGTGTCATAAATGGATCATTTATCATGGTTTCAACCTAGTTGACTATTTATAGTGGTTGTATGAATATTTTCCAGGGTTGTTTAGGTTTTTCGTGGTGCATTTTTTTACAAACTTTTTTTGGGGATTGTTAGGCTTTTTTGACAGTCCAACTATGATAAATGATTTCTTTCCCTGATTTGAACTACTGAAAAAAAAGTAGTTTTGGGGATAGGCAGAAATAACCCTTTCTGTACCCATGGTTGTTTATAATGTAGTTAATAAAGAGCATGATTTGATTTTTTGTATGTGTTGATATCAAAATGATGTTTGAATATTGTGTAAATATAATATGGATTTGGATATGAACTTGTGAATGTGATAAGATGTAATTGGTTTTGAAATATAATAATATGTGAATATATAAGCAATATTTGTGTGTTTTGTATAAGGTCTTTAAAGACTTGTTCATCCCTCAGGTATTCTAGCTTGAGGCGAATATAGAGTGTATTCTCTAACACTCTCTTGTGAGAGTCGGTATGGTTTGATCGACGTGGATGAGGTGGTTAAGGTCGTTTGAAGGGATGGTCAGTCGACTCTTGTGACTCATTGGAATATAAATGTGATTTGTAAAATATGTATATTTTTAGTATGAATTACGTTAAAGGGTTTATAACTTTTCAACCGAGTTATAGGTCGAAGCAACCCTATTATTTTACTGTTTATCCTTAAGTTAACACTTTAAAGAATGTGGTATTAACAGATTGATCAAGCTCCATTTCGAGGATATGATATAGTAGTGAAGCTAGTTAGAGTTGTTTACATGTTTGTACATTACTTTGGGGATTATGTCGGTGGTCCCATACCATTTTGAATGGCTTGTTTAGACTTATTGATATTTGATATATTTAAGTTTAACATTTATTGGAGTTAGAATTTGATTATACATGTCTTCGAATGTCGTTTTTGTTCACGTCCATGTGGTATCGGTTCAAGTAGGGTTGCAGTCGTGACTCATGAGGGTGTAACAATATATATAGAAAGAGAGGGAGAGTACACTGCTAATTTATTATATATTAATATAGTTACAGTCTCCATCAAATTTTGATAGCCGTCATTGCTTTTCTAAACAAATAGAAAGCTTTTGATGACGAGGAATGAAACTCCTTTTCCTCCTAAAAGTAGAAAAATAAAATAAAATGCTTTTGAAAGCAGTCGTAATAGAAATAAAACTCCTTTTCTTGGAGGACTCCGAAAGTCCTAACCATGACAAGGTAGGTCCCAACCACCAAGAATAGCGGACTTACACTGCGGATGGCGAACATGAATGTCCTACCCCCCCCGGCACACACACACACACATATATATATATTCCGATTTCCCTGAATATGAACAGACCAAAGACCATACCTTTCTTACGTATACCGTTGGTTCACAGGTTTAACCTAAGATGAACTGTATCCTTGACACAGAGAGGCTGTAGAAAAAAATCTTATAAGGATACCGACAAATAGACATTTTTAGAATAAATGATCAAAAGAGACCATAAAAGGCGTTCAACTGCTGAAGCTAATCAATTTCTTACCGAGCAGCCAAGAAGGAATGTCCATACGCTCGTTGTGTAGAGGAAAGAAAGATAGTTTGAAAGAACAATCGACAAGAAGAGAGATCCAGAGTTTCTTCTAACAGAGGGAAGAACGGTAGATTGGAATCAAAGAGAGATCGAGAAAAAAATTGCAGCGTGTCTAAATCTTTTGGCCCACCTCTTGATATGAATGGTCACAAAACAGTTTCATGGATCTAACATGAGCTTTGCACTACAGTACCTAAAATCGAAACATTACTGAACCACCTTATACCTTTATCAAACACACCCTAAGGTGGTGATCTATTCCAAGGCTGGGACTATGGGGTTCCAGTTCCAAAAGGCCCACCCACCACAGGCAGGCCTCATAATTGGGAGGGGGGGAAGTGGGATTTTTTTTCTTATTTAATCGTGCACCAAGGAAGTAGGACTCCTTTACTCTGCACCGATGCCCATATTTGATGGCAACGGAAACTAAAACTGTAGTTCGACTTCGGTAGTCCCAGGTCTTGGAATCAAACACCCCCCCAAGGGAACATAACCTGATTGTATATCTAACAGCATAAGCCGCTTTCACTAGTCCAAGAAAGAAAGCCTTCTTAAGATATAAATTTTAATGCTTTATTATTTAATTCGCCTTTCTTTTTGTTAAGTTTTTAATGATGTTTACTGCAAGTTCCAAAGAGCTTTTGCGACTGTAGTTAAGGCAAATGGTAATAGAGTAGGTTCGGCGATGTTCTCTCAATTATTGAGTACAAGACCCTTGCTCACTCATAAGCAAGAAGAAGAAACAGACAATGTATAACAAAAGGCAGGATTCAATTTCGCATTTATTTTGCATCTTAGATAAACATAACATCATCATGTGAACGAGAAAGTGAATATGTCGGCGTACAAGCATGCGAGTAATTTTCTCATGAGGGAACAAAAATGCAAGTTAATCTCAACAACCCATCACAGAGTGTCCAAAGTGACGGCCAGCTTATTAACACGTTTCTTGTGGCAAACTATATCTTCACGAAATGAAATAAATGCCACACTCACTAAGCCGCCACCATAGTATTCATCTCTCTCTCTCTCTCTCTCATATTCATGTCAAGCGCAATCCCAGCTGGCCACCTGCCATGGGTTTTTATTCCCCTAAATCTTCTTTTTCTGCTTCTTGTTCACTTTTCTAAACCAGCTACTTCAGCTACAATGAACTTCACTTTTAATGGATTTCTGAACTCCAATTTGATCTTAGATGGCTCTTCGACCGTCAGCTCAGTCGGAGCTCTGTGTCTAACAAACGCTTCTCAAATCTCAAGAAATGGTAACAAAGGCCACGCGTTCTACCCAATTGCTCTACAGCTCAAGAACCAGTCTGCTGCAAACAGAACTTTATCTTTCAGTACTCGTTTTGTCTTCTTGATTGCATCTCAAGGTGCAAATCGGGGAGGCCATGGCCTCGCTTTCACTCTTTCACCGTCTACAGAGCTCTCTAACACCATGGGCGACGATTATCTTGGTCTATTCAATGCATCAAATGATGGAAATTCCTCTAATCATATTTTTGCAGTCGAATTCGACACAGTTCAATCGCCGATGTTGAGTGATATTGATGGAAACCATGTTGGTGTTGATATCAACAGTGTGATCTCCAGCACTTCTGAGACCGCTGCTTATTACAGTGAGGACAATGAGAAGCAAGTGGTTGATTTACTTAGTGGAAGCCCAATCAATACATGGATAGACTATGATGGTCAGGACCAGCAGCTCAACATTACCATAGCTCCATTATCACAACCTCTCAAGCCTAAACACCCACTTGTATCTTACATCGTCGATCTTTCCTCTGTTTTATCTAAATTCATGTATGCCGGATTCTCTGCCACCGCCGGGAAGCTTGCGAGCGAGCACTATATCTTAGCTTGGAGCTTCAAGATTGACGGACAAGCTCCTGCCTTGAACTTGTCGCAGATTTCCTCAATTCCAATCAACGGATCCAAATCAAGAAGCAAGGCTTCTAAGCTGGTACCATATTCTTCAACCCTGGGGGTCTTTCTCGCAATGGGGAGTCTCTTTATAGCTTGTAGAACGTACCGGAATTGGAAGTTGACAGCAGAAAATCTCGAAGATTGGGAGCTGGAATATCCACACAGAATTCCCTACAAAGAGATATACAATGCAACAAAATGCTTCAAAAATGATATTTTAGGCAGGGGAGGATTCGGTAATGTCTACAGAGCAGTATTGCCCAGTATTAAAGGCATGGAAGTTGCAATTAAGAAAGTTTCGCACGGATCGAAACAAGGAATGAAAGAGTTCGTAGCAGAAATTACAAGTTTAGGCAGATTGAGACACAGAAATCTGATTCAGTTGCAGGGATGGTGCAGGAGACAAGAGGAGCTGATTTTGGTGTATGAGTGCATGCCAAATGGTAGCCTAGACAGTTTCCTTTTTGAAGAGAAAAAGAGGAACCTCAGCTGGGAAGAGAGGTTCAAGATTCTCAAGGGAGTTGCCTCTGGTCTTTTCTATCTGCATGAAGGCTGGGAACAGGTTGTTGTGCACAGAGATGTGAAAGCAAGCAATGTGTTACTTGATCATGACATGAGTCCAAAACTCAGTGATTTTGGGCTTGCAAGGCTTTATGAGCATGGGACTAATCCAAAAACCACTCACGTCGTCGGCACGTTTGGCTACATGGCGCCGGAGCTTGTGAGTACATGGAAGGCTAGTACTACCTCTGATGTGTTTGCTTTTGGTGCACTGCTTCTTGAGGTCGCTTGTGGGAGAAGACCTATTGAACCTGATCTGTCTGATGGAGAGGACGTTTTAGTTGAGTGGGTTCATATGTTGTGGAAGAGTGGACAAATACTGTATGCGATTGACGAGAGACTTGATGTGAACTATGACACTGTGGAAGCAGAGTTGGTGCTAAAGCTTGGCGTGTTGTGCTCTCAGGCTAATCCGCAGGCTAGGCCAAGCATGAGGCAAGTGATTCAGATTCTAGATGGTGATACATCATCGAAGGAATTGAACTTTGATAACTTGATTCTCTTCGAGAATCAAGGTTTTGATCAATTACTCCTGCCGTTTCCTTCCCCTGATAAGCTGTGTTCAGATTCTAGCTCACATTTTGGAAGCTACGAGACCATGTAAGATGAGCCAAATGGTCGAAATGGGCCATATATTATATGGTAGTAACAGGATGCAAGATCCAGAATTCGTATGCTGTTCTACATATCATGATGTGTGTTCCATCTCTACCTTGGGCACTATGTTCTGTAATTGTCCTCGCTTTGGGATCAAACACCTTATCGTATTGAATTTCGGATTAGACCACAACTCCTGTTAAATGAAACTGGATTTGTTGATGCTTGTACATGAAAGGTTTCTACTTTAAGCAACTAATCTTCTTTTCTTTCTTTCTTTTAGAAAGTTTTCTGATAGGCTTTCAAGAAGCTTAGAATGATCAGTGACCTTAAAACTGAAATCATGTGCATGAATAAAAAGATACGCTCTAACACTGGGTTCTCAGACAAAGAATGCAGCCAGGTTTGAAGCCGTGACAGCACTCATGCCAGCACGGCGATAAGATTTATCGCAGCATGGTTTGCTAAGCATGTTCTTTGCATGGACAACATCAGACGTGATGTTTTCTCTTCACATAGAAAAATTAGATCTGACCAAGGAATTCAAACAATAGGATAGGTAAAATTGGAGAAGAGCGAGAAGGCTGGCACTCGAACAGAAAGCTTCTCTGCCGGGAGAAGACGCGCCATAAGTTAGGGAAGGTCGTTGAGAGAACTTTGATCAACAAGCTTGGAAGTAACGCAAAGTGCAAAGCTCTAACATCTTCCTCCCAGCTGTTATCAAACACACCTGCTTGGCACAGAGCTCCACAAGTTGAGTAAACAATGCATTTTTATTGAATACAGAGCCTAGAAGGTCCTTCTTGACCTTATTGAATGTAGTATGACAATGATCAATTAGAACTAAAGTCCAAATTTGCTGATCTGCATTTCATCGGCACTTGAAATAGCAATGCCCTTGGTTGTTGGGAAAAGGTCAGGTATCCCATGCCACCAAGAAGGTTTAACCATGGTTATAAAAGGCTTCTGGCTGCTAAACAGAAAAAAGGTTAGACTTGCCACTCGTACACCCCCACTCCTTTATTTCGAAAATGAAAAAAAATGTATCCGAGGGTTGAATATGCAGGATATATTTTTTGCCATGCCCTGAAAGAGTTTTTTGTTCCGTCATGGTGTGAGCTGATCATCTTCAAAGGCTGGGAATGCGGCATACTTGGTTTCTCCACTAAAAAATACGGATAGCATAGGGCCGGGCGAGGTGGTACCTCCATGGTTGGTAGAGATTGCCATCCCCACCGCTGGAGCATGGTGAAACCCAGCTGGCGCCGCTCCATTAGTCACTTTAATTCAATAATATGCAATATCATAAGGTGATGTTACGTTATATATCAAAGATATGACATTATTTGATCTTTTTAAAGTTAATTTCGTAGGTTGAAGTGGGACGGGGCAGCCCGGTTATAGCAACGTGGGTCCAGAACGGATGCCAATTTGATCTCCAAAACCCACAGGGCCGGGCAGAGCAGGGTCGGTGTGTTAAGGGGTTTTCAATGTGGAGCGGGTGCGGGTGAGGTGAAAACCCGCCCATTGTCATCCCTACTCAAAAGGCAATTTCTCGTGGTTTTAATTCCCAAAATTTATGTTACTCACTTCACCAAGTCCAATTATTTCTTTTGCAAAGTAATAAGATTGCTGCTGTTAAGAAGTTAAGAATGGTTTTACTTCTTTTGACCAGAGTGTCTTTCAATCAACGACGAATCCATATTGACAAGAAATGGGGAATCTACCCCAGCCGAAATTTTATATATATATATATATATATATATATATATATATATATATATATATATATATATATATATATATATATATAATGTGTATAATCAAATCCCCACGAATTTCGATTGGCTATTTTGCCCACCTATATATGTCTTGTATCTTTAGAATAGGCTACTGGCTCCACCACGCATAACCTTGGGAGACTCGTCCCGAAAAGTTTTCGAAGATGACTGTATTTCATGGAACTGGATTCACGACTACCAAGACTGACACCCAATTTCAAAGAAATTAATATTTTCCTACCTTCCACCTTAACGTTTGTGTCATTTATTTACAAAAAGTTAGGGGGTTCCTCGGAACCACGCACCATTATTTTATAATTAGTTGACTTCCTTTAATAAGTTTTTCAGTCTTTTCTGCGAAATTTGCGCTTCCATTACGATAAGAACCACGCAATCAAACGCAGCGGAAAATATTTATAGATTACTTCCAAGGAAGCTAAGGATCTGCATGTGAAGTTTCTGAGAATCGTCAAATCATTCATCTGCAAAGGAAAAGAGGCATGATTCATAAGCATCGATGGCAACTTTCATTGTCATAAGAGTAGTTGATAGTATCCGTGTTCTTTCGTGTATCATATTGGTTTGTTTATTTATTAGAAATATACTGTGTGGTAGCTTGTTTGGTTGGTGGATTTAGACACTGAGCAAGATTTCTATAGCTATTGGTTCCCAATGAAGTTAGATGGAAGCTTCGATTTATAATCCTTTCGGTAGACCATTTGTTGAATTTTCATACCTCAACCAAACTTTTGGCCCTTTTCACCGGCCACCAAAGTTGTTGCATTTTTTAGTCAAAAGTTGACATTTGGTTTATACGGCTCATGGAAAAGGAAAAATGGAATTACTCAAAAGTGTTCCAAAACGTTTTTTTTAAATGCTAAGAGACAAACTGAAACCTGTTGGTGATAAAGTGTTACCGGAAACAATTTCTGAAGTTTTTAAAGTTTCTTTTTTAAATACAAGAATTATGCCAGTGTCCTCTCGAACTCCACACCAACTGCAACATTCGAAAATGCCATGAGCTATAACCGTTTATTTGTGACAAGAGGGTTCGGAAAATATATTTAACGTAACGTTTTGAAACCGTTAGCTTCTGAAAACCATCAAACTATAACCGAACTAGAGGATCCTTTGTTCCAGTTACGATTCAAGGGCCGGTTCCGATTACCACCAGTTTTATGAGCAGTTTCAAATTGTTGGGCCAGTTCCGAAGCACCCATGTCTAAATCCATGGCTTATTCTAATTCAAAATCTAGTTGGTTTTTTGCTCTCGAGCTAGCCCAAATGCAAACAAACCACGACCCAAGCCAACTGAGTTGAACAATAGCTCCTCATTGAAGTTAAACCTATAAGTTTGAACTTGTCATTGTTAGATTTTTAGTTCAGAACTAAGCCAAATGATTTTGTTATAATTTTATTGTAAAATGGAAAGTTTAACCATTAATTAACATTATGCGTACCTCATTAATTAAGTTAACATAATTTTCAAGCGCACATATATCCAAAAAGTACAAAAATTTAACTAAATGTTGCACATGTAACACAAACATAGCCAAATACAAAGTGTTCGTGTTCGGCTCGTGATGGAAGCTCGTCTTCAGCTTACTCAGATCAGATGCCGAAAAGACAAGCAATCAGTTAGTTTGCCAACCCTACTTGTACAACGATAGATGGGATGAGATCTCTCAAATGAAAAGTTGGACAGTCGAAAAATATAGGGGGACTTGAAAGGACATAATGGATAAAAGGTTTGGTGGGGGTTACGAAAATTATCATTTTAAAATAGGTTTCACCTAATTTAGACATGACCGGTTCTGAACCGGCCTGGTGGTTCGAATCAGAATTGAACAGGCTTCGAAACCGCCAGTAAATGGAACCGGCTAAGCAACCATAACGGGATCCGGATACCTTTCGGTTCGGTTATGGTTCATACTTTTCGAAAACCGACTCAAAATCGAAAATGAAACCAGAACCAGCAGTTTTAAATCGTTCGTTAATAATATATATATATATATATATATATATATATATATATATATATATATTTTGTTACATGTATTTTATCATATATTGAGTCTTGGTGCAGCCGTAGAACTCTTTCTACGTGTGACATGCACCTTTTTTACAAAAAACATTATTGTCTAACCAAAGCATTTAATGGCTATTTTTTTGAAAATAAATTATCTAATAAACTTATTTATTCCACCATGTTCTGTGGTTATCAAATTTGGAGAACCTTTAACTTCATTCCACTAGAACGTGATTTTCTAGGCGCCTTGATCAATTCAAATGTGATTGGTGGATGTTCTTTTCAGCAACCATTAGGACGTTCATTTTTTTTTGATAGATACATATTTAGGTGTCTTTGGCAACGCACAAAATCTCAAAACCTTCTTTTCAGCGGTTCCTGGTCAAGTAGGAGCTTTTGTCATTCGAGGACTGGGGTTAACAAAAAAGAAGTGTACGGGGCAGTTTTCACAAAGCAATAGTGGTAATCACGAAAACCAAAATATGTAATTGGTGGATAAGTTCGAATACAAATAAAGACCATATTAATAATTAAATTATTAGGAAAAAAGTTAGTGTAACATTATGAGATATAGACAAGCTTAAAGTAATTTACAAATTTAGACAAAGTGGTAACACTTCGATGAAATGGTGTAAGGAAATATATGATGAACACTTTAAAATGGAGGAAGGTGTTGAGAGTGTTTGAAGAAGAATCCATATATCAACCTCCATTGTGTAGGAAGGAAACCTTGTTTTGATTTTCATGTGGTGTTGGCAAAAATTTCCACTCTATACATGGATTGCATGGTGAGAGACTTCCCTATTGCCAAATGGATCCAAATCAGCCCAAACAAGAACTAACCAACGTGGCTATATAGACTACCCAATCCCACGTAGGTTGGCAATTTTGGGTCTGACTACATCCAAAAGAATCCAGATCTGAGTCGGTATTAAGAGTTTTTGGTCGAATACTGATCAGAGAAAACAGACCTGACAAAATTTGGGTTGGGGCAGACCTGACCCGGAATTGTTCTGATCCAACCTCTCTCTCTAAATAAGTAAGATATATAGATTTATAATATATAAATATTATGCATATTCTGTGTATTAATATATGTATTTTATACATATTTTGGTGGAGTAGAATCCTATTCCAAGTTCAAGGAATGTGACCCAAATAAAAATGGGGGCCGGATCCGGGTCAGCCCAATTTTGACTTGAGCCCAAAGTGACCCAACCTGATTTGCCAGATCTAATCCCAAGTACTGTTTAATCCAGTTCTGTGGAAATCTGTCTTCTGAATTGGGTCGTTTTCAAAAAAGACCCGGTGAATCAACAGAGTTGAATCAGATTGGAAACCTATAAACCAATACAAATACGGCTAAACTCTTCAAGAAATAAACTAAAAATATCTGAGAGTGACTTTTTTCTCTTTTGGTTACGATGGAGGCTGCCTCGGCTATCGAACTCACGACGAGTAACTTGTAAGCCAAGTCCCCTCGTGCAGTGAGCTATCACTCGAGTGCTTAGAGTGTGACTTTACTGCAAGTAGATCTTGGAAAATTAAGTTGATCTTAACCTGGTTTGAAACGCAATTGAAGGGACCCAGTTTGACAAATCCCGGGCCCAAGCGCACCCAATAACTGCAGCTTTTTCTCGTGTTCATCATGAGAAAGAAATCTGTCATGTTCTCTTTGCATGTGAAGAAAAATATTTATTGTCATTTGACCCTTGTAATAGAAAATTAAGTACGAAATTATAAATTTTAGGAATACATTATTTGACGTGCATTTGCGGATTAAAAAGAAAAAACACATACTGCGTGATATATATACAAAGAAATCTTTCCTTCAAACTTTAAATTCTTGAACTTCCATAAACAAGACGGGTCACCACAGAGAAATAAATGCACCGCATATCGTATTTCTCCATCTTATATTTTGAGCAGTGTTGAAGGCCATCTATGTGCTTACAGTGAGTGAACCAGTGATGTATGCTCTAGTGAGACTTGGTTCCGATCTTTTTAGTTGATTCGAGATTTGGATTTAAGAAACAAAACCATTGACTCCTTATAGACCCTTTCTGTGGGATGAGGAAATAGGTCTCTGGGAGCTCTTTTCGCAACTCCTGTAACCTCCTCCTACCTTCTCCCTGTCCCAATGTGATGGAATGTGAAAGACACAGGGACTTAGTTCAATTGCATGCAGAGCGGAGAAGACTCGCTTCTTGTGTGCGATTTCATGACAAATGGGAGCGATCAAATGAGAGTGCCCTAGTTGGGAAACGAGGTCGAGATTCTCAAGGGAATTGCAGCTGGCGTATTGTATCCGACAGGAAGGATGGCAACAAATTATACAAGTTACATAAAAGCAAGTAATGTTAGAAGCTGAAGGTGAAATGGAAACTTGGTGTTTTTGAGCTTGCAAGGCTCTCTGAGGATGAGATCAATCCACAGACAAAACCATGTGGGTACACTCACCTACATGGTGCCGGAGATTGAACTTGGTGTCAAGCCCCACAACAAGCTCACATGCTCTTCAGTTGGTTGCTGCTTGAAGCAGTTTGTGATGGGACCTCTACTGATTACGATAGATCAGCTGAAGAAGAATGTCAGTAGAATGAGTACTTATTTACTGGTTTGAGCCATGTCAAAGACTGGCATAATGCTCAAACATGGTTTGTTACTACTATCCAGACCCAAAAAAATGCAGATGAGGCTAGATCAAGCATAAGGGAGGTGCTCCAATATATGAATTATCTGAAATTTTAATGTTACTCTTTTACGTTTACAGTCCAAGAAACCAAATATGGCAGTCCCTATTCACCAACAGGGAAACCTAATGTATAGAAGGTTCCAAAATCTGCTTTACGAGATGACCTTTTGGTTAGGGTTTTGGGTTGAGAAAGTCCAGCTCTGTAATTCGCTTATGTTGCTTCACATGACGATTTTTTTCAAATAAATGTTCTTAAAAATAAAAAATGTTTGCCATTAATTATCTATCTTTTTTGACAATTAAACTATAACAGTCACATGGTATTTCTGTGGTTGTTAACTGGTAAACAAACAAAAAGTTTAGGACGAATCGGCTGAATTTCATGCATCTGGAGCTCTATTTGTGTCAAGTCCATCACTGTGTTATATGACACGCATGCCTGATTATCGCACAACTTGAGCACTCCCGGACTTTCATTGCCAACCAACGATAGACATGTCAAAATGGGGACTGGTCCGGCCCTGGAAAATGGGAGCTGATCAGGGCCGGGTTGGGCTGTCCTCTAGAGTCGAAGGCCCGTTGCATATTAGATCGGGTCCATAAAAACCCGATCTGTATATGCTTGAAATCCAAATTCACATGTAATATATATATATACTCTCACACACACACACACATATATATATACTACAAATATATACACATACATATATTAAAATATATAAATATGTGGCTGTATATATACACATACACACATATATACACATATGTAATGGAAAAAACTATACATATATATATAAATGGGTCAACACTTTAGAGGCCCACATAAAATGTGACCTGACCCATATTGACATCTCTAGCCAATGAGTAACATAAACTTAATTTGTCTTGATAATTATGATAATTGAATATTGTTAAGGGAAACGACATGTATAGTTCTTTGTTACCAATGGCTGATCTAGAAAGATCTTTAAGGCGGCAATACATAATTGAAGATTTCACATTTGGCTGTGCATTATAGCCATGGTTACATAATGAGCTTTTTCAATTAGGCAAGAAAGCTCATACAACAGCGAAGGGGATGTAACTCAAATATTGCCTACGTTAATATATAAATTCTTGGGAAAAGTCTAGCTTAGTTTCTTTGTTTTTACCCTGGGGTACTTCTTTTATTTCCCAAAAGTAGAAAGAGGCAGGTAACCAGAACTTACCTTAGTACAGTCCACAGTACCACTTGTATTGTCATACGTTTGTGCCCACTTGCTGAGGATTTGGAATTTCGTAATTAGTCATTAAATATGACTCATAAAATTTTAGTTTAAAGTGTCCGTAATCAGATGCCAAATGTTGGTATATTTTCGGCCATTAATACATAATAGAATGCTTCTATGCCATAGTTAAGTTGTTTGCCCTTGATCATTAACCAATATTAATGACAAAAAGATTTGATGTACAAGGACATTTGGCTTTGTATATGTGTATGTGTGTCTATGCATTTATATATTGGCTGATCTACCTTCTCCAGGGTGAGATTTGAAAACACAAAAATGCACGTAGTCAAGTTATATTGGTGGATCATTAACATATTTGTACAAACAACTATGAAAGGCATCATGGATAGAAGCACAACAACTTAGTAAACATATTTTTTGCTTTAGGTAATAGTGTTTATCATTATTGTTTGTATTATTTATAGTTAAACTTTTTTTAGAAATTAACAAGTTATATATTTTAATTGTAAACATGGATTTATGACTACTTCCTAGCTTTTAGAATTGCTATGCAACCATAATGGTAGGATGAGGAACCACAAGTAGGTTGATGGATGTGTAGTGTATTACAAGCAATCACCTATTGGTTGACTTACTTAATATTGTAAGCAATTGGATTTGATGACAATAAATCAGATATTTTGAATGTTATATATTCATATGTTATATATTCTTACATTTTATTTTATGTAATACAAATTGACTGACAATCATATAGTTCTGTAAAATACATGAATTACAATACATACAAACTATCGAGATATCACATATGCATTCAATGCATAAATGTTATGAAGCTTTATATGCCAAATCATGTAGTTCAGTTTGGTCGGTGTTAAGATATCCTATTAGCAATGACAAGACCCTACATTACAAAGAGATCTACGAAGCCATATGCATATAAGGTAAAATATGAGCCACATGTGGTGCGACTTTATAAGCTCAACGCTCACATTGATTTAAGCTTGAGCATTTTAAAGTCCCAACATTGTACTCAAATGAGTGTCACGAGGTATACATGTAGTGGTACATTCAGAGGACGCATCAATTTATTTGTAAGATTCAAACAGTTAGTTACATCCTGGTTGGGCTATTCCATCTAGGCCACGTGATACATCATACTACGTACTGGTAAATGAATCATTGTATTTCTATTAAAAGTTTTTCATTAACCTTATATACTAACTTTCCTCCACTTAATTTTTTATATCAGCATATGAGTGCGATATATAGGCTACTTGTAAAAGCTTTAGTATATTTACAGCTTGTGCCACGACTATTGGTGGGTGATCATATGTTATTGGGCCTCATAGAGACATATGAGCAATGCCACGAATGAATCTACTAGTTGACACTTGATGATGATGATGGTGATGATTGGTGATATTTTTTGTTTGGGCTATAGGTAGGATTTTATTTTGTAAATTTGAAATATTATATATGTAAATGATAATGAAAGAAATTTAGGTTTTTTGCAACTAAAGCTTACATGCAAGATTATATGAAATGTCGTACTCTATCAATCAACATAATACATGATATCCATTCAAATTCCAAAGTTATGTAATTACATATACAAATGTACAATAGTTGATAATTAATCATCATCTTCAATATCGTGTACAACATGTTGCCATGTTGAGAAGATATGAGGTATTGAAGGGCTATTAGTCATTTCAATCTACGAAAAACATAAACAAGATAGAGGACTAATATATATTTCAATCTACAAACGATGTCATATTGGTCGAGACCTTTGGGATGTTAAAGTATGGTACACATATTATCATCATGTTGCACAATATTTTTTTCGTAGATTGAAAATATTGTTTACACCTCATATTGAGGTATAACCAATACAATCAATGCCCAAAGTGCTATTGAGGACATTCATGGTGTTGTGCCACTACCTATAAACCGTTAATAATACGAAGATGACATAACCCATGTAATCAATGATATGTCAAAATTTCATTTATTTATATATAATTTAAGATTCAACAAGATAGTGGTACAACAAAAAGAAAAACATAAATACAAAGATCCTATTAACTCCTACCATCTAGCAGTAGAAGTCAAAGTTGTGCTTCAACATCCAAAGCGCTCAACATCTCTGTTGTTTAAATCCTGAAAATATTTAAAAGAAAACCTGAGCACAACAATCGTGCTCCTAGATGGATGTGATCTCTTTACAAATAATCATAATAAATACATACACTATTTTAAATTAAGTAGTGGGAAAATATACTACATTTGTTAAAGATTAGTAATACCATTTCTAAACATGCATGCATACTCAAACACTCATTAATGTGCATTTCAGTTTCAATATCAAGTACTCTGTAGTGTAACCAACCCAATGTCACGCCATAGGAGTCCCCTCGAGCCCTCATCCTGTCCAGTCGCGTGACCTCCAACAATGCTTCTAGTGTGTCGGGCCCAAGAACTTGACGCCTGACATGGGCTCACCAAGTCCATCCCCTTAGGTCTATAGGGTGAAAGTATTTGGATACCCTACTAATAGAGTCATGCATTCAACCAAATAATCACATAATATCTTAAAGTCTCTCATATCCATATCCTCTAGGCCATCTCCTAGGGTCCACATAAGCAAATTCATATCTATAGTAGTCACATATATCTAGTTATTATATCAAAATAACATATCCATATCAAAATCACACATTTATATCAAGTATCAAATTTGTTCTACTGTACATAAACTTTTTATTCTCGTTAACTAGTTCTACTTATCCCTAACTTAGGCATATCACAACCGACATGAATTGCCCAATGCAACTATAAGTAAAAACTAGATCAACCAACAAAGTAGCCAATATAACTCAACAGATCTACGAGTTAGAACTATCTGATATATTTATCTACAATCTACCAACATCATACATTGTCGTGAAAAGTAGATCCAAACTCGATAGTATTTCACTCGACTATAATAGCAACCAATGAGTTAGCGCTAACAAATATGTCCATCTATACTCCATCGACGTCTCATACCATCGTGAAAGATAGATTCATACCCATTAAGTGGTTTACTCGCACACAAACTCACTTATAGCATGCATCCATATACTCAACAAAGCATTTTAAATACTATTTCACAAACTAACACATGTATAACCATTTAAAAGCATGAACAAATAATTTTATAATTTCATGCATCATCTAAAGTAATTACACCTCTAGTATATAACTGAAAAGATAACACATCCACCAACCTAACAGCCCTATGCATATCCAAATATAATAGTGTTAACTCCTTTTAATCACATCAATTTATTCTCTAAATCTTAATAAAAATATAATATTAAAATTCTACATTCGAATAAATATCTAACAGTTCAAACTACACCAAAATTGGATCTCAAATGAGTCCAAGAATCCTAAAAACCCAATCTTGATCATTATAGTTATGTTTGGATTCAATCAAAGAATCCAAATTCAATATAGTTTTAAAACGAATCTCGGTTCACTGTAGAGCCAAATCCAGACCCGAAACCATGTCCTACAAAGACATTGGTTCAGTGTCATCCGCACCCGACAGAATACGATGGGTTCCTTACCTTAGCCCTTTACCAGATGAATCTGGTCATTTTCTCCTTTAATCGGTTGTTTTCCAACGATTTCTCTTTTTTTGTCACTGCTCTCTCTATTTCTCTTTCTTCTCTCTCCCTCTCCCTCTCTCTTATGCATCCCAGTGACAAGAGGGTGGTTTTCATTGCTCTTCATGTCGCCAGGTAGTGGTCATCATTATTATTGCTTGTTGTTATAGTAGACAGGCCTTCATGGCGTTTGTCTACTGTTCTAGCAGTTGAGTACCATGCGGGACCCGAGTTTGATCAGGTAGGATCCATTAGACCTGATCGATCCAAACTCGACACATATATCTCACGCAACAAATTGTTAAGTGTCTTACACTAGTGGCAGAAATATCGTTAATTATATTGTAGAGAGGAGTATCAATGCATGTTCTATCGAGTAGCGATAACTAACCCATATATGACATGGACATCTGGTACTAACTAGGGCATGACCTATATTTTATGTATGTAATACATCGAATAGCAACATCTACATGTGACAATTACATGCCACTTCCTTTAAGCACTCTTTATGAGTTTCACATCACTACTCCTCCCCTTGTCTTGCAAGTGTACAAATGACTTTATACTCACAATTTAATCTTCAATAATATTTATAAATATGCCCATAAATCATGATATTATCGTATTATAAGTTGGTTCAAAGTCAAGTTACTGAAAATATTTTTCTCAATGGTAAAAAAAAGATTACAACTTCTTGAAGAGGATTGACCCATCCAAGGAGAGGCATTACATTCTTGACCATGTGTGTGTCTATGCCTTTCTCTATGCAAGATAATCTTGCTTGCCTGCTCTCAAACTGATAAGTTTCATTCATAGATTGGTTAGACGGTATATCCATAAAACAATGAATTGATGGTTCTCATAGGATAGTGTACGCATGACTCAATTGCTCATTCAATAACTTAACAAATTTCTCATCTTATAGATGATTCCATAACTTCCTCCAAACGGTATCTATAGATGTCCCTGCATCCTCTCCTACTTAATTGGTAGTAAATGTGGTATTTTCCTCTGTGTTTAGCTTCTTTCAAAATGGATCAATAGTTAATAATTCTGTAGAATAACTACATTTAAGCACATGGTTGAGCATATAAGCACAAGGTAGATTATGTGAATGTTGCAAGTTATAATGACATATATATTTGAACCTACCATCTTCACACGATTATACTTTTACAATAAGTTAAAGAGCATGTTGTGATACTCTTTATTGAATGTTCACAACAAGTTCTTATATTATGTCAATGTAATGCATGGTTAAAATTCTTGATTCCTCAAATGACTTCTTCAATTTCGCAATCTATAACAACATTAAAGAATGTAATATTTTCAAATTGTGTCAAATCTGTTAGTTGAGGTACCATTTGAATCCTTTCAATCTTCCATGAATACTTTCTATCCTGAGAAATATGAATGTATAATCATTATACATTTAAAAAACAGTGGATGATATGAATGCATTAAAAACCAAATTCACATACTTATTATTCGTATGAGTACTATAATGAATGAGCCTATCTATTCATGTCGAGACAATTCTCTCTTTTGGGTCCAACCTATTCTTTAACATACTGAGTAAAGTAAAAAAATCTTCACTTTAATTTCATTACCTTCACTCCATCCTTGTAATTGTTTTCATGTAATGAGTGAACAACCTTCCTCCAACTTAAAGCAAACACACTCATAATTTTTTTATTCTTTGTCAACTTTAAAATAAAAGATCCGATGTTTTTGGCTATATGTCGTCTACACAATAAGTGTGTCGCATCTTTAAAATTTGAATGACATTCACCAAAACCAGATCACTTTCACTACAGATAACAAATGAAATTTTGTTTGGAGTGCATAATTCTCTCATACACCTCAACAACAAAGCATAATTCTCTTCATTTTTCATACTCATAAAAACGAAGGTTACAGAAAAGTTCTTAAAGGTTGATGTGAACCCGACAACCTCAAGGAAAAGCATCTTATACCTATAAAAAATATATAATTGTTAATGATGATAATATAAGGTAAATATTACTAAACAACAGTAATACACATGTTTGTCTTATACGTGTTGTCAAATTTCAAGACCCATAAAAATGTATGAAGTAGGTGCATGGAATGAGGATGCTCAAATATAATGTCAATGATAGTATTCATATTAATGACTTTACAATGTCATGAATGATAATGGTTAATGTGTAGATCGTGTAGTAGTTATTGTAAAACACTTCGAGAAATATGATATTCTTTCTTGATTTTCATCCTTCCATTATAAATATACCTTGTTCTACTCATATTTTTCATTTCCACACACTTCAAATGCATCATAATATACTTCGAGATATAACTCAAGGGTGGTTATGTGTCATTCATTACATGCAACTTCCAATTTCTATAATCTCTAATCTTTTCTCTAAACAAGAAAGGATAACCAACCTTCTTAATATTCATCCACCTAGTACTTTTAACATCAACACAACAATTTTATCTATACTTATCACTCCTTTCACACACAAGTCATACTTTACTTTATTATACCTTTGCTCTTCGAACGACTAATAACTATAGTAATATTATACTTCCTCTCAACTAGTCTTACATAGTCAATAAGTTTATTACGACTCCTAAACATATCATCTATCGCAAACACAAAAGAATAGTTTAACCCATCATCTTCGAAATCAACAAATTCATCATCTAGTATATTGAAACCACTATCACAATCCTTAGTCATCGTGTGATAAGTACGTTGATCAATTAACATCTTCTCTAAATCACTTCCATCATAAGTATTTTTGTTTGAGTTATTTACTATTTTGTAATAAAAATATGAATATTAAATATTAAGAAAATACTATTTGGTTGAAGGAGATATGGAACAAGGGCGTCTCCATCTTCAAGGGAGACATACTAAGATCACGTCTCCCTTAAGGAAGGAGATGCGGTAAAACCGTTTCTTCCTCATACAAGAGACATGGTCGAGGTGCATCTCTCTATGAAGAGAGACACTTTTATTGCATTTTCCTCTTTGATTTCGGTGTCTCTTTTGGTTTTTACTAAAATCGAAAATCATCTCCAAATATTTGAAAAATCTAAAGATTTCAAGTAAAGGAACAAATGATCTCACTAAAAACCAACCTTCTAAATTTAAGAATAATCGAGAAATGGGTAAACTAATCTCTTCGATTTTCTTTTTTCGTTCTTATTTCTTCGTTCGCTTGATTCTAATTAGATTCGTAAGTAACTAATCAATGATATTTGGTTACAAATAATCATATATATCATTTATTGATGAACGAAAATCAATGGTAGGAGGAAGAGAAAATTTCTCACATGTTATTACGGAGAAGAGAGAGAAAAATAGTATAAAGATATTTTGGATATTTTCAAAAATTGGAGTGTGTACAGTCGAAGGCGTGTGGAGATAGTAATACCCAAATTTTACTTTGACACACTTCATGTACGATTTACACTCCTCACTTTGAAGCGCTTTTTTTTCAATGGGGAACATTTCCAGGTGACTTTTCTTTTTGATTGCGTCCATCCATTCAGGCATTTCTTACTGCCACCACTTCTCTACATTGTGTCCTTTTCCCAGGACGACATGACATGTAAAAACCCTTTGGACGAACCTGCAGCTATTTCAAGTAGCTTTCTCCTCCCGGTTTTTAGTTGGCTAACCCAAATTCGATCCTAAGTGACTCACGTTGCATCAACAGGTATATAACTACTGAAAGATAAAACACATATTGGTCGGACTACCTTTTTGTTTTACCTTAAGAGTCTAAATCCATTGGCAATCTAGTGCAAGTACATAAAGAGAGAGAGAGAGAGAGAGGAGCATCTGCACCCATCATCCCGGAACAATTACAGAGCATCTGAACTGATCAGCCAACACCAATGACAAATCGTGGCTGAGTTTTTCACTTGTGATGTGATATCATTGGGAGGAGTTCGATGCAAACCTGCGCACCCTAACTAAATTTTACATAAGGGTAGTAAGGAACTACATGAGGATAATGACATCAGGAAAGAAAAGAAGAGTTAGAGTTGTGGCTCTAAACACAAGTTGCCAATAGATAACATAACAACTTCAGGATTAGTGGATTGCCTTGATCCAAATATATTCTCTCTTCCTCTTATAAATTAATGATATTATTTATTTGGGAGAATTAGAGCACATAATTTCACATTAAATTATTGCACCGTATTTGAAATGCAATGATAAGTCCCTTTTGTGGAGCCAATACCTTGTTGTGGTTGAGTTCCTTGAAGAAATTGTACTTCTTATGCTACCATGTATTTTATTCATATTTCACTATCCGGAATTTTATCAATCGGGCATCTCAAGTCTAAAAGTACTGAATGGCTTTTATTTAGAGCTTTAATTGACCATTGTATCAGAAATGTAGGTATGACCCAATGCCTTGGCGTTGCTTTCTTGAACGAAAAGGATCTTCATGTCAATAATACTTTTTCCTTCATCTTTGTAGGTACATGGTTGATGTTGATATCGTTTTTGGATAACTTTAGTGAATTCCCAAGTGTTAATGCCAAAAATTGCGTGCAACTTAAGGAGCCATTCCCAAGATGAATGTGAGCAAATACAAGTAACTCAAGTCACCACTCCTGAAATGCATGTGTCCTCTTCCCAATTATGGCACATGCAAGGAACAGGAGGAGCCATTATGTAAACCAATGCAAGGAGTAATGAGCAATTATAGAAATCTATAATGGCCCATTAACAAATATAATAACCACCTTTGATTTTGGGAAAAGGATTTATGAGCCACTTTTTTACGAGTTGGAGAAGCCGATGAGTCATGTAGAGAAGTGTTATGGCTAAAAATAATCTAGAAACGGATCCATTAAAGGAAGTGGTAACTCATCTTGACATAAACATCAACCAACCTATTATCTATTTCATTTTTGTTTTTTTCGAGTTGCAATTTTTAGTTGTAGTCCTCTTCTTTTTAGTTGATAGAATTTTCCTTTCTTTCTCTTTCATTTACCGTGTCAGTTTGACCTTCCTACATAAAAGTGTAAAATCCAACCTACAATCATATACTTATCCTTTTCTCGTTGTGAGTTTTAGTCTTTCTACGTTAAGTTGCATAATGAAACTTGTCACCAGCAACCCCCTAGAAATCTACCCCAAGTTCATAAGTTCACCAAAAAGAACCATCAGATTTTCTAATTTTGAGGCATATGTAGGGCTCCTCTGTCTACTTTTCAATGGGTCAAAAATTACTCAAATCCGAGTTCACAAAACTAAGATATGAAGGAAACAACTCGACCCTGTCAGGAGTACTTAAGGTCTTAGTCACGAGGGGAAGGCCACAGATCTCTCGATTCTAGTCAGAATCTACTTATACTTTATTTTTTGCAAAGGACTCTATGTCCTCTTTCAAAAAATAAAATTTGTGCAAATGATAATTGAAACAGGAGAATTATAGCTAAAACAAATAGACCATGTTAAGAAAGCTCATATCAAGTTATCGATGGGATCTCAGTAACATGAAAAAATCATCAAAATCACTTGATTTTTGGTTGTTTGGATAGCTCAATGTCTCTATGTCGTGATCCACTAAAAATTGCATCAATCTAAATTGTATTGTGGGAGATAAGGTTAGAAGTATTGCGACCTTATTTTGCGCTCACCCCAATTTCAAACACAAGGTAAGTGGGAATCCAAAAGGATCTCTACCTTTCTATCCAAATTTTGAGCTGAAACTCAGCAAGGGCCTCGAAAAGGCTATGAACTCCATCGTAGTGATTCTCTCTAGGATAATTATCTCAGTATTCACAAAGACCTGCAGCTTGGACAATCCTGAATCAACTCGACGATCCGGAGGGAGAGGTTAACTCCCTCTTTTACACCCGCACCCAAACGACTAGTAAGAGCATGATCAATGTGTCCTTTAAGGTGCTCATCCCAAGCAACAACACCAAACCATCATTTTGCTCTTGGGCAGTTTCATTCTTTCCTACTGAACATGCCTCTTGTAGTACTTTCGTTCGGATATCTTCTTCAAGACTTCCATTCAACCATACATTATCTCATGGCTGTCGAAACGGAAGTCACCGAGTCCTCTTACCTTGAGCCATAGTTATGAGGAACCCGCTTTCACCTGTCCAAGAGGCGTTTAGACTAATGTTCCCTTTCTTTCCTTCCTAGAAACAAGTAACAATCGTGAGAATTTATCCCTTTTGAGAACTTTGTTCCTTCTATTTCATGTTGATATCTTGTTAACATTTCCTTTTTTGAATTCATTCTCATTTCATATAAGGAAATCTTCCAGTTTGTTGCTTTCTATAACGGTGAATTCTCGCATTGTCCACTCGACCCTATAAATGGGCACCCATGGAGGTTGTCCCAGAGGCGGACCCACTTTAGGGCGAGGTGAGGTGTCTAAAGAACCTAGAAGGGGCAGTTGCAATTTAGAAAACATTATAAATTCGCCTCACCAGAAATTTTGGAAAAAAAGGATGTCGATATAAAATACTTAAAGTTAAAACCATTAAACTGTAAATTTTAAAAACTTAATCAGATTTGGATTTATACAAATAAAAACCCAATCTAATATATATCCAAATCCAAACAAAAATTACTAAAACTGTAAGAGGTTAGGGTTTACATTTTTACCAATTTTCTTCGCTCTGCATCTTTATCATTTTGTTTCTGGTGGCCTAAAGAAATCGGCCAAGTCCCCGGCCTTGTGACTGCGTCACTAATTTTTCTCACAGCTTCTGAGTTCTAAGCCAGAGGTAAGAGATCTTCTGTATTATATTTTTAACAGATTTTCAAGTGATTTACAATGTTTTTGGTGGCCTAGAAAAACTCGATCGATTTATGAGTGTTTATACAATGTCTTGTTATAGTTTCAACTTTCAACACATTTCTGAACATCATATTAAGAAGAACAAAGGGAGGAGTAAGATTTCCTTTTGACCATCTTTTTGGTCCCTTTTCCGGTTAATGGTATTTATCCATTTATTGCTTTGTTATACACACAAATTGGCTTTCTTGAAATGTTTAAAATTGGTGGTTTGAGTTATGTTCCTGTTTGATTTCTCTCTCTCTCTCTCTCTCTCTCTCTCTCTCTCTCTCTCTCTTGATATATATATATATATATATATATATATATATATATATATATATATATATATATATATATATATATATATATATATATATATATATTCCATTTTGTGTCTATCTCAAGGAGCAATTCGGCTCTATTTATATGGCCGAAGATCCTTTTGTTCCTTGTATGCAATCAGGATCAGCGCAACGGCTTCTGGGCGAAACAAGTTCTTG
Organism: Brasenia schreberi; assembly: GCA_036023115.1. Lineage (NCBI taxonomy): Eukaryota > Viridiplantae > Streptophyta > Magnoliopsida > Nymphaeales > Cabombaceae > Brasenia > Brasenia schreberi. The sequence continues at coordinate 10,335,691 of JAYKKT010000071.1, read as the reverse complement.
TAAATTGTCTCTAAGACATTTTTGCTTCTATAACTTTAGTTTTTTAATTTGGTTCCTAAAGCTATACCACGGCTTATTGACGTTTCTCATTTGCTTGTTGTTTTAGCTCTAGTGTATTGATTGGATCCGCCATTGATTCATGTTAAATAGTATCATCAGATTTTAAATAGTGGTTTATGTGATTATATTAGAAATCATATTTAAATAATAATATTATTAATGATTAAATAAGTAGTTAGAAATCATAAAAGTGAGCCTCATCCCATAAAAGAATCCTGGGTCCGCCAATGGGTTGTCCACTCGACCTCCATCCTTACCTTGTACGTGTGCTTCAATTGCCTTTGTGTCTCTAGCTGCTTTTTCTAATTCGCCCATGATCTGGTTCATCAAGTTTGCCAATTGAGAGTGGACTTGGTTGGATCAAGGCTTTCGATACGATTACACAATAAGTTCACAACAACCAAACCTTGAACAATGATTTGGATAGGACTTTTAATCATTCATTTTTTATTCAGAATTGTATCAAAAATTCAAGCATGAACCAAGTTACGAGCCTCCGGATCGATGTAGCTCCATTCACCACTTTTTCCTCTTCTAGGGTTCAAGGTACTTTAAAATTAATTATTTTAAAAACTATTTCGGTAAAAACTTGAATTTTCAAAGGAGACTTTTAACTGTTTACAGCTACCCACGATTTGTGGAACATAATATAAATGAAATGGTATTTCTAAATCCTCCACTTGTGCTTATGTCATTCAATCTACGTTGGTATCATATGCTTGGTTGATTTCAAGCAAGAAGAATAAGAGCTTTTATATTGCAATATGTAAAAGACATGGACCCAAGAAGCACATCCAACTTTTTTTAATATTGATCAAGTTAAAATTACATAATATATATCACGATCCAAGTCATGCACATGTTTGGCGTCATATCGCAACATAAGATTCTAAGTATTTTATTTATATTTAAATAAACACAAAAGAAAATTCGTGAAATTACAGCACACCAATGGCACTATGCCAATGAAACTTGTTCGTGTGTGCATTAGGTAAAGAAGTACATCTTATTCGAAACTTGATTCCTTTGTCGATCAGAAAGCCACTTGGAATTTTCTTTTCTCCAAACCAATCGAAGTCCAGGGCTTGAAGGGGTTCTCATAATTCTTAATTTTATTTGACAATGAATGGAGCATGTTTACTTAAAGTATATTTCTAATTCTTGTCATACGGGACGGGACCACATTACTAGCATGCGGGTCTTGGCCTTTTGGCAAAACCAGATATTCCAAGCCAGAGAAATTATATGATGCTGCTAGTAAATTCATATGTATTTGGTATAATTTATATTTGCGGGAATTTACACTTCTCTAAGATATCTCCCAAAAAATTAAATGTAGAATATAACCAGATTTTCTTTGCAAATACTTACTCCGTGACCAAGTTAAGATTTTGTGACTGCTTGCAATTTTTTCAGAAGCATAGTAAACATCATAGTTGGATTCTACCGCACCTGAACCAGATTGCCTTTGTGTTTGTAAGTCAGAGTGCAGCCTTCTTGGTGATAATGTCTACTATTTATAGAATAGAACACATAGATGTTAACTAGGGCTGGTAATGAGCCAAAGAGACCGAAGATTGCTTGTTTGTGTTTGGCATGTTCCTACATTAACTGGCTAGCGTTCATACATTTACGAATAATTTATCTTCACGCTTGCTGGCGAGTTGTTTGTTACTTTGTAACGAGCTGAATCCGAACTTGTTCATTCTCGTTTAAACTCGTGTTTGAGCTCTTTTGGATGTGTAGATGTGCTCATTTTATCCCATTTTCAAAGAAGTCTACTGTATGACTTAAAGGAACATGTGACTGTAACATTGAAGAACCAAATAAGAAAACAAACTAGATCCAGATTAGGGCATTTTGTGTTACAGGATGTGTGGGTACATTGAGATGCATCGTCCATGAACAGCTCATTTTGTTGCCAGGCTTTACAAGTCTGCTTAAAGAGAAACTGTTCATGTTCAGCTAAGCTCATGGGAACAAGCCAGTAATGAGTTGAACCAATCCATTGTACGAGCAACTCAGTTCGTTTATCAGCCCTACTCTTAACCCTCGTTAAATTTCTATCTATGATGCCATCAATGACGAAATACTGGTTACACATAGAACCATATAGTTTACGTTAAAAAGAAATAAGAACAGGAATAATTCCTGGCGTAAGAACTCGAGAATAGTACCACAATAAATCAAGAATGGTGCATGTATATTTTTACGCGCAACTGCATATCAGATCAGACCTAATTGAATCTTGGCACCTGAATTATCTGATTCAAGTCGAGGTTAAAGAGGTATATCCTGAAGAAGGGTATGCTAGGAGTAGGTGGTCAAAGCCTAGACCATCATCTTCAATAATCAAACTGTCGACAGTGAACTCATCTATTGATGCATCTCCATTCAGAAATTGAACCACTTGCCTCATGGTTGGCCTAGCATCAGGTGCACTTTGCGAGCATAGGACGCCAAGTTTCAATACCAAGTCGACCTCTTCTTTCACATATCTCATGCCAAGTTTCTCATCCACTGTATGAAGCAGCCTTCCAGTCTTCCAGCACATGAACACCCATTCTGCAAGCAGTACTTCCTCAGATGGTCTCTTCCAATCCATAGGGCTCCTTCCACAAGCAACTTCATGCAGCACTCCTCCGAAGGAGAAGACGTCTGAGCTCACAGTGGGCTTGCCAATGCGTGCAAGCTCGGGTGCCATGTAGCCCAGTGTGCCAACAACATGAGTTGTCTGAGAGGGGGTCCCATGCTCATACAGCCTTGCAAGCCCAAAATCACTTAAGTTTCCCATTCATTTCAGCGTCCAACAAGACATTACTTGCTTTTATATCTGTGTACTATCATTTGCTCCCAGCCTTCATGCAAATACAAAAGGCCAGATGCAATCCCCTTGAGAATCTTGAACCTCTCTTCCCAACTGAGCACTCTCTTGTGATCCCCGAACAAAAATTTATCTAGGCTTCCGTTCGGCATGAAATCATACACAAGAAGTATGTCTTCGCCGCGCCTACACCAACCTTGCAATTGAACCAAGTTCCTGTGCCTCAACATGCCTAAGCTTGAAATCTCAGCTATAAACTCCCTCATCCCATGTTTTGCTCCACTAGATACCCTCTTGACTGCGACTTCCATTCCACTGCTTGGCAGGACTCCTATATACACACTGCCAAAACCACCCTTACCCAGTAAGCCCTTTTCATTGAAACCTTTGGTTGCTCTGTAAAGCTGCTTATAGGGAAACCTATGTGGGTATTGCAGTTCCCAATCTTCTACTGTTTCTGCATAAAGTTTCCACCTTCTGTACATGAAATAGGAACTGATGACCAACACAGTGAAAAGAAAGAGAGCTACTGTTGACATACGGCAAGAATTTTGGTGCTCCGGATCCTGGTTTATATTTAGGGTAAGAGGGAAGCTTCTTCAGATCCAGATCTGGAGCTTGTGCATTGATTGCAAAGCTCCATCCTAAGACATAGTGCTCACTCGCTTGACGCTTGGTGCTGGCAGAGAATCCAACATTCATGAATTCTTGAAGAACAGAAGATAAATTATATGAGTATGAAATCAAGGAGCGGCTAGGCTTGGAAGGAAACGTTATGGGTGCTATGGTTATGTTAAGCAACCCCGTCTCCGTTTCATAATCTACCCATGCCTTTATGCGGACACCACTCTTCAAATCAATAGGCTGTCTTGCTCCATCATTTGTGTAGTAAGCTGCAGATTCATTTGCGTTGGAAATGACACTGTTGATGTCGACGCCGACGTGATTTTCATCCATGTCATTTACCGAAGTTCCTTGAGCGGTGTCGAATTCTACGGCAAAAATGTAGCTTGAAGATTGGTTATTGCTAGCTTTATTGAAGAGGCCCAAGTAGTTGCCGCTCTCAACATTCGTCAGTTTGGAAGATGGTGCGATCGTGAATGCAAAGCCACAGCAAGGAACTTTTTGCGGACAATGGCGAAGATGAAATGAGTGCTGAAGAATAAGGTTGTAACCGCAGGAGAGGTCTTGAATTGCAGAGGGTCAGGGTAAAATGCATGGCCACTATAACATTTAGGGTTGGCGTTTGAGTTGTTGGTCAGGCGCAAAGCGCCATGATCTGTGATTACAGCAGAGTCTGTTAAGGTCAGATTGGATTTGGCGAAGTCATTGGAGATGAATTGATTCGTGATTGAATTTGCAACGTTGGAAAGGTGATGGAGAACATTAAGAAAGAAAAGGCTGGTATATTGAATATGTGGAGATCTGTCTAAGGTTTCCATGAAGGAAGAAACGAACAGGACGTACTGAGAAGAGATCAATTTCCCCTCTCATCTTAATATTTCTGCCATATATGAGATGTCAGTGCTGGTCAGTCAACGGTTTTCACAAACCGCCGTGTCAATTGGCCTGAGTGGGTCAGACGTTTCTCGTGCACAGACTCTTAGATGCCTACCAATAAGAATCGGTGAGAAATTACTCACCAGCGGGGAGATCGCTTCCACCTTTCATCTTAAAACAATTTCTGTCATTATATGTGTCTGTGAAGTAAAAAAAAATGTTAGCCGATCAGCAAAAAGGTAGATATGGTCGGCTATGGGGAAAAGAAAACTTAGAATCATAATTCAACCAGCTTAGGGCCGGTTAAGGTTACGATTTTGGTTAAGGTTCCAGATTATGTTGGTTTCAGTTTCGATTCTAAGGTTGGTTCAATGTGGTTCAACCATTAGCTTTAAGGAGGTTCTTTGTCCAATCATCTAGGTAAGCTTGAGGTTCTAACTTTTCAAATTATAGAGCATGTTGATCTAATATGTTCCTACTTTCACTAAATATTTGCTTCATAGCAACTTTTGAGGTTGGAACAATAAAAATATTTTTAGCAATTAAATTTACAATAGAATAAGTGTAACTTTATGCTTTCTCCACCAATTTAAGTTGGAAAATTTTCTCTACTCTCATTGTCTCTAAGTTCGAGTGGGCCATAATAAGTTATCAATTATGTCTTAAATTTAATCAAATACATGGGACTTCATATGCTTACCTAATAATGGAGGACGGGTATAATTATATAAATATATAAGAACAATAGAGACATTTAGAATTATATGAATTATCAAGATATCAAGTTGATGAGTCATGCTATAAAATTATGAGAAAAAACTATTAAACGTAGGTTGAGACAAGTATCAAGTATAAAAGATAACCAATTTGGGTTTGTGCCAATGAGTTCTCCTATTAAGACGATTCACCTATTAAGATATCTTATGAAATATTTTAGTATAAAAAAAGAGCTTTTACATAGTATTATTAATCTACAAAAAGCTTATGACTGGTTACCAAAAGATATTTTTTTAAGAACCTTACAAAAAAATATATTCCATTTATATACATCAATCTTATAAAAGACATGTATGATGTGTACAAACATATGTGAGGACCCATAAAAGAATGAAAGATTTCTTTGAAATTGATATTGAGTTTTATGAGGGATCAATCATTAATGAGTTAACAAAAGATATTCAACTAGAAAATGAAAACATAAAGTTTAATTCCGAAATAGCAAGTCCTTTCATATAGTGGTCGAGTCGGCTAAATGGACTTGGCCATCACCAAAGGGATTCTAAATTACTAATAAACTTGTAAATTACTAAAATTTTCACATGCAAAGTAGAACCATCAATAGCCTTTTTGCTTTAGTTGGCTTAAAATCGGAAGAATATATATATATATATATATATATATATATATATATATATATAGAGAGAGAGAGAGAGAGAGAGAGAGAGAGAGAGAGAGAGAGAGAACATGGTAAATGTGCAAACCGTGCCTAAACATCCTTAAATATTTCAACGGTAAAATCAATAATTGAGTTTGCATTAAAAATTCCCTGGTAGTATTTTATTTTTTTATTTAGTTCATGCTCTCTCTCTCTCTTTATATATTTATATATATAGGCACACATCTACACTTGTATGTGTGTAATCGTTCTTTTTAAACTTTTAAATCGTGAAACAAACCATTATTAGAAAAGGTTTTTGAAAGCCGAATAAAACAAACCACAAATAAAACAGACCAAAACTAATCAAATCATCAGGTCAAACAGTTTGATCGGTTTGAGCTGGTTCTCGGAACACCCCTACCTACAAATGCAAATGCCACGGTCAACTAAACAAGCTGAGTCAAGGTCAGCCCGACCTGTTTGTTGCTCGTCTAGCTAACCTATAGGCTCCAGTATCCGAGGATTATTCGAATCTAGTCCATGGCACTAGGTCCGAAGCCTGACCATGAGGGGCCGAACCGCATCTCATTTGGCAGGCCTAACAGCAAATTATATAATTAGTTTAGAAGGAGCCAGGGCCTTACCGTTCTGCTGAGTCCATCCCGGCGGACTGAACTCCTCAAACAATACGTAGCCGTCCCGGTCCTTGTCGTGGACCTTCAGCTCCCTCTCCGTCCGGTGATCCGCCTCCTCGAGTGCCATCTCATAGTCCACTCCGTCAACTCTTTCAAGCTCAAGAATCCATCCGTCGGCCTTAAGTCGATCATCGGAAAAGGGCGACGATCCGGCGGATGACGTTGAACCGATCCTCGTCGTTGAGGTACTTCTCCACTCTCTCCAAGTCCTCCCACTGCGGCACATACTTCGAGTCCGGAACGAACTGTCTGCGCCACTCCTTGTCCTCCATCTCCGCCACGAGGAGATCGAAGGATATGGCATGGTGACTCTCACGGGATACACTTAAGGTGGGCTGGAGCTTCAACCGGCGGTGGGACTTTTGACCCTTCTGGTTGGGGCCACGTCTGATGATGAAGATGAGCAGCACAGCCACCGCTAGGTACACCACCACCATCTTCATCTCTCTCTTGACCTAGATACACTAAAGAAAGCTATGGTAAAAAGTTATGAGAAACGATATTTGAAAAATGTTAAAATGGGAACAACAAGGCTACAAAAGTGTTAGAAAGAAAAAACATAGAATGATCTAATTGATCTTACTTATGTGAGCACCCAAAAATTTATCAAAAGAATTTTTTTAGAATTTCTTTTTTTACAAGAAAAATTATGATTGTAGGTCTTTTAAGGGTTTTTTCAACAAAGATACTTTAAACGAGCTCATTTCCACGCAAAATTATATAGAAACCTCAAAATAAGGGTACTTTGAATCCCTTCGAGAGAATTTAATTTTAACAACAACTAAGCCTTTTCCCTTACTAGAAAGGGTCAACTACATCCATTCTTTGTTTCCACATAGCCCTATCATGCGCCATGTTAGCAGTTAACTCACAGTAAACTAGATCATTCTTTATTGATTCTTTCCAACACTTTTGTAGTCATCTTCTACCTCTTTTAATACTTTCCAAATTTAATTTTTCATACCTTCGTATAGTTTCTTCTTTTGATCTTCTTTCTTGTGTCCAAACCATCTTAAACGATATTCTCTCATTTTATCCTCTATTGGTGCCACTCCTAATTTGTTTCTAATAACCTCATACAGCTGCATTGCATCTCTCAATGCAACTCAACCATGTTTTTTCTAGCAAAGGAGATGTGCAAATCATATCTTTCCCTATTTAGAGATGCGGCACAACTACATCTCTCTCAAAGGAGAGATACATTTGTGTCTCATTTCCACTCAAAAAATCAATGACTCGAGGTCACCCATCCAAATTTGTGAAGCATTCAAAATATAATAAAAAACAAAATCCAACGCAAACTTATGAAAATCCCAAAATCTCTATAGCAACCAACCTCCTCCTACTTCCTGTTTTTTTCTTCTTATTTTTCTATTTCTTTCTCTGGGGAGGTTCAAAACACTTTATATTATCCAACTACATGCGAAGGCAATGATGGTCGAACGCAAACAAGATACTAGTCACCGGATTAAAGAGAAGTAAAGGTAGGATATGAGTGTGAAAAGGAGAGAAAGTATTGAGATAATTTTTTGACAAGAGGTACTCGATAGTAAAATGAGTGTGCATATAATTGTCTGTGTAAGTGGAAGTGGATAGGAAGTTATATTGAAACCAATTTTTAGAACCCCAATTGTGATTTGATTTTTTTTGGGGTGGTTACGTTATTAGCAGTAGACGTGTGTTTCTATAGGCGAACGTGTGTATATGGATGTGTGTGCTTTTTTCCTTGTTGTAAGTGTGTACGTACATGTAGACGTGGCCTGTTATAAACAGGCCTAGTGGTTCCAACTGGAACCGAACAAGGCCATAAATCGATTGAACCGGAATGGGCACTAGGCACAGAACCGTGGACCACACAGTTTGGTTCCAGTTTTACGTTTCATAAAACTAGAACCAACACAAAACCAAAAATAGCAGTTCCAAACCGCAGATTGCGAAACTTAAAAAAAATCTTTATACTTCATTTTTTAAAATAATTTTTACCATTTCCAGATTCTTAACTTGAGTCGGGCTCGGGCCAGATCAGTTAAGGTTTCAGGTTTAGGAGATCACGGACTGGCAGTTTAGAACCTGGAACCGTTCATGTCTATGTATATGGTATACACAAATATATATATATATATATATATTGTGCAGGTGTCTATCATACACATTGAGAGAGAGAGTTCTCACAGCCAGTGAACGACTCTATTTATAATTCATCGGAATTAGTAAGGAACATTTAAATTTGTGCTTGGATGCATGCTTAACATGGTCAAATTCCTTTCATATGTTCTTCCCAAAACTGGATAATTCAAGTCATTGATAAGACTGTATTTTAATGTCGGCCTTCGGCACGCCAATAACATTTTAGTCTAAAATATCACCCGAACGGGTGGATGACGATTTCACCTGGAGCCGTGAATCACAACCGAACTGGTTTCCATCCAGTTCCATTTACAGTTTTTAACTGTTGGTTCTGATTTAGATAAAAAAGAAAAAAATTAAAAGTCACTAGTTTTGGTAGTCGACACATGTAAAGTGTAAACACATGCTTTTTTCTGATACATTGCCGAGGCCAAAACGAGATGCATGCCCAAGTATCGAACGAGTCAGTGGGACACTTTTGCTCGTTGAGCAAATGCATGCTTATCAATGACATCCCCAAAGAACCTACAATGGTTTCCTTCATAAACTTAACTAGAAGTTCATACTATGTGACAAGAAATTTAAACTAAAATTGCTGAATGTTATACAGCAGGCTACTGGCCGAATGCCATTATTGTCATACATTCTAGGCAATTAAAGGACGGGCATATCAGTATTCGGCAATGCAACTAGCCGGAAAAAAATTAAACTCGCGGAAGGTGCTTACAAAAAAGGCATGCCCTGAGGCTATTTTGAGTATTTTCTAAGTGATATAAGTCTTGTTTTTCAAGTTTGTTTTTGAAAAAATATTTTGTAAAAAAAATGAGCGATGTGTCCTTCAAATGAGCATTAATGAAGGTAAGTGGGTGCGATAGATGTGGAGTTATGTGCATTTGCACCCATTACCTTTTCCCTTTATGGCATTTAATATAAGACTGCTTGTCAAACATAGGTGTGCTTAGCTGGATGTGTTGCAGATTTCCTTTCCCAAAATAGATGAAATAACAGATGTATTACAGATTAGAGCGTACACCTACCGGTTTTCAAGGAACCAATCAACGGATGTTTTAGTTTGGTTTGGTTAGATGTGAAAAAGATATGGTTCAGTTCAGGGTTCCAATTCCAAGGTTGAAACCGAACTATTAGAGCCAAACCAATCCACATATACATCCATGTGTGCATACACCCGTGTGTGCACACATGCATAAACACAGACATACATATATATATATATATATATATATATATATATATATATAAACATATGTGTGCATGTGTGGACGTGTATGTATGAATTTGTGGAATATGTATACAAACAATTGTACTTTAATAACTCTCACTGATGAATCTAAATGATTGATCCTTAAAATTAAGCATTTCACAAAAAATACACCTTTTATACACAGATATGTATATATATAAAGTTAGAGAATACAAATCACTCATATAAATTTTACCTAAACTAATATCAACTATTTGATTAAGGATATGGTTAAAATTAAAAATATATATATATAAAAAAGCAAGGTACTTGTTGCCCTCTTCACATGTACCCATGTCCAACTCTACTTTTATAGGATATATGAGTATTATTTAGGAAGTAAGTGTTTCAAAACATATGATAGCCTTATTATGCTTAAAACAACGACAACTAAGCCTTTTCCCATTCTAGTTGGGGTCGGCTACTATTACTATACTTAAAAAGTATTTATTATATTTTTTAGCATATTTATAACTTTTAAATGACATCCATTTTTCACATATATATATATCTATATATATATAAGCTGGGGTGTTTCATTGTATGCATGGTTGCTGTGGAGCGAAAAAACTTACCCTTCTAAAAGGGTCAGACGTCATTATATCTATGAAGAACGAGTGGACAGACTACAGATCATCAACATTTTATTATTGGTCAGGTAAAAGTAACAAATATAGAATCCCAAATCATGTATATGCCATGTCATGACATAACTTTCTTTATATTTCAATCCATATCTAAATAAACACCGAAGGAAATCATGAAATTACCGTAGACAGCCATGCTACTTTGCCAAATGAAATAATATCTGAATATGTATAACTATGTACATATTCATATACACAGAGATATATTAATATGTACACATTTATGCATACATACATAATGTTTCTGTGTACTCCCTCTATATACATACATATATATACATATATACATATATACATACATATATATATACATATATATACATACATATATATATATATATACATATATATATATATGTGATGTTGAAATTCCTAATTGTCAAACACTTACCTGGCAAAGATGCTTCAAGGCAATTTCAAATAACAGGTGGGTACGGTGCACTAAATTGAGGTTAGGTATAAGGCCGTGTACATTATTACCCATTTCCTGTCTATTTGACTTGAGTATAAAATTAGTTCACTCGAATGGAATGTCTGGTATTAGAATTTCAAAGACGTTCTATTATTCGAAAGTGCACCCTTTATTTAGAAAGGGAAACCTCAAAAGTAATACCCTTTTTTTATCATACGAAAGTTTGTATTTTTTGTTTCTTAAATTCATGTTCTGCCACCTCTCTTGCACTCCACAAATTTAAGGAAGACCCTTAGAAGGCACTATTGATATTATCTCACTCATTGCTTTTGAGTGACATAAATATAATTTCAAAAATGTTAAGGAATTTTAGTAAAGTATTAAGAGTATTTTTATTATACTCATGCCACAAAAAAAATAAAGAACATCAATGGGCTGATCGTATCGGAGAAGTAGGACTAACACAAAGAGCTCTAATTAAAACCAAAAGAAAGGAAAATTCTAAAGGCTATATCTAAAACTAAGACTAAATTTAAAATTGAAGATAAATTGTTGACTCTGTATGTCTCATCTGCTCTTCTTGCTCTTTTATTTATAAAGTAACACAAATGATACCAGACCCAACAATTTATGCTTTAATGCCATGATTGCTCGTTTTTCCTGTTTTAATGGACCGATCATGGGCTGATCGTTGTCATATACACGTGTTTGTTTTTCGTACCTCGCACCATTTTCTAGTTTTCCTTTTAATGGCTTTCCATACATGGCACACGATAGGGATCCGTGGAAACAAAAAATCCATGTAGCCGACCCCGTCTAGTATAAGAAAAGGCTTAGTTGTTGCTGTTGTATACTGTACACTGTAAGCGTCACAAACTAGCTCGTAAAATGTGATGAACCATCACTTAGAACACAACCAAACTGGAATCGGTGTGAGATGTAATGGCTTGGTTCGGTTCCCTGAAATTGATAACTGGTTATATTGGTCTGGTTCGAAGTTCAGCCTAGACCCGGATTAAAACTGACCACGAACTCACAAAGCAGTAGCTTTAAGAAAAAGGGGGAAAGAAGAAAACTAGCGAAATATTTTTGGCCGTCATAGATTGCACCGTCACACCTTGATGGTACCCACCAGATTACATAGCCCCAGTAAAGAGCATTAATGATGGTTGATGGGTTGTTGCCATAGAAGTAGGCGATGTTTGAACTCACCATATGCGCCCATTATGAGGTTAATCTAGACCGTCCAACAAGACATATGAGCCGTTAGATCTTAACCTGAAAGAAGGATGGCTTGTTGCCTTGAAGATTCTTCGAGAGAGGAGAGAGTAAAATGATGAAAAGGCGTCTCATTTAATACCATTTGATAATAAGTAAAAAAATAATTGTTTATATAATTAAATATTCAATTTACTAGTGTTTTTCTAAAATCATGAAAGATTTCACATTAATTGGTAAAATGGTAGAGTTATGATTAAAATATTCAATTTACTAGTGTTTTTCTAAAATCATGATACATACAAAATGCAGGGGTGTATTGGTGACATGGGTATGAAGCAAGCCTTGACCAATTGTGGCTAAAGTAGGTCAACTAAGATCTAAGTTCTCAAACATGGGGGTCGTTCTTTTTACAAGTAACAAATGACATCATAGAGAAGATCGTCAAAGCATAAAAATGATCAAATAGAGGAAAGAAGATCAAATAGAAGCTTCTCTCTCCCTCTTTGTTAAGAGAAATTACTCGCACAATCGTAAAAGCATGACGCTCACAATCTCACAAGAATTCCATTGTTGTTTTTTTATTGATAAGATGTGATTTGGCAAACCCATTGTTGTTGCTATCAAGACCAAGACATGGTGTGCTTGATTCGTGGTTATAGGCTTATGATACTAGAACGTGCTAGCTTAGGTTTTTGTAAGTAGTAGGATAACAACACGGGAGAGGAGGTTTTTGGATTTTGATGTGAAGTTCATGAGATTTAGTTTGTATGGAGTATCTTGGTATTTGTATTTTTTACTCAAATTGGCCATGTGTAACCATAGTTTTATGCCAGTCAGAGGTTCTGCCTTTGATGCATAATGGAGCTTTAACTTTAAGAACCAAAATTTGAGGTTCTGTAACCACGAACCAAACATACAAGGGACGAAGGCTACCCAGATTCTTAATGGCAAACAGAACTTAAACTTGTGTGTTATCATTTAACACCAAAAGCGAAGATATGGTATCCTTCAAACTCTTCAGATGATTTCCTTTGCCTCATCTAAGGTGTGCACTGTTTAATTTCCTACAAACTTTTCATAAGACGTTTATCTAATCACCTATCCAAATGTCCATACCACCATGAGTATGTAATGTCATTTGCTGTAATTATTTACTTGAATGAAAAAGCATACCAAGGGAAGGGATTATATATGTGAGTGCTTGTATGAAACTTTTAAGCTGCTATATGAAAAGTTTGTCATCCTAGTGCATTAAAGAGCAAATTTTTATAAGTTAGACAAAAAAAAAATCATTTTTCAAAATAGAAAATTAAAAAACCCGAAGAAAAGGGCCCATGCATTTGATTCATAAGATCAGGTCCTACCTGTTCAACTGCATTCAGATCATTCGTCTCACTCTGCTCACGTCCACCATTAAACATCCAAGACCCTTTAGAGCCATTCTGTATATGTAGCAGTATTATTGCACATGGGCTCTTTAAAACTTTAATCCTTTATGCTTCTCTGCAGCAAAAGCCTCCCCAGAAACCCTTCCCCAGGGTTTACCTCAAAGAGGGTTCAAAAGTTTCTTAGCTAAGGCAAATCTCTTACAGGATTGAGAACTACTGGAAAAGATTCGACCGTAGAAATTCTTTTGTCTTTCTCCTTCGTCTTTGTTGATTGTGTATTATTAAGCGTTTTGGATGGGATTATCGTCGGTTTGTTCTCTTGAACTCAACATTTCTGCTGAACGAAATCTTTCACGGAACCAAAACTATTTCAAAATCTAACCAGACACTGGAGATACAGATTTCAGGTGAAGTCTGCCCTCATGACAAGCTCAAAAGTAAAACTCATGCCATCAAAGGCCCCTTTTTTCTCCCTTCTGTTCTTCCTTCTTGTTCATCTGCTGTGTATATCTGCAACAACATCAACTGCAAACAGCTTCATCTTCAACAATGGATTCAAGCAAGCTGATCTTGTCACACCCGCACGGGTCGCGACCACGACCCGGCCCGAGCCGATGCCACGTGGCCGCTTCTCGCACGGGCGTGATGGTGAGCATTAAACAAATACAATACCAATTTAATTCAAATTGAAGAAATATCTAACTGAAATAAATGTTCATATCGAAGTTCTAAACAACATGTCTAAAATGGTGCGGGGCTCACCTAACAATAACCCCGAATAAAAGACTTTCTAAATTATTCAACACTTATCATACCATCTAAAATAAAAATGCTGCTCTATCAAACTCCTACTCTGCTCCGTGTGCCTTCGAAGTGGTAGCTTCAGAATGAGCTGTAAAACAATAGGGTGAGCTCCTATACATAGCTCAGTAGGGAGGTTAAGCATTTTTAAATAGAAAATATACTAAAAGCATGCATAGTTCATAACCATTTCATAGCAAAGTACATTTACCTTTAAATCATGATCTCAAATTCATACACATACGCTCACACACACGCACACACATCATTAGTTTCGATAATTACAGCCAATACTATGTCTGCCCCAAAGGCCACGGGAGTCGTCTGGCCCTCCCTAACGTGACCTCGGTAACCCCGTCCACGACGGTAACCACGCCGACTCTCATGATAGAGTGCCCGAGAACATACCCTGTATTCGCCCCAAGCCGGATCGCCCGAGGGACCTGCAAGTCTCTAGAGACCCCACACAAACCACACAATTACGACTCATATATTCACACATCATTACATTTCTAAAACCAATTACAGTTCATCACATTCACAAATCATATCCAGATCCGCGAATATCCAAAATCAAACTCATATCCACACAACATTTAAACAACACTTAAATACCATGTTCATACAACACATGCATATCAAAACATGCTCTTTATCAAACAGTGTCATAAACATGTTCTATTTAAAAAGCATATCAAATAACCCATAATTGCGAATAACATTTCACAAACATCAATAAAAAGTTATCAATCATGCACATTTAAATCTATCTAAAACAGTAAAATCACTTCTAGCATGATTCTGTAAAAGAATGCATAACCCCCTACCTGAAGGAGCGCTAAGATCCAATCTCCAAGCTGCTGGGCCACTCTTATCACCACCAAATCTTCCAATTTTAATCTCTAAACAATTACAAATAATTGAAACATTAAAATTTATTTAACTATAAGTCTAACGAAACAAACTATATCCGAATCAAATCTCAAACCCCAATTTAGATCCGTTTAAGCTATCCGAGATCCAAATCGATACCCAATTTCATACCTAATCCGAATGAGTGACACAATAGGTAGTTTGTGTCACTGTATCAACACAGAACCTGTAACTACTGACACAGGTCTTATTCTTAACCCAGAAACCCATTTCAAGACACGACCCAAACTAGACCCATTTCCGACACAAAACCTATTTTGACACAGAACTGGTTCTTAACACGCGACACGAGGACACGACACGAACCAGTGTCGGTTCATGACAATTCAGACACGACACGACACGGAAATGAGGGATATGCCCAAAAGTTTTTTTTTTCCAACATCGATCTCGCCGGTTTCCGGCGAAACACAACCGTTTTCTGACCAAATCGACGTCATTGCTTACCTACCCCACCAAAATGCTTAGTTCTACCTCAAACCTCCAATCCAAGCTCAAAACGATGATTTTCAACATGCTTTTCATCAAAAAATTAAAAAGAAAAACAAAAATCTGAAAAAAATATTGAACTCACCACATTCCGGCCGACTCCTCCCGTTCCAATTCCCTTGAGAAGACGGTACGAAGGACCTTTTTAAAAGCCCTTCATATCTTACACAGCGTGTGCAGTAACGCTTAAGCGTTACAGATCTCGTCCTAACCGATGAGTCGGTTATCACATCCACCGGAGTTCTGAAATTAACGAACAGCTCTCGTTTGACACGGGGCATCGGCCATGCCTTCTATCCCACCCGTCTGCAATTCAAGCTTCCTTCATCTGCTGCGGGCACCACTGTATCCTTTAGCACTCAGTTCGTCTTCCAAATCATATCAGAGAATGAAGCACTCGGTGGAAACGGTTTCACTTTCGCGATTGCGCCCACGGCCCTCGCAAACAACAGTGGTGGTCACTATCTTGGTCTTGTTAAGAAAATCACCAACGGGAATTTCTCCAACCATGTTTTGCTGTAGAGTTTGGTACATTCCTTAGCGCATGGCTGAATGATACAGATGACAACCATGTTGGTATAGACATCAATTCTGTAATATCCAATGTTTCCAGAACTGCTGCTTCCTTTACAGATGATGGCCAGAGCCAACGAATTGACTTGAAATCTGGTCAGCCCATTCAAGCCTGGATAGATTACAGTGGAACTCAAAAAGTTATCAATGTAACCATAGCACAAATACCATATACACACAAGCCAAGGAGTCCACTCATATCATTTCCTCTTGATCTATCTTGCGTTCTCCTGGAATCCATGTATGCTGGTTTCACATCGGGCACGACGCAGTTTGCAAGCGATCACTATATCTTAGGATGGAGCTTCGCGATCAATGGGCAAGCCCAGCATTTGAATCTTTCTGAACTTCCTAAGCTTCCCAAGACAAAAACACCATGGAAGTCTTCTAAGATATTGCCGTACTCTTCTACATTTACACTCTTGTTTCTTGTGATGGTAGGCAGCATCGCTTACGTTGTTTACAGGAGGAGAAGGCTAACTTCTGAAACCATAGAAGAATGGGAGTTAGACTACCCACATAGGCTGCCTTACAGGGAGATCTATAAGGCCGCAAATGGTTTCAGTGAGAAGGAAATATTGGGCAGGGGAGGATTTGGATTTGTTTACAGAGGAATTCTGCCTAGCACTGGCACGGAAGTTGCTGTGAAAAGAGTTTCTCATGACACTAGATATGAATTAAGGGAGTTTGTGTCAGAGATATCCAGCTTGGGAAGATTGAGGCACAGAAATCTGGTTCAGTTACAAGGTTGGTGTCGGCGAAAAGATGAACTTATTCTTGTGTATGAATTCATGCCAAATGGGAGTCTTGATACTTTTCTGTTTGGTAATAAGGAGAGGAATCTTAATTGGGATGAAAGGTATAAGATCCTGAAAGGAATTGCTTCAGGTTTATTGTATCTTCATGAAGGCTGGGAGCAGGTTGTTATTCACAGAGATGTGAAGGCAAGCAATGTGTTACCGGATGCTGAACTCAATGGGAAATTGGGGGACTTTGGGCTTGCTAGGCTCTTTGAGCACGGGGGAACCCTCACACCACTCACATAGTAGGCACGCTAGGGTACATGGCACCGGAGCTGTCGATCACGGGGAAGGCAACGGAAAGCTCCGACGTCTTTGGCTTCGGAGCTATGCTTCTTGAAGTGGTCTGTGGGAGGAGGCCGGTTGAGGCTAACAAGCCAGGTGATGAGATTGTTTTAGTGAACTGGGTTCACATGTGCTGGAAGAGAGGGAATATATTCTCTGTTGTGGATGAAAGGCTGGGAATGAAGTATGACAAATCAGAGGTAGAGATGGTGCTGAAGCTTGGAGTAATCTGCTCGCAAGCTGTCTGAGAAACGACCGAGTATGCGACAAGTGGTTCAGTTCCTCCATGGTGATGCACCATTGCAAGAAGTTCCACTGGAGAAACTGGTCATTGAGGGTGACCTTGGCTATGATCATTTGGTCCTTACGTATAAGGCTTGTGACAAATTCACCTCTAAATCCAGTTCATACATGGACAATAGCGATGTATCAAGGGATCCGTAAAAACCTCCAACTACTGGGTACTGAGTTTGAGCTAAATATATAAGAAAATATTTGCGGTGATCAGATGTTTGCCAGTAGCATGAGAAGTCGCAGAGTTTTACAACCTCTGGTTTTGTTATAGAAATATGTATTTGTTTAATAGGTGGTATTTCAATTTGTGTGGTGTAGGTAGTGAAGATTGATTCAGAGAGGTGTATAGCTGTTGAGACATACTCAAAATGGCATCATAATATGGATAATTCATGTGCTTGTTTGCTCATATTCTGCTTCCTGCTCTTTTTTTGTGGGTTTTTAGATACTTTAAACTTGACATGATTGGAGTATGTATTAGTTTATTTACTTTTGGTTTACTATACTATGCTCCCAAATTTTGTAAGAGGTGGAGTAGTATGACCATCACGAGTCACTCTAATCATGCCCCTATTGTGCATTGCAAGTTGTACATAGCAGCTGTCTTTCTTCTGTGCTTTTTTGGAATAATGAATGACTTGTCATTGCTTCTACCTTGACATGAAGAGAGAGAAGACACTGTAGATCATTTATTTCTCGTCTAGTTTTATATTTTTCTTTCGTTTTTTGAGAGAGATTATTCCTGTCATATTTGATCCTGGTGGTGCCAATGCTTATATTGAGGTTTGAAATAAGCTGAAACTTGTGATTCCATGTCCACAATACCAGGAATGCGAGTGAGCCAAGCAACTCGTGATCGACTAAAATGATTACTTAGAACCCGGGCAAGCTAAGCTTGATATGTGATTGAGTTCATCAATAATTGGAAGGGAGAAAAATACTATAAAAAGAGATGAAAGGCATAGTATTACAAATTCATCGAGTTTGATCGTGACCTTGTTCAAGCTAAAAAACGAGACCAGGCTAACAATACGGGTTTCAAGTTCGATCCCTGGTTTTGGAATGTAGTGGTTGCGCCCACTCGATCTATCTTATCTTAGTTTGGTTTTAAAAGTTTATTATATACGAGAAATGTGGAAACGGGTACCCCCGTCGAGAAAGAGTCATCATTGTGAAGCCAACCATTCTCTACAGTTTCACAAGAACATCTGAATTGACCATCCAATCGTTTCTTATGAAGGCGGTTATGGAGCAAATCCATAACAGTTGGTATGTTACGGATAAGTTTTGAACCGGTCAGGTAAGAGCTCCAACAATGGAAATCCCAATTTAGATATCAAAGAGAAGTTAGACGTTGCTTTATAAATACATAGCAGCGCACACATAGAAATATATAGTGTGGAAAAGAAAGAAAAGGAAAACATATCCTCTCTAACGAACCAATTGTATGGAAACGAGGAAAACTCAAAGTTTCCCCTTATTTTCCTCATCTCTAAGGTTTCATCTGCTACGCAACTGGACATTGTTGGATGCCAACATTGGTATCAGAATCTCGTTTTCTACAAAAAGGTATGCAATTAGCTTTTTGTGTGTAATAGAAAAATAATACAGAGAAAAAGAGAGGAATCTGAGGAAGGGAACACACTCATTTCATTGGAAAAGGCTGATTATTGGAAACCACAGTTTGTGACCTAAGACAGTTAGAAAAATAAATCGGTTAGATGACCGAAGAAAAAGATAACACCTTGAACCGATAAAAGAGAAATAGAGCACAACCAAAGGTCGTCGGACTGAAGAAAAAAAAAACAGAGTCAAGGTTGTCGGTTTGAAAAGGAGAACCCATGCCAAGCGAAAGGAGAACCCAGGCCAGGCTAAGGGAAAACCCAAACTAGGTAGAGAAAAAACCTAGCCTAGGCGAGGTGGTGGGAGGCATGAGCCTCCCGCTCCTTCTCTCTCGTAGCTCTCTCCATCCCTCTTCCCTTTTAAATGCCCTAGGAAATGCCCAACGGTTTTAGAAAACCGTGGGCAATTTCCAAAAAAACGCCTCTAGTAATGGAAGTCCATTCTACCCCTGATTGATTTTAGAAACAAATTGCTATATAGTAAAATCATAAAAATATCCAGATATTTTTGAGTAAAAAGTCAATTTACCCTCAAACAAGCGAAAAGACTTTATCACCCTCTAAATGTTTATATAAATTAAGAAATACTTGGAAGATAAGTTACCTTCCTTTCCTTACCCGATAAAAGGTTAACAATTCTGCCACTATGTTAAAAGATAAGTTTGTTCTTATCTTTTTGAAAATTTACAAATTGGATTGAGAGGCAAAATTATTGATTTACCCTCGATCAATGATGAATTTTACAGAAAAACTAGATGTCAAATTTATTATTTGTCCCTGCTTTTTTATTTAAATTATAAAAATAGACAAACACGTAAAATTATTGGATTACCCTTGTAGTTTGGGAAATTATCGGTGGCAAAAATTTTTGGAAAAAATTGTAGATTTGTTTAGTTCGATTCTATAACATAATCAAGTTATTAAAAACTCAATAATGATACTTAAAATTTGTATAAAATTGGTTTTAAGTACCATAAGTTATTTTTAATTCAGTAGTTGGATATTATATTTTATGTTAGTTAAATATTTCATACTTGTGTTTGTTGTTTGATATATATTTTCCTTTTAAACTGTTTAATTGTTAGTTTTGTCAAACACATAGAAAGAATTGAAGAATATGTGTATCTAAACTAGTAAAAATAGAAAAATTAAATGGTATAAATTTTCAAATGTGAAAGAGAAGAATCCCATTGGCTCTTACACTAAAAGGTATAGAGTATGTAGTAAAGAAAACAACGCATCCACCACCTCCTAACTTCACAAAGCAATAAAAAGAAATATATAAAACATTCTTAAGAGATGATATGTGTAGACACTCAAAATTTTCTTTTAAAATTCTTACATTTTTAGGAAAGTGGCCATTTTGGCAAATTTTGGGGTTTCTGAAGGAAAAAGGCACTAAACGAGTTTGTTTTGGTACCAAAATTTTATGGAAGCTTTAAAATGATGAAAGAATGCTTTCCGTTCTGAAAGTTTTGAGTTTTGACAAAATTTGGAAAAATGACGATTTTACCCTTAGTACTGGAAAAACAGGATTTCGTTTTCTTAAAAGATTTATGACAAAAAGTATGTTGAAAGCTTGCATTTTGAAAAGATACAAGTATCAAAAAGACAAGTTGACACCTGAAAAGGACGGTGGAGGGAAAACGGGCATCAAAAAGGGAAAGTGAGTTTCCTAGAAAGAAAAGCTCACATTTGGAAAGAAATCAATTTCTAGAGGGTAAGGTCGGTATTATCAAAAGAAAGGAAAGGTGGAAGCAAGAACGAAAGCCTCCAAAAATGAAGGTTTGGTATCGAACGCCTCTCGTAATGTGTCTACGTTATGTTTGGGTATTGAGGTAATTAGTATTGATATACATCAATTTGCATTGTCATTTGTTACTGGTATGCTATTGATATGTTATGATAAGAGCAATTTTAATATCCCAACACTCGTGGAAAGGATTGAATGAGCATGAAAGTTGATTTTCAAAAACGTAACATAGGCCTATTTGAATACATTCATAATAGGTAAGTATGTAATATGGATTTGCATAGCCACGTTCATGGCATATACAGATAACGGAAGACTACTTGAGTACTCTTATACATGTAAAAGATTCAATTGAGACTCATCATGTTTCCTTAGAAGTGGCTATTTGTTAATACTTTTCTGCTTATTCTGTGTTGAGCTAGACTGTTGAAATTGTTGTGGTGCAATGGAGGCAGAAGACGGGGAAGGGGAAGAGGAGGAGTTTGGATTCTCTCGCAACTACTTCCTTTTCAAGGAATTGGGATCACCCAAATCCAGAAAACTCCGCAAGAAGCTTTCCGACATCGAACCCCTCGACGAAAAGGAGCTGAGAGATGCAGCATCCAGTTTGGTGACTAAGCACGAGAAGGAGACATCATCTTTGTTGAAAAGCTATAGAAGTTTGTATTCGAGATGGAGTTTTGAGCTCAGGTGCGGGTTTGGGCTTCTAATGCATGGTTTTGGTTCGAAAAAGGCCTTGCTTGAAGACTTTGCTTCAACAATGTTAGATAATTATGGAGTTGTTGTCATCAATGGCTACCTTCAATCTATCAATATCAAACATGCTGTAGTATCCATGGCTGAGATTCTGTGGGATGACATGAAAAGCAAAGCAAGAATTTCCTCAAGGAACAAGTCTAAAGTAACTCAGACATTTAGCTCACAATCCATGGAGGAGCTTTTGCATTTCTTGGATGGGTCTCAATCAAAAGAGAATGATTGCATTGTTTGTGCAGTAATTCACAATATAGATGGGCCTGGGTTACGGGATGGTGAATCACAACAGTATCTTGCTCGTTTGGCTGGCTGCTCTCAAGTTCGTGTCATAGCATCTGTCGACCATGTTAATAGTCTTCTTTTGTGGGACAAGAAGATGGTTAGCACCCAGTTCAATTGGTGTTGGTACCATGTCCCAACATTTGCTCCTTACAAAGTTGAAAGTACCTTCATGCCCATGATTCTTGCGAGTGGTGGCGCCACTCAGAATTCGAGGACAGCTACAATAGTCCTTCAGAGTCTGACACCGAATGCTCAAGGTGTTTTCAGGATCCTTGCAGAGCATCAACTGGGTCATCCAGATGACGAAGGATTGCCTCTTAACATGCTGTATGCAAAATGCCGGGAGAAGTTTCTAGTTAGCAGTCAAGTCACACTAAATTCCCATTTGACAGAGTTCAAGGATCATGAGCTGGTAAGAACCAGGAAGAAGTGTGTTGGTGGGGATTGCTTTGAAATGATTCCAGCAAAACTCCAGCACGTGATGATAAAAAGAACTGGCATGAAGGTTGCAAATATTAGTAGTTAGGAACAAGCTATTCACTATTGCAGTAACACAAAAGAAACATTGGACGTGACTCTGAATCTTCTGCGGCACTCACAGAATCCTTGATGAAATACTTACACGAAGACCAAATTTTCAGAATTGATCATCATTTGAGAAAGGAATTCGGTTGGAAAAGATGACCCATTGTGATGATCATTCTCGTGAACTGATCTTCAACAGACTTCAACGACTTCCAGCTGAATCTGGTCAACAACCTTCAACAGAACGTGCTAGCTGCAGAATTTCTCATCCTTATCTGTGATAGATTGAAAAAGGAGCAGAAGATTACGTTAAAGATAAAACCAAGGAAATAACAACTCACATTACAAACAACGTTCAAATAATTTAGATAACGTTCAGCAAACCAGATGGAATCAAATATAGAGGATTATGCTTATCAAATCAGATCAGAGGAGATCAGCCAAGAGATTGAGTTTATCAAAATCGAACTCACCCAAATCCCAACCAACAGGCATCCATGAGCCTATAAAAGGACTCTTCCATCAACCAGCGATGATCAACCAACGAGCATCAAGAGGTTCAGTCCGAAAATTCAGAGAAATAGAGGGAGAGAGAGAGAAAGGAAGAGAAGAAGGAGAAGAAGGAAGTCCGGCCTGGTTCCGACGTCCGACGATCGTCCGGCGAAGTGCTCCTACGTCTCCTCTCACTCACACAGGTTGGAATTCTTGCACAAATTGGTTTTAATTCATGAGAATCTGAAAAAGCACAGATTCTGGAAATTTGTACGTGAATCAAGGCCTTGAGCCCATGTTCTTCATTTATATTGATACAAACATGCATGATTCCTTCATGAACGGAATTAAAATCCATGTTTAGATGATTTCCATGCATCATTAGGACTGATACAGGTTGAATTTCGTTTTAGAATCACGTTAGGAACTTTCTGAAATTTTCTGCAAACTTGGTTTCTGAAACTGTCCGTGCACATGCGTTTGATCACGGAATTTTTATAGACAAACGGATAAGCCAATTGCTTCGAAATTTTGCATTAATAATCTAGACATATCAGACGTTCTTAGATAAAATTTTGAGGAATTTTTATGAACTGTTGCCTAGCCAATTAGATCCGTGAAGTTTATACAAAATCTAGATTGCGTTTTACAGAAACAGAACGTTCAGTAATAGACCTCTGTTCTTTTGCCCATATCTCTTTAACCACTGAATGAAATTGGATGAAATTTGATTCTTTGGAAGCCTAACATCCGTATCTTTCTAACACAACAAATTTTATCGAAATTGGATGACTGAGTGCTGAGATATTACTGTTTTTCTGAGCTTCTGATTCACAGAAACAGGGTTGTTCCGAATTTTATAACAGTTTCTGATTCTGTATTTAATTCTCAGAAAATAAAGAACAAAATTATAAAAAAAAATATATTCTGATTCTACACACACGTGTCTCTATTCTGTAAAAGTTTTAGAATTTTTGGAGAATCAGAAGTATTT
This sequence comes from Brasenia schreberi, assembly GCA_036023115.1. Taxonomy (NCBI): domain Eukaryota; kingdom Viridiplantae; phylum Streptophyta; class Magnoliopsida; order Nymphaeales; family Cabombaceae; genus Brasenia; species Brasenia schreberi. Next base: position 10,311,579 of record JAYKKT010000071.1, on the reverse strand, counting down.
TTAAAAATTCGAAGAACAGGTCTTTGGAACTGAACAGATTCTACAACTTTCAGAATCTGAAAATTTTCAGAAATCAAGAACTTAAACACAAATCTGAAACTATTGAAAAATCTGGTTTTTCCTTTCTCGAATTAACGGATTCAAACAAATTTCAAGCGTCTAGGCTAACCCTTGAGCGCCGGTTCAAGAAGGCCTAAGTCGAAAAGATCTCACTTATCCACAATCGTTCTTAGAAGTCAGAAAATCAGAATATGTTAGTTTTGATAAACTAACTGGCACGCTCGCGCAACCTGACGTAGTTCGAGGGTTTGATTTCGGATCCCACGATTTGAAATAAAATCACGTCTACAATACGATAGCAAGAATCATCATCTAATTAGGGTCTTTGAAAAATATGAAACCACAAAAGAGCTATTTAACTCAATAATAGTCAAGTATGATACTACAACTAAACCATATGTTCAATTAATACTATGAAAGTATAACTCCTACAAAATGGAAGAAGAAGACAATGTTTTAGAACATGTGAACCATATGATGGTAATGGCAAGAGATTTAGCTATAGCTAAATTAGTCATACCAACACCGATACAACAGTCTTCTCCATTTTTAAACATACATGATCACTACTACTCTTAGACTAGGGCCTCAAATAAACCTTTCATAACTACCTCTAAAACTAGTAATTCAAGAACATATTGTAAACACCCCAAAATGTTTTGCAAAAACATATTCAAGCATGTTTCGAAACAGTAGGTTGGTTTTAAAAATCCATGATTTAAATATGTCCTACGAATTTCATAAAATATCAAAAATAAAGATTTTGAAATTTAATGTTTTAAGTTTCAAAATCAAGTTTTAAAATGTAAAAAAAGATGAAATTATGATTGGATCAAAAGAGAATAAGGATGAAGCCCGCTGAAGATTTCGGAAGAAGGCACGATCTTAGGGTCAAAACGGAATCAAAGCATCCCAATCCAATCTCAAAGTGGTAATAAGAAGGCAAGGACCAAGCTCATTCACCAAATGTGGACCAAGACGAAGGACCTAGTCTAGAACGGGATAGAAAAGTTGAAGCCAAGATGGACTTGGCTAAATCAAGAACCAAAACCAAGAGCATAGACTCAATTTACATGCAATGACGAACAAGTTGATTTAAACCAAGCCATAGACTAAAAGAGGATCAAAGCCATAGATCAAACCAAGCCATGACTTCATCAAATATGACACCAAAGGCTGCCCCAAATTGAACTTAGTTGGGCCACATTCATTTGCACCCAGTCGGTTGCGCCAAACCAAGTCTAGGTAGACTATATTTAAAGGCACTTGACTATATCATACTAGACCGAGTCACTTGGCCGACTTAGCCACATAGGGTGGGCTTGCATTGACCAAAGGGGACCATCAAGAGGCCCACGTGAATGCCTTGGGTCCAGCCAAGAATTGGATCAAGAGGGGGGCTCCAAAAGCCCATCCAATCCAAGCCGTGGAAGGCTTTAGGCCTTCTTTCTCTTGAGGCCTATAAAAAGGGACCTTGGGGGTTGGTTTCCAACATGGGAAGAAAGAGAGAAAGAGAGAAAAATTAAGAGAGAGAGAAAGAAAGAGTGGAAAAGAAAAAAGAGAGAGAAGAAGAGAAATGAGAGGTCCTCCAAGATCCTCCCCGTCCTGTGCCAAGGAAGGTCTGATTGCAAGGTTTATTTCTCATCCCTTATTTTCTTTAATCTCTCCTTACTCTCATTTAATTAAAAGGGGTTGTATTAATGGATCAATTGTCTCCCCATGATATAATAGCTAGTGATGTTGTCCATTTCATTTCTTTACATTCACACATATTATATGTTTGATTTCAAGTTTTTCCTATCCATCTATACGATATACTTTTCTATATCTTCTAATCACCTCTATGATTAAGCTATAAATATATTTCAACTTATTTTCTTCAGTCATTTACTTTAAAATTGATGTGATTAGTCTTTTAATTTCTAACAAAATACATTCATGTATATTTTAAAAAAAGAAATATGTTTTTAATATCCTACATTTGTTTGATGTTTTATTTTTGCTTTCTCCTCCAAATGACCTGAAATTTAATACACCAAATTCTCACACATAAGCCCACATATGATAAAAGTTTCAAGAATTTTAGGGTCGTACAACTATATAATTAAAATTGGGGAAGATAAAAAAATCCATAGTTAAATCTATCAAACCTTTGTTCCTTGTAATAGAGCTTAGATTATCATCTCATAACTCTATTTGTAGTCAATCAATTTCAGCGAAACTTATCTAATTGGAAAGCTGACATCTATAGCTTTCAAACAAGATAAAATTCATAAAGATCGAAGCTTTGTGCAACGAGATAGAGATATTTATTTAAACCTCTATATTTCTATAACAGATCAGTTCTGAATGTTTGAGTAGAGGCACATTCTTGATTTAATTCTACACATTCATAATACAAGAAAATAGAATAAAAATAGTTCCAAAGTCTGCATATTCGTGTTTTCTTCACTCTAAAATTTTCGTGAATGTTTGAGATTCCAAAACTATTTAGAAAAATCCAAAAATAAGTTTTGAAAACAGAATGAGTTTCTGTTTTTCAGAACTTTAAAATTTTCCTTTCATAGGCCAAGTGCATGTTTTGGGTTGATTTAAGTTGATTCAAAAGTGAATTTTAAAAACATACCTTATTCAAATCAATCCTTAAAGCATCTAGGCTTACTCTTGAGTGTCAGTTCAAGAAGGCCTATGATGAAAAGATCTCACTTTCCTATAATCGTTATACGAAGTCAGAAAATCAATCTTTGTTATTTTAAGCAAATTAGCTGGCACACTCGTACAAATGACATAGATTAAAAACTTATTTCAAGTCTCTACATAACCTTTGGAGTAAATTTTTCACATTTACACTTATGAACAAAAATAGGAAAGAGAAATTACTAGTGGTGCAAAATGAGATAGGGTCCAACTCCAAATTCAATAAATGAAAATATAAACCAAACAAAAAGTTTGGCAAAAATAATAAGGACGGTCAATCTGTTAAGAAATTAAAGAAAACTACTTCTTATATCAAGTGTTTTAATTATGGAAAAATAGGGTACTACTATAGAGATTGCTACAACAAGAAAAATGGTGTAAATAACCAATAACGTGGACAACTAGAGAAGCAGGATATAATTTATATGATATTAGAATGCTTATACATAGACCCCTTGGTAATTAGTTGACAGTTTTACTTAAGAGCGACGAGACACATCTCAAAGAAAAAAGAAGGTGCAATGGATTTAAAAGAATATAAACGAAGAGAACATCGAGTATACATGAGAAATAATACTTTCTCAGATATTTTTGGAATTAGATCCTTTAGAATCTATGTACAAGGCACACCAGTTGTACTGATGATGTATTTATCATTTCATCCATAAGGTGCAATGTGGTTTTGGTCCCTACCTTAGTTAAGAAGGGTCTTGAGGTCAGGTTTATTCGTTGTAAAGTGATTGTGGGGAAGCATGGGAGAGTAATTTTCTATAGAAAATTTTATCTAGAACATGGATTGTTCAAGTTGAATATAAATGAAAATGAAAGTTCTTTTGCTTATATTAATTATACCTTTAATGATAATGTGAATATATGACATAAATGCTTAGGGTATATAAGTCTGAAAAAGTTGAGAAAATTATCAAACTTTGACTTACTACCAAGGTTTGAGAAAAACACTTTCATCAAGTGTGAATCCTGTATATAGAAAAAAATTATGAGAAAAATTGTTTGCAAAGAAATAACAAGAAAAATAACCATATTAGAAGTTATTCATACTCATTTATGTGGACACTTTAGAGTAAGATCACATCGAAGAAAGGTCTATTTTATAACTTTTATCGATGATTACTTGAGATATATATATATATATATATATATATCTTAGTACATAAATCTAAGGTACTTGAAGTATTTAAAGAATATAAGTAAGAAGTAAAAAATCAACTAGGGCATATAATCAAAGTCCTGAAATCAAATAGAGGAGGTGAATACACATCTACAGAATTTTTAGAATTTTATAAAAAGTTTAGTATTTTGAAACAAAATACAATGCTCAGGACACCTCAGCAAAATGGTATAATTGAAAGATATAAGAAGACCTTACTAAATATAACAAGGTCAATATTAGTACATGCCTCCCTAATAAAGATATTTTGGAAGAAGCAGCAAGTACAACAATTTACATACTTAATACAGTACCATGTAAAGTTATATTCACTACACCATATAAGATGTGTTTTGGAAGAAAACTCAACCTAGGTCATCTCAGGAGGTAGAGATTTATCACTCATATGAAGATCTTTGATCAATGTAGAGACAAGCTATACAACAGGTCCTTGAGATGTATGTTCATCGGATATCTTAAATGCTCAAAGGGATATTAATTTTATCATAAGGACCATGATTTGATAGAAAACAAAGATATTAAATTCTTAGAAAATACTAAGAATGATATCCTTAAGAATAATGATGAATAAGTTGATGATCTAGTCGATCTAAAACAATCATTAATTGAGCCTATAAAAGATCTTTCTCAATCAATCAAAACTTTAAGTAGACATAAAAGGCCTAGGATCGCACCATCCTACTTAAAGGATTATCACACTTATCTTATACAAGAAGTATACAATTCGGTAGATTTAAATGAGTTAATTGATAACTTAACTTATCAGCCGCCTATTAACTCATTTGAAGCAACAAACTAGGAGAAAGTCATGAATAAGGAAATATAATCCACTAGAAAAAACTATGAGAGTTGGCTTATTTGCTAAAAGGAAGAAAAATTATAAATTGCAAATGAGTTTTGAAAAAGAAATATAAAGTTGACGTATCAATCAATAAGTTTAAAGCGAGGTTGGTTGTAAAGAGATTTTCGCAAAAGGAGAGATATATTATGTTGAGACATATTCCCCTATTACGAAATTTTCATATATATGTATTAGCCTAGAGGATACATAATTGAAGGTCAAAAAGTTAAAGTATATAGGTTAAAAAAAATCTTATATTGCTTGAAATAGTCACCTCGTCAATAGTATTTGATTTTTCAAAATGTCATTGGTGAACTTGGGTTTGTGACAAATGATCTTGATCACTGTGTATATGTATGGAATAGTGGGAGTCATTTTGTTATTTTATCATTATATATAGATGACATATTGTTGATTGAGAATGTGTTGACACGAAATTTTTCACTCCAAACCTATGTAGAGACTTAAAATGATAATTTCTTTTCTACACGGTGCACGAGCGTGCCAACTAGTTTGCCAAAAACTAGCAAAGTTTTGTAAAATTCGACTCTTGTTTGGCGATTGGGCTAAGCGAGCTCTTTTCGCTTTAGACCTTCTTAAACCGATGCTCAAGGGTCAGTCTAAGCACTTAGAAACTTCAACTTGGAAGATAGTGAACTCCAATCTATGTGAAAATGGGGTGTTTTTAAAGTAAATGTGAAATGTGCCAAGTTCCAACTCAAAAGATGAAACAAGTGGTGAAAATAGAATATTTTGTTTTTAGGCCTTGTTTCCTGAATCAACTTGAGTATCTTACAGACCTCCAAAAATGACCAAATTTTTACAGGACTTAGCCTGTGATGTGGAGGATCTGTATCACTTTACAGATCATGATTCGGATTTGTATTGGAGTAGAATTAAATCAATAAAGTATGGATATCAGCTTTCTAATGAATCAAAATTCAATCAATTTGGAGGCTTATAGACAGAGTTGTGGGATGAAAACCCAAGCTCTATTGCAGGAAAACAGAAGACAAGTATTAACCCGATTTTATCTAATTTTAATTACGTAGCTGTACGGCCCTAAAATTCTTGAAAATTTTATTTAGAGTGGGCTTGTGTGTATAATGTGTGGACAAAATTTCGGAGTAATTGAAGCAAGGATTCGGGAATTAAAAATACATCAAACAATGTATGTAGAGATGCAAAAGTTAAGTTTCAGGTTTTAAGAACATACGTAATGCAAAACTCACCCGAATTGAAATTGCAACAACACAACTCACGAATTAAATTGCTGAAAGTAAATGAATGAAAATATTTGTATAAGCTTAAGCATAGAGGGGGTAGAGAGTATAGAGTATTTATAGAGTATATTGAGTAGAATCGCATAATCAAACATGTAGAGTGCATGTGTGTGAGAGTGATAATTCAACAATAGAATAAAAATTCTTCAACTCTAAGACTTATTACAACATGGGGAGAGATAATGCTCCATTAATACAACCCCATATCAAATTGAATGAATAGAGAAGAAGAGTTTAAAATCGAAATTGGAAGAATACTTACACGTTTTGCTCAATTGGCCAGAGGTTCCAAGAATGGAATCTAACCCTTCCCTTCTTCTTCTCTCTTGCACTCAAGCCTAATTCTACCCCACTCTTCTACCCTCCTTACCTTCACCTTTGTAGCCCACGACCCTCTCTTGGAGCAGCACCTCCTTGCTTTAACTGTGGCCTAACTATCTCTCTCACCCAAGTGCTAAGACCTCACCAGCTCCAAGATGCTCAACCCGCCCCCCCTAGCCCTATTTATAGGCCAAGGGGCTGATTCTAGGCCTTTCTTTGGGGTGGATTTTGGAGACTCCAAACCTGGTTTCGCAATCCATTTAAGGTAGTTCCATTTGTGAAGGAATGGACCAGTCCCATGTGGGTTGGTCTCTAAGTGAACTCGGCCTTGACTAGGCTCCATCGTGTGCTTTGCTTTAACCAGTCTAGGGTGCCATGAACTTGACCTACCTCGTCTTTATCATTTGGTGATGCTTTGATTACCACCTATCACTTAATAAACCTGGTTCCTTCTAGCCATATTTATGATTTTAGGCTAGTCTCGAACTTGATCCATGTGGGTGCGCCTCTTTGCTTGTCGGCCCATGATAATGGACTTGAATTATTGTTGCCCGATCATATGACATCTTAGTGATTCTTGCAATTTTTCAATCTTGATACAATGTATTTCATCTTGGCCGTGTATATGCATTTGCATTGCCTCCTCTTGATTTGAATTGATAAGCTTGATCCCATCTTACTTTTTGTATTTGACTTTGAACTACCTTGAAATGAAACTTGATTCAGTCCATGATTCTAGCCCAATCCGTTTGTGATTTTCATCGACTTCTGATAGGCTTCAATCTTACTTGCTTTATCTGATTCGATTCTCTCCTTTGCTTTTGGGAATTGGTCTCGATCTGAACTTGGATTGGGTCTCTCCTATTTGTCTGCTTTGTTTCGAAATTCATGGGCTGTTTAATCTTGAATTTAAAACCTTTATTTTGAAAACTTCTTAAAAACTTTAAAATGTGGGTTTTTCGATTTGAAAAATCATAAAGGTTTTAAATTGGTTTTTGAATTTGGGGAGTTTTGAAAATATTTTTATTTTGGGTGTTTACAGAATGATAATGAGATGATTGTCAAACCAAATCATGGTTAAACTCAAGATTTGAAATGAAGGATATGGGAGAAACATCCTATATCTTGGGTATAAAGATTTCTCGAGATACAACAACAATTAAGCCTTTTCTCAGAATAGACGGTTTGTTTCCACAGAGTCCTATCATGTGCCATGTTAGTAGTTAACTCACAATAAGCTAAATCATTCTTTATTGTTTCTTTCTAACACTTTTGTGGTCATCCTCTACCTCTTTTAGTACTTTCAAAATATAGTTTTCATACTTTCTTATAAGTTATTCTTTTGATCTTCTTTCTATATGTCCAAATCACCTTAAATGATATTCTCTCATTTTATCCTCTATTGGTGCCACACATAATTTAATTCTAATAACCTCATTATGTATACGATCCTTTTTTGTTTGACCACTCATCCATCTCAACATCTTCATTTCTGGACATCTTTTGTACATGTTTATGATTAACTACCCAACACTTAGAACCATAAAACATGACAAGTCTAATTGTTGCTCTATAAAATTTACCTTGTAACTTTAATGGTATCGTCTTATCACAGAGAATACTTGATGCTCCTCTCCATTTTAACCAACTAGTATTAATTATATGCATAACATCTTCATCAATTCTTCCATTACTTTGAAAAATTGACCCTAGGTATTTAAAACTTTCTTTTTGGGGATGTAATGTGTGTCAATTTATTTTTTATGTCATTTGAAGTAACCAAATGATCAAACTTACATTCCATATATTCTGTCTTTATTCTAACCTTTACTTTCTAATGTTTCTCTCCATAGTTCTAGTTTTATATTAACTTTTTCCTTAGACTCCTCCACTAACACAATATTATCTACAAATAACATACACCAAAGTACATCTTAAATATATTTTGTTAACTCACCAATCACTATTATAAATAAGTATGGACTTAAAGTTGATCATTGATGTAACCCAATATTAACTTCAAAGAAGTTAAAGTCATTCTTTCATGAGTCCTCACACATGTTTTTGCACCATTATATATGTCTCTTATAAGGTTTAGGTATATCAATGGGATACCTCTTTTTTACAATGTTTTTTAAAGAACCTTCCTCGGTACCTAGATCAATAAATATCATATGAAGGTCTCTCTTTTTTTTTCTAAAATGTTATATAAGGCATCTCAAAAGGTGAATCGCTTCAAGAATAGATCTACCTGGCATGAATCTAAATTGATTCTTTATTGTACTCGATACTTGTCTTAACCTACGTTCGATAATTCTTTTGCATAATTTCATAGTATGGTTCATTAACTTGATACCCCTATAATTTGTACAATTCTAAATGTCTCTCTTGTTCTTATATATAGATATAAGTGTACTCGCTCTTCATTTCTTAGATATCTTTTGGTTTTTTCATATTTTATTATAAATAGTCTTGTGATCTAGGTGATTCCTATTTTTCCTAGGATTTTTCAAACTTCTATAGGAATATTGTCTGGTCTTATAGATTTACCACCCGTCAAATATTTAAGAGCCTCTTTGACTCATTCTTTTGAATACGTTGGTAGAAATTGGGGTTTATATACTTTCCTGATTTGGCTAACTCTCCAAAGCTAATACTAATATCTTTATTTTAATTAAAAACTTGTAAAAATAGTTTTTTCATCTATTTCTTATATCATCATTTGTCACTAGAATTTTTTCATCCTCGACTTTGATCCATCTAACAAAATTAAGATCTTTAGTTTTCTTATCTCCAACTCTAGCTATCTTAAAAATATTTCTTTCACCCTCTTTTGAGTTGAGTTTTTTATACAATTCCTCCCAAATTTTAGCTTTTGCTTCACTAACGTCCTTTTTTGCTTCATTCTTTGCTTTTTAATAAGCCTCTAAAGTTTCACTACTTTTTTTAGCATAATGTAATTTGTAATGCTCTTTCCCTTGATTTTATTTTGTACTACTTCACTCTACTACCAAGCTTCTTTTTATAATAGTACACCTCCTTAGATTCACTTAACACATCTTTCGCCACTTTCCTAATATATATAGCTATATTATTCCACATATTACAAGGTGTATCAACATAATTCCAAGTATCTCCTTGAAGGATTTTCTGTTTAAACATATCTTCTTTCTCGCTTTTGACGTTCCACCATTTAGTATGAATAGCTTGAGATAGAGAATCTAAATTTCTATGCCTAAGTTGAGATAGAGATATTGATTATATCCTCAAAAAGTTTTAAATGACTGAATGCATGTCTACATCTACACCCGTTACAAAATGAGTAAAACGAAGCAAGGTTGATTGCCCTAGTTAAGGAGATGGTAAGCCTAACATTCCTGATGCACAAGCTGTAGGTAGCTTAATGTATGTTATGGTATATGTAAGACCTAATATCAGCTTCGTTGTTGGTCTTGTGAGTAGATATCAAAGTAATCCTATATGACAACATTGAATAACTATAAAGAAGATTCTAAGATATCTTAAATGAACAAAAGACTTGAAATTATGTTTCCAAGTAGATGAAAAAAAAGTGGTTGGATAAACCGCTTCATATAAGATTTGAAGTTGGACATAGTTGATGAGCTAGTTGTCATTTATTGTGATTACAATGCAACAATTACTCTAATCAAGAGTGGAGTTCACAACTCTAAAAGTAAGCATATAATAGTTAAATACTACTATATTCATCATATGGCTATGACAAAGGAAATATCCATCTCATACATGCCAATTCAAGATTTGTTGGCAAACCCCTTGACTAAAGAAATAAGAGAGGATCTTTTCTCAAACATGTTACAAGCATGGGTTTGAGATATGTTTTATTGTTGTGTAGATAAAAAACTATACAAGTATAATAATTGCAATAGCAATTATAAAATGACATTACTGACAAAACCCCACAAAAATAGGAGGAAACAAGTATGTTAGATCATTTGGCTTGAATGGTCAAGTGGAAGATGTGAAGCCGAGAAATGACCATTCTTGGCAGTTTCACAAGAACGGCTAGATTGGCCATCTAACTGTTTCTCATGAAGGCAGTTAAAGAGCAAATCTATAACATTTGGTCCGATAAACTCTATAACCAACCGGATAAGGGTTCTAAAAACGGAAAGGCCAGCTTGGATATCTGGGAGGAAGAGTCACGAGTTGCTCTATAAATATAGAGCAGCGCACACAGAAATACATAATGTGGAAAAGAAATAAAAGAAAAACATATCCTCTGTGGCGAACCGGAAAAACTCAAAGCTTCCTCTTCTTCTCCTCATCTCTAAGGTCTCATATGTTGCAACTGGACGTCACCGGATGCCAACAATCATAACTAACCCAACTTGCCCTGTGGGTCTAGGTTTTCAAAACCCGTAATTGGCCCCAACCTGATCCTCAATTAATCAAAATATTTCTCTCCCAAAGAAAACAAAATCATGTGGTAACATGGAGCATAAAACAACATATCAAACTACGTTAACGAACAACGGACTCCCCCTGTACCCAAAGAAAAGAACATAGCACTTATCTCAGTCTAGAAACTCAAAAGAACGGGAGACACATAATACCTCAAGAAGGGGTTACCCTGAGTCCCAGTGGCAGACCTACAATTTTTTTTGTAGGTGAGACATACTTGTATTTTGGATGAAAACACTTTTATTTAATGTCTCCAAAATACTTATATTTTTTTATATAAAATGATAGACCCAAGAACTTTTCATATTTTGGGTAACCTAAAATGAGTGCATGATTGTTGTGCCTCCACCCAGCTTAAAAAATGTAATAAAACCCATCTCAGTTAAGCGTAGGGCAGGCAGGTCTCAAACCCAACACCACTTCGAGTAGGGTAGGCGGTACCCGCGTGTTCAGTTGAGATTTCATCCTTAAATACGGGGTGTATGATTTCATCACCTCTTGTCCACACGTTGAGAGATGTTTTTCAATGATTCAACCTATGAAATGCCATTCATATCATTTTTCCAATATTTTTTTGCATTTCTCAATGGAGAAGAAGGCACTCGTCTGTAATAACATGAGAAGATATTACAGAAGATACCATTTTTTAAGAAAGACCATCCGAGGATGGAGACTCCTTAGGGGGTGTTTGATTATAAGGTGTGGGACTAGGTAGCAGAAACTCCTCCTAATCACACATGAGCCTCTCACATGGTAGAAAGAATGGTCATGCCCCACTTTTTACCTAATTATGAGACTGAATAATGGCTTATACTCTAGAATTACAGTTTTAATTCTATAGTTCCAACCTTGTAACCAAACATTTCCTTAGTGACTGGTTTTAGTTTATTTCGAACTATTGGCTCCAGTTTACTCATAATCATGAAGGGTAACCAAAACAAGGTCATGGGCCGCTTCAAATCTTAGTCAAACCGATAGGCCGGTGCGCATCTGCCATGTTTATCCCTCAGTCTAGCATCATAGCAAACCATCGGTGGTGACTAAAGAATTTTGTTAGATGAAACCTATAACCATTTGATGTGTCAACCCATCTAAAGCTGTCCATTAAGTATAACCATGATGGAAACAATCTTGGCGTTCTCTTTTGAACTTTCTTGTTATCTTGCGAACGACACTAAAGCTTCCACACTACGTTTTAGCTTTTCCTTTACTTGAAGAATTGCAATTCTTAACGCTGCAACAACAGACACATCTCCACCTGATGGACAAGAAGAGGATTCCACAGTTCCCCTCATGAAACCATTAATGAGCTTTTAATGTGCACGTCCTTGCCCGCATGCATCAACAATGAATCCCGTACACGAAATTAAGGATGAACCGTTGGCAGCGATGGTGGGGAGGGATGAGGCGCTACCAACTAGTCAAAAATGCCCATAGAATAAAAGTTGTCACTCTTTATCAGGGTAGCACTTTTCGACTTAGGAAATCCTTGTTCACGTCACGGTTCAGCACGACACTATATATATATAAACGGGATCCTATAGCCTTTAACTCGTCCTCAATCCTTTACTTTTTTTGAGGAACATGACTATCACTCACAAAATTATAAAGGTTTTTCAAAAAGTATAACAAAATATCTTTATTATGTGATGCCCCAAGAAAGTGAAGGATAGGCTTTGAGTACGCATTATACTCTTAAGTATATACTCTAGGACCCTAGTCAATCATTTTTTGCTAATTGACGATCAATGACTATGCCAATAAGGTGTCGTCTATTGCATTGTAAGGTCACTCATGCGATAAAGATGACTCTTTATTGGCACTGTCCTTGATTGCCCATGAAAGGCGATTACACAATATATACTCACAAATCATCCTATCATTCCTAATATATATACATATAGAGAAATTAATTTATGCATACATTGATCGACGATTAAATATTCTCAAAGATCTCAACCGTTGGATTGTTGAAATTGTCGGTTAAGATTCAAATTTCAAAAATAAAAACATTTTTTTGGTACTTTTTGTAGGTACATTAAATGTACTTGATAGTATTTACTTTTTGCTTTAAAGATAAAGATATCTTTAAAGCAAAAAGTAAATACTATCAAGTACATTTAATGTACCTACAAAAAGTACCAAAATATGTTTTTACTTTTGAAATTTGAGAAGATTAGAACATGTGTACATGGACTATTCTCTCTCTCCCTATATATAATGTTGTAAGTATATATACACACTATGCTTCGCTCTATTTTGGGGTCTATTTGATCCAAATAACTTTTTATGTAATATTTTGTCTTTTCAATGTTTTCTCTTGTTTCTTGTTTAATTTGTTTATTTCTATTGACGCCAAAAAGATGCAAGAAGGCACATGGTAGAAGATCAAGAGTCTCAAAGACAAGGGAACACTTATCTCCATAGGAGAGGGGTGAGACTCCAAACATATAAAGCCCATTACCTCGAGCAAGTATAAATCATGGGGTCCGTTGGTATGTCCTAATTAATGTGGCGGCTAAAAGGATGGCATAAAGTAAAAGTAGAGTTACTGGGAGTCACATATGAGAAGATCGGCATGTATTCTACTATTTTGATGAAAGACTATAAATAACACTTGTAATAAGGGAAGAATGTAACAAAAAATCAATCAAATAATTGTTGTCCTTTTTTGCCTTTATCTTTTATAGGAGTTGCAGTAAGCTAATTTGTTCAATGTCTTCTTGAGCAAACTGAGTGCTTTACCTTTTCATATAATCCCATTAGCAACTGAGATATATGCAGTCAGATTCTCGAAAACCTATTCCACCACTTAAGCCTTGTCCATCCCCTTTTTCCTTGAGAATGAGGGTTAGAGTTCTCTAGCATGCCCTATTCATCCTTGGTCTCTATCATTAAGTTAAGTCGTTACTTATGATGGCAACACATTCTTTGGAATGAATGGTGGGATATGCATACTTCCTTATTGGGGTTACTTAGTTTCTGCATACTCGATCCAGTTGTATGCACATTTTGGTTGCAATATAAAATCAAGTCCTATGATATAATTTTTCAATATTAAACTTTAAATTTGAAGCGTAGGACTTAGTTTGAGCTTCACTAGTAGCCTTCAACCCCAACGAGGTAGGACAAACCTCTACATGCTAGTGGTTGTTAATATATAGGTCCGAAAGAAATATGCATAGGTGTATGTGTGTATATGAGTGTCAATTTGCATGCAAGCAAGAAGAAAATGGGCATCCTTATGAGGGTAATACCAATTTAAGGGTCATATAGTTATGAATCAACTAAAGAAGGTCAAGTTTCTCAACAAGCAAGCAATAGTAAAATTAATAATTTACATATGTAACCGATGATAGAATGACAATGTTGATACAATTGCAAAATTGATAGACACAAGAACACTTTTTATTGGTTCAGATTTTTTTATGCATGAATGTGCCATAACTCCAAATTTTTGTCAAGAATGCAATATTGATTAGCAATATATAGTATATAAGAATACAACTTGTAAACACCCCAAAATCCCACGATTTTCCCAATACACCTGGTTTTGCAAAAGCAGCCCCAAAGGGCTATTTTGAGTCTAGAAACCCAGGAGCCTTCTAGGCAACCCTGTACATATGTTCAAATCATATATGTTTTAAAATATATGTTATACAGTTTTAAAAACTTTAAAAAAGTATTTTGAAACCCCGAAAAGCGACTTGGCCTGATGAAAGCAGGACCGAAGAAGCGAAAGAGAGCCTGGAACTGGAGCATAAGTCAAGCCCGACATATCAACTCTCATATCAGAATCATCCCCAAAATCTCGGACATCCAAGCCCCTGTTATCAACAAATTTGGTGAAATGATCTCCGGAAGGTGAGAAAAAGAGCACACGACAATGTTGGCAAAGACCCAACGCAAGACGGAGTACTGATGCTGTCAGGCCCCACATAAACCATTCGTTTCGCAACGCCATGAAGGAGTCAGAAAATCAGATTTGGATCGAATTTAGACCATATATATCCAGATCCAAATCCAAACATGCATATGGATCTGGATTTGGATTTGGATCCAAAGATCCAATCCAATACCCACATCCATGACCCACATCACCTTCTCATAAATGGAGGTGGGGCCCACAAAGAATTCATGTGAAAAGCTTGGGTATGAGAGAGAATGGGATAAAGTATGAGTGAGAATTTTGGTGGGCTTGACTTTTGTGTCAAGTTTTGGGTTAATCATGTGGGTTTAGCCTAAGAGTGTGGGATTAAGCTTGTATGCACCTACACCTAACCTAGGGCTGCACCAACATGCTGCAACTAGGTCCATGGATCAAGGCCAAGGGGATGCTGCTAAAACCTAGCCCCGAACTAACCCACCTCACCTAGCCATTCTCTCTTAAACCCGACCTAATCCTAGCCACCCTCACCCAAATCCACCTAACTATACCTAGCCGACCTCACCTAGCTCACCCCACCTAACTAGACTACCTAGACCCTAGCTAAATTAAACCTAATCCTACCTTAACCCACCTAATTAGCCCCTAACCCTTAAATCCCAGCCACCCTAACCGACCTACCCAAACCACCCACCTAGCCGACCTACCCAAACCACCCCACCCCAGCCCACAACATCCTAAATATCTACCCTCAAAACCACCCCAACCGACCCAGCCCAATGCCTATAAAAACCCCCTTTTGGGGCGGGTTTTGATCTATCTTGGCTCGACCTTGGGCAGCTCTCAACCCTCTCTCTCCTCTCTCACCTGCCCTCTCTCTCACCCATTTCACTCCCTTACCCCCACCAACTGTGCCACCATCCACCATCGCTCCACCCGGCTCCACTTCCACTCGGCTACCGCCTGCATTTCCACCCGCCTGCCATTATCTTCTAGCTGCCACCTCCTTCCACCACCTCCGGCCACCACCACCACAGCCACCACCTTCGGTTAGTACCCCATCTCTGCCCTATCTAACTTCTCTTCCTCTTCCCCTCTTACCCAGCCACACCGTCCATCACCCGCCACCACTGCAGCACCCTAGACATCTCCCTTACACCCGGCGACTGCACACCCTACATCCCCACCTTCCCTTAGCCACCCATTTCCCAGCACTTAGCTAAGTCTTCCCCCTTTACCTTCCACCACTTAGCTAGCCCCTAACCTACCACAATAACACCTAACCTCCCCACTTGCTGCGCCTACCACCCGGCTTTCATCAAGACACCCACTCGGTTAAGACCCTACTTGGCACCCATACGCACCAAAGGAGCTCCCCTTCGGCTATCCAAGGCGACTCACTAGGCCAAAGCCAAGCAAGTCACACCCGGACCAGCTATATGTAAGTGTCTAACTCGGTCCTTGTTATGAACTTGCTTATGCTTAATTAAATTTGATATGGGGTTGTAATAATGGAGCGTTGTCTCCCCCCGCTTGTAATAATGTGGTTTGACACACCCACACATATGTGCACTTGAGCCTATTCCGCTCTTAGCTGCACACAATTTTGACACACACATGGGCCTAATCAGCCCTTAAGATATAGCTATACTTATGTATATTTAACTTGCATGGGTTTTCATTAAGTTGTGTGTATTGTCTTTCAATTTTCACACTCACACACATTGAGCTTTCGCTCTTATTCCCAAGACCCTAGTAAGGGCCGTATTACAATTTTCCTTCGGCGTTTTAATTCAAGTTGTGTGCGTGGTCTTTCAATTTCCACACTCACACACATTGAGCTTTCGCTCTTACTCCCAAGACCTTAGTAAAGGCCTTATTGCAATTTTGTTTTGGGTGTTTAAACTTCAAGTTGTGTGCGTAGCATTTCAATTATACTTACACACATTAAGCTTTCGCTCTTACTCCCAAGACCTTAGTCAAGGCCTATTGCAATTATATTTGGGTTTCATTATAAGTCGTGTGAGTTGTCTTTCAATATACACACAACACCCACGCACACGTTGGCGACCTTCGGGCCCATATATATTATAAGTATTTCCCTTCGGCTATGTCTTTAAGATTTGGGTTTTAAGGTTCAGCAGTGTGCGTAGTCTTTATATATATACACGACACACATTTGCATAATTGAGCCTTTCCGCTCTTAAGATATAGCCATATTTCCCTTTTGCAATTTATATTAAGTCATTTTCCTTCCGCATTGTCTTTCAATTCGGGTTTTCCCTTTGGAGTTGTGTGAGTTTGCATTGCATATACGCCATACCATGAGTTAGGACGCATATTGCATCAAAGCAAGCCCCACACTTCCATTCAAAAAAAATCGCCAACTTAGGTCACTTGCGCACACACCTAGTTGACCCTAAAAAACTTAAAAGTTGAAAGACATAGGCACGTGCAAATCCCACGTGTAATAAAATTTGCAATCGTACATACAAAGCCTAAACACTTAGGGTATTTCTCAAAGAGGTTTAATTAAAAGACTTTGCCAAGCGTACAAATTGACCCTTGCGCATCGGTGCAAGAAGGTCTGCGATGAAAAGAGCTCACTTGCTCACAGTTGCCCCGATAGAAGTCAGATTTCAAAAACTTTCTTCGTTAGCTTGAACAAGCTAGCTAGCACGCCCTTTTGCTAAAATATGACTTAGACATATGAAAAGATTTGCTTCAGGCCTAAGAACCAGAAGTGAGGATTTTCTGTGTCTACACAACTTAATTCGAATGCAAGAAGAACCATACTATTAAAACAAATTCAAACTATTAGTATGAGATTAGTTTATTGAGTAGCATGTGAGACTTGATTTGATGGATGTTACCAATAGTAATAAACACACATGATCATGTTGTTGAACTGATTAGAGTCAATGCACTTAATAAGAATGTTGAGAAAGTCTGGTAAATGAGTTGGACGAAAGATATAAATATTTGTTGTCGATCCTTAGTGACATGAAATTAGATGGGTACTTGACTCAAACTGCATGACATAGATAAAGGAAGCACAATGGTCTTTGCTTGGGTGGAACAATCACATGCACACCAGTGACGACTTGCTCAATGATGCTAACCAAAAAGAAAACCAGGCTACATGACACAACAAGAGAGAGACAGAGAGAAAGAAAGGAGAAATGATTTGGATTATGCTTGGATGGTCTTGGGTGGACTTAGTTTATAAATTTTTTGAATGCATTTAAAATAGAAACTTGTTAATGATTTTCATGATTAGAAAGTAGAGTGAAAGAAGAATGAAATTGAGATTTTCTTTTACTTCATCTCGTTGTATTTTCCTCTTGATTCTACTACAAATAGCAATAAAGACTCTCCACATATGGAATGAGTGTGCAAAAAGTTGTCCTTGGCTTTATGAGCTCTATGTGATGGGGATTTCCATTTTCAGCATGAAATAATATCAAAAGTTTTGTATTCATTTCCTTTTATGCATTATTCTTCAAATCTAATAGTGTAACCCTTGATAAATATGTTTCTATTTAAATATGTATCCTCCTTAGACATCTTAATTTACTTGGTATTCAAGTGGGGCCCATTATAGTAAATCATCCAAATTTTAGTGTCATATAGCTTCTCATGTCACACCCACTCAGGTCGCGACCATGACCCGCCCCGAGCCGATGCCATGTGACTACTTCTCGTGCAGGCGTGATGGTGAGAAGTAACCGAATACAATACTAATTTAATTCAAACTTAATGAATTATCTAACTGAAATAAATATTCATATCAAAGTTCTAAACAACACGCCCAAAATGGTGTGGGACCCATCTAACAATAACCCCGAATAGTAAGATTTTATAAATCGTTTAATACTTATCATACCATCTAAAATAAAAATGCAGCTCTATCCAACTCCTACTCTGTTCCGTGTGCCTTCGAAGTGCTAGCTTCAGGATGAGCTGTAAAATAATGGGGTGAGCTCCTATACATAGCTAAGTAGAGAGGTTAAACATTTTTAAATAGAAATAATACTAAAAGCATTCATAATTTCATAATTATTTCATAACAAAGCACAATTTCACCTTTAAATCTTGATCTCAAATTCATACGCAAACACTCACATATACACATACACACATCATTAGTTAGGATAACTATAGCCCATATTGTGTCTGCTCCAAAGGCCACAGGAGTCATTCGGCCCTCCCTAACGTGATCTAGGTAATCCCGCTCGGTAACCACAATGAATGGATCTGTAAGTCTCTAGAGACCCTACACATCCCATACAAGTACGACTCATATATTCACACATCATTATATTTCTAAAACCAATTACAGTTCATCACATTGACAAATCATATCTAGATACATGAATATCCAAAGCCAAATCCATATCCATATCCATACGACATTTAAATATTTAAATATTATGTTCATACAACACATGCATATCAAAATATGCTCTTTATCAATCAATGTCATAAACATGTTCTATTTGAAAAACATATCAAATAACCCATAATTGCGAATAATATTTCATAAACATCAATAAAACCTTTATCAATCATACACATTTAAATTTATCTAAAACAAGTAAAATCACATATAGCATCATTCTGTGAAAGAATGCATAACCCCCTACCTGAAGGAGCGCTAAGATTCAGTCCTCAAATCGTTGGGCCACTCTTATCACTACCAAATCCTCTAATTTTAATCTCTAAACAATTATAAATAATTAAAATATTAAAATTTATTTAACTACGAATCTAACATAATAAAACATATCAAAATCGGATCTCAAATAACCCTAAAATCACCCAAAACTCAATTTGGAGTCGTTTAATCTATTCAAGATCTAAACTAATAGCTAGATCTATATCCGATCCAAATTGAGTGACACAGTTGGTAGCCTATATTACTGTGTCAACACAAAAC
This sequence comes from Brasenia schreberi, assembly GCA_036023115.1. Classification (NCBI taxonomy): domain Eukaryota; kingdom Viridiplantae; phylum Streptophyta; class Magnoliopsida; order Nymphaeales; family Cabombaceae; genus Brasenia; species Brasenia schreberi. The sequence continues at coordinate 10,291,920 of JAYKKT010000071.1, read as the reverse complement.
TTGTAACTATTGACACAGATCTTGTTTCTAACCCAGAAACTCATTTCAAAACACGACCCAAACGTGACCCATTTCTGACACAGAACTTGTTTTGACATAGAACTGATTCTTAACATGTGACATGAGGACACAACATGAATCAGTGTCAGCTCACAATATTCTGGATACAACACATTGTGTCTGATACGACACGACATGAAAATAGGGATACGCCCAAAAGGATCGGTTCCCATGGTTTTCCTACATCGATTTTATTGGTTTCTAATGACAATTGAGGCCGGCAATGGTCCCAAACCAATCTCCTATCCCTCTTCTTCCAATCCAACACATGATTATTCATCAGCAGTGTTGTTTTGGCTGGATAACGCTTGTTTTGAACCGATTTTTGCGTATTAAGGCTTGTTTTCGAAGGTTTAGCATGAACCAAACAAAAGTCCTATGATATAACTTAGTTTTAGCAACTACAAACGAAAAAATTTACAAAAACAAAAATTAGAATTTTATTACCGGATTCCGGCCGACTCTTTCACATTTTCTAGATCGTGTGATTGCTCCCGAGGATTTTCCACTGTAGGTCGTCTCTCAACTGCCCTCTTATATGTGGCTTGGCCTGGTTGGTAACCGGCCTTAATGGTCGTTACCTGCCTTGGCCAGCCAAGGACAGCAAAGGGTTGCCCCTTTGCATACCCTGCACAGAGTAATGCTCGAGTGTTACTCTATTCTTTTCCAAGCGAGTCTGGATCTCATATATGGTAGGCGATGACCATCAACCATCACAACACAATCTCGCAAAATACAATGCGATACAATTACATCACTATTAGGGAAATATATAGAGAATCTCTCTAATAGTTTTAGGTCTAAACCCATATGAGTTATAAAAGTAGACGAAACAAAATAATGTGTTGCACTAGAGTCAAACAAAACATGCGCAAGCATACCACAAATGGGTAAGGTACTAATAAACAAATGAGAGGTACCTGACTCTTGACCCTATACAGTATAGGCACGTCCCCAGTTAGCTACTTGAGGCTGAGACAATCGAGTTGGTCCTTGTTGAAGAACAGGTACTAGAGGACGAGGAGGCCCCATGGTGTTTTCCTAAACTGAAGAAGGATAATACGCAGCTCGTGGACAATCAACCTTATGATAATCAAACTCTTTGCATATGAAAAAACGATGTCTCATGTCTTCCTCGTATACACTACTAAATATTTGAGTCTCACCTTGCTTAAAGTTTTTCTCTGAAGGACAGTTTCTAGCTCTCTGTCCCGTGCTTCTATAGTTAAAACAAGTGATCCCATGATTTTGTTGGTTGGTCTGCTCTCGTGAAAGCCCACTCATCGCCTGAGACTGACTAACTTTATTTGTCCACTAATGAGCTTGGATTGGTTTACTTTTCTTTATGCATTCATGTGAGCTGCCAAAAGTCTGTTTTGCTAGCCTCTTCTTACCCTTATAATGTAAAATATATATCTCTACATAGGTAGCAACAACTTGTAACTCATTAATTTCTGTATATATCTTTTCTATTAGTGACTTAAAGATCGGATCAGAAAGTCCCTATAAATACTTATTTTCTCGCGCCTCAAGAATTATCATACCTGAGTCAAACTATGACAACTTTAGGAATTGGTTTGTATATTCTCTCACTAATAAATTGTCCTATTGTAGCTGATTGAATTCAAGTTGTAGGTGCATTCAATTATTATGAGAAAAGAAGTGACCGAAAAATGCCTTCTTAAATGCCTCTTAAGTCCATGGAGTGCTATGAGTCCCTTTCTATGCTCTCCACCATTGTTTTGCATTTCTTTCAAACAGATTGGACGCCAATTGCACTCTCCTCTCCTAATCGATGTAAGCCAATATGTCGAAAGCGTTCTCCAGTTTATCAATCTACTCATAAGGTTCTAATGGATTTGTAATTACTCCATTAAACTCTTTACAACCATTCTTTATCAAGTGTTGAATGGTAGGATTCCCTTGCAATGTATTGCAATAAGTTAATCTTCTGGTCAAGTAATGTTATAGCATCCTGACCACCTTGTACAAATATAATAAGTGGTGGCATAAGTGTCATCAATATGACCCTAAATCATGATGCAAATATGGATATACCCCAAGCAAGAGGCATGTGACCCTGAAATAGTTAGGGAGACTAGTAATGCTCTTACTAAATATCATGGTGAAATTATGTATTTTATTATGAGCTAGAAGAAAAGAAAGTTATCCTAATCTAAGTACTAATATAAAAAACAATCCACTAATCGAATTCTTTGTAGGTTATTATGGCTCATGGGTTTGGTTTCTAAGAATCACAAATATGTTTTTGAAAAGCAACATCTTTTTGTAATAAACTACTTCCAATAAAATCTAGGACAAAAGATTCTAACTTAACCCATGAGTATATAATTACCTACAAAGAATTCGATTGTAGGATCATTTTGGTACTCAGTCATGATACTTATGCATTTTAACATATCCATATCCATACTAATAAAGGAAGAATACAATACCAATTTTGGTAATCATAATCCTAATTTCATAATACTATAAATAATCTTAATTTCATAATACTATAAATGACTATTTAGTGACCAATAGACAAATAGATATGTTAAGACTCTTAACTCTAGGTGGAGTATGAATCCCTCTTCAAATGTAATAAACTTTCAATACATAGGAAATAAGAGTGTGATGTCCCAAATACAAGAAAATATACAATAAGACTTACTCGGTCACTTTTGAATTGTCTTGAGTGTACAAAAAATGATAACTCAAAAGGAAACTTATAAAATAGAGTTTTCTTTACATTTTCTTTTCTTTTTACTCTTTTTTTTTGTTTTCAGCCTTTTGGCTTTTCACTTTTTCTAGAATATGACATTTCAACATATATAATGAATATATTAGGATACATCAACAAAGCACAAATATACAAGGTATGCTTGAAAATCCTTTACACTGAGTACAAACACCACAACACACAACATAGAATCTAGAATACACTAGCCAATCAACAAGCTAAGGTACCCCCAAGGATAAATTATTTTAATATTTTAAAAATTAAGAGAATGTTACACAAAACACAAATATTGACAATTTTGTAAACTTTCCCAAGATTGAGAATCAAATGAAATAATTTTTCTAAAAGGATTTAGTTTGAAGTAGTTCAGAAGAAAGTAGAGCCTATACTTTTCAAAATCAAATCCAAAGATGCAAATAGATAAAACAACATAAGTTGATGAGGATTATCAAAACTAGAATCGAAGAATATTATCTTCAACAATGAAGGTAATGACTTGAAGAGATCAAGCTATAGGTATGTAACACTAGAGGCATAGCACAAATCATTGTCTTAAGTTTATTTTCAAGAGATATTCTCTTATTATCCATATAAAACCAACAAGTCAAAATATAATAAACATCATGGATAAGACATTTTTTAAAATATCAGATATTCGGTTTGATGAGTCTCAACATTAGTGAGCAAGTAAGGTAATGTCATCAATAAAATGATAGATCACCTACTCTAAATTTCATTGCATACAGACATATGTAAACATGGAAAATATGGAAATCCCAAACTAGGTGGTGCAGAACAAAAAGAAATAACATAAGATGTGCATGTAGAAAATAATGTATGGCTTGAGGCACGAGTTGATGCATGAACAACTAGAAGCATGAACATATGAAGGTATGACATATGCATGACTCAAAGAAATACTATATTTTTTCTTTTTTGGTTCTCTATACGTTTTTTTAATTTTCAAGATTTTCTATATTTTTTTCGATTTTCTCAAGATAGACAAGTCTAGTTCCAAATCACTGGTTTGGGTTAGCCTAGAACTTGGAAATGCAGGTAAACTGGCCTGGGACTCGTTCTTGTTCCAGCCTAAGTTCGGAACCAATAATTTTATTAAAAAAACTTACGAATTATAGAAAAAAATTAAAAATGGAACCAACATTTTGAAATTGCCGGTTCTAGTTTTATAAAAGGTGAAACCATAACTTAATTGGGTGGTCCCTATTCCGGTTTCAACCATTCCAGGTTCAACCGGTTCCTAGTTTAGTTTGGTTCTAGTTGGAACTGTTGCAGGGGTTATGAACTAGCCATGTCTACCTAAAGAATTGAATCCCCCTCTATCAATGTCAGTGAATCTTTTCTCACGTGAAAAACAAATGCGGCCAAGAATTCCTCTCATGAATTGCGCTCTCATCTATCATGATCTTCAAAGGGTTTCACATGACCCAGATGCCCCCCATCCTGCCTATTGCATCCATTAACTCATATTGAAATCCTAGTTTCCTTCTGACTTGTTTAGCTTTGCTCACACAAGTGAGAAGAAGCGCCACCATTATGGAGTGGGGTTTCCTCTCTTTTATCAACTCTTGTTGAACGTTACCGACCATGGGCTTCTGCCTGCCCCTTTGCTATTCCAAGTCATATTCATGGGATGGGTAACCCTACATCACAAGGTATCCTTCTGCAATCTCTAGGCATATTGCATTGCCTCCCCCAAGCAGGCCACAATCATTCCTACTCGGATCCCCTTGGGCCCTCTCCTCTGTCATGACATGAGCATTCGTTTTCTATGTTAGATTCAAGAAACATTTGGGGGATGCATTAATGAAATTCGAAGAATACTAGGAAGAGGTGGAGAACATGCGGAAGAAGAAAGGAATACTTCATTCTATGGGGTATATAAGACAATTACAAAGCATTAGACCAACCCGAAATCTACCTTTAGATAGATAGGGCAGTCTTATGAACTGACCAGCACATAGATCCATTCAACACTCCCCCTAAGTTGGGATGAGTATATCCATGATTCTCAACTTGTTTACAACATGAAAGAGGTGTGTCTTTGTTCTCTTTTTGCTACCTTGCCTTGGTTAGAATGTCAACAAATTGTTTTTGAAATTGTACATGTATGCCTCGAAACTCTAAATTTGTCATCCCTATAGTACATACTTGTGTGGCAATCCATATAAATTTTGTTCTATCGAAACATAGGATTAGATGTAGTATGGTAGTTCTCACAATAGGGAGTCACTACCCCACCCCTATGTCTTGGTGTGGTAGGGGTAGGGGCATTTTCACTACTTCACCCATGCCTATGCCCATGCCCACGCCCACGCCCACGCCCACGCCCATGCCCACACCTTAAGTTAAGTGAGCCTTCACCAATGACCGACATTTGGTGTTAGTGGACCACATGACATCACACATCCCTTGAGTGATTGCCCAACCACTATAAGGTCTGCTTTTGCGCTCTTTCCTAAATGCCACTACTGATACTACTTCCAATTTTCCATGATACCACTGACTTGTGGGCCTCCACCTCACAACTAGCGTGTGTGAGCCAAGGTCAATCTTCTATCTTCTAATGATTTGTCCCGACAAAAGGTGTATCAGACTATTAGATAATATCAAAATGTTCATGGCCTCCACTAAGATTTAGCGTCAGATACCAAAAAATGCGATATACTACATCAACCTCACCCCACAGTTAGGGTCGGGTGGGAGCTTGAGTGGGTGCATGCATTCACCTACTCGCCATTCCAATCACATAAGTAATGTCTGGTCGTCTAAAAGTAAGAAAAATGAGTTGTACTACCAATACCAAAAAAAGGTACCTTCCAACGAAGGGTTGAGACCAATTTGAGGCTGGTATTCATGGGAGTCTCACTATTCTTACACCCTTCCATACACAATCCCATATCCTTTAGCAAGTCCAATACATATTTCTTTTGTGACAATCCCCATTGTGCGTGTAGAACTTCTATGCCCATGCCTGACTCTCAGGAGGCACACTACTATAAGGGTATAGCTGACCAAGGTTTTTTAAATCACACATCTCATGTAATTGCTAACGAAGGTTAACTCTTCATAATCATCTCCTGTGAGAACAATATCATCCACCCCTATAGTGATAGTGTAATCAATAAGGCCTTCTTCTTGATAAAGAATTTGAAAGATGTCACTTTCTGTTATATCCCAAGCTAATGACAACTTGACTACCGCCCTGGGGGAGTCAAAACCAAGTGTAGACACGAAATTTTTCACTTCCAAGCTTATGCAGAAACAGAAAATAAGAATTTCTTACCTACTTAATGCGCGAGCGTGCCAACTAGTTTGCCAAAACTAGCAAAGTTGAAAATTTGACTTTTGTGGCGATTGGGCTAAGCGAGCTCTTTTCGCTTTAGACCTTCTTGAACCAATGCTCAAGGGTTAGCCTAAGCACTTAGGAATTTCAATTTTGAAAAGAGTAAACTCCAATTCACATGAAAATTTGGTGTTTTCAAAGTGACAAAGTAAGGATGCAATGTGTGACGAATGCGACCCTAGTGCCACCCGCACGCACCACGCACACGCGCCGTGCACCCACACCCGCACGTTGGAGGAGCACGCACCCCGACACTTGTGGAACATGCCTTTGATACTTGAGTCATTGTACATACGTGATGAGTGTTGTACATGGACATGAGTCGTATTTGTATTTCTCGAGTCATGTAGTGTATGGCTAAGTGAGTCGAGTCACATAGTTAGGCTAGTGGGCTAACCAAGCTCGGTTGAGCCTAGTCTAGTGAGTGTCACTAGAACCTTCTATGGTACATGGCTATTGTAACCCAGCCATCCTCTATAAATAGAGGACGGGCAGGATAGGTTGAGGTATGAAGTGAGTGTGTGAGAACCAGTCCTAGTGTAGGAAGAGTGGAGCGCCTAGGTGAGTAGATTGCTTACCGTGTTGGGTGAGACTTCTCTCGGGTGGAGAGAAGACTCGTGGGCTTGGTTCAAGGTGAACCGAAGCCATTCCATTCTCTTGTTGGTTCACAAACCTCCTTTGTCAGCAGCTCTATCCGAGTTGAGTTCCGTAATCAGATTTCCGCAAGTTCAATAAACATGTTCTTCTTCATATGAGCTGAGTGAACGTGTTCCTGTCTTAAAGCCGCGTGAAAGCTTAATAGACCGATCTTCTTCTCGAGTGAAGCAGGTTGTCATGTGGTAGATGGAAGTTCCGCAATCAACACGAAGAGAATTCAGCTGATCGAGCGACAAACGCACGAACAGATGAACTTTTGCGCAAGTAAGTGAGTTGAGAACAACGTGTGACGTTATTCTGCTATCACGAGGTAATTTCCCAGCATTTTGAGGAAAATTTCGTGACAAAATAGTATCAGAGATTAGGCTCATGATTTAGAACAAAAATTGAACAGATTACAGCTAAAAGAACATCTCGGAAGTAAAACAGAACGTGTGAAAATTCCTACCGGAAAATTTTCTGTGTTCGGCCAAGAGTTGTGCCGATCTGTTATCTGCTTGAGAGTTTGATTGAATTGTCCATGGAGGAGTTCAATCAGGTGTAGATATACCTAAGGTAGGCATATCAGGTCGAGATCTGGTAGGGATTCCCAGATCGGAACAGATCTTGATCAAAAGAACGCTGGAAAATCTGTTTCAAGCAGAAACTGATTTTCGCAACTGTTAATTCAATGGATCCGACTGAATTTGGAGTTGATCTACTGATCAAAGTTGATAGACATCTGAGCAATGGTGTGAAGGTGTTAAGTATTCATGGAATCAATAGATTGGAGTCAAATCTATCGCCAGAAAGTTTGGTCATGGACAGAATCTAAATTGAAAAATCAGAACATGAACAGAATCTAAATTGAAAAATCAGAACATGAACAGAAACTGAAATTGAGCCGATTTTAAGGAGTTTCTTGATTGATCTAGCTAACAATTGTGTTTGTAAGCAGTGATTAAGTTGAGAATAGGTTCAGATCAGACGGATCATGACCAGAGAAGCTGAGTTTTCGAAGGAATTTTGGCGGGAATACCGTTACGGCAAAAACCGCTGAACAGTCTAGAAAAACCGAATCTGGTTTGTCGCGATTTTCCACAGGCAATTTGAACAGGTTTTCGTTGGCCAAATTCCACGAAACTCCATCCACGTGTTTTCCGTTATTCAGTTGACAGGTTTCAGGTTTTGTTTTGAATAGTTCGTGTTCCAGTTGGTTCAGAATTCGGGTTGTGCAGAGTGTAAAATCCACTTGTGCAGATTTCTGTGTTTGTGCACAAAATCAGTTCAGGGTTTGTAGAGTCTGTAAGTGAGTTGTAATTTGCATTTCAAGTGTCCGTCTGTAATAATACGGGTTATTCTCATGGGGAAGAACCGTGTGGGGTTGTGGAAGAAGAGGCTTCGACGAGTATGTCCAGTCTAGAAGCGGCCTTGATTCAGTTGACACAGGAGCTCGTTGCTATAGATCTGCAGATGCAAAAACGTGTTGAGTACTATGAGCAACAGCTCTTGGAGATGAGAGCAGGCCAACGACTAGCTGCAGCAGTGGGGACTGAATCTCGGGAAGGGCAGGACCAGCCAGCTTCCACTTCCCATGGATCAGTTCGGTCGACCATGACTACTTACAAGGTAAAAATCCCTGAACCGAAAATGTTTGAGGGAGGATGTGACCGAAAAACTCTTGAGAATTTTGTGTGGGACTTGGAGCGCTATCTTGAGGCATCACATATGCCCGACGAGGAAAAGGTTAACATGGTAACCTTATTCCTTGCGAATGACGCCAAGTTATGGTGGCGCACCCGAGTGAAGGCGTCACAAGATGCGGGTAAACGGTTACCCAACACTTGGACTGATTTCAAAACAGAGGTTTTTCAACAATTCACCCCCACGTTTCGTCAAACTAGAGAGTCGTTGAAGCAACTCAAACAGACCGGAAGTCTTCACGAGTATGTGAAGAAGTTCAGTTCGCTCTTGCTTGAGATTGAGTACATGACTGAGCAAGATAAGCTCTTTCACTTCGAAGATGGTTTACAACCTTGGGCGCAAGTCGAGTTGCATAGGAGGAATCCTCTCGATGTCATGGATGCCATGGCTGTGGTCGAATCCTTTGTGGAGCTGAGGTCTTCAAAGGAAGAGAGGAATCCGAAGAGTGAATCGTCTAAGGGTGATAGTAGTGGTAAGAAGAGCGGTAAGAACAAACATAAGAAGAAAGGGAAAAAGGGTTCAGGTAAGTCCCAGGGGCAGTCATCACAAGACAAGTCTGGCCAACCAAAGGGTAGGAAAGGACAAGGGAGTTCAGGTGGGAAGTCAACCGGACCATGTTTCATCTGCCAGGGTCCTCACCAAATGCAATTTTGCCCGAAGAAAGCGAAACTAGCAGCCTTGTTTGCCGAAGAACCGAGTTCTAGCACATCAGTGGACGAAGCTACGACAACTAGCTTTCAGTTGTTGAGTGCCGCGAGGGTTTCTGAGGAGCTGTGCAAGATGCTTGTCTTCGTCACGGTGCACATAGGCACCAAGGTGGTGCGGACGCCTCACACTCGATTATTTCTACTACCACAGCGAAGAGCTTGGGGCTGAAGTTGATACCATCTGAATAATGGTTGAAGACCGTGAATACACAAGCCAACAAGGTGGCCGGCTTGGTTAAGGATTGCTGTGTCCAAGTAGGGTGTTGGATCAGAACCTTAACATTTATTGTGAGTGCCATTGATGACTTCGGGGTGGTACTCGGATGCGATTTCTTTCACGCATCTAAGATGATGGTAGCACCTCATGTGAGAGGTCTCCTTTGCGTGGATCCATGTCAGCCAGGGTTTGTGCCACAATGTGGTCCCAGAAAGGTGCCAGTTGAGTCGACTTGTGGTGCCTTATACCTTTTAGCTATGCAACTAAAGGATGGTTTACGTAAGGGCTATCCCACAGTGGTGGCAGTGTTACGAGAGGAAAGCCAGTCTGAGGTAGGGGAGCACATACCCACCAAAGTACAGTGCGTGCTATGCGACTACGCTGATGTCATGCCGCCTGAGTTACCGAAGTAGTTGCAACCGAGGCGCATAACAGATCATGCGATCGTACTGGAGCCCGATGCTAAGGCGCCTAGTCGGGCGGTCTATCGCATGAGCCCTCCTGAGTTAGAAGAGCTTCGCAAGCAACTACGGGAGTTGCTTGACGTCGGCATGGTGCAGCCATCTGAGTTTCCTTTTGGCTCACCCATGCTATTTCAGAAGAAGGCCGATGGTTCCCTCCGCATGTGTGTTGATTATTGGGCCTTGAATAAGGTGATAGTGAAGGATCGCTATCCCATTCTGTTAGTAGCTGACTATTTGACCAGTTGGGAGGAGCACGGTGGTTCTCCAAATTGGACCTTCGTTCGGGGTATTGGCAAGTGAGAGTGGCTGTTGGGGATGAGGCTAAAACGGCCATGGTGATGAGATACGGGGTGTATGAGTTTTTGGTTATGCCTTTCGGGTTAACCAACGCACCAGCTACCTTTTGCCGCCTTATGAATGAAGTGTTGCATGGGTTTGTGGACGAGTTCGTTGTCGTCTACCTAGACGACATTGTTATATACAGTCACGATCTCGAGGAGCATGTGAGACATCTCTCCCAGGTGTTCCAGAGGCTGAGGGAACATACCTTGTATGTCAAGAGGGAGAAATGTGAGTTCGCCAGATAGAGTATCACGTTCCTAGGCCATATTATTGGTGGTGGCGAGATCTGGATGGACCCTAGGAAGGTGAGTGCAATCAAAGATTGGGAGGTACCGAGATCCGTGAGTGAGCTTAGTAGTTTTTTGGGATTGACAAACTATTACCGAAAATTCGTGAGGAATTTTTCCAAGATTACTACCCCACTCACAGAGTTGCTGAAGAAGGGTACTTCGTGGGAGTGGACTCCCAAGTGTGGGGAGGCTTTGGATAGTCTCAAGTCAGCGATCACAGAGGCGCCGATTCTATACTTACCTGATTTTTCGAAGACTTTCGTTGTACACACCAACGCTAGCGAGAGGGCGCTAGGAGGAGTGTTGCCCCAGGATGGACATCTGATTGCCTTCAAGAGCCGTATGTTGAAGGACGCAGAGTCACGGTATCTAGCCCATGAGCACAAGTTACTAGTTGAGGTGCATGACGCCACACGCGCGGGGCATCTAGGTGTGGAGCGCACGACTGCCTTATTGGCGCGCGGCTACTATTGGTCATGTATGGTGCGTGATGCTAGTGACTATGTGCAGGATTGTCTTGTATGTCAATAGGACAAGGTGGAGTGCAGGCAGCCTGCGGGGGTCTTGCAGTCGCTCCCGATTTCGGATAGACCTTGGAAGGCCGTATCTATGGATTTCATCTCGGGTTTACCACGAGTAGATGGATTTGAGATGATCTTTGTGGTCGTAGATCGGTTTTCAAAATATGGAGTGTTTATGGCCGCATTGAGAGAGTGGAGTGCCAAGCATACAACCTAGTTGTTCTTGAGGAATGTCGTTAAACACTTCGGGGTCCCGGAAGAGATAGTATCTGACCGTGATGCTCGGTTCACGAGTAGGTTTTGGGGTGAGATTTTCAGGATGATGGGTACTCAGTTGCATCTTTCATCAGCACAGCATCCTCAGACTGACGGTCAGACCGAGAGAGTAAATTCACTACTGGAGGAGTATCGCCGACATAATGTAACAGCCAGCCAAAAGAATTGGGTTTTTTTACTAGATGTTGCACAGTATAGCTACAACACTCACTGTAGCTTAGCCACAGGGAAGAGTCCTTTTGAGTTGGTGATGGGTTGGTAGCCTTTAGGACCATTAGACCTAGTACAAGGGGATGGCACGAGTAGTTGTCCCACTGCTTTACGAGAGGTTCGTGATAGGCAGGCACTGTACGAGGGAGCGAGGATGACCCTAAACCGCGCACAGGCATGCATGGTGAAATATGCGGATCGTCATAGATGGGTAGTGAATTACAAAGTAGGTGACTTTGTATGGCTTCGAATACCCGAGTACATTCGAAAGCAGGTTTACAAGGGCAGCCACATGGGGTTAAAGCCAAGATTTGAGGGTCCATTCAGAGTAGTGCAGAAGATAGGACAGGTGGCCTACAAGCATGAATTGCCTGACAGGTTGAAGCTGCATCCAACATTTCATGTTTCGCAGTTGAAGCCATATTTTGAGGATCTAGAGAGACTTGAGCGTCGACCACTGCCACTTGTGTGTGAGGACATACCGGCAGTGTTGGAAGTGCTAGCGCATCGAGTTGATGGTGCAGGGTTGCTACGTCAGATGCAGTACCTTATGCGTTGGACAGGGCATGGATAGGACGACGACATCTGGGTTCCTGCAGGACAATTATGGCAATATGAGCACCTTCTGCGCACATATCATGAGGCCTCGAGGATGAGTCTCGACTTTACGGGGGGAGAGTTGTGACGAATGCGATGCTAGTGCCATGCGCATGCGCCGTGCACCCGCACCCGCACGTTAGAGGAGCGCGTGCCTCAACACTTGTGGAGCATGCCTTTGATACTTGAGTCATTGTACATACGTGATGAGTCTTGTACATGGACATGAGTCGTATTTGTATTTCTCGAGTCATGCAGTGTATGGCTAAGTGAGTTGAGTCACATAGTTAGGCTAGTGGGCTAACCAAGTTCGGTTGAGCCTAATCTAGTAAGTGTCACTAGAACCTTCTATGGTACATGGCTATTGTAACCCAGCCATCCTTTATAAATAGGGGACGGGCAGGATAGGTTGAGGTATGAAGTGAGTGTGTGAGAACCAGTCCTAGTGTAGGAAGAGTGGAGCGCCTAGGTGTGTTGAGTGCTTACCGTGTTGGGCGAGACTTCTCTCGGGTGGAGAGAAGACTCGTGGGCTTGGTTCAAGGTGAACCGAAGCCATTCCATTCTCTTGTTGGTTCACAAACCTCCTTTGTCAGCAGATCTGTCCGAGTTGAGTTATGTAATCAGATTTTTGCAAGTTCAATAAACGTGTTCTTCTTCATATGAGCTGAGTGAACGTGTTCCTGTCTTGAAGCCACGTGAAAGCTTAATCGGCCGATCTTCTTCTCGAGTGAAGCAGGTTGTCATGTGGTGGATGGAAGTTCCGCAATCAACACGAAGAGAATTCAGTTGATCGAGCGACAAACTTACGAATAGATGAACTTCTGTGCAAGTAAGTGATCTGAGAACAACGTGTGACATTATTCTGCTATCACGAGGTAATTTCCCAGCATTTTGAAAAAAAATTCGTGACATAATGTGCTTTGGTTTAAAAACTTGAAACTCATCAAGTTCTGAAAAACATAACTGCCTTTGTTTTCAGCCCTTGTTCCCGAATTTTCTTGATGGTCTAGGATCTCCAAAATTCATAAAATTTTTATAGGAGGTTCCCTGATGTCTTACGATCCTAGACCACCTTGTGTTTTTAATTTTGGACCAACATATCTACAAAATTAAATCAGGAAGTAAGACTAACTCCCTGTTTCAAGAAATAACATGATAGAAATACAGAGGCTCAAAGAATCCTCTGTATTTCAGTATACAAATCTCCAAATATTATGATTTAAGTCTTTTAAGAATGTTATATATGTTAGCTTTCCAATGAGACTAATTTCAACCAATTTGGATTCCTATAGATAGAGATATAGGACTTTTACCTAACCCTTGTCTTTGGAAATCCGACTATGCAGAAACAGAAATAAATTCATTCGATTTTTCCCAATTTTATTAATGAGGTTACATAGTCCTAAAATTCTTACAAATTTTATTTATAAGAGGCTCGTGTGTGGAGGTTTTGTATCTAAAATTTCAGCACGTTTGGATTATGGAGTAGAGAAATAAAATTGAAACAATCAAGTATGTAGATGCATAAAACATGGTTTTAGTTTCATAGAATATATGTGCAAATGCATACTCATACGAAATTAAATTGCAACAACTCTACTCCCGAAATAAATTGTTGAAATTAAAGGAAAAGAAATGTAGATATTAGCTTAAGCATAAAGGGGGTAGAGAGTATAAATTGTTTATAGAATATATTGGGGTATAATCACTTAAGCAAACAAGTAGAGTGCATGTGTGTGAATTTGACAATCCATCCATGAAATGAAAATTTTGCAACTCTAAGCCTTATTACAACTTGGGGGGAGGCGATGCTCCATTAATACAACCCAATTTCAATTTAATCAAAGGAAGAAGAAGGATTTAAGATTTAATTCGAAATAATACTTACATGATGAACAAAATCTGGTCGGAGATTCAAGAGTGAAATCCAACCAAGGCTCCTTCCTCTTCTTCCAAGGCTTCTCTTGCACTCACCTAACTCTACCCTTCTTCCCCAACCCCTCTTGCTGCTACACGACCCTCTTGGGATCGGCCTCACTTCCTGAAAAAATCCCTAACTAGCTCTCTCATCAAGCCTCAAGTCCTCACCTCTCTCAAGCTCCTCTAAGATAGGGAACCCGCCCCCCTTGGCCCTTTTTATAGGCCAAGGGGCAGGCTTCTTGGGGCGGGTTGGGTCAGCCCCATTTCCTTGATTTAGATCCATATGAGTGGTCCCCTTTTGTGGTTTAAACTAGCTGCATGTGGGCTGGACTTCTTTAAAGTGGACGGCCTTGATTGGGATCAAATCGACTGCACCTTGTTGGCCGGCCAAGACTCTTTAGCCCACTTCAGCTTGATTGATGCTTGGCTGCTTCAATTGCCTTAATTCACATCATGTTACTTGATGGAACATGATTCATGCTAGCCACATCAGGTTCTTGAACTTGATCAAGCCTTGTCCTTTTGGCGTGGCCGGATATACCAAGTTGGCTGGCCCTTAGTGCTACTAAACCATCTCGCCTTGGCTTGACTCCATGATTTGCAATCTTTCCAACTTGGTACAAGGTGTTGGCCGTGTGCATCTGCTAGGTTTCTTCTTGGTTTGATAAGCTCAACCCTAATTGGAACTTGACTCAATCTTGTCTTGATAGGCTCGGCCCCATCCTCAACTTGAATTTGGTTTTACCTTGATTTGAGAGATTAGGACCCATCATTATCTTGATCTTGATTTGATAAGGTCGATCCTCCACTTGATCTCATCTTGATTGGATAAGCTTGATCCTCGAAATTGATCTTGATTTGATAAGCTTGATCCTCATAGGCTTCGATCTTATCTTCTTTGCTTCTTGGGCCTTGATATGGATTCAAGCTTGGATTGGGTCTGTCTGCTCATGGGCTATTGAATTTAAAACTTTTATTTTGAAAACTTCTTAAAACCTTAAAAAGCTGGGTTTTTCAACTTGAAAAATCACAAAGGCTTTAAATTGGCTTTTGAATTTCGAAAATATTTTCTATTACGGGTGTTTACACCAAGCACGAGGATCTTGCTTGAAACCATAGATAGCTTTCTTGAACTTGCATACTTTTTCTTTACTCTCTACATCATTAAACCCAGGAGGCAGGTTTATGTAAATGTCTTCCGTTTCCTCGAAGGAATGCATTCTTTACATCCAATTGATACATTCTTGATCCCTTATATATGGCAAGACTAATAATCACTCACATAGATGTGAGCTTTGCCATTGGTGCAAAGTTCTCCTGATAAATCGACTGAACCCTTTAGCCACTACTACCAAAAAGGCCTTTGACATAGTAACTATAGGCCACTCCCATGGGGAGGCCCTACTTTTGGAGCAGAATATGCCCTGAAAGTGTTAGCGGCTTACCTACACTATAAGCGAGCACTACAGTAAGGCAGGCCTATAGTGGGAGTAAGGCACACCTTGTGGGGAGCTAACACTATAGGGTAAGCGTAAACACCTTAAAGTAAAGTAGATCGCTCCACACTACTACAGGTTACACTACCTTATAGTAGTGGAATACCCTATAGATGCATTACAAAAGAGCCTACACTCCTTCGTTACATGACGAGGAGTAGGGGGAAGGCAATTAGGATATGTTGTAATGCCACTAGTTCATTAGGAGTTGCTATAGAATCTGGAATGGAACATTTCTTTCACCTAGCTAGTCAACTTCACTACCTCACGAAAGGGCTTTGAGAAGTGCAAATCCGACCAAGCTAAGCTCTTGTCCATCCATGTCTAATGCCTTGTCTCATGCATCTATTCATCAGTCTCGCTCGCTTTTTGAAAGATTTATTGGGTGGGGGTAATCCCTATGCCTCATGCCTATCTTACTCACTCTTTCTTGAGGGATAAACTCCAATTATCCAACAATGCACTATAGGTCACATCTTCAAAATCTTTTGTTCATAGGTCAAGAGAAGCCTAATCATTCCTCTCTTATGCTCGGAATTGAGCTCCTACTTTTGTACCTATATTGTCCATACTTAATGTCCAAGTTCGTTAGGCTGCACATGAAAAGGAAGGGTCTTATGATAAATGCCCTCTTTCGAATGAGAAGGGGGTTCATTAGCAGAGGAATAGTCGTCAAAGATAGTAATGAAGATGGCATGAAGGTCGAAATATTTTGACTATTACTCTTCGAGACCAGAGGAGCAATAGCTAGTGACTAAAGATGATTAAAACCTCTCTTTCGACCAAGACATTTGAAGCACTCCCGTGGAAGCAAAAGATGCGGCTTAGCTAGTTGCACTCTTTGATCGAACCATTTGTTGCAAGAAGGCCTTTGCTTCAGTCCTGGCCTTGGAAAGAAGCTACAAATGAACCCCCCCCCTCAAAAAAAAAAGGGATTCACTTGACTATGGTGTAGCCTTTCCTACCCTAACTATTGTCGTGATTGGGACCGTACATTGATTCTAAACCTTGGGCAACTTGAAGCAAGCAAGTGTAGGCGAGGGGCCCACCGCCTTTGGTGGTAGGCGGGTGGATGGTGGCATATGTAACCCCTTAGTTGAGTAAGGGTCATAGCGAGAGGATTAGTCAAGTCATGACTTCTAATTACTTGAAGTAATTCCTTCCCATAGGAGGCAGTGAAGAAAATGGGAGGCATTGAAGGAGTTGTTCATCATTGGCTGGTTGATGAAGAAGGAAAGGTTGTTTTAGACTGAGCTTCAAAAGGATTTGGATGTCACTTAGGTAGCCAGTTTAAGGCTACGACCCTGCTCGAACATTCACTCAACATGAATCCTACCTACTAGCAATGTTGTTATTCTAAAGCAAGAGAAGGGGCATAGCAGCTCAGGCAAAAAGCACAAGAAAGATGAGTCGATTCGTAGCATCTTATCTTGTCTTGTATTCAATCGACAAAACCTCTCTGAGCTAAGAGAATGAAATGGTGCTTCTTCCCTAGTATCAGATGTTCATTCCAAATTTATTGAGCCAGAAAGTAAGTATGCAAGAGTTTCCAAAAGTGTAGGCTCAAAGAATAGGCTACTTCCAAGTGGATGGATGGTGGCATTCCCATCCCCCTATTTGAAAAGAGGCATTTTGCCTCTTTTTCTTTCAATTGTGGAAGAAAGCTACGCACCTTACTTTTGAAAATTCACTAATGTGCCCTCCTACGAGGATTGAGTCTACCTTTTCATCTATCGGGGCGAGGCCTTTTTAGGACTTCCTCCTTATCGGATCTGCTCTTGGTTGGGCCCTATCAACAACTATAGTAGGTAAAAGATCTAGCAACCTATTTACCTCGACTCTAACCCATCCTTGTCTACTAAAAATTTTATTGATAAAGTAATAGCAAATCTACTCTACTATACAAACATATGGGTTCCGAGGATATCGTTGAAGTTTCACTCATCATTACCTTGAACTTGTTGGCCACCTTGTTATCTCCGTTTCTCTCGCCCAGTGTTGGTGGGAGCGGATGTAGCGGATGTGTAGGCCTATATGAGTTCATGGGAGTAGGGGTAGATAGCCTTACTATAAGCATCAAGGTAGTAGTCGGGTATTATAGGAAGTGCTGCAATAAGAAGGCTTAAAGGAAGCATGTGCCCCCACT
Organism: Brasenia schreberi; assembly: GCA_036023115.1. Taxonomy (NCBI): domain Eukaryota; kingdom Viridiplantae; phylum Streptophyta; class Magnoliopsida; order Nymphaeales; family Cabombaceae; genus Brasenia; species Brasenia schreberi. The sequence continues at coordinate 10,274,227 of JAYKKT010000071.1, read as the reverse complement.
ATAGGTAGTAGATAGCCTTACTTTACGCTCGTGAATTATGACAACAAAGTGACCGAGGCTCCATCGAGGGAGTGGTTTTGGGACGTGATCAGACATATACTTCCCCCAAGTGCCCTCCTTGTAATTAGGAGTACCAAGCCACCCAGCGTGAGAGGTGAGAGGATAGCATGGAAAGCATCAAAGGAGGGAACGTTTAGTGTGGCATCTACGTACAAACAGCAAAATTAGTCTTCTTGGAGGAGGATCTGAAGTGGGGTGGGAGTGGGCATTCAAGTAAGGGAAGGCCCGACCCCTAGAGGGTTCGATCATTTATCTGGCTACTACTAAAGCAAGACTCACTGCTCCGTGCCATGGGCTTTTGTCTTAGTAGGTAAGTAGTGGTGGGGCGGTGGTGGGGGGTGATGAGCAATGCGAACAAGACCTCTTGGATAATGCAACTTGCAACATTTGTGGGGCTACAGAGGAAAACCTCATACACACTCTCAGAGATTGTCGCTCAGCCTGTGCAATTTAGAGTAAATTGATCCAACGCTCAAATCAGGATCTAGCATGCCCACATAGATGAATGACTATCAAAAAACTTGAATGCACCCCCACACCCCAGGGAATCGCCCAAACAATTGAGTTAGTTCCTTTGGAGTTATGTGTTGGCTCATATGGAAGAAGCGAAATCACATCATTTTGAAGAGCCCATTCACCAGCCCAGGCTGCAAATAGTGAACAAATGAAGCAATGAGGAAAGAAGGAAATGGAAAGCAGTGAGGAGTGTGGCACTCATTGGATGGGCATAACCTTTTCCAACTTGGGCCAAAGTGAGGATGGTGCAACATGCACACACGGAGCTGCAGAAGGAGATATCGTCCAGGATAGTTAAGTGGATGGGAGGATTTACAATCAATCTTAGACGTTCTCGTCTTTCGTAGGAGATGCATAACTCTGGTGCACATTGGAGGGCCCTAGACTAGCCTAGGAATTGGGGCTGATAAGGATGATACTGGAGTTATAGCCATCCAATTTCTACTATCTGAGGATAGATAGATTCATTCATCCCTATGTGTTGCGATCAGAGAAATGCTCAACAAGGAGTGGGAGGTTCAAGTACAAGATGTTTATAGAGAAGGTAATTACAAATTGTTTAGCAAGCCCCGCCCTTTGGTCTGCATGTGTTCATGGAAGCTCCACTAGTGGGGACCACTCGAAAGATAACTTATCTTATTTCATTGTGAGCAATTCTTCCACAACAAAAGAAGAATAATTGACCATTCTATATCTGATCCATGCAGAATATCTGATATTCAGGATAGACCTTAAGACGTGACAGCTACATTTAAAGGTATCGGCAATGGGAAAGTGGATAAAAGGATTTGAAGCTTATAGGATAGAAGCACCCTGCCGAAGTAAGGAAGCATGGCACTAACAAGACAAGGTGGTTTCAAGAATCGAAGTCGATTTACATTATTAAAGAAGATATCAATGAACTTCTATGAAATGGTTTCATGGATTCAACCAATTGTCTTGATAGGGATATCATTAAGAAATAGAATTTGTGTTATCAAAAGATTTCCTACGATTCTTTCTATAGAATGAGTCAATCATCTACTTTGGTATCTTATTGAACAAAAATGGTGATATTGTTCCTCCATTGATCAAGAATTTTGATTTTTGGGAAATATCATGGTCATCCAATAATAAGGGTTTCAATTTTTTTAAATGAATGATTTGAAAACCTATTAATTCTAACAACCGATTGCAGAGTGGATCATTTAGACCTTTAATTCATAAATGTGGATCTCGAACCTATGAACCGAGATACTCTCGAAACTCAAAGAAAAAATGAATGAGTTAAACAACAAGAGAAGAAACTTGGACAAAAAAAAAAAGAAATAACTTGGACAAAAAGAAACAAAGTGACTTAAACAAATCTTTTTGTCGATAATCTCCGACCAATCAATCGTATATTAATTAATACATAATCGATCGAACACTACTCGAAAATGGCTACTTGCTCGTAAATGAAATGTTCCAAATGTTCCCTGGAAATTCTTGCTCCCATTGGTTCATTTGTATCTACTTGCATTAGGATCCCAATTCATGGATCTCTTGTTCGGAAAAATCAAAATAAGAGGATCAACCATTTCTTCGACTCTTTTCAAATTTGATAAATGTCGATAGATTGTGTATTTCATTATAGTTCTATGATTCGTAGTATCGTTTATTTTTGATACCTTCGAATTCCATATTCGAAGTTCGAAGCAACTACCTCGCCTCGCCGCTCCCACGTGGCGGTAGCGGGTGGTAGGGTGGTAGCAGTTACGTCTCCTGACGCATCCCACTACCTTGAACTTGACTTTCAGGCCTGACTCCCTGCGCTATCAAAGGCCTGCCTTACAGTAAGGCGGAGGCCCCAAATAGTGGGGGCGCCTTGCGATCGCTTGTTGGGTGCCTCCCGTCAGTTGGCGTGGGGCGGCACCGGCCTATAGTCCCGGCTGCTACTCCCACGGGGCGGCACCCCGCTACTCCCACGGGGCTGCCTATAGTGCACCTGTAGGTAAGCCTCCGTGGCGGCGGCATGCGAACCACCCCTTTCCCTGGCAGTGTTAGCGGTAAGCACCACTAATGAATAGTTTCTTCACCTGTGGGGGTTCAGAAACTATTCATTTTGACCACTGGTCGGACCAATGTGCTTAGCCATTAGTGAACTTCCGTCGTAGGCTGAGACGAAAGTCTAGGTACTTTTAGACGTGAAGGTGGATAGCTACTGTTCTCATGGTTATCACTACCTACAACCGGTAATTAAGCCTTTTTGATATGGGTCGTAGCGGGTAGAGGGAATGATAGCATGTCTGAGAGTGGATAATAAGCTTCTTTTCCCAGGAATGGATTGATAGTGACTTCCGGGCTTGACTTTGCCAACTAAGTATATAAAAAGGGGGATGTGCCTTACTTTCTATCGACTCGCCGCGGCGTAGCCATCAGTCTTCTTTAATATAAATAATAAGCTGTGTGATCTGCAGAAGTCAAAGAAAGCAGGCGGACAGTATAACGGACCAATGGAAAAGAAAGTGACAGTCTTTCAAGCGATATGCTTGGTGCGTTCATGAAATAGGGCATTGAAGCACCAACATCAAGATGTGAGTCTCTTTGCTTGCTAATGTCTCCCACCTTTCTTTTCTTACTCTACTGCTGAGTTGTACCGCTACGTGGGGTTGTTCTCGCTTCAGAAGTTTCGGGTGGGATTGGAAGAGAAGCATATAGGTTAGCCTGGCCAGAAAGTGACGAGAGTATAGGTCAGGAGAGACCGATGAGTCAAAAGAGTACCCAGGCTTCGTCTGACTACTTTCACAGGAAGCTTGACACGCCTATCCAAGAAGATATCGAAGACGCCGCCTATCTCTTCATTCCTCTTGAAAAGCATCCCTGGCTAAAAAAAGAGAAAGGAGAAGAAGGGGGCCATCACTATAGGCTAAGAGTCGAGTAGAAAGTTTGGATGCAGCGGATGGATAGAAGCAGATGTTCATGCGAAGATGAGAAGGGCGGCCCACATCATCAAGCGACTACCTAAAGAGAAGATGGGCTTTTTCTCACCTTTGCCTGTCAGATGTAAGACCAAAGGGTGAGTAAGTCAATTCAAGGTTTTCGGGTGCGTATGCTACGTGTTAGTGCCTGACCATCTCCGAACCTTCTTGGTTAAGAAGGGGGTAGGGTGGATTTGAGTCGGTTATGAGGATGCAAGAAAAGGCAGTAGGTGCTGTGATCCCGGGCTCTTAAAAGGTGGTCTTTGAGGAAGGCTCGGCATGGTGGTCATCCGAAGACTCGAGGGGAGGAATCCTATGCGTTCAATAGTTCTTTCCAGAAGAACGATCTTCAGTGGCATCTTCTTTTTCCGGTTTAGCCACCAAAACGTTTATGGATCCCTCCACAGGTACATGTCGCTTCGGTCTTATGATATAGATTGACCATGCAGTTTGAGCTGCCCTCACACGGTAGAGGTTTTTTGTTGTAGTTCTTCATCTGTTTTTTACAGCGGTTTTTCAAGATTGGATTCATTGAGGCGCAAAAAGTCTTTTTGGTGTTGCCGCGTGCTACTATCAGTAGTAATCAACAAAGAAAATCCTACTATCAGTTGGCCTCCAAATTGACATGTCAGATGTCAGATTGGCCGGGGCTAAATTGTGCATTTGTATTTTGGTTGGTGAGGTCATGCAAGCATAGGATTGGATGACGGACAGTCATTCTATCTTTCTGTCTTTCCAATACCTATGATGTCGCTCTTGAGGACCGAAATTCAAGCATGAGATGCGCACCGTGGGCTATTAAGATGTTTCCTTTCATCAAGTGGGCTGGGTCTTTTATAAAAAGAAGAGTCAAGGTAGCCCCTTGCTTGACTCACTGGTGTTGGAGGAGGACTTGGGACCCAAAGAGGATAGTCTTCGTCATCCGCGGAAGGGCCAGACAGTGAGATTGCTGACGGCCTATTCATTTCCAGTACTGCTTCTTTCTATAGTCTTAGTTTCAATTTCGGTGATGGGGTGGACCCTTCAGCATCTGGCAGCAGTACCATCCACCACAAAGAAAGCTCTAAACTTGGTAGTCGTCTTGCCCACTTTTCAATCCACTCCACTTATTGAACAGGCTTCAAAAAAGCCAAAGAAAAAGCGTAGGTAGTTTCTCGAAAAAGAGAAGAGGTCGACCGAAGCATTAGCGAGCGAGCAAGAGGGTTCGAGGAAAGGGCGAAGCTTAAAGGGTCCATTTAGCCAACCTGCTTAACTGGAGAATGGCTAGTTTTTTATTTTGCTTTTGTCATTTAATATACAAACTGGTAAAATGGGTAGCATATTATATTCATTTATAATTTTCTATGATATAAGATTGTGATAGATTCGTTAAATTCAAATGGTTATGTTAGTAGTCGTTAACCGATTATTGGTATCGTGTGAGTGCAGTGCCGGAAGGGTTAGAGGAAAGGGCGAAGGACAGAGGCATCATCCTGAGGGAATGAGCACCACAGCTTCTGATATTGAACCATGTCTCGGTTGGGTGTTCTTGAGTCATTGCGGCTGGAAATCAACCTTGGAATGCCTAGCAGCGGGCGTGCGCATGTTAACTTGGCCACTAGGTGCAGATCAGTACAGTATCGTCAGCCATCTTCGCACCGGTCTTCGGGTAAAAGAGAGGACTGAATCTGATCCAGATTCGGCCCGTCTTGCAGAGTGTATTAAACCAGGTAATACAAGGGGAAGGAGAACTGAGGGCGCGTGCAAGGGCGATCAAGGACTCAGTTCATAATGCTGTACAAGAAGGGGGAAGCTCGTTGAAGGACCTCATAGGGTTCGTGGAAGAGCTGCACAAATTGGCATCTGTGAACGCCCAAGGGGAGAATTAAGAACTGTAACCAAATCGTTCGAGGATCGAATCCGGTCCGATTGATAGACGAGTATTTTGTGTCATTTAGGATCCGAACCGTAGAGTCAACTGATTCACCGGGAATCATTAATGGCATAGTGTATTTTTAGCAATGGAAACTTATTTGTGCTTTTAGCAGTATGAACAACTTGGGTTTGTTTTCTTTTATTGTTAATACTTCTTTTATCTCTAAATGTTAATTAGAAAAAGGTTCTTATCAACAAAATGAACACTAAGCACATAGTCCATCTCTAATCTGTTTTAACCAAATAGTCCGGCCCCCTTTTGACTAGTAGTATTTTACTATGGAGACGTTAATATGGATCTACAAACCAAAGCCAAGCATTCTTCCATACTAAGTGAGGATGGTTTCTTGTTTCACACGTTGCATTGTTCATAGTTAGATTTGGATCAAGTAATCACTGGTTGGAGTTCTCAATCCTGATCAGAATAAAACTGGAACCATAACTGGAATAATGCCAATCCATCCAAAGCCAAACATTATGCTGTTACGTTTCAGTCCAACCATCGGGGGACCAAACTGGAACCAGTGGGTCTAAGCCTTTTGATGTTCCGGTTATAAAGTCCCACCTTTATATAATGAAAATTTCAAATGAAATCAGATAAAAACTGGAACCAAAACTGTCATGGAGCCGGACTCTGAACTGGATCTAAAGGCGGGGCTGTTTGGTTTTGATTCTAGATTCTAGTGGAACCGAAACGAACAGTTTGGAAGCATAAATCATGGTTTACCCAGACATGGCTAGGTTCAATTATGGGTTGTGGTACTCGTTAGGGTTTTGGACGTTTTCTGACTTAAATTCATTAATTCGAGTTTGGTAACCTGAGAAATTATCTATATTTTAAAAAATTATAAGATTGTGTAAGTGGTTCGAAGGTAGAACCCTATGTTAATTTTACACTTGATTAAAAAAAAGAATATGAAGGGGTTATAGAATGATCCAATTGGTGCTCAATGCTAAAGAAGAATGAGAATATTTTAAAAAATCCTATATTCAAAGTGATGTTGCTCATAGTATGGTATTACATGATAAATTATCATCACTTAGACAAAGAGATAAAGGGGTAAAGTAGTTTTTTGGTGAATATTCCAATATATAGAATCAACTTTATGGATATAAAAAGAAATATACATAATGTCTTAGTGAGAGAATGTAAGGAGAACGAAGACTTTGTATATCAATTTATAAGAAATCTTCGAGAAAAAATTGAAAGGGTAAGATCATCCCTTATTCATCGAAAACCATTTCTCACTAAAGAAGAGTTTCTTACTGATCTTCAAATGATCGAAATAAGATTAAATGAAGTAAGATTTCAAAAAAATACCGCCTTAGCCGCATCTAGACCCAGAGTAAATATGAAGGCATATTGTGCTCCTTACTTCAAACTTGAAGGGTCAAGCAAGACTAGAAGAGAGGTCATTTGCCACTTTTGTAGAGAGGTCAATCATATAAGGCCAAATTATCTTAAATTAAAAAAAAGTGGCCATGATAGAAAAATAAGTTTTTTCCTCCATTCTTGCTCTTTAAGCGAAAGTGAAGATATTTGAAACCCAAATAAAGGAGAAAGCAACGGTTGATGCACTTTGCTCTTCTTCAACAAAAAAATTTCAAGGTATGACCTTTTTGATTCTTGATTCGGGTGCTTCCTTTCAAATGACTTTTAATTAAAAATTTTAATTCATGTGTTAGAAAGACCTATCTTTTGTTTCTACTACAGATGAAATAAAATTGGTGACTTATAAAACAAAACTTTGAAGTATCCAGAATCAGTATTTTTCAAAACTAAATTTAAACTTGTTTTCTATATCTTAGATTTTGAATAATAGTTATATTATAATTTTTTCGCCCACGGGATTTACTGTAGAGGATTGCCTCTCGAAGAAGGTGATTAGTCGTGGCTATAGAGAGGAAGACTATATGTTATGGATTACTTACATAGCATAGAATATGTAAATATTTTATCTAATAATACACTTTTGTGACACAAAAGATTAGGACATATTAATGTTAAAAAACTGTATCAATGCCCTCTTGGAATAAAGACTATTGAAAACTTTTTTTGTAAAGATTGTGTCATTGAAAAAATACAATATCTCTCTTTTTCAAACAAAATACATATTAATACAAGACCCTTTAAAATTGTTCATTCGTATGTATGAGGTATGCACTCATTTTGTCTAAAGGGAGAATTTTCAACTATGTTATTTTCATAGATGATTTCATTAGGTATACATGGGTATATCTTTTAAAATCAAAATTTGATGTGTTTCAATATTTTGTTATTTTTTATAATCTTATGAGGAACCAATTTGATTATTAAATGAAGATTGACGGAGGAGGGGAGCTCATGTCTAAAGAATTTAAAAATTATCTTAACAAATTCAGAATTGTTCATCAAACCTCTTACACTAAGACTCCCCAACAAAATAGCATTTTGGAACATAAATATCATCATATTTTGGAAACCAGAAGAGCCTTGCTTTTATGTAGCGGTGTTCCTAAGAATTTTTCTGTAGAAGATATTATGGCTATTATTTATTTAATTAATTGAATGTTGTCTTCGATTTTACAAAACTTGTCTCCTTTAGAAAAGTTTTTCAAAATTCCTTCCAACTATTCTACACTAAGAATTTTTGGATATAAATATTTTGTTTATATTGACAAAGATGATAAAATATCTTCTCATACCATAGAATATGTATTTTTAGGGTATGAAATAAATAAAAAATGATATCAATTTTATAATTATAAAAATGGCAAGCTCTATGTATCGAGAGATATCAAATTTTTTGAAAATTAATATGTTTTTAAAGGCATGGATGATGTTAGTTCTATTGACGATTCACCTTATTTTTGTTTTAATGACATTTTAAGAGATGTGATAAATATAGAAAATGATCTTGATAAACACATCACTTTAAGTTATTCTATAACTCCTTTTGATTAATATTATACTAGGAGAACTCCTAATATTACCCCACCTGTGCATAGAAGATCCAGTAGTGACTCTAGACATCCTTAATGGTTCCTCAATTATCACAAGTCTAGATTTATGTTATAAATGAAGAATTATATACTTTATATAGAATCCAAACTTGGGATATTGCTTCTAGACCATAGAATAAAAAGCTATAGGTTGTAGGTGGGTCTATAAAATTAAGATTAATAGTGATGGTTCTTTAGACTATTATAAAGCTAGATTAGTTGTCAAAGGTTAATCATAGGAATATGAGATTGATCATGAGGAAACCTTTGCTCCTATGGGTAGAATGATAATTGTCGGAACTCTTATAGTTGTTTGTTCTATTTAACATTGGATCATCTATCAATTAGATATGATGATATGATTATTCTTGATGATGATAATACTAGTATTGTTGAACTTAAACAATTCTTAAGCCAAAACTTTGAGATGAAGGATCTTGGTCCTTTAAGCTATTTTACGGGCCTTGAGGTTCTTTCTTTTAGTGATGGTATATTCCTATCTCAAGCCAAGTATGCCTCTAATCTCATTTTTCTAGCTAGACTTACAAACAACAAAGTTGAGCATACTCAACGCTTGAAAAAAATGCTTTCGGTTTACTCCACACGCGATAGTACTTTACTAGATAATTGAACTCTCCTATCGCAGTTAGTTGGGAGCTTGATCTATCTTATCGTGAATCGACTTGACATCTCTGTCTTTGTTCATTTGGTAAGTCGGTTCATGGTTGCAACACGTTCCACGTACTATGCTCTTGTTCTTTTGATTCTCAGATACATCGAGGGTACATTCTTTCATGGTCTTCATTTATGCGGTTGATTCTCCTTTGGTTCTACGTGTTTATTCATATCTTGATTAGGGTGGTGATCTAACTAATTGTTGATCCTTACTAGTTATTATATTTTCCTTGGTCGAGATTGACTGCCATTATATCCATGAAGAATATCTACAAAGCAATTTGGCACTAAAGTTTGTAAGATCAAAATATCAACTTGCAGATATTTTCACCAAGTCGCTACCAGCCCCACGATTTAAACTTTTTGGTTAGCAAACTTCTAGTTATGGTACTATCAATTTAAGGGGGTGTTAGAAAAATATTTTTTTTTATTTTATTAATATATTTTTATTTCATGTAAGGTAGGTCCTGAGGCACCAGTCCGTTCAGGTCTTGCCCTCAAGGCCAAACCAGTTGGGCCCCTAGCTCCTGGCCCCTAGGGCCACAACTCGAGGTCCCCGAGAGCTAGATCAGCTAACCATTGGGGGCTTAATATGACCAGCCCTTGGTTGGCCTTTCTCCTCACTCTATCATTCCCTCCTATATAAATTCCTCTTATATACATATCATTTCAAGCCTTATGTGGTTATTGAATAATATTGATTTTCGTTATTATTAGTGCCTTCATTGCACGAGATGATATGTATATGCCTCCACCATCCAACTTGACCCAAATCCGAAGCCTCCAAGGTCGCCTCCAAGCCATTAGGAGGTTCATTTCAAATCTAGCAACAAGATGCGAACCTTTCAACAAACTTTTGCGAAAAGAGATAAAATTTTCATGGGACGATGAGTGTCAAAAAGCTTTTGAAAGATTGAAAACTTATTTGGTGAATCCTCCAATTTTGAAACCTCCAAAGCAAGGAAAACCTTTACTTCTTTACATTTCCATACATACGAATGCATTGGGTGCTTTATTAGTTTAATATGAGGATGATAGCCACAAAGAGTGTGCCATTTACTATATTTCGAAAACTCTCTTGGCATATGAAAGAAATTATCAAGCCATGGAGAAAACGTGCTTGGCATTAGTATGGGCTTGCCAAAAGTTTAGACATTACTTCCTAGAACATGAGATATGGATAGTGTCTAAGCTTGATCCGATCAAGCACTTGTTTGAAAAACCTATCCTAACGGGTAGGCTTGGTAAATGGCAACTCCTCTTAATGGAATATGACTTGAAATATCACCACCAAACCTCCATTAAGGGGCAAGCCCTAGCCGATCATGTGGCCGAGTTCCCCTTGGAAGAAACATATCCCATACTTGATGAGATGCCCGACGAAGGCATATTTGCAAACGATTTCCAAAACCATATTTTAGCAAACTGTTTCAGTGAAAACCAAGTATGAAAAATGTACTTTGATGGGGCACATAATCAACAAGGGGCAGGTGTTGGAGTCATTCTCATATCCCCCGAAAAGGGAGAAATACCCATTGCAATTCGTCTAGATTTTGAGTGTTCAAATAATGTGGCTGAATATGAGGCTCTCATACAAGGCCTAAAAGTCTTGAAAAATCTAGGGGCAGCTTGCATTGAAGTCTTTGGAGACTCTTTACTGGTTGTAAACCAAGTTTTAAAAATTTGGCAAGTCAAACACGAAAAACTCATTCCGTATCACGAGTTGGCCACCAAGTTGGTCGACTCTTTCAAATCATGCACACTCACTCACATAGAGAGAGAGGACAACACCATAGCGGATGCCCTCTCCTCCTTAGGATCCACTTTAAGGGTTGATCCCACCTTGGGAACCCGATCCCTAGAGATATGGCACTCACCCGTTCCATCCACGCACGATTTAGAGATTTGCCAAAACGACCAAAATCCAAATGATAAACCTTGGTTTTATGACATTAAAATCTTTTTAGAAAACGGAGGATTTCCCGAATATGCTTCTTCAAAAGATCAAGCTTTTATTAGAAAAATTTCAACCTGGTATGTAATTTTGGGAGGGGTGCTTTATAAGAAAAGTTTTACGGGCATCTTGTTGCGATGTGTAGACCTTGAAGAGGCTAGGACCATAATGCACGAGTTCCACGATGGAGAGTGTGGAGGCCATGTTAATGCAAATATGATGGCCATGAAGATACTTAGAGCTGGGTATTTTTGGTCCACCCTAAGACAAGATTGCCATGATCATGTTAGGAAATGCCATCAATGTCAAATACATGGGCATATCATTCACACCCCATCATCCACTTTGCATTCCATCGTAAGCCCTTGGCCTTTTGCCATGTGGGCGTTCGACATCGTAGGACCCATATCCCCCAATGCATCCAATGAACATAGGTTCATCCTAGCGGCCACCGAATATTTCTCTAAATGGGTTGAAGCTACCTCCCTGGCCAATGTCCAAGGACAACATGTAGTAGCATTCATTAAGAGAAATATCTTAGCCCGATTCAGAGTACCAAAAGACCTAGTGTCCGATAATGGCACCCCATTCAAGAATGAGAAGATGGAAAAATTATGTGTCACATATGGCATGACTCAACACTTCTCATCGCCCTACTACCCTCAAGGCAACGGCCAGGCCGAAGCCACAAATAAAACCCTCATAAGCATCATTGAGAAAACCCTAGAAAAAGGTAGGACATGGCATGAGAAGCTCGACGAAGCCTTGTGGGCTTATAGAACTTCCATTCGAACCCCAACAAATGCCACCCCATTCGAGTTGGTCTATGGCACGAGTGACATACTCCCCATTCATACCAAGCTTCATTCATTTCATACATCACTAGCATTAGATATTCTATTAGAAACCCTACAACATACTAGAATGGTCGAACTTGACTTGTTGGATGAAAAGAGGCTACTTGCTATGGATCATGCACATGCATATAGGCAAAGGGTAGCCTGACACTACGAGAAGCACATGAAGGCTCGCCACTTCAAAGTGGGAGACCTAGTGCTAAAAACCATTCACCACCGAGGCCCACACCCCCTTGGAAAGTGGCGGCCCAAGTGGGATGGTCCTTATGTTGTGCGTGGAACCACCACTAACAATGCTTATTGGTTGGTTGATGTTGATGGTAGGAACTTGGTAGACCCTATAAATGCTCAACATTTGAAAAGGTATCATGTATAGGGTCTACTCTCTTTTGAAAATATTTTGAATGGGATCTCCTTTGAACTTCTTGAAGAAGGATCAAGGTGGATCGTGTGACCCTAAATAAGGGAAATAGGGTCTTATGAAAGGTAGAGTTTTCAAAATTTATGGGCTATATTTCAAAAGTCCCCATCTTACAAAATCGAGCCTTGTTCAAAATAGCAAAATATTTCCAAATGGTATATGCTATTTCAAAATAGGGTGATCTTAGATGAATTGAGTAAACCATTGGGATAAGTCTCTCCCCATTTCGCTTCTCCTTCCCAAAAAGGAAAATTTGGTAAAATAGAAAAGAGGATATCCCTCCAAAAATTTATCTTCAAAAGAAAAAGAAAAGCAAAGCAGAAAAGAGTGCTTTGATTGAAAAAGAAAGAGGAGAAAGAAAAATCCTACAAAAAGAAAAAGGGAGGCCCTCTATGAAAAAACAGAGAAAAAAAAAAATTGCCAAAAGCTCAAAAAGAGCAAATTTTCCCCTTCTTGGCCTTAAACCACAGGACGCTTCAGAAGGGAGCGTGGTAATTCTTTCCCTATCCCTATGACTTATCCTAGTGGAGAAAGGTTTTATCTAGGAAAATCCTAAAGTAGGAATAGGATTTATTCATTTGAATCTTATTTTGTTTGAGAATTAGACTTTGTTGTGTAAGTAGGAGAGTTTTGCAATGTTTCCTAGTTTTCCTATAAAAATCTCTACCAAGTAGTAGGTATTATGACCCGAGTAAAGGGAAATACAAGAAGCTGAAAATCCTTGTGATTGAAGCTAAAAAGGATTTCCCCTTTCTTTTGAAAAGTTGTGAAAACCCGAAAACATCAAGCCACATAAGGGCCATGATCACTTGGGGCAGTCGACCTTCACAAGCCTCCCAAGTTCGATCCTTGCATGTTAAGAGTCTCTAAAAGAATCATCGTGTGCATATCACTCACACCCTTCATACATGCCCAGGCATGCATTTCAAACCATTGAGTACATGATCGATATTAGGACCAAGGTCATAGCAGATTGAGTCCCCTTTGACTCTAAATCCCCTCTTACTTATTTTTAAAAGTTAGGCACTCGGATGATCCATGCTCTTGAGAAAGGTTCGGAAAGAAGAGTAAAAGGGTGTTTTCTTCTTTGACATTATCCAAACACAGTTGGATTAATGCCAAAGAGGGGCATTTGTAAACACCCGAAATTTTTTTCAAGTATTTTCAAAAAATCCTAAATTTTGAAAGCCAATTTAAAGCCTTTATGAACCTTTAAATTCAAAATCCCCAAAATTTAAAGTTTAGACCTTCTGGAAGAATATTTCAAAATAAAGGTTTTAAATCCAAATAGCCCATGAGTTTCGAAGCAGGCGAAGACCCAATCCAGGCCTCGATTCCCGGAAAGAAGATAAAGTGTATCAAGATACGGATCAAGTTAAATCAGATTCAGATTGATTGAAGCATATCAAGTTCAAATTCAACAACTTATCCAAATGGAAGGTCAAGACCGATCAAATCCAAGTTTGTCCGATCAAGATGGGGCCAACTTGGAACCAAGACTCGAGGCCATGGTAACAAGCTCATTCAATTCGAGAAGATTTCAAGTGGAACTCAAAAGCAAAAGGTGGGAGCCGAATCAAAGAAAGAAGCGAATTCAAGTGGGTCGAAGTTTAAAGAAATCAGCCCAAACAAAACATGTTACACATTGTAAGGTTGTTTAAAACCAACCGCATGCTCTAGGGCTGCACCTAGACCAACCCACATGGGCTGGTCCAAAACGACTCAATGAGAAACTACAAGAAGCCGGTTTGGAGCGGATCAAATCCACCAAGCAAAAGCTCCAACCCGCCCCACAAGAAACCCCTAGAACAAGCCCCCCCTTTTGCCTATAAAAAGGCCAAGAGGGGGGGGTGGGTTCCATAACTTGGAGATTGGAGAGAGAAGAGAGAGACCTTGGGTGGTGTGTGCTAGACTAGGTGCAGAAATTTTCAGCAAGGAGGGACGTCTTCTAGTGTGGGGGAAGAAGGGGAAGCTAGGTGAGAGCTTGTAGGAGTTGAGAAGGAAGGCCATCAAGAGGAAGGCTGGCTTCATCATTGAAACCCGGCCCTTCACCATCCAAAACTCGTGTAAGACCTTTCTTACTTAATCTAAGTTTCATTCTCTTCCATTCAATTCATTAAATGGGGTTGTATTAATGGAGTTTCATCTCCCCCCGAGTTGTAATAATCTAGCTTTGCTGCCATTTCAATTTCGTGGATGAAACACTATACACCCACATGCACGCCAAGTGTTTGCTTTAATGCTTCTTCCTTCCTATATGCTATATACCCTCTATACTTCTAACCTCCTCTATGTCTAAGCTATAAAGTACTTTCCATTCATTTATATTCCAGCAAATTTGCTTTAAGGGTTGTTGCATTTTAATTTCGTGTGGGTTATGCATCATTACATTTATAAAACAGAAAACTGGATTTCAGCATCTCTGCATATGTCTGTTTCTACAATTTTAATTTTGTGATGCTTGCTCCGATTGTCTCAAAATTTGGCACACTGATTCCACACACATTTGGACACTCTGTATAAAATTGGCAAGATTTTAGGGCCGCTCAGCCATGTAATAAAAGCATATTAAGAACGACCAGATTTCTACACCACTGTCTACACAGTCGGATTTCCTGAAATAGAGGTTGGGTAAAAGTCCCATATCTCTGTCCACAGGAGTCTAAATTAGTTGATTTTTGATGCATTGGAAAGCTAACATCCATAGCTTTTCAGAAACATCAAAATCATCAAAATCGGAGTTCTGAGCAGAGATACAGACTCATCTTTGAGTTTTTATATTTTTGAAACAGAACTGTTCCGAGTCAGTGAGGTGGTCTGAGAAGATTATTTGTTTCTGATTCAATACTGCTCCAAATGCAGATTTGAAAAAGGCTACAGTCTCTCCACACTACCAGCTTCGTCTGGTAAAATTTTGATAATTTTTGGAAGTCTGTGACGCCTTCAAAACTCCCCTAGAATACAGCTCTGAAAACAGAATTCCCTGTTTTCAGCAGCTTGTGTTTTTCCAAGTATTGAATCCGAGTGCACAGGTTCAACAAATTTTTCAAAGACACTTGTTTATGTAAAAGGGAGTCGTGTTTTGCTATAAAATGAAGTTCCTAAGTGCTCAACACTGACCCTTGAGCATCGGCTCAAGAAGGTGTGAGTGAAAAGATCCCGCTTGTACACAATCGCCTAGAAGTCTTACAAACATTTGCTAGTTTTGAACTAGCTAGCACACTCGCGCAAGCATAGGGGTGAAAAGTTTCATTTCAAGTTTGTCTCATAAACTTTGGAATGAGAATTTTCATGTCTACAACTGATCTTCTACTGCTATACTGAAGCATCGACTTCATTACAATAGCTTCCCAACTGGGAGGAACCTTATATTGTAAAAGGGTTATTTTTGGTAATTCCTATTGGCCTACTGATGTTGTTGATAGAAATTTATCTGACCCAATAAACATTCAATACTTAAAGAATTATTATCTATGATGTATATTAGATTTTGACTTATTGATTTTGTACAGATGATAATGTAGTATTTCTTAAAAATGATCTGAAGGCATGGATCGATGCTATGCTTCTAGTGTTGTGCTCCTATGGCTTGATTTTCTTTAAGTCATTACAAGAATGGCCAGAGGTACTACTCTTATAATCCAAATTTTGTATTTTTGAATGATAAGATAGTATTCCTTAAAAATGATCTCAAGGTAGGGATCTTCGTTATGCCTCTAGTGTTACACACCCATGACTTCATCTATTTGAGTTGTTGCCTCAATGGCCAGAAGTATTATTCTTGGATTCTAGTTTTGATATTCAGGTGCACTTATATTGTTTTAGATATTCGTGCCTTTTGGATTTGGTTTCATGAATATAGTCTTCACTTTGTTTTGAACCATTTCAAATTAAATTATTCTAAAACAAATCGTTTCCAATTGATTCTTAGTCTTAGAAAAGTTTAGGAAATCATTAGTATCTGTATTTTGGCAACAATATCTTACTTTTCAAAATACTAAAATAATTTATCCTTTGGATATTTTAGTTTGTAGGACTATTAGTATCTTCTTGATTCCATGTTGGGTATTGTGGTGTTTATACTCAACATAATGGATTTTCAGGTCTACCTCACATATTTGTTCTTTATTGAAGTATTTTGATATATTCATTATGTATATGTGTTGAAATATATTTTAAAGAAAAGTCAAAAGGCTTAAAAAAGAAAAAAAGTGAAAGTGAAAAAGAAAAGGAAAGTAAAGTTTTATTTTATGAGTTTCCCTTTTGAGTTATCATCCTTTGTATACTCGAGACAATTTAGAAAGGATTGAGTAAGTCTTACTATACATCTTATAAATGGGATATCATGTTCCTATATAGTCAATCTTGAAAGTTGATTATATTTGAGGAGGGATCCATGTTCTACCTAGAGTTAAGAGCCCTAGCCTATCTATTTGTCTATGAATCACTAGATGGTTATTTGAGGTATTTTAAAAATTAAGATTGATTTTCAAAATTGATATTATCTTTTACCTCTATTAGTAGAGGCAGGGAATTATATGGGAATGCTTTGTCCTTCTAGATTTTTTAAGTGGTCCATTCAAAAGGAAGCTGATTTTCGAAAACATCTTTATAATTTTCCGAAACTAGTACATGAGCCAAGATCACCTACAAAGAGTTTACTTGCATGAGTGTTCTTGTCTTACTACCTAGATTTATTCTCATCTTTGTGAGGGTCTTGTTCTTTTCTTTTAGCTTGTATTAAAATGCAATGGCATCATTTGTCCCACCTATGTTGAGATCATACACTTCATTACATCATGACATATATCGAGTCACATCCATGATACGTTCTCATGCTATAAATATATTTTCTTAAAAGTTGAAACATTTTTCTATTTCTTTAAGTATGTTAAGAGTCAAGTTTTGTTTTCTCTTTAGAAGTATCCTCCTTATTATGCTAGAGATGTTTTACTTGATATTGCACTTATATGATAGTCTCTTATTGTTTCAAAAGGTTTCTTTGAGTTCATTTTTGAGTTCAAGCTTTTCTCTTTCACTTCACTTTTATTCTATATCACTCATAATATCAGTCACATCTATGCCTTCACTTTGTTCCCATCTCATTCCACTCCTCTTCACTTTTTCTTTGGGTTGCCTCATTTGTATTTTGTTTCATACCATATTACTATCGATTCTATAGATTTTATTCTTCTATGCTCTTTTGAATATGGTTTTATGTGCCTTCTTCTTCTGGGATGCATTCATTTGGTCTTACTAGAGGTCTTTTATGTCGTAAGATTCTACAAGATGCTAAAAGATACCACCTATCTTCATCTTACTCTCGTCAAGGATTCTAGGAGGAGGAAGTTATCATTTGTGATAATCCCCTTTGCACCTTCCTATATCCCACTTGGATTTTACTTGATAGTGTATCACTATAGTTATTTCCCTACTAGCCATCCATATATTCGATTAAGAGAATAGATGAGAGATGGGCCCTAAGGTTAAGAGAGACTCATGTGATAACTTAAGGATGCTTCAAAAGAGACTCAAGTCATCTACAAGTATGCCTTAAGGACACTTCAGAAGAGACTCAAGGACAACTAAATATCATCATACTAGATAGGGTCGACTACATAGATTCTTTGTTTTCATGGAGCCTTATCATGTGCCATGTTAGCAGTTAACCCACAATAAGCTAGATCATTCTTTATTGTTTCTTTCTAACACTTTTTTGTTCATTCTCTACCTCTTTTAATACTTTCAAAATTTAGTTATTCATACATTCTTACAGGTTCTTTTGATCTTCTTTCTATATGTCCAAACCATCTTAAATGATATTCTCTTATTTTATCCTCTATTGGTGTCATTCTTAATTTGTTTCTAATAACCTTATTATGTATACAGTCTTTTCTTGTATGACTACTTATCCATCTCAACATCTTCATTTCTGTCAAAAACATCTTTTGTACATGTTGATGATTAACTACCCAACACTCAGAACCATAAAACATGGCATGTTTAATTATTGCTCTATAATATTTACCTTTTAACTTTAATAGTATGTTCTTGTCACAAAGAATACCTAATGCTCCTCTCCATTTTAACTAACCTTTCTTAATTCTATGCGTAACAACTCCATTAATTCTTCTATCACTCTTAAAAATTGACCCCAGGTATTTTAAACTTTCATTTTGGAGGATGTATTGTGTGTCAATTTTAATTTTTATATCCTCTAAAATAACCAAATGATCAAACTTACATTTCATATATTTTGTCTTTGTTCTACTAAGTTGGAAGCCTTTACTTCCTAATGTTTCTCTCCATAGTTCTAATTTTCTATTAATTTTTTTCTTACACTCCTCCACTAACACAATGTCATCTGTAAATAAGATAACAAAGGTACTTCATCTTGAATATGTTTTGTTAATTCATCAATCACCATTATAAATAAGTATGGACTTAAAGTTGATCCTTGATGTAACCTAATATTAACTTCAAAGAAGTCTGTCTTTCTTTCATAAGTCCTTATACATGTTTTTGCATCATCATACATGTCTCTTATAAGGTTTATGTATGTTAATTAGATACCTCTTTTTTCTAAGGTTCTCCAAAGGACCTCCCTCAGTACCCTATCATAAGCCTTTTCTAAATCAATAAATGTCATGTGAAGGTCTTTCTTTTTTATTCTAAAATGTTCCATAACATGTCTTAAAAGGTAAATCGCTTCAATAGTAGATTTGTTTACCATGAATCTAAATTGGTTCTCTATTATACTCGATACTTGTCTTAACATATGTTCGATAATTGTTTTCTATAATTTCATAGTATGGCTCATTAACTTGATACCTCGATAATTCGCACAATTCTGAATGTATCCCTTGTCCTTGTATATGGGTATAAGTGTACTCACTCTCCATTCCTCGGGCATCTTTTGGTTTCTCTATATTTCATTAAATTGTCTTATGAGCTAAGTGATTCCTGTTTCTCCTAAGATTTTCCAAACTTCTATAAAAATATTGTCTGGTCCTACCAATTTACCACCTTTCATATATTTAAGAGTCTCTTTGACTTCATTCTTTTAAATACGTCGGTAGAAATTATGATTTATATACTTTTTTTTATTTGGCTAACTCTCCTAAGCTAATACTACATCTTTATTTTCATTAAAAAGCTTATAAAAATAGTTTTTCCATCTATTTTTTATATCATCATTTGCCACTAAAATTTTCTCATCCCCATCTTTGATGCATCTAACAAAATTAAGATCCTTAGTTTTCTTATCTCTAGCCCTAGCTATCCTAAAAATATTTCTTTCATCCTCTTTTGAGTTGAGTTTTTTATATAAATCCTCTCAAATCTTAAATTATATTCAAAACCTCTTCTCTTAATAATAATTTCAACATCATGATTCGGTCACCATATCGTTGTATGTCTACAACACTATCCTCTAAATTTTTACCAACTCCATTTTGAGCCTTTGTTTTTTCTCTACAAGCCACGAAAATATGAACTTGGAAAGCAACTCACACGACTTGAATGTAAATTACGGAATTGAAATATACTTATATATTTAAGAGTGGAAAGGCTCAATGCATGCGTGTGTGTAGTGTAGAATTGAAATGACAAACTCACACGACTTGAATTGAACTTGCCGAAATTGAAATATAAGTATATAAGAGCGGAAAGGCTCAATGTGAGTGAGTGCTCTTGGTGTGTAAATGGAAAGACAACTCACACAACTGGAATTGAACCACCCAGAAATGTAATTGCGTACACAACTTGGAATGTAAAACTTACGCAGCTTGAAAGTATATAGATACACTATATCTTATGAGCAATAAAGGCCCAAAATGTGTGTGAGAGTGTAGAGCAAGTGCTCGAATGCTCTTGTGTGCAAGTGTGAAATTTAAATGACAAACTCATACGACTTGAATGTAAAACCCATGCAGCTAGAAAATATAGAAATATGCTATATCTTATGAGCAACAAAGGCTCAAAATGTGCGTGAGGGTGTGGAGCAAGTGCTCGAGTACTTGTGTGTGTATGTGTGGAAGCTTAGACGACAAACTCACACAACTTGAATGTAACAACCCGGAATTGAAATTGCACGGCTTTCACTAGTCTTTTGAGTAAGAGCGAAAGCTCAATGTGTGTGCAATAGTGTGCAATTAAGAGCGGAAAGGCTCAAGTGCACGTGGGTGTCTTGTGTACGTTTAAGAGCAAAGAGGCTCAAGTGTACGTATGTGGCTTGTGTATCAAGCACCAATATTACATTTCGGGGGGAGACCACACTCCATTATTACAACCCCGTATCAAATTGAATTGAAATTTAAAGGAGTAAGGTAAAAACTGAATTTAAACACTTACAAGTGGATGACTTTTCCCTCTCACTCGTGCTTGGGCTTTGGTCCACCTTAGCAACCAAGAGGGGTCTCCCTAGGTGGGTTCTTGACGTGAGTTGGAGCTCGGGTGTTTAGACTTGGGAAGGGCCTAGGTTCGGCCAAAAGGTAGGGCTGGTTCTAGTTGGCCTAAAGGGGAAGGTCACGGCTAAGGTGAGTGTCTTAGGCACGGGCTGGCTAAGGCAAGTCACGGCCTAAATGGGAAGGTCACGGCCTAAATGTGTAGCTGGTTCTAGTTTGTGGTTGGAGCTGGCCAAGGTAGCCTATAGGCGACAGGTCACGGGTGCTAGAAGATGGCAGGCGTGGGGCGCAACAGTTCGGTGCTAGGGCATCGCAGCAGGGTGCGTAGGGCTCAGCAGGGCGTGTAGGGTGGTGCTAGGGCGCAGTAGGCGCGCGATTGGGCCTAGTAGTGTCTAGGGGAAGTTTTAGTCGGTTTAGGTTCTTGTTTAAGTCGGTTTAGGTGGTTTAGGCTAGGTTTAGGCTAGCTGTGGGTCAGGTTTAGTGGGGTAGGTTAGGTGATTTAGGCTAGGCTTAGGGTGGGGTTAGGAGGCCTACCTCTTGGAGCCGGTCCACCGTGTGCACCCACGCCTCCACGCCTTGGTTGCAGCCTCCTCCTTGGTCGAGCCCACCTTGGTTGTAGCCCTTAGGTCAAGCCTTGATCAACATGGCTCAAGCCCACCTTACTCATGAGCCCACATGGCTAAGTCTCTCTCTCACTCTCTCTCCTCCCAAGCAATTCACGTGAACCCCCATTTGGGGACCCCCTCACCTCTATTTATAGGCAAATCAGGTGGGTCTTGGATATGGGTCTTGGATTTGGATCTTGGAATTCAAATCTGATCCAAACACTATTTGGGTATGGATCTTGGATCTCGGATATTTTGGGATCTAGATCCGACTCAAATATGATTTGGGTTTGGATATCGGATCTCGGATATTTGGGATTTAGATCCAATCCAAACACTATTTGGATTTGGATCTAGATATTTGGGTCCAAATCCAATCCAAATTTCTATTTCTTCAGTCCTTCTTGGCATTTCGAGACGGACAGTTTGTGCGAGCCTTGGCTTCATTAGCGCTCCATCTTGTGTTGGGTTTTCCCCAGCTTCGTCGTCCGAGCTCCTTCTTACCCTTCTGGACTTCATTTTAGCTCATTTTTGTCGTTTTTGGCTTGGATTTCTACTGATTGGGTGGATGCTCTTGGCTTGGCTTTTGGTGCTTCGGGCTTGTAGTCTGCTTCAGGCTTGGGCCTTCCTTTTGCCTTTTGACCCTGACTTTTATCAGGCTAGGGTGCTTTCTTTGGGCTTCTGAACCTGTTTCTGAGGTTGCTTTTGCTTCAGGCTTCACCTATTGGATTTGGGCTTTTTACAAAATTGGGACTTGGCCCCATGTTTGAGAAAGTTTCAATTTGAACAGGTTTAAAAAAAAGCTTAAAGCTTTTTCAACTCTTGGGTTTTCGAAAACTCCAGAATCTGGTTTTGAAATGAATTTTCGAACCAGGTGTTTGCTTTTGAAATTCGTTTGATTTTTGGGGTGTTTACAGATGCCCCTCTTTGATATTATCCAAATTTATTTAGATAATGGCGAAGAAGACAATACCTTTGTTTGATTTCTCCTTGGATTCGTCCTTAAGAATATGGGGTGGTCCCAGTTTTGAGAAAAACGTTTCCTTTCGTGCCCAGTAAGAGGGGATTTTCGTCAAAGGGAACTTCACCTAATGTGGTGCTAGTCCTAATTGGGATTGTGCAAGTGTCCATGCGTGTACATATGAATGAATTGCATAGAATGACATGCTAGGAAGTATGGTTTCCTAGAGACTTAAATGGAATGGTCGAACCTGGGAATCTTATGAAGACCTGCTGCACCAAGTGAGATGGTCTTATGTTGCTCAATGATTAAGATTTTCTAAATTCGTTTTTGAAAGAGGAAAACTCCTTTTAGCTTCAATCCTAAGGATTTCAGCTTTTCATGTTTCCCTTTACTTGAGTCTCAACACTCGCTAATCTAGCGGAGGTTTTATAAGAAAATCAAGCAATATTTCAAAATTCCTACGTCTTACTTAAAATGTCTAACTCTCAAACAAGATGAGATTCAAGTAAAAAAATCCTATTTTTACTTTAGGATTACTGGAAATGAACCTTTCTTTACTTGGGATAAGTCGTAGGAATGGAGAAAGAGTTACCACGGTCCCTTCTAAAGTGTCCCGTGGTTTGAGGCAAAGAGGCAAAAAACTATTCTTTTTGAGCTTTTGGCTATTTTTTTCTGTTTTTCATAGAGGGTCTCCCTTTGGGAGTATTTTTTCTTTGTTCCCTCTTTTCTATGGAAGAAACGATTTTTCTCTTTGGGATTCAACTTTCTTTTGGAAAGAGACATTGGTAGGGATTTCCCTTTTTACTTTTTGGCCAAGTTTTCCTTTTGGGGAAGAGAAGAGAAGAGGGGAAGGACTTATCCCAAGGATCTACTCGATTCATCCCAGATCAGCCTATTTAGAAATAGCACGTACTACTTGCAAGTATCTTGCTATTTTGAACCAGGCCCTCTTTTGTAAGAAGAAGAATTTTGAAATGCAACCCGTTTGTTTTTGAAAACTCTGCTTTTTCACAAGAATCGATTATCTCATTCAGGGTTGCACAATCTACATTGATCCTCACTCACGAAGTTTCAAAGGAGATTTTCCTCAAAATATTTTTGAACTAGGACTTAGCTTAGACCCTATACATGGTATTTTTCCAAATATTGAGCATTCATAGGGTCTGCTAAATTCCTACCCTCGACATCAACTAGCCAATATGCATTGTTCGTGGTGGTTCCACGTACAACATAAGGACCATCCCACTTGGGCCGCCACTTTCCAAGTGGATGTGGGCCACGATGTTAGATGATTTTTAGTACAAGGTCTCCCACTTTGAAGTGGCGAGGCTTCATATGCTTCTCATAATGTCAGGCTACCCTTTGTCGGTATGCATGTGCATGATCCATGGCAAGGAGCCTTCTCTCATCTAATAAATCAAGCTCGGCCATTCTAGCATGCTGAAGCATCTCTAGGGGAAGGTCGAGTGCAAGTGATGTATGAAATGAACGTAGTTTGGTATGAATGGGGAGAATGGCATTTGTGCCATAGACCAACTCAAATGGTGTGGCATTTGTGGGAGTTTGGATGGAAGTCCTATAAGCCCATAATAAGGCTTCATCCAACTTCTCATGCCACATCCTACCCTTCTCTAATGTTTTCTCAATAATGCTTATGAGAGTCTTATTGGTAGTTTTGGCTTGGCCGTTGCCTTGAGGGTAGTGGGGCGATGAGAAGTGGTGAGTTATGCTATACGTGTTACATAACTTTACCATCCTCTCGTTTTGGAAGGAGGTGTCGTTGTCAGACACTAGGTCTTTTGGAACCCCAATTCGAGCCAAAATATTTTTCCTAATGAACGCCACTACATGTTGCCCCTGAACATTGGTCAGGGAGGTAGCTTCAACTCATTTGGAAAAGTATTCAATGGCTACTAGGATAAACCTATGCCCATTTGATGCATTTGGAAAAATTGGTCCTATGATGTCAAACGCCCACATGGTAAATAGCCATGGGCTGACCACGGAATGCAATGTGGATGATGGGATATGAATGGAGTGTCCACGCACTTGACCTGGGTGACACTTCCTAACATGGTCATGGCAATCCTGCTTTAGAGTGGACCAAAAGTAACCAACTCTAAGTATTTTCATTGCCATCATATTGGCATTTACATGCCCTCCACATTCTCCATCATGGAATTCATGCATTACTATCCTAGCCTCCTCAAGGTCGACACACCTCAGTAAGATGCCAGTGAAACTCTTTTTATAAAGAATCCCTCCCAAAATCATATATCGGGTTGAAATCTTTCAAATAAAAGCTTTTTCTTTGGACGAAGCGAATTCTGAAAATCCTTCGTTTTCTAAGAACTCTTTAATGTCTTGAAACTAGGGTTTTTCAGTGTAAGTTGTGTTGTTTTGGCAAATCTCCAAATCTTGTGTGGATGGAGTGGGTGAGTGTCATATTTCTAAGAATCGAGTTCCCAAGGTGGGATAGACTCTTAGGGCTGAACCCAAGGATGAGAGGGCATTGGCTATGCCATTATCCTCTCTTCCTACATGTGTGAGTGTACACGATATGAATGACTCGACCAGCTTGGTGGCCAATTCGTGATATGGAAGATGTTTTTCATTTTTGACTTGCCAAATTTTTAACACTTGGTTTATGACAAGTAAAGAATCTCCAAAGACTTCAATGCATGATGCCCTAGAGTTTTCAAGATTTTCAAGCCTTGTATGAGTGCTTCATACTCGGCTGTATTGTTGGAACATTCGAAATCTAGGCTAATGGCGATGGGTATTTCTTCCTTTTCAGGGGATATGAGGATGATTTCTGCCCCAGCCCCTCTTTGATTTCGTGCCCCATCGAAGTGCATCTTCCACACTTGGTCTTCGTTTGAGTAATTTGATAAGATATGATTTTGAAATTGGTTTTGAAAGATGCCTTCGTTAGGCATTTTATCAAGTGTGGGGTATGAATCCTCTAAAGGAAAATCAGCCACATAGTCAGCTAGGGCTTGCCCCTTGATAGAGGTTTGATGGTGGAATTTCAGGTCATACTCCATCAAGAGGAGCTGCCATTTACCCAACCTACTCGTGAGGATAGGTTTTTCAAACAGATGCTTGATTGGATCAATCCTAGACACTATCCAGATCTCATGATCTAGGAAGTAATGTCGAAATTTTTGGCAGGCCCATACCAAGGCCAAGCACGTCTTCTCCATGGCTTGATAATTTTGTTCATAAGCCAATAGAGTTTTCGAAATATAGTAGATGGCATACTCTTTATGGGTATCATTCTCATATTAAGCTAATAATGCACCCAAAGCATTCGCATGCACAGAAATATAAAGTAGAAGAGGTTTTCCTTTCTTTGGAGGGTTTAAAATAGGAGGATTAACCAAATACGCCTTTAATCTTTTGGAAGATTTTTGGCAACCATCGTCCCACACAAATTTCATCCCTTTTCTCAAAAGTTTGTTGAAAGGTTTGCATCTTTTAGCGAGGTTCGAGATAAACCTTCTAATCGATTGGAGGCGACCTTGGAGGCCTCAGATTTGAGTTAAATTGGAGGGTGGAGGCATATCTATGATGGCTCGACACTTAGAGGGGTCAACTTCAATGCCCCTTTGGGCCACCATAAAACCTAAAAGCTTGCCGGATTCTACTATGAAGACGCACTTTTGAGGGTTTAGTTTCACCTTATAAAGCCTCAATCTTTCGAAAACGTTTTGCAAGGAATCGATATGTGTATCTTAGGCTTTTTACTTTACCAAGAGATCATCCACATACACTTCCAAAAGCTCATAAATTTGATCATGAAAGATCGTAGTCATGGCTCTTTGGTATGTGGCACCGGCGTTTTTCAACCCAAAGGACATGACTGTATAGTAGTACGTGCCCCAGGGTGTGGTAAAAGCAGTTTTAGCCTGGTCTCTTGGGGCTAATTTGATTTGATTATAACCCGAGTAGCCATCCATAAAGGAAAACATTTCATGTTTTGCAGTACTATCGACTATCAAATCAATATTGGGCAAAGGAAAATTATCCTTTGGCGTGGCCATGTTCAAATTTCTGAAATCAATGCAAATTCGAATTTTCCCATTGGATTTTCGAACTACAACAATGTTGTAAAGCCAATCAGAATACGCATTGAGTTTTATAAAACCAGCTTTAAGCAGATCTTCTAAACCCTCTTTTACTTGCGAATGTACGTTCGGGTGAATCTTCCTAAGCTTTTATTTCATGAGTTTTGATTCTAGATCTAGGAGAAGACAATGCTCTACCACTTTCGGGTCTATACCTGGCATGTCTTTGTAAGTCCATGCAAACACATCGATATAGGTTTTCAAGAATGCTATGAATGATGCTTTTTCATGCTCATGCAAACACATCGATATAGGTTTTCAAGAATGCAATGAATGATGCTTTTTCATGCTCATGCAAACATGCGCCTATCTTAATGTGAGATATGGGACTTTTGCCCAACTACTGTTGCAAAAAAACTGACTATACAAAAATCAAATCTGAATTTGTCTGATATTTCTCAATTTTATTCACGTAGCTATACGACCCTACAATTCTTGCCAATTTATTTCTAACATGTTTATGTGTGTAGATGTGGCGCCTAAAATTTCAGAGCATTCAGATCACGGGTTTGGAAATGAAAATTACAGTAATCAATGTATACAAATGTTGGAAAAACCAGAATTTCATTTTAAAACATACATGATGCAAACTCACCCAAATTTAAATTGCACAAACACAAACTAAATGGTTGAAGGGAAAAGAATGGAAATATATATCTTAGCTTAAGCATAGAGGTAATTAGGAGATATAGAATATTTATAATAAATAGAGAGGTAGAATCAAGAACACAAACAATTAGAGTGCATAAGCAAGAATCGAAAATTTGCAGCACGCGTACTTCTTATTACATCATGGGGGGAGACAAAGCTCCATTAATACAACTCCTTTTGAATTCAATCTTCAGAAGAGAATAGAGAGAAACAATGGGGGAGGAATACTTACGTGAACTCCTCCAAGGATCGGCTCCAATAGAGACTCACGGCCCTCACCTTCCCCTTTCTTTCCTCTCTACTTTTCTCACTCTCACACTATAACTTGCAACCCCTGCCTATCTTTCTACACTCTCTTCCCCTCTCTCAAACCTTTTCCTAGCAACTCACGAAAATCCCAAGGTATAGTCTTCGAACTCATTGAGTCAAGCTTGGCCTAGTTATTCCTATATACTCGAGCTTCATCTTCATGAAGCCTATTTCTTGATTTGATGAAGATGAACTATAACTCAGTTTGATCTATTTCCTTGCTCCATGGCTTGACTTTCATGAACTTGATCCTAGCTTGAAGCGGGTTTTGCTCAACCGTCGTCCCGATCTTCGCCTGATTTATTTATATCCTTTGGGCCTTATCCATTCAGCTTTAATTTGAACATCTTTATCTTTAAAATCTTTATTTTAAATATTTAAAATTTTCACTTTAAAGCAAAGGTTTTAAAACAAGCTTGTTTTCAAAATTGAGTGTTTTTATAAAAATTTATTTATGGTGTTTAGAGATGCCCCTCTTTAACATTAATTCAAATTTATTTGAATAATGGCAAATAATAAAATACCCTTTTTGATTTACTTCCCAAATTATCTTGAGAATATAAATGATCCTTCATTTTATCAAACCCTTTCCTTGGATTATAGAGGAGGGGATTTTAGCCAAAGGGAACTTGACTCACACTGAGTACTAGTGCTAAACATTATCATGCATCAACGACCTAGGGTATATGCATGCATGGTGTATGATGCAATGAGGTGTAGGTTAAGAGACTGAGACGGATGAACTTGAGGAGAAGCCTATGAAGGCC
Organism: Brasenia schreberi; assembly: GCA_036023115.1. Taxonomy (NCBI): domain Eukaryota; kingdom Viridiplantae; phylum Streptophyta; class Magnoliopsida; order Nymphaeales; family Cabombaceae; genus Brasenia; species Brasenia schreberi. The sequence continues at coordinate 10,246,078 of JAYKKT010000071.1, read as the reverse complement.
GGCTGCTCTAAGTAAGACAATCCCATATCGTTTGACATTTCGGGTTTTCAAAAAAAATTCAAAAGGGAAACTCCTTTTAATTTCTATCAAAAGGACTTCCAATTTTTCATATTGTCCCTAATTCGGGTTTCAATACCCACTATTTCGCAGAGGTTTTGTAGGAAATTTTTGGAAAACATTTCAAAATTTTATTTTCCACATAACAAAGTTTAATTCTCAAACAAAATGAAATCCAAATAAGTAGATTCTATTCCTACTTTAGGATTTTCATGAATAAACCTTTTTTCTTTGGGATAAGTTGTAGGAATTTGAGAAAGAGTTATCACAGTCCCTTCTGAAGTATCTCGTGGTTTAAGGCAAAGAGATGGAAAATTACTCTTTTTGAGCTTTTACTTTTTCTTCTATCAATGGGGAGAGCTCCCTTTTTCTTTTGGAGGATTTTTTGTATTCCCTCTTTCTTGATCCTTTTTTCAAGAAGTTCAAAGGAAACCCATTTTAAAAATCTTTTCGAAAGAATTTAGCATAAGGCCTATAAATAATATTTTTTCAAGTATTGGGCATTTATAAGGTCTACTAAATTTTTGCCCTCAACATCAATCAACCAATATGCATTGCTTGTGGTTGTTCCCCTTATAACATAGGGACCATCCTACTTGGGTCACTACTTTCCAAGTGGATGTAAGCCACGATGGTGGTTGATTTTCAATACAAGGTCTCTCACTTTGAAGTAGCAAGCCTTCATATGCTTTTCATAGTGTCAGGCTATCTTTTGCCGGTATACATGTGCATGATTCATGGCAAGGAGCCTCTTCTCATCTAATAGATCAAGGTCATCCATTCTAGCATGTTGTAAAGTCTCTATGGGTAGGTCGAGTGCAAATGATGTATGAAATGAATGTAATTTGGTATGAATGGGGAGGATAGCATTTGTATCATATATCAACTCAAATGGTATGACATTTGTGGGTGTTTGGATGGAAGTTCTATAAGCCCATAAGGCTTCATCAAGCTTCTCATGCCATGTCCTACCCTTCTTTAAGGTTTTCTCAATGATACTTATGAGAGTTTTGTTCATGGCTTCGGCTTGGCCGTTGTCTTGAGGGTAGTAGGGCGATGAGAAGTGTTGAGTTATGCCATTATTACATAACTTTTCCATATTCTCATTCTTGAAAGGTGTGCCATTATTAGACACTAGGTCCCTTGAAACTCTAAATCGAGCCAAGATATTTTTCTTAATGAATGCCACTACATGTTGTCCTTGGACATTAGCCAAGGAGGTAGCTTCAACCCATTTAGAAAAATATTCGGTGGCTCCTAAGATGAACCTATGTCCATTGGATGCAATTGGGGAGATTGGTCCTATGATGTCAAATGCCCACATGGTGAAGGGTCATGGGCTCACAATGGAATGCAAGGTGGATGATGGGATATGAATGACATGTCCATGCACTTGACATTGATGACATTTTCTAACATGATCATGCCAATCTTGCTTAAGGGTGGACCAAAACTAACCGACCCTAAGTATTTTGATGTCCATCATATTTGCATTGACATGGCCTCCACATTCTCCCTCGTAGAACTCATGCATTATAGTCGTAGCCTCGACAAGGTCTACACATCTCAACAAGATGCCGGTAAAACTCTTTTTGTAGAGAACCATTCTTAAAATCACATATCAGGTTGAAATTTTTTGAATAAAAGCTTTATCCTTAGAAGAAGCAAATTCATAAAATCCTTCATTTTCTAAAAAGTTTTTAATATCTTGAAACCAAGGTTTTTCAATGGAATTTTGATCATTTTGGCAAATCTTGAAATCGTGGGTAGATGGAGTAGGTGAGTGTCAAATTTCTAAGGATCGAGTTCCCATAGTGGGGTCGACTCTTAGAGATGAGCTTAGGAATGAGAGGGCATCTGTTATGGTGTTGTCCTCTCTACCTATGTGGGTGAGTGTGCATGATTTGAAGGAATCGACCAATTGAGTGGCCAATTCGTGGTATGGTATGAGTTTTTCATTTTTAACTTGCCAAAATTTCAAAACTTGTTTATAACAAGCGTAGAATCTCCAAAGACTTCAATATATGATACCCCTAGATTTTTCAAAATTTTTAGGCCTTGTATGAGTGCTTCATATTCAGCCACATTATTTGAGCATGAAAAATCTAGTCGAATGGCAATTGAGATTTCTCCCTTTTCAGGAGATATGAGAATGATTCCCACACCTACCCCTTGTTAATTCTTTGCCCCATCAAAATACATTCTCCATACTTGATCTTCATTAAAACAATTTGCTAAAACATGGTTTTGAAATTCATTTGCAAAGATGCCTTCATCAGACATTTCATCAAGTATGGGATATGTATCTTCAAGAGGCAATTCAACCACATGATCGGCTAGGGCTTATCCCTTAATGGAGTTTTGATGATGAAACTTTAAATCATACTCTATTAAGAGGAGCTGTCATTTATCTAGCCTACCTATTAGGATAGGTTTTTCAAATAAGTGCTTGATTGGATCAAGTTTAGACACTATCCAAATTTCATGATCTAGGAAATAATGTCTAAACTTTTGGCAAGCCCACACCAAGGCCAAGCACGTTTTCTCCATGCCTTGATAATTTCTTTCATATGCCAATAGAGTTTTCGAAATGTAGTAAATAGCATATTCTTTAAGACTATCATCCTCATATTGAGCAAGTAAAGCACCCAATGCATTCACATGAATGGAAACGTAGAGCAATAAAGGTTTTCCTTGCTTTGGAGGTTTTAAAATCGGATGATTTACCAAATAAATTTTCAATCTTTCAAAAGCTTTTTGGCAATCGGCCTCTCATTCAAATTTCACCTATTTTCTCAAAAGATTATTGAAAGGTTCGTATCTTGTTGCTAAATTGGAGATAAATCTCCTAATGGCTTGGAGTCGACCTTGGAGGCTTCGGATTTGGGTCAAGTTGGAGGGTGGAGGCATGTCTATGATGGCTCGACACTTAGAGGGGTCAACTTCTATGCCCCTTTGGCTTACCATGAACCCTAAGAGTTTTCCCGATTCCACTCCAAAAACACATTTTTGAGGGTTTAGCTTCACTTTATAAAGCCTAAGTCTTTCGAAAACTTTTTACAAAGATTCTATGTGTGTGCATCGGGTTTTTTATTTTACCAAAAGATCATCCACATATACTTCCAAGAGCTCATGGATTTGATCATGGAAAATGGTAGTCATGACTCTTTGGTATGTGACACCGGTATTTTTCAAACCAAATGGCATAATCGTGTAACAGTATGTGTCCCAAGGTGTAGTAAAAGCAATTTTTGCCTGATCTTTTGGTGCTAACTTGATTTGATTATGACCCGAATAGCCATCCATGAAAGAAAACATTTCATGATTTGCAGTGATATCCACTATCAAATCAATGTTTGGAAGAGAAAAATTATCTTTTGGAGTGGCTTTACTCAAATTTCTAAAATCAATGCAAATTCGAATTTTCTCATTGGATTTTCAAACTACCACAATATTTGAAAGCCATTCGGAATAAGCAATAGGTTTTATAAATCCGGCTTTTAAAAGATCTTCTAAACCCTCTTTCACTTGGGAGTGAACATCGGGATGAATTTTCCTAAGCTTTTGTTTCACGGGTTTTACATTGGGTTCTAAGTATAGATGATGTTCTATGATTCTCGGGTCTAGACCCGACATGTCTTCATAGGTCCATGCAAATACATCCATATAAGATCTCAAAAATGCAATGAATGATGCCCTTTCATGCTCATGCAAACATGCGCCTATCTTGACACATTTTGTGTTAGACTCACTCCCTAGATTGATTTCTACAAAATCCCCTCCTACGGAATTTGAAGGTTTTTTCAAGTTAAGGATTCTATGAAATTCCGGAAGCTCGGAGGCTTGACCTTCCTCATGGATGAGGGGATCTTCCTCCTTGCTTTGATCACTCTCAAGTACTTTAATTTCTAGGGAAGTGTTAGGCAAGAGAGTGGGGTTGTGAATAATGGACTTCGACGGATTTGGTTTGGATATATACATGGGCTTTGAAGTACTCGAAAATGGGCTTTGTACATGGTCAATATTTTTGGAGTTTTCAAATTTTTTGATTTTTTTGTCCTTTTCAAAACACAAACTAGAAGGATGAATATAAAAGACTTTCTTTTTGAGATTTTTAGATTTTTTATTTTTTTAGATTTTCCAAACAAATACTAGGAGAATGAAAATAAAACACTTTCTTTTGGGAAATTTAAGGTTTTTTAAATGTTTTTGGATTTTGAAAGTTTTCTATTTTTTTTTGTTTTTCCAAATATATAATTTTTTTGTATTTTTTTCTAAAGAGGAGAGGAATCTTCCATCAAACCTACAAAGAAAACACCATAAATTAGACTCTAAACAAGAGATCTATACCATAGGTTTCGGTGTTAGTGGGTTCTAGGGCACCCTTGACCCAAGTGGTCTTAGGTGGTGGCTCAGGGGGTATGGATGGGATGTATCCCAATCCATGTCGATTTATGTTTGGTGTAGGTAGGATGGGCTCTAAACTACCTTGGCTTTGGGCTCCTAGACTTTGATATGATGTATACCCCATGTTCAACATCATATTCCAAGGCTTATTGAGTTTGGAAAAGTTTTTATAAAGTGGATGGCCTTGGAATATGGTGTCATCCATATCATGGATATACCCACAAATTGGTTTGGCTAACATATGAGCTAGAGATGATTTAGGCTTCCCTAGGATGCACACAACCCTAGGGGAAGATGGTTCTACACGTTTGGAAGTTGGAGGTGGCTTGGGCTTTCCTAGAAGACAGATGGTTCTAGGGGAGGATGACTCCACACGTTTGGGGATTCCTATGAGGTGGACGGACTCTATGGTGAGGGTCTCCTAGGGGGTGGTCGACTAAGGATGGGTGAGGCATCTCCATAGCCTCCTCATTATACGGATGACTTGATATATAAGAGAAATTTCAAATTCCCTTAAGTTGAGGGTGGTCTTCTCCAAGGACTACCACCACTTAGTTGTCCCATGGGATTTTCACACACTTGTGAAAGGTTGAAGGAACGGCTCGAAGACTATGAATCCAAGGCCTTCCTAGCAATAGGTTATAGTGGGGATTTATGTCTAAAACATAAAACAACCCTGTGTATTGGATGTCCCCTACATCTATGGGCAACTCGATGGCTCCTAGTGGATGGGATGTATTACCATCATATCTATTGATAATGATGGAACTCGGTTCTAGCCTAGACATGGTAACTCCTACTTGAAAGGCTACGTGAAGAGGAAGAATATTTAGACCTCCTCTCTCATCGACCAAATACTTGTTTAGAGTGTGGTGATTCAAAATAACCTCTATATACAAGGCTTCGTTATGGGCTATATTTGGTCTTTCTAATTCATCCTCTGTGAACACGATATGAGTCTTGGCACATATTGGGGATACAAAGAAGGATAGGGACTTGGGAGTTATGAATGGGTTAACCTTGGCTCTTTCTAGGATTCCCTCTAAAACTCGTCTATGTTTAGGTGAAGTTTGTATCAACTCTAAGATAGACATGTTTATGGAAAGTTTTGAAAGATGAAATTCTAAATCATATGAGGTTAACACAACACCTTTACCTTTGTCCATGTCATGCGATGCATTAGGGATGCATGCTTTTGAAAGGCCGGGTAAGACTACTGCTTCCTTGTTAGCATTTTTAGCTAAGTGTGGGATTGATAGATCCTTTCGGACCTAGTCACCTCACCTACACCTTTCCTTAGGCTCGTTCCTATCTTGACTTTACTTTGATTATTCGGAGCACCACGAATTTCTACTAAGGCTCTAGCAGGTGGTGGGACTCTAAGCGCTCCCTGGATCACTACTTGCTTGGCTTTTTTTATTATGATAGAAGGTGGTGTGTGGCAAGTAGTATGTACCATATGCAATGCATATTCCATCCCATGAGCCTTGAGTAGGAGAAGACATATCTCTTTTTCTTTCCCGCTTGTGCTTGCATGATTGGGGAAAGGTTCCTTTAAAATTAAATGGGAGGGATCCGGTTCCTTCGAGATGTGAAGCCTTCCTGGCTCTATCAAGTCCTCGATTTGGTGTAAGAGAGCAAAATATTTACTTGTATCATGGCCCTTGAACCTATGATACTTGCAAAACTCATTCAAAAATTTTCTATTGGGGGGATGTCCCTTCGGGAAAAGCCGGGAGAGTAATCAATCCTTTGTCTAAGAGGAGGTCTAGGACTTTCGTGATTGGTTGTCCTAACTATGTAAATTCTCTCTTTTCAATTTTTTTTTGAATTTTTCTAAAATATTTTCATTCAGAAGTTCTAGAGGATCCGACTGAGCTTGGCTCTACACGAACATTTGCAACCTTATGGGGTTTTGCCTCATTGTTAGACATGTATGGCCCATATGCCCCTTGCTTTTCAAAACGAGGTTTTTAAAAGTTTCTCCCCTTCCACAAATCTTCGTAAACTCCTTTTTTTAAGTTTGTTTCGAAGAGCGAAGCTTTTTTATAAGTTTTTGAAAATTTGAAATTTCATTGATTGAGAGGAGAGCTTTTAAATCATTTTTGAAATTTTCAAGGATGAGCATTACATTACATCCTTCAGAGATAGGCTCCCTTACTTGCCTCAAGAGTGACCCCCATCTAACGATGAATGTGTGTGCATCCTCGTTAGGTGCTTGCTTTGTGTCTCTCAAGGTATTTAAAGTGGATATCACTTCAACATTGTAAGAAAACTTTTCCATGAAGTAATTTGCCAATTCCTCGAAGGTGGTGAATTGGCTCAAGTCGTATGAAGCCAACCATTTAGAGGCATTTCCCTTAAGGGAGAGGGGGAACCAATAAATCCATTTTGAAGAGTCCTTCTTTTTGTATGCCCTTCTAGAAAAGAGCTGAAGGTCGGATCTACGATCCCCACTTCCATCATACCGATGAAAATTAGGTATGTTATCAGCACTATCAGTTTGATAATCGGATGGTAGAAAATCCAATAGCTCGTATTCTCTTTTCTCTTTGATTTGGCCTCTCAACAATTGTTGCAAGGCCTTCCTATCTTTCATCGTGAAGGACTCCAGCTCTCATTCCTCTTGTAATCTAGATGCCACTTTGGGTTTTCTCATGTGTGAGGGTTTCTTATGAGCTCTTACTTGTTTCTCATGGGAATAGCACCATTCGACCGCTTCGACCTCTTGGCTTAAAGCGGCGACCCTCTCTCCTATGATCTTTAAATCCCTCCTTAGGGAAACAAACAAGTCTTCCCAGTTTTTGTAATACATTTTTGAAAACCTTTTGGAAATATGACTTGATGAGTGTGAATCTCGGCTCGACACTTCACAAGATCCTTCTAAACTAGACATGCTTAAAATTTGTAAAACCTGTGCACAAGAGAGGTATTAACACCAAAGTTTTGAAGAATTGGAGTTTGAAAAATCACCTAAGTTTGAAATCCTAAAATACTCGAATCCCACTGGACGTGCCAATTCTGTAGATGTAAAAATTTCACTCCAAGCCTATGTAGAGACTTGAAGTAATCTTTTCAAACTACTTCTTGCGCGAGCGTGCCAACTAGTTTCCAAAAACTAGCAAAGTTTAGAAATGTGACTTGTTCGGCGATTGTGGCTAACCGAGATATTTTTGCTCTAGACCTTCTTGAATCGGTGCTCAAGGGTCAGCTTAAGTACTTTGAGAATTTCAAATATACAGGTGAAGTTCCAAATCCATGTTGAAAACGAGGTGTTGCTAAAAACAAATTCGTGCACTTTTGGTTTCAAGTTTAAAAATCTGAAAGTTTTGAAAAACATAACTAGTTCTGTTTTTAGTGCTTGTTCCCAAAATTGTTTTGGTGACCTAGGAATCTCCAAAATTCCTGAAAATTTTACAGAACAAATCCTGGAATGTGCAGATCCTAAACTAGCTTTTGTTTTGAATTTTGGGACTATAAATCTATAAAATTAAATAAGAGATTAAACCCTACTCAGCAGTTCCAGGATATTCTGTTACAAAAACACAGAGGCTCAAAACAACCCTTTTTCTCAGTGTACAGAATTCCAAATTCTATGATCTTAGTCTTGCCAGAAAGCTATGGATGTCAACTTTCTGATGAAACTAAGTTTATCAAATTTGGTTCACTACAGACAGATATATGGGACTTTTACCCAACTCCTATTACAGGAAAACCAAATGTATAGAAATCAAATCTGAATTTGTCCGATCTTTCTCAATTTTATGCACGTAGTTATACGGCCCTACAATTCTTGTCAATTTTATTTCTAATGTGTTTCTATGTGTAGATATGGTGCCTAAAATTTTAGAGCATTCGGATTACGATTTTGAAAATAAAAATTATAGCAATCAATGTATACATATATTGGGAAAACCAGAATTTTATTTTAAAACATACATGATGCAAACTCACCCGAATTTAAATTGCACCAACACAAACTAAATTGCTTAAGAGAAATGAATGGAAATATATATCTTAGCTTAATCATAGAGGGATTAGGAGATATAGAATATTTATAACATATAGAGAGGTAGAATCAAGAACACAAACAATTAGAGTGCATAAGCAAGAATCAAAAATTTGCAGCACATGTACTTCTTATTACATCATGGGGAGAGATAAAGCTCCATTAATACAACCCTTTTTGAATTCAATCGTAAGAAGAGAATAGAGAGAAACAATGGGGGAGGAATACTTACGTGAACTCCTCCAAGGATCGGCTCCAACAAAGACTCACGGCCCTCACCTTCCCCTTTCTTTTCTCTCTACTTTTCTCACTCTCACTCTCTAACTTGCAACCCTTGCCTATCTTTCTACACTCTCTTCTCCTCTCTCAAACCTTTCCCTAGCAACTCACGAGAATCCCAAGGCTGCGGACCACTCAAACTCTCCACGACTCCCAAGCTTCCAAGATGAAATTCAATGCCCAGTCGTCCCCCCCTTGGCCTCTATTTATAGGCCAAGGAGGGGCCTCTTCTAGGCCCTTCTTTGGGGTGGGTATTCCATGATCCAAACTCAGCCCTACTTTGGTCTCCACCTGGCCATGTGGTCCCCTTTAGTCAAAGCTGGACCAACCCCATGTGGGCTTGTTCTTTGCTCAAGTCTTATGCACCTAGTCCTAGTCGATCGGACCTAGATGCACTTAGGTAGGCTTGATGCAATGCTTTGATCGACCTCCTTTGTGACTCATCTGAATTTGCTTGATTTAATCTTGACTTGGCTCATCAATGTGGGGCATCCTAGCCTTCCCTTGGTGCAGCCCACGAACCTAGTGCAACCCATAATCCTCAAATCTTGGTATGGTATAGTATTTGAACTCATTGAGTCAAGCGTGGCCTAGTTATCCCTATATACTCGAGCCACGTCTTCATGAAGCCTATTTCTTGATTTGATGAAGATGTGCCTTAATTCAGTTTGATCCATTTCCTTTCTCTATGGCTTGACTTTCATGAACTTGATCCCGACTTGAAGCAGGTTTTGCTCAACCGTCGCCTCGATCTTCATCTGATTTGTTTATATCCTCTGAGCCTTATCCCTTCAACTTTAATTTAAACATCTTTATCTTTAAAATCTTTATTTTAAAGATTTAAACTTTTCACTTTAAAACAAAGGTTTTAAAACAAGCTGATTTTCGAAATTGAGAGTGTTTTTATAAAAATTTATTTAAAGTGTTTACCAGAGTCTACCTAAGTGAGGGGCCTTCAAAGTGTTTTAGGTTTGAACTCTTAGAGGACTCATGAAAAAGAATACCATACACAAGGCCTCTACAAAGGTATTAATTTTAAGCTGACATATACCAACATTGAAATCTTATATGTAAGAAATGCACACTTGTTAAAATGGATTGGATAATTCAAAGATGATTTATTATTCAATTTGAATGAGTGAAACCTTCTGTTTTACTAAGTATAAGTTCAAATTGTGAGATACTTTTGTCAAAGGAATAATATTTACAAAGTGATGATTTTCAAATATGTTTTGAAAATAGTGGGGATTGTGAGATAATTTTCAAAATAAATGGTTTTGGTTGGCAATTTGTGAGTTGCTTTCAAAGTAACTACATTCAGTTATAATTTTGTTATGGGCATGGACATAAATGGATGCCTTGAATGCATTCGGTTATGAGTGTGAGCAATGATTATCCATATTACCATGAAATACAACTGATTTAGAGTTAAAGGTGAAAATATTTTAACGTACAATGGCTATTGAAAAAGAGAAAATGGTCATAATGGTAAAATGTGAAGAGGTTTATCAATGCCTATTAAAAACAACTTAACGTATAGCCTTTTTATTGATCAGTTATGCCAACTCAAGAGTCAAGGTGAGGCATATCAATAGGTGTGCCCACTAGGAAAGAAGTAGAAGAAAATATTGAGTGCTTTATTGAAATCCTAGCCTTCTCCCACCAAGTGTCATTTTTTACTAAGCTTTTGAAAACCTTCTACAAGTCATGTCTTAGCACTAATTGAATTTGTAGTCTCATCATCTTGGTTTTGCTGATTTTGTCTTTGACTCAATTGAGTTAATGCAAGACAAATCGAAGGACTTCATTGTATCCTAAAGTTGTTCATCGAGGTCCATTGCATTTTTTAATTTGATACCGATAGTGGTGAATAAACCACAAGGTTAGAGTACACCACACCTCAAAGGATAACTTTCTCCTTAATTTTTTTTCAAGGTGTCGACCTCTCAAGAAGCCAAGATAATTCACATTTACCGACATTCTAAACAAAATACCATTTTTGTGAGGGAAAATGTTGAATTATCAATATCATCCAAAAATCTTGATTGTTGTTTGTCGGTTATTGTTTGACAATTGTTGTTTGACAATTCCAAAAAAGGTTGACTACCAATATCTCTCAATGAGCCAAGCTATCTCTAACAGAAGTCTACACTAACAGTCAACCTCCTAACTAGGAGAGTTGTGGCCTAAATTGAGTAATATGAAATTTATTTGGTTTGAATCAATGTCATGTATGGAATGAGAAGTGTCATACTAGAGAAAGAAGCTAAGACTTTCCTAAAGTCATAGAACCCTTCTCCTGGTGCTTTTCAATTATGCTATGTTGACAAAGGGTCACCTTTCAATCGTGTAAAATGATGACGTGCTAAACTTTTTATAGATATAAAAATGAAAAAGTAAAGAGGGGTTTAGTACTTAACCTTCCCACCTGAAACTATGAAATAGGTTAGTTAACTTGGTAGTAAAAGATGTGAGACCAAGAATGCCACCATATGAGATAAAGGTTCGTTAAGGGCACACAAGTTGAGAACTCGTACCCCATAAGATGAGATAAAAGGTTCCTCGAGGGTTTAGTATCCACAACACCATGTCTTGTGGTAGAACCTGAGATTTCTCCACTTTGATGATGTTACTCCTGCCTTCTAATGTTAAGACTTGTAGCCTCGTGTTGCACATGAATAAAATTATGGGGCTTACAAGTTGAAGGCCATGAGTACTTTGATACTCAAGGTGTGCATCCAACTTTGACCTCCCCATTGTTCCAAAAGAAGAAAATGATGGATGTTCATGATTCAAATATTGAATGGTTGAATCCATGTCCCAACCTCTCTTTGTAGACCTTGCTTCTTATTTTCTTAACAAAGTTGTAAAGGTTCAAGGTGAAACATGAAGACTTCCTAAGAGATCATACATTATGGAACCATTATCACCCAAACCCATCACTTACGAGTTATATAATAGGGTTTGGTTGTTAAAAAATCGCATTAGTAATTGTTGTCAATCGAAATGAAATACCTTGAAATGGTATGGAGATCATACTCTTGTAAGTGGATGAGGTGTAGAGTGTATAAGAGGGCACTGACCTTCACCCTCGAGAGGATCAAGCAAGTTTGGATACTTGGCAATCCATCTATGCATATCCCAAAGAGGATTGGTGAAGATCGAGGCTCTGGCAACTCTCTAAACCTACTTCCTAGGCCCCTTAAGTGAAAAACTAGGGAACATGCCCAATTCAAGTTACCTTAGGAGGGGAATTGGTTTAACCTCAAAAAGCTTGATAGGTTCGCAAAAAATTGGAGTTTTGGTGTTTCCCTAATCTTTATTTAAAATCTAGTTGGTGGCTTGGTTAAAGGCCACATTGCACGATTTGTTGACCGAACTACTGCCTGTGGGATCTCTGCACCTTCTCCTTACAGAAGAAGAAGCGTTTCATCTGTAAGAAGCCACCCTTTTGCTGGCACAAATGGAAATGGATCTGATCTCTTGTCTAGTGCATCTTTGAAAGGTCCAAAAGTCCATCGCTGAGATGACGGTCAAACTCGATCTCCAGTGAAGTATCTACAGCAGAGTTGTGGATCAAGGAAGGGCATTGTTGATTCAGCACCTGCAAAGCTTAGGCTGTTTGGACTCATAAAGCCACCTCCTCTGGTTGATGATGCACCATATTCCCTGATCGAAAGCATTTCAGTCCAGAAACTGGCGCCAGAGTATCAAATTGGCATCAGCCCACTGGTAAAAGCAATAACCATGAAATCATCCGAGTTATGGCATGATAGGTCAACTATTTTCTTCTGTCTATGACGCCCCGGGTAACTAAACCTTGATTACCGATTCAATCTTTATCTCTACTATTGTTGCCTAGTTTCCAAAACCATAATGGATAATACCATGTTATGTAAGTGCATCATGTGCCGAGCTCAAGCTCACCAGCTCTATTCAAGGAAACCTATTTTCGATTCTCTGGGAGTTCAACTTATTATAGTTCTTCATGAACAAATAGAGTCACAGGTATGTATACTCGCAGCAATCTTTGTTTTCTTTCAAGAAATGACAATAATTGATTTTAACTGCAGATAGAGAAGAAGTCTGCATTAGGTGTCTGTGAGGGACTGTAAAACTGTGGTGGCCACTATCGGCCCCAATACTAACATCAATCATGAAATGTGAGAAGAAGGACCCTCTTCTTGGATTTCATGAGATGTTTGTTTTTAAAAAGAAAACTTATTTAAAAACTATTTTTGCTTTTGAAAACAGTCCTAGACATCTCCCAAATGAAATGGAATGGTTTTTAAAAAAAATCCCAAGAGGAAAACTTGGAAGAAGAAGAAAAAACCATATATATATATATATATATATAGAACAAAACAATACATAAAAAGTAGCAATACATGCATATCCTTCTTTCAGAGAAAGACCTCCGTAGGTAACCTTGTCCCTCTTCTCTCTCTCCTTTTTTTTCTAACTTATCTATAGACATTCGGATCCCTCTGTAATATCGGAACCTTGAGAAGCAGAGGAGGAGAACCGTTGTTGCCTTTATTGGTATTAGAGCCTACTTTGAAACCTTCAATGACTTCTTAGTAGGTACGCCGATTCTGAAACAAAAAAGAGAGAGAAGTATTAAAATGGTATAAGAAAGTTTTTCGACATAAGTTTTTTATAATAAAAAAGATAGAAGGAGAAAATAGAAAAGAGGAGGTCATTGCTTCAGTCTCTAGGGTTGAGACAGATGATAGTCGGAAGTCACCCATCGAAGGCAGTCTTAGGCAGGTTGTAGGTCTGAAACTATATAGACGACATAAACGCCATTGAGACCAGAAAAGAAGAGTAAAAAAAGAAGAGAAACGAAGGACAGACTCATGGGTAATGAACTGCCCCTACGGCCTCCTCTCTCTTTCTCTTTGTTCTTAAGAAGAAGAAGAGAAGTGATAGAGTTAGGAAAGTGGAAGAAGAGAAGGGACAAAAGCCAGATAAGTAGAAGAAGAAAAGGATCGAAAGTCTGGGCAGCGACGTCGACGGCCTCCCTCTCCCTCTTTTTGATTATCTCTCTTCCTCTCTAGAAGAAACGAAGAACAAGAAGAAGAGGAGGAGCTGGCCAATGATGCTAGTGGCCTCCCGCCCCCTCTCAGTTTCTCTTTCTTCACGGATTTCTCTCTCCCTCTCTCTCTTTCCTCCATTTAAATACTTGGGTTTCTACAAAACCGTGGGTGAAAAGACTGCTTGTTTTTTAGAGCAAAATGACTATTTTTCCTATACATAAACCAACATTATGAAATACTACAAGACAAACATGTCTAGATATTTTGATATGAAAAGACTAATTTACCCTGTTATAAGTGAAAAGTCATGCCCTCTGATAATGTGTAAAATTATGAAAAACAAAGATATAGTTTTACAATTTTGTCCCTAGTTAATTTTTAGATTTACAAAACCCGATATTCATGTAATTTTATGGAAATAACCCTCATTGTTTGACATATTATCCGTATTGCTACTTGAGAAAAGTACATGGTTTACCCTTGTACTTTCTAAGAAATACTGTGTGCAACATTTTTACTATTTATTCTTGGTTTTATGATATTTCTAAAAAGGTACCTGTATGTTAAATAATCTTGAGTACAGTGCTTGAAAATATTTACAGTTCAATGCCTAGAATTTGTGGATATTGCATTTAGGTGCTTGACTATTTTTTTGTTATTGATTTTTTATTAAATGTCTTATGTCAATTCATTTTAAGCATGTTTTATGTTTTTCTATCTAAAAAGGTACAAACCTCCTATTTGTTGTCTCTACAAATTATTAAAAATGACTTGTAGAATTTGTGTCTGAATTGGTAAAGACAAAAAAGTTAAATGGCTTAAATTTTTAAACATGAAAAAGAATAATCTCACTGACCTTAACTTAGAGGAAGTTGATTATGTACTTAGAGAAATAGTTTTAACACCTATTCCAATTGCAATAGATAAAGAAATGGATTAGTATATGACATTTCTAAGAGATGATACTATAGTCAGGATCATAATGTTAACATACATAGAAGATGACTTGATTACGGTCTTTGAAGAATTTGAGATTGCTAAAGAATTATTTGACTCTAATTATTTGAATCTCTAACCACAAAATATGATATTACAGCTAAGCTTTAGCTACGCTTTATGTACAACTACTTCAAAAATATAATTTTTATAGAATGAAACAAGGTGATAATATAGTTGAAAATGTTAACCAAATGTTGGTAATGGCTAGGATTTTAGTTATAACAAAGTCAATCATTCCTCAATCAATGCAGATATCCACGATTATAAACAGTCTACTCCCTTAGAATATGGTAACTACAACTCTTATACTTTGACCATATTTTACCCTTTCAGAACTCCCATTAAAACTAGTAATTGAACAAGAACATATAAATAAAAACAAAAGGAAGAGGTTTCTAGTTGCTCAAGATTATTTAGGGTCTAGCCCTAAAAACAATCATGAAAAACCAAATAAGAAATTTGATAAGAATAAAAGTCATGGTAGTCAAAATATTAAGAAATCATAAGAATCCGCTTCTCGGGTAAAGTGCTTCAATTGTGGGAAGATAGGGCACTACAAAGGGGACTACCTCAATAAGAAGAATAATGCTAGAAACAATCAACGATACAGCCCAACAAAGAAGCAAGATATAATCTATGTCATTTTGGAGTGCCTGTATATAGACCGCCTGATGATTGGTTTGTGGATTGGCTCGAGAGAAACCCGACATATTTGAAAGAGCAAAGAGGGAGCAATGGATCTAAAGGAATACAAACCTAACGAGTATCGGGTGTAAATGGTAAATAATACCTTTTCTGATGTTCTTGGAGTTGGGTCATTTAGGATTTTTGTACAAGGCACACCGATTGATCTTACAGATGTATTAATTGTGCCCACTATTAGGAGTAATCTTGTATTATTTCTTACCTTTGTAAAGAAAGGGTTTGCCATCAGGTTTGTCCCTAAGAAAGTCATTGTAGGAAAGCATGGCAGGATAAGTTTTTTTGGTTTATTTGATGTTGAGCATGGATTATTCAAACTCAATATAAATAAAAATAAAAGTTCTTCTTTTGCTTATATTAATAGTATCTATGTGATTTATGTGAATGTATAGCATAAACGATTGTGTTATATAAGTTTAAAAAAGTTCAAAAAATTAACCAATTTTAATTTATTGCTTTGTTTTCATGAAAACACTTTTAATAAGTGTGAGGCCTATATACAAGGAAAAATAACTAGAAAATCATTTTCCAAAGAAGTGATTAAGATAACAATCTTATTAGAGATTATTCACATTGATTTATGTGAACTTTTTAGAGTAAGATTACATTGAGGAAAGGTTTACTTTATAATCTTTATCGATGATTACTCCATATATAAATATATATATATATATATATATATTATCACATAAATCTGAGGCACTTGAAGCGTTCAAAGAATATAAGCAAAAAGTTGAAAACCAATTAAGGTATACAATCAAAGTCTTCCGATCGGATAAAGGTGGAGAGTATAATTATGCAAAATTTTTAGAATTCTGCAAAGACTTTGGTATCTCAAAGCAAAATACAATGTCTAAGATACCTTAACAGAATGGTGTAACAGAGAGATATAACAAGACCTTATTGAATATGATAAGGTTTATGCTAATAGATGCTTCTATACGAAAGGTATTTTGAAAAGAAGCGATAAGTATAATTGTATATGTGATCAACAAAGTACCATGTAAAGTTGTATTCTGTATACCATATGAGATGTGGTTTGGGAGAAATCAAACCTAGGTCATCTCAAGAAGTAGGGATTTATTGCTCATGTGAAAATCTTTGATCAGTCTAGAGACAAGCTAGGTAGTAGGTCCTTACGATGTATATTTATTGGATATCTTAAAAGATCTAAAGGATATAAGTTTTATTATAAGGACCATGGACTGATAAAAGCAGGGATACTGAATATAAGACACCAAAAATGATATTCTTCAAATGGTGATGAGTATGTTGATGATCTATTAGACCTAGAAAATCTTCATTCAAACCCATAGATGATCTTTTTGATCAAACCGAAACTTTAAGTGGACACAAAAGACTTAGAGTCACACCATCCTACTTAAAGGATTATCACACTTACCTTACAGAGGAAGTGTCTAACTAATAATTTGCCATATCAGTAGGCTATTGACATATGAATCTTCATACTCGAAAAAGGCCATGTTTGAAGAAATTGAATTCATTGAGAAAAACTAAGTCTAGGAATTGACTGATTTGCCAAGAAAAAGAAAATCTATACGCTGTAAATGGGTTATAAAAAAGAAATATATCGTCGATAGAACAATCAACAAGTTTAAAACGAGGTTTGTTACAAAGTTTTTTTTGTAAAGGGAGGGGATAAATTATGTTGAGACATATTCTCTTATTGCAAAATTTGTAGTCATAAGAATAATTATGTAGATATAAGCATATTATGAATTGAACTTACATCAGTTAGATGTAAAAATTGCTTTTCTAAATGAAGATTTAGATGAAATCATATATATACATTAGCCCGAAAGATAAGAAGTTGAAGGCCAAGAAGATAAAATATATAGGTTTAAAAAATCCCTATATGTCCTTAAACAGTCACCTCATGAATGATATTTGACTTTTTCAAATGTTATTATTAAACTTGGATTTATGGCTAATGAACTTGACCATTGTGTATATGTCTATAATAGTGGAAGCCACTTTGTCATCTTATCATTATATGTAGATGACATATTGTTGACTTGGAATGACAATGAGATTATTGTAAAAACCAAGTCATGGTTAAACTCAAGGTTTGAAATGAAAGATATGAGGAAAGCATCCTATATCCTGGGTATAAAGATTTCTTGAGAATGAGATTGTAAACTTCTATACCTAAGTCAAGAGAGATATATTGATTATAACCTCAAGAAGTTTAAAATGTGTGAATGAAAGTTTGCATCTACACTTGTTGCAAAAGGGGTTAAATTAAGTAAGGCTTATTGTCCAGGTGAAGGAGACAATAAGCCTAATGTTCCTTATGGACAAGTTGTGGGTAACTTGATATATGTTATGTTGTGTACGAGACCTGATATCAGTTTTGTTGTTGGTCTTGTAAATAGATATCAAAGTAATCCTTGATGGCAACATTGGATAGCTGTGAAAAGGATTCTAGGATATCTCAAAGGAACAAAAGACTTGAAACTTTGCTTTCAAGCAGATGAATTGAAAGTGATAGGATACTTAGATGTTGACTTTGCTTGGAGTAAATATGACAACAAATCAACCTCTAGTCAAATATTTTTATTTGGAAGTACTCAGTTTCTTAAGCTTGCAAGAAACAAGGTTATATTGCTTTGCACATACAAGAAATAAGGTATGTTACTTGCAGTATGACTGCTACAAGTGCCATTTGGATAAGCCGCTTTATACGTGATTTGAAGCTTGACATAACCAACTATGGGTAAACTTGTCCCTCCTCTCTCTCTCTCCCCCTTTTTTTTCTCTATCCCATCTAGAGGCTTTCATCTGCTGTTGTAACATTGTAATCTTGAGAAGTAGAGGAGGAGAACCGCTGGCACCATCAAAATCTTCATTGGATCTTTTGTCATGGAAAGCAATCTTTCAAGTACTATGTACCAGATTACATCGAACTCCTAAGTCGAGGATGCAATAGGACGCATGACTTCCTTGAAAGTCTTCATCCTGCAGTCTCCAGCTGACACCACCTAATTTATGAAAAGGCCTGCTGAGTGTGAATATAGCTTTGACACTAATTTGACAGGAGATGAAATTGCAAGTGTTAGATTCACCATTACGTGTTCATATTTCTCGGTAGATAGAAACTAGAACAAGAAAATTGCTGTTATAATTAAAAAAGTTGCACATAGTGGTCAGATCATATTCCCCGATGTCTAGAAAACAGTATTACTGGGTTTTGGGATAAATTTGATGCACCTAATATGACAGAATCTCCTTCTTTTGTGTTTTTTTTCCAGTTATTGGTACTTCCCTTGTGAAACTGCTCAAACTGATACATCTGAATGCTATGTTTGTAGGGTATGGTAGCAAGAATCTTCAAAGAAAATATGTAGCCCATTTCATGTGTGTTATTTCTTTGGATTGAATCTATCCAAAAACATGCTTTTCTTGAAATTGGATAAAGTTGATAGCATCTCTTTTTAAGCAGCTTAGTTTCTTTGCCAACATTTATGCAGTTGGACTATGGATTTTTAAGTTTCTTTTTTCATGAAAATTTGTATACTAGCACCATATATGCCGTTTCTTATATCCTGTCACATATAACCTTTCTATGTTTGGCTTCCTAATATTTTCAAATTCTGGTAACTTACTTATTCAGTCACTTCCATTCAGTAGTTAATTTCTTCCCTGTTGATTCAATATTTGTCCCTTTGTATTATTTCAATGTCAAACTCTTCCCTCGGGTAGGATGGATTGATCTAACAAAACAGTAATAAAGATTTATCAGGATCTGATGGGAATATACACTGTGATTTTGGGTACTGGCAATGAAAAAGAGTATCAAGTGATCTGTTTTTTTCATTTTGTTTTCGAATATGCAAGAGCTAACTTTGTCTCTTTAATTTGTGCAGAATATCAGCTAAACCCATCATTCCTCGTTTCTACTTATTATTTGATTATTTTTGACAAAGCATAAATAATCAAGAGTTCAAGAACAAGAAGGCACCACTGTAAGATTAAGAATTCCGGGATACATGCCTTGATGAAAATAGATGCAGTTGTAGGTTATCCGAACTTAAGCAGCTTGAGTCCAAGAAGATGCCACTGCGAAGAAGTTCCTGATTTATGAAGGAAGTCATGGGTTGAGTTGGAAGTCGAACTCTATAATATTTTATCTCCCGTTGTCCCTCAGTAGCTCAGTAGATACACTTTATTCTTGTAATGATTGGACAATCTTCAAAGTATTTCCTGCTATCACGTAGCTATTGAGATGTAATTATGTTACTTTTGTAATCTGGATTGGTTTCCGATTTTTCGTTTGCTTTGTACCTTTGACAAGATTATATTAGCAACAAAACCAGACTTCAGCCCATGCTATAAAAGATGAGGATTAGTTGGTTAAGTCCTCTCAAAAACACTGATGCCACGTGCCTGCTTCTTGCATGAGTGTGAACATTAGCCACATTCAAAGAGAAGTACAGTCAAAATCTAACTAATAAAATATCAAATTTAAATATATAAAATATTCATAAGTCTAAACAAAACATTCCAAATGGTATGGGATCTTCCGATATAAACTCTGAAAGTCATATATAAATACCTAGATAGCCTAACCCTCACTTATATCATAAAGCTCAATCAATATGTTATTCGACTTCATGCAAATAATAAGGTGAGTTCTAACCCATAGCTTAGTAGGGAAGTTATACACCTTTTAACAAAATTCATAGTAAAAGCAAATCATATTTACATTTCTAATACTTTCAAATTCATGCTCACACACATCCATCAATTATGATAATTATAACTCATCTACCCCAAAGCCACAAGAGTTGTCCAACACTCCCTTACGCGACCTTGATCAACTCATCCATGACCGTCAAACCACGCTGTCGCTCTCGACAATGTGAACAGGAATACACTATATTTGCCTCAAGCCAAGTTCATGTATTCACACGTTATTATGTTTAAAACCAATTGCATCTTATTACATTCACAAGTTCATATCTAAATCCATATCCACATAAATATTAAAATAATGTTTTCATATATCAACACATGTAGAGTGCTCTTTATCAATTACATCATAAACAAGTTTATATTTAGAACCATCAATAAAATATTTAACAATCATACACATTTATATCTATCTAAAACAATAAAAATCATTTGTAACATAATTCTATTAAAGGACCCCCTATATGAAAGAGCACTAAGATCCAATCCCAAACCATTGAGTCACTCTTATCACCATCAAATCCTCTAATTTTAATTTTTAAGTAATTTAAAATAATAAAAAAAATATTAAGTATGAGTCTTACACAACAAATCGGACCCGGATCAAACTCTAAACAACTCAAAAATACAACCTAGATCCAAATAAGCTATCCTAAATCAAAACTAAGACCTGAATCTATTTTGATTCAAAATAGATAACACAATAGATATTATGTGTTCTTGGTCAACACAAAACCTGACACGAAACCTGAAACTACCCAAGTTCTCTATGGGGTTCTGTTTTTGACCCAAATATAACTTAACCTATTTATGACACAATACCTCCTCAACATGACATGACCACACTTACACGACACAACATGTCATATTTAGTGATTCATACACGACCACAATACGACATAGAAGGGGACACGTTTTACCCAAATTCAGACAGTCATGGATCCTGGTGGCGATTTCACCAGTTCCAGGTATCGATGAGGGCCAGTGGTGGTCCTCTTCTATCTGCCTACTTCCCTTCTTTCGGTCGAGCCCAAAAACAGTCATCGATGTGGCGTTTCACTAGAAAACTAAAACGAAAAGAAAAATTGTAGAAAAATGAGAAATCTTACGAATCATAACTGTGTCCTGGCCAAATCAATGCCTACGAGATCAAAATGATGATCGATTTCAAGTTTTTCTTAAAGAAAAATGAAAAACAGAAAAAAATTATGAAATACCTTGTTTTCTGGTAAATTTCTTCAATGTTGCTGGTTGCTCGATTCCTCCCGATGCTGCAAATGCCCAGGCAGTCGTTTGTGAAGATCAGTAACGCGTCATGCATTGTGATGCCATGAATCAATTGTTATAGCACTCAAACTTATAATCGGCGCGGTTTCTGCAGTCAGACGTGGTTAAGATCAGTAGTTTCTGTTTGAAATGGAGTTGGTGGTCGAATTCTAATCTCTGCTCCAAGATTGGATTCGTAATAGAAGAGAGTCAAACTATATAATATTAATTGTTATAGAAGACTGGATGTGGAACCGAAAAATAACTTGGAACTATTCTACAGTATTTGTTAGATTGATTAGCCATGCCATGAATCAATTCCTAATCAAAAGGATAAAATATACTGAGGGAGAGAGACTGCCTGAGTAGTGAAACTGTGGAGAAATATTCTCGATATTCTCTGTATTTCCAAACACGCAACACGCACACACAGAGTGAGAGAGAGGGAGAGAGGTGTCTGATATCTGATCTCACTGTTTGGACGTGGTTTCAAAACTCAGCATATAACTAACCAATTTATGGCATATTTTGTTGGGTACAGGTCTTCATGTATACCACCCACTTCAGATCTGGAGATGATTATATGTACTTTATAGTGACTTTCAGTAATGACGTATTTAACCTCATCCCAAACCGTTCGCATCCCTAAGCTACTAGTGAACCAGTTTGGCCATTGATGATGCATTCTACAGGTAGGATTTAATCATGCAAGTCATGAGCAGCACGATCTGGGTATAAGCTTCTTAGGCACCGGTTTTTAAAGCTTAACCTGTTTTCTCTGCCTGCAGCGTCTTTTCTTAAAAAGATAAATGCAAGAATGTGGCATGCAAAATGCAAAGCATCCACAGTCCAAAATCACAGATTCTTAGAAAAAATCCAATCAATTTGTTGATGGCAGGAAATATCATATCCGTAATATAGTTACTAGGTAAGGAATTTGGGATAGCACCATGAGAGAAGCATGCTTAAAGTGGCTCTGACATTTAGGGAAGCCACCATAAGGTGTGAGAAATTATATGTTAAAACACTTTAAATGCTATTATGGTATATGATAGAGCTTTATGCAGATCCAGATTATATTGCAGCCGAGCCAAACTAACATGTAAAAAGGCTTGGATTTTATTTTGATAATTTGTTGCGTGAACAAGTCCCTTATCAGCTTCTGTGTGAAACACCAAACACTTCCTGTTTGGCAGTTGAAAAGAACGTATCACGGCCCCAACAATCAAATCCTCCACTCACCAGACATTACCCCTCCAAAGGAAACAACGCAATACTAGAACACTAACCAGAAGTGATTAATAGCCACACTCCCAATCAAACTAGCAAAGTTCAGATTCTTAGTAGGTGTAGAATTGTTTTCTCAAGAAGGAATATTATCCACATAAAGGGTTTACTAGTTGAAGGACGACCTTAAATAGACAACTGCTACAGTAGCTTGCATTTTTTAAGCAGAAAACGCTACTGAAAATTGCATATCTGCTAGGCAATTAATTGACATATCACCATACTTTAACCTTGAAGGAGCAACATTTACAAGATTGTTATGAGGCATCTCTCTGCAAATGACAATGCAGATGTGGGTTTCAGTTATCCCAAACAAATAGTTCCTAGCAGTACCTTCAAAACCGCTTCAGTATTTTGTAGCAACAATTCAAGAAATGCACATAACTACAACAAGGAATCTTCTAAGCACAGTTGATCTTTAACCATCATGGCATCAATAATATTTTTTTGTACAAGGGGGGGGGGGGCGCGGCTGCAATCAGATGCATGCCCTAGACATCCATAAATTATTAAAGCAATGCACGTAACTGCCACAATCACTCTGCAAAACGGTCTTATATTAACAGTTAAGCTCTACCGGTTTTTTCCCTCGAGTTTCTTGTTTTGTAGTTCAGATTGGATATCTTACACTCACACGATGTTCACTAAGAATACCATATATGTCAGAATTCAGAATATCTTCTACCCACCACAACCGAGAGTTAGGCATATGTCAGAACTTGCATGGCTTCACCAGCTTCTTCTCTTCTTTTTGTTACATCTACCAGTCAGTCACCTTTGATATATGGAAATGAATCACCAAACTCGCCACATGAACTGCAAATGGAACAAGGAAAGAGATGAATTCTAAACCATTTGAACTGTTGATGGCCAGTATAGGCCCTGAGGCAAGACTCCAAGCCTCAAAATTTGATGCTGCGCAGTTTGAAAAATTTACTTCCCAAAAGGTGGCTTTCCGGGTAAAGAATAAACCATTTTCACTCTACAGCAACGATAGATCTTTCACATGCTTTGTCATGGATGCAGTTTTCCCCTGTACAACCATTGTCGGATGAACCACCATTCACCGGAAGTCTCAACAAGAGCAAATACCATCTTAAGTGATGGAACCGAACAGTATCCCTGACAAGTATCTCTCTGCCAACTATTTTCGACATAATCTTAGTAGCATTATGACAATCTAAACAGACTCTAAGATTCTTTAGTACTCTTATCAACAAGTCTTGAGGTATAAATATCAAGTCAAACACAATTGCAAGCCTTTCATTGTGGTACCAAAGCTTTTGTTCTTTCTGTGCTTCCTCCACATCATGAAACACTGAGTTTATGTCTGGTACATATCCTTCTGCAACCATTTTCAGATTCAGTTTCTCCAACTCTGCATATATCAGGTCAGAATGTGGATGTGATCTATCATCAGCTGAAAAGACATGCCACTTGTTCTTATACTTGATCCAGCTGCATCCTGGCTCCTTTCTCACTTTCTTTGTTCTCATTCCTCTTCTTAAGAGTACTAAAGAATGTTTGACAGTAGAATGTTTGACAGTAGAATGTGACTTGCAGGGTTCTGTGGTTCTAGCTCAAGTAAGGACTCAGCAGCCCATTTTCCGATTCTTAAATTACCATGATTCCTAGATGAGCTAAGAAGGGCAGACCACCCAACAGCATCTTGTTGATATGGCATCTCTTGAATCAACTTTTCTGCCTCTTCCAGTTTCCCAGCTCTACCAAGTAAATCAATCATGCATGTATAATGATCTAAAGTATGAGCTATACCTTGTTCTTTCATCAAAGAAAAATAGTAATGACCCTTCTCTGCCATGCCTGCCCTACTGCAAGCAGAAAGCACACCAACAAAAGTAACCCCATCTGGTTTCAGATGCCTAGCAACCATTTTCTCATACAAAGCAATGCTTGCTTTAGCATTTCCTTGATATGCATATCCCATGACAGGGGCTGTCCAAGAGGCTTCATCTCTTTGTGCCATTTCATCAAAGAATCGGTGAGCTTCTTCAATGAGACCACATTTGGCATACACAGTGATGATTGAGTTTGCCACGGGGACAAAGGCTGCTAGCCCTGAGACAAGTCCATAACAATGAAATTGTGTTCCCTCTTCGAAAGATACAAGATTAGCACAAGCACTTATAACACTTCCAAGAGTAAAATCATCAGGCTCAATTTTGTTTTGCTGCATCTCCAAGAATATTTTCATTACTTCCTCATTAAAACCATTTTGTGTCAAGCATTGCAGTCCATGATACTATATTCTTCTCCATCATTCTTGAGAAAACTGATTCCGCATACTTTATACTTTTACACTTGGAATACGTATCAACAAGAGCACTTCCCACAAAAGGTATTGGAAAGATGATCCATTCTTGTTATATGAGCATGAATTTGTTTTCCATATCCCAAGCTCAACAAGCTTGCGCAAGCCGTCAGCGTGCCACCAAAGGTGAACTGATCAGCTGGTAGACTTCGAAATTTTATGTCTCTGAAAACATCAATGGCTTCTTTTGCATAACCATTTTGCATGTATCCAGAAACAACTATTGTCCAAGAGATGGGATCTCTGTGCTTCATTTCATTGAAAAGTCTCCTTGCATGTTCGATCATCCCATACCGAAAATAAGCTGTGAGCATGGTATTACGCAAGACAACATTCTTTACACCAACATCTTCAAATGCCCGATATGCATCTCCTATATATCCAAATTTAGAGTACATATCGACAAGCGGACTGCCAACAAAAAATAATGATTCCAATCCTACTTTTATAATCTGCCCGTGAGTCCCCTTTCCTAGATTAATGTCAAAATGATTGGTTGACAAAATCAAGATGGCAGAGAATGTGATTTGATTAGGAAGATAGCCTTCCCTCATCATCGACCTGTAAACTTCCAAACAATCTAACCTGTAATCAGTGAATTCCACGAGATACCATCTCTCTGGCATCTCTTGGAAGAGTTTCACTATCTCCCTAAGGCATCCTAGCTTTGCATATCCGGCAAGCAATGTGTTCCACGAGAAAGGTTTGGTTGCGGAATTCTGTCGAGCACTTGGCGTGCATGGTGCAAGTCCCTGAGGCGCGCATACATATTGATGATGTTATTCGATAGGTTTCTGGGTGAGAAACTGTTCGAATGATTCGTCCATGGAGCTTCTTCCCTTCTTTTAGATTCTGGGTATCAATGCAAATTCTCAGCAGCGAGGAATAGTAGTCCGATACAGGACACTTGGTCCTGTTGAAAGACACGGATGGCGTTTCCGATGCGATAAGATGTAACAGAAGAGAAGACCGACAGCACGGAGATGTGGAGCTGGAGATTGACTGTAATCGCCATCGTCTCATGCTTTGAGATGGTCGCTACACTGATATTGCTCCTATTTGTCGTTCTAGACATTCTCCCATGCGTTCGACATGGGACATTAGATTGAGACCGGGGACGAGCAATCTTTTTAGCTGCTAGATTTTCCTCGGAGAAAACCGTTAGTTCTCGTACGAGTTATATTTATATTTAATATTTTCCACTCATTATTCAATCGTATTGAATGATTCAGTTTTTTTCACTTTTACCGTTTCAACCACCACCGACCGCCACCTTTCATTCACTAGATTTTGATAGTGGTGGTGACAATTTTGACAGGCAGAAGACAATCTGTGGTTGAAATAATGAAACGGTATAAATAAGATATTGGGTACGGACTCCACCGTCTCTCTTTATATATATATATATATATATATATATATATATATATATATATATATATATATATATAGAGAGAGAGAGAGAGAGAGAGAGAGAGAAAAATTGAAAAGATCCAAAGAAACTCCATTCAAACTAATTTGGATGGAGCATACGTGGTTGAAAATAAAAATTGAAAAAGTATATGTACTTTTTCGATACTTCATCTTTTTCATAAAATATTTTTATTTTTTGTTTTTAAATCTCAACTATCTATACGCTTGCAGTTGGTGTTAGTGTGTATGCAAAAGAGGTTTCACCAAGTCAAACCGCGATTAAACCGGTGCCAGAAATATAATATAATATATATTGTAATTTTATTATGTGTACAAATATTAAAAATGTTATACGCAACATAAAGTTAAACAATTTAATCTCAAACATTTTAATTCAATGGCCAAAATCGTGATTCAACGCAAGGTGTTGAAGCAAAATAGAACTGCTTACAAGAGGTTCAATTTAATCATCGTGTACAGTGACTCTCATTTGGCCAAAAAATATGTGCCCTGATTAGCTAGGCGAAAGGCATGTGTAAGCAGTATGTTCCATTCTCTATGTATCAATTCTCTATTTCACTAACAATATCTGACTGTTTTCAGTAATTAACTGAGCTGCTTCAGTGAATCTGATTCGCAAACCTTTCCCCCCCACAAATTTCAAACCTGTGAGGATGGTAAGCATCTCCACTTCGAGGACATTTATGGACCCAACTCTTCCTGAAAAACCTGCAGTCCAAGCTCCCTTCCAAGGCCTTACACTTCCACCAATCCCAGCCCTGTTCCCTACTCCCGTCAATATGCCATCAACGTTTAACCTCCCTTGGCGATGTCGAGGGAGAACCTACTGAAGCATCCTTTTCTTCCAACCAAGTACCTTATCCTGCAAAACGCTGTCATTTACCATTCTTAGCATCCTGCCCACAAACTCTACCTGTGTCCATTTCTTTGCATCCGTAGCATAATTATTTCTCCATCTCCAAACCCACCAAATACCAGCTGCAAAAAGTTTATCATCAATACCTTTGAGTTTCATAGATGTTATTCATTATCCTAAGAACTTTTAGGAAAATACCTTTTCATTACATTGTACAAAATTGGACAAGATGATTTTGAGGAATCACCAGGTCTAATACTCAATGTTGTGATAACAACTTGAAAATCCTTCAAACGCCCTTTTAAAGTTTGGCGGTGAAAAATATCTAGCATTCAGCTAGTTAGAGAGTAGCTGCTGAATTGGCCATGGCGCAATGAGATCAATGAAGAGTCAAAAAAAGCTTGGTGGGATTGATTCTGTCAACAATATATGCGCATTCATAGAAACAAATGGTAATGTGATTAAAACACTTTACATGTAAAAGAACGCTGGCAGTGGCTTCAACGTTCAGTTTTGATAAGTAGTCTTCAACAACAATGGTAGCTGACTGAATTCAACAGATTGAAGCAGGCACATGATAAACAGTGAGGGGCACTAGAGGAGAGAGACAAAGCAAAGCAAAATGATGTGTTCACAAGGAGGCAAGAGTATGATTAAGTTTTCCAAATAAGCTGTTACTAGGAGTTCCTAACGAATTAACTACAGAACTTCGACCTTGTGTATAAGTGGGTTCGATCATTGATGGCAAACATTAGTTTTACTTCTTGTAGAAACAGAGAGGGAACCAAAACAACAAGAATCTGCAAGTTACAAATCAACGAAAACAAAAAACGAGAAAAAGAAAAAACAAACACACCACATTTAACTTGGTTAGACAAGGAGTCAAATCCAACCACTGGAAGGAAGCAAACTTTATGTAATTACCAGGAAATCAAAAGACAAATTACAGAGATCTCTTCCGCCAGACCCAAAAAGAGAAACAACTAGGTTTCTCAAAGAAAAACAATTCAAATAAAAACCTGATGAGAGTTATAAACGAATTAAGTTTCCTAAACCAAGGAGAATTTTAAGAAAATAGGAACCTTCCTAATGTTAGCCGATCCCGTCTAGTATGGGAAAAGGCTTAGTTGTTGTTGTTAGGAAACTTTCTAGTGTGGGGAATTTTATACGTAACTCCCCAACACTTCTGCATACAGTTCCTTCCAATTTTCATCTTTTATGAGAACATGAGGCATACCTACAACCCATTAAGAGAAGAAATCAATGTGACTGAAGCTAATTACGTCATGCGGAGTCATTCTTCACCTCCTCCCCTCATGCAATTCTTTAGAAAATCCAATAAGAATTTAAATATAATATAAAATTAAGAAAGTATTAACTAATTGAATATATACATGATGCATCATGTGTATACCTTTGAATCAACTTAAGGCTACATTATCGTCCGAATGTAGTTAACAAGTTAGAGTGAGGGTTTTTCCATTTTCAGCAGGGACAATTGTGGGGTAAGGAAGTTAGTCATAGATAATAAGATTCGTATTGGTAATTGTAATATCGAAACATTGACCAATAAGTTAATGGAGGTGGTAGATACTATGAAAAAGATTCACATTCTATGTTTACAAGAGACAAAATGGGTTGGAGAAAAAACAAGGAAGATTGAGAACAAGTTTTACATTATGGTACTCAAGAAAGGAAAAGATTGAAAATATCATTATAAATAAAGATTTAAATGATAGTGTAGTAGACATACAATGATATGGTTATCCAATTACAATGGTGAAATTAGTGTTAGGAGTTGAGACTTTGAATATAGTTTGTACTTATACACCCAAAGTAGGATTAGAAGATAATATAAAGAAGGCTTTTTGGGAGGAGTTAGATAAGATAATTTAAAGAATTTCATAAAAGGAGATGATTTGTTTGGGAGGAGAGGATATCAATGTATTCATGAAAACTATTGTTTTGGAGATATAAATGAGGAGGGTAGGGAGTTTAAAATTTGCTATGGCTTTTGATATCTTTATAGCTAATACAATTTTCGAAAAATGAGATAAACATTTAATTACTTATAAGAGCAGCTTATGACAAACACAAATTAATTATTTTATTTATAGAAAAAAAAGATAGATCGCGTTTTAAAGAATCAAGGTAATTTTAGAAAAAAACTTAACTACTCAATATCAAGTTTTAGTAATAGATTTGCAAGTAAAAAAGTGGATAAAGAACAATAGAGTGCATAGAGCTATTAAGACTAGATAGTGAGACATCAAATGTGATAAAGAAGATATATTTAAATAGAAAGTTTCTTAAGGAGCTTGAAATTACATAAGTACACTTATGATATATAGAATAATATGATTATATATATTAGGAAAATAGCAAAAGATGTATTAGGTTAATCTAAGGTAGGCATACTGGTGCAAAAGGAATTTTGGTGATAGAGTGAAATAGTGTAAGATAAAATTAAGGCAAAGAGGAAATGTTTCTAATTGTATTATGCAAAGAATACTAGTGAAACTTGGGAGGCTTATAAGAAGACAAAGAAAGAAGCGAAGAAGGACATTACTGAAGCAAAAGCTAAATATTAGGAGGATTTATATAAAAACTTAAATAAAAAAAGGTTAAAGAGATATTTTAGAATAGCTAAGACTAAAGACAAGAAAACTAAGAATCTTACTTTTGTTAGATGCATCAAAGATGATGATGAAAAGATGAAAAATATATAAAACTATAGATGAGGATGACAAGAAAACTAAAGAGAATTTAGAGGAGAATGATGATATAAAAAATAGATGAAAAATTATTTTTATAAGCTTTATAATGAAAATATAGATGTTATTATTAACTCAGGAGACTTAGCCAAATCAAAAAAGTATATAAACCATAATTTCTATCAGCATATTCAAAAGAGAATGAAGTCAAAGAGGCTTTTCAATATATAAATGTTGGTAAATCTATAGGAGTAGACAATATTCTTATAGAAGCAAAGAAAATCCTAGGAGAGATGAGGCTTACTTGGCTCACAAAACTATTTAATGAAATATGAAAAATCCAAAAGATGTATGAGGAATAGAGAGCAAGTATATTTATACCCATATATAAGAATAAGAGAGACATTTAGAATTGTGTGAATTATCGAAGTATCAAGTTAATGAGTCATACTATGAAATTAAAATAAAGAATTATCTAACGTAGGTAAATATAAGTATCTTGTACAACAAGGAACCAATTTGAATTTATGCCCGACATATCTATTATTAAAGTGATTCACCTATTGAGACATCTTATAGAATATTTTAGAGTAAAAAATAAAAAGCTTCACTTGACATTTATTGATTTAGAAAAAGCATATGACAGGATACCAAGAGATGTTCTTTGAAGAAACTTGAAAAAGAGAGGTATCCCATTGACATAAATAAATCTTATAAGAGACATGTACAATGGTGAAAAAACTTGTATACTCATAAAGGAATAATAAACTCATTTGAAGTTAATATTGAGTTATATCATGGGTCACCTTTGAGTTCATATTTATTTTTATTCCTCATTCATGAGTTAACAAAATATATTCAAGATGAAGTACCTTGGTGTATGTTATTTACATATGATATTGTGTTAGTGGATGAGTCTAAGGAAAAAGATAATAGGAAATTAGAATTATAAAGAGAAATATTAGAAAGTAAAGACCTCTTAGTAGAACAAAGACAATATATAAAATATAAGTTTGATCGTTTGGTTACTTTAGAGGTTATAGAAATTAAGATTAACACACATTGTATCTTTCACAAGAAAAGTTTTAAATAACTAGGGTCAATCTTTTAGAGTGATGAAAAAATTGATGGAAATGTTATGCATAGAATTAATATAGGTTGGTTAAAATAAAGAGGAACATTAAGTATTTTATGTGACAACAAGATACATTAAAGTTGAAGGATAAATATTATTATGTTTTATAGTTATGAGTATTGGGCAATTAATCATCAACATATACAAAAGATGTCCATGATAGAAATAAAGATGTCGAGATGGACGAGTGGTCACATAAGAAAAGACCATATACATAATGAGGTTATTAGAAACAAATTGGTAGTAACACCAATAAATGATAAAATGAGAAAAAATCATTTAAGATGGTTTGAACATGTAAAAAGGCGATCAAAGGATACTCCCGTAAGAATATATGAAAAACTAGATTATTAAAATGTTAAAAGATAAAGAAAATGACCACAAAAGTATTGGAAAGTGATCTAGTTTATATTGAGTTAACTACTAGCATGATAGATGATAGGGTTATGTGGAAACAAAGAATCCATGTAGCCAACCCCATCTAGTGTGGGAAAAGGCTTATTTGTTGTATAAATGTGTTGAAAGAAGCTTCTGTTTCACTCAAATCCACTCTAACTACAAGTTTTACATTATATATGTTGACTAACTTTAGACATGTTTAGAGTATCGCACAAAGCGAAAATAATGCTCATTTGGTTAGAAAATGAAAAAGAAAGAAAAATCAATAATTCATAGCTAAATGTATCTCACAAATCAGAAATTATATAACCTTATAAATGAAAGCATGTCTAAATTGAATGCATAGGACTGCCAAACAATCGGTTATTTGCTACGAAGTAACCATTTAGTAGGTTCAAAGGCTAGAAATTTGATAGGGCAAGTAAAACATTAATGTTCTAATGACAATCCTAAAATATTTATATTATATCGGGGTTTTGAAACAAGATATGGTGTAGTTTTTCCATGTTTTGGCGTAGGGTGGTAGCTAGTTATTTTTATATTGCTCTCAACTCAAGAAAGAATAAAATGGTAAGGCAGGAAAGCCTCTCCAAAAGCTATAGTCCCCTTTCTCTTCTATATTACAAACAAATAAATTTTTAAAATGAATGAACTCATTTATAATTACACTATGGGTGTGAGCATGAATAGATTCTTTGATTGAATTTTATGCAAAGTATCAATGGTTGCTCTTACATAGACCATAGTATATATCCACGCTGACATGAAATTTAATTGATTTATAGTTTGAGGTGACAATTGACTACCACATACTATGACATCAAAGAAGAAAATAGTCATGATGGCTTAATGTGAAGGGACTTATGACCCTTTATGTTGATTTGTTATGTCCACTCAAGGATCAAGATGAGGCCTATAAATAGGTATCTCCACAAGGAATAAAAATACCAATCGAAAAGAACATAAATGATCAAATGCATCCTTTAAATTAAGCCTTCTCCAAGTAATTATTCTTGGTTAGTTTTTGAAAAATTTCTAGAAGTCTTGTCTTAGCACTAATAGGACTTTTAACCTCATCATATTGAATTTGTAGATATTGTATGTTACTCAATTGTATTTGTGAAAGATGAATTGAGGGTCTTCTTGAAGGTGTTTACCAATATTCAACTGGTAACTTGAAACCGGTGGCAATGAATAAACCTTAACATTGATTGTTCTTTGCAATTGGCCGATTGACAAGAGTTGTTGGCTAAATGCCAATTGCCATTTGACTTTTCCCAATTACTATTTGCTAATTTCCAATACCTTCTAGAAAAGGCAAACTGTCAACACTTTCTACGCAAGGCCAACTATTAATATCTCTTAAGGAGTCAAGCCATCTCCAATAGAAGTCCACACCATCAATATCTCCCCAACAATCTTTTTCAACAAGATAACTAATTTACTACAAATCCAACTTTATTAAGTTAGATAAGTTTGATGGCACCAATTTTCTATGGTAGTAAAAAAAATGATGCACTTTCTTCTCACCATATTGAATACTATTTATATTCTTACTATATCAAGACCGGAGGAGAAGAAAAACAAGACTACTGAAGAAGCCCTAAGTGACAAAGGTATGAAAATGATAACTATATTTGTATAGGCTATATTCTTAATGGTTTGTGAGATGTATTATTTGACATCTACCAAACTTTTGCATGTATGAAGGAACTATGAGAAAAACTTGAACCAAGGTATGTGGTAGAGGATGAAACAAATAAGAAATTTCTCGTCACCCATTTCAATAATTATAAGATGGTAGATAATAGATCCATTTTGGAGCAATTGTATGAGCTTGACCGAACCTAGAAAACCCTCAAAGAAAAGAAACTAAGATATTAGAAAATCTCATAAAAATAATGGTAAGGATACCAAGCATAAGAAAAAGAATAATAGATATTATCATTGTAAAAAACCCGATTATTATAAGGGTGAATGTCGACATTTGAAAAAAAAACAAAGATAAATGTCCTAACTTTTCTAGAGACAACCTTATGACTATTCTATTGGAAGTGGATATGATAGATGATATTGGAATTTGGTGGGTTGACTCTAGTGCTATCTGCCTTATGTGGGAAGGCGAAAGTCTCTTCAAAATTTTAGTTGAAAAAAGAAAATAGTTTTTTATATGGGGAATGCTTCTATGGCCCAAGTAAAAGGCAAAAGAATGGTTGAACTTAATTTATTTCGAGTAAAGTCTTTACTCTTAAAGATGTGCTCTTTGTATTGGGTGTAAGGAAGAAATTGATATCACTTTCATTACTTAATAAGCATGGGTTTAAAACTATATTTGAGGGACACAAATTTATCTTCGTTAAGAGAAGCATGTTTGGTGGGAAGGGATATTTATGTGTCTTGTTCTAGTTGAATCTTAATTATAAGAATGTTGTTTCTTCTTATATTATTGACTCTTCTAATTTGTTGTATTCTTCGTTTGGGGCATTTGAATTTTAGAAAATCACATGACATGGTTAAACTGAATTCGCTATCAAAGATTGACAAAATAACTTTATCATGTTTGATTTGTTTGTGTACCAAATTCATTGGACTCTCCTTTTCAAAAATTAAAAGAAGTTTCAAAATTTTGGATTTTATTAATTTAGATGCTTATTATTTGTATGGTTGACCTATGATTGGTGGAAAAAGGTACTTTATACCTTTCATTGTTGATTGTACTAGATTTTGTTATATTTATTTGATGTATGCAAATTATGAAATTTTAAAATATTTAAGATTTTTAACTCAAGTAGAACTTCAACATGAAACTTTCACTCAATATTTGAGAATTGATAAGAGAGGAGAATATTATAATCCAAGTTATTGTTAGTCTATGAGAATCATATATCGAATTGTGACTCTTTATTCTTCACAAAAAAATGGTGTTATTGAAAGAAAAAATAGTGTTACAAGAACTGCTAAATGTTATGTTGTCATATTCTTGTTTATCTAGTAGTTATTGTGGTGAAGCATTATTAATTGTTTATTTTATATTAAATAGTTTTAAATAATGGGATATAACTTACTTTATAAGAACTCTAGAATAAAATAATACCTACCTTAAAATATCTTAACGTTTGGGATTGTAGGGCTATTGTCAAAGTTTTAGAACCCAACAAAAACTGAGCGAAAGAGAAATTTAATGCATCTTTTTGAGATATGCACAACATAACAAGACATGTAGATTCATTATAATTGAATCCAATAACTCATGTCCTATAATATGGTGACTGAGTCAAAAGATGCAATTTTTCAAGATGGGTTTACCTAAATTCTAAAACAAGCAAGACATATTCATGAAAATGGACAAAATCTAGAAAATAATAAAATTTATAATGACAAAATTTTCAAGTGTTCCTAGTTGAAGAAACATGTGACTTAATTGTGAGTCATATATTATTTTATTATAATATGAAAAATGATCCTAAAGTTATGAAGAGGCTATAAAGTCTTTTAATGCAACCTTTTGGAAAGAAGTCATTTGAGTGAGATAAACTCAATAATGAGCAATGAAATTTGAAAATTAGTAAATCTTCCTCCAAACTCTAAATAAATTAGATGTAAGTGGGTTTCAAATATAAAATAAAAATTAATAGAGCAATTGATGTCTAAAGTTAGGCTTGTTGCTAGGGGTTTTCTTGATGAAATAGCTAAAATTTGAATGCTTCAATTACTCACATAGATACAAACTTATCATTCACTCAATGAACATTTATCATGGAAGTTAGACAAATAATTTTTCAAAATATATGCATTTAGTTATAATAATGTTATGGGTGTGAGCATGAATAGATGCCTTGAATGAACTTTATGGCCATGAGTTCCAACTGTTGGTCTTGTATGACCATAATGCATACCCATTTGCCATGGAATTTGACTGATCTTCATAGCTCTATGTGGCGATTGATTGTCATGAATAATAACCATTGAAGAAAAAAATAGTTATGATCATTTGGGGATGGTTAATGCCCACATAATGGGTGGTGTTATGACCCTTTTTGTAAATTGGTTATGCCCACTCAAGGATCAAGTTGAAAACTAAAAAGGTGTGCCTACAAGGAACAAAAATATCGATCATAAGGATTGGAAGTGATTGAATGCATTCTTGAAATCAAGCCTTCAACCTCTAAGTGTCTTTTCTTGTTTCATTTTTGAAAACCTTTTATAAATTCTATCTTAGCATTAATAGGGCTTATAACTTGATTATCTAGAGATTATTAGTATTGTCTATGACTTGGTTGCATTTGTACAAGATAAATAAGGAGTCTTAATTGTATCTTGAAGGTATTCTTGAAAACATAGCATTCGGTAAATTGATACTAGTGACAATAAATAAACCTAATTACTAGCATTTATCGTACCTCAAGAATAAGACTTTTTCTAATTTCCTTTTCAAGGTGTCAAGATCCCAAGAGCCAACTAATTTTGATTTGCTAACATTCTAAAAAAAATTTGATTGTTGATTGTTGATGGATAATGATGAATTATTGATACCTTCTTAAAAAGGCAGATCATAGAGATCTTCGAAAAGGGCCAAATGTCAATATCTTTGAAGGAGCCGAGCCATCTCCAATAGAAGTCTACACCATTAATAGCTCCCCAACATATTGTTGGGTAATTTTGTATAACTATTTTACCATGCTTGCCTAACTTCTTGTTATTAAGTAATTATCTAGTTGTGGTTGTGTGGCTTCTATAATATGGATTATCTACCAAATTTTTGAGCATGCACCATAATTAGCAAAGACAACTATGGCGATCAAATCCAGTTTCACTAAACCAACTCAAGGAGGGTAGACTAGATATTTACATGCATGAACTGATCCGGTTTCGTAATTGTAGACTATTCATTTTATATATTATGAAGTTAAATTAGCCCAAGAATTTGTGGGAAGTATCTCCATGCTTTCAAGATAATGAGATGGATTCAAAATGTATCAATCATGCCCCTAATTCTTATAGAAACATTTAAACATGATGGGCTCCAAATACAAAGATCATTAGCCAAATTAGACAGGACACATAAAGGTCCTCAATTTTTGCTTGAAAAATATGTGGTGCTTGAATTGCTCTCATCAAAGCATTAATTGAAAATTCAGGCTTCAATCCAAGTCCATATCTAAGGGAATAATAAATGTCTCCAAATTAATAACAAGTAGAAGCTAAAAGTACCAAGCAAGACCAAAATAAAACAAAATTGTTCCTTACCTTCCAAACCAGGCAAGGATAATCAATGAGTTGGTGAGTACAACAAAGATATATGATGAGAACAATCCAGTGACCAAGAGTTAGAAGGTGCCAAAAAGTGAGGTAGTCTTTAGGGATGACATTATTGATGAAAAACTCATTGGGAATATTAGTGAGCAAATAGATTCTTTTATTGTAGTGAGGACAATGACAATCATTAATGAACAAGGTTTTGCAAGGATGAAGAAACAAAAAAGGGTTTTTATGGAGCATCATAGGGATGAAGAAACTAGGCTTTTCACACAAAAGTGGGTGCTTTTGCACCTTTTACATTGTTTTCCATGCCTTTGAGGGTGCCCGATAGCATGGGAAGTTTGCCAATTTTGTAGCTTAGAAAAGTTGTAGAAAAAAGTGTGGAAAATATTTTCACTCTCTTGTGTAGCAACTATTTCAGAAACACACTTTTGTTATAGTGATTATAGTTACTAGATGAAACTTGTGTGAATTAAATCTATCACAAATGAGTTTAAGCCATACATTGCATGGATCATAGGGAAAAAAATAATGCACCTCATCAAAAAGCCTTTGTGTTTCTAAATCTTGAGGACGACTCATTTTGCTTGAAATATCTATTCTACTTATAACATGTCAAATAATATCTTCTATTGAGCAACCAAAAAAGACTTCATATCAATGGAAGTGCCTTACTCTCTTATAAGGCATACTCTTTTTTCATGTTGTTCCCTCTATAGATTTTCATATAAAAAAATTATATGTTAAAGGTCACCTCCATAAAGAATATAATTATTATGATATACATATACTTTGACATAGTTCATACTCAAATCACCTAACAAATTCCTCACATCATACCATATCAAGATTGAGCTATGAATCTAGAGCAACTTCCTTAAACATTTTCAAGATGTCCTCGATGCACTTGTTCAACAACTTGTGCATGCATTTTCTTCAGACAGGTATACCACAAAAGACAAAAGTGAGTATTTTTGGCATCCTTGACATAATAGTTTATTTACATTTTTCATCATCTCCCCCACATTTTTATAGATTCAATAGTATTGAAGGGCTATATGCATCTTGCACTATGTTTCTCATATCACCAATGTCATATATGGATACACCTACTCATTATGGTAGCTCATAATGAAATTTTCATATTGTATAGCTTGTTGTAAACCTATCTCACATAAGATGCACCTTAACCACTTCTTTATTAAGAAGTCCTTCATTATCACAATTCCAACATGACCAATAAATCTTTCCATTTCTACCCGATCCAATATAAATGCATGCTCAACAAATGCAAGAAGACTTGCTTTACATTTGATCTTACATGCATTCATTGAGAGCCCTAGGCCTATACATCTAACTTTCATAAGCTACATGATTTCCCTTCATGTTTCTTAAGAAGTACATTAAAACATAGTCAAACAAGTATATGATAAAAACATCACAACTAAAAAGGCAATGCATGCATCAACCATCACAACAACTCCATATATAAATACTTTATTCATAACTTTATCATGGTTGTAGTCCTTGCTTTTATTGTGGTCATCACCTTCCTTATATTTATATGAGTTTCAATTTTATATACAGGTTCATTTAGTTAGAAGAAAAAGGAAAGGGTTAAGTTACATTTATTTTGGATTGATGCTACGATGAGATCTCAAAGATTAGAACTCTCGTTGGGTTCATGTTGTAGACATCGTGAAACAAGGTTGACAATTACAATCCTTTCTTCAAATGAAACCAATTTTAACCATTATAACATTTTTTATTCTAAGTGTGAATCTATAGGAACCAAACCCCTTTTACCCTTTATAACATCAAGAGCAAGCATTGCAAATTATCATGTTTAACAACAAATTTAGGTTGTACTATGGATGGTGCCAAATAGAGATGTTTATGGAGCAGGGAGGGAATCAAGGTTCCTGTCCTATCATATTTAGATACCTATCCCCTGTCTCCACCCCCACAACCCTTTTGGGTCCTCGCAAACCACTTTGGTGGGCAGGGATCTCCCACCCTCGATAGAATATTCCAAATGCAAAACAATGCAAATTGTCACCCAGTGAGCAAAGTGGGAAAGATAAAGACGAATATGATGGAAGAAACCAAAAATAATCCGATACAATTATGACATGTAAATTAGAACTGTGCAAGACAAATCAAGTGGCAAGTAATGCATTCCAACCAATGCCCCACCATCTTAACTAAGTACTCAATTCATCCACCATCAGTCCTCAAATAAAAGCGACATTACAAAATGAAGGTTGGTGTGGCTTCAAAAGGTTATATGGTGGCTTCAGGCTATAACAAAAGTTTGCATTATTGCGTCTGGAGGAATCAACATCTCAATTCATATGCCCTTTGATTGACATACAACAACAACAACTAAGCCTTTTTCTATACTAGACAACATCTCAATTCATCCACATATACTCCATAAGCTTATAGATATGATAGTGAAAGACTATCATCATAACTCATTGGTATGTCACTCTAACATTCTTAAGTCTAAAGGACATCACTGTGTAATAATAGGTCCTCAAGGAATCGTGAACACGGTCTTATACTTGTCTTTCGGATTCAACTTTATTTGGTTATACCCAAAATAACTATTAGTGAAGAAGAATATTTCATGATCTATCGTACTATCAACGATCAAGTCAATGTTCGGTAGGGGAAGTTGTATTTAAGAGTGACTTTGTTTAGGCTCTCAAATTCAATGCAGATTCTAACCTTCCCGTCGGACTTCTTAACTATGACGATGTTAGACAACCAATTGAAAGGGGCTATCGTCACCAACTTTAAGCATCTCTTCAACACTCTCTTTGTCTTGGAGTTCAACCTTAGAGTAGATCTTTCTAAGTTTTTGCCTAATTAGTTTGATAGTAAGGTGGTTTGATAGTAAAGTTGAGGATGAGACAATGTTCAATAACTCTTGGGTCTAACCCAGTCATATTCCAACAAGTTCATGCAAACACATCTTTCTTCCTCTTTAAGAACTCAATGAATGCCTCCTACCATGTTAAATAGTTTTTCTTAATATTATATGGCTTGGACAAATTTAGATACAACAGCGATCTCATCATTGCCATCTCTACATAAAGGTTATAAAATAAATTTTCTCATGATGAGACCTTATCATGAAAGGTCCACATATATTTATTTGAATGATTTTTAATAAGTTTGTTATCCCTAACAATTTTTTTAGCAAATGGTTTTCTTGTCATTTTCTCTTATATATAGGCTTCACTCTTATTAAAATAACCTAAGCAATAAGTTAAAGTTGGCTAATTTTTTCAATTATTCAATCTTATATAACCTAACCTTTTATGTCATACATTCACATCAATAATAAAGGTATAATCAATATAAGTCAAAGAAGATGCTTCATTTTCATTAACATTCATTTTAAACAACCCAAGTTTTGAATCAAGAGAACCAAAAAACACTGTCATACTATGAAGAAAATTAGAGAAATAGTAAGTAAGAATACCGAAATGGCCAAGACAAAGGAAGAATTATAAGAAGAAAAACCAATGTTATTGAAAATAGAAACCCAAAAATAAACTAAAATGCCTACAACATAGTAGACCCTATTGTTTAAATTATTACACAACTCAAAGGTTGAAGAATAAATGACTATTTCTATCCAAATGTATGACAAGAGATATAAAGGACATAGGAGATGTCTTGATATATGGTACAAGTCTAGGATATGACCATCAAGGTGCTTGAAGGTAATGATTGAGAGAAAAGCACTACATGTAAATGACCCTTGAGTAGAGTACTCATATCTCGAGATGTAATCAAGAGTATCAAAATTTCATGTTATCTTAGACTTTTATTTGGCTGACCCAAGATCCATCTAATTATGCTAAATAAAAGGGAAACAACTCAATGAGAGCATCCAAACTAAGCAAGATGATTTATTGAAAGGGAAATGATTCATTAAACTAAATCAAAGGTTCAACAAGGGAAACAACTCAATGAGAGCATCCAAACTAAGCAAGATGATTTATTGAAAGGGAAATGATTCATTAAACTAAATCAAAGGTTCA
The DNA here is from genome assembly GCA_036023115.1 of Brasenia schreberi. Classification (NCBI taxonomy): domain Eukaryota; kingdom Viridiplantae; phylum Streptophyta; class Magnoliopsida; order Nymphaeales; family Cabombaceae; genus Brasenia; species Brasenia schreberi. Next base: position 10,205,133 of record JAYKKT010000071.1, on the reverse strand, counting down.
ACAAGAGCATCTAAATAAGCAAGGTGATTTAATGGAAGCTTTCATACCAATGCAAATGATAGAGGGTCAAAAGGAATATAAGCATGGATCAAAATTACCATAATAATATTACAATATGTACATCTGGCTTTTAAAATATATATATTGATGAAATATATATGGCCTTTTTTATGCTAAGCATAGAAGTATTACAATATATAAACATTATTTGGTGTAAGGCTGCACAAAGAATATAAGTATGGACCCAAATTAGAAAAAACATTAAGGCAAACATATTTGTAAACACCCAAAATCAAAATTTTTCTTAAACTCCAGATTTCGAAAACAAAAATTATTTAAAAACCTTTTTGGAAAAGTTTAAATCTTTTTAGAAACACTTCAAAATAAAGGTTTTAAAATCAAGTTAAAAAGCCCAAATGATTCAAAGCAAATTAGACGAACAGGTGAAGACCCAATCCAATTCAAGATCGAGATCAAGTCTGAAAGCGAAGGAATGGACTAAGTCAGAGGCATATCTTCTTCAAACAAATCAAGTTACGTGGGCCATCAGCAAAGCATATCAGATTGGATATGAAAACCAAGGATACCGTTTGGATAAGATGAAGATGGACTGGTTCACTTCGAATCAAGGGCCAAGACTGGTCGGCTTTACAAAATGAAATAGATTGGACTTGGGAGTACCGATTTTGAAGGATTATCAAAGCTACACCCAGCCAACAAATCAACATGAATCAAGACAGGTGAAGGAGAGCTACACAAGGAGTTGATCAAGCCTAGCTGGGCACGTTTTGATTCACTCGATTAGGGCTAGGTGTGCCCAATGGTGTCAAGAACCAGCCCACATGGGGCTGGTCCATATCACCTAAAGGGGAACCACATAGCTGGACCTTGGAGTTGGATATGAGCCATGTAAGGCATGCCCCAAGGAAGGCCCTAAAAGCAGGGCCAAGGGGGGGGTGTGTGATTTGCATATGGGAGATTGGAAAGAAAGGGGTTGCACTTAGGGGAAAGGGCCAGCAAGAGAGAGAGCTTCCAAGAGAGGGTTGTACCTAGGTAGGTTGTGGGCTGCTAAGGGAAGAGTGGAGAGAGGGGAATTGGGTAGTTTCTAGGCCAAAGTGCTGCAAGCACTTATGGAAATCATGAGTAAGATAGTGAATCAAGAAGGCAAGGTTGGCCGAATTGCATCTTGGAGGTTCGGTTCTTACAGAAATTTTATAAGTATTCCTAATCTTTTATTCTTACACATATCTTCTTCCTATTCAATTTAAAATGAGTTGTATTAATGGAGATTTGTCTCCCCCCATGTTGTAATAAGAAGTAGATGTGTTGTGAATTTTTTGTCTTACTTATGCACTCTATGTGTTTGATTTTATGATTCTACCCCAATATATTCTATAAAACACTCTATATTCTCTAACCCCCTCTATGCTTAAGCTAAGATACATATTTTCATTCATTTTCCTTCAATAATTTGCTTCGTGTTGTTGGGTTGTTGCAATTTAAATTCGGGTAAGTATGCATTCATGTATGTTCTAAAATGAAATTCTGGTTTTCCCACATCCACATACCTTGATTGCTGTAATTTTAATTCTCTAATATCTGATCTAAATGCTTTGAAACACCTACACACACCAACGAAATAAAATTTGCAAGAATTTTAGGATCGTGCTACCCTGTGAATAAAATTGGGTAAGATAGGACAACTCACTTTTGTTTTCTGCACAATCAGTTTTCCTACAACAAGAGTTGGGTAAAAGTCTCATATCTTTATCTGTAGGAATCCAAATTTGATAAAATTAGTCTTATCAGAAAGCTGATATCTATAGATTTCCGAAAAGACTAAAATCATAACATTTGGAGTTCTATACACCGAGATATAGAGGATTCTTTATGCCTTTGTATTTTTATCACAGAATGTCCTGAAACTAGTGAGTCAAGTCCGATTCCTGATTTAATTCTGCAAATCTACTATCCCAAAATTCAAAGTAAAAGATGGTTTAGGATCCCAACACTTTAGGCTATAGCTTGTAAAATTTTATGAATTTTGGAGATTCCTAAGCTACCAAAAGAATTTTAGGAATAAGTTTTGAAAACAGGACCAGTTGCTATTTTTCAGAACTTGTTGATTTTCAAGTTTGAAACCAAGTGCACCCATTATTTTCCTAAGCAAAACACCTAATCTTCACCTGAATTGGAGTCTATCACCTATGAATTTGAAATTTCTAAGCGCTTAGGCTGACCCTTGAGCATCGGTTCAAGAAGGTCTAAAGTGAAAAGAGCCCGCTTAGCCACAATCGCCAATTAAGTCAGATTTTTTATACATTTTGCTAGTTTTTGAAAACTAGCCGGCACGCTCGCACAACAAGTAGTGTTGAAAGATTAATTTCAAGTCTCTACATAGACTTGGAGTGAAAATTTCACGTCTACAATATTCATCACAAAATCTAATTAAAAGGCTATAAAATCAAAAAGGAAAGTGCAAGAACATAGGTGATTCAACATACACACAAGCAAAAATCATCAGAAAGGGAAAAAAATTGATTATATCAATGAGAAAGTCAAAAATTACAAATACATGGAACAATTAAAGCATGACACAAACATGAAGTAAAATTATTCAACAAACTACTAATCAAAAAATATACTGATTAAATCAAAATAAATGGGTAAACTTAATGATCTTAGGGCAAATCTACCGATGGAAAAGAAAGAGAGCAACTCTAGTGATACCAATGAAAACAATGATAGGAGCAATGATGGGAGAGAGAGGATATGCCTGAGTGATTGATTCCACATACAGAGAGAGAGAATCTTGAGGGCAAAGATGGACATCTAAGGTAGGGAAATTAATCATAGGATAAATAAACCAACCACCTTCAAGAAGCAGGCGATTCAAACCCAACGACATCACTCTCTACTACAAAATAAACCAACATTGGTATCAGTGCATAACATATCCAATCAAGTGCCACCAAGCACCTAAATTTACAACTAGATCAACCATTACATGCTCAATCAAGGTACACTCTCTTTTGTATTTTCTACCAAAATAAAATCACTTTTTGTAAAAATTAAGTTTATAATAAAGAAACATAGGCTTTGATAGAAGGAAGATTATAATGTCTAATCAGATTAGATAAAGATTTAATCAAAAAAAGATTGAATAAGGGAGAGGAAGAAGAAGGAAGAAATATTATTTAACCTTCCTTAACTTCGGAACTACCTTATCAGCCAAATTCGAAAAACTAGTTAGACAAACTAGACAATTGAGCTCATTTACTATGAAGTTTCAAATAGAATATTAGAATATAAATCAAACCAAACATAGCTTATATAGAAATTTTCAATTGATTAAAAGGAGAGAGGAAACTTATCTTATGTGAAGCTTGAAGCGGTTGTTTCTTTTCTTTTGTTTCTTTCGGTCGTTGAACAAAAACTGCAAGGAAGGAACTTTGAGACCCTATTGATGTCAAAATAAATACTTGAAAAAAGGGGAGCAAAACACAAATTTGATCAAGAAGAAGGGTGACATTGATAGTCATAGTCACCCTTCTCAAATCTTTTTTTCTTTCCCCCTTCTTGGTCAAGATTTTTCACTCATTAAAAGGGATAAAAAATCTTACTAATAAGGGAAAAGAAGAGAGAGAAATAAAGGGAAACGGATCAAATGAGATCCGATAACATCTCATTCTCCTTCTTGGTCTCTCTCTTCTATACTGTGAATGAAAGTGCTAAGGTGAGGTTCCTTTCTAGGAGGTGGAATGCCCCCAAGGAATCACTTGCCACCTACCTCTTAGATGATTCCAAGCCTCCAATCACCCCAAGCATACACTACCTCTCCCTCTCTCTCTCAAGCTTGCACTACCATTTTTGTGAGAACCAAAAGGGGATAACCCCTTCTTTCGCAGCAGTTCTAGGAAAACAGCTTACGAGCAATAGTTTCTTGGTTGTGGTTTTGTAATGAAAGTCAAAATTAACTTTTGCTCTTGCTGAATTTCAAAATCATGATCTTTCCCCACAAAAGATTGTAGAATAACTCAAAAGTCCTGCATTTTTACATAAAGGTACATGAAATGGGTGATGTTTATAGATATATGTTAGTTCCTGATTGATCTGTCTTTACTTTCTGAAACTGTAGGTGAGTGAATACTAATGAAGTTATAGTGTGCTTGTCAATTATTATAGTATTGAAATCTATATTATTTCCATATTAATGCTTGAGACATTTATCTATTTGTAGATAGCAGAATATTATTTATAGTATTAGCGATTTTTTCCAAATTATTGTTTAGTGCATGATTAGCATTAAGTTATATAAGTTTTACACTAATTGTTGTTTTTTAATTTTTCAGCTTAATAGCTGCTAATTAAAACAATTGTGTGCTTTTTGTCTATTTTGTCTTGATTGCTAAACCCTCATTCTTTTGAGAATTTGCCAAAATATTAAAAACAAAAATGGCTTCCAAAGTTTATGTCTCTGAGTTAGCTAAGCTGAATGGATTAAATTTTTAGACCTAGAAAAGACATATCTCATTGGTCATGACACTTGAGGGTGTTGACTGTGTGTCTTGGATAAAGAGCTTTAATTGTGAAAAATGGAGCATTACAAAGAGATTGTTGCATCGTAAGAAGGATGATAATAACACTCACCATGGTGTATAGAAGGAAAAACATGAAATAACTTGTATAATTTCATAATGTCTTCATTTGGATCATGATATTTTTGGTAGGTGGATTGACTATGGAGCAACGTGTCATATCGAAAAGAGCAAAGATAGAGTAATTGACCTCAAAGAGTATCAACCTAGAAAACATCATGTTTACATGGGAAGCAATACCTATTCTGATGCTTTAGAGTTCGGTCATTTAAGATTGATGTAGCAAGTACTCATATATTACTTATTAATATATTAATCATGTCCTCTATAAGGTGTAATTTAGTCTTTGTATTTGTACTCTAAAAAAGAACTTGAGATTATATTTTTTTCTAGGAAGTTGACTATAGGAAAGCACGATTGCATATATTTTACTAGTATTTTTATTTTAACCATGGTATGCTCAAACTTAGAACTATGAATAATCAACATCCATATTCTTCTACTGCTTATATTGAATGTGCAATGCTTGTTTATGTGAATATGTGATGTAGAAATCTAAGACATATTAGACTAAATAAGTTAAAGGAATTAACGACCTTTAACTTATTACCTTGATTTGATAAAATCATATTTAATAAATACCAGGTTTTCATTCAAGAAAAATAATGAGAAATCCATTTTCTAAAGAAGCAAGGAGAGCCATAGAGAAGAGTAGTGTCTATAGCCACGTTTATCTTAAATAGAGTCCCTTGTAAAGTCGTATCTACTACCCCATATTAGTAGAAATTCATACCTAAGTAACTTATGGAGGTGGGACTCCATAACAGATATAAAGATCTTAGAGATAAACCAGAGAGTGGATCTTTGAAGTGTATCTTTATCGATAAAATGATTAAAAGAATATCGATTCTATCACAAGGACCTTGGGTTGATAGAAAGTAGGCATGTTGAATTCTTAGAGAATACTAAAAATGATATTTTTATAGATAATAATGATACATATAGTGATCTTTTAGATATTGATGAACCATCATTTTATCCCATGAAAACAAAATCATGTAAACTTTCTATGCAAACTAAAACACTAATTTGTCATAAGAGACTATAAGCTCCTTTGTCCTACTTAAAAAACTACCATACTTAGTTAAGGGGACATGTTATTCAATAGATTTAGTTATGATAACTTAAGTTATTAGAAATCTATGAGATCATTTGAATCACTAGATTGGGTAAAAACAATGGATGAGAAAATTGATTCTATTAAGAAAAACAAAGTCTAGGAGTCTATGGTTCAGTCAAAGGAAAGAAAAACAATTGATTTCAATAGGTATTAAAAAAGAAATAATTGATGGTTCAATAAAAATCTAAAGCAAAGTTGGTTGCAAAGGGCTTTTCACAAATGAAGGGAATTGATGATGTTGATATATATTCTCCTATTATAAAATTAATCTTCGCAATTTTAACCTCTTTTGATTTGGATTTACATTAGTTAGATATAAAAGACTATGTTTTTGAATGGTGACCTTAATGATACTATTTACTGGAAATAAAAAGAAGGCTATATAATTAAAGGTTATGAAGATAGTATATATGTTAAAGAAATCCTTATATGACCTAAAGTAATCACCTCATCAATGGTATTTGACTTTTCAAATTATCATTGTAGAACTTGGATTTGTCACTAATCAACTTGATCATTGTGTCTATATTTAAAACAGTTCCTTTTGCTCCTTACTGTTTACCCACCAGTATCGCCCAGAGGGCGGACTGGTTCGTTCAAGTTGCTTTGCGACTTACTGTAAAAGCGGTTATAGATGACTACTGCTACTGTAAGCGCAACATTACAGTAAGGAAGCGAAGCTGAGTGCAAAGACTCGCAAAGACCATTACAGTAAGGTGCAATCTTTAAGGGCTCGCAGCTATAAGCTGTAAGGGAGCCACTTTGTTATCCTATGTGTAGATGGCATCTTGTTAATTGGTAATAACAATGTATGATTGTCAAGATCAAGTTGTGGTTAAGTTCCAAGTTTGAAATGAAGGACATGCCTCTATCTTGGGTATAAAAATTACGAGTTATAGAGCATTTAGATTATTATGTCTATGTCAAATGATATATATTGATTCTATTCTCAAGAAATTCATAATACCTGATTGCAAGTCTACAAGTACACCTATTGCCACATGGGTCCAGCTTAGTAAAGCTAACTGTCCTGGTGATCGAAAAGAAAAATCAAATGTTTCTTATGCCACTAGGAGGTTATGACATATTTAGAGTTTTCAATTATGTGAAAACATAAACATGAGTTGTTATGCAAGAAAAGCATATTGGTTATGAAACCCGTATGACATCTCATGGGAGTTGTACTTAAGTACAACCGTAAGGTTGATATAATTGAGAAAGCCACTAAATAGTGAGGGATTAAGTGGAAAACTATAACTGCTAGTTATTAATGGCCATAAAACCTCTTCCAGGTCATCGAATATGGAAAGAGGGGTCGGTTTCCATATTCCATCAAGCGGTTACCTATTTGAATAAAACCCTTTTTTTAATAAAATATAATAGTTACCATTTTACAAAGTAAATTAAAGAGGCATTACATTGTGAAGCCGTTTCTGGTGACTGTAACGGACATCCAAAGTAGAAAAAGGAATCACAGGATAAATAGGGAAAATGAGTTACGTAAAATGTAGGCAATATTCGTGTGTACTCTCTTTCTCTCATAGTCTGTGATCAATCACCTTGAAAAAGCCGTCAGGCAATTCAAGCCCAACAGCACCCCCCTCCGCTGCAAAATAAACCAACATACACATACATTTATTTTGGAAGCGTGAAATAATGTTTGTGCTTCTAATTACTTGCTTTTGAAACTTCAAGTTGGTTCCGAGAAATGTGGAGATTCCATATATTAGTTCTGCATAACAACGTGGTGTTGCTATTGAACGTATCTCTATGTATAATTTCATGTGAGTGACCCTTCAGCTCAGGCCTCATCACTATGGGTTTGCGTGAGCTGACAGAACAAGCATTGAACCCCCTTCGGTATTTATCATGTGTTACTTGATATGCAGCATTCCTCCAATTTTATTTTAGTGAATGTGTGTACATACATACACACACACATATTTTTTGAGATCTTATACAGAAAAAGAGAAAAATCAACCCTTTCTCTATTTCTGAAAAGAGAACTGCCTTGCTTGGTGGAAGATAAATCATTTCTCCGTTTCTGAAAAGGTGCTATGATTCGAAGAATCTTGTCTGGTGGGTTTGGCATCGACTCTGAAAGTCCACAAAGGAAACGTAATGCTTACAAAAGGCAGGAAAGACATGAAAAAGAAATCACAAACTCTGATCCAAACCATTGCTTTGGATTACGTATTTTGGAGACAAAGTTACTGCTACAGCTCGCCATCTAAGATGCGTTCAGTACTCGACATGAATTATAATCATTTACTTCTGTGTCTTTGTGGTTCACTCATGATTCTACGAAATAAGATCTACCATTTATAGAACAAATGATTTACCTTTTCTATTTACAGCACCTTCCTTCAAAGTATTGAAACGAAAAGTAAAACGTGATCTTGCTTTTATGAGTTCTAGCTCGACATCAGATCAAGCGAGATGCAACAAAAACAAAATGTATATAGAGAACCCCAGAATAATTTTTAACAAAACGTCTTCTTCAAAATTGAGAAGGTTTACACCGCTCAACGGCAGGATGCTCTAGCTTCATAGCTGCTGGTGGGAGTTCAACTCCCAGAGGGTGCATATGTGGATATGTGTTAGGTTTCAACCACCTCTTGTAACCAAAAAAATATTGAAAAGATTCAAATATTAAAATGCCTAGCTATAAATCCTTGTCATAGTCAAGGATTTTTTTAAAAAAAGATAGGGAAAACAAATAATTACTTTGGAGAATGGGCTTTAAGTACTCAATCTGATCTCACACTTTTAGAGGAAATTGCTTAAAGTCAAAACAAATAATTTGTGATATGTGAAACAATATGGCTATACATATTAGGAAAGTGGCGAAAGATATGTTAGGTGAATCTAAGGAAGGTATACCGGCACAAAAAGAAGCTTTGTGGTGGAGTGAAGTAGTGTAAAATAAAATCAAGGCAAAAAAGACATATTACAAATTACGTTATGCTAAGAAAACTAGTAAAACTTTAGAGGATTATAAGAAAGCAAAGAAGGAAGCGAAAAATGTCGTCAGTAAAGCAAAAGTTAAAATTTGAGAGGATTTATATAAAAAACTCAACTCAAAATAGGGTAAAAGAGATATTTTTAGGATAGCTAGGGCTAGAGATAAGAAAACTAAAGATCTTAATTATGTTAGATGCATCAAAGACGAGGATGAAAAAGTTCTAGTAGTAAATGATAATATAAGAAATAGATGAAAAAATTATTTTTATAAACTTTTTAATGAAAATAAAGATGTTAATATTATTAGCATAGGAGAGTTAGCCAAATCAGAAAAGTATATAAACCATAATTTCTATCGACGTATTCAAAAGAATGAAGTGGAAGAGATTCTTAAACATATGAAGGGTGGTAAATCGGTAGGACCCGATAATATTCCTATAGAAGTTTGGAAAATCCTAGGAGAAATAGGAATCATTTGGCTCACAAGACTATTTAATGAAATATTGAGTAACTAAAAGATACCCGAAGTATGGAGAGCGAGTACACTTATACCCATATATATAAGAACAAGGGAGACATTCAGAATTGTGTAAATTATGGAAGTATCAAGTTAATGAGCCATACTATGAAATTGTGAGGAAAATTATTGAACGTAGGTTAAGACAAGTATAGAGTATAACAAAGAACCAATTTGGATTTATGTCAGACAGATCTACTATTAAAACGATTCATCTTTTGAGACATCTTATGGAACATTTTAGAGCAAAAAACAAAGATCTTCACATGATATTTATTGATCTAGAAAAGACTTATGATAGGGTACTGAGGGAGGTTCTTTGGAAAAACTTGGAAAAAAGAGGTATCCAATTGACATATATTAACCTTATAAGAGACATGTACTATGGTGCAAAAACATGTGTGAGGACTCATGAAGGAATGACAAACTTCTTTGAAGTTAATATTGGGTTACATGAAGGATCAACTTTAAGTTCATACTTATTTATAATTGTGATTGATAAGTTAACAAAACATATTCAAGATGAAGTACCTTGGTGTATGTTATTTGCAGATGACATTGTATTAGTGGATGAATCTAAGGAAAAAGTTAATAGAAAATTGGAACTATGGAGAGAAACATTAGAAAGCAAAGGCTTCCGACTTAGTAGAACAAAGACAAAATATATAGAATATAAGTTTGAACATTTGGTTATTTCAGAGGACATAGAAATTAACACACATTGCATACCCCAAAAGAAAAGTTTTAAATACCTAGGGTCAATTTTTCAGAATGATGGAAGAATTGATGGAGATGTTACGTATAGAATTAATGTTGGTTAGTTAAAATGGAGAGGAGCATCAGGTATTCTTTGTGATAAGAAGATATTATTAAATTTAAAGGCAAATATTATAGAGCAACAATTAGACCTGTCATGTTTTATGGTTCTAAGTGTTGAGCAATTAACCATCAACATGTACAAAAAATATCCATTACGGAAATGAAGATGTTGAGATGGATGAGTGGTCATACAAGAAAAGACCGTATATATAATGAGGTTATTAAAAACAAATTAGGAGTGACACCAATAGAGGATAAAATGAGAGAATATCATTTAAGATGGTTTGGACATTTAGAAAAAAGATCAAAAGAAGAACTTGTAAGAAGATATGAAAAACTAAATTTTGAAAGTATTAAAAGAGGTAGAAGACGACCACAAAAGTGTTGGAAAGAAACAATAAAAATGATCTAGCTTATTGTGAGTTAACTGCTAACATGACACATAATAGAGCTATGTGGGAATAAAGAATCCATGTAGGTGACCCCATCTAGTATGGGAAAAGGCTTAGTTGTTGTTGTTGTATAAAAATTCTAGATGAATTTATTGAGAGCCTCTCATTTCATGGCTATTTACTCCAATCCCAAAAAGTTCATCAAATTCTTTTAAACTTGGTGTAAAACCGTTGAAATATTTTTTCGAGGACAGTCAATTTCATAATGCCAATTAACCTTATCAAAGTGAAAGACACGTATACGTACACACACGTGCCTGCATACTCTCTCTCTCTCTCCCTCTCAGACACACAAAAAGAAATTCGTGCAATATACTATGGAATTAGAGATTTTCATTTCTCATCCTCTCGATCTTTTCCTTTTGGCCTTAGGAGGGCCATCGTAATGGAGTGTATTACACACATGTTTTGGTTCTACTGATATCATGAGCTCATCATCACTTCATGATATCAATTTTGATTCATCAGAGCCACATGCAAGGATACTGAATGTTCGACTCCGCGCCTATGGCACATGGACGCGTCTCCTTGTGCGTTAACTCACGTAAAGAAATAGTCTTGAATGCATACGGATGTGCAAGAAATAGTCTATTCATTTTGTTGTTATGTGGTTTGATTTTTGTTTGATTCGAAAAAGAAAAAACTAGTGGTTTAGTTCTCAAATTAAATTTTAGAAGCAAACCATTAGAACCGAGTTAATATATATAGAGAGAGAGTGATTAGATTCCTAACTAAGAGTATAGTGACATTATTTTAGTTCTTTTTTGAAAAGCTTTAAAATTTCTAAAATTATACTCATACCACCAAGAAAAACAATGGATGGGTGAGCATGAATAGGTATGTAAAATGTGAGCAGATCTAATTTTCATATATATATAAAGAGAGAGAGGGACCATAGTTCATAGACACTCGTGTATACTTAAATCTATTTAAACATCTCTATCATTCGATTGATATCATCAATGGTGGAGTTAGAATTTAAAAACCTTTAATAGATATAGTACTTTTTACTTTTTAAATTAAAATCTATATTATTGCTAAAGCCGATCAAATGGTATAAATCTTTAAGTTGATTTGAGTATACATGGTGCGTGCATATACTAATCTCTCTCTCATATATATATATATATAGTCTTTGTTCGTATATGGATAAAAGATCATTTTTATTGAACTAAATGGGTCATTAAAATTTAATTAAAATATTCAAATATTTCTATTCTACAAGAAGATCGTATAATTATTCAAATTTTGACTTAACTCCTGACTGTAAATTAATCTTTTTAATTAAAAGATTCGTGTTCAAAGCTTATATGTTTTTTCAGAAGCAATTATGTCCAGTTTCGAATTCTAATTATTGAATATTTGATCCAAAGTATCTAATAAAATTTATATTTAAGTGGTTAAGGCTGTTTTATTTATGGGCAGACACTTATATTTCTGAAACTTGGGTGGGACAGTTTGCACATTTGGGTGGGCACCCCTCACAATTTGTGAAAAATTCATGTACCCGGTTAAAGTTTTTTCGAATTTTGGGTGGGGCGGTCGCCCCCACCTCACCTAAATGTGGATCGGCCACTGATCATCAATGTCTACATGGTGGCTTAGCCAGTGTAGATGATGATAACATTTCTTTTCCTAACACATTTTCAGTTTTTTCTCAAATAAATCATCAAAATACTGAATCTAGGGATGGATTTCGCTATAATATGCATGAATATCAACGTTTCTATACAATTTGAATTTGAGTTCAACAACTAGAATCATGATGATAATGATGGTCCAAACTCTAAGATCCAGGTTCAGCTCGGCTTCATTAGGTGATTTATAATGAATTACGGTGAAATCACTGCCCGAATGACTCGTTCGATTCCTGAGATAGATCTTTGAGTTCGCCAACCATACATTGAGTCAAATTTCTTAAAGCACTATCAATTCTTTCTTAATGGTTAAGATAAGGTGAGAGGATTGCATCACATCAAGGTGAGAAGGTATTATTGATCAAGTAATATGGAGTTAATGTGTTTGTCACAGTCAGCTTTCCATGAATATCAATCAAACCAAATATATGATCAAATGAGGGAAACTTAACCTTCTTACAGCCCTTGGCACCGCATAAGATGGACCTCAGTTCAAACTATTATGTGCCAATCTGCAATGCAATAAAGGCCCCTTTGAAAAGTATTTATGATGGAGAAAGGCAACATTGGGGAACACTTTCTTACTTGGGAAACTAACCTGCTCTTTCCAGGCAAGCAAAAAATTTATTGGGTTTGTGAGCATTGCATAGTTTTGTGATAGAAAAATATGTGGTCATGTTTTGGTTGTTCGATTATTAACTTCATATTCTTTATTGGGTTTGCTGATATATCATAATTTACTCATGTTATAAGTATGAAACCTAGTCAAGTGGTGTCTTCCTATTAATTTCAACTGTTTACCTTGTAAAAGTCGGGACTAGCTGAGGTAAGAGTTGAACTAGGTTCACGTATTGTTGGAGGTGAGGCGTGCCTCGTAGAACTCGGCGAAGCAAAGCACCTACTTGTACAGTTCTGCAACAACTAAAGGTGGTGGTTCTCTGTAGGTTTGCTCGTTGGCCAACAAGCAAAGCACCAGCAACTCTCCATACTCCTCTTTCGCCAACCCGAAGCTTTATCAATGACAATTACCAACTTTTTCCGTCATAGGCAAGGAGAAAAATTAAAAAGAAGTGCAAGAAAGAACAACTTTGTGGAAACGAGTTCAGCTTTCTTTTGGAAGTAAATACATCTAAATCTAAATATGCAAAAGGGAGGAAAACTGGATCGAATTTCTCCAAGGTAATAATGGATCTTGCTCGACAAGATGTGTGAGATTAGAATAGTGGCATCAATTCATACACTTTCTTGAATTTAACTAAAAGATAATGCGACTTACCAACACTTAGTTGGTTCAGCACTTGTTTCCCTTAAGCAAGGTCTCGAGTTTGAGTCTTGTGAATGGAGAAAACCAGCACTAGGAGATCTTCACCCAAAGTGAGCTGACCCAGCCCGAACCAGATTACTTGGGGACTGTTTTATTATGAGACCTGGGACTATGGAACTGAAAATCTAGTTACAGGTCCTGTTTCAATCGAACGTGGGCCTCCACACGATAGTAAAAAGCAGAGATGTACGACTGCACCTTTTAGCATGACCACAAGACCCACCGACTGGCCATCCCATGGGATGGGCCGCTGGAGCTGGAACTATATAGTTTTATTTCTGTAGTCCCGACCTTGTAATCAGGAAAAAAAAAAGATAATATAACTCTTTCATGAATTTTAATAAAAAGATATATTTTAAAATAAAAGTAGCTTAAAATATGTCTATGTTAATTGAATCCCATGTTTCCATGGTTTTAAGTTGTGACTGTATCAACCACACACTGTAAATGATGTGGGGAGTGTGAGTGTGTGTGTGTGTGTGTGTGTGTGTGAGAGAGAGAGAGAGAGAGACGTAAGTCCATGATTTGTTTTTATGTAGTAAATTATGGAAGGTGAGACCTCTTGTGATGGCCCCATGTTTTTTCTAATTAAGAAAGAAAGGTGCCAGACGTAAATCCTCAGATACATAAGCAATCTACCAATGGAGAAAGGCACATTGCGAAGCTAATCATGCATTTTTGAAACTTGGGAAATAAATAAAATAATATTCAGCGCGTCTGTAACAGGATAAACCTTATTTAATATTTCAAATAACTTGTTTTCAAGAACTACCATGTTTGATTCCTACATTTCCTGTTTCAACGATCATTATTCTTCTCGTCTTTTACCTTGTGGCCACTTGTTCGGAGGAATCATATCGGGTTGGATCCGAATGATCCGTCCAAATAACCATTTGCTTTCTGGTTAGGCCATTCTAGACTTATCAATAAAGGCCTCCCAGTAATTCAGCCTTCTGTTATCCTTTTTCTCTTCCGTTTTTTTTAAGCTACTTAGTATAATAGAATTGCATCTCTATAATCTACTCCTAAATGGTGAGACCAATCCATCCAAATAGTCCGCCTAAATTTAAGAACTCAACCATACATAACTGAATAAGATTATTGGATTGCTTAACGTTGAGCTTAATAGCCACAATAGACATGGCTGGTCTGGGAACAACCAATGGTTCCATCCAACCCAAACCCAAGAGCATCTACAGTCGGTTGTCGCGCCAACTTTCCCGATCAAAGCTGCATGCCTACGACCTCACGCTAAGTCGCGTCAAAGAAAAGGTCGTGAAACTGAAGATTGGTGCGCTGTACCCAGGAACATATGGTGGCGAACGCACAATTTTCTTTAGGACATACTCTATACCTTAAAGTGTTAGAGCGAGTGATATCTTCTCTTCTATGTTTAAAAGTTTAGACCGTTTAACTTTTCAGTTTTTCTCAGTTCCGACACACATATTTTATAGTTTATTTTTATGTGTTTGGTAATTATAACAATTGAACGGTCTAAAAAGAAAACATTTAACAAGCAACAAAACATACATAGTGAATCTGGTTACCACGATACAGAATATCGTAAAAATGAGCTGAAAATAACTCATTTTTAATATAGAAGCAAACTGGGATAAATATGCAATTTTCTCAAATAATTCCTACTTTTGATCATTACCCAAAATTCTAGGGGTAGAACAGAAATTTATTTGTTTGTCTGGTTTTATAATTTTCAAAAAAGACCAAGAACAGAACGGTAAAATAAGCTTTTAGTATTTTTGAGAAATTCGTAACTAATTGGGGTAAATTAATAATTTTGCCTCAGTCCGAACTATAATTTTCTCAAAAGAACAGGGATAAATATGTCTTTTGATACAATAACAGTAATAAACTTAACCGAGAATGGTAGTAACGTAAATCAATATTTCAATTTTTTGTAATTTTCATAAACTGATAAAACCGACTTTTTGCCTAAATAAGGGCAAAACAGTCATCTACGGTTTTAAACGGCTGCTTTCATAAAAAAAATCAGTTCCTCGTTATAAAATTTAGAATGACTTTTTCCAATTTAAGACTGTTTAGACAAAGACTCCATGTAGCTGACCCCACTTAGTGATGGAGAAGTCTTGCTTTCATTATTTTTATAAGTTAAACAGAATTGAAACTTTTGGATGCAGATTGATTACGTGAACAGTTGAGCTCCACGTCTCATGTTCAAAGCTTTTGAGCTTTGTACATGGCTATCAATATTTTAAAGTGGCAACATCTTTTATGGTACTACATCTTATTTATCTCTCATAACTCATTAGGACATTCAAAAAGAGAGAAATGCCCCCACCAAAAAGAAGAAAAGGTACGTCACTAAACGCATTCGTGGAAAAGGTTCGGCCTTCTCTTTTCCCCTCAAACTGTAAAAGGTTTAAAGTTCTCGACCCATGAAGATCAAAGTTAACTGGGTCATGGCGGCAACAAAGACGAAGTATAGGAGCCTGTATTTGGTGTTCGTTGATTAGCATTGAACCAAGTGTACACCAAGAAAACGATACATCCTTTGCCTTGCTCAACGTAAGCTACTGTGAGGCAGCATCCACGTCCAACACTTTGACATTGGACACCTGTATGGAACTCAATGCTAATTATTTTAAATAATTTTCAACTTAAAAATCTTACTTGAAGATAGTCCAGTGACATGGCGAGGGTTATTGATGGAACATTGACAGATCAATACAGTATTAGTGAACGAAACTTTTGAAACTGCTCTTTTTCTATTTTCATGAAATATTGTCTCGCTCCTGGTGGTATCAAGATGCCAATGTGTCGGTCAATTATTCAAAATATATAATATATGCAAGCATATTTCGTCTAATGCACCCCTAATTTTAGAAGCTTCCATATTGCGCGCGCGCACACATGTCCAGCACCCGGCCTTGTGACATTGGTATGGAAGTCATGAACAAGTTGCTTTTAATTTTCAGAAAAGATATTATGAGTGCAGCATATTTCTCCTTGCCAGGACCCTGCTGCTTTACCAGAACTCTTCTGTCAATTCAAATAATTCAGGACAGGTATCAAACAAAATGCAAGGAAAGTGTACCTCAGATGAATTTTTTGTTATTGGTGCCAATATATATGTTCATTAAGGTCTCTTTCATTCAATTGTCATGCTATGACAGGAATTCTCGTCTTATTTTCATGGCACCCAAATGTTCAATACAGCAGTTAAAAAGCACCACCTGCACGCCAGCAAACTGTGTAGTACCAACAACAGATAGTTACATTCCCTGGCTGAATCACATGTCAGCTGTGGACAAGAAATTAGTTTGACACAAAAGATGGCAGAAAGAACAGAAAATAAGCAGGCATCTGCTTGCTGATTTCTGTTTATTGAATCTACTAGCTAATTTGATTAGCACAATATTTAAGAAATTCATTTCGAAATACAAACACAATATTCGTACTACACAATACGATTGAACTGTACAAAGTCTGAAACTGAACCAACATGATGCTGCTAATCTCTTTATGCTGCAAATTATTCTAGCAAACTTATTTGCAGTAGATGCTATACCTCCCAAGAATGTTAATTAAGCAAGGAAGCTTCATCTGGTGCGTGGCTGAGAAAATCTCATTGCGCTAAAGGAAACAAGAAGATAGCAATGGTGGGGCAGCAAGAATAAAGAAAGATCAAGTCCAGGGTACTCTCCAGACAATGGCAGACTAAAGAAAAAGTACTAAGAAAAAAAAATGTTCGTTCAGGAACAAGACTGTTCTGTTATAATTTACTAGAGCGCAGTGGATACTTCCAGGGATTACAATGAGCATTATTATCGATGCTTCAGACATCCCTAACTTCTATAATATCTATGATGACCTTTTCTTTTTTATTGGCAGTATACCATGTCGATAGGGGGAACTGTAAGAAAATAAGTTAAGACACAATTCATATGATAACATAATAGCTTCAATTGATTCATGTAATAAATAAATGCATGCGCGAACTATCAGCATAAATTCGCCCCATATTGTTCAGACATGGAAATGCATCCGCGAGTTCAAGACCCACAATGTACAACCTTTTCAGTGACAAAAACAGAGAACCAGGACTCGACTATGTTTTGATCACATAGGATGCAAACTGGCAGATACCAAGTTTGAAGATCACATAGGATGTAGTGGAACTCAACTTCTCTTCCGCTTTTACCTCCTTGAATCAAAATACACAATTCCAGTGTGAGAAAGGAAAATCCTTCCATGATTCTTCATTCCATAAAACCTGGAGTTTCTTCATGCTGGTAGACTAGAGAATTACATTCAGTGCAACTCCAACCGTAAGAAGTTTCCTGAATAATAGTTGTGCCCACTTTAATCCTTTGAGAGAATAATACTGTCCCATATACGGATAGATTTCTCTTCTCAGTAGTAATAGCATTACAAACAACTTGAGTGGGGTAATTCAGGAGCTTGATCAAGAAATCACCATCACTGATGATTGAGACCAGATATACGTCGATCTTCAGCAAACTCAAGAACACCCCAACAAGTAAAAGCTAGTGAATAGCATGGATCTTCAGGGAAGAATATTGCTTTCTGCAAACAGAATCATATGCTTAATTTGCATAGCATTTCAGCAGAGATCGCCTGCATTCTATTGAATCACATAGCTGGTAAATACAGATCACACGCCTCAAAGCTCCGTTTTCATATGTCCGGGAGGCAACTGACCTACAAACACAAGACAGTTTTGCATAGAAAGGTTAAGACACTTTCCATTCGCCTTCTTACTTTCCAATAATCATAATTAGGATAATCCAAAAGAACTTAGGCAGGTTGACTAGTTACCACTTTGTTCCTGATTGTTGTTGAAAGGCATGCCAGTCCCAAAGCTCATCTGAACAACACTATTGAGCTCATCTTCCCATACATTGGGAATCTGCATTGATTGAAAACACTAAAAAATCTTTAACAGAAACTGATTTTCTGGTTCTTTATCGACTTAGAGGAAAAAATTAGAGGCCATTATTCACCTGAGATGATTCTTTGTAGCCACTAGTGGAAGTCAGATAAGAATTGAAGGCTCTCCTGAATGAATCTGATGGGGTAGGAATACCTGGGGTCCCAGTCTGAACTAATCCCTGCCGGCTTGGCTGTAAATGAGATTGAATCATGTTCATATCAGGCACATACCCTACAGCTGATGAAAGGACGCCCCTTGAATGAAAAGTCTGTGACCAAAAACCCAGCTGATAATCATTCTTGAGATAGAAAAATCAGGAGCATTTATCTCATGCAAAGTTATCAAAATGGTTTAGTGTGAAACATGGGGAAGAATCCCACAAAAGCCTTACATCTTTTAATAGGAGGTTGTCCATGCTGAAATCCAACTGTGGGTTAACGGTCGCAAGCTTCATGGAGAGAAACTGTGAGAGAGAAAAAAATCAAGTAAATAAAACATTATTACACTTCTTTCTGTGCAGAAGCAAAGAACCTTATGTACTAAGTTCTTTATGGCACACCTCAACTTGCCGTTGCAACGACTGCACATAGTTTATGATTTCGTCAAGCATAACAGCCTTTCCTGTAACCTGAAACGAGAAGATCCATCGCTGATATAACACTAACTTTTCTCCATGAGTTGAACAATAGATTTGGGTATTTCATCGAATATATAATTGATAAGATTTAATAGGCATAATTCTATGAGGCTACCTTGCTGCACCCAGGGACGAGTTCTTGAAGAAACTTCATCCTCTCACTAATCTTTTCCCTTCGCACCTGAAACCAGACAGCACCTACACCAGACAGACGATTTCAGAAACTTTGAAGATGGCATTGCCCATAAAGTATTTATATGGAAAACTCACTCTTTCTGCAAGACTGTGACTATTGGTGGCCTGGCCTCTCCGAGCTCGGACATGAATGTAATCTTCCTTCTGTGTATCGGGAACCTGGGCATTGTCTTCAGGCTGTTTCCCATTAGGTTTGCCTGCAACTATAATCTGGTTGGGCTCAACCTTCGGTTTATTTTCACGATTCTCATTCCCGGTATCCATTTTCAATTGTGAAAAACTATTAGCTTGGTTCTGTTCAGTTCCCTACCATTAATTTGGATTAGCCATTTTAACGAACAAATAATCACTGAAAGATTAAGAGAACGGAAGTTTGATCAACTTGGCTACAATAGAAGCAATACCTGAGGAATCCTCTTCCTCTTTTTTGAGCTATGCCCTTTTGGTGAGGGCTCCTTTACAGCACTATCCAAATGTGATGGTTCCTCCTTCCTACAAGCACTGATTTCTGCTCCATCAGACTCAATGCTTGGAGACCCAACCCTCTGTTTTCCTTCCTCAGAGCTTCCTGTGGACTTCAACAAGTTGGCCATTTTCTGATCAACTTTCTTGGTGGGATCCCCTTCATCTGGTGCAACAAAACCATCTTTACAAGTTTCAGAGATACCCATATCATTCTTTTGAGCTGTTGGTGTCGTTCCTCCTACTTTTGAGAAAGAAGGCATGGGTTCAGAGAGAGGAAAAGGATTCATCATGCCACTGAAACAGGAAAACCTTGCTGCCCGCTCAATAAAGCCTGAATCGGCAGGAAATTGAACCAAACTCTGAGGAAGAATGCCCTGAAATGGATTACTAGATTTTGACAAAGAAGCAGATCCGTTCCATCCCACTCGAGAGGCAGATATCATCTCCCTCACACCAGAAATATTAGACTCGTCATTGCTGTGAGAATCAGTCCGCTTGAATCCCAGATGTTGGCTGATAAGGTTATGTGAATCCCAAATGCTTGGGCAAAAGGAATCTACCACAGAAACTGAAGGCGAGGAAGAAGATTCAAGTGAAACTCCACGGCAAACATCTGTAGGCACTAAGTTGAAAGATGGATTGGGATGGTCGCCGGAAAATCTCCACTCAGAAGGTACAGACGGTGGATAAAAGCTTGATTGATCACCATTCCTCTTATCCGGAACAGCCTCAATTTTTTCACTTGAATCCATCATTGTTTAGAAAACCCCAAAAAGTTGGGATATTTTTCAGATTTCTATATCAGTTGCGAAACCGAATTCACTTTAAATAGATTTGAGTAAGATTGAAGACTAACAACTCATAAACTCAAGAGAACCCACCAAAATCAGCTGAACCGTTCAAAAATCCCTGGCATCTGAAATAGATTCTCTATGTTTGAATCAAAGCCTACAAATTTAAAGTATCATGGGTGACATTAGAAACTTACATGATCAAGAAATGCATCCAACGTTCCAAAAACATAAAGCATTATATATATATATATATATATATATATATATATATATATATATATATATATATATATATATATATATATATATATATATATATATATATATATATGTACCAAATAGCTAAAACTCTCAGGAAGGTCAATATCATTCCGGCACAGAGAAACCATATAAATATAGAATTAGATTTAAGTGGAAAAAGATACCACAAGCAGCCCACTAGAACAAATATTTAAAAGGATATATACCAAGTTGGTGAAAACCACAGGCATTGAGAAAACTAGAGAGAAAGGACATTTAAAGGCGAGTATATAAAAGAAGACCCTAAATACGGATATTGACTTCTCAAGAGGAAAACAGGAAAGGATATGCACGAATATGAAATCATATCACACAGAGAGAGAGGGAGAGAGCTAAACAAGGCAAAAGATTCCTATGAGACAAGGTGGTGAGAAGAAAAGCGAGGGTGAGCGAAAGCCTTTTGCCTTTCTGCTTTTGGTGCTCACTGTTATTGAAGCTTTGCTAGAAAAGAGTCGATTTTGGGTTCGATTGGGAGAGCTATTTATGAACTACCACGTGGTTCCTCAGCGACTGCACAACGTTAGCCATTGTTTCCCCTCCTTTCAAACATTAAAAACCAGAAACCGACTCAGTCTTACTCCATTCTTTCTCACACACACAGAAACAGAATGTTTAGTAAGCGACTTGGTGTTTTCGTGGGATGAGTTCTTCAAAAATGTCACCAGAGTGAACGTAGATCTCTCTTATTTTTCTAAGGTTGCGCTAAAATCTAGAGAGAGAGGTTTGCATTAATAATCACGCCCGCATTAGAAAACGAGCCATTGAATGATTAACCACCGCCACTTTCCGTTGTAGAAAATTGAAACGAAAGCTCAAAGTTTCATTAATGTAGTAGGATGACTGACATTGCCAGCCTTTCAGAAATTTAAAGGTCATATTTCTTCTGGGCGTTTTCTCTTTTATTAACTCGATGGATACAGTAAAGAGTTGGAGAGAGAAAGAGTCCCACCCACACATTCCTACGCATATTACGGTCCGGTCAAGATCTGAGTGAGGATTCCCCCGACTCTGCCACTCTTACGTGTGAAGAGAGAGAGTGTACGGGCTTTAGCAGGGCCGTGGATTTCATGCAAAGGTGAATTCCAATGCCCCATTAGTCTCTCTCTCGATTGAGTAGCAATTCTTCCGAGACTAGGAATTTGGATCTAGTCAAGTTAGGCTTCTTGGAGAGTCACATTGGTCCAGCCGCCCAGGTCCATGAGAGAAACTAGGCTCGATTTTACGTCCCTTGGGAGCTCAGTGCTTCATGAAAAGAGAAACTTTTACCCTCTCAAAGTCTGTATGGTCAGGCATGCAAGGGCAGCTCAACGTCTGTATATATATATAAACATATATATATAACGTCTATATATATAGAGAGAGGGAGAGCTTTCATTGTGCAAAAGGCTTTTAGAAAATTTTCTAAGAACATGTATTCTTGTAGTTTTTCTCACATAAAGACTACATCCATTCTGTCACGGGTCAATTTTTAACTTTCATTCGAAGGAAGTTTACTAACTTGTGATGGCAAGAAGGATCGCTTCCTTCTTGAGCCGAATCTCTAATGCATCGGGCGTTATGAAGCAAGTTGCAGTTTTCACTTCGAAGAGAGGTTTCTCTTCATCATACATACTCGTTGTAATACAGAAGTGTCTTTAGGTGTTTTAGGTTAACACGCACAGGTGCAGATATGCTCACGAAGATCACTTAAAGAACTAGGAACTGTCAAGTTTATTTCATCAAAAAACAAGTACAAGACATGACTAGAGCTACTCACAGCTCTCGAGGATCTCACACTCTCACTCAACCAACCTAGATCTAACTAGGACTCACTCCTAGTGTAGACTTACAAGTCTTGAGTCTCTCTCTAAGGATCTAAGGTATATCAAAGGTTGATCCGGGTATTTATAAACTTGCTCCATGTGTAGCCGGCGCCCTCGACAGCTTTCTAGCTGACTAAATATTCCAAAGAATATTCTCTCACTAGACTCACTTAAGGTTAGGCTTAACTAGGATTAGTTAACCCATAACCCAATCCTAGTCTAGTCCATATCCAACTCCACCCAGTTACAAGACTCATGTACATGACTCACATGATTATGTACAAAGTGTGTATACAAAAAAAATGTATCCAAGCCAAGGAACTTCCAGAGGAAGGGAGTGCGCTTCTCTGCATATGGTGCGCTCACCACAAAAATCATAATCGTGACAACTCTTCCCCAATTGAATCAGGGCTTGTCTCAAGGTCGTGTGATATGCATATAGTAGATGCTCATACTACCAAAATTGTACACTAGGCACCCATGAGTCATCATTCGCGCTCTTACTTGTCCACCTCATAAGATATTGTATCTACCATAGCGGTCCTACGCCCTCTACTCTTTGCATTATCACTGCCTCGATTGTTGGTATATCCTGTCTTACCAATGGTGGCAGTCTACGATATAGCCTCTACGGGTCCTTGAAGTACCTCTTCAATTATGACACATAAATAACTGGATGGATCTTCAATCGATCAGGTAACTCAAATCTATAAGCTACCTTGCCCACCCGCTGCATCACTTTGAATGGTCCATCGTACTTCAGCTTCAGCCCCATATGACTTCTATTATATACTTGCTTTCAGATATACTTAAGTATCTAAAGGCACACTTGGTCTTCTATCTCAAACTCAATGGTTCTATGGTGCTTGTTTGCATGTTTCACCATTCTGGCCTATGCTCGCTCGAGTGAAACTCTTGCTTCTTGGTACAAGGTCTGCATATCTCGTATCTCATGCAAGGCAACTAGGCAATTCCCCATACCATCTTCCTGTACTAACTCTAAGGTTCCTAATGGTTGCTATGAGTCATCATTTGTGCTCTTACATGTCCACCTCACAAGATATTGTGTTTGCCATAGTGGCCTTGCGCCCTCATCTCTTTGTGTTGTCATTGTCTCGATTGTTGGTATATCCTGTTTTACTACCGGTGGTGGTCTACAATCTAGTCTCTATGAGTCCTTGAAGTACCTCTTCAGTTGTGACACATGAATGATTGATTGTTTGCATGTTTAACCATTTTGGCCCTTGCTCGCTCGAGTGAAACTCTTGCTTCTTTGTACAAGGTCCACCTATCTCGTATCTCATGCAAGGTGGTTGGGCAATTCCCCATCCCATCTCCCTGTATTAACTCTATGGATTCTAATAGTTGTCATCTCAATGTAAGCTCAAATGGACTCTTCTCTATGGAAGAACTCCTATGAGAATTATAATTGTACTGAGCCACCTCCAAGAGTACTATCTAGTTCTTCTGACTAACTGATACATAGTGGCAGAAGTACTCCTCAAGTATCGTGTTGAGTTTTTTTGTCTGTCTATCGGTTTGTGGGTGTTGGGCTGAAGAGAAAAGAAGATGTGTCCCCATCAGCCTAAACAATTCTATCCAAAACCATCTAATGAATCGAGCATCACGGTCACTCATGATCTCTTCTGGTATCCCAAAATATTTGATCACATTCTTAAAAAATAAATGTGTTATCTCTTTCGTACTACACTCTTGTGATACTGAAATGAAGACCCCATACTTCGAGAATCGGTCAATGACTATCAAAATCATCTTGAAGCCATCTACTCAAGGTAATCCTGAAATGAAGTCTATGGACACAGATTTTCATAGTCTCTCTAGAATAGGAAGAGGTTATAGCAACCCAATAGGCTACTAATGCTTAACCTTATCTTGCTAGCAAGTGGGACACATAGAATGTTGTCAGCAATGTCGTGAACCATGTGAACCCAGTAGTACCCACACGTTAGGAGTGTGACTGTGCGCTCTATCTCTAGATGTCCCATGTATTTGACATCGTGCACCTCACACATAAGCATACGTCTCAAGTTTCCCGCATCGAGTATGAGTAACTGTAGAGTCTTGGTCCATACGAAGCCCTCCCGAATCTCATATCTCTATGTCACTCCGATCCTTACTTGGTTCATGACATGTGTGTAAGAGGTATCCTAGTCGATGTGTTGTCTAACTTGATCTAATATCTCCCCACGTAATTTTGTGATGGTATTTAGGGTCTCTACCCTCTTTCGACTGAACGCATCAGCTAGTGAATTCTCTCTGTCTGACCTATATACCAGTCGAAATCGTATTCTTCAAGAGTCTCAAGTCAACGAGTCTGTCTAAGGTTTAGCTTCTTTTGTGTCTTGAAGAATGTATTTGCCACATTATCCATACGGATAGAAAAATGAGATCGAATGAGATAGACTCTCTATATATGTAGGCAATGCATGACTACCAACAACTCTATCTCATGTGCGAGATACTGAGTCTCGACATCTTTCATCATTCGACTCTTGAAAGCTATAAAATGTCCATCCTATGTGTGAACACTGTAGGTGCTCAATCACTTGCATCCGTGTGTACCTCAAAGGACTTGGTGAAGTCGGGAAGGTATAAGATTGACTCATTACAAATCATAGTCTTCAAGGCCTTAAAGGACTCTACACACTTGGGTGTCCACTCTCAAGTTCTCCCTTTATTCAACAACTCGGTCAAGGGTGCTACCACTTTAGAAAAATCCCGTATAAATTTTCAGTAGTAGTTGGCTAACCCTAGAAAACTTCGTAGCTCTCATACGTCTTTGGGAGTTTTCCAACCTTTGATGGCACGAACTTTCTTGGGATCCATGTAAATCTCTCCTCCGCCA
Source organism: Brasenia schreberi (assembly GCA_036023115.1). NCBI lineage: Eukaryota > Viridiplantae > Streptophyta > Magnoliopsida > Nymphaeales > Cabombaceae > Brasenia > Brasenia schreberi. Next base: position 10,179,650 of record JAYKKT010000071.1, on the reverse strand, counting down.
ATGATGTGCCTAAGAAAAGTGATGGTATTTCTTGCAAACTTACATTTCTCTCTACTCACATAAAGAGAGTGTGATCTCAATCTCTCAAACACAAGTAAAAGATGTCGAACATGATCCTCAAGACTCCAACTATAGATCACAATATCATCGAGGTACACTATAATGAACTCATCAATGAATCCACTCAATACCTCATTCATTGGTCTATAGAACGTCACGAGTATATTTGTGAGCCCAAATGGCATCACCAAAAACTCATATACCCCTATCTCGTTACCATTGCCATCTTGACCTCGTCCCCAGGCGCAATTCATACCTGTCAATAACCCAATCAATGGTCCAACTTGGTAAAGCATAATACTCCTTCGAGGCAATCGAATAAGTCGGCTACCAAGGAGATAGAATAACGATAATTTACCATGACTTTGTTAAGTGGAAGGTAATTTACACACATCAGTATAAAACCATATGCTTTCTTTTGAAATAATACTGGTGATCCAAATGGTGATTTTGCAGGTTGTATCATATACCTGATTCTAGGAGCTCCCCCAACTATCTACTAAGCTCCTCTAACTTTGGAGGACTCATACTATAGGCGTCTTTGGAAGGTGGTCTCACTTCCGGTTCCAACAACCTCATGGTCAATTGTTTGCCTAGGTTGTAGACTTTTGAAAAGTTCAGGTGGCATAGTATATTCGAATGTATGCAACACTCTCTGAATTTAGTGTGGAATCTTCTCACCATGACTATCTCTTTCAAACTCCTTCAAAATGGCTAGTAGTGTAGGATGACCCTTACGTAACCCTGATTTGATTTGCATGGCTGAAAGAATCATACTCCCACATGTTGAAGTGATTGGTGCCTTACCCGGATCACACTATGGTATGAATCTAGGTTGTTGTGAATCCACACACACCAAGCCTCTAAGGTGTAGTGCGGTCATATTCTTAGCTGCACAAAAGAAATCACAGCCTAGCATCACTCCAAAATCATCAATGGTGCTAACTATGAAATCCAAGCTATAGTTCCAACATCCGACTTAGGCACAACAAGCTTTAGCAATTCCAGCAACTCTATTTGCTTGTGTATTGATCATTTTTAGCCTACGCTCCAAAGGCTCGAGTCTTAGACCCAATTGATTTGCAATAGTTGTGAAAATGATGGAGTCGGATGCGCCCGTATCCGCAAGCCTGCACACCATGACTATCCCAATGCATGTCTCTATGAATACAAGACTCCTTCACGGTTCGTCACTTACATGCGTAGTGCCCAAGAGTTGGAAGCTGGTAACTTTAGTAGTGCCCAAGCCTACACACCATGCCTAGCTCTTGCCGTCTCATTCTCGCCTAGAATGGCTACAACTTTTACCTTCTTTAGGCAAAATTTCATAAGTTGTGAGCCTTGTCATATGAAACAAGCACCTGACCCCATATTCTTTTTATTTTGGCCACTCTTTCCCTCCTTAGAGTTTTTGATTGCTCCTTTTTCTTTTCCACTTCTTGTTTTTATTTTTTCTATTTCCATTATCTTTTTTCTCTTTTTTCTTTATGGATTCATCAACCCACTCTTAGAGGATTGGAGGTCCACAAAGCCTTCCTCGGCTATAATAGCCTCCAATGCAGTCAATGGATTTCTCCTCTTTAGCTCCACTTGAGCCCAAGATTGGAGACCTTTAAAATGGAATATCTTATCATCTTCACTCATATTCCGAATATCCAACAAAAGAGTGATGAATTTCTGAACATACTCATGAAGAGTACATGTTTGTTTGACCTTGGTAAGAAGCTTACGAGTCATACAATTGCAATTTATTGGCATGAACTAGACTCTCAAATCTCTCTTAAACTCTTCCCAAGTGGAAGGAAGAGTTGTACCTCCATTCATGGCAGCTAACTCTCTAGTTCGCCACCACACTTTTGCATCCTCTCTCAGATATAAAGTAGCAACCAACACTTTCTTGTTTTCTGCTACTTAAGAGACACTCAAATATCTCTCTAAATCCTACAAGAAGTTTTCAATCAACTTCCAATCCTGAACACTCCCGAATGGTGTTGGTTTTAGAATTTTAATTTTCAGAAAAGATAGGTTAGAGATGCGTGTCATTTGATGCTCAATCGTAGGCTGAACTAGACTTAGATCATGAGCCTGAGTTGCCTCTATTTCTTGTGGAACACTGGATTGTTGTACCTGCATGGAGTCCATCTGAACAAATAATTGTTCGTGACTCAACTATAAGTGAACCACTTTCATTTGCAAGGTGGACAATTTCTACAGAATTTGCATCAACATTGCGTCTATAGATGGACTGCCGAAGACTACCTCTTTCCGTATCTTGTGTAGGATTTAATACAATCCTTTACAACTGATTTACAGACTGAATCCATGACCAAAGTACAATAGCTGAAATTTTTACAATAGAGTTTACAAGTCCAACTGCACCTGATTTTACAGCGGTATTCAAATGTAATTTTAACATAACTCTAAATCCATTTCTAAAAATTTGGACTACGATGAACAACTACAGCATGTGTAAAATCTACACAACAATTTTTAGCTAAAAACTCCAAAATTACCCATCCAAACTAACTATACACGAAACACTGTTTTCAATTTTTTGCATTTCAAATGTAATTTTAGCATAACTCCAAATCCTTTTCTAAAAATTCTGACCACGAAGAACAACTACAACATGTGTAAAATCTACACAGCATTTTTTAGCCAAAAAGTTCAAAATTACTCATCCAAACTAACTATACACAAAACACTGTTTTCAATTTTTTGCGTTTCTGTCAATCATGACTTCTGTTCGAATTTCGCCTGATCTTAATTACTTTTTTTGTGGAATTTTGGTTGGATCATATCATATATGATCGAATTTCTCTTAGATCTGAGTTCCTTACATACTTACAAGGTTAGATCTATTCCTTATAAATATGAGACTTATAAAAAACATGCACAACAAGCACAATTCAGATCACTCAAATTTTTTTCAGTCTATTAGATTTTTGGATGTCTTTCTTCAAGAATGGGACGATTCTGATTCAATCTAGCTTAGAATTGGTAGAGAAACTTTAGATATAAACTTCTTCATGCAAAGCTTTCCTATTTTTCACCAGATTTTTTTGCAAGTTGCTGATGTATGACGATATGATTTAAGCAAACATTCTTATCACTAATTCTTTGTGAATTGATCCTTCACGCTCTGATACCAAACTATTACAAGTCAATTTTTAACTTTCATTCAAAGGAGATTTACTAACTTATGATGGTAAGAAGGATCGCTTCCTTCTTCAACCGAATCTCCAATGCGTTAGGCGTTGTTAAGCAAGCTACGATTTTGACTTCGAAGAGAGGTTTATCTTCATCATACTCACTTGTTGTAATGTGAAAGTGTCTTTAGGTGTTCTAGGTTTCACGCACATACATAAACTGGTGCAAATGTGCTCACGAAGATCACTTAAAGAACTAGGAATTGTCAAGCTTTATTTTACCAAAGAAGAAGCACAAGATAGGACTAGAGCTGCTCACGGCTCTTGAGGACCTCACACTCTCACTCAGCTAGCCTAGATCTAACTAGGACTCACTCCTAGTTCACACTTACAAGTCTTGAGTCTCTCTCTCTAAGGATCTAAGGTATATCAAAGGTTGATCAAAGAATGACTCAATACCCAGCCATTCGGGTAATTATAGACCTGCTCCATGTGTAGTTGGTGCCCTCTAGAGCTTTCTAGCTAGTTGAATATTCCAAAAAATATTCTGCACTAGACTCACTTAAGGATAGACTTAACTAGGATTAGTTAACCCATAACCCAACCCTAGTCTAGTCCATATCTAACTCGACTTTGGACTTGGATGGATCCAACTCCACCCGGTTACAAAACTCATGTACATAACTCACTTACATGACTATGTACAAGGTGTGTATACAAAAGAAATATATCCAAGCCAAGGCGCTTCCGTTGGAAGGGTGCATGCCTCTCTGCATGTGTGGCACATGATGCGCATGCCACAAAAATCATGATCGTGACACATTCTGATGTTCAATTAAATAAAATTATTATGAAACCTTTTATATAGAATGGAAGATATATAGGGTTTCAAAGAAATATCTTTTTCAACAGTGGTCTTTTGAAACCTTATAAATTCATCTATACATACATCAATTGGACTAGTAAAAAATGATCTTGTAAGTTGTCCTATAAGTTTCTTTTTTTTTATATGCTAGCACCTTATATATATAAGAACTTGTTATATGTTAGCACAAGAAAAATGATTTTATAAATTGTCTTAAAAAATAATCAATTAATTATAAACTTGAGACCAGGGTTTGACAAAATGAGAATTTTGCCCAACATAGATCAAAAGAAAAAAAATTAGTTGTATAATGCAATATATATTTGTGCATGTATTGCATTGTATGGTTAATTTTATTTCTTTTGATCTATGTGTGTATGTAAAAAATTTGGTATATGCTAGCACACTTAAGTATGTCAATTATATATAGGAAAGTTGGACATACCCATCATTGACGTTGTCCACTCTTTCTTAACCATTACTTATCGAGCATATAAGTATAATTTTAAAACTCATAAGAGTATTTAAAAAATAATGAAGAATAACTTTATTACACTCATGCTAAGCAATGATCGGGTAAGCAACATCATTGGTGTGTATATCAAATATCTCTATATATATGTGTGTGTGAGAGAGAGAGAGAAAGAATAGCATTATGAAACCTTTGTTTCAAAAGGTATCATGTCTTAATTTCTTGGGACTTGTTGTTTGGTGAGTACATCGTGCTTTTGCAAAACTTTCCTCTTTTCAAATGACATCAACATTCTCGAATGCAAAATCTTAGATTCTTGTTGTAATTATTAATTTGCAAGACTTTTTAAAATGAAAAAATGAATTTGCAATTTGCTTCTAGATCCTCCTCTTGGATGCATATCTTCAATTTACACTTCAACTGAAGTGATCTCCATAGTTGGTGAGATTTTTCTTCTTGTCTCATGCATCTCTTTAGTAGAAAAATGTCATCAACCTTGAAGATCACTACACTTGAAGTTGAAGAAGGTATGCATCCAAGAGGAGGATCTAGAAACAAATTGGAGAATATTCTTTTCACACAAAATAGTCCTGCATATTGATATTTATAGTGAGAATATGGTATCCTTCATATATTTAAGAATGTTGATGTCAAAGGGTAATTAGGATGTTGTAATTTGGAAGAAGGGTTTTGAAAAATAAGGTTTATTCACCAAACAAGAGGTTGCAAAAGAAATTAAGACACTATACCTTTTAGAGCAAAGATTTTATGATGTTATTCACGTATGAAACACCCATAGAAGATATCATGAATGAGCGGATTGGTATTTCAATGAGAAATTATGAGAAAAGGTGAAGAATTTAAAGCAGTGTTACACGTGCCCCATATCATACGATACGGGGCGTATCATATCATATCATGTGATATCGGACATGTATTAGCTTATATCGTTCGATGAAATGATACAGGTGTGTATTGCCTACATCGTACGATAAAGGCGTTGTGCCCCTGGCATATAAAAATGTCAAGGTTTGTAATGTGATTTTTTTGTACTTTTTATTTTAATGCTGCTCTTGGATAAGGATTAATCTTATCTCCTCCCCTTTAGGAAGATAAATTCCTTGACTTTAAGGATGATCTCTTAGGAACAACAACAACTCATGAGAATAAAAGGTTTTCAAAATTCTCACTAACAAGAAAGGCAATTAACTTAAGTAACTTATATAGTTTTGGTAAGTTTCCAAAATTCTCACCAACTAGAAAGACAATTACTTGAGCAACTTACCAATTATGATCTCATCCAAGTTTAATAGGTTACTCAATAAATAAGTATTTTCCAAAGTTTTCAAGAATGAAACAAGCAATTTCCTTCAATAACTTACCAATTATCATCACATCCAACATTGGTACCATAAAGAAACTAGTCTAACTTACAATAGTTGATTTTTTATTTTTATTTTAAATAATTTTCAAAAATTATAAATTTATAATACGACATGGTACAGTACAATTATAATATACCTGTATCATAGAAATAAATGACACATGATACAATATGATACAACAAATACTCATTTAAAGTGAAAAAAGACCTAAAAATGTTGGGGGAAATGATAAAACACAACCATGCAATTTTGGAGTTAAGGCCTCGTATAATAAAGATAGAACACAATGACAACTAAGTAGCCAACAGCCAACCTCACTTACTTGGTTTAATTTTGGCTCGGATTTTCTTTGTTAATTATCTAAAAAAATGCCATTTTTCCATTCATCGGAGCTTCTCTTCTGGCAGTATTGGGTGGCTTGTTGATTTTTTTTCGTTTTCCAGTGTCTTGGGCAATGCGGTAAATTGTTCCAGGGCTAAAAATTTATTTAAGTAATAATTTTCTATTGAAATTAAACTTATTTTATGCCACGTTCCTGCCCCAAGTAAGGAGCAATAGGTAGATACCAGGTGAGTTATTCTAGCCCATACTAATTGATCTATATGGTGGATATAAGTTTAGATTCGACTTTACTGTTCTTTATCTTTTCTAACTCTACTCATTATTAAGAGTCTATGAACCTTCTTATTTCAATCAGATTAAACTGGTAAGAGCAATTAATGTCTCTGTCAATATATAGATATAGATATATATAGATAGATAACTCGTAGGGCACTGGAAATAAGAGGCGCGGGTATTGTAAAAGAAAAATAGGAATAACAACAACAACAAGTAAGCGGCCTTTTCCCATGCTAGACGGGGAAAAGAAAAACAGGAAAAAGGATCAATATTATTCCTTTCACGAGAAGGAAGGATAAAGGATTAAAAGGAAGCCTGCCAGTACAATGGACATATTAAATAATGTGGCTGTCGGTAGAGAAGTTGCGTTTGAACTTCACATTCATACATCTTAAAAGAAACAGTAACTGATCTGTATGCTCACGCGTTTTCTCCTTTCTCCAGCATGTCGAAAGTCTTTCAGACTTTGTTTTCTAAAGGAATCTAACGTAATAAATTGACATAAACAAATAAAGATTGATTTGCTATTGAGATTAGTTTGTGATGTAAGATCAAAAGATTGATAACACTGTTGATCAGATTCATTTGTGATAATAGAAAATAAGAAGCGCAAGATCTTCACACTGAGATCTAAGTCACACAGACACTTCTAAGGGGTGGAGTGTCGACCTCGACACTAGTGCGATATCGACACCGACACCGACACCGTGTCGGTGCGGCATGACAAAAACAAAACGCAAAAAAGAAAAAAAATGTAACTCACAGATAAATGGGTCCGGATAATGAAGATTGATTTGTGTATTATGATGAAATTAGTAGTTGTTTACCATTTATGTGTTTTTCTTTAATATAAAGTTGTGTACTTGCTATTGTAGGTGTATACAATATTAGCTTAAATGATTTTGGGTGCGGACAATTGGTTTCTTATTTCTCAATCTGATTGGATTCTTGACTCGATTATGTATGCCTTTGCACAGAATAATCTCTGTCACCAAACACATTTGAAGACGAGGAACATTGCCAGATCAATAGAGCATAAGAGTACGATATCACTAGTCGATTCTAGCACAAATACTAGTATATGCTATATCCTACAAAAGATTTGGAAATTCTTTGAATCCATAACTTTGATATTTTGCTCGTAAAATCATTTTAAGTTTCAAATCATTATGAGGAAACTTGCTAATTGTTATCTACGTGCACCCAAAATTAGCAAATAATAGTTGTATTATGATTGATTTATGTAACTTGAATATTATATATAATATATAATATTATATACCCTAACCGTGTCGTCACACCCAAAATCTTTAAAATTTGCCATATCTCGCACCCGTGTGACATAGACGGAGACTTCTGCTGCTTTCAATTTTCAATTGGATAATTAATATGCTTCCAAACATAAAACCCATTTCTTTCCCGCAGCAAATGTTGAACAGCAACTTGGTTTCTTAATCGCCATCGAAATATTCGTCTTGGGTCATCACCTCATTCAGAAATGCAACTATTTATTGTGTATATTTCATAATTCCGATACAATTTAAACCTTATATGATATCTTTTATAGTGCAACTCAAACTATACATCTTTTCCTTAGAACTCTATTTGGTCATCTCTCTAAATATCCAAACCATGTAAATGGATTCTCTCGTATTAACTTTATTTGTGTTACAGTGTCTTTAGCTTATAGTGTTACTAGTAACTTTGTTACAATTCCCTTGCTCGATTATGCATCCACTTCTATCACCTTCATGTTTTTAATTTTCATCTAGTAAAGCAATACAATAACTACAGTGTCATCTGATTCTTTAGCTATTTACTAATGAAAATCAGTCTCGTCAGGAAAATGTTTGAAAGCTCAATCTCTAGAGTCGGAAGTGTTATATTGAAGGTTTTAATTTGTTTTGTAAGATTGTATAGGACACGATCATGGCGATTCTCTTACCTTATTGACAAGAAAAAAAGATAGAAAAAGGTTTTAATGATTGATAAAAGCCATCCTCCCTCTGGTATTATATACGTACATATTGTGTGCTTCAGGAGATGCTTTATAATTCTTCCAGTCTTAGATGTGTTAGATCCTTGTTGCTTTGTTTGATTCTTTTGGTATCACTGTTAATCACCAAAAAATAATCTTCTCAAATGAACCCACTAGAAAATTGTTTGTAATGGTGTGTCTATGCGCAGTTCACGATGATGATTCTATAACTTAACTTTAACAGCAAGGGAGTTAAAATCTATGATATTTTTATATTTGCAAAACTTATATCATCTTAATATATAAGATAACTTGTTTTAATTTAAACAAGTCACTTAATTATCATGATTCATCTTTGAATCATTATCATTTAATATATAAGATGCTTTTCCGAAACCAATTAATTCTTCAGGATTCATGCTTTCGATTTCAATATTCTCCATCACAAATTCAAGTAGGCCACCACCTTGTATTTTATCAAGGAAATTCGAACTTGTTATCACAGTTTGTGGAGATGGCCACCTTGAACCTTTGAAGGGTAAGAGTTCAATAAGGCTTGCACATCTGTTGCCTACATTGCTACTGAAACAAAAAGTTCGTGGAGACTTACAATATGAGAACCTCAACCCCTCCCCTTCATATATATATATATATATAGTGAACAGCGAGAAGCTGAAACTCAATGGTGAGACATGAATCAATAACATCAGCGTTCGGCAGCATCCGGTTTAGAATAACATCAGTGTTCGGCAGCACCCTGCTTACTGGAAAAATTTTCATGGTACCACAACCATTTAAAGGTAGACGACGTCCTCTATCTACTTCCACTTTTGATGTATATGTGCGTGCGTGTGTGTATATATATATATATGTATATGAAGATGCCATCTTAAACTAAGACTAGTGAAGAAAACAGGTCAAAATATAGCTGTTCTGCTGCCAAAATGTTACTCTTGAGTTGCATGGGCAACTTCATGCTCTCTCTCTCTCTCTCACGCACAGAGAGAGAAAGAGAGAGAGAATTTAAGTAGATCAATTAATCACTGAAGATGTTCAGAGTCTGGACTCAGCAACGTGCCCTTGGAATACCACAGTTGTTATGTATCTCATTCATATAATCATATGGCGTATGGTACACTGCACTGGCTGCAGACTTGTTTCTATTTAATTGAGAGTTGTTGATTGTCCCCACGACTGAGACCTCCGGCCAATGCAAATCGTATCGGGTCGAACCGGTTTTCCTTCTCCATGTCATACATACACACACAACCTGAAACTAACTAAAGAACCACTCGATTAGGGGGTGGAGACGGATATTTGGGTGCACGTAAACCAGTTCTGTTATAACCCAGCCGATTTGAAATCAACCTACGGAAAACAACTTTTTTAAAGCAGAAGAAGCTCCCAAAAGTGTTGAAAGGGAAAATAAAACCTTATATTTGTTTTTTGCAGATAAATATTAGTTTGAGAAAAGATATAATCAAAGATCCCATATATCTCAAAGGTTTAATAATTTTTAGTCTCTCATGGTTAGGGGTCAATTCAAAAGAACAATCTGAAGGTCCCAAAAGTTTGATACTGGGGTGTGCATATCTGATGACGGGTTTGCCTTGCTCCACCTTTCCTATCAAAAACTCAAGATTCACAGATCCTCCCAATTCAATGCTGTTTCACCTTTTATAAAACTGGAACTGGCGGTTTAAAACTTCCGTTTCCGTTTTTCTTTTAATCCTATGATTTTAAATTTTTTAATAAATTTACCAATTCCGAACTCAAACTTCAAAATTGTCTCGAAACTAAACCGGCCCTAGTCTGGTTTGGTTAAGATTCTAGGTTAATCAGAACCAGACATGTCTACATTGACCTTCTTTCACATGTAAGCCGTTCTCTTTTTTCTTTTGAGAAAACACCATATGTTAACAAAACCTGAGCATTATTTAAGTGGGTAAAGGGACCAGTTTAGAGGTTTATCTTTCAAACGCATGGCACCTTCCTCAACCAACATAAGATTAAATAACAAAAGACCATATAAATTCATAAACTCGTACAAACCTTATGCGCACTACTTGGTTCTTAATGGTTACACTAGATCTTTTAAAGCTGAAATGTACACATTCATATGAGCAATACCTTGATAATGTTATGGATATAAGCGAAAACGAACGCAAGCACGAGTTTAAACAGGACACACAAGTTTCTTCACTTGTTATATTCAAAATCAGCTTCTTATGAACACAACGAATGCACATAGAAAACAAGACGAGCACGAGCATGTTCGATTCAGTTGATCTTGTTTATCAGCCCTAAAAACCAGGATTTTGTATAAAATGGCTTTAGCAATATAAATGATGATCATCCAGGTGAATACTTGTACTCAACTCATCAAAATAGAGACGCTAATTCAAAAGCTTCATAGAAGAAGATACCGATGACATATTCTATTAAATATTTTCCATTAAAATGAGTTGCTTATCTGGCGATCAGTTTTCATGAAATAGGCTGATAGTCTCCGACTTATATTTACAATAATTGATAATGTGTCATATGTATTTTGTGTCAGAGTACATATTGTATGTCACGTAGAACAGAACACTATTTGTGTCTATGGACGATACAGACACAGACAATGTAAGTTTCACCACTTTCTTTCTTTCTTTCTGTTTGTACGCAAGTTTCACCACTTTCTAGGAGATTCAAATGCGGGCACGATGCATACACATCTCAGGGCCCATTTTGAAATTGCCGAAAAGAACCGGAAGAGCCAATTCAGGAATATCAGAAAAGTTTGCTCCTGATGTAGAATTACCAGACAAAACAAGGGCTCATAGATATAAGGGATATTTGCCATTGAATCTCTTTCTCTCTCTCTTCAATACTTACATAGACAGCAAAGAATGGTTCCTTGATGTGGTTCATATTTTCATGGGTGTAACAACCATATGATAGATGAAAGGATACTGAAACTTGCTAGAAGTAGCAAGGGCAAACCTCTCCGAAACTTAGTGGTGTTCAATGAGCAATAGCTATGAGACTAACTTTTATGAAGAATTGCTTCACTAAAAATGACCTTAGTAAGTACCCCAAAAGAATTTTCCCCGCTCAAATACATAGTTGATATATTAAGTTGTACTTATACAAACGGCGAGAGCTAGCTTTAGAAACACATCAAATAGTTCCCCATCCAACTTGTCCCCATATGCACATATGCGTTCTAATGTGATTTTCTACTTCCCTTATTTTAAGATGAATAACAACCATTAAGCAATATGTGATTCTTCATAATGTAACTTTACCTCAGGGAACCAGGTAAAAGAGCTATGCAATATTCATATGTTGCTTCAATGGATTGTCTCACCATTTCCAATGCACCTTGAGTTTTCCTTCAAAAATCTGTAGATTTCTACCCAACTAAATTTTCTACAGAGTAAAAGCCACTAAAGCCAATTTATCTTACCACCGAACCAATTTCTTGATATTATTTACTATATTCCACCGCCATTCAGTAAATTGTTCATTTTTATTCTACTAGATTTCTTGATATTTATTCGCAGATTTCTTGACAACACAATGCACCTGTGATTCTTTCTCGATATTGCATAAGGGATATAGGTCCATTATTATCTTTCTATGTTTCAGATTCTCTATTATAGGTAAACCATGGTGCATCAATCTCCAAACAATATTGTGCATTTGCCTGGAACTCTCAATTTCCAAATCACTTGCCATAGTTGCTTATTTGGAAACAGTGATCCATAATTCTGTATAGGGGGATGAAAGAAATTGAAGCTTACTTCATAACCAGACTTAACAGAATACATACATGTTTTAGAGGGATTCCATAATGGGATGTCGGGTCCTTTCCTTCATTGTATTTGCAATAATCGATGAACCACGTCTATGGAGAAAGTCGAACGGATTAAAATTTCATTCAGCACCCTCTTCTAATTCTTCAATTGATGAACCAGAGCTAAATTTCTATTATGCACTTCATTTTCAAGAACTTGATGTGGGTGCTTCCCTGGCGACCACCGATCTAGAAATATGCTAAATGTGAGACCATCACCCACCAATTATAATTTACGAGTTGTCAACCTATGTTGCTTTTCTCAACCGTGATTTTTGTTGTTGCTTCACTGTCCATTTCTGATTTTTGTCAGCAAGGTTGGCTACAATGGCTGTATTTCTTGCTTGTGCTGTAATAGCCCGTTTATGAAGCCCAATGTGTTTGCATGCTTGAGTGCTGCCGTATGTATCAATTTTTATTTTATCCTTCACTTGCTATGTACCAATTCTGGTCTTCCGTGTAATTCGATGTGATATTTGTTGACATAATGCTTGGAAATCTTCTGAACTTCTTGAATGTAAATTAGCTCCATTTACTTTTAATTCTTAAGGTTTAAGATCCATCTCAAGTATTTTTTAATATAATCACTTGATTGACATTTATCACATGGAAAATTTTAGGTATTTACAATCTTCTTCGTCCTCCCTATCTTTCTCATCTTGAATATGATTAAGGTTTCAGCCATTCTTTGCCACCAGTTGAGGCTCTCTATAGTCGAGAGTTTCTCAACGCAATTGGAGACCACCCAATGGTAGATTTTCGTCGCTGAAATACTTTAAGCGATCCCTGCATGGGTTCACCAAAAACCCCATGGGAGCAGGCACTTGAAAATTTCTTTCATCACCCCAAATAAATTACCTAATGTAAAAATAGCATTCGATTTTCACAAAAACTAAAATTTGTGAGTGTGAGGGGCTAGGGCACCCAAGAGGTAAAACTTTCCTTTATATAAGGGATGGTGAAATTATGCAATCACCCTTCGAGCAAAGAAAAGTTTTAGAAACTAAAGACCAAGAGGTAAAACAATAATTGCTTATTAAGGATGAGGTTGACGAGGTGAGAAGTATTTCTACTATCTTTTATTACTTTGAAGTTATAGAGTACAATAATGTGGTATCAACGTAGTGCCAAGATTGTTAGCTCAACTGGCGGGTACCGCTTACGCCCTTTTACTGTGTGGAGTTCGACTCCCAGGGGTTGCATATGTGCAAGTTAGGCTTCGATCTCTAGTTTTATACAAATAAAAAGAAAATATAATGTGATATCAACTAAATCGTTAGTTCAACGGTAGGGCTCTTTGACGTCCTTGATACTGATGGCGAATTCGATTCTTGAACGTGAATGTGTCTCTGTATTAGCTTAGCTTAGGCTTCTCTCAGTAACCAAGAAATAAACATAGTAGGGCTCCCTCTCTACTTTTGTTTCTTTCTTTTCATTAAAACAACAGACATTTCTTCTCTTCTTCACGTCTCTCCTTACTTTTGTTTCTCTCTTTCTACCAAAAGAAAATACGAGCAGGACCTTGACACTTGGGACTTTGTCATTTGCCTGGAAAAGAAGACATCTGTGGCGCACACATCTATGTAAAGTTCGCAATAATTTCACATACAACTTGGAGGATTGACTGGACTGGTCTTACAAGGCTGGATTCATGCAAACTTTTGCTCACACAAACGTGTAAGCAAGCACACGCTCGCACAACAATATAATCATAAATATAAAGCACTAGTTATCTTGGAAAGAGCGTGAACTTATTAAACGTATCTGTTTCTTAGTATATGAACTTATTAAATGTATCTGTTTCTTTAATAGATGAGCTTATTAAATGTGAAAACATGCGCTGGGGAGGGTACTTTTCTTGCCTAGATCTGTTTCTAGTGCGATACATTATACTTCGTTATGCGCATAAGTAATTTTTTTATGCTGAAGTAACTCATTCGATGTACGTTTCTTCTAAAAAATGCAGAACTTTGATTTACAGTAAGCAATAATACATGTAATCAGTGGCGTACCAAGAAATTTTTCTCGAACAAGCCAATGGGTGAAATGCGGATGAGGTGGTCCACATAAAATTTTCAAATGAAAAAAAAAATCAGATTGCTTGTAGAATCAATTCTTCTTTACTAACCCTTGGTAGGTTCTAAGTGGTTTTCCCTTGTGCAAAGTCCCCAGTTCGAATCTTGTGAATGGGGAGGCGAGCACTGATAGAGCTTTACCCCTGTCGTAGGACGACCCGGCTTGAACCGGATTAGTCGTGGTCCTTTTGTTCCGGGCGTTCGGATACCAGTGTCTGTAACCCAAGAAAAAGGGTTTTTTCTTCTGCAAATTGCTTGAGGAGCCCTTTCACTTATCCAGGTCTGCCGCTGCATGCATGTAATATATTTGTGTTGTATTTTCCAAAACACGAACTTTCCCGTTGCTCTTTCAATAGAAGTTTGTTTTCCCCCAGAAAAACATTAATGACAGTGCATCAAAACCAGGAAAGCTCTATTAATGCGAACTGATTAGTGCATCACTCTCTCTTGGTTTTTATTTCCTCTGCAGGAAGTTAGAGTAGTTGTCATCGGTCTTAAGTACGAGAGCGTGTATCCTCTCTCTCTCTCTCTCTCTCTCTCTCTCTCTCTCTCTCTCTCTCTCTCTCTCTCTCTCTCTCTCTCTCTCTCCATGTGTGTCTGTGTGTGTATGACAGTCTAGATCGAAAACCTAAGAACCACCATCGTCAATAGATTTTTGCATGAATGATTGAGTGGTCAATACAACCGTGCAGATTCACTATTTGTTCTCTTGTCAATTACAACTGTATATATTATGCTGTTCAACATTTAGAATAGTTTAAATGAAGAAACTGTTCACGAAACGTTCACTGCAAACCGTTATGAGCTATTGGTTCAATTTCAAAATTGGAACATGTACTGTAATAGTGACACTAAAAATTAAATCAGCATATGATCCGTTGGATGAAAAAACATCTCTTTCGCGTGCGCACACACGCACGCACATATATGTGTGTATGTATATTATGTATTCTGTGTGTTTTTGTTCAAATCTTGAAAACATATAGAAATTACCCTGAAAAGCAAGAAGGCAAAGAGGGAAGAACCTGTACTGACAGACCAGAGAAAAACAGCAAAGAAAATATATCCCTAAATAATAAAATAAACATTAATCTTGTTTGTTTATGATTAGCCCTTCTCGTAGCTTTATTTTAATTTTAGATAAATGTCGATTAATGTCAACAGAGGCAACGTATAAAGAGAATGAATGAGCTTTCCGACCATGGCTTAACTTTGGAAGACGGCAAGTCTTTGCTCTGAGTCATTTACCGTACACGAAACTGATCCATAGATGCCCTTCTCTCAAGCAAATTGCTGATCTTTCGCTTCCTCTTTCATTTTTGGTGCCTTGATTCCTGTAGCAAAAGTCAATAACCAACGAAATAGAAAAACACATAAACTTGGTTGTTACTCATAATAATTTACGTGAATCATGAATGAAGAAAGCTATGATATGAGGAAATTAACACGGTGCCATCTGGGGACTCGAGTTCTGTGAGTCATTCTTCTCTGTCTATATAATTAATTTTGTAGCCAACCCGACTTAATACGAGACGAAGCTTTGTTTTGGCTTTGGTTTCTCTGATAATATAGTAAGTCTTGCTGTTTAACTCGAGATTCGGACCCATGCCCTGAAGAGGGCGGACTCCCTAACAAAAACCTTTTCCAGAAAAATAATCAGTTTAAAATCAAATAGCTTCTTATATTGTATTGTTGCAAGATTTGATTTGATCATCACCAGACGAATAACGGTGATGATCAAGCCATGTCTAACATTAAAGGCTTTTTAGTATATATATAATGTGTGTTTTTGTTAACTCTGGACTGTATATATAAGGTTCAGAGTCGAGCTGTCTTGTCATTGCTTCTAGTCTAAACTTGTCTATCAAGATTCACTGTAATTTTGTTTGCTTAAAGCAAATTCAACAACTGTCAGTAGATGCAACTATTGCCAACTCCGTAACACGCAGATAAAGGTTTTTCGTTTTGTTTAAACTTGGAGTAATCATCTTCTAAGAGATTGGAACAGCTCAGTGAAGGCAAAGACTTCGTCTAGGACTTTGCAGGAAGCCGGCTTGTGCAAGCCGGGTTAACACCATGAAACTGACCTCCTAATTGGCAGTCTATATCAGTGACCCTTAACATTATCCTGTACAACTACGCTTTTTGTGTGTGTGCGCGTACGCGTGAGAGACAGAGAGAGACACCGTTTGAACTTGGCAACTAAGGGCTGATCATATCGAGAAAAGCAGAAAATTAAGGGTTGGTGTTACAACTGTGATGCTTAATGCTTCTCTCGTAATGTAGAAGGCCCCGTAATTCCCTATAAATTTATTCTTTTATGAATGATTGCATTGCTGCTTGGATATCAGGTAAATCTTGCTTCCAAAAGAAGTTGACATATAACACTTTTAAAAGCACATATTGATACCTTTTCGATTTTAGTGGATCTCCTTCCCTTCCACAAGAGCTATGGGTGTCCTGGTTAGCTAGGGTATCGACTCAAAAGATACTTTAAATTGAGGTCCCAAATTCGATACTGGAAGCCTGCATATTTGTCAGGGGTCTGCCTAACTCTAGCTTCTTAAGTTAACCAAAAAACTAAGAACTTCTTAAGTTTCCCACCATGAGTTAACGTTTCTCCTAGCACATGGTTGACTTCGTTTACAGGTAGACAAACATTCAGCATTCATGTAATTAGTATATAACTAATAAAGTTTACAACATGATAAATAAAAAAAATACATAAATAATGAAACGTTACATAAACCATCCTATTACCTTGGTTTGCGAATATAACTATGACCACCATTTTGATCCAATCTGCTCTCTCATCCTTCAGGGCTGAAACAGTAAGCAATGCTTTTTGGTCTTATGAGCGTCTGAAAAATACGTTGAGATAGTATCGAACTATGTATGCTTACTGAGGTGCTGACTTGTTTCTTATTCCCATCAGCAGATATAAGTTTCAACTGCGTGTTATTCTTGCAAATATGCAGAAAGAAACAGCTTCATAGATCTCAAGCAAGTTGACGTGTAGTTGGCTTCAACCACTGAGATGAACTTAGATCTACAATGCATCAGAATCAAGGCAAGTTGGCAGTTCAATCAGCCATTATCGTTTCAGTTGTAGCTTGAGATCGCTCAGAATATTAATAGTGGAAAGCAAGAAAAAAATATCATCGTGTACAAACAACCATATATGTTTTAGTTATGCTATTCATGACATTGTAGGATTTCTCCGATAGTTCACTAAGATATGAACCAGTCAGTCAACAAATATGGCAGCATAAAAAAATGCTTGATCATAGAAAGTGAGGCATGAGGTGCACGAAGAAGCAATAGAATCAGGCGTACAATTTATCATCGTTCTTCTGCCCGAGGAACTCTCTATCCATCAGTTGAATTCCATATATGACTGCACATTGGCCATAGTTTATCCACCTAAGAAGATGAATATAATGAATGCAAAAATGGGATTTAACCAGGAACTTAAGTCTAGTCCAGGTTAAGAAGACGGCATTTTTGGACTTTATCCTACACTTTTCTCATCTACCTGTATCATGCACATGAAAGAAAGAATACTGATTTGATTCACAAAGTGCCTTACGTGCACGTGGACCCAAACCAGGAGATAGATCTGCACATCTCTGGCATGGTTGGCTCTTATCTAACTGAATTATGGACAAGAGTCATATAACAACATTTTCTAAACCGTAATCAAGAGGACAGAATTAACTCCGCCCATGATAGGGATCACCCTTGCGTTGCCGGTCCCAAGTTCGGATAAAGTAGGAGGGTTGTGTTAGGCTTCCGATAGCCAACGTAAAACTTCGTCGGATTTTATAACATAGATTACAAAAATTATGAGCATGAGTTAATTGCTAACATGACACACGATAGGGATACGTAGAAACAAAGAATCCATGTAGCCGACCCTGTCTAGTATGAGAAAAGGCTTTGTTGTTGTTGTTGTAATCAAGAGGACAGAATTAGTCTTTTTACTCATCAGCTATGTAGCACGGGTACGCCTATTTGGGCGTCGTACCCGTATCCGATAAGTACCGAGTATGGGTACGCGTATGGGTACATTGGGTACGTACCCATATGCGTTTTGGCGTACTGGTACGTCAATATGTATACCGGTACGCGTACCTAAACATGGGTATGCCACGTACTGGTACCCGGTACGTGGGTGGAGCGGATTCGGATCAGTTTACCTACCGGTACCCAAATCCAATCCAATAAATAAATAAAACCGTAAGCCTAACTCTCTCGATTCTTCCCCTGGCGCTCTCTCTCTCTCTCTCTCTCTCTCTCTCTCTCTCTCTCTCTCTCTCTCTCTCTCTCTCTCTCTCTCTCTCTCTCTCTCCTTCTGTTCTTCGTCTCACTACAACTTCCTTCGTCTCAGGCCAATCGCAGATCAGTGCGATCACCGATCGCTGGCCACCGTCGACCACCATCCTTCATTTATTGACTGCCTGGTACAGTTGTTGCCTTGTTTGTTGTTCTGCTATAGGTTAACGGCACGGGACTCATTTCGTATTACAGGCATCATGATCATGCCGAGCTATCGTGTAGATGGGACATTTGAGCTCTCTGAGTTGTAGTGTTTGTGTGCAATGCAACTGTCTAGATATCTCCTAAAGCTATGCGAAAGATGGAGCATTTGAGCTCTCTGAGCTATCGTGGAGATGGGGCATTTGAGCTCTCTGAGCTATCATGATCATTTGAGCTCTCTCTCTTTCTTTATAACTTGTTGTTCAATGACGACTGATGTTTCGTCACCTAACCTGGCTGATTGATTTTGGAAGCGGGGCTGCCTTTCATTTTGTATCCACTCCATTGACATCCCTACCCTAAGGCATTAACTTCCATTCTTCTTGGTCGCCAGATTAACTATGTGTGTGTGCATTGTTTCTACTGTGATATATTCAAGTGGAAATGGGGCTCATTTCGTATTGAAACATTGAATTGAAGGCATGCCGACATGTTTCATGTTTGTGACATTATGTGATTTATGTACACTTACAAGTTACAACGTTATGTAGTTTATGTGAAATAGTTGTCACTTGTCAATGGAATCGGATATATACACTTACAATGTGGTTGCTGTGATATGGGAGTAATCCTGTTATATGTGAGTAAGAGAGCTCAAATGCAATGTTGCAGAACAATGAAGCACTGTTATATGTGTGCAGCAATCCTGTTATGTGTGTATGCATCTTTACTTATTGTTATTCGTATGTCCTTGTGCTATAGTAAAGAGTCATTCTTAGAGTGTGTCCTTGTATTGTAAAAGCAATCCTGTTCACAAAACAATACACATGATGTATTCTTAGAGTGTTGTCCTTGTGCTATATTCTTGTTGCTTTTACAATAGAATCGTGATTCGTATGTTACATACTCAAAACATGCTTGGCTTCTGAGTCATTCTTTGAGTAGCTTTATGCTTCCAAACTATGGAATGAACATCCTACTTACATTAACCTTTCTATTGGTATTTGTTAACCTTTCAATATAGTGTTCGATTATCAATTTATCATAGTAAAGATACCCAATGACACCCTCATTTTGTTTATTTTCAGATGTCTAATATGTCTGCTACTGGTAATACTTCGTCTGCTTCAATCACTAGTAAATTTACATTTGGAAAACCAGAAAAAGGTTGCCCGCTTTGGGCATATGTGTCATTGTTACAAGACAAAAAGGCAGGAGGTGAAAATGCAAGTTGGCGGTGTAACTACTGTGGTTTAACTTATAAAAGTTCATATTTTAGAGTGAAGTGTCACTTATTAAAGGAAAAAGGAAATGGCATAGTTGTTTGTTGGGGTGTTACTGATCAATATCTTTCAGAGATGAGACAAATTGAGAGAGAAGCACATGAAAAATCTAGACAATTACAAGTTCCCTTACCTACTGGAACTACAAGTTTGAATCCACCTACACTTGAATCGTTTGATGGAAGTAAAAGAAAAAGATTAGATGAAAGCCAATTGGCAAAAGCATTTAACAATGAAGCAAGGGATCACTTGACATGTGAAATAGCAAAATTATTTTACTCTACAGGTTTGCCTTTTAATGTAGCTAGAAACCCTTATTATGTTAGTGCTTTCAAATATGCTTCTAATACCTCAATTTCGGGTTTTACTCCACCTAGTTACAATGCAATCAGGACTACACTGTTACAGAAAGAGAAAGCTCATTTGATGAGATTGCTTCAACCTATCAAAGATACTTGGCCAAAAAAGGGAGTAAGCATAGTTACAAATGGGTCGACTGATGTACAAAGAAGACCTTTGATTAACTTTATGGCTATTTTAGATGCAGGTCCTATGTTTTTAAGGTCTATTGATTGCTCTGGTGAGGTGAAAGATAAAAACTTTATTGCGGATGAAATTATGAAAGTTATTAATGAGGTTGGATCTCAAAATATTGTGTAAGTTATAACAGATAATGCACCTGTTTGTAGAGCAGCTAGGATAATTATTGAGTCAGTTTATCCTAATATTTTTTGGACACCATGTGTAGTGCACACCTTGAACCTTGCTTTGAAGAATATTTGTCAGCCTAAGAACTTCATAAATAATGAAGTTCCTTATAATGAATGTTATTAGATAACAGATATCGCTGATGATGCCATTGCTATTAAAAACTTTATCATGAATCATTCTATGAAGTTAACAATGTATAACCAGTTTGTGCATCTAAATTTACTTGCTGTTGCTGAAACAAGATTTGCTTCGACGATTATTATGTTAAAAAGGATAAGAACCATCAAGCATGATCTTCAAAGAATGGTTATCAGTGACCAATGGTCTCATTATAGAGACGATGATGTTTCAAAGGCTGCAATTGTGAAAGATATGATCTTGAATGATATTTGGTGGGATAAGATTGATTATATTTAAAACTTTATAAAGCCTATTTATGATATGCTTCGACTATGTGATACTGATAAGTCAGTCCTTCATTTGGTTTATGAGAAATGGGACTCTATGATCGAGCAAGTAAAGGCAGTTATTTATCAGCATGAAGGCTAAGAGTTGAATGAATATTCCACCTTCTACAAAGTAGTATATGATATTCTCATTGATAGATGGACCAAAAGTTACACACCACTTCATTGTTTGGCGCATTCTCTAAATTCGAGGTGAACTCTTTTAAGTTTTACTATTTAAATAACTTTATTTCTGTTCTTATTATGTTGATACTTGATATTTTTGTTTTCTATTTTATAGGTATTATACAAGGAAATGGATTGAAGAAGTTACTAATAGAATTCCCCCACATAAAGATAATGAAATTTGTGAAGGAAGGAATAAATATCTGCGAAAGTTCTTTCAAGATCCAAAAGAAAGGCTAGAAGTTACAAAAGAATTTGTGAAATTCTCAAGCAATAAAGAAGAACTTGGACAATTTGATTATTTGGGAAATAGATGGAGTTTATCTCCAAAAGAATGGTGGGTTATGCATGGGTTATCAATTCCTAAGCTTCAAACGATCGCTTTAAAGCTTCTTTCACAACCATGCTCGTCTTCATGTTGTGAAAGAAATTGGAGCACATATTCATTCATCTATTCTTATAGAAGAAATAAGTTAAAGCCTCAAAGAAGTGAAGATTTGGTTTTTGTTCATACAAACCTTTGTCTTCTTTCAAGAAAGAGTGATGTTGGTGGAGATGATTGGGATCCATTAGAGGGAGCCGGAATTCTTGAAGTTGCATCATTGTCTCTTGATGAACCAAATATGGAAGCAGTCCTTTTTACAGATGATAGTGAAGGAAATACTGAAATCGAGACTGTTGGAGTTTGAAACAAAATGTATTTAGATTCAAAATATTGTGCTTAGAATATGAATTTTGATACAAACCTGTAACTTTTTTGTGTTGATATGCTTCTTGTAATATTTTGTTCGAAATTGGAATGATATTGTTTCATAATTCATTGTATGATTGTATCCAAGTTTGTATTTGCTTGTTTGTTCATGAACTATTTAATACGAGTTTGTTGTGAGTTTATGTAATATGTTGGAAGATTGCACTACGAAGTACAAGTTTAAAACAGGTATGCCATATCATAATCACTTTCATTTTATTATACCTTTTTCATTGATTTTGAGCTAACTTCATAAAAATCGTTCAGATATTAAGATGGATGTGCAAGATATGCATAGCTTTAAATCTGCTTCATTTGATGTTGACATACTGTGATTGACAAAGGTCTATCTATCTCTTCATTAATTCTTTTTGTATATGTTATTGACTTCATTATTTTGATTTATGATATTCTTGAGATGCTTCTTCAGGAGGAACTCTTGATTCTCTTATGAGAAGCATTGCAACCCCAATGATGGGGATTGCCTTTTATGTTGGTTTCAGATCTTTTCTTGCAAATTCAATTGACGACTTCTGTTATGTGTTTGTTGTTTAATTGTTCTTACTTTGAAGAAGAATATAAATGCCATTCTCATAGTCATAGTTAGAATAAAATTATTCACAAACACTAGAATGCTCTTTAAAATATAGAATGCTCTATATAATTGTGTGTATATATATATATTTATTTATTTATTTATTTTTTAATACTGCCATACCCGTACCGTAGTTTTTTAGAAAATTGTGTACCCCGTATCCGTACTCGTACCGGATACCAATACCGTACCCGTATCTATGCAACATAGCTCATCAGGAATCATGTACTTAAGGATATTGCAAGATCGATACATCAAATTTTTAGCTCAATCGTATAGTTCGTAATCATACTCATTCAGTTGCAAGATGGTGCGACCGGTATCAACTTTTTCAATATTGGAAAGGTTGAATAGATGAAATCCTATTATGCTCACATAGGAACGAATTGTCAGAGTTCACCTTAAGTATACGTTGGTGGTCAACCAATGAAAATTTTGAGACATGCAAGGTAAAATAAATCCAAAGATGATTCAGGCATATATTCTTAGTTTCGAAAGGAAATACAAACCCATTACTTATTCACAACGGGAGGGTAATCTATGACATGTTCCTTCACGGGTCAGAAGAAAAAATAAGCAAGAAGAGATGGGCATGGAGGAGAAACAATACAACAACTACAACAACTAAGCCTTTTCCCATACTAGACGGGGTCGGCTACATGGATTCTTTGTTTCCACATATCTCTATCATGTGCCATATTAGCAGTTAACTCACAATAAGCTAGATCATTCTTTATTGTTTCTTTCCAACACTTTTGTGGTCTATGTGTTCTAACCATGTTAAAACCAGAAACAAGAACCTTTTGACTTTGTATGGAAGTTGAGTTTTTTTATGAATTCTAAACGAATAGTATGGGTTTCTTATATCAAAATGACATAATTATAAGATGATATGGGAACAAGATAGCTTGATCAGAATGATAAAATGGAAAAAAACCATAATAATGCCAATCGAAGTAAAGTGCCATAACTGTTCGTTATAGTGTATACACACACTTTGTATGCATGGATATTGCCATCCGCGAGCTTGTAATCAAAGAAGACAACTGAGCAATCAATAATATGATGAATATAAGCATGGAGTTGTAAGACAACCAGAAAACAAGATAGTGGCAGAATTATAGGATGAGAATAGTTAAATTGAACAACAGTAAAAAGCTTAGTAACCAATTGGCTACGCATCTTATGACAAAAAAAGATAACAATTATAGGAAACATTATAACTGATTTAACAAGTATGCTTAGATAAATGTAGAGACTGAAAAGCATAAACAAAATTGTGGCTTTCAAAAGCAAACCAAGTGTCTCTTCTAACACCATCGACCTAAAACATAACAAAAAAGATGCAAGTGAGATTTATTTCTCAAAATGAATAGAACTGTTTGATATTAAGACGATAGCATACCTAAACTTGTAGATACATGATCTCGCTGATGATCTCAGTGGAATTGGCGGGAGAAAGGACAAGAAAAGTTCATTAAACATCCAACGAATTAACGCGCAAACTGGTGAATCTTTAATCGTACCTAAACAATTGGACCAAGGAATTAAATTGTAAAGCCTTGTGCACTTACTGAAGAACCTCCTGTGCTGATCTTATTTTTTATCAGGGAGATAATGTTACAGTACTCATTGCTACTTGTATCTGTTTATAGATTTGCAACAAAATTTTAGGTCCTTATTTTATATGGCACTGACCTATTAGAGTTGCGCTTAGAAACTTCTGTCAAAGTACTGAAAACTTCCTTCTGGAAAACAGTCTAAAGCAATCACTTTGGTTTCCAACAATGGAGGAAAGATATCGAGGAACGAGATTTCTCTTCTTTATGTTTCAGCTGTGGATAGACTTGCGAGACATTTGAGTTGTCTCTCTACACTTGTTTATGTTGTTTGGCTTATAACTGTTTCAATTTAGTCAAATTCAACATTTTGTGCGAAGGACTAATTATTTTGCTTACTTCCTTGCTATGGGTAACTCGGCCCATGTAAGGGATCACCTTTGCATTGTCGGTCTCAAGCCCGGATAAAGGAGGAAGTTGTGTTAGGCTTCCGGTAGCCAGCATAAAACTTCGTTGGATTTTTATAACATGGATTACAAAAATTTTGAGGATTGCTTTAGGGCGTCCCCGCCTAGCGACGTGCTGCAAAGCCCGAGTGTAGTAATAAGTAAGCAAAGGCCACTACATTTTTGCTTGAATGTAGTGAATCAATTGCAGAGAGAGTTCCCACATCATGGACTGGTGTGAGTAAAGAAGTTAGTCCTGTTACATTGCCGCCCGAATGTAGTAAATAATTTTTAGAGAGGATCTCTGTATTTTGATTATGGACAGATGCGGGGGGAAGGAAGCTAATCCTAGATAATACGATTCGTATTGGTTCTTGGAATATCGAAACATTATCTGGTAAGCTAATGGAGGTGGTAGATACTATGATTTGGAGAAAATTTCATATTTTATATTTACAAGAGACAAAATAGGTTGGAGAAAAAAGGAAATAGAGGATACAGGTTTTAAATTATGGTACTCAGGTAAAGAAAAGGCTCGAAATGGAGTTGGTATTATCATAAATAAAGATTTAAAAGATAGTTTAGTAGACATACAATGATATGGTGACCGAATCATGATGTTGAAATTAGTGTTAGGAGTAGAGGTTTTGAATATAGTTTATACTTACGCACCCTAAATAGGACTAAAAGATAATATAATGACAGCTTTTTGGGAAGAGTTAGATAAGGTGATTCAAAAGATTCCACAAAGGGAGATGATTTTTTAAAGAGGAGACTTAAATGGACATGTCGGTAAAGAGGCATTAGGATATCGAGGGATTCATGGAAACTTTGGTTTTAGGGATATAAATGAGGAAGGTAGGGAGATTTTAAATTTTGCTATGGCATTTGATCTCTTTATAGTCAATACAATCTTCAAAAAGCGAGATGAACATTTGATTACTTATAAGAGTGGCTTATCACAAACACAAATTGATTACTTTATTTATAGAAAAAAAGATAGAGTGTGTTGTAAAGATTGCAAGGTAATTCCAAGAGAAAGCTTAACTACCCAACATCGACTTTTAGTTATGGATTTACAAATAAAAAAATAGACAAAGAAGAAAAGAGTGCATCGAGCTATTCGGACTAAATGGTGAAACCTCAAAAGCGAGAAAGAATATATATTTAAACAGAAAGTCCTTCAAGGAGATGTTTGGAATTATGTTGGTACACCCTGTGATATGTGGAACAATATGGCTATACATATTAGGAAAGTGGCGAAAGATGTGTTAGGTGTATCTAAAGGAGGTGTACTAGCACAAAAAGAAGCTTGGTGGTGGAGTGAAGTAGTGCAAAATAAAATCAAGACAAAGAGAGCATGTTACAAATTACATTATGCTAAGAAAACTAGTGAAACTTTAGAGGCTTATAAGAAAGCAAAGAAAGAAGCAAAAAAGGCCGTGAGTGAATCAAAAGCTAAAATTTGGGAGGATTTATATAAAAAACTCAACTTAAAAGAGGGTGAAAGAGATATTTTTAGGATAGCTAGGGCTAGAGATAAGAAAACTAAATATCTTAATTATGTTAGATACATCAAAGACGAGGATGAAAAAGTTCTAGTAGCAAATGTTGATATAAGAAATAGATGGAAAACTATTTTTATAAGCTTTTTAATGAAAATAAAGATGTTAGTATTAGCTTAGGAGAGTTAACCAAATCAGAAAAATATATAAACCACAATTTTTACCGACGTATTCAAAAGAATGAAGTCAAAGAGGCTCTTAAACATTTGAAGGGTGGTAAATCACTAGGATTAGATAATATTCCTATAGAAGTTTGGAAAATACTAGGAGAAATAGGAATCACTTGGCTCACAAGACTATTTAATGAAATATGGAAAAACCAAAAGATGCCTGAGGAATGGAGAGCAAGTACACTTATACCCATATATAAGAACAAGGGAAACATTCAAAATTATACGAATTATTGAGGTATCAAGTTAATGAGCTATACTATAAAATTGTGGGAAAGAATTATTGAACGTACGTTAAGACAAGTATCAAGTACAACAAAGAACCAATTTGGATTCATACGAGGTAGATCTATTGTTGAAGCGATTCACCTTTTGAGATGTCTTATGAAACATTTTAGAACAAAAGAAAAAGACCTTCACATGATATTTATTAATCTAGAAAAAACTTATGATAGGGTACCGAGGGAGATTTTTTGGAGAACTTTAGAAAAAAGAGGTATTCCATTGACATACATTAACCTTATAAGAGACATGTATGATGGTGCAAAAACATGTGTAAGGACTCATGAAGGAATGACAGACTTCTTTGAAGTTAATATTGGGTTACATCAAGGATCAACTTTAAGTCCATGATTATTTATAATGGTGATTGATGAGTTAACAAAACATATTAATTGTATTAGTGGAGGAGTCTAAGGAAAAAGTTAATAGAAAATTAGAACTATGGAAAGAAACATTAGAAAGCAAAGGAAAGTTTGATCATTTGGTTACTTCAGAGGACATAGAAATTAAAATTGGCACACATTGTATCCCAAAAGGAAAGTTTTAAATACCTAAGGTAAGTTATGGAAGAATTGATGGAGATGTTACGCATAGAATTAATGTTGGTTGGTTAAAATGGAGAGGAGCATCAGGTATTCTTTGTGATAAGAAGATAACATTAAAGTTTAAAGGTAAATATTATAGAGCAGCAATTAGGCCTGTCATGTTTTATGGTTCTGAGTGTTGGGTAGTTAATCATTAACAAGTACAAAAGATGTCTATAACAGAAATGAAAATGTTGAGATGGATGAGTAGTCATACAAGAAAAGACCATATACATAATGAGGTTAATAGAAACAAATTAGGAGTGGCACCAATAGAGGATAAAATGAGAGAATATCGTTTAAGATGGTTTGGACATATAGAAAGAAGATCAAAAGAAGAATCTGTAAGAAGGTATGAAAAACTAAATTTGGAAGAGGACGACCACAAAAGTGTTGGAAAGAAACAATAAAGAATGATCTAGCTTATTGTGAGTTAACCGCTAACATGGCACACGATAGGGATATGTGGAAACAAAGAATCCATGTAGCCGACAGTATGGGAAAAGGCTTAGTTGTTGTTGTTGTTGACTTCCTTGCTGTGGGTCAAAAATGTTATTCCATTTACTGAACCATTCAGTGTGGACCCAAACACATCCTTCTCAGAAAGATTATCGAACCTACTTTATGAATCTAATGGGAGGTATTACCGGGGAACGAAGAACCAGAGACCCCTGTGGGTCGCATAAGATTTCCATGTCAACTTATTTCATTCATGGTGAAAATGAAAGTAGCTTTTTTAGCACGTTTTCCTTGCACTAAGTGGTTGATGTTAAGGATCTTTTCTTCAACATTCAGCTATATCTTTTGCTCTGCCACTACATGAAGACTCTTGTAACCTGAAGTGTTTATTGCATTAGAGATTCTCTTGCTTTACTATAGGGAGTGGTACGAAGCAAGTCTACAAAGTTGAGAATGCCTGCTTCCAAATTGACACGAATAGTCATCCTACTAAAAAAAGATGCAATCATGTACGTACAATATTCTCTGCAATTGTTAATAAGGGTTAAAGCATCTAGTGAGATCCTTATTTATTATCGTTTTCTACATAAGTTGACCTGGTAACATTTCAATCTTCTTGAAGTCAGCCAAAGAATTGTGGATATTATGAGCACCATGGACTTCCTACAGCTCTCGCTGATATTATGAATGAGATAATAAATCATAAATGATAATGATAACAAAATACATGTTTTTCTGTTGTTTGTGTTGATATATTGATCACTGTAGTTTGATGTCAGTCGTATACCACAGTAATCAAATTCTATTAACCAGAGAACCTTTCAAGTGTCGATAGGAAAAAAAAACTACCAGACTCTCTCAAGTAGAAAAATGACCCATAAATACATATATATATATATATAATACATTATATATATGTCTGTGTGTCTGTGTGTCTGTGTGTGTGCGTGCGTGCGTGACCCTTGAATAACTTAACGAATCTTCATAACTTTACCAATATACAAGGCCCCGTGTGTTCCATGCTACTATAGTAAGAAACAGTTTAAAAACTTTATGTCAAAGGAGAATCAGATTCTCTTATGCAGCAACGTTATTCTATGTGTTGCTAGTAACACAGACTTCCCTCCTAATTAGTGTCTGCGTTATACATTATTTCCCCGCTTTCCTTTTTTAAGAGCATACCTGAATTTCTTTTTTCTAATTCAGCAGAAAGAACTGCATTTATGCAGCAAGAGCTGCACGTTTATATCCATTTGTGTCCAGTTTGGTAGTTGGACTTGTTCAAGTTTGAACCATGCTCTCTGGAATTCGACACCTTTTTGATCTAGTGCGAAATTAGAACCAAACACCATCAGTTCCATACTCGTTACCTCATGCGACGAAAAGCTTTGAGAACTGCCATCTCCTTAGTTGTAGTGTCAGATTCATCTTTTGCAACTTGGCCGGTTAATTGATATTAACAAGCATTTAGTAGACTCTTGTTAAACAAATACATGTGATCTCACATTATCAGCAATGAAGAAGCTCATTCCCATTCACAGTAGCAGTTTCTATTGTCCCGAAAGGGGAAAAGTATCAGGAAAACCTTGTTATAAACATTTCATCGACTCAGTAAACCGTCACTTGTCACTTGTCACCCTTCAACCTTAATTTTTAATGAAAATCGATTACGTCTTCAAGGAACATCTCGGATTCATCATCAACATTGTCTTATTTATTTGTTACAGGATGCATCATCACGATTGTTGAATTCACTTGATTCCGCTTGGGCAATTCGCTTAGTAAAGAGAAAAGGCCCCTTAACAACTACATCTAGTTGGATAGCCTATATTTTCCAGCCATAGGTCCAGTTGAAGTCCCTATTTAAGGTTTCCTTGCCATGATAGAACATCCTCTGTCACGAGGCACGTATCAAAAGCGGGACTATCTACAACAGAAGCTGTTCTGTAGGAAGCAGAAAAGAAATACACTTCTCTCAATCCGATAGGAAAGCCAGAAACACAGTAACACTTTCTGAGGTACAGGTCAAGTATTTGACATGCTTCTAAAGGAAATTCCCCTCTAAATCTATCAATTTCATTGCCTTGATCATGATGATAAAATTAAAACGGCTGTGAACCACAAGAATAGAACTGCGAATCCTCGTATAAGAGTTGTTGCTTCAGTATTTATCTCTGAAGGTGATATCCACTTCGTACAAGGCTTGAATGACGGATGTACTTTCAAATGTTCCTCGTAAAATAAGAGAACTCCACATTTCTAGTTTTCCAATCAATGGTTAATTGTTGGACATTTGTAAAGGTTACAAGGAACCATGCAAGAAGTGTTGATAGATCTTCTAGCTGTCACGAAATTCCAGGCTTCTACTTATTCACGAAAACGTCTGTCCGAGCAATTTCTAAGCAACCTCTTATTGCATGATAATTTTCCATCAGCTTTGTTAGAACGCCACCTTTCCAATGATAATTGTGGTCGCGAAAAATACACACTCTGTAATTGAATTCTTTCTGCATCTGCACTGCACTCGGATGTACGAGTCTCTCTTTCAGAGAGAGAGAAGGAGAGATATTTATAGGTACGTGTCTGAACAAATCATCAATAAATGAACATGGAAAAGAAGTTGTCTGTACAGACGTAATGATATCTTCCGGCCTTGTTTCTTGATGTGAATTTGGATTCCTATAGCGTCTTCGACCGCTCTGACTTTGTTGAGGCACTTTTTTTTCGAAAATATTCCTAGAATGGAGTACCTGCGCAGCGTGCTCTGACGCTCTTGCTGTTGGTGGAAAGTTTGGCTCTCACGCGGTACATGTGTGTTAGGCTTCCACCTTCCTTTCAAATTAAAATGCTGAAAAGGGTTTTGAGCGTGAGCATTATGGTTTTCATACCGTGGGAGAACAAAGCAAGATACACGACCAGGTTATCAAACTCATGACCTACTTCTGGGTCGGGCGCCTAGCCAGTGAGGTTATTGCTCTTTGTGCAACACTAGTGCCAATTTTACTCCAAGCAGAGGTTGAACGTTAGTGCTAATTTTGAGAATTTCCTTACATTATGGTGTGAAGTACTTGCTTGTGGTAACGTACTTCATGTTTCCCAACCCCTTCGGCGTTTAGGTTGAATCTGGTCTTGATGACTAACTTTGCTTCAAACTCCCTCGAGGCAGGTTTGAGCCATATTTGTGCTTAGCCAATTTTCCGAAGGTTAACTTTGGCATTGATATAAAACGATGGATCCTTGGATGCTTTGAATCTTCACCTGATCAATGAGATGGAATTCTTGAATTGAACATCGATTTCAACTCCCTTATGTTGCGATTTGCTTGCTTAATTCTGGCTTTTTCAAGCTTCAAGGTCATTGCCATCGAGCTCTTTTAGGTATGCCTGTACTGGAAGATCAAGGTGATTTTGATTTGGTTTTGAGGTTTCCTCACACCAGATTTTTTTAGGAAAAGTTCTCTATGTGTCTTTATCTCTGTTTTTTTCTTGTCTTTTTCTGTGTCTGTAACTATATGCACTGCTTTGTATTTATAGAGTAGTGTGCTCCTCCTTTCTTGGTTTATCCTGCTGAGCTTTCCTCTTTAGGAGTCTCTGTATCCGGATAGTTACCGTGATCTTTGTTAACGGTCTGACTGTTACTATTTTGTTGTTGTTATGGCCATCTCTCATATAACCGTGAACGCGAACCATGTTGGGTTGCTGAGAATGGCCACAACCTAACATCCCCCACTTGGTCATTCGAGTCAAGTGTACTGACATGCTGGTTTTCCTCCTACTTTTGTAGGGTTTACCTAATAATGTCCTTTCATGATTGTTATTGCAATCACTACTCGTTGTGTGATTATTTCCCTACACAACAATCAAACATACCTCAAACCTATGTTTGCAACATGTTTTGAGAAAAGTTCCTCTACTATGCTTTTAGTTAAGGGGTTTGCCAACATATCATTTGTTGGCATGTATGAGATGGATATTTCCTTTCTCATAACCATATCATGAATATAGTGATATTTAACCATTATATGCTTGCTTTTTTAACAATTAGCTCCACTCTTGATAAGAGTAATTACTGCGTTGTTATCACAGTAAATGATAACTGGATCGTCGTTTATTTCCAACTTCAAATCATGTATGAAGCGGCTTATCTAGACAACACTCGTTGCAGCCATACAATAAGCCACATACTCAGCCTGTGTATGCAATGCTACACATCCTTGTTTCTTACGTGCCCAAGAAACAACACCACCTCCAAATAAGAATATTTGCCTTGAGATAGATTTGTTGTCATCTTTGCGTCTAGCAAAGTTAGTATATGAGTATCCTACCACTTTCAGTTCATCTGCTTAAAAACACAGTTTCAAGTTTCTTGTTCCTTTCAGATATCTTAAAATCCTTTTTACAGCTATCCAATGTTGTCAACCAAGATTACTTTGATATATTTCTACAAGACCAACAACAAAGCTGATATCAGGTCTTATACACAATATAACATACATCAAGTTACCCACAGTTTGTACATAAGGAACGTTAGGCTTATCGTCTCTTTTACCGAGACAATCAATCTTACTTAGTTTAACCACTTTTACAACAGGCGTAACAGTGGACTTGCATTCACCCATTTTGAACTTCTTGAGGATATAATCGATATATCACTCTTAACTCAAGCATAAGAGTTTAGATTCTCTATCTCAAAAGATCTTTATACCCAGGATATAGGATGCTTTCCCTATATCCTTCATTTCAAACCTTGAGTTTAACCATGACTTGGTTTTGATAATCATCTCATTGTCACTCCTAGTCAATAATATGTCATCTACTTATAATGATAGGATGACAAGGTAGCTCCCAATGCTCTAATATATACACAGTGATCAAGTTTATTAGCCACAAACCCAAGTTCTATAATGACATTTTGAAAGGTCAAATACCATTGGCAAGGTGACTGTTACAGGTCATATAGGGATTTTTTCAACCTATATACTTTATCTTCTTGGCCTTCAACTATAAATCCTTCGGGTTGTTGCATGGATATGATTTAATCTAAATCTCTGTTTAGAAATGTTGTCTTTACATCTAACTAATGTAAGTTCAAATCATAATATGTAGATATTACCAAGATTATCCTTATAGATGCAAATTTCGCAATTAGAGAATATGTCTCAACATAATTTATCTCCTTTTCTTGCGAAAAATCATTTGCAACTAACCTTATTTTAAACTTGTCGATTGAACCATTGACATTGTATTTTTTTTTTAGAACTCATTTACAGCCTATAGCTTTCCTTTCTTTTGGCAAATCAATCAATTCGTAGACTTGGTTTTTCTCAATGGATTTAATTTCTTCATCCATGACTTTCCCCCAGTCTGTTGCTTCCGATGATTTCATAGTTTCCTGATAAGTCAAGTTATCAGTCAACTCATCTAAATCCACTTAATTACACACTTCTTTTGTAAGATAAGTGTAATAATCCTTTAAGTAGGACGGAGTGATCCTAGGCCTTTTATGTTCACTTAAGGTTTCAGTTGTTTTATGAAGATCTTCTATGAGTTCTAATGATGATTGATCTAGGTCTACTAGATCATCAGTATATTCATTATTATTTTCTAGGATGTCACTATTAGTATCTTCTAATAATGCAACATCTCTACTTTCAATCAGTCTGTGGTCCTTATGATAAAACTGATATCCCTTTGAATATTTAGGATATCCAATGAATATACATCTAAAGGACCTACTGTCTAGTTTGTCTTTAGACTGATCAAGGATTTTTATATGTGCAATAGATCCCCACCTCCTAAGATGACCTAAGTTGGGTTTTTTTCTAAACCACATCTCATATGGTGTAGTGAATATAATTTTACATGATACTCTGTTGAGTATGTATACCATTGTATTTACTGCTTCTCTCCAAAATATCCTTGGTAGAGAGGCATTAATCAACATTGACCTTGTCATATTTATTAAGACTCTGTTATATCTTTTACCTAAATCATTTTGTTGAAGTGTCTTGGGCATTGTATTTTGATTTGTAATACCAAAGTCTTTACAGAATTCAAGAAATTTTAGAGAGGTATATTCACCACCTCTATCTGATCTTAAGACTTTGATTGAATGCCCTAATTGGTTTTCTACTTTCTGCTTATATTCTTTAAAAGCTTCTAGTGCCTCAAATTTATGTGCTAAAATATATAAATACGTATATCTCGAGTAATCATCGATAAAGGTTATAAAATAAACCTTTTCACGATGTGACCTTACTCTAAATGGCCCATATAAATCTGTGTGAATGACTGCCAAAAGGGTTGTTGTCCTTGTTGACTCATTGAAAAAAAAAATTCTGGTCATTTTTCCTTTTATACAAGCTTCGCACTTGTTGAAAATGTTTTCCTCAAATCTAGGCAGTAAGTTAAAGTTGGATAATTTCCTCAACTTTTCCAGACTTATATACCCAAGGCGTTTATGCCACACATTCACATCAATATTAAAGGCACAGACAATATAAGTAGAAGGATTTTCATTATCATTATCATTTAATTTGAACAATCCATGTTCTACATTAAACTCCCTAAAGAATAATATTCTTCCGTGTTTTCCCACAATCACCTTGCTAGGAATAAACCTGACCTCAAAACCTTTCTTTATTAAGGTAGGGATCGAGACCAGATTGTGCCTTATTGATGGCACAATTAATACATCAGTTAATACAATCAGTTCGCCTTATACAAAGATTCTAAAGGACCCAGTACTCAATACATCTGAGAAAGTGTTATTTCTCATGTACACCCGATGTTCTTCTCGTTTGTATTCCTTTAGATCCATTACTCCTTCCTTGGTCTTTGAGATATGTGTGATAGCTTTAGAGTCGATCAACCAACCTGTCACCGGGCGTCTATATACATACATTTTGATATCACGCAGATTATGTTATGCTTCTTTGATTGTTCGTGTTGTGGGTTGTTTTCTTTACCTTTCCTATTGTGGCAATCCCTCTTATAGTGTTTCATCCTTTCACAACTGAAATATTCGACCTGAGAAGCGGTTTCTTGCATTTTCTTAAAATATTAACCCCCCTTTTTGTTATTCTTGCTAAACCTTTTGTTTGGTTTATTTTTCTTTTGGTTAGGTTTGGAGCTAGACCCTATTTCATCTAGTACCACTAGTAACTTTTCTTTTTTGTTCCCTTTCATGTGTTCTTGCTCTATTGCTAGTTTTAGAGGCAACTTAGAAAGGTTAATTTTTTTCCCTAACTTGAGGGCAGTGGTGACCATGTTCCTTGACGGGGGTAGACTGTTTAGGATTATTGATATTTGCATCGATTTTGGGATGACTGACTTTGCCACAACTAAGTCCCTAGCCATTACCAACATGTAATTTACATGTTCTACTACGTTGTCTCCTTCTTTCATTTTAAAGGAATTGTATTTCTTTAGTAGCAATTGTACATATAATTTGGCAGTTGTATCATATTTGACAATTATTGAGTCAAACAACTCTTTTGCGGTCTCGTATTCTTCGAAGACCCTAATCAAATTATCCTCCATGTATGTCAGTATGACAGTCCTTACTATTGTGTCATCTTTTAGAAATGTTTTATATATTTCTATCTGTTGCTCAGTTGCATCTGGTAGTGGCGAACGCATAGTTTCTTTTAATATGTACTCAACACCTTCAAGTGTTAGAGCAAGTGGGATTCTTTTCTTCCATATTTGGAAGTTAAGACCATTTAACTTTTCAGTTTTTGCCAATTCCAATACACATATTCTTGAATTCATTTTTATGTATTTGACAATTATAACAATTAGACGGTCTAAAAAAGAAACAATAAATGAGCAGCAAAACACACATAGCAGAAATCTGATTAGAACGATGCAAAATATCGTAAAAACGAGCTAACTCATTTCTTAATATATAAACAACCTTGGATAAATTTATAATTTTCTCACATATTATCTATCCGCTTT
This sequence comes from Brasenia schreberi, assembly GCA_036023115.1. Lineage (NCBI taxonomy): Eukaryota > Viridiplantae > Streptophyta > Magnoliopsida > Nymphaeales > Cabombaceae > Brasenia > Brasenia schreberi. The sequence goes on along the minus strand of JAYKKT010000071.1, from coordinate 10,143,727 downwards.
TGTAATTTTCTGAAATGCCCAAGGATAGACCCATAAAATTACTTTTGCTATTTTTGTAAAATTCGTAGATGATCGGGGGTAAATATGTAATTTTACCCTTTAGTCCGAATTTGGAATTTTCTCAAAAGGACAAGGAGAAATCTATCTTTTGACATAGTGACAGTATTGTAATATCTTGAATCGGGAAGGACAGTGATGTAAAACAACAGCCCAGTATTTCATAATTTTCACAAACTATTGGAGGGTAAAACCGACTTTCACCCTTTTTACCTGACAATATCTGGATATTTTCATAATTTTGTCCGATATCAATTTCGTAATATCTGAAAACGGAAGCAGTTTTCCCAAAACGGGTGCGGTTTCGGAAAATTGCTAGTTGCCACCCATGGTTTTCTGAAACCACCTAGCGATTTTCACGAGGTATAAAAGCCTGGAGGAGAGAGAGAAAAACAAAGAGAGAGAGAAACGATCGGAGTGTCTCTTGGCGTGCGATCCCCTATGGCCTTCTGTGGTGTTTTCCAGCCTTTCGTCCTATGTCCTTTTGTGGTGCTTTTCGGCCTGCGGCCGTCTTTGGATCTTTTGTCCTTTCGGCCTACGGCCATCTGTGGCTCTTTTGGCCTTTCGGCCTGTGGCCGTTTGTGTTTCTTTTGGCCTTTCGACGGTGCTTCCAGACCCTTGGCCACTCGTGGCCCTTGCCATTGTTTTAATACCGGTGTCCTTTGGCCACCTACAACTCTAGTCACTGATCACTCGCGGCCTTTTCTGCAGATGTTGCGGGTGTCCATTGCCTTTGGCCACCCACGATGTTTTGCCGCAGTTATTCTTCCTTCCTCTTCTCCCTTTTTTTTATGTGTTCTGGCCGATCTCTACCCTTTCTTGACTCAGGCAGGGTTTACCCTTTGCCTTGTCACGACTCAGGCAAAGCTCCCAAAGAAAAAAAAAGGAAGCTCTCTCTTCTATCATATTTTTTTGTTTTGTTTTTCACAACACTAATCGCATACCTGTTTTGCAGGGTCAAGAACGAGGCCTTGATACCAAATATTGCGATTTGCTTGCCTGATTTCAGCTTTTCCGAGCTTCAAGGTCGTTGTCGTCGAGCTCTTTTAGGTACGCCTATAGCGGAATATCAAGGTGATTCTTATTTGGTTTCGAGGTTTCCTTACAATGGATTTTTTAAGGAAAAGTTATTTGTGTATTTGTATCTCTGTCTGTTTCTGTGTCTATAACTGTATGTGTTGCTCTGTATTTATAAAGCAGCGCGTGCTCCTCCTTTTTCGATTTATCTTTCTGGGATTTCCTCTTTAGGAGCATTTATATCCGAACAGTTACCGTGATCTCTAGTAACGGTCCGACTGTTACTATTTTGTTGCTGTTATGGCCATCTCTGCTGTAAACCGTGCTAGGTTGCCGAGAATGGCCACAACCTAACACCTTATGCTTTGGTTATTTCTAACAAAGACTGATACTTATCTTTTACTTTTTGTGTTCTGTGCATAATTGAAAGGTAATCCATCAATCAAGGATATGTTCGATAAATGCACAAAAGCAGGTGGTGTCACCTTCAAAACATTGGAAAGTGATGAAGAAGGTTTCTCATTTGAAGAATGGTGTGGCATTTGTCAAGAGACAACTTAAAAATTGTGTTTTGTTAAAAGAGAGAAAACTCGTGGGTAAAAGTCAAGGATCAAAGTGTTGCAAAAGCAACCGTGAACTGATGAAACAAATATGAACATAGCTAACCAAATAAGACAAGCAGTAGGAAAGAAGAAGAATGGCACATTATACGTACGTGGTTGACAATCATGGGCAAGGTGCCATGCCTACGTCCCCTGGGCAAAGAGAAAGGATGACTTTGTTCCCAAAAGCAACGATGTTGAAGTTACAAGAGGGAATTTAAAAAAACAAACAAACTTGATATGCGAAAACCCCAAATAGGGAGGAACTCGCAAACCATTACAATAAGTTCTCTTCTTCCAACGATCACCAATATTTCTCCACAAAAATGTTTTTTCAATTAAAGAATTATGGAATGATGGAACTGCCAAAAGCAAGCGAAAGGTTGTGCCTATGGTTATTGTTTTCTGACTGAAGATCTCGAGATGATGGAGAAAGCTGCAATTAGTCTCTTCATTATTCCTTAAACAAAGCTACATTGGATTATGTAAATATTCATCGATTATCCCTTTCATCTAGTGATATATCTAGAGATCATGCATGTGATCGTTGAAGCTTGAGTTCATTTATATTGTGGTTATTGTGCAAAATTTATGTTTAGGGGACAATCTTTCAACTCTTTGAAGCCAATGTCCCATCCTGTGAACCTTTATCTTCCTATTAGGTTGGCAGACCACAACTCCTATGTAATTCTTCAAGGAGGTGAAACTGGATATCACACTTCAGCATGTCACAAAAATCAAACTTATTTGTTGCATATAATGATTCAAGATCTTTTGCATATTAAATTACAAATATTGGGAAAGAGATGATCTTCCTTAAATGGAATAGATAAGTTCATATGCAGTGATCCTATTCTAGGTAATAATGATAAAAACAATTTATTTGATCTCTAATAAATTTGAATTTTCACCTACTATCCAAAAGATGCATAACATATAATTTCAAATGTAGCTTTTTAATACAATTTTCAAAAATGAAGAGTGCCCGACCCATCCTAAGACAAATACTTCAGTTAACAGCTGGTTTGTACTGTTATTTCAACTGTCGTGCGCTCTTATTCCGCTTGTCTAACAGTCGGAATATGCCATATATTATTCAGATTGTTTACGACAGTCGGAATTATTTGGCACCAACAGCCGGAATAAGCCTATTTGCCAGCAGTGAATCCTTGTTTGGTTGTTCAATAATAACAGGACGAGATAACATGCCATGAACATTCCATATACAAATTTCAAAACAGAAATAGTTAATACAGATAAGTGCAAATCTATTACCTTTTAAGGAATAATTTGATAGCATATCTCCTACACGTATAGACATTTCGGTACTATCAATTGAAACTTTGTTAAGTATATAAAATTGAATGCATAGTTTTGTAAGATCATATAAGCTTGTCTAATTAAGAATATCAAAGTTTATTTACATATATGCTAGAAAACCTATTAGAAAGATTAATTTTGAGTTTGTATAAAGTAACTAACTAATCAAACCTTCCAGCTTATATGAATATTATAAACACTGACAGGATTTCTAATTAAAAGATTTAGTTATTGCTGAAAACTATATGTGGAGAAGCTTTACATTTTGACTTTGCTTCAGCTTACCCTTTTAGCTCCTCCAATGTTGAGTTCATGTCACACTTTGCTCAAATGATATCCATACGCAACCAGATTTTGACAAAAGAAATGAGCCATAAACAGCTCCAGTTTCGTTCATTCGGTTTGTCTACCATCCCTCATCAAATGGCCCTGCCTGTTATCGAAATTTCCTCAGCCATAGGAAATCATTGAATGCATTTTCAAGTTTTCAAAACGCATTTTCTGTCAAACCCACAATGGCCTTTTCCTTTTAATGTCCTATATATATGCGTATTGTAAGCATAAAAATATATACGCATATATGTATGTGTGTGTGTTTATACACACATATACTAATACATAATTAATTAAATATACTTTATTCATGGAAGAACGTGTGCATATGTATATGCGTATATCCCCATCTGTACCTACAGACACATATATTCCCTTTCAGTGTGTTCATTTTCTCTATGCGCACGTCTTTGTGTTGGTGGTTCCATTCAAAAAAAATTCAATGAGTACATAATTGAATAATCCATTGTTTTAGTTCTTGAACTTTTCTTTGTGGAAAATTTATCTAATAAGCATATAACTATTTTTACCTAAGCTACGTATATTTTGTTGATATGCCATCTGAGAGACAACCTGTAAATTGAGATATACATCACTTTGTGACGATGCTTAGGACAAACCAAGCCACCTTTAACAGGGAAAAAGAGTTGGCATGAACATGACCTTTGTTTCAAACAAAGGAAAACTACCCTGGAAAGTAACCCCAAAGCCGAAGGGTCACCTTTTCTTTTACCCATAACAGCTTTATCTTTTTTCTAACTCTTGTCAGTCCCAATCACGGATAAAAGAGGAGGGTTGTATTCGGCTTTCTCGGACTTAGCTTAGGATTCTAAAAAAAAAATAAAAAGAATCCATGTAGCTGACCCATCTAGTATAGGAAAAGACTTAGTTGTACATGTAGTTGTAGCTTTATCTTTTTTCTCTGTTTTTTTCTTTTTGGCAATAGGGACTGAAGCCAGGTTTGCATGCACCGGGTATCAAACTCAAGCCATGACTCTTGTGGAGTCAAGAGCCTTGCCAGGTAGCCTAGCTTCCTCAATGCTGCTTTATCTTTATATGACTGGGTTAGCATTAGGGGTGCTCATCAGGTTGGACCCTAATCGGACACTGAATCGGATCAGACCGTTGTGTAGAAAACACTAGCCCCAAAGCTTAGCTATTCAGACCTAGAAGATCTAACATAAGTAAACCGGGTATGGTCTGAAAATTTACACCAAAATACCCGAGCTCCTATTAAGATATAAAAAAAGCTCTTGATGAAAAACATTTTAAACCATTATTTTTCAGGTATTGTCTATTATGTTTCATATTCCGAGTATGTTTCCTCTCGTGGTATCTGGGTCGGACCCAGATCCAGATACGTTATAAGCATTCATGAAAACCAAACTTAGAGCTGGCTGGATTGGAACTCTGTCCGAACCGTTGACAGCGTTGTAGTATTTGAAATTCCGAAGTTTTGCTGCTGAAGTGCCCTAAACATGGGAAGTGATGCTGTCCTTTGTTTAGAACTCTTCATTTACATTACCATTTCACACATTTGTTTAATCATGAACATGCCACCAATTGTCCCAGTGCTCATATAATATCTTATTTGTAGCCTATCCCAAGAAAAGGATCTTCTTTCTAAATTTGAGAGAGAGAGAGAGATAAATTATGGAATATGTGAAGAAGAGATAGTGTTAAAGTGTCTCAATAATCTCAATAGATGGATGATTGAGATTTTTAAAAAACAAAGAAAAAGTTGACAAATGTATATGTATTTGATTAATTAAAAGCAACTTTCAATCTTTTCCTAGCTATCAATGGTTGAGATATTGAGAACTATTTAGTACAATTGCTTATGCACATATTCAAACTCTCTCTCTCTCTCTCTCTCTCTCTCTCTCTCTCTCTCTCTCTCTCTCTCTCTATATATATATATATATATATATATATATATATATATATATATATATATATATATATATATATATATATATATATATATAACCGGTCTATTTCAACATTCCATTTTAACACATGTTGAATATCTGACTAACCCCATTGAAACAGTTAAAAGCCATTGCATCTGGTTGGGGTAACCCACATCTGGTTGGGGTAACCCACACCAATATATATTGGTGTGGGTTACCCCAACCAGATGTGGGTTACCCCAACCAGATGTATATATTGGTGTGGGTTACCCCAACCAGATGTGGGTTACCCCAACCAGATGCAATGGCTTTTAACTGTTTCAATGGGGTTAGTCAGATATTCAACATGTGTTAAAATGGAATGTTGAAATAGACCGGTTATATCCATATTTGGTTTCAGGATGCTCATGGTTAGGGTGGAGATAAGGATCAAAGTTCCCGTCCTCATTCTTGTTTGAAAACCTTGTTCTTATTCCGTGATGCGACCAAAAATGCCCTTATTTCTATTCTCATGTCTCCGTGGATCCCGTAGGGACCTGTCGAGGAAAAGATGAATGCTCAAACAAAAGTTGGAGCTCACTTTTATGTATAAAATAAAATCTAATTTATGCAAAATGTGTCTAAATTGGAATATATTACTACATATGAAATATGGGAGAATGACGATGAGTTCAAGAATTCAAAAAAGAGGTAACACTTTCTTTTATTTTCTCTTATAATTTATTTTGTTTTTAGACGGACATAACTTTCTAGAATCAATTAGAAGAAAAATCAGGATCACAGGCAGGGACCTCCTAACCCCATTCCCTGCTCCGATCCCCGATGTTTCTTCTCTCCAAATCCATCCCGTTCGGGGCAGGTCCTGCAAGAAGAGAGGATCCCCTCCCATGAACATCCCTAGTTTCATATTATACACCACAATCAAAATATGATTTTGAAGATTTAACGAGCATCTGGACCCGATTGCATGTAAAATCCTTTCATATAGGCATGGCAAGGAATTGGAGGAGTGGAGTGGAGTGGAGAGATATACCTATTCCTAAGCCCATGCATGAATCTATTAGATTTTTCTATGTGCACCTATGGTCATGGGCAAAGGCTCAATCTTTTTTTTCTTTTCGTCATTGAGTGGGTACAATATTTGATGTCCCAATTCTAGCTCCAATAACATTTTTAAAAGGGTATTATTATTTACACACTCTTTTTACTATCCATATCCCATATTTTAAAATATCTAAAATACACCTACAACAATTTCTCTCTTCTCCACACATAATTTCGGTGATTTCGTCTTTTTACTCCGATGATCGATATTTCATCTATTGAGAGCTACTACTACCTTATTCGCAGCTAACGAGTACGAACCTTGTTGAAATCAAGCAAAACAAGAAAAGAGAAAAAGAAAAGAAAAGAAAAGAAAAGATAGATATAACCTATTTTTGGATTTTTCTTGGTTTTAAAAGATTGGTTCTTAGTATTCACTTTGTGATTTCGTCGGTTTGCCTTGTTTTTGAGTTTTTTTATTTTAAAGAAGTTTTGCGATTTTGGGTAAAACCATTCTCATTGAAATCAAATCTCCTCTTTAAGGAGAGATGTGACACATGTGCGTCTCATCCTTAAAGGGAATGTCTCTGTCCCACATCTCCTTAACTGAATAAAAGTTGTTTCATATGTATTATGTTTCAAATATTATATCCTTGTACATATTATAGAGTAACAAAGAACTCATAAAAAATACTTACGATGAAATTGATTATGAAAAGATAATGATTGATCAAAGTACTTATTATACAATGACTAAGGAGAGTAAAAGTTATTGTAGTGCACCAGATAGTGTATTCGTTAACTAATTAGTCGATAAGGTAGAAGATCAATTTATTGATTGTGAGAATGATGGACTTGGCTACTCACTCATGTTTGTGCCGAAGGATGTTTTTAGTAATCGTAATGAACTTATTGAGTATGCAAGAAATATTCAAAAAAATATAATATTGTTATTATTATTATTCATTCGAAGAGCAATGGTAAAACAAGCAAGGTATTGTTTGACTATGAGAAGAGTGAAAAATATAAGCCGAGTAAAAATATTAATATTGCAAGTAGTAGGTGGATGGGTACTAAGAATATAGATTATGTATTTTTATTGAAAGGAGGGGTATAGTTGATGATTATTAGAAGTTAAATATAGTGAATGAAACATAAAAAAATGTCTAGGCTTCTATCTTAAAGTACATTTTTTTTATGACTAATTGATAATGGTGATTCATTTACTTGCATGAAAATGATGTATCATATTGTCTAGCTAGAGAAACATGAGTAGGATGCAACTTTCAAAATAAATCAATACATTTTTTGAATGTATTACTCCATGTATAACTCATTATACTCATAAGGGTATAATGATAGAATGCCATAGTGCTCAAGCTCAAAATAATGTGAGTATTGTACTTTTCAAGTAGGGTAAGTTGACTTATATTGTACCTTATATGCATGAGGCTTTCTAGGTCTTTTTGCAATAGAGAGTCTTATTAGTGCAATTGGGATGCCTTGATGATGGTCAAACCAGCAAACTACATGATCTAACATAAGTTTCACAATATTTATATATTAGATGCATTCATAGTATTTAGATAATTTATATGCATTTACACCCAAGAGCATCTCCAAACATGAGAGACGTGCCTGAACCACATCTCAAGTCGAAAAACCCTAAATCCTTCAAAAATAAAAATAAAAACAAAACAAAACCAAATCAACATCATACCTCAATAAATCGACGAATTCTCCTTCAAATCAAGCATTCTTATCCTCCTTCTTTCCCATCTTTCTCTTCTTCTTTCTTCTTTTTCGATAAATTTCAATATGTTCCTTTATTGGAAATAGTTGTAGATCGTGTATGGAGAAACACGTGAAAATAGGGTGTTTTTTGGTTCGTGTAGAAGTAGAGAGAATCACAAGTTATTTTCTGTGGATAAGCATTTTGGTAATTAATAAAAATGTCCAAGAGTATCTTGGAAAATTCAACAAAAAAAGTATGTGGATAGGAAAAAAGGTGTGTATATCAATCATTTTTTTAAAATAAAAGCATCTTCCATCTCACTCACACATGTGCAATTTTGTAAATAGATATTAGATAAAGATACAAATATATAGATATAAGCATGAGTATGATATACTAGCATCTTCCCAGTGTAGGTACTTCGAGAAATGAGTCCTTAGATATGAGGTTCAAATCAAATGTTGTGATTTGCTACCACCAATGACATTGCCTGCAGATCTCGTATTTTATTTCTAAAATCGTGAAAATGAGACCCTTTTTTTATGGTGTTGGAGGAGGGTCCCTTATTTTATATTCAAAGGTGATATTCCAATCTTTATGCAAAATCATTTGCAGTCCTCATATCAATGTCTCAAGGAGTCGAAACCCTAGGTCAGGCTTATGACGTCGGTGATTGGCCTGATGGCGTACCAGTTGGGATATTCCTTTCAAACGATGAGGAATTCTCTAATGTCAAAGTTCATGGAATATGCAACTCAGAGACAAAATAAAGAAGATTGAGAAAAAGTGAGGGATATATGAAGAAGAACGTTCAGAAGGATAGATATGGGAAAAAGATTGACTAGAAAGTGGAATATTGATGACAATTGTAAAGCGAAATATTTTTTGAGAAGATTATTGTGATTAGCAAGGAAGAATAAGAAAAAAGCAACATATGCGAGGGAGAATTTTTTAAAAAAGAGAAGATGTTTTAGTATCACGGAAACAGGAAATAGAAGCAAAAAGAAGAAGCTTGCAAAAGAAGATATCAAACAACTCAAAGGACGATTTTTATATGTGCATCACACAGAGATTTGTCAAAAGTTGATAATTATTGCTATTAAAATGGCTTATTTATTGGTACTCATGGCCGGGTAGCTTAGAAATGGAATGGCCAAAACCCCTGTTTTGTATGGATCTATCTCTTCAACCATCGATAGTCACTCCTCACCATCTTTCACTATTCATTCGTTCTTTGGCCAAAACCACTCTTCAACAGTCAAAATTATCAACTCCAATGCCAAAACTTTCTAAAAACCTGTAGGTGGTTTTGTGTTTGTTTTTGGTTTACATTGGGGTGGCTACGGTTTCAACTGATGGTAGATCATTTTACATAATGGAGTAGTAAAGGGTGGTTTGTGGTGGTTGAAGCGGTAAAACCTTTGAAGGAGGTTAAGAACCATATTGAGCATGAAAGATGAGACTTATATATATATATATATATATATACCCCGGTGGCTGCTCAAACTCCGTCAACGAAACTGTGGCAATCATGGTATCTGAATCTGAACCTGGTCAAACCATATAATACCCGCCTCACACAGACCGTGCCTCCGGGACAATAATGCTACCCCCACCTTTTAGACTCAAGGATGGTTCCAATTGGGTAAAGCCCACTTCTCACGAACCAAATCCAACTACATTTGGTATTGGATTTTTGGATCCATGGATCTCGAAAGGGTTCAAAAGCAAGACCTGTTTATTGTGATGGTGCTGTTCTAACCATTTCAGTCATACCAACCGCCGCGCATCCAAGGATCAGTGACGGTGACAACCTCATAAGTTTGTAACCGTCCATATTTGAGATGAACGGCCATGGATAGCCCAAACAGAGCTCAATCATCTCATCTCAGGGTGCTGCCCTAAGATTTCAATAATTACAATAACAATAGATTTGATTAATTAGTCCTTAAAACGGATGTCATAACGACCAAATAGAGTTGCATGTTCGTGCGTTCACGTGCTCTCTCTCTCTCTCGAATTGGTATGATGGAGAAAACCTGAGAAAGTTGAGCTCACCGGGGAGCTCTGTAGTTTTCTTCATTCCATTGGCGTTCTCACTACCATTCTAATCAACTTGGGGCCTGTAATTGGTGGTAAAAGGTTGCTTTCAATTTTTCGGTTTCGAGTTTTTTGGTGTATTTTCATGGTGTGCCTGAGCTACCCAAGTTCACCTTAGGCTAATTCTACTCCTTTTCTTTCTATTTTTCGTTTTCTGGCCCTTTTTGGTAGCTATGCCGATGTCCTTCATCAATCAATCCATAGATCCGTTATCGTTTGCTTCCCTTTACTCCAACTTGATGGGTATTTCCAATCCATCCAATTCGAGAGAAACTCTGTTTAATTGTTGAATAAGAGAGTACGTAGATTGTCAAGTGATTTGTTGGGATTTAATTGTGCTTGCAATTTCGTCAAGTTGATTGTAGCAGCAAATTAGATTCATTTATTTGTACAGCAGATCCGTGATGTGGCCGTTGTTTTGATCTCTGTACTAAATTAGGATTTGTTTGTGTTTCATTGAATGAGTTTTACGGAAGCTGGAAACCATGTCTTCTCCAAATGGGTTCTATGAGCCTGAGGAAATTAGGAATCGTCGTGGTCAAAGAATGTTGGACACAGAAGAAATAGTTTTGGAAGCTGTCGAGTTTGGCTACGAACACGAAAATGGGAAAATCAATGCTACCCGGAAAATTGTAACAAGAGTAGAACTTGATGTAGCCTCTTCCTTGGAGAAGGTCCAAAATTTTGAGACTTTTCTTATACATGTGGCGTCTATAGCTGGTGATTTTGAGGTGCATGCACTTGAGAACAAGGATGTGCTTGCTGACTGTGAGGAGAAGTCGTTGGAATTCGACTTCCTGTCTTGTATTCTAGATTCAGAGACAGAGGAGCTTGATGTTTTCATGAATTTTATCAAAGAAGAAATTATGACTGTTCGAGAGAAGATCTGGACTGATGAGTTTAGTGAGTTTAGTTTCAAGTTAGATGAGTCTGAGGAAGCTTTAAAGCAATTGCAGCACCAGTTTTCAGAGATGAGGATGTTAGCAGCAAAGTACAAGCGGACTTTGTCTTTCGTTTCTCCACAAATTGGTAGATCTCTCATTTCCATTTCCAAATTATATTGGATACCATAGTCTAGAATGAGAATATGAAAGCCGTATCCATTTTATTAGATATTTCAGTTTAAACCCCGATGTACTTTTGATTTCTACTATTTTCCTTTCAACTTTTTCAGGAAATAATGGTCCTTTGAAGCCTGAAGATGATAAATATCTAGCTCCCAACACAACAGCCAAGTCTCAGATCTATGACCAACAACGCCACATACTGAAAATGTTGGAGAATTCTTTGGCAAGGGATATAGATCTTGAAAGAAAGCTGTCTGCCGCAAGGCACAGTGAGGAGGAGCTTAAGTTTAGATTAAGGTATGCTGAGGAGGAACTGACAGTATTGGAAAGGACAGTCGAGGACATGTCAAAAGAGAATTTTCAAACAGAAAACTTGGTAGAGATGCTGAATGGAAATCTGTCAGAAGTCATGGGGAAGCTCCAGATATTACAATTGCAGTTTAATAGTTCATTGAGACAAGAAGGCGAAGCGAGGTCTGCGTTGGTGGAAACTCAGAAGAAGCTGGCTGATAAGGAAAATGCTTTGAAGGAGCAAACAGTACGATGTGGAGAACTGGAAAATAAGCTCGCACAAACGAAACAATTAGAAGAGAAGATCAATGAAGCCGAAGATAGATATAGTCTTGCAAGTTCTGAACTGACCATTTTGAAGGGAAAGCTGGAATCTGCTGAGCATTTATTGCAAGATTCTGATGTTTGCTTTGGAAGTGCAGTTGGCACTGCTGAGGAGCAACTTGAAGCTTTAGTTAGCAACCTAAATGCCAAGATCCCAGCAGCTGAAGAAAAAGCTGATGATGCTGAAGCCGGATATGTGTTGCTCTCTGAAACTAACCATAAACTTGATGAGGAGCTTGAATGCCTTAAGAGAAGAACGAAAATTTTGGAGGCTGCTTTGCATGAGAACGAAAAGACTGAAGCAAAGCTTAAAGAAGCTGAAGAAAGATGGCCCCTTGCAAACTCAGAGGGAATAATTTTAAAAGAAAAGTTAAAGTTGCTTGAGCAGAAGCTAAGCGATGGTGAAGTTCAGTTACAGAATGTAGTGGCATCAGCTGATGCACGTGATAAGTCAATAAATGCTCTCGCTACAAAAATTGCTGATAAGGAAGAATTGATCAGTGAACTAAATATTAAGCTTTTTTATTCTGAGAAAAGAGCTGAGGAATCTGAAGTGAAGTGTGCATTGCTATCTCAAGCTAATTTGGAACTTAATGAAGAGTTGGATTATCTTAAAGAAAGAATAAAGTGCTTAGAGGCATGTTTAAGTCAATTTGAGAGTGAGAAGGCCAAAATTATGAAGGATATAAATAACAAGTCAAAAGCAATACTTAGCATGGTCGATGAATTGGCTAAAGAGAGACAGCATCTTCAGTTACAGGTGTTCAACTTAGTATCTGTTTGCCTTTCCATGTTTCTGCTAGTTTTGAGTCTTAATCCATATTGTGAAATGTCTTTCTTAAGATTATGTTATATTCTAAAATAACAAATAACACATGCACATACTTGAATGGGATTTCCAAGAACAAACTTCCAACATTGTTGCATCCTCTTGGCTGTTTAACACGCTCAGGGAATCTGTTTTCTTGATGTGTTGGAACAACAACAACTAAGCCTTTTCCCATACTAGACGGGGTCGGCTACATAGATTCTTTGTTTCCACAGATCCCTATCGTGTGCCATGTTAGCAGTTAACTCACAATAAGCTAGATCATTCTTTATTGTTTCTTTCCAACACTTTTGTGGTCATCCTCTAGCTCTTTTAATACTTTTCAAATTTAGTTTTTCATACCTTCTTACAGGTTTTCTTTTAATCTTCTTTCTATATGTCCAAACCATCTTAAACGATATTCTCTCATTTTATCCTCTATTGGTGCCACTCCTAATTTGTTTCTAATAACCTCATTATGTATACGGTCTTTTCTTATATGACCACTCATCCATCTCAACATCTTCATTTATGTCACATACATCTTTTATACATGTTGATGATTAACTGCCCAACACTCATAACCATAAAACATTGCAGGCCTAATTGTTGCTCTATAATATTTACCTTTTAACTTTAATGGTATCTTCTTATCACAAAGAATACCTTATGCTCCTCTCCATTTTAACCAACCAGCATTAATTCTATGTGTAACATCTCCATCAATTCTTCCATTACTCTGAAAAATTGACCCTAGATATTTAAAACTTTCCTTTTGGGGAATGCAATGTGTGCCAATTTTAATTTCCATGTCCTCCGAAGTAACCAAATGATCAAACTTACATTCCATATATTCTGTCTTTGTTCTACTAAGTCGGAGGCCTTTGCTTTCTAATGTTTCTCTCCATAGTTCCAATTTTCTATTAACTTTTTCCTTAGACTCCTCCACTAATACAATGTCATCTGCAAATAACATACACCAAGGTACTTCATCTTGAATGTGTTTTGTTAACTCATCAATCACCATTATAAATAAGTATGGACTTAAAGTTGATCCTTGATGTAACCCAATATTAACTTCAAAGAAGTCTATCATTCCTTCATGAGTCCTCACACATGTTTTTGCACCATCATATATGTCTCTTATAAGGTTAATATATGTCAATGGGATACCTCTTTTTTCCAAAGTTCTCCAAAGAACCTCCCTCAGTACCCTATCATAAGTTTTTTCTAGATCAATAAATATCATGTGAAGGTCTTTCTTTTTTGCTCTAAAATGTTTCATAAGACGTCTCGAAAGGTGAATCGCTTTAATAGTAGATCTGCCTGGCATGAATCCAAATTGGTTCTCTGTTGTACTTGATACTTGTCTTAACCTACGTTCGATAATTCTTTCCCATAATTTCATAGTATGACTCATTAACTTGATACCTCGATAATTCGCACAATTTTGAATGTCTCCCTTGTTCTTATATATGGGTATAAGTGTACTTGCTCTCCATTCCTCGGGCATCTTTTGGTTTTTTCATATTTCATTAAATAGTCTTGTGAGCCAAGTGATTCCTATTTCTCCTAGTATTTTCTAAACTTCTATAGGAATATTATCAGGTCCTACCGATTTACCACCCTTCATATGTTTAAGAGCCTCTTTGACTTCATTCTTTTGAATATGTCGGTAGAAATTGTGGTTTATATACTTTTCTGACTTGGCTCAATCTCCTAAACTAATACTAACATCTTTATTTTCATTAAAAAGATTATAAAAATAGTTTTTCCATCTATTTCTTATATCATCATTTGCCACTAGAATTTTTTCATCCTCGTCTTTTATGCATCTAACATAATTAAGATCTTTAGTTTTCTTATCTCTAGCTCTAGTTATCCTAAAAATATCTCTTTCACCCTCTTTTGAGTTGAGTTTTTTATATAAGTCCTCCCAAATCTTAGCTTTTGCTTCACTAACGGCCTTTTTTGCTTCCTTCTTTGCTTTCTTATAAGCTTCTAAAGTTTCACTAGTTTTCTTAGCATAATGTAATTTATAACATGCCCTCTTTGCCTTGATTTTATTTTGTACTACTTCACTCCACCACCAAGGTTCTTTTTGTGCCGGTACACCTCCCTTAAATACCCCTAACACATCTTTCGCAACTTTCCTAATATGTATAGCCATATTGTTCCACATATCACAGGGTGTGCCAACATAATTCCAAACATCTCCTTGCAGGACTTTCCGTTTAAATATATCTTCTTTCTCGCTTTTGAGGTTCCACCATTTAGTCTGAATAGCTCGATGCACTCTTTTCTTCTTTGTCCACTTTTTTATTTGTAAATCCATAACTAAAAGTCGATGTTGGGTGGTTAAGCTTTCTCCTGGAATTACCTTACAATCTTTACAACACGCTCTATCTTTTTTTCTACAAATAAAGTAATCAATTTGTGTTTGTGATAAGCCACTCTTATAAGTAATTAAATGTTCATCTCATTTTTTGAAGATTGTATTGACTATAAAGAGATCAAATGCCATAGCAAAATTTAAAATCTCCCTACCTTCCTCGTTTATATCCCCAAAACCAAAGTTTCCATGAATCCCTTGATATCCTAATGCCTGTTTACCGACATGTCCATTTAAATCTCCTCCTAAACAAATCATCTCCCTTTGTGGAATCTTTTGAAACACCTTATCTAACTCTTCCCAAAAAATTATCTTTATACTATCTTCTAGTCCTACTTGGGGTGCGTAAGCATAAACTTTATTCAAAACCTCTGCTCCTAACACTAATTTCAACGTCATGATTCGGTCACCATATCGTTGTATGTCTACTACACTCTCCTTTAAATCTTTATTTATGATAATACTAACTCCGTTTCGAGCCTTTTCTTTATCTCAGTACCATAATTTAAAACATGTATCCTCTATCTCCTTTGCTTTTTGTCCAACCCATTTTGTCTTTTGTAAACATAGAATATGAATCTTTCTCCGAATCATAGTATCTACCACCTCCATTAGCTTACCCGATAATGTTCTGATATTCCAAGAACCAATACGAATCTTATTATCTAGGACTAGCTTCCTTACCCCCCCCCGCATCCGTCCATAATTTCTTGATGTGTTGGAAATATGAAAAAATTGCAAAAATCATATTTCGATTTGTTCATTGTACTCCCAGCATCATCATTGTTATATTAATATAAATATCTGATCAAGCACAAGTTTGGAAGAATGTTGCTGTGGTTTCTTTTTCTGCTCACTTTATGTGCACTCGCTTAAAAATGATTGCTCTATAATAGTATGTGTTAACCAAGTCTTACGTATTGGGTCATGTGTGCAAACATGTCAACATGAAAGAGGATGTTCATGGAATTTTGAAAATGGCAATGTCAAGGGGGTGTTCTGTTTGCACTTTTCATGTGTGCATTTTCTATAACCTCCTTTTGATTGATCTATGATCCAGAGGTTTATTTCCATGTGTAACTATGCAAATCCGCTTCTAATGTGCAAAAGGAGCAATTTTGGTAGAGATATTCTGAACCAGTCTTCAGACGCAATTTTCCAGATACTGGTGTGCATTCGTATATTGCAAATCCTTACTTCAGCTTGAGACACACTGCTTCCAATTCCATTTCCCTATACAAAAGAATGGAAAAATGCTCTTCAAATCAGAATTCTTGTTGGTTTGAACTCCTAAAGGAAGTAGTTCCTCAACATTTGGTTTTTGGATACATGAGGGGACACAGTAGACAATGTGCTGTGGATTAGGATCTGAATCCATGAATTTCTTGTTCACAGTATTCATCTGGGATCTGAATGACCTTGTAAGTCAAATTAACTGCTGTTCTTAGGACCGACAGCTTTCTCAATTTGGGAAGGAAACCGATTTTTTGGAACCCATTTCTGACAAAGATGAACGGTGTCCAAGGCACACAGGGAACCAACTTTGCTTCTTAGTCTGCATCCAAATCGAGGCACATTTGATGAGTACTCAAGCAAAACAAGCTCCTGAAAGTCATCCAACTTTCTTTTCTTCTTGTATCATGGACCTTATTATGTATAGTTCTTTCTGGTCTTGGGTAACCACTTGTCCACTTATTAAAGCAACTCTTTCAGGATACCTGTCTAATTGCAACCTAGTATGTCTGCGAAGTTACTTGGGGTCCTTGATTACAGGCAAATAAATAAACTCTATATGAATGACTATTTGAAATGCCTCCTGTTGACATTTTTCTTAAAGTTGAGAAACTTTTATAGCATACAAACAAGATCACTCAGCTTTTCATATTATCTATGGTTGTAGGGATATAGCTTCCTTGTTTGTGAGGCAACTCCATGAACCTGCAATTGCTTCTCCAATGAGCAATTGCTGGTATAATGTACGTATCAAATGTTTCCGACCACATTCTGAAGGATAATCTCTAATTTCTTTTGCAGCTGCAACCTGCAGGTTGATTAACTTGTAGTCAAGTTCCTGTTGTCCATGATAGATATGAGTTGCTTCTGATTAACAGTTTGATTGATATATCCATTTGCTTTCTGCTACTTCTTATTCATCTCCTACATTCACATAGTCCGTCATCATGACTCATTAAACTGCATTGATGAACATAACTCCCGTGTTCCTGCAGCCACATCATTCTAGACTTGCACTATTTGTGGTGTATTATCTACTATATGTGCATTCTATACATCAAGCTAGAAACCACATATTAATCACACCACAAAAGTATAGAGATTTCAGGCAAGTTCCTGTACTTAGGAATTTAGATCCCCTGAAGCATGGCTCAATGTTTTGAGCACCTTCTTTAGCAGTAGGTAATCATAGACCATACATCTGGTACTCTCTCCTGCTGCTTTAGATTCTGAATTGACCTTCTATAGGCAACCTTTTCTTCCTCTGGCTGCAAGTTGGTGGCATTAGTACATAGCCAGTTGGTGTTAATGTTGAGTCATTTTGTTTGATCTCACTATTCAATACATGCACAGACATGCAAAAGCATACACAAGGGGGACCTGTATGATTTTATTATGTTTATTTGCTCACTTTATTTCCTTCACTAAGTAATAACAAATCTTTACCTTCTTTCTTATTTTCTATTTCAAAGCACACTTGAATCTTGATTCTTATTTATTGGGCAGGTTTCATTATTAGTTAAAGAAAATGCCATCTTGGCTGCCAAGTCTTGGGAAAGGGCAAATGAATATTCCGTCCTTGTGGATGAATCTGTCTGTGAGAATGAAAGGGACAAGGTAGCAAAAGAAAAGGATCACCCAGACACTTTGACACGTGGAGCAGCTAGGATGGAGACATCGGAGGAATCTGGGATGCAATATTTGAGTGAACAAGTGAAGGTAAGCTTTTTCCAGAAACATCTCCATTATGCTGTTTCAGAATCTACGAACAATATTAGTTCTTTTGCTACATCTGTATGTTATTTTCTTTCCAGTGAAACAAAATTTGTGCCTACCTATGTATGAGGGTGAAATATTAATTTTTTCTGTTCCATGATATACGCTTCATTCAGAAGGAAAAGGCACAAAATAAAGCTTGTATTCTCAGGCCAACTTTACTCTGAACTCGAAGGGACTTGGTATAGGCTTGCTCATTCTACAGGATCCCTTGCTAAAGATTTGCCTCAAATTTACCATCTGACATCTGGGTGTTGAGACTTTTTTTTTCTTTGGCTCTTTTTTTTCATTTCCCAATGCATAGCATGGATGTGGGAGGTCTTACTGTAGCATGTAATTGTTAAGTTGATACAAAATAACTGTTATGGGTTTAAGTCTTATTATGGGTCTCGTTATGGGTCCTGTTATGGGTTTAGTGTAGATTCGGTCCATTTAGTAGTAGTTAAGAATAATTAGGGGTACTATTATCATTCAAGTTAGATTAAGTATAAATAGGGTTTAGGGTTAAAACTTGGGTTTATGATTGGCAGCAAGAGAGCAGCTGACAGTCGTCTGTTTTGGGGCAGATTGGAGGCAGCCAAAATCTGTAAGTATATTTCATTTTTTCAATCAATGAAATTCTTGGATTTTATAATATGGTATCAGAGCCTATAAGACATTTAAATCAATTATTTCGGAAAAAGAAAATCAGTGCTTCTAGTTAAATTTATGCGTGAAGAAAAAGAAGGAGTTCTTGTGGATGAAAAATCAAATTGGAGGCATTCCTAGACTTGGCAAGCAATCAGACTGAATCTGAACTTCAGTGCAGATTTTTTTTTACGGCATTCGAAGTGAAATTTTCTTCAAATGACATTGAGAATGCAAGGGAAGATGGGGAGTGTCCACCTGTAACACAACAACAGTCTATCTCTGTCCTTGATGTTAGCAAAAAAAACCTTCCTCTAAGGGTTCGAGTGAAGACCCTTATAGGAACCTGATTTTACCAAAAGAATCTAAAGTACAGAAACGTTCCATGGGATCTGTATAATTATTTTTTTGTTGTTTGGAAAGTTGATGGCATTGGTGTCACTCAGAATTCGACTGATTGAACAGACCAGATTCTTGAAGGCAGACAAGGTACGGTTAGTTATATTTTTTTTATTAATGGCTGGCAAGGGTAAAGGGATCGACAAACCTTTCAACATAGGTGAACAGCCTTTTTCATTGGAAAAAATAGAAAATTTTCAGATTACAACTACTAAGTTACAAACAACAACAACAACAACTAAGCCTTTTCCCATACTAGATGGGGTCGGCTACATGGATTCTTTGTTTCCACAGATCCCTATCGTGTGCCATGTTAGCAGTTAACTCACAATAAGCTAGATCATTCTTTATTGTTTCTTTCCAACACTTTTGTGGTCATCCTCTAGCTCTTTTAATACTTTTCAAATTTAGTTTTTCATACCTTCTTACAGGTTTTCTTTTAATCTTCTTTCTATATGTCCAAACCATCTTAAACGATATTCTCTCATTTTATCCTCTATTGGTGCCACTCCTAATTTGTTTCTAATAACCTCATTATGTATACGGTCTTTTCTTATATGACCACTCATCCATCTCAACATCTTCATTTATGTCACAGACATCTTTTATACATGTTGATGATTAACTGCCCAACACTCAGAACCATAAAACATTGTAGGCCTAATTGTTGCTCTATAATATTTACCTTTTAACTTTAATGGTATCTTCTTATCACAAAGAATACCTTATGCTCCTCTCCATTTTAACCAACCAACATTAATTCTATGCGTAACATCTCCATCAATTCTTCCATCACTCTGAAAAATTGACCCTAGGTATTTAAAATTTACCTTTTGGGGGATGCAATGTATGCCAATTTTAATTTTTATGTCCTCTGAGGTAACAAAATGATCAAACTTACATTCCATATATTCTGTCTTTGTTCTACTAAGTCGGAGGCCTTTGCTTTCTAATGTTTCTCTCCATAGTTTCAATTTTCTATTAACTTTTTCCTTAGACTACTCCACTAATACAATGTCATTTGCAAATAACATACACCAAGGTACTTCATCTTGAATATGTTTTGTTAACTCATCAATCACCATTGTAAATAAGTATGGACTTAAAGTTGATCCTTGATGTAACCCAATATTAACTTCAAAGAAGTCTATCATTCCTTCATGAGTCCTCACACATGTTTTTGCACCATCATATATGTCTCTTATAAGGTTAATATATGTCAATGGGATACCTCTTTTTTCCAAAGTTCTCCAAAGAACCTCCCTCAGTACCCTATTATAAGTTTTTTCTAGATCAATAAATATCATGTGAAGGTCTTTCTTTTTTGCTCTAAAATGTTCCATAAGACGTCTCGAAAGGTGAATCGCTTTAATAGTAGATCTGCCTGGCATGAATCCAAATTGGTTCTCTGTTGTACTTGATACTTGTCTTAACCTACGTTCGATAATTCTTTCCCATAATTTCATAGTATGACTCATTAACTTGATACCTCGATAATTCGCATAATTTTGAATGTCTCCCTTGTTCTTATATATGGGTATAAGTGTAGTTGCTCTCCATTCCTCGGGTATCTTTTGGTTTTTCCATATTTCATTAAATAGTCTTGTGAGCCAAGTGATTCCTATTTCTCTTAGTATTTTCTAAACTTCTATAAGAATACTATCTGGTTGATTTACCACCCTTCATATATTTAAGAGCCTCTTTGACTTCATTCTTTTGAATACGTCGGTAGAAATTGTGGTTTATATACTTTTCTGATTTGGCTAACTCTCATAAGCTAATACTACAACAACAACAACTAAGCCTTTTCCCATACTAGATGGGGTCAGCTACATGGATTCTTTGTTTCCACAGATCCCAACTTCTATAGGAATATTATATGGTCCTACCGATTTACCACCCTTCATATGTTTAAGAGCCTCTTTGACTTCATTCTTTTGAATACGTCGGTAGAAATTATGGTTTATATACTTTTCGGACTTGGCTAAATCTCCTAAACTAATACTAACATCTTTATTTTAATTAAAAAGATTATAAAAAATAGTTTTTCCATCTATTTCTTATATCATCATTTGCCACTAGAATTTTTTCATCCTTGTCTTTTTTGCATCTAACATAATTAAGATCTTTAGTTTTCTTATCTCTAGCTCTAGCTATCCTAAAAATATCTCTTTCACCCTCTTTTGAGTTGAGTTTTTTATATAAGTCCTCCCAAATCTTAGCTTTTGCTTCACTAACGGCCTTTTTTGCTTCCTTTTTTGTTTTCTTATAAGCTTCTAAAGTTTCACTAGTTTTCTTAGCATAATGTAATTTGTAACATGCCCTATTTGGCTTGATTTTATTTTGTACTTCCACCACCAAGGTTCTTTTTGTGCCGGTACACCTCCCTTAAATACCCCTAACACATCTTTCGCAACTTTCCTAATATGTATAGCCATATTGTTCCACATATCACAGGGTGTGCCAACATAATTCCAAACATCTCCTTGCAGGACTTTCCGTTTAAATATATCTTCTTTCTCGCTTTTGAGGTTCCACCATTTAGTCTGAATAGCTCGATGCACTCTTTTCTTCTTTGTCCACTTTTTTATTTGTAAATCCATAACTAAAAGTCGATGTTGGGTGGTTAAGCTTTCTCCTGGAATTACCTTACAATCTTTACAACACGCTCTATCTTTTTTTCTACAAATAAAGTAATCAATTTGTGTTTGTGATAAGCCACTCTTATAAGTAATTAAATGTTCATCTCATTTTTTGAAGATTGTATTGACTATAAAGAGATCAAATGCCATAGCAAAATTTAAAATCTCCCTACCTTCCTCGTTTATATCCCCAAAACCAAAGTTTCCATGAATCCCTTGATATCCTAATGCCTGTTTACCGACATGTCCATTTAAATCTCCTCCTAAACAAATCATCTCCCTTTGTGGAATCTTTTGAAACACCTTATCTAACTCTTCCCAAAAAATTATCTTTATACTATCTTCTAGTCCTACTTGGGGTGCGTAAGCACAAACTTTATTCAAAACCTCTGCTCCTAACACTAATTTCAACGTCATGATTCGGTCACCATATCGTTGTATGTCTACTACACTCTCCTTTAAATCTTTATTTATGATAATACTAACTCCGTTTCGAGCCTTTTCTTTATCTCAGTACCATAATTTAAAACATGTATCCTCTATCTCCTTTGCTTTTTGTCCAACCCATTTTGTCTTTTGTAAACATAGAATATGAATCTTTCTCCGAATCATAGTATCTACCACCTCCATTAGCTTACCCGATAATGTTCTGATATTCCAAGAACCAATACGAATCTTATTATCTAGGACTAGCTTCCTTACCACCTCCATTATCTACCATCTCCATTAGATTACAACTACTAAGTTAAATGGCAAAAATTACTTGGAGTGGTCTAGGTCTATGGAACTGACTGTTATAGCAAGGGGAAGATGGGCTCACCTAATGGGTCAAATACCAATCCCAGATACTCATGATATACACTATCCTACTCAGAGAAGAGAAGATGCTTTAATATCATCTTGGTTACTTCAGTTAATGATCCTATCAATCGCAAAAACTTTTATGTTTCTTGAATCTGCTCATGAAATTTAGTGTGCAGTCTTTGAAGCCTATTTCAGAAAAAAAAAATATTACAAAAGAATACGAGATACTGGAAAAGATCAGAAAATATAAACAAGGCACACGTTCCATCAGTGAGTACTATGCAGATCTACAAGGACTTTGGGATGAACTTCTTTACTTTACTAATATAAAGTGTTCTTCATGTTATACCGAAAGAAATGTTGAAATTGAAAAGAAGAAAGTTTTTGACTTATTATGGGGTATAAATTTAGAGTTTGAATCAATAAAACTCAATATCTTGGGCAGAGAAGAACTTCCTTCACTTGGCACAGTATATTCTTTGTTAATTAGGGAAGAAGATCGCAAAAATCTTGAGAGGGATAGTATCTCTGTTATAGATCAACATGCATTTCAAACACGAAGATTGAACACATATTATCGTGGAAGAGGTGGATAACAAAGTCGTGGACGTAGACGTGGTAGATTTAATTCTGATGATAAGGATAAACTAGTATGCTCTTATTATGGAAAATCGAGGCATTCTAGAGAAAATTATTAGGAATTACATGGCAGACCTGATTTTCCCAGAAGTTGAAACTACTCAGCTCATTCTGCAAAAACTCCTACTCCGAGTCTAGATGGTATTTAAGAGATCATTAAAAGGATAGAAGGCCTAGAGACAAAATTATATGAAGAGTCTCAACCTTCCTCTTCTCAGGCTACGGTAGCACAAGTGACTCATACTATAAAGGGTAACAACTCATATTTTTCTAATTCAAAAGCTTGGGTAATTGATTCAGGTATTACAGATCACATGGTAGGAGAGTCATCATATTTTTCTGAATACAGACTTATGAAAATAGAGGAGCCGATTAAGTTGGCAGATAGATCTTATACTTATATGATTGGACATGGAAGTGTACCCATATGTTTTTAAGACTTAAAATCAGTCTATCATGTGCCCAATTTTCTTATAAATCTACTTTCAGTCAGTTCATTAACTCGTACTATGAATTGTAGTGTAACCTTTGATTCTACTGGATGTGTATTTCAAGATATGAAGATGGGAAAAATCTTTGGTCGTGGTAGACTACAAAGGGGCTTATACATCTTGGAAGATAACTTGCAGCAAACAACATCTTATAGTGCTTCAGCTCCAGTAGTTCAGAATGGAGAAATTCGTCTTTGGCATTGTCGTCTTAATCATTTAGCTATGTTAAAACTTCAATATGTTCTGCCTCATCTTAGAGTCGAGTCAAATAAATCACATTTTGAATTTGACGTATGTCAGCTTGGGAAACATCAAAGAGCCTCTTATCCTTTAAGTGACTCTAGAAGATCCCAACCTTTTTTAGCTCCTTCATTCTGAAATATGGGGTCCTAGTCCAGTTACTTCATTGTTTGGTTAGAAATACTTTGTTTCTTTTATCGATGATTGTACTCGTCTCACAATCATCTATTTAATAAAATCAAAATCTAAAGTGTCTGCTATCTTTCCAGTTGTACATAAATTTATTCTTACCCAATTCAATACTTCTGTGAAAATTCTACATTCTGATAATAGAAGAGAATACATTGGTAAACAGTTACAAGAGTATTTACACACGTGATATTATCCATTAAACTTCTTGTCCCTATACTCCTCAACAAAATGGGATCGCTGAACAGAAAAATCGTTATATTCTGGAAGTAGTCAGAACTTTATTACTCCAAAACAATGTTTCTAAAATTTATTGGGGAGAAACCGTCCTTACTGTTGTTCACTTGATTAATAGGATGCCTAGCAGTGTTCTCACAGGTAAAAGTCCTATGAAATGCCTAGATAAGGAATCAAAACCTTTTCATCTAGTCCCTCGAATCTTTAGTTGCTCATGTTTTGTACATATTGATTTACCTAATCGTGATAAACTTGATCCTAGATCTGTAAAGTGTATTTTTCTTAGGTATTCAAATTCTCAAAAGGGCTATAAATGTTATGATCCTCTTCTTAAGAAACTATATATATCCATGGATGTTACCTTCACTAAGTCTACTCCATATTATTCTTTCCAGGGGGAGCAGATTATACCTCAGCATAATTCTCCATATGTTCTTCCTTTAATTCCTAGTGAGGCAAAAAGTATTGCAGATGATTATGAAGAAGAATCAGATCAACCAAAAGAGATTTTAATGTATAAGAGAGGATCAAGGAAAATTGTTTATCCCCAAGAAAGGACAGTTCAACATCAAATTACCAAAGGGATTTCCCCTGACTCAAATCCTCAATTACAAGTGACAGAAGACCTAGAAATTCCTATTGCTATTCACAAAGGTAAGTATACTTAGTGCATGTTATCCGATTTCTGATTATGTCTCATACGCTAATACTTCTCAGAATTATCATAACTTTTTTATGAATGCTGAGAAACATAAAATTCCTTCAAAGTTTGAAGAAGCAATCAAGTGTCCTTTATGAAAAGCCACAATTGAAGAAGAACTGAATGCTCTTATGAAGAATAATACATGGACCATCACACAACTACCTCCTGACAGGAATATTATAGGATGCAAGTGGGTATTTACTATTAAATATAAGGCAGATGGAACCATTGAAAGATATAAAATAAGATTAGTTGCTAAAGGATATAGTCAGTCATATGGTATTGATTATATAGAGACATTCGCACATGTGATTAAACTTACTTCAATACGAATACTTTTCAGTTTGGTAGCGAACTTATGAATTTTAAATTATATCAATTGATGTTAAGAGTGCATTCCTAAATGGATATATATACAGCAGTTATGTATATTGGTCAACCCCCGGATTTGAAATAAATGAATTTTCTAATCATGTGCATAAACTCACTAAAGCCTTGTATTCGGACTTTAAACAAGCTCCAAGAGCTTGGTAATTACGAATGACCAAGCAATTTCTTACTTCAAAAAGGGATTCATAAGAGAAAAAGCTTGAGCACAACACCATTTACAAAAAGAAAAGCACAAAACATAGTACTTGCTCAAATTTATGTTGATGATATTATATTTGGTGCTATTAATTAATCTTGTGTAAGGAATTTTTTCAAATTATCAAAAAACGAGTTTGAAATGTCTACGATGGAAGAGCTTACATTACCTCCTGACTACAAATCAAACAACGTGGATGATGAGACTTTCATAAGCCAAACTAAGTACCGCAAAGAATTATTGAAGAAGTTTGGAATGGAAAATACAAAGGAAATGGCTACTCCTATGGAAGTAAATCAAAAATTGTTCAGTGGTGATAGTGAAGAGTTCAGAGACATTCACAAATATCGTAAGTTAGTTGGCAAGCTTATATACTTAAATTATTACTCGTCCAGATATTACTTATGCAGTTAGTAGATATATGCATTCTCCTACCAAGAATCATATGGATGCAGTGTATAGAATTCTTAGATATCTCAAATCAACATCTGGTATGGGCCTACTTTATTCCAAATCCTCAGATCAATATCTTATTATTGAACTTTATTCAGATGCAGACTGGGCTGGATCTGAAGATGGAAAAGTAAAAAACAGATAGTTGTTGTCAGATCTAAAGCTGAAGCTGAATACAGAGCAATAGCTCAAGCAATATGTGAAGGAAAATGGGTGTCTTCATTAATCAGTGAACTTGGATTTAATTCTATTCATCCTATATCATTATATTGTAACAGTAGTGTAGCAATTCAGATGGCTTTCAACCCAGTTTATCATGAAAGAACCAAACATGTCGAAATTGACTGCCACTTTATTAGAGAGAAGATAGCTCATCGAGAGTTCAAATTGGAGTATGTTAAATCAGTAAATCAGAGAGATGATTTTTTGACTAAAGCTACTGCTAGCAGACAACTCAAAGACACGTTATCTAAGTTGGGTGTTCTCAATATATTTTACCCAACTTGAGGAGGAGTATTAAGTTTATACATAATAACTGTTATGGGTTTAAGCAGTGTTGTCTGATGCGTATCGTATCGTGTATCGCTGGGCTCCACGATACGGGCGTATCGTATCGTATCGTATCGTACTTTAATATTAAAATAATGTAAAAATAATTAAAATTAATAAAAAATAGTAAAAAATCGAAAAAAATCAAGAAAAAATCAGGAAAAATCTGATAATTGCTTTAAATTCATATAATGTAAGTTTAGTACAGATTGAGCATTCAACATTGAACAATTGCATCCAAATTTATATATTTTGAATCCAAAAAATAAAATACAGACATAGTTTACACTTTACAGTACACTACAGTTACATATAATGTTACATTTTACAAATTGTAATCAGGATCATCAACTAAATAATCTTCATCTTCTCCTTGTTGCAGATCCTCATCATCATCAGCCACGCCCACACCTTCTTCTTCAAAATCAAATTCTTCATCTCCATAATGTTGTTGCGCTCCTTCCAAATTAATCCAGGCAACGTCTTCTTCTGTTAGGAGGGCATTTTCTTCAGTGTCTTCCATAACCCAATCTTCTAATATATCAAAATTATCCAAACTTATTGGATCGAACTGACTTTCTTCTCTATTTACTTTTTTTAATTGCCTACGACACAAACAAAGATAAACAATTAGTAAGTAATATTAACAATTGAAAACTGAAGTTAAATAATATCGAATTGAAAATTTGAAAGTAATACAACATTACCTTTCACGAAGGCGCATGTTACAACGAATATAAACCAAATCATTAAGCCTTTTGTGTTCCAACCTGTTGCGCTTTTTTATGGATGTGTTCAAAAACACTCCAATTTCTTTCACAACCTGTTGCACTACAGGTTTGGCTTAAGACTCTAACTGCAAAATCTCTAAGGTTTGGACAATCACTTCCAAACCTGTTCCACCAAACATCTGTAAAAAAAATATAAACATTAGAGACATAATAATCCACAGTAATGTAAGATGCAACTTAAATATGAAAATAAACAATGTACCTGGACGCATCGTAGAGCGGTTGCGAATTGCAACAGGCAAACCCATCAAGTGAAGAGCATTATCATATATCTCCATCTCTCGATGTATCGCATCTACTATGCTCTCATCAGGGACTAATCTGTCGATGCATTCAATGATTCCTCGATTAACCTCACCGTCCCTTTTGAAGGTTGCTGAGTACCTCAATGATGGGTTTAGATAGTAGGCTGCTGCATGAATAGGCTGATGCAATTGTTTATTCCATCTACTATCAATTATTTTCCACACGGGCGCATAATCTCTTTTTTTTCCATTAAAGTTATTTCTGATTGCTTCTTTTGCCCTGTCCATGGATTCATAAAGGTAGCCCATAGATGGTTTCTCCTCGCTGTCAGCCAATCTCAAAACTTTCACTAAAGGACAAGTAATTTTCAATAATCTGATACATGCATTCCAAAATGAACTTCTAAAAACCGTTTCTGCAATCTCATTTAACTTTCTGTTCCTTCTGTTTTGTGGCAACTCTGCAAATTGTTGTCACTCATCTGAGGAGAACATTCTCTTTAAAGCTTGCTTCTGTCTCACAATACTCTGTACAGATAAGAAGTTTGTTGCGAACCGAGTTGCAGTTGTGCGAAGAAGCTCTGCACCTTCTGTGTATCTCCTCATCATACATAAAACAAATGCATGGTTGTAAATAAATTTTGTAATATCTTGGCAACACTCAGTTGCTGCCTTTATTTCATCCATCTCACCGATGTCCTCGAGGATGAGATCTAAACAATGGGCTGCACATGGTGTCCAGTAGAAAGTCCCATAAATATCAGCTAACTCCTTTCCGGCTGCTTTGTAGTTAGCTGCATTATCTGTAATCAATTGGACTACATTTTCTAGCCCAACCTCTTGTATAACCTTATCAAATTCCTCTCGTAGGATCTCTGCAGTGTGCCTCTCCTCTGACATATCTAGAGATCTCAAAAACATGAGTCCTTTAGGACAATATACAAGAAAGTTTAGCAATGTCCTTCCTCGCCTATCGGTCCATCCATCTGCCATGATAGTGCATCCTGTTTCCTTCCACGATTGTCTCAAAGTCGAACAGTATTGCTGCACTTCAATCACGGTCTGATCTAATATCTTCCCTCTCAACTTCTGATAAGAGGGCATCCTGTATCCTGGACCAATGTTAGCAATTGCATCTGCCATTGCTTGAAAATGAAAACTGTTTGCTGCATTAAATGGAATGCATGCATCATAAAACCATCTGCCCACTGCAAGGTCTGCTTGATCGTGCAGTTGTTCTGAAGCCATAGCAGCACGAATTCCTGGCTGAGCACCAGGTGTAGTGGAAGGAGGAAAGAACGAATGTATGCTAGAAGAAGAAGCTCTTCCTCTACTCCTTCCTGAACTTCCTCTTCTGCCACCTCCAAAGTCTTCAGATGCAACCCTCTTTCCTCTGCTAGGTGCTCGCGAACTGCTACTACCAATATCTGTTCTAGCATCTGAAGGCAAACTATCAGTGAATCCAACTCCAGTGGCAGTAGCATCATCAGCTTCTTCACACATCTGGAAATCATCCTTTTGTTGTCTCCTTTCCTGTATGCTCTCAATCATCTGCAAGCATTGCCATTTAATACCTTCTGGCACACTTCTAACTCTGCCTGTGCATGGAGCAACTTCTTTCCTGGTTCCTGCTAGGTGGTGTTTCAATCTTGAAATTCCACCACTAACCACCTTTTCACAAAATAAACATCTGATTTTTAACCTTGAACCCTCAACTGGTATACCCCACTGCCATGCCGGATCATCAGACTTTGAATGAGAGTCTCTACCACCCCTTCCTGCCATCTCAATGGAGTACTTTAATTCAAACAAAAACCTGAAAATAAAAGCACTTCGTAAATCCCCCAATCTTCAAATAACACTCAAATCGAGTGTCTCCCACTTCATGAATGCAATAAAAATCGTATACACACACTTAATAACTTCATATTTTGTCATTCAAAAAAAAACCCCGAAATAACACAAAAAACAATAAATATAAAGGAAAAAAAGGAAAAAAAACATTAAAAATATACCTAAATCCGAGTTTGGAGGCTTGGACGGACACCGTAGGGCACGATTTTAGAGCTTTGAACACCAAGGAGGCGAAAACCGACTCTTAGGGAGCTTGAAGAACCCAAAAGGAGAGAGGAAACCCACGAAAAAACGCGGGTTTTCCTCGGGCCGGGACCCTTTATAAGGGTCCCAGGGCGTATCGCCCGTACGCACCGTATCGTGCGATACGGGCCGTATCGCACGATACGGTGCGATACGCCCGCACCTGCGATACGGGGGCCCGTATCGTATCGTGGTGGCCCACGATACGATACGTATCGCACCGTATCGTACGATACGGTGCGATACGGACAACACTGGGTTTAAGTCTTATTATGGGTCTCGTTATGGGTCCTGTTATGGGTCTAGTGTAGATTTGGTCCATTTAGTAGTAGTTAAGAATAATTAGGGGTACTATTGTCATTTAAGTTAGATTAAGTATAAATAGGGTTTAGGGTTAAAACGTGGGTTTATGATTGGCAGCAAGAGAGCAGCCGACAGTCATCTGTTTTGGGGCAGATTGGAGGCACTGCCAAAATCTGTAAGTATATTTCGTTTTTTCAATCAATGAAATTCTTGGATTTTATAATAGTAATGACTTCTCCATGCAGTTGAACTGAATGATTGAAGGCCTCCACTTGTATGGGCATTGCATGCATTCTATAGCATCTATAACTAGATCTTTTACTTCTTTCAATTCTACAAGTAGTATCAACGATGAAAGATTTTTAATTAATGATTGACTTCATTGCAACGTTTCAACGACTTTTGTGTTTGCAGACTATGCCATTTTCATCTCGGTGATTATTTTGTCGTAGTTATTTAGATGTTCCTAGTGAGGTTTATTATATTGCTCATATTATAAATTGGTGCCGCATAAACTTTTTATTGTTAGTTATGCTTCAGTTCAGTCTCCTCCTTTGAATGTGCTGCTACTTGAATGTATATTTATGACCTTGAATAAACTTCCTACGGTGTCCACTCAATTAGCATCTTGTTTGGTTTCCATTGGTCTTCCTTTTTGGCTTCTCTTCTAACAAAACTTTAGTTGGCTGTTTTTAACTGCATCATGTTGAGTAAGATCAGTAATCCTTGGGTTATGTCACAGGTGGATCCAGTAGCAGAAATTACTTCTGGACCTCTATGTGGGACTGACAGTGCTGAAGGTGATGAAGTTGATCTTTCGTCGACGGCTGCTACTGTGAGAACAATTGAACCAGGACAACTTTCTCGCAAATATGTTGTAGCTTTTGTTGTTTTGCTGATCGCAATTGTCTCAACATATCTACTTCAACTGGGACATTGTCCTTTTTGAACTGAGGTGTTAATCTCCTTCTCTCTCTCTCTCTCTCTCTCTCTCTCTCTCTCTCTCTCTCTCTCTCTCTCTCTCTCTCTCTCTCTCTCTCTCTCTCTCTCTCTCCCTGTGCGTGTGTGTGCATACACATAGAAGCACATAAATGCAGGCATATTTCAAGAACACTGGCAGGTGCATCGGAGTTACGCGTTTAATAACCCCTGAATATTTTTTTGTTGGAACTGGTATAGTTAAATGATATATCCGGCCATCTCTCACTTTAGATACCTAAAAGAGCTTGTTTTGAGCCATCTTTGTTCTCTAATACGCGGTCTAACACGACACAGTACAAGTTAGAACAATGTGGTTGCTTTCTTTGTCATGTCATCTTGAAGTTTTCTCTCTATCTCTTGCATCATGACATATTCCTCCTCTAAAATCATCAAAAAAGATTGCTCCTAGGAGAACAAACTTTGATAGAGTTCTTTTTCCCTTAGGTCAGGATGGTGCTGGCTAAGCCGGCATTTCTCTGTTGAGTATTTTCAAATTGTGCTCAACTCTGCAAACGTTGTCCTCATCTTGGCTGTGAAAGACTAAAGAGGGAGCGCCTTATCCTCTACACTGAAACTCTCTTGAACAACTGGAGGAATTAACATGAAAAAAAATCCATGATCATCAATCTGGATCCCAACATTTGGGGTTTTGTGTGTTTTTGTTTGTGAGTTCTCCATGATTTACATGGATCCGAGCGGTAGTTCTTCACTGGATTTATTATATCGCTAAGCCATTGATAGTTGTGAAAATTAGGAGTTGGCTCACAATGGAAATTTTAACATGAGATAGCATGAGTAGGCGTCGACTTGAAATAATTATGAAGCGCCATCCTAACAGCCTCTCTTCTCTCACAATCGGATCCATTATAAGCCCTTAATTCTCCACAAACCAACCATGGGCAGCTTGTCGATCCATTACGAGCTCTTGGTTAGTTCTTCACGAACCATAACCGCAAGTATCTTGCCATTTTCTTCCTGTGTCAGCAACCCAATTTGGAGAACTAATCAATTGTGCTTTCTCTTAACCTCTTATCTTCTCTTAGTTAAATTGTCGAACAATTTGGTCACATTTGGTTCGTCCATAATAAATGTGATGGAAACCAATTTTCTTTCTTTGACAAGAAACCCGGGTCGGCTCTTCGCCTTTTCCAGCTTAATCACACTGGTTGTCACAATAAACTAAAGACATTTGAGCATATTGAGAAAGGACTGCTGGGATGTCTTAGTCATGAAACCTCAGCTGCTGTTACTGGACGGCTTCCGGGAACATGTGGTGGTGTTCAACACCGCCCACCGACGTTCTTGACTTCGTGCTAAAGACACCCAACTCTTGCAGATTTCTATAATTAAAAGGCCCCAAAAGGGAGTCTATTACTTACCTAATTCGATCGACCATAGGACCTAACGGTGGGAATCCACGTAGCTGCCCAAGAGAATTGTACATTGACCTTCTCCCTTGGCAACCTGGCTCCACCACAAGCAGACTTGATAGTGTAGAGGTCGAATCAAGGTGACTTACCCCATGTAACTCCTTGCTTCTCTTGAACTCTTGCACTTGGCCTCTCCTAGATACTCTATAAATGAACCCCTCCCTTAGGCCACCGGTTTCCTTTTATAGACCAAGGGATTGGCGACACTTGACCAACTTTCCTAATTAGACACCTCTTGAGTAGGACACTATCCAAGCACTTATTGATTCCTACGCCCCATTCACCCGTACTTAAAATCTCATCCAGTAAGTCTCACTTGGAGTGCTTAGACGTAAAGCCTCTCTAGAGTCGTCCGGTTGTGAAGCTTCTTCATGCTTTGTAGTCGGGTGTGACTCTTGGGTTTGTAACGATTCTCCCTTACTGATTTTCAGACTTGTCCCTGAGGTTGCGTGGTACTTGTTAATAAGGTCTTTATACTCTCATAGATCTGTAACCGGTGGCCAAGAGTCATATTCTTTCATCTTTTCAACCAACACACTAGATACCAAGTAAGTCTTTTGAGGCCCTCTCACACACTTCATGTCCAACAACTTGTTCCTGGTTTCAACTGGCTTACATGAAAGACAATGTCTATCTTCAATCGTACTGGTAGGTCTAGTCGATAAGCAACACGGCTGATCTTTTGAGTGATTTTAGGTCTAATTCTTTATTTAAGAAGAGGGGGTCAGTGTTTAAATCAAATATTGGTCAATGGGGACAGTCAGGAGTTTTTAACGAGACTGTTGGGTCGGCACCGATTCTATCCAGTTTCCGCTATAAGAACAATTCATGATGGTAGATGATACCCTCTTTTGCATTGCCACATGATGAAAGAAACTTGTCTTCCTATCCCCTTCCTCGTCTCATGTGAGACTTTTCTCTCCAATATCTTTCTTCTTGAAGCAGTATAGGCACCCAACAAGTGTATTTAAAAAGTGGTTTAAGAGCCAAGTGAACCTCCTTGTAACTTGCTTCCATATACACTTCATAATCCTTAGCCAAACTTTGTCTCTAATGTCAAATTCTCTTTCTAGTCGATGCCAGTTTGCAAACGTAATCATACACAACCGAAATCACTCCAATAAAGCCCATGCCTCCTCCAAGATGGTATGACACTCTTTCAACTTCTTGAGTCCCATGAGGTAGCTACCATTTGTCCTCATCTAGGCTACATCTAGGGGCAATAGTGACTATCATCCCATTGCTATCTCAAATGGACTCTTGTCAGTCATAGAACTCTTGTATGAGTTATAAGAAAACTATGTCATTTCAAGTAAACTTACCCAATTCCGTTGGTTAGCCGTCATGTAATGTCTTATCTTCTTAAGTAGGGCATTCATACATTATATTTGACTATATAATTAAGAATGGTTGGTGGGAGAGAAATGAAGCCGAGATCCCATCCATCTAAACAACTCCCTCCAAAACTTGATGGTGAATCGAGCATTCCTATCCGCACGATGTCTTTAGGCAAAAAATCCCATGAAGTAGCCATGAAAACTGCATACTTAAAAAATCATTCTATAACCACAAAGATTGTTTCCTTCAACATATAAAAAGTCTCCTATGAAATCCATCGTTACTGATGCCCAAGGTTGACTAGAGATTGACAATGGTTACAATAATCCAACTTATCTAACTTTTTTGGTCTTGTCTTGTTGACACATGGGACAAGCACATATATAGTTAGCTATATGTCTACTTCCCATGACTAATGAAAGGAACGTTGCAACATTGCCAAGGTCCTATCCACTCTTAGGTACCCCAAATAGGGAGAGTCATGCAACTCACTTAGTAGGGTTCTCTAAAGTTCTCTAGCATCCTGCACATATAGTTACTAGTTGTGGGTCTAAAGTAATCCTTCCTGCAACATTTATTTATTTGTTAGGCTGATTCCACTTGATTCCTACACTGAGCATAGGCATTGTCTTCCTTCACATGCTGGTGCACTCAGCCTAGCATATCTCTTTCAACCTAGTGCAAGGCAACAACTATTTTCTGCACCCGTTTCCTACTTAGTGCATGAACCACTGTATTCTCTCTTATAGACTAACAATTCCACTGAAAGTCGTATTCTTCTAGTAGTTGTATCCATTAGGCTTGTCAAGCCATTAACCTTCTGAGTTTTCAAAAACATATTGACAACGCTATTAGTCACAACAGTTAAGGGTACACCCAGAAGGTAGGCCCTCTAAACATATAGGCAGTGCACCACTACTAGGAGTTCCTTCTCGTGGGTCAGGTAATTGTATTTAACATCTTTAAGCTTTCGACTTTTGTGGCCTTCTTGCATGAGAACCCCAACTATGTAATGTCACTTGCATTTGTGAGTACTTTAAAAGGGGTAAAGAATTCAAGTAGTCTAAACATTGGTTCTTTAGTCACAACTGCCTTCAAGTCTTCAAAGGTGCATTGATATCAGTCTATCCATATCCAAACTATAATCTTCATTAGCAACTCTATTAGAGGAGCGATTAGGAATGAGAACCCTTCAATAAAATAGTAGTAGTAGTTGGTTAGGTCAAGAAAGCTCCTCAAGTTGATCATCCCTTTAGGCAGTTCCCACTCCTCAATATCCCATATCTTGCATTCATCCATCTTTACTAGTCCATACCCCATGATGTGTCTAAGAAACGATATTTCTTGTCTTACAAATTCATATTTTTCCCTTTTGACAAAAAAGGAGTATTCTTGTAAACGACCAAAGACAAGACATAGGTGCTCAACGTGGTCTTCTAAGGATTGGCTATAAACCACAATGTTGTCTAAGTGCACAACCGCATATTCATTCAGCAAATTGTATACTACCTTATTCATCAACTAAACATAGCAAGGGCATTAGTGAGTTCAAAAGGCATCACCAAAAATTCAAAGTACCCATACCTTGTAATTATCATCAACTTTGTTTCATCCCTAAGTGCAATTCTCACTTATGAGTATCCCAACCTCAAATCTATATTAGAAAACCAACGAATGCCACTCGACCGATTGAACTAATCCAGAATTAGGGATAAAGGGTACCAATCATGCACCATCACTTAGTTGAGAGCTTAGTAGTCGAGCACATCCTAAGTGAGTCATCATGCTTCCTTTGGAATACCATGAGGGAGTCATAAGGACTCTTAGAAGGTTGTATCATTAGCTCTCTCAACTGCCATCTCAATTCAACAAATTTGAATGAGCCCATTTGATAGGCATCCCGACATGAGGGTCAGGTGCCCGATGTCAACATTATAACATGGTACATCTCGCAGTACGAGGCAATCTCTTAGATAGCTCCAAGGATAACATATCCACAAACTCCTTTAGTATACTTTGCATGACTCCGGGAATACGAATAGTATCTATTGAAGGTTCAATCTCTAAGTTAACAAGGAGAGTCATTAGACACTTCTTCAATCCATGTTCAATTTTGATGACTAATAAACAGGCCATTGGAGTCACTATTAATATAGCATTGTGTACTTGAGGGTATTTGGCGGTAGTAAAGTCGTTCATAGGGCTCTCATTCTCTAGCACCTGATGAAGGGTGTGGTGCTAGAGCCAGGGTCATGTTGTGGTATGGTGTTATTAATTACTTAGTAGGAAGTGTCATATGTAGGATAGACATCGTAGGATGTAGGAGCATGTACCAAAGTCTCCATAGAGATAGTTAGTAGTTGTGATCTCGACAAGAGACTTGACGTGGTTGCATTGCAGTATGTATTATGCTAGAGTTTCATCAGTAATCAACAATCCACCAAGATAAGGAGTAAGCATGACCTTTACCTTCATAAGAAGTTGATGTCAAGGATTAGTACAAAGTCATCTAATGTTGTCTTGATGAGGTTCATGTGACCACTCCAATATCTCATTGCTATGACTATTCCGTCCATGCCACTAGCATGAGAGTTCACCATCTTCAATCTTTTGTTTGATACAATCACCTACACACCTATCCCCATACACTAACAAACTCTACAATAGAGTAAGCACCACTATCCACCATAGCCTAGATCTAATGAGGGTCAATCAATACTTCAATATAGAGGACCATTGGTTTCATTGGGTGCTCAATAGTAATAGAGTTTAGTACTTGAAACAAGGTGACCACTACCTCGATAGCTTGGTCACCCATAGGTTCTTCAGCAAAAGTATTCACGGTCACCCGACTTAGGTAGTAAATCACATGCATAGTGGGGCCTTCACATTTAAAACATCCTTAGTTGCATGCGTCTTGTCTCTAGAACCAACTTTTTCTATGTCCCTCATTGAGGTGTCTGACCAACCATAGCTTGAGAGTCATGTTAGAGTGTATCGATAGAAGTATATCCTTGTCCAATACTTCCACTGGTACTAGTAGCTTACCTTTGTCGTCCGCCTGGATCTGAAGAGCCTCCATGATTTTGTTCACGACACAACCTCCCTTAGATGAGCCTTCTTCCTTCCTATCTCCTTTGTTCCTACGTAGATCTACTAGGCCTTCAACTATAGTCATGACTTCATAGACATCTATGAAGTGGTAATGTTTCATCTCTATATGACCTCAAGGCTAGAGCCCATGCACGAATAAGAATATTTGGTCTTTCTTGTTCATGTTTGTGATGTTAAGTAGGCTAATGAAAATTTCCTCACGTATTCCTTTAGGGTGCATGTATATTTTACCTATAAAATAGTCTCTCAAGCTTCCTAGTTTGTGTAGGTGGGCATAAACTATTATTGGAGTTCATTTTTAAGTTTATCTCATAAATTAATAATGAGTAACCCATCGAGTTTGGTCACTTATGTCATTCTTCACTATAGCTTTGCATCACCCTCAAAGTAGAGGATGGTAGTTAGGAGATAGTCCTGTTATGGTATTTAGGTAGCTTCAGAAATGTATTTAAGACATAGATGAAGATTTTTCATGGCTTTCACATGTTGCGCACCTACAAAATTTTTGTACTCTAGTATTTTTGGTCATTAAACGAAATATCATGTAAGGGCCACACCAGGCATTAGTCGCAGTAGTGCTTGCATCACCTCTATAGTTAGAATTAACTATGGTAGAGTAAGATTAGATGAAAGCAAACTAGCACGGGCCATATTCAACTTGGCATGTAGACGATAATCAAGACTTGCCAAAACTCATCTTTGTTGTTTCATGAAATGATAAATTTATAGATAATTGGATGTTTGTTGATTGACACTCTTTTGTCCTTACCTTGACACAGGCTAATAGTAGCCAAAACATGCAAATTGCCTTGGTCAAGTTCATCGTTAGAAAGAGTAAGTTTCCAAAGGTTGGTTTGTAATGACAGTCTATCACTTACCAAAACGGAGTTACCCAATCCTCAAATTAGGCAAGTTGCTCAAAGGTAACCAATTGAAATAGAGAAGCTACCTCTACAACCCACCCAACTAAGTCTCATTCTACTTTCCTTCCTCATTAGGGCAAGTCATATATGTGAACTTTTTAAATCCATTCCAATCAATTGGGAGGCAGGTGGCTATGTGCTTCTAGCATAGCTTCTGCCCTGGGGAGATCTTCTTGGTGGGGTAGAAGTACAAATGATCCCCATACTAGTAGGGAGATCCAACTCTGGCCAAAATTTGGCTTTAAGCTTTTTAAAACTCTGATACCATAGACCTAAGATTTTGTGGATGATTTGGTCATCCTTGGTGTCTTGTCTGATTTTAGAGGACGCATCTTTTGTCAAGCCACACAAACCACTTCTTGCAACTAGTTGGTTGAACTAGGTTTGGATAGCGATCTAATCACTCACCCAAATCAAAACAAGGCCAGAACTCAAGGCGATGCCTTTTCCCCTTGCTCACTAATGGAGTTCAATAGAGCTGCATTACGGTAGGGGTAGTGGTCCTCAATAATCTACTCCTAAAGTGGTCATCTCTACACCAATGATGCTCGGCTAGCCAGCAATTGATCTTGAATAACACTTCAACCGCTAGGATCATCACTAGCCCATAATAGGTTCCGATACTAAATTTGTTACCGAACAACTTCTAATAATACGCAACAGTATCCAACACTGCCACGAACATTCTTGACTTCATGCTAAAGACACCAACTCTTAGCACATTTCTGTAATTAAAAGGCCCCAAGGGGGTTTATTGTTTACCTAATTCGATCGGCTATAGGACCTTCTAAAGAGAATCTAGATGGTTGCCCAAGAGAATGCACATCGACCTTCTTCCTTGGCAGCCTAGATCTACCACTAGTAGACTTGATAGTGTAGAGGTCAACCCAAGGAGACTTGCCCCATGCAACTCCTTTCTCTCATTAAACTCTCGCACTTAGCCTATCGTAGATACTTCATAACTATATCCTCTCTTAGGCCTACCAACTCCCTTTTATAGACTAAGGGGTTGGGAACACTTGACCAACTTTTCTAATAGAACACCACTTAGATAAGACAATACACAAGTACTTATTGACTTCTTTAAGTCTATGCTCCATTCACCCACACTTATAAACCCATCCACTACATTTTACTTGGAGTGCTTAGACATATCATATATCTGTGAAGCTTCTTTATGCTTCGTATTAGGATGTCACTCTTAGGTTTATAACAACTATTAAGTTAGTCATCGATTGATACCCTTGCTTTTGCACTAGATTTGGCTATATCATGCTATAGATTATTGATGAGTACACTTTTTACTAAACATTCACTTTTTTCATTTTAACCTGAAATGTCCTCTCTTTTTCCTCTCCCTCATATCTCAGTGGACCCATAACCCCTCAAGGAGAGATATATCCCAATTGCTTATTTGCTTAATAGGTGATGAAGCCAATGTGCATAAAGGGTGATGCATTTTGGGTGCTTCCTAATCTCTACACATATAGAGAGAGCATAATCCATGCACACACCGATACATACTGAAGTACGCTTTATCATCTCAATTGTTCAATCTTTGAAAAAAAAATTAAGGTGATAAAGTAAAAAGCTTTTAATACATATGGTGTAATAAATGTAAAGTACAATGATACTTTTCACTTTTAAATTCAAATCCACCATTTGATGATAGTAGTTGAACAAAAGATATATTTAAGTGGTTTTGAGCATGGTTAGTGTGCATGTTTACTACTTTTTCTATATATACACATACCCATACATTATGGGTGTGGATGTAATTGTGATTGAGCACATTAGGGTGTTTCTAGAACGAGGTCTTTCCTTATCAATTAGTATTAACTTATCTTAACTCTCCTAATGCTTATATTATGACTCCTTGTGTAAGAAAGACTTTTAAAATATGATACATTGAGCAAACATACTCAAAAGAAATACCATAATTTATGATCTCATATATTGATAGATGGAGTTAATATTATAAGAGATGAGAATTATGAAAACCTAATCATCCGGAATCGTTTGAGATAAGGAAAGACATGGTGGTCAAAATCTCATAAAATGTTTTAAAGAAGTTACATATCATTGCCATCTATACTATCAAATTTTTATAGAAAATGATGTATTGATGTTGTTTTTCATCGTGTTACACATTGGGGATGGTTGGTGTGATTTTGATTATTGGATATTGATGCCAAATATAGGTTGGGTCATTACTAAATAGAAGTTTGTATTAGTACAACTCTCTAGGATTTGGTTGAAATATTTCTATAAGCTGACAATCAACCGTCTCTCTAGAAAGTGTTTTACATGTGCTATCATAATTCAAGGAGATATTCTT
This sequence comes from Brasenia schreberi, assembly GCA_036023115.1. Classification (NCBI taxonomy): domain Eukaryota; kingdom Viridiplantae; phylum Streptophyta; class Magnoliopsida; order Nymphaeales; family Cabombaceae; genus Brasenia; species Brasenia schreberi. Next base: position 10,103,596 of record JAYKKT010000071.1, on the reverse strand, counting down.
TAGTAGTAAAGCCATTATTGATGTGTTAAATATCTTACCTTGTTTTATCAAGTTTCATATGACTTACTTTCTATTATATTCTTTTGTAAATGCATATGGTGGACAAATCTATCACCTATCTTTCCTCTTAGTGATGGTATAGGCATGAAAGCTTTACTAATGGGATTTATTGTTTTGCACATTGAAAGGATCAAAGGATGATAGTGTTTATGACTTTGAAAGCAATTAGTTTGTTGATTGTACTTTTTAAAATAACTTGTTTAATTCAATTATAACTTTTCTTTTGTTTGAGACCATGCTTGAATTTTTAATTTAGTTGTAACTGAGGAGAATCTTCTTTCATTTTGTAAGATGACTTATTAATTCGGTTGTAAGTTCTTTTTTTATGCAATTGAGAGCACAAATTTTTCTTCTTCATTTCACATAAGTCTATTCCAACCCTTCTTGTTTGTTTTACATACGAGAGACCTCCTTTATTTTCAACATGATTATGATATTTCTTATGAGAACCTTGTTATTTCAATGATGTAAGGTTAGATAGACATGCATAAAGATTGACATGATGAAAGGGAGACAAGAGGGAGTATCTGAAGAAGAGGTTCATATACATTACACATTAAAATGAGATATGAAATCCTTTCCAAAGGTGATGTGCTCCAAAATTAATACTTTTAGGGATGTTGCGCAATTGTTACAGAGATTTTGCTCATTAGGTGCATGCCCTTTTAAGGATGGTGTGTTTAGACATGTCAACCCAGACCTTGTAATAGTTTGTCTTATATTGATATTGTTAGTGAACTACTTGTCTTTATATATATATATATATATATATATATATATATATATATATATATATATATATATATATATATATATATATATATGAATAATTTATATTTGAAAATATTTGTGATTTGTTTATTATTGTATAACTAGTTCATCTTGAACATGTTTGAATAGTTCAAGAACTACCTATCTTATATGACAGGTTCCAAATCTAAAGTTAAGTTGCATATAAAGTGTTCTTCTTAGATGAATTATGGTCATGAACTGAATGTGAGAAACTAAAAATGAGCAGAATCAAGTTTTTTACTAGTTTAAATCACATTACATATTTGTTTCATATTATTTTTAGATAAATCACCAACTCTTTTGTGTTTTAGATTGTAATAATTTCTTATTGTAGAGAAAGGTTAATTTGTTCAAATTATTTTAGATGGAAATGAAAATAAAACATCTCTCTATATAAATATAATCAAGATGCTGCTTATGGATTGAGCTTTATGTCATACTAGAGAGAGTCGTATGATTGGTAGGCATGTAAAGATCCAAAACAATTACAAAAAATAAATTAACTTACTATCACTTTGTTATAAATACATTTATATGCATAATCGATAGCATAAGACCTAATCACATGCACATCTAATCTTTATCATCGTCAAAGTATTAAACAAGCATATAATTTATCTATATACAATCCTGCAGTAATCGTGAAGGTGGTTCATGATATGATGTGTCAATGACAACAAATCTTGGTATTGACTCAACCTTTGTATCACATTGTCTACACAATATTTGTAAGACACTATAAACAACAGGCATTGAAGAAAAGTTTAAGCTTCTCATTTTATAAACCTTATTGTAAAGGTAGAATAGAAAGTGCTATTTTATCTAATCTACTGTAAACAACAAAAATGTTTCTAGAAAAATCGGGTTTAGAATAGAAAACCAATGTCAAGGTACATGGTGTGATATGTTGAGTCTTAATTTTTACAAAATTAGCTCATATGAGGAACAAAAGTTTAAGCTTCTCAATTTATCTATCTATATACAATCCTGCAGTAATCGTGAAGGTGGTTGATGATATGATGTGTCAATGACAACGAATCTTGGTATTGACTCAACCTTTGTATCATATTGTCTACACAATATTTGTAAGACACTATAAACAACACGCATTGAAGAAAAAATTAGGCTTCTCATTTTATAAACCTTATTGCAAAAGTAGAATAGAAAGTGCTATTTTATCTAATATACTGTAAACAACAAAAATGTTTCTAGAAAAATCAGGTTTAGAATAGAAAACCAATGTCAAGGTACATGTGATATGTTGAGTTTTAATTTTTACAAAATTAGCTGATATAAGAAACCAAGTCTAGATGAGTTATGTAAAGGGGAAAAACCTATGATTGAGGGTCTTATTATAGTTCAGTTCAATACAACCACGTAGATCCAACTCTAGATCCAAGTTGATAAATAAGAAACAAATACTTATAGAACATATCTTTATTTAGTTCATCTAAGAATTCAATTAATACAGATACAAACATTTCAAGAAGAAGAGATAAGATCAAGCTTCGAGATATGTTAATGTGCATGACGTTAGCATAGGCCCCTCCAAGAACTGTTTGGTATCAACCCAAAGTGAACTGCCCAACAACTTGAACCTAACCCTCTTGAGGTACATTTGAGTTTTGAGCTTAAACCTAGTAATCTTTTGAAATTAGACCTTGATTCCCTTTGCTTGAAATCTTATTCATTAAACCTATTTTATCAACCTTGTTGAAGCCATTTGCACTTAATTCACCATGAACTCATTGAGTTGAACTCAAGGTGAGTTTAGTCTATATATATGTGTGTGTATTGTGGGTATGTATATGTATATATGATATGTTTTCATAAGATTTCATATATAGTAAATACATATGGGATACACATAGATACATGGGGTGATTTTTTTACATACACACATGTATATACATAGAGTACTTCATACAATTTATATATACATACATATATATATATATATATATGTATGTATATGTATATTTGTGTGTGTACAAGTTTTCATAATTTGAAATTATATGGGAGAATTAGGGTTGTCTTTTTCTTCATTTGTTTTTACAAGCCTATGTAAATACATATGTATTGGGAACGTCCATAATTTGAGCTTTATAACAACATTTGGAAAGAGGCACGGATTGAGTGTTTTGGGTTTTAAGCAAGATAGCTTTAGATGTTTTAAGATTTTGTAACTTTTTGGGCCAACTAGCTTAAACATTTCAAATCCTATCTCTTAGGCATGTTGCTTATAACTTACTTACATAATGTGGTTTTTATATTTGCATGAATAAATAAAATATGTAAATAAGCAAATGATTGCACTTGGAGTTTAATAAATTCACTTGGATTAGTTTTACTTGACCTTAGCCCATTTGATAATTTCAACTGGCCGGCCTTAACTTACCTTTCGAAATCCATTCAACTTAAACCTATTTGATTAGCTAGAAATCAAATATATCCCTATCTCTCCTGGAATCCCAGCCACTTAGAAACCTAACTTATTAAACTGAGTCCACCCAACTCGAGTCATGAACCACCCTAGTTAGAACTTGAATTTAACCCATTCTACTTTATCCTTAAGCACCTAAAAGCTTATATCTACACTGAACTACAAGTAGATATCCCCTTTCATGCTAACCTTTTTTCAAGTATCCAGAAATTTTAAGCTTTAATCAGCTAAACAAATTAGTAACATAAGAGATTAACCCTTACTTGGTGGAGCAAGAAGATTTTCGGTGAAAAGCATCAACATAGGTTCACACGTAGTATGAATAACTTGAGGTAAGTTTTAGAACCTATTTTCTAAATTTCTCCATTCTTTTGAAGTAGGTTCTTATGGGTTAAAGTTTCAAAAAACCAAAATTTGCATACATCTACTATTCCCAATGTTGAAGGGTGGTTGCCGACATAAGATGAAGATACCAATAGGGAAACAAATTCTTTGAATAGAAAACAATGTATATAAACTCAATGTATAAACTCATGTGCACATTATTGCACTCATGCCGGTACACTGCTTAACAACAAACAACAACAACAACAACTAAGCCTTTTCCCATACCGGCAACTAAGCCTTTTCCCAACCGGTACACTGCTTAAATGCTAAGAAATTATAGTCTAAAATCATGTGAGTTTTTTTATTGTCAAATAGGATATTGTGAGTTTCATAGTTTGGTGGGCATTAGTGAGGACATCTTAGAGTGGGCATTAATGAAGACATCTTATAGTTCATAGGTCAATCATGTCGCATACGAATCACATCCTCTACATGTTGTTAGAGACAAGCATCAACCTATTTTACTCTTATTTATTGGACATTAATCCCTACGCTCTGCCAACCGGTGAGCTTATTTGGGATTTGGAGGGGAAGTAGTGCAGTTTCTCTTCGAAGGCTCGAAAGTGGAGCCTCCTATCGAATCTTGGATCATACCCAATCATATTAGGGTATCACTAGTTTTGAAAGTTTGTTAATCATGCTCTCTCTATCCCTCTCCCTCTCCCCCCCCGCTCTCTCTCTCTCTCTCTCTCTCTCTATATATATATATATATATATATATATATAAAGCAACTTCCATTTTGTAATTTGTGAGATTGACCATTTAGTGCCTGTAATTTTGAGGCGAAAAGTATGCTGATGATGGAGGCTGGTCGATTGTTGGACAGAAAACACGGACCGGCGAGCGTAGGTTTGAGACTTCATTGCCCGGAGGTTCATTTGCCTAGGTCAATACTGAAAATAACTAACATTATTCCTCCTTTTCCCTGGAGTCTAGAGTTTGAGCAAATACTAGTCATGTTCCTCTTGGCTCTTCAAAGAGTGTTTAACAGATCGAGGTGAAAAAGATGCTTCCTCATAAGGGCCACTAAGCACATGTCATATGGATGTGCATCACACTCATCTTCTTTGTATTGTAAAAAGTTTTGAAAAGAAAATCCTGTTTCTGTCTACTTATTTTCTTCGTGACACATTTTGCCACCCACTTTGAAACTGGAACTGGAACTGGAACTGGGAGTGGCAATTTGCACCTTCTCGTTTTTCCGAAACCAAGAACCAAGATCGAATGAGGATTAGGCTTGTTTTGGTTTTGGTTCTTGTTTTAAACTATCGGTTATAGTTTTTATTCGGGCTTGAGTCTTAAATTGTCTAGAACCGGTTTAGTTCCGCTTTGGATTCTGACATGGTTCTTGTTTTATAGAAGGTGGGACCAGGACCGAATTGGGTTATGGGTTCAGTTTGACCGGTTTCAATTCTAATCGGTTTTTTATCCGATTCGATTTCACTTGAAACTATAGGACCGGTTATAAATGGGCGATGTCTATCTGACGGTTCCCATTCTGTACCGAAGCGGGTTACGTATGGGTTGTGTTGAGGTGTGGGTCGGTGTTGGATTTAGGCAACCCTACTAGACTCGACCCGACCCGACCGGACCGGAAAACCTAGGGTTTCCTTTAGTTTTATAGTTTTTTTTTGATGGAAAGTTTTCTAGCTGTCTAGTTTTCCTTTTTCTCGTTCTCTCACACGGCTCCGCCGATCTGATTATCTGCAGCACCGGCACCGTCGCGCCTATGGCGGCTGGCCAGTGACATCGGCAAGGTGAAACCCCTTGTCTTACGGCATCAAATACCTTAAAGGTAGTTGCCACTATGTTTTGTTTTCATTTTTGAACTAAGAAACTTTTTATCATTTGTTTGTCAACTGGGATAGATTTCATCTCGTTCTTGCTGAGTTCTTCCCTCGTTCTCTCTGTTTAAGAAACTGCCGTTTCAATGGTAACCCCCCGCGCCCCCCCCCCCCCCCCCCCCCCCCCCCCCCCCTACATATATATGTGTGTGTGTACACACACACACATTCTCACATTGCTTCTTCATGATTACTGGATATCTTTCTTTGTGTGGTTTTGTTGTGTTTGTTATATTGGGATCTGATGTAGAGATGGTATCTCTCCTTTTGAAGGTTTTGACTCTCTTTTTAACTGGGGTTTCTAGGGTTCTTTTAGATCTCCATGGTTTAAGCGTCATGGATTTTTTATTTTGTTGAGATCATGATGCAGACTCGACCATGCTTAAGATCAAATCCTTTTGATGTTTTCCCCTGGTGTTCCCCACTTAGTGTCGGAAAAGACTTTGTTTTGGTTTTCCCTGGTATTGTTTTAAGCACATCAATTGGACCATTAATCGAGCCAATGACGGATGGGGCAAAGATACAGGTATAACGTACTTTACCGTATGATATAGTTCAAAGACTAAATCCTTTTGTATCTTATTTCTCCAAAATCATGAAAATACAAAAAAAAACAAGAAATAATGGGGAAAACTAAAGAAAAGAAATATTGAAATTGATAAACAACACTGAAACATCTTATCATGTGGTAGGATGACCTTTTATAAGAAAACTACTTAAAAGTTAACACCTTTATGTAACAATTTAGGTAAAGAGCATTAGTACAATTTGCATTGATTATATTTACAACAGCCCACTGACTAAGACTTATTTTGTATGCATGCTCCATTCTAGTGTTGCTAACTTTCTTAAGTGCGAGCATGGCAACCTAATTCCGTCTAGGGTCTACTTTTCTCTTAAGTAGACCTGAAACTCATACGACTGGTTTGCAGTTTTTGTGATGGAATAGCTTTCATATACTTCATTTTCCCCCGAAACACTACAACAACTTATACTTTTAATGAAAAATGTCATACCATATATGGAAAAATATCGTTCAATGCTTTCCCTGTATCAAGCATAATGTCACTGGAGGTCTTGACTCACCTCATCATCTGCCGTTATCTTCTTGCTACCTCCTCTTCTATCATGCCTCATCAGCAGAACGCTGTTATGGTGGCCCTCTCCTTGTCGTTACTCCACTTTTCTGGCCTCGTTCTTTAATCCGTGCTATTCATTTCTTTGGGTGTAATTCTCTATCATCATCAGAATTCTGTGTTTTTCCTCTTTCAAGGGTATCCTTTGTTCTGTTTTTGCACTACCTTTTGTTTTTGCTTTTCATTTCTGTTACTTGTATTGATTTTGTGAAACTAGAATAGCTGGTAGCGACTTCTTCCTGTTTGTTATATTGCATAAATTTTGAAATGATCTCTCCATGTTGAAGAGATCTGTGCTCAAAAATATCTTCTGCAACCAAATACAATACACTTGAACACTCGAGTCTAGTTCCATGTGTTTTATCAAAGAAGCCGTGCAAATGTGTTCGGAACAGTGTTATCCGTATCGCACCGTATCGTACGATACGGTGCGATACGCCCAAAATTTTTTTTTTCAAAATTTTTTTTTCAAATTTTTTTTTTTCAAAAATTTTTTTTTTTCAAATTTTTTTTGCATGTTTCTGCCCTCTCTTTCTCTCTCTTCACTTCCCTTAAAGGCATCCTCCAATATGCTTATAATTTGGGTTTATAATTTCATTTATTTAATAAAAATAATGTATAAAAAAAAATTATGACAAAATCATTTCCCTTTTTGTTACAACTTTTAGGTATATTTTTGCTAACAGTTTCCAATTTCATAAGATCGTAAACAATTAAAAACATTTAGTTCTCTCGGTTCATTGAGTAGGGATTTCACAACTTCACTATTTTAAGGTTCACGTTACATGACTTCCATTGAGTTGAACATGATCAATGTGTGTGAGGCTTAACTCAGTCTGTGAAGTGAGAAATGAAGCTCATGCATTAGTTAAAAAGCTAGTCTCCAATAAGAGAAAAAGGGGACATTATCAAGTAATAATATAACATCATTAAGGTGTCATAGACTCAATAATCAAAGAAATGGAGCTCTTTGTTTTGCTCACATATGAAAATTAGCAAATATGACAACTACATGTACAAAGATAGCAGTTTGTTAATTTTGATATATTACATGAGTGAATTATGGAAGATAACGAAGAAAATGCACTCCTAAGTCCTAACTGAAGAAGACATTGCATGAATTAATTTGAAGTACAACATCATCAAGGAGAAGATGAAGATTATTTAGTTAATGATCCTGATACAAATTTACAATATGTAAAATATAAATGTATTTCATTTTTTGATTCAAAATATATAATTTTGGATGCAATTGTTCAATATTAAATGTTCAATTTGTGCTAAACTTTGCATTATATGAATTTAAAGCAATTACCAGATTTTTTCAAAATTTTCCAGAATTTTCTTGATTTTTTTTCGGATTTTTACTAATTTTTTTGATTTTTTAAATAATTTTTATAGTTTTTTAATATTAAAGTACGATACGATACGATACGCCCGTATCGTGGAGCCCAGCGATACGCGATACGATACGCGTCGGACAACACTGGTTCAGAATGCTCAAATGTAATTGGATTTTATAAGGCACATATTTTCTGAAGTCAGATCAAATTTTATTTGATGGCTACTCCGTAAACTTTTATAACACCCGATCTTTAAGTGGGGTTTTGACTTTAGCAGACTCTAGCACATTTTAAGACACTCTCAGACATCTGTAACCTGATCTATAAGCTTGACAAAGGAGTCATCCAATTGCTTGAAGACCCAAAATCCTGATTGAACTATAAGTATGTCCCTGCATAATAGTGAAAATGTTGGTCATTGATGAACCCTTGTGCTCCTAACTTTGAATCTTTCTATCATCATTTCTTTTTATAAGTACATCTAGAGAACTAAGAGTAATTTGTTATCATTGCACCAGCAAGCCCCTTGCAATCACAAGCTTCCTTTGTGAGGAAAACAACGAGAAATGGGTATCTAGGTGCTATATTGATGACATGAGATAGACACTTTGGTTGACCGGTCATTTCTCTTCCATTTGTCTATCTTGGCAACATTATGATTGTATTCATTCTCTTGCTATTTCTCTTATTTGATCTTTTGTTTTTCCCCTAGCGTTCTCCTTTTAATTATTACTGTCCAATGAACTTTTGGGAATTTACATTGTAATTATTGATAATCTAATCTCTGTAGGAGATCCCTCTGTTACTTTTGGTTTATTTTCTTTTCTACATTTCTTGATTAGCTGTTTCTTTCATCTTTATTTTGCAGTTTGGAAGATTTTTAAAATGCACCACAGAATTTATAAAACTGAAAAAGCTTGTTTGGGTATAAATTTAAGGATGACTGGACAATGTGTCTTGCTTTTTTGGAGTTCAATGCTATATGAAATAAAACACAGCATGATGGTGACTAAGAACGGATGTTGCCAACCCCACTTGGTATGGTTTAGGCTTTGGTTCCTGGCTTAATTTGGTTGTTAGTATGAGTGTGGCATGCAGGCACACATGTCATTTAGCTTTATGATATAGCATGATATGTTACGTTTTTGGGTTTTCTTTGAAGATAGTTATGACCATAGTATGTAGATATTTGTCCTATCCTATCCTATGTTGCACAAACCTAAGTCATACAGACACTTCTAAGGGGTGGAGTGTCGACCTTGACACTGGTGCGACACCGACACCGTGTCTGTGCGGCATGGCCAAATATATATATATTTTTTTGTAACTCACGGGTAAATGGGTCCGGATAATGAAGATTGATTTGTGTATTATGATGAAATTAGTAGTTGTTTACCATTTATATGTTTTGCTTTAATATAAAGTTGTGTACATGCTATTGTAGTTGTATACAATATTAACTTGAATGATTTGTGTGCGAACAATTGGTTTCTTATTACTCAATCTGATTGGCATACTGAATGCCTTTGCACAGAATACTCTCTGTCACCAAACACATTTAAAGACCAAGAACATTGCCAGATCAATAGAACAAAAGAGTATGACATCACTAGTGGATCCTAGCATAAATACTAGTATATGTTATATCCTACAAAAGATCTTGAAACTCTTTGAATCCATAACTTGGATATTTTGCAGCTCGTAAAATCACACAAAGTTTAAGATCATTATGAGGGAACTTGCTAATTGATACCTATGTGCACCCAAAATTAGCAAATACTAGTTGTATTATGATTGATTTATATAGCTTGAATATTATATATAATATATAATATTATATACCCCAGCCGTGTCGCCGCACCCAAAATTTTTGAAATTTTCCGTATCCCGCACCCGTGTGACATAGGCACAACCTTAATATTCAATACTTTATTTTTCATTATTTGTCATTTGTACATTATGTAAGGCTATCTAAATGCATGTCTTGTTGCACACTACACACACCATATTCCATACAATGCAGATAGCACATATACGCACTGCATATTGCATAGAATGCACATAACCACTTTATACATTCTATAATGAACACGCACACCAATTTGTAAAAATCATATTTTTTAGTATTTTTGGGAAATGTTGTAAAATTGGTGCATGAGTTAAGTACGGATTCATTGTCACCATTCAATAATGATATGTATTGTTGTTGTCAAACAATACTTTACACTCATTTTTTTAATATAAACTTTCTAATTAATATTAAAAGATCAAACTTTGGTTTGTAGGTACGTTGCGCAAAACTCATGGTGTTGTTGCTATTTCATAAGTTCTCCATTGTTTAACTATGGCATGAAATTTTAGGCCTCCAACTGCTTATCACTTGTCACATGAGCTGTGTTGGGTGGAGAGAGAGAGTTGTTGGACTTTTTTTTTTCCTAGAACATCTATGTCTATTGGGGTTGTTAGATTGAAGAGATGGATGGTATGAATAAAAAAGAAAAAAATACATGCTATTTTGTCTTATGATTTGATTTTTTTTCAAAAGTAACTTTGGTTTGTTGTTTTGTTAGATCTACACCATCCATCTCTTCAATCTAAAGGTTCAGATTGACCTAGATGGTATAGCATGAATAGTAGTCTAGCAACTCACACTCCTACACTCACATTTGTTTATGTTTGTACTATTAATATACACTGAATAGTACTTGCACAGAGATACACAATGCACTTGGCAACACTTGATGCATTGATCATCAAACATTGTCATATATTATAGATATATGTATATACAGTGTGCTTAATATGCTGTTCATTTTATATGCTTGCCCATCCTTTGAAATCAACCACTTTTTACTATTGAACTCAACTGATGATGATTGAGATTTTCAAGAATATGATAAGTATATAACATGACAAGTATATTAGATGTTTTTTATATATAATACTCTCCCTATCTATCTGAGAAAGAGAGAGAGTCTGGTATATGTTAGCTGCTGAGGTACGAGCATATCTAAACAAATTTCAATGATTCATCTATTGCTAATATAGATAGATGATTGAATTTTGAATTCAAATACTTTTTACAAGTATACCTTATTCACATATTTTTTTGCTTTCTAACCATTTATCTTAGGTTGACTGATTGAAATTTGAATTTTAAAAGCAAAAAAATATGTATGTGAATAAAATACACTTATAAAAGTTATATGTGTCTTTTGCTTTTTTAATTCATATTTCAACCATCTTTCACCTGATATGGATGATTGAGATTTATTTGGATATGCTTATACATAATGTGCTAGCATATATCAGGTTATTTATACTTTATGGGACACTGTGCAGTTGATAAACTGTGAAGTGAGAACTGCCTACTGCTTGATTGACAGCCCCATACTTTATAAAATGGGGCAGTGTGCAGCCTTTCATTGGCTGTACTGTCGGTTGCTGTCAGCCTCTCTGTGAGAGAGAGAGAGAGAGAGAGAGAGATTCTGGACATTAACATTGGCAAACATATCACTGTGTGGCCGAGTCTGAGAAATTATCTCGTCACTGACGGGGTTGCAGAAGTGTGTCTCTGCAACAGCTTAGCATTCTGTTTAAGACTTTTTCCAACTTTATAGATCCAATTATGATAGTTTTTCTTTCTAATAATTAGAATCTAGTGCAAATTCTTAATTTTTTGTACACATTCTTGATTATTTTACTTTTTCACCATATTTTAAATGCTTTGATGTCATCACATTTTTTTGGAAATATTTCATAGTCCTTAGAAGTGAAGCAATATGATGAGTTGATATTCTGAATTCTGTGTGGAATTACATTTCGACCTTCAAAGTTCTCTGATTGCTTCCTTTGTTGTGTCTGTCTGTTTCCCTTGCAATATAGTTTACTCTTCAACAGAGTTCCTATGCATGTTAAGCTAATTGAACACAAAGCACGTGATTTATGGATCAATTTCCTTTTTCTTTTAGTTGCTCACTGAGTGTTGCGAAGAGGGGATTTGACAACCTCGACTTTCATTCACTCAAGTTTGCAACTTGTGAAAAATACTTGCAATAAACTTCTTGTCCCCTCATATACATTTAAGTATGTAGTACTCTGTGATACAACAAGGACAACAACCAAGCTTTCTCACATGCCAGGTGGGGTAAGTTGCATGAATTCTTTTACGCCATACAACTTGATCTTGTGCAATAGTAGCAATTAGCTCTCTAAAAGTCATCTTATTCTTTTGTCACTACCCTGTCTTATCCTTGATAAAAGTTTGACCTGAACTCTCTAAAAGCCATCTTATGCTTTTCCGAACATTTTCATTTTGAAGTTTCTTTGGTTTTGGTTGCAGTTTTGATCGTTCCGACTTTTATCAGTAATAAGGGTAGTTGTAACATTGAAAATCTTGTTCTACATTTTTTGATTCAATAGTGTTTTTACCGTTTTTTAGTGGATCTCATCATATTTATGTGAAATATTTTATGGTCTCTTAAGTAAAGCAATCTGATGAGTTGGCATTATGAATCCTGTGCGTATTTATATTTTGACCTTCAAAGTTCTCTGATTGCTTTGCTTGTATCCCTCTTGTTTGCTAGCCTTGCAATATCTATTACTTTTCTTACAGGGTACAATGTATTTTTCTCTAGCTAGTTGAACGGCAGTGTCTGGTTTACAGATCGTTGTTTATTTCCTTCCAAGTTGCTCGTTAAGTAGCCAAGCGTGTCTTAACAATCATCCTTTGCACTTGCTCAAGGTTCCAATAACTCATGAAAATGTGTTGGAATTTTCCTGTGGCCTCAAATTGATTAATTGATTGGTATTGCTCTTTCATATCCTCAGTATGACTGAAATTTCAAGCTTCTGATTGCTTTCTTCCTGTTTCATGCTTTCTCCCAACATTTTTATGTTGAGTTTTCTTTGATTTTGGATGCAATTTTGATAAATTTTGTTTTATTAAATAATAAGATCTAAACTCAAATGTCAAACTTTCATATCCACACTTTTTTGTCTTTGTAATTTTTACAATACTTCGCTGCATTTGTCATCAGATGAAATATTTCGTGGTTCATGCAGTGAAGCAAAATGATGAGCTGTCATTCTGAATTCTATGTCGAACTACATTTGACCTTCAAAGTTCTCTGATTGCTTCACTTGTTTCTCTGGTTGTTACCATTGCAGTATTTTAATCATACCAGAATTTCTGTGTTTTTCAAGCGAATTGAACACAAAATGATTAATTAATTAATCACTGTTATTTCTGTGCGATCTGCCTGTTTCCTTTGTTTCCGTGAAAGCTGCCTGACATTCTCATATTGGTCGCTCCTGGAGCGAAATAATGTGCAAAATCATAATCATTCCCTGATGATTAGAATCATCCTTATTCTGGAATTTTGAAGAAGGCTGGTTTAGGAACCTCTGATAAAGCATCGTGGATACTCATTCTAACCTAGATAGGGACTCCATGCTTTCATCATATCCCGATTCATGCGAGAATCTGCTGATATAACGTGTGTTTCATATGAAGCCAACATGGTTTTGATTCCTTGATGCTTTGCTGTTTGACATTTGTTATCAACCTTTCAGCTATTCAAACTATTGCATTTTGTCCAAATCCAAATCGCAAATGGGAAGGTTTTCTTTCGATCAGTTGTGGGATGAATGCTATGTTACGTGTGATCCCTCTCATATGACGGAGCAAACGTACGATAAATCACAAACTAATCAGTCTTGTTAACCTCATCTTTGTTTAGTAGGATGATCTTGGTTCTTGTTTGCTTTCCGGTCCACATGCTTCTCTAATCCTTTTCAGATCAGCGAGTCTCCTTCTCTAAGCCTTTGTCCCAACCAAGCTTGTCCGAGCAACACGAACTTATTTTTAACTTATAGAGCTAAAAAACTTACATATTCATTCATATAAATCACAAAGTTTACTGAGGCATTCATATCCAAGTTATGGTATGTATTCATGTCTTAACTATCGCAGTGATGTTTTCTCAAGTAAATTTTGGAACCACCAGTAAATTCTTTTTAGATATACAAGGTCAAGATTGAGCCGTTTAGACTCGAGGGGATTGTTGGTGGTGGGGAGGAATCAGTCATTGTGCTATTTCTCGGTTTACGAATGATATCTTTGGAGAAGATAGCTAAACTGATTTTTAATTTTTCTGAAATAAAACAAATGCCGTTTAACACCCTCTAAGAATAGAGCTTCCCCACCAAATACCTACTTGAGGACTAGTCTACCGTCGAGCTATCAGCTTGTTTATTGTAAAATATTTCTGAAAAATATTTATTTAAAGAACAATGTCGGTTTTGAAAATCACGAACTATAACCTAGCTGGTCCTAGGTTCCAGTTATGGTTCCATTAAAAGTTTGGTTTTGGTTCAGACCATCGAGTCGGTTCCACGGCCTGAAACAGTTAAGGGAATGGGATCCAAACTGCCTCCATTGTGAATCCATTTGAATGGTAAAGCCGCTGAAAAAAAATAGGCATATTGAAAACATAATTCCTTTTCAAATAGAAGATGTAAACATGATATAGGTAGTTCCAGCGTAGGCTTAATCTAAGGAAAGTCTGCGCGTCTCAGTTTCCCGTCTCACTGTACGTAGTTCCCCAATTATTTATTTATAATGGTTAAAGGCTGGGTGGTTATGAAGGGATTTGTGACCAACAAATATAATTTCCTACCAAATTCAATATATTAAACAAGATTATCGTGGAGCGAATCTTATCAAATCCATGAGATATGAAAGTTTGTCCCTTCACATTAAATAAAATCTAACATGCACACTCAAGTTAATGGGAAACAACAGAAACCCAGCATCAGTTGATATAAAAGGATGATAACACCAATGTCGTAGAATATTGCATGAAGAAATGGAAATCGATATCATTGATTTTGTAAGATGCAGGTTATGAAAATATTAACTTTGAAAAGAATGCTATCAATAAAAAAGATATTGCTCAATGTTTATAAATGCTCTAATATAAAGTCTAAAATTTATAATAAATGTTAACAAAGCGAATTCAAGATGAACTATCTTGGTATATGTTTTTGCGAATGACATTATGTTAGTTAGTGAGTCAAAGAAAAATATTAATAAAAAATTGGAATTATAGAGATAAACATTGGAAAGTAAAAGGTTTTAACTTGGTAAAAAAAAATATCGGAAATATATGTTTGATAATTTGATTACTACAGATGATATGAAAATTAAGATTGGTACACATTATGTCCTTCAAACAAAAAGCTTTAAATATGTAAAGTTAGTTTGTAAGAGTGATGAAAAAATTGATAGAAATATCACCTCTAGAATTAATGCAAGTTGGTTAAATTTATGAGGTGCATTGAGTATTCTATGTAAGAAGAAGATATCATTAAAGTTAAAAACTAAATATTATAAAGCAATAATTAGAACGTTATTCGGCACCGAGTGTGGGGTAGTGAATCACTAATATGTGTAGAAAATGTTCATGACAAAAGTGAAGATGATGAGATGGATGTAATATTGTACAAAGAACCAAATTCATATTAAGCTTATTAGAGACAAACTAAGAGTGACACCAATAGATAATAAAATTACTTAAAATCATTTAAGATGGTTAGCAAACATGAAAAGGTAACCAAAGAAAGCTATGGTAGGAAGTTGTGAGAAATATCATGGTGAAAATATTAAAGGATGAGTTCAGAAGAACGAAGAACAATAGGGAGCAAATAATAAAGAACTGTCTAACTTTTGTTGAGTTAACTATTAGCATAGAACTCAATCGAACTCTATAGAAACAAAGAATCTATATAGTTGATCCCAGTGTTGTCTGATGCATATCGTATCATGTATTGCTGGGCTCCACGATACAGGCGGATCGTATCGATCGTACTTTAATATTAAAAAATAGAAAATTATTAAAAAATAAATAAAATAGTAAAAATCTAAAAAAAATCAAGAAAAAATAAGAAAAATCTTCTAATTGCTTTGAATTCATATAATGCAAAGTTTAGTAAATATTGAGCATTCAACATTGAACAATTGCATCCAAATTTACATATTTTGAAGCAAAAAATGAAATACATTTACATTTTACATATTGTAATCAGGATCATCAACTAAATAATCTTAATCTTCTCCTTGTTGAAGATTCTCATCCTCATCATCACTACCTTCTGCTTGAAATTCAAAATCTTCATCTCCTTCATGGTGTTGTTGCAACTTGCAATCCTTTCAAATTAATCCATGCAATGTCTTCTTCGGTAAGGACTGCATTTTCTTCGTTATCTTCTATAATCCACTTATCTAATATATCAAAATTAACAAACTGCTATATTTGTACATGTAGTTGTCATATTTGTTAATTTTCATATGTGAGCAAAACGATGAGCTCCATTTCTTTGATTATAGTCTATGACACCTCATTGATGTGATATTGTTACTTAATGATATCCTCTTTTTCTCTTCACAGATTGAGTTAAGTCTCACACATGCGGATCATGTTCAACTCAATAGAAGTCACGTAAGGTGAACCCTAAAATAGTGAAGTTTTGAAATGTCCACTCAATGAACAGAGACAACGAAATTGTTCTTCATTGTTTGTGTTTTCATGAAATTAGAAACTGGTAGCACAAATATACCTAAAAGTTGGCAAAAGAAAGGAAAATGATTTTGTCACAATTTTTATTTGTTCATAAATTATTCTTATTCAATAAAATTTTTATAAACTAACCCGAATTTACATGTTACATACAGAGCTTACAATTTCAAACAAGCATATCGAAGGATGCCTTGGAGAAACCTGCAAAAAAAAAATTGATTTTTTTTTGGGCGTATCGTACGATACGGAGCGATAAATGCTTATTTGCGATACATATGGGTGTATCGTATCATGATGGCCCACGATACGATACAGATAACAGTGGCTGACCCCATCAAGCATAAGAAAAGGCTTAGTTGTTGTTATATCGCTCAATGTTATAAATATAATAATCTAGAATAAGATAAAATTGAGATAAGAAACAAATGAACCACACTGTGTCACTTCTAAACAATGATATTGTCTTAAGTTGCAATTTTCATAGGAAACCTTTGTTCAGAATTATGTTTGAGTAAATTCTAAACAGTCAACATTGGGAAGCAGAATTCTTGATACATGAATTCTTGGATTTTAACACATTGGTTCCTAATTGCTAGAATTTTGTAACGGTGTGGTAATCTAGATTCCCACTTGACGACCTTTGACATTGTTCTTGATGTAAAGTCCAAATCTGCAGAGCTAAAGAAGAAATGGTGGATAATCAAAAGAAACCCTAAATTTCCATTGGTTGATGATGTTCTTGCTTTATAAACGGACAAGTTTCGTTTGGATCCATTATAAGATGAGAAACGAACATTAAAAGTCAATTCAGTAAAGAGGCTTAGCAGCAACAAGGATTTTTTTAACTGTTTGGTTGAATAAATGCAGCATATATAATAAGAGCTGAATTGTGGAGAATTTTGAAAGGTCTTCAATTCAAACAAATTAAGGTCATATATGATATTTTTTGTATGATTCAGCATCTTACTAATACTAAACTGTGTTCGTTACTGAATGCCAACTTAGTATCACAGATTACTCTGCTACTACTAAGTAATTCATGGCTAATTAGTATAGCTGATTGTTATCGAGAAGCCAAGTAGTGGACATACATATTAAGTTCGGATTTTATCAAAATTTTGAATTGTATAGGTATAATGAAATATGGATTGTTATTAATGCTGGTTTGCACCGAGCTTGGTTTGAACAGAAATTAAATTGGTCGTTCTTGGAACCAGGAAACCCCTGGTTCAGTTACCCACCTTTCTAGGAAACGAGCTGGAACTGCAATCCAAACAAGTCCAATAACCAGCGATTGGGAAGAGCTTGGTTTTGCAGCCTCTTGGGGCACTAGGCTAGCGGACGGTACCTTCGTCCCATGGCGGTCAGGTCTAACATTTTGAATTTCAAAATATAAAAAGGAAATGTTGAGGACTATACACTAACTCTTAATTTGTCATAACTAATTGTATTATATAATCATGTAATTAAAGAACATCAAACAAAAGTGAGTTTAGATGTTGCGCAAATCTAATTTTCTTTACAAATAAAATTTTGCACCGATGGATCCATTTTTATCGAACTTTTCCACTGCAATTTCATTCAAGATAGATAGGAGCTTGTACATTTTGTGTAAGTAGATATTTTATTTTTGATAACAACTTGGTTTTGGTAATTATATTGAAAATACCCATAATTCTTTAGCACCTCCTATTCCTAGACAATCAATTACTAGACATATACTACATTATATAAAGAGGAAAAACTAGTTACATTTTCACTTAATTTAATCGTAGTGTTTCACAATGTGTTGATATATGAAGTAATAATTGGGAATTACAAGCATAAATCAGTGTGTTCGGTTAGAGCAAAATGTCTTCAGGTTTTTCGTTACTTTCATAAGTTACACAATATAAAATATTTGTTATTTATTAAAATGAGTTTTGAAGAATATCGGTTATCTTGTAAGTTATTTTCATTTCACTTGATAAGGTTTTTACAAATGCGTAATGCCATTTTTGATTTACAAAGAACTTGTCAACTTAATTTAGATGATAAAGTTTTTTTATTTCCGTTGCTCTTGTTATGTGTATAACTTGTGCGTATAAGATGATTTGAAAGTTTTGTGATATGAAATACAACTTATTAGAGATGACCTTAATTTTTTGCCTGGTCATTCTAACCTTAGAAATGAATAGATTCACTTTTGTAAGAGAAAAATGTAGAAGACAAAATTTTTGTAAAGGATAATAGATATCCTTAGAATTTGACATATTTTTGGTCACTATACTCAATAAACTTATTAATTGAGTTTATGCATCTTCATTTAAGAGAATCAAATTTGTTTGACGATAATTGGAATATTTATTAGAGTTTTCTTAGATCTCTTGTTTGTTGTTATATATATATATATATATATATATATATATATATCATTTTGTACTTGATGTTCAACCTATTTTGTTAAGCTATAAAGTAACTTCTACATTAGCATATTTTCCAAGTACTCCTTAGTTGACTCAATGTATACAAAATATGACAGATAAGTAGCTTTATTATTACATCTTCCTCTTATTAGTTTAATTGTTACTTCATTAGACCCTAGATTAAAATTAGATGACTCTAAAGAGATGTTGACTTAAATAATTAAAGATATAAGATGAACCATAAATTAATTATGTAGAGATTGTAGTTTCTTAAATAATTTTGTTGCACAAGTAAAAGAAGAAAACAATAACAATCATATATACCGTTTTTGGGCAACAATTCTTTTGTCATACTTTAAAAGAAAAGTTTAACAAAAGTGACATGCTTTCCAAGTTTTGCACTTTGAAACCCTAATTTTCTCAAAACTTAAGAGAGACATGAGGTTTATAGCGTTAATCAATTAGGCACCTCTTGTTATAATCATTAATCAAATAGGGACCTTATAGATAACAATGTTAGTTTTTAGTACATGCCATAAGAACCTTAGGTTTCTATTTGGTTAACAATATAAACCTCATGCTCATACTTGATTAATGAGTAAAACCTCTTGTTCCTCCCAAAGTGGTGAGAAATTGAGGTCCCAAAACATAAAATTTGAGAAACCATATGATACTTTATTTTAGATTTTCTAATTTTCAAATAAAGGTACAATAATTGCCCCACAACTCAAACCATAGGGTACTCTATTTGAGAAACCAAAATTTATGGATTCAACGAAATTTGAGGTATGTATATGTTGCTATTAAATATGATTTACACAAATTTGAACATGAATGCTCAAGAACTTTTTTTTTTTTATTTTAGAACCGGCTTTAGAACTTGTTCTGTAACTGCCCCACAACTGAAACCGAAAATATTCTAGAACCAAAAGCAATCTGGAACAAGTAGTTCTGGAACCATAAGTAGAACCATATCTAGCCAGTTCAGTTACAATTTCAAGTTTGAGAGTGTAATCGAAACAGGCCATGTAAACCCCCAAAAGAGGAGATTTAGTTACAACGTGGAAGATGATGTTAAAGGTTGATGCTTATCCATGAAAAAAAGGAGACCGCCAGATCTGGATTGGAAATGAAAACTTGTTTTGTTTAATTTTAAAGATGTGGCTGGCTCCGTGCGTATGCATTATTTCATTCTTAGATATCGATACGGAGACCTCGAACATTAGATATTTACGCCCATGCATTAGATATTCACAAAAAACATTACCATCACGTGCATGAAACTTTCCCCTTTGGCATCAAGAAAGTGTATCATTTGGCGATTTGTAGTTGTCGCTTTTGTCTACTCATTATTATGTATCACACTATAAAATAATCATAATACAGTAATAACTACTAACGCTTTGTCTCATATATACTATCAGGACAGCTACTTGGATTCTTTATTTTCACCAAGATCGATCGCCAGCCTTGTGGAGTTTACTAAGTAGGAGCTTGATTATTTTATATTAATCTCTTTCAATACTTCACGTTTTAGCAGAGGTTTCTTATGTCTTCAACTCACGTACTTAAACCATCTTAAACAATTTTTTTATTTTATCATCTATAAGTGTCACTGACAATTTGCCTCCGATGTTATCACTATGAATATAGTATTTTGTATATGACCTACTTTTGTCATGAATATATTTTTGTATATTGATGATTATTGGCCTAATACTCAACACTACATAACATAACTGGTCTAATAGCATCTTATAACATTATCCTAGTTTATTTTATAAAAATAATTGTTCTTTTTTAAAAAAGTTTTTTAAACGATTATTTTAGAGAAAAATAATTGAATTTTTTTTATTATAAATTATTTTTAAATTAAAATAAACTAATTCAAACACAGGTTTAATTAATTATTGTTGTATAACGGTAGAACTCTGTGATTGATTGACTGCTTCTTCTTCTGAAATATATTTTATTGCATTACGTATGATTTCTTTCATTCTGTCATTCAAGTTTAGATACGAAAAAAATAGGGAATGTAAATCTCTTTATATCTATACTTTAAAATGTGGAAATATAGATATGAAAAAGTAATTATACTGTGAAACTCACAAGGAAAAATAAAAGAAATTAGATATTAAGTGTGTGTTTCGTATAATTGTATAATTTTGACATTTTAATAATCAATTATTATATGTTTTTTATCGATTATAATTAGTGAATTTTACGTCAATACGTTAATCATAAAATAATTTTAAATTAATTTATTTACTTAAACGAATAAGTAATTATTTTGTGCGACAATATATTAAAATGAATATAATAATGATTAAATTAATTTTATTTAATTGATGACAATGATAATATTTACATATTAATTATATAAGAAATAATTTATTAAATTATTAAATCATAAATTTCAATATTTAACATTATAAAATTTTATTTAATTGATGACTTTTATAATGTATTAAATTTATCTGTAAATATACCAAAATTAATTTTATCAAATATAAAAATCACTAATTCAAATAACTTTAACATTATAAAAAATTTGCTTGAAGCATCTCCAAATATGCTCTATAGATGTAAGAGGGAAGAATTCTAAAAAATTACTAATGGATAAATACTGCTATGTTTTATCAAACTTCTCCATTTATACAAAATTTCAAATGATGTAATTGTACAAGATTTGTCTCGTTGTGATTTAAAAAATCAGAAATATTATAAATTATTCAATATGTTTAACTAAGAAAAAGAAAGGAACGAATTTAAAAATGTGAATGATAAATAATGCTATGATTTACTTAACTGTCCACTTTATTCAAAATTTCAAATTGATGTGATTGAGAATAGTATTGAATTTTCCTTGATACAAAAAAATTAAGAATAAAATTAATTTTGTTTATAAAAATAATTCATAAAGTATATTATAGGAAATTGTTAACATTTAATATAATAGAATGAGGCTACATAAAGGAACGTTTAGTTCTAGTAAATGACTAATAAAAGTAGCTTGATGTTAAATACATTTAAGTAGCTTTTCATACGTTTTAAATCTATATCTGATGATTATATAGTATTAAAAAAATTTCCTTTTTATAAGCAATTACTAATTGTCATTAGATTTTGTTATAAAAAATCAATTCAAAAAGTATAGTATTAAAGGAATTGTTAGCATTTAATATAATATAATTAGGCTACATAAAAGTGGGATATAGTAGTAATATAAATTGAGATTAATTTCCAAAAGTATTTGATGTTAAATACATTTAGTAGCTATTCATATGTAAAAATCTATATACTATATTAGTATATATAACTAAAAAATGATTTGATAGGCCACCACAATGTCATTAGATGCATTCAGTTTAACTACCTATATGTTAAATGCTATCTAGTATGGGAAAGTCCGTTGATAAGAAAAATAATTATTACATAAAAGTGATATAATATAAAAAAATTGAATGATTAAATTTCCATTCATTAACTATCTTAACTACATTATATAGTATTAATAAAATTGCCTTGAGAAGTAATTATTAATGTACATTAAATGTATAATAATATAAGTTACAGAAAGAAAATATTTATATTAAATGTAGAGTTGAATAATAAAAATGTGTAGATGTTGATAAGAAAATAATTATTAAATTCACTATAGTGATATAATATCTATATCTATATGGGATTAATTCGTTCATACATGTTATTTATCTACATTTAAATGATTTAATAAAAATTTAATGTTAAATACATCAATAACTATCTGCATATTATATATATTAATAAATGAGCTTAATGGAGAAGTATTATAATGTTATTAAATGTAAGCATTTATATGGAGACTATTCAGTAATGTCATTAAATGTAGAGTTGAATATCAATATGTATATAGTATAGTGTTGAGAAGAAATTGCTAATGTCATTAAATAAAGTATTATAACATATATGAAGCAATTGTGACTTAATGTTCAACATTTTATTTATCATAGAGTTAATAGTTATTATTACTAAAATATTTTTGCATTTAATATAGAAAATGAGTTAATCAAAGTATCATTAAAATGCATTAAAGTACATTTAATACACTATTCATATGCTACATATCAAGGATCAATATCTATATAGTATATATATATAGTTAGAAGCAAAATGCTATTAAATGTTAAATACATATATATGAAGTAACTATTCATATGTTAAATTATATGCATAGAGTATATTATATGCAGTGGCGAGTCACACCAAGAGTGTTTTTTTGAGAAAATTAATACCATATCATTAAATGCATAAAGTATAATAAATGGATCTTACATCTAAGGATTCGCTATCTTATAGTAAATGAGTTGATAAAAATAATCTCAACCATTACCTAATATGTATTTAGTAACTATTCATATGTTAAATCTATATGAGCAGAGTATAGTTATATTTATATATCAACTTATAATAAGATAGTCTTTTTCTGACACTCATTCCTCAACTATTATACGCTACTTTCATCTAATTTGCCTTCTAGAATGCAATTATCTCAATTTCATTAAATGCATGTAGAATTAATCTGCTAAAAATAGGTTATTACTAAAAACTTTTACTAAAGGTAGTCGATCCCTAAATCATCATTAAATGCATAAACAGTATAAAATTGTACCTTTAGAAGCAATGTACTAGTTGAGTCATTAAATGCATTGATAAGATATTATAATTACTAAAAACTTTTATAAGAAGATAATATAATATCATTGAGAATGCATAGAGTGAAACATTTTATTTATCTAAAAATGTGTTGAGTAAAAGTGTTGATAAGAAATATATATGCATTTAATATAATAAATGAGTTATATAATATGAATATATTGAAATGATTATATTAACATTTTATTTATCTAGAATTAAAATATTTAATGTTAAATACATATCATATATGCATACTAATATTATAAGTCTATATCTACGAAAAGGAAAATATTTATATTATATACATTTAATAAAATATTTAATGTTGAGAAGCAATTCAATAATGTTATTAAATTTTATAGAGTCTATATCTATATATTATTATTATATGTACATTTTATGGTAAATTATCTTGAGAAGTTAAATATAATTAATGCATATAAAAAGTGTATAGAGTTAATAATATGAATTATTTATTATAAAAAATGAATTATTATGAGATAAAAATGATAAATATAAAATAAATGCATAGATATTAATTTAATATTTTATTTATCTACACTTTAAAAAATTTATTATAAAAAATAAATTTTTAAATAAGATTGATAAACAAATAAAATAGATATTGATTTTAATATTTTATTTATTCACATCTAAAAAATTTAAATAAATATATCTTTATTTAATTAATATAATAAATGAGAAGATTTGAGTATTCTTAAAGCGAAGCATTTTACTTTTAAAGTAAAGTGTGAGATTGTAACAATTGATGAAAAAATCAAGGCTTTAAGATTTTTATAAGATCTAAGCATCTTTCATAATAGATCAAGTAGATGCGTAATAATCCTACTCCTTTTAAAGTGCATTTCTCATTAATGATTGTTATCATTACACTTTATTGTTTAAATTGTATCTCTACTTTTAAAAGATGAAAATCCTGGAATGAGATTACATAAACAAAAATATTTCTATATGATTCAATAAAAAATTTAATGTTGAATACATTTAGTAATTACTCATATGTTAATTATATATATATATATATATATATATAAATTTTTATAAGAAAATTAATAAATATCATTAAATGCATAAGAGTGAAAGTGTTGATAAGAAAATGAATTATTTGCTATGAAAAATAAATTATTAAATTAAATAATAATAATGACAACAATATAATAATAATAATAATATTATTATTATTATTAAGAGAAGGAACACTTAAGGCACTCGACCCAGTTATTGTAATTGTCCTGCCAGTTATTGTTATTGTGCAGGCAATTGACCTTCCCCACTCGAGTCACATTTCTTTTCAAATAATTAAAAGAAGCACAAAGACAATATGGATAAACTTAAAGGTCAACATTTCTTACGAGAAATAAGTGAACAAATCAAACAGTAGGAACATTTACAGATTTTTCATGGATCCCCAAAATGAATGTCAACCATAATAACTCTCGACTTCGAGTTGGGTTTATGATTATCCAAACGCAAGTTTACTTTGAATCTCATGGCCTCATTTCCCCACGGCATATGAAGGCATACAGTGCCCACACAAATTAGATAACGTTAACAATAAAACTAGGTAAGATCTATGCTTTCTTTCATTTGTCAAGGAAAATATCGGTTCAAGATTGATTACAGATTTTTCTTTTTAAAATTTCATATCCGAACGTTTGACTCGTCTTTTTGAAGGTTGATTCACTCCCGGCTTTTTAGATTAATATGGTTGTTAAACTTGAGAGATTCTAATGTTAGTCCATTTTTCCCACTGTTTTCCTGTCCGAATCTAACAGCATGTTATGGCATATTCCTTTTCTCTTTGATTGGAAAGACGGGGTTAGGCAAATCCCAACCAGAAAACCTCAATGAATTGTCTACCCTTCGAACAGTAACAGCCTCCCGCAACACCCATTTTGGCTAGTCCATAAGCCATGAGAATTAATTTCTCCCCGGGTGACCACTGACAACAATTTCAAATTTCTTCAAAGCATGAAGTCGTCCTTGGTCGATTTTAAGGCTCCCTACTTGCCCATGCATGGCCTTCATCATTGTAGCCATTACATCCCACCGCGACGATTCGGTGACGAACTTTGTTTCTGGATCTCCCTCTTAAATTTCATTCCACTCCACTCAAATTGACTATGATCCATGGGTTTAGCTATCCAACCAGCTGCGAGATAGTTCCTAGATGGTCTTTGAGAATATCATGGGAATTAAATATTAGGCACATAATTAATTTCAAGAATGTATAGTTTCATGAGCCTATAATTCGATGAATGTGAATTTCAAATTGGCTCTAAAGCACACGATTTTGATGCCAAATGAAAGTATCAATCAGTTAGAATTTCATGTACATCAATTTTTACACAGACAACTTGAGCATAGAGGAGGGTACTTGATGATGACGAAGATCAGCAATCACCATGTTGCGTGTGTCCACCTGAATTTCAAGAGTATGATCAAAGAAAGCGCACAAGAATTTTATTGCCATATAAATTCGATTCATATGATTACACGAGCGGCTTTCAGATAAAATATGATTACATCAACACAGTTCATTGAAGTTATACATGTTCCATATGTGCACATGAACTTCATGCACAGTTGAATTTACGATTGCTTGACTTTCAAATATATGATTAAATGAGCGCTGAGTTTTTTGTACTGGGAAAGTTGATATACATGAACTTGAATATAAAGTTTGATGCTCATGAACTTCATGCATGTGTACATAAATATTCATGGGTAGAAATTCGCTCAAATATGAGCGTATGTATAGTTAATGAGAACGAAAAAAGCCATGGATCAAGTTCCAATAGTGGAAACACAATATTTTAAATAATTCTTTCGTTCCACAATACCCTATCACTATGATCAAGATATTGGCTGAGTCATGATTTGTGAACTTTATGTTTAGTTCAGTGAGATACAAGCATTTGGTGATTTTCACTTTGACTAGTTATACATTATTTCACTCATTGTCTACATGTTCCTCACTGTTAAATCTTGTCTATCAGGTGGCCATGCATTTCTCATAATAGACAAATGTTGGTATACATGCATTTCCATGTGAACACACACACGCACGCGCATAAGCAACACACAAACACATATGTTCTATATTCGTCTTTCTTCTCTTACCAAAGTATTAAAAAGGTTTGACACAACATAGAGAGGAGAGACAAAATGAGAGAGACAGAGACTGCCTATGAGGACATTCAAATGTTGTGCTTGTTGTACACACATATAAAGATCATAAATGTATATATACGTCATACAAATATATTTATGTATATATGTGTGTGTTTTGTTGTATAATACTACCAAAAATCATTTCTAGTTAGAAAGAGCAGTAGTTTAATACTCTTCATGGTGCACCAGTTCAATAAACTCCTATTTTAATAGAATGCACTAAAAAAGTGAAGTTTAAACAGATTTAACAACAACAATAACAGCTAAGCCTTTTCCCATACTAGATGGGGTTGGCTACATAGACACAAAGCCCTACCAAGTGCCATGCTAGCAACTAACTCAATATAAACTAGATTATTTTTTATTATTTCTTTCAAACACTTTTGTGGTCGTCCTCTTCTTCTTTTAACATTTTCACAATCTAGTTTTTCATATCTTCTTAAGGGAGCATTCTTTAGTCATCTTTCTAAATGTCCAAATAACCTTAAACGATTTCTCTTCATTTTATCTTCTATTTGTTTTACTATCAATTTGTTGCTAATAACTTCATTATGTATATGGTCTTTCCTTGTGTGACCACTCATCCAACTCAAAATCTTCATTTTAGCTACGAATATCTTTTATACATGTTGATGATTAACTGCCCAACACTCAAAACCATAAAACATAATAGGTCTAATTGCTATTCTATAATATTTACCTTTCAACTTTAATGATATCTTTTTATCACATAAAATACCTAATGCCCTCTCCATTTTAACTAACTGGCATAAATTCAATGCATCTCCATTAATTTTTCTATCACTTTGAAATTTTGACCTTAGGCATTTAAAACCTTCTTTGTGACATTTGCAATGCATGCCAATCTTAATTTCTATGTCCTTTGAAATACCCAAATAATCAAACTTACATTCCATATATTTTGTCTTTGTTCTACTATGCCATAGCCTTTACTTTCTAATGTTTCTATTCATAGTTCTAATTTTCTATTAACTTTTTCCTCAAACTCATCCACTAAGACATTGTCATTTGCAAATAACATACACCAAGGTACTTCATTTTGAATATGTTTTGTTAACTCATTAATAACCAATATAAATAAATATAGACTTAAAGTTGATCCTTGATGTAACTAAATATTAACTTCAAAGGAGTCTGTCATTCCTTCATGAGTCCTCACACATGTTTTTGCACCATCATACATATCTCTTACAAGATTGTTTATGATTAATTTCCCAATACTCAAAACAATAAAACATAGCAGGTCTAATTGCGGCTCTATAATATTTACCTTTTAACTTTAATGATATCTTCTTATCACATAGAATACCTGATGCCCCTCTCAATTTTAACCAACTAACATTAATTCTATGCATAACATCTCCATCAATTTTGGTATCACTTTGAAATATTGACCCTAGGTATTTAAAACTTTCCTTGTGAGGTTTTTAATGTATGTCAATCTTAATTTTTATGTCCTCTAAAATATTCATATGATCAAACTTAGATTCTATGTATTCTATCTTTGTTCTAAGAAGTCGGAAGCCTTTACTTTCTAATGTTTCTTTTTATAGTTCCAATTTCCTATACTCAAACTCATCCACTAAGACATTGTCATTTGCAAATAACATATACCAAAGTACTTCATCTTGTATGTTTTGTTAACCTTTTAATGACAAATATAAATAAATATGGATTTACAGTTGATTCTTAAAATAACTAAATATTAACTTCACAGGAGTCTGTCATTCCCTCATGAGTCCTCACATATGTTTTTGCATCATCATACAAGTCTCTTATAAGATTGTTGATAATTAACTGCCCAACACTCAAAGCCAAAAAGCATGACAGGTCTAATTGCTACTCTATAATATTTACCTTTCAACTTTAATGATATATTTTTATCACATAAATTATATTATTTCCCTCTCCATTTTAACTAACCGGCATAAATTCAATGCATAACATCTCCATCAATTTTTATATCACTTTGAAATATTGACTTTAGGTATTTAAATTTTTCTTTGTGAGGTTTACAATATATGCCGATCTTAATTTCTATATCCTCTGAATTACCCAAATGATGGAACTATTCCATATATTTTGTCTTTGTTCTACTAAGTTTAAAGCCTTTACTTTCTAATGTTTCTCTTCATAGTTTCAATTTCTTTTTAACTTTTTCCTCAAATTCATCCACTAACACATTATTATTTGCAAATAACATACATCAAGGTACTTCATCTTTAATATCTTTTGTTAACTCATTAATCACAAATATAAATAAATATGGACTTAAAGTTGATCCTTGATGTAACTAAATATTAAGTTCAAAGGAGTCTGTCATTCCTTCATAAGTCTTCACACGTATTTTTGCACTATCGTACATGTCTCTTATAAGATTGTTGATGATTAACTGCCTAACACTCAAAACCATAAAATATAGTAGGTCTAATTGCTCTTTTATAATATTTACCTTTCAACTTTAATGATATCTTCTTATCACATAGAATACCTGATGCCCCTCTCGATTTTAACCAACCGACATTAATTCTATGCATAACATCTCCATCAATTTTTGTATCACTTTA
Source organism: Brasenia schreberi (assembly GCA_036023115.1). Classification (NCBI taxonomy): domain Eukaryota; kingdom Viridiplantae; phylum Streptophyta; class Magnoliopsida; order Nymphaeales; family Cabombaceae; genus Brasenia; species Brasenia schreberi. Next base: position 10,074,146 of record JAYKKT010000071.1, on the reverse strand, counting down.
AAATATTGACCCTAGGTATTTAAAACTTTCCTTATGAGGTTTTTAATGTATGTCAATCTTAATTTTTATGTCCTCCAAAATACTCATATGATCAAACTTACATTCCTTGTATTCTGTCTTTGTTCTACTAAGTTGAAAGCCTTTACTTTCTAATGTTTCTCTTTATAGTTCCAATTTCATATTAACTTTTTCCTCAAACTCATCTACTAACACAATGTCATTTACAAATAACATACTCTAGGGTACTTCATCTTGAATATGTTTTATTAACTCATTAATGATAAATATAAATAAATATGGACTTAAAGTTGATCCTTGATGTAACTAAATATTAACTTCAAAGAGTCTGTCATTCCTTTATAAGTCCTCACACATGCTTTTGCATCATCGTACATGTCTCTTATAAAATTTATGTATCTCTCTTTTCTAAAGTTCTTCATATAACATCTCTTAACACCCTATTATAACTTTTTTCTAAAGGTTCTTTGTTTTTGGTATAAATGTTTATTAGATGTCTTAATAGGTGAAACGTTTAAATAATAAATTTTAAGGCATGAATCCAAATTGGTTCTCTATTGTACTCGATATTTGTCTTAACCTATGTTCGATAATTTTTTCCTACAATTTCATAGTATGACTCATTAACATGATACCTCAATAATTAGCAAAATTCTGAAAGTCTTTCTTGTTCTTATATATGGGTATAACTGTACTTGCTCTCTATTCGTTGAATATCTTTTGGGTTCTTTATATTTCATTAAATAGTCTTGTGAGCTAAGCGATCTCTATCTTTTCTAGGATTTTCTATACTTCTATAAGAATATTGTCTGATCGTAAAGGTTTACTAACCTTCATATATTTAAGAACCTCTTTGACTCATTCTTTTAAATACAGTGATAAAAATTACAGTTTATATACTTTTCTGATTTGGCTAACTCTCTTAAGTTAATATTAACATCTTTATTTTCATTAAAAGTCTTATAAAAATATTTTTTCATTTATTTTTGATATCATCATTCGCTACTAGAATGTTCTCATCTTCATCTTTGATTCATCTAACAAAAGTAAGATCCTTAGTTTTCTTATCTCTAGCCCTAGATATCCTAAAAATATCTCTTTGACCTTCTTTTTAATTAATCTTTTTATATAAATTCTTTCAAATTTTAGTTTTTGTTTCACTAATGATCTTTTTTACTTCTTTCTTTGTTCCTTATAAGCCTTGTAAGTTTCACTAGTCTTCTTACTATAATGTAATTTATAACATACCATCTTTGCCTTGAATTGGCACCATATTTTAAACATATTTACGATCCAACAAATTCTTAAACTTGCCACCATTCTTGCAATTGTAACCTAGAAGAGCACAATTCCTTGGAAACAAAGAAAGTTAAATAAAGGGAGATCGCCCCCCTTTTTTTAAATTGAACGAAGTAAGAAACATGATATATACATCCATAGTCTAGTTTTAGAAGATATACTTACCCACTAAAAGAATTTTATTTATATGCTCTTGATGCCCACTACCTAAGACTTGATAGACAAATTTAATTTTGTTTTCGAAGTGCCATATGTAGATGAGATTGCAAAATAGCCAAAGAATAAATTAAAATTGAAATGCCTCTGCAGATATGATGTTCATTAGGAAGCATGGAGGTGTGTCTCCAAATTGTTGAGCCTTTATCTCTGGCATAACATTTAGCTGGATCCAATGCTAGGTTTTGTTCCCCAGGGGTGGTCTCACAATAAAAGGCTTCCAATTTGACAACTTTTAATTGGAAATGTTTATGAGAAGCTTCCCATTGTAAGATATGTCTCCTATAGTGAGGATATCCCCAAAGATGTTTCTAGTGTCTCCTTTCAAGAGGATTTCACTTAGACCCAATTCAGGCGCTCATCCAGGTTCATCCTTTGTTGCCTCGAGCTCTCTCCCTATATGCATGAAAGATCCCTTCTTTTGTAGGGTCTTCCCTACCATGATTGTGCCTTCTTGATCTCTGATGGTAATTCTAATCCACAAAAAGTTTTGATTCTAAATATGGGTTCCATCAGTAATAATATTAAAGTTCTTAAGGGGTTTCTGTGAGATGATTTTTCAAAACAAAAGGTGGATTAACATGAACAAATATGTGGATATTGAGTAACCATGAGCCAACCGTTTATGTAATACTGAGCCAAATACCATGATATGCACTTTAGTAGTGCTTTCCTAAATAACTTCAATAGCCATAAGATTTAATTTCTAATAGTGCCATTTATATGGCATGGAGTGGCATAATGGAATGCAATGCTCATTTTGAACACAGCCGACCTTCACATGGACTCTTCTATTTGAGAAGGTACATGGCATTTATATCTATCTATAGTGTTAATCATTTTGGAGGTTATTCAGTGTTCACTGAAGTAATGGACGTAACACCTAGTAAACATGAGTTGAAACTTATGTCCTCTCAAAGTGTATATAAGGCTTTGTGTTAGCGTGGGTTGAGCACCAATTAATTTGGTTATACTCATTGTATCTTTGTTCAAAGCCGTCTCCTTCTAAGGGACTTTTTGCATTGCTTTAAATATCTTTCACAAGTTCTATTTCAGTGCTAATAGAACTTTTAATCTTATCATCTTGAGTTTCCCAGACGGTAATTTGGCACTGTTGACAACAAATAAAAAGTAAAAGTGAGCATTTGTCATGCTTCGAATTCCTAGCCTCCTTTTTCAAGGTGGTCAATTCAATGTCTTGAGGGCAAGCCTCTCAAGAATTTGAGCGATTTCCAAAAAGTCCATACCAACATTCTTTGGGTTATGGCTATTTTTCTATCCTTCATAAATTCTGACTTACTTGAGTTAGATGGGTTTAACAGTGGTTACTTCCTTAAGTGAAAAATGAAAATTAACTTCTTTCTTACTACATTGAAGGCCATATATGTTCTCACTACCTCAAGGTTGAGAAAAGGAGAATAAGACCATTGAAGAATCCCACAAATGTAAGTAAAACTCGGACAATGATGACTAATTTTCATAGGGCATATGTTCAAGAGTACATTATAAGCTTTATTTAACACTTATAAAACTTTGACGTACACAAAAGACTTGTGAGACAAACTTGAAGCAATGCTACATGATAGATGATATAGTAAAAAAGAAATTTATGGTCATCTATTTCAACAATTAATAATAGATGATAGATCCATTATAAAGTAATTGTATGAGCTTAAATTGATCTTTGAATAACTTACAACAACATAAGATGAGCTAGATTATACCATTATCATCTTCTCTATTATAAACAAACTTCCTCCTTAAAAAGATTTGTAGAGAACTTTGAGTACAAATATATTTCTTTTAAGTAATTGGCTAATTATCTTTAAACTTAGAAAGAATACCAAAAGAAATATGATTCTAAAGATCAATCTACTTATGAAAAAGTTTATGTTACAAAGTAAAAAAATCTAAAGAGCTCTCAAAAAATTGAGATAATCAAAAATCTTATGAAAATAATAGTAAGGACCCAAGCCTAAAAAAGAAAGGTAGATGCTACCTTGTAGAAAACTCAATTCTAACAAGAGTTAATATCAATATTTATAAAAGTTGAATAAAGAAAAGAGTCCTAATTCTTTAAAGAATAGTGAAACCTCAGTGGTGGGTTGCGACCCATCAAGTAGATCATGAAATCTTGACAATTAAGGATAACATGTTCTGGCTTTTCAGTTCATACCTACCTACCGCGTGCATAGATGTAATCGTGTAGTTGTGTTGGATGCATTTCAGGTCAATATTACTCAAATATGGATTAACTAGATTCAATTTGTCAAAATTGGATCCGTATTCGGAGTTGGATGTGAATGAACAAATTTGATGGACATAACTAAATTATTTAGATTCCGATCCTATTTCTAACTCATAGATGTGGAGCTATGTGGCACCAATATTAGTAAGTAACCAAGATTATCCCCAAAAGACAACATAATCAACACAAAGAACCAAGATCGACTTAAGTGAGCAGTGATATTAGTAAATAAAATATATTAAATTTTGTTGCCAATTTCATTGATAATAAACTGATTTTCTCAGATCATGTGACATTCCACAAAGTAGCAGATCATTCCTCACATACTAGATTTTGCAGAGCATGAAAGCATATAGTGTTAGAATGCCTTGCCATCTTTATGAATGTTGAATAGTTTAAATATCATTACCCACCAATCACTTAAAGTTTTAAGTAGTGATAGTATCAATGGAATAGAAGGTGTGGTCTCTTCGTGTGAAATAAGATTAAAACTGATAGAGTATAGTTCTTCAAAACTTGTAATACTTGGATGATGTATGGCCCCATTTCAAAACATCATAGCTCTTTGCAGGCTTGAACTGAAGCCATTTTTCAGCTAACGGTGGGGAGAAAACTTGCTGCGCCTGATATAGACCCAATCTTCTGTTGGTAACAAAAGTGATAAGACAGAGAGAAGGTTCTTATGACTTGGTATCAAGGAATTCTACAAGGATAATTAAGAGGGAGCCATGGATCTTCAAGTGTGTGAATATCTTCTATATCATCCAACCACATAATCACTTTTCTAGTACCATCTTTCCTTCAATCAAACTCCACAATGCCGACGAGGGGTGTCATCCCAAATTAGCATCAACGAAGGAATAACAGGAGATATTTACTTTTGAAAACTTTAAAAAGTAAAGAATGTTAACTCTTTGCCAACCTCCAACTTTGCTTATCTATTATGCATGTTTTGCGAAGTTGGAGCATGCTGATAGGTCAAACCGAGAACCTGACTTCGATCCAATTCGCTTCACACAATAAACCAGCCTAAGCAACCACTTTGTGTAGGTGACCTGGAGTTGGAACCTTCTTGGAAATGCCTCCACCTCAACTTGTTGCTCTAAAAGGTGATCAAGTTTTGACTCTATGGTACTCAAACATTCATAGTTTGTAGAGATTCTTGTTACTTGATAACCAATAACCTTTTTCAGATCCAAACAAATCTATCGGGTTGAGGGTGAAACATTCAAGTTGTATAGGACCTAAACTATAATTTGGAAGGTAAGAAGCATGTTGACAATATTTCTAGGAAACCAATTTTCTCTCTTAAAGGAAATGACCCTTCTTCTTTTAAGGCAAACCTGATTTGGCTACAAACCAATGCATGAACAAGAGGGTTAAGGAAACCAATCTAAGTGACTTCCCTTTTAATGTAGCCATTGTTTCCTCTGTGTTTGCATGATCACACTTGGATAGAAGTGGATAGTTGTTAATATTTATACGGGTTTGAATATGTTTGAATATGAAGGCAAAACATATGAAAAAGTAGGAAAAACTACAAAAGAACCAAAAGATATATTGAGACATGAGATAATAGATTAAACTAGCTAATGTGAGGATTTGTGATGACCCAAGTTATGTCTAATTAGCTCATGTATCAGTTCAAGTTTGCACTTGCTATGGAAATGTAGTATAAACTAAGAACACCTAGGAGGATCTTTTCTACAATGATATTTATACTTGAATGAAAGTGTTATTCAGCAAAGGGCAAAAGAAAAAACATATCCAATTCATAATTTTGTATAAAATAATCACATAACTATCAACTTCTTACTAAATAATTTATCAATAAAGTGACAACATTGGGTGTATGAAATTCATAATGCACTATGATGTACACCAAGTTCTACAACTTTTCTTTCACACAATTTTTGGGAGAATCTATTTGACTTGTAAATGCAGAATGCTAATATGTAAAGTGCACAATTTTAAATGCATTCATGAGCTTACAAGCCCAAAAATATTAACATGTTTACCTTTTAAATGCTTACAAAATCTAACCAGTTAGAAAAAATCATGTTAAAGGCGATTCTAAGGATCATAGGCCAACACTTATTGATAAGTCCATTAGAGTCAATTCCCAAAATTATAGAAAAAATAACATTATGGCTTATATTTATCAACCATTTATCTCTATTTTTTCAAAAATCAACTCACAAATAATAGGCATGACACCTCTCTCTCATTGAGAGATCAACTTATTTTGAGGTATCTTAGTTGTACCTACCAAAGAAATATAGGTTGAGTTATTACAAGTTAAATCTTGGGCCTTCAATCCATGGAAAATATGTACGTAATCAAACATTACAAGTATGGAAAAAATGTATGTTATTAAAATTGGAATTACCAATACAGTTTTGTAAGTTTCAAGCTAGGTTATTCAAATTTGTGTAAAAAATATATGGCCAAGCTTGAAACTTGTAAAGTCATCAATTTATGTAGTTAATAGCTTAGAAAGACCCTCAAGTGTATGCATGCATATATGAAAGTCATCTACAATAAGATGTGAGCATTTTAAAGCAATATAAGCATCTTCTCTATAACTTAAAGCCTTTATCTAAGCATAGTGTGTTTTAATCTTTCACCTCTTATACTTAGCTTTTCTCAACAAAATTGCTATGAGGGCCCAACATAACATGACTTCCAGCATTATGCAACTTTAAGTTCCTCACATCACCAAAGAATGATGTGAGAGATAGAGCATTCAAATAAAAGAACTTCTTGGATGTCAAGATGCTTGGGAAGTACTCATACTATGAACCTTTGGTGGAAGAAAAATAAGTGACAAATAATCGACAAAAGAGATTCTTTGAGACTCAAGAAAGACGAAGAAGATGACTCTTTTTCTTATCTGTTAAGGAATTCATAGTGATTTCGATAGGATTGCAACCGCAACAAGTACAAAACAAGCTTGAAATATTCTTCAAAACACATAGAAGGGTACTTAAAAGGTGAAGTAAAGGTTGAAACTATTAGAAGAGAGTTTGAATCCTCACAAATAAAGAAAGAAGAGTTGGTATATGACTACTTCATAAGAGTTAAGAATTTAAATTACCAATAAATTTTTGTAATTTCTAAGCTAGGTTAGTCAAATTCGTATAAAAAATGTGTGACCAAGCTTGAAATTTTTGAAGTCATTAATCTAGGTAAATAGCGAAAGACCTTCATATGTATCTATATATATATAAATAAATTATAAGGAGGCCTTTTGAAGTAATATAAGCATCTTTTCTATAGTCCAAAGCCTTTATTAGAGCATAGTATTTTTTAAACCTTCTAACTCAACTACTTCGCCTTTTTCAAACATCTCTTTCGTTCTCATAGCCACACAATCTATACTTTTGCAGAATGCAATTGATTACTATATAATGTAAATTAAATTGAAAGCCATCTCTTGAAAAATACCATGTAGTAGATTGTTAAAAACCCAAGAGCAACACCCTACTATGGAGAATGGAGAGGCTTCGCCACTGGGTAACCCTACAAAGGTCTATATATATAAGTGCTTCTATTGACACTTAGTGGATGAAGTCAAGTGTAACTGAGTGAGACGTAGACCTAGGAATAAATAAGGGTTGAATAGTATCCCACCCAAGTGATGTTGAGTTAGAAAGGTCGGCCAAATGTCCCCAACCCCTTAGTCTATAAAAGAGAGCTAGTAGGCCTACAATGGGGGTTCAGTTCTAGAGTATGGTGCAAAGACTAAGTGCATGAGTGAAGGAAAGGGTAAGGAGTTGCATGAGGAAGATTTCCTTGGGTTGATCCATGCCATCAAGTCTACCGAATAGAGTCGGGCTGCCAAGAGAGAAGACCATTGTGTGGTCACTAGTGGCCCTGTGGCCGACCAAACCAGGTTGCCATCCCCTTTCAGGATCCAACTTTTAATGGCAAAATTTCGTTAAGTCATTGGGAGTCTTTTGCATGAGCCAAGAAAGTCGTTTGGTGCTATCGGCTTTGGTTTTGTTCAGTCAAACGGTTCAAGATGCAACTCGGTTTGCTTCAGCTGGCTCAGTTTGCAGGTCGGTCAAGTTTCGGCCAGGTGCAGCCGAGTAGGTTCAACAAGGTTGGTTTTACCAGCACAACGGCTTAGTTTAGGTTGGTCAATAGGGTGCTATCGGCCCAAGGTTGCAGCCGTGTGGTTCGGTTCAACCCAAATAGGTCGGCCAAGGTTCAGTTGGCCAAGGTCGGTCTGCAAGATGAGTCAGTTCAGCAAGGTTCCAAGGGTTCGGTTGGTCCAATCAGTTCAAGCCTGGTCTTATTCAAGGTTTTGGGTTGGATAGTGTCCTACCCAATTGTGATTTTTGTGTGGAGGAGTGGGGACGTAGACTTAGGAAACGAATAAGGGTTGGATAGTGTCCTACCCAATTGTGATTTTTGTTGATGACTTTATTAGGTATACATGGGTTTATCTATTAAAAGTTAAGTGAGATGCTTCTAAGAACTTTACTAGGTATAGGTGGGCTTATCTATTAAAAGCTAAGTCAGACGCTTTAAGGAACTTTGTTATTTTTCATAATCTTAATAATCAATTTGATTCTGATATTAAGATTTTCATGTCCATCTCAGGGATAAATTTGTCTAAAAAAAGTATGAAAATTATCTTCAAGATAATAAAAATTTTCATCAAACCTAAAAAAAAAACCAAAGTGGTGTTGTTTGTCACATGTAGTGTAAACCACTAGAACCTTATTAGTATCTAGTGAAATCTTTAAAAATCTTTGGGTCGAAGCTATTATGACTTGTGTTTATTTGATAAATAGAATGTTACCTATGAAGAAGCTATTTAAAATTATTCCTACCTACTTTTTTGGATGCAAATGCTTTATTTTCACTAATAGAGGAGATACTCAATGTGTCATTGAATGTGTTTTCACAAGATACAACATCAAGAAAATGCGACATAGATGCTATGATTTCGAAAATAATAAGCTTCATGTGTGTAATTTTTTGAAAAGGAATATTTCTTTCAAAATGATGATTCTAGTTCAGTTGATGACTATATATTCTTTCTTGATTGATGTTCTTGGCAATAATGAAGATACAAACTAAGAAGGGAATGTAAAAAATCAACATAATAACGAGCCCTTGCATTAAAGGAAAACTATGACTCCATTTAAAAGATATTATACTCTAAGTAGTTAATAGCATGCTATAGCATCCGCTATAGTGTGCTTTAGCGTATTAGCGGCCAGAACGCCACTATATCGCTAAAAGATTAGCGAGCGACCTTCATGGCGATCGCTATATCAAGAATAGCGTATAAGATAGCTTATTAATGCTTATTTTGTTATATTTTGACTTATTTTCATAAATGCTTATTTTGTTGTCTGCTTATTTGTATAATGGTTTACCATAATAGCTAATATATCTCATCAAGCATTGTAGTTGTTGAAGCTATGTTAGTATCCTATAAAGGAATACATATGGTGACTTTTGAAGATGTAAAAAGTCATTTGAGTAAACATGTTAAATGAACAAAATGGTCATGAAAAAACCTCTACATTGCCAAATTGAAGTATAGGATCTTATGGTCAATTTAGAAATCCTTGTTTATAAACCTGCAAAAAGAGGGTGTAGGAGTTATCATAGTGAGTTAGGAAAGTGAGTCAAATGTTCCCATCCTCTTAGTCTATAAAAGAGAGTTTGTAGGCCTCCAAGAGAAGTTGGGTTGTGGAGTATGGTGGAGAGGTTAAGTGCATGAGTAAAGGAAAGGGCAAGAATATGCATGTGGCCGATTTTGGGTTGATCCATACCATCAAGTCTGCCGATGGTAGAGCCGGGCTATCAAGGGAGAAGGCCATAGTGCAGTTCCATTGAGCAGGTGTGTAGATTCCCACCTGTGGCCCTATGGCCTGTGGAACCATCTTGTCAATAAGCCCCCTCCGAACCTGTTTTAATTACAAAATTTCATTAAGTCGTTGGGTGTCTTTTGCACGGGGCCAAGGAAATCTCTGGGCAGCGGACACCACCGCGTGTTACTAGAAGCCGTCTGGTTACATAGGCCGTCGAGGAGCATCCGATTATGGTATCTGAATGACGCTCATGTTCTTCTTTTGGCTGCTTAAAACAGTTCAAAGGGGAACTGGAAAAAATAGAAAACTTTGGAAGACGTCATACGAAAGTTTCTCTCTCTCTGTCTCTCTGTCTCTCTCTATATATATATTTGTGCGTGTCTATATTGTGTTATATCTAGGCATGTTCTCTACCTGATCAGACAAGTCCGAGGGAAAATTTGGCCCCCGAAAACTTTTTGGGGAACTTTCTACCATAATCTCTTTAGCTACTTGTCCAATGTTGGCTTCTCCCGCTGGTTGAGATGATACGTTAACAGAAGAAAGAATCTTGTGCAAGCATAACAAATAAGAAAACGAATTACGGTAACTCCTGATTGGAAGATGAGTAGGAGAACACAGCGAAGTAATGGAGTTGATTGCCTCCTCGTAATGAGTACCGTTTACCGCGTCAGATCCCATGGCTTCAAACTCCATGTCCTGCAGAGAACAGAAGTAGGATCACCTAACCCTTCAATTCCCTAACAGAAGCTTATTAGTGTGTGTATTTGAGTAAGCAACGAAGCTGATCTCCTTCAGATACTGAAATCACTTAACTCTCTCTCTGCTTGTGTGTGGATTTGTGTTTTATGTGTTTATGGAAGGAAAAGTCCGCGAAATCGCGAGGGAGCATCTGGGAAGGAAAAGCTCATGAATTTAGGGTTTCAGAGTAAAAAGATGGACCTGACGAAATGGAGAGGGATATTTCGGGAAGGGGCCTTGCTTTGCACTGAAATGATGAAATCAAAACCGTGTATAAATCGCATGCATTGGTCTTACAGATGCGGGTGATATATTTGGGAGCTCAGATCTAGAGCCAAAAGGTTTGATGTCGCTATGGTTCTCTGCGAGTCATATACATGGTAAATCATTTATTCTGCCGTGAAGAGAGGATATTGTGAAAAGCTTTGCTTACGCTTTCATAATAAAATTAATAAAATTGTTGGATTCAGCAAGAAAATTGGATTTTGCTTGCTTTTCATCACCTGCCTTGTTTGCCCATGATAAGCGTCTTCTTCAACTTTCAGTAATAAATCTTTTTTTTTCTCTGTTCTTTTTACTGCTCGTACTGTTTTTGAACGTAGATTGCTATTGCATTCCTTCAGAGAACATGTGCATGTTTACTTGAAAACTCGCATATATGCATGGTCAGAGACTTCACCGGACAGCATGAGTTGTTGTTTCAGCAACTAAGATCTTTCTACATGATTTTGTAGTTGTAAATGTTAATATTAATATCCAACAAATTGTTTGAAGGAACACAAAAATCAATACTTCTAACAATGTAAGCCCATCAAAAATTTACTGACCTTTCACTCATGTCTAGATTTAGGAATCATTTGAATAAAACCCTAAGTGCACTGCAATCAATTACTAATCAATATAGAAAGAGTCGAGAGATCAGACATTATGACTAGATTTTATCTAACTTTCAATTTACTGTCGTCATTGGCTCATTTGGTTGTTGCTTTTGGAGGTCTAAAGACTGACAAATACCTATCTCTTTATTTTTTCTTGTTTTAGAATCTATTTTAATAATTTCCTTTGTGGCTTATCTTTATTTTGCACATTTCTTAAATGTTTTGTCAATTTTTGAGAAAGCCGGGTTTGATTGGCCATTTTACTAGTTGTCATTGTATCGTGTGTATTGGTTGTGCATATGGAGCCTTAATGTTTTGCAAGATTTCCTCTTAATTGTCTTATGTTAATTGGCTTCTGCTGTGATCTACGGATATATCCAGACCCATGATAGCACGCTAATTAAGAAGAGAAGAGCAAGATTGCTTTTGTGATCCAGAATCGGACGGAACTCGCCACCTTATAGTGGAGGCAAAATCACAGGGGAACCTACTCAGAGACAAATTGAAGCTCGAAACTGCAATGAAGAAAGTTAATCAAGATCAACGCCGTTTGCCGGCAAGTTGAACCATATCATTCTTTGAGGATTGAAACCAATCTTAATGAGAAAGATCCAAATATCTTTTCTATATTTACTAAATAGATCAATTTAACTATATACTAGGGCGTCTAACTTTTGTTTACTTAAGGTAGGGTAAAACTTGAATGCTGCGTACCATTTTGGCGGAATCATTTGGTTCCACCTGATAGAAAGCCCAATTCCTGCACTACACAGAATTCGACTTTCTTTATGATTCTCATTATAGTCTAATTTAACTATTTTATTTAATTTTGTAAAAGACTTGCTATTCAACCGGAAGAACCCCTTTCAGAATTCGACATAATGAAAATTACGTTCCTTACGCCGTAGTTGGGCACTTCGATGTTCAGGTTTGAAAATTTTAGATTTTACTTCTTTCTCGCCAAGTCTGTCACCAATTATTCTTCTACCACCATTTCAAGTCTAATCTCCTTATATTTAAAGATCTCTATTCTGATATGTCGCTATATCTGCGTTTACTGAAAGGATTACATTTAACAGAAAAATTATCCTATAAAAGTGCCATCTTTAAACAAAACATCGGATTCATCGGGAACTTGGTGATCCCAAGGGACATACTGTTCACTATGCATGTGTAAGCCAATTTTCTTTTCTCTTGGTACAATGGGGAGGCCCAAGCCAGATGCTAGTCGATGAATAGAACTCATTAAACAAAAAAGTAATTTCCTTCTATAGCTTGCCGGAATATATTAAAGAAGGTAGACGTTTATCTTCCCACTTCACTGTGTATTATGAGAAACATTATATACATATAATTTACCTCAATGATGCAAATTAATCATTTAACTTTTACGAGATTTACTTATTTGGTATGTAAAAGAAAATGTCCAGTGCAAAAGTCATCGATCAGAATTGCTATGAAACTTAAAATACAGCTCAAGGCTCAAACGTCAAACTGCAATTAGCTTCAAAATACAACTCAATTTTTAAAGGGAAAATAACTCACCCGTTTCCTATGAGTCCCTGATTACTTACGAAAGCATACACATCAAACGTGATAATCAATTGATTAAGATAACTGAAATTGACTCGTGTTCTACCGTGTATGGTGTGTTATGAACTTTCTAAATGTTTTCAACTGTGTACTTCAGTCCCAATAAGTGTCAAGAAGTATGAACTTTCTAAAAGCCGGAAACTCCAAAACGCGACCTGAATGAGTATTCCATCCAATTGCAATATGTAGAAGCTTCCTGGTAGGCACTGAATTTATTGTTCAGGATATGTTAGGATTCATGTTATTAAGTTACAAACTAATAAATCTAAGTTTAATCAAACCCTTATACTGGTGAAAAGTTACCTTCTCACTTTCATTATTAAGTACAAAAATGAAGTTCAATTTTATACCTAAAATGTTCTCTTGAAAATAGCTGTTTTAACTACTATTGTATTCATCTGTGACCATTAAAGTAATCGACGAAATTCTTGCCACCGTTCCATTTAATTACTGTGGCAGTTTCTTTCTAGCCACCATAATCATAAGTCAATTAAGGTGGTTCCGACCGGGGTTTATAACCACCATATATAGTAGCTTATGGCTTTTTCAACTGCTGTTTGGCCCCCACAATATTGTTGCAACTGTATTTTTCCTTTCAAAAATTCCGTACAAGTTTTGTTCTTATACATACACAAGTACGTATGGTTCGTATGAAATTATATATGTCAGTACTTGGAAAAGATTCAACTTCAAAGTAAACATTCCATTGGTATACCGATTTTGTTGTTTGAATAAGCTATAGAAAACCAATAATATGCCACACCACTACATAGTCCTACGCCATCACCACCTCTAATACCTTCAACACTGCTAACAGCCAGGGTGCTAGATGACGAATTGCAATAACTTCCACAAGTCTGGTGCCACCAGTAACAATAGTGTTGCAGCAACCATAGGCAATAAGCAAACACTAAAGCCATGTGTTAGTAATGTAATGTAACATCTGTTAATGCAGACACTGTGGAGTAACGCCACAGGTTGTGCAGTAACGGGAATATGAAGGGCCTTTAAAAGAGCTCTTGATAGTGACAATTTCCAGGAGATATTGGGGCAGCCTCGGACCAGTCGTAAAACGCGAGGATCGACCGGAAAACGTGAAGAGTCACGGGAATCCGGTAAGAAAAGCCCAATTTTTGTTTTTATCAAAATTCTCATTTTTAGTTGCTAAAACGGAGTTAGATCATAGGGCTTTTGTTTGTTTCATGCTAAACTTTCAAAAACAAGCCTCATTACGCGAAAATAGGCTCAAAACAAGCGTAGATTCATGATTTTTTTTAAAAATCCGAGTTACTATTTTTCATTAATTTTCCAGCGAAAACGACACCGCCAGCGACCATTGATGGATTGGGTTGGAAGAAGAAGGGCAGACGATCGGTTGAGAACTATTGTCGACCTTAATCGTTGTCGGAAACTAGCGAAATCGATGCCAAAAGACCATGGGAACCGACCCTTTTGGGCATGTCCCTCGTCTCCGTGTCGTGCCGTGTCGGATACGACGTGTCATATAAAAAATATCATGAACCGACACTGATTTATGTCGTGTCCTCGTATCACATGTTAAGAACTAGTTCTGTGTCAAAACATGTTTCATGTCGAGTTTTGTGTCGGAAACAGGTCAAGTTTGGGTCGTGTCTTGAAATGAGTTTCTAGGTTAGAAACAAGACCCATGTTAATAGTTAAAGGTTCTCTATTGATACAGTGACATAAGCTACCTATTGTATCACTCATTTGGATCAGATATGGATCTGGATATCGATTTAGATCTCGGATAGCTTAAACGGATCTAGATTAGGGTTTGGGATCCGATTCGGATACAGTTTGTTTCGTTAGATTTATAGTTAAATAAAATTTAAAATTTCAATTATATGTAATTGTTTCGAGATTAAAATTGGAGGATTTGGTGGTGATAAGAGTTGCCTAAAAGTTTGGGGACTAGATCTTAGCGCTCATTTAGGTAAGGGGTTATGCATTCTTTTATAGAACCATGCTAGAAGTGATTTTACTGTTTTAAATATATTTAAATGTGCATGATTGATAAATATTTTATTGATATTTGTGAAATGTTATTAACAATTATGGGTTATTTGATATGCTTTTCAAATAGAACATGTTTATGACACTGTTTGATAAAGAGCATGTTTTGATATGCATGTGTTGTATGAACATGATATTTAAATATTGTTTAAATGTTGTGTGGATATGAGTTTGATTTTGGATAATTATGGATCTGGATATGATTTGTGAATGTGATGAACTGTAATTGGTTTTAGAAATATAATGATGTGTGAATATACGAGTCGTACTTGTGTGGTTTGTGTGGAGTCTCTAGAGACTTGTAGGTCCCTCGGGTGATCTGGCATGGGGCGAATACAGGGTGTGTTCCCGAGCACTCTGTCGTAAGAGTCGACGTGGTTATCGTCATGGACGGGGTTACCGAGGTCACGTTAGAGAGGGCCGAACAACTCCCGTGGCCTTTGGGGTAGACATAATATGGGCTGTAATTATCGAAACTAATGATGTGTGCGTGTGTGTGAGTGTGTGCGTATGAATTTGAGAGCATGATTTCAAGGTAAATGTGCTTTGCTATGAAATGATTATGAACTATGCATGCTTTTAGTATGTTTTCTGTTTAAAGATGTTTAACCTCCCTACTGAGCTATGTATCGGAGCTCACCTTATTGTTTTACAGCTCATCTTAAAGCTAGCACTTCGAAGGCACACGGAGCAGAGTAGGAGTTTGATAGAGCTGCATTTTTATTTTAGATGGTATGATAAGTATTGAATGATTTAGAAAGTTTTTTATTCGGGGTTATTGTTAGGTGGGCCCGCACCATTTTGGACGTGTTGTTTAGAACTTCGATATGGATATTTATTTTCGTTAGATATTTCTTGAGTTTGCATTAAATTAATACTGTATTTAGTTACTACTCACCATCACGCCCGGGCAAGAAGCGGCCACGTGGCATCGGCTCGGGCTGGGTCGTGGTCGCGACTCGAGTGGGTATGACAAGTACTGAACCTTTTATCTATACTAAGGAAAAAAAGTAGGGCAAAGAAAAACAGTGGACCAATAAATTCAAAACGTTCACCAACCATCATGGAAGATGCCCCTTGTTGTTGTGGTTGCCAACCAACTGCCAATGTCGCTCTTTGGTTGATCATGGGGGCTCGTAGGTTGAACCATGTACCCTAGTATAAATGAGATGACTAAGAATGCATATGTCAATAAATATGTGCAATTCAATATCCATCCCTGATCCCGATGATGAATCCCTTAATAAGTTATGGACCATAGAATAATTGTAGAATACTTTCTGTATCACGAGAAATTTAATAACTTGCCTTATTTCTAGAATGTGAGGAACGCGAGAAAAATAAATATCATAAGTTGCAGTTTTCTTCTCTTCGTTAACTAGCTCGACCTATGTATGGAACGTGTTATTGAAGCCAGGACCTGAGAAGAAACATAGAAAGCCTTCCATAAAAGATACAATAAGAACAGGTCTTTCAATGATTTGATGAATGTTTGACAGAAATTCGACGATTCAGTCAAAGTTTCCTTTGAGGTTAGAAAATATGATTCTGCATTGTCAAATGCAATTTATTCATGTGTAATCACTACTAGAAAACAAGCTTATTCTAGTTGTTGGCATAAACTATTTCAGCTGTTGTCACTAGTCAAAATAAAATATAGCATATTCCGATTGTTCAACTGCAAGAAAAAACATTTTAAAGTCAGAATTAGTTGTTTAGGAATTCCCCTCTATTCAATCTTGTATAAGCCAGAATAAGTTAAGTACAATGTCCGGAATAAGTTTCAACAGTGCGGGAATAATTTCCCCCTTTTCCTTACTCTTGTATTCGCTCTCCAACGTCTCCTCTTCTCCCTCTGCTCTCTCTCCCGCCGTTGCTCCCACCGGCAGAGTTACTCTCACTCTCTCTCCCACGAGTCGATTTACCCTAGGATTAATAGGTATTCCCATTTACTTCAATTTAATCAGTATGTTCTCATTGATCCAGGATATTTTCTCTTATTTGGTATGCTATGTATGAGTAAAAGCCTCATATTGATCAACGCTTTGTTGAATGATTTTTTCATTCCTATGCTGTCTTGGTTTATAACCTGATCATTTGGTTTCACGTTGAATCATCCTATGCTAATTAATTTGGTAAACACCCACAAAGGCCTGGACCAAGGGCAATTAATTCACCAAATCAAAAGGCTTAATTTGGTAACTGCTAATCTTTCCAGACAAGGGAACATTGTGGAAACGAGAAGACAAAGAAAACTGCCTTCCGAAAACCTTGGGAAGTGGAACGGCTTCTTCGGGTCGGGTCTAATTTTGGTCAAGAATGGTGATCCAGACTGATGAAAGAAAGACATTTGAATCGTTTGGGACGTATGGACACTAACCTTGCTCTTTGAAGCCACTTAATGTTGGTTGCTCACTGATGTTCCAAACATCACCAGTTCTGGTGGTGACTGGTGAGCTCGATCTGAAAATATCCCGTTTGTGTTGAAACATGCAGATGATGGTTTTTCTACATCAGCTTCCTGTCGTCAGAAAATTTAAAATAAAAAGTTAAAAAGAGAAAGAAAACTACTGAATACACTACACAGGAATGGAACTAGATGTCTCGTAAGGATGAAAAACAAGCCGAGGTGGACTTGCTTGTATAAATTCTCGAGGTGGACTTGGAGACTAACATAAATTGGTTTTGTTCATTTGCACCCAGAGCGGTAGCTCACCTTAGTTCACAAGTTGCAGGTCGTGACTTTGATACCGATGGCATATGTGCGTGGGGCTGGGAAGAGGATGGCGGCACAAGGAGAAATCCATTCCATGCCTTCTTTTTCTTGTTTAAGGAAGAAGTTTAAAAACTAAAGATGCATTTATATGACTCCTGTTTGTATATGCCATATTTGTTTGCATACTTTTTCGTGTATGCATGTATTTACACACATATATATATATATATATATGAACAGTTGAAATCAAATTCAAAAGGTACATATGTCAAGTATACTTGCAAAAAGTATATTCAGACTTTCTGCTTTTCTATTCCTGAAATCGACTGGTTGTGATTTTGAAGGATTTGCCAAGTATATAACATGACAAACATATATATATATATATATATATATATATATATATATATATATATATATCATGTTGGTGAGAGATTATATATATATATATATATATATATATATATATATATATAAACTTTTTTTATGAACTTAACCTTGCCTTCTCTCTCTCCATATGATATCACTCTTCACACAGGGGATCTCCGTGGTCGGCCTAATCATTGACATATTTAATCCTTATTATACTTATAAATGGTTGTTGTATATGTTCAATGTGCTTGTTTTATGTTTATATATTTTCAACTAGTTGCTTTTTGTATATATATATATATATATATATATATATATATATATAATATGGGGGCCCTTTGTGATCCATTTGTTGGAGAGACTCTTTCAAATGTTTATTATATTGATATATAATATCTATTAACACTTCACGTTTCTCAGTGACTTCTACATCCATGGTGATAAAGTTGAGGAGGACAAGAACATACTTACACCGTAGTTCTCAATCAGTGGCAAATGCTGAGCTGGTGAATATGCTGAAGCAGGAATGCATAGGCTTCTTGCATCTTAGGCAGGTAAGAATTAATATATAGGCTTCTTGTGGCTTTGATGTTCAAAATTCTGGTTTCCTCGTAATTGAAAGGGCTCAATGTAGTTTGAAGAACTTAGTAAAAGAAGAGTGTTGTGGTGAAGAGGTTGTCAAAGCCAATTTGTGACACATGTTATAGAAGTTCATTAGTGGTAATATGAGGATGTAAACTAATAGCTCCAACTAGGATATGTTGGGTGATTTTCAAAATACTAAAATATGTTTGGTGAAAGTTAGGTTATAGCCATGTTGTGACATTAAGATCTACTTGCTTTAATAATAATTGTACTAATTAGTAGCACATGTTGTCGTTGTAACTCATGAGTATTTTGCAACCATGTTTTGGTAGTAAGAGTTACTTACTTTAGTGATAATTGTGTTCATTAGTAACACATATAGTGGTTGTAACTCATGATCATTATACAACAATGTTTTGATATTAAAACTTACTTTAGCGATAATTGTGCTCATTAATAGTGCATGTAGCAGTTATAACTTATATGCATTTAGGAACCATGTTATAACATTAAAGGTCACCTTCTTGAGTGACAATTACACTCATTAGTAACAAATCATGAGTTACATCTTCACCATATTTATATATAGTGGTAGTTATACTTATTTAGTTTTTTAAAAGAGGTTGTAAGTTTTATTGTAGCTAATTGGATTTGCAACATCATCATCTTTGTTTTGCTGGTTTGTCTAAAGCTCAATTTCTTTGATGCAAGATGAACTAAGGGTCTTCGTTGTATACTAGTCATGTTTGTTGGGGTTCATTAAATTCACTTATTTGATACCAGTGGCATAAATAGATCTAAAGGTTAGCATCTATTATGTCTCAAAAAATAACATATGCTAACCTTCTCTTTCATATACAACCACTCAAAAAACTGTGCCATCTACAAGAATTTCAAAGATATCCCCAATTAAAGATATGAGTAATGAGAAATCATAAAAACAAATTAAATTATATGAAAAACTTAGAGAATAGTGTTGTACAACAACATCTAACTTGCAAGAATTTTCTACTCCAATTAAAGGTTCGAATGAAACATGAAAACTCGTATAGCTACTAATCACATGGTAGTAGAGAGAATACAATAAATACATGATTACATTATCTTAAAAGGATTGTAGGAACCCAAAACTAAGAAGTGATTTGAAGGCATTGGACAAGTATAATGAACACATGACTCAACTCAAGATGTCAATATGCAATTGAGTGTGAGAGGATCTAAACCCTATTGATTGATGATAGATGTGAGGATGAAGAAGAAGAAAGCTAAGAGGAGTCATGGATACTTCACTCAAATGAGGATGAGGAGTGCAAGGAAGCTATAGAGAATACATTCTTTGCTGAGATAGAGAACCCACTTTATGTTTGTGCGTGATGAATTTTGTAAACATGTACAAATTTGTTTTACTGAGTCATGTGATAGGTGAGCTCATTGTAATTGGGCATGGGATTTTTTGTATCGAGTCAGAGGGAGTAGCTTGAGAGCAAGGTGCTACGAAAGTATCGTGCAATCCACCCCATGACACAGGCTAAACCAATTGGTAAAACAAGAGCAAAGACCAATTCAACAAGTCAAGGAGAGTTGTTGAGTCTTCCTAGTCACAGTTAAAAAAGAACCCTCAGCTATATTGCTAAATTCGAAACAAAGTCGATCCAATCAGAACCTAAAGGTAAATCTCGCACAGCTGGGTTCAGCTCGACTTGCCAAAGGATGGCAAGGCATTGAGTCCATATTTTGACTTGACTGGCTTCCATAAAGTCGGTCGGCCTCCGTCGATTTGTCGGATTCTGATATTAATTCTCGATTCAGGCATACTTATTTCAAGGTCCACATGTCGTCTTCATTTTGACGTGACCTCAACCTAATTATTTTGAATCTCTCTCTCTTTATATATATTACTCTCTCGTATGTAGCGGTGGTAGCGAATCTCACTTTTAATATACTTTTTTCTTTCTCCGTTACAACAGGATACTCAAAACTTGTACACATACCCATGAATGCCTTGAGAGTCGAGCTCTCACCTGCATGAAGAGAGTTAGAGAGCCCATATCGTATCATATTGTATGAAACATATGAGTTGTTTAATTACTTTTTTAAAAAATTATAAAAATATATAAAAGTTTAAAGAACAAATGGAATCACATGAAGATATCACCCATGGGCCTTCTTTTGAAACTTAAGATTTCTGAACATTAGTGGATGTTGAATAAATTTGATATTTTTGTTCATATACACAAACTATTCGATTAAGTACTAAGATGATTTTTATAACATTAACTAAGGGCACTTTTACTACACGTTTTAGTTACCAACTATTAACATATACCATGTACTAATATAATGCACAATCCAGAACGACATGTGATCATCCGCGGTCTAGGTAGAGATACCCTTCATTTTGTTAATAAGAAGAGTTCTCCGGTTTGCAGATCGATTGTGGATACAAGCTTGGTATTTAACTCTTATTTTCTTCCCTTTGATGAGTAAGCGTAGGGGACACCCGCCAGATGCACGGTAGGGATCCAACACCTTGATGAGTGGTGTCCGTGTTCGTTTAACGTTGGTTGAAGGAAGGTCCTGTTAACGTTAGTCCCCTTGGGTCTCTTTTAAAACTGATCTCTTCAAATTGTACTCACTGATATTGCGCTACGTTTGGTTCAAAGTGACGAGCAATCGCGCTGAATACCAGTGCAACTTTCAATCAACAACTAAAGAAGCCACGAACAGCCGTATTGGAACTACTCAGCTCGTTTGGAGCAGCTCTGATCTGGTGAGACAACACCCAAGGCAAGGCCCATTTGAATTATTGGGAAACATGTGGGCCTGCCGCCTAATAAAAGAGGGAAGCGCCTTGTTTTATATGCAAGAAATCTGGTCCAAGGCAACTTGGAGAATTATTGTGCAACAACCAATTAAAAGAGCGGCGTCTTCTCACCTTAACCATTATGAAAAATCCATTCTCAAACTGAAATAATTCAAACTGATCTCCCATATTCTCTTGTTTGAATGAGGCGATGACTGTGGCTAGCGGGTTGCGCCTGTTGCGTAAACACGCTTGTTGGTTATCTCCTATGCTTCACGCTCACCGGATGGCCTGTAAGTTGGACAGAACGTGCGAGAAGGAGAGGGCCGGACGGTGACGGGGAAGACGGAGAAGCCACAAAGAAAAGAAGCAGGTGAGTGCCATATGTGGGGGAGCCTGACACCGAACATAAATAGAACTTGTTTTTATTCTGAAAACTGAACTCGAACAGAATTGAACCGAATTATTTGATATTATTGAAAAGTTCAATAATAATTTGACCTTCATAAATATCTTATTCAGGTCACTATTATCTTTTTAAAAGAATAAGTTAACAGTTAGCGTTGTCGTAATAGGTCGTCTTATATAGGTACATGGATGAGTAAAGATTAGTTGATAAAGCTGACTTTTTTGATAAATGAGGCTTTCAAGTAATAAGATGAATACAATTTAAAGGACATAGTTTAAACGAATAACCAAAATTGTTTAAAACAAAAAGTGTATAATTGAAGAAACTAATGCTACTGTTATTCCAAGAAGTGTCGCAATAAGAATGAGTTCTTGAAGATCAAGAGTGAAAAGACTAAAAATGAATCAATTTGTTTAAAAAGGTGAGATAATATTTGTGATTCGAGAATTTTCAAGCAATCTTCTAAAAATAATTGTAAGCAACAAATGCTGATAATATTCTCTTGCTAGTAGGTGATGTACCAAATTATAAGAATCTGCGAGTGCTGGTGCATCACTTAAGTTGCTCTTTCATGCTCTAACCACAGATTAGGTCGTTCTTATGTTATTAAATTGTGGTAACTTTCTCCTAGTTACGAAATGGTGATATGTGTTCGGTGAAAATCAAAAGATACACATATGTGCTTTTATTATTATTGTCTTCTCATCATTTGTAAAGAATTAGAGGTTAACAACATCTAAAACATGTGACTTGGTTATATTATCAATAAACAGTTGATTGAACTTGATCAATGATTCCTTTGTTAGAATTTTGTAGATATTGCATCGGGTGAGGTATAATTGTCTTAGTTCAATGCTAAGAAGCTCTCAAATGTGTGACTTCCTTATATTAGCAAAAAGTATTATTGAGCTTACTAAACCATTCTTTTGATTGAATTTTGTACAATTTGTATTATGAGAAGTACAATGGACTTAAATATAGTATGACAAGCAGCAAAACCAAAACACCCTTAATTTCATGTAGTCAGATGCCGGAATCTTCAAAGATTTCAATTAAAGGTGGCCCACAAAATTAGCTAACCTTGTTAATGATGTCTACTCTAAGAAGGTTTAGTTAGACTTGGTAGTGTATAAATCGGGTTAAGATTCCTTCAAGCATCAGAAGATCTTAGTAAGTAATTACACAAGCAAATCCTATGAATTACATCATGACAAAGATAACTAATTTGGCAGTTTTGAAACAATAAATTGGTATTCTTTGAGATAACTAATCGATAGGGCATATTATGCATTTTCTAGCGAAAGACTAAAGAAGTATGATTTTATTACTTAGTAAGTTGATCATCTTTAGCAGATATTCATACTAAGACTCTATAAGCTATGATTTAGTTGTATAGCTAAATGTATTACTCTTTAATAAATAAAATGCCATTGTGATATATTAGTAAGTACGAATAAAGCCAAGCTTAAACCAATAAAATTGTATCTTTCTTGTTATGATTTTGGTTTCTATAAAGTTGACATCTCTAAAATTGTTAACATTTGATCTGAGATCCACCTTAATGACTTATTTTTTCATATGTAAATTATGGAAGTTAGTTCAGTTAAGAAAATACATGAGTTTGGAGTTCAAAAAAGATGCACAAAACAAGCATATGTTCATTTTCAATTGAGATCAATACATGAAGATGTAGAAAGATAAAATACCACTAAGAACCTCCAAATAATCTCTAGACAAGCCAAAATTTTCGTTTGGAGCTTTTTTTTACTTCCATTTGTATTGTTTGCTTATATAGACTCATTTTTTTTAAACTCGCATGTATGCTGAATGTGTACATAGAGTGAGTATGTATATGTATGTACACAGATACATATAGATATATATACATACATATATACTATATGTTTCTGTATGCTTATTCCCTTGGAAAACGCCCAAAATCAAAGCTAACAACCTACGTTTATACCAAATCAGACTAATGATATTGTATTTGATTTTGAATTACCAAGATCGTATGGTGATCAAAAGGTTATGAAACTAAACTAGGTGGTACTTATCAGTTGATAAAAAATGTATAACCCAAATATTAATGTATCGAGTCATGTGAGAAGCTAGATGCTTTTAGTCCTTCTCGGAGCTTGGTGAAAGAGATTGCCACCAAAGGACTACATTAACCAATCAAGATATGAAATACTGCCTAAAATACCTTCACATTCTGCATGGTACCTTTTCACTTGGACCGTTAACACATGCAGTTGGGGACTTGACTCAATTTTGCGAAATGTTCAAAACACCATTTTTTTCCTTAAAGACCAGATTCCCTCTGATATAGTTCTCCTCTATTCTTGTGATGCACGAAAGTTTTAAAAAAGTTTACACACTCTCTTAAATTTTTATATTTATCAGAGACTGAACTTCAAAAGTAACTGCATATCTTGAATCAAAAATTTGAGGTGTTTACGACAATACATAATCAAATTACGAAGTTCTTTCTCTTCTTAATTATGCATTTATAGCTTTTACAATTATGGTAATTGTCCTCATAAATGTTGCTTCATCAGAAAGAACTTTCTTCAAGTAAAATTGCTGAAATTTTGTTTGAGATCAAGAAATTCTCAAAAATGATCTAATGGGTATACCATATTATTAAATGGAAAGAAATATTTGAAGAACTTGAGTGAACAAGTTTAATTACAAACTTTGCACCTCCAGAACTAGGATGATTAAATTTTTAATTTTTTAAAATTCCTGAGTTTTTTATGTCGGTAAAGCAATAACTCCCCATTTGAATCTCTCGTTCTAGTTCTCAACTTGCACTTAGTCTCCCTCGATATATCCATTGATTTACATTCTCAGTTCAAAGAGTTCCAGCTCAACTACACATTCTGATTTAAAATTCTTTTCACGTCTTGTTCTTTAGTGAGGCACATAAAGAGAACGAAAATCAGGCGAGGCACGGACTACCTACAACGTTTACGAAACCAAAGATGCTGTATTATTGATTATATTCACTTTGTCTTCCTTCTCCTCTTTTTGACAAGAACGCTGGAGGTAGATCCATTACAGATATACATTCGCATGGAGCCATTGACCTCTTGTAGGACAGGCAGCCTCCTGATGCTAGTTTTTCTTGTAAGAAGAAAGCTGGAGTTAAGGAAGAGTACTCTACAGTGGACTGGACTGTGTTTTTAGACTGGACTCGTTGAATCTACGTTGTCAACTGGAATCGTTTTTACTTTTTAGAGTGGACTGTGTTTTACATGATAAAAATTCAGCGGTAATAATAGGCCGGTATTATAGATATCGATTCCGAGAAAATTGATTGAGTTGCAGCACAATGGACTTTAAAATTACACGAAAGACAGAAAGGATCTTGTTTGGGTCGGTTAAAACGTGACTTCTTTCTCCCTATCACACCGAGAAAGAAAAAAGAGCGGGGACCTAGTCGAAAAGGTTGCTAGTCTACGAGGTCTTCGATTAGTTATTGCACCACAATACATCAAAGAGTAAATGGGTAAGAAATCGTCCTAGATTCAACATACACTTCCAGCCACAGATGCCATCACTTACACTTGAATCTGTCTCCATGACAAATCTCCAGGTCTGACCAGGTCCACGGCATCAGTTATAAAAGTCGAACGCGAAAGTTGAAGAACGCTGAATAATCTTTGTTTCTTCCATTGGAAATAGATTTTCTTCAGCTTCAATCCTTTTCGGTGCATGTTGATCGGGGTTTCACCTGCCGTATTCTTTCACAAAGATACATGAGGCTCGTTTTCTCATGATCCGTCGGAGTGACTGGGTGATAAAGCTTTGTAAAAACCCCAACTTGACAGGGAAACGGCACCACTTCGTACGGCGTATCCTTCACCAAAAGCTTATGCAAAAGGTCCGTAAATGTTTTGATTCTTCGCTTCGACACTTTGATCTCGTCTGTTTTGGTGCTTGTAAGCTTAAAACTTCAAGCCCAACGCTTTTTTCATGTCCCATCTTTTCTCAGTATTGGAAAGTTAGGATAGGGAGATAGCGTGAGTGTCGAACGTTTAAACTTTGGTGTTATGTGTTGGTTCTAACTAATTGAAAAGTGTTCCTTCTGCTGGATCACTCACTAGTAGAATACAATCCATTACATTGTAGCTGTGGGGAAATCTCCTGTCTGCACTAGATTGCTGTACGTAATGATGGTATTATATTGTACGTAATACTGTGTGATCTACAAAACCGTCCGCAATACTCTGTATTCTACTAGGGACTGATGTTCAGCTACTTAGTGCCCTCATAGGTCCATGTAGAAGATCGTGGATATGCATTATAAACAACATATCTAACTGTGAGTTTTACGTTCGGCTAAATAAGCTTTTTTAAGGCGAAAACAATAGCCCTAGGGGGACCACGGTTGTACTGTGGACTCTTGTATTATTGCCCTGCTGACAACGTGTTATAGGCTACGGATTCAACTATACGTTTTTAATTTGCAATTATTTCGTGGGAGTGAACCTCCTACCTTGCCTCCATGTAGACTCGTCATCCTGATAGTTTTCCAGAGTTCTAAGAACCAGACACTATTTTCAAGTTTGGCGTCCACCCAGTATCTCGACCGGCTGAATGGACAGAAAAGGAACCATGGTCCCTCATGCGATTTACTATTTTGCTTTTTGGAGAAAGAGGATTTAGCTTATGCTTCTAATCAGGCAATCAAAAGTTGATTCCGTTTAAAGAATAGGGCACACTGTTTGGGGCGAGCAATAAATAAGAAAACTACGGCCCTTTAATCTCCTCTCTCCTAGCAGGACGGAACTAAGGGGTTCGACACCCTTCCCTCCATCCACATATTAGCTAGTGTTTCCTTTTGAGTAGTTCTTTAATTTTAGATTGGTATTGAAGTAGCATTTTTTAAAATTAGTTCCCTTTGATGAACATTTTGGATTCTGGTCCAGATCTTAAGAAATAAGAAATAATTCATAACAAGTCAAAAAGTTCCTTATTCCTTCTTCCGAAGTCCCATCTTTGGTAGCTGAATTGCTTCAGATCAGATCAAGCTAGATTCGAGTCTCACTGTCGCCAACTCTTCCAAAGGATTCACAAGGCTTCTTGCATCTTAGGCAGTAAGCATGCATGTATGCGCGGTTGAATTTGACCCTCAAATATTACAAATATGTTATGTTGCCGCTTTGATGTCCATAACTCGTTCTTGGATATGTATCATCTAAGAATTATAGATCGGCTGAACCAGGCTACAAGTGCGTCTACAGCATTGAGTGCAACATGGCTTGAGGGAGCTGCCATTGCTTGTAGTTGTGGAGTTGTCAGGTTGATCTAGGCTAGAAAGATGGCATTCAGGTTGGTGAGAGGGATTTGGGTCAAGAAGTATCCCAAGTGAACATAAGGGAATCACACAAAGGGCGTAACAATGAATGTTATTCCTCAGAATGCGTATCCATATACGAGTGCAGATTTACGAAAAATGTTAAAGTGTAATTTTGTTTTTTCTTTTAGTGCATTAACCTATAATTGCTGATCTACATTTATAATCTTTTTCATGTTTAAGTTATATGAAACGTAAATTGTATGCTAACTTCGCTACTTTGGGAACTTGTGCAAAATATAATTCTTTGACACAATTAATCGTATGATGTCTTAGAAATATGTAATAATAACTAAAGTTATTTTATGAATATTTATATTCAGGAATATCATATAAACAGGGTATAAAAAGACCAAATATTTGTGCACAATAGTACTGTGCATTATGGTGCTTGAAATCCTTGTAATTTTCACAACATTACAGCAGCAATAGCCATTGTAGTCATCCATTGATTGTCTTGAAACCCCGTTGTTATATTACACGGCACCAAAAATTATGACTGTTTCTATCGCCGTCATTACAGAAGAAAACGGTGGTCAAAACTGTAATATTATTTAAAAAAATGCTGCTTAAACCACACACTTTGATAGTGATCCCTTATCATCAAAGATCAAAACATGTATTGATGAGTCAAATAGCTTAAATCGCATGTATAATGTTTGAGTAAAACAATTTGGAGAAGGAGATTTATATTAGAAGCCTATCTTATCAATAGTTTTTAAACATGAGCAATTTGAAAACTGGTCTCCCAATTAAGATGGATCCTATATAGTGTTGAAGATTCTACTAAAGATGGCTTACAGGTAAAAAAAAACAGGTTAGAAAAGATTTGAAGGAGAAGAATATTCGAGGAGCATAAGTGGAAAATACTTGAACAAGTATTATCCTTCAATCTTGAAATCATAATTTATTTAATGAATTTAGTGAATAAAAAAATCTGTGTATATATTTGTCCAAAGAATTACAAATAATATGATGAACATAGGATGATTGTCTATCCTAAAGTAAAAGGCATATTAAAGGTAGAAGAAGGTCTCGACCAAATCAACTCGTGTTGGACTATGACCATTTGACACTTCATACTCTCGTTTCAGAGCTGAATGATTCTTGGTCGTCAATGACTCTTTTGGCACTTGGTTTCTTTATAGGGCAGTCAAATAGGTTTCCTCTAAATCTAGCAGTTTTTGTTGTTCCTCTTTGTAAGCTACAATAGGCTCTGTTATCTCTTGGTACCATAAGGCCAATTAATCATTAAGAGAGGTAAGTAGTATAGTAAGGGAAGCTACTTCCTAAAAGAGAGAAAGTCACATTTGAGGAAGCTAATTTGCTCACGAGCTTCTCGGCATCAGTTTGTGTTATCTCACAAATTGGAAGTATGAGATTGAAATATGCTATGAAATATCCTTGATTGAGATCATTGTTGTGTAAGACGTTACAACCTAAAATAGAGATTTGACAAGCATTGACAGTTCGTAGAAATCTTTGACAATTGATAATTAATGATCCTTTGGACATCAAAACAAACTTATCAAGAAGAAGGGTTCCTTAAAGATAGAGATGTATGTCTAGATTTATGTCAGCTTGTAAAGGTTAAAGAAAGAGTGACTTAAAGACCCATCCCTTCCTCAAAATCGTTATTAAGTACAATCCTAATGAACTCTATATAGTATTGATTCTTGAGAGTAATAGAGGCATGACTTCTTCTACGAGCACAATGATGTCATCATTTGGAATAACCATATTGACTAGAGTTTAACTCCTTTCGAGGGGCCTCCGCAACACCCACCTTGAGAGCAAATTTTAGCCTAGGAGTTGAAGTTGCTATAGACTATACAAGTGAGACATTGATAGAAACATGAATAAGAGCCCCCTCGAATCATGAGACTACAAAGGCCTCAACTTGAGTCTCCCTATAAAGGGCTTTTCAAGTATCCTTGTTAGGAGTTTCCTTAGTTATGACTGTCAAGATTGAGGTTATAGCAGCCTTGACCCAAGTTTCCTCATCAAGAGTGGCCTCGGTTACAAGTGACAAAGAAATCTAGATAACACTGATAATTGTGGCTAGATCGGAGATGCGGTCCACCTCTTAAAAGAGTGCGGTAATTGTCATAGTTAAAGTAGAGGCTTGGGGCTTCGCTTGAGGAACCATCTTGATCGAACTAGAGGTAATTAAAAAGAGATTTCTTTTGAAAAATCAAGGGCTAGATAGGAGCTTCAGCAACAATTACCTACAATCCATGGTGAAATCAAAGGAAGAGGTGATAGAAGGATTAACTATTAAGAAAACTTACCTTTTAAGAATCATGTACAAGATTCTTTATATAGGTGTACAATATAAAAAGGGAGAACATGTACACAACGAGTGGGGTAGAAAGGACAAAATAAGGATGTTTTTGTGGTAACATGTTTTGATTGGCCAAAACGTGTTTGGCACGTTGCCCAATAGGTGTCGAACTAGTAAAGTATATATTAAATTATTTAGTTCTTTATCAAAGATAACAAAAACTGGTGAGTACAACCACTCCTCATATTCAATAGTGTCTTATGGATTAGCTGTGAAGCCACTAAAAGGAAATATCTTGATTAATTGCAAGTTGCCTTTAGTCACCACAACCATTTTAAAATTTGGCGTTGCTATGCCACCTATTAATATCTCGGTTAGATAAATGGGGTGAAGGATTTCTAGGACAAGCCCAAATTGATGGCTAGACATTTTAGAAAATATCTTTCGGTCATTGTTTGATTGGTGGAGGAGGATAGTATACCACCCTATTTAGCAAATCCCGAGAGTATGAAAATCATTACTACTTCCAGGAAAATATGTGAATGGAAGTGGATCATCTTTTCAACATCTACCAAGTCACAAAATTTTTATGACTCAACAGATTCAAGTAATAATTATTATCAAACTCCAAATGGAGCAGTTTATCTAGACAAATTGATAGTTCCTAGTTTGAGATTAGAGTTTTAATAAAACTCTACCTAAAAAGAATTTTTGTTGTTTAATGTTAGTGAGTAAGTGATCATAGAGAGAAAGAGGGTTCATATGAGAAAAGTACAAGTTATAACTAAAAATAAAGTAATTAAAAAAAAAGAATAAAAATCTAAGGATAGTAAAAAAAAGACTCAACAATGACGAGATTCTCTTTGGCAAAAGTAATGAGAAGGCGATGAACTTGCATAGCTAGAATAAAAGAAAACTGGCATTTTCATCCTCAGTCACATCCCCAAGGAGTTGCTCTCATTTAGGTTGTGAGAATCATGAAACTATAGAAAGAGAAATGAATGGAGAGAAAGAAAGAAAATGGAAGGAGGTGATCTATTAAGAAAAATCAATATTACAAGATACAGTAGAGAAAACCAAGACTAAACTAAGAAAGAAAGAGAAAGAAAAGAAATGCTACAATATGATTTGGTATGATCTAATTAGAGCTATGAAGGCCATGCCCAAGTAGTCCTCTCAATTTATATCAGTTTCCTCCATAATTTCTTTTATGCCCAAACTTGTTTTAATGGATTAGTCCTCGACATGATCACCTCATACTTGTCACTCCTCATTACATGCCCTTTTCACTAACCCTTCAATTTTCATTGGCCTTTTGGGTTTCCTATTTTTGGATAAGCGATAGCTTGTAACATATTGATTTCAAGACAATAATGTAGCACAATTTCCATGCGCTATCTCTTTATAAGACCATTTTACTGTTAGATGCTCAATGATTGCTCTATAAAAAGGAGATCAAATCTTACTTTGTGGATTTCCCATTTTCTCTTCCTCTACATTTCTATCATGGATTCTCCTACCTCCATATCGAATGCAATACTACCTCCTACTACTTCGTCTAAGGACAACTTGAAAGGATTTCATATTTTATTCATCTTTGCTCCATTTGAGAAAGAATTTGTGGCTTTTCAAAACTCTAATTTCATGGACTCCTGACCAATAAGCAACCAGCTTTACAAAGACTGGCTTTACCAGGTAAAGAAGCAAGTGTTCTGGGGAACCTCAACTCAGAATACAATCTCCTTAAAAGGAAGGAGAGACAAAGAATCTAAGTTCTAAGAAAACTGAACTTTGGATGCTCCTTGTGCGATATGGACCTGGCTTGGTACCTTACAACTGAGATCCTTTTACTCCGATGAGGTAGGTTGAGGTTTCACACTACTATTTGCTTACTTGAGTCAAACATCAATTTTCTGCACACCTAAAGAAAATTTGAGTGCAAAAAGATGGTTTCTAGCTGCCTTTTCCGATAGGTATGGTATTATTGTTGGGTCTACTATGGATTTTCTTCAAACTTAGGTGTGATAACATATGTACCAAAAGGATGGTTTGTGGATAGGCTTAGAGGTTATATTGGTTCGGCTTGGTTGGGGAAGACAAGCGTTGTGAAAAGGTTCTAACTATGTGTAGGTTCATTAGGTAACATTGTCATTGAGGAAGTCAAGATACAGTTAGTTTTGGGGTTTCGATCTACTTCAGATTAGTCACAGGGAATGGTTGGGGTATTGAATGATTGAGTATGGTCCGCCGAGTTCAAGTTATGTTGAAAAGGCTTTTAGGTATGATACCGAGTAGCACAAGTCACGGTATACTAGACTAGGCAGGTAGTTGGTGCAACCCGAAGGATTTTAGTAGAATCTTAAGAGCTACGGCTCGACTGGATGCATCGCTTTAGCTTCATAAGACAGGATGGTCGACAATCGAGAGCTTATGTAAATAAGATCAATATCAATCAAAATGGACATAATGTACAACAGTTAAATTTGCATGTTCGAAGGCGCCCTGGGGCTTGTGGCGGTAACACTAGAAACACGAATTGTAGTGCAGGTCTCTAGGTGTGGACTAAACATAGTGGTTGTAATAAATCAATGAAACAGACTATGCAGACGTGAACAATTATCTCTAATTTGCTGAAATTCTAAGGCGTGCAAGATGCAGGTTGAGCAACAACTTTCATAGGGAATACAACAACCTGAAGTTGCTTAAGGAGACGAAGGCAAATGCTAATGGCAAGATTGTGGTGATTTTCTATTGACCCTCCGCTGGGTTGAGTGCTTCCAGTCGACTCTCTAGTATTCCTTGCTTTTAGTTTAGGTATGCAGCAGCAACGGATCTTCAATCAAGTACTGGGTTTCGGTATTTTCCAGGTTTCCTCTCAATAGGATTTGCTTAGGAGGAATGTCTATATTTCTCGGAGATTCTTTGTGTTTCTGTCTATTTGTTCTCGTGCGTTGCTCCCTATTTATAGAGTGGTGCCTGCTTCTCTTTCCTCCAGAGTTTCCTATTGGGCTTTCCCTTCCTAGAGCCCTTTATCTGATCAATTATGGATAAGCTTTGTAACCATCCAATGGTTTAAGTCATTGATGGCCATTACAACTATCCTTTCTACATAGTCAGTCCAACCGTTTCTCTGTTGGGATTGCCGAGAATGGCTATAGTTTCCTTATATCTCCCACTTGACCATTCGAGCAAAGTGAATTGACATATTGGTTTTCCTCCTATATTTGCAGGGTTTTCCTAATAATGTCATTTTATGATTGCTATTGCAATCATCACCCGTTGTATGATTTTTTACATACACAATAATCAAACATATCTCAAACCCCATGTTCGTAACTTGTTTTGAGAAAAGATCCTCTATTATGCCTTTAGTCAAGGGGTCTGCTAATATATCATGAGTTGGCATGTATGAGGATATTTTCTTTCTCATAACCATATCATGAACATAGTGGTATTTAACCATTATATGCTTGCCCTTGGAGTTGTCAGCTCCATTCTTGATAAGAGTAATTGCTGTGTTGTTATAAGAGTAAATGACAACTGGCTCATCGGCTATCTCCAGCTTCAAATCTCGTATGAAATGGCTTATCCAGACGGCACTAGTTGCTGCCATACAACAAGCTACATACTCAGCTTCATGTGTATGCAATACTATACAACCCTTTTTCTTACATGCCAAAGAAACAACACCACATGCAAATAAGAATATTTGTCTTGAGGTTAATTTACTGTCATCTTTGCTCCCAACAAAGTCAACATCTGAGTATCCTAACCATTTGAACTTGTTTCTTGTACACAACATAACATACATCAAACTACACACAACTTATGCATAAGGAATGTTAGGCTTATCGTCTCCTTCAGCGGGACAATCAACCTTATTTAGTTTGACCTCTTTTGCAATGGGTGTAATAGGAGACTTGCATTTACCTATTTTGAACTTGTTGAGGATAAAATCAATATATATCTCTTGACTTAAGCATAAAAGTTTAGATTCTCTATGTCGAGAAATCTATATACATAGGATATAGGATGCTTCCCCATATCTTTCATTTCAAACCTTGAGTTTAAGCATGATTTGGTTTTGACAATCATCTTATTGTCATTCTCAATCAACAATATGTCATCTACATATAACGATAATATGACAAAGTGACTCCTACTGTTCCAAACAAATACACAGTGATCAAGCTCATTAGCCACAAATTCAAGTTCAATAATGATATTTTGAAAAGTCAAATATTATTGGCGAGGTGTCTGTTTCAGGCCATATAGTGATTTTCTCAACCTATATACTTGAATGTATATGATTTCATCTAAATCTCCGTTTAGAAAAGTTGCCTTTACATCTAACTGATGTAAATCTAAATCATAATATGCAGATATTACTAGGATTATTCTTATGAATGCAAATTTTGTAATAGGGAAACATGTCTCAACATAATTTGTCTCCTCTTTTTGCGAAAAACCCTTTGCAACTAATCTTGCTTTAAACTTGTCTATTGCACAATTGACCTTATATTTGTTTTTCACAACCCATTTACAACCAATGACTTTTCTTTCTTTTGATAATTCAACCAATTCACAGACTTAGTTTTTCTCAATGGATTCAATTTCCTCATCCATGACTTTTCTCCAATCTATTGCTTCAATGAGTTAATAGCTTGCTCATAAGTTAAGTTATCAGTCAACTCATCTAAATCCACCAAATTACACGCTTCTTCTATAAGATAAGTATGACAATCCTTTAAGTAAGATGGTGTGGCCCTAAGCCTTTTATGTTCACTTAAAGTTTCGGTTGTTACAGGAAGGTCTTCTATGGGTTCAAATAATGATTGATTTAGGTATACTAGATCATCATCATTATTTTTCAGGATGTCATTCTTAGTATCTTTTAAGAATTCAACATCTTTGCTCTCTATCAGTTTATGTTCCTTATGCCTTTGAGCCTTTAGGATATCTGATGAATATACATTTGAAGGACCTACTATCTAGCTTTTCTTTACACTGATCAAGGATCTTTACATGTGCAATAAATGACCTAGGTTGAGTTTTCTTCCAAACCACATCTCATATGGTGTAGTGAATACAACCTTACACGATACTCTATTTACTATGTACACCACTGTACTTATTGCTGATCCCCAAAATATCCTTGGTAGAGAAGCATCAATTAACATTGACCTTGTCATATTCAGTAAGGTCCTGTTATATCTTTCAACTACAACATTTTGTTGAAGTGTCATGAGCATCGTATTTTGCTTTAAAATACCAAAGTCTTTATAAAATTTCATAAATTCTATAGAGATATATTTACCACCTCTATCTAATCTTAAGACTTTGATTGAATGCCCTAGTTGATTTTCAACTTTCTGCTTATATTCTTCAAAAATTTCAAGTGCCTCAAATTTATGTGTTATGAGATATAAATACATATATCTTGAGTAATCATCGATAAAGTTTATAAAATAAACCTTTCTATGATGTGACCTTACTTTGAAGGGTCTAAATAAGTTTGTCTGAATGATCTCTAACAAGGTTGTTGCCCTTGTTGTCTCTTTGAAAAAAACTTTTCTTGTCATTTTTTTTATATACAAGCTTTACACTTATTGAAAGTATTTTCCTCAAATCTCAGTAGTAAGTCAAAGTTGGATAATTTTCTCAACTTTTATAAACTTATATGCCCAAGACACAGTCAATATAAATAGAAGAATTTTCATTCTCATTAACTTTCAGTTTGAACAGTCCATGTTCTACATCAAATTGCCTAGAGAGGAATACTCTCCCATGTTTCTCCACAATCACCTTATGAGGAACAAACCTGACCTCAAAACCTTTCTTCACTAAGGCAAGAACCAAAACCATATTGCACCTTATAGATGGCCCAATCAATCAATAGTTAATTAATCAAAGGACCTAATACCCAGAACATCTGAAAAAGTATTATTTCTCATGTACACAACTGGTATGCCTTCTACAAAAATTCTAAAGGACCTAATACCCAGAACATCTGAAAAACTTTTGGTGGTTGCGGATGCACAATTTCTTTTATGACATACTCTACACTTTTAAGCTTTTTATTCTAGCCCAATTATAAGAGCAAAACAATCTTTTTATCCAAAAATATCTGGATATTATGGTAATTTTATATAGTGGTAGTTCACAATATTAAAAAATGAGTCGGGGCAGACATAGTGACAGCATTGTAATAAATTTAACTTTTAGTCTTGTTTTTTTGTAATTTTCTGCCCTTTTTGAGGCGATTTATGGTAATTTTATATAGTGGTAGTTCCAAAACCTGGTCTACTGCCCGAGGCGATTTTCCAAAACCTGGGCAAAGCGAGAGGGTAGTCAGCTGCCTCTGCCACCTCCTAGCCTAAGGCCGCACGCAGGCCTTCTGGCGCCATTTCTGTTGTGGCCGTCCTTTGGCCTCTTGGTCGAGCTGGCTTGTCGCTTCTTGTCTTGTGGCTAACTTGTGGCCTCCTGGCTTTTTTTCTCTTGGTTCTTGCCGCCTTTTGCCCTGTCTTGATTCAGGCAAGCGGTTTGCCCTCTACCCTATCTCGACTCAGGCAGGGTATTTTCCCCTTAGCCTTGTCTCGACTCAAGCAAGGTGTTTCTCTTCGGCCCTATATCGACTCAGGTAGGGTTTTTCCTCTTCAACCCTATCTCAACTTAGGCAAGGTGCTTTCTGCCACTTCCAAAAGTTTCACAGAAGTTATCTATCCCTCTTTGTCTCTCTTTTTGTTTTATCCTAATGCGTACCTTTTATAGGGGCAAACCAGACTCTGATACCAAATGTAGTGATTTTATGTCGACTCTCCGGTGGGTTCAATGCTTTCGGTCGACTCTCTGGTGTCCTTTGCTTTCAACTCAAGTATGCAGCAACAACGGATCTTCAATCAGGTATTGAGTTTCGACATTTTCTAGGTTTCCTCACAATAGGATTTGTTTGAAAGGAATGTCTATATTTCTCTATGATTCTCTATGTTTCTATATATCTGTTCTTGTGTGCTGCTCTTCTTTCCTCTCAGATTCTCTACTAGGCTTTCCTTTCCTAGAGCCCCTTATCCAGTCGGTTAAGGATAAGCTCCGTAACCGTCCGGTGGTTTCAACCATTGATGGCCGTTACAACATCCTTTCTACAGATAACGGCTAGATGGCCAGTCCAGCCATTTCTGTGCTGGAATTACCGAGAATGGCTATATTTTCCTTACAATGATACCCAACTAATGGAGAAGAAGACAAACTCCAACTTACAGTAGTCCTGAGGAGATAAATGTGAAACGAGTTCAATTAGTTGGATAGAAAACTAGAGCCAGTGAATCAACTTAAACATCAATGACAACATACAGGAGACTTTAGGACCAAAGAAAAAGAGAACGTAGAAACTATACATATCAATTTGCAATGGATGTTCATAACGGACTATGGGTGATCTCACAAATGAAGACCATGGAAAGCATGTTCACAATTGATATGTAGGACTTCCATGGAACAGGAAACTCAAATGCAATGCAGTCAATCACAAGTACAGAGCAAAATGCTATCAATGAAGGAAAAATGATGACAATTTGATCTAAGCAAAGCTGGTAAATCTTAATGCACGTAATACGGTAACGCATGAAGGGTTGCGACTAAGTGGACAGATTCCGACATTGACTGGGGGAAACCAATGTTGCAAAGCAAGACTTGATGCTTGCAAAGGGGGTAAAGCCCCTATTTATAGTTGAAGTTTTCCCAGAGGATAATCACAAGAAGAAAATTAAGATTGTAATCAGTTAAAGAAAATCCAGATATGATACTAAAATTGTGGAACCTTGTCTTTTCAATCTTCAGCAAGTCTTTCCAGCAAAGGGGATGGCTGTAACTGTAGCTTCAAATGTATCTGAAGACAAAATAAGTTCTACTGTAAATCTTCTATATGGTAGCTGAAGTTGAGATCTTCATCCTTATCTAAAATCTTGAGAAAATTTGTAAGCGATTTGCTTGGCTTTGGACATCCCATTTGGAACTGCTTTTGACTTCATGAAACATGACACCGTTTAGTTTTGAGAGCATAATAGATGGAGCCCTTCTTCATTTGAGGGAGCCATCCAACTAAGCCACGTGGATAACAACCTTTGGTCCTTTGAGCTTGGTGTCCTTGACTGAAATATTATGATGCCACCACCCTCCCCTTGATATGAACCATAATATTTACGTCACCTAATTATCAACTGCATAAGTCCAGGTCTGGTTGAGTCAAGGATGCAGGTTACAGGTCTCTCCAAATGTTATATTGGCTGAACAAGTTTTTACGTAGAAAACGTCCAACACACATATATGTGCATATTCTAGCTTATATACATAAAATATATGTACTGAATAAAGTCAGTTAGGTTGGAGTCAAGACAGATGTTCCTCGATCCTACTAAGGTGAATTATGAGACCAAGCTGAGTTATATGGGAGGTAACTAGATCGAATGGGAAGCTAGGAGAAGTCCCAAATATACACTATATTTAGATATACATACATATATATATATATATATATATATATATATATATATATATATATATATATATATATATATATATATATATATATATATATATATAAGCCATGTGATTATAGAAATATATGAATTTGTTTGCGTAACAACGGCTACATGCTTCCATATTAGTTTGTTAGAGCATATTTAGAATGGGGGAACAACTGGGTGCTTGGGGAATCTCATTGTCGAATTATTTTGCAATATTGTATGATTTAAACTATCACATCTATCACACATGGCATCATAAGATATCGGATAAAAATATTGTCAGTGACATTATGTTCGGTCAACCTTATGTAGTGTAACTATTACATGCATTTTCATAGATATTAGAGTTTGATAGCATATATAATATTTTTTTCTCATGTGTTTAATTTTTTTCTTAAATTGAGTAGCACATGTATATACTATATAATTTTCATGTGTAAGTTCTTAAGGTTGTGGAGTTCACTTAAACTAACAATAATTAGTCTTTAGCCTTCACTTATATAAGTATAGAAAAAAGAAAATTATGTTTGAGTATTGAGTATATCAGGTAGTTTTCAAATATCTTTACACATGTAATTTGCATGATCGTAATCTAACTTTTATGAATGATATTAAGATCATATTTTTTTTGTCAAATTCACAAGGAACATCAGTCAAATTGAGAAGGACAAAAGATGTGGCACAATCATTTCAATATAGTAGGTTTAGACCCAACCATATGTAAATATACATTGTAACATTTGTATGGTTGTCTATCCTCACGAGATTAACATTCTCCTTAAATATGGTGAACTAATACAACTATCAACAATTGATCTCTTTTAGAGAAAGCTTAACATGGAGGTGCAAATGACATACATTGCCAATCATAATGATAAGGATGCAAGAATAATACCTAAGATAGAGACAATTATTCAAAAGTTAAGGTAACATCATAATCAAGACAAATTGGTTAAGATATTGGATGAGGACTTAAGTTATTCATACATTATCCTACAGGAGTCACTCATTAATCATTTTCAAATGAGACTATCTGACAAATCCACGAAGAGGAAGTTGTGGACCTTGAAGCATATAAACAGAAATACTTCTCGATAAAGAAGTAGTGGATATGGCTGAGGATGTCAACAATGACGCGAGGCTTCTCTAGGACATGATAATTCCTCATGAGGCAATTATGAGCCCCTTTCAAATACCGAGTTCTCTTATTTTCGTATTGGGCCTCCTCTTAAGAAGAACACTTTGAGACAGTTGCACTTCAAACCATTATATGAGACAGTGATACCCTTCTTTATGGGCATCTTTATAAATTATTGAGTGAATATTGTTCGAGATATAAACTATAGTTATCAAGCCATTAGTGAGCTTTTGCCACAAGAAGAGGCCTCGTGGAATGAAGCTCACAAAGAGTATTTGAAGAAAATGGTATGATTGTATGATCTACACTCCCAAGTTTTCATGGAGGAAGGTTGTGTTGCTACTATTTGTCATATTACATATATGAACGACAACCATTGCCCAATTCATTATTAGATATTGATACAAAACATGGGTTTGGTCACTGGTACTTGATCGAGCATAGTATTGATACTAGTCTTTAGGATAGAGTCGATAACATTTATACCATTAGTGTCAGATGGTGAGCAGCTATTTGTGAGGAATATGCGATACATGGTATTTTTTAGTAATGATATTATCCCTTTATCACTACATATTATTTAAATATTTATTATATTCAATTTGCGATCACTTTTCTTCCTCTATATTTTTATATAAGCACATGTCTGATGGCTCTCTCATCCTGCCAAACTTTCTATCTTGATAACTATTTATTTGTTTAATGATATTGCAAATAAAGACTACTCAAACCAAAATGACATGCATTACAATCATACAAAAATAAATATCATACAATACAATATCCAAAACCCTCAAATACATAACATAAACCTCAACTCATACATTGTAATCACCAACACTGTCACTCATCAAATATCATCAAGTGATGAGCTCACCAGGAACGCTACACATATGTCTCTATCAACTCTATCATAGTAGAGTTACTCGATAATTGACATGACACACTTCAAGTATTGTAAAGCTGGTGCTAGTGTGTCATGTACAATCGTAAGATGCTAAAGAAAGATAGAGATTATGAATAACATTAGTATTATCATCCAATATATATAAACATAAAGAATAATAATATATACAAATATTACTTTACATGCATGAGGATGTATCGTGTTGCCTAGCTGGAGATGGTTGAACCATGGGACTGATCCATGGAGTCACTCAATATAAACATATGCATATGAGCAATATGCCATTTCTTGTAGAAATTGTTGCACTCACTCAAATATGCTATTGAAATGCCAAAGTGCCCAAGGTGAAAATAATGTGAGTTTTATGCCTCCCAAGTGGTGTTCCATGGCTTCTATTGACCTTGTCGATTTTTGTAGAAGAGATGACCTTATTGGAGTAATGGGATGCCTTGACGATGGCTAAACTAATGAAGAAACTAATCAATTATATTAGATTCTACAACATCCAAACAATGAATGCATCCATGGCATCAGTTGAACTTATTGTCCAAGTAGTTTGCATAACCATATAGTTGCTTGTCAATATGCATTGCATAAAAGAAACTTAAAAATGATAAATGCATCGCATCTTACTTTAATGAAAAAGAAATAGATAGTTGTAATTTGATAGCTTACTTGATCTGATGTCATCAAATCAAATTGTAGGAGAATGATCATGCAAACATTTCTCATGTACCCACCTACTCATAGTTGTTCATCAATCCATTATAGTCGCATGTTGACCCTAAAAGCTGAGAAATATTTATAAATCCATGACTACAAATATAAAGTAAAATTTAATTATTGAATCATAAAACAAACTATATAAAAATAGTTTAGTAAACATAAATAATTCATTATTATCTTAACTAAGTTGTATATCTACTAAATTATTGTGTCTCAATTCAAGATACTTTTTCCATCGTCCTATATAAGGAAGCCATTGTTGCTACAAACCAAGTGTGACTATCAATCCTCTAAGTATTATAAGCCAATAGTTGCATGATCAATATTGACACTTTGTCTGTATACTTTTCCTGATATAATATATACCAAGCTCATACAATAGATATAATACAACATTGTTTTCAAATGAGAGTCCCCTGTTCCTAATATAGGTTCAAAGCACCTCGAACTTAATAGCTCCAAACATAATATCCAGCAAGACTTCATCATTACTCATCTTCATTATATCACTCAAAATACCTTCCTTAGTTCGAGATATTATCCCTAGCATCAAAGCAACAAGCTCCCTGCCAATCAAAATACTAAGTATTTTCAAGAATATCATGAAGGATCATAAACATCTCACCTCATGACATGTGAAAGCTATTTGTGTCTGGTTGTCAACATTTAATAAAAGTGCTCAATAATGCATGATCTATAATATCATACAACAATTCTTCCTACTCAACCAACCCAATCCTCTCTACAATATCAATTCAATTATTGGATCTCATATCTTCTATTTTGTTGTCTATGATGTCGTGTATCTACAACTTCTTATACCAGCTTCCCTTGACACATTATTGTATGGATTGTTACCACTTTATTATTTTTCATATATTTACATTTTACATGACCAGTTGGATTCATGAGTGTTACATATACTTAGAAAATTTATAATTTCACTATAGTTTAAAATTACCTAGTCGTATAAGATTTTATAAGAAATGTGACCTTCAAAACTAGATTGTAACCCTAAAATATTAGGAACTCCATGACCATTACACTTTACACTATCTATCTTAGTCTATGTACTACCTACACCATCATGATACTCTAAAAGACCAGCTTCATCATTATAATGATAATTTAAAAGATATTGACTATCATCAACATGTGTATCTATTAAAACTCTTCATTTTCTATTCGTGTCATCTTCGTGTTAGTCCTCTATAAGATATTATATTACATCTTCCGGGTAATATAGTGATGTTATACACTTCTATTTGTGCCTTGTGTGTCATATGTATAGATGAAAATAAATAACGAATGCGAAAATTAAGTATGCATTATATTATACATTATATAATATATACATATATAATATGAACTATGAAGAGACATAATAAAATGATGCATCTCTTTCAAAGGAGATTCACGGTTGAGTTGCATCTCCCACGTAGAAGAGATGCTCTTGGTGCCGCGTCTCCAACAAAAAGCCTGATGATAAAAGTTGTCAAATGACACGTAAATAAATCAAAATAATAAGAATAAGAATATCAAATCAACCACATACTTATAAAAACCTTAAAATCTTGAACCAACTCCTTTTCTCTTCAATTTTTTCTTTTTTCTTCTTTTTTTTATGTCAGATCTGACATGTTTGTGGGTTATCCAGATTAGGGAGAAGAGAACAAAATTGCTAGAGTTGAGCTTGTAGATGTGTGTGGCAGACATAAGGCATGTGAGATGATGGAAAACCACATATATTTAGAAAGTAAAGGGGTATCATGGTAATTTTAAAAATTACATGAGTACTTTCTTAGCCCATACCAATTATGTTGGCACAAAAGGTTGTCGCCTTCAATGGTTGATGCAAATTTTTTTTGGGGGTGAGGCGCACTTGTATGAATGAGTTTTGAGAGTTTTTTTACTCATTAATATTGTTATTTAAAATTATTATTTAAAATTTCTTCACGTACTTGATTAATTGATTTTGTAACATTATAGTGTTATCTAAAATGGTATGATACTATTGACACTTTTACAGTTTGGTCACAATATCAATAGCTTAAAAGTTAACATCAACATCAAATAAAGTAATAATAACTTTAACATCAAGTACAAAAGTAACGGAGCTAACAATGCAGCTTTAACAATACACGAAACCTAAAATGTTCTATTGTTTAGTAAAAACTTGTTTAATTTCTTTTCAAATTAATAACTATTAGCATCTTTAAGAAATATGAAAGTAATTTAGCTAATAAAGTACAAAAACCTTTCATGAGAAATGCATATCCTCCTCATTCAAGTGTATTCTCTTAAAGGGAAAAAATTTGAAAATATAACATTTAAGAATTTGGATGTTATGAATTAAAATGAGAACGTTCTATACAGACTTTCAAAATGGCCCAAACAGAACCAAGCCAATTGTTGGTTGATATATTTCTTTACAAGAACTTAATTTCGTTTAGGTTTTTAATTTGCTTTCTTGTTTTAATAACAAGTCTGGCTCACCACTTTTGGCATGATACAAATACTACCATTAGTGTGTGATTCATTGGGACTAAGTCCTTCAGCCTTTCCTAGCAACACATGATAGAAACCTAAAAGGAAAGGTCAATATATGACAATATCCCCAACAAAAGCAAGAACATGATCTAACAATTAGCAAAAATAAGGATTTTATAATGATTGATCTGATCTGAAAAATTTGTAGGTTTTAATGTGTCACAACCCACAAATCATGATGTTTTACACTTTAATTCGCATATGTTAATTCACCACCAATAAGATTTAAACTACCAAAGAAAGTTAACAAACTAGAGAGACAAATTGAGAGACAATTTTATCTTAGTCACTAACTATTAAATGACTGAAGCCAATTTTACATCAGGTGAAGCCATGCTTAAATTCAAGTATTTTCAATCTCGTCAGGTGAAGCCAATTTTACATCTTTTTGAAATTACAATGCACCTTCGTATGCATGAGGGCCCTAATGCGGACGCGGATGCGCCCCTCTTTACTTTCCTTCCTCGACAAGTCACACAAAAGAAATACCTCATCACATTTCTCTCTGAGAGAGAGAGAGAGAGAGAGAGAGGTGTGTGCGAGAGATAAAGAAATGGCTTTCTCGACCGGCAATCCAATCGGAAGTGTTAACCTTCAGTTGGAGATGCCTTCGATGCAAGAATCGGGGGAATCCGATAGAACAAGTACACCCGGCGTCTCCATCGTACTGAATTATGGATTAACCCACGCGGTCGGGAACATCGAGAATGTCCAGGCCACACAGTTCGACGTTCATGCTGTGGTGACGGGGCCGAAGTTTAGTACGGCGCTTGACACGCTCCAACTGGCCGGGAACATCAGAAACCCCACGTCTCTTTTGGTTGTGCTGCTGGTAGCTCCCCAACTTCAAAACTCCGTACAGTTTTTCACTCCCTTGGGAGCCCCTCTTACGTACTCGGGACCCGTGGTTGCGAGCAACGGAAGTGAAGTGGAACAACGGGAGGCACTAGTAGATAATCTGGTTGCGCACGCGACGTGGGCAGTCGCAAATTTGGGGTTCTGCATTCAGGTTGGAGTTCTTTCCTCTTTTCGGGCACATCCTGTCGGAGCCAGTTTCTTCACGATGGTCTTGTTCCTGTCGGTGCTTCTAGCATTTGTGGTGCTTGGGACCCGCTCACACTATCCAGCCTCAGTCCGCAGAGGACTGCTATTGGCGTCCAGCGGTTTGGCAGTTTGTGCAGCGGCAATGAAGCCGTTCCTTAGTTGGAACTGATTCGAAGACGAGCAAGGGTCTGAACGGTAAGGTTTAATATATCCTTTAGAACGGCAACTGTGTCTCCTT
This sequence comes from Brasenia schreberi, assembly GCA_036023115.1. NCBI lineage: Eukaryota > Viridiplantae > Streptophyta > Magnoliopsida > Nymphaeales > Cabombaceae > Brasenia > Brasenia schreberi. The sequence continues at coordinate 10,029,626 of JAYKKT010000071.1, read as the reverse complement.
ATTAAGGTTTTTCTCACAGAAATACATGTAGTCTATGTCATCTTGGTGTCCAGATGACGATTGAATTGGGGTTCGGTCATGATCTCCTAGATCAAATGATCCAATCCGGTCACTTAATTCCCTTGTTACCATGTGTACGATTATCAACTGATACATGTATCAAAAGGTGGTGACGTTGGGGGGCAAAGTCCTCCGACACAAGATGATTGGCGTCCTGCATGAAATCATAGGTGTCATCCATAAGTGCTGTTTACTCCTCTCCTCAACTACTCATGGATTTGCAATGAAGAGAAGTATGTGTGTTGGAAGATATTTTGTTGAAGTCTTAAGAATTATGGGGACTTAACTCATGGAAAAAATATGTTGATTGAAATTGAAGGACAAATTGCATATAAAGAGAAGCAGTAAGAGACCATCAAAACAATTACCATAGTTTTAATCTTCATCAAGGAAGGAACCCGTAAGATAATTCTTCACCATGACTATTGCACCAATCACATCTAGAGACAAGACAAATTTTGAACGAAGAATTTTAGGTTTCCTCAGCGGTGATGGCAGTGAATTGTCAACTTGCGGTTGTTTATTAATAGTAGATAATCTATGTCAATTGTTTATCTCTCCATTAATAAAATGACGTTAAATTGTGAAGAGATGACTGACAAATTATTTTGCATGATTTTTGACAATTCTTGCTTAAAAATTTAAATATTTACTTGTTGCTATCGAGAAAACTCATGACCAATCTCTACATTGATTTGATGAATTAATAAAAAAGAACAATGGTTACTTGTGTCAAATAATTAAAAGCTTTGATGTAGAGAAGACCCTAGTTTGATAGAGAACATAAACTCAACTGGACGTGGTCATGATAGAAGTGATATAGATGGTAGGTATATGATAAATGATGCGCAACAGAAAGAAGTAGATCTAGTGAATGTATAGACAACATGGGACTGAAAAATAACACTTATTGCTAGAGTAAACACAGCATAAGAGTAGTTAAGCAGATTTTGTAGCGAAGACAGACGTAAAAGGTATTATGTTCATGTTACTTCCCATAACAAGGTATCTTGTGATATTTGGCTTTCACACCATGGACTATCAAATTTGGAGTATAGCAACAATTTTTTATTTAGCTTGATAAAATTTGAAAATTAGGGATGAGTCTTGGAGACAGCAAACATTTCAATATACATAAAATACAAGAATTAAATCATAGAAAAATCATAACATTGCATGTGATACTTGTTTCTAGCTGGGTTCATAACTTATTGAGTATTGCACAACTAAAGATCCGTCAACATCTGATCCTATTTGATGAAGTTTCTTACACTTATGGAGATGAAAGAACTAGATACATTGTTGTTGAAGCGCAAATGTATAATCATAAATGTTTGTGGTGCCTTTCATTGATAACTATGTTTTGGTTGTTACTAGTAGCACCACGGCTAATGTGCTATGTCAAAGCTTTTAGCATTTAAATACTCATGAAATGAATTCTTTAAGGCAAAGAGAAGGCTTTTGGCTTACTGAAATTTGATAATCTTGTTTTTTTTGTAGAGGTTGTTCGCATAGAAATCAAAGTTCTTTTTTTCGGTTAGAAAGGCTTTGTAGTGCCCCTAATTGATATTACCTAATGTCTTCACTTGAATTTAGTTATTGTACTATTTCATTGGAATTTAAGTTAGAAATTTAAGACATTCATGAAATGGCACAATAATCTTTTGCATAGAGGAACTTCATGTAGACATAATAGTTTAGTTACACCCAATTATTTTCACCTGGCTAGAAGCATATGTAAATTGAAATGTCTTCCCGAATCAATTGCATGAAATTTCAAGAGCTAGATGACCTTGATTGAGCTTCTTAAAAGTTTTCAATCACATGACTTATTTGTACAATCACAATACAAAAGCTTGATAAAAATATGAAAATAGACTTTATAGATTTTGTTCTCACTCTAAAGGATCTAACTTATTGCATCCCACTAGTGGACAGACAATATTTATGGGGATGTGGTGTTTATTGAAGATGCAAGTCAGGTGTAGGAAATAAAAAGCAATATCAATTTAAAAATCTAAAGATAATGATGAACACTTACAACAATGTATCTATAGCTGCAAGCAATTACTCTTCATTCACAAGCCCTTCTAGTGAAGCTTCACATGGGAAAATTTATCATTAAAATACTAAAAGATCATGTATATTTGTCTTTTTTTATTAACCATATCTATTTTAAAGAAGATATAGAAGAGTTAGGCTTGAGATATGAGGAAGTTTCTTAATGGAAAGAATGATATAGGGTTCAACTCAAGAAATTTGACATTTTGTAACCTTGAGTAATTAAGCAACAATGGCATTATGTAATATTTACATGAATTTAGTTAAACAGGTTAAGTTGCTTTATTGGAATTTGAGTTAGAAAATTTTGTTAAACTCAAGAAATTTAAGACATTCATGACTAACATAGGAGTTTTTTGCATTGGTACACATTTTATTCATGACTAACTAAAAAAAATATTAACCTAGATGATGTGGCTAGAAGCATATGCAAAATAAAAAAAAGGTCTTTGAAAATCAAACACCATATGAAACTTGGAGAGGTACATGACCACGATTAAGCCACCTAAAAGTTTTCTATTGTATGACTTATTTGTTATCATCACAATACCAAAGCTTGATGAAAAAAACATAGCAAATTTGAATATAAAAAGATAATCATGAAGACCTGTATCAATTCATCTATAGGTAAAAGCAAATACTCTTTATAAACAGGCTCTTCAAATGAAGCTCCTCACAATAAGTTCTTGTTCGTGAAGAAAATCAATGCTATGTGTATACTTGCATTACAATGTGGATTTCTAAGATGTTGTGGGAAGGACCGACCTATTGGCGGAGTTGCTTGAAGGAAAGAATTTTTTTGGGTTTAATTTGGAGCTATTAAAGTACTAGGTTTGACTTATTTCAAAGTCTTATTTCCAAGAATTATGCATTGATTTTCAGGAGATTTTTATCCATTTATACAATTTGAAAAAATAAAATCCTTTTAGCCACATAGTACACTAAACTAGCAGAACAATCTCATGTTAGATATTACTTTCTAAGTGGGCATCTATAATAAGAAATTTATGTTTTATTAAATGAAGGTTTTGTTGATGATGACAATCATATTTAGTTTGTGCATATTTCTAGAAAGCCTTATTGCCGGTTCACCTTATTGAGCAAGTCTTTTACATTATTTTTATATTGTTTATGGGATTTGTTTTCATCATTTTTGTCCCTTTTGTCTCTATGGTTAAAGAAGGCATTGAATATCTTGAATCAATGACATCTAGCCAAAGAATTTACTTGTATATACATGAATCAGGTTTAGTTTTTGTTTCTAGGTAATATGGGAATAAAGCAAACTTTAAGAGTGAAATGAAACAACTTCAATCATACCTTGTGTTAGTCTTCATATTATTATACAAATAGACAGGTAGGACACATACATGGCTATCAATCTATCTATCTATATAATATAAACACCCATATAAATACATGCATATGCATATATATATATATATATATCTGTAAATATATACATATGTATATATGTATGTGGGTATATATATTTAACTACCGGTCTCTCTATATATATAGAGAGAGAGGGACAGAAAAGTGTATACATTCTAATAGTTATGCACTTCATCTATAAAGAAAATACAAGGAAGCAAAAACAAGTCATAAAGGAAGGAATGTTAAAGAATACTAATTTTAAACATGTAATATCTATGAGCAATCATTGATATAAAAACATTGTTAGAGATTGCCGTTATAGAGAAATCACAAATTAGCCATGGGCACCACATTTACTTTGTTGTTAATATGCACTTACCTGCAATGGAGAATGACCTTAAGAAAGATACTTCACAAGAAGCATTAAGAACAAAGAAAACTAATTTACAACCCATAATATCTACGAATAATCAATAAGCAGACAATGATACAGAAAGAATACATTAAGGAAACAGATGAACAAGTGTACAAATAATGAAGAAAACTAAAATATGACATACAATATGGATGACTGGACAAAGAGATGCAAATTTAACTCCCAAAGTAAGTGGAAATCATAGATGCCCCATTTTTTGGCTACTAAGGATAAGGCCATTTTCAAGCTTTCTAAGGTTGAACCGCTGGCTCCACTTCTATTATCTAGTGATGTGGCCTTAGTTCTTAATGACTTCCTTAATGAAGAGGAAATCAACTTGGTGACTTATATATGATTAGTGAAAATAATTCGTATATAACTAAGTTGAGATGACTATATATATGATAGTGTATTAAAAATATGTAAGATTTGGTGCATTATAGTGTGGTCAGATTTTCAAGAAATCAAGATACTTGTTTTGCAAGATGAACTTAACCCAGGGAGAATATGGACTAATAGTGACACTTTACCAAAAGTGTTAGCCACATCCCTATGCTGCCTCAACCGGGGAGTGATGAATTATACATGGTTGCCTTTTGAGTTTCCAAGAGATAAAGAATTTTAGCCTAAGAAGGAGAAACAACCAAGAACAGACCTCCTGTACCTCAAGACAATTGCTTTGCATGGCCATAAACAATATAATTATGAAGATAAGTGGCACCAAGGGCACCCTAGAAGGTCAAACTATCTTGGTAAGGTCTAGACAAATTTGACTATTGTTAAGAGAAGTGTCTATTGATGATTGCACACTAGGAATCTTTGGCAAAAGTAGTGTAGTAGTTCCATTATACAAATTTGACTTTTGAAATGAATGAAGGAACAATTCTAGTAATTTAAATTATTGGAATATATCAAAAAAATTTCAACGATCCCACATTAATAATTAAAAAACCATTAGAATCCATCACTGCATCCATTTTTGGCAGTCATACTCCTAACTCTGAGGGATAGAAATTGGGGATAAATGTTTTGGTCATTCTTCAATGGTTTTGAGTTTTAATACAGAGGCATCAAGCTATTAAAAATATTAAAAATAGTTTTGAATTTTTTTTATACTTTTGATGGTTTCAAACCACCAAAAATTACTTTCCTTAAACTCATAAACATTTATGTCAACAACCCCATGCCCTAACTTGAATTACATAGTCTTTTCCTGTGTCTATATTCCATAATAGACCTCAAATCACATTACCTCTCTAACTTCTCCAGCAACAAATCCATTACCTAGAGCATCTCTCTTTTGGTGCCTTCTCCAATGTTGCTAGTTTGTCCTTCAAGTAAGAGCTCTCCCCCTTAGTCCTTTATTTGCCCTAGAGGATGTATCTCTATCGATGGCAATGTCCTTGCCAAACAATAATATCAAATGTCTACTTCATTTGAGAGGTTGATGATGGATGAATCGTGTGCTTAGTAATATCCAAACATATCCATCATGTGTGTTGTTTCTCTCATCTTTTCTTTATTTGAAGGCTTATAAGACCTCATGTCATATTTTAAAACTTAGGTAACTCTGTTTGTTACGTGGAATGAACCTCTTTCGATTGGTTTTGGACTTGGTAATGGCTAACCATAGATAACCTTTCATCAAATCTTTTTCTAATTCCTTAACATGTTTTTCTGGATTCTAAGTGATCTAATTAGATTTGTTCTTAGTGTCGATAATCCCCATCACTACCTTTGCTTGCCTTTTTAAATCTTTAGAGATTTAGTTTTGACAAAACTATATATGGCCCAAATTTAATCGATTTACATACTTCCAGTAGATTGATTTACAATATATGACAATTTCTGACCCAACTTGAAAATTCAAAACCTAAGTGACATTTTTGTTATCTCAGCTATATACATATGTATATGTTTATATGCACATAGTGGTTGTAGTGGGGTCGGTTCAAGGCCAACCTCATTCTAACTCAAACACAAAGTGATTCATCCAAAACCTATATGTCAACTCGACTCACCAGCTTTGTAATTTTCAGGAGTCTAGATTAGTTTTCTATATTTTTTAGTGCATAAACCGAGTGATCTTCCATATCACCATACTGAAAGTTATTCATGTCAAGTGGAGAAACTCATGTTATTGATGATCTTTATACATCAAAGTTCCACTGCTAATCACTACGTTAAATTATCTTGGATGCCTTAATGAGGAATGCCAATATACTCATTATATGAATAGATTTAATATCTAGGTTGATTCCTAGTGTGACACAAAATTGGAAACTATACCCATATACTAATCAAATTTAGACTTGGATTGTACTCGATTTATTGAACCATCAAATATCTAAATATAATTATAATGCATGCACACCCTTGTGTGTTATTTGGTATTGTTGCTTGAAAATTTTATCAAAGTCAAACTCTAAAATAGATTAATGATGGCATGCACTTGCTTTGTATTGTTTTTACATTTTTATGTTTTTAATCATGTAATATAGAACTGAAATTTGGATGTTACAATTGTCTTGGGTAGTTTTTGAGTCTAGAATCTATTTGGTGTTGTCCTATTGTTTTGGATTCTTCCATCATATGTGGCTTGTCTTTCCTTCTTTTTTTCACTTCAAAATGATGATCACAACAAAAGCAAGGACTATGGTCATGATAGTTAGTGGTTTGCGTAGCTGCCATGAAGGTCAATACAAATGATGCATTTTGCATTTTGATTCAATTATTATATATTTTATTTGATGTTTAAATGCATGATCTTCTTAGGGGACACATGGAAAGAGATTTCATAGTCAATAAAAGTTAGATGCACATGCTTATGACTAAAAGAAATGTAAGAAATATATGTAATATAATAAATATGAAGCAAGTCCTTTTGCATTTATTGAGCATGTGGTTATGTTGGATGAGGGTAGAAACTATTGAAACATCTACTATGCACTCAAATTGTGATCATAGTGGAGTTCTTGATAAAATAGTGGTGAAGGTATATCTTATGATACTTCATTGTGAGCTACCACGAGGAGTAGTTTTGCTTAAAAGTGATATAGGTGATATGAAAAACATGGTAAAGATGCTTATATCCCCTTTATGCCAAATGTTGAAGGTTCCAATAACAAATATACGAGGAATCAAAAAGAAATGATGTAAATACAAGAAATCACTATAACTAGAATGTCAAGAATATTTTCTAATGTTTTTTATGGGCCACCTATTTCATAATAAATGCATTATAAGTTGTTAAACAAGTGCATTACTGATATTACATAAGCTTAGCATTGTCATTATCATTGTTGTTGTTGTTGTTATACTATTATTATAAAACTTGGTGACATAGAGCATCAACTCTATGAGATAAATTGAAGTCACCAATTGTTTGTTTGGTAGGCAAGTTATATGTTGTTCATATGTCATCTTTTCGTATAGCTAATTCTATTGCCTATTTGATGCCATATGTGTATTTGTTCTATGACTTCCTCATATGCTTCTTCAATGTGTAGCGCAACTTGATAGTGTGAAATTTATTGAATTTTAGTTTATGAATGAATGTTTTTGTCCATAAGTGATAATAAACTTATATTTTAATTTATAATTGAATGTCTTTGTCCACTAGGCATTTCTTGTTGTTTTCATGTGGCAATTCTATTGAAGAGGCATCTCACAAAATTTTCACATATCATTGAGTAGTTGCAAGTAGAGGAGCACATATCATTGTACTACTAGAAAGAAAAACCACATTAAACTAATGACAAAATAAATTGAAAATAAAATTTATCTCTTGGCATATCATTATATGATAATTAGATATGTGTAAAAAACTTGTTGTAATGGTGGTTTCTAAAAATGTAAAATTGGTGTATATGTGATGAAGACCTATTTTAGGAATAACATAATTCTTGTAGTTTTCGTACTTCTAAGAGAAATTTTGTTATGCTAGAAAACTATTTATGGTGGTTTAGAGAAATAGTTCCTGTGATTTCAATTATTTATAAAAAGTATTTTTCGATCGTTCAAACTTTATGACAATTTTCTAAATATTTTTGATTTTGCATTTCTAGTGGTTTTAGCTAGTTTGCTATAGTTCTAACCATCGAAAATAGCTTTTCTGGAACTAGTTCTAAAAATTCTATTTGTACTAGTATTCAATAAGGTACCATGCTTTTAGGTAGATGAAAGCTTTGTGTTGCTTCATGCTTTCCCATAAATAGTTTATTTTTGGACAAAAATGATCCCTATTGATTCTTGGGTTAACTTATTCATTACCCATGTGTAAGACTGATATTCTCTAACTTGAGTGACCATTCCCAATGTTATAGAACTATGAGAGGCATATTACTTCTGTTGTTTCTTTTTGGTCTTTATGAAAATAGAGAAACAACATCAGCTTTTAGGAGGCCATTGACTAGTTTTTGTATAACTTGGACTAATAGTTTGCAATAGAATGTTCACTGATGTGTGGTGGACTAAGACATCCAACCCCCATTATACTTTGAATTCTATAGATGTGTGAGGGACACTACCTCCTCTGGGGTGGCTTAAACTCAATCATGATGGGGCTAGATGAGAGAAGTCAAGATTTTTTGCTCGTTGAGGATTACTTAGTGACCTTGATAGAAATTGGAGGAGTATTTTTTTCATGCAACAATGAATTGGTGCAATCTATTCCAAGCATAACATAGAGTATACTCCTTGACCTCCAAGTTGGCTTGGTTTTAGTTATACATGTATTCTCCTTGAATTGGTTTCATGTTCCTCTATGATAATTTAAAACAATAATTAGTCATGTTAAGCTAATGTTAATACCCTCACAAATTTCATTAATGGACTTATTTATTATCAATGAGAGGTATTAATTCAACATTTCAGAGAAAAAGTAATCAACATGCTGATCGATATGCTAATGACAGTTATGATTTACAAGCAAGGTTTCACTTTTGGCCAAGTTCTACTTTCGTTCACCATTTGTCACTCATAAATAAAATGGGTGTGGACATATGTTATAATCTTCTAGCCTTTGACTCTACCTTTTACTAAGAGGAATAAAAAACAATTGGCATCAAAGAGTACAACACTTTTCAAGTCCTAAACGCTTCCATACTTCAGTAGAATGCCTTGATGATATATTATATTCATTTCATGTTCCTGTTTTGGCATGTTGTTCTAGCATGTATCTTAATTCTTTCATAGTACCAATCTATTCATCTATACATAAATAATAAGGTTAAGTGAAAAATTCACTTTTGCATTATGGGGTTTACTAAATCATCACTTTAGTACTCTATTAACTTTTTTTTGTTTTTTAACATGCTTACTTCAATACCATGTGATTGTACACATCATTGCCACATTACCACATGCATGCCTTGTCAGCTCAAAACTCCCAAGGATACTATGATGTGACTAGCATATTGTCACATCACATCATGTCATATCAAAGATAATGAACAACCATTAAGTGTCATAATGACACAAACCAAAAGTTATTAAAGTGTTATAAGAAAACCACAAGGTATTAAAGTGATAATTTTATAAACCACAATTACAAAAGTAATTTTTTTCTAACATTAATTAAAAATAAACATAATAAAACTCATAATCTTTCTTGTATAGGAGTGCACATGTGCTTCAAAGAGAAAAAAAGAGAAGTGCTAGTACACAATTCTGTTGAGAATATTTATAAAATTCATAGGGTTAAATTTCCATTAGTTTGAAGCACTTATTTGTGTTTGTATTGTTTATTGAAATTTAATATTTATGACATGAATCTTCTTCACAATAGTGTGCGTATGGAGAAAGTGTCACATATACTTTCAGCATCCATATTTCAGTTTTTTTATTAAAAGTATAGGCTTGACAATCTTATACATAAATTGTCTTAACCATGAAATTTGTATTTGTAATAAATCTTTATAGTAAAATTTTCATGATTAAACTTATTGCATCTTGTAATTTGTTTACAATTTAGTTTATGGATAAGGCCAACTTCTAGAGAAATTTATGATGCATGGAATCAAATTTTTGGTCCCTTATGTATGAAGTAATTTAAAGTACAATGAGTAATGACCTTAGTGATTACTTTGATTACTTAATAAACCACAAGCAGTAATTGACATATTCTTGTTTAGAAATTGTTTAATTAGTTTGGCAAGACTTTAGAAAGTATATGTTTAACAGAGGTTATGGTTTGAAGATTAATGAATAGGTCATGAAATCAAGGATTTAGTTTTTTAAGATAGAACACATGAAAATTTCTAGTTATTTCCATCCAATGAGCAATCCCAAATAACTTTTGCTGATCGAAGGAACCATAATTCATACATGAATCACACTATAAAACACATACATATATATAAGAAACCATTATGATATATTTAAAGAATTAAGAAGAGACACCCAAAAGCATTAGCTCACTACTAGGGTTGTATGACACCCAAATAACTTCTATTGGTTTACATATTATTATATAAATAAACAAATATATAGATAAATGCATGCTTATTTCCACACACACACACACACACACACACACACACACACACACATATATATATATATATTATATGTATATCTATCTATCTACCATTCTCTCTCTTGATATACAGGGAGAAGTGCATGAATTCCAATAGTTATGCATACTCCATTTTTAAAGGAAAATTGGAAGGAAAGAAGAACATGTTAAAAAGAAAGCAATGTTAAAGAACATTAGTTTACAACATATAATATTTATTGGCAATCCATGAGATACAAAAGTAACTCCCAAAACTAGTTAATATAAATCGTGGAATCCTAATTTTTCAGCTACCAAGAATGTAGCTATTTTCAAGCTCCGTAGTTTGAAATTCTCAGTTGTGCCCCTACCATCTAGCAATGTAGACTTAGTCCTTACAAAGCACCTCAGTGAAGAGGTTATGAACTTTATGTCTTGCATTTGGTTTGTAGAAATAACTCATTCATGAAAAATTGAGATGACAATCATGTACATGACACATATTCATGATATATGAGATTTATTGTAATATAAAGTGAAGTTAGTTTTACATAAAATGAAGATACTAGCTCCTTATATTATAACTAACAATACTTATAGTTGGAGTTATAGTTGGGGCATACATACATGAGTACCCCATTCCTTAACATGTTGTCACATTCTCAACTTGAGAGAACATTGCACTAGAGAAAACCTGTGATTGCCATGATCACCTTACAGAAAAATCACTACAAGCAAATTAGTGTACACCTGATTCATCCATGGGTACCACAGTTACTCACATTTATTGTTAATAGGCCTTTACATGCAATTGAGAATAGGCCTAACAAAGATTGTTATTTCCAGTTAAGGTGTACACCTTAAAGAAATTGTTTAACAGAGGTTATGGTTTGAAGATTAATGAATAGGTCATGAAATCAAGGATTTAGTTTTTTAAGATAGAACACATGAAAATCTCTAGTTATTTCCATCCAATGAGCAATCCCAAATAACTTTTGCTGATCGAAGGAACCATAATTCATACATGAATCACACTATAAAACACATACATATATATAAGAAACCATTATGATATATTTAAAGAATTAAGAAGAGACACCCAAAAGCATTAGCTCACTACTAGGGTTGTATGACACCCAAATAACTTCTATTGGTTTACATATTATTATATAAATAAACAAATATATAGATAAATGCATGCTTATTTCCACACACACACACACACACACACACATATATATATATATATTATATGTATATCTATCTATCTACCATTCTCTCTCTTGATATACAGGGAGAAGTGCATGAATTCCAATAGTTATGCATACTCCATTTTTAAAGGAAAATTGGAAGGAAAGAAGAACATGTTAAAAAGAAAGCAATGTTAAAGAACATTAGTTTACAACATATAATATCTATTGGCAATCCATGAGATACAAAAGTAACTCCCAAAACTAGTTAATATAAATCGTGGAATCCTAATTTTTCAACTACCAAGAATGTAGCTATTTTCAAGCTCCGTAGTTTGAAATTCTCAGTTGTGCCCCTACCATCTAGCAATGTAGACTTAGTCCTTACAAAGCACCTCAGTGAAAATCTGATGGATTGCCATGATCACCTTACAGAAAAATCACTACAAGCAAATTAGTGTACACCTAATTCATCCATGGGTACCACAGTTACTCACATTTATTGTTAATAGGCCTTTACATGCAATTGAGAATAGGCCTAACAAAGATAATTCATAAGAACCATTAACAACAAAGTATACAACACAAAAAATCTATCAACAAATCAATGAGATATAGGACACATTAAGGAAATAGAAAAACAAGTTACAAAAGAAACAATCAACAAACAAAACTAATTTATGACATAAAATATCTATGAGGAGACAATGATACACAAATTTAACTTTGAACTAGTTAATGGAAATGATAGATGCCCAATTTTTTAGCCACAATTGATGAGGCCATTTTCAGGATTTTTAGGACGAAATTCTTGGCTCTAACCTAGTCATCTAGTGACATGAACTTCGTTCTTTTCAATCACCTTAATGAAGAGGCCATCAACTTGGTGGTTGTATATGATTAGTGAAAATATTTCATATACAACTAATTGAGATTATTATCTATCTAATCAGTATTTTCAAGATAGTTGTGGTTTGGTGCAATATAGAGTGATTAAATTTCTATGAAATCGAGAAACTAATTTTGCAAGATTCACTAGAATCCCATCTGGAATATGGCCTAACAATAATATTTCACAAGAAGCATGCAATGACATACTATATAGGTTTGCTTTCTGAGTTTAAAATAGATAACAAAATTTTAGTTTAAGAAGAGACAACTAAGAATGAACCTCTTGTTCTGAGTATGATCACTTTGAAAGGTCATAAACAATGTAATCATGTTTGGTAAGCTTTAGACAGATGTGACTATTGTTAAGGGAGGTGGCTATTGAAGATTGCACACCAAGCATCTTTGCTTAAAGTAGTCTAGTAGTATCACTAGTACAAATTTAACAAGGTAATGGCACACCCTTGCTTAGCTTCATCCAAATCATTTTCTAAGCCTTTAACATGTTTTGCTGGACTCTAAGTGATTTAATCAGATATAGTGTTAGTGTTGATAATCTCCATAATCTATTGCTTGCTTTTCCAAATCTTTAGAGATTTTCTTTGGTAAAGCTATATATGTGCCAAATCTAATCCACTTAAATCTTTACAGTAGATACAATTACAACATATGGTAATTTCAGACCCAAACTTGAAAATTTTGAACCTATATAAGAGTTTTAGCATCCTAACTACATACATATGCATGTGCTTATAGGCACACAGTAGTTGCATCTAGGTCACATCAAGGTTACTTCTCAAAGTGATTCATCGAGGCCCTAGATATCATCCAACCTGCAAACTATGAACACTTTTGAGAGGTCTAGATTAGTTTTATACATTTTTTAGTGCATAAAGTAAGTGATATCACAAGATTGAAAGATATTCATCCTAGCTAGCTTGATGTGGAATGCTGATATAGCCGTTAGATGAATAGATATATGTCCAGAATGATATAAGTTTGATTTAGAATTTGAAACCGTATCCATATACTAATCAAATTTAGGCTTGGATTTTACTTGATTTGCATATCCAATGATATCAATTATCCAAATATAACCATAGTGCATGCACATGCATGTGTGTTATTTGGTGCTATTCTTTAAAAATTTTGTCTATGTCAAGCTATAAATCATATTACTTGTGACTAGCATTTGTTTTTGCATTATTTGACATTTTTTGAATCATGTAACATGTAGTTATGGTTTGGATGTCACAATCATATTGGGTTGTTTTTGAGTCTAGTCTATCTAGTAAGGTCTTGTTCTTTTGGTTGGTCCATCATATTCATCTTTATCTTTCCTTTTTTTTCATTTCAAAATGATTATCACAACAATGGAGAGGATTGTAATTATGATAGAGTTAGGAATAAAGTAACTATTTATAGAGTCGTCATGAAGATTGATGCATATAAGGAATTTTTATTTGCAATACTTTTATCATTTTTAGCTAGAACTTTTATCATAAACTTTATTTAATTATGTTTTAATGCATGATCTTCTTAGGGGACACATGGAAAGGGATTACATAGCCCAAAAAAGTTAGAATTATATGCCTAGTACTCACAGAAAATGTATGCAAGATCATGAATGTAAAGCAAGTCTTCTTGCATTTATTAAACATGTAATTATGTTAGATTGGGTATGAATTATTGGAAGATGGTGATAAAAGAAGACTTCTTATTAAAAAGTGATGATAATGCATTTTATGCAAATAGTAAATCTATGAGAAACGAGGAGGAGATGATAAACAATACAAGCAAATCACTCTAGCAAGGATGTCAAAAATATTCACTAATGTCATTTGTGGTGTACCTAATAAATAATATATGCATATATAAATTGTTAAACAAGTGTATCAATTTTCTCTAGAGGATATTATATCATATAAGATTGATGTTGTCAATACCATATAGACTTCTTCATTGAGGGTTCCTTGTAGAAACACATTCTTCATATCCAATTGCCACATCTTCTAACATTTGTGTGCAACTAAGCTTATGATAACTCTGATAGATGTAAGTTTTGCAGCTAGGGCAAAGGTTTCACTATAGTCAATACTATATAATTAACTATAACCCTTGGCTAATAGCAATGCTTTATAATGTTTAAGGCTTCTATCATATTAAAACTTAACTATATAACTCATTTGCAACCCACTAATTTTCTACCTAGTGATAAGTCAACAATAGTCCAAGTATAATTTTTCTTTAAAGCATCTAATTCACTTTACATAGCATCCCTCTATTAAGGAACTAGATTGGCCTCCATATTTTTAGGTAATGGATGTAGTCATAGAAGTCCAATAGCCAAGTTATATGTTGTTCGTATGTCTTCCTTTGGTGTATCTCACTCAGCTACATGTGAGCTAGATATTTATTGAATTTTAATTTATAATTGAATGTTTATGTCTAAAAGTGATGATAGACTTGCACTTTTATTTATAATTGAATGCCAGTATCCGTAAGGTATTTGTTGTTGTTTGAATATGGCAATTCTATAAAAGTTCCTTTTCATAAAAATGCTTTACCACATTAATTATATCATTGAGTAGCTGCATGTGGAGGAGGATATATCACTTCCCTATGTGGAAAAATAGCCACATTGAAAGTAACAAAAAAATAAATTGAAAAATCCGATTTGTCTCTTTGCATATCAATATATGCTAATTAGATTTGTGCAAAAAACTTGTTATAGTGGTGGTTATTTATATGTTCTAATGTATCATGTTTAAGAAAGTTAATGGTTTGTAATACCTCTATTTTGATCAAACAAAGAAAGAATGAGTTTCATCCACTACTTAGGAACAAGGGAATTGAGAGAAACACGAAGAGTTAAACTCAAGATAATATGGTAGAAAGTGCTATTTACCGCTCTCCCCAACTACTTATGAATTTCAATGAAGAGTGTGTTATGGAACACATTTTCTTCAAGTTTGAGAATTATGGAGGCCTTAACTCATGGAAATTATATTAATTGATCTTGATGTACATATTACATATAAGGAGTAGTAAGGAATCATCAAAACAAGTACCAAAGCTTTAATCTTCATTATAAAAGATAGCCATAAGATATTTTTTAGTTGATTGTTGCATCAATCACATCTAGTGGGAAGACCAATTTTGAAGAAAGAAATTGGGCTTTCCTAAATATCACGAGAGTGAAATTGAAAACTTACGGTCAAGAATTTAATAACTTGTTTATTAAAAATAGAGAATTTATCTCGATTATTTATCTCTTCACTAATAAAATGAAGTTAAATTGTCAAGATAAGACTAGTGAACTTGTTAAGGCACAAACTTTGTCAGTTCAATATTCAATTGTTGGTGTTGAGAAATATATATTAATTAACTTGTTCAACTAATATTCCTTGTTGAACTAATAATAAAGAATGGTGAATACTCCTGTCAAATAGTAAAAAGCTTTTCATGTATAGAAAGAACCTAGTCAGAGGGAGAAGATGAAAAGCTTGAGTGGACATTGTTGTGATAGAGTGATATCGATAGTAGAGATATGATAGAGGATAACGAAGAGAAAGAATTGGATTTAGTGACTGTAGATGCAACATGAGAGTGCAAATCATGTGGCTGCAAAAAAGCTTATTTCGAGAGTGAACAACTGCACAAGAATAGTCAAGTAAGTTTTATAACAAAGACAAATGACAAAAGTATTTTGTTTATATTTCTTCTTATCATATCATTTTTTGTGATATTTGGCTTTTAAACTCTGGACTTTCCAATCAAATGTATAGTGTAAGAATAATTTTTTATTTAGCCTCAAGAAGTTTGAAAATTAAATATTAGTCTTGGAGACAACATAACTTTCAAGTTATACATGTAATCGACATAAAAAGTCACGGAAAAATCACAATGCAACGTGTACTTATTTCTAGTTCTCTTCCTAACTTATTGAGTAATTGAGAGTTGAATATACATCAATATCTAATCCTATTTAAGGAAGTATCTTACACTTTTAGAGATAAAAGATCTCAATATAATTTTTAGTATGCAAATGCATAATAATAAATGTTTGTAGTGCCTCTAATTGATAACTATGCTTCGATTGTCATTAATAGCACAAGACTAACATACAATAGTAAAGATTTTTGTCATTTAAATATTAATGAACTGAATTTGTTGAGGCAAAATGAGGAACTTTTTAGCTAATTGAGATATTTTGTAGAGTAATCGATTGCCACTAGTTGGTTTTTGTAGAGGTTGCTTACATAAAAAAGAAAGAATATTTTTTTTGCACTTGAATTTAATTATTATGCTACTTCCTTGGAATTTAAGTTAGGACCTTTTGATAAACTCAAGATATTTAAGATACTCATGAAAACACACAATGACTTTTTGCATAAAGACCCTTCATATAGACAAACATGATGATTTTAGTTTAGTTTAGTTATACCCAATTACTTATACACGGCTAGTAGCATATGTAAAGTAAAATGTCCTCCTGAATCAAACTACATTTGAAACTTCAAGAGGTAGATGACCATGATTGAGCTAGTTGAAAGTTTTCATTCATATAATTTATTTGTACATAGCTTGATAAAAATATGACAAATGCATTTTTATTGATATTTTTCTCTCTTAAGGATATAAGTTCTGTAAAATCCAACTAGTGGCAAGATGTTATTGATAGCGATCTCATGTTTAACAAGGATTTAAGTAATCTAAAAGAAATAGTCAATTTAAACAGTATTGTTTAGAATAACTTAATTAGTGTCATAAGAGCTTTAGAGACTTAGCGATAGAGGTTAAGGTTTGAAGATGAATAGATTTGCCATGAAGATAAGGCTTTGGATTATTAAGATAGAACAAAAGAAAGCAATCTTAGAGACCTTCTCCTAATCTAATGAAGCATAATTCCCACAAGATCATACATGCATACGTATATATGTGTGTGTGCCTTTTGAGAAGAAACTATTATGAGATGTTTAAAGAATTAAGAAGTTGTTCATGTAGTGTTATGAAACCAGTAGAGCTCTTCGACGCCCACTCACAGGTGCAAGTTTGAATCCTCAGAGAGTGCATGCATATCTGTTTGTATGTTTTCAGATTCTACCTCCTATTATGACAAAAAAACAATTAAGAAGTCATTAGAAGGTAAGAAGATTGACAATTACTTATGTAAAATATTTTCATAAAGGAAACATGATGAAGTCCTTGAAAGGTTTAAAAGTTAGGGTTGATCCTATTCCTTTTGAATGTCTATGAAAGTGAAGTGAAATATGTTATTACAACTTGTTATGTTTCTCATACATTAGGCGTAGAACTTCATAAGTATTAAGGATTTCCAATGAAGTTTTGTGCTAATAATAAATAATATGGCAACTAAGAATTTATACATTTTATTAAGGAAGCAAAGGATATTGTTTAAGTACTATTTTATTAGAGATCAATCTCGATCAAAGTGGTTGCACTCGAGTATGCGAGTCTCTTTATGATTAAGCTCTTGAATGTTGGAGTTTTGAGAACTTGTGAATTTCAATAACAATGATGAAATCAATTTTAAGGGGAGGGTAAAGTTAACTAGCTAAACTTGATACAAGTATGATCTATATCAATTCTTGAATATTATCATATTCAATAAGGTTTGAGTTTATTATTAGATTTGATATTCTACGAGCTTACACATTTGATTTCTAGGACGATCATTGTTACAGAATCCTGTTAAATTTGTTATATTAGAAAATTTTCTCATTTGAAAAGTTATTTAGCAAAGTTTTTAATCCATTGTTTGAAAAGTGTATCGTATGAATATATCTATATCCATATACATACATGCATACAACACATATATATATATATATATATTATGTATGTATGTATGTGTGCATGACTATGTGTTGTCTTCCTAAATAGTTATAAGTAGCGAAGCACCTCTACACTTTAAAGAGATGAGTAAAGGATTGTGATTCCTATTATTACTTTCTCTCCTACTCGTGTGTTTTGATTTTTAATTTCTTACACTTTCGACCCCAATTGTGTAAGCTAGTTCTAAAGAATGCTCTACAAAGAAAAGTCTCTAATTGATCCGGTGAGTGGAATTCATTGATTGGGAACCTATCCACCTTCACAAAGAGGCATTAATCAGCATTTCATTATTTGCAAACAATTGGGGAACCATTGATGCACATTTTGTATGCTTATCCTTATTTTCGGGGACCGTTCAACTCAATTTGAAAGAATAAGATTCTTTCTAAATTGCTTCCTTTCTCTATCATGTATGTCTTTGTGAAAAAAAGAAATAGGATATTCCATCATTTAAACAAGAGGACACTCACCTAATTGTTACTATCGGTATGTACTTTAGCACTCAAGCAAAGTAAAGTTAAATCATCATAGTTACATAAAGCATCAAAGTAATCTATAAATTCCTGAAGTTTGTCCCTAAGAGCCTTTGTTTGTTTTTTAATAAACATGTTAGTCTGTAAAGAATGCAATAATGCTATGAGCAGTTGAAACAAAAAACTAAAATCTAAAATTCAATCAAACACAATTTGACATGGCCACCCATAGAATGGAGAATAGAACAAAGCAAAAAAAAGTAAAAAGGGATGTTAGCAACAAATCAAAAGAAAAGCTATAGAAGTGAATGAAAGACAAGGACAAACAAGTAATTTATAGTTGCAACTTATGTTCTCCGAGTATAGGGGCATCATTTTTGTGTTTAAATATTGTACCATATTATATTTTTTTGTAGACTTAGTGACAACTTTTGGTTTGCCTATAATTCTCTAAAAAATTATTCCTTTTTATTTATTATTTATATAAGTCTTACTTCATCTTTGTCATACTTCCTAGTACATCAGTCTAGGAATTTCAAGGAATCATAAGATCATCATATAGGGAACTAACAAAGTGTCAATTGATGCTAATCAATTTTATTTATGAAAGTAGTTCAGATAATGCTTATAAGTTCTTGGGTAGAACCTACAAGATCCTTTTCTCTTATTATAAGGCAAGGTTCGTTTCTCTAACTTTTCAAATGATTAGTTATAAATTAATAACATGAAAAGTATTTGAATATATACCTCTTGAATTAGTGAGTTTATGGACCTCTGTTCGAAAGACAAGTACTTTAAAGTTTCAACATAAGTTAGTAACATATAAATTAGTTCTTTAGTTATAGTACAACTATCCTTATTCACATAGGATACAAGTCATTATTTTGGTATGAGTTATGATGCTGTCAAGAGGGCACTCCTTGCTTTAATTTGTTGGATCTCTTCATGTATATGATCTTGCACTTGGTTGATTTAACCTAGCTATCTAATCTTAGCTTGTTGTAGTCTTGTGTACCAGTGAATTGGAGCAACACATGCAGTAATTATGTACATTGTCAATTCCTCATAAATCAACTCACTCATATCACTTGTTTTCTTTCTTTTTATTTTTATTTTCTAAAGCAATTTATTAACTTGTTATTAGAGACATTATAGCTAATATTTGTGTTCGCAAGTAAGTATAGTTATTTACTTGTGTTATTTTCGCATGAAGTACATTTTGGCATTGGTTTCAAAATTTTTCTAAGTTTTAAACATTGTAAATCCTGTCATCATTTTATACCAATTATAATAATGTGAATTATTTGCTTCTAATTTTTCAGGTTGCTTGTGAAGAATAAGTCAAAATATGGAGCAAATTTTTTTTGCATTGGTATTTCTATAGGATTTGGAATAAGGTGTAAATTGTCGTTTATGTAAGGATACACTCTTAACATATATAACATCATAAATGTCGACCAAAATTTGGAGTATTCGGTCGATCTTGTTTGTTTTCTAACTTTCTATTGATCTACTATCTATTGCATTAATCTTAGTTGTTGTCATCTATCTACATTTCAAGAGTGGGTTGTAACTATTCTTTGAACGTTGAGATTCGAAGCAAGAAATCTACCTACCTATTTCCTATTTTTGAATGTTGAAGAAAACCTCCCTCAAAAGATCACATTGGTTATTTTTCCTAATGGGTTCAAGACACTAGTTCCATTTCTTATATTCTTTTCATCTGAATATAGTCTTATACATGGCATTGGGAGAACAATCCTCACAAGAAAACATTTCTTGTTTGATAGACATACAATCAAAATGTTTTATAATAGAGAACAACCACATCCCTCATTAACACAACTATTATCATATCCAAACTTGCCATGTTTAAGAAATTAGCATTATGGATGCTAGTTTGGCTGCATCAACAAATTAACTACATGTACCCTTGCTACATAATCTGATTTTGACCCAAGGGTTCTCAAAAAATGTTTGAAAACTTAAAGTGTTGTAGTACAAGCCATATATAGTGCATTCACAATTCAACTTCAGAAGAGTTGGGGAAGATCAAGACAGTAAACATGATAACAGAACTTTTCATAATTCTTGCAACACTATCATCTTCATGACAAACTGTATTTAACATATTTAAACTTCACAGATAATGATGGGAAATCATGGACCTAATACTTCTTGTAGAAGCATTTAGAATGAATGCTGATAGAATTGCTGATAGAAATGCTTAAAAGAAAAAGGCATGTGTTTTCTAACGTGTCATGCACATTTCGCGTATGTCAGTAAACATGTCTCTGAAACGTGTAGATATTACTTTTATGTTGCTTAATGAATTTTTCTTTAAAATCAAACTTTAATTTTAAATGAAATTTCTATTTATATCTATCAAGTAATAGGAATATTGTGTTTTAAAAATAAAAGACATCAGAATAAAGCCTATCTTTCGGTTCACTATTTGCTTTTCTATATGTCCAAGGCTAGTCGAGCATGTATCTCTTGCTTTCTTTGTCATGTGAACTTCAAGTTTTCTCTCCATCTCTTGCATCATGACATTCCTCCACTAAAATCATCAACTAAGATTGCTCCTAAGAGAACAAACTTTGATAGGGTTCTTTTTCCCTTAGGTCAGGATGGTGATGGCTAAGCCGACATTACTACTCGGTTGAGTGTTTTCAATTTGTGCTCAACTTTGCAAACGTTGTCCTCAACTTGGATTCCAACATTTGGGGTTTTGTGTGTTTTTGTTTGTGAGTTCTCCACGATTTACATGGCTCAGAGTGGCGGTGCTTCACTCGATTTATTATACCACTAAATCAGCGATAGTTGTGAAAATTAGGAGTTGGCTCATAATGAAAATTTTAACATGAGATATAGCATGAGTAGACATCAAATTGAAATAATTATGAAGCAACCTCTCTTCTCTCACAATCGGATCCAATATGAGCCCTGTTCTCAACTAAGATGTTGTCGACTAAAGTACTAGTTGGACCTAAGTTCTTCACAAACCATAACTGCAAGTATCTTGCCATTTTCTTCCTATGTCAACAACCCAATTTGTTGAATTAATCAACCGTGCTTCATTCTCTTAACCTCTTATCATCTCTTAGTTAAAATGTCGAACAATTTGGTCACATTTGCTTCGACCATAATAAATGTGATGGAAACCAATTTTCTTTCTTCAACAAGAAACCCAGGGTTAGGCAAAACCCTTAATACATATACCCGCATCAAACTCTAGCTTTTTTCAAAGAGTTGAACCCCTAGCTGGTCGGCTCTTGGCCTTTTCCAGCTTAAGGTAAGTTCTAGAACCTATTCTCTAAATTGCTCCATTCTTTTGAAGAAGGGTGTTATGCGTTAAAGTTTCACAAAACCAACATTTGCACACATCTACTATTCCCAATGTTGAAGGGTGTCAGCCGACATAAGATGAAGATACCAATACGAAAACAAATTCTTTGAATAGAAAACAACAACAACAACAACAACAACTAAGCCTTTTCCCATACTAGACGGGGTCGGCTACATGTATTCTTTGTTTCCACATATCTCTATCGTGTGCCATGTTAGCAGTTAACTCACAATAAGATAGATCATTCTTTATTGTTTCTTTCCAATACTTTTATGGTCGTCCTCTACCTCTTTTAATACTTTCCAAATTTAGTTTTTCATACCTTCTTACAGGTTCTTCTTTTGATCTTCTTTCTATATGTCCAAACCATCTTAAACGATATTCTCTTATTTTATCCTCTATTAGTGTCACTCCTAATTTGTTTCTAATAACCTCATTATGTATACAGTTTTTTCTTGTATGACCACTCATCCATCTCAACATCTTCATTTCGGTCACAAACATTTTTTGTACATGTTGATGATTAACTACCCAACACTCAGAACCATAAAACGTAGCAGGCCTAATTGCTGCTCTATAATATTTACCTTTTAACTTTAATGGTATCTTCTTTTCACAAAGAATACCTGATGCTCCTCTCATTTTAACCAACCAGCATTAATTCTATGCGTAACATCTCCATCAATTCTTTCATCACTCTGAAAAATTGACCCTAGGTATTTAAAACTTTCTTTTTGGGGGATGTAATGTGTGCCAATTTTAATTTCTATGTCCTCTGAGGTAACCAAATGATCAAACTTACATTCCATATATTTTGTCTTTGTTCTACTAAGTCGGAGGCCTTTACTTTCTAATTTTTCTCTCCATAGTTTCAATTTTCTATTAACTTTTTCCTTGGACTCCTCCACTAATACAATGTCATCTGCAAATAACATACACCAAGGCACTTCATCTTGGATATATTTTGTTAACTCATCAATCACCATTATAAATAAGTATAGACTTAAAGTTGATCCTTGATGTAACCCAATATTAACTTCAAAGAAGTCTGTCATTTCTTCATGAGTTCTGACATATGTTTTTGCACCATCATACATGTCTCTTATAAGGTTAATGTATGTCAATGGGATACCTCTTTTTTCCAAAGTTCTTCAAAGTACCTCCCTCGGTACTCTATCATAAGCTTTTTCTAGATCAATAAATATCATGTGAAGGTCTTTCTTTTTTTCTCTAAAATATTCCATAAGACGTCTCAAAAGGTGAATTGCTTCAACAGTAGATCTGCCTGGCATGAATCCAAATTGGTTCTCTGTTGTACTTGATACTTGTCTTAACCTACGTTCGATAATTTTTTCCCACAATTTCATAGTATGGCTCATTAACTTGATACCTCGATAATTCGCACAATTTTGAATGTCTCCCTTGTTCTTATATATGGGTATAAGTGTACTTGCTCTCCATTCATCGGGCATCTTTTGGTTTTTCTATATTTCGTTAAATAATCTTGTGAGTCAAGTGATTCCTATTTATCCTAGTATTTTCCAAACTTCTATAGGAATATTATTTGGTCCAACCTATTTACCACCCTTCATATGTTTAAGAACCTCTTTAACTTCATTCTTTTGAATACGTCGGTAGAAATTGTGGTTTATATACTTTTCTGATTTGGCTAAATCTCCTATTATACTAATATTTTTATTTTCATTAAAAATCTTATAAAAATAGTTTTTCCATCTATTTCTTATATCATGATTTGCCACTAAAATTTTTTCATCCTCGTCCTTTATGCATCTAACATAATTAAGATCTTTAGTTTTCTTATCTCTAGCGCTAGCTATCCTAAAAATATCTCTTTCACCCTCTTTTGAGATGAGTTTTTTATATAAATCCTCCCAAATTTTATCTTTTGGTTCACTCACGGCCTTTTTCGCTTCCTTCTTTGCTTTCTTATAGGCCTCTAAAGTTTCACTAGTTTTCTTAGCATAATGTAATTTGTAACATGCCCTCTTTGCCTTGATTTTATTTTACACTACTTCACTCTACCACCAAGCTTCTTTTTGTGTCGGTACACCTTCCTTAGATACACCTAACACATCTTTCGCTACTTTTCTAATATGTATAGCCATATTGTTCCACATATCACAGGGTGTACCAACATAATTTCAAACATCTTCTTGAAGGACTTTTTGTTTAAATATATCTTCTTTCTCGCATTTGAGGTTCCACCATTTAGTTTGAATAGCTCGATGTACCCTTTTCTTCTTTGTCCATTTTTTAATTTCTAAATCCATAACTAAAAGTCGATGTTGGGTGGTTAAGCTTTCTCCTAGAATTATCTTGCAATCTTTACAACAAGCTCTATCTTTTTTTCTACAAATAAAGTAATCAATTTGTGTTTGTGATAAGCCACTCTTATAAGTAATTAAATGTTCATCTCATTTTTTGAAGATTGTATAGAGTATAAAGATATCAAATGTCACAGCAAAATTTAAAATCTCCCTACCTTCCTCATTTACATCCCCAAAACCAAAGTTTCCCTGAATACCTTGATATCCTAATGCCTCTTTACTGACATGTTCATTTAAGTCTCCTCCTAAGCAAATCATCTCCCTTTGTGAAATCTTGTGAATCACCTTATCTAACTCTTCTCAAAAAGTTGTCTTTATACTATCCTCTAGTCCTACTTCGGGTGCGTAAGTTCAAACTATATTCAAAACCTCTACTCCTAACACTAATTTCAATGTCATGATTCGGTCACCATATCATTGTATGTCTACTACACTATCCTTTAAATCTTTATTTATGATAATACCAACTCCGTTTCAAGCCTTTTCTTTACTTGAGTATCATAATTTAAAACCTATATCCTCTATCTCCTTTGCTTTTTCTCCAACCCATTTTGTCTCTTGTAAATATAGGATATGAATCTTTCTCCGAATCATAGTATCTACCACCTCCATTAGCTTATCGGATAATGTTCTGATATTCCAAGAACCAATACGAATCTTATTATCTAGGACTAGCTTCCTTACCCCCCGCATCCGTCCATAATCAAAATGCGGAGACCCTCTTTGCAAATTATTGACTACATTCGGGAGGAAATATAGCGGGACTAAATTCTGTACCCATACTAGTCCATGATGTGCGAATCCTCTGATTCACTACATTCGGGCGAAAATGTAGTGGCCCTTGCTTACTTATTATTGCATTCGGGCTTTGTAGCACGTCGCTAGGTGGGGACGCCCCAAAGCAATGCTCATAATTTTTGTAATCCATGTTATAAAATCCGACGAAGTTTTATGCTGGCTGTCGGAAGCCTAATACAACCCTCCTCCTTTATCCGGGCTTGGGACCGGTAATGCAAGGGTGATCCCTTACATGGACGGAGTTATGGAATGGATAAAGATAATCCAAATTTATGAGCCAAAATGATAATCATCAGTATTTATGTGTCAAGCACATGCAGTGCAATGCATGTTGTAGCCCAAGATAATAACCTAAAAAAGGTTCGGCTAACTATAGTCCTTTGAACATGTTTCTTACAAAGAAAAGTGCATAAAACAACATATCTAAACAGACTCAGATATACACACACACTATATATATATATATATATATATATATATATATATATATATATATATATAGAGAGAGAGAGAGAGAGAGAGAGAGAGAGAGAGAGAGAGAGAGCTAGTGGTAAATGCATGATGTTTTCAGTGCAAAATCTTGCATAAACATATCTACTGTTCCATCTTTGACATGAACAATAGAGATTTAAGTTAAAAGTACAGTTATACTTTCGAACTTTGCATTTAATGTATCATTAAATGTTTTTTGTTTTATCACCTCAACTATTCATTTCAAAGATCAAATGGTGGAAATGTTTATGCAATATCATACACTGAAAGTCATTATGCATTTACCACTTTCTCTCTCTATATAGAGAGAGATACATAGAGAGATGGATATTTTTCACACACTGTGCAATGCAAACAATGTATATAAACTCAATGTATAAACTCATGTGCACATTATCGCACTCATGCTGGTGCACTGCTTAAATGATAAGAAATTATAGTCTAAAATCATGTGAGTTGTTTGACTGTCAAATAGCATATTCTGAGTTCCATAGTTTGGTGGGCATTAGTGTGGACATCTTACAGTGGGTATTAATGAAGACATCTTATAGTTCATAGCTCATTCATGCCACCTAAGAATAACATTCTCTACATGTTGTTAGAGGCAAGTGCATCATCCTATTTTACTCTTCTTTATTGGAGACTAATCCCTACTTCCCGCCACCCGGTGAGCTTATTCAGGATTTGGAAGGGAAGTAGTGCAATTTCTCTTTGAAGGCTCGAAAGTGGAGCCTCCTATCCGACTCTTGGATCATACCCAATCATATTAGGGTATCACTAGTTTTGAAAGCTTGTCAATCATGCTCTCTCTCTCTCTATATATATATATAAAGCAACTTCCATTTTGTAATTTATGAGATTGGCCATTTAGTGCCTATATTTTTATCATCCATTTTGAGAAGAAAAGTATGCTGATGATGGAGGTTGGTCGACTGCTGGAGAGAAAACATGGACTGGCGAGCGTAGGTTTGAGACTTGATTGCCCGGAGGTTCATTTGATGATTTCTTCTTTTTCTGGAGTCTAAAGAATGAGCAAATACTAGTCATGTTCCTCTTGGCTCTTCAAAGAATGTTTAACAAATAGAGGTGAAAAAGATGCTTTCTTCATGGAGGCCACTAAGCACATATGTCATATGGATGTGCACCACACTCATCTTCTTTGTATTGTAAAAACTTTTGAAAAGAAGATTGTATTTCTGTCGACTTATTTTCTTCGTGACACATTTTGCCACCCTTTTTGGAACTGGAACTGGGAGTGGCAATTTGCACCTTTCCGTTTTTCCCGTACCAAGAACCAAAATCTAATGAGGATTAGGCTTGTTTTGGTTTTGGTTCTTGTTTTAAACTATCGGTTATAGTTTTTATTCGGGTTTGTCTTAAATTGTCTAGAACGGGTTTAGTTCTGCTTTGGATTCTGACATCGTTCTTGTTTTATAAAAGGTGGGACCAGGACGGAATTGGGTTATGGGTTCAGTTTGACCGGTTTCAATTCTAATCCATTTTTTATCCGACTCAATTTCTGTACCGAAGTGTGTTACGTATGGTTTGTATTGAGGTGTGGGTTGGTGTTGGCTTTAGGCAACCCTACTAGACTCGACCCAACCCAACCGGGCCGGAAAGCCTAGGGTTTCTTTTAGTTTTATATTTTTCTTTGATGGAAAGTTTTCTAGCTCTCTAGTTTTCCTTTTTCTCGTTCTTTCTCATGGCTCCGCCGATCTGATTATCTGCAGCACCGGCACCATGGCGCCTATGGTGGCTGGCCAGTGACATCGGCAAGGTGAAACTCCTTGTCTTATGGTCATGATGCAGACTCGACCATGCTTAAGATCAAATTCTTTTGGTGTTTTCCCTGGTCTTCCCCACTTAGTGTCGAAACAGACTTTGGTTTGGTTTTCCCTGGTATTGTTTTAAGCACATCAATTGTATCTCTCCAAAATCATCAAAATACAAAAAACAAGAAATAATGGGGAAAATTAAAGAATAAAAAATATTGAAATTGATAAACAACACTCAAACATCTTATCATGTTGTAGGATGACCTTTTATAAGAAAACTACTTAAAGTAACACCTTTATGTAACATTTTAGGTAAAGAGCATTAGTACAATTTGCATTGAGTATATTTACAACAGCCCACTGACTAAGACTTATTTTGTATGCATGCTCCATTCTAGTGTTGCTAACTTTATTAAGTGCGATCATGGCAACCTAATTCCGACTAGGTCTACTTTTCTCTTAAGTAGACCTGAAAATCATATGATTGGTTTGCAGTTTTTGTGATGGAATAGCTTTCATATACTTCGTTTCCCCCCGAAACACTACATCAACTTATACTTTTAATGAAAAACGTCATACCATATATGGAAAAATATCGTTCAATGGTTTCACTGTATCAAGCATAATGTCACTGGAGGTCTTGACTCACCTCATCATCTGCCATTATCCTCTTGCTAACTCCTCTTCTATGATGCTTCATCAGCAGAACGCTGTTATGGTGGTCCTCTCTTTCTGTCGTTACTCCACTTTTCTAACCTCATCCTTTAATCCGTGCTATTCATTTCTCTTGGTGTAATTCTCTATCATCATCAGAATTCTGTGTTTTTCCTCTTTTGAGAGTTTCCTTTGTTCTAGTTTTTGCACTACCTTTTGTTTTTTGCTTTTCATTTCTGTTACTTGATGTATTGATTATGTGAAACTAGACTAGCTGGTAGTGACTTCTTCGTTCTTCCTGTTTGTTATATTTTGTTATATTGCATAAATTTTGAAATGATCTCTCCATGTTGAAGAGATCTGCGCTCAAAAATATCGTCTGCAGCCAAATACAATACACTTGAACTCTCGAATCTAGTTCCATGTGTTTTTTCAAACAAGCCGTGCCAATGTGTTCGGAATGCTCGAATGCAATTGGATTTTATAGATTGAATTTCATGTGTCCAAATGTTACATATGTGGTATTATAAGGCACATATTTTCTGAAGTCAGATCAAATTTTATTTGATGGCTGCTCTGTAAACTTTTATGACACCCGATCTTTAAATTGAGTTTTGACTTTAGCAGACTCTAGCACACTTTATCTGTAACCTGATCTATAAGCTTGACAAAGGAGTCATCCAATTGCTTTAAGACCCAAAATCCTGATTGAACTATAAGTATGTCCCTGCATAATACTGAAAATGTTGGTCATTGATAAACCCTTGTGCGCCTGACTTCGAATCTTTCTATCATCATTTCTTTTTATAAGTACATCTAGAGAACTAAGAGTAATTTGTTATCATTGCACCAGCAAGCCCTTTGCAATCACAAGTTTCCTTTGTGAGGAAAACAACGAGAAATGGGTATTTAGGTGCTATATTGATGACATGAGATAGACACTTTGGATCACTGGTCATTTCTCTTCCATTTGTCTATCTTGGCAACATTCTGATTGTATTCATTCTCTTGCTATTTCTCTTATTTGATCTTTTGTTTTTCCCCTGGCGTTCTCCTTTTAGTTATTACTGTCCAATGAATTTTTGGGAATTTACATTGTAATTATTAATAATCTAATCTCTGTAGGAGATCCCTCTGTTACATTTGGTTTATTTTCTTTTCTACATTTCTTGATTAGCTGTTTCTTTCATCTTTATTTTGCAGTTTGTAAGATTTTTAGAATGCACCAAAGAATTTGCAAAACTGAAAAAGTTTGCAGGCTTTCACATGCGCCTGTGAATAATACATTGAGGTTGACAATGCCATCCTTCAGTTTGTTTGGGTATAATTTATGGATGACTGGACCATGTGTCTTGCCTTTTTGGAGTGCAATGCTATATGAAATAAAACACAGTATGATGATGACTAAGAACGGATGTTGCCAAACCCACTTGGTATAGTTAAGGCTTTGGTTTCTGGGATAATTTGGTTGTTAGTATGAGTGAGGCATGCAAGCACACATGTCATTCGGCTTTGTGATATAGCATGATATGTTACGTTTCCGTTTCTTCTTCGAAGATAGTTATGACCGTAGTATGTAGACATTTGTCCTATTCTATCCTATGTTGCACTAACTCTTATGGTCTACATTGCATGTTTCAGTGTATAGCTTGTATCATTCACTTTAGGCGATATGGTACAGGCTATACACATTGCTGCATGTTGCATGCGCACACACATGTAACATATCCGTATCTCATATCAAACTGTATATTCAATACTTTATTTTTCATTATTTGTCATTAGTACATTATGTAAGACTATCTAAATTCATGTCTTGTTGCACACTTCACACACCATACAATGTGGACAGAGCATATACGCACTGCATATTGCATAGAATGTGCATAACCAATTTATACATTCTATAACGAACATACCCACCAATTTGTAAAAATCATATTTTTAGTATTTTTGGGAAATGTTAAAGTAAAAGTAATGCATGAGTTAAGTACGGATTCGTTGTCACCAAGCAATAATGATATGTATTGTTGTTGTCAAACCATACAGATCACACATTTTGTTTTTTAATATAAACTTTCTAACTAATATTAAAAGAACAAACTTTTGTTTGTAGGTACATTGCACAAACTAGTGTTATTCGTATCTGTATATTATATCATAGAGCTCCACGATACGATACAATATAGTATATCAGATATCCGAAAGTATCGTGTTGTATCTTGCGATACGGTCAGAGACTCTTATAAAGGATCCTTTGTCAAACAAAATCTCATGTTTCTGCAGGTTTCTAGCTTTTGTTAAAGGCTCCCTCTTATGGCTCCCCCCTCCTTGGTGTTTAAGACTCTAAAAAAATTGTTTTACGGTGTTCGTGTAAGGCTCCCAACTCATGTTGTAGGTACACATTTTAAGTTTTTCGAATTTTTCTTGTATTTGTTGTTGTTTGGTGTTATTTATATTTTTCGTTTTTTTGAATCACAAAATATGAAGTTATAAAGTGCATGGATATGATTTTTATTGTATTCATGAAGTGGAAGACACTCTATTTGAGTGTTATATGAAGATTGGAGATTTATGAAGTGCTTTTATTTTTAGGTTTTTTATTAGATTGAAGTGCTAAATTAAGATGGCATGAAGGGGTGTTAGGGACTCTCAATCTCGGTCCAATGATTCAACATGACAATGGAGTATAACAGTTGAGGGAAACAGATTGAAGATAAAATATTTATTTTGTGAGAAGATGCTTAGCAGTGGAATTTCACAATTGAAACATTACCTATCAGGGACTAGGAAAGAAGTGCTCCTTGCATGGGCAGAATTAGAAAATTACCAAAAAACATTAAATGTCAATGTCTATATATGATTGAGAGCATACATGATAAGAGACTATATAAGGATGATTTAGAGATGTTTAGAGAAGAGGATGATGATGTTGTTGGATTTGGTAATAGTATTCATTCTCATGATAGGATAAAGGTTGGTAGTAGTAGTTCTTGACTAACAATCAAGAAAAGAGGGTTGTTGAAGATGTTGTAAGTGGAAGTGATACAAGAGAAAGGAGTAGAGGAAGAGCTTCTTCTAGCATGTAATCAATTTTCTCTCCTATCACTACAAATGGTAGTGAACCTGGAATTTATATTAATATAACTTCAGAATAACTTCATGAATAGGCAAACCTTGTAGTGGGTAGATGATTTTATGATGCATAGAAAATATAATTGATAACATTGATCTAGGATATAAGATGCTCTCTTATCAAAGTTGAGAGTAAAACAATTAGATAAGATTGTCCATGAAGTAGAAGAATATTGTTTGAATTTGAAAGAGTTATGAAAGAAACACGATGCACTATTATGGCAGACAAATGAACATATAAGCGAGAAATGACTTTGTTAAACTTTATTATCTATTGTTTTAAAGGACTTATGTTTTTGAGATCTCTAAACATGTAAGAGGAGGGACAAACTTTAGAGGTCGTAAGGCAAGAGTTTCATAAGGTGATATCTGAGGTTGGGCTAGAGAATTTTGTCCAACTTATTACAGATAATGCAACTAAGAAGGAGTTAGCATATACTTATAGTACTTTCTATTGCACACCATGTACAACTCATTAACTAGATCTCATTCTTGAGGATATTGGTGAGATAGATGAAATAAGCACAACAATTGAATGTTGGCATCAATTGTTGTACAAGATATCACCAAATTTATGTGCAATCATACTTTTGTATTATATATGATTAGGAGATATACAGATAATGTAGTGCTCTTTTGTATAACTACAACTCGGTTTGCACCTAATTTCTTATATATAAAGATTATTGTTAAGCAAAAGGAAGCCTTTAGGAGATTATTCTCCTCAAATTAGTGACAATAATTTTTAGAGTTGCTCAAAATAGAAGAAACATAAAGTTAAATGAGATTTCATAAACAATTTTGTAAATTTTGGAATGCATGTGTTAGACTATTATGTCTTTTAGTGAAAGTTTTGATATTGATTGATATCAATGAGAAACCATCTATGGGTTATCTTTGTGAAGTTGTAGATAGGACAAAAGAAGTCATTAGAATTAATTTTAATGAAAGAAAGAGAGATCATATGCCTGTGTGTAATATTATAGATAATAATTGAAACAATTGCATCAGTCTATTCATACAACTTATTACCTAACATTCAGGTACTTAGTAAGCTTTAAAAGGGACGATGAAGTAAATTGAAGTATCATTGATTGTATAGATAGATTAGTCCCTGATGAGAGTGGAGTAGATGTTATTCATCGAGAGATAGAGATTTATGATAACGCTCTTTACTTGATAGGTTTTCCAGTAGCAATTTATAACCACATTAATATGCAACCAAGTAAACTATTTATCTTTATATTTAAGTATTTTAAATCTTATATTTATTATGGATTAAATCCCTGATGTTTGTCTTTTTCTATCAAATATTTGGTGGAATAGGTTTGAAAATAATTACTCAAATATTAGAGATTTTACAGTAAGAATTCTGAATCAAACTTTTAGTGCAACGGGTTGTGAAAGGAATTGGAGTATTTTTGAACATATCTATACAAAAGAGCACAACAGGTTGGAACATAAGTAGATCAATGACTTAGTTTTCATCCATTATAACATGCTGCTTCGATAGATATAATCTTGTATTAGTTACTACTTAAAGATTCAATTCAATATTTATTTGAATTCAATTGTTAATGTTATTTACTAATTATTTATCTTTCTTTCTTTCAGGCAATTAAAAATGTTAAATAAAGAAAAAAACCAATTTTATCCAATAAGTTTGTATAATTTTAGAGGAGTGAAAGATAATGAAGCAAATGCATTCCTAACCAAAGAATACACTGCATGGGCTAATTTGGAAGGATCACATCAACATCATCAAGGGATGAAAATTTTGATTTTGAGGTAGAAGGTGGTGAGGATATTACATAGAGATGATGAAGATTATTTAGTTGATGATCCTTATTACAATGTGTACATGTATTTTTTCAATTATGAAAATTATACTTTTTTTTAAGGATTTTATTTCTAGTTCAAAATATGTAATTCTTTTTTAATTATTGAATGGTAAATGATGAATATATATACTAAACTTTTTGAGATTTTTTACTATTTAGTATCAAATTATGATACAAAACGATATATATTGTATCGTGGACCAAAATGATACACAATATGATATGCGTTAACAACAATGATACAAACAACTCATGGTGTTGTTGATATTTCATAAATTCTTCATTGTTTAACTTTAACATGAAATTATAGCCTCCAACTGCCTATCACTTGTCACCCAAGCAGTATTGGGTGGAGAGAGAGAGAGTTGTTGGACTTTTATTTTTGCTAGAACATCTATGTCTATTTGGGTTGTTAGATTAAAGAGATGGATGACGTAAATAAAAAAAGTAAAAAGTAAAAAGTACATGCTATTTTGTCATATGATTTGATTTTTTTCCAAAAGTAAGTTTGGTTGGTTGTTTTATTGATCTACACCATCCATCTCTTCAATTTGAAGGTTTGGATTGACCTGGACGATATAGCATGAATAGAAGTGAACTATCACTTGGACCCAAATAAGTTGTTATGGATCTAAACTATCACTTGGATCTATATCTGATCCAAGGCAAACAACAAAGATCTTGGTCTGAAACTAAAACTATTAAAACATGTTCTCTTTCTAACCCAAAATATGTTTCAAGACCCAACTCAAATATGTTTTTGACACAAACACAACCCAAAACCTGATTCTAACATGTTTTTAACACAAAACAAGACCCATTTGATACAAAACTATTAGTTTGACATAAGACATGACACAATTTAGTGTCATTTCATAATGTTTCACACATGACATGTCGTGTCGGACACAACATGGGAACTAGGACACACCTAAAAGGGTCCATGTTCGCCTATTTTCTTTTATGTTTTTCGATAGCAACCAAGGTTGTCAGTGATACCCCACCATCCATATGCCTCTCCTCTTTCGATAAGCCCAAGAATGACGGCCAGTGGTGGCGTTTCACAAAAAAACAAAAATGAAAAAGATAAGTTGTAGAAAATAGAAAATCTAACAAATTAGAACCATTTTCTTGATCAAATCGATGCCCATTACTCACTTTAATTCTCTAAAAGCATTAGTGATTCCTTCCTTTGTCAACCCAAGCCCAAAACGATGATCAATTGAAGTTTTTCACTATGAAACCGAAAAACGAACAGTTGAAAATGATGAAAAAATACCTTTTTTGGCTGATTTTCTACCATCTTCACCTGTTCAACCCTCCTTAGCATTGCCAATTTTTAATACTCTTGTGGGTCAAGTCTGTACACAAATCAACCTTAAAATGGCATGCATCAGAGTGGGGTGGGTTTTCCGGCAATCCATGTCTTTCCAAGAGGGATCCAATCGAATAGGGTCTGGGTCAGGATGTGGATCCTAACCGGACCACTACATTACAACATGGATTCTTTATTTTCATACATATGGATCGTCAATCTAGTGCAGTTTGTATTCTTCTCTTTCAATACTTGTGTAGTCTTTCTCTTTTCTTTAAATATATTCATTGTGTAATTTCTCATACATTTTAAACAGAGCTTTCTTTGGTCTCATGTTACATGTTTAAACCATCTTAAATAATATTTTATTTTATCATCTATAGGTGCCGATGACAATTTGCCTCCTATATCTTCACCATGAATAAAGTCTTTTCGTACATCCATATCAATATCTTTATTTCTGTTATGAATACTTTTTACACATATTGATCATTATTGGCCTAATACTTAACACTATATAATGTAACTGGTCTACTTGCATCTTATAATATTATCTTAGTTTATTTTATAAAACCAGTTAAAGATTTTGATGGTTCTTTATCTAAATATTTTTAAATAATTCATCATTAAATTATGACACTTTGTTATATTTTGTATATTCTCGTCATTTCTTGTGTCCTTTTTTACTATCAATTTTATTTTTCAATCATTTTTGGTTCAAAATGTAAAAAAATACCGTATGTTAGTATATCAAATTGTGCCGTATACAATATCCCTGCTCCACCGCTTATGGGGTTCCACAAACCTTATTTAGTTCAATCTGGAAACTAGAAGAAATAACACAAGAATCTGCATACTATCTCAGCTTGATCCAAATAATTGGTCTTGCAATTGGATCCAAAGCAGGATATGCAGAGAGGCCAGCCAAGGTGTTGATTTGGCTGACGATTTGAAAGATGAAAAGAAAAAGAAAAAAAAAACAATGGTTGAGACTCACATACCCGGATCCGATTCCTATAATTGGTTCCTGGTTCACACTCCAAATGTTAAACAGGATTTCCCAGGCCAGACCCAAATAATCAATGGACCCAGAAAGATCTGATCCAGCGCGACCAACCACCTTATGAATGCTGTTACTTTTCGTACCTCTTTCTCTTATTCGCACACCCTTGCGCGCAATATCCTTCTCATTCAGACTCCTTTCTCTGTCTCTCTCTCTTTCCTTATTTCTTCTATTCCATCCATCCACATGCCGTGAAAGGATGTTGGAGCGTGGGGTGCGCTCCGCAAACCCAGCCAAGAAGCGTCTGCCTCGATAGGTAGACGCACCTGAGTGCGTCTTTCTCAGCAGGCGAAGGACGCACCTGGGTGCGTCTAGGTGGATGCAACCGAGGTAGTCTGCCTCGGCAGGAAGACGAGGGCGTCTGGCTTGGTAGATAGACACACCCAAGTACATCTGCCTGAAAGAGGCAAATGCACTTTTGGCATGGGATGCACGTATTCGTGCGAATAGAGAGAACGAGAGCAAGGATAGAAGTGGGTTCAAGGTGAGTAGAAAAAGAAAGCGTGTGTGGCTAGTTACGTATATTATATAATGGGAAGAAAAAAAGCCCATAGAAGGAAGCTTCCCCGTGTATGCATGCTAGCCATACTTCCGCTCAAAAGGGTCGTATGTAGTAACACGTCTCACATGCGACGAATCCTTTTAAAGATTAGAGCCCTCTAATCGTAGCAGCTGAATCATCTGAATAATTTGTTTGCAGATGACATTGTATTAGTGGAGGAGTCTAAGGAAAAAGTTAATAGAAAATTAGAACTATAGAGAGAAACATTAGAAAGCAAAGGCCTCTGACTTAGTAGAACAAAGACATAATATATGGAATGTAAGTTTGATTGTTTGGTTACTTCACACCATTACCCAAAAGGAAAGTTTTAAATACTAGGGTCAATTTTTCAGAGTGATGGAAGAACTGATAGAGATGTTACGCATAGAATTAATGCTGGTTGGTTAAAATGGAGAGAAGCATCAGGCATTCTTTGTGATAAGAAGT
This sequence comes from Brasenia schreberi, assembly GCA_036023115.1. NCBI lineage: Eukaryota > Viridiplantae > Streptophyta > Magnoliopsida > Nymphaeales > Cabombaceae > Brasenia > Brasenia schreberi. The sequence goes on along the minus strand of JAYKKT010000071.1, from coordinate 9,993,049 downwards.
TGCCATTAAAGTTAAAAGGTAAATATTATAGAGCAGCAATTAGGCCTATCATGTTTTCATCAACATGTACAAAAGATGTCCATGACAGAAATGAAGATGTTAAGATAGATGGGTGGTCATACAAGAAAAGATCGTATACATAATGAGGTTATTAGAAACAAATTAGGAGTGACACCAATAGAGAATAAAATGAGAGAATATCGTTTAAAATAGTTTAGACATATAGAAAGAAGATCAAAAGAAGAACTTTTAAGAAGGTATGAAAAACTAAATTGGGAAAATATTAAAAGAGCTAAATGATGACCACAAAAGTGTTGGAAAGAAACAACAAAGAATGATCTAGAGTGAGTTAACTGCTAACATGACACATGATAAAGATCTGTAGAAACAAAGTATCTATGTAGCCGACCCGTCTAGTATGGGAAAAGGCTTAGTTGTTGTTGTTGTAACCATTCACAACAACCAGATTAGCGAACCATATGAGGTCGGGATCTGAAATGATATGATACCCCGAGCATTGTGTGTAGGATGACAGTGTCATACCCAACCATCGTGCCTGGGATGACATATCTCTCTCTGTCCCTCTGTATATTGCTTGGCTTCCCAGAAAGCCAAGAACAACACAATGATCTCCTGCCCTAAACGGAAACGTTGAAGGCCATTGGCTTCAGCTCTGGCTGAACGAAAATTTGATAGAGAGATACCATGGACAGTCAGGGTCACGAAGATCTCGCACGGATTATCGGCATCAAGGGGTTTAGCGTGATGGTGGTGGGAGGGAGCTCTTCTTTATTCATGGGTGAGCTCGGCATCGGTGCTGCCTTAGTTTTTTCTTTGTTCGTATCCTTTGTCCTGCCGGTTATAGTGTTGGCGACGGGCACCAATCCACTCAAATTGACGATGATCCATGGGTTTAGCTATCCAACCAGCTGCGAGATAGTTCCTAGATGCTCTTTTTGAGAATATCATGGGAATTAAATATTAGACACATAATTAATTTCAAGAATGTATAGTTTCATGAGCCTATAATTCGATGTATGTGAATTTCAAATTGGGTCTAAAGCACACGATTTTGATGCCAAATGAAAGTATCAATCAGTTAGAATTTCATGTACATCAATTTTTATACAAATAGACAACTTGAGCATAGAGGAGGGTACTTGATGATGACGAAGATCAGCAATCACCATGTTGCGTGTGTCCACCTGAATTTCAAGAGTATGATCAAAGAATGCGCGCAAGAATTTTATTGCCATATTCATATGATTACATTATTGGCTTTCAGATAAAATAAGATTACATCAACACAGTTCATTGAAGTTATACATGTTCTTATGTGCACATGAACTTCATGCACAGTTGAATTTACGATTGCTTGACTTTCAAATATATGATTAAATGAGAGCTGAATTTATTGTACTCGGAAAGTTGATATACATGAACTTGAATATAGATTTTGATGCTCATGAACGTCATGCATGTGTACATAAGTATTCATGGGTAGATATTTGCTCAAATATGAGCGTATGTATAGTTAATGAGGACGAAAAAAGCCATGGATCAAGTTCCAATAGTGGAAATACAATATTTTAAATAATTCTTTCGTTCCACAATACCCTATCACTATGATCAAGATATTGGCTGAGTCATGATTTGTGCACTTTATGTTCAGCTCAGTGAGATACAAGCATTTGGTGATTTTCACTTTCACTAGGTCTACATAATTTCACTCATTGTCTACATGTTCCTCACTGTTAAATCTTCTCTATGAGGTGGCCATGCATTTCTCATAATAGACAAATGTTGGTATACATGCATTTCCATGTGAACACATACACGCACGTGCATAAGCAACACACAAACACATATATTCTATATTCGTCTTTCTTCTCTTATCAAAGTATTAAAAAGGGCAACACAACATAGAGAGGAGAGACAGAGACTACCTATGAGGACATTCAAATGCTGTGCTAGTTGTATACACATATAAAGATCATAAATGTATATATACATCATACAAATATATTTATGTATATATACATCTTTCTTCTTTGTGAGGTTTACATGCATGCCAATCTTGATTTCTATGTCCTCTGAAGTACTCAAATAATCAAACTTATATTCCATATATTTTGTCTTTGTTCTACTAAGCCAGAGCCTTTACTTTCTAATGTTTCTATTCATAGTTCTAATTTCATATTAACTTTTTCCTCAAACTCATCCACTAAGACATTGTCATTTGCAAATAACATACACCAAGGTACTTCATCTTGAATATATTTTCTTAACTCATTAATGACCAATATAAATAAATATAGACTTAAAGTTGATCCTTGATATAACTAAATATTAACTTCAAAGGAGTCTGTCATTCCTTCATGAGTCCTCACAATGTTTTTGCATCATCGTACATGTCTCTTACAAGATTGTTTATGATTAATTGCCCAATACTCAAAACAATAAAACATAGCAGGTCTAATTACTGCTATATAATAATCACATAGAATACCTTATGCCCCTCTCGATTTTAACCCACCGACATTAATTCTATGCATAACATCTCCATCAATTTTTTATCACTTTGAAATATTGACCCTAGGTATTTAAAACTTTCCTTGTGAGGTTTTTAATGTATGTCAATCTTAATTTTTATGTCCTCTAAAATACTCATATGACCAAACTTACATTTCATGTATTCCTCACAATATTATATATTTAAACAGAAAGTCCTAGAAGGAAATGTTTGGAATTATGTTGGCACACCCTCTGATATATGGAACAATATGGCTATACATATTAGAAAAGTGGCGAAAGATGTGTTAGGGGTATCTAAGGGAGGTGTACCGACAGAAAAAGAAGCTTGGTGGTGGAGTGAAGTAGTACAAAATAAAATCAAGGCAAAGAGGGCATGTTACAAATTACATTATGCTAAGAAAACTAGTGAAACTTTAGAAGCTTATAAGAAAGCAAAGAATGAAGCAAAAAAGGCCGTTAGTGAAGCAAAAGCTAAGATTTGGGAGGACTTATATAAAAAACTCAACTCAAAAGAGGGTGAAAGAGATATTTTTAGGATAGCTAGGGCTAGAGATAAGAAAACTAAAGATCTTAATTATGTTAGATGCATAAAAGACGAGGATGAAAAAATTCTAGTGGCAAATGATGATATAAGAAATAGATGGAAAAACTATTTTTATAATCTTTTTAATAAAAATAAAGATGTTAGTATTAGTTTAAGAGATTTAGCCAAGTCAGAAAATATATAAACCACATTTTCTACCGACGTATTCAAAAGAATGAAGTCAAAGAGGCTCTTAAACATATGAAGAGTAGTAAATCGGTAGGACCAGATAATATTCCTATAGAAGTTTGGAAAATACTAGGAGAAATAGGAATCACTTGGCTCACAAGACTATTTAATAAAATATGAAAAAACCAAAAGATGCCCGAGGAATGGAGAGCAAGTACACTTATACCCGTATATAAGAACAAGGGAGACATTCAAAATTGTGCGAATTATCGAGGTATCAAGTTAATGAGTCATACTATGAAATTATGGGAAAGAATTATCGAACGTAGGTTAAGACAAGTATTAAGTACAACAGAGAACCAATTTGGATTTATGCCAGGTAGATCTACTATTGAAGCGATTCACCTTTTGAGACGTCTTATGGAACATTTTAGAGCAAAAAAGAAAGACCTTCACATGATATTTATTGATCTAGAAAAAGCTTATGATAGGGTACCGAGGGAGGTTCTTTGGAAAAAAGAGGTATCCCATTAACATATATTAACCTTATAAGAGACATGTATGATGGTGCAAAAACATGTGTGAGGACTCATGAAGGAACGACAAACTTCTTTGAAGTTAATATTGGGTTATATCAAGGATCAACTTTAAGTCCATACTTATTTATAATGGTGATGGATGAGTTAACAAAACATATTCAAGATGAAGTACCTTGGTGTATGTTATTTGCAGATGACATTGTATTAGTGGAGGAGTCTAAGGAAAAAGTTAATAGAAAATTGGAACTATGGAGAGAAACATTAGAAAACAAAGGCCTCCGACTTAGTAGAACAAAGACAGAATATATGGAATGTAAGTTTTATCATTTGGCTACTTCAGAGGACATAGAAATTAAAATTGGCACACATTGCATTCCCCAAAAGGAAACTTTTAAATACCTAGGGTCAATTTTTCAAAGTGATGGAAGAATTGATGGAGATGTTACACATAGAATTAATGCTGGTTGGTTAAAATGAAGAGGAGCATCAGGTATTCTTTGTGATAAGAAGATACCATTAAAATTAAAAGGTAAATATTATAGAGCAGCAGTTAGGCCTGCCATGTTTTATGGTTCTGAGTGTTGGGCAGTTAATCATCAACATGTACAAAAGATGTCTGTGACAAAAATGAAGATGTTGAGATGGATGAGTGGTCATACAAGAAACGACCGTATACATAATGAGGTTATTAGAAACAAATTAGGAGTGGCACCAATAGAGGATAAAATGAGAGAACATCGTTTAAGATGGTTTGGACATATAGAAAGAAGATCAAAAGAAGAACCAGTAAGAAGGTTAGAAAAACTAAATTTGGAAAGTATTAAAAGAGGTAGAGGACGACCACAAAAGTGTTGGAAAGAAACAATAAAAAATGATCTAGCTTATTGGGAGTTAACTGCTAACATGGCACACGATAGAGATCTGTGGAAACAAAGAATCCATGTAGCCGACCCCGTCTAGTATGGGAAAAGGCTTAGTTGTTGTTGTTGTTGTTGTTGTTCTACTAACTCGGAAGCCTTTACTTTCTAATGTTTCATTTTATAGTTCCAATTTTCTATCCTCAAACTCATCCACTAAAACATTATCATTTGCAAATAACATACACCAAGGTACTTCATCTTATATGTTTTGTTAACCTATTAATGACAAATATAAATAAATATGGACTTAAAGTTGATCCTTAAAGTAACTAAATATTAACTTCAAAAGTGTCTGTCATTCCTTCATGAGTTCTCACACATGTTTTTGCACCATTCTACATGTCTCTTATAAGATTGTTGATAATTAACTGCCCAACATTCAAAACCATAAAATATGGAAGGTCTAATTGCTACTCTATAATATGTTTTTTTAACTTTAATAATATATTTCTATCACATAAAATACCTGATGCCCCTCTCCATTTTAACTACATGGCATAAAGTCAATGCATAACGTCTCCATCAATTTTTATATCACTTTGAAATATTGACGTTGGTATTTAAAACTTTCTTTGTGAGGTTCGCAATATTTGTCAATCTTAATTTCTAGTCCTCTCAAGTACCCAAATGATCAAACTTACATTCCATATATTTTGTCTTTGTTCTACTAAGTCCAAAGCCTTTACATTCTAATGTTTCTCTTCATAGTTTCAATTTCTTATTTACTTTTTCCTCAAACTCATCCAGTAGCACATTGTTATTTGCAAATAACATACATCAAGGTACTTCATCTTGAATATGCTTTTACTTCAACATACAAACTCCTTTACCCAAATGATCAAACTTACATTCCATATATCACTCATTAATGACAAATATAAATAAATATGGACTTAAAGTTGATCCTTGATATAACCAAATATTAACTTCAAAGGAGTTATTCCTTCATAAGTCTTGACACATGTTTTTACACTATTGTACATGTCTCTTATAAGATTGTTGATGATTAACTGCCCAACATTGAAAACCGTAAAACATAGCGTGTCTAATTGCTCTTTTATAATATTTACCTTTCAACTTTAATGATATCTTCTTATTACATAGAATAGTTGATGCCCTTGTCCATTTTAAAAAACCAACATTAACTCTATGCATAACATCTCCATTAATTTTTGAATCACTTTGAAATTTTGATAATAGGTATTTAAAACTTTCCTTGTGAGGTTTGCAATGTATGTCAAGCTTAACTTTGTGTCCTCTGAAGTACTCAAATGATCAAACTTACATTCCATATATTCTATCTTTGTTCTAATAAGCCAGAAGCCTTTACTTTCTAATGTTCTCTTCATAGTTCCGATTTTATATTAACTTTTTCCTCAAACTCATCCACTAACACATTGTCATTTGCAAATAACATATACTAAGGTACTTCATCTTGAATATGTTTTATTAACTCATTAATGACAAATATAAATAAATATAAACTTAAAGTTGATCCTTGATGTAACTAAATATTAGCTTCAAAGGAGTATGTCATTCCTTCATAAGTCCTCACACATGTTTTTGCACCATCGTACATGTCTCTTATAAGATTTATATACCTCTCTTTTTTAAAGTTCTCCATAGAACATCTCTTAACACACTATCGTAACTTTTTTTTAGATCAATAAATATCATGTAAAGGTTCTTTGTTTTTTGTCTAAATGTTTGATTAGATGTCTTAATAGGTGAAACACTTCAATAATAAATTTTAAGGCATGAATCCAAATTGGTTCTCTATTGTACTCGATATTTGTCTTAACCTATGTTCGATAATTCTTTCCTATAATTTTATAGTATGACCCATTAACTTGATACCTCAATAATTAGCAAAATTTTGAATGTCTTCCTTGTTCTTATATATAGGTATAACTGTATTTGCTCTCTATTCGTCGAATATCTTTTGGGTTTTTTATGTTTCATTAAATAGTCTTGTGAGCCAAGTGATCCCCATCTCCCCTAGAATTTTTTATACTTCTACAAGAATATTTTCTGATCATAAAGGTTTACTAACTTTCATATATTTAAGAATCTCTTTGACTCATTCTTTTAAATAAACTGATAAAAATTATAATTTATATACTTTTCTGATTTGGCTAACTCTCTTAAGCTAATATTAACATCTTTATTTTCATTAAAAGGCTTATAAAAATAATTTTCATTTATTTTTGATATCATCATTCAGTAGTAGAATATTTTCATCCTCATCTTTGATTCATCTAACAAGTTCTTTTGAGTTAATCTTTTTATATAAATTTTTCCAAACTTTAGATTTTTCTTCACTAATGATCTTTTTTACTTTTTTTTTTGTTTCTTATAAGCCTTATAAGTTCCACTGGTCTTCTTACCATAATGTAATTTATAACATGCCTTCTTTGCCTTGACTTGCCGCCATATTTTAAACATATTTAAGATCAACAAATTCTTAAACTTGCCACCATCCTTGCAATTGTAACCTAGAAGAGAATAGTTCCTTGGAAACAAAGAAAGTTAAATAAAGGGAGTTCCCATCCCTTTTTTTACATTGAACGAAGTAAAAAACATGATATATACATCCATAGTCTAGTTTTAGTTTTAGAAGACTTACTTACCCACTAAAAGCATTTTATTTATATGCTCTTCAAACTTGATAGACAAATTTAATTTTGTTTTCGAAGTGCCATATCTAGATGAGATTACAAAATAGCCAAAGAATACATTAAAATTGAAATGCCTCTGCAGATATGATGTTCATTAGGAAGCATGGAGTTGTGTCTCCAAATTGTTGAGCCTTTATCTCTGGCATAGCATGTAGCTGGATCCAATGCTAAGTTTTGTTCCCCAGGGATGGTCTCGCAATAAAAGGCTTTCAATCTGACAACCTTCAAGTGGAAATGTTTATGAGAAGCTTCCCATTGTAAGATATGTCTCCTATAGTTGGGATATCCCCAAAGATGTTTCTAGTGTCTCCTTTCAAGATGATTTCACTTAGACCCAATTCAGGCGCTCATCTAGTTTCATCCTTTTCTGCCTCGACCTCTCTCCCAATATGCATCAAAAGATCCCTTCTTTTGTAAGGTCTTGCCTACCATGATTGTGCTTTCTCGATCTCTGATGGTAATTCTAATCCACAAAAAGTTCTGATTCTAAATCCGAGTTTCATCAATAATAATATTGAAGTTCTTTACACATCAAACGTGATAATCAATTGATTAAGATAAGTGAATTTGTCTCGTGTTCTACCGTGTATGGTGTGTTCTGCACTTTCTAAATATTTTCAACTGTGTACTTCAGTCCCAATAAGTGTCAAGAAGTATGAACTTTCTAGAAGCCGGAAACTCCAAAACGCGACCTGTATGAATATTCCATCCAATTGCAATAGGTAGAAGCTTCCTGATAAGCACTGAATTTATTGTTCAGGATATGTTAGGATTCATGTTATTAAGTTACAAACTAATAAATCCAAGTTTAATACAATATCAAACCCTTATACTAGAGAAGTTACCTTCTCGCTTTCATTATTAGGTACGAAACCGAAGTTCAATTTTATACCTAAACTGTTCTCGTGAAAATAGCTGTTTTAACTACTATTGTATTCATCTGTGACCGTTAAAGTAATCGACGAAATTCTTGCCACCGTTCCATTTAATTACTATGGCAGTTTCTTTCTAGCCACCATCATCATAAGTCAATTAAGGTGGTTCCGACCGTGTTTTATAACCACCATATATAGTAGCTTATGGCTTTTTCAACTGCTGTTTGGCCCCCACAATGTTGTTGCAACTCTATTTTTCCTTTCAAAATTTTCGTACAAGTTTTGTTCTTATACATACACAAGTACGTATGGTGCATATGAAATTATATATGTCAGTTGGAAAAGGTTCAGTCAAAGTAAGCATTCCATTGGTATACCGATTTTATTGTTTGAATGAGCTATAGAAAACCAATAATATCCCACACCACTACATGGTCCTACGCCATTACCACCTCAAATACCTTCAACACTGCTAGCAGCCAGGGTGCTAGATGCCGAATTACAATAACTTCCACAAGTCTGGTGCCACCAGTAACAGTAGTGTTGCAGCAACCATAGGCAATACGCAAACACTAAAGCCATGTGTTAGTACTGAACCTTTTATTTATACTAAGGAAAAAAAGTAGGGCAAAGAAAAACAGTGTACCAATAAATTCAAAACGTTCACCAACCATCATGGAAGATGCCCTTTGTTGTTGTGGTTGCCAACCAACTGTCAATGTCGCTCTTTGGTTGATCAAGGGGGCTCCTAGGTTGAACCATGTACCCTAGTATAAATGAGATGACTAAGAATGCATATGTCAATAAATATATGAGCCAAGTGGGAAAACGGAGACACAACAAGAGAGAGTACCTATTCCAGTTAACGCCATGGCAGACTTACCCTATGTCATGTGCAATTCAATAGCCATCCCTGATCCCGATGATGCATCCCTTAAGTTGTGGATCATAGAATAATTGTAGAATACTTTCTGTATCACGAGAAATGTAATTACTTGCCTTATTTCTAGAATGTGAAGAGAAAAATCAATATCATAAGTTGCAGTTTTTCTTCTCTTCGTTAACTAGCTAGACCTATGTATGGAACGTGTTATTGAAGCCAGGACCTGAGAAGAAATATAGAAAGCCTTCCATAAAAGATACAATAAGAACAGGTCTTTCAATGATTTGATGAATGTTTGACAGAAATTCGACGATTCAGTCAAAGTTTCCTTTGAGGTTAGAAAATATGATTCTGCATTGTCAAATGCAATTTATTCATGTGTAATCACTACTAGAAAACAAGCTTATTCTAGTTGTTGGCACAAACTATTTCGGCTGTTGTCACTAGTCAAAATAAAATATAGCATATTCCGATTGTTCAACAGCAAGAAAAAAACATTTTAAAGTCAGAATTAGTTGTTTAGGAATTCCCCTCTTTTCAATCTTGCATAAGCCAGAATAAGTTAAGTACAATGTCCGGAATAAGTTTCAACAGCGCGGGAATAATTTCCCCCTTTTCCTTACTCTCTAGTATTCGCTCTCCAACGTCTCCTCTTCTCTCTCTCTCTCTCTCTCTAGTATCCGGAATAAGAGTTGCTCTAACTCTCTCTCCCACGAGTAGATTTACCCTAGGATTAATGTATTCCCATTTAATAGGTATTCCCCTCCTTGGGAATTTGTCGGTGGGTAACTATAAAAGACACCTTTCTTCGTTCTTCTTTTCCTCTTTTGGCTAAGAGACAAGACATTTGTTGGTGCTTGGTTGCTGCAAGGACACTAGACAAAGAAACTTCGGGTGAGGATTGGCAGGACTATATGGAGCAAAGAAACTCCGGGCAAGGATTGGATAGCCAATTAATTAATAAAAAAAAAAGAAACCGAGAAAAAAATACTCGATTGAGGTTTGCACTATAAGAAAGTTGATAAGTCAGATACTTTCACTACCTAACCGACCAGATATGCTTGGCCTAAGAACTAGGGCAAACTGTATCTTCTACGACTGTTGGAAGTCATTCGTGCCCTGAGACACTCGGACACAGGAGATAACATGAAGAAGAAGAAAAAAGAGAGAAGGAGGCTAAAAGGCTGACTAGAGGCGTGACCTCTATGATGGGAGACCTTCCCCCAGACAAAGAGAGAGAGGGCTAGCAAGAGGCGGTCCCTCCATAGTCAAGGAGGAAGGAGTGGCAGTGGATCCACCACAGCCACTCCCTCTCCCTCTCTCTCTTTCCCACCCTCCTTCCTTTTTCCCTCTCTCTTGAAATTGAAAAGTCTATTCTACCCCTAGTTGGTTTTAAAATTACGAACTGTCACAAGGTAAAATTAATAAAAAGTCCAGATATTTTTTATTTAAAAGACTATTTTACTCCAAAAATAGGTGAAAGGACACTTTTGCCCTTTGATAGTTATAAAAATTATGAAATATCAAACTGTAAAATTATACTACTGCCCCTAAACAAACATAATTTCACAGGTTTGCCACATTGTAAAAATATAGTACTACCCCTATCTTTAAGAAAAATTATAGATTTTGACACAAGGGCAAAATTACCATCTTGCCTTCGATCAATCACGAATTTAAAGAAAAAAATAGGTGTCATTTTACTAGTCTGCCTTTGCTCTTTTTGAAATATTAAAAAATCGGATAAATGAGTAAAATTCTTAGTTTGCCCTTGAAATTTTTGAAAAATTATAGTGGTAGGAAAAATAGGAGAAATTATAGTTTTGTCTCCGGTCTGGTTATGAAAATAATAAAATCAAGTTATGAAAAACTCAAAGATGGTACTTAAAATATGGATGAAATTACTTTTAACTACCTTAAGTTATTTTCAGTCTAGTAGATGGATACTTTGCAATATACATCTTAATGGTTGGATATCTGATATATGTTACTCGTTATATGTTTCCTTTTTAGACCATTTGATTGTTATTTTTGCTAAACACATAAAAATGAACTCCAGAATATGTGTATTCAAATTGGAAAAAATGAAAAAAATAAATGGTTTTAATTTTCAAACATAGAAATGAAGAATACCGTTAGCTCTTACATTGGAATGTGTAGACTATGTGCTAAGAGAAACCATACAACTATCATCCCTTGATGCAACTGAGTAACAAAAGAAAATATATAAAACATTTTTAAAAGATGACATGATAGCAAGAACTATTATGTTAACATATATGGAGAATGACTTCATTAGGGTCTTTGAAGAGTATGAGAAAGCAAAAGAGTTAGTTTGACTCAATAACAACTAAATATAATACTAACTAAGCTTCATGTTCAATTATTACTATAAAAATATAACTCCTATAAAATGAAAGATGGAGATAATGTAGTAGAACATCTTAACCATATGTTGGTAATGGAAAGGGACTTAGTTTTAGCAAAATCAGTCACCCAGCAGTGGCCATTCTCGGCATGTATATCTATGAAAACAGCAGACTGACCATCTTGCCATTTTCATAGAACAGTTTCCACGTCACCTGGTACAATGTCGGAATCCAAGTTGCAATAACAAGCTAGAGAGCATAGGTAGTTTCATGTCCTTCTCACCCTATCACTACAAAAAGAATCCTCTAATTTGGAGGCAGGATCAATTTCCATGACACTACCTTCTCCACTGGAATCTCCTGCAACTGCATCCTTGGCGTTTTCTCTCTCGTGTTTGTGCTGACAGAGGCATATTCTTGCTTTCTTTTCTAAGAGCACATTCAGTGTCCCCTAAATGATACAAGATGAGGTACTTGAGGTGAGCTCTGAGCACCACTTGATCTTGGGTTGTTGTTGGTTATCACATCCTTTCCATAGTCAACGGAGTTTGTAAAACTCAAGAGAATGTCACAGCTTGTTCAACCTGCACTTTCTTCACTAATGCTTGAACTCAGATGTTTCACCTAGCCAAGGATAGGAAGATAAAATGGGGCCTCAACATTACAATAGCTCAAGATGTCTTCCTAGAAAAGAGAAGCCACTTGGTGGTCAACAAGTCCATATGATTGTCTATTTCACCTAGCACAAATATCTCGTCTGGACTTTGATTCTAGTTAAGCTGAATGTCTATTTTCCATTTTATGATCTTCCCAAGTTCAAGAATCCTCATTATAATGCACATGGTTTGAAGGAAAGATCCCATGAACATGTATATCTTTTCTTTTAATTTCAATTAGCATACTCTATGTTAGTTGTCTATTGCCCATTTCATGATCTTTTTAAGTTCAAAAATTTCCCTTATAATGCACTTCACTAGCCAATATTTTCTGTTGCTTAATGTATTAAAGCAGTGGAGTAATGGGCATCTTTACTAGTTTGATCTGACCAGATAGTTGTTGATTCAACATGCAAGTCCAGCATTTCGTTGTTTCTCATATCATGTTTCTCTAGTGTCCAAATACCTCGTTTTGGTTGGAACAAGTACATAATTTTGCTCATTTTATTTGTATAAACTTCAGTATGCAGGTTCTTGAAATGGTAAAAGTTCCAGATTAGTGTTCTTTGGAAATGTGCAGCTTCTTTAGTGGGTATTTGGATCAATTCTAAGTTGTGTAAAATGATTATTTTGGCCCTTTTTAACTTGCTTGAGGTGGTCCATCAACCTTAATCTGGTCAAAGATGCACCTGCTCAGGTGGACAGGTTGTGCTGTGTGCCTAGGTTATAAAGGTAGAGATTAGTTAACTTAGTTTAGTTATTTTTCGTCTAATTATAAGGATTAACTTTTCCCCTGCAGTTCCCTTGAAGTGTAGGGAACTGCGACTTAGGTGTGATTTTCCAATTATTGTAGCCTCAGGCTCTTAGAAATGCAATGAATCTGCTGTACACCTTTCTTTGCTTTGTCAGTGATAACTTTGATCTATTCTCTACTTGCTTACTGTTAGGTCGTCACGGTAAATCAGGGGGCTTCTCTCTTCATAAATGAATTAGGGTTTTATTGAAGCTATGAAAAAAACTAATAGGACTATTGTCTTTTCATGAGGTTTCGGTACTACATTACACTGCTGTGAGGAAATTGCCCAATGTCTAGATGTGCACAGGATTATGAATAGGAATATGTGCATGAGACAGTCTGACATATGCAAAGCAAACAAACCTATGGTAATACTGGGTATCCTGTTCAAAAAGTAGCTCTGTTAGTCCCTTTATGGAGTTTCTAGTTAAGGATTACTGTGAGAAGTTGAATTGTATTTTAAACTCCATCTTTTATTTTTTTTAATGTCTTGTTGTTCTTGCTCTTTGACATCATAAGTCTTATAGTTCTGATTAGGCACACATATTTTGAATATTTTCAGTCTAGTATGCAAAGAAATGAATGTTTATATGATGAAAATGGATAGAAATTTTATAACCTGATCCTTACAAACGGCCTTTCACATAGAACTGTATTAACCGATATAATTGGACTTTCAAAACTGTGACCAAACCAAGAAAATGAACAAGCCAAACCAAATTGGAAAGATTGGTTGGTTCAGTTCAATCGTTGGGTTTGAATATAGTTTTATTCACCCCTACTCAAGATGATAAAAACACTTAAAAGTATTTGATAAGCAGTTGACAAGATGAGGACCATTCCTTCACTCAATGCCAATTTTCTCCGGTCTTCATCTTGAATATTGGGTTACATCAATGATCAACTTTAAGTCTATACTTATTTATAATGGTGATTGATGAGTTAACAAAACATATTCAAGATGAAGTACATTGGTGTATGTTATCTGCATATGACATTGTGTTAGTACATGAGTTTAAGGAAAAAGTTAATAGAAAATTGGAACTATGGAGAGAAACATTAGAAAGTAAAGGCTTCCGACTCAATAAAATAAAGACAAAATATATAGAAAGTAAGTTTGATCATTTGGTTACTTCCAGAAATTAAAATTGGCACATATTGCATCCTCGAAAAGGAAAGTTTTAAATACCTAGGGTCAATTTTTCAAAGTGATGGAAAAATTGATAGAGATGTTATGCATAGAATTAATGCTGGTTGGTTAAAATGGAGAGGAGCATCAAGTATTCTTTGTGATAAGAAGATACCATTAAAGTTAAAAGAAAAATATTATAGAGCAGCAATTAGACCTACCATATTTTATGGTTCCTAGTGTTGGGCGGTTAATCATCAACATGTACAAAAGATGTCTGTGACATAAATGAAGATGTTGAGATGGGTGAGTGGTCATACAAGAAAAGACCATATACATAATGAGGTTATTAGAAACAAATTAGGAGTAACCCCAATAGAGAATAAAATGAGAGAATATCGTTTAAGATGGTTTGGACATATACAAAAAAGATCAAAAGAAGAACCCACAAGAATGTATCAAAAAGTAGATTTTGAAACTATTAAAAAAGGTAGAGGACGACAACAAAAGTGTTGGAATCAAACAACAAAAAATGATCTAGCTTATTGTGAATTAACCCCTAACATGACACATGATAGGGGTATGTGGAAACAAAGAATCCATGTAGCTTACCTCGTCTAGTATGAGAAAAGGCTTAGTTGTTGTTGTTAGAAGGTACAAGAGGATCCACCCATAGCATCATCGCCTGATTATCTGTCAAAGTTCCCACCAACTTCATTATGACCCCACCAATAGCCCAGGCCAAAACACCCAATCCGGCAAAAGCAATGACCTGGTCAATAAGTTAAGGAGCCCTTGAGCAAAGCCATATATTTAGGCTACTGATATAAGGCTTTGACGACAAGAGTTTTCCCTACATTCCAAAATAGAAAACCTTTCTTGACATAGGTGAAGAAAAGGGAAAAACCTACCAAGTTGACAGGGGAAAAGCTTCCTCTAGAAGAAGATTACGTCTTGGGGAGAAGAAAAAGTGGAATGGCTCTTATTGCCTTGAGAGATCAAAGGTCCATATGTAAATCATTACCTCTTCCCATCAAATTGTAGGATCTTGAACGAGAAAAGTGGCTAATTCACTATGGCGTATAATGGTTAACGTCAATGATGGATAGAATCAATTACTCTCTCTATATATAGTTGTATGCTCATAAATACAATGACTAAGTCATAATTCAAAATTTAGGGAAACTAGTTCAAAAGAAAACTTCAAAAAAGAAGAGAGACGCAGCTGAATGGTTCACTAAGGTGAGAAGGTTTGCCTCGTGGAACTCTAAGAAACTTGTTCCCAAGCAACTCCACTTGATTTGTGCTTGAAACTCCATAATACTAGTTCCCCGATATGCTATTTCAACTTTTTTTTTCTTTGGACTAATATTTTCTTAGGCATATTGGTCCATTGTTCCAAACACCGGTTCTGCGGACAGATTCCACAACCCAAACAGGTCATAAACATTACTCCTGAAATATTCTGCCAATATTGGTTTGAAGGTGAAACAGGGGCATAGTAATAAAGCAAGCTAACTTAAATTAGTGTATTCTAGTGTATCCCTAAGGGGGTGTTTGATCGTAAGGCCACCCCGTACGGCCGAGTGCATTCCTAACCGAGAGTGCCAACCCCTGAGGGGAACACTTGGTTCGTGTGTTTTTTTTGTATGGCACGGATGTAGGCCGTGCGAGCAAACACCCACAAAGGCACGGACCAAGGGCAATTAATTCACCAAATCAAAAAGCTTAATTTGGTAACTGCTAATCTTTCCAGAGAAGGGAACGTTGTGGAAACGAGAAGACAAAGAAGACTGCCTTCCGAAACCATGGGAATTTGAATGGCTTCTTCGGGTCGGGTCTAATTTTGGTCAAGAATCCCGATCCGGACTGATGAAAGAAAGACATTTGAATCGATTGGGACGTATGGAGACTAACCTTGCTCTTTGAAGCCACCTTAAGTTGGTTGCTCACTGATGTTCCAAACACCACCAGTTATGGTGGTGACTGGTGAGCTCGATCAGAAAATATCCCGTTTGTGTTGAAACATGCAGATGTCGATTTTTCTACATCAGCTTCCTATCGTCAGAAAATTTTAAATAAAAAGTTAAAAAGAGAAAGAAAACTACTGAATACACTGCACAGGAATGGGATTAGATGTCTCGTAAGGATGAAAAACGAGCCGAGGTGGACTTGCATGTATAAATTCTGGAGGTGGACTTGCTTGTATAGATTTGCTGACTTTCGGCTATCTTCTTCATCAGCGATCACTTTGTACCGGCAATTGAGCGTGCTCCTTGAACATAAATTGGTTTTGTTCATTTGCACCCAGAGCGGTAGCTCACCTTCGTTCACAAGTTGCAGGTCGTGACTTTGATACCGATGGCATATGTGCGTGGGGCTGGGAAGAGGATGGCGGCACAAGGAGAAATCCGTTGCATGCCTTCTTTTTGTTGTCTATGGAAGAAGTTTAAAAACTAAAGATGCATTTATATGACTCCTTCTGTTTGTATATGCCATATTTGTTTGCATACTTTTTCGTGTATGCATGTATTTGCATATATATATATATATATATATGAACAGTTGAATTCAAAATCAAAAGGTACATATGTCAAGTATACTTGCAAAAAGTATATTCAGACTTTCTGCTTTTCTACTCCTGAAATCGACTGTTTGTGATTTTGAAGGATTTGCCAAGTGTATATATATAACATGACAATATATATGTATCATGTTTGTGAGAGATTATATATATGTATATATATAATCAACTTTTTTTCATGAACTTAACTTTGCCTTCTCTCTCTCCATATGATATCACTCTTCACACAGGGGATCATCGTGGTTGGCCCAATCATTGACATATTTCATCCTTATTATACTTATAAATGCTTGTTGTTGTATATGTTCAATGTGCTTGTTTTATGTTTATATATCTTCAACTAGTTGCTTTTTTGTATATATATATATATATATATATATGGGGGCCCTTTGTGATCCATTTGTTGGAGAGACGCTTTCAAATGTTTATTATATTGATATATAATATCTATTAACACTATATACTTCACGTTTTTGAGTGACTTCTACATCCATGGTGATAAAGTTGAGGAGGACAAGAGCATACTTGCACCGTAATTCTCAATCAGTGGTTCATGCTGAGCTGGTGAATATGCTGAAGGAGGAATGCATAGGCTTCTTGCATCTTAGGCAGGTAAGAATTCATGTATAGGCTTCTTGCGTCTTTGATGTTCAAAATTCTGGTTTCCTCGCAATTGAAAGGACTCAATGTAGTTTGAAGAACTTAGTAAAAGAAGAGTGTTGTGGTGAAGAGGTTGCCAAAGCCAATTTGTTACACAACATGCTATAGAAGTTCATTAGTGGTAATATGAGGATGTAAACTAATAGCTCCAACTAGGATATGTTGGGTGATTTTTAAAATACTAAAATATATTTGGTGAAAGTTAGGTTATAGCCATGTTGTGACATTAAGATCTACTTGCTTTAATAATAATTGTGCTCACTAGTAGCACATGTTGTCATTGTAACTCATGAGCATTTTGCATTCATGTTTTCACAGTAAGAGTTACTTATTTTAGTGATAATTGTGCTCATTAGTAACACATATAGTGGTTGTAACTCATGAGCATTATACAACAATGTTTTGATATTAAAACTTATTTAAGTGATAAGTGTGCTCATTAATAACGCATGTAGCAGTTATAACTTATATGCATTTAGGAACCATGTTATGATATTAAAGGTCACCTTCTTCAGTGACAATTATACTCATTAGTAACAAATCATGAGCTACATCTTCACCATGTTTATATATAGTAGTAATTATACTTATTTAGTTTTTCAAAAGAGCTTGTAAGTCTTATTGTAACTAATTGGATTTGCAGCAGCATCATCTTTGCTTTGCTAGTTTGTCTAAAACCCAGTTTCTTTGATGCAAGATGAACCAAGGGTCTTCGTTGTATACTAATCGAGTTTGTTGGGGTTCATTACATTCACTTATTTGATACCAGTGGCATAAATACATCTAAAGGTTAGCATTTATTATGTCTCGAAAAATAACGTATGCTAACCTTCTCTTTTATATACCAACCACTCAAAATACTGTACCATCTACAATAATTATATAATAAGATATCTCCAATTGAAGATATGAGTAATGAGAAATCATAAAAACAAATTAAATTGTATGAAAAACTTAGAGAATAGTGTTGTACAACGACATCTAACTTGCAAGAATTTTTTACTCCAATTAAAGGTTCGAATGAAAAAAGAGAACTCGTACAGCTACTAATCACATGGTAATAGAGAGACTACAATAAATACATGTTCTTAAAAGGATTGAAGGAACCCAAAACTAAGAATTGATTTGAAGTTATTGGACAAGTATAATGAACACATGACTCAACTCAAGATGTCAATATGCAATTGAGTGCGAGAGGTTCTAAACCCTATTGATTGATGCTAGATGTGCAGATGAAGAAGAAGAAAGGGAAGAGGAGTCATGGATACTTCACTCAAATGAGGATGAGGAGTGCAAGGAAGCTATGGAGAATACATTCTTTGCTGACATAGAGAACCCACTTTATATTTGTGAATGATCAACCTTGAACTATGAATTTTGTAAACATGTACAAATTTGTTTTACTGTCATGTGATAGGTGAGCTCATTGTAATTGGGCATGCAATCCACCCCATGACATAGGCCAAACCAATTGGTCAAACAAGAGCAAAGACCAAGTCAACAAGTCAAGGAGAGTTGTTGAGTCTTCCTAGTCACAGTCAAAAAAGAACCCTAAGCTAAATTTCGAAACAAAGTCGATCCAATCAGAACCTAAAGGTAAATCTCGCACAGCTGGGTTCAGCTCGACTTGCCAAAGGATTCTGATATTAATTCTCGATTCAGGCATATTTATTTCAAGGCCCACATGTCGTCTTCATTTTGACGTGACCTCAACCTAGTTATTTTGAATCTCTCTCTCTCTCTATATATATATTATATATATACTCTCTCGTATCTAGCGGTGGTAGCAAATCTTACTTTTACTATACTTTTTCCTTTCTTCGTTACGACAGGATACTGAAAACTTGTACACATACCCATGAGTGCCTTGAGAGTCGAGTTCTCACCTGCATGACGAGAGTCAGAGAGCCCACCATATGAGGTAATACTCTTACCTCACAAGGGACTCCGTATTGCAGTGTACAATACGCTTCTATCGTATCATATTGTATGAAACATGTGAATTGTTTATTTTTTTAATTATAAAAATATATAAAAGTTTAAAGAGCAAATGGAATGTCACTCATGGGCCTTCTTTTGAAACTTAAGATTTCTGAACATTAGTGGATGTTGAATAAATTTGAGATTTTTAGAGAGAAAGGGTAGCCTAAAAGAGAATAAGGGATAAAAAAAAGTCAAAGAAGATAGCTTAGAAGGGGTTTAAACTTATGCTAGGCCTTGATTTAAAAAAACATACAATTTCCAAAACTTCTACTTTATTTTGTGCTATAATAAATTATCTTGTGCGATACATGTACCCAAATTATTCGATTCAAGTACTAAGTTGATTTTTATAACATTGACATATACCATGTACTATTAACATATACCTCTTGGAAACTAACAACATGAGTTATAAACTAACAACATGGAAAGTATTTGAATATACACCTCTTGGATTAGTGAGTTTGTGGACCTCTGTTGAAAGGACAAGCACCTTTAAAGTTTCAACATGAGTTAGTAACATATAAATTACTTCTTTATTTATATTACAACTATCTTCATTCACGTAGGTTAAAGTCATTATTTTGGCATGAGTTCATGTTGTTAAGAGGGCACTTCTTGCTTTAATTTGTTGGATCTCATGTATATGATCTTACACTTGTTTGATTTAAGCCAACTTTCTGACCTTAGCTTATTGTAGTCTTGTGTAGAAGTGAATTGGGATAACATATGCAGTAATCAAGTACATTGTCAATTTCTCATAAATCAACTTATTCATCTCACTTGTTTTTTAATTTTTATTTTCTGGAGCAATTTATTCACTTGTTTAATTTTTATTTTCTGGAGCAATTTATTCACTTGTAATAGACACCAGCCAGATGACGGGTAGGGATCCAAGACCATGATGAGTGGTGTCCTTGTTCATTTAACGTTAGTTGAAGGAAGGTCCTGTTAACGTTAGTCCCCTGGGGTGCTGATATCGCGCTCCGTTTGGCTCAAAGTGACAAGCAATCGCGCTGAATACCAGTGCAACTTTCAATCAACAACTAAAGAAGCCACGAACTGCCGTATTGGAACTACTCAGCTCGTTTGGAGCAGCTCTGATCTGGTGAGACAACACCCAAGGCAAGACCCATTTGAATTATTGGGAAACATGTGGGTCTGCCGCCTAATAAAAGAGGGAAGCGCCTTGTTTTATAAGAAATCTGGTCCAAGGCAACTTGGAGAATTATTGTGCAATAACCAATTAAAAGAGCGGCGTCTTCTCACCTTAACCATTATGAAAAATCCATTCTCAAACTGAAATAATTCAAACTGATCTCCCATATTCTCTTGTTTGAATGAGGCGATGACTGTGGCTAGCGGGTTGAAAAGTCATGTAAACACGGTCGTTGGTTATCTCCTATGCTTCACACTCACCCGATGTCCTGTAAGTTGGACAGAACGTGAGAGAAGGAGAGGGCCGAACGGTGACGGGGAAGACGGAGAAGCCACGAAGAAAAGAAGCAGGTGAGTGCCATATGTGGGGGAGCCTGACACCAACATAAATGGAACTTATTTTTATTCTGAAAACTGAACTCGAACCGAATTGAACCGAATTATTTTTGTTGGGTTGGGTTCTCTTATTCGGTTTACTCTCTACGACTGAAATCTCTCTCTCTCTATAGGTATACGTATATATGTATATATATATATATATATTTAAATATATACACATATTTATATGTACATATATATATATATATGTATGTATGTATATTTATATATATTAAATATAGGTATGTATAAGTATATGTATATACTTATATTTAAAAAAATATTAGCTTAAATAAATATTTAAAATTAATAATCAAGTAAATGTTCATATGAAAGTTATTAAAATAAACATCTAATTAGTATTAGTTTAAGCTTACTTGTGAAAATTAGTATAAAGTACATTAAAATAAATTAAATATTATTTATAATTAAAGTGGTTATTGGTGAAAAAATAATAATCACTTAATTATTACAAGACAAATAGAAAATATTAAGTAAACGGATATTAAGCATGAATGATTATTTGCACGCATAAAGTAAAGCTATCAATGATTATTTGCATGCATAAATATTAATAATCAATTAATTTTGTTAGCCATATCAAAAGGGCTAACATTTTGGACCAAACCACTTTATTTTATAAACTACGTGGTACAAAGTGCGATGGCTGCAAAAGCACAGGGCACTAAAGCAGATCATCCAAGCCACATGGCACAAATTTTAACTTTCCCCAAGTTTAATATTGAAAAGTTCAATAATAATTTGACCTTCATAAATATCTTATTCAGGTTACTATTATCTTTCTAAAAGAATAAGCTAACAGTTAGCGTTGTTGTAATAGGTCGTCTTATATAGGTACATGGATGAGTAAAGATTAGTTGATAAAGCTGACTTTTTTGATAAATGAGGCTTTCAAGTAATAAGATGAATACAACTTAAAGGACATAGTTTAAACGAATAACCAAAATTGTTTAAAACAAAAAGTGTATATTTGAAGAAACTAATGCGACTGTTATTCCATGAAGTGTCGCAATAAGGATGAGTTCTTGAAGATCAAGAGTGAAAAGACTAAAAATGAATCAATTTGTTTAAAAAGGTGAGATAATATTTATGATTCGAGAATTTTCAAGCAATCTTCTAAAAATAATTGTAAGCAACAAATGCTGATAATATTCTCTTGCTAGTAGGTGATGTACCAAATTATAAGAATCTGCGAGTGCTGGTGCATCATTTAAGTTGCTCTTTCATGCTCTAACCACAGATTAGGTCGTTCTTATGTTATTAAATTGTGGTGACTTTCTCCTAGTTACGAAATGGTGATATGTGTTCAGTGAAACTTTCTCTTACAAAATTACAAGAAAATGATCAATTTTGATTAAAATACTTGCTGATATTATTTACACAATTTTGAGTGTCAAATATGCTTTTGATTTTGAAAATAAAAAGATACACATATGTGCTTTTATTATTATATAGTTAAAAGGTACACAACTTATATCCTTTTGGTTGTATAGTTTGGGTTCTATTATTGTCTTCTCATCATTTATAAAGAATTAGAGGTTAACAACTTCTAAAACATGTGAGTTGGTTATATTATCAATAAACAGTTGATTGAACTTGATCAATGATTCCTTTGTTAGAATTTTGTAGATATTGCATCGGGTGAGGTATAATTGTCGTAGTTCAATGTTAAGAAGCTCTCAAATGTGTGACTTTGAGCTTGCTAAAAGATTCTTTTGATTGAATTTTGTACAATTTGTATTATGAGAAGTACATTTTTGTACAAAATTAGCTAACCTTGTTAATGATGTCTACTTTACGAAGGTTTAGTTAGACTTGGTAGTGTATAAATCGGGTTAAGATTCCTTCAAGCATCAGAAGATCTTAGTAAGTAATTACACAAGCAAATCCTATGAATTACATCATGACAGAGATAACTAATTTGGAAGTTTTGAAACAATAAATTTGTATTCTTTGTGATAGAGAATGCAATATTTCAAGAAACTTGTTGAAGAAGCAAAGTAGTTTTTATTTCATTAAGTTAAATGAGGCACTAATCAATAGGGCATATTGTGCATTTTCTAGCGAAAGACTAAAGTAGTATGATTTTATTACTTAGTAAGTTGATCATCTTTAGCAGATATTCATACTAAGACTCTATAAGCTATGATTTAGTTGTATAGCTAAATGTATTACTCTTTAATAAATAAAAGGCCATTGTGATATATTAGTGAGTACGAATAAAGCCAAGCTTAAACCAAAAAAGTCGTGTCTTTCTTGTTATGATTTTGGTTTCTATGAAGTTGACATCTCTAAAATTGTTAACATTTGATCTGAGATCCACGCTAATGACTTATTTTTTATATGTAAATTATGGAAGTCAGTTCAGTTAAGAAAATACATGAACTTGGAGTTCAAAAAAGATGCACTAAACAAGCATATGTTCATTTTCAATTGAGGTAAATACATGAAGATGTAGAAAGATAAAACACCACTTAGCATTATACTACCTCAGTGCCATTTATTAGATCTAGTTGTTTATGCATAAATAGTTTTGAAGATAGCTAATTTGGATTATGTCTAACTATAATTGAGCAATTTTCCGTAGGATATGATTAGATTAGTTTTAACCACCCAAGCATATAACTTCTTTTCAATATTATAAAAAGATCCTTCATCAAAGACATGATTAACTAAAGTACTAGTAGGTGAAGTTGATTCCCATCTTTCTCATAAAGATTAATTATACTTATACATTTGTCTTTATTCTACTAAATTGAAAGATTTTTGTCCCAACGATTTATACGAACATTTCAAGTATTTTATTAGCTTTGTCCTTGATCACATCCGTGAACTTCAACATGTGCAAGGCATTCACTCAATTGTGCTTGTTGTTGCATGTCCCACACTTTATATAAATAAGAAGCTAAAATATTATAGGAACTAAAAACCTCCAAATAATCTCTAGACGAGCCAAAATTCTCGTTTGGAGTTTTTTTTTACTTCCATCTGTATTGTTTGCTTATATAGACTTTTCATAACATTTTTTTTAAACTCGCATGTATACTGAATATAGTGTGTACATAGAGTGAGTGTGTATATGTATGTACACGCTCGTATACAGACACATATACATACATATATACTATATGTTTCTGTATGCTTATTCCCTTGGAAAATGACATGCTACGTATAAATGAAAAATAAGCAAAAAATGCAAAAATTGAAATTAAATAAAGCACAATTTGATATAACTGAGCACAAAATCAAAGCAAGCAGCCTACGTTTATACCAATTCAGACTAACGATATTGTATTTGATTTTGAATTACCAAGATCGTATGGTGATCAAAAGGTTATGGAACTGAACGGGGTGGCACTTATCAGTTTTTAAAAAATGTATCACCCAAATATTAATGTAAGTATCGAGTCATGTGAGAAGCTAAATGCTTTGTCCTCGGAGCTTTGTGAAAGAGATTGTCACCAAAGGACTACATTAACAAATCAAGATACGAAATATTGCCTAAAATACCTTCACATTCTGCATGGTACCTTTTCACTTGGACCGTTCAAGGCACCATTTTTTCCCCTTAAACACCGATTCCCTCTCATATAGTTCTCCTCTATTCGTGTGATGCACGAAACTTTTAAAAAAGTTTACACTCTTAAATTCTCATATTTATCAGAGGTTCAACTTCAAAAGTAATTGCATATCTTGAATAAAAAATTTGAGGTTTTTAGGACAATACTTAATCAAATTACAAAGTTTCTTTCTATTCTTAATTATGCATCTATAGCTTTTACAATTATGGTAACTGTCGTCGTAAATGTTGCTTCATCAGAAAGAACTTTCTTCAAGTAAAATTGCTGAAATTTTGTTTGAGATCAAGAAATTCTCAAAAATGATGTAATGGGTATACTATATTATTAATTAAAGAGAAATATTTGAAGAACTTAGTGAACAAGTCTAACTACAAAATTTGCACCTCCAGAACTAGGATGATTAAATTTTTAATATTTTAAAATTCTTGAATTTTTTATGTCGGTAAAGCAGTAACTCCCCATTTGAATCTGTCGTTCTAGTCCTCAACTTGCACTTAGTCTCCCTTGATATATCCATTGATTTACATTCTCAGTTGAAAGAGTTCCAGTTCAACTGCACATTCTGATTTGCAATTCTTTTCACGCCTTGTTCTTTAGTGAGGCACATAAAGAGAACGAGAATCAGGCGAGGCACGGACTGCCTAAAACGTTTACGAAACCAATGATGCTGTATTATTGATTAGATGCACTTTGTCTTCCTTCTCCTCTTTTTGAGAAGAACGCTGGAGGTAGATCCATTACAGATATACATTCGCATGGAGCCATTGACCTCTTGTAGGAAAGGCAGCCTCTGATGCTAATTTTTCTTGTAAGAAGAAAGCTGGAGTTAAGGAAGAGTACTCTACAGTGGAGATAGCCAAAAGCACCTTGAATCTACGTTGTCCACCGGAATCGTTTTTACTTTTTAGACGACTGTGTTTTACATGATAAAAATTCCGCGGTAATAATAGGCCGGCATTATAGATATCGATTCCGAGAAAATTGATTGAGTTGCAGCACAATGGACTTTAAAATTACACGAAAGACAGAAAGGATCTTGTCTGGGTCGGTTAAAACTTGACTTCTTTCTCCCTATCACACTGAGAAAGAAAAAGAGCGGGGACCTAGTCGAGAAGGTTCCTAGTCTACGAGGTCTTCGATAAGTTATTGCACCACAATAAATCAAAGAGAATGGGTAAGAAATCGTCCTAGATTCAACATACACTTCCAGCCACAGATGCCACAGCTTACACTTGAATCTGTCTTCCATGACAAATCTCCAGGTCTGACCAGGTCCACGGCATCTGTTATAAGTCGAAGGCGAAAGTTTAAGAGCGCTGAATAATCTCCAGGTCTGAACACTTCACTCAAATGAGGATGAGGAGTGCAAGGAATATAGGGAGAAAACACCACAATAAGCTATATTGCTAAATTCGAAAAAAGTCGATCCACTCAGAACCTAAAGGCAAATCTCGCTCAGCTGAGTTCAGCTCGACTTGCAAAAGGATGGCAAGGCATTCGAAACATGTTCAAACGGAAGTTGTATGACCATTGGTTAGCTGGCCCTAGATATCAATGTTTTGACTTGACTGACTTCCATAAAGTAGGTCGGTCTGTGTCGATTTGTTGGATTTTGATATTAATTCTCCATTCAGCATAAGGCTCACATGTCATCTTCATTAGACGCGACCTCAACTTAATTATTTTGAATCTTTCTCTCTCTCCCTCTCTCTTATATATATATATATATATGCTCTCTCGTACCTAGCGGTTGAGCAAATCTTACTTTTACTAACTTTTTCTTCCTTTAATGCAAAAGCCAGAACCTTCGTGGGTTACATCGTGGGTGCAAGAGGGAGATCATCTTCTTTGTTAATTAAAGCAATAGCGGTCATTATTAAGCAACATGTGATCATCCGCGGTCTAGGTAGAGATACCCTTCCTTTTGTTAATAAGCAGAGTTCTCGGGTTAGGCAGATCGATTGTGGATACAAGCTTGGTATTAAACTCTTATCAGGAGGCCAACCTCCCAATGATGTATTTTTCTTTTCTTATTTTCTTCCCTTTGATGAGTAAGCGTAGGGGTTCAGATAGACACCCGCCGGGTGCACGGTAGAGAACCAAGACCATGATGAGTGGTGTCCACTTTCAATCAATAACTAAGGAAGCCACGAACTGCCATATTGGGACTACTCAGCTCGTTTGGAGTAGCTCTGATCTGGTGAGACGCCACCCAAGACCAGGCCCACTTGAATTATTGGGGAACATGTGGGTCTGCAGCCTAATAAAAGACGGAAGCGTCTTGTTTTATATGCAAGAAATCTGCTCCAAGGCAACTTGGAGAATTATTGTGCAACAACCAATTAAAAGAGCGGCGTGTTCTCACCTTAACCATTATGAAAAATTCATTCTCAAGCTGAAAATTTTCAAACTGATCCCCCATATTCACTTGTTTGAATGAGGCAATGACTGGTTAGTGGGTTGCGCCTGTTGCGTAATCACGATTATTGGTTGTCTCCTTTGATTTACTCTCGCCGGATGGCCTGTAGGCCGGACAGAACGTGAGAGGAGGAGAGAGCCGGATGGTGACGGGGAAGACGGAGAAGCCACGAAGAGAAGAAGCTCGGCTCTATCCTAATTCTCCCATTATTATATTAGTGTCGCAGCTTTCTGACGAAGTTGGGTGTCATATGTGGGGGAGCCTGTCCTTTGGCTGCCTAAGGGCCATTTTGTGATGCACTAATGTGGGATCTGAGCTGGAACTCGCCCCTTCCGTGGTTTATCCTTAGTCCTACACGCATGCACCCTCACGAAAATCGAACTGCACCTGCTAGTGAGCGTCAGAGAGCCCTACCGGTGACCTAACGCTGTGGGCGCCGCATGGGGCCAATTTCCACGTAGACGAAGTCGTACTTCATATTCCATGGTTGTTACCCAGCACGTCTGTTCATGGACTTTTTGCCGACCGTCTTCCTTTAATAAAGATAAGTGAGGGTCAATTTCTCCCGGAGCATAATATTCGAGATAAAGGATAATGCAGTGTCACAGCAAGCTCATCTAGACAGAGAAATGACATCACGGCATACAGCGGCGGTCCATATTATGAAAAGCTTCTGCAAAAGTCACCGCAACGGGATCCAGAAGTGCTGTTTACAGAAAACCAGAAAAATTTTGTTTCCTCCGTGTGCTTGGATGCTGCAAGTAATCTGATTGTGGGATCAGATTTCCGGACGTAGACGAAGTGTACAGCTTGTGTGGAAGGCTGTAGGAAGTTATCGACCGTGGTTTGGAAGCAAAGATCGCGGGTAAGATGCGTATGTTGGCCCAGTCTTCTGTCAGCCGGGAAGCAGGATTTCTTTCCTGTTTCTGCATCTCATTCCTTTGCGAAGTTCGATCTGACCGAGAATTGAGGCACAGGTCAGTCAGAAGCTTCAGAACCAATCAGGTATGCCAAATATACCTCTTCTCAAACAAATTATTTTGATTGATCCCGTTCTTATGGTGGGTAATTGATATCTTGAAAGATAAACCTCAAACTACAGCACCTCCAAAGTCCTTTAATCTAGCAACGTGAAAAGTGCGTTTCATTTTACCTTGGCAAGTCGTAAAGGAAAACTTGTAAAATGGCTACAGTCAACGATATCTTAAAAAGTGCGTTTCATTTTATCTTGAAAACAGTCTCGAGAAGAAACGGGTAGATCACACTCGGAGCGATAGCTCACTGGTTAGGTGGTGGATGCTTGGCGTCCTCCCATTGTAGAAACGTGGAAAAAAAGATTGTCATATGGTCTGGGATCGTTCTCGTAAGCTTGAAAATTAGTTACGGGAAAAGCACCAGGCCGATTCTGGTTAGGAACCGCCAATTTTAGTTCCCGTTTTGGTCTCAGGTCTAAACCGTCCCAAAGAAAATAAAACAATTAAAATTTTAAGAAATATGGCTCTTGTTTCGGTCTAGTTCTGGTTTTGAGTCCAATTTCTTCTCACTTTGAGGTTTTCAAGTTTTCAATTTTATCCTTGTGTCTTGAAAACTGTTATGAGCTACCGTATGGTTGTTGACATTTATTAATTGAAGTTCAAGTGTCTAACTTCGTTACTCTTAATCCGATAAGTTACATAAATTTCCGTATCATGAGTTTGATCATTGCTTACCATGTTAGCATTGCTTGCCACGTTGTCATGCTAATTTATATTTATTATTATACTCAAGTATTAAGTAATATCAAATTTAAATATTAATGAATATTAAGTATTCTTTAATATTATTATTTATTGTATATTAAATAATTCTTACCCTCGGTGCTTTTATAGTATTGAATTTTGCGTTGTATAGTGCTTATACGTGAAATCAGACAACGGTTATGGATCTTGGGGAACTCTTGAAGTTCAGGGTGCTAAGTATATAGCATATGCTCAAGCACGAGATCTTGGGGATCTTAGGGAGCTCTTGATGTTCAAGGCGCTAATATGCAAGTTTAATTAATCTAAGATGCATGGTTAATCAATTATGCAAGAATAACTAACACGAATGAATACCAAATGTACTTGACTATGCAAAAAGCCCTAGGATGCATAACTTATTTGATTATACAAGAATAATTAACATGTAAGAATCCTTAATATGCAAGATTAATTAAATATTCATGCAAAAAAAATTAACAGGAAAGAATATCTAACAAGGAAAATTAATTAATATGTACCTCTAAGATGCATGATTAATTGATATACAAGAATATCTAGCAAGATTATTTAATATGTGAAGATAAATACTAATAATGTAAGATTAGTATGATCAACATGCACCTATGATTCTGCAAAATAATAAGGCTACTGAAAATAATATACCTATTGAAAAATAATAGGCTTACCTAATATGCCTACTCAAAATAATATGCTCTAGATGCTAACATTCATTAAGGGACTAGTACGATAAAGAATAACAAGTATTTACTCGTGTATATAGAGAAAAGTTAACTATAACGCATGCAACCTAAATTGATTAAGAAAATAAGCTAAGATGATTGAACGCTTTTATTGCTTGATCTCTCACAATAAGCACTAAGGAAATAAGAAGGAAAGTGGAGAAGTTGATGGGCACAAAGCTTGGAGTCGATATCTGTCACACTTGCTCAGGTCGCGAACGCGACCCGGCCCGAGTTGATGCCACGTGGCTACTTCTTGCGCGAGCGTGATGGTGAGAAGTAGTAAAATACAATACTGATTTAATTTAACTCAATAAAATATCTAACTGAAATAAATTTTCATATCAAAGTTCTAAACAATACACTCAAAATAGTGTAGGGCCCCACCTAACAATAACCCCAAATAACAAGATTTTCTAAATCGTGTAACACTTATCATACCATCTAAAATAAAAATGCAGCTCTATCCAACTCCTACTATGCTCTATGCGCCCTTGTAAGTACTAGCTTCAAGACGAACTATAAAATAATATAGTGAGCTCCTTCACATAGGTTAGTAGGTAGGTTAAACATCGTTAAACTGAAACCATACTAAAAGCATGCATAATTTCACAATCATTTTATAATAAATCACACTTTCATCCTTAAATCATGATCTCAAATTCATACTCACACATTCATACACACGCATACACACATCATTAATTATGATAATTACAACCCATAATGTGTCTGCCCTAAAGGCCACAGGAGTAGTATGACCCTCCCTAACGTGATCTCGATAACCCATCCATGATGGTAACTACGCAGACTCTCATGCAGAGCGTCCGAAAACACACCTGTGTATGCCTCAAGTGGGATCATCCAAAGGACCTGCAAGTCTATAGGACCCCACACAACCCATATAAGTACGACTTGTATATTCACACATCATTATATTTCTAAAACCAATTATAGTTTATCACATTCACAAATCATATCCAGATCCACGAATATCTAAAACCAAATCCATATCCATAGAACATTTAAATACCATGTCCATACAACACATGCATATCAAAACATACTTTTTATCAATCAATGTAATAAATACGTTCTATTTCAAAAGCATATCAATAACCCATAATTGCAAACATTATTTCATAAACATCAATAAAATATATATCAATCATGCATATTTAAATCTATCTAAAATAAAAAAATCACTTCTAGCATAGTTATGTAAAAGAATTCATAACCCCCTACCTAAAGGATCGCGAAAATCCAATCCTCAAACCATTGGGCCGCTCTTATCACCACCAAATCCTCTAATTTTAATATCTAAACAATTACAAATAATTAAAATATTAAAATTTATTTAACTATGAATGTAATGCAATAAATCGTATCCAAATAGGATCTCAAATAACCTTAAAATCACCCAAAACTCAATCTAGATCTGTTTAAGCTATCTTGGATCCGAATTAATACTTGGATCCATATTTGATCAAACTGTGACATAGTAGGTAGCCTGTGTCACTATATCGATACAAAACCTACAACTACTGACACAAGTCTTGTTTCAGACCCAAAACTCATTTCAAGACCCGACCATTTCTGACACAAAATCGTTTTCTGACCTATTCTGACATAGAATTGTTTCTTAACATGCGACACAATAACATGACATAAATACGTGTCAGTTCAATGCATTTCGAGCATGACACGACATGAAAATAGAGATACGGCTAAAACGGGCCGGTTCCCTTGTTTTTTTGGTGTCACTTTTGTAGGTTTTCGGCAACAACTAAGGTTGCTAGTGGTCCCCAACTGACAACCTGCCCCTCCTCTTCCAATCCAACCCAATAGTAACTTGAATTTGAGAAAAGTTTTATGAATCTACACTTGTTTTGAACCGATTTTTGTGTATTAATGCAAATTGGGCACTACTATAATGCTTGGACTCGAGCGGGTACAGATCCAATTGGATTCAGACCCGCATCATCCATAACATTACAATATCTTATTGATAGGGCCTTGAGAAAATTTCAAAGATGATTACAATGGGGGGTTGATGCCCTATCTATTTACATCCAAAAGAAAAAAACAAATGCTAAATGTTTCCTAAAATAGGAAAAGATATGTAAGTATTATGTGAAAATTCTAGAAAAGAGGGCTCGCATTTGGCTCTATGGGCTGGACCAGACACCCATTTGTGTACACCCAGACTTGGGGAGCTAAGCATTTGAGTCTTTCACTTAAACCAGCTTCGAGACGCCTTGGATATTTTTCGAATCAGCACTTGTACCTAAGCCAATCAAACCCGGTTAAACCAAACCTTGGGTCTCAGATCAAATGGGCCGTCTGAAATAAACATCCAAGTGTCTCAAGCACAAGTAAGGATCCAGTGGTTTAAAGGGGTTAGCGAAACTCAAATGGGGCTAGGCCCAACCAAGGACAAAAGGGCTAAATATGACTTCAACTAAGGAAGGTTGACTCAATTTTACTTGGATTAAAATGCAGGGGACCGAATAGGACTTTGCTTATTGATGGACTCAAGTAGGTTAACAAGGATGAAATTGGTTTAGTAAAATTTACTTAGACTAGTTCAAGTCAAAATTGAGTTATATTAATTTACTTATTTAAATAAAAGTCAACATTGCTTTTTTCAAATAGATATCAGGGTAGAAACCTTTTTGAGCACCAAAATAGGAACCAAAAAGCAAAGGAATTTTTCTCAATCATTTTCAGCAACACATGTACATTTTGACCACTAATAAAGCTTTAAATTCATGATCTATATTGAAAATAATCCCCTCATACATATATATATATATATATATATCGAAGACTTGTTCATGTATGTAAAATGCAAGTTATATATACGTCACAAAATTCTTATGCACATATATGTAAAAGAATTGACCCATATTATTATCCACTATATACATATTATTAAAAGAGGTTGGGCGAGACTCAAATATCCCTAAGAGGTGTTGGACCCAGGCATTGGTCGGCCCAACAAGATGGAAGAATTTTGTAGGACCACTGTGATGTTGTATTTCTGCTACCAAGTCTTCAAGTTAGGACCCTCTTTCCTTTCATTGAAATATCTATATCCCTTTAAATGTATTGGTGAAGTAGATCCACATATACGCCATGAATATTTGATCCCCATTTGTCTTCTTTCAAAATGAACCGAGATCTAAATCTAGATCTAGATCTAGATACGAATCTTTTGGCTATATCGAATTTGACTTGCAATGGGGCTCTAAATTACAGGTTCTTTCCTCTTCTTAAAACCATCTCAAATCTATTTTTACGTGAGCTACATTTTATAAAAATCAAGACTTACTATGTTACTCCATGTGCCTCAAAATGACCTTTTCAAAAAATAGTTTTTAAGACCATAGTTTTTTAGGAAAGGTTTGGGTGTTGTTGGAGCCCAAATGACAGGACAAGAAGAGGGGGTTAGGGAGACTCATATTGTGGAGTTAGCAGTTGGACATGGTAGTGGTTTTGATATGGAATCTAAAACTGTATTATTGATGAGTGTTTTGTATATTCATACATGTTTACGATAATCTAATGTTTTGGATTGAAAGGTAGATTTATATATTATATTATGTATCATTTAAAACTCTTAGTATGTCTGTGCTCGTAGACAGATCACATCCACCTATGGAGCATGACTATTAGTACTCACTCCCTACTATTATTATCTTTGTAGGTTATGATGAGGATTAGTACCAGCTTATGTGATATGAAGCATGTACCACTATGATATTGATGTCAATATGTTCGTAGAAGGTAGTTTGAGTAATTGTAATTTAGCGTTTGATAGTTATTTGAATTTGACTCGAAGAATTCTAGAATTGATAGTCCTCGAGAATGATTGGTCATTGATAAGTGTCAAACATTTGGATTTTAGATGTAGAATGTTTCTCATTAGTTTTTTGAACAATAAGACTTTTTGTTACCTCTTACTTCGAGTCATGCATCACGTCTGATGGATCAAAGAAGAGTTAACCAATCATTATGGCCGTAGTTAGCCATAGAATAACACAAACATCCAAGAAAGCTTCGAAGTCCTTAAGGCACATTGAGCCTTCCGGAATCGATCAATCATTAGTCAAGTCAATATAACTCCTTGTACATGCGATAGTATTGTGAGGATCTAATATCTACTTGATAACCCATAACTCTAAGCACTTGGAAAATGTCTTGTATCAGGTAGACAAATGCATCAAGGCGAAGAGATTAGAAGCAAGGAAGCCCTGATTTACATAGATACTAAGTATATATTTTGCATGTATATATATAGTGTAAATGTGAATGTGTATATATACATATAATTACTTGTAATTTAATAATATAGAAAACGGTGAGTTTTATGTTTTATGCAAAATATATGACATTAACTAGTTTTTCTTTAAAAAAGTTACTTTTTTGTAGGTTGGAGTGGGGTGAGACAGGATGGGGTGGGTTATGCCAGAGTGCATGTGTAGCGAGTATGAGATTTAATAACAAGACCCAAGGGGCAGGGTGAGTGGGGTCTAATTGGAGGTTTCAAGTGTGAGGCAGGTGTGGATGTAGCGAAAACCCACCACACTCCACACCATTGCAATCCCTACCTCAAGTGTCAAGTTCTGGATCAATTCCCTAAGGTGTGGGCGACTTAAGTGTCTAGTCCTTGATCCATCAGGGTAGCCTTAAAGGAGGAATGTCAGTAAGAGGGTCCTTGCCACTGGGCCTTAGTGTAAACTAGGGATCGGCCACTCACTGTCCCTGTTGAAGGGAATACTCTTAGTCATAGAATGTGCTCCCACTCTCCCAAGCTCACCCTTCCCCAGCAAAAATAAAGAAAAGGAAATCAGATCCCATCAAGGCATATATGGACATGACCTCATAACCAACAGCGTTGCAGTTTAGCATGTAAGATCCCTATAAGGAAAAGATATGTATGCATGTATATCATGTTTTTATATATAACTATACACACACACACACACACACACATATATATATATATATATATTTTAAAATTACATTACGCTAAAAAGACTACTAAACTTTGGAGGCTTATAAGAAAGAAAAAAAAGCAAAAAAGGCCATTAGCAAAGCAAAATAATATTTTTTTGAGGATTTATATAAAAGATTAACTTAAAAGAAGGTGAAAGAGATATTTTTAGGATAACTAATGCTAGATATAAGAAAACTAAGGATCTTACCTTTATAAGATTTTAAAAAAAAATACAAATATTATTAGTTTAGGAGAGTTAGCCAAATCAAAAAGTATTTAAACCATAATTTCTATCGCTGTATTTAAAAGAATAAAGTAAAAAGGGCTCTTAAATATATTAAGGTTGATAAATTTATAGGATTAAACAATATTCGTATATAATTTTGAAAAATCCTAAGAGTGCTAGAGCTCACTTGGCTAATAAGACTATTTAATGAAATATGGAGAACCCAAAAGATGCCATATTATGGAATGGAGAGCGAGTATGCTTATACCCATATATAAGAAGAATGTAGATATTAATAATTATTCAAATTATCGAGATACAAATTTAATGAGTCATATTATAAAATTACGGTAAAGAATTATCGAACATAGGATAAGACAAGTATTGAGTACAACAAAGATGACCCACAACTCTAAGCTTGGAAGTCCTTAAGGCACATTGAGCTTTCCTGAATTGATACAACATTAGTCGAGTCAATATAACTCCTTGTACATGCGATAGTATTGTGAGGCCCTAATATCTACTTGATAACCCACAACTCTAAGCACCTGGAAAATGTCTTGTATCTGGTAGAGAAATGCATCAAGGTGAAGAGATTAGAAGCAAGGAAGCCCTGATTTACATAGATACTAAGTATATATTTTACATGTATATATAGTGTAAATGTGAATGTGTATATACATATAATTACTTGTAATTTAATAATATAGAAAACGGTGAGTTTTATGTTTTATGCAAAATATATGACATTAACTAGTTTTTCTTTAAAAAATTTACTTTTTTGTAGGTTGGAGTGGGGTGAGACAGGATGGGGTGGGTTATGGCAGTGCATGTGTAGCGAGTATGAGATTTAATAACAAGACCCAAGGGGCAGGGTGAGTGGGGTCTAATTGGAGGTTTCAAGTGTGAGGCAGGTGTGGACGTAGCGAAAACCTTAAAATGTATTTAAACCATAATTTCTGGCATAACCCACCCCATCCTGACACAAGTCTAGTAAAATTTGGGAGGATTTATATAAAAGCTTAATTGAAGAGAAGGTGAAAGAGATATTTTTAGGATAACTAACGCTAGAGATAAGAAAACTAAGGATCTTACCTTTATAAGCTTCTTTACAAAAATACAAATATTATTAGTTTACGAGATTTAGCCAAATAAAAAAGTATTGAAACCATAATTTCTATCGGTGTATTCAAAATAATAAAGTAAAAAAAACTCTTAAATATATTAAGGTTGATAAATTTATAGGATTAAACAATATTCCTATATAATTTTGAAAAATCCTAGGAGAGATAGAGCTCACTTGCCTCACAAGACTATTTAATGAAATATGAGGAGCCCAAAAGATGCCATATTATGAAAATGGAGAGCGAGTATACTTATACCCATATATAAGAACAATGGAGATATTAATATTTATTCAAATTATTGAGATACTAAGTTAATGAGTCATATTATGAAATTATGGGAAAGAATCATCAAACATAGCTTAAAACAAGCATTGAATACAACAAAGAATGAATTTAGATTCATGCTCGACAGATCTACTATTGATGCGATTAACCAATTGAAACATCTTATATAACATTTTAGAGCAGAAAGGAGAATCTTCACATGATATTTATTTATTTAGGAAAAGTTTATGATAAGGTGCGAAGAGATGTTCCTTCGAGAACCATGAAAAATAGAGGTAACCTATTGACATAAATAAATATTATAAGAGACATATACGATAGTGCAAAAACTTATGTGAGGACTCATAAAAGAGTCACAAACTCCTTTGAAGTTAATATTGGGTTACATCATGGATCAATTTTAAGTCAATATTTATTTATATTAGTCATTGATGAGTTAACAAAACATATTGAAAATGAAGTACCTCGATATACATTATTTGCAGATGACATTGTGTTAGTAAATAAATCTAAGAAAAAAGTTAATAGGAAATTGGAACTATGGAGAGAAATGTTAGAAAGTAAAGGCTTTCAACTTAGTAGAACAAAGACAAAATATATGACGTGTAAGTTTGACATTATGGGTACTTTAGAGGACATGAAAATTAAGATTGACACACATTACATCACTCACAAGTAAAATTTTAAATACCTAGGGTCAATTTTTCAAAGTGATAAAAAAATTGAAGGAGATATTATGCATAGAATTAATGTGGGTTGATTAAAATAGATTGGGGCATCACTTATTCTATTTGATAATAAGATACCATTAAAGTAATAGTTTAAATATTATAGAGTAGCAATGCAAAAGATGTTCATAACAAAAATAAAGATGTTGAGATAGATGAGTAGTCACACAAGGAAAGCCGTATACATAACTAGGTTGTTAGAAACCAATTGGGAGTAGCACCAATAGAGGATAAAATGAAGAGAATTTTTTTAAGATGGTTTGGACATGTAAAAAGATGACCAAAAAATGCTCATGTAAGGACTTATGAAAAATTAGATTGTGAAAATCTTCAAAGAGGAAGAGGACGACCACAAAAGTGTTGGAAAAAACTATAAAAGTTGATCTAGTTTATATTGAGTTAACTGCTAATATGACACATGATAGGGCTATGTGGAAACAAAGAATCCCTACACCCGGCCCCATCTAGTATGGAAAAAGGCTTAGTTGTTGTTGTTATATCATTCAACCCTGTCTCATTACACTAAATAGAGTGGACTCACATTCAATAATGTGTACTCACACCCCATCACACTCATTCAATGTATAAATACAAATAATAAAACATTTCTAATATACACATTAAGCAAGTCCCAGTAATCATTTCAAAGTATTTAGAAAATAATTCATAATCATAGGTATCATTCAAAATCAATCAATAAATATAATTTATCTCAAAAGGAAACACATCCATCTACTTATCATGTATATATAAATACAAATGGGATGATGATTATGATCTCAAAACTACAATTTTAGTTCATAACTCATGATAAATTCATATCATTAATATTCTATAGTCAATTATGGGCTCAACATTTTAACTCACATGAGAATCAAGGCTCAAACAACTCTTATACACGAAAAATACTCAAAACGGATCCTATATAAAGTCTTAGATAAATTTTATAATCTAAAATCACTAGATTTGTTTTCTAAATCTTAATAAAACTATCATATTTATGGACTATATTCGACTGCGATCCCATGATCCCAAACATGTAAGAAAGGAGTTCGGATAGCTTTATAATACCCATAAACTTAAGTTGGATCCATCTTAACTTGTGTATATCCAGCTAAGCTAAATCTGATCCAATACCGGGCATTTCTTCACCATTTCTCAGACAGAGCTCTAATTGGGACGCCATCCAATACCAGGTCCATTTTTACATCTCTATACCTATTCAGACTCTCCAAAAAAAAAAGGGAACCTTTCTTGTTGAGGGCGACACTCGATCAAGCTTTTAGAATCTAAAATCACTAGATTTGTTTTCTAAATCTTAATAAAACTATCATATTTATGGAATATATTCGACTACGAACCCATGATCCGAATCATGTAAAAAAGGAGTTCGGATAGCTTCATAATACCCATAAACTTAAGTTGGATCCAACTTAACTTGTGTATATCCAACTAAGCTTAATCAGATCCAATACCAGGCAATTTCTTCACCATTTCTCAGCAAAATCCACCATTTTCAACCTAGTGCAGCGGTTTTCAGATTTCTTGTTGAGGAACGCACTCAATCAAGAAAAATTCTACTTTATTCTATCACGGAGCAAACAAATGAATTCCCCTACAATGAATTCTGCCGGAGAAGGCAACCTCGTGTTGGAGATCACAAACGGCGACAACAGCAAGGAGACGCCCATGACTTCCACGCAAGAAATGAGGGAACCCGAGCAAACGGTGTGGGCGCTCGCAAATTTAGGGCTCTCCTTTCAGGTGGGAGCGATTTCCTGTTTCACTGCGCAACCCGTCGTTGCCACTTTCTTCACGACGGTATTGTTCGTGTCGGTGCTACTCGCACTTGTTGTGCTTGGCGCTCGCGCACTCTATCCAGCCTCTGTCTGCAGATGGTTGCTTTTGGCATCCACCGCTTTGGCAGTTCTAGCAGGGGGAATCAAACCATTCCTTACTGAGAAATGCTTCCAAGATTAGCAGAGGGCTTACAGGTAAGACGGCTATTAATATAACCTTTTTACAACGGCAGGTGTTTGTCCTTATCAAGGGTTCTGTCACTGAAACGCATATAGTTCATGTCATCTTAGTCCCGTGATGACGTGCAATCCGGTCACTTAATTCCATCGCTAAAACATCAGCCCCATGAGTTGATACATGTAAGGGTTCAGTTGGATGGCTTGTGATTTGGTGTGAGTGACTCTTTTTCCGTGCTGCATCTTTCAGTTCAAGGAAATTTGACACTTCCATGAAGAAAAAAAAAGGACAAAAGAAAAACTAGAAGAAAGGGTTGAAAAGAGAAGCGGTTTGCATGAGAATGCCGTCGATCCAAGTGCAAAAAGGATACACCCTATTCCCTTGATTCTCTGCAATTAATGCTTTTATGGGTTTGGCAGTGAATGCAACCCCATTGGTCGCGTAGGTACTTTGTAAAAATAAATGTCCCTAACACATTGAGTGGGAAAATAACTAAATTGAGCTGTGTTGGAAGCAGATCCAAAACATTTCTTAAACATACTATTTGTGGTTTTGTGGTGAAAGAGTTTAGTGTTGAAAAAGTATTTAGTTAATGGGTTGTAATAATACCTCTACTTTGATCGAACAAAGAAAGAATGAGTTTCATCCACTACTTAGGAACAGGAGAATTGAGAGGCACGAAGAGTTGAACTCTAGATAATATGGTAGAAAGTATTATTTTCTGCTCTCCTCAACTACTTATGAATTCAAATGAAGAGTATGTGTTATGGAACACCTTTTCTTCAAGTCTCACAATCATGGGGCCTTCACTCATGGAAAATGTGTTAATTGATCTTGAAGTACACATTGCATATAAGCAATAATAAGGGATCATCAAAACAAGTACTAAAGCTTTAATCTTCATTATAAAAGTTAGTCATAAGATATTTTTTAGTTGATTGTTACATCTAGTGGCAAGACAAATTTTGAAGAAAGTATTTGGGCTTCCCAAAAGGTCATGATAGTGAAATTGAAAACTTACGGTCAAAAATTTAAGAGCTTGTTTATTAAAAGTAGAGAATCTATCTTGAATATTTATCCCTTCAATAATAAAATGAAGTTAAATTGTGAAGACAAAACTAACGAACTTGTTATTGCACAAATTTTGACAGTTCTTACACTAAAGTTTGAATATTCAATTGTTGTTGTTGAGAAATATATATATTAATTAACTTGTTCAACTAATATTCCTTGTTGAACTAATAATAAAGAATGGTGAATACTTCTGTCAAATAATATAAAGTGTTTCATGTATAATAAGAACCTAGTTAGACGGAGAAGATGAAAAGCTCGAGTGGACATTGTTGTGATAGAGTGATATCGATAGTAGAGATATGATAGAAGATAACGAAGAGAAAGAATTGGATTTAGAGAATATAGATGCAACATGAGAGTGGAAAACATTTGGATGGGAAAAACTTCTTCCTTGAGTAAACAAATGCAAAAGAATAGTCCAGAATGTTTTGTAGCAAAGACAAATGCCAAAAGTATTTTGTTCATGTTTGTTCTTATAATATCGTTTCTTGTGATATTTGGCTTTTAAACTGTGGATGTTCTAATCAAATGTGTAGTGTAAGAATAATTTTTTATTTAGCCTGAAGGTATTTGAAAACTAAATATTAGTCTCGGATACAACATAACTTTGAAGTTATATATGTAATCAACATAAAAACATCACGAAAAAATCACAATGCTTCATATACTTGTTTCTAGTTCTCTTGCTAACTTATTGAGATGAACATCTAATCCTATTTAAGGAAATATCTTACACTTTTAGAGATGAAAGATCTCGATACATTGTTTTTGTATGCAAATGCATAATAATATATGTCTGTAGTGGCTCGAACCGATAACCATGCTTTGGTTGTCACTAATAGCACCAAGACTAACATACAATATTAAAGACTTTTGCTATTTAAATATTAACGAACTGAATTTGTTAAGGCAAAATGAGAAACTTTTCGGCTTATCGAAATTTGATTGTCTTGGTTTTTGTGGAGGTAGCTTACATAAAAAGAAAATATTTTTTTGCACTTGAATTTAGTTATTATGAGGCTTCCTTGGAATTTAAGTTAGGACATTTAAATAAACTCAAGAAATTTAAGGCATTCATGAAAAAACACAATGAAGTTCTTCATATAGACCAACATGATGAGTTTAGTTTAGTTTAGTTATGCCCAATTACTTTTTACACAACTAGAATCATATGTAAAGTAAAATGTCTTCCTGAATCAAATACCATTTGAAACTTCAAGGGGTAGATGACAATGATTGAGCTACATGAAAGTTTTCATTAATATAATTTATTTTATACATAGCTTGATAAAAATATGGAAAATGTAGTTTTATTGATATTTTTCTCACTCTAAAGGATATAAATTCTGTAAAATCCAACTAGCGGCAAGATGTTACTGATAACAATATGGTATTTAACAAGGATGCAAGTAATCTAAAAGCAATAGCCAATTTAAACTTTAGAGTTTAGAATATCTTAATTAGTTTTGTAAGAGCTTTAGAGACCTAGCGATAGAGGTTAAGGTTTGAAGATGAATAGATCTGTCACGAAGATAAGGCTTTGGATTATTAGGATAGAACAAAAGGAAATCTCTAGTCATTTTCATCTAATGAGCAATCTTAGAGACCTCCTCATCTAATAAAGCATAATTCCCATAGGATCCTACATGCATACGTGTATATATATATATATATATATATATATATATATATATATATATATATATGTATCTATTTATATGTGTGTGTCTTTTCAAAAGAATCTGTTATGAGATGATTAAAGAATTAAGAAGTCATTCCTATAGTATTGTGAAACCAGTAGAAGTCTTTGACTCCTACTGACATGTATAAGTTTGAATCCTCAGAGGGTGCATGCATGTTAGTTTGTGTGTTTTCGGCTTCCAGCTCCCATTGTGACCAAAAAAGAATTCATGATGTATATGGAAAATAATCCCCTCATTTATATATATATATATATATATATATATATATATATTTTTATTTATTTATTTATTGAAAACTTTTTATGTATGTAAAATGCATGTTATGTGCATAAATATGTCAATAATATAATCAATTTAGGCTTGACGCAATAGGATTTTTTTGGATGAAATAGGTACAATTGGGTTCAGATTTTTAAAAGAGGTTGGGCGAGACTCAATTATGCCTAAGAGGTGTTGGACCCAGGCCTTGGTCAGCCCAAGAAGATGGAAGAATTTTTGTGGGAGCCACTATGATATTGTATTTCTGCTACCAAGTCTTCAAGTTGGGACCCTCTTTCTTTTCATTGAAATATATATATCCCTTTAAATGTATTGGTGAAATAGATCAAGATATATGCCATGAATATTTGATCGCCATCTGTCTTCTTTCAAAATGAACCTAGATCTAAATCTAGATCTTGATACAAACATGCAAAAGATATATATGCATGTATATCATGTTTTATATAACTATATATATGTATATATTTCAAATTACACTATGCTAAGAAGACTACTAAACTTTGGAGGCTTATAAGAAAGAAGAAAAAAGCAAAAATGGCCGTTAGCAAAGCAAAATAAAAAATTTGTGAGGATTTATATAACAACTTAACTTAAAAGAAAGTAAAAGAGATATTTTTATGATAACTAACGCTAGAGATAAGAAAACTAAGGATCTTACCTTTATAAGCTTTTTTACAAAAATACAGATATTATTAGTTTAGGAGAGTTAGCCAAATCAAAAAGTATTTAAACCATAATTTTTACCGGTGTATTCAAAAGAATAAAGTCAAAAAAGGGTCTTAAATATATTAAGGTTGATAGATTTATAGGATTAAACAATATTCGTATATAATTTTGAAAAATCCTAGGAGAGATAGAGCTCACTTGGCTAATAAGACTATTTAATGAAATATGGAGAACCCAAAAGATGCTATATTATGGGAATGGAGAGAGAGTATACTTATATGGAATATGGAGAACCCAAAGGATACAACCTAGTCTCTTGATTCTCCGCAATTAATGCTTTTATGGGTTTCACACTGAACGCAAACCCCATTGGTCGCGTAGGTACTTTGTACAAATAATTGTCCCAAACACATTGATTGGGATAATAACTAAATTTAACGTGTTGAAAACTGATCCAAAACATTTCTTAAACATACTATTTGTGGTTTTGTGGTGATAGGGTTTAGTGTTGAAAAAGTATTCAGTTAATGGGTTGTAATACCTCTATGTTGATCAAACAATGAAAGAATGAGTTTCATCCACTACTTAGGAATTGGGGAATTGAGAGAAGCCCGAAGAGTTGAACTCGAGATAATATGGTGGAAAGTGTTATTTTATGCTCTCCTCAACTACTTGTGAACTTGAATGAAGAGTATGTGTTATTGAGCACCTTTTCTTCAAGTCTGAGAATCATGGGGGCCTTCACTCATGGAAAATGTGTTAATTGATCTTGAAGTACACATTGTGTCACACCCGCTCGGGTCACGGCCACAACTCGATCCGAGCCGATGCCACATGGCCGCTTCTCGCGAGAGCGTGATTCTGAGCAGTAACCAAATACAATACTAATTTAATTCAAAATGCAATGAAATATCTAACTTCATATTAAAGTTCTAAACAGTACGCCCAAAATGGTGCAAGGCCCACCTAACAATAACCCCAAATAACAAGACTTTTTAGTTTGTTCAATAACAATACTCTACTTTGTGTGTCTTGAAAGTGCTAGCTTTAGGAACAGTAAAATAATGGGGTGATCTTCTACACATAACTTAGTACAGAGGTTAAACATCTTTAAACAAAAATCATACTAAAAGTATGCAAAATTTCACAATCATTTCATAATAAAGCATAGTTTCATCTTTAAATCATGATCTTTCATATGCATACATTCACACACACGCATATACATATGATTAATTACTATAATTACAACCCATATTTTGTCTGTCCCAAAGGCCACGGGAGTCGTTCGGTCCTCCATAATATGACTTCGGTAACTCCATCCACGACGATAATCACGCCGACTCTCACGGCAGAGTGCTCGAGAACATACCCTTTATTCACCCAGGCCGGATTGCCCGAGGCACCTTCAAGTATCTAAAGACCCACACAATCCACACAAGCAAGACTCATATATTCACACAACATTACATTTCTAAAACCAATTACAGTTCATCGCATTCACAAATCATATCTAAATCCATGAATATCCCAAGCCAAATCCATATCCATATAACATTTAAATATCATGTTTATACAATACATGCATATCAAAACATGCCCTTTATCAATCAATGTCATAAACATGTTTTATTTGAAAAGCATATCAAATAACCCATAATTGCAGACATCATTTCATGAACATCAATAAAATATTTATCAATGATGCACATTTAAATCTATCTAAAATAAGAAAATCACTTGTAGCATAGTTCTGTAAAAGAATGAATGCATAACCCCCTACCTAAAGGAGCGCTAAAATCTAGTGCGCAAACCGTTGGGCCACTCTTATCACCATCAAATCCTTCAATTTAATCTCTAAACAATTACAAATAATTAAAATATTAAAAAAAATTAACTACGATTCTAACACAACTAACTGTATACAAATTGGATCTCAAATGACTCTAAAATCACCCAAAACCCAATTTGGATCCATTTAACTTATTGAGGATCTGAATTGATACCTACATCCATATTTGATCCAAATTGAGTGACACAATAGGTAGCCTGTGTCA
This sequence comes from Brasenia schreberi, assembly GCA_036023115.1. Lineage (NCBI taxonomy): Eukaryota > Viridiplantae > Streptophyta > Magnoliopsida > Nymphaeales > Cabombaceae > Brasenia > Brasenia schreberi. The sequence goes on along the minus strand of JAYKKT010000071.1, from coordinate 9,948,567 downwards.
TTATGTCAAAACAAAACCTCTAACTACTAACACGGGTCATGTTTACAACCTTAAAACCTATTTCAAGACACAACCCAAACCTCAACCATTTCCGACACAAAACTTGTTTTGACAAAGAAATGGTTCTTAACATGCGACATGAGGACACAACATGAATCCGTGTCAGTTCATGGCATTCCATACATGACGTGTCATGTTGGACACGACACAACACAGAAACAGGGATACACCCACACCACCCGACTCAGTACACATTGCATATAAGGAGCAGTAAGGGATCATCAAAACAAGTACCAAAGCTTTAATCTTCATTATAAAAGTTAGTCATAAGATATTTTTTAGCTGATTTTTACATCTAGTGGCAAGACAAATTTTGAAGAAAGAATTTGGGCTTCCCTAAAGGTCATGACACTGAAATTGAAAACTTATGGTCAAGAATTTAAGAGCTTGTTTTTAAAAGTGGAGAATCTATCTCGAATATTTATTCCTTCACTAATAAAATGAAGTTAAATTGTTAAGACAAGGCTAGCGAACTTGTTATTACACAAATTTTGATAGTTCTTACTCTAAAGTTTGAATATTCAATTGTTGTTGTTGAGAAATATATATATTAATTAACTTGTTCAACTAATATTTCTTGTTGAATTAATAATAAAGAATGATGAATACTTCTATCGAATAATAGAAAGTGTTTCATATACAATAAAAAAATAGTTAGAGGGAGAAGATGAAAAGCTCAAGTGGACATTATTATGATAGAGTGATATCGATAGTAGAGATATGATAGAAGATAACGAAGAAAAAAAAATGGATCTAGTGAATGTAGATGCAACATGAGAATGGAAAACATTTGGCTGGGAAAAAGCTAATTCCTAGAGTAAACAAATGCAAAAGAATAGTCTAGAATGTTTTGTAGCAAAGACAAATGCCAAAAGTATTTTGTTCATGTTTGTTCTCATAATATCATTTCTTGTGATGTTTGGCTTTTAAACTATGGACGTTCCAATCAAATGTGTAGTGTAAGAATAGCTTTTATTTAGCCTGAAGGTGTTTGAAAACTAAATATTAGTCTTGGATACAACGTAACTTTGAAGTTATACATGTAATCAACATAAAAACAACACGAAAAAATCACAATGTAAAGTAAAATGTGTTCATTCATATAATTTATTTTGTACATAGCTTGATAAAAATGTGGGAAATGCAGTGTTATTGATACTGCTCTCACTATAAAGGATACAAGTTCTGTAAAATACAACTAGCAACAAGATGTTATTGATTGCAATCAGGTGTTTAACGAGGATGCAAGTAAATCTAAAAGCAGCAGTCAATTTAAACTTTAGAGTTTAGAATAGCTTAATTAGTTTCATAAGAGCTTTAGAGACCTAGCGATAGAGGTTAAGGTTTGGAGATGAATAGATCTGTCATGAAGATAAGGCTTTGGATTATTACGATAGAACAAAAGGAAATCTCTAGTCATTTTCATCTAATGAGCAATCATAGAGACCTCATCCTCTAATATAGCATAATTCCAACAGGATCCTACATGCATACGTATATATGTGTGTGTGTCTTTTCAGATGAAACTATTATGAGATGTTTAAAGAATTAAGAAGTATTCCTATAGTATTGTGAAACCAGTAGAGCTCTTTGACTCCCACTGATGGGTACAAGTTTGAATCCTCGGAGGGTGCATGCATGTCAGTTTGTGTGTTTTTGGCTTCCAGCTCCCATTGTGACAAAAAAAGAATTCATGATGTGTATTGTAAATAATCTCCTCATACATATATATACATCTCGAAGACTTTTTTATGTACGTAAAATGCATGTTATGTGCATAAATATGTCAATATATATATATATATATATATATATATATATATATATGTCATGAAATGCTTATGCACATATATGTAAAATAATTGACCCATATTATTATCCACTATATATAATTTTATTTTTCATAAAAGCCCCAAGAATGTGCATAATATAATCAATTTAGGCTTGACCCAATAGGAATTTTTTGGATGAAATAGGTACAATTGGGTTCAAATTTTTAAAAGTGGTTGGGAGAGACTCAAATATGCCTAAGAGGTGTTGGACCCCGGCCTTGGTCGGCCCAACAAGATGTTAGAATTTTGTGGGAGCCACTGTGATGTTGTATTTATGTACCAAGTCTTCAAGTTGGGACCCTCTTTCTTTTCATTTAAATATCAATATTCCTTTAAATGTATTGGTGAGGTAGATCTAGATATATGCCATGAATATTTGATCTCCATTTGTCTTCTTTCAAAATGAACCTAGATCTAAATCTAGATCTAGATACAAATCTTTTGGCTATATCGAATTTGACTTGCAATAGTGCTCCAAATTACAGGTTCTTTCCTCTTCTTAAAAGCATCTCAAATCGATTTTATATGAGTGAAATTTTATAAAAATCAAGACCTAGTATATCACTCCATGTGCCTTAAAATGACCTTTTCAAAAAACAGTTTTTAAGACCATAGTTTTTTAGGAAATTTTGGATGTTGTTGGAGGCCAAATGACTGGACAAGAAGAGGGGTTAGAAAGACTCATATTGTGGAGCTAGTGGTTGGACATAGTACTGTTTTGATATCGAATCTAAAATGGTATTATTGATGAGTGTTTTGTTTATTCATATTTGTTTAGGGTAATATAATGTTTTGGATTGCAAGGTAGATTTTTCATATTATATTATGTATGGTTTAAAAATGTATCTCTTTAGTATGTATGTGGTCCTAGATAGATCACATCCACCTATGGAGCATGACTATTATTATCTTTGTAGGTTATGATGAGGATTAGTACCAGCTTATATGATATGAAGAATGTACCACTATGATTATCGATGTCAATATGTTCATAGAAGGTAGTTTGAGTAATTGTAATTTAGCTTTTGATAGGAATATGAATTTGACTCGAAGAATTGTAGAATTGATAGTCCGAGAGAATGATTGGTCATTGATAAGTGTCAAACATTTGGATTTTAGATGTAGAATGTTTCTCATTAGTTATTTGAACAATAAGACTTTTTATTACCTCTTACTTTGAGTCATGCATCACGTCAGATGGAACAAAAAAGAGTTAACCATTCATTATGGTCGTACTTAGCCACAGAATAACAAAAACATCCAAGAAAGCTTGGAAGTCCTTAATGCACATTGAGCATTCCTGAATCGATCAATCATTAGTCGAGTCAATGTAACTCCTTGTACATGCGATAGTATTGTGAGGCCCTGATACCAACTTGATAACCCACAACTCTAAGCACCTGTTAATGTCTTGTATCAGGTAGACAAATGCATCAAGCCGAATAGATTAGAAATAAGGAAGCCGTGATTTACATAGATACTAAGTATATATTTTACATGGATATATATATACTGTAAATGTAAATGTGTATATATACATATAATTACTTGTAATTTAATAATATGGAAAACGATAAATTTTATGATTTATGCAAAATACATGACATTAACTGATTTTTCTCTTAAAAAATTACATTTTCGTAGGTTGGAGTGGGGAGATAGGATGGGGTAGGTTATGTCAGAGTGCATGTGTAGCGAGTGCGAGATTTGATAATATGACCCAAGGGAACGGGTTAGTGGGGTCTAATTGGAGGTTTCCAGTGTGAGACAGTCACTACCTTAAGCTTCTTGTGTGGATCAATTCCCTATGGTGTGGGCGACTTCAGTGTCTAGTCCTGGATCCATTTCCGGAGGAATGCCATTAAGAGTGTCCCTGCCACTGGGCCTCACTGTAAACTAGGGATTGGCGAGTGACTGTCCCTGTGGGAGGGAATACTCTTGACATAGAATGTGCTCCTACTCTCCCAATCCCACCCTTCCCCTGCAAAAAAAAAGAAGAGAAAGTTGAGGCACGTCTTCTCGATTCTCTGGATCTAAAGGAAATCAAATCCGATGAAGGCATACATGGACATGACCTCATAACCAACAGCATTGCAATTTAGCTTGTATGATCCAAACAAGGAAAAGATATGTATGCCTGTATATAATGTCTATATATAACTATATATATATATATACAGTTATAGAAACTTTTCTATATATTTATATATTATAGCTTTAAAAACAAAGCAGCTATATATATTTTTGTTGGGTGACTTTGTCCTAGCCCGAGATTCCCAATGCCTACCAGAAGATGATTTTTTCAGGGCTGGTCAAAGAATGTCAACCCTACCTAACTTGAGATGTCAATGGGGGCTGTGCCCGGCTGGCTGGCCCTGTCCCTTGTGGTCAAGAAGCATGAATGATTTAATGCGCTGTTTTGAGGGCCATGTGTGTGCATGCATGCACAAGAGAGAAAATGCTCAATATGATAGGCAAATAAATCTAACTCAGGTTTAACTTTTGCAATGAATAAGGACTGGCGCTTACATGGTTACGTAAGGAAGGCTAGACTTTTAACATCCTCACCAGTAGTACTTCATTAGCAAAGCCTTGTCTAAGGTAATAGACAATACCTTCTTATCTATATCACATTCTTTCAAACAATCACATACATATATATATATATATATATATATATATATATATATATATATATATATATATATATATGGCAATACCCACAACAACACTTGTACGTGAAATCCATGTTATAAATTTTGAGTATTTATTTCTTAACTTTCAGTTATCATTCATATAATAAGTAGTTACATACATATAGCTTTCTTGATTACATGTCAAACAATGAGAAGTACCGATACTCTTCTAGGAATTTTAATCAAATACTTTCTATGACTATTCCTAAAAGGCATTACCGCATGAGGATTTAGATATTTCATTCAAGCTCTAAGATTATCATACTGAATAAAGCAAAAAGGTAAAGCACGCTTAGTAATTCTTTCTATGAACATCTCATGGTGAATTATTTGATCTATGATTATTTGACCGACATGATGAAAAGGAAATCTCTATGAACTGATGTGATATTTTAAATTTGATATCTCATAATTTCCATGCTTCACACTAGGTTTGATAAGCTAATCCTTTTATAGCTTAGTTATTCTTTCCAAGTTTTGTAAAAAATCTCTGGACATCATAATACTCTTTCTTATTTGGAGGGAGTTCAGATTTAACACTAGTAGATGCACGATTAGCTGAAACAAGGTCTTCTTCTGCTATTACTTGAAGGTTGTCATCATCATGTGGATTCATCTCCATAATCTATATTAAAATTCTATATAAAAATCAAAAAATCATATTTCAAGCTTAAGAAGAACCACAATTACAGATAAAGTATAAGAACAGAATAAACAACAATGATAATAATCCAAACGGGTTACAAGAAACAATCATGTTGGAGTCATGAGAAAAAATATCATACAACAAAATAAAATACTTAGCAAGGAAAGTATTTAGTGCTTCTCATATAAAAATCTAAAGTCTAACATTATTCGTTCAAAGCAATTAGTCATATTGCATATATTGCTAAGGCTCACAGCTAGATATTCACATATCAAGAACACAACTTCAAAAGAATCACTCCACGAGACCTAACCTGGACATATCAAGTGATAGAAAGCATCGACAGTTCTAGCAGGGGGAATCAAAACATTCCTTACTGAGAAATGATTCCAAGATGAGCGGAGGGCTTACAGGTAAGATGGCTATTAATATAACCTTTTTACAACGGCAAGTCTTTGTCTTTATAAAGGGTTCTGTCACTGAAACGCATGTAGTTCATGTCATCTTGGTCCCGTGATGACATGAATGAATTAGAGTTCGATCACGATATTTCATGATCAAATCTGGCCACTTAATTCCCTCCCTAAAACATTCAGCCCCATGAGTTGCTATGCACGATTCTCAGCTGATACATGTAAGGGTTCAGTTGGATGGCTTGTGATTTGGTGTGGAACACCTTTTCTTCTGAGAATCATGGGGGCCTTCACTCATGGAAAATGTGTTAATTGATCTTGAAGTACACATTGCATATAAGGAGTAGTAAAGTATCATCAAAACAAGTACCAAAGCTTTAATCTTCATTATAAAAGTTAGCCATAAGATATTTTTTAGTTGATTGTTGCATCGATCACATCTAGTGGCAAGACAAATTTTAAAGAAAGAATTTGGACTTTGCTATAGGTCATGACAGTGAAATTGAAAACTTACGGTCAAGAATTTAAGAGCTTGTATATTAAAAGTAGAGAATCTTTCTTGAATATTTATCCTTCACTAATAAAATGAAGTTAAATTGTGAAGACAAGACTAACGAACTTGTTTGCACGAATTTTGACAGCTCTTACTCTAAAGTTTGAATATTCAGTTGTTGATGTTGAGAAATATATGTATTAATTAACTTGTTCAACTAATATGCCTTGTTGAACTAATAATAAAGAATGATGAATACTTTTGTCAAATAATAGAAAGCATTTCATGTACAGTAAGAACCTAGTTAGAGGGAGAAGATGAAAAGCTCGAGTGGACATTGTTGTGATAGAGTGATATCGATAGTAGCGATATGATAGAAGATAACGAAGAGAAAGAATTGGATCTAGGGAATGTAGATGCAACATGAGAGTGGAAAACATTTGACTGGGAAAAACTTCTTCCTTGAGTAAACAAATGCAAAAAAATAGTCCAGAATATTTTGTAGCAAAGACAAATGCCAAAAGTATTTTGTTCATGTTTGTTCTTATAATATCATTTTTTGTGATATTTGGCTTGTAAACTGTGGACATTCCAATCAAATGTGCAGTGTAAGAATAATTTTTTATTTAGCCTGAAGGTGTTAAGAATAATTTTTTATTTAGCCTGAAGGTGTCTGAAAACTAAATATTAGTCTTGGAGGCAACATAACTTTGAAGTTATACATGTAATCAACGAAGTTATACATGTAATCAACATAAACAAATCACTGAAAAATCACAATGTTGCATGTGCTTCTTTCTAGTTCTCTTGCTAACTTATTGAGTTATTAAAAGTTGAATGCATATCAACAACTAATCGTATTTAAGGAAGTATCTTATACTTTTAGAGATGAAAGATCTCAATACATTGTTTTTGTATGCAAATGCATAACAATAAATGTCTGTAGTGACTCTAATTGATAACTATGCTTTGGTTGTCACTAATAGCACCAAGACTAACATAAAATATCAAAGACTTTTGCCATCTAAATATTAATTAACTGAATTTGTTACGGCAAAATGAGAAACTTTTCAGCTTATCGAAATTTGATTGTCTTGGTTTTTGTGGAGGTTGCTTACATAAAAAAGAAAATACTTTTTTTGCACTTGAATTTAGTGATTATGCTGCTTCCGTGGAATTTAAGTGTGGACCTTTTGATAAACTCAAGAAATTTAAGACATTCATGAAAAAATATAATGACTTTTTCCATAAAGACCCTCATATAGACAAACAAGATGAGTTTAGTTTGGTTTAGTTATACCCAATTACTTTTTACATAGCTAGAATCATATGTATTGTAAAATGTCTTTCTTAATCAAACACCATTTGAAACTTCAAGAGGTAGATGACCATGATTGAGCTACTTGAAAGTTTTCATTCATATAATTTACTTTGTACATAGCTTGATAAAAATATGAGAAATGCAATTTTATTGAGATTAAAGGATATAAGTTCTGTAAAATCCAACTAGTGTCAAGATGTTATTCACAACAATATGGTGTTTAACGAGGATGCAAGTAATCTAAAAGCAATAGTCAATTTAAACAATAGAGTTTAGAATAGCTAAATTACTTTCATAAGGGCTTTGGAGACCTAGCGACCGAGGTTAAGGTTTGAAGATGAATAGATCTGCCACAAAGATAAGGCTTTGGATTGTTAAGATATAACAAAAGGAAATCTCTAGTCATTTTCATCTAATGAAAAATCTTATGGACCTTCTCCTCATCTAATAAAGCATAATTCTCACAGGATCATACATGCATGCATATATATATATATATATATATATATATATATATATATATATATATATATATATATATATATATATATATATATATATATATATATATATATATATGTGTGTGTGTGTGTGTGTGTGTGTTGTCATATAAGAAACTATTATGAGTTGTTTAAAGAATTAAGAAGTCATTCCTATAGTGTTACGAAATGAGTAGAGCTCTTTGACTCCCACTCACAGGTGCAAGTTTGAATCCTTGGAGGGTACATGCATGTCAGTTTGTGTGTTTTAGGTTTCACCTCCAATTGTGACCAAAAAAGAATTAAGAAGTCATTGGAAGATAAGAAGATTGACAATGGCTTAAGTAAAGTATTTTCACAAAGGAAACATGTTGAAGTCCTTGAAAGGTTTAAAAGTTAGGGTTGATCCTATTCTTTTTGAAAGTCTATGAAAGTAAAGTGAAATATGTAATTGCAACTTGTTATATTTCTCATACATTAGGCATAGAACTTCATAAGTATTAAGGATATCAAGTGAAGTTTTGTGCTGATAATAAATATTGTGGCACTTAAGAACTTATATATTTTATTAAGGAAGCAAGGGATATTGTTTAAGTACTATTTTATAGGAGAGCAATCTCGATCAAAGAGGTTGCACTTGTGTATGTGTCTCTTTATCACTAAGCCCTTCAATGTTGGAGTTTTGAGAAGCTATAAATTTTAGTAGTAATGACGGAATCAATTTTAAGGTGAGGGTACTAGCTAAACTTGATACAAGTATGATCTAGATCAATTCTTTAATATTATCATATTCAATAAGGTTTGAGTTTATTATTAGATTAGATACTTTACAAGCTTACACATTTGATATCCAGGACAATCATTGTTACATAACCTTGTTAAATTTGTTATATTAGAAAATTTTATCATTATATAGTTTTTTAGGAAAGTTTTTAGTCCATTACTTGAAAAGTGTATTGTATGAATATATCTATATCCATATACATGCATACGAACATATATATGTATGTATGTGTCGTATGTGCATGACTACGTGTTGTCTTTCGACAAAGTTATAAGTAGGGAAGCATCTCTACACTTTAAAGAGATGAAAAAAGGATTGTGATTCCTATTATCTCTTCCTCCTTGTCTGTTTTGCTCTTTGATTTCTTGCGCATTTTGCCCCAATTGTGTAAGTTGGTTTTAAAGAATGCTCTGGAAAGAAAAGTTCTTCATTCATCCGGTGAGTGAAATTAAATGATTGGGGACCTAAATCCACCTTCATAAAGAGGCGTTAATAATCATTTCATCATTTGCAAGCAATTGCGGAAGCAATGATGCACATTTTATATGCTTATCCTTATTTTTAGAGACTATTCAACCTCATTTGAAAAAATGAGGATTCTTTTCAAATTGCTTTCTTTCTCTATCATGTATGTCTTCGCGAAGAAAAGAATAAGATATTCCATCATTTGAACATGAGGACATTCACCTAATTGTTACTATTGGTATGCACTTTAGCACTCAAGCAAAGTAAAGTTAAATCATCATAGTGACCTAAAGCATCCAAGTAGTTCAGCACTCTAAGAGCATTTGTTAGTTTCTTAATAAACATGTTATCCCGTAAAGAATAAAATAATGTTGTGTAGTTGAAACAAAAAACAAAAATCTAAAATTCAATCAAACATAATTTGACATGGCAACCCACACAATAAAGAATAGAACAAAGCAAAAATTACGTAAAAGGGATGTTAGCAACAAATCAAAAGCAAAGCTATCGAGGTGAACAAAAGACAAGGATAAATAAGTAAATTATGGTTGCAACCTATGTTCTCCGAGTATAGAGGCTTCATTCTTGTATTTAGTTATCGTACCATATTATATTTTTTGTACACTTAGTCATAGCTTTTGGTTTCCTATAATTTTGTAAAACCTAGTTCCATTTTTATTTATTATTTATATGTTTTACTTCATCTTTATCTACCTCCTAGTACATCACTCTAGGAACTTCAAGGAATCATAAGATCATCAAATAAAGAACTAACAAAGTGTTGATGCTAATCAAATTTATCCTTGAAAATTAGTTAAGATTATGCTTATACAAGTTCTTGGGTAGAATCTAAAAGATCCTTTTCTTTTATTATAAAACAAGATTTATTTATCTAACTTTTCAATTGATTAGTTATAAACTAACAACATAAAAAGTATTTGAATATACACCTCTTAAATTAGTGAGTTTGTGAACCTATGTTCAAAGGACAAGCACCTTTAAAGTTTTAACATGAGTTAGTAATATATAAATGTTATTTAGTTATATTACAACAATCTTCATTCACATAGGTTACAAGTCATTAGTTTGGTATGTGTTTTGATGGTGTTAAGAGGACACATCATGCTTTAATTTGTTGGATCTCAGGTATATGATCTTGCATTTGTTTGATTTAACCCAACTATTTGATCTTAGCTTATTGTACTCTTGTGTACAAGTGAATTGGGATAACATATATAGTAATCAAGTACATTGTCAATTCCTTATAAATCAACTTACTCATCTCACTTGTTTTGTTTCTTTTTAATTTTTATTTTTTGAAGCAATTTATTTACTTGTTATTACACACATTAGCTAATATCTATGTTCACAATGACAATTTGACTTTGTTATTTTAGCATGGTGTACATTTTGGGGTTGGTTTCACAAAATTTTAAGTTTTAAGCATTGTAAATCCCATCATCATTTTATACCAGTTATAATAATGTCAATTATTTGCTTCTAATTTTCCAGGTTGTTTATGGAGAGCAAGCCGGTCAATCCCATCATCATCATCATTTCGATGGGATTTAAAATAAGGTGTAAATTATCGTTTATGTAAGGGTACACTCTTACCATATAGAACATAATAAATGTTTTGACCAAAATTTGGAGTATTCGGTCGATGTTGATTGTTTTATAACTTTCTATTGACTTATTGTCTATTGCATTTATCCTAGTTGTTGTCATCTATATTCTATCATGGAGATCTTCAAAATTCTTACTTTCGTTACTGCTATCCAAGAGTAGACTGCAACTATTCATTGAACGTTGAGATTCCAAGCGAGAAATCTACTTGCCTATTTCCTATTTTTGAATGTTGAAGAAACCCCCCTTCAAGAGATTACATTGGTTATTTTCCTTGATGGGCTCAAGAATGGTTTGCAAAGAATGTTTAAAAACTTGAAGTGTTTTAGTACAAGCCATATATATTGCATTCACAATTCAACTTCAAAGGAGTTGAGGAAGACTGGGACAATCAACGATGATACCAAAACTCTTCATAATTAATGCAAGACTATCATTTTCATGATAAACTGTGTTTAACATTTTTAAAGTCACAAATAATGATGGAAAATCATAGATCTAGTACTTATTGCTAAAGCGTTTAGAATGAATGCTGATAGAAATACTTAAAAGAAAAAGGTACGTGTTTTCTAATGGATTTTTCTTTAAAATCAAACTTTAAATTTAAGTGAAATTTTTGTTTATGTCTATTAAGAAATATAAATATTGTGTTTTAAAAACAAAAGACATGAGAATGGAGCCTATCTTTTAGTTCACTATTTGCTTTTCTATATGTCCAAGGCTAGTTGAACATGTTTGTATCTCTTGCTAGTGGCCATAGATAAGCGGAGGTGACTCAATACAATTTGATGCCTAAGGTGAATCGTTTGGAGCCTAAAGAGTTAGTTAGTGCAAGTGTGACTTCAAATTTTGAGGCCAAAATTATATATTATAAGTGTCTAAAATAATTGTGGTGGTATAAATTTGACAGTATAATGAATCCAATTAGGGCTATGGTGGTGGCCTTAGTGGACGTAACCTTGGAGCCACCCTTGTAGGCAAGCAAAGATCAACTCAAACATCACATATGTAGGGTTTCACCTCCAAGTTTCATAAGATATTGCTCATCCATATCACCACTATTATAATAATAACAACAATGACAATAACAATTTATAATCATTATTATTGTTGTTGATGTTATTTCGATCCACAAATTAGGGGTATTGATATAAACTTAATTGAGCTTCAAACTCTAATTGAGCTTAAAATTTGAGCCGCAGTTTGAACCCACCCAATCATCAATTAAAACTTCCTCCAAGTGAAATCATTAAACCTGAATACATTATCCTTTTTGTAGAGATCTTGATTTTAAAGAAATATAAGCATCTTCTCTATAACTTAAAGCCTTTATCTGAGCATATTGCTCTTTAATCTTCCACCTCTTATACTTAGCTTTTCTCAACAAAATTGCTATAAGTGTCCAACATAACATGGCTTCCAGTATTATGCAACTTTAAGTTCCTCACATCATCAAAGAATGATGTGAGAGATAGAGCATTCAAATAAAAGAGCTTCTTCAATGTCAAGATGCTTGGGAAGTACTAAAAAAGGAATACTATGAACCTTTGGTGAAAGAAAAAGAAGTGAAATGATTGTTAAAAAGAGATCCTATGAGGAAGAAGACTCTTTTTCTTATCTATTAAGAAATTCATAGTGATTTCGATAAGGTTGCAACCTCAACAAGTACAAAACAGGCTTGGAATATTCTTCAAAACACATATAAGGGTGTTTAGAAGATGATGTAAAGCTTGAAACTATTAGAAGAGAGTTTGAATCATGACAAATAAAGAAAGAAGAGTTGGTATAGGACTACTTCACAAGAGTTAAGAATTGAAATTACCAATAATTTTTGGTAATTTCTAAGCTAGGTTCATCAAATTCGTATGAAAAATATGTGACCAAGCTTGAAACTTCTGAAGTCATCAATCTAGGTAAATAGTGAAAGACCCTCATATGTATCTTTATATATTATATGAAAATAATTCATAAGGAGGCCTTTTTAAGTAATATAAGCATCTTTTCTATGGTCTAAAGCCTTTATCAGAGTATAGTATTTTTTAAACTTTCTAACTCACCTACTTTGCCTTTTTCAAACTGTAAACACCCAAAAATTTTCTCAAAATAATGTGATCATTGAGATTTTGCCTTTTAGAAAAAAATCACGGTTTTGGGTCTTTTAAGGGTTTTCAAATAAAGTCACCTTAAACGAATTCATTTCCACATCAAAATTTCATGGTAACCTCAAAATAAAGGTAGATTGCACCTCTTAGAAAAATCAAATTTTGAAAAAGAGCCAAAAAATGATTGCTTTGCCCTCAAGCCCAAAGTGACAGCATTCTACCTATTCAAATGATTTCATCTAAAAAAATGATGGTTTCAAACAGTTTTTTTCAAAGAAATAATTTAAAATGAGACATTGGGAACCAAACACAAGCATATTTGCTAAATGTCAAACTTATAAAAAACCTTTTGAAACTAAATCAAATCCAAATCAGGCCTCAAAAACTCGCCTGATTGAGAAGAGTCCTACTCCGGTATCCTACACCCATCAAGAATTAAAGTGGTTTGACACCCTACACCTATCCAGGGTTAAAGTGGTTTGATATGCTACGCCCATCGAAGGTTAAAGTGGTTTGATACCCTATACCCAACAAAGGGTTAAAATGGTAGAAAAAGTAAAGACCAACTCATGGGGCAAAAAGCAGGTCGCCCATATAAGCAAACATTGGGAATGGAACTTAGTTGTTTTCAAAAGAATATTTGAAGATTTTAATAAAACAATATTTTTAAATATATTTCAAAATGAAATGGTTTTAAATAAGGAAATATTTGAAACCATAAATAGGGATAAAACCGAATCATCTATCCGAAGAATCAGCGAGGATCACAGCCACAACAAGCATCAAGCTAAACATGGACCCAGGGAAGACCCAAGGCACACATCATAGCTAAGCCCACATTAGCCAAGCTCGCACGATTTGATTGGGCCAATGGGGCTCATCCATGCAAATCTTCATGAAGACTTGCTCAAGCATGCAAGGAGGATTCAAGTTCAAGGCATGAAGTTCGAACTAAGCCACATTAACCTAGCCTACCTAATCCATCTTCGTCGAACCAAATTGACTTAACCCACCTAGTCCACGTGAGCCGAACCACATTAACCTACTTAATCCATCTTGGCCGAATTCCCGAAAGGAGGACAACTCTAGCCAATTAAATACAAGCCTAGACGCCTAGCCGAGTTCTCACCTAACTCAAGCTAAGACCAAATCGACCCCCCTAAGGCTGCATGTGTTGGGTTCATATTGACCTAAGGGATCAAATGAAGACCATGTGAAGGATCTTTGAGTTGGCCATGAAATTTGGATTGGATTTGGGCCAAGGAGCTGCCTGTCCCATGGAAGACACTAGAGACCCCCCTTGGCCTATAAATAGACGCTAAGAGGGCTCATTTCCAGCATCTAGCACTTTGAAGGACTTGCCAAAACGTGAGGGAAGAGAGAGGGAGAGCCTAGGAGAGAGAGAAAGTGTTGTAAGTTAGAGAGAGAGTGAGAGAAAAGAAGAGAAAAGAAGAGAAAAGAGAGAAAAGGGAGGAAGAAGGGGTGATTCCAAGAAAAGAAGGGGTCGAAGTCCCCATTATGAATCCGGTTCTTGGGCTGCTAAGTAAGTATTTCTTTCTCTATTCCAATCTTAATTCTTCTCTTAACATTCTATTCAAGGAAAGGGTTGTAATAATGGAGCTCTGTCTCCCCCATGTTGTAATAACAAGTAGATATATTGTCAATTTCATTTCCTATGCACTCTACTTGTTTGCTTTCTTAATTCTACCTCTTTATATTCTATAAAACTCCTATAACTCCTAATACCCTCTATGCTTAAGCTAGTATACATATTTACATTTATTTCTCTTTAGTAATTTACTTTGGGTTGTTGTGATTATGCCATTTAAATCGAGTGAAACTTGATTCATTGACATTTATATCGTTCTGCACAGTCCGTGTTCCTACAATAGAGGTTGAGTAAAAATTTCATAACTCTGTGTTTAGTAATCAAAATCGAGTGAAACTTGATTCATTGACATTTATATCTTTCCAACAAAACAAAATTCACCAAAATTGGAGCATTATGCACCGAGATACAAACTCTTTTGTCAGTTTATATATTTTTGTGACAGAGCAGTCCCGGGTGTTTGAGTAGAGATACTTTTCGGATTTAATTCTAAAGAGTCACAACTTTCAAAAAAAGAACAAAAATATTTTCAAACCCTCTGCACTTTCTCCTATTCACCATGTATTTTTCATAATTTTTGGAAATTTGGAAGACCCTGAAAGGAAATCAGAAAGCAAGGTCTGAAAACATAACTATTTTTTATTTTTTTTCATTCCTCAGTTCTTGTTAAAAGTGAGAGAGCTTTTAGTTTCTGCTATTGCTATGTGAAAGAACTCTAACGTCACATTATTCTCTATTTTGTTCTGGTTAAAAGTGAAAGAATTTATTTTCTGTTATTTCAAAAGTGAAAGAGAATTTATTTTCTGTTATTGATATTTGATTTAACACTATTCTGTTCTTGTTCAAAATAATAATATGGATATTAATCTACTTTTATTCTCTGTTTTCATATTCTAATATTAATCTCACAATCTAAAGAAACGTATAACGGATACTAAAGCTTCTGCATTATCTTTGCAGGCGTTGCTATGATATCTGAAAATCTTGAGTATAAGTGTTGTATAAATACGAACAACTTGAATTTTTATTTGTAATAGTAGATTTTTTTTGAGCAGATTATTTTTTTTCAAACCATGTACCTTTCACGTCGGAGAAAGGGTAGAATTGGGAGCGTATTCGTGCTAGTAACAACATTTGTTTATGTCAAAAAAATATTATTAATACCAGAAAAATACTATTTACCCTAAGAAAGTATTATTTATCATTTGTCGATTATTCTTGTTTACTTGCAAGTTAATACTATTTATTTTTTAAAAAATTACATAATTATGTAAATAATACCAATTAAAATTATATGGAGTTAAAATTATATTAATTTTTTATTTTTTCATAAATGAAATTATATCAGATTAAAATTATATTAATTTTTTATTTTTTTCATAAATAACTATCACATACTTAAAAATCTTACGGTATGTGTAAAATATTGTCGATTAAAATTTGTAATGTTTTTTTATATGCACAATTATTTATTAAAAAAAATAAAAAGATTAGTACAGTTTTAATTAGTATTATTTAAATGATATTATTTATATAGTTGTGTAACTTAAAAAAAAAATAAATAGTATAACATTAAAAAAAGTAGTGATATTTGTTAGTGGTCGACTGACGGTGAGCAGTGGCCGGTTGACTGACCAGGGCGGTGGTGGAAATCATAAAAAAAAACATAAAATTAAAAAATTAAAAAATATATATATAATAAAAAATATATAAAAAAAGGAAATCTGTTAGCGAGGTTTTTATAATTAATCTAAGTTATTAATTATTTTTATGATTAAATTAATAACTGGATCGCATAGTGTCATACGGATTTCTTTGGAAGGTGTATATTAGAAATTGCCTATCTTTGCATTATCTCTCCAAAAGAAACATGTATTTTAAAGCTTGATATTCTCAGCTCTCATTGCTTTTGCACTATTTTTTATACCATGTTTTTGCACTCATTTTTGTTAAAAGATAATAGAGAGTTTGTATGAAAATTAAGCTTGCTACTAATTTTTACTAATGAATCATGTATGTTCTTGGGGTTTCTCGGCCAAGAGCGGAGAAGAAACATGTAAAATATTTTACAAACTTTATTTTTTACGACAAAATGTTAAAGTTTTTATTAGATGAAAGAATTATATCCCTAAGGTACCAAGATTAAATGAGCAAGCTTATGACCATAAGGAGAAATTCTTAGGGGACATCCTAGAGTAGATATAAAAGCTCATACAACGTGATGTACACATGAGTGATCAAAAGAAAGAGTAATTTGGGATTAAAATCGTAAAATGATTGTACAAAATTAAAGGGGATGAAAATCTCAGGAATAAAGCACAATTTCTTTTAGAATTGATGATTATTTAATATTAATTCTTTTTACTTAATAATTTTTTGTATACAAACTATTTAAAAATCTTATGAATTTTAAATTATAATTTGATGGAAAATTGAGTAAAAGAGAAGTAATAAAATTATTTTCTATACACGTGACAGGTTGGAATATCATTAGTTAAAAATGTTATTTTTTCTTACATCTATTGAGATTTATCTCACTTATTTGACGTGATATTTTAGATAATGTCAATCGTAAAGTCTTTGTTGATTTTCGAGTTGAGTAAACTTATATGTCGGAACTTGGACTTCTGTTTTTACACAGTTACTATGGGGGAGCATTGTGTTCCTTATCATTGCTCTTTAATGAGTAGAAACAAATAACAATATTTTGTAAATATGTAAAATGTAAAAAAAAATTGTAGTGGTACCTTGAAGGCTTTAGTGAGCATCGGTTTGGAAAGGAAGTGTCTAGCTTGAAAATTATGTGATGTATATATCAACTATCAACTTTTGAGGGTCTACCCATTTTGGGTGTAAATGATACTAATATTTGTGTTAAGTAAAATACCTTTAACTATTTTTTAAGAAATATACTAAAAGTAATATTTAAATTTATAAAATAGAATGTTACGGTTTGGTATCGGAAGCGATTACCTAGGCAAAGTGGTTTGAGAACCATTATTGCATTCTAACACAAAAGTATTGTAGCAAATATATCTACATGAGACGGAAGAATCCTAACCCTAGAAGATAGAGTACAGACGAGAATGATAGACACGCTCGTAGAAATTGCTGCAACAATGCGAGAACAAACAAGCTGCGACAAATCAATTTTTCAGCGCATATGCACAGAACAAGGGTCTAGAACTAGGCGCTCGTGCGGTAAATCCAAATTTTCAAGGACTATCCCCACGAGATTACGAAAAGCAAATGCGCAAACTTTAAAGGGAATATAACGCTTCGAGTTATCGTAGAAAGCGGCTCGTGGAAACTAGAAAAGATTTTTACCATCTAGGGTGTACTAACGCTCAAAAAGTGACTTTTTGCACGTTAGCGTGGAACCGAGAAGATCTAGGAGACCCAGATGTAATTGTCTGGAGAAATTTGAACACTTGGTGGCGTGGAACCAGAAAGAATCTAGGAGACCCCGGATGCAAATGTGGGAAGTTTTCCAAAAATGCATTTACGGATAAGTATTTTCCTACTAGTGTTAGAAGTGAGAAAGAGTTGGAGTTTCTATGGTTGCGACGAGGGACTAAGGCAGTTGGGCAGTACGTAGCGAGAAGTTTGAAGAGCTAGCAAAATTTTCCTCTTTATCTTGACTTTAATACAATGAAGAATGTAAGGCTACAAAATTTGAATACTGGATTGAGGCTAGAAATTAACAAAAAAAAAAAAAAGATAAGTAAGTTGGAAATTAAACAATACTCGAAACCTTTGGTTAATAAGTGTAGAATCGTAGAAATGGATCTTACAGGTCCACGAATCTTGAAAAGGAAAATAATTCTAGCTTAAGCGTAAGCAAGGATGATATGAAAAGAATCGAAAATAATAGGATTCGGGTCCAATGTAGATAAAGGAAAGCAGGGTTCGGCTGAAGCAAAAGTTGCCCAGAAGGCGACGTGTGTCTGGAAGAGCCTGAAAGGCACGTAGGGAAAGCAAACCTTGTTTGTTTGGGCGGCGTGTATGTCACACTTGTGAGCAAAACCTTGAACATATATCAAAGGATTAAATATTCGGAAAAAGGAAAATCTTTTCGACAGAAGCCCACAAGTCTCGGGAAGATTCTTTGCCCCATAGTAATGTGAAAGCGAATCAAACTCCAAATCGGATACAAAGTCGGTTGCCTCATAAACAATACTCTTTTAATTGTATTATATGATTCGGGAGCCACCCGTTCCTTTATATCTAATGATTGTGTGAGAAAAATCTAGAATTACCTATGACAAAATTGTCTTATAATCTACTAGTAACCACCACGTATTGGAAATCGAGTCAAACCTCTTATGCATGCCTAAATTGTCCTATTCTTGTTGAAAATAAACATTTTGTTGCAAATTTAATTTGTATGCCTTTGCAAAAAACTTCAAAGTATCATCTGGGAATGGATTTGTTATCCTCCCAACCATGTAATACTAAATTATTGATAAATCTGTGGTTCTTTTCCCTTAAACCTTCGTCAAAGAAAAATCTCAACATACCCATATTATCTACCATTCAAGTTAATAGGGGTATAATGAAGGGGCTCGTACAATGATATATTCTCCTTTTTTCTTTACGAAACAAAAGTGAGCTAGATTTAGAAGACTATCTATATCGTGGTGAGTCAAAGATTATCATGAAGTTTTCCTTTCGGATATATCCAATTTGCCTTCCACAAAGAGAAATTGAATTTTCCATTGACACGTGCCGGGTGTAGGACCCATATACATAATTGCACCCTTATAGAATGTCTCGTGCGGCTAAACTAAGTGAACTCAAAAAGTAAATTGAGGAGTTATTGGAAAAACAATTTATAAGACCTAGTGTATCACCTTGGGGAGCACCGGTTACTTTTAGTGAAAAAGAAAGATGGTAGCCTTAGATGTGTACATAGATTATAGACAATTAAATAAGGTGACCATTAAGAATAAATATTCACTTCCTAGGAAAGTAGATGATTTGATGGATCAAGTTGAGGGTGAACCTCAATTTTTTTAAGATAGATCTTAAGGTTGGTTACCATCAAATTAGGGTAAAAATCGAAGAAGATATTCCTAAAATTGACTTTTAGAACTAGATATGGGCATTATGAATATCTTTTAATGTTTTTTGGTTTAACCAATGCACTAGCTATGTTTATGGATTATATGAAAAAGATTTTAGGACCAAACCTTGATAAATTTGTTATTGTCTTTATAGATGACATTCTCATTTATTCAAAGACAATAGAGGAACATGAATCACATCTCGGGTTGGTTCTAGAAATTTTACGAGAAAAAAATTATATGCTAAGTTGTCAAAATATGAATTTTTGGATGAAAAAAGTGTAATTTCTAGGACACGTGATATCACGGAGATGGAATATCGGTAGATCTTAATAAAGTAGAGGAAGCGCTTTGCACAATGGGAAAGACTAAAGATAATTGTAACAGAAATCGAAGCTTTTTGGGTTTGGCAAGGTATTATAGAAGATTTATTAAGGGTTAACTAGATTGACTAGAGGAATGAACTCCATTTGTATGGACAAAAATTTGTGAAGAAAGTTTTCGGGAATTAAAGAAAAAACTCACCAACTTCCTTGCTTTTATTTTAGTAATTCCTAATCCATTAGGACATTTTGTGATTCTATTGTGATGCTTCTAAAAAGGAATTAGGGTGTGTGTTAATGCAAGAGGAAGTAGTAGCTTATGCCTCAAGGCGGACTTAAGACTTCATGAGAGTGAAATTACCCAACTCATGATCTGGAGTTAGACGGTAGTTTTTGCTCTTAAAATTTGGAGACATTATTCTTGATGGATTCGGAAATTGAATTGATAGAAAAGTTTAGGGATTTAAATTTTTTAGTAGCACTTTAGAACCAAATAAAATTTGTTTAAATGATTTACAAGTTACTTGTGATCTGAAAAAAAATTAGGGAAAAAGAAGATCAATTGTTATGAGGCTCTTAAAAAGAGATACCTTAGCGAAAACATCTAGATTTTTAAATTAATGGATGATGAAGTGGTTATGTATCGAAATAGGTTGTGTGTACACTAATAATTTGAATTTAAAGAAAGAAATTCTAGAAGAAGCTACATAAAAGTAAATACTCTGATTCATCCAAGAAATGTCTAAAATGTATCAGAGACCTTAAAAGTCAATTTTTGTGGCACTGGAATGAAATTCGAAATAATAGCTAAATATGTATCCGCAGGTAAGTTAAAATAGAACATCAAAAGACCCTCGATGACTTATTTACAACCTTTGGAAATCCCAAAATGGAAATGAGATAGTATTTCTATGGATTTTGTTGTGTGGACTTACCAAAAACCAATTTAGGACATGATGCTATATGGGTAATTGTCGACCGACTTACCAAGGTTGCACGATTTATACCCATTCGGAAGAATATGTCGTTATCAAAATTAGTTGTTGTGTATATCACTGAGATCGTTAAGTTCTATGGTGTGCCAAAGACCATCACTTCAGATAGAGACCCTCATTTTACCTCTTATTTCTAGTAGAATTTACAAGATGCTCTACAAACAAGATTGTAGTTTAGCACGATATTTCACCCACAAACCGATGGGCAAGCTGAACGTACAATTCAAACTCTAGAGGATATGCTTCGAGCATGTGTGTTGGACAGTAAGAACACTTGAGATAACCAATTGCACTTGATTGAGTTTGTATATAACAATAGTTTCCAAGCGAGTATTGGATGTCACCCTATGAAATGCTTTATGGGGAAAAGTGTAGGACTCCACTATGTTGGATATCCCTGGATTACAACCTGTAATAGGTCCATAGCTACTTCGACAATCGTCAGATAAGATAAACTTGGTTCGTCAATGCATTAAAGCAGCTCACCGACAGAAGAGCTATGCAGATAAGAGACGTCATGACCTAGAGTTTATGGTTGGCAATTATGTATTCTTAAAAGTCTCTCCAACTCGAGGAGTGACTCGCTTCGAACAGAAGGGTAAGTTGAGTCCTAGGTATATTGGACCTTACCAAATCGTGAAACGAGTTAGAGATGTTGCCTACCAATTGGACTTGTCATCGTCATTGATTAGAGTGCATAATGTATTTTACGTATCCATGTTTTGAAAGTATATTCCTGATCCCTCATATATCATTGAGGCCGAGCCGCTACATATACGTGAAGATTTGTCTTATAAAGAGGTGCCCATATCCATCTTTGATAAAAAAGAACAAGTCTTACGTCGTCGAGTTTTAAGGACAGTAAAAGTACACTGGAGTTATGATTTGCCGAGCAAGGCTACTTGGGAGCTCGAAGATGAAATACGAGAAAAGTATCCATATCTCTTCAGGTAATTTCTAAATTTTGAGAACATAATTTTTTTAAGGGGGATAGAATGTAGCGGTTGTGTAGTAATGCCCGAGTGTTACTGCACAACGCTTGGTGCATGGCTCTCTTGGCTGGCCAAGGCTGGTAACAACCATTAGTGGCCGGTTACCAGCTTGGTCAGGCTATATAAGGGTTGAGCAGGGGCGACCTATAGGAGAAGAGATTCAGAAGCAGCCGCACGAGCAAGCCGGAAAAAGTAAAGAGCCACTGGAATCCGATAAGAAAAGCTCTATTTTTATTTTTGTCAAATTTCTCATTTTTAGGTTCTAAAATGGAGTTAGATCATAGGGCTTTTGTTTGTTTCATGGTAAACCTTCGAAAACAATGATCATAGGGCTTATTACATGAAAATCGACTCAAAACAAGCGTAGATTCATGAAATTTTTTTCAAATCCGAGTTAATGTTTTTCATGAATTTTTTGGTGAAAAAGACACCATCGACGACCAATGATGGATTGGGTTGGAAGAAGAAGGACAAGAAATCGGTTGAGGACTATCGTCGGCCTTAATCGTCGCTGGAAAGCGGTGAAATCAATGCCTAAAAACCATAGGAACCGACTCTTTTGGGCGTGTCCCTTGTTTCCGTGTCGTGTCATGTCGGACATGATGTGTCGTGCCTAAAATGTCATGAACCAACACTAGTTTGTGTCGTATTCTCGTTTCACATTTTGAGAACCAGTTCTATGTCAAAACAGGTTCCGTGTCAGGTCTTCTGTTAGAAACGGGTCAAGTTTGGGTCGTGTCTTAAAATGGGTTTCTAGGTTAGCAACAAGACCCGTGTCAGTAGTTGCAGGTTTTGTGTTGACACAGTGACACAAGCTACCTATTGTGTTACTCATTTGGATCAGAAATGGATCTGGGTATCAATTTGAATCTCGGATAGCTTAAACGGATCCATATTAGGGCTTGGAATCTGATTCGGGTACGGTTTGTTTCCTTAGATTCAAAGTTAAATAAATTCTAATATTTTTAATTATTTGTAATTATTTAGAGATAAAAATTGAAGGATTTGATGGTGATAAGAGTGGCCCAACAGCTTGGGGATTTGATCTTAGCGCTCCTTTATGTAGGGGGTTATGCATTTTTTTATAAAACTATGCTAGAAGTGATTTTACTATTTTAGATAGATTTAAATATGCATGATTGATAAATGTTTTATTGATGTTTGTAAAATGTTATTCGCAATTATGGGTTATTTGATATGTTTTCAAATCGAACATGTTTATGACACTATTTGATAAAGTGCATGTTTTGATATGCATGTGTTGTATGAACATGATATTTAAATGTTGTGTGGATATGAGTTTGATTTTGGGTAATTGTGGACCTGGATATGATTTGTGAATGTGATGAACTGTAATTGGTTTTAGAAATGTAATGATGTGTGAATATACAAGCCGTACTTGTGTGGTTTGTGTGAGGTCTCTAGAGACTTGCAGGTCCCTCAGGCGATCCGGCTTGGGGCGAATACAGGGTGTGTTCCCGGGCACTCTGTCGTGAGAGTCAGCGTGGTTACCGTTGTGGATGGGGTTACCGAGGTCATGTTAGGGAGGGCCGAACGACTCCCGTGGTCTTTGGGGCAGACACAGTATGAGCTGTAATTATCGAAACTAATGATGTGTGCGTCTGAGTGTGTGCGTATGAATTTGAGATCATGATTTGAAGGTAATGTGATTTGTTATGAAATGATTGTGAAATTATGCATGCTTTTAGTATGATTTTTGTTTAAAGATGTTTAACCTCCCCATTGAGCTATGTATAGGAGCTCACCCTATTGTTTTATAGCTCATCCTCAATCTAGCACTTCGAAGGCATACGGAGCAGAGTAGGAGTTTGATAGAGCTGCATTTTTATTTTAGATGGTATGATAAGTGTTGAATGAGTGAGAAAGTCTTTATTCGGGTTATTGTTAGGTGGGCCTCGCACCATTTTGGAAGTGTTGTTTATAACTTCGATATGAATATTTATTTCAGTTAAATATTTCTTGAGTTTGAAATAAATTAGTATTGTATTTGGTTACTACTCACCATCATGCCCGCGCGAGAAGCGGCCACGTGGCATCGGCTCGGGCCGGGTCGTGGTCGCGACTCGAGCGGGTGTGATAGTTTTTGAACGTAGATTGCCATTGCATTCCTTAAGAGCACATGTGCATGTTCACTTGAAAACTCGCATATATGCATGGTCAGAGACTTCACCGGACAGCATGAGTTGTTTCAGCAACTAAGATCTTTCTACATGATTTTGTAGTTGCAAATGTTAATATTAATATCCAACAAATTGTTTGAAGGAACACAAAAATCGATACTTCTAACAAGTAGTCGACCCAGTTAATTTCATGAGAAACGAGGATGATGGATATCTTATTAAGATTGTTCCTAGTTTGTGACTATACAGTATAGGGTAAGCCCTTCAAAAATTTATTGACCTTTCACTCATGTCTAGATTTAGGTACTATTTCAGTCAAAACCCTAAGTGCACTGCAATCAGTTTCTAATCAGTATAGAAAGAGTCGAGAGATCAGACATTATGACTGAATTTTATCTAACTTTTAATTTACTATCGTCATTGGCTCATTTGGTAGATGCTTTTGCATGCCTAAAGACTCACAAATACCTATCTCTTTATTTTTTTCTTGTTTTAAATTTTTTTTGAATAATTTCCTTTGTCTTATCTATATTTTGCACATTTCTTAAATGTTCTTGTCAATTTTTTAGAAAGTCGGGTTTGATTGGCCATTTTACTAGTTGTCATTGTATTGTCTGTTGGTTGTGCATATGGAGCCTTGATTTCTTGCAAGATTTCCTCTTAATTGCCTTATGTTAATTGGCTTCTGATGTAATCTACGGATATATCCAGACCCATGATACCACGCTAATTAAGAAGAGAAGAGCAAGATTGCTTTTGTGATCCAGAATCGGACGGGACTCGCCACCTTATAGTGGAGGCAAGATCACAGGGGAACCTACCTACTCAGAGACAAATTGAATCTCGAAACTGCAATGAAGAAAGTTAATCAAGATCCACACCGTTTGCCTGCGAGTTGAACCATATCATTCTTTGAGGATTGGAACCAATCTTAATGAGAAAGATCCAAATATCTTTTCTATATTTACTAAATAGATCAATTTAACTATATAGTAGGGCGTCTAACTTTTGTTTACTTAAGGTAGGTCAAAACTTGAATGCTGCGTACCATTTTGGCGGAATCATTTGGTTCCACGTGATATGAAGCCCAATTCCTGCACTACATAGAATTCGATTTTCTTTATGATTCTCATTATAGTCTAATTTAACTATTTTATTTAATTTTGTAAAAGACTTTGCTATTCAACCGGAAGAACCCCTTTCAGAATTCGACATAATGAAAATTATGTTCCTTGGGCCGTAGTTCGCCACTTCGGTGTTCAGGTTTGAAAATTTTAGATTTTACTTCTTTCTCGCAAAGTCTGTCACCAAATTATTCTTCTACCACCATTTCAAGTCTAATCTCCTTCTTGTGTTTAAAGATCTCTATTCTGATATATCTTAAACAAAACATCGGATTCTTCGGGAACTTGGTGATCCCAACGGACATACTGTTCATCCAGGTGTAATCCAATTTTCTTTTATGTTTGTACAATGGGGAGGCCCATGCCAGATGCTAGTCGATGAGGTTGAACTCATTAAACAAAAAGTATTTTCCTTCTTTAGCTTGCCAGAATATATTAAAGAAGGTAGACGTTTATCTTCGTGTCAATGTGTATTATGGGAAAAATTATATACATATAATTTACCTCAATGATGCAAATTAATCATTTAACTTTTACGAGATTTTCTTATTTGGTATGTAAAAGAAAATGTCCAGTGCAAAAGTCATCGATCAGAATTGCTATGAAACTTGAAATAGAACTCATGGCTCAAACGTCAAACTACAATTAGCTTCTAAATACAACTCAATTTGTAAAGGGAAAATAATTCTCCCGTTTCCTATGAGTCCCTGATTGCTTACCAAACATACACATCAAACGTGATAATCAATTGAATAAGATAAGTGAATTTGATTCGTGTTCTACCGTGTATGGTGTGTTCTGAACTTTCTAAATGTTTTCAACTGTGTACTTCATTCCCAATAAGTGTCAAGCAGTATGAACTTTCTAAAAGCCAGAAACTCCAAAACGCGACCTGTATGAATATTCCATCCAATTGCAATAGGTAGAAGCTTCCTGGTAAGCACTGAATTTATCGTTCAGGATATGTTAGGATTCATGTTATTAAGTTACAAACTAATAAATCCTAGTTTAATACAATATCAAACCCATATACTGGCGAAAAGTTACCTTCTCGCTTTCATTTTATACCTAAAATGTTCTCGTGAAAATAGCTGTTTTAACTACAATGGCAGTTCCATTTAATTACTATGGCAGTTTCTTTCTAGCCACCATAATCATAAGTCAATTAAGGTGGTTCCGACCGTTCCATTTAGTAGCTTATGGATTTTTCAACTGCTGTTTGCCCCCCCACAATATTGTTGCAACTGTATTTTTCCTTTCAAATTTTTAGTACAAGTTTTGTTCTTATACATACACATGTACGTATGGTGCATATGAAATTATATGTCAGCACTTGGAAAAGATTCAACTTCAAAGTAAACATTCCATTGATATACCGATTTTGTTGTTTGAGTAAGCTATAGAAAACCAATAGTATCCCACACCACTACATAGTCCTACGCCATCACCACCTCCAATACCTTCAACACTGCTAGCAGCAAGGGTGCTAGATGCCGAAAGCAATAACTTACGAGTCTGGTGCCACCAGTAACAGTAGTGTTTCAGCAACCATAGGCAATAAGCAAACACTAAAGCTGTGTGTTAAGTACTGAACCTTTTTATTTACACAAAGGAAAAAAAGTAGGGCAAAGAAAAACAGTGTACCAATAAATTCAAAACGTTCACCAACCATCATGGAAGATGCCCTTTGTTGTTGTGGTTGCCAACCAACTGTCAATGTCGCTCTTTGGTTGATAAAGGGGGCTCCTAGGTTTAAACATGTACCCAAGTATAAATGAGATGACTAAGAATGCATATGTCAATAAATATATGAGCCAAATGAGAGAAAACGGAGACACCACAAGAGACACCACCTATGCCAGTTAATGTCGGGACAGACTTATCCTATGTCATGTGCAATTCAATAGCCATCCCTGATCCCGATGATGCATCCCTCAATAAGTTATGGATCATAGAATAATTGTAGAATATTTTCTGTATCACGAGAAATTTAATAACTTGCCTTATTTCTAGAATGTGAGGAACACGAGAAAAATAAATATCATAGTTGCAGTTTTTCTTCACTTCGTTGACTAGCTACACCTGTGTATGGAACGTGTTATTGAAGCCAGGACATGAGACGAAATATAGAAAGCCTTCAATACAATAAGAACATGTCTTTGAATGATTTGATGAATGTTTGACAGAAATTCGACGATTCAGTCGAAGTTTTCTTTGAGGTTAGAAAATATGATTCTGCATTGTCAAATGCAATTTATTCATGTGCAATCACTACTAAAAAACAAGCTTATTCTAGTTGTTGGCATAAACTATTTCGGCTGTTGTCACTAGTCAAAATAAAATATACCATATTCCGATTGTTCAACAGCAAGAAAAAACATTTTAAAGTCAGAATTAGGTAAGTACAATGTCCGGAATAAGTTTCAACAGTGCGGGAAAAATTTCCCCCTTTTCCTTACTCTTTTGTATTAGCTCTCCAACGTCTCCTCTTATCTCTCTCTCTGCTCTCCCTCCCACCGGCAGAGTTACTCTCGCTCTCTCCCACGACTAGATTTACCCTAGGGTTAATAGGTATTCCCATTTATTTCAATTTAATCAGTATGTTCTCATTGATCAACGCTTTGTTGAATGATTTTTTCATTCCTATGCTGTCTTGGTTTATAACCTGATCATTTGGTTTCACGTTGAATCATCCTTCATTCTCTAGTTTTATACCTTATTTTGGCATGCGAGAACTTTAAATCAACATTGTCAGGGAATCCTACAAGGCTGGTGTAACGGTGACTGGCTATTTGTAACGTCACACATAAGATTAAGGGCTCCAAACGAAAAGCCTAGACACGAAAGACATGGATGAATGGAGCTTGAAAAATGGAAAGCTTTCGTCCATAAATTGAGAGCAGCGCACTGTACAAAATACACAAACAAAACTGAAAGGCTCCTCCGTGGGAATTGGGTCGTGGGTAACCAAAACACACACATTTCTTCGTTCCTCTTTTCCTTTTGGCTCACAGACAAGACTATTGCTGTTCGGTTGCTCCAAAGACACCAAACAAAGGAGGATTGACAGAACCATCGAGAGAAAAGAAACTTGGGCGAGGATTGGAGAGCCCAATCATTGGTAACAGGCAAGGTCCATGCAAAAATAGGTATGCCAGTTAATTAATCAAAAAAATAGAGAAACTAAGAAAAAATACTCCATAGAAGGCTTCACTGTTGAAAAGTTGGTAAGCTAAATAGATCCACTACTAGAGCAATTGGATCTACTTGGCCTAAGAACTAGGGAAAACTACATGTTCTACTGGCCGTCGAAAGTCGTTCGCGGCCTGAGACTCACTCATAGGAGATAACATGCACAAGAAAAAAAAGGAGAGAAGGAGGCCGAAAGACTGGCCAAAGGCGCCACCCCTTTGACTGGAGACCTTCCCATAAACAAAGGGAGAGGAGAAGGAGGCGGTCCCACCACAAAATAAGGAGGAAGGAGCGGCCACAAATCCGCTCCCTCACCCTATCCCTCTCCCTTTCTTGTCCTCATTCCTTTTTCCCTCTCTTCTCGAAATGTTGAATACCGCTCAACATTTTTTGACAACTGTGGGCGGGAAAACCATAGTTTCTAGAAAATTACCTCAGGCCGTAGATTGAAAAGTTCGTTTTGTTCTTATTCGGTTTTAAAATTACAAACTGCTAGAGGGTGAAATTACCAAAAAGTCCAAATACGTTTTAGTTTAAAAGACTATTTTACCCAAAATGGCAAAACCATGTTTTTGCCCTCTAGCAGTTATAAAAATTACAAAATAGTAAACTATGAAATTACACTACTACCCCTTAATGATCGTAATTTCACAGGTTTTCTCACCATGTACAAAGATAGTACTACCTCGTCATTAATAAAATTATGGATTCTAATACAAGAGCAAACTTACCATCATACCCTCAATCAATCATGAATTTAGAAAAAAAACTAGGTGTCATTTTATTATTCTGCCCTGGGTCTTTTTAAATATTAAAAAACCCAACAGATGGGTAAAATTCCTGGTTGTCCCTAAATTGTTTGAAAAATTATAGTGGTAGGAAAATAGGAGAAATTATAGTTTTGTTCTCGGTCTACTTTTGAAAATAACATAATCAAGTTATTAAAAACTCAAAGATGTACTTAAATATGTTTGAAATTGCTTTTAAGTACCTTAAGTTATTTTGAGTTTAGTAGATGGATACTCTACAATATATATCTTAATGGTTGACTATCTATTACATGGTGCTTATTGTATGTTTCCTTTTGAGACTTTCTAATTGTTATTTTTCACATAAAAATGAATTTCAAAATATGTGTATACGATTTGGAAAAATTAAATGGTTTTAATTTTCAAACATAGAAAAAAGGAATACCGTTAGTTTTTACATTGGAATGTGTAGACTATGTATAAAGAGAAACTGTACAACTACTACCCCCTGATGCAACTGAGCAACAAAAGGAAATGTATATAACATTTCTAAAAGATGACATGATAGCAAAAACTATTATGTTAACATATATAGAGGATGATTTGATTAGAGTCTTTGAAGAGTATGAAACTACAAAATAGTTGTTTGACTCAATAATAATTAAGTATGACACTACAACAAGCTTTATGTTCAATTATTACTAAAAAAAATCTCCTGCAACTGCATCCTTGGTGTTCTCTCTCGTGTTTGTGCTGACAGAGGCCTATTCTTGCTCTCTTTTCTCAGAGCACATTCAGTGTCCCCTAAATGATACAAGATGAGGTACTTGAGGAGAGCTCGCATCACTTTATCTTGGGTTGTTGTTGGTTATCACAACCTTTCCATAGTCAACAAAGTTTGTAAAACTCAAGAAAATGTCACAGCTTGTTCAACCTGCACTTTCTCCACTAATGCTTTAACTCAGATGTTTCACCTAGCCAAGGATAGGAAGATAAAATGGGGCCTCAACATTACAATAGCTCAAGATGTCTTCCTAGAAAAGAGAAGCCACTTGGTGGTCAAGTCCATATGATCGTCTATTTCACCTAGCAAAAATATCTCGTCTGGGCTTGGATTCTAGTTAAGCTGAATGTCTTTTTGCCATTTTATGGTCTTCCCAAGTTCAAGAATCCTCATTACAATGCACATCGTTGGAAGGAAAGATCCCATGCACGTGTATATCTTTTCTTTTGATTTCAATTAACATACTCTATGTTAGTTGTCTATTGCCCATTTCATAATCTTTTTAAGTTCAAGAATTTCCCTTATAATGCACTTCACTCACCAATGATTCTGTCGCTTAATGTATCAAAGCAGTGGAGTAATGGGCATCTTTATGCAAATGTTGGATACATATAGTATATGCTCTGGTACAGCCGTTACAATCTCAGTTTGTTTTAGAGAGAGACATTGATTTTCTCCATTCTCAAGTTTATTTAGTGCTGCCATTTAATTATATTTTGAACATCGAACCTAACTGCAGAAAGGATACATAAATGGTGTTATATCTTGCTTCAACGTGTCTGCAATCCGAAATTGGGGTTGTTAATCTGATGTAGACAAAGGGCTATCAGCGGATAATACTAGTCTGTTTGATCTAACCAGATAATTGGTGATTCAACATGCAAGTCCAGCATTTCGTTGTTTCTCATATCATGTTTCCCTAGTGTCCAAATACCTCGTTTTGGTTGGAACAAGTACATAGGATCTACATAATTTTGCTCATTTTATTTGTATAAACTTCAGTATGCTGCTGTTTGAAATGGTAAAAGTTCTAGATTAGTGTTCTTTGGAAATGTGCAGCTTCTTTAGTGGGTAGTTGGAATCAACTCTAAGTTGTGTAAAATGATTATTTTGGCCCTTTTTAACTTGCTTGAGGTGATCCATAAACCTTAGTCTGGTCAAAGATGCACCTGCTCAGGTGGACAGATTTTGTGCTGTGTGCCTGGGTTAGTTAACTTAGTTTAGTTATTTTATTGATGCTATGAAAAAAACTAATAGGACTATTGACTAGATGTGCACAGGATTATGATTAGGAATATGTGTATAAGACAGTCCGACATATGCAAAGCAAAACAAACCTATGGTAATAGTTGTTATCCTGTTCAAACAGTAGCTCTGTTAGTCCCTTTATGGAGTTTCAACATTACAATAGGGCTATTGTCTTGTTGTTCTTGCTCTTTGACATCATGTCTTATAGTGCTGATTAGGCACACATGATTTTGAATATTTTCAGTCTAGTATGCAAACAAATGAATGGTTTACTCTGGCACATGTTTATATCATGAAAATGGATAGAAATTTTATAACTTGATCCTTACAAATGGCCTTTCGCATAGAACTGTATTAACTGATATAACAGGACTTTCAAAACTTTGGACAAACCAAGAAAATGAACAAGCCAAACCAAATTGGAAACCATAACCATTCCTTCACCCAATCACAATTTTCTCCAGTCAAGGTAGAAGAGGATCCACCCAGAGCATCGCCTGATTATCTGTCAAAGTTCCCACCAACTTGATTACGACCCCACCAATAGCCCAGGCCAAGACAACCAATCCAGCAAGAGCAATTACCTGTCAATGAGTTAAGGAGCCCTTGAGCAAAGCCATATATTTAGGCTACTTATATAAGGCCTTAACAAGTGAAGGAAGAGTTTCAAAAATCACCGGAAGGACAAAAGTTTTCCGAACATTCCAAAATAGAAAACCTTTTTTGACATAGGTGAAGAAAACCTACCAAGATGACAAATTGGGAAAAGCTTCCTCTTGAAGATTACATCTTGGGGAGAAGAAAAAGTGGAATGGCTCTTATTACTCCTGAAATATTGTGCCAATATTGGTTTGAAGGTGAAACAGTGGCATAGTAATAAAGTCAGCTAACTTAAATTAGTGTATTCTGGTGTATCTCTAAGTGGGCGTTTCATCGTAAGGCCACCGCCTATGGCCGAGTGCATTCCTCACCGAGAGTCCCAACCCCAGAGGGGAACACTTGGTTGGCGTGTTTTTTGTGTATGGCACGGATGTAGGCCGGGTGAGCAAACACCCACAAAGGCACGGACCAAGGGCAATTAATTCACCAATCAAAAGGCTTAATTTGGTAACTGCTAATCTTTCCAGACAAGGGACGTTGTGGAAACAAGAACACAAAGAAGACTGCCTTCCGAAAACCTTGGGAAGTGGAACGCCTTCTTCGGGTCGGGTCCAATTTTGGTCAAGAATGGTGATCTAGACTGATGAAAGAAAGGCATTTGAATCAATTGGGATGTATGGAGACTAACCTTGCTCTTTGAAGCCACCTAAAGTTGGTTGCTCACTGATGTTCCAAACACCACCAGTTCTGGTGGTGAATGGTGAGCTCGATCTGAAAATATCTCGTTTGTGCTGAAACATGCAAATGTCGATTTTCTACATCAGCTTCCTGTCGTCAGAAAATTTAAAATAAAAGTTAAAAAGAGAGAAAACTATTGAATACACTACGCAGGAATGGGACTAGATGTCTCGTAAGGATGAAAAACAAGCCGAGGTGGACTTGCTTGTATAAATTCTGGTGGTGGACTTGCTGACTTTCGGCTATCTTCTTCCTCAGTGATCACTTTGTACTGGTAATTGAGCATGCTCCTTGAACATAAATTGGTTTTGTTCATTTGCACCCACAGCGGTAGCTCACCTTGGTTCACAAGTTGCGGGTCGTGACTTTGATACCGATGGCATATGTGCGTGGGGCTGGGAAGAGGATGGTGGCACAAGGAGAAATCCGTTGCATGCCTTCTTTTTCTTGTCTAAGGAAGAAGTTTAAAAACTAAAGATAGGTTATTTTGCTTGTATATGACTCCTGTTTGTATATGCCATATTTGTTTGCATACTTTTTCATGTATTCATGTATTTGCATATATATATACACATATATGTATATGAACAGTTGAAATCAAAATCAAAAGGTACATATGGAAAGTATACATGGAAAAAGTATATTCAGACTTTCTGCTTTTCTACTCTTGAAATCGACTGGTTGTGATTTTGAAGGATTTGCCAAGTGTATAACATGACAATTATATATATATATATATATATATATATATATATATATATATATATATATATATATATATATATATATATATATATATATATATATCATGTTGGTAAGAGATTATGTTTGCATGTTTGGTTCAGTACCTGATATGTATATATATAATCAACTTTTTTCATGAACTTAACCTGGCCTTCTCTCTCTCCAAATCATTGACACAGGGGATCTCTGTGGTCGGCCAAATCATTGACATATTTAATACGTATTATACTTATAAATGCTTGTTGTTGTATATGTTATAATATTTGGGCCCTTTGTGATCCATTTGTTGGAGAGACGCTTCCAAATGTTTATTATATTCATATATAATATCTATTAACACTATGTACTTCACGTTTTTGAGTGACTTCTACATCCATGGTGATAAAGTTGTGGAGGACAATAGCATACTAGAACCGCAGTTCTCAATCAGTGACGCATGCTGAGCTGGCGAATATGCTAAAGTAGGAATGCATATGCTTCTTGCATCTTAGTAAGGTAAGAATGCATGCATAGGCTTCTTGCGGCTTTGATGTTCAAATTTCTGGTTTCCTTGCAATTGAAAGAGCTCAATGTAGTTTGAAGAACTTAACTAAGGAAGAGTGTTGTGGTGAAGAGGTTGTCAAAGTCAATTTGTGACACAACATGCTATAGAAGTTCATTAGTGATAATATGAGGATGTTAGCTAATAGCCCCAACTAGGATATGTTGGGTGATTTTCAAAATACTAAAATATATTTGGTGAAGGTTAGGTTATAACCATGTTGTGACATTAGGTTCTACTTGCTTTAATAATAATTGTTCTCATTAGTACAACATGTTGTCGTTGTAACTCATGAGTATTTTGCAACCATGTTTTGGCTGTAAGAGTTACTTACTTTAGTGATAATTGTATTCATTAGTAACACATTTAGTTGTTGTAACTCATGAGAATTATGCAACAATATTTTGATATTAAAACACACATGAGTGATAATTGTACTCATTAATAGTAATGTAGCAGTTATATGCATTTAGGAACCATGTTATGACATTAAAGGTCACCTTCTTCACCATATCATGAGTAACATCTTCACCATGTTTATATGTAGTGGTATTGCAAACAGGATGCATCCAACTTTTTCTCCCACTAGGTGAGTCCATTCTTATTTAGTTTTTCAAAAGAGGTTGTAAGTCTTATTGTAGCTAATTGGATTTGCAACATCATCATCTTTGCTTTGCTGGTTTGTCTAAAACTCAAATTTTTTGATGCAAGATAAACCAAGGGTCTTCGTTGTTCACTTATTTGGTACTAATGGCACAAATACATCTAAAGGTTAGCATATATCATATCTCGAAAAATAACATATGCTAACCTTCTCTTTCATATACCAACCACTCAAAAAATTGTCATCTACAAGAATTTCAATATAATAAGATATTCTCAATTGAAGATATGAGTAATGAGAAATCATAAAAACAAATTAAATTGTATGAAAAACTTAGACAATAGTGTTGTACAACGACATCTAACTTTCAAGAATTTTCTACTCCAATTAAACATTCGAATGAAACATGTCGTAAGTATACTTACAAAAAGTATATTCAAACTTTCTCCTTTTCTACTATTTAAATCGACTAGTTGTGATTTTGAAGGTTTTGCCTAGTGTATAACATGACAATTATATATATATATATATATATATATATATATATATATATATATATATATATATATATATATATGTTGGGAAGAGATTATGTTTGCATGTCCGATTCGGTACTTGGTATATATAATCAACTTTTTTTCATGAATTTAACCTTGCTTTCTCTCTCCATATGATATCACTCTTCACACAAGGGATCTTCGTGGTGGCCCAATCATTGACATATTTAATTCTTATTATACTTATAATTGCTTGTTGGTGTATATGTTCAATGTGCTTGTCTTATGTTTATATATCTTCAACTTAAAGGGGTCAATGTTGTTTGGAGACCTTAGCAAAAGAAGAATATTGTGTTGAAGAGGTTGTCAAAGCTAGTTTGTGACAAAACATGCTATAGAAGTTCATTAGTGGTAATATGAAGATGTCACCTAATAGTCCAACTAGGAAATGTTGTTTAATTTTTAAAATACTAAATTATATTTGGTGATTGTTAGGTTATAGCCATGTTGTGACATTGAGATCTATTTGCTTTAATAATAATTGTGCTCATTAGTAGTACATATAGTCATTGTAACTCATGTTGTAGCCATGTTTTGGAAGTAAGAGTTACTTAGTTGAGTGATAATTGTGTTCATTAGTAACACATGTATTGGTTGTAACTCATGAGCATTATGCAATGATGTTTTGATATTAAAATCTACTTGAGTGATAATTGTACTCATTAATAGCACATGTAGTAGTTATAACTTATACGCATTTAGGAACCATGTTATGGCCTTAAAAGTCACCTCCTTCAATAACAATTATACTCATTAGTAACATATCTTGAGTTACATCTTCACCATATTTATATATAATGGTATTATAAACAGAATGCATCCAACTTTTTCTCTTATTATGTGAGTCCATTCTTATTTAGTTTTTCAAGAGAGGTTGCAAGCCTTATTATAGGTAATTGGATTTGCAACATCATAATCTTTGTTTTGCTTGTTTGTCTAAAACTCAATTGTTTTAATGCAAGATGAACCAAGGACCTTCATTGTATACTTACAGTGTTTGTCGAGGTTCATTACATTCACTTATTTGATACCAGTAGCACAAATATATGTAAAGGTTATCATTTATCACGTCTTGAAAAATAATGTTATTCTAACCTTCTCTTTCACATACCAACCACTCAAAAATGGTGTCATCTACAAGAATTTCAATACAATAAGATATCTCTAATTGAAGATATGAGTAATAAGAAATCATAAAAACAAATTAAATTGTATAAAAAACTTACAATGGCATCTAACTTGGAAGAATTTTTACCCCATTTAAAGGTTCAAATGAAACATGGGAACTCGTACAACTACTAATCACATGGTAAGAGAGAGACTACAATAGATACATGATCTTAAAAGGACTGCAGGAACCCAAAAATAAGAATTGACTTGAAGGCATTGGACAAGTATAATGAACAGATAACTCAAGATGTCAATATGCAATTGAGAGGTTCTAAACCTTATTTCTTGATGCTAGATGCGCGGAAGAAGAAGAAAAGCCAAGAGGAGTCATGGATACTTCACTCAAATGAGGATGAGGAGTGCAAGGAACCTATGGAGAATACATTCCTTGCTGAGATAGAGAACCCACTTTATGTTTGTGCGTGATCAACCTTGAACTATGAATTTCGTAAACATGTACAAATTTGTTACTAAGTCATGTGATAGGTGAGCTCATTGTAATTGGGCATGGAATTTTTTTTATACATGTACAATCGTGGAGTTGTGCAACACACCCCATGACACATGCCAAGCCAATTGGTCAAACAAGAACAAAGACCAAGTCAACAAGTCAAGGAGAGTTGTTGAGTCACAGTAAAAAAAAGAACCGTAAGCTATATTGTTAAATTCGAAACAAAGTCGATCCAATCAGAACCTAAAGGTAAATCTCGCTCAGCTGGGTTCAGCTCGACTTGCAAAAGGATGGCAAGGCATTCGAAGCATGTTCAAACAGAAGTTGTATGATCATTGGTTTACCTCACATTGGACTCCGTATTGCAGTGTAGAATACGCTCATATCGTATGATATTGTATGAAACATGTGAGTTGTTTAATCACTTTTTTTTAAATTATAAAAATATATAAAAGTTTAAAGAGCAAATGGAATATCACTCATGGGCCTTCTTTTGAAACTTAGGATTTATGAACATTAATGGATGTTGAATAAATTTGAGATTTTTAGAGAGAAAGGGTAGCCTAAAAAGAATAAGGGATAAAAAAGAAGTCAAAGAAGCTAGCTTAGGAGTTTAAATATATGGTAGGCCTTGATTTAAAAAAAAATACAATTTCCAAAACTTCTACTTTATCATATGATGGATGCCAGTATCGCATCGAATCTCATAATCAAGACCTATATGCTATAATAAATTATCTTGTGCGATACATGTACTCAAATTATTCGATTCAAGTACTAAGGTGATTTTTACAACATTAATTAAGGACACTTTTACTACACGTTTTAGTTACCAACTATTAACATATACCATGTACTATCAAAAGGCCAATTAATATAATGCAGAAGCCAAAACCTTCGTGGGGCACATCGTGGGTGCAAGAGGGAGATTACCTTCTTTGTTAATTAAAGCAATAGCGGTGCATTATTAAGCACGTTGATGTGGGTCCGGAGCCGAGTGAAATGTGGACATGTCAGTCCGACGACTTGTGACCATACTACCTTTGATGAGTAAACGTAGGGATTCAAATAGACACCCGCCAGATGACGGGTAGGGATCCAAGAACATGATGAGTGGTGTCCTTGTTCATTTAACGTTAGTTGAAGGAAGGTCCTGTTAACGTTAGTCCCCTGGGGTCTGTTTTAAAACTGATCTCTTCAAATTGTACGCACTGATATCGCACTCATCTCGTTTGGAGCAGCTCTGATCTGGTGATACAACACCAAAGGCAAGGCCCATTTGAATCATTGGGAAACATGTGGGTCTGCCGCCTAATAAAAGAGGGAAGCGCCTTGTTTTATATGCAAGAAACCTGGTCCAAGGCAACTTGGAGAATTATTCTGCAACAACCAATTAAAAGAGCGGCGTCTTCTCACCTTAACCATTATGAAAAATTCATTCTCAAGCTGAAATTTTTCAAACTGAACCCCCATATTCACTTGTTTGAATGAGGCAATGACTGTGGCTAGTGGATTGCGCCTGTTGCGTAAATACGATTGTTGTTTGTCTCCTTTGCTTTACTCTCGCCGGATGGCCTGTAAGCCGAACAGAACGTGAGAGGAGGAGAGAGCCGGACGGTGACGGGGAAGACGGAGAAGCCACGAAGAAAAAAAGCTCGGCCGCTATCCTAATTCATTTTGTGATGCACTAATGTGGGATCTGAGCAGGAACTCGCCCCTTCCGTGGTTTATCTTTGGTCCGAAAGCAACAGACACGCATGCACCCTCAGGAAAATCGAACTCCACCTTCTAGTGAGCGTCAGAGAGCCCTACCGGTGACCTAACGCCGTGGGCGCCGCAAGGGGGCAATTTCCACGTAGAGGAAGTCGTACTTCATATTCCGTGGTTGTTACCCAGCACGTCTGTTCATGGACTTTTTGCGACCATCTTCCTTTAATAAAGAGAAATGAGGGCCAATTTCTGCCGGAGCATAATATTCGAGATAAAGGATGATGCAGTGTCATAGCAAAGCTCATCTAGACCGAGAAATGACATCACGGCATACAGCGGCGGTCCATATTATGAAAAGCTTCTGCAAAAGCCACCCAACGAGATCCAGTAGTGCTGTTTACAGAAAACCAGAAAATTTTTGTTTCCTCCGTGTGCTTGGCTGCTGCAAGTAATCTGATTGTGGGATCAGATTTCTGGACGTAGACAAAGTGTACAGCTTGTGTGGAAGGCTGTAGGAAGTTATCGACCGTTGTTTGGAAGCAAAGATCGCGGGTAAGATGCGTATGTTGAAGCAGTCTTCTGTCAGCCGGGAAGCAGGATTTCTTTCCTGTTTCTGCATCTCATTCCTTTGCGGCGTTCGATCTGACCGTGAATTGAGGCACAGGGTAGTCAGAAGCTTCAGAACCAATCAGGTATCCAAATATACCTCTTCTCAAACAAATTATTTTGATTGATCCCGTTCTTATGGTGGGTAATTAATACCTTGAAAGATAAACCGCAAACTACAGCACCTCCAAAGTCCTTTAATCTGGCAAGGTTAAAAGTGCGTTTCATTTTACCTTCGTAAAGGGACACTTGTAAAATGGTTCATCTTTCAACGATATACTCATCCTAAAAAGTGCGTTTCATTTCATCTTGGGAACAGTCTCGAGAAGAAACGCGTAGATAACACTCCGAGCGATAGCTCACTGGTTAGGTGGTGGCTCGATCAAGAAG
Source organism: Brasenia schreberi (assembly GCA_036023115.1). Classification (NCBI taxonomy): domain Eukaryota; kingdom Viridiplantae; phylum Streptophyta; class Magnoliopsida; order Nymphaeales; family Cabombaceae; genus Brasenia; species Brasenia schreberi. The sequence goes on along the minus strand of JAYKKT010000071.1, from coordinate 9,909,316 downwards.
TTGCAGGTCGAGAATTCGATACCCGGGTGGTGGATGCCTGGGGTCCTCCCCATTGTAGAAACGAAGGAAAAAAAGATTGTCATATGGTCTGTGATCGTTCTCGTAGGCTTGAAAATTAGTTACGGGAAAAAGACCAGGCCGATTCTGGTTAGAAACCGCCAATTTTAGTTCTCGTTTTCCAAAGAAAATAGAACAATTAAAATTTTAAGAAATATATGGAATGAATGGCTTTTGTTTCTGTCTAGTTCTGGTTTTGAGTCCAATTTCTTCTCACTTTGAGGCTTTCGAGTTTTCAATTTGATCCTTGTGCTTTGAAAACTGTTATGAGCTACCGTATGGTTGTGGACATTTATTAGTTGAAGTTCAAGTGTCTAACGTGGTTACTCTTAATCCGTTAAGATACATGAATTTCTATATCATGAGTTTCATTATTGCTTACCATGTTAGCATTGCTTGCCACGTTGTCATGTTAATTTATATTTATTATTATACTCAAGTATTAAGTAATATTAATCAATATTAAGTATTCTCGACCGGGGATTTTCCACCAGAGTAGATGACTAATTAACATGCCAAATTAATTAGTACACAAGGGTGCCTTACATGATCAATATAGAATCAAGAAACTAATATGCAAGTTTAATTAATCTAAGATGCATGATTAATCAATTATGCAACAATAACTAACAAGAAAGAATACCAAATGTACTTGACTATGCAAAAAGCACTAAGATGCATAACTTATTTGATTATACAAGAATAATTAACATGTAAGAATCCCTAATATTCAAGATTAATTAAATATTCATGCAAGAAAAATTAACGGGAAAGAATATCTAACAAGCAAAATTAATTAATATGTGCCTCTAAGATGCACGATTAGTTGATACGCAAGAATATCTAATATGTGAAGATATATACTAATCATGTAAGATTAATATGATCAACGTGCACCTATGATGCTGCAAAATAATAAGGCTACTGAAAATAATATACCTATCGAAAAATAATAGACTTACCTAATACGCTTACTCAAAATAATAGGATATTTCTCGAATCAGCACTTGTACCTAAGCCAATCAAACCGGGTTAAACCAAGCCTTGGGTCTCACATCAAGCACAAGTAAGGATCAAGTGGTTTAAATTTTACTTGGACAAAAGGGGCTAGGCCCAACAAATGGGGCTAAATATGACTTGAACTAAGGAAGGTTAACTCAATTTTACTTGGATTAAAATGCAGGGGACCGAATAGGACTTTGCTTAGGTTGATGGACTCAAGTAGGTTAACAGGGATGAACTTGGTTTAGTAAAACCTAGACTAGGCAAAGTTAAAAATTGAGCCATATTAATTTACTTATGTAAATCAAATCCAACACTGCTTTTTTCAAATCGATATGAGTGTAGAAACCTTGTTGAGGACCAAAATAGGAACCAAAAAGCAAAGGAACTTTTCTCAATCATTTTCAGCAACACATGTACATTTTGACCACTAATAAAGCTTTAAATTCATGATGTATATGGAAAATAATCCCCTCATACATATATATACATATCGAAGACTTATTTATGTATGTAAAATGCATGTTATGTGCATAAATATATCAATATATATATATCTAACAACAAAAATTAATTAATATGTGCCTCTAAGATGCACGATTAGTTGATACGCAAGAATATCTAATATGTGAAGATATATACTAATCATGTAAGATTAATATGATCAACGTGCACCTATGATGCTGCAAAATAATAAGGCTACTGAAAATAATATACCTATCGAAAAATAATAGGCTTACCTAATATGCTTACTCAAAATAATAGGATATTTCTCGAATCAGCACTTGTACCTAAGCCAATCAAACCGGGTTAAACCAAGCCTTGGGTCTCAGATCAAGCACAAGTAAGGATCAAGTGGTTTAAATTTTACTTGGACAAAAGGGGCTAGGCCCAACAAATGGGGCTAAATATGACTTGAACTAAGGAAGGTTAACTCAATTTTACTTGGATTAAAATGCAGGGGACCGAATAGGACTTTGCTTAGGTTGATGGACTCAAGTAGGTTAACAGGGATGAACTTGGTTTAGTAAAACCTAGACTAGGCCAAGTTAAAAATTGAGCCATATTAATTTACTTATGTAAATCAAATCCAACACTGCTTTTTTCAAATCGATATGAGTGTAGAAACCTTGTTGAGGACCAAAATAGGAACCAAAAAGCAAAGGAACTTTTCTCAATCATTTTCAGCAACACATGTACATTTTGACCACTAATAAAGCTTTAAATTCATGATGTATATGGAAAATAATCCCCTCATACATATATATACATATCGAAGACTTATTTATGTATGTAAAATGCATGTTATGTGCATAAATATATCAATATATATATATCTAACAACAAAAATTAATTAATATGTGCCTCTAAGATGCACGATTAGTTGATACGCAAGAATATCTAATATGTGAAGATATATACTAATCATGTAAGATTAATATGATCAACATGCACCTATGATGCTGCAAAATAATAAGGCTACTGAAAATAATATACCTATCGAAAAATAATAGGCTTACCTAATATGCTTACTCAAAATAATAGGATATTTCTCGAATCAACACTTGTACCTAAGCCAATCAAACCGGGTTAAACCAAGCCTTGGGTCTCAGATCAAGCACAAGTAAGGATCAAGTGGTTTAAATTTTACTTGGACAAAAGGGGCTAGGCCCAACAAATGGGGCTAAATATGACTTGAACTAAGGAAGGTTAACTCAATTTTACTTGGATTAAAATGCAGGGGACCGAATAGGACTTTGCTTAGGTTGATGGACTCAAGTAGGTTAATAGGGATGAACTTGGTTTAGTAAAACCTAGACTAGGCCAAGTTAAAAATTGAGCCATATTAATTTACTTATGTAAATCAAATCCAACACTGCTTTTTTCAAATCGATATGAGTGTAGAAACCTTGTTGAGGACCAAAATAGGAACCAAAAAGCAAAGGAACTTTTCTCAATCATTTTCAGCAACACATGTACATTTTGACCACTAATAAAGCTTTAAATTCATGATGTATATGGAAAATAATCCCCTCATACATATATATACATATCGAAGACTTATTTATGTATGTAAAATGCATGTTATGTGCATAAATATATCAATATATATATATATATATGTCACAAAATTCTTATGCACATATATGTAAAAGAATTGACCCATATTATTATAAAATATATATAATTTTACTTTTAATAAAAGCCTCATGAATGTGCACAGTATAATCATTTTAGGCTTGACCCAATATAAATTTTTAGGATGAAATAAGTACATTTGGGTTCAGATTTTTAAAAGAGGTTGAGCGAGACTCAAATATGCCTAAAAGGTGTTGGACCCAGGCCTTGGTCGGCTCAACAAGTTGGAAGAATTTTTGTGGAAGCCACTGTGATGTTGTATTTCTGCTACCAAGTCTTCAAGTTGGGACTCTCTTTCTTTTCATTGAAATATCTAGATATACGCCATGAATATGTGATCTCCATTTGTCTTCTTTCAAAAGGAACCTAGATCTAAATCTAGATACAAATCTTTTGGCTATATCGAATTTGACTTGCAATAGGGCTCCAAATTACACGTTCTTTCCTCTTCTTAAAACCATCTCAAATTGATTTTTATGTGAGCTAATTTTTATAAAAATCAACTTACTATATCACTCCATGTGCCTCAAAATGACCTTTTGAAAAAATAGCTTTTACGATCACAGTTTTTTAAGAAAATTTTAGGTGTTGCTGGAGGCCAAATGACGGGACAAAAAGAGGGGGTTACGTCTTACTTCGAGTCATGCATCACATCAGATGGATCAAAGAAGAGTTAACCATTCATTATGGCCGCAGTTAGCCACACAATAATACAAACATCCAAGAAAGCTTGGAAGTCCTTAAGGCACATTGAGCCTTCCTGAATCGATCAATGATTAGTTGAGTCAATGTAACTCCTTGTACATGCGATAGTATTGTGAGTTCCTAATATATATTAGCACCTGGAAAATGTCTTGTATCAGGTAGACAAATGCATCAAGGTGAAGAGATTAGAAGCAAGGAAGCCCTGATTTACATAGATACTAAGTATTATATATATACTGTAAATGTAAATGTGTATATATACATATAATTACTTGTAATTTAATAATATGGAAAACGATAAGTTTTATGTTTTATACAAAATATATGACATTAACTGATTTTTCTTTTAAAAAATTACTTTTTCCTAGGTTGGAGTGGGGTGAGACAGGATGGGGTGGATTATGCCAGAGTGCATGTGTAGCGAGTGCGAGATTTGATAACAATACCCAAGGGCAGGGTGAGTGGGGTCTAATTGAAGGTTTACAGTGTGAGGCAGGTGTGGACGTAATGATGCAAGGGGCAATTTCCACATAGCACGTCTTCATGGACTTTTTGCGACCGTCTTCCTTTAACACGCGTATACTGGCGAAGTCCTGTCAGCCGCGAAGCAGGATTTCTTTCCCGTTTTTGCATCTCATTCCTTTGCGGCGTTCGATTTGACCGTGAATTTAGGCACAGATCAGTCAAAAGCTTCAGAACGAATCAGGTACCCAAATATACCGCTTCTCAAACAAATTATTTTGATTGATCTCGTTCTTATGGTGGGTAATTGATACCTTCAAAGATAAACCGCAAACTACAGCGCCTCCAAAGTCCTTTAATCTGGCAACGTGAAAAGTGCGTTTCATTTTACCTTGGCAAGTCGTAAAGGGAAACTTGTAAAATGGCAACATGATCAAGAATTTGCAGGTCGACAATTCAATACCCGGGTGGTGGATGCCTGGCGTCCTCCCCATTGTTGAAACGAAGGAAAAAAAGATTGTCATATGGTCTGGGATCGTTCTCGTAGGCTTGAAAATTAGTTACGGGAAAAAGACCAGGCCGATTCTGGTTAGAAACCGCTAATTTTAGTTCCCCTTTTGGTTTCAGGTCTAAACCGATCCAAAGAAAATAAAACAATTAAAATTTTAAGAAATATATGGAATGAGTGGCTCTTATTTCCGTCCAGTTCTGGTTTTGAGTCCAATTTCTTCTCACTTTGAGGTTTTCGAGTTTTCAATTTGATTCTTGTGTTTTGAAAACTGTTATGAGCTAGCATATGGTTGTCGACATTTATTAGTTGAAGTGTCTAACGTCGTTACTCTTAATCCGATACGACATATCAATTTCAATGTCATGAGCTTCATCATTGCTTTCCATGTTAGCAATGCTTGCCACGTTAGTGTCATATATCATATAGTTGTCATGATTAATTTATATTTATTATTATACTCAAGTATTAAGTAATATCAAATTTAAAAATGAACCTATATTAAGTATTCTTTAATAATTATAGTTGATACGCAAGAATATCTAGCAAGATTATCTAATATGTGAAGATATATACTAATCATGTAAGATTAATATGATCAACATGCACCTATGATGCTGCAAAATAATAAAGCTACTGAAAATATGCTTAAAGTAATATGCTCTAGATACTAGCATTCATTAGGGGACTAGTACGATAAAGAATAACAAGTATTTACTCGTGTATATAGTGAAAAGTTAACTATAACGCATACTACCTAAATTGATTAAGAAAATAAGCTAAGATGATTGAACGCTTTGGATACCTCAAAGGAAACTCTTGTGAACCTCCTTTTTATGTCTTGATCTCTCACGATAAGCACTAAGGAATATAAGAAGGAAAGTTTAGAAGTCGATCGGCACAAAGCTTGGAGTTGATATGGCCTTGAGAAAATTTCAAAGATGATTACAATGGGGGGGTTGATGCCTTATCTTTTTACATCCAAAAGAAGAAAACAAACGCTAAATGTTATTTGAGTGGGGGCCCTAAGCATTTGATTCTTTGACTTGAACTGGTTCCGAGACGCCTTGGATATTTCTCGAATCAGCACTTGTACCTAAGCCAATCAAACAGGGCTACCAAGCCTTGGGTCTCAGATCAAATGGGTTGTGTGAAACAAACATCCAAGTGTCTCAAGCACAAATAAGGATCGAGTGGTTTAAAGGGGTTAGCGAAACTCAAATGGGGTTGGGCCCAACCAAGGACAAAAGGGCTAAATATGACTTGAACTAAGGAGGGTTGACTCAATTTTACTTGGATTAAAATGGAGGGGACCGAATAGGACTTTGCTTATTGATGGACTCAAGTAGGTTAACAAGGATGAACTTGGTTTAGTAAAATTTACTTAGACTAGTTCAAGTCAAAATTGAGTTATATTAATTTACTTATTTAAATAAAAGTCAACATTGCTTTTTTCAAATAGATATCAGGGTAGAAACCTTTTTGAGCACCAAAATAGGAACCAAAAAGCAAAGGAACTTTTCTCAATCATTTTCAGCAATGCATGAACATTTTGACCACTAATAAAGCTTTAAATTCATGATGTATATGAAAAATAATCCCCTCATACATACATACATATATATATATATACATATCGAAGACTTGTTTATGTATGTAAAATGCATGTTATGTGCATAAATATATCAATATATAAATATATGTCACGGAATTCTTGTGCACATATATGTAAAAGAATTGACCCATACTATTATCCACTATATATAATTTTATTTTTAATAAAAGCCTCATGAATGTGCATACTATAATCAATTTAGGCTTGACCCAATAGAAATTTTTAGGATGAAATAGGTAAAATTGGGTTCAGATTTTTAAAAGAGGTTGGGCTAGACTCAAATATGCGTAAGAGGTGTTGCACCCAGGCCTTGGTCGGCCCAACAAGTGGAAGAATTTTTGTGGGAGCCACTGTGATGTTGCATTGCTGCTACCAAGTCTTCACGTTGGGGCCCTCTTTCTTTTCATTGAAATATCCATATCCCTTTAAATGTATTGGTGAAGTAGATCTAGATATACACCATGAATACTTGATCTTCATTTGCCTTCTTTCAAAATGAACCTTGATCTAAATCTAGATCTAGATACAAATCTGTTGGCTATATCGAATTTGACTTGCAATAGGGCTCCAAATTACAGGTTCTTTCCTCTTCTTAAAACCATCTCAAATCGACTTTTATGTGAGCCAAATTTTATAAAAATCAAGACTTAGTATATCACTTCATGTGCCTCGAAATGACTTTTTCAAAAAATAGTTTTTAAGACCATGTTTTTTTAGGAAAATTTCGGGTGTTGTTGGAGGCCAAATGATTGGACAAGAAGAGGGTGTTAGAGAGACTCATATTGTGAAGCTAGTGGTTGGGCATAGTAGTGGTTTTGACATGGAATCTAAAACTGTATTATTGATGATTGTTTTTTTATTCATACATGTTTACGATATTCTAATGTTTTGGATTGCAAGGTAGATTTTTCATATTATATTATGTATGGTTTAAAAATGTATCTATTTAGTATGTCTATGGTCGTAGATAGATCATATCCACATATGGAGCATGACTATTAGTGCTCAGTCCCTACTATTATCTTTGTAGATTATGATGAGGATTAGTACCATCTTATGTGATATGAAGAATGTACCACTATGATTAGTGATGTCAATATGTTCATAGAAGGTAGTTTGAGTAATTGTAATTTAGCTTTTGATAGAAATTTGAATTTGACTCGAAAAATTGTAGAATTGATAGTCCGAGAGAATGATTGGTCATTGATAAGTGTCAAATATTTAGATTTTAGTTGTAAAATGTTTCTCATTAGTAATTTGAACAATAAGACTTTTTATTATGGACTTCAAGTCATGCATCATGTCAGATGGATCGAAGAAGAGTTAACCATTCATTATGGCCGCAGTTAGCCACAGAATAACACAAACATCCAAGAAAGCTTGGAAGTCCTTAAGGCACATTGAGCCTTCCTGAATCGATCAATCATTAGTCGAGTCAATGTAACTCCTTGTACATGCGATAGTATTGTGAGGCCTAATACCTACTTAATAACCCACAACTCTAAGCACCTGGAAAATGTCTTGTATCAGGTAGATAAATGGATCAAGGTGAAGAGATTAGAAGCAAGGAAGCCCTGATTTACATAGATACTAAGTATATATTATACATGCATATATATACTGTAAATGTAAATGTGTATATATACATATAATTACTTGTAGTTTAATAATATCGAAAATGATAAGTTTTATGTTTTATGTAAAATATATGGCATTAGCTGATTTTTCTTTAAAAAAAATAATTTTTCGTAGGTTGGAGATGGGGTGGGTATTGCCATGTGTAGCGAGTGAGAGATTTGATAACAAGACCCAAGGGGCAGGGTGAGTGGGGTGTAATTGGAGGTTTCCAGTGTGAGGCAGGTGTGGATGTAGTGAAAACCCGCCCCACCCCACCCCATTGCAATCCCTACCTTAAGCGTCTAGTTCTGGATCAATTCCCTAAGGTGTGGGCGACTTAAGTGTCTAATCCTGGATCCATTTCCAGGGTAGCCTTGAAGGTCGCTGACACTGGGCCTGACTGTAAACTAGAGATCGGCCACTCATTGTCCCTATGGGAGGGAATACTTAGAATGTGCTCCCGCTATCCCAAGCCCACCCTTCCCAGCAAAAAGAAAAAAAAGAGAAAGTTGAAGCACGTCTTCCCGATTCTCTGGATCGAAAGGAAATCAAATCCCATTAAGGCATACATGAACATGACCTCCTAACCAGCAGCATTGCAATTTAGCATGTATGATCCAAACAAGGAAAAAATATGTATGCCTGTATATCATGTTTATATATATAACTATATATAACTATATAGTTATATAAACTTTTCTATATATTTATATATTATAGTTTTAAAAACAAGGTAGCTATATATATTTTTGTTGGGTGACTTTGTCCCAGCTCCAGGTTTTGAATGCCAACCGGAAGATGATTTTTTCAGGGCTGGTCAAAGAATGTCAACCCTACCTAACTAGAGATGTCAATGGAGGCTGGGCCGGGCTGTCCCGGCCCTGTCCCTTGTGGTCAAGATGCATGAATGATTCAATGCACTGTTTTGAGGGCCGTGTGTGTGCATGCATGCACAAGAGAGAGAATGCTCAATATGATAGGAAAATAAATCTAACTCGGGTTTAACTTTTGCAATGAATAAGGACTGGCGCTTACATGGTTACGTAAGGAAAGCTAGACTTTTAACATCCTCACCAATACGTCATTAGCGAAAGCCTTGTCTAAGGTAATAGATAATACCTTCTTATCTACATTACATTCTTTCAAACAATCATATATATATATATATATATATATATATATATATATAGCAATACCCAAATCAACACTTGTACGTGAAATCCATGTGAAAAAATTTGAGTATTTATTGTTTAACTTTCAATTATCATCCATATAATAAGTAGTTACATACATATAGCCTTCTTGATTACATGTCAAACAATGAGAAGTACCGCATACTCTGCTAAAAATTTTAATCAAATATTTTCTTACCTTTTTCTTCTCTCTATTATGAACTTTATTATTGTCAGATACTAGATTATTCCTAAAAGGCATTACCCCATGAGGATTTAGATATTTCATCCAAGCTCTAAGATTATCATACTGAATAAAGCAAAAAGGTAAAGCATGCTTAGTAATTATTTCTATGAACATCTCATGGTGAATCATTTGATATATTTTTCTGTCTTAGTTTTTCATTTTGATCTATGATAATTATCCGTTCCAAGCTTAACACCAAGTTTGATAAGCTAATCCTTTTATGGCTTAATTATTATTTCTAGGTTTTGTAAAAAGTCTCCAAACATCATAATACTCTTTCTTATTTGGAGGGGCTTCAGATTTAACACTAGTAGAGGCATGGCTAGCTGAAACAAGGTCTTCTTCTGCTATTACTTGAAGTTTGTCTTCATCATGTGGATTCATCTCTATATTAAAATTCTATATAAAAATTTTAAAAAATCATATTTCAAGCTTAAGAGGAACCACAATTACAAACATAAAGTATAAGAACAAAATAAACAATAGTTCCAAACGGGTTACAAGAAATTGGAGTCATGAGAAAATAAAATACTAAGGAAAGGATTTAGTGCTGCTCATATAAAAATCTAAAAGTCCAACATTATTCGTTCAAAGCAATTAGTCATATTGCATATATTGCTAAGGGTCACACCTAGATATTCACATATCAAGAACACAACTTCAAAAGAATCACCCCACGAGACCTAACCTTGACATATCAAGTGAACCATAGAAAGCATCGGCTAAATGCACTACGATTGTAAAGAACTACAATATGGAAATTTAGAAAGGATCAACTAAAACAATTCAAAATCTCAAAATTAAAACATATTACAATGAATTATTAAAGAACTACAACATGACCGGTTAGACAACATTACTGGTTGAGCGATGTTGAATCCCAGTAGCAATTTGATAGACGAGGTTGGGGTGATGATCGTTAGTTGAATCACAGATGACATAGGCTTGTTAGCAAAGAAATAAAGGCATTGAGTGGCACCCACCTTGAAATTTTGGTCAGTTGAGCGATTGTCCTAATTCCAATTGCGTAGAGCAAAATCCTAGTAAGGGGAGAGTAGGCGACACTGCTAGATTGCTATGGATTGTAGTTGGGTTAAACTTACAAAAGTTTTGATACTACTTTTATCGTGCCCCAAGCTGTGGGCCCTATTAAACAATCAATACTCCTTTGACCCATCCATGGTAGCTGATGACCTCAAGAGTGAGGAGAATAAAAAGTCTAAGGTCAATATTATTCAAATAACTAAACAATAAACTTTTCATAACTAAAATCCAAATATGTTACATTTATCAATAAATAGTAGGGTCCACCAAACAACCAATTCCCCGATTCTCCAATTAATGTTTCAAATCCAATGTCCAATCTAATAATTCAAATGCAATAACTTAATATTACCTTTTTATCGAAGTTGGGCTCAATGATATATCCTCTTTGACTACTTTACAACATATGCTAACTTGATCGTGTAATATTATAAAATATGAGCATTACAATTGTGCTTGTAGGTGGATGTGATTTCTTCACAGTAATAAACACATTAAAGACATGCATGTTTCAAATCACACATCATGTAAGATAAAAATTTATATGAGTTGAAATCAACATTATTAACATAAACATATATGGGTAATCACACACCTCAATAATATAATTGAATATGAGGACCATTATCATGTCCAACTATAACCATGCAATAGTAATCTATCTTGTCCCAACATTTGGCCTCCAATAGTTATCACACACATTAATTAGGTCTCAAATGTTGACAAACTATAAAACAATTCGTCAAGTACAATCTCTCGGGTTTACCAAATAATAATTTATGGAAAACATACAAGCATGGTCATGCTTTCACATAATTATGTAAATAAACCCAAAATCAAATTCTGTCACCTAGAACATCTCTCAAGCTCAAGGGATCCATAGTGACCCATATCATACTTTCATCTTTAAGCATCAAAACCATATATCCAAATCAAATATCAAAAATCATTTTCTTTTATAACACTCACTACTCTCGTTGGTTTACCTTACGGCTCAACATGTCCTCAACCCAGGCGTATAGTACGAAATAACACTAGTTTAAGCTACAACTAAGTACATATGACCAATGAAATAGCCAATGAGTTAGCATCATCTGACATGCCCACACAAGAATTCACAATTCTTCTATCCCGATGACAGAACTCATCTCGATAGTTAGAATTGCAAACCATGACTCTATGTTGACTAATGTTTCACCCCACACACTAAGACCCATGAGTTAGCATTATAAAAATGGCTTGTCACAAACACAAATTGATTATTTTTTTAGGAAAAAGATAGATTGTGTTGTGAAGATTGCAATGTAATTCTAGAGAAAAGCTTAACTACTCAACATTGACTTTTAGTAATGGATTTGCTGGTAAAAAAGTGGACGAAGAATAATAGAGTACATAGAGTTATTGGGATTATATGGTGAAACCTCAAAGGAAGAAGATATTTAAACAAAAAAAAAATTCAATAAGATGCTTAGAATTATGTAAATGCACCTTATAATATGTGAAACAATATGACTATATATATTAGAGAAGCGACAAAAGATGTGAGGCGAATCTAAAGGAGGCATAATAGCACAAAAAGAAGCTTGGTGGTGGAGTGAAGTGGTGCAAGATAAAATCAAGGCAAAGAAGCTATGTTACAAATTGTATTATACTAAGAAGACTAGTAAACTTTGAAGGCTTATAAGAAAGCAAAGAAAAAAGTGAAAAAGGCCGTTAGTGAAGCAAAATAAAAAAATTTGTGAGGATTTATATAAAAGCTGAACTTAAAAGAAGGTGAAAGAGATATTTTTAGCTAACACTAGAGATAAAAAAACTAAGGATCTTACCTTTTATAAGTTTTTTTAATAAAAATGCAAATATTATTATTAGCTTAGGAGAGTTAGCCAAATCAAAAAATTGTATAAACCATAATTTCTATTTGTGTATTCAAAAGAATAAAGTCAAAGAGACTCTTAAATATATTAAGGTGGTAAATCTATAGTATCAAACAATATTCATTTATAATTTTAAAAAATCATAGGAGAGATAGAGCTCACTTGGTTCACAAGACTATTTAATGAAATATGAAGAACTCAAAAGATACTATATTATGAGAATGGAGAGTAAGTATACTTATATCCATATATAAGAATAATAGAGACATTATAATGATCAGAAAATCTTATGTTCAGAAAATCTACTATCGAGCATAGGTTAAGACAAATATTGAGTACAATAGAGAACTAATTCAGATTCATGTTCAGAAAATTTACTATTGAAGTGATTAACCTATTAAAACATCGTATGTAACATTTTAGAGCAAAAAGAAGAACCTTCAAATGATATTTCTTGATGTAGAAAAAGTTTATGATAGGGTGCCAAGAAATGTTCTTTGGAGAACCATGGAAAAGAAAGATATCTTATTGACATAAATAAATCCTATAAGAGACATATACGATGATGCAAAAACTTGTTTGAGGATCATAAAGGAATGACAGACTCCTTTGAAGTTAATATTGGGTTACATCATGGATCAACTTTAAGTCCATATTTGTTTATATTGGTCATTGATGAGTCAACAAAACATATTCAAGATTAAGTACTTTGGTGTATGTTATTTGCAGATGACATTGTGTTAGTAGATAAATCTAAGGAAAAAGTTAATATTGGGTTTTAGAACTATGGAGAGAAATGTTAGAAATTAAAGTCTTTCAACTTAGTAGAACAAAGAGAGAATATATGAAATATAAGTTTGATTATATGTGTACTTTAGAGGACATAGAAATTAAGATTGGCACATATTACATCACTCATAAGGAAAGTTTTAAATAACTAGGGTCAATTTTTCAAAGTGATGGAAAAATTGATGGAGATATTATGCATAGAATTAAAGTACCGTCGATTAAAATGGATAGGGGCATCAGGTATTCTATGTGATAAGAAGATACCATTAGAGTTAAAATGTAAATATTATAGAGTCATAATTAAACCTAATATATTTTATAGTTATGAGTGTTGGGTAATTAATTATCAACATGTGCAAAAGATGTTCATAGCAGAAATGAAGATATTGAGATAGATGAGTAGTCACATAAGGAAGATCATATATGTAATGAGGTTATTAGAAACCAATTGGGAGTAGCACCAATGGAGGATAAAATAAAGAAAAATCTTTTAAGATGGTTTGAATATGTTCAAAGACGACCAAATGACACTAGCATAAGAATATATGAAAAATTAGATTGTGAAAATGTTAAAAGAGGAAGAGGACAACCACAAAAGTAATGGAAAAAACTATAAAAAATCATCTAGTTTATATTGAGCTAACTGCTAGTATGACACATGATAGGGATTTGTAGAAATAAAGAATCCTTATAGTCAATCCCATCTAGTATGGGAAAGGTTTTTGTTATTATGTATCATTCAACAATGTCTCATACCACTATGAATAGAGTGGACTCACATTCAATAATGTGTACTCGCACCCAAGTACACTCACTCAATATATAAATGTAAATAATAAAATATTTCTAATACATATTAAGCAAGTCCAAATAATCATTTCAAAGATAGTCCACTAATGAGCTTGGTCTGGTTTACTCTTCTTTGCATTTTCATTTTCTACCAAAACTCTATTTTGTTGGCCTCTTCTTACCCTTATAATACAACATATTTGTTTCTACATGAGTAGTAGCAGTTTGCAACACATAAATGTCTGTATATATCTTTCCTCTCAGTGACTTACGGATCAAATCGGAAAGTCCCGAAAAATATTTATTTGCTCGTGCCTTAGGAATTATCATAACAGGGTCAAACTATGATAACCTTAAGAATTGGTTTGTATATTCTCTCAAGTCTAAGGAGTGTTACGTATCCCTTTCTGTGCTCTTCACCATTGTTTTCCATTTCCTTCGAATAGATTAAACGCCAACTACACCCCTTCCTCATCTCTATGAGCCAGTATTTCAAAAGCATTCTCTAATTTACCAATCCACTCGTAGGGTTCTAATGGATCTCTAATTACTCTCTTAAATTTTTTATACACATTCTTTGTCAAATGCTGAATTATTACAATGGATTCCCTCAGTACGTTTTGTAGTAAACTAATCATCTGACCAAGTAATGTTGCAGCATCCTAACCACCTTGTATAAGTTGAATATGTGGTGGTACCACAAGTCCCTCAAGTTTTGCTAATGGTGCATCAACTGTTGTAGTAGATCCGTACGACAACATCTCCTCGTTAGTGTTACCCATAATGCTTAGAGTTAAGTTAAAATTCAATCTTCGAGAATCTTACACATAAATATGATATTATGTTTCGACAATCAACTCGTTATTAAATATACTTTAATAATCTTAGACTTTGATACCAAATTGTCACACCCGCTCAGGTTGCGTCCACGAGCCGATACCACGTGGCCGCTTCTCGCATGGGCATGATGGTGAGTAGTAACCAAATGCAATACTAATTTAATTCAAACTCAATGAAATAAATATTTATATCAAAGTTCTAAACAATATGCTCAAAATGGTGTGGAGTATACCTAATAGTAACCTCGAATAATAAGACTTTCTACATCATCCAATATTTGTCAAACTATCTAAAATAAAAAAAGGCCACCCTATTCAACTCTTACTTTACTCCGTGTGCTTTGGAAGTGCTAGCTTGAAGATTAACTGTAAAAAAATGGGGTGATCTCCTAAATATAGCTTAATAGGGAGGTTATAAAAACATATATAATTTTACAATCATTTCATAACAAAACACAGTTTCATCTTTAAATCATGATCTCAAATTTATACGCATACATTCATACACACGCATACAGACATCATTAGTTACGATAATTACAACCCATACTATGTCTTCTCCAAAGGCCACGGGTGTCATCTGACCCTTCCTAATGTGACCTCAGTAACCCCCTCCATGACGGTAACCACGTCGACTCTCACAACAGAGTGTTCGATAATACACTCTATACTCACTGTAAGCGAGATCGCCCGAGAGACTTTTAAGTATCTAGAGACCCCACACAACCAACACAAGTACAAATTATTTATTCACACATTATTACATTTCTACAACCAATTACATTTCATCACATTCACAAATCATATCCAGATCCATAAATATCCAAAAACCAATTTCATATTCATACAACATTTAAATACCATGTTCATACAACACATGGATATCAAACATGTTCTTTATCAATCAATGTCATAAACACGTTCTACTTAAAAAACATATGAAATAACCCACAATTGCGAACATCATTTCATAAATATCAATAAAACATTTATCAATCATGCATATTTAAATCTATCTAAAATAAGAAAATCACTTCTAGCATAGTTCTGTAAAAGAATGCATAACCCCCTACCTAAAGGAGCACTAAGATCTAATCCTCAAACTGTTGGGCAACTCTTATCACCATCAAATCCTCTAATTTTAATCTCTAAATAATTATAAATAACTAAAATACTAAAATTTATTTAACTACGAATCTAACAAAATAAACCGTAATTAAATCGGATCTCAAATGACCCTAAATTAACCTAAAACCCAATCTAGATCTGTTTAAGCTATCTTAGATCCAAACTCATACCTAAATCCATATCTGATCTAAACTGAGTGAAAAAGTAGGTAGCATGTGCCACTGTATCGACATAGAATCTACAACTACTGACATGAATCCTGTTTCAGACCCAAAACCCATTTCAAGACCCGACCCAAACCTGACTCATTTTCGATGCAGAACCTGTTTCTGACTTGTTTTGACACATAACTGTTTCTTAACAAGTAATATGAGGACATGACACAAATTCGTGTGGATTCATGGTATTCGGACATGACACGTCGTGTCCGACAAGACACAACACTTTAGCAGGGACACGACCAAAAGTGGTCGATTCTCTTTGTTTTTCAGCATCAATTTCGTCTGTTTTCGACAAAGTCTAAGGCCGACGATGGTCCCCAACCGACAGTCTATCCCTTCTCTTCCAATCCAACCCATTACCGGTCGCCAACAACGGAATTTTTCGCTAGAAAATCAATTAAAAACAGTAACTCAGTTTTGAAAAAAAATTCATAAATCTACACTTGTTTTGAACCGATTTTCGCATTGATGTACGGACCTAACTAAATCCGGACCCGCATCATCCAAATCATTAGATACACCCTATGGGAGTGGAACTCCCCATCAGCAGAAACAATTGCGAACATCATTTCATAAATATCAATAAAACATTTATCAATCATACACATTTAAATCTATCTAAAAAAACAAATCACTTCTAGCATAGTTCTGTAAAAGAATGCACAACCCCCTACCTAAAGGAGCACTAAGATCCAATCCTCAAACTGTTGGGCAACTTTTATCACCATCAAATCCTCTAATTTTAATCTCTAAACAATTATAAATAACTAAAATATTAAAATTTATTTAACTACGAATCTAACGCAATAAACCGTATTTAAATCAGATCTCAAATGACCCTAAATTAACCTAAAACCCAATCTAGATCCGTTTAAGCTATCTTAGATCCAAACTGATACCTGAATCCATATCTGATCTAAATTGAGTGATAAAGTCGGTAGCATGTGTCACTGTATCGACATAGAACCTACAACTACAAACACGAATCCTGTTTTAGACCCAAAACTCATTTCAAGACCCGACCCAAACCTGACTCATTTTCGACACAGAACTTGTTTTAGACCTGTTTTGACACATAACTGTTTCTTAACATGTAACATGAGGACATGACACGAATCTTTGTGGATTCATGGTATTCGGACATGACACATCATGTCCAACAAGACATGACACTATAGCAGGGACACGCCCAAAAAGTGTCAGTTCTCTTGGTTTTTCAGCATCAATTTCGTCGGTTTTCGGCAATGTCTAAGGCCGACGATGGTCCCCAACCCACAACCTGCCCCTTCTCTTCCAATCCAACCCATTACCGGTCGCCAACAACAGAATTTTCGCCAGAAAATCCTTGAAAAACAGTAACTCAGATTTGAGAAAAAATTCATAAATCTACACTTGTTTTGAATCGATTTTTGGTACGGATCTAACTAAATCCGGACCCCATCATCAAAATCATTACATACACCCTATGGGAGTCGAACTCCCCATCAACAGAAACAACACTAGAACACCCTACCGTTGAGCTTCATGATATAATACGCGAAAAATGGCCTGCTCTTGCTTCTCATGTAGACTCTTCCATTTTATATCTTCACTCTAAACCATCAAATTAAACTGTTTGACATGAATTTTTAATTCTTAATTACCAAAGTCCAAATGATATAAACTATTAATTTCTTCTCCCTCTCTTTATATATTCATATATATGTATATATATATGTATATATATACATATATATGCTTTTTTATGTGTGTGCGTTCACGTGTGATGATGGTTTGGTTTGGTTCTTATGGTTCATCCAAGCTCTGAACTGTGAATCGAACCATAACTTTCTCTCCTTTTCAAACCAAATAAACTAAACCACACACTTAATAAAACTGAATGTTTGGTTGAATCGGTGTCGCTCCGTTCCTTCGGCTCCTTAACACTCCCAGTTTCACATAACAATGGCCGCATCCAACGCATGTCCGACTTTGGTCAATGTAGTCCTGGGCAGCACTACATAGACCAAAGTCGGGCATGCGTGGATCCGAATGTTCCGTCCGTGGGTCATCCGAATGTTCCGCCGATCCTGGGTCAAAGGAGAGCGTGCTTTGTTATAAAAAGCGATTTTTGGGCACTGTTCATTCTCGCTCTCATCCCCATTTTCTATCTCTCGCAGTGGGAGCAAACACATAAATTCCCCTAGAATGAATTCTGCCGGAGAAGGTAACCTCGTGTTGGAGATCACAAACGGCGACAACAGCATGGAGACGTCCATGACTTCCACGCAAGAAATGAGGGAGCCCGAGCAAACTGTTGCACCTCGCGTCGTCAGCGTACAGAATTATGTATTAACCGACGGGGTCGTGGAGATAGGTCTTGTCTTTGGCCCGACGTCTGATATCTATGAACTGGTGACGCGGCCGGAGTTGAATGCGGCGCTTAACCCGCTCCATCGGGTCGTCGCCACTGCTGAAGTTCAACAGGAGACCACAGGCAGAAATGCGACGTCTCTTTTGCTTGTGCAGCATTTAGCTCCCAATCTTCAAAACTCTGCACAAACGGAAACAGTAGGAAAGGATCTATGGGCGAACAGGGCGTGGGCGCTCGCAAATTTAGGGCTCTCCGTTCAGGTGGGAGCGATTTCCTGTTTCACTGCGCAACCCGTCGTCGCCACTTTCTTCACGATGGTATTGTTCGTGTCGGTGCTACTCGCACTTGTTGTGCTTGGCACTCGCCCACTCTATCCAGCCTCTGTCTGCACATGGTTGCTTTTCGCTTCCAGCGCTTTGGCAGTTCTAGCAGGAGGAATCAAACCATTCCTTACTGAGAAATGATCCCAAGATGAGCGGAGGGCTTACAACAACAACTAAGCTTACAGGTAAGATGGATATTAATATAACCTTTTTACAACGGCAAGCGTTTGTCTTTATTAAGGGTTCTGTCACTGAAACGCATGTAGTTCATGTCATCTTGGTCCCGTGATGACATGAATGAATTGGAGTTTGATCATGATATTTCATGATCCAATCCGGCCACTTAATTCCCTCGTTAAAACATTCTGCCCAATGAGTTGCTATGCACGATTCTCGACTGATACATGTAAGGGTTCAGTTGGATGGCGTGTGATTTGGTGTGACTCTTTTCCGGTGCTGCATCTTTCCGCTTAAGGAAATTTGACACTTCCAATGAAGAGTATGTGTTATGGAACACCTTTTCTTCTGAGAATCATGAGGGCCTTGACTCATGGAAAATGTGTTAATTGATCTTGAAGTACACATTGCATATACGGAGTAGTGATCATCAAAACAAGTACCAAAGCTTTAATCTTCATTATAAAAGTTAGCCATAAGATATTTTTTAGATGATTATTGCATCAATCAAATCTAGTGAGAAGGCAAATTTTGAAGAAAGAATTTGGGCTTTCCTATAGGTCATGACAGTGAAATTAAAAACTTATGGTCAAGAATTTAAGAGCATGTTTATTAAAAATAGAGAATCTATCTCCAATATTTATCCCTTCACTAATAAAATGAAGTTAAATTGCTATGACAAGAATAACGAACTTGTTATTGGACAAATTTTGACAGTTCTTACTCTAAAGTTTGAATATTTTGTTGTTGGTGTTGAGAAATATATATATATATATATATATATATATATATATATATATATATATATATATATATATATATATATATTAATTAACTTGTTCAACTAATATTTTTTGTTGAACTAATAATAAAGAAGATATCTAAACAGAAAGTAGTGAAAGATGTGGAACCTCAAAAGTAAGAAAGAAGATATATTTAAACACAAAGTCCTTCAAGGAGATGTTTGGAATTATGTTGGCACACCCTATGATATGTAGAACAATATGGCTATACATATTAGGAAAGTGGTGAAAGATGTGTTACGGGTATCTAAGGGAGGTGTACCGGCACAAAAGGAAGCTTGGTGGTGGAGTGAAGTAGTGCAAAATAAAATCAAGGCAAAGAGGGCATGTTACAAATTACATTATGCCAAGAAAACTAGTGAAACTTTAGAAGCTTATAAGAAAGCAAAAAAGGAAGCGAAAAAACCCGTTAGTGAAGCAAAAGCTAAGATTTGGGAGGACTTATATAAAAAACTCAACTCAAAAGAGGGTGAAAGAGATATTTTTAGGATAGCCAAGGCTAGAGATAAGAAAACTAAAGATCTTAATTATGTTAGATGCATAAAAGACGAGGATGAAAAAATTTTAGTTGCAAATGATGATATAAGAAATAGATGAAAAAACTATTTTTATAATATTTTTAATGAAAATAAAGGTGTTAGTATTAGTTTAGGAGATTTAGCCAAGTCAGAAAAGTATACAAACCACAATTTCTACTGATGTATTCAAAAGAATGAAGTCAAAGAGGCTCTTAAACATATGAAGGGTGGTAAATCGATAGGACCAAATAATATTCCTATAGAAGTTTGGAAAATACTAGGAGAAATAGGAATCACTTGGCTCACAAGACTATTTAATGAAATATGGAAAAACCAAAAGATGCTCGAGGAATGAAGAGCAAGTACACTTATACCCATATATAAGAACAAGGGAGACATTCAAAATTGTGCGAATTATCGAGGTATCAAGTTAATGAGTCATACTATGAAATTATGGGAAAGAATTATCGAATGTAGGTTAAGACAAGTATCAAGTACAACAGAGAACCAATTTGGATTCATGCCAGGCAGATCTACTATTGAAGCAATTCACCTTTTGAGACGTCTTATGGAACATTTTAGAGCAAAAAAGAAAGACCTTCACATGATATTTATTGATCTAGAAAAAGCTTATAATAGGGTACCGAGGAAGGTTCTTCGGAGAACTTTGGAAAAAAGAGGTATCCCATTGACATATATTAACCTTATAAGAGACATGTATGATGGTGCAAAAACATGTGTGAGGACTCATGAAGGAACGATAGACTTCTTTGAAGTTAATATTGGGTTACATCAAGGATCAACTTTAAGTCCATACTTATTTATAATGGTAATGGATGAGTTAACAAAACATATTCAAGATGAAGTACCTTGGCGTGTATTATTTGCAGATGACATTGTATTAGTGGAGGAGTCTAAGGAAAAAGTTAATAGAAAATTGGAACTATGGAGAGAAACATTAGAAAGCAAAGGCCTCTGACTTAGTAGAACAAAGACAGAATATATGGAATGTAAGTTTGATCATTTGATTACTTCAGAGGACATGAAAATTAAAATTGGCACACATTGCATTCCCCAAAAGGAAAGTTTTAAATACCTACGGTCAATTTTTGAGAGTGATGGAAGAATTGATGGAGATGTTACATATAGAATTAATGTTGGTTGGTTAAAATGGAGAGGAGCATAAGGTATTCTTTGTGATAAGAAGATACCATTAAAGTTAAAAGGTAAATATTATAGAGCAGCAATTAGGCCTGCCATGTTTTATGGTTCTGAGTGTTGGGCAGTTAATCATCAACATGTACAAAAGATGTCTGTGACAGAAATGAAGATGTTGAGATGGATGAGTGGTCATACAAGAAAAGACTGTATACATAATGAGGTTATTAGAAACAAATTAGGAGTGGCACCAATAGAGGATAAAATGAGAGAACATCGTTTAAGATGGTTTGGACATATAGAAAGAAGATCAAAAGAAGAACCTGCAAGAAGGTTAGAAAAACTAAATTTGGAAAGTATTAAAAGAGGTAGAGGACGACCACAAAAGTGTTGGAAATAAACAATAAAGAATGATCTAGCTTATTGGGAGTTAACTGCTAACATGGCACACGATATGGATCTGTGGAAACAAAGAATCCATGTAGCCGACCCCGTCTAGTATGGGAAAAGGCTTAGTTGTTGTTGTTATGCTGCTTCCTTGGAATTTTTGTTAGGACCTTTTGATAAACTCAAGAAATTTAAGACATTCATGAAAAAATACAATGATTTTTTCCAAGACCCTTGATATAGACAAACGAGATGAGTTTAGTTTAGTCTAGTTATACACAATTACTTTTTCCATGGCTAGAATCATATATAAAGTAAAATGTCTTCCTTAATTAAACACCGTTTGAAACTTTAAGAGGTAGATGACCATGATTGAGCTACTTGAAAATTTTCATTCATATAATTTATTTTGTACATAGCTTGTTAAACATATGAGAAATATAGTTTTATTGATATTGTTCTCACTCTAAAGGATATAAATTCTGTAAAATTCAACTAGTGGCAATATGTTATTGATAGCAATATGGTGTTCAATGAGGGTGCAAGTAATCTAAAAGCAATAGTCAATTTAAACATTAAAGTTTAGAACAACTTAATTAGTTTTGTAAGAGCTTTAGAGACCTAGTGAACGAGGTTAAGGTTTAAAGATAAATAGATCTGCCACAAAGATAAGGCTTTGGATTATGAAGATAGAATAAAAAGAAATCTCTAGTTATTTTCATCCAATGAGCAATCTTAGAGACCTCCTCATCTAATAAAGCATAATTCCCACAGGATCATACATGCACATGTATATATATATAAGTGTATCTTTTCAAAAGAAACTGTTATGAGATGTTTAAAGAATTAAGAAGTCCTTCCTATAGTATTATGAAACCAGTAGAGCTCTTTGACTCCCACTAATAGGTGCAAGTTTGAATCCTCGAAGGGTCCATGCATTTCAGTTTGTGTGTTTTCGGCTTTCACCTCCCATTATGACCAAAAAAGAATTAAGTCGTTGGAAGGTAAGAAGATTGACAATGACTTAAATAAAGTATTTTCACGAACGCAACATTATGAAGTCCTTGAAAGGTTTAAAAGTTAGGGTTGATCCTATTCCTTTTGAAAGTCTACGAAAATTAGTGAAATATGTGATTGCAACTTGTTATGTTTCTGGTACAGTAGGCGTAGAATTGGGTAGAACTTCATAAGTATTAAGGATCTCCAGTGAAGTTTTATGCTCATAATAAATACTATGGCACCTAAGAACTTATACATTTTATTAAGAAAGTATTGTTTAGGTACTATTTTGTTAGAGAGCAATCTCAATCAAAGAGGTTGCACTTGAGTATGTGAGTCTCTTTATCACTAAGCCCTTTAATGTTGGAGTCTTGAGACGTGAATTTGAGTAGTAATGACGGAATTAATTTTAAGGTGAGGGTACTAGCTAAACTTGATACAAGTATGATCTAGCTCGATTCTTGAATATTATCATATTCAGTAAGCTTTGAGTTTATTATTAGATTTGATACTTTACAAGCTTACACATTTAATATCTAGGACGATCATTGTTACATAATCTTGTTAAATTTGTTATGTTGGAAAATTTAGTCATTTAAATAGTTTTTTAGGAAAGTTTTTCAAACAATCTCGATCATAGGTGATGCGTAATCTCTGAACAGGTGGTTAACCACCAGGGAGTTGTGACAGCGTACTTATTCTCGACCGGGGATTTGCCACCAGAGTAGATGACTAATTAATTAGTACACAAGGGTGCCTAACATGATCAATATAGAGTAAAAAAACTAATATGCAAGTTTAATTAATCTAAGATGCATGATTAATCAATTATGCAACAATAACTAACAAGAATGAATACCAAATGTACTTGACTATGAAAAAAGCCCTAAGATGCATAACTTATTTGATTATACAAGAATAATTAACATGTAAGAATCCCTAATATGCAAGATTAATTAAATATTCATGCAAGAAAAATTAACGGGAAACAATATCTAACAAGCAAAATTAATTAATATGTGCCTTTAAGATGCACAATTAGTTGATACGCAAGAATATCTAGCAAGATTATCTAATATGTGAAGATATATACTAATCATGTAAGATTAATATGATCAACATGCACCTATCATGCTGCAAAATAATAAGGATACTGAAAATAATATACCTATCGAAAAATAATTGACTTACCTATTATGCTTACTCAAAATAATATGCTCTAGATACTAGCTTTCATTAAGGGACTAGTACGATAAAGAATATTTCAAGTTGTACCTAAGCCAATCTGGGCCGTTGATTTTCTTACCTAAAAAATGGGAGGACATGAATTCTGACTTTTCGTGTCAAGTTTTCTGGTTGAATCTAAACGGCGTGTGATGCATAGCCCTAGCAAAGGGTTTAAACCTTGGGTTTTTTTTATGTTGTGTTACATAAAAGCGACTTAGGGCTTAAGTGGCTCAATCTGGGATCTGAGATGGATGGCTAGGAAAGCATTAGTGGTCCTCTTCCCTAACTACTAAAGAGTCCAACGCCTCTAGTAAAGGAAAGAAGCTGGACGGCGAGTTCGACGTCGGAGTTTTCCCTATAAAATGATCCCCGTCCCCGGTTCTTCCTGCCTCCGCCTCCAAATAACACAAGCGGACACACCAAGCTCTCCCTCTCTCTGCCGTTGAGTTTTCTCCTTCCCGTCTCAGTCTTCATTTTTCTGAGTTGCTTCGAGGTGCGTTCCTCTTTCTATTTTCTTATTCTTGTTTAGATTTCCTTCGATTTGTGATTTCTGATGTAAATGTGTTCACACATATATTGGATTTCATTGTAAATGATGCGGGATTTAGGGTTTCTGTGATGACTATTCTGTTTCCGAATTTAGCACGGTAGGGTGTTCGTTTATTTGATAGGAATATTTTTTCTAGGGTGTCGTTTTGTCTATTTGTTTGGGAGAACGTTCAAGTGGAAAGAAAATGGAGAAACGTATGGAATAGCATCTAGAGTGGAGGCCCTAAGCATTTGAGTCTTTGACTTGAGACAGCTCCGAGACGCCTTGGATATTTCTTGAATCAGCACTTGTACCTAAGCCAATCAAACCTGGTTAAACCAAGCCTTGGGTCTCAGATCAAATGGGTTGTTTGAAACAAACATCCAAGTGTCGCAAGCAGAACTAAGGATCGAGTGGTTTAAAGGGGTTAGTGAAACTCAAATGGGGCTAGGCCCAACCAAGGACAAAAGGGCTAAATATGACTTGAACTAAGGTGGGTTGACTCAATTTTACTTGGATTAAAATGTAGGGGACCGAATATGACTTTGCTTAGGCTGATGGACTCAAGTAGGTTAACAAGGATGAACTTGGTTTAGTAAAACTTAGACTAGGCCAAGTAAAAATTGAGCCATATTAATTTACTTATGTAAATAAAAGTCAACATTGCTTTTTTCAAATAAATATGAGTTTAGAAACCTTTTTGAGCACCAAAATAGGAACCAAAAAGCAAAGGAACTTTTCTCAATCATTTTCAGCAATGCAAGACACAAGTACATTTTCACCACTAATAAAACTTTAAATTCATGATGTTTATGGAAAATAATCCCCTTATACACACATATACATATCGAAGACTTGTTTATGTATGTCACGAAATTCTAGTGCACTTATATGTAAAAGAATTGACCCATATTATTATCCACTATATATAATTTTATTTTTAATAAAACCCTCATGAATGTGCATAATATAATCAATTTAGGCTTGAGCTAATAGAAATTTTTAGGATGAAATAGGTACAATTGAGTTAAGGTTTTTAAAAGAGTGGGGTGATACTCAAATATGCCCAAGGGGTGTCGCACTCAGGCCTTGGTCGGCCCAACAAGATGGAAATTTTTTTGTGGGAGCCACTGTGATGTTGTATTTCTGCTACCAAGTCTGCAAGTTGGGACACTCTTTCTTTTCATTGAAATATCTATATCCCTTTAAATGTATCGATGAACTAGATCTAGATATATGCCATGATATTTGATCTCCATTTGTCTTCTTTCAAAATGAACCTAGATCTAAATCTAGATCTAGATACAAATCTTTTGGCTATATCGAATTTGACTTGCAATAGGGCTCTAAATTACAGGTTCTTTCCAAAAAGACAAACATCAGAGACTTAATCCATAATAAATATAAGATTTAAGAACATAAATACGAAGATAAACAATATACCTAGACACATATTAGTGCGCTTGAAGATTGTTACATGCAAACCCATCAAGTGAACAATATTATCATAGATCTCTATCTCTTAATATATATCATCTGCCCTACTCTCATCAGAGACTAATCTGTTTATACAAGCAACGAGGGTTTGAGCCATCAGAGGATGCTTTGGAGAGAAGTAAAGAGAGGCGAACAAAGATCAGAAACCCTTAAAATATATTTTTTGGTTTTATTGCACGATAAGACACGATAAGTGATGTTGGGTGATACAGAGGCTTGTATCATATCATGGCATTTCACGATATGATACGTATCACATTGTATTATATAATACGGTACGATACAGATAACACTGTTTCATACATTTTATGATAATCTAATGTTTTGAATTGCAAGGTAGATTTTTCATGTTATATTATGTATGGTTTAAAAATGTATCTCTTTAGTATGTCTGTGGTCATAGATAGATCACATCCACTCTACGTATCGTATTGTGTCAAATGATGATATAATAAATATATGAAAAAACTATTTTTATAAGTTTTTTAATGAAAATAATGATGTTAGTATTAGCTTAAGAGAGTTATCCAAATCGGAAAACTATATAAACCACAAATTCTACTGACGTATTCAAAAGAATGAAGTCAAAGAGGCTCTTAAATATATGAAGGGTGCTAAATCGGTAGAACCAAACAATATTCTTATAGAAGTTTGGAAAATACTAGGAGAAATAGGAATCGCTTGCTTTACAAGACTATTTAATGAAATATGGAAAAACCAAAAGATGCCCAAAGAATGGAGAGCAAGTACACTTATACCATATATAAAAACAAGGGAGATATTTAAAATTGTACAAATTTTCGAGGTATCAAGTTAATGAGCCATAATATGAAATTGTGGGAAAAAATTATCGAACGTAGGTTAAGACAAGTATAAAGTACAATAGAGAACCAATCTGAATTCATGCCATGATGATTTACTGTTGAAGCGATTCACCTTTTGAGACGTCTTATGGAACATTTATTGCAAAAAAGAAAGAGCTTCACATGATATTTATTGATATAGAAAAAGTTTATGATAAGGTGCTGAGGGAGATTCTTTGGAGAACTTTTGAAAACAGAGGTCCATTAACATACATTAACCTTATAAGAGACATGTATGATGGTGCAAAAATATATGTGAGGACTCATAAAAGAATGATAGACTTCTTTGAAGTTAATATTGGGTTACATCAAGGATCAACTTTAAGTTCATAATTATTTATAATGGTGACTGATGAGTTAACAAAACATATTCAAGATGAAGTACCCTGATGTATGTTATTTGCAGATGACATTATGTTAGTGGAGGAGTTTAAAACAAAGTTAATAAAAAATTAGAACTATGGAGAGAAACGTTAGAAAGCAAAGGCTTCCGACTTAGTAGAACAAAGACAGAATATATGAAATGTAAGTTTGATCATTTGGTTACTTCAGAGGACATAAAAATTAAAATTGGCACACATTGCATCCCCCAAAAGAAAAGTTTTAAATACCTAGGGTCAATTTTTCAAAGTCATGGAAGAATTGATGGAGATGTTACGTATAGAATTAATGTTGGTTGGTTAAAATGGAGAGGAGCATCAAGTATTCTTTGTGATAAGAAGATACCATTAAAGTTAAAAGGTAAATATTATAGTGCAGTAATTAGGCCTGCCATGTTTTATGGTTCTGAGTGTTGGGCAATTAATGATCAATATGTACAAAAGATGTTTGTGACATAAATGAAGATGTTGAGATGGATGAGTGATGAGGTTATTAGAAACAAATTAGGAGCGATACCAATAGAGGATAAAATGAGAGAATATCGCTTAAGATGGTTTGAACATATAGAAAGAAGATAAAAAAAAACCCTGTAAGAAGGTATGAAAAACTAAATTTGGAAAGTATTAAAAGAGGTAGAGGACGACCACAAACGTGTTGGAAAGAAACAATAAAGAATGATCTAGCTTATTGTGAGTTGACTGCGAACATAACACACGATAAGGATATGTGGAAACAAATAATCCATGTAGCCGATCCCGTCTAGTATGGGAAAAGGCTTAGCTGTTGTTTACGTAACTTATTATGAGTTAACTGCTAAAATGACACATGATAGAGCTATGTGGAAACAAAGAATCCATGTAGTCGACCCCATCTAGTATGCGAAAAAGGCTTAGTTGTTGTTATTGTACTTCATCTTTGTCGTACCTCCTAGTACATTAATCTAGGAATTTCAAGGAATTATAAAATCATTAAATAGAGAACTAACAAAGTGTCAATTGATACTAATCAAATTTTTCTTGAACATTAGTGAAGATTATGCTTATACAAGTTCTTGGGTATAACCTACAAGATCCTTTTCTCTGATTGTAAAGCAAGATTCATTTATCTAACTTTTCAACTGATTAGTTATAAACTAACAACATGGAAAGTATTTGAATATACACCTCTTGGATTAGTGAGTTTGTGGACCTCTGTTGAAAGGACAAGCACCTTTAAAGTTTCAACATGAGTTAGTAACATATAAATTACTTCTTTATTTATATTACAACTATCTTCATTCACGTAGGTTACAAGTCATTATTTTGGCATGAGTTCATGTTGTTAAGAGGGCACTTCTTGCTTTAATTTGTTGGATCTCATGTATACGACCTTACACTTGTTTGATTTAAGCCAACTTTCTGACCTTAGCTTATTGTAGTCTTGTGTAGAAGTGAATTGGGATAACATATGCAGTAATCAAGTACATTGTCAATTTCTCATAAATCAACTTATTCATTTCACTTGTTTTTTTAATTTTTATTTTCTGGAGCAATTTATTCACTTGTTTAATTTTTATTTTCTGGAGCAAATTATTCACTTGTAATAACATTAGCTAATATCTATGTTCACAAGTAAGTACAGTATTGACTTTGTTATTTTAGCATGGAGTACATTTTGGGGTTTGTTTCACAAAATTTCTAAGTTTTAGGCACTGTAAATAACATCATCATTTTATACCAGTTATAATAATGTCAATTATTTGCTTCTAATTTTCCAGGTTGTTTGTGGATACTAAGCCCATCATGGAGCTGAAGATTTGTGTACCAACATCTCTATGAGATTTAGGATAAGATGTAAGGATACACTCTTACCATATACAACATAATAAAGGTCTAGACCAAAATTTGGAGTATTTGGTCGATCTTGTTTGTTTTCTAACTTTCTATTGACCTATTGTCTATTGCATTTAGCCTAGTTGTTGTCATCTATATTTTATCATGGAGATCCTCGGAATTCTTACTTTCATTACTGCTTTCCAAGAGTAGACTGCCACTATTCATTGAATGTTGAGATTCCAAGCGAGAAATCTACTTGCCTATTTCCTATTTTTGAATGTTGAAGAAACCCCCTCAAGAGATTACATTGGTTATTTTTTCTGATGAATTCAAGACACCAGTTCAACGTCTTATATTTGAATATAGTCTTATATATGGCATTGGGAGAACAATCCTCGCAAGTGAACATTTCTTGTTTGACAACCATACACACAAAATGTTTTATAATAACGTGAGGTTAACACCAGTATTATCATATCCAAAATTGCGAAGTTTAAGAAATTAGCATTATGGATGCTAGTTTGGCTACATCAACAAATGAACTACATGTACCCCAGCTACATAATCTGATTTTGGCCCAAGGGTTTGCAAAGAATGTTTAAAAATTTGAAGTGTTTTAGTACAAGCCATATATATTGTATTCACAATTCAACTTCAGAAGAGTTAGGGAAGACTGGCACGGTCAACGATGATACCAAAACTCTTCATAATTCATGCAAGACTATCATTTTCCTGATAAACTGTATTTAACATTTTTAAATTCGCAGATAATGATGGGAAATCATATATCTAGTACTTCTTGCTAAAGCATTTAGAATGAATGCTGATAGAAATGCTTAAAAGAAAGGTTGTGTTTTCTAACATGTCATGCACATTTCACATACGTAAACATGACCGATATCGGAATGGAGCCTATCTTTTGGTTCACTATTTGCTTTTCTATATGTCCAAGGCTAGTTGAATATGTATGTATCTCTTGCTAGTGCCCATAGATAAGTGGAGTTGGCTTGATACAATTTGAGGCCTAAGGCGAAACCTTCGAAGCCTAAAGAGTTGGTTAGTGCAAGTGTGGCTTCAAATTTTGAGACCCATTATAAGTGCTAAAATAAGATATCCCTAATTGAAGATATGAGTAATGAGAAATCATAAAAACAAATTAAATTGTATAAAAAACTTAGAGAATAGTGTTAGTCCGGAGCGGTAGCGGTGCATTATTAAGCACGTTGATGTGGGTACGGATCCAAGTGAAATGTGGACATGTCGGTCCGACGACATGTGATCATCCGCGGTATTTAGCTCTTATTTTCTTCCCTTTGATAACTAAACGTAGCGGTTCAAATAGACACCAGCCAGATGACGGGTAGGGATCCAAGACCATGATGAGTGGAACGTTAGTTGAAGGAAGGTCCTGTTAACGTTAGTCCCCTGGGGTGCTGATATCGCGCTCCGTTTGGCTCAAAGTGACAAGCAATCGCGCTGAATACCAGTGCGACTTTCAATCAACAACTAAAGAAGCCACGAACTGCCGTATTGGAACTACTCAGCTCGTTTGGAGCAGCTCTGATCTGGTGAGACAACACCCAAGGCAAGACCCATTTGAATTATTGGGAAACATGTGGGTCTGCCGCCTAATAAAAGAGGGAAGCGCCTTGTTTTATATGCAAGAAACCTGGTCCAAGGCAACTTGGAGAATTATTGTGCAACAACCAATTAAAAGAGCGGCGTAAACACGGTTGTTGAAAAATCCATTCTCAAACTGAAGTAATTCAAACTGATCTCCCATACTCTCTTGTTTGAATGAGGCGATGGCTGTTGCGTAACCGGATGGCCTGTAAGTTAGACAGAACGTGAGAGAAGGAGACGGCCGGACGGTGACGGGGAAGATGGAGAAGCCACGAAGAAAAGAAGCAGGTGAGTGCCATATGTGGGGGAGCCTGACACCGAACATAAATAGAACTTGTTTTTATTCTGAAAACTGAACTCGAACCGAATTATTTTTGTTGCGTTGGGTTCTCTTATTTGGTTTACTCTCTACGACTGAAATCTCTCTCTCTCTCTCTCTCTATAGGTATATGTATATATGTGCATATATATATATATATATATAAATATATACACATACTTATATGTACATATATACATATGTATGTATATTTATATATATTAAATATAGGTATGTATATGTATATGTATATGTATATACTTATATTTTGAAAAAATATTGGCTTAAATAAATATTTAAAATTAATAAGCAAGTAAATGTTGAGATGAAAGTTATTAAAATAAACATCTAATTAGTATCTAGTTTAAGCTTACTTGTGAAAACTAGTATAAAGTACTTCAAAATAAATTAAATATTGTTTATAATTAAAGTGGTTATTGGTGAAAAATTAATAATCACTTAATTATTAAAAGACAAATAGAAAATATTAAGTAAACGGATATTAAGCATGAATGATTATTTGCATGCATAAAGTAAAGCTATCAATGATTATTTGCATGCATAAATATTAATAATCACTTAATTTTGTTAGCCATATCAAAAGGGCTAATATTTTGGACCAAACCACTGTATTTTATAAACTACGTGGTACAAAGTGTGATGGCTGCAAAAGCACAGGGCACTAAAGCAGATCATCCAAGCCACATGGCACAAATTTGAACTTTCCCCAAAGTTTAATATTGAAAAGTTCAATAATAATTTGACCTTCATAAATATCTTATTCAGGTTACTATTATCTTTCTAAAAGAATAAGTTAACAGTTAGCGTTGTTGTGATAGGTCGTCTTATATAGGTACATGGATGAGTAAAGATTAGTTGATAAAGCTGACTTTTTTGGTAAATGAGGCTTTCAAATAATAAGATGAATACAACTTAAAGGACATAGTTTAAACGAATAACCAAAATTGTTTAAAACAAAAAGTGTATATTTGAAGAAACTAATGCGACTGTTATTCCAAGAAATGTCGCAAAAAGGATGAGTTCTTGAAGATCAAGAGTGAAAAGACTGAAAATGAATTTGAGATTCCTTCAAGCATCAGAAGATCTTAGTAAGTAATTACACAGGCAAATCCTATGAATTACATCATGACAGAGATAACTTATTTGGCAGTTTTGAAACAATATATCATGAAACGCCATTGTGATAAATTTGTAAGAAGCAAAGTAGTTTTATTTCATTAAGCTAAATGAGGCACTAATCGATAGGGCATATTGTGCATTTTCTAGAGAAAGACTAAAGTAGTATGATTTTATTACTTAGTAAGTTGATCATCTTTAGCAGATATTCATACTAAGACTCTATAAGCTATGATTTAGTTGTATAGCTAAATGTATTACTCTTTAATAAATAAAATGCCATTGTTGTGAGTGGTGTCCACTTTCAATCAATAACCAAGACAATGATGAGTGGTGTCCACTTTCAATCAATAACTAAAGAAGCCACGAACTGCCATATTGGGACTACTCAGCTCGTTTGGAGCAGCTCTGATCTGGTGAGACGACACCCAAGGCCAGGCCCACTTGAATTATTGGGGAACTTGTGGGTCTGCGGCCTAATAAAAGACGGAAGCGCCTTGTTTTTTATATGCAAGAAATCTGCTCCAAGGCAACTTGGAGAATTATTGTGCAACAACCAATTAAAAGAGCGGCGCCTTCTCACCTTAACCATTATTAAAAATTCATTCTCAAGCTGAAAATTTTCAAACTAATCCCCCATATTCACTTGTTTGAATGAGGCAATGTGTAACGCTTAAGCGTTACTGCACAGACTGTACAGGCTATGCAGTAACGGCCATTTCTAAGATATGAAGGGCCTTTAGAAAGGTCCCTTCATACTGTCTTCTCCAGGAAATTGGGACAACCTTGAATTAGCCGGAAAATAGGAGGAGTTGGCCGGAATCCGGTGAGTTCAATAATTTTTTTTCAGATTTTCGTTTTTCTTTTTAATTTTTTGATGAAAAGCTTGTTGAAAATCATCGTTTTGGGCTTGGATTGGAGGTTTGAGGTAGAACTAAGCATTTTGGTGGGGTAGGTAAGCAATGGCGACGATTTGGTCGGAAAACGGTTGTGCTTCACTGGAAATCGGCGAGATCGATACTGGAAAAAACAAGAACAACAACAACTAAGCCTTTTCCCATACTAGATGGGGTCGGCTACATGGATTCTTTGTTTCCACAGATCCCTATCGCATGCCATGTTAGCAGTTAACTCCCAATAAGCTAGATCATTCTTTATTGTTTCTTTCCAACACTTTTGTGGTCGTCCTCTACCAATTTTAATACTTTCCAAATTTAGTTTTTCTACCCTTCTTACAGGTTCTTCTTCTGATCTTCGTTCTATATGTCCAAACCATCTTAAACGATGTTCTCTCATTTTATCCTCTATTGGTGCCACTCCTAATTTGTTTCTAATAACCTCATTATGTATACGGTCTTTTCTTGTATGACCACTCATCCATCTCAACATCTTCATTTCTGTCACAGACATCTTTTGTTCATGTTGATGATTAACTGCCCAACACTCAGAACCATAAAACATGGCAGGCCTAATTGCTGCTCTATAATATTTACCTTTTAATTTTAATGGTATCTTCTTATTACAAAGAATACCTGATGCTCCTCTCCATTTTAACCAACCAGCATTAATTCTATGTGTAACATCTCCATCAATTCTTCCATCACTTTGAAAAATTGACCCTAAGTATTTAAAACTTTCCTTTTGGGGAATGCAATGTGTGCCAATTTTAATTTCTATGTCCTCTGAAGTAGCCAAATGATCAAACTTACATTCCATATATTCTGTCTTTGTTCTACTAAGTCGGAGGCCTTTGCTTTCTAATGTTTCTCTCCATAGTTCTAATTTTCTATTAACTTTTTTCTTAGACTCCTCCACTAATACAATGTCATCTGCAAATAACATACACCAAGGTACTTCATCTTGAATATGTTTTGTTAACTCATCCATCACCATTATAAATAAGTATGGACTTAAAGTTGATCCTTGATGTAACCCAATATTAACTTCAAAGAAGTCTGTCGTTCCTTCATGAGTCCTCACACATGTTTTTGCACCATCATACATGTCTCTTATAAGGTTAATATATGTCAATGGGATACCTCTTTTTTCCAAAGTTCTCCAAAGAACCTCCCTCGGTACCCTATCATAAGCTTTTTCTAAATCAATAAATATCATGTGAAGGTCTTTCTTTTTTGCTCTAAAATGTTCCATAAGACGTCTCAAAAGGTGAATCGCTTCAATAGTAGATCTACCTGACATAAATCCAAATTGATTCTGTATTGTACTTGATACTTGTCTTAACCTACATTCGATAATTCTTTCTCATAATTTCATAGTATGACTCATTAACTTGATACCTCGATAATTCGCACAATTTTGAATGTCTCCCTTGTTCTTATATATGGGTATAAGTGTACTTGTTCTCCATTCCTCGGGCATATTTTGGTTTTTCCATATTTCATTAAATAGCCTTGTGAGTCAAGTGATTCCTATTTCTCCTAGTATTTTCCAAACTTCTATAGGAATATTATCTGGTCCTACCGATTTACCACTCTTCATATGTTTAAGAGCCTCTTTGACTTTATTCTTTTGAATACGTCGGTAGAAATTGTGGTTTATATACTTTTCTGACTTGGCTAAATCTCCTAAACTAATACTAACATCTTTATTTTCATTAAAAAGATTATAAAAATA
Source organism: Brasenia schreberi (assembly GCA_036023115.1). Classification (NCBI taxonomy): domain Eukaryota; kingdom Viridiplantae; phylum Streptophyta; class Magnoliopsida; order Nymphaeales; family Cabombaceae; genus Brasenia; species Brasenia schreberi. The sequence goes on along the minus strand of JAYKKT010000071.1, from coordinate 9,874,366 downwards.
GTTTTTTCATCTATTTCTTATATCATCATTTGCCACTAGAATTTTTTCCTCCTCGTCTTTTATGCATCTAACATAATTAAGATCTTTAGTTTTCTTATCTCTAGCCCTAGCTATCCTAAAAATATCTCTTTCATCCTCTTTTGAGTTGAGTTTTTTATATATGTCATCCCAAATCTTAGTTTTTGCTTCACTAACGGCCTTTTTCGCTTCCTTGTTTGCTTTCTTATAAGCTTTTAAAGTTTCACTAGTTTTCTTAGCATAATGTAATTTGTAACATGCTCTCTTTGCCTTGATTTTATTTTGTACTACTTCACTCCACCACCAAGCTTCTTTTTGTGCCGGTACACCTCCCTTAGATACCCCTAACACATCTTTAGCCACTTTCCTAATATGTATAGCCATATTGTTCCACATATTACAGGGTGTGCCAACATAATTCCAAACATCTCCTTGAAGGACTTTCTGTTTAAATATATCTTCTTTCTCGCTTTTGAGGTTCCACCATTTAGTTCGAATAGCTCGATGCACTCTTTCCTTCTTTGTCCACTTTTTTATTTGTAAATCCATAACTAAAAGTCGATGTTGGGTGGTTAAGCTTTCTCTTGGAATTACCTTACAATCTTTACAACATGCTCTATCTTTTTTTCGACAAATAAAGTAATCAATTTGTGTTTGTGATAAGCCACTGTTATAAGTAATTAAATGTACATCTCGTTTTTTGAAGATTGTATTGACTACAAAGAGATCAAATGACATAGCAAAATTTAAAATCTCCCTACCTTCCTCGTTTATATCCCCAAAACCAAAGTTTCCATGAATCCCTTGATATCCTAATGCCTCTTTACCGACATGTCCATTTAAATCTCCTCCTAAACAAATCATCTCCCTTTGTGGAATCTTTTAAAACACCTTATCTAACTCTTCCCAAAAAACTGCCTTTATACTATCTTCTAGTCCTACTTGGGGTGCGTAAGCACAAACTATATTCAAAACCGCTGCTCCTAACACTAATTTCAACGTCATGATTCGGTCACCATATCGTTGTATGTCTACTACACTCTCCTTTAAATCTTTATTTATGATAATACCAACTCCGTTTCGAGCCTTTTCTTTACCTGAGTATCATAATTTAAAACCTGTATCCTCTATCTCCTTTGCTTTTTCTCCAACCCATTTTGTCTCTTGTAAACATAGAATATGAATCTTTCTCCGAATCATAGTATCTACCACCTCCATTAACTTACCCGATAATGTTTCGATATTCCAAGAACCAATACGAATCTTATTATCTAGGGCTAGCTTCCTTACCCCCCGCATCCGTCCATAATCAAAATGCGGAGACCTTCTCTGAAAATTTTTCACTACATTCGGGCGACAATGTAGCGGGACTAACTTCTTTACCCACACCCGTCCATGATGTGGGAACCCTCTCTGCAATTGATTCACTACATTCGAGCGAAAATGTAGTGGCCCTTGCTTACTTCTTACTGCATTTGGGCTCTACAACATGTCGCTAGGCGGGAACGCCCCAAAGCAATGCTCATAATTTGTGTAATCCATGTTGTAAAATTTGACAAAGTTTTACGCCGGCTGTCGGAAGCCTAACACAATCCTCCTCCTTTATCCGAGCTTGGAACCAGCAATGCAAGGATGATCCCTTACATGGGCGGAGTTTAGGGCATGTCCCTCATTTCCGTGTCGTGTCGTATCTGAATTGTCATGAACCGACACTGGTTCATGTCGTGTCCTCGTATCGTGTCCTCGTGTCGCGTGTTAAGAACCAGTTCTGTGTCAAAATAGGTTCTGTGTCAGAAATGGGTCTAGTTTGGGTCGTGTCTTGAAATGGGTTTCTAGGTTAAGAATAAGACTTGTATCAGTAGTTACAGGTTCTGTGTTGATACAGTGACACAAACTATCTATTGTGTCACTCATTCGAATTAGGTATGAAATTGGGTATCGATTTGGATCTCGGATAGCTTAAACGGATCCAAATTGGGTTCGGATATAGTTTGTTTCGTTAGACTTATAGTTAAATAAATTTTAATGTTTCAATTATTTGTAATTGTTTAGAGATTAAAATTGGAGGATTTGGTGGTGATAAGAGAAGCCCAACAACTTGGGGACTAGATCTTAGCGCTCCTTCAGGTAGGGGTTATGCATTCTTTTACAGAACCATGCTAGAAGTGATTTTACTGTTTTAGATAGATTTAAATGTGCATGATTGATAACTGTTTTATTGAAGTTTGTGAAATATTATTCGCAATTATGGGTTATTTGATATGCCTTTTAAATAGAACATGTTTATGACACTGTTTGATAAAGAACATGTTTTGATATGCATGTGTTGTATGAACATGGTATTTAAATGTTGTTTAAATATTGTGTGGATATGAGTTTGATTTTGGATATTCATGGATCTGGATATGATTTATGAATGTGATAAACTATAATTGATTTTAGAAATGTAATGATGTGTGAATATACGAGCCGTACTTGTGTGGTTTGTGTGGGGTCTCTAGAGACTTGCAAGTCCCTCGGGCGATCTGGCTTGGGGCGAATACAGGGTGTGTTCTCGGACACTCTGCCGTGAGAGTCGGCGTGGTTACCTTCGTGGACGGGGTTACCGAGGTCACGTTAGGGAGGGCCGGACGACTCCCGTGACCTTTGGGGTAGACAAAGTATGGGCTGTAATTATCGAAACTAATGATGTGCATGTGTGTGAGAGTGTATGCGTATGAATTTGAGATCATGATTTAAAGGTAAATATGCTTTGCTATGAAATGGTTGTGAACTATGCATGCTTTTAGTATGTTTTCTGTTTAAAGATACTTAACCTCCCTACTGAGCTATGTATAGGAGCTCACCCTATTGTTTTACATCTCAACCTGAAGCTAGCACTTCGAAGGCACACGGAGCAGAGTAGGAGTTTGATAGAGCAGCATTTTTATTTTTAGATGGTATGATAAGTGTTGAATAATTTAGAAAGTCTTTTATTCGGGGTTATTGTTAGGTGAGCCCCGCACCATTTTGGACGTGTTGTTTAGAACTTCGATATGAATATTTATTTCAGTTAGATATTTCTTGAGTTTGAATTAAATTGGTATTATATTTGTTTAATGCTCACCATCACGCTTGTGCGAGAAGCGGTCACGTGGCATCGGCTCGGGTCGGGTCGTGGTCGCGACCCGTGCGGGTGTGACAACTTGGTATCAGAGCCTAAGGTTGTTAAAGTATATTTAATAACGAGTTAATCGTTAAAATATAATGTTGTATTTACGTATAGGACCCAGGAGGATTGGATCTTAACTTAACTCCAAGCGTTGTGAGTGAGGATAACGAGGAAATGCTATCGTAAGGATCTGCTGTAGCAGTGGAGGTTCAATCTGGTACACCTCAAGGACCTATAGAGCCACCACATATTCCTCTTGTGCAAGGTGGTCAAGATGCAATGATATTACTTGGTCAGATGATCAACTTATTGTAACACGTTAAGAGAGAATCCACTGTAACCATTCAACACTTGACAAAGAACGGTTGTAAGGAGTTCAAAGGAGTAATTACAGACCCATTGGAACCCTATGAATGGATTGACAAACTGGAAAACGCTTTTGACATACTGACTCCTACCGACGAGGAGAGGAGAGTGCAGTTGGCGTCGAGTCTTTTCGAAGGAAATGCAAAACAGTGGTGGAGGGCACAAAAAGGGACTCGTAGCACTCAATGAACTTGAGAGGCATTTAGGAAGGCATTTTTCAGTCATTTCTTTTCTCATAATGATCGGATGCGTTTACAACTTGAATTTAATCAATTGCAGCAGGACAATTTGTCGGTGAGAGAATATACCAATCAATTTCTAAGGTTGTCACAGTTTGACCCGGGTATGGTAATTCCTGAGGCACGAGCAAATAAGTATTTCTAGGGACTTTCTAATCCGATTCGTAAGTCACTGAGAGGAAAGATATATACAGATATTGATGAATTACAAGCTGTTGCTACTCATGTAGAGATAGATATGTTGCACTATAAGGATAAGAAGAGGCCAACAGAACCGATTTTTGGTAACTCACATAAAGGCACGAAGAAGAGTAAACCAACCCAAACTCATCAGTGGACAAATAGGGGTAGTCAGACTCAGGCGATAAGTGGGCCTTCACGTGAGCAAAACAACCAACAAAATCGAGGGATCACATGTTATAATTGTAGAGGCACAGGTCATAGAGCTAGAGAATATCCTTTAGAGAAGAACTTTAAGCAAGTTCAGACTCAGACATTTAGCAGTGTACAGAAGGAAGACATGAGAGGTTGTTGTTTCATATGTAAAGAGTTCAGTCATCGTAAGGTTGATTATCTACGGGCTGCGTATTTTACTTCTTCTTTAGTTCAGGGAAGCACTATTGGGCCTCCTCGTCCTCCGGTACCTGTTCATCAACAAGGATCACCTCGATTGCCTCACCATCAAGTAACTAACCAAGGCCGCGTTTATGCTATAGAAGGCCATGAGTCAGGTACCTCTCATTTGGTTATTAGTACCTTATCAGTTTGTGGTTTGCTTGCGCATATTTTATTTGACTGTGGTACAACGCATTGCTTTGTTTCACCTACTTTTGTAAATCGCACGGGTTTAGACCCGAAACCATTAGATGGATTCTCTATATGTTTCCCTAATGAAGATGTTATTATGTCGCATCAGATTTTGCGAGATTGTTCTGTATTGGTTAGTTAATGAATTTCTTGAGGTATTTCACGAAGATATACCTGGACTACCGCCGGAGAAAGAAATTTGAGTTTTCTATTGATTTAGTACAGGTGGACCTATATCTATGGCGCCTTACGAGGATGTCGCCGATGAGAGTTGGCAGAGCTTAAGAAACTAGGAGGATTTATTGGAGAAGCAATTTGTGAGACCAAGTGTATCACCATGGGGAGCTCCGGTATTGTTGGTAAAGAAGAAGGATGGGACTTCTCGTCTATGTGTAGACTACCGACAATTGAACAAGATTACGATTAAGAATAAATATCCACTTCCAGAATTGATGATCGATGGACCAATTGCGAGGCCGCAATATTTTCTAAGATTGATTTACGTTCTTGGTTATCACCAGATACGTGTGAAAGTGGAGGATATTCCCAAACTGCGTTTTTGGACACGTTATGGGCATTATGAATATCAAGTGATGCCTTTGGTGTGACTAATGCACTCTGCCATATTCATGGACTTTATGAATAGGATTTTTCGTTCATACTTGGATAAGTTTGTTGTTGTCTTTATTGATGACATTTTGATTTATTCTCGAAGTCGGGAGGAGCATGCTTGAGCATCTCGAGTGGTTCTCCATTTTGAAGGAGAATAAGTTATATGCAAGTTGTCCAAATGTGAATTTTGGTTAAGAGAAGTTCAATTTTTGGGACACGTTATATCGAGGATGGAATTGAAGTTGATGCTTCAAAAGTGAGACAGTTGTTGAATGGGAAAGACCGAAGACGTATCGAGATCCGTAGTTTTATCGGATTAGCCGGTTACTATCGACGATTTATTGAGGGGTTTTCAAAGATAGCGGACCTCTTTACCCAACTTACACGAAAGAATCAACCGTTTGTATGGACGATGCATGCGAAGAAAGTTTTCGGAGTTGAAAAGACGATTGACTACTTCACCGATTTTGATTCTACCAGATCCGAACGAACGAACCTTTTGAAGTATATTGTGATGCTTCGTACCAAGGATTGGGTTGTGTACTTATGCGTAACCGTAAGGTTGTAGCATATGCATCGAGACAATTGAAAGTGCATGAGAGGAATTATCCGACTCATGACTTGGAGTTAGCGGCAGTGGTGTTTGCATTGAAAGTATGGAGACATTTTCTCTATGGGGCAACGTTCACTTTTTTAGTGATCATAAAAGTTTGAAGTATCTGTTTGACCAAAAGAGTTGAACATGAGACAAAGGCGTTGGCTAGAGTTTCTCGAAGGACTATGACTTTCGATTCTGATATCATCCCGGAAAAGCGAATGTCGTAGCGGATGCTTTAAGTAGGAAAATGCTTAATGCTTTTGTTATGATGATTAAGGAGAAGAATTGATAGAAGAATTTTGGGATATGCGTTTATCGTGAAGTTGACACCGGGGAAGATGTGTTTGAACATGATCACTATTTCAAATGATTTAATGGATAGAATACGAGTAGGACAAAATAGTGATCGGTATTTGCAAGAAGCAAAGGAAGCAAGAAGTCAAGGAGCGAGTGAATTGAATTTAGCGAAGGTGTTGATGGAATTCTTGAAGTTTAAAGGAAGAGTTTGTGTACCAAACGATCCTGAACTTAGGAAATTGATTTTGGATGAAGCTCACGGAGAGTAAGTTGAGTATGCATCCAGGAGCCACGAAGATGTATCAAGATTTGAAACAATTATATTGGTGGCAAGGAATGAAGAAGGATGTCATTGAATATGTATCATCCTTGTTTAGTTTGTCGAGAAGGCTAAAGTGGAACATCAAAGACCATCGGGAATGTTGCCTTTTGCCTATTCCTAAATGGAAATGGGATGACATAGCAATGGATTTCGTAATGGACTACCAAGACTCGGAAAGGTCACGATTCTATTTGGGTAATTGTTGATCGGCTTACAAAGTCGGCGCACTTTTGCCGATTAATATTAAGTACTCAATGGAAAAGTTGGCTCAAGTGTACATCAATGAAATTGTTAGACTTCATGGTGTACCATCCAAGATTATTTTCGATCGAGATCCATGATTTACATCAAGGTTTTGGAATAGTTTGCAAGAAGCGATGGGAACAAAGCTACGTTTAAGTTCTACGCTTACCATCCACAAACAGATGGTCGGTCGAAAGGATGATTCGGTCATTGGAGGACTTGTTGAGAGCTTGTGTTCTAGAAGCAAACTGGTTGTTGGGATGAATTTCTACCATTGATAGAGTTCACATACAACAATAGTTTTCATTCGAGCATAGGGATGGCACCCTATGAGGCATTATATGGGAGAAGATGTAGAACGTCATTGTGTTGGTATCATGATGGTGAAAGTGTTGTGTAGGACCAGAATTTGTACAACGACAACCGAGAAAGTGAAGATGATTCAAGACAAGATGAGGACAACTCAGACGCGATAAAAGAGTTATGCCGATAAAGATGAAGACCGCTTGAATTTGAAGAAGGTGACCATGTGTTTCTACGTGTGACACCTATGACTTTGGAGTTGGACGAGTGATCAAGTCGAGGAAACTCACTCCGAAGTTTATCGGGCCGTATCGGATACTTCAGTCGGGTAGGTCCCAGGTAGCTTTATCGATTGCACTACCACCTTTCTATCAAATCTTCATAATGTATTTCACCGTCAAGTTTTGAGGACAGTAAAAGTATACTAGAGTAATCATTTGCCGAGTGAGGCTACTTGGAAGCTCGAGGATGAAATGCGAGAGAAGTATCCACATCTGTTCAGGTACTTTCTAAATTTTGATGACAAAATTTCTTTAAGGGGGGTAAAATGTAACGCCCATTACTGCATAGGTTGTGCAGTAACGGTCATTTCTAAGATATGAAGGGCCTTTAAAAAGGTCTCTTTATACTGTCTTCTCCAGGGAATCGGGACAGCCTTGAACTAGCCGGAAAATAGGAGTCGGCCGGAATCCGGTGAGTTCAATATTTTTTTTGGATTTTTTTTTTTAAATTTTTTGATGAAAAGCTTGTTGAAAATCATCGTTTTGGGCTTGGATTGGAGGTTTGAGGTAGAACTAAGCATTTTAGTGGGGTAGGTAAGCAATGGCGTCGATTTGGTCGGAAAACGGTTGTGCTTCACTGGAAATCGGCGAGATCGATGCAGGAAAAAAAAAAACTTTTGGGCATGTCCCTCATTTCCATGTCGTGTCGTGTTTGAATTGTCATGAACTGACACTGGTTCGTGTCATGTCCTCGTGTCGCGTGTTAAGAACCAGTTCTGTGTCAAAATAGGTTTTGTATCGGAAATGGGTCTAGTTTGGGTCGTGTCTTGAAATGGGTTTCTGGGTTAAGAATAAGACCTGTGTCAGTAGTTATAGGTTCTATGTTGATACAGTGACACAAACTATCTATTGTGTCACTCATTCGAATTAGGTATGAAATTGGGTATCGATTTGGATCTCGTATAGCTTAAACGGATCCAAATTGGGGTTTGGGATTCGATTCGGATATAGTTTATTTCGTTAGACTTATAGTTAAATAAATTTTAATGTTTCAATTATTTGTAATTGTTTAGAGATTAAAATTGGAGGATTTGGTGGTGATAAGAGAGGCCCAGCAACTTGGAGACTGGATCTTAGCGCTCCTTCAGGTAGAGGGTTATGCATTCTTTTACAGAACCATGCTAGAAGTGATTTTACTGTTTTAGATAGATTTAAATGTGCATGATTGATAAATGTTTTATTGAAGTTTGTGAAATGTTATTCGCAATTATGGGTTATTTGATATGCCTTTTAAATAGAACATGTTTATGACACTATTTGATAAAGAGCATGTTTTGATATGCATGTGTTATATGAACATGGTATTTAAATGTTGTTTAAATATTGTGTGGATATGAGTTTGATTTTGGATATTCGTGGATCTGGATATGATTTGTGAATGTGATGAACTATAAATGGTTTTAGAAATGTAATGATGTGTGAATATACGAGCCGTACTTGTGTGGGGTCTCTAGAGACTTGCAGGTCCCTCGGGCGATCTGGCTTGGGGCGAATACAAGGTGTGTTCTCGGGCACTCTGCCGTGAGAGTCGGCGTGGTTACCTTCGTGGACGGGGTTACCGAGGTCACGTTAGGGAGGGCCGGACGACTCCCGTGACCTTTGGGGCAGACACAGTATGGGCTGTAATTATCGAAACTAATGATGTGCGTGTGTGTGTGAGTGTATGCGTATGAATTTGAGATAATGATTTAAAGGTAAATATGCTTTGCTATGAAATGGTTGTGAACTATGCATGCTTTTAGTATGTTTTCTGTTTAAAGATACTTAACCTCCCTACTGAGCTATGTATAGGAGCTCACCCTATTGTTTTACATCTCAACCTGAAGCTAGCACTTCGAAGGCACACGGAGAAGAGTAGGAGTTTGATAGAGCAGCATTTTTATTTTTAGATGGTATGATAAGTGTTGAATAATTTAGAAAGTCTTTTATTCGGGGTTATTGTTAGGTGAGCCCCGCACCATTTTGAACGTGTTGTTTAGAACTTCGATATGAATATTTATTTCAGTTAGATATTTCTTGAGTTTGAATTAAATTGGTATTGTATTTGTTTAATGCTCACCATCACGTCCGTGCGAGAAGCGGTCACGTGGCATCAGCTCGGGCCGGGTCGTGGTCGCGACCCGTGCGGGTGTGACACACTGTGGCTAGTGGGTTGCGCCTGTTGCGTAAATACGATTGTTGGTTGTCTCCTTTGCTTTACTCTCGCCGGATGGCCTGTAAGCCGAACAGAACGTGAGAGGAGGAGAGAGCCGGACGGTGACGGGGAAGACGGAGAAACCACGAAGAAAAGAAGCTCGGCCGCTATCTTAATTCTCCCATTATTATATTAGTGTCGCAGCTTTCTGACGAAGGTGGGTGCCATATGTGGGGGAGCCTGTTCTTTGGCTGTCTAAGGGTCAATTTGTGATGCACTAATGTGGGATCTGAGCAGGAACTCGCCCCTTCCGTGGTTTATCCTTAGTCCGAAGGCAACACACACGCACGCCCTCAGGAAAATCGAACTCCACCTTCTAGTGAGCGTCAGAGAGCCCTACCGATGACCTAACGCTGTGGGCGCCGCAAGGGGGCAATTTCCACGTAGAGGAAGTCGTACTTCATATTCCATGGTTGTTACCCAGCACGTCTGTTCACTGACTTTTTGCGACCGTCTTCCTTTAATAAAGAGAAGTGAGGGTCAATTTCTCCCGGAGCATAATATTCGAGATAAAGGATGATGCAGTGTCATAGCAAAGCTCATCTAGACCGAGAAATGACATCACGGCATACAGCGGCGGTCCATATTATGAAAAGCTTCTGCAAAAGTCACCCAACGAGATCCAGTAGTGCTGTTTACAGAAAACCAGAAATTTTTTGTTTCCTCCGTGTGCTTGGCTGCTGCAAGTAATCTGATTGTGGGATCAGATTTCCGGACGTAGACAAAGTGAAGAGCTTGTGTGGAAGGCTGTAGGAAGTTATCGACCGTGGTTTGGAAGCAAAGATCGCGGGTAAGATGCGTATGTTGAAGCAGTCTGCTGTCAGCCGGGAAGCAGGATTTCTTTCCTGTTTCTGCATCTCGTTCCTTTGCGGCGTTCGATCTGACCGTGAATTGAGGCACAGTGCAGTCAGAAGCTTCAGAACCAATCAGGTATGCCAAATATACCTCTTCTCAAACAAATTATTTTGATTGATCCCGTTTTTATGGTGTGCAATTAATACCTTGAAAGATAAACCGCAAACTACAGCGCCTCCAAAGTCCTTTAATCTGGCAAGGTTAAAAGTGCGTTTCATTTTACCTTCGTAAAGGGACACTTGTAAAATGGTTCATCTTTCAACGATATACTCATCTTAAAAAGTGCGTTTCATTTCATCTTGGGAACAGTCTCGAGAAGAAACGCGTAGATAACACTCCGAGCGATAGCTCACTGGTTAGGTGGTGGCTCGATCAAGAAGTTGCAGGTCGAGAATTCGATACCCGGGTGGTGGATGCCTGGGGTCCTCCCCATTGTAGAAACGAAGGAAAAAAAGATTGTCATATGGTCTGTGATCGTTCTCGTAGGCTTGAAAATTAGTTACGGGAAAAAGACCAGGCCGATTCTGGTTAGAAAGCGCCAATTTTAGTTCCCGTTTTGGTTTCAGGTCAACTGTTCCAAAGAAAATAGGACAATTAAAATTTTAAGAAATATATGGAATGAATGGCTTTTGTTTCGGTCTAGTTCTGGTTTTGAGTCCAATTTCTTCTCACTTTGAGGTTTGAGTTTTAAATTTGATCCTTGTGTTTTGAAAACTGTTATGATCTACGGTTGTCGACATTTATTAGTTGAAGTTCAAGTGTCTAACGTCGTTACTCTTAATCCGAGAAGATACATCAATTTCTATATAATCAGTTTCATCATTGCTTACCATGTTAGCATTGCTTGCCACGTTGTCATGTTAATTTATATTTATTATTATACTCAAATATTAAGTAATATCAAATTTAAATATTAATCAATATTAAGTATTCTTTAATATTATTATTTATTGTATATTAAATAATTCCTACCCTCGGTGCTTTTATAGTAGTGAATTTTGTGTTGTATAGTGCTTATACGTGAAATCAGACAACGGTTATGGATCTTGGGGAACTCTTGAAGTTCAGGGTGCTAAGTATATAGCATACGGTCAAGCTCGAGATATGGTTGGAGGTTTTCAAACAATCTCAATCATAGGTGATGCCGTAATCTCTGGACAGGTGGTTAACCACCAGGGAGTTGTGACAGCGTACTTATTCTCGACCGGGGATTTGCCACCAGAGTAGATGACTAATTAAGTTCAGGGTGCTAAGTATATATTTGATTATACAAGAATAATTAACATGCAAGAATCCCTAATATGCAAGATTAATTAAATATTCATGCAAGAAAAATTAACGGGAAAGAATATCTAACATGCAAAATTAATTAATATGTGACTCTAAGATGCACGAGTAGTTGATACGCAAGATTATCTAATATGTGAAGATATATACTAATCATTAGGGGACTAGTACGATAAAGAATAACAAGTATTTACCAGTGTATATAGTGAAAAGTTAACTATAACGCATACTACCTAAATTGATTAAGAAAATAAGCTAAGATGATTGAACGCTTTGGATACCTCAAAGGAAACTCTTGTGAACCTCCTTTTTATGTCTTGATCTCTCACGATAAGCACTAAGGAACATAAGAAGGAAAGTTTAGAAGTCGATGGGCACAAAGCTTGGAGTTGATATGGCCTTGAGAAAATTTCAAAGATGATTACAATGGGGGTGTTGATGCCTTATCTTTTTACATCCAAAAGAAGAAAACAAAGGCTAAATGTTATTTGAGTGGGGGCCCTAAGCATTTGAGTCTTTGACTTGAACTGGTTCCGAGACGCCTTTGATATTTCTCGAATCAGCACTTGTACCTAAGCCAATCAAACAGGGCTAAACCAAGCCTTGGGTCTCTGATTAAATGGGTTGTGTGAAACAAACATCCAAGTGTCTCAAGCACAAATAAGGATCGAGTGGTTTAAAGGGGTTAGCGAAACTCAAATGGAGCTGGGCCCAACCAAATTCAAAAGGGCTAAATATGACTTGAACTAAGGAGGGTTGACTCAATTTTACTTGGATTAAAATGCAGGGGACCGAATAGGACTTTGCTTATTGATGGAGTAGGTTAACAAGGATGAACTTGGTTTAGTAAAATTTACTTAGACTAGTTCAAGTCAAAATTGAGTTATATTAATTTACTTATTTAAATAAAAGTCAACATTGCTTTTTTCCAATAGATATAAGGGTAGAAACCTTTTTGAGCACCAAAATAGGAACCAAAAAGCAAAGGAACTTTTCTCAATCATTTTCAGCAACGCGTGAACATTTAGACCACTAATAAAGCTTTAAATTCATGATGTATATGAAAAATAATCCCGTCATACATATATATATATATATATACATATCGAAGACTTGTTTATGTATGTAAAATGCATGTTATGTGCATAAATATATCAATATATATATATATATATATATGTCACGGAATTCTTGTGCACATATATGTAAAAGAATTGACCCATACTATTATCCAATATATATAATTTTATTTTTAATAAAAGCCTCATGAATGTGCATACTATAATCAATTTAGGGTTGACCCAATAGAAATTTTTAGGATGAAATAGGTACAATTGAGTTCAGATTTTTAAAAGAGGTTGGGCTAGACTCAAATATGCCTAAGAGGTGTTGCACCCAGGCCTTGGTCGGCCCAACAAGTGGAAGAATTTTTGTGGGAGCCACTGTGATGTTGCATTGCTGCTACCAAGTCTTCACGTTGGGGCCCTCTTTCTTTTCATTGAAATATCCATATCCCTTTAAATGTATTGGTGAAGTAGATCTAGATATACACCATGAATACTTGATCTCCATTTGCCTTCTTTCAAAATGAACCTTGATCTAAATCTAGATCTAGATACAAATCTATTGGCTATATCGAATTTGACTTGCAATAGGGCTCCAAATTACAGGTTCTTTCCTCTTCTTAAAACCATCTCAAATCGACTTTTATGTGAGCCAAATGTTATAAAAATCAAGACTTAGTATATCACTTCATGTGCCTCGAAATGACTTTTTCAAAAAATAGTTTTTAAGACCATATTTTTTTAGGAAAATTTCGGGTGTTGTTGGAGGCCAAATGATTGGACAAGAAGAGGGTGTTAGAGAGACTCATATTGTGAAGCTAGTGGTTGGGCATAGTAGTGGTTTTGACATGGAATCTAAAACTGTATTATTGATGATTGTTTTTTTATTCATACATGTTTATGATATTCTAATGTTTTGGATTGCAAGGTAGATTTTTCATATTATATTATGTATGGTTTAAAAATGTATCTATTTAGTATGTCTATGGTCGTAGATAGATCATATCCACATATGGAGCATGACTATTAGTGCTCAGTCCCTACTATTATCTTTGTAGGTTATGATGAGGATTAGTACCATCTTATGTGATATGAAGAATGTACCACTATGATTAGTGATGTCAATATGTTCATAGAAGGTAGTTTGAGTAAATGCAATTTAGCTTTTGATAGAAATTTGAATTTGACTCGAAAAATTGTAGAATTGATAGTCCGAGAGAATGATTGGTCATTGATAAGTGTCAAATATTTAGATTTTAGTTGTAAAATGTTTCTCATTAGTAATTTGAACAATAAGACTTTTTATTATGGACTTCGAGTCTTGCATCATGTCAGATGGATCGAAGAAGAGTTAACCATTCATTATGGCCGCAGTTAGCCACAGAATAACACAAACATCCAAGAAAGCTTGGAAGTCCTTAAGGCACATTGAGCCTTCCTGAATCGATCAATCATTAGTCGAGTCAATGTAACTCCTTGTACATGCGATAGTATTGTGAGGCCTAATACCTACTTAATAACCCACAACTCTAAGCACCTGGAAAATGTCTTGTATCAGGTAGACAAATGGATCAAGGTGAAGAGATTAGAAGCAAGGAAGCCTTGATTTACATAGATACTAAGTATATATTATGCATGCATATATATACTGTAAATGTAAATGTGTATATATACATATAATTACTTGTAGTTTAATAATATCGAAAATGATAAGTTTTATGTTTTATGCAAAATAAATGGCATTAGCTGATTTTTCTTTAAAAAAAATAATTTTTCGTAGGTTGGAGATGGGGTGGGTATTGCCAGAGTGCATGTGTAGCGATTGATAACAAGACCCAAGGGGCAGGGTGAGTGGGGTCTAATTGGAGGTTTCCAGTGTGAGGCAGGTGTGGATGTAGTGAAAACCCGCCCCACCCCACCCCATTGCAATCCCTACCTTAAGCGTCTAGTTCTGGATCAATTCCCTAAGGTGTGGGCGACTTAAGTGTCTAATCCTGGATCCATTTCCAGGGTAGCCTTGAAGGTCGCTGACACTGGGCCTGACTGTAAACTAGAGATCGGCCACTCATTGTCCCTATGGGAGGGAATACTTAGAATGTGCTCCCGCTATCCCAAGCCCACCCTTCCCCAGCAAAAAGAAAAAAAAGAGAAAGTTGAAGCACGTCTTCCCGATTCTCTGGATCGAAAGGAAATCAAATCCCATTAAGGCATACATGAACATGACCTCCTAACCAGCAGCATTGCAATTTAGCATGTATGATCCAAACAAGGAAAAAATATGTATGCCTGTATATAATGTTTATATACATAACTATATATAACTATATAGTTATATAAACTTTTCTATATATTTATATATTATAGTTTTAAAAACAAGGTAGCTATATATATTTTTGTTGGGTGACTTTGTCCCAGCTCCAGGTTTTGAATGCCTACCGGAAGATGATTTTTTCAGGGCTGGTCAAAGAATGTCAACCCTACCTAACTAGAGATGTCAATGGAGGCTGGGCCGGGCTGTCCTGGCCCTGTCCCTTGTGGTCAAGATGCATGAATGATTCAATGCACTGTTTTGAGGGCCGTGTGTGTGCATGCATGCACAAGAGAGAGAATGCTCAATATGATAGGAAAATAAATCTAACTCGGGTTTAACTTTTGCAATGAATAAGGACTGGCACTTACATGGTTACGTAAGGAAAGCTAGACTTTTAACATCCTCACCAATACGTCATTAGCAAAAGCCTTGTCTGAGGTAATAGATAATACCTTTTTATCTACATTACATTCTTTCAAACAATCATATATATATATATATATATAGCAATACCCAAATCAACACTTGTACGTGAAATCCATGTGAGAAAATTTGAGTATTTATTGCTTAACTTTCAATTATCATCCATATAATAAGTAGTTACATACATATAGCCTTCTTGATTACATGTCAAACAATGAGAAGTACCGCATACTCTGCTAAAAATTTTAATCAAATACTTTCTTACCTTTTTCTTCTCTCTATTATGAACTTTATTATTGTCAGATACTAGAATATTCCAAAAAGGCATTACCCCATGAGGATTTAGATATTTCATCCAAGCTCTAAGATTATCATACTGAATAAAGCAAAAAGGTAAAGCATGCTTAGTAATTATTTCTATGAACATCTCATGGTGAATCATTTGATATATTTTTCTATGTCTTAGTTTTTCATTTTGATCTATGATAATTAACCTTTCCAAGCTTAACACCAAGTTTGATAAGCTAATCCTTTTATAGCTTAATTATTATTTCTAGGTTTTGTAAAAAGTCTCCAAACATCATAATACTCTTTCTTATTTGGAGGGGCTTCAGATTTAACACTAGTAGAGGCATGGCTAGCTGAAACAAGGTCTTCTTCTGCTATTACTTGAAGTTTGTCATCATCATGTGGATTCATCTCCATAATCTATATTAAAATTCTATATAAAAATTTTAAAAAATCATATTTCAAGCTTAAGAGGAACCACAATTACAAACATAAAGTATAAGAACAAAATAAACAATAGTTCCAAACGGGTTACAAGAAATTGGAGTCATGAGAAAATAAAATACTAAGGAAAGGATTTAGTGCTGCTCATATAAAAATCTAAAAGTCCAACATTATTCGTTCAAAGCAATTAGTCATATTGCATATATTGCTAAGGGTCACACCTAGATATTCACATATCAAGAACACAACTTCAAAAGAATCACCCCACGAGACCTAACCTTGACATATCAAGTGAACCATAGAAAGCATTCGCTAAATGCACTACAATTGTAAAGAACTACAATATGGAAATTTAGAAAGGATCAACTAAAACAATTCAAAATCTCAAAATTAAAACATATTACAATGAATTATTAAAGAACTACAACATGACCGGTTAGACAACATTACTGGTTGAGCGATGTTGAATCCCAGTAGCAATTTGATAGAGGAGGTTGGGGTGATGATCGTTAGTTGAATCACAGATGACATAGGCTTGTTAGCAAAGAAATAAAGGCATTGAGTGGCACCCACCTTGAAATTTTGGTCAGTTGAGCGATTGTCCTAATTCCAATTGCGTAGAGCAAAATCCTAGTAAGGGGAGAGTAGGCGACACTGCTAGCTTGCTATGGATTGTAGTTGGGTTAAACTTACAAAAGTTTTGATACTACTTTTATCGTGCCCCAAGCTGTGGGCCCTATTAAACAATCAATACTCCTTTGACCCATCCATGGTAGCTGATGACCTCAAGAGTGAGGAGAATAAAAAGTCTAAGGTCAATATTATTCAAATAACTAAACAATAAACTTTTCATAACTAAAATCCAAATATGTTACATTTATCAATAAATAGTAGGGTCCACCAAACAACCAATTCCCCGATTCTCCAATTAATGTTTCAAATCCAATGTCCAATCTAATAATTCAAATGCAATAACTTAATACTACCTTTTTATCGAAGTTGGGCTCAATGATATATCCTCTTTGACTACTTTACAACATATGCTAACTTGATTGTGTAATATTATAAAATATGAGCATTACAATTGTGCTTGTAGGTGGATGTGATTTCTTTACAGTAATAAACACATTAAAGACATGCATGTTTCAAATCACACATCATGTAAGATAAAAATTTATATGAGTTGAAATCAACATTATTAACATAAACATATATGGGTAATCACACACCTCAATAATATAATTGAATATGAGGACCATTATCATGTCCAACTATAAACATGCAATAGGAATCTATCTTGTCCCAACATTTGGCCTCCAATAGTTATCACACACATTAATTAGGTCTCAAATGTTGACAAACTATAAAACAATTCGTCAAGTACAATCTCTCGGGTTTACCAAATAATAATTTATGGAAAACATACAAGCATGGTCATGCTTTCACATAATTATGTAAATAAACTCAAAATCAAATTGTGTCACCTAGAACATCTCTCAAGCTCAAGGGATCCATAGTGACCCATATCATACTTTCATCTTTAAGCATCAAAACCATATATCCAAATCAAATATCAAAAATCATTTTCTTTTATAACACTCACTACTCTCGTTGGTTTACCTTTTGGCTCAACATGTCCTCAACCTAGGCGTATAGTACGAAATAACACTAGTTTAAGCTACAACTAAGTACATATGACCAATGAAATAGCCAATGAGTTAGCATCATCTGGCATGCCCACACAAGAATTCACAATTCTTCTATCCCGATGACAGAACTCATCTCGATAGTTAGAATTGCAAACCATGACTCTATGTTGACTAATGTTTCACCCCACACACTAAGACCCATGAGTTAGCATTATAAAAATGGCTTGTCACAAACACAAATTGATTATTTTTTTAGGAAAAAGATAGATTGTGTTGTGAAGATTGCAATGTAATTCTAGAGAAAAGCTTAACTACTCAACATTGACTTTTAGTAATGGATTTGCTGGTAAAAAAGTGGACGAAGAATAATAGAGTACATAGAGTTATTGGGATTATATGGTGAAACCTCAAAGGAAGAAGATATTTAAACAAAAAAAAAAAATCAATAAGATGCTTAGAATTATGTATATGCACCTTATAATATGTGAAACAATATGACTATATATATTAGAGAAGCGACAAAAGATGTGAGGCGAATCTAAAGGACGCATAATAGCACAAAAAGAAGCTTGGTGGTGGAGTGAAGTGGTGCAAGATAAAATCAAGGCAAAGAAGCTATGTTACAAATTGTATTATACTAAGAAGACTAGTAAACTTTGAAGGCTTATAAGAAAGCAAAGAAAAAAGTGAAAAAGGCCGTTAGTGAAGCAAAATAAAAAAATTTGTGAGGATTTATATAAAAGCTGAACTTAAAAGAAGGTGAAAGAGATATTTTTAGCTAACACTAGAGATAAAAAAAACTAAGGATCTTACCTTTTATAAGTTTTTTTAATAAAAATGCAAATATTATTATTAGCTTAGGAGAGTTAGCCAAATCAAAAAATTGTATAAACTATAATTTCTATTTGTATATTCAAAAGAATAAAGTTAAAGAGACTGTTAAATATATTAAGGTTAGTAAATCTATAGTATCAAACAATATTCATTTATAATTTTAAAAAATCATAGGAGAGATAGAGCTCACTTGGCTCACAAGACTATTTAATGAAATATGAAGAACTCAAAAGATACTATATTATGAGAATGGAGAGTGAGTATACTTATACCCATATATAAGAATAATAGAGATATTATAATGGTCAGAAAATCTTATGTTCAGAAAATCTTCTATCGAGCATAGATTAAGACAAATATTGAGTACAATAGAGAACTAATTCAGATTCATGTTCAGAAAATTTACTATTGAAGTGATTAACCTATTAAAACATCTTATGTAACATTTTAGAGCAAAAAGAAAACCTTCACATGATATTTATTGATGTAGAAAAAGTTTATGATAGGGTGCCAAGAAATGTTCTTTGGAGAACCATGGAAAAGAAAGATATCCTATTGACATAAATAAATCCTATAAGAGACATATACGATGATGCAAAAACTTGTTTGAGGATCATAAAGGAATGATAGACTCCTTTGAAGTTAATATGGGGTTACATCATGGATCAACTTTAAGTCCATATTTGTTTATATTGGTCATTGATGAGTCAACAAAACATATTCAAGATGAAGTACTTTGGTGTATGTTATTTGTAGATGACATTGTGTTAGTAAATAAATCTAAGGAAAAAGTTAATATTGGGTTTTAGAACTATGGAGAGAAATGTTAGAAATTAAAGTCTTTCAACTTAGTAAAACAAAGAGAGAATATATGAAATATAAGTTTGATTATATGTGTACTTTAGAGGACATAGAAATTAAGATTGGCACATATTACATCACTCATAAGGAAAGTTTTAAATAACTACGGTCAATTTTTCAAAGTGATGGAAAAATTGATGGAGATATTATGCATAGAATTAAAGTACCGTCGATTAAAATGGATAGGGGCATCAGGTATTCTATGTGATAAGAAGATACCATTAGAGTTAAAATGTAAATATTATAGAGTCATAATTAAACCTAATATATTTTATAGTTATGAGTGTTGGGTAATTAATTATCAACATGTGCAAAAGATGTTCACAGCAGAAATGAAGATATTGAGATAGATGAGTAGTCACATAAGGAAGATCATATATGTAATGAGTTTATTAGAAACCAATTGGGAGTAGCACCAATGGAGGATAAAATAAAGAAAAATCTTTTAAGATGGTTTGAATATGTTCAAAGACGACCAAAGGACACTAGCATAAGAATACATGAAAAATTAGAATGTGAAAATGTTAAAAGAGGAAGAGGACAACCACAAAAGTAATGGAAAAAACTATAAAAAATCATCTAGTTTATATTGAGCTAACTGCTAGTATGACACATGATAGGGATTTGTGGAAATAAAGAATCCTTATAGCCAATCCCATCTAGTATGGGAAAGGTTTTTGTTATTGTGTATCATTCAATAATGTCTTATACCACTATGAATAGAGTGGACTCACATTCAATAATGTGTACTTGCACCCAAGTACACTCACTCAATATATAAATGCAAATAATAAAACATTTCTAATACACACATTAAGCAAGTCCAAATAATCATTTCAAAGATAGTCCACTCATGAGCTTGGTCTGGTTTACTCTTCTTCGCATCTTCATTTTCTACCAAAACTCTATTTTGTTGGCCTCTTCTTACCCTTATAATACAACATATTTGTTTCTACATGAGTAGTAGCAGTTTGCAACACATCAATGTCTGTATATATCTTTCCTCTCAGTGACTTATGGATCAAATCGGAAAGTCCTGAGAAATATTTATTTGCTCGTGCCTTAGGGATTATCATAACAGGGTCAAACTGTGATAACCTTAAGAATTGGTTTGTATATTCTCTCACAAACTGTCTTGTTGCAACTGATTGAACTCAAGAAGTAGGCGCATCCGATCATTATAAGAAAAAAAATGACTGAAGAATGCCTTTTTAAATGCCTCCCAAGTCTAAGGAGTGTTACGTATCCCTTTTTGTGCTCTTCACTATTGTTTTGCATTTCCTTCGAATAGATTAAACGCCAACTACACCCCTTCCTCATCGCTATGAGCCAGTATTTCAAAAGCATTCTCTAATTTACCAATCCACTCGTAGGGTTCTAATGGATCTCTAATTACTCTCTTAAATTTTTTATACAAATTCTTTGTCAAATGCTGAATTATTACAATGGATTCCCTCAGTACGTTTTGTAGTAAACTAATCATCTCACCAAGTAATGTTGCTGCATCCTAACCACCTTGTACAAGTTGAATATGTGGTGGTACCACAAGTCCCTCAAGTGTTGCTGATGGTGCATCAACTGCTGTAGTAGATCCGTACGACAACATCTCCTCGTTAGTGTTACCCATAATGCTCAGAGTTAAGTTAAAATTCAATCTTCGAGAATCTTACACATAAATATGATATTATGTTTCGACAATCAACTCGTTATTAAATATACTTTAATAATCTTAGTCTTTGATACCAAATTGTCACACCCGCTCAGGTTGCGTCCACGAGCCGATACCACGTGGCCGCTTCTCACATGGGCATGATGGTGAGTAGTAACCAAATGCAATACTAATTTAATTTAAACTCAATGAAATAAATATTTATATCAAAGTTCTAAACAATATGCCCAAAATGGTGTGGAGTATACCTAATAGTAACCCCGAATAACAAGACTTTCTAAATCATCCAATATTTGTCAAACTATCTAAAATAAAAAAAGGCCGCTCTATTCAACTCTTACTTTACTCCGTGTGCTTTGGAAGTGCTAGCTTGAAGATTAACTGGAAAAAAATGGGGTGATCTCTTACATATAGCTTAATAGGGAGGTTATAAAAACATATATAATTTTACAATCATTTCATAACAAAACACAGTTTCATCTTTAAATCATGATCTCAAATTTATACGCACACATTCATACACACGCATACAAACATCATTAGTTACGATAATTACAACCCATACTATGTCTTCTCCAAAGGCCACAGGTGTCATCTGACCCTCCCTAATGTGACCTCAGTAACCCCCTCCATGACGGTAACCACGCCGACTCTCATAGCAGAGTGTTCGAGAATACACTCTATACTCACTGTAAGCCAGATCGCCCGAGAGACTTTTAAGTATCTAGAGACCCCACACAACCAACACAAGTACAAATTATTTATTCACACATTATTACATTTCTACAACCAATTACATTTCATCACATTCACAAATCATATCCAGATCCACGAATATCCAAAAACCAATTTCATATTCATACAACATTTAAATACCATGTTCAAACAACACATGGATATCAAACATGTTCTTTATCAATCAATGTCATAAACACGTTCTACTTGAAAAACATATGAAATAACCCACAATTGCGAACATCATTTCATAAATATCAATAAAACATTTATCAATCATGCATATTTAAATCTATCTAACATAAGAAAATCACTTCTAGCATAGTTCTCTAAAAGAATGCATAACCCCCTACCTAAAGGAGCACTAAGATCTAATCCTCAAACTGTTGGGCAACTCTTATCACATCAAATCCTCTAATTTTAATCTCTAAACAATTATAAATAACTAAAATATTAAAATTTATTTAACTACAAATCTAACGTAATAAACCGTATTTAAATCGGATCTCAAATGACCCTAAATTAACCTAAAACCCAATCTAGATCCGTTTAAGCTATCTTAGATCCAACCTGATACCTGAATCCATATCTGATCTAAACTGAGTGATAAAGTAGGTAGCATGTGTCACTGTATCGACATAGAACCTACAACTACAAACATGAATCCTGTTTTAGACCCAAAACTCATTTCAAGACCCGACCCAAACCTGACTCATTTTCGACACAGAACCTGTTTTAGACCTGTTTTGACACATAACTGTTTCTTAACATGTAACATGAGGACATGACACGAATCTGTGTGGATTCATGGTATTCGGACATGACACGTCGTGTCCAACATGACATGACACTATAGCGGGGACACGCCCAAAAGGGGTCAGTTCTCTTGGTTTTTTAGCATCAATTTCGTCGATTTTCGGCAACGTCTAAGGCCGACGATCATCCCCAACCCCCAACCTACCCCTTCTCTTCCAATCCAACCCATTACCAGTCGCCAACAACGGAATTTTTGCCAGAAAATCCATGAAAAATAGTAACTCGGATTTGAGAAAAAATTCATAAATCTACACTTATTTTGAACCGATTTTTGCATTGATGTACAGATCTAACTAAATCCGCCCCATCATCAAAATCATTACATACACCCTATGGGAGTCGAACTCCCCATCAACAGAAACAACACTAGAACACCCTACCGTTGAGCTTCATGATATAATACGCGAAAAATGCCCTGCTCTTGCTTCTCATGTAGACTCTTCCATTTTATATCTTCACTCTAAACCATCAAATTAAACTACTCTGATATGTTTGACATGAATTTTTAATTCTTAATTACCAAAGTCCAAATGATATCAACTATTAATTTCTTCTCCCTCTCTTTATATATTTATATATATGTATATGTATATATATATATATATATATGTATGTATATATATATATATATGTATGTATATATATATATGTATATATGTATATATATATACATATATATGCTTTTTTATGTGTGTGCGTTCACGTGTGATTTGGTTTGGTTCTTATGGTTCATCCAAGCTCTGAACTGTGAATCGAACCATAACTTTCTCTCCTTTTCAAACCAAATAAACTAAACCACACACTTAATAAAACTTAATGTTTGGTTGAATCGGTGTCGCTCCGTTCCTTCGGCTCCTTAACACTCCCAGTTTCACATAACAATGGCCGCATCCAACGCATGTCCGACTTTGGTCAATGTAGTCCTGGGCAGCACATAGACCAAAGTCGGGCATGCGTGGATCCGAATGTTCCGTCCGTGGGTCATCCGAATGTTCCGCCGATCCTGGGTCAAAGGAGAGCGTGCTTTGTTATAAAAAGCGATTTTTGGGCACTGTTCATTATCGCTCTCATCCCCATTTTCTATCTCTCGTAGTGGGAGCAAACATATAAATTCCCCTAGAATGAACTCTGCCGGAGAAGGTAACCTCGTGTTGGAGATCACAAACGGCGACAACAGCATGGAGACGTCCATGACTTCCACGCAAGAAATGAGGGAGCCCGAGCAAACTGTTGCACCTCGCGTCGTCAGCGTACAGAATTATGTATTAACCGACGGGGTCGTGGAGATAGGTCTTGTCTTTGGCCCGACGTCTGATATCTATGAACTGGTGACGCGGCCGGAGTTGAATGCGGCGCTTAACCCGCTTCATCGGGTTGTCGCCACTGCTGAAGTTCAACAGGAGACCACAGGCAGAAATGCGACGTCTCTTTTGCTTGTGCAGTGTTTAGCTCCCAATCTTCAAAACTCTGCACAAACGGAAACAGTAGGAAAGGATCTATGGGCGAACAGGGCGTGGGCGCTCGCAAATTTAGGGCTCTCCGTTCAGGTGGGAGCGATTTCCTGTTTCACTGCGCAACCCGTCGTCGCCACTTTCTTCACGATGGTATTGTTCGTGTCGGTGCTGCTCGCACTTGTTGTGCTTGGCACTCGCCCACTCTATCCAGCCTCTGTCTGCAGATGGTTGCTTTTCGCTTCCAGCGTTTTGGCAGTTCTAGCAGGAGGAATCAAACCATTCCTTACTGAGAAATGATCCCAAGATGAGCGGAGGGCTTACAACAACAACTAAGCTTACAGGTAAGATGGATATTAATATAACCTTTTTACAACGGCAAGCGTTTGTCTTTATTAAGGGTTCTGTCACTGAAACGCATGTAGTTCATGTCATCTTGGTCCCGTGATGACATGAATGAATTGGAGTTTGATCATGATATTTCATGATCCAATCCGGCCACTTAATTCCCTCGTTAAAACATTCAGCCCATTGAGTTGCTATGCACGATTCTCGACTGATACATGTAAGGGTTCAGTTGGATGAAGTGTGATTTGGTGTGACTCTTTTCCGGTGCTGCATCTTTCCGCTTAAGGAAATTTGACACTTCCAATGAAGAGTATGTGTTATGGAACACCTTTTCTTCTGAGAATCATGCGGGCCTTGACTCATGGAAAATGTGTTAATTGATCTTGAAGTACACATTGCATATACGGAGTAGTAAGGGATCATCAAAACAAGTACCAAAGCTTTAATCTTCATTATAAAAGTTAGCCATAAGATATTTTTTAGATGATTATTGCATCAATCAAATCTAGTGAGAAGGCAAATTTTGAAGAAAGAATTTGGGCTTCGCTATAGGTCATGACAGTGAAATTAAAAACTTATGGTCAAGAATTTAAGAGCATGTTTATTAAAAATAGAGAATCTATCTCGAATATTTATCCCTTCACTAATAAAATGAAGTTAAATTGCCATGACAAGAATAACGAACTTGTTATTGGACAAATTTTGACAGTTCTTACTCTAAAGTTTGAATATTTTGTTGTTGGTGTTGAGAAATATATATATATATATATATTAATTAACTTGTTCAACTAATATTTTTTGTTGAACTAATAATAAAGAAGATATTTAAACAGAAAGTAGTGAAAGATGTGGAACCTCAAAAGTAAGAAAGAAGATATATTTAAACAAAAAGTCCT
Organism: Brasenia schreberi; assembly: GCA_036023115.1. Lineage (NCBI taxonomy): Eukaryota > Viridiplantae > Streptophyta > Magnoliopsida > Nymphaeales > Cabombaceae > Brasenia > Brasenia schreberi. The sequence goes on along the minus strand of JAYKKT010000071.1, from coordinate 9,849,004 downwards.
TCAAGGAGATGTTTGGAATTATGTTGGCATACCCTGTGATATGTGGAACAATATGGCTATACATATTAGGAAAGTGGTGAAAGATGTGTTAGGGGTATCTAAGGAGGTGTACCGGCACAAAAGGAAGCTTGGTGGTGGAGTGAAGTAGTGCAAAATAAAATCAAGGCAAAGAGGGCATGTTACAAATTACATTATGCCAAGAAAACTAGTGAAACTTTAGAAGCTTATAAGAAAGCAAAAAAGGAAGCGAAAAAGACCGTTAGTGAAGCAAAAGCTAAGATTTGGGAGGACTTATATAAAAAACTCAACTCAAAAGAGGGTGAAAGAGATATTTTTAGGATAGCTAGGGCTAGAGATAAGAAAACTTAAGATCTTAATTATGTTAGATGCATAAAAGATGAGGATGAAAAAATTTTAGTGGCAAATGATGATATAAGAAATAGATGAAAAAACTATTTTTATAATCTTTTTAATGAAAATAAAGGTGTTAGTATTAGTTTAGGAGATTTAGCCAAGTCAGAAAAGTATACAAACCACAATTTCTACTGACGTATTCAAAAGAATGAAGTCAAAGAGGCTCTTAAACATATGAAGGGTGGTAAATCGGTAGGACCAAATAATATTCCTATAGAAGTTTGGAAAATACTAAGAGAAATAGGAATCACTTGGCTCACAAGACTATTTAATGAAATATGGAAAAACCAAAAGATGCCCAAGGAATAGAGAGCAAGTACACTTATACCCATATATAAGAACAAGGGAGACATTCAAAATTGTGCGAATTATCGAGGTATCAAGTTAATGAGTCATACTATGAAATTATGGGAAAGAATTATCGAATGTAGGTTAAGACAAGTATCAAGTACAACAGAGAACCAATTTGGATTCATGCCAGACAGATCTACTATTGAAGCAATTCACCTTTTGAGACGTCTTATGGAACATTTTAGAGCAAAAAAGAAAGACCTTCACATGATATTTATTGATCTAGAAAAAGCTTATAATAGGGTACCGAGGAAGGTTCTTTGGAGAACTTTGGAAAAAAGAGGTATCCCATTGACATATATTAACCTTATAAGAGACATGTATGATAGTGCAAAAACATGTATGAGGACTCATGAAGGATCGATAGACTTCTTTGAAGTTAATATTGGGTTACATCAAGGATTAACTTTAAGTCCATACTTATTTATAATGGTGATGGATGAGTTAACAAAACATATTCATGATGAAGTACCTTGGCGTGTGTTATTTGCAGATGACATTGTATTAGTGGAGGAGTCTAAGGAAAAAGTTAATAGAAAATTGAAACTATGGAGAGAAACATTAGAAAGCAAAGGCCTCCGACTTAGTAGAACAAAGACAGAATATATGGAATGTAAGTTTGATCATTTGGTTACTTCATAGGACGTGAAAATTAAAATTGGCACACATTGCATTCCCCAAAAGGAAAGTTTTAAATACCTAGGGTCAATTTTTCAGAGTGATGGAAGAATTGATGGAGATGTTACATATAGAATTAATGCTGGTTGGTTAAAATGGAGAGGAGCATCAGGTATTCTTTGTGATAAGAAGATACCATTAAAGTTAAAAGGTAAATATTATAGAGCAGCAATTAGGCCTGCCATATTTTATGGTTCTGAGTGTTGGGCAGTTAATCATCAACATGTACAAAAGATGTCTGTGGCAGAAATGAAGATGTTGAGATGGATGAGTGGTCATACAAGAAAAGACCTATACATAATGAGGTTATTAGAAACAAATTAGGAGTGACACCAATAGAGGATAAAATGAGAGAACATCGTTTAAGATGGTTTGAATATATAGAAAGAAGATCAAAAGAAGAACCTGTAAGAAGGTTAGAAAAACTAAATTTGGAAAGTATTAAAAGAGGTAGAGGTCAACCACAAAAGTGTTGGAAAGAAACAATAAAGAATGATCTAGCTTATTGGGAGTTAACTGCTAACATGGCACACGATATGGATCTGTGGAAACAAAGAATCCATGTAGCCGACCCCGTCTAGTATGGGAAAAGGCTTAGTTGTTGTTGTTATGCTGCTTCCTTGGAATTTTTGTTAGGACCTTTTGATAAACTCAAGAAATTTAAGACATTCATGAAAAAATACAATGACTTTTTCCATAAAGACCCTTGATATAGACAAACGAGATGAGTTTAGTTTAGTCTAGTTATACACAATTACTTTTTCCATGGCTAGAATCATATGAAAAGTAAAATGTCTTCCTTAATTAAACACCGTTTGAAACCTTAAGAGGTAGATGACCATGATTGAGCTACTTGAAAGTTTTCATTCATATAATTTATTTTGTACATAGCTTGATAAAAATATGAGAAATACAGTTTTATTGATATTGTTCTCACTCTAAAGGATATAAATTCTATAAAATTCAACTAGTGGCAATATGTTATTGATAGCAATATGGTGTTCAAGGAGGATGCAAGTAATCTAAAAGCAATAGTCAATTTAAACATTAGAGTTTAGAACAGCTTAATTAGTTTCGTAAGAGCTTTAGAGACCTAGTGAACGAGGTTAAGGTTTAAAGATAAATAGATCTGCCACAAAGATAAGGCTTTGGATTATGAAGATAGAATAAAAAGAAATCTCTAGTTATTTTCATCCAATGAGCAATCTTAGAGACCTCCTCATCTAATAAAGCATAATTCCCACAGGATCATACATGTATATGTATATATATAAGTGTATCTTTTCAAAAGAAACTGTTATCAGATGTTTAATGAATTAAGAAGTCGTTCCTATAGTATTATGAAACCAGTAGAGCTCTTTGACTCCCACTAATAGGTGCAAGTTTGAATCCTCGAAGGGTCCATGCATTTCAGTTTGTGTGTTTTCGGCTTTCACCTCCCATTATGACCAAAAAAGAATTATGTCGTTGGAAAGTAAGAAGATTGACAATGACTTAAATAAAGTATTTTCATGAATGCAACATTATGAAGTCCTTGAAAGGTTTAAAAGTTAGGGTTGATCCTATTCCTTTTGAAAGTCTATGAAAGTGAAGTGAAATATGTGATTGCAACTTGTTATGTTTCTGGTACAGTAGGTGTAGAACTGGGTAGAACATCATAAGTATTAATGATCTCCAGTGAAGTTTTATTCTCATAATAAATACTATGGCACCTAAGAACTTATACATTTTATTAAGAAAGCAAAGGATATTGTTTAGGTACTATTTTGTTAGAGAGCAATCTCAATCAAAGAGGTTGCACTCGAGTATGTGAGTCTTTTTATCACTAAGCCCTTTAATGTTGGAGTCTTGAGAAGTGAATTTGAGTAGTAATGACGGAATTAATTTTAAGGTGAGGGTACTAGCTAAACTTGATACAAGTATGATCTAGCTCGATTCTTGAATATTATCATATTCAGTAAGCTTTGAGTTTATTATTAGATTTGATACTTTACAAGCTTACACATTTAATATCTAGGACGATCATTGTTACATAATCTTGTTAAATTTGTTATGTTGGAAAATTTAGTCATTTAAATAGTTTTTTAGGAAAGTTTTTCAAACAATCTCGATCATAGGTGATGCCGTAATCTCTGAACAGGTGGTTAACCACCAGGGAGTTGTGACAGCGTACTTATTCTCAACCGGAGATTTGCCACCAGAGTAGATGACTAATTAATTAGTACACAAGGGTGCCTAACATGATCAATATAGAGTAAAAAAACTAATATGCAAGTTTAATTAATCTAAGATGCATGATTAATCAATTATGCAACAATAACTAACAAGAATGAATACCAAATGTACTTGACTATGCAAAAAGCCCTAAGATGCATAACTTATTTGATTATACAAGAATAATTAACATGTAAAAATCCCTAATATGCAAGATTAATTAAATATTCATGCAAGAAAAATTAACGGGAAACAATATCTAACAAGCAAAATTAATTAATATGTGCCTTTAAGATGCACAATTAGTTGATACGCAAATATATCTAGCAAGATTATCTAATATGTGAAGATATATACTAATCATGTAAGATTAATATGATCAACATGCACCTATCATGCTGCAAAATAATAAGGCTACTGAAAATAATATACCTATCGAAAAATAATAGACTTACCTATTATGCTTACTCAAAATAATATGCTTTAGATACTATCTTTCATTAAGGGACTAGTACGATAAAGAATATTTCAAGTTGTACCTAAGCTAATGCTGATTTTCTTACCTAAAAAATGGGAGGACATGAATTCTGACTTTTCGTGTCAAGTTTTCGGGTTGAATCTAAACGGCGTGTGATGCATAGCCCTAGCAAAGGGTTTAAACCTTTGTTTTTTTTTATGTTGTGTTACATAAAAGTGACTTAGGGCTTGAGTGGCTCAATCTGGGATCTGAGATGGATGGCTAGGAAAGCGTTAGTGGTCCTCTTCCCTAACTACTAAAGAGTCCAATGCCTCTAAAGCTATCGCAAACTCAACGCCTCTAGTTAAGGAAAGAAGCCGGACGGTGAGTTCCTCTTTCTATTTTCTTATTCTTGTTTAGATTTCCTCCGATTTGTGTTCACACATATATTGGATTTCATAGTAAATGATGTGGGATTTAGGGTTTTTGTGATGACTATTCTGTTTCCGAATTTAGCAAGGTAGGGTGTTCGTTTATTTGATAGGAATATTTTTTCTAGGGTGTCGTTTTGTCTATTTGTTTGGGAGAACGTTCAAGTGGAAAGAAAATGGAGAAACGTATGGAATAACATCTAGAGTGGAGGCCCTAAGCATTTGAGTCTTTGACTTGAACCAGCTCCGAGACGCCTTGGATATTTCTCGAATTAGGACTTGTACCTAAGCCAATCAAACCTAGTTAAACCATGCCTTGGGTCTCAGATCAAATGGGTTGTCTGAAACAAACATCCAAGTGTCGCAAGCAGAACTAAGGATCGAGTGGTTTAAAGGGGTTAGCGAAACTCAAATGGGGCTAGGCCCAACCAAGGACAAAAGGGCTAAATATGACTTGAACTAAGGAGGGTTGACTCAATTTTACTTGGATTAAAATGTAGGGGACCGAATAGGACTTTGCTTAGGCTGATGGACTCAAGTAGGTTAACAAGGATGAACTTGGTTTAGTAAAACTTAGACTAGGCCAAGTAAAAATTGAGCCATATTAATTTACTTATGTAAATAAAAGTCAACATTGTTTTTTTCAAATAAATATGAGTTTAGAAACCTTTTTGAGCACCAAAATAGGAACTAAAAAGCAAAGGAACTTTTCTCAATCATTTTCAGCAATGCAAGACACAAGTACATTTTCACCACTAATAAAACTTTAAATTCATGATGTATATGGAAAATAATCCCCTCATACACACATATACATATCGAAGACTTGTTTATGTATGTAAAATGCATGTTATGTGCATATATATATATATATATATATATGTCACGAAATTCTAGTGCACTTATATGTAAAAGGATTGACCCATATTATTATCCACTATATATAATTTTATTTTTAATAAAACCCTCATGAATGTGCATAATATAATCAATTTAGGCTTGAGCTAATAGAAATTTTTTGGATGAAATAGGTACAATTGAGTTAAGGTTTTTAAAAGAGTGGGGCGATACTCAAATGTGCCCAAGGGGTGTTGCACTCAGGCCTTGGTCGGCCCAACAAGATGGAAATGTTTTTGTGGGAGCCACTGTGATGTTGTATTTCTGCTACCAAGTCTGCAAGTTGGGACACTCTTTCTTTTCATTGAAATATCTATATCCCTTTAAATGTATCGATGAACTAGATCTAGATATATGCCATGATATTTGATCTCCATTTGTCTTCTTTCAAAATGAACCTAGATCTAAATCTAGATCTAGATACAAATCTTTTGGCTATATCGAATTTGACTTGCAATAGGGCTCTAAATTACAGGTTCTTTCCAAAAAGACAAATATCAGAGACTTAATCCATAATAAATATAAGATTTAAGAACATAAATACGAAGATAAACAATATACCTAGACACATATTAGTGCGCTTGGAGATTGTTACATGCAAACCCATCAAGTGAACAATATTATCATAGATCTCTATCTCTCGATGAATATCATCTGCCCTACTCTCATCAGAGAGTAATCTTTTTATACAAGCAACGAGGGTTTGAGCCGTCAGAGGATGCTTTGGGGAGAAGTGAAGAGAGGCGAACAAAGATCAGAAACCCTTAAAATATATTTTTTGGTTTTATTGCACGACAAGACACGATAAATGATGTTGGGTGATAGAGAGGCTTGTATCATATCATGGCATTTCACGATATGATACGTATCACATTGTATTATATAATACGGTGCGATACAGATAACACTGTTTCATACATTTTATGATAATCTAATGTTTTGGATTGCAATGTAGATTTTTCATGTTATATTATGTATGGTTTAAAAATGTATCTCTTTAGTATGTCTGTGGTCATAGATAGATCACATCCACTCTATGTATCGTATTGTGGCAAATGATGATATAATAAATATATAAGAAAACTATTTTTATAAGTTTTTTAATGAAAATAATGATGTTAGTATTAGCTTAAGAGAGTTATCCAAATCGGAAAAGTATATAAACCACAAATTCTACTCACGTATTCAAAAGAATGAAGTCAAAGAGGCTCTTAAACATATGAAGGGTGCTAAATCGGTAGAACCAAACAATATTCTTATAGAAGTTTGGAAAATACTAGGAGAAATAGGAATCGCTTGGTTTACAAGTCTATTTAATGAAATATGGAAAAACCAAAAGATGCCCAAAGAATGGAGAGCAAGTACACTTATACCATATATAAAAACAAGGGAGACATTTAAAATTGTACAAATTTTTGAGGTATCAAGTTAATGAGCCATAATATGAAATTGTGGGAAAAAATTATCGAACGTAGGTTAAGACAATTATAAAGTACAATAGAGAACCAATCTGAATTCATGCCACGAAGATTTACTGTTGAAGCGATTCACCTTTTGAGACGTCTTATGGAACATTTATTACAAAAAAGAAAGACCTTCACATGATATTTATTGATATAGAAAAAGTTTATGATAAGGTGCCGAGGGAGGTTCTTTGGAGAACTTTGGAAAACAGAGGTCCATTAACATACATTAACCTTATAAGAGACATGTATGATGGTGCAAAAACATATGTGAGGACTCATAAAAGAATGATAGACTTCTTTGAAGTTAATATTGGGTTACATCAAGGATCAACTTTAAGTTCATAATTATTTATAATGGTGATTGATGAGTTAACAAAACATATTCAAGATGAAGTACCCTGATGTATGTCATTTGTAGATGACATTATGTTAGTGGAGGAGTTTAAAAAAAAGTTAATAAAAAATTAGAACTATGAAGAGAAACGTTAGAAAGCAAAGGCTTCCGACTTAGTAGAACAAAGATAGAATATATGAAATGTAAGTTTGAACATTTGGTTACTTCAGAGGACATAAAAATTAAAATTGGCACACATTGCATCCCCCAAAAGAAAAGTTTTAAATACCTAGGGTCAATTTTTCAAAGTCATAGAAGAATTGATGGAGATGTTACGCATAGAATTAATGTTGGTTGGTTAAAATGGAGAGGAGCATCAAGTATTCTTTGTGATAAGAAGATACCATTAAAGTTAAAAGGTAAATATTATAGAGCAGTAATTAGGCCTGCCATGTTTTATGGTTCTGAGTGTTGGGCAATTAATGATCAATATGTACAAAAGATGTTTGTGACATAAATGAAGATGTTGAGATGGATGAGTGATGAGGTTATTAGAAACAAATTAGGAGCGATACCAATAGAGGATAAAATGAGAGAATATCGCTTAAGATGGTTTGAACATATAGAAAGAAGATAAAAAAAAAACCTGTAAGAAGGTATGAAAAACTAAATTTGGAAAGTATTAAAAGAGGTAGAGGACGACCACAAACGTGTTGGAAAGAAACAATAAAGAATGATCTAGCATATTGTGAGTTGACTGCGAACATGACACACGATAGGGATATGTGGAAACAAATAATCCATGTAGCCGATCCCGTCTAGTATGGGAAAAGGCTTAGTTGTTGTTTATGTAACTTATTATGAGTTAACTGCTAAAATGACACATGATAGAGCTATGTGGAAACAAAGAATCCATGTAGCCGACCCCATCTAGTATGGGAAAAGGCTTAGTTGTTGTTATTGTACTTCATCTTTGTCGTACCTCCTAGTACATCAATCTAGGAATTTCAAGGAATTATAAAATCATTAAATAGAGAACTAACAAAGTGTCAGTTGATACTAATCAAATTTTTCTTGAACATTAGTGAAGATTATGCTTATAGAAGTTCTTGGGTATAACCTACAAGATCCTTTTCTCTGATTGTAAAGCAAGATTCATTTATCTAACTTTTCAACTGATTAGTTATAAACTAACAACATGGAAAGTATTTGAATATACACCTCTTGGATTAGTGAGTTTGTGGACCTCTGTTGAAAGGACAAGCACCTTTAAAGTTTCAACATGAGTTAGTAACATATAAATTACTTCTTTATTTATATTACAACTATCTTCATTCACGTAGGTTACAAGTCATTATTTTGGCATGAGTTCATGTTGTTAAGAGGGCACTTCTTGCTTTAATTTGTTGGATCTCATGTATATGATCTTACACTTGTTTGATTTAAGCCAACTTTCTGACCTTAGCTTATTGTAGTCTTGTGTAGAAGTGAATTGGGATAACATATGCAGTAATCAAGTACATTGTCAATTTCTCATAAATCAACTTATTCATCTCAATTGTTTTTTAATTTTTATTTTCTGGAGCAATTTATTCACTTGTAATAACATTAGCTAATATCTATGTTCACAAGTAAGTACAGTATTGACTTTGTTATTTTAGCATGGAGTACATTTTGGGGTTTGTTTCACAAAATTTCTAAGTTTTAGGCACTGTAAATAACATCATCATTTTATACCAGTTATAATAATGTCAATTATTTGCTTCTAATTTTCCAGGTTGTTTGTGGATACTAAGCCCATCATGGAGCTGAAAATTTGTGCACTAACATCTCTATGAGATTTAGGATAAGATGTAAGGATACACTCTTACCATATACAACATAATAAAGGTCTAGACCAAAATTTGGAGTATTTGGTCGATCTTGTTTGTTTTCTAACTTTCTATTGACCTATTGTCTATTGCATTTAGCCTAGTTGTTGTCATCTATATTTTATCATGGAGATCCTCGGAATTCTTACTTTCTTTACTGCTTTCCAAGAGTAGACTGCCACTATTCACTGAATGTTGAGATTCCAAGCGAGAAATCTACTTGCCTATTTCCTATTTTTGAATGTTGAAGAAACCCCCTCAAGACACCAGTTCAATGTCCTATATTTTGAACATTTCTTGTTTGTCAACCATACACACAAAATGTTTTATAATAACGTGAGGAGGTTAACACCACTATTATCATATCCAAAATTGCGAAGTTTAAGAAATTAGCATTATGGATGCTAGTTTGGCTGCATCAACAAATGAACTACATGTACCCCAGCTACATAATCTGATTTTGGCCCAAGGGTTTGCAAAGAATGTTTAAAAATTTGAAGTGTTTTAGTACAAGCCATATATATTGTATTCACAATTCAACTTCAGAAGAGTTAGGGAAGACTGGGACGGTCAACGATGATACCAAAACTCTTCATAATTCATGCAAGACTATCATTTTCTTGATAAACTGTATTTAACATTTTTAAATTCGCAGATAATGATGGGAAATCATATATCTAGTACTTCTTGCTAAAGCATTTAGAATGAATGCCGATAGAAATGCTTAAAAGAAAGGTTGTGTTTTCTAACATGTCATGCACATTTCACATACGTAAACATGACTGACATCGGAATGGAGCCTATCTTTTGGTTCACTATTTGCTTTTCTGTATGTCCAAGGCTAGTTGAATATGTATGTATCTCTTGCTAGTGCCCATAGATAAGTGGAGTTGGCTTGATACAATTTGAGGCCTAAGGCGAAACCTTTGAAGCCTAAAGAGTTGGTTAGTGCAAGTGTGGCTTCAAATTTTGAGACCCATTATAAGTGCTAAAATAAGATATCCCTAATTGAAGATATGAGTAATGAGAAACCATAAAAACAAATTAAATTGTATAAAAAACTTAGAGAATAGTGTTATAACGGCATGTGAGTCCGGAGCGGTAGCGGTGCATTATTAAGCACGTTGATGTGGGTCCGAGACCATGACGGGTAGGGATCCAAGACCATGATGAGTGGTGTCCTTGTTTATTTAACGTTAGTTGAAGGAAGGTCCTGTTAACGTTAGTCCCCTGGGGTGCTGATATCGCGCTCCGTTTGGCTCAAAGTGACAAGCAATCGCGCTGAATACCAGTGCAACTTTCAATCAACAACTAAAGAAGCCACGAACTGCCGTATTGGAACTACTCAGCTCGTTTGGAGCAGCTCTGATCTGGTGAGACAACACCCAAGGCAAGGCCCATTTGAATTATTGGGAAACATGTGGGTCTGCCACCTAATAAAAGAGGGAAGCGCCTTGTTTTATATGCAAGAAACCTGGTCCAAGGCAACTTGGAGAATTATTGTGCAACAACCAATTAAAAGAGCGGCGTAAACACGGTTGTTGAAAAATCCATTCTCAAACTGAAATAATTCAAACTGATCTCCCATACTCTCTTGTTTGAATGAGGCGATGGCTGTTGCGTAACCGGATGGCCTGTAAGTTGGACAGAACGTGAGAGAAGGAGACGGCCAGACGGTGACGGGGAAGATGGAGAAGCCACGAAGAAAAGAAGCAGGTGAGTGCCATATGTGGGGGAGCCTGACACCGAACATAAATAGAACTTGTTTTTATTCTGAAAACTGAACTCGAACCGAATTATTTTTGTTGCGTTGGGCTCTCTTATTCGGTTTACTCTCTACGACTGAAATCTCTCTCTCTCTCTCTCTCTCTCTCTCTCTCTCTCTCTCTCTATAGGTATATGTATATATATGTGCATATATATATATATAAATATATACACATACTTATATGTACATATATACATATGTATGTATATTTATATATATTAAATATAGGTATGTATATGTATATGTATATACTTATATTTTAAAAAAATATTAGCTTAAATAAATATTTAAAATTAATAATCAAGTAAATGTTGAGATGAAAGTTATTAAAATAAACATCTAATTAGTATCTAGTTTAAGCTTACTTGTGAAAACTAGTATAAAGTACTTCAAAATAAATTAAATATTGTTTATAATTAAAGTGGTTATTGGTGAAAAATTAATAATCACTTAATTATTACAAGACAAATAGAAAATATTAAGTAAACGGATATTAAGCATGAATGATTATTTGCATGCATAAAGTAAAGCTATCAATGATTATTTGCATGCATAAATATTAATAATCACTTAATTTTGTTAGCCATATCAAAAGGGCTAATATTTTGGACCAAACCACTGTATTTTATAAACTACGTGGTAAAAGTGTGATGGCTGCAAAAGCACAGGGCACTAAAGCAGATCATCCAAGCCACATGGCACAAATTTGAACTTTCCCCAAAGTTTAATATTGAAAAGTTCAATAATAATTTGACCTTCATAAATATCTTATTCAGGTTACTATTATCTTTCTAAAAGAATAAGTTAACAGTTAGCGTTGTTGTAATAGGTCGTCGTATATAGGTACATGGATGAGTAAAGATTAGTTGATAAAGCTGACTTTTTTGGTAAATGAGGCTTTCAAGTAATAAGATGAATACAACTTAAAGGACATAGTTTAAACGAATAACCAAAATTGTTTAAAACAAAAAGTGTATATTTGAAGAAACTAATGCGACTGTTATTCCAAGAAATGTCGCAATAAGGATGAGTTCTTGAAGATCAAGAGTGAAAAGACTAAAAATGAATCAATTTGTTTAAAAAGGTGAGATAATATTTATGATTCGAGAATTTTCAAGCAATCTTCTAAAAATAATTGTAAGCAACAACTGCTAATAATATTCTCTTGCTAGTAGGTGATGTACCAAATTATAAGAATCTGCGAGTGCTGGTGCATCACTTAAGTTGCTCTTTCATGCTCTAACCACAGATTAGGTCGTTCTTATGTTATTAAATTGTGGTGACTTTCTCCTAGTTACGAAATGGTGATATGTGTTCAGTGAAACTTTCTCTTATAAAATTACAAGAAAATGATCAATTTTGATTAAAGTACTTGCTGATATTATTTACACAATTTTGAGTGTCAAATATGCTTTTGATTTTGAAAATCAAAAGATACACATATGTGCTTTTATTATTATATAGTTAAAAGGTACACAACTTATATCCTTTTGGTTGTATAGTTTGGGTTCTATTATTGTCTTCTCATCATTTATAAAGAATTAGAGGTTAACAACTTCTAAAACATGTGACTTGATTATATTATCAATAAACAGTTGATTGAACTTGATCAATGATTCCTTTGTTAGAATTTTGTAGATATTACATCGGGTGAGGTATAATTGTCTTAGTTCAATGTTAAGAAGCTCTCAAATGTGTGACTTTGAGCTTGCTAAACCATTCTTTTGATTGAATTTTGTATTATGAGAAGTACAATAGACTTAAATATAGTATGCCAAGCAGCAAAACCAAAACACCCTTAATTTTAGTTAGACTTGGTAGTGTATAACTAGGGTTAAGATTCCTTCAAGCATCAGAAGATCTTAGTAAGTAATTACACAAGCAAATCCTATGAATTACATCATGACAGAGATAACTAATTTGGCAATTTTGAAACAATAAATTTGTATTCTTTGGGATAGAGAATGCAATATATCAAGAAACTTGTTGAAGAAGCAAAGTAGTTTTATTTCATTAAGTTAAATGAGGCACTAATCAATAGGGCATATTGTGCATTTTCTATCGAAAGACTAATGATTTTATTACTTAGTAAGTTGGTCATCTTTAGCAGATATTCATACTAAGACTCTATAAGCTATGATTTAGTTGTATAGCTAAATGTATTACTCTTTAATAAATAAAACGCCATTGATATATTAGTAAGTACGAATAAAGCCAAGCTTAAACCAATAAAATTGCATCTTTCTTGTTATGATTTTGGTTTCTATAAAGTTGACATCTCTAAAATTGTTAACATTTGATCTGAGATCCACCTTAATGACTTAGTTTTTATATGTAAATTATGGAAGTTAGTTCAGTTAAGAAAATACATGAACTTGGAGTTCAAAAAAGATGCACTAAACAAGCATATGTTCATTTACAATTGAGCTCAATACATGAAGATGTAGAAAGATAAAACACCACAGCATTAGACTACCTCAGTGCCATTTATTAGATCTAGTTGCTTCCTCTAGGAGATGCTATAATTGAGCAACTTCCTCTAGGAGATGATTAGATTAGTTTTTACCACCCAAGCATATAACTTCTTTTGAATATTATAAAAAGATCCTTCATCAAAGACATGACTAATTTAAAGTACTAGTAGGTGAAGTTGATATCCATCTTTCTCATAAAGATTAATTATACTTATACATTTGTCTTTATTCTACTAAATTGAAAGATTTTTGTCCCAACGATTTATACGAACATTTCAAGTATTTTATTAGCTTTGTCCTTGATCACATCCGTGAACTTCAACATGTGCAAGGCATTCACTCAATTGTGTTTGTTGTTGCACGTTCCACACTTTATATAAATAAGAAGCTAAAATATTATAAGAACTAAGAACCTCCAAATAATCTCTAGACGAGCCAAAATTCTCGTTTGGAGTTTTTTTTACTTCCATCTCTAAACGGGGTGGCACTTATCAGTTGATAAAAAATGTATCACCCAAATATTAATGTAAGTATCGAGTCATGTGAGAAGCTAAATGATTTTAGTCCTCGGAGCTTGGTGAAAGAGATTGTCACCAAAGGACTACATTAACAAATCAAGATACGAAATATTGCCTAAAATACCTTCACATTCTCCATGGTACCTTTTCACTTAGACCGTTAACTCATGCAGTTAGGGGACTTGACTCAATTTTGCGAAATGTTCAAGGCACCATTTTTCCCCTTTAAAGACCGATTCCCTCTCATATAGTTCTCGGCTATTCTTGAGATGCACGAAACTTTTAAAGAAGTTTACACTCTTAAATTTTTATATTTATCAAAGGTTCAACTTCAAAAGTAATTGCATATCTTGAATAAAAAATTGAGGTGTTTACGACAATACTTAATCAAATTACAAAGTTTCTTTCTGTTCTTAATTATGCATTTATAGCTTTTCAATTATGGTACCTGTCCTCGTAAATGTTGCTTCACCAGAAAGAACTTTCTTCAAGTAAAATTGCTGAAATTTTGTTTGATATCAAGAAATTCTCAAAAATGATGTAATGGGTATACTATATTATTAATTAAAGAGAAATATTTGAAGAACTTAGTGAACAAGTTTAATTACAAACTTTGCACCTCCAGAACTAGGATGATTAAACTTTTAATTTTTTAAAATTCTTGAATTTTTTATGTCGGTAAAGCAATAACTCCCCATTTGAATCTCTCGTTCTAGTCCTCAACTTGCACTTAGTCTCCCTTGATATATCCATTGATTTACATTCTCAGTTGAAAGAGTTCCAGTTCAACTGCACATTCTGATTTGCAATTCTTTTCACGCCTTGTTCTTTAGTGAGGCACATAAAGAGAACGAGAATCAGGCGAGGCACGGACTGCCTAAAACGTTTACGAAACCAATGATGCTGTATTATTGATTAGATGCACTTTGTCTTCCTTCTCCTCTTTTTGAGAAGAACGCTGGAGGTAGATCCATTACAGATATACATTCGCATGGAGCCATTGACCTCTTGTAGGAAAGGAAGCCTCCTGATGCTAGTTTTTCTTGTAAGAAGAAAGCTGGAGTTAAGGAAGAGTACTCTACAGTGGAGATAGCCAAAAGCACCTTGAATCTACGTTGTCAACCGGAATCGTTTTTACTTTTTAGACTGGACTGTGTTTTACATGATAAAAATTCCGCGGTAATAATAGGCCGGTATTATAGATATCGATTCCGAGAAAATTGATTGAGTTGCAGAACAATGGACTTTAAAATTACACGAAAGACAGAAAGGATCTTGTCTGGGTCGGTTAAAACTTGACTTCTTTCTCCCTATCACACCGAGGAAGAAAAAGAGCGGGGACCTAGTCGAGAAGGTTCATAGTCTACGAGGTCTTCGATAAGTTATTGCACCACAATAAATCAAAGAGAACGGGTAAGAAATCGTCCTAGATTCAACATACACTTCCAGCCACAGATGCCACCGCTTACACTTGAATCTGTCTTCCATGACAAATCTCCAGGTCTGACCAGGTCCACGGCATCTGTTATAAGTCGAAGGCGAAAGTTTAAGAGCGCTGAATAATCTCCAGGTCTGACCAGGTCCACGGCATCTGTTACAAGTCGAAGGCAAAAGTTGAAGAGCGCTGAATAATCTCCAGGGCTGAACACTTCACTCAAATGAGGATGAGGAGTGCAAGGAAAATAGGGAGAAAACACCACAATAAGCTATATTGCTAAATTCGAAAAAAGTCGATACACTCAGAACCTAAAGGCAAATCTCGATCAGCTGGGTTCAGCTCGACTTGCAAAAGGATGGCAAGGCATTCGAAACATGTTCAAACGGAAGTTGTATGACCTGTGTCGATTTGTTGGATATCAATGTTTTGACTTGACTGGCTTCCATAAAGTAGGTCGGTCTGTGTCGATTTGTTGGATTTTGATATTAATTCTCCATTCAGCATAAGGCTCACATGTCATCTTCATTAGACGCGACCTCAACTTAATTATTTTGAATTCTTCCCTCTCTCTTATATATATATATGCTCTCGTACCTAGCGGTTGAGTAAATCTTACTTTTACTAACTTTTTCTTCCTTTAATGCAAAAGCCAGAACCTTCGTGGGGCACATCGTGGGTGCAAGCAATAGAGGTCATTATTAAGCAACATGTGATCATCCGCGGTCTAGGTAGCGATACCCTTCCTTTTGTTAATGCAAAAGCCAGAACCTTCGTGGGGCACATCGTGGGTCATTATTAAGCAACATGTGATCATCCGCGGTCTAGGTAGCGATACCCTTCCTTTTGTTAATGCAAAAGCCAGAACCTTTGTTAATTAAAGCAATAGCGGTCATTATTAAGCAACATGTGATCATCCGCGGTCTAGGTAGAGATACCCTTCCTTTTGTTAATAAGCAGAGTTCTCGGGTTAGGCAGATCGATTGTGGATACAAGCTTGGTATCAAACTCTTATCAGGAGGCCAACCTCCCAATGATGTGTTTTTCTTTTCTTATTTTCTTCCCTTTGATGAGTAAGCGTAGGGGTTCAGATAGACACCCGCCGGGTGCACGGTAGAGAACCAAGACCATGATGAGTGGTGTCCACTTTCAATCAACAACTAAAGAAGCCACGAACTGCCGTATTGGAACTACTCAGCTCGTTTGGAGCAGCTCTGATCTGGTGAGACAACACCCAAGGCAAGATCCATTTGAATTATTGGGAAACATGTGGGTCTGCAGCCTAATAAAAGACGGAAGCGTCTTGTTTTATATGCAAGAAATCTGCTCCAAGGCAACTTGGAGAATTATTGTGCAACAACCAATTAAAAGAGCGGCGTGTTCTCACCTTAACCATTATGAAAAATTCACTCTCAAGCTGAAATTTTTCAAACTGATCCCCCATATTTGAATGAGGCAATGACTGGCTAGTGGGTTGCGCCTGTTGCGTAATCACGATTGTTGGTTGTCTCCTTTGATTTACTCTCGCCGGATGGCCTGTAAGCCGGACAGAACGTGAGAGGAGGAGAGAGCCGGACGGTGACGGGGAAGACGGAGAAGCCACGAAGAGAAGAAGCTCGGCCGCTATCCTAATTCTCCCATTATTATATTAGTGTCGCAGCTTTCTGACGAAGTTGGGTGCCATATGTGGGGGAGCATGTTCTTTGGCTGTCTAAGGGCCATTTTGTGGTGCACTAATGTGGGATCTGAGCTGGAACTCGCCCCTTCCGTGGTTTATCCTTAGTCCTAAGCAACACACACGCATGCGCCCTCACGAAAATCGAACTCCACCTGCTAGTGAGTGTCGGAGAGCCCTACCGGTGACCTAACGCTGTGGGCGCCGTAAGGGGGGCAATTTCCACGTAGACGAAGTCGTACTTCATATTCCATGGTTTTTACCCAGCACGTCTGTTCATGGACTTTTTGCCGACCGTCTTCCTTTAATAAAGAGAAGTGAGGGTCAATTTCTCCCGGAGCATAATATTCGAGATAAAGGATGATGCAGTGTCACAGCAAGCTCATCTAGACCGAGAAATGACATCACGGCATACAGCGGCGGTCCATATTATGAAAAGCTTCTGCAAAAGTCGCCGCAACGAGATCCAGTAGTGCTGTTTACAGAAAACCAGAAAATTTTTGTTTCCTCCGTGTGCTTGGATGCTGCAAGTAATCTGATTGTGGGATCAGATTTCCGGACGTAGACGAAGTGTACAGCTTGTGTGGAAGGCTGTAGGAAGTTATCGACCGTGGTTTGGAAGCAAAGATCGAGGGTAAGATGCGTATGTTGGCCCAGTCTTCTGTCAGCCGGGAAGCAGGATTTCTTTCCTGTTTCTGCATCTCATTCCTTTGCGAAGCTCGATCTGACCGAGAATTGAGGCACAGGTCAGTCAGAAGCTTCAGAACCAATCAGGTATGCCAAATATACCTCTTCTCAAACAAATTATTTTGATTGATCCCGTTCTTATGGTGGGTAATTGATATCTTGAAAGATAAACCTCAAACTACAGCACCTCCAAAGTCCTTTAATCTAGCAACGTGAAAAGTGCGTTTCATTTTACCTTGGCAAGTCGTAAAGGAAAACTTGTAAAATGGCTACAGTCAACGATATCTTAAAAAGTGCTTTTCATTTTATCTTGAAAACAGTCTCGAGAAGACTCGGAGCGATAGCTCACTGGTTAGGTGGTGGATGCCTGGCGTCCTCCCCATTCTAGAAACGAGGAAAAAAAGATTGTCATATGGTCTGGGATCGTTCTCGTAAGCTTGAAAATTAGTTACGGGAAAAGGACCAGGCCGATTCTGGTTAGGAACCGCCAATTTTAGTTCCCGTTTTGGTCTCAGGTCTAAACCGTCCCAAAGAAAATAAAACAATTAAAATTTTAAGAAATATGGCTCTTGTTTCGGTCTAGTTCTGGTTTTGAGTCCAATTTCTTCTAATTGAGGTTTTCCAGTTTCCAATTTTATCCTTGTGTCTTGAAAACTGTTATGAGCTACCGTATGGTTGTTGACATTTATTAATTGAAGTTCAAGTGTCTAACTTCGTTACTCTTAATCCGATAAGTTACATAAATTTCCGTATCATGAGTTTGATCATTGCTTACCATGTTAGCATTGCTTGCCACGTTGTCATGTTAATTTATATTTATTATTATACTCAAGTATTAAGCAATATCAAATTTAAATATTAATCAATATTAAGTATTCTTTAATATTATTATTTATTGTATATTAAATAATTCCTACCCTCGGTGCTTTTATAGTATTGAATTTTGCGTTGTATAGTGCTTATACGTGAAATCAGACAACGGTTATGGATCTTGGGGAACTCTTGAAGTTCAGGGTGCTAAGTATATAGCATATGCTCAAGCACGAGATCTTGGGGATCTTAGGGAGCTCTTGATGTTCAAGGTGCTAATATGCAAGTTTAATTAATCTAAGATGCATGGTTAATCAATTATGCAAGAATAACTAACACGAATGAATACCAAATGTACTTGACTATGCAAAAAGCCCTAGGATGCATAACTTATTTGATTATACAAGAATAATTAACATGTAAGAATCCTTAATATGCAAGATTAATTAAATATTCATGCAAAAAAAATTAACACGAAAGAATATCTAACAAGGAAAATTAATTAATATGTACCTCTAAGATGCACGATTAATTGATATACAAGAATATCTAGCAATATTATTTAATATGTGAAGATAAATACTAATAATGTAAGATTAGTATGATCAACATGCACCTATGATTCTGCAAAATAATAAGGCTACTGAAAATAATATACCTATCGAAAAATAATAGGCTTACCTAATATGCTTACTCAAAATAATATGCTCTAGATACTAGCATTCATTAAGGGACTAGTACGATAAAGAATAACAAGTATTTACTGGTGTATATAGAGAAAAGTTACTATAACACATGCAACCTAAATTGATTAAGAAAATAAGCTAAGATGATTGAACGCTTTTATTGCTTGATCTCTCACAATAAGCACTAAGGAAATAAGAAGGAAAGTGGAGAAGTTGATGGGCATAAAGCTTGGAGTCGATATCTGTCACAACTGCTCTGGTCGCGAACGCGACCCGGCCCGAGCCGATGCCACGTGGCTGCTTCTTGCGCGAGCATGATGGTGAGAAGTAGTAAAATACAATACTGATTTAATTTAACTCAATAAAATATCTAACTGAAATAAATTTTCATATCAAAGTTCTAAACAATACGCCCAAAATAGTGTAGGGCTCCACCTAACAATAACCCCAAATAACAAGATTTTCTAAATCGTGTAACACTTATCATACCATCTAAAATAAAAATGCAACTCTATCCAACTCCTACTATGCTCTGTGCGCCCTTGTAAGTACTAGCTTCAAGACGAACTGTAAAATAATATAGTGAGCTCCTTCACATAGGTTAGTAGGTAGGTTAAACATCGTTAAACTGAAACCATACTAAAAGCATGCATAATTTTACAATCATTTTATAATAAATCACACTTTCATCCTTAAATCATGATCTCAAATTCATACTCACACATTCATACACACGCATACACACATCATTACTTACGATAATTACAACCCATAATGTGTTTGCCCTAAAGGCCATAGGAGTCATATGACCCTCCTTAACGTGACCTCGATAACCCCATCCATGAAGTTAACTACACAAACTCTCACGCAGAGCGCCCGAAAACACACCCTGTGTTTGCCTCAAGTGGGATCGTCCAAAGGACTTGCAAGTCTCTAAGACCCCACACAACCCATACAAGTTCGACTTGTATGTTCACACATCATTACATTTTAAAACCAATTATAATTCATCACATTCACAAATCATATCCAAATCCACGAATATCTAAAACCAAATCCATATCCATACAACATTTAAATACCATGTTCATACAACACATGCATATCAAAACATACTTTTTATCAATCAATATAATAAATACGTTCTATTTCAAAAGCATATCAAATAACCCATAATTGCGAACATCATTTCATAAACATCAATAAAATATTTATCAATCATGCATATTTAAATCTATCTAAAATAAGAAAATCACTTCTAGAATAGTTATGTAAAAGAATTCATAATCCCCTACCTAAAGGATCGCCAAAATCTAATTCTCAAACCGTTGGGCCATTCTAATCACCACCAAATCCTTTAATTTTAATCTCTAAAAATTATAAATAATTAAAATATTAAAATTTATTTAACTACAAATGTAACGCAATAAATTGTATCCAAATAGGATATCAAAAAACCCTAAAATCACCCAAAACCCAATTTAGATCTGTTTAAGTTATCTTAGATCCAAATTAATACTTGGATCCATATTCGATCCAACTGTGACATAGTAGGTAGCCTGTGTCACTATATCGATACAAAACCTACAACTATTGACACTAGTCTTGTTTCAAACCCAAAACTCATTTCAAGACCCGATCATTTCCGACACAAAATCATTTTCTGACCTATTGTAACATAGAATTGTTTCTTAACATGCGACACAATAACATGACACAAATCTGTGTCAATTCAAGCCATTTCGGACATGACACAACATGAAAATGGGGATACGGCTAAAAGGGGCTGGTTTCCTTGCTTTTTTGGCATCGCTTTTGTAGGTTTTCGGTGACGACTAAGGCTAGTGATGGTCCCCAACCAACAACCTTCCCCTCCTCTTCCAATCCAACACAATAGTAACTTGAATTTGAGAAAAGTTTTATGAATCTACACTTGTTTTGAACCATTTTTTGTGTATTAAGGCTTGTTTCCGAATATTTAGTATAAATCAAATAAAAGTCCTTTGATCTAACTTAGTTTTAGTAACTAAAAATAAAAAAACAAAAGCAAGGGTTTCTTACTTGATTCCGGCCGACTCCTTTTCATTTTCCCGGCTTGATCATATTCTCTCGAGACTACCCCACAACAGATGGCCTCTTATAGAACCTAACCAGGATGGTAACTGGCCTCAACATGACAGTTACCATCCCTGGTCTGCCAGCCAAGAACAACAATGCTCGATGTTGCATTTCTACAATGCCCAAATCGGGTGCTGCTATAATGCTTGAACTCGAGTGAGTACAGATCCAACTAGATTCGGACCCGCATCATCCATAACATTACAATATCTTATTGATAGGGCCTTGAGAAAATTTCAAAGATGATTACAATGGGGGGTTGATGCCCTATCTATTATATCCAAAAGAAGAAAACAAAAGCTAAATGTTTCCTAAAACAGGAAAAGATATCTAAGTATTATGTGAAAATTCTAGAAAAGTGGGCTAGCATTTGGCTCTATGGGCTGGACCAGACACCCATTTATGTACACCCAGACTTGGGGAGCTAAGCATTTGAGTCTTTCACTTGAACCCGAGACGCCTTGGATATTTTTCGAATCAGCACTTGTACCTAAGCCAATCAAACCGGGTTAAACCAAGCCTTGGGTCTGAGATCAAATGGGCCGTCTGAAACAAACATCCAAGTGTCTCAAGCACAAGTCAGGATCCAGTGGTTTAAAGGGGTTAGCGAAACTCAAATGGGGCTAGGCCCAACCAAGGACAAAAGGGCTAAATATGACTTGAATTAAGGAGGGTTGACTCAATTTTACTTGGATTAAAATGCAAGGGACCGAATAGCACTTTGCTTATGTTGATGGACTCAAGTAGGTTAACAAGGATGAACTTGGTTTAGTAAAACTTAGAGTAGACCAAGTCAAAATTGAGTTATATTAATTTACTTGTGTAAATAAAAGTCAACATTGCTTTCTTCAAATCGATGAGTGTAAAAAACTTTTTGTGTACCAAAATAGAAACCAAAAAGCAAAGGAACTTTTCTCAATCATTTTCAGCTACTCATGTACATTTTGACCACTAATAAAGCTTTAAATTCATGATGTATATGGAAAATAATTCCCTCATACATATATATATATATATATATAACATATCGAAGACTTGTTCATGTATGTAAAATGCAAGTTATGTACATAAATATATCAATATATATATATATATAAGAAAATTCTTATGCACATATATGTAAAAGAATTGACCCATATTATTATCCACTATATACATATTATTAAAAGAGGTTGGGCGAGACTCAAATATCCCTAAGAGGTGTTGGACCAAGTCGTTGGTCGGCCCAACAAGATGGAAGAATTTTGTAGGACCACTGTGATGTTGTATTTTTGCTACCAAGTCTTCAAGTTAGGACCCTCTTTCCTTTCATTGAAATATCTATATCCCTTTAAGTGTATTGGTGAAGTAGATCCACATATACGCCATGAATATTTGATCCCCATTTGTCTTCTTCCAAAATGAACCGAGATCTAAATCTAGATATGAATCTTTTGGCTATATCGAATTTGACTTGCAATAGGGCTCCAAATTACAGGTTCTTTCCTCTTCTTAAAACCATCTCAAATCTATTTTTACGTGAGCTACATTTTATAAAAATCAAGACTTACTATGTCACTCCATGTGCCTCAAAATGACCTTTTCAAAAAATAGTTTTTAAGACCATAGTTTTTTAGGAATGTTTTGGGCATTGTCGGAGGCCAAATGACAGGACAAGAAGAGGGGGTTAGGGAGACTCATATAGCAGTTAGACATAGTAGTGGTTTCGATATTGAATCTAAAAATGTATTATTGATGAGTGTTTTGTATATTCATACATGTTTATGATAATCTAATGTTTTGGATTGCAAGGTAGATTTATATATTATATTATGTATGGTTTAAAACTCTTTAGTATGTCTGTGGTCGTAGACAGATCACATCCACCTATGGAGCATGACTATTAGTATTCACTCCCTACTATTATTATATTTGTAGGTTATGATGAGGATTAGTACCAGCTTATGTGATATGAAGCATGTACCACTATGATAGTAATTTGAATTTGACTCGAAGGATTCAAGAATTGATAGTCCTTGAGAATGATTGGTCATTGATAAGTGTCAAACGTTTGGATTTTAGATGTAGAATGTTTCTCATTAGTTATTTGAACAATAAGACTTTTTGTTACCTCTTACTTGGAGTCATGCATCACGTCAGATGGATCAAAGAAGAGTTAACCGTTCATTATGGCCGCAGTTATCCACAGAATAACACAAACATCCAAGAAAGCTTGGAAGTCCTTAAGGCATATTGAGCCTTCCTGAATCGATCAATCATTAGTCGAGCCAATGTAACTCCTTGTACATGCGATAGTATTGTGAGGCCCTAATATCTACTTGAAAACACACTACTCGAAGTACCTGGAAAATGTCTTGTATCAGGTAGACAAATGCATCAAGACGAAGTGATTAGAAGCAAGGAAGCCCTGATTTACATGGATACTAAGTATATATTTTACATGTATATATACTGTAAATGTGAATGTGTATATATACATATAATTACTTGTAATTTAATAATATGGAAAATGGTAACTTTTATGTTTTATGCAAAATATAAGACATTAACTAATTTTTTTAAAAGATTACTTTTTCATAGGTTGGAGAGGGGTGAGATAGGATGGGCTGGGTTATGCGAGAGTGCATTTGTAGCGAGTGCGAGATTTGATAACAAGACCCACGGGGCAGGGTCAGTGGGGTCAAATAGGAGGTTTCCAGTGCGAGGCAGGTGTGGACATAGTGTAAACCCGCACTACTCCACCCCATTGCAATCCCTACAATAAGCGTCTAGTTCTAAATCAATCCCCTAAGGTGTGGGCGACTTAAGTGTCTGGTCCTGGATCCATCGGGGCAACCTTGAAGGAGCAATCTCATTAAGAGGGTCCCTGCCACTGGGTGCCACTCACTGTCCCTATTGGAGGGAATACTCTTGGTCATAGAATGTGCTCCCACTCTCCTAAGCCTACCCTTCCCCAGCAAAAATAAAAAATAAAAAGGGGAAAGTTGAAGCACGTCGTCCCGATTTTCTCGAACTAAAGGAAATCAGATCACATCAGGGCATACATGGACATGACCTCATAACCAACAATGTTGCAGTTGAGCATGTATGATCCAAACAAGGAAAAGATATGTACGCCTGCATATCATGTTTTTATATATAACTATATATATATTTCAAATTACATTACGCTAAGAAGACTACAAAATGTTGGAGGCTTATAAGAAAGAAAAAAAGTGAAAAAGGCCATTAGCAAAGCAAAATAAAAAATTTGGGAGGATTTATATAAAAGCTTAACTTAAAAGAAGGTGAAAGAGATAGTTTTAGGATAACTAATGCTAGATATAAGAAAACTAAGGATCTTACCTTTATAAACTTTTTTACAAAAATACAAATATTATTAGTTTAGGAGAGTTAGCCAAATCAAAAAGTATTTAAACCATAATTTCTATCGGTGTATTCAAAATAATAAAGTAAAAAAGGCTCTTAAATATATTAAGGTTGATAAATTTATAGGATTAAACAATATTCCTATATAATTTAGAAATATCCTAGGAGAGATAGAGCTCACTTGCCTCACAAGACTATTTAATGAAATATGAAGACCAAAAGATACCATATTATGAAAATGTGTGAGTATACGTATACCCATATATAAGAATAATAGAGATATTTATAATTATTCAAATTATTGAGATACTAAGTTAATGAGTCATATTATGAAATTATGGGAAAGCATTATCGAACATAGGTTAAAACAAGTATCGAGTACAACAAAGAATCAATTTAGATTCATGCTCGACAGATCTACTATTGAAGTGATTCACCTATTGAAAAATCTTATATAACATTTTAAAGTAAAAAGGTGAACCTTCACATGATATTTATTTATCTAGGAAAAGTTTATGATAGGGTGCAAAGAGATGTTCTTTCGGTAACCACAAAAAATAGAGGTATCCTGTTGACATAAATAAATATTATAAGAGACATATATGATAGTGCAAAAACTTATGTGAGAACTCATAAAAAATCATAAACTCCTTTGAAGTTAATATTCGGTTATATCATGGATCAACTTTAAGTCCATATTTATTTTCATTAGTCATTGATGAGTTAACAAAACATGTTGAATATGAAGAACCTCGGTATACGTTATTTGCAGATGACATTGTGTTAGTAGATAAATCTAAGAAAAAAGTTAATAAGAAATTGGAACTATAGAGAGAAATGTTAGAAAGTAAAGGCTTTCAACTTAGTGGAACAAATACATAATATATGAAATGTAAGTTTGATCATATGAGTATTTTAGAGGACATGAAAATTAGGATTGGCACACATTATATCACTCTGAAGTAAATTTTAAATACCTAGGGTCCATTTTC
Organism: Brasenia schreberi; assembly: GCA_036023115.1. Taxonomy (NCBI): domain Eukaryota; kingdom Viridiplantae; phylum Streptophyta; class Magnoliopsida; order Nymphaeales; family Cabombaceae; genus Brasenia; species Brasenia schreberi. The sequence continues at coordinate 9,823,359 of JAYKKT010000071.1, read as the reverse complement.
AAAGTGATGAAAAAATTGAAGGAGATATTATGCATAGAGTTAATGTGGGTCGATTAAAATAGATTGGGGCATCACTTATTCTATTTGATAAGAAGATACCATTAAAGTTAAAATCTAAATATTATAGAGTAGCAATGCACAAGATGTTCATAACAAAAATAAAGATGCCTAGATAGATGAGTAGTCACACAAGGAAAGACCGTATACATAACTAGGTTATTAGAAACCAATTGGGAGTAGCACCAATAGGGGATAAATTAAAGAGAATTTTTTTAAGATAGTTTGGACATGTAAAAAGATGACCAAAAAACATTCACATAAAGACTTATGAAAAATTAGATTGTGAAAATCTTCAAAGAGGAAGAGGATGACCATAAAAGAGTTGGAAAAAACTATAAAAGATTATTTAATTTATATTGAGTTAACTGCTAATATGACACATGATAGGGCTATGTGGAAACAAAGAATCCTTATGCCCAGCCCCATCTAGTATGGGAAAAGGCTTAGTTGTTGTTGTTGAATCATTCAACCCTGTCTCATTCCACTATGAATAGAGTGGACTCACATTCAATAATGTATACTCGCACCCCATCACACTCATTCAATGTATAAATACATATAATAAAACATTTCTAATACACAGATTAAGCAAGTCCTAGTAGTAATCATTTCAAAGTATTTAGAAAATAATTCATAATCATAGGTATCATTTAAAATCAATCAATAAATACTATCTCTAGAATTTATCTCAAAAGGAAACACATCCACCTACTTATCATATATATATATATATATATATATATATATATATATATATATATATATATATATATATATATATATATATATATATATATATATATATATATATATATATATATATATAATACAGATTTGATGATGATTATCATCTCAAAACCACTCCAATTTTAGTTCATAACTCATGATAAATTTATATCATTAATATTCTATAGTCAATTATGGGCTCAACATTTTAACTCACATGAGAATCAAGGCCCAAATGACTCTTATACACGAAAAATACTCAAAACGGATCCTATATAAAGTCTTAGATAAATTTTATAATCTAAAACCACTAGATTTGTTTTCTAAATCTTAATAAAACTATCATATTTATAGACTATATTCGATTGCGAACCGATGATCTCAATCATGTAAAAAAGGAGTTCGGATAGCTTCATAATACCCATAAACTTAAGTTGGATCCATCTTAACTTGTGTATATCCAACTAAGCTAAATCTGATCCAATACCGGGCATTTCTTCACCATTTCTCAGACAGAGCTCTAATTGGGACGCTATCCAATACCAGGCCCATTTTTACCTATTGAGACTCTCCAAAAAAAAAACGGGACCTTTCTTGTTGAGGGCGGCACTCGATCAAGCTTTTAGAATCTAAAATCACTAGATTTGTTTTCTAAATCTTAATAAAACTATCATATTTGTGGAATATATTCGACTACGAACCCACGATCCGAATCATGTAAAAAAGGAGTTCGAATAGCTTCATAATACCCACAAACTTAAGTTGGATCCAACTTAACTTGTGTATATCTAACAGCTTAATTTGATCCAATACCGAGAAATTTCTTCACCATTTCTCAGCCTAGTGCAGCTTTTTGAGATTTCTTGTTGAGGAAGGCACTCGATCAAGAGAAAATCTACATTATTCTGTCTATCACGGAGCAAACAAATGAATTCCCCTACAATGAATTCTGCCGAAGGCAACCTCGTGTTGGTGATCACAAACGGTGACAACAGCAAGGAGACGCCCATGACTTCTACTCAAGAAATGAGGGAACCCGAGCAAACGGTGTGGGCGCTCGCAAATTTAGGGCTCTCCGTTCAGGTCGGAGCGACTTCCTGTTTCACTGCGCAACCCGTCGTTGCCACTTTCTTCACGTTGGTATTGTTCGTGTCGGTGCTACTGGCACTTCTTGTGCTTGGCACTCGCGCACTCTATCCAGCCTCTGTCTGCAGATGGTTGCTTTTCGCATCCACCGCTTTGGCAGTTCTAGCAGGGGGAATCAAACCATTCCTTACTGAGAAATGCTTCCAAGATTAGCGGAGGGCTTACAGGTAAGACGGCTATTAATATAACCTTTTTACAACGGCAGGTGTTTGTCCTTATCAAGGGTCCTGTCACTGAAACGCATGTAGTTCATGTCCCGTGATGACGTGAATGAATTGGAGTTTCATGATCCAATCCGGCCACTTAATTCCATCGCTAAAACATCAGCCCCATGAGTTGCTATGCACGATTCTCAACTGATACATGTAAGGGTTCAGTTGGATGCCTTGTGATTTGGTGTGAGTGACTCTTCCCGTGCTGCATCTTTCAGTTTTTGACACTTCCAAGAAGAAAAAAAAGGAGAAAAGAAAAACTAGTAGAAAGGGTTGAAAAGAGAAGGAGTATGCATAAGAATGCCGTCGATCCACGTGAAAAAAGGATACACCTTTGTCTCTTGATTCTCTGCAATTAATGCTTTTATGGGTTTCGCAGTGAATGCAACCCCATTGGCAGCGTAGGTACTTTGTACAAATAAATGTCCCGAACACATTGGTTGGGAAAATAACTAAATAAATTTAACGTGTTGAAAGCTGATCCAAAACATTCCTTAAACATACTATTTGTGGTTTTCTAGTGATAGGGTTTAGTGTTGAAAAAATATTCAGTTGATGGGTTGTAATACCTCTATGTTGATCGAACAAAAAACGAATGAGTTTTCATCCACAGCTTAGGAACTGGGAAATTGAGAGAGGCACGAAGAGTTGAACTCGAGATAATATGGTAGAAAGTGTTATTTTCTGCTCTCCTCAACTACTTATGAATTCGAATGAAGAGTATGTGTTATGGAACACCTTTTCCTCAAGTCTCAGAATCATGGGGGCCTTCACTCATGGAAAATGTGTTAATTGATCTTGAAGTACACATTGCATATAAGCAGTAGTAAGGGATCATCAAAACAAGTACCAAAGCTTTAATCTTCATTATAAAAGTTAGTCATAAGATATTTTTTAGCTGATTGTTACATCTAGTGGCAAGACAAATTTTGAAGAAAGTATTTGGGCTTCCCAAAAGATCATGATAGTGAAATTGAAAACTTACGGTCAAGAACGGTCAAGAATTTAAGAGCTTGTTTATTAAAAGTAGAGAATCTATCTTGAATATTTATCCCTTAAATAATAATGAAGGTTAAATTGTGAAGACAAGACTAACGAACTTGTTATTGCACAAATTTTGACAGTTCTTACTCTAAAGTTTGAATATTCAATTGTTGCTGTTGAGAAATATATATATTAATTAACTTGTTCAACTAATATTCCTTGTTGAACTAATAATAAAGAATGGTGAATACTTCTGTCAAATAATAGAAAGTGTTTAATGTAGAGTAAGAACCTAGTTAGAGGGAGAAGATAAAATCCTCAAGTGGATATTGTTGTGATAGAATGATATCGATAGTAGAGATATGATAGAAGATAACCAAGAAAAAGAATTGGATCTAGGGAATGTAGATGCAACATGAGAGTGGAAAACAGTTGGCTAGGAAAAACTTCTTCTTGGAGTAAACAAATGTAAAAGAATAGTCGAGAATGTTTTGTAGCAAAGACAAATGCCAAAAGTATTTTGTTCATGTTTGTTCTTATAATATTATTTTTTGTGATATTTGGCTTTTAAACTATGGATGTTCCAATCAAATGTGTAGTGTAAGAATAACTTTTTATTTAGCTTGAAGGAGTTTGAAAACTAAATATTAGTCTTGGATACAACATAACTTTCAAGTTATACATGTAATCAACATAAAAACATCACGAAAAAATCATAATGCTGCATGTACTTGTTTCTAGTTCTCTTGCTAACTTATTGAGATCAACATCTAATCCTATTTAAGGAAATATCTTACACTTTTAGAGATGAAAGATCTCGATACATTGTTTTTGTCTACAAATGCATAATAATAAATGTCTGTAGTTCCTCGAATTGATAACCATGCTTTGGTTGTCACTAATAGCACTAAGACTAGCATACAATATTAAAGACTTTTGCCATTTAAATATTCATGAACTAAATTTGTTAAGGCAAAATGAGAAACTTTTCATCTTATCGAAATTCGTTTGTCTTGGTTTTTGTGGGTTTTGTAGTGAATGCAAAACCTATTGGTCTCATAGATACTTTGTGCAAATAATTGTCCCAAACACATTGATTGGGATAATAACTAAATTTAACATGTTGAAAGCTGATCCAAAACATTTCTTAAACATACTATTTGTGGTTTTCTGGTGATAGGGTTTAGTGTTGAAAAAGTATTCAGTTAATGGGTTGTAATACCTCTATGTTGATCAAATGAAGAAATAATGAGTTTCATCCACTACTTAGGAATTAGGGAATTGAGAGAAGCCCGAAGAGTTGAACTTGAGATAATATGGCGGAAAGTGTTATTTTATGCTCTCCTTAACTACTTATGAATTCGAATGAAGAGTATGTGTTATGGAACATCTTTTCTTCAAGTCTGAGAATCATGGGGGCCTTCACTCATGAAAAATGTGTTAATTGATCCTGAAGTACACATTGTGTCACACCCGCTCGGGTCGCGACCACGACCCAGCCCGAGCCGCTTATCGCGCGAGCGTGATGGTGAGTAATAACCAAATACAATACTAATTTAATTCAAAACTCAATAAAATATCTAACTTCATATTAAAGTTCTAAACAATACAACCAAAATGGTGCGGGCCCACCTGACAATAACCCTAAATAACAAGACTTTTTAAATCATTCAATACTTATAAAACCATCTAAAATAAAGACGTTTTACCCTACTCTTCTCTGTGTGCCTTGAAAGTACTAGCTTTAGGATGAACTATAAAATAATGGGGTAAGCTCCTACATAAACCTTAATAGGAAGGTTACACATCTTTAAACATAAAACATACTAAAAGCATGTAAAATTTAACAATCATTTCATAACAAAACACAATTTCATTTTTAAATCATGATATCAAATTCATATGCGTACATTCACACATATGCATACACACATCATTAGTTACGATAATTATAGGCCATACAGTGTCTGCCCCAAAGGCCACAATAGTTATTTGGCTCTTCCTAAAAAGACTTCGGTAATCACACCGATTCTCACAGCAGAGTGCCCGAGAACACACCCTTTATTCGCCCTAAGCTTGATTGCTCGAGGAACCTACAAATCTCTAAAGACCCCACACAACCCATATAAGTACAACTCATATATTCACACATTATTATATTGCTAAAACTAACTACAGCTCATGACATTCACAAATCATATCTAAATCCATGAATACCATACAACATTTAAATACCATGCTCATACAACACATGTACATCAAAACATGCCCTTTATCAATCAACATCATAAACACATTCTATTTGAAAAATATATCAAATAACCCATAATTGCGAACATCATTTCATGAACATTAATAAAATATTTATCAATGATGTATATTGAAATCTATCTAAAACAAGAAAATCACTTGTAGCATGGTTCTATAAAAAAATGCATAACCCCCTACTTGAATGAGCGCTAAAATCTAGTACCTAAACTGCTGGACCACTCTTAATCTCTAAAAAATTAAAATGACTCTTTTGTAAAAGAATGTATAACACCCATAATTGTCAAATCCTCCAATTTTAATCTCTAAACAATTATAAATAATTAAAATATTAAATTTATTTAACTACAATTCTAACACAACTAACTATATCCAAATTAGGTCTTAAATAACCCTAAAATCATCCAAAACCCAATTTGAATATGTTTAACCTATTTGGGATCCGAACTGATACCTACATCTATATCCAATCCAAATTGAGTGACATGGTTGATAACCTATGTCACTGTGTCGAAACAGAATGTGTAACTACTGACATGGGTCCTATTTCTAACCCGAAAACCCATTTCAAGACACGACTGAAACCTAACTCATTTCTGATACAAAACTTGTTTTGACACAGAATTGGTTCTTAAGATGTGACACGAGGACACGACATCAATTCGTGTCAGTTCATGGCATTCCGGACATGATGTGACGTGTCAAACACGACACGACATGATACAGAAACTGGAACACGCCCAAAAGGGGCTAGTTCTCATGATATTTTAGCATCGATTTTGTCGATTTTCGGTGACGATTAAGGCCGACGATGGTCTCCAACCGATCGCTCGCATTGTTGTTTTGGCCAAAAAATATTGAAACTAAATGTTGTATAAATTGGAGAAAATATGGCAAATCGGAACCATTTCCAGGCCAAATCGACACCCACGACTTACCCAAACCTACCAAAACCCTTTATTCTATCTCAATGCTTCGATCAAAGCCTAAAATGATGATTATCAATAAGTTTTTCATTAAGAATCGGAAAAACTTACCTGATTCCGACCGATTCTTCGTCGATGTTCGGCGTTCTCGCTACTTGCCCAGTGCATCTCGATGGTGCCCACCATGGAGACACTTTTGAAGACCGTCTAGATCCAAGAATGGATGTGCATTCAAAGCAATGTGGTTGCCATTGTCGTCTCTGCAAAACAAGGTTATGCACTTGTTGTACTCCACTTTGCCCCTTTACAAGTGGGTCCGGATCTAGTGAAGTTCAGATCCAAACAACCCGACTCACTACACATAGCATATAAGGAGCAGTAAGGGATCATCAAAACAAGTACCAAAGCTTTAATCTTCATTATAGAAGTTAGTCATTAGATATTTTTTAGTTGATTGTTACATCTAGTGGCAAGAAAAATTTTGAAGAGAAAAAAATTTGTGCTTCCCTAAAGGTCATGACAGTGAAATTGAAAACTTATGGTCAAGAATTTAAGGGCTTGTTTTTAGAAGTGGAGAATCTATCTCAAATATTTCTTCCTTCACTAATAAAATGAAGTTAAATTGTCAAGACAAGACTAGCGAACTTGTTATTGCACAAATTTTGATAGTTCTTACTCTAAAGTTTGAATATTCAATTGTTGTTGTTGAGAAATATATATATTAATTAACTTGTTCAACTAATATTCCTTTTTGAACTAGTAATAAAGAATGGTGAATACTTCAGTCAAATAATATAAAGTGTTTCATGTACAGTAAGAACCTAGTTAGAGGGAGAAGATGAAAAGCTCGAGTGGACATTGTTGTGATAGAGTGATATCGATAGTAGAGAGATGATAGAAGATAACGAACAGAAAGAACTAGATATAGTGAATGTAGATGCAACATGAGAGTGGAAAACATTTGGCTAGGAAAAAGATTATTCCTAGAATAAACAAATGCAAAAGAATAGTCCATAATGTTTTGTAGCAAAGACGAATGCCAAAAGTATTTTGTTCATGTTTCTTATGATGTTTGGCTTTTAAACTGTAGACGTTCCAATCAAATGTGTAGTGTAAGAATAATTTTTTATTTATCTTGAAGGTATTTCAAAACTAAATATTAGTCTTGTATACAACATAACTTTGAAGTTATACATGTAATCAACATAAAAACATCACGAAAAAATCACAATGTAAAATAAAATGTCTTCCTCAATCAAACAACATTTGAAACTTCAAGGTGTAGATGACAATGATTGAGCTACTTGAAAGTTTTCATTCATATAATTTATTTTGTACAAAGCTTGATAAAAATTTGGGAAATGCAGTTTTATTGATATTGCTCACTATAAAGGATATAAGTTATGTAAAATCCAACTAGCAATAAGATGTTATTGATAGCAATTTTTGTTTAACGAGGATGCTAGTAATCTAAAAGCAACAGTCAATTTAAACTTTAGAGTTTTGGATAGCTTAATTAGTTTCATAAGAGCCTTAGAGGCTAGTGATAGAGGTTAAGGTTTCAAGATGAATAGATCTATCATGAAGATAAGGCTTTGGATTATTAGGACAAAACAAAAGGAAATCTCTAGTCATTTTCATCTAATGAGCAATCTTAGAGACCTCATCATCTAATATAGCATAATTCCCACAAGATCCTACATGCATACGTATATCTATATCTATATATATATGTATATGTATGTATATATATATATGTATGTATGTATATATATATATATATATGTATGTATATATATATATATATACATACATACATATATATATATATATATATGTGTGTGTGTGTGTGTGTGTGTCTTTTCAGATGAAACTATTATGAGATGTTTAAAAAATTAAGAAGTCGTTCCTATACTATTCAGAAACCAGTAGAGCTCTTTGACTCCCACTGATGGGTACAAGTTTGAATCCTCGGAGGGTGCATGCGTGTCAGTTTGTGTGTTTTGGCTTCCAGCTCCCATTGTGATAAAAAAAGAATTCATGATGTGTATTGAAAATAATCCCCTCGTACATATATATACATATCGAAGACTTTTTTATGTATGTAAAATGCTTGTTATGTGCATAAATATGTCAATATATATATATATATATATATATATATATATATATATGTCACGAAATTCTTATGCACATATATGTAAAATAATTGACCCCATATTACTATCCACTATATATAATTTTATTTTTAATAAAAGCATCAAGAATGTGCATAATATAATCAATTTAGGCTTGACTGAATAGGAATTTTTTGGATGAAATAGGTACAATTAGGTTCAGATTTTTAAAAGAGGTTGGGAGAGACTCAAATATGCCTAAGAGATGTTGGTCCCAGTCCTTGGGACCCTCGTTCTTTTCATTTAAATATTAATATCCCTTTAAATGTATTGGTGAAGTAGATCTAGATATATGCCATGAATATTTGATCTCCATTTGTCTTCTTTCAAAATGAACCTAGATCCAAATCTAGATTTAGATACAAATCTTTTGGCTACATCGAATTTGACTTGCAATAGGGCTCCAAATTACAGGTTCTTTCCTCTTCTTAAAACCATCTCAATTGATTTTTATATGAGTTAAATTTTATAAAAATCAAGACCTAGTATATCACTCCATGTGCCTCAAAATAACCTTTTCAAAAAACAGTTTTTAGGACCATAGTTTTTTAGGAAATTTTGGATGTTGTTGGAGGGCAAATGACTGGACAAGAAGAGGGGTTAGAAAGACTCATATTGTGGAGCTAGTGGTTAGACATAGTACTGATTTTGATATCGAATCTAAAACGGTATTATTGATGAATGTTTTGTTTATTCATACATGTTTATGATAATCTAATGTTTTGGATTGCAAGGTAGATTTTTCATATTATATTATGTATGCTTTAAAAATGTATCTCTTTAGTGTGTATGTGGTCCTAGATAGATCACATCCACCTATGGAGCATGACTATTAGTGATCACTCCCTACTATTATTATCTTTGTAGGTTATGATGTGGATTAGTACCAGCTTATGTGATATGAAGAATGTACCACTATGATTATCGATGTTAATATGTTCATAGAAGGTAGTTTGAGTAATTGTAATTTAGCTTTTGATAGGAATATGAATTTGACTCAAGAATTGTAGAATTGATAGTCCAAGAGAATGATTGGTCATTGATAAGTGTCAAACATTTGGATTTTAGATGTAGAATGTTTCTCACTAGTCATTTGAACAATAAGACTTTTTATTACCTCTTACTTTGAGTCATGCATCACCTCATATGGAACAAAAAAGAGTTAACCATTCATTATGGTCGTACTTAGCAACAGAATAACAAAAACATCCAAGAAAGCTTGGAAGTCCTTAAGGCACATTGAGCATTCCTGAATCGATCAATCATTAGTCAAGTCAATGTAACTCCTTTTACATGCGATAGTATTGTGAGGCCCTAATACCTACTTGATAACCCACAACTCTAAGCACCTGGTAATGTCTTGTATCAGGTAGACAAATGCATCAAGGCGAATAGATTAGAAGTAAGGAAGCCCTGATTTACATAGATACTAAGTATATATTTTACATGCATATATATATATACTCTAAATGTAAATGTGTATGTATACATCTAATTACTTGTAATTTAATAATATGGAAAACGATAAGTTTTATGTTTTATGCAAAATATATGACATTAACTGATTTTTCTTTTAAAAAATTACTTTTTCGTAGGTTGGAGGGGGGAGATAGGATGGGGTAGGTTATGTCAGAGTTTATGTGTAGCGAGTGCGAGATTTGATAACATGATCCAAGGGACAGGGTTAGTGGGGTCTAATTGGAGGTTTCAGTGTCTAGTCCAGGGCATCCTTGAAGGAGGAATGCCATTAAGAGGGTCCCTGCCACTGGGCCTGACTGTAAACTAGGGATTGGCCAGTGATTGTCCCTGTGGGAGGGAATACTCTTGATCATAGAATGTGCTCCCACTCTCCCAATCCCACCCTTCCCCAGCAAAGAAAAAGAAGAGAAAGTTGAGGTACGTCTTCCCGACTCTCTGGATCTAAAGGAAATCAGATCTGATGAAGGCATACATGGACATGACCTCATAACCAACAGCGTTGCAATTTAGCATGCATGATCCAAACAAGGAAAAGATATGTATGCTTGTATATCATGTCTATATATATATAACTATATATATACAGTTATAGAAACTTTTTTATATATTTATACATTATAGCTTTAAAAACAAAGCAGCTATATATATATATACATATATATATGTATATATATATATATACATATATATATATATGGCAATACCCACAACAACACATGTACGTGAAATCCATGTTACAAAATTTGAGTATTTATTTCTTAACTTTCAATTAACATTCAAATAATAAGTAGTTACATGTATACCTTCTTGATTACATGTCGAACAATGAGAAGTACGGATACTCTTCTAGAATTTTTCATCAAATACTTTCTGTGACTATTCCTAAAAGGCATTACCGCATGAGGATTTAGATATTTCATTCAAGCTCTAAGATTATCATACTGAATAAAGCAAAAGGGTAAAGCACACTTAGTAATTCTTTCTATGAACATCTCATCCTGAATTATTTGATCTATGATTGTTTGACCCACACGATGAAAAAGAGTTCTCTACAAACTGATATGATATTTTAAATTTGATATCTCATAATTTCCATGCTTCACACCAGGTTTGAAAAGCTAATCCTTTTATAGCTTAATTATTCTTTCTAAGTTTTGTAAAAAATCTCCGAACATCATAATACTCTTTCTTATTTGGAGGGAATTCAGATTTAATACTAGTAGAGGCACGACTAGCTGAAACATGGTCTTCATCTGCTATTACTTGAAGGTTGTCATCATCATGTGGATTCATCTCCATAATCTATATTAAAATTCTATATAAAAATCAAAAAATCATATTTCAAGCTTAATAAGAACCACAATTACAAACATAAAGTATAAGAACAGAATAAACAACAATGATAATAATCCAAACGGGTTACAAGAAACAATCATGTTGGAGTCATGAAAAAAAATATCATACAACAAAATAAATTACTTAGCAAGGAAAGTATTTAGTGCTTCTCATATAAAAATCTAAAGTCTAACATTATTCGTTCAAAGCAATTAGTCATATTGCATATATTGCTAAGGCTCACAGCTAGATATTCACATATCAAGAACAAAACTTCAAAAGAATCACCCCACGAGACCTAAGCTGGACATATCAAGTGAACTATAGAAAGCATCGACAGTTCTAGCAGGGGGAATCAAACCATTCCTTACTGAGAAATGATTCCAAGATGAGAGGAGGGCTTACAGGTAAGATGGCTATTAATATAACCTTTTTACAACGGCAAGCGTTTGTCTTTATAAAGGGTTCTGTCACTGAAACGCATGTAGTTCATGTCATCTTGGTCCCGTGATGACATGAATGAATTAGAGTTCGATCACGATATTTCATGATCCAATCAGGCCACTTAATTCCCTCCCTAAAACATTCAGCCCCATGAGTTGCTATGCACGATTCTCAGCTGATACATGTAAGGGTTCAGTTGGATGGCTTGTGATTTGGTGTGAGTGACTCTTTTCCCCTGCTGCATCTTTCCGTTTAAGGAAATTTGACAGTCCAATGAAGTGTATGTGTTATGGAACACCTTTTCTTGAGAATCATGGGGGCCTTCACTCATGGAAAATGTGTTAATTGATCTTGAAGTACACATTGCATATAAGGAGTAGTAAGGGATCATCAAAACAAGTACCAAAGCTTTAATCTTCATTATAAAAGTTAGCCATAAGATATTTTTTAGCTGATTGTTGCATCTATCACATCTAGTGGCAAGACAAATTTTGAAGAAAGAATTTGGACTTCGCTATAGGTCATGACAGTGAAATTGAAAACATACGATCAAGAATTTAAGAGCTTGTGGATTAAAAGTAGAGAGTCTATCTCAAATATTTATCCCTTCGCTAATAAAATGAACTTAAATTGTGAAGACAAGACTAATGAACTTGTTATTGAACGAATTTTGACAGTTCTTACTCTAAAGTCTGAATATTCAGTTGTTGATGTTGAGAAATATATGCATTAATTAACTTGTTCAACTAATATTCCTTGTTGAACTAATGATAAAGAATGGTGAATACTTCTGTCAAATAATTGAGTGTTTCTTGTACAGTAAGAACCTAGTTAGAGGGAGAAGATGAAAAGCTTGAGTGGACATTGTTGTGATAGAGTGATATCGATAGTAGAGATATGATAGAAGATAACGAAGAGAAATAACCAGATAGTGAATGTAGATGCAACATGAGAGTGGAAAACATTTGGCTGGGAAAAAGCTTATTCCTGAAGTAAACAAATGCAAAAGAATAGTCCAGAATGTTTTGTAGCAAAGACAAATGCCAAAAGTATTTTGTTCATGTTTGTACTTATAATATCATTTCTTGTGATTTTTGGCTTTTAAACTGTGGACGTTCCAATCAAATGTGTTGTGAAAGAATAATTTTTTATTTTTCTTGAGGGTATTTTGAAACTAAATATTAGTCTTGGATACAACATAACTTTGAAGTTAACATGTAATCAACATAAAAACATCATGAAAAAATCACGATGTTACATGTGCTTCTTTCTAATTCTCTTGCTAACTTATTGAGTAATTAAGAATTGAATGCAGATCAACATCTAATCCTATTTAAGAAAGTATCTTACACTTTTAGAGATGAAAGATCTCGATACACTGTTTTTGTATGCAAATACATAATAATAAATTTATGTAGTGCCTCTAATTGATAACTATGCTTTGGTTGTCACTAATAGCACTAAGGCTAACATAAAATATTAAAGACTTTTTCCATTTAAATATTAATGAATTGAATTTGTTAAGGCAAAATGAGAAACTTTTTGGCTTATCGAAATTTGATTGTCTTGGTTTTTGTGGAGGTTGCTTACATAAAACAGAAAATACTTTTTTTGCACTTGAATTTAGTTATTATGCTGCTTTCTTGGAATTTAAGTATGGACCTTTTGATAAACTCATCTGTAAAGTCCAACTAGTGGCAAGGTGTTATTGATAGCAATATGATGTTTAACGAGGATGTAAGTAATCTAAACGCAATAGTTAATTTAAACATTAGAGTTTTGAATAGCTTAATTAGTTTCTTAAGGCTTTGGAGACCTAGCGACCGAGGATAAGGTTTAAAGATCAATAGATCTGCCACAAAGATAAGGCTTTAGATTATTAAGATAGAATAAAAGGAAATCTCTAGTCATTTTCTTCTAATGAACAATCTTATGGACTTTTCCTCATCTAATAAAGCATAATTCTCATAGGATCATACATGCATACGTATATATATGTTGTGTCTTTTCATAAGAAACTATTATGAGATGTTTAAAGAATTAAGAAGTTGTTCCTATAGTGTTACAAAATGAGTAGAGCTCTTTGACTCCCACTCACACGTGCAAGTTCGGATCCTCGGAGGGTAGATGCATGTCAATTTCTGTGTTTTAGGTTTTACCTCCAATTGTGACCAAAAAAGAATTAAGAAGTCATTGGAAGATAAAAATATTGATAATGACTTAAGTAAAGTATTTTCACAAAGGAAACATGATGAAGTCCTTGAAAGGTTTAAAAGTTAGGATTGATCCTATTCTTCTTGAAAGTCTATGAAAGTAAAGTGAAATATGTGATTGCAACTTGTTATGTTTCTCATACATTAGGCATAGAACTTCATAAGTATCAATGATATCCAGTGAAGTTTTGTGCTGATAATAAATATTGTGGCACCTAAAAACTTATATATTTATTAAAGAAGCAAAAGATATTGTTTAAGTACTATTTTGTAGGAGAGCAATCTTGATCAAAGAGTTTGCACTCGTGTATGTGAGTCTCTTTATCACTAATCCCTTCAATGTTGGAGTTTTGAGAAGCTGTAAATTTTAGTAGTAATGATGGAATCAATTTTAATGTGAAGGTACTAGCTAAACTTGATATGAGTATGATCTAGCTCAATTCTTGAATATTATCATATTTAGTAAGGTTTGAGTTTATTATTAGATTTGATACTTTACAAGCTTACACATTTGATATCCAGGACAATCATTGTTACATAATTGTATTAAATTTGTTATATTGGAAATTTTATCATTAGATAGTTTTTTAGGAAAGTTTTCAGTCCATTGTTTGAAAAGTGCATTGTATGAATATATCTATATCCATATACATCCATACGAACATATATATGTATGTATGTATATGTATGTAAATGACTATGTGTTGTCTTTCTAAACAGTTATAAGTAGGGAAGTATCTCTACACTTTAAAGAGATGAATAAAGGATTATGATTCCTATTATCTCTTCCTCTCCTCCTCGTCTGTTTTGCTCTTTGATTTCTTGCGCTTTCTGCCCCAATTGTGTAAGTTGGTTCTAAAGAATGCTCTTTAAAGAAAAGTCCCTCATTGATCCGATGAGTGGAGTTAATTGATTTGGGGACCTAAATCCACCTTCATAAAGAGGCATTAATAATCATTTCATCATTTGCAAGTAATTGAAGAAGCAATGATGCTCATTTTATATGCTTATCATTATTTTTAGGGACTGTTCAACCTCATGTGGAAAAATAAGGTTTATTTTCAAATTGCTTCCTTTCTCCATAATGTATGTCTTCGTGAAGAAAAGAAATAAGATATTCCATCATTTCAACATGAGGACATTGACCTAATTGTTACTATTGGTATGCACTTGAGCACTCAAGCAAAGTAAAGTTAAATCATCATAGTGACCTAAAGCATCCAAGTAGTTGAGCACTCTAAGAGCATTTGTTAGTTTCTTAATAAACATGTTATCCATAAAGAATAAAGTAATTCTATGTGTAGTTGAAACAAAAAACAAAAATCTAAAATTCAATCAAACTTAATTTGACATGGCAACCCGCATAATAAAGAATAGAACAAAGCAAAAATTATGTAAAAGGGATGTTAGCAACAAATAAAAAACAAAGCTATCGAGGTGAATGAAAGACAAGGATAAATAAGTAAATTATGGTTGCAACCTATGTTGTCCGAGTATAGAGGCTTCATTCTTGTATTTAGTTATCGTACCATATTATATTTTTTGTAGACTTAGTCATAGCTTTTGGTTTGCCTATAATTTTGTGAAACCTAGTTCCATTTTTGTTTATTATTTATATGTTTTACTTCATCTTTGTCATACGTCCTAGTACATCAGTCTAGGAATTTCAAGGAATCATAAGATCATCAAATAAAGAACTAACAAAGTGTCAATTGATGCTAATCAAATTTATCCTTGAAAATTAGTTAAGATTATGCTTATACAAGTTCTTGGGTATAATCTAAAAGATCCTTCTCTTTGATTATAAACCAAGATTCATTTATCTAGCTTTTCAATTGGATTAGTTATAAACTAACAACATGAAAAGTATTTGAATATACAACTCTTGAATTAGTGAGTTTGTGGACCTATGTTCAAAGGACAAGCACATTTAAACTTTCAACATGAGTTAGTAATATATAAATTAGTTATTTAGTTATATTACAACTATCTTCATTCATGTAGGTTACAAGTCACTAGTTTGGTATTAGTTTTGATGGTGTTAAGAGGGCAATTCATGCTTTAATTTGTTGGATCTCATGTATATGATCGTGCATTTGTTTGATTTAACTCAACTATTTGATCTTAGCGTATTGTACTCTTGTGTATAAGTGAATTGGGATAACATATGTAGTAATCAAGTACATTGTCAATTCCTCATAAATCAACTTACTCATCTCACTTGTTTTCTTTCTTTTTCATTTTTATTTTTTGGAGCAATTTATTTACTTGTTATTACACAAATTAGCTAATATCTATGTTCACAATTACAATTTGACTTTGTTATTTTAGTGTGGAGTAGATTTTGAGGTCGGTTTCACAAAATTTTAAGTTTCAAGCATTGTAAATACCATCATCATTTTATACCAATTATAATAATGTCAATTATTTGCTTCTAATTTTCCAGGTTGTTCATGGAGTGCAAGTCAGTCGATCCCATCATCATCATCATTTCGATGGGATTTAAAATATGGTGTAAATTGTCGTTTATGTAAGGGTACACTCTTACCATGTAGAACATAATGTCCAAACCAAATTTTGGCATATTCGGTCAACCTTGATTGTTTTCTAACTTTCTATTGACCTATTGCCTATTGCATTTATCCTAGTTGTTGTCATCTATATTCTATCATGTGGATCCTCAAAATTCTTACTTTTGTTACTACTATCCAGGAATAGACTTCAACTATTCATTGAACGTTGAGATTCCAAGGAAGAAACCTATTTGCGTATTTCCTGTTTTTGAATGTTAAAGAAACCCCCTTCAAGAGATTACATTGGTTAATTTTCGTGATGGGCTCAAGACACCACTTCAATGGTTTGCAAAGGATGTTTAAAACTTGAAGTGTTTTAGTACAAGCCATATATATTGCATTCACAATTCAACTTCAAAAGAGTTAGGGAAGACTGGGTTAATGCAAGACTATCATCTTCATGATAAATTGTATTTAACATTTTTAAATTCATAAATAATGATGGAAAATCATAGATCTAGTACTTATTGCTAAATCTTTTAGAATGAATGCTGATAGAAATGCTTAAAAGAAAAAAGTTTGTGTTTTGTAATGGATTTTTCTTTAAAATCAAACTTTAAATTTCAGTGAAATTTCTATTTATGTCTATTAAGAAACATAAATATTGTGTTTTAAAAATAAAAGACATCATCATGGTGCCTATCTTTTGGTTCACTATTTGCTTTTTTTTTTATGTCTAAGGCTATTTGAACATGTTTGTATCTCTTGCTAGTGCCCATAGATAAGCGGAGGTGGCTCGATACAATTGGAGGCCTAAGGTGAAACATTTGGAGCCTAAAGAGTTGGTTAGTTCAAGTATAAATTTTGAGGCCCAAAATTGTATATTATAAGTGTCTAAAATAATTATAGTGGTATAAATTTGACAACACAATGAATCCAAAATTAGGGCTATGGTGGTGGCCTTAGTGGACTTACCCAGGAGCCACCCCTATAGGCAAGCAAAGATAAACTCAAACATCACATATGTAGGGTTTCACCTCCAAGTTTCACAAGATATTTCTCATCCATGTCACCACTATTATAATAATAACAACAATGACAATAACAATTTATAATCATTATTATTGTTGTTGATGTTATTTCTCTCCACAAATTAGGGGTACTATATGTGTGTGTAGTTTCCTCCACATGAGGCCTTTAGCATTTGCTAAGCTTGACTAAGCTTGTGTGGCTTCAGACTCTAATTGAGCTTAAAATTTGAGTTGCACTTTGAACTTAATCATCAATTAAAACTTCCTCCAAGAGAAATCATTAAACCTGAATATATTATCCTTTTTGTAAAGATCTTGGTTTAAAAGAAATATAAGAATCTTCTCTATAACTTAAAGCCTTTATCTGAGCATATTGTGCTTTAATCTTCCACCTCTAATACTTAGCTTTTCTCAACAAATTGCTATCAGGGTCCAACATAACATGACTTCCAGTATTATGCAACTTTAAGTTCCTCACATCATCAAAGGATGATGTGAGAGATAGAGAATTCAAATAAAAGAACTTCTTCGATGTCAAGATGCTTGGGAAGTACTAAAAAAGGAATACTATGAACCTTTTGTAGAAGAAAGAGAAGTGACAAATGATTGACAAAAAGAAATCCTTTGAGACTCAAGAAAGATTAAGAAGAAGACTCTTTTTCTTATCTATTAAGGAATTCATAGTGATTTCAATAAGGTTGCAACTGCAACAAGTACCAAACAAGCTTGGAATATTCTCAAACACATATAAGGGTGTTTAGAAGGTTATGTAAAGCTTGAAACTATTAGAAGAGAGTTTGAATCTTGACAAATAAATAAAGAAAAGTTGGTATAGGACTACTTCACAAGAGTTAAGAATTGAAATTACCAATAATTTTTGGTAATTTCTAAGCTAGGTTCGTCAAATTCGTATGAAAAATGTGTGACCAAACTTGAAACGTCTGAAGTCATCAATCTAGTTAAATAACGAAAGACCCTTATATGTATCTTTATATATATATGAAAGTAATTTATAAGGAAGACTTTCAATAATATAAGTATCTTTTCTATAGTCTAAAGCCTTTATCAGAGTATAGTATTTTTTAAACCTTCTAACTCACCTACTTCTTCTTTTTCAAACTCTCTCCAGTTCTTACACCCACACAATCTATACTTTTGCAATATGCAATTGATTACTATATAATGTAAATTAAATTAAAAGTCATCTCCTAAAAAATACCATGTAGTAGACGATTAAAAACCCAAGAGCAAGACCCTACTATGGAGCATGGAGAGGCTTTGCCACTCGGTGACCTATAACGCTTTACATTTAAGCACTCCTAGTGACACTTAGTGGATGAAGTAAGTGTGACTGAGTGGGACGTAGACCTGGGAATGAATAAGGGTGGCATTGACTTCTAACAGAAGGCCAAGGCCATGTATGTTCCTCATCTCAATGACTTGTTAATCACTGATAAAGCCTAGGTAGGATTCATACTGGAGTGTAACCCAAGAAAGGCCCTTGCTTTGATAGACACCAACATGCCTATCACCCAATCTAGACCCCAGCACACAACCCGAGCAACCCGTAGTACCTTCCCTATGCAAGGTACCCCTTTCCACCTAAATGATGTTGGGTGCTACTGCAGCAACACCCCATCATAACATGACCTTGGTACTAGCACCCCCACCTCCTCAACATGCATTAGGGATGGTTGATCCTATAGAAGACCTATGACTGCCAACTACCCCCGAAAACTAGGTGCACTAGTTGCAGTAAATCTAATGGTATTTTTGTAGGCCATTTAGGTTGAATGCGGGTTGAAATAGAGTCTACCAACCCTCCTTGCCAATAACTTAGAAATAAAACCTACAATTGATACTACCCCCATCTGGAAGTTGTACAGGCCATACTATAAAAGTTAATGGATATGCTATCCTCTGAACTATCCAAGAGACTACCCCATGCCATGGGACATACCATGTTATAGTACTAACATTGAACGCCTAACCTTCCATATGGTTGCCTATCGAACAGATCCATCTAAACTTATCGACTTAAGAAGGCAGTTAGGAGAGTTGCTTGATGCTAGGATGATACGACCATGCAAGTTCGTACGACTCCCTTATGCTATTTCAAAGGAAACCACGTGACTCTCTATGGATATACATAGATTTTAAGGCTCTCACCAAGGTAACGGTGCACGATCAGTACCCCTACTCCTCATTACATATATTTCTGACTGATTGACTCTTGCCCATGAGTTTTCAAAGATGAACTTGAGGTGAGGATACTAGCGAGTGAGAATGACACTTGGAGATGAAGTGAAGATGGTAATTATCACAAGGTATGAGTCCTTTGAATTCTTGGTGATGCCTTTCGGGCTTACTAACTCACCAGGCACGTTCGGTCGGTTGATGAACGAGGTTGTTACATAGGTTATTATATGAATGTGTATCATGTACTTAGATGATATTGTAGTATACAACCGGTCCCTAGAGGACTACATTGAATACCTAGGCCTTTTCTTTGGCCGGTTATAACAACACTCCCTCTTTATCAAAAGGGAGAAATATGAATTCACAAGGTAAGAAATCCTTTTTTTGGATACTTAGTGGGATATGGCCTAGTGAAGAAGTTTTGACAGAAAATACACACTATTAAGGAGTGGGAACTGCCTAAAGGATTGTTTGAATTGAGGAGTTTTCCCTGCCTAGCCAATTATTACCATTGTTTCATTGAGGGGTTCTTACACCTAACAAACCCTCTTATGGAATTGTTGAAGAAGACCATGGTCTAATTGTGAATAGACTTACTTCAACAAACCTTTGAAGACTTCAAAACAACCATGACTAAGGAACTTTTATACTCTTTTAAAATCCATACGAATGCGAGTGATGTTGCTATAGTGAAGTTCTTATACAGGACGGCGACCAGGTGGATTTCGAGAGCCATAAACTAAGGGATATGAACATCGTTACCTGATGCATGAGAAATAACTCCTACCAGTGGTGCTACCTAAAAGTTTGGAGGGTCTACCTATTGGGTGTGTCCTTTAACATTGTGATGGACAACATTATGAATAAGTTTTTTAAGATGCAAAAGAAGTTGATGGCTCGACAGACCTGGTGGTAGAACTATTAGAGGAATGCGATTTTGAGTGTCACTATCACCCTGAAAGGGAAAACATGGTAGTTGATTCTCTAAGTAGAAAATCGGTATAGAAAACAATTGTTGCCCTACATCAAGTTGAAGGAGATATGGTGGACCAAGTGCAGTAGCATGTCAATGAAGATGATGCTTACAATTAGTGTAGAAATCAGGTGGAGGCTGGCCTAACGAATAAACACACGCTACAAGTCAGTTTACTTTGAACCCACAACAAACAACTATATGTGCCACATGTGGGGGACCTTGAGAGGACCCTACTTTGCATGTTACAACAATCCTTTCATTAGTCGTGCATGAGTAGAGATGTGACCGATTAAATATGGGCATAACCCATGTGTCAACAAGACAAGATTGAAAAGCTAAACTCGAAGGGTTGTTGAAACCATTGTCGACCTCTAGTCGGCCTTGGAAATCGATGATGATGGACTTCATAGGAGGCTTCTCGTATGTTGATGGAAAGGA
Organism: Brasenia schreberi; assembly: GCA_036023115.1. Classification (NCBI taxonomy): domain Eukaryota; kingdom Viridiplantae; phylum Streptophyta; class Magnoliopsida; order Nymphaeales; family Cabombaceae; genus Brasenia; species Brasenia schreberi. The sequence continues at coordinate 9,802,232 of JAYKKT010000071.1, read as the reverse complement.
GACAATCTTTATGGTTGTAGACAGGTTCTCTAAATATGTGGTTTTCATGGCTACATCAAGAGATTATTCAGCTAAGAAGGTGACCCAATTATTTCTACAACATGTGATGAAGTATTTCGGAGTGCCCAAAGAAATTGCTTCTCAATTACCAACCACCCAAATTTGGATAGCCAGACCGAATGTATGAGCACCCTACTTGAAAAATATCTAAGGCATTATGTAATGACTAACAAACACAATTAGGTAAGTTTACTTGAGACAATATGATTCTCCTATAACTCGCATAGGAGCTCCGCGACAAGTAAGAGTTGATCCGAGATAGCTATGGGATAGCAACTGCTACTACTCCTAGATGTAACCCAAACGAGGACTGACTGAAGTTGTGGTACAATGCTCAAGGAGTTAAAAGAGTGCTATCTAGTCTTAGGAGAAGCATATGCTTCTTTGTAGCAAGCCTGAGTATGCATATTAACTTTTGGAAACTGGCACAGACACAAAAAATAGTTTGACATTGAAGACAATGTTTCGTTAAGGATACCACAGTATATATGGAAATAAGTGTACAAAGGAGTTCACCTTGATCTCAAGCCATATTTTGATGGACTATTTGAAATTACTCATAAGATCGGATGTGTTGCCTATTGGTTGGGCCTATCGGAATCGTTCAAGATACACCCTATCTTCTATGTGAGCCAGATGAAGCCGGTGTGCCAAGGCCCTACTAGGACTACGAAGCAACCCCTGCTTCTAGTGCACAAGGATTTGTAAAAGTTGGAGACATGTGTGGGAAGGGACCTCAAAGATTGACTTGGTATCTTATGCGTTGGGTTGAAAAAATTGAACACGACTCATGGCTACGAATTAGAGACCTATGGAAATATGAAGAACTAATCAACCAATACCACGCGGCCTCGGAGATGAGTTCGTAAGTCTATGAGAAAGAATTGTAACCCAAGAGCAACACCCTATTGTCGAGTATGGAGAGCTTTGCAGTTGGGTGACTTTAAGGAGGCTTTACGTTTAAGTACTCCTAGCGATAGTGAATGAAGTTAAGTGTGGGGGAGTGGAGACATAGACTTAGAAAATGAATAAGGGCTGGATAGTGTCCCACTCAAGTGATGCTGAATTAGGAAGGTCGGCCAAATGTCCCCATCTCCTTAATCTATAAAAGAGAGCTGGTAGGCCTCCAAGAGAGGTTGGGTTCTCGAGTATGGTGGAAAGGCTAAGTGCATGAGTAAAGGAAAGGGCAAGGAGGTGCATGAGGCCGATTTTCTTGAGTTGATCCATACCATCAAGTCTGCCAGTGGTACAGCCGGGCTATCAAGGGAGAGGGCCATAGTGCAGTTCCCTTAGGCAGGTGGATTCCCATCTATGGCCTGCAGATCCATCTTGTCAATAAGCCCATCGGAACCTGTTTTAATGGCAAAATTTCATTAAGTCGTTGGCTGTCGTTTGCACGGGGCCAAGGAAATTGCTGGGCGGCGTTGGACACCACCGCATGTTACTAGAAGCCGTCCGGTAACATAGGCCATAGAGGAACATCCGATTATGGTATCTGAATGAGGATCAAGTTCTCTTCTTTTGGCTGCTTAAACTGAAAAAATAGAAAAATTTGAAAGATGTTATACGAAAGTCTCTCCCTCTCCCTTTCTCTCTATCTATATATTTGTGCGTGTCTTTGTTGTGTTTTATCTAGGCATGTTCTCTACCTGACCAGACAAGTCCGAGGAAAAATTTGTTGCGGGAAACTTTTTGGGGGAACTTTCTACCATAAACTCTTTAGCTACTTGTCCAATCTTGTCACGAGTTGACTTCTCCCGCTGACTGAGATGATACCTAAACAGATGAAAGCATCTTGTGCAAGCATAACAAATAAGAAAACGAATTACGTTAACTCCTGATTGGAAGATGAGTGGGAGAACACATCGAAGTAATGGAGTTGATTGCCTCCTCGTACTGAGTACCGTTTACCGCGTCCGATCCCATGTCTTCAAACTCCATGTCCTGCAGAGAAAACAGAAGTAGGATCTCCTAACCCTTCAATTCCGTAACAGAAGCTTATTAGTGTGTGTATTTGAGTAAGCAACGAAGCTGATCTCCTTCGGAAGGAGCCTTGTATAAATCGCGAGGGAGCTTCCGGGAAGGAGCCTTGCTTTGCGCTGAAATAATGAAATCAAAAGCGTGTATAAATCGCATGCATTGGTCTTACCGATGTAGGTGATATATTTGGGAGCTCAGATCTAGAGCCAAAAGGTTTGATGTCGCTATGGTTCTGTGCGAGTCACATACATGGTAAATCTTTTATTCTTCCGTGAAGAGAGGATAATGTGAAAAGCTTTGCTTACGCTTTCACAAAAAAAATTAATAAAATTGTTGGATTCGGCAAGAAAATTGGATTTTACTGGCTTTTCATCAACTGCCTTATTTGCCCATGATAAACGTCCGCTTCAACTTTCAGTAATAGATCTTTTTTTTCTCTGTTCTTTTTACTGCTCGTACTGTTTTTGAACGTAGATTGCTATTGCATTCCTTCAGAGCACATGTGCATGTTCACTTGAAAACTCGCATATATGCATGGTCAGAGACTTCACCGGACAGCATGAGTTGTTTCAGCAACTAAGATCTTTCTACATGATTTTGTAGTTGCAAATGTTAATATTAATATCCGACAAATTGTTTGAAGGAACACAAAAAGCGATACTTCTAACAAGTAGTCGACCCAATTAATTTCATGAGAAACGAGGATGATGGATATCTTATTAAGATTGTTCCTAGTTTATAAGTATACAGTATAAGGTAAGCCCTTCAAAAATTTATTGACCTTCCACTCATGTCTAGATTTAGGTACTACTTCAGTCAAAACCTTAAGTACACTGCAATCAGTTTCTAATCAATATAGAAAAAGTCGAGAGATCAGACAATTTGACTGGATTTTATCTAACTTTTAATTTACTGTCGTCAGTGGCTTATTTGGTTGTTGCTTTTGCATGCCTAAAGACCCACAAATACCTATCTCTTTATTTTTTCTTGTTTTAGAATCTTTTTTAATAATTTCCTTTGTCTTATCTATATTTTGCACATTTCTTAAATGTTCTTTTCAATGTTTGAGAAAGTCGGGTTTAATTGGCCATTTTACTAGTTGTCATTGTGTCGTCTGTTGGTTGTGCATATGGAACCTTAATTTCTTGCAAGATTTCCTATTAATTGTCGTATGTTAATTGGCTTTTGCTGTGATCTACGGATATATCCAGACCCATGATACCACGCTAATTAAGAAGAGAAGAGCAAGATTGCTTTTGTGATCCAGAATCGGACGGAACTCGCCACCTTATAGTGGAGGCAAGTTCACAGGGGAACCTACCTACTCAGAGACAAATCGAATCTCGAAACTGCAATGAAGAAAGTTAATCAAGATCCACACCGTTTGCCTGCGAGTTGAACCATATCATTCTTTGAGGATTGGAACCAATCTTAATGAGAAAGATCCAAATATCTTTTCTAAATTTACTAAATAGATCAATTTAACTATATACTAGGGGCGTCTAACTTTTGTTCACTTATGGTAGGGCAAAACTTGAATGCTGCGTACCATTTTGGCGGAATCATTTGGTTCCACGTGATATGATGCCCAATTCCTGCACTACATAGAATTCGACTTTCTTTATGATTCTCATTATAGTCTAATTTAACTATTTTATTTAATTTTGTAAAAGACTTGCTATTTAACCAGAAGAACTCATTTCAGAATTCGACATAATGAAAATTATGTTCCTTGGGCCATAGGTGGCCACTTCGGTGTTCAGGTCTGAAAATTTTAGATTTTACTCATTTCTCGCAAAGTCTGTCACCAAATTCTTCTTCTACCACCATTTCAAGTCTAATCTCCTTCTTATGTTTAAAGATCTCTATTCTGAAAGGATTACATTTAACAGAAAAAATATCCTAAAAAAAGTGCCATCTTTGAACAAAACATCGGATTCTTCGGGAACTTGGTGATCCCAACGGACATACTGTTCATCCAGGTGTAATCCAATTTTCTTTTCTGTTGATACAATGGGGAGGCCCAAGCCAGTTGCTAGTCGATGAGGTTGAACTCATTAAACAAAAAAGTATTTTCCTTCTTTAGCTTGCCAGAATATATTAAAGAAGGTAGACGTTTAACTTCGTAGTGTCAATGTGTATTATGAGAAACATTATATACATATAATTTACCTCAATGATGCAAATTAATCATGTAACTTTTACGAGATTTGCTTATTTCTATTTAAAAAATGTCCAGGGCAAAAGTCATCGATCAGAATTGCTATGAAACTTAAAATAGAACTCATGGCTCAAACGTCAAACTACAATTAGCTTCTAAATACAACTCAATTTGTAAAGGGAAAATAATTCTCCCGTTTCCTTTGAGTCCCTGATTGCTTACCAAAGCATACACATCAAACGTGATAATCAATTAAATTTGATACGTGTTCTACCGTGTATGAACACGACCTGTGTCAAGCAGTATGAACTTTCTAAAAGCTGGAAACTCCAAAACGCGACCTGTATGAATATTCCATCCAATTGCAATAGGAAGAATTGCCTTCTCGCTTTCATTATTAGGTACAAAACCGAAGTACAATTTTATACCTAAAATGTTCTCGTGAAAATAGCTGTTTTAACTACTATTGTGTTCATCTGTGACCGTTAAAGTAATCGACGAAATTCTTGCCACCGTTCCATTTAATTACTATGGCAGTTTCTTTCTAGCCACCATAATCATAAGTCAATTAAGGTGGTTCCGTCCGTGTTTTATAACCACCATATATAGTAGCTTATGGCTTTTTCAACTGCTGTTTCCCCCCCCACAATATTGTTGCAACTGTATTTTTCCTTTCAATTTTTTCGTACAAGTTTTGTTCTTATACATACACAAGTACGTATGGTGCATATGAAATTATATATGTCAGCAGATGGAAAAGATTCAACCTCAAAGTAAACATTCCATTGATATACCGATTTTGTTGTTTGAATAAGCTATAGAAAACCAATAATATCCCACACCACTACATAGTCCTACGCCACTGCTAGCAGCCAGGGTGCTAGATGCCGAATGCAATAACTTCCACAAGTCTGGTGCCACCAGTAACAGTAGTGTTGCAGCAACCATAGGCAATAAGCAAACACTAAAGCCATGTGTTAGTACTGAACCTTTTATTTACACCAAGGAAAAAAGGTAGGGCAAAGAAAACAGTGTACCAATAAATTCAAAACGTTCACCAACCATCATGGAAGATGCCCTTTGTTGGTATGGTTGCCAACCAACTGTCAATGTCGCTCTTTGGTTGATCAAGGGGGCTCCTAGGTTGAAACATGTACCCAAGTATAAATGAGATGACTAAGAATGCATGTCAATAAATATATGAGCCAAGTGAGAGAAAACGGAGACACCACAAGAGAGACCACCTATGCCAGTTAATGTCATGACACACTTACCTATGTCATGTGCAATTCAATAGCCATCCCTGATCCCGATGATGCATCCCTTAATAAGTTATGGATCATAGAATAATTGTAGAATACTTTCTGTATCACGAGAAATTTAATAACTTGCCTTATTTCTAGAATGTGAGGAACACGAGAAAAATAAATATCATGAGTTGCAGTTTTTCTTCACTTCGTTAACCAGCTAGACCTATGTATGGAACGTGTTAATGAAGCCAGGACATGAGACGAAATATAGAAAGCGTTCCATAAAAGATACAATAAGAACATGTCTTTGAATGATTTGATGAATGTTTGACAGAAATTCGACGATTCAGTCGAAGTTTTCTTTGAGGTTAGAAAATATGATTCTGCATTGTCAAATGCAATTTATTCATGTGCAATGACTACTAAACTATTTCGGCTGTTGTCACTAGTCAAAATAAAATATAGCATATTCCTATTGTTCAACTGCAAGAAAAAACATTTTAAAGTCAGAATTAGTTGTTTAGGAATTCCCCTCTATTCAATCTTGTATAAGCCAGAATAAGTAAGTACAATGTCCGGAATAAGTTTCAACGGTGCGGCAATAATTTCCCCTTTTTCCCTTACTCTCTTGTATTAGCTCTCCAACGTCTCCTCTTCTCTCTCTCTCTGCTCTCTCCCCGCCGTTGCTCCCACCGGCAGAGTTACTCTCACTCTCTCTCCCACGAGTAGATTTACCCTAGGGTTAATAGGTATTCCCATTTACTTCAATTTAATCAGTATGTTCTCATTGATCCAGGATATTTTCTCTTATTTGGTATGCTATGTACGAGTAATAGCCTCATATTGATCAACGCTTTGTTGAATGATTTTTTTATTCCTATGCTGTCTTGGTTTATAACCTGATCATTTGGTTTCACGTTGAATCATCCTATGCTAATAGACTGTTAAGTTGTTTCATGTTTATAAACTTAATCGCCTAATGTTCATTATCTAGTTTAATACCTTATTTTGGCATGCGAAAACTTTAAATCAACATTGTCAGGCAATCCTACAAGGCTTGTGTAACGGTGAACAACTGCACTCGCCATCTGTAACGTTGCACATAAGACTAAGGGCTCCAAACGAAAAGCCTAGACACGAAAGACATGGAGAGAGGGAGCTAGAAAAATGGAAAGCTCTCCTCTATAAATTGAGAGCAGCGCACTCTACAAAATACACAAAAAAAAAACTGAAAGGCTTCTCCTTGGGAATTGGTTTGTGGGTAACCAAAAAACACACACCTTTCTTTATTCCTCTTTTCCTTTTGGCTCAAAGACAAGACCGTTGCTGTTGTTCAAATGCTATAAGGATACCAGACAAAGAAGGAGGATTGGCAGAACCATCGAGAGCAAAGAAACTCCGAGTGAGGATTGGAGAGCCCAATAATTGGTAATAGGGCAAGGTTTCTGCAAAAAAGGTATACTAATTTATTAATCAAAAAAATAGAGAAACTAAGAAAAAAATACTCTATGGAAGGCTTCAGTGTTGAAAAGTTGGTTAACCAAATAGATCCACTGCTAGAGCGATTGGATTTGCTTGGCCTAAGAACAAGGGCAAACCGCATGTTCTACTGACCATCGAAAGTCGTTTGTGGCATGAGACACTCACACATAGAAGATAACATGCACAAGAGTAGGAGGCTGAAAGGCCGGCCAAAGGCGCCACCCCTTTGACTCGAGACCTTCCCACAAACAAAGAGAGAGAGAGAGGAGGCGGTCCCACCACAATCAAGGAGGAAGGAGCGGAGACAAATCCGCTCCCTCCCCCTCCCTCTCCCTCTCCCTTTCTTGCCCTCATTCCGTTTTCCCTCTCTTCTCGAAAGGTCGAATATCGCTCAACAATTTTTGACAACTGTGGGCGGGAAAACCATAGTTTCTAGAAAATTACCTTGTGTAGTAGACTGAAGAGTCTCTTCTATCTTTATTCAGTTTTAAAATTATAAACTGTCAGAGGGTGAAATTACAAAAAAAAACAAATACATTTAGTTTAAAAGACTATTTTACCCAAAATGGCAAAAAGATATTTTTGCCCTCTAGTAGTTATAAAAATTACAAAATACTGAACTATGGAATTACAATACTACCCCTTAATGAGCATAATTTCATAGGTTTGACACTATGTAAAAAGATAGTACTACCCCCATCTTTAATAAAAATTATAGATTTTGACACAAGGACAAAATTACTATCATACCCTCAATCAATCATGAATTTAAAAAAAAAACTAGGTATTATTTTACTGTTTTGCCTTAGGTCTTTTTCAAATATTAAAAAACTGAATAGACGGGTAAAATTCTTGGTTGTCCCCAAATTTTTTGAAAAATTATAGTGGTAGGAAAATACGAGAAATCATAGATTTGTTCCCGGTCTAGTTTTGAAAATAACATAATCAAGTTATTTAAAACTCCAACATGTACTTAAATATGTTTGAAATTGCTTTTAAGTACCTTAAGTTATTTTGAGTTTAGTGGATGGATACTTTATAATATACATCTTAATGGTTGACTATCTATTACATGTTGTTTGTATGTTTCCTTTTGAGACTATCTAATTGTTATTTTTCACATAAAAGTGAACTCCAAAATGTGTATACGATTTGAAAAAATGGAAAAATTAAATGGTTTGAATTTTCAAACATAAGAAAAAAGAATATTGTTGGTTCTTACATTGGAAGGTATAGGCTATGTGCTAAGAAAAACTGTACAACTGCTACTCTCTGATGCAACTGAGAAACAAAAGGAAATGTATATAACATTTCTAAAAGATTGATGGACCAAAATATGAAAATTGGTGGATTAAAAAAGGAAATATGTCATCACTACTCTCTGGTGGTGACTGGTGAGCTGGATCTGAAAATATCCAGTTTGTGTTGAAACATGCATATGCCGGTTTTTCTACATCAGCTTCCTATCGTCAGAAAATTTAAAATAAAAATTTAGAAAGAAAAAGAAAACTATTGAATACACTACACAGGAATGGAACTAGATGTCTTGTAAGCATGAAAAACAAGCCGAGGTGGACTTGCTTGTATAAATTCTGGAGGTGGACTTGCTGACTTTCGGCTATCTTCTTCCTCAGCGATCACTTTGTACCGGCAATTGACCGTGCTCCTTGAACACAAATTGGTTTTGCTCATTTGCACCCAGAGCAGTAGCTCACCTTGGTTCACAAGTTGCGGGTCGTGACTTTGATACCGATGGCATATGTGCGTGGGGCTGGGAAGAGGATGGTGGCACAAGGAGAAATCCGTTCCATGCCTTCTTTTCCTTGTCTAAGGAAGAAGTTTAAAAACTAAAGATGCATTATTTTGCTTGTATATGACTCCTGTTTGTATATGCCATATTTGTTTGCATACTTTTCATGTATTCATGTATTTGCATATATATATATATATACACACACACACACACACACATATATATATATATATATGTGTGTGAACAGTTGAAATCAAAATCAAAAGGTACATATGTTAAGTATACTTGGGAAAAGTATATTCAGACTTTCTGCTTCTCTATTCTTGAAATCGACTGGTTGTGATTTTGAAGGTATATATGTTAAGTGTATAACATGACAATCATATATATATATATATATATATATATATATATATATATATATATATATATATATATATATATATATATATATATATATATATCATGTTAGTAAGAGATTATGTTTGCATGTCCGGTTCAGTACCTGATATATATATATATATATATATATATATATATATATATATATATATATATATAATCAACTTTTTTTCATGAACTTAACCTTGCCTTCTCTCTCTCCATATGATATCGCTCTTCACACAGGGGATCACCATGGTCGGACCAATCATTGACATATTTAATCCTCATTATACTTATAAATGCTTGTTGTTGTATATGTTATAATATGGGGCCCTTTGTGATCCATTTGTTGGAGAGACGCTTTCAAATGTTTATTGTATTCATATATAATATCTATTAACACTATATACTTCACGTTTTTGAGTGACTTCTACATCCATGGTGATAAAGTTGTGAAGGACAAGAGCATACTAGAACCGCAGTTCTCAATCAGTGGCGCATGTTGAGCTGGTGAATATGCTAAAGCAGGAATGCATATGCTTCTTGCATCTTAGTCAGCATGCATAGGCTTCTTGCGGCTTTGATATTCAAAATATTGGTTTCCTTTCAATTGAAAGAGCTCTCATCTAGCGGTGGTAGGAAATCTCACTTTTACTATACTTTTTTCTTTCTTCGTTACGACAGGATACTGAAAACTTGTACACATACCCATGAATGCCTTGAGAGTAGAGTTCTCATCTGTATGACGAGAGTCAGAGAGCCCACCATACGAGGTAATGCTCTTACCTCACGTGGGACTCCGTATTGCAGTGTAGAATACGCTCATATCGTATCATATTGTATGAAACATGTGAGTTGTTTAATTACTTTTTTTCAAAAATTTTAAAATATATAAAAGTTTAAAGAGCAAATGGAATATCACTCATGGGCCTTCTTTTGAAACTTGAGATTTTTAGAGAGAAAGGGTAGCCTAAAAAGAATAAGGGATAAAAATAAGTCACAGAAGCTAGCGTAGGAGTTTAAATATATGCTAGGCCTTGATTTTAAAAAAATACAATTTCCAAAACTTCTACTTTATCATATGATGGATGCCTGTATCGCATCGAATCACATAATCAAGCCGTATATGCTATAATAAATTATCTTGTTCGATACATGTACCCAAATTATTCGATTCAAGTACTAAGACGATTTTTATACATTAACCAAGGACACTTCTACTACACGTTTTAGTTACCAACTATTAACATATACCATGTACTATCAAAAGGCCAATTAATATAATGCACAAGCCAGAACCTTCGTGGGGCACGTCGTGGGTGCGACAGGGAGATCACCTTCGTTGATGTGGGTCCGGAGCCGAGTGAAATGTGGACATGTCAGTCCGACGACATGTGATCATCCGCGGTATTTAGCTCTTATTTTCTTCCCTTTGATTAGTAAACGTAGGGGTTCAAATAGACACCCGCCGATGACGGGTAGGGATCCAAGACCATGATGAGTCGTGTCCTTTTGTCATTTAACGTTAGTTAAAGGAAGGTCCTGTTAACGTTAGTCGTCTGGGGTCCGCTCTGTTTTATAACTGATATCTTCAAATTGTACTTACTGATATCGCGCTCCGTTTGGCTCAAAGTGAAGCAATCGCGCTGAATACCAGTGCACCTTTCAATCAACAACTAAAGAAGCCACGAACTGTCGTATTGGAACTACTCAGCTCGTTTGGAGCAGCTCTGATCTGGTGAGACAACACCCAAGGCAAGGCCCATTTGAATTGTTGGGAAACATGAGGGTCTGCGGCCTAATAAAAGACGGAAGCGCCTTGTTTTTTATATGCAAGAAATCTGCTCCAAGGCAACTTGGAGAATTATGTGCAACAACCGATTAAAAGAGCGGCGTCTTCTCACCTTAACCATTATGAAAAATCCATTCTCAAACTGAAAATTTTCAAACTGATCCTCCATATTCACTTGTTTGATCGAGGCAATGACTGTGGCTAGTGGGTTGCGCCTGTTGCGTGAATACGATTGTTGGTTATCTCCTTTGCTTTACTCTCGCCGGATAGCCTGTAAGCCGGACAGAACGTGAGAGGAGGAGAGAGGCGGACGGTGACGGGGAAGACGGAGAAACCACGAAGAAAAGAAGCTCGGCCGCTATCCTATTATATTAGTGTCGCAGCTTTCTGACCAAGGTGGGTGCCATATGTGGGGAAGCCTGTTCTTTGGCTGTCTAAGGGTCATTTTGTGATGCACTAATGTGGGATCTGAGCAGGAACTCGCCCCTTCCGTGGTTTATCCTTAATCCGAAGGCAACACACACGCATGCACCCTCGGGAAAATCGAACTCCACCTTCTAGTGAGCGTCAGAGAGCCCTACCGGTGACCTAACGCTGTGGGCGCCACAAGGGTGCAATTTCCACGTAGAGGAAGTCGTACTTCATATTCCATGGTTGTTACCCAGCACGTCTGTTCATGGACTTTTTCCGACCGTCTTCCTTTAATAAAGAGAAGTGAGGGTCAATTTCTCCCGGAGCATAATACTCGAGATAAAGGATGATTCAGTGTCATAGCAAGCTCATCTAGACCGAGAAATGACATCACGGCATAGAGCGGCGGTCCATATTATGAAAATCTTCTGCAAAAGTCACCCAACGAGATCCAGTAGTGCTGTTTACAGAAAACCAGAAAATTTTGTTTCCTCCGTGTGCTTGGCTGCTGCAAGTAATCTGATTGTGGGATCAGGCTGCAAGTAATCTGATTGTGGGATCAGATTTCCGGACGCAGACAAAGTGTACAGCTTGTGTGGAAGGCTGTAGGAAGTTATCGACCGTGGTTTGGAAACAAAGATGGCCGATAAGATGCGTATGTTGAAGCAGTCTTCTGTCAGCCAGGAAGCAGGATTTCTTTCCTGTTTCTGCATCTCATTCCTTTGCGGCGTTCGATCTGACCGTGAATTGAGGCACAGGGCAGTCAGAAGCTTCAGAACCAATCAGGTATGCAAAATATACCTCTTCTAAAACAAATTATTTTGATTGATCCCGTTCTTATGGTGGGTAATTAATACCTTGAAAGATAAACCGCAAACTACAGCGCCTCCAAAGTCCTTTAATCTGGCAACGTTAAAAGTGCGTTTCATTTTAGTTTCGTAAAGGGAAACTTGTAAATTGGTTCATCTTTCAACGATATACTCGTCTTAAAAAGTGCTTTTCATTTTATCTTGGGAACAGTCTCGAGAAGAAACGCGTAGATAACAGGAGCGATAGCCTGGTTAGGTGGTGGCTCGATCAAGAAGTTGCAGGTCGAGAATTCGATACCCGGGTGGTGGATGACTGGCGTCCTCCCCATTGTAGAAACGAAGGAAAAAAGATTGTCATATGGTCTGGGATCGTTCTCGTGAGCTTGAAAATTAGTTACGGGAAAAAGACCAGGCGGATTCTGGTTAGAAACCGCCAATTTTAGTTCCCGTTTTGGTTTCAGGTCAACCGTTCCAAAGAAAATAGAACAATTAAGAAATATATGGAATGAATGGCTTTTGTTTCGGTTTAGTTCTGGTTTTGAGTCCAATTTCTTCTCACTTTGAGGTTTTCGAGTTTTCAATTTGATCCTTGTGTTTGAAAACTGTTATGAGCTACCGTATGGTTGTGGACATTTATTAGTTGAAGATCAAGTGTCTAATGCCGTTACTCTTAATCCTATAAGATACATGAATTTCTATATCATGAGTTTCATCATTGCTTACCATGTTAGCATTGCTTGCCACGTTGTCATGTTAATTTATATTTATTATTATACTCAAGTATTAAGTAATATCAAATTTAAATATTAATCAATATTAAGTATTCTTTAATATTATTCTTTATTTATATTAAATAATTCCTACCCTCGGTGCTTTTATAGTAGTGAATTTTAAGTTGTATAGTGCTTATACGTGAAATCAGACAACGGTTATGGATCTTGGGGAACCCTTGAAGTTCAGGGTGCCAAGTATATAGCATATCGTCAAGCTCGAGATATGGTTGGAGGTTTACCACCAGGGAATTGTGACAGCGTACTTATTCTCGACCGGGGATTTGCCACCAGAGTAGATGACTAATTAACATGCCAAATCAATATAGAATCAACAAACTAATATGCAAGTTTAATTAATCTAGGATGCATGATTAATCAATTATGCAACAATAACTAACAAGAAAGAATACCAATTGTACTTGACTATGCAAAAAGACCTAAGATGCATAACTTATTTGATTATACAAGAATAATTAACATGTAAGAATCCCTAATATGCAAGATTAATTAAATATTCATGCAAGAAAAATTAACGGGAAAGAATATCTAACAAGCAAAATTAATTAATATGTACCTCTAAGATGCACGATTAGTTGATACGCAAGAATATCTAGCAAGATTATCTAATATGTGAAGATATATACTAATCACGTAAGATTAATATGATCAACATGCACCTATGATGCTGCAAAATAATAAGGCTACTGAAAATAATATACCAATCGAAAAATAATAGGCTTACCTAATATGCTTACTCAAAATAATAGGATATTTCTCGAATCAGCACTTGTACCTAAGCCAATCAAACCGGGTTAAACCAAGCCTTGGGTCTCAGATCAAGCAAAAGTAAGGATCGAGTGGTTTAAATTTTACTGGGATTAAAATGCAGGGGACCGAGTAGGACTTTGCTTAGGTTGATGGACTCAAGTAGGTTAACAGGGATGAACTTGGTTTAGTAAAACCTAGACTAGGCCTAGTCAAAATTGAGCCATATTAATTTACTTATGTAAATAAAAGTCAACATTGGTTTGTATAAATTCTGAAAAACAAGCCGAGGTGGACTTGCTTGTATAAATTCTGGAGGTGGACTTGCTGACTTTCGGCTATCTTCTTCCTCAGCGATCACTTTGTACCGGCAATTGAGCGTGCTCCTTGAACATAACTTGGTTTTGTTCATTTGCACCCAGAGCAGTAGCTCACCTTGGTTCACAAGTTGCGGGTCGTGACTTTGATACCGATGGCATATGTGCGTGTGGCTGGGAAGAGGATGGTGGCACAAGGAGAAATCCGTTGCATGCCTTCTTTTTCTTGTCCAAGGAAGAAGTTTAAAACTAAAGATGCATTATTTTGCTTGTATATGACTCCTGTTTGTATATGCCATATTTGTTTGCATACTTTTTCATGTATTCATGTATTTGCATATATATATATATATATATATATATATATATATATATATATATATATATATATACACATATATATATATATGAACAGTTGAAATCAAAATCAAAAGGTACATATGTTAAGTATACTTGGGAAAAGTATATTCAGTCTTTCTGCTTCTCTACTCTTGAAATCGACTGGTTGTGATTTTGAAGGTACATATGTTAAGTGTAACATGACAATCATATATATATATGTATGATTTTGATTTCATATATATATATATATATATATATATACAAAAAAGTTCATTATATATATATCAGGTACTGAACTGGACATGCAAACATAATCTCTTACTAACATGATACTATATATATATATACTTTTCATGCATAGGGGATCACCGTGGTCGACCCAATCATTGACATATTTAATCCTTATTATACTAATAAATTCTTGTTGTATATGTTATAATATGGGGCCCTTTGTGATCCATTTGTTGGAGAGACGCTTTCAAATGTTTATTATATTCATATATAATATCTATTAACACTATATACTTCACGTTTTTGAGTGACTTCTACATCCATGGTGATAAAGTTGTGGAGGACAAGAGCATACTAGAACTGCAGTTCTCAATCAGTAGCGCATGTTGAGCTGGTGAATATGCTAAAGCAGGAATGCATATGCTTCTTGCATCTTAGTCAGGTAAGAATGCATGCATAGGCGTTCAAAATATTTGTTTCCTTTAAATTGAAAGAGCTCAACGTAGTTTGAAGGGAAGGAAGAGTGTTGTGGTGAAGAGGTTGTTAAAGTCAATTTGTGACACAACATGCTATAAAAGTTCATTAGTGATAGTATGAGGATGTCAGCTAGTAGACGGATCACATCCACCTGTGGAGCATGACTATTAGTTCTCACTCCCTACTATTATTATCTTTGTAGAATTGATAGTCTGAGAGAATGATTGGTCATTGATAAGTGTCAAACATTTGGATTTTAGTTGTAGAATGTTTCTCATTAGTTATTTGAACAATAAGACTTTTTATTACCTCTTACTTAGAGTCATGCATCCCGTCAGATGGATCAAATAAGAGTTAACCATGGAATAACACAAATGTCCAACAAAGCTTGGAAGTCCTTAAGGCACATTGAGCCTTTCTAAATCGATCAATGATTAGTTGAGTCAATGTAACTCCTTGTACATGCGATAGTATTGTGAGGCCCTAATACCTACTTGATAACCTACAACTCTAAGCACCAGGAACAGGTAGACAAATGCATCAAGGAGAAGAGATTAGAAGCAAGGAAGCCCTGATTTATATAGATACTAAGTATATATTTTATATATATATATAAATTATAAATGTAAATGTGTATATATACATATAATTACTTGTAATTTAATAATATGGAAAACGATAAGTTTATGTTTTATGCAAAATATATGACATTAATAGATTTTTCTTTTAAAAAATTACTTTTCTTACGTTGGAGTGGGGTGAGACAGGATGGGGTGGGTTATGCCATAGTGCATGTGTAGCGAGTGCGAGATTTGATAAGAAGACCCAAGGGGCAGGGTGAGTGGGGTCTCATTGGAGGTTTCAGTGTGGACGTAATGAAAACACGCCCCACCCCACCCCACCCCACCCCATTGCAATCCCTACCTTAAGCGTCTAGTTCTGGATCAATTCGCTAATGTGTGGGCGACTTAAGTGTCTAGTCTTGGATCCATTTCCCGGTGCAGCCTTGAAGGAGGAATGTCATTAAGAGGGTCCATGCCACTAGGCCTTACTGTTAATCTAGGGATCGGCCACTCACTGTCCCTGTGGGAGGGAATACTCTTGGTCATAGAATGTGCTCCCACTCTCCCAAGGTTTATAAGAAAGCAAAGAAGAAATTGAAAAAGGCGAAGCAAAATAAAAAATTTGATTGGATTTATATAAAAGCTTAACTTAAAAGAAGGTGAAAGAGATATTTTTAGGATAGTTAATGCTAGAGATAAGAAAACTAAGGATCTTACATTTTATAAGCTTTTTCATGAAAATACGGATGTTATTATTAGCTTAGGAGAGTTAGCCAAATAAAAAAATATACAAACCATAATTTCTATCGGTGTATTCAAAAGAATAAAGTCAAAAAGGCTTTTAAATATATTAAGATTGGTAAATCTGTATGATCAAACAATATTCCTATATAATTTTAAAAAATCCTAAGAGAGATAAAGCTCACTTTACTCACAATACTATTTAATGAAATATGAAGAACCTAAAAGATGTCATATTATGGGAATGGAGAACGAGTATACTTATACTCATTTATAAGAACAATAGAGATATTCATAATTGTTCAAATTATTGTGATATCAAGTTAATGAGTCATATTGTGAAATTATGGAAAAGAATTATCGAACATTGGTTAAGATAAGAATTCAGTACAACAAATAAACAATTTGGATTCATGCTCAGCAGATCTACTATTGAAGTGATTCACCTATTGAAATATCTTATATAATATTTTAGAGCAAAAAGAAAAACCTTCACATGATATTTATTAATGTGGAAAAGGTTTATAATAGGGTACCAAGAGATATTCTATAGAAAACCATAGAAAAGAGAGGTATCCTATTGACGGTACCAAGATATATTCTTTAGAAAACTATAGAAAAGAGAGGTATCCTATTGACATACATAAATCCCATAAGAGACATATATGATGGTGCAAAAACTTGTATGAGGACTCATAAAGAAATGACAGACTCCTTTGAAGTTAATATTAGGTTACAACATAGATCAACTTTAAGTTCATATTTATTTATATTGGTCATTGATGAGTTAACAAAACATATTAAAGATGAAGCATTTGGTATATGTTATTTGCATATTACATTGTGTTAGTAGATAAATCTAAGGAAAAATTAATATGAAATTAAAACTATGGAGAGAAATGTTAGAAAGTAACGACTTTTAACTTAGTAGAACAAAGATAGATTATATGAAATTTAAGTTTGATCATAAGGTACTTTAGAGAATATAAAAATTAAGATTGACACACATTACATCACTCACAAGAAAAGTTTTAAATACGTAGGGTCAATTTTTCAAAGTGATGGAAAAATTGATGGAGATATTATGCATAGAATTAATGTGGATCAATTAAAATAGATTGGAGCATCAATAATTCTATTTGATAAGAAGATATCATTAAAGTAAAAATATAAATATTATAGAGCGTCAATGCAGAAGATGTCCGTAACAAAAATGAAGATGTTGAGATAGATGAGTAGTCATACAAGGAAAGACCATATACATAGCTAGGTTATTAGAAACTAATTGGGAGTAGTACCAATAGAGGATAAAATGAAGACAAATCGTTTAAGATGGTTTGGACATATAGAAAGACGACCAAAGAATTCTCATGTAAGAAGATATGAAAAATTAGATTGTGAAAATGTTAAAAGAGAAAGAAGACGCTCACAAAAGTGTTGAAAAAACTATAAAAAATTAAAATGTTTGACACTTGAAAGTGTTATGTGGAAACAAAGAATCCTTGTAGCCGGCCCCATCTATTATGAAAAAAGGCTTAGTTGTTGTTGTTGTGTATCATTGAACAATGTCTCATTCTACTATGAATAGAGTGGACTCATTAGATAATGTTCACTCGCACCCAAACACACTCATTCAATGTATAAATGCAAATAATAAAACATTTCTAATACACACATTAAACAAGTCCCAATAATCATTTCAAAGTATTTACAAAATAATTAATAATCATAAGTAGCATTCAGAATCACTCAATAAATACTATCTCTAGCATGTATCTAAAAAAGAAATACATCCACCTACTTATCATGTATATACAAATGCAAATGGGATGATGATTCTCATCTCAAAACTACTCCAATTTTAGTTCATAACTCATGATAAATTCATATCATTAATATTCTGTAGTCAATTATGGACTCAACATTTTAACTCACATGAGAATCAAGGCCCAAACGACTCTTATACATGATAAATACTCGAAACGGATCCTATATAAAGTCTTAGATAAATTTTATAATCTAAAACCACTAGATTTGTTTTCTAAATCTTAATCAAACAATCATATTTATGGACTATATTCGACTGCGAACCCATGATCCCAATCATGTAAAAAAGGAGTTCGGATAGCTTCATAATACCCAGAAACTTAAGTTGGATCCATCTTAACTTGTGTATATCCAACTCAGCTAAATCTGATCCAATACCGGGCATTTCTTCACCATTTCTCATAGAGAACTCTAATTGGGACGCCATCCTCCACCATTTCTCACCCAAGTCCAACGATTTTGCCTGCCATTTTCAACCCATTTAAGGTAAGCTGCCCCATAGCGCTCCACTCTATTGGTTGTTCTCGATAGTAGCCACCCACAACCGATAATTTCACAAAAAATTAAGAGGAAAGAGAGAAGGGAAAGTCAGTTATGGTTGGAGAATCCCTCATTTTCCCATTGTTTCCCAAGTCCATATTGCTGGAGAATGAGCTCATGGTGTTCATCTTTAGCTTGTCACCATTTCCCTACCAGACTCGGCATTATTGCCGAAAAAGTGAAGGTAATATGATGCATACCTTGAAATCCGGCGGTTCGATTTGTTGTGGCTCCCTCCGACCTCCTTCCGACAGTGATTCCCTCCTGGTGTTTGAGAACGCCTGGAGCACCCACCTGGTGCCACTTGGCCACAAGGGGAGGGAGAAGCCGACAACCCCCTTTAAGGTCGATGGGGTGGGCGGTGCACTTTTGAGGTCCGGGCCAGATCAACCACCCAGACCAGGCTAGCCTTTTTGGCCAGGCCCATTTTAACATCTCTATACCTATTCAGACTCTAAAAAAAAAACGGGACATTTCTTGTTGAGGAAGGCACTCAATCAAGATTTTTGAATCTAAAATCACTAGATTTGTTTTCTAGATCTTAATAAAACTATCATATTTATGGAATATATTCGACTACGAACCCACGATCCCAATCATGTAAAAAAGTTCGGATAGCTTCATAATACCCATAAACTTAAGTTGGATCCATCTTAATCTGTGTATATCCAACTAAGCTTAATCTGATCCAATACCGGGCATTTCTTCACCATTTGTCCGCAAAATCCAGCTGACATGACAGAGCCCTAATTGGTACGCGATCTTCCACCATTTCTCAACCTAGTTCAGAGGTTTTGAGATTTCTTCACCACCACCTGATTATTGGACTTTATATTTATCCTCTTCACTAGCCATCTAATAATATAGAATTGTTATCATTTTTCTTATTATTTATATATTTATATTTATATAATTAATTGAAATAATTAATATTAATATTAAATATACAATCTCACTAAAGTTGAGTGTTGGCCTTAAGAGTAGAACGTCTCCTATTGTTGGCAATGTTTAGAGTTCAACTCTAGGTTGTCAAGGACTGTTTTTTATAAAATAGTTTCGCTTCTCCCCAACACCCGCAACCTACTGCTGCAGCGCTGTGATCAAGAAGCCTCATTACGGTTAGTCTACAAAAGCCCTTTGCTGAAATAAACAGGGGATCAAGTCTCTGTGATCAAGAAGCAAACAAATGAATTCCCCTACAACGAATTCTGCTGGAGAAGGTAACCTCGTGTTGGAGATCACAAACGAAGACAACACAAAGGAGACGCCCATGACTTCCACGCAAGAAATGAGGGAACCCGAGCAAACGGTTGCACCTCGCGTCGTCAGCGTACTGAATTATGTATTACCCGATGGGTTCGTCGAGACAGGTCATGTCTTTGGCGCGACGTCCGATATCTATGTAATGGTGACGCGGCCGGAGTTGAATGCGGCGCTTAACCAGCTTCAGCGGGTCGTCGCCACTGCTGAAGTTCAACAGGAGACCTCAGGCAGAAATGCGACGTATCTTTTGCTTGTGCAGCCTTTGGCTCCCAATCTTCAAAACTCTGCACAAACGGAAACAGTAGGAGAGGATCTATGGGCGAACACGGCGTGGGCGCTCGCAAATTTAGGGCTCTCCGTTCAGGTGGGAGCGATTTCCTATTTCACTGCGCAACCCGTCGTTGCCACTTTCTTCACGATGGTACTGTTCGTGTCGGTGCTACTCGCACTTCTTGTGCTTGGCACTCAAGCACTCTATCCAGCCTCTGTCTGCAGATGGTTTCTTTTCGCATCCAGCGCTTTGGCAGTTCTAGTAGGGGGAATCAAACCATTCCTTACTGAGAAATGATTCCAAGATGAGCGAAGGGCTTACAGGTAAGATGGCTATTAATATAACCATTTTACAACGGCAAGTGTTTGTCTTTATCAAGGATTCTGTCACTGAAACGCATGTAATTCATGTCATCTTCACCCCTCATCTTCGTCCCGTGATGACATGAATGAATTGGAGTTCGATCACGATATTTCATTATCAAATCGGGCCACTTAATTCCCTCGCTAAAACATTCAGCCCCACGAGTGACTTGATACATGTAAGGGTTCAGTTGGATGGCTTGTGATTTGGTGCGACTCTTTTCCGGCGCTGCATCTTTCCGTTTAAGGAAATTTGACACTTCCAAGAAGAAAAAAAAGGAGAAAAGAAAAACTAATAGAAAGGTTTGAAAAGAGAAGCAGTTTGCATGAGAATGCCGTCGATCCACGTGCAAAAAAGATACACCCTAGTCTCTTGATTCTCTGCAATTAGTGCTTTTATGAGTTTCGCAGTGAATGCAACCCTATTGGTCTCGTAGGTACTTTGTACAAGTAAATGTCCCGAACACATTGATTGGGATAATAACTAAATTTAACTACATGAAGAGTGTGTTATGGAACACCTTTTCTTCAAGTCTGAGAATCATGGGGGCTTTCACTCATGGAAAATGTGTTAATTGATCTTGAAGTGCACATTGCATATAAGTAGTAAGGGATCATCAAAACAAGTACCAACGCTTTAATCTTCATTATAAAAGTTAGCCATAAGATTTTTTTAGCTTATTGTTACATCTAATGGCAAGACAAATTTTGAAGAAAGAATTTGGGCTTTCCTGAAGGTCATGACAGTGAAATTGAAAACTTACGGTCAAGAACTTAAGAGCTTGTTTATTAAAAGTAGAGAATCTATCTCGAATATTTATCCCTTCACTAATAAAATGAAGCTAAATTGTCAAGACAAGACTAACAAACTTGTTATTACACGAATTTTGACAGTTCTTACTCTAAAGTTTGAATATTCAATTGTTGCTGTGGAGAAATATATATATTAATTAACTTGTTCAACTAATATTCCTTGTTAAGCTAATAATAAAGAACGGTGAATACTTGTTCAAATAATAGAAAGTGTTTCATGTATAGTAAGAACCTAGTTAGAGGGAGAAGATGAAAAGTTCGAGTGGACATTGCTGTGATACAGTGATATCAATAGTAGAGATATGATAGAGGATAACAAAGAAAAAGAACTCGAACTAGTGAATGTAGATGCAACATGAGAGTGGAAAACATTTGGCTGCGAAAAAGCTTATTCCTCGAGTAAACAAATGCAGAAGAATAGTCCAGCTAGTTTTGTAGCAAAGACAAATGCCAAATATCATTTCCTGTGATATTTGGCTTTTAAAATATGGATGTTCCAATCAAATATGTAATATAAGAATAATTTTTTGTTTAGCCTAAAAGAGTTTGAAAACTAACTATTTGTCACACCCGCTCGGGTCGCGACCATAACCCGGCCCAAGCCGATGCCACGTGGCCGCTTCTCGCGCTGGCGTGATGGTGAGCAGTAACCAAATACAATACCAATTTAATTCAAACTCAAGAAATATCCAACTAAAATAAATATTCATATCGAAGTTTTAAACAACACGTCCAAAATGGTGTGGGGCCCACCTAATAATAACCCCGAATAAAAAAACTTTCTAAATCATTCAACACTTATCATACCATCTAAAATAAAAATACAACTCTATCAAACTCCTACTCTGCTCCGTGTGCCTTCGAAGTGGTAGCTTCAGGATGAACTGTAAAACAATAGGATGAGCTCCTATATATAGCTCAATAGGAAGGTTAAACATCTTTAAACAGAAAACATACTAAAAGCATGCATAGTTTCACAATCATTTCATAGCAAAACATAGTTACCTTCAAATCATGATCTCAAATTCATACGCACACACTCACACATACACACACATCATTAGTTTTGATAATTACAGCCCATACTGTGTCTGTCCCAAAGGTCACGGGAGTCGTCCAACCCTCCCTAACGTGACATCGATAACCCCATCCATGACGGTAACCACACCGACTCTCACGATAGAGTGTCCGAGAACACACCCTATATTCGCCCCAAGCCGGATCGCCCGAGAGACCTACAAGTCTCTAGAGACCCCACACAAACCACACAAGTATGACTCGTATATTCACACATCATTACATTTCGAAAACCAATTACAGTTCATCACATTTACAAATCACATCTAGATCCATGAATATCCAAAATAAAACTCATGTCTACACAACATTTAAATACCATGTTCATAAAATACATGCATATTAAAACATGCTCTTTATTAAACAGTGTCATAAACATATTTTATTTGAAAATCATATCAAATAACCCATAATTGCGAATACCATTTTACAAACATCATAAAACATTTATCAATCATGCACATTTAAATCTATCTAAAATAGTAAAATCACTTTTAGCATAGTTCTGTAAAAGAATGCATAACCCCCTACCTAAATGTGCGCTAAGATCTAGTCCCCAAGCTGTTGGGCCACTCTTATCACCACCAAATCCTCAAATTTTAATCTCTAAACAATTACAAATAATTGAAACATTTAAAATTTATTTAACTATAAATCTAATGAAACAAACTGTATCCGAATCGGATCCCAAACCTCAATTTGGATCCGTTTAAGCTATCTGATATCCAAATTGATACCAAGATCCATATCTAATCCAAATGAGTGACACAATAGGTAGCTTGTGTCACTGTATCAACACAGAACCTGTAACTACTGACACAGGTCTTATTCTTAACCCAGAAACCCATTTCAAGACATGACCCAAACTTGACCCGTTTCTGACACAAAACCTGTTTCTTAACACGCAACATGAATCAGTGTCAGTTCATGATATTTCAGACACGACACAACACGAAAATGAGGGACATGCCCAAAAGGCCCCCTTTTTTTTCCTAGCATCGATTTCGCTGGTTTTCGGCAAATCGTAACCATTTCCTGGCCAAATCGACTTACCTACCCTACCAAAACACTTAGTTCTACCTCAAACCTTCAATCCAATCCTAAAACGATGATTTTCAACAAGTTTTTCATCAAAAATCAAAAAAATAAAAAACTGAAAAATAAGTGCTTACCAGATTCCGACCGACTCCTCGCATTTTTCGGTTGGTTTGAGGCTACCCCAATATCTCCTGGAAATTTTTACTATCAAGGGCCCTTTTAAAGGCCTTTCATATTCCCGTTACTGCACAACTGTGCAGTAACGGATGTTACGTTACACTATTAGTCTCGGAGACAACATAACTTTGAAGTTATATATCCAATCAACATAAAAAAAAATCATGAAAAAATCACAATGCTGCATATACTTGTTTTTAGTTCTCCTGCTAACTTTTTGAGTAATTCATAGCTGAATACATATCAACATCTAATCCTATTTAAGGAAATACCTTACACTTTTTGAGATGAAAGATCTCGATATATTGTTTTTGTATGCAAATGCATAATAATAAATGTCTCTAGTACCTCTAGTTGATAACTATGCTTTGGGGTTCACTAATAGCACCAAAACTAACATACAATATTAAAGACTTTTTCCATTTAAATATTAATGAACTTAATTTGTTAAGGCAAAATGAGAAACTTTTCGGCTTATTGAAATTTGATCGTCTTGGTTTTTGTGAAGGTAACTTACATAAAAAGAAAGTATTTTTTTGCACTTGAATTTAGTTATTATGATGCTTCCTTGGAATTTCAGTTAGGACCTTTTCATAAACTCAAGAAATTTAAGACATTCATGATAAAACACAATGACATTTTTCATATAGACCCTTCATATAGACAAACGTGATGAGTTTAGTTTGGTTTAGTTATACCCAATTACTTTTTACACCGCTAGAATCATATGTAAAGTAAAATGTCTTCCTGAATCAAACATCATTTGAAACCTGAAGAGGTAGATGACAATCATTGAGCTACTTGGAAGTTTTCATTCATATAATTTATTTTGTATATAGCTTGATAGAAATATGAAAAATGTAATTTTATTGATATTGTTCTCACTCTAAAGGATATAACTTCTGTAAAATCCAACTAATGACAAGATGTTATTGATAGCAATCTCATGTTTAACGAGGATGCAAGTAATCCAACTAGCGACAAGATGTTATTCCCACAGGATCATACATGCATACGTATATATGTGTGTGTGTCTTTTTAGAAGAAACTATTATGAGATGTTTAAAGAATTAAGTAGCTCCTATAGTATTATGAAACCAGTAGAGCTCTTTGACTCTCACTAATAGGTGCACGTTTGAATCCTCGGATGGTGCATGCATGTAAGTTTGTGTGTTTTCGGCTTCCAGCTCCCATTGTGACCAAAAAAGTATTCATGATGTATTTGGAAAATAATCTCCACATATATATATATATATATATATATATATATATACATATCAAAGACCTTTTTTATGTATGTAAAATGCATGTTATGTGCATAAATATATCAAAATATATATATGTCACAAAATTCTTAAGCACATATATGTAAAGAATTGACCCATATTATTATCCACTATATATAATTTTATTTTTAATAAAAGCCTCTTTTGTAGCAAAGACAAATGCAAAAAGTATTTTGTTCATGTTTCTTCTTATAATATCGTATCTCGTGATATTTGGCTTTAAACTGTGAATGTTCGAATCATATCTATAGTGTAAGAATAATTTTTTATTTAGCCTGAAGGTGTTTGAAAACTAAATATTAGTCTTGGAGACAACATAACTTTCAAGTTATACATGTAATCAACATAAAAAAATCACTAAAAAATCATAATTTTGCATATACTTCTTTCTAGTTCTCTTGCTAACTTATGAGTAATTAAGAGTTGAATAAATATCAACATCTAATCCTATTTAAGGAATTATCTTACACTTTTAGAGAAGAAAGATGTACATTATTTTTATACGCAAATGAACAATAATAAATGTGTCTAACTCCTCTAATTGATAACTATGCTTTTATTGTCACTAATAGTACCAAGACTAACAAACAATATTAAAGACTTTTGCCATTTAAATATTAATGAACTGAATTTGTTAAGGAAAAATGAGAAACTTTTCGGCTTATTGAAATTTGATCGTCTTGGTTTTTGTGGAGGTTGCTTACATAAAAAAGGAAGTACTTTTTTTGCACTTGAATTTAGTTATTATATTGCTTTCTTGGAATTTAAGTTAGGACCTTTTGATAAACTCAAGAAATTTAAGACACTTAGGAAAAAATACAATGACTTTTTCCATAAAGTCCCTTCATATAGACAAATGAGAAGAGTTTAGTTTAGTTTAGTTATACCCAATTACTTTTACACAGCTAGAATCATATGTAATATACAATGTCTTCCTTAATCAAACACCATTTGAAACTTCAAGAGGTAGATGACTATGATTGACCTACTTGAAAGTTTTCATTCATATAATTTATTTTGTACATAGCTTGATAAAAATATGAGACAGTTTTATTGATATTGTTCTCACTCTAAAGGATATAAGTTATATAAACTCCAACTAGTGGCAAGATGTCATTGATATAAATATAGTGTTTAACAAGGATGCAAGTAATATAAAAGCAATAGTTAATTTAAACATTAGAGTTTAGAATAGCTTAATTAGTTTCGTAAGAGCTTTGGAGACTTAGCGACTGAGGTTAAGGTTTGAAGATGAAGAGATTTGCTACAAAGATAAGGCTTTGGATTATTAAGATAAAACAAAAGGAAATCTCTAGTCATTTTCATCCAATGAGCAATCTTAGAGACCTTCTCCTCATCTTTAAAGTATATCCCATAGGATCATACATGCATATGTATATATATATATATATGTGTGTCTTTTCATAAGAAACTATTATGGTGTTTAAAGAATTAAGAAGTCATTCTTATAGTATTATGAAACCAATAGAACTCTTTGACTCCCACTGACAGGTACAAGTTTGAATCTTTGGAGGATGTATACATGTCAATTTGTGTGTTTTGGGCTTTTACCTCCCATTGTGACCAAAAAAGAATTAAGTCATTGGAAGGTAAGAAGATTGACAATGACTTATGTAAAGTATTTTCACAAAGGGAACATGATGAAGTCCTTGAAAGGTTTAAAAGTTAGGGTTGATCCTATTCCTTTTGAAAGTCTATGAAAGTGAAATATGTGAGTGCAACTTGTTATGTTTTTCATACAGTAGGTATAGAACTTCATAAGTATTGAGGATCTCCAGTGAAGTTTTGTGTTGGTAATAAATACTATAGCACCTAAGAACTTGCATATTTTATTAAAGAAGCAAAGGATATTGTTTAAGTACTATTTTATTAGAGAGCAATTTCGATCAAAGAGGTTGAACTCGAGTATGTGAGTATCACTAAGCCCTTGAATATTGGACTTTTGACAAGTTGTGAATTTTAGCAGCAATGACGAAATCATATTCAGTAAGGTTTGAGTTTATTATTAGATTTGATACTTTACAAGCTTACACATTTGATATCTAGGACGATCATTGTTACATAATCTTGTTAAATTTGTTATATTTGAAAATTTTATCATTTAAACAGTTTTTAGGAAAGTTTTTAACCCATTGTTTGAAAAGTGTATTGTATGAATATATCTATATCCATATATATGCATACAAATATATATATGTATGTATGTGTACGTATGTTAATGACTTTGTATTGTCTTTCTAAATAGTTATAAGTAGGGAAGCATCTCTATACTTTAAAGAGATAAATAAAGGATTGTGATTCCTATTATCTCTTCCTCTCCTCCTCGTCCGTTTTGCTCTTTGATTTCTTGCACTTTCTACCCTAATTGTGTAAGTTGGTTCTAAAGAATGCTCTACCAAGAAAAGTCCCTCATTGATCTATTGAGTAGAATTAATTGATTGGGGACCAAAATCCACCTTCATAAAGTGGAATTAATAATCATTTCATCGTTTGCAAGCAATTGAGGAAGCATTGATGCACATTTTTTATGCTTATCTTTATTTTTAGGAACTGTTCAACCCGTTTGGAAAAATGAGATTCTTTCTAAATTGCTTCCTGTCTCTATCATGTATGTCTCCGAAAAGGAAAGAAATAAGATATTCCATCATTTAAACATGAGAACATTCACCTAATTGTTACTAATGGTATGTACTTCAGCACTCAAGCAAAGTAAAGTTAAATCATCATAGTGACCAAAAGCATCCAAGTAATTCGGCATTTGTTAGTTTATTAATAAACATGTTATCTAGTAAAGAATGAAATAATGCTATGTGCAGTTGAAAATAAAAACTAAAATCTAAAATTCAATCAAACATAATTTGACACGACAACCCACAAAATTGCGTACAAGGGATGTTAGCAACAAATCAAAAGCAAAGGTATCGAGATAAATGAAAGACGAGGATAAATAAGTAAATTATGGTTGCAACCTGTGTTCTCCGAGTATAGAGGCTTCATTCTTCTATTTATTTGTCATACCATATTATATTTTTTGTAGACTTGGACATAGCTTTTGTTTTGCCTATAATTTTGTAAAACCTTGTTCCACTTTTATTTATTATTTATATGTTTTACTTCATCTTTTTCATACCTCCTAGTATATCAGTCTAGGAATTTCAAGGAATCATAAGATAATCAAATAAAGAACTAACAAAGTGTCAGCTGATGCTAATCAAATTTATCCATGAAAATTAGTTAAGATTGTGCATATACAAGTGCTTGGGTAGAACCTAAAAGATTTTTTTCTTTGATTATAAAGCAAGATTCATTTATCTAACTTTTCAACTAATTAGATATAAACTAACAACATGAAAAGTATTTGAATATACAAATTAGTGAGTTCGTGGACCTATGTTCAAAGGTCAAGCACCTTTAAAGTTTCAACATAAGTTAGTAACATATAAATTAGTTATTTAGTTATATTACAACTATCTTCATTCACGTAGGTTACAAGTCATTATTATGGTATGAGTTTTGTTGGTGTTAAGAGGGCACTTCATGATTTAATTTGTTGGATCTCATATACATGGTCTTGCATTTGTTTGATTTAACCCAACTATTTGATCATAGCTTATTTTACTCTTGTGTATAAGTGAATTGGGATAACATATGTGGTAATCAAGTACATTGTCAATTCTTCATAAATCAACTTACTCATCTCACTTGTTTTCTTTCTTTTTTATTTTTATTTTCTAGAGTAATTTATTCATTTGTTATTACACACATTAGCTAATATCTATGTTCACATGTACAGTTTAACTTTGTTATTTTAGCATGGAGTACATTTTGGGGTTAGTTTTATAAAATTTTAAGTTTTAAGCATTGCAAATCTGATCATAATTTTATACCAGTTATAATGATGTCAATTATTTGCTTCTAATTTTTCAGGTTGTTTATGTTGCGTAAGCCGGTCGATCCCATCATCATCATCATTTCTATGGGATTTAGCATAAGGTGTAAATTGTTGTTTATGTAAGGATACACTCTTACCATATACAACATAATAAAATGTCTAGAACAAATTTTGGAGTATTTGGTCGATCTTGATTGTTTTCTAACTTTTTATTGATCTAATGTCTATTGCATTTATCCTAGTTGTTGTCATCTATATTCAATCATGGACATCCTCAAAATTCTTATTTTTGTTACTACTATCCAAGAGTAGACTACAACTATTCATTAAACATACTCGATTAAAGAGGTTGAACTCTAGTATGTGAGTATCACTAAGCCCTTCAATATTGGAGTTTTGACAAGTTGCGAATTTTAGCGGCATTGACAGAGTCAATTTTAAGGTGAGGGTACTAGCTAAACTTGCTACAAGTATGATCTAGCTCAATTCTTGAATATTATCATATTTATTAAGGTTTGAGTTTATTATTAGATTTGAAACTTTACAAGCTTACACATTTGATATGTAGGACGATCATTGTTACATAACCTTGTTAAATTTGTTATATTGGAAAATTTTCTCATTTAAGTAGTTTTTTAGGAAAGTTTTAGTTCATTGTTTGAAAAGTGTATTATATGAATATATCTATATCCATATACATGCATACGAACAGATATATGTATGTGAATGACTATGTGTTGTCTTTCTAAACAGTTATAAGTAGGGAAGAATCTCTACATTTTAAAGAGATGAATAAAGCATTGTGATTCCTATTATCTCTTCCTCTCCTCCTCGTGTGTTTTGCTCTTTGATTTCTTGTGCTTTATGCCCCAATTGTGTAAGCTAGTTCTAATGAATGCTATGCAAAGAAAAGAACCTCATTGATCCGATGAGTGGAATTAATTGTTTGGGGACCTAAATCCACCTTCATAAAGTGACATTAATAATCATTTCATCGTTTGCAAGCAATTGAGTAAGCATTGATGCCCATTATACATACTGATCTTCATTTTCAGGAACTGTTCAACCTGTTTGGAAAAATGAGATTCTTTCTAAATTGCTTCCTTTCTCTATCATGTATGTCTTCATGAAGGAAAGAAATAAGACATTCCGTCATTTAAACATGAGAACATTCACCTAATTGTTATTAATGGTATGTACTTTAGCACTTAAGCAAAGTAAAGTTAAATCATCATAGTGACTAAAAGCATCCAAGTAATTCAACACTCTAAGAGCATTTGTTAGTTTCTTAATAAACATGTTATCTAGTAAAGAATGAAATAATGCTATGTGCAGTTGAAAATAAAAACTAAAATTTAAAATTCAATCAAACATAATTTGACATGGTAAACCATAGAATGAAGAATAGAACAAAGTAAAAATTACGTAAAAAGGTACGTTAGCAACAAATCAAAAGCAAAGATATAGAGGTGAATGAAAGACAAGAATAAATAAGTAAATTATGGTTGCAACCTATGTTCTCCGGGTGTAGAGGCTTCATTCTTGTATTTAGTTGTTGTACCATATTATATTTTTTATAGACTTAGATATAGCTTTTGGTTTGCCTATAATTTTTTAAAAATAAGTTCTACTTTTATTTATTATTTATATGTTTTACTTCATCTTTGTCATACCTCCTAGTACATCAGTCTAGGAATTTCAAGGAATAATCATAAGATCATCAAATAGAGAAATAACAAAGTGTCAGTTGATGCTAATCAAATTTCTTGAAAAATAGTTAAGATTATGCTTATACAAGTTCTTGGGTAGAACCTACAAGATCCTTTTCTCTGATTATAAAGCAAGATTCATTTATCTAACTTTTCAACTAATTAGTAATAAACTAACAGCATGGAAAGAATTTGAATATACACTATAAACATCCAAAATAAAAATATTTTCAAAACTCCCCAAATTCAAAAACCAATTTAAAACCTTTATGATTTTCGAAATTGAAAAACCCAACCTTTAAGGTTTCAAGAAGTTTTCAAAATAAAGGTTTTAAATTCAACAGCCCATGAATTTCAAAACAAAGCAAACAAACCCAATTCATGACCGGATCAAGATCAATTCCCAAAAGCAAAGGAGAGATCGAATCAAATAAAGTAAGCAAGATTGAAGCCTATCAGAAGTCAATGAAGATCACCAACGAATTGGGCTGGAATCATGGGCGGAATCAAGTTTTATTTCAAGGCAAGTTCAAATTCAAATGCAAAAGTTAGATGGGGTCGAGCTTATCAGTTCAAATCAAGAGGAGGCAATGCAAGTGCATGTACATGGCCAAGATGAAATACATTGTATAAAGATTGAAAAAATTGCAAGAGTCACTAAGATGTCATATGATCGGGCAATAACAAGTCCATTATCATGGGCCGGCCAAGCAAAGAGCACACCCACATTGATCAAGTCCAAGACTGATCCAAAATCTGAAGTATGGCTAGAAGAAACCAAGTTTATTAAGTGATATGTGGAAATCAAAGCATCACGAGGTAGGTCAAGTTCATGGTACCCTTGGCCAGTTAAAGTAAAGCACTTGGTGGAGCCTAGTCAAGGCTGACTGCACCTAGAGACCAGCCCACATGGGGCTAGTTCAATCCACTACAAAGGGGACCACCTCAAATGGATTGAAGACTAGATTGGAGCCTCCAAAAACCCGCCCAAAAGAGAGGGCTAGAACCAACCCCTTGGCCTATAAATAAGGCCAAGGGGGGGGACGCGTGAAGCATCTTGGAGAGAGATTAGTGAGGCTTTGTCAATTGGGGTGAGAGAGATAGCTAGGCCATGGTTCCAGCAAAGGGGAGGCTACTCCAAGAGAAGGTCGTGGGTTGCAAGGGAGAAGGTAAGAAGGGTAGAAGAGTGGGGTAGAATTAGGTGGTGAGTGAGAGAGAGTTTGAAGCAAGCAAGAACAAGGAAGTGGTTGGATTTCAATTCTTGGCATATCCGGCCGATTGGAGGAAAACGTGTAAGTGTTCTTCAAACTTCAATTCTCAATTATTCTTCTCTATTCATTTAATTTGAAATGGGATCATATTAATGGAGCATTGTCTCCCTCCACATTGTAATAATGCTTAGAGTTGCAGAATTTTCATTTCCTTGTTGAATTGTCACTCTCACACACATGCACTCTATATGTTTGATTATGTGATTCTATCCCAATATACTCTATAAACATTCTATACTCTTTATCTCCTCTATGCTTAAGCTTATATGAATATTTCCTTTCATTTCCTTCATGATGTAGAGTTGTTGCAATTTTAATTTTTATGATTTTGCATCACATATGTTCTTAAAAATCTGAAACTGAATTTTCGCATCTCTGCATACGTTGGTTGCTGTATTTTTAATTCTCGAATCCCTATGTCCATTACTCCAAAATTTTGTCCACACATTCTACACATATAATCCCACTCTAAATAAAATTTTCAAGAATTTTAGGGTAGTGCAGCTATATAAGTAAAATTGGACAAAATCAAGTTAATACCTGTCCACTATCTGAACTTTCTATTTTCTGTAATAGAGCCGAGGTTTTTATCCCATAACTCTGCTATAGGCCTCCAAATCAGTTGAATTTTGATTCATTAGAATGCTAACATCCATAGCTTTCTAGAAATATCAAATTCATAAAATTTGGAACTTAGATCATCAAGATACAGACTCATCTTTGAGTCCTTATATTTCAGTGACAAGACAGTTTCGAGTACCTGAGTAGGGATATTTTATTTATTTAATTATGCTTAAATACAACTCCGAATCAAGATCTGTAAAGTGTTATGAATCCTTCACATTACAGGATAAGTCCTACAAAAATTTGGTGATTTTTGGAGGTCTGTAAGATACTCAAGTTCATTTGAGAAACAAGGCTTGAAAACAAAACATTTTGTTTTCAGCACTTGTTTCATCTTTTGAGTTGGAACTTGGCACATTTCACATTTACTTTGAAAACACCCCATTTTCACGTGGATTGGAGTTCACTATCTTCCAAGTTGAAGTTTTTAAGTGCTTAGGCTAACCCTTGAGTATCGGTTCAAGAAGGTCTAAAGCGAAAAGAGCTCGCTTAGCCCAATCGCCAAACAAGAGTCAGATTTTACAAAACTTTGCTAGTTTTTGGCAAACTAGCTGGCACGCTCGAGCATCGTGTATATAAGAAATTATTATTTCAAGTCTCTACATAGGCTTGGAGTGAAAATTTTCGTGTCTACAGAATTGGCACGCCCGGTGGAACTCGAGACTTAAGGAATTTCAACTCAAAGCGAATTCTAATTGAAATACTTTGCAAAAATGTGGTGTTTAACCTTATGAAATTGTGCACAGGTTGATTTCAAGTAAAAAGTAAGTCAAGTTCGGATGAATCCTATGAAGTGTCGAGCCGGGCTTCTTGCTCGTCAAGTCCATTTTCAAAAAAAAATTCAAAAATGGGTTTTAAAAACAAGGAAGAATTACTTCTTTCTCTACGAAGAGACTTTAAACTCCTAGGAGAAAGAATCGCCGCATTAAGCCAAGAAGCTGAGGCGATAGAGTCATATTCTTCTTACGAGAAACAAGTGAGGGCTCACAAGAGATCAAGTAGATCCAAAAAGCCCAAGGAAACCTTGGTTATAGAAGGGGAAAGAGAGCACGAGTCTTGCACTTTAAAAGATAGGAAGGCTCTACAACAGTTATTAAGAGGCCAAATCAAAGAGAAGAAGTCATACGCCCTATCAGGTTATCAAACTGATAGTGACGATGACATACCAAATTTTCATCGGTATGATGGGAGTGGGGATCCTCTATCCCACCTTCAACTCTTCTCGCGTAGGGCTTATAAGAAAAAGAAAGACTCGACCAAATGGATATATTGGTTCTCCCTCTCCCTTAAGGGAACTGCTTCAAAGTGGTCAGCTTCCTACGACTTAAGTCAATTTGTAACTTTTGAAGAGTTAGCGAATTATTTTATACCAAGGTTTTCCGACAATGTGGAAGTAACCCCTACTTTGAACACTATAAGGGACACAAAGCAAGCAGCGAATGAGGATGCTCATGCATTTATCATTCGGTGGAGGTCACTCCTTGGGCAAGTTTGAGAGCCAATTTCCGAAGGATGTGCAATAATGCTAATTCTTGAGAATTTTAAAACCGATTTAAAAGCACTCATCTCCCTGCACGAGATATCCACATTCTACAAGTTAATAAAGAAGGTTTCCCTCTTTGAAACCAATTTAAAAAAGGGAGTCTACGAGAAACTATGGAAAGAAAGAGTATTTCAAAAGATACGTTTCAAAAAACCCTGGACATATGGACCATCCCTTGCGGACAATGAGGCAAAACCCTAAAAAATTATAAATGTCTGAGTGGAGTCAAACCCGATCGGCTCTTCAAAGAAAACTGAACCTAAACATGTAAAAAGGTCTCAAAAGAATTTCGAAAAAAGGGAGTTTACTCCACTAGGACAACCAATCACGGAAGTCCTAGACCTCTTGTTGACCCAGGGTATGGTCGCTCTCCCAAAATTTTCTGAGGGGACACCCTCAAAAGGAAAGTTTTTAAACGAATTTTACAAGTATCTTAAGCTCAAAGGCCATGATACAAACAAATGTTATTCTCTTTTGAACAAAATTGAAGACTTGATAGAGCAGGGTAGGCTCCACATTACAGAGGAACTGGAGCCCTCCCAAGCTGATTTGAAAGAACCTTTCCCCAACCATGCAAGCACCATCGGGAAAAGCAAAGAGGTATGCTTTCTCTCACCTGACTCTTGTGGAATGGAATATGCATTGCATATGGAACACACTACTTGCTACACACCACCTATTCTCGTAATAAAAAAAGCCAAACAAGTAGTGATATGGGGAGTGCTTAGAGTCCTGCCCCCAACTAGAGCCTTATTAGAAATTCGTGGTGCTCCGAAGCATCAAAATAGAACCAAAATAGGAGCGAGCCATAGAGAAGGTGTAGGCGAGGTGACTAAGTCCAGAAGGATCTATCAACTCCCATACTTAGCAACAAATGCTAGCAAAGAAGTGGTCGTTATACCTGACCCTAAAAAAAATGCATTCCCAATGCATCTCATGGCATGGATAAGGGTAAAAACGTGTTAACCCCATATAATTTTCGAAATGCATCTTTCTAAAATTCTCATAAACATGTCTCTCCTAGAACCAATTCAAGCCTCACCTACGCATATACAAGTCTTAGAAAGAATCTTAGAAAGGGTTAAGGTTAACTCAACCATAACCCCTGAGTCCTTATCCTTCCTAGTCTCCCGTATCTGTGTTAAGGCCCCCATCGTGTTTACGGAGGAAGAGTTAGAGAGACCCTATACAACCCATAACCAAGCCTTGCATATAGAGGTGGTCTTGAATCACCACGCTCTAGACAAGTGCTTAGGGGAGGAGGTTTAAACATCATTCCGTTACACGTGACCTTCTAAGTTGGAGTCACCCTATCTTGTCTACAACCAAGTTCTATTGTTATCAAAGGATACGATGACAATGCATCTCATCCCATAGGAGTCATAGAATTACCCATGCAAGTAGCGACCAAAACACACAAAGGGGTGTTTCATATCTTGGACATAAACCCCCATTACAACCTATTGTTAAGAAGGTCGTGGATTCATAGCCTCTGGGCCATGCCTTCCACATTTCATAGATGTGTTAAGATCCCATATGAAAACCAAGTTGTGGTAATTCTAGGAGAGGATCACCCCCAACTCAAGGGAATCCGAAATTTTCCTTGTATATCAAGTCATCCCCTTTATGAGTCAAGCATAGGGGAACCTCCTCCATCATCATCCTTGGTCAACCCCCTAGGAGTCGTGCATGTCTTAAGCAAACCGAAGTCTATTGTGTACATCCAAGGGCAGCCCAAGTCATGCCCAAGGGAAACCCATACAACTCAAACCATCTCCATCCTAGGAAAATCCAAGTCTACCGTCGTTCCTAAACCCCTAAGCCAAAGTAGGCGTGTGTATATGCATGACATGGATGACACCACGTTCCAAGGTCATCTACTTTACAAAACCTTTTCAAAACTCAAAAAACCTTGGAACATGTTAAACATGAGATACACACCCTATCAAGGCCTAGGAACCCAAAACCAAGGTTGCCTAGAGCCCATCTTGCCAAGTTCTAACCCAAGCCGACATGGAGTAGGCTATACCCCATCCATACCCCCTAAACTACCACCTAAGACCACTTGTATCAAGGGTGCCCTAGAACCTCATAAAACCGAAACCTATGACTTAGACCTCTTATTTAGAGCCTAATCCATGGTGTTTTCTTTGTAGGTTTGATGGAAGACCTCTCCATATCCAAAAACCCCAAAAAATTATATATTTGCAAAATCCAAAAAAATTTAGAAAATCTCCAAAACCCAAAAACATTTGAAAATTTTGAAAATTTTAAAAAGAATGTGGTTTGCGTTCCTTCTCCTTCCCTTTGTTCAGAAAAAGCCAAAAAAATCAAAAATTTTGAAAAGTCCAAAAAGAATGTGGTTCATGTTCTTTCTCTTTATTTGCAAAAAGCCAAAAAAATTGGAAAAACTAAAAATTCCAAAAACAAAGTCGTGTATATTCCATCTTCTAGTGATCATTTCGAAGAAAACAAAAAAATTAAAAATTTCAAAAATCCCAAGCCCATTTTCAAGTTCTTTGAAATATGTACATATCCCAAAGCCAAAATCGTGTGTCTATGAACCCCATATCTTGCCTCATACTTCTCTAGAAATTAAAATTCTTGAGAATGATAAAAAAAATGAGGAAGATCCCCTTGTCCATGAGAAGGATCAAGCCTTCGAACTTCCTGAATTTCATAGAATCCTTGACTTAGAAAAACCTTCAAATTCCGTAAGAGAGGATTTTGTAGAAATCAACCTAGGGAGTGAGTCTAATCCAAAGCATGTTAAGATAGGTGCATGTTTGCATGAGCATAAAAAAGCATCATTCATTGCATTCTTGAAATCCTACTTAGATGTATTTGCATAGACCTACGAAGACATACTGAGTCTAGACCCAAAAATTGTGGAATACCATCTTCCCCTAGAACCCAATGCTAAACCCATAAAGCAAAAGCTTAGAAAAATCCATCCCGATGTTCACTCTTAAGTAAAAGAGGGTTTAAAAGATTTTTTAAAAGATGGATTTATAAAACCCATTGCTTATTCAGAATGGCTTTCAAATATAGTTGTGATTCGAAAATCCAATGGGAAAATTCATATTTGCATTGATTTTAGAAATTTGAACAAAGCCACTCCAAAAGATAATTTCCCTTTGCCAAACATTGATTTGATAGTGGATAGCACTACAAATCATGAAATGTTTTCTTTTATGGATGGCTATTCGGGTTATAATCAAATCAAGTTAGCACCAAAAGATCAGGCGAAAACTGCTTTTACTATACCTTGGGGCACATATTGTTACATGATTATGTCATTTGGTTTGAAAAATGCCGGTGCCACATACCAAAGAGCCATGACTACCATTTTCCATGATGAAATCCATGAGCTCTTGGAGGTATATGTGGATGATCTTTTGGTAAAATGAAAAACTCGATGTACACACATTGAATCTTTGCAAAAAATTTTCAAAAGACTCAGGCTTTATAAAGTAAAGCTAAACCCTCAAAAATGTGTCTTTGGGGTGGAATCAGGTAAGCATTTAGGATTTATGGCAAGCCAAAGGGGCATTGAAGTCGACCCCTCTAAGTGTCGAGCTATCATATACATGCCTCCACCCTTCAACTTGACCTAAATCAGAAGCCTATAAGGGGTGAAATTTGAATGGGATGACGATTGCCAAAAAGCTTTCGAAAGATTGAAAACCTATTTGGTAAATCCCCCGATTTGAAAACCTCAAAAGCAAGGAAAACCATTATTGCTTTACATTTCAATACATGCGAATGCATTGGGTGCTTTATTAGCTTAATATGAGGATGATAGCCATAGAGAGTATGCTATTTACTACCTTTCGAAAACTCTATTGGCATATGAAAGAAATTATCAAGCCATGGAGAAAACGTGCTTGGCATTGGTATGGGCTTGCCAAAAGTTTAGACACTACTTCTTAGATCATGAGATATGGATAGTGTCTAAGCTTGATCCGATCAAGCACTTGTTTGAAAAACCTATCCTAATGGGTAGGCTTGGTAAATGGCAGCTCCTCTTAATGAAATATGATCTAAAGTTCCATAATCAAACCTCCATTAAAGGACAAGCCCTAGCTGATCATGTGGCCGAATTCCCCCTTGAAGATACATATCCCATACTTGATGAAATGCCCGATGAAGGCATATTTACGAACGAATTTCA
Organism: Brasenia schreberi; assembly: GCA_036023115.1. NCBI lineage: Eukaryota > Viridiplantae > Streptophyta > Magnoliopsida > Nymphaeales > Cabombaceae > Brasenia > Brasenia schreberi. The sequence goes on along the minus strand of JAYKKT010000071.1, from coordinate 9,764,053 downwards.
AAACCATGTTTTAGCAAATTGTTTTAATAAGAATCAAGTATGGAGGATGTACTTTGACGGGGCAAGAAACTAACCGATGAAGGCAAATTGTTTTTATGCAAGATTATATACTAAAAGACATTATGCATTTACCACTTTCTCTCTATATATAGAGAGAGATACATAGAGAGATGGATATTTTTCACACATTGTGCAATGAAAACAATGTATATAAACTCAATGTATAAACTCATGTGCACATTATCGCACTCATGCTGGTACACTGCTTAAATGATAAGAAATTATAGTCTAAAATCATGTGAGTTGTTTGACTGTCAAATAGCATATTCTGAGTTCCATAGTTTGGTGGGCATTAGTGAGGACATCTTACAGTGGGTATTAATGAAGACATCTTATAGTTCATAGCTCATTCATGTCACCTAAGAATCACATTCTCTACATGTTGTTAGAGGCAAGCATCATCCTATTTTACTCTTCTTTATTGGAGACTAATCCCTACTTCCTGCCACCAGGTGAGCTTATTCAGGATTTGGAAGGGAAGTAGTGCAATTTCTCTTTGAAGGCTCGAAAGTGGAGCCTCCTATCCGAATCTTGGATCATACCCAATCATATTAGGGTATCACTAGTTTTGAAAGCTTGTCAATCATGCTCTCTCTCTATATATATAAAGCAACTTCCATTTTGTAATTTATGAGATTGACCATTTAGTGCCTATATTTTTATCATCCATTTTGAGAAGAAAAGTATGTTGATGATGGAGGTTGGTCGACTGTTGGAGAGAAAACATGGACTGGCGAGCGTAGATTTGAGACTTGATTGCCCGGAGGTTCATTTGCCTAGGTCAATACTGAAAATAACTAACATGATTTCTTCTTTTCTGGAGTCTAAAGAATGAGCAAATACTAGTCATGTTCCTCTTGGCTCCTCAAAGAATGTTTAACAAATCGAGGTGAAAAGATGCTTTCTTCATAGAGGCCACTAAGCACATATGTCATATGGATGTGCACCACACTCATCTTCTTTGTATTGTAAAAACTTTTGAAAAGAATATCGTATTTCTGTCGACTTATTTTCTTCGTGACACATTTTGCCACCCTTTTTGGAACTGGAACTGGGAGTGGCAATTTGCACCTTTCCGTTTTTCCCGTACCAAGAACCAAAATCGAATGAGGATTAGGCTTGTTTTGGTTTTGGTTCTTGTTTCAAACTATCGGTTATAGTTTTTATTCGGGTTTGTCTTAAATTGTCTAGAACGGGTTTAGTTCTGCTTTGGATTCTGACATCGTTCTTGTTTTATAAAAGGTGGGACCAGGACGGAATTGGGTTATGGGTTCAGTTTGACCGGTTTCAATTCTAATCGATTTTTTATCCGACTCAATTTCTGTACGTAAGTGGGTTACGTATGGTTTGTATTGAGGTGTGGGTTGGTGTTGGATTTAGGCAACCCTACTAGACTCGACCCAACCCAACCCGACCGAGCCGGAAAGCCTAGGGTTTCTTTTAGTTTTATAGTTTTTCTTTGATGGAAAGTTTTCTAGCTCTCTAGTTTTCCTTTTTCTCGTTCTTTCTCATGGCTCCGCCGATCTGATTATCTGCAGCACCGGCACCATCGCGCCTATGGCGGCTGGCCAGTGACATCGGCAAGGTGAAACTCCTTGTCTTATGGTCATGATGCAGACTCGACCATGCTTAAGATCAAATTCTTTTGGTGTTTTCCCTGGTGTTCCCCACTTAGTGTCAAAACAGACTTTGGTTTGGTTTTCCCTGGTATTGTTTTAAGCACATCAATTGGGGCCATTAATCGAGCCAATGACGGATGGGGCAAAGATACACGTATAACGTACTTTACCGAATGATATGGTACAAAGACTAAATCTTTTTGTATTGTATCTCCCCAAAATCATCAAAATACAAAAAACAAGAAATAATGGGGAAAATTAAAGAATAAGAAATATTGAAATTGATAAACAACACTGAAACATCTTATCATGTTGTAGGATGACCTTTTATAAGAAAACTACTTAAAGTAACACCTTTATGTAACATTTTAGGTAAAGAGCATTAGTATAATTTGCATTGAGTATATTTACAACTCAAACAACATAAGATGAACATAGATGAAACCATCGTTGACTCTTCTATTATAAACAAACTTTTTCTTTTTTGAAAGATTTTAAAGAACTTTAAAACATATAAAAAAGACATTTTTCTTGTGCATTGATAATCATCTTAGGATTGAGGAAGAGTATCGAAAGTAAAATGATTCTAAAGACCAATCCACTAAAGAAAAAGTCCATGTTATAAAAGAAGTAAAGTCTATAGAGCCTTCAAAGAAAAGAAATCGAGATTTTTAAAAATGTCATAGAAGCAATGGTAGAGACACAAGCCTAAAAGAAAAGGTTAATGCTACCATTATGAAAACCCAGTCATTATAAGAGTGAATGCCGATACTTGAAAAAGTTGGATAAAGACAAGAGTCCTAATTCTTCTAATAGAAATCTTGTTGTTGTCACATCGAAAATAAATATGATATTGGATACTAAATTATAGTGGTTAGACTCTGGTGTTGTTTGCTATATGTACAAAAACTAAAGTCTCTTCAAAACTTTAATAGAAGAAGATGGTGTGGTTTTATACATGGGCAATGCTTATATAGCTCAAGTAAAAAGCAAAGAAATGGTTGAACTCAAATGTACTTTGAGTAAAGGTTTTACTATTAAGGATGTACTCTTTATACCATATATAAAGAAAAATTTGTTGTCAGTTTCCTTACTTAATAAGTATGAGTTTAAAAGTGTATTTGAGGGTGAGAAGCTTATTTTCTCTAAGGAGGTATGTTTGTTGAAAAGGATTATCTATGTGAACCTATGTTCAAATTGAATCAACATAACAAGGATATTATTTTTACTTATATTGCTGACTTGTCAAATTTGTGGCATTTTTGTTTGGATCATGTGAATTTTGTAAAATTTCATGAAATGGAGAAATCCAATTTGATTCCAAAAATTGAAAGTAAATGGATTCATGTTGTACTAACATGCATAACAAAATCATTCAACTCCCATTTCTAAGAATTAAAAGAAGTTTCAAAATTTTAGATTTAATTCATTTAGATGTTTGTGATTTGTATGGTTGGCAAACAATAAGAGAAAAATTTATTTTATAACTTTTATTAATGATTTACTAGGATTTTTCTATATATATTTAATGTATGCAAATGATGAAGTTTTGGAGAAGAGAATACTAAAAAATTTGCATACCAAAATGCTTATATATATTTTTCTATATATATTTTATATAACTTTCATTAAGTATTTGAGATCCAATAGGAGAAGAGAATACTATAATCCGAGTTATTTTGAGTATATGAAAATCATATATCATACTATTACTCCTTATTCTCTGTAACAAAATCTTTGACAGAAAAAAAAGTATTAAAAAAATAATAAATTCTAAGTTGTCATTTTGGTTTATCAAATGATTACTATAGTGAAGCATTATTAACTATTTATTTTAATTTAAATAGAGTTTCAAATAAAACAAACCAGATTTAATAGAATCTCCTTTCCTGAAATGATTTCTCCAATTACCCACCCTCGATACCAATCAATCCTATAATTGAAAGAATTATTGCAGGAAAGGAGATTGTGTCAAAGATGGTGGTTTGTGAGTTACTGTATTCATGAGCATTTTCCTTTTACCCGTGTCAGTATGTGAAGAGTTACATATAGGTACATGAACTCCTTTTGATAGGGAACAAAACAAATGGGACGAAGAGTCTACACTAGTTAGGATGGGATCATTTGTGCGCACCTAAATTGAATAGCAAAATGGGCATTAGGAACTTACGATGTTTCAATTCTCGCCATGTTGGCAAGGAAAATTCTTAGGCAGCCTAATCCTCTTGCCACCCAAGTCTTCAAGGCCAAGTATATATTATCCTCAGTGGATTTTTTAGGTATCCTGATGGGGCATTCAACAAACTATACTTGCAAAAGTATTCTTAGTTGTAGGGATCCTTGTCAAGCTTGGTCTTTAAAAGAGTATAGGGGATTGTAAATGCATTCAAGGAACATCGAGTGGATAACCTTCTAAATCTCAAGTTGACTACCCCCTAAAAGTTTGAGTTGATGAATCTTAAATTGTGTGAATTGTTTTAAGAAAAGCAACAATGATAGGATGTTGAAGCAAGTTCTTTGTATTCCCCTATGCATTGGACCAATTCAAGATAAATGGATATTGCATTGGACACCAAAGGGATCATATTTGGTAAAATTGGGATATGGGTCTGTGGTGTGGTGCAATATATTACCCAAATGTGAATTTGTAAAATTTGATAGGTGACAACAACATACTTTGGAAGTTGCCACTTTTGTCAAAGGTCACTTCACTAACTTCACGTGGAGGCTCTTGTACAAAATCCTCCCTACCAATCTTAGATTAATATACAAAGGTATTAAAATAACACTAGTTGTTTGTTTTGTAAGGAGGCGGAAGATAGAGAACATGCTTTCTCACAGTGTCCCAAAGTCGAAGCTTGTTCATTGATGTTGAATGATAGACACCACTAGGACATTAATTTGTTGATCTCCTTAGATCATGTATTGAACAATTAGCCAACAACTTTATCAACATTGGTTTGCTATGTGACTTGAACTATATGGGAAGCAAGGACTCATTGTGTCTAGGGCAGGATATATATGGATCCTAACTGGATAGTTTATTGAGCAAAGCAATTCCTACTTGATAGTACAAAGACACAAGATCCTGTGAAGATCCAGCTACTTCGGCAAGGGGATAGACAAACAAAGTGCAGGAGGGACCAACTATGATGGTAGAGGTATATGTAATGATAACATGCCCTGTTTTCAATTCTAATCTGAGATCATCCAGGGAATTTCAATGCAGCCATCTAAGGGCATGAATAGGGACTCCTTGGGCATCGGCAATGGCCCTAAGAGAGGTCATTACTATCTTCTTGAAAAATAGCATCTTTTGACTCTATCACCATATTAATAGAATATGAATCATTTGGTTTAATTATAATAAATCTATATAATTTCCTATATTCGATATAAATATACATTCAATTCATCTTTCACAATAGTCCTACAACTCCAAACTTTGAGAAAGTTTAGGTTAGGACTTCTTTTTTTCTATAGCTCATATGGGGTAATCAGGTTCCTTTTATTTGAAACTCTATTTAAACTAAAACAAGCATTTAATAATGCTTCACTATAATAACCATTTGATGAACCAGAATGACAACTTAGAATTTACTATTTCTTGTAGCAATCTATTTTTTCCTTTTGACATATCATTTTATTGTGGAGAATAAGAAGTCATAGTTTGATCTATGATTATCAAAAACTCAAAATAATAAAAATTATAATATTCTCCTCCATATCGGTTCTTAAATACATAATGAAAGTTTCATGTTGAGGTTATACTTAAGTTTTGAAAATCTCAAACTCTTCCAAAACTTTATTATTTATATACATTAATTATATATATAGTAAAATCTAGTACAATCACCAATAAGAGTTACAAAATTCTTTCTCTCATTTTGTTGGCTAACCATACAAATCACAAGCATTTGAGTTAATTAAATCTAAAATTTTGGAACTTGTTTTACTTTAGAAATGAGAATCTAGTGTTTTTGGTACACATACAAGTACAACATTAATACATCGGCTTATCAATTTTTTGAATCAATTGTGATTTGTCATGTCATGTAATTTTCTAAAGTTTACATAGCCAAAACAAAAATGCAACAAACTAGACAAATTAACAATATAAGCAGAAATAACATCCTTATTATTGAGATTCAACTTCAACATAGGCTTACATAGATAAGCCTTCCCAACAAACTTGCTTTTCTTTGACAAAATAAACTTATCGCAATCAAATATACTTTTAAACACATGCTTATTAAATAAAAAAGCCGACACCAAATTTTTTCATACATTTGGTGCAAAGAGCACATCTTTTAGAGTAAGAACTTATCCAAAATAAATTCAAGTTTAACTATTCCATTGCCTTTCACATGAGTCGTAGAAACATTACCCATGCACACAAACATTACCCATCCAAATCTAATGTCTTATAATATGAAGGTAACAAGATTATCCATGGAGGAATTAGTACTCTTGTCTTTGTTCAACTTTTTCAAGTATCCACTTTTACTTATAATAATCAGGTGTTCCAAAATGGTTGCATAAGCTTTTCTTTTTCTTATGCTTGGTATCCATCATATTATTTTCATGAGATTTTTTAAAATCTTGATTTTTTTTTAAAAGCTTTATAGAGTTAGCTTCCTCCATAATATAGACTTTCTCTTGAGTGGATTGGTCTTTAGAATCATATTACTTTCATTAATCTTCTTCAAGCTTAAGATGATCAACTAATTGCTAAAGAGAAATGACTTCTTTCTTGTGTTTTAAAGTTCTTCTAAAATTATTTAAGAGGAAGTTTGCCTATAATAGAAGATACAATAATGGCTTTATCCATGTTAATTTTATATTGTTTGAAATTATTTAAGATCCTTTTGAGCTCAATCAATTACTCTATAATGGATCTACTATCTACCAAGTTATAATTATTGAAACAAGTAACAAGAAATTTCTTATAAAATCCTCATCATGTATCTTGTTTCAAGTTTGTCCCATAGATCCTTTGCACAATGAGATCCTTGCAAGATGCGACCCATGCCAATATAATAGTCATCACCCCAACTTTATTGTTTATGGGCTTTTTCAAGAGTCTCATTCTCATTCTTCTCCGACCTTGATGCAGTGAGGATATACACAACCTTCAAAGTAGTAAGAAAGAAGTATATCTTCTTTTGTTACCATAAGAAATTACCACCATCAAACCTATATAACTTAATCAAGGCAGATGTCATCTCTCGTAGAAAAATAGTCATCTTAATTAAAATAAGTCTAAAGATTGTTTGTGTAGCTTCTTATATATGGCACAATTTCTGGAGTTGTCAGCACTCGAGAGATTGAATTTAATATCTTAGAAAGAAGGTTAGGATAGTGCTACTTTTTAAGGCATGATAAACACTAACATTAGGTTTATTTGAAGTCACCAGTATAAAATAACTAAAGGTAATGGATCCTAACAAGCATTTTAAGATTCAACGAAAACCTCAATTCATCTTGTATGAATGTAGTCAAGTCTTAGATAAACTAGCAAAGCAAAGATGATGATATTACAAATCTAATTACTGCTACAATAAGACTTGAAAACTCTCTTAAAAAACTAAGTAAGAAAGTACTCATACCACAGAAGAAAAGTTAGATCAATCTTACAATATCACTTTATATAGACATGGTGACGATATAATTCATGATATGCTACTAATAAGTATAATTATTACTCAAGAAAGTGACTCTTAATGTTAAAACATGGCTCCAAAATGCTCATGAGTTACAACCACTTCATGTACTAGTAATGAGCACAATTATTACTAACATAAGTTGCTCTTAATGCCACAATACGATTACAACCAAAACCTTTACTAAATATATTTGATATTTTGAAAATCACTTAACAATACTTTGAGTGTAGCTTTGCTAGGATTGTTGACTAAGGCTTGTATTGTAAACTCTATCCTTGTTTGTTGAGTGATGGTGTTCTTTACCTCCACTCTTTCTCAAATAAGGCTCGACTCATGCACTTTCTTGAGCTACAAGATTGAATCAAGTTCACACTATTATCAAGTGGATCCCCAATAGCATCATGACAAATTTCGTTCACTTGCACCCTACCACAAACAAAGTACTCACAAGCAACACAATTGAAAGAATCGACTTGGATTCACCATAAAAAAGTTCAAAAGAAAAAAAGAGAATGACTTTCCTTTAGGTTTGAAAAACATTATAGTTAACTTGGGTCGAATCACTTTTAGCATCTTAGTTTTAAACTATAGGAAGGCCTCATATTTAACTCAAGAGCAAAGTGATCAGAGCACAACAAATGATATCTAACTTTGCTAGGACGTCAACACTTGGGGATGCATTTCACTTGGAGCTCGCATTGTACAAGGAAAAGATAAAAGGAGCCATGTAATTAGAACCTACTTTCTTAAGCTTTATCCTTCCTTTGATAATTGATAATCATATGATACCAGTCATTCTAATTGCTTTTGCGGAGTTGTATCCCATCTCCTAGCTGAACTTAACATAAAAAAAATCAAAATTTAGATATGGCCGAGATGAGATTTTTTCTGAGTTTACATGGGGAGGCTCAAGCGTCTCACAAAAACATGCTCATTTTAGAAATCAAACTCACATGTGAGTCTGACAGCCCTACCACATGAACAAAGGCTTTGCATGCGTCTTGTTGTGAATTCTATTGGAAAAGGTTGAACTTCATGTAAATCTAAATTGGATCTTCTTAATATGAAAAAGATTGAGCAGTTCTTTCAAAAATCCTTTTTGGTTACAATGGAATGAAAAGCCAAAGCCACACTACAATTAAACATTTTGGACGGTTAGCGACAATAGATAATGAAACATTTTGAATGTTTTACAATCGTAATAGAACACTATAAGAACTGAAATTAATTCTTAACCAATTCTGACTATTGTGTTTTTATGAAACAATAAAAAATTCTTATATACAACATATGGAATATCTTTCACGAGATGCGGGAATAGCTTTTCCCCTTTCGTTTCTCTCTCTCGTGTTTGCCCTTGCCTCTCATATCTCTCTGGTTGTCGATCTCTCTTTCTCTCGATAACCCTAACCCTCACCTCTCCAGCTCTCTCTAGAACTTGCTCCTATCAGCAAATTCTCATTCTCTCCCACTTTGTAGATCCACAATGCAAGTACCATCTTTCCTTCTTTCTCTCTCTCCCTCTTGCTATTTCATTTTCACTCTCAAGAGCATTGCCAATTTGGTATGAAATCATTCTATTTTTAGTTAATTTTGGGTGGAAGACAAGCATCTTGGTTGTCTCCTCTGATTTGCTTTGACGCCTTGATGTATTTATTGGTCTGATTAAGGCTTTTTTATTGATTTGAGTTGTTTTAGTTGATTGAATTAAACAGGAGTTAATAAATGTTCAATCCTTAGAAGAATGCATACTTTGGTGTATTTCACGAGCATTCTTATGAAGGAACATTTTTAGGGCATTTGAAGCAAACATAAAACAAAGCTTGAACATGAAATAGCTCGTGCAAAGCAAGACAAGGGGCATAACGAGGAGCTATATTTATAGCCATATATTGTTACAATATAATAAGCATATCATGTTTTCAAAATTTTAATCAATATGTCATGTTTATATCGAATTATAATATTTTCAGTTGTTATTATAAGAAGAAGCATACATAGGCATGGAGATTGATGAATTAACTACTTACGAAGAAACTAGGAGATTGTACTACTAGAAAACTAAAATGACTAGAGTTTTTTTTATGAAGAAACTTGGAGGACCGGTGTAAGTATTTACTTTAATTTTTTGTATATATGTTTTCACTTTTAGTGTGTTGTATACCCGATATTTTTCTTGAATAGAACAAAGTGTTTGATAAATATGAAAATATTCATCGTGAATTAAGTTCATCACTTACTGCTATCTCTTTTAAGAAAGCCATTGAACATTAGGTAAGTTGTTTATCATGGCAGGTATGAGAGAGGTTTTGGTATTAGCACTCCTACAAGGATAAGTAGAATAAGTGATCGATAAATATATTTCCAAATATACTCGATTTTATAATATGAAAAATTGGGTAAGTTTTTTTATTTATCAACTTTTGCTAGCGATCGTACTATTGAAGCAATTAACTTTAAATTGTGATTATTATAGATGTTAAGACTGAATAATCACATTGAGGATTGAGTTAAGCTTCTGTCACTAGCTTTTGGTTCAACATCATACCAAACATAGGTATTGAAAACATATTTTATATGTTCTTTCGTTATGTTGTTTGTAACTTAGTTGTTTACTTTCTTCTTTTGATTTTTAATTTTCAAGAGCCACAAAATCATAGAGAACCTAAAGACCAATCACGTAAAAGATAGGTTGAATCATTAGAGTCTTAGGAATTGTCTTTATTTTTCTTCTTTGTACCCTGTAAACCTTTAAATAAATCAATGTAGCATTCATACTTTGTAATTATGTGATTCAATTTCTATTGTTATGTGTCATACCTGATTAATTATTGTTATGTATTATATTTGTATATGTTATACAAATAATCGTGTAAATTTAAGAATTTGAATTACACAATAAAAATAAGGTTCACATCGTAAACAGTATGTGACTAACCATAATTTTGACTATTCAACTTAGTTATGTAAGTTGTATACAGTCGGAATAACATTTATTTTGACTATTACAATGTCTATTCTAGCTATTGCTTCAGCCTACATATTCTGACTCTCTTAGGAACAAACGTTTCTGGCATTCTCTTTTCGTCCCTCGAACGAGTCAGAATCAAGTCAACAACAATAGAAATTATATTTTCCGACTATATTTGATGATCAAAATAGGCTCAACACCAACTAACATCGTAGAGGTACCTATGCATGCCCCAAGAATCGAACTCACAGCCTTCGTGAAGAGCCCTCGAGAGCAAGAAATTGAATCGGCAACCTGCGGCCAAATTTAATCGGCACTCTCCTTATTTATCGCATTGGCCAATCAGGATTCCAGTCTCATATCTGGACTTGGCTCTTCAGTAAAAACCAAGAACCCGATCCAAGTTCAAATCTCTGACAGGACTAACTTCTCATCTTGGCCCTTTTGTCCTCTCTCTCTCTCTCTCTCTCTCTCTCTCTCTCTCGCCGTGGCTGATTTCGCAGAGGTCCGCCGTCTCCACCGTCTATTGGATGAGGAAGATATGGAAGAAGGAGAACTGTTCGGTCTCTCCCCTCCGTTCGCATGCGGTGTTCACGATGACGAGATCCATCCTTCAGGCGGTGTACTCGATTCTTGCGATACACGCTTTGACTCTCTTCTTGAACTCGATGAAAGCCCAACCCTAGATGGCTCGGGCGATCGGAATCGGACGGTAGAGGAATCTGATCAGCGGTATCTGGATCAGGTAGACCTCGTTCTTGATCTCTTCGATCGTTTCTCGGGCACCCAGATGGATTCTCCCACGAATTCCTCCTTTGACGGCAGTTCCGGCCTTGATTTCTGGGGGCATGGTGGAGACTACGACGTGGGTTCCGATTATCTTGGACTAGGATTAGGGTTTCGATTTGGATTAGGGTTAGGGTTAGGGTTCGATTCGGGCGATTGGAGACGCTTCTCTGAATATGATTACGAAGAAGATGATGATAGGGATGTTGTCTGCAATCGCAAACGTTCTCCTTATTCTTCCCATGATGATGGGTCGTTGGTGGACAAAGAATTGAGGTCACCTGATCCTGAAGGATTTATTTCACCCTTTCGGACTTTTGTTTCCGATCGTTATGTAGTTGAATGCGGCGAAACATCAGTGATGGTTTGCGTTGAATCTGGTTCTGTTGACGTTTCGTCGAGGAATTTCGCCTTCGAAGCTTCTGATGTAGTTGCTGCAGACGGGAATTCCTGTGAAGGTGGGGACTTTCGTGATGGAATAGATGGTTTTGGGGTTGTGGGATTGGAATCTGACTCTGATGAAGAGGCCGTGGATCCTCATGAAGTTGTTTCCCCGATTCTCAGCATGGGTTCTAATTTGGATGTGGACGATCGATCCGAATCAGATACACTGAGCAATGACTTTGGGGTTCCCCTGCGTTGGGATTCTCTCCATTTAGATGATCGAAGAGACCCAAATGACGAGTTTGAGTGGGAAGAAGTTGGAGGTATAATAGACGAGGGCGAAGTTTTGAGCCAAGCTGATTCTATATATGAAGAGCGGATGGTTGTTTATGCAGAAGAGAGGATCATGCCTTCTGAAATATGGGAAAATGATGAATCAAGTAGTGTTGAGTCTGTAAGTGTGGAAGCTCACCCTGAAATGGGTACAGGTAATGGTGATGATGCCGTTGAAAGGATGGAGAATCTAGAATGGGCCGTGCTCCTTGCAGTAAATGATTTGGAAGCAAGCAATTCTGACAATATGGTGCATGATACAGAGTTTTATACCGGTGACCACGAGGATTTCGTGTACACTGCAGAATATGAGATATTGCTCGGTCAATTTGCTGATACAGAGAACATGCCAAAGGGAGCACCACCAGCTTCGAAGGCATTTATGGACAATTTGGTGTCAGTCTTTTTAACACAGGAAGATTTCGACAATGCAAGAAATCATTGCACTGTTTGTGAGGAAGATATTACAAGAGAAGAATTGGTCAGGCGCCTCCCATGCTCTCATTGTTATCATGGGGATTGCATTTTACCATGGTTAAGAATTCGAAACACCTGCCCTGTGTGTCGATACGAATTGCCAACAGATGATCCTGACTATGAGCGATGGAGGGTTCAAAATCAACAATAGGCTTCAAATGAGATTTATTACCTGGTAACCATCCAGTGAATTCAACACTGTGGTACTCTTTTTAGAGTTTGTTGGTAGTGGTGTTAAATTCTTTTGCTTTCTTATGGTCGGCATCAGGGAACTTCTTAAAATTGTATCTGGCTTATCTATATTACCAATTTTGTATGGTCAGTTTAGACTTGGAAGCCTGAGGCATATACTTGCGGAGCAGCCTGTACAAACTATAATCTGTAAATGGCGTTTGGGTTGTGCTATAAATTTTTTTCTTTCTTGATTCAATTCTTCACTTGCATTGAGAATCAGAGTCTTGCATTTCATCTGATATATGAAGAAGCTTTTCTCTGTCGGATTGTCTTCTGACTTCTAGTTTGAGTGCAGGGATTGCTGTTTTCACTGCAAGAAATGTGGCAATTTGTTGTCATCTCCAAATACCTGTCCAACTCCATATTTCATAGTTTCCAAATTGTGATGTCAAATTTGATGTTCTCGCATCGCATTGAGATATTGCATTGAGATTGTGTGATTTTAGTTTAAAGTTTGTTTATAATCCAATGTAGAAGGTGCTTACGTTTTGTGAAGTTATTATTAGATACTTAAGGAACGGAAGACAGCATGTGATGAACATTGAGAAAGCAAGTGAACTAGAGAGAAAACCTGAAAACTCATTGCAAAGTGGCAAGCAGCTGAAGCTCCACAGTTGTCAATCTGCTTCTTATTTGAGCCATGTCGGACAGTTCTCCACGGCGAGCTCTTGAGAAACGCTCGGAATCTACCTTATAGAACGGCCACCAGATGAAAATGTAAATACTCTTTATAAGCTTGTGATTCTCTCCCGTCTCAATAATTCTTCTTTATTGACATTTTTACAATGTAAAACTTTATGTACTTCTTGAGAGATCCCCTTCTTTGACATTGAGAATGCATTTTTGGGCACAAGAAATGCAAGCGATTGCTGGTCAACTTCCTAACAATCGGCTCCTTGCAAATCTCCTTTTTCTTCCTCGTCCTCTCTCCCCCTCCTCTATACCTCGTTAGGGTGAAAAGGGAAGGATAGGAAGCATAGGGCAACTTTTTCTTGCCTACAAAAGATCATTTTGTGGTTACCAAAGGTTCAAAGGTGATTCACATCAAGGTGTTTCACATTAAGGTTACTTGCATTTGATTGCAAAAATAAACTGAGCATGCCTGGTACGTGATACGGTGGGAAGAATAGAGACGCAGAAGAAAATGTAGTGAATCTTAGCGAAGGGACAAAGAGAAAAAAAAGACACATGTATTGCAAGTACTACATTCTGAGTTTTGCTAAGTTTACTTAGTAATCAGCCCGTGAAAGTTCATCCGGTAAACTGGGGTTCGACTTCCATAGACACTATTCCAGCAAAGGTCAATGCCTGACTACGATGGCAGCGAAGGATTCTACTTTTGAAGTTCTATGATGAGTTGCGAGGAATTTGAAATAACTAGGAAAGTCAAAGGAGGTCAAGAATTCAAATCTTAGTGTCTAGGAAGGCCCAAGGTCAGCTTAACTTTTTTCTTAATATCAGGACCCAGTGAAGGCAATATATACAACAACAACTAAGCCTTTTCTCATACTAGACGGGGTCGGCTACATGGATTCTTTATTTCCACAGATCCCTATCGTGTGCCATGTTAGCAGATAACTCACAATAAGCTAGATCATTTTTTATTGTTTCTTTCCAACACTTTTGTGGTCGTCCTCTAACTCTTTTAATACTTTCCAAATTTAGTTTTCCTAACCTTCTTACGGGTTCTTCTTTTGATCTTCTTTCTCTATGTCCAAACCATCTTAAACGATATTCTCTCATTTTATCCTCTATTGGTGTCACTCCTAATTTGTTTCTAATAATCTCATTATGTATACTGTCTTTTCTTGTATGACCACTCATCCATCTCAATATCTTCATTTCTGTCACAGACATCTTTTGTACATGTTGATGATTAACTACCCAACACTCATAACCATAAAACATGACAGGCCTAATTGCTGCTCTATAATATTTACCTAACTTTAATGGTATCTTCTTATCACAAAGAATACATAATGCTCCTCTCCATTTTAACCAACCAACATTAATTTTATGCGTAACATCTCCATCAATCCTTCCATCACTTTCAGAAATTGACCTTAGGTATTTAAAACTTTCCTTTTGGAGATGAATGTGTGCCAATTTTAATTTCTATGTCCTCTAAGGTAACCAAATGATCAAACTTACATTCCATATATTCTGTCTTTGTTCTACTAAGTCGGAGGCCTTTGCTTTCTAATGTTTCTCTCCATAGTTCCAATTTTCTATTAACTTTTTCCTTAGACTCCTCCACTAATATAATGTCATGTGCAAATAACATACACCAAGGTACTTCATATTGAATATGTTTTGTTAACTCATCCATCACCATTATAAATAAGTATGGACTTAAAGTTGATCCTTGATGTAACCCAATATTAACTTCAAAGAAGTCTGTCATTCCTTCATGAGTCCTCACACATATTTTTGCACCATCATACATGTCTCTTATAAGGTTAATGTATGTTAATAGGATACCTCTTTTTTCCAAAGTTCTCCAAAGAATACCCTATTATAAGCTTTTTCTAGATCAATAAATATCATGTGAAGGTTTTTCTTTTTTGCTCTAAAATGTTTCATAAGACATCTCAAAAGGTGAATCACTTCAATAGTAAATCTACCTAGCATGTATCCAAATTGGTTTTCTGTTGTACTTGATACTTGTCTTAACCTACGATCGATAATTTTTTCCCACAATTTCATAATATGGCTCATTAAATTGATACCCTGATAATTCGCACAATTTTGAATGTCTCCCTTGTTCTTATATATGGGTATAAGTGTACTTGCTCTTCATTCCTCGGGCATCTTTTGGTTTTTCCATATTTCATTAAATAGTCTTATGAGCCAAGTGATTCCTATTTTTCCTAGTATAGGAATATTATCTACCGATTTACCACCCTTCATATGTTTAAGAGCCTCTTTGACTTCATTCTTTTGAATACGTCGGTAGAAATTGTGGTTTATATACTTTTCTGATTTGGCTAACTCTCCTAAGTTAATACTAACATCTTTATTTTCATTAAAAAACTTATAAAAATAGTTCTTTCATCTACTTCTTATATCATCATTTGCCACTAGAATTTTTTCATCCTCGTCTTTGATGCATCTAACATAATTAAGATCTTTAGTTTTCTTATCTCTATCCCTAACTATTTTAAAAATATCTCTTTCACCATCTTTTGAGTTGAGTTTTTTATATGAATCCTCCCAAATTTTAGCTTTTGCTTCACTCATGGCCTTTTTTGCTTTCTTATAAGCCTCTAAGGTTTCACTAGTTTTCTTAGCATAATGTAATTTGTAGCATGCCCTCTTTGCCTTGATTTTATTTTGCACTTCACTCCACCACCAACCTTCTTTTTGTGCCAGTACACCTCCTTTAGATAAACCTAACACATCTTTCGCCACTTTCCTAATATGTATAGCCATATTGTTCCACATATCACATGGTGTACCAACATAATTCCAAACATCTCCTTGAAGGACTCTTTCTGTTTAAATATATCTTCTTTCTCGCTTTTGAGGTTCCACCATTTAGTCCGAATAGCTCGATGCACTCTTTTTTTCTTTGTCCATTTTTTTATTTGTAAATCCATAAATAAAAGTCGATGTTGGGTGGTTAAGCTTTCTCGTGGAATTACCTTGCAATCTTTACAACACGCTCTATCTTTTTTTCTACAAATAAAGTAATCAATTTGTGTTTGTGATAAGCCACTCTTATAAGTAATTAAATGTTCATCTCGTTTTTTAAGATTGTATTGACTATAAAGAGATCAAATGCCATAGCAAAATTTAAAATCTCCCTACCTTCCTCATTTATATCTCCAAAACCAAAGTTTCCATGGATCCCTTGATATCCTAATGCCTCTTTAACGACATGTCCATTTAAGTCTCCTCCTAAACAAATCATCTCCCTTTATGGAATCTTTTGAATCACCTTATCTAACCCTTCCCAAAAAGTTGTCTTTATACTATCTTCTAGTCCTACTTGGGGTACGTAAGCACAAACTATATTCAAAACCTCTGCTCCTAACAATAATTTCAACGTCATGATTCAGTCACCATATCGTTGTATGTCTACTATACTATCCTTTAAATTTTTATTTATGATAATACCAACTCCATTTCGAGCCTTTTCTTTACCTGAGTACCATAATTTAAAACCTGTATCCTCTATCTCCTTTGCTTTTTCTTCAACCCATTTTGTCTCTTGTAAACATAGAATATGAATTTTTCTCCGAATCATAGAATTTATCACCTCGATTAGCTTACCAAATAATGTTCCGATATTCCAAAAACCAATACGAATCTTATTACCTAGGACTAGATTCCTTACCCCTGCATCCGTCCATAATAAAAATGCAGAGACCCTCTCTGAAAATTATTCACTACATTCGGGCAGCAATATAGCGGGACTAACTTCTTTACCTACACCCGTCCATGATGTGGGAACCCTCTCTGCAATTGATTCATTACATTCGGGCGAAAATATAGTGGCCCTTGCTTACTTATTACTGCATTCGGGCTCTACAGCACGTCGCTAGGCGGGGACGCCTCAAAACAAGCTCATAATTTTTGTAATCCATGTTATGAAAATCCGATTAAGTTTTATGCTGTCTGTAAGCCTAACACAACCCTCATGAAGGCAATATATGATTTGATAAATTAGCAAGTAGATTGAGCAATGGAAGGTATCATATTTGAAATGGATTACAAGGAGAAGTCAACAGTTAACGTTGATACAAGCCAAATAACTTCAGATTAAGATTGCAACAAAGAGTAGTACAAATCCATGCGAGGGACACAAGGATGAGGACTAGCTGGGAGTAGTCCTTTTGTCAGCCCCATAACCAGCTTTCTTTGGCCCAGCCTCTTCCTTGTCTAGTGTTTCCGAAGGTTTTCGCACAAGGGAAGAAGAAACGCCACCAAGCAAATCTATAAGAAACAGAAACTTGGAGATGCAAATAATCAAATTCTTCCAGCAAAAAGTAAGAGATGATGTTTTTGCCATTCTTTTAATTGGGATGATAGGCACACGGCGCTCACTAATTCAGAATTGGGACGAAAAGAGAATGTAACCGTTCTGATTGCCTACTGAATATATTTTCAGAAATTGACATCACAACTTTCATATAGCCTATCCCAGCATTTTCGCCGAAAGGAATGTAATCGTTGGTATGACTTCAACAGGAGATCAAGCAAGCGAACGCCATCACTAAGCGCAGGATGATGCCATGAAGATTCAACGTCATACGATGGTGCCTGGGCTGTAAGCCACTGTCCTTTTGATATTAACTGACATCAAGTTTTGTGTAGTTCCTTGTATTTCATCACCTGCTGTGTTATCAGTAACTTCGCCAAAATATGTGAGCCTACCTGCACTCAATATTTGCAAGACTCAGCTTAACCCCAACCTCTATAACAGAAACTTAAAAATCACCGGTACCGGAACACAAACACAATGCACCCGTGTGTACGAACTATAGAGGAGTAAAACTTTATACTAAACTAAAACAAAATTAACATTAGACTTAAACAAGATTGAAAACTAAGGAGATGGTATTCATATCAGCGGGCGTGACATGGACTTGGTATGGCACCAAATTGGAAGAGTCTAGACCACTGCCAAATAAGCGCCCAGGGTTACGTAATGATAATGATGATGACATATAAACGGATAATTATTAAAAATGGAGAAGTATGGATTTCCGACTCAGTATTACACTGGCACAGCCATGTAAAAAGAGGGTATGAAATTATAAATAGTGCAAGTAGGGCGGCAGGAGCACGGAAGCAAGCCCGTATAAACAAAACTCTGCAGATTCTGAACATCCATCATCTGGGACATTTTGGACTGGAATAACAGATAGTTCAAGGAGAACACCAACAACAACAGAACGTAATGGAAGAGGTTAACTGAACACGAAGTATAGTCATGAAGTAACTTTGAGACCACCTGAAAATTTTCGAATCTCATTGATGACAGGCAGGGGGCTTCTCAACTGAACAACATGCCCACAATCAGGCACAGCAAGGATCTCATGAATCTCAAGAACCACCTTAATGTCATGAAGTAACTTTGAGACCATTTGAAAATTTTCGAATCGCATTGATGACAGTTAGGGGGATTTCCAAGTGAACAGCATGCCCACAATCAGGCACAAGGATCTCATGAAGATTGGTGATCTGTTTGCAGTCTTCACTGACTTGTTGCATTCAGTGTCGAGTAGCTGATCATATAAGATCTGGTGGAGATCAGCATACATCTGCTCAGCAATCTTTCTGAATTCTGTCCTCTCCTACGATGAATAGAAGAGGTACTTTGCAATGTTTCAGGTCCTCCCACAGGGACCTGATGATATAAAGCAAGTATGTCAGTTTAGATCAAGATGGAATGTCAAATATTTGAAAGACAAAATGTATATTGAACTCGTGAAAGGTCCATAGAGAAGGAGAAGAATAACAGTTGAATAAAAAATATAAGCAAGAGAAATATCCTAAATAATTCTGCAACATACTTTTCCTTTTACTGGGAACAATGGTAAACAAACTTCCAATGGGGTGAAACAATACAGCATGAACACCTGGGCTAGGACCTCGTCCCCAGAACCAATGCTAGACATCTGCTCTTTGCATAGGATTCACACAGAGTAGAGCTAATAGGAAGCAAATCCTGACTTTCCA
The DNA here is from genome assembly GCA_036023115.1 of Brasenia schreberi. Taxonomy (NCBI): domain Eukaryota; kingdom Viridiplantae; phylum Streptophyta; class Magnoliopsida; order Nymphaeales; family Cabombaceae; genus Brasenia; species Brasenia schreberi. The sequence goes on along the minus strand of JAYKKT010000071.1, from coordinate 9,744,836 downwards.
TCTAGAAGCCAGATCCCTGTCAGTACGCTAAAAAAACCCTTGGGGCTCCTACAGCATGTATTGATCAATTCATTACTTTTGGCATGAGTGCAAGTTTTACGGTTGGTTGTCACTTGCTATAGCATAACTAAAGAACATTTAGTTGTTTGTTTTGTTCAGATCTTGCTACTAGAATCAAATATCAACCGTAAAGAAACATGCTTACAGAGCAGTAAATTGACACATTAACCCACTGAAGATGGATTGGTAACAAATTAGAACAGAAACCGAAGTCCATTAAAAATATCGTGAAATTAGGATATAATTGGATGAGGTAACAAATATTATAATGCCTATTCTCCTCAAGAAAAACTGGCAATCAAATCTACTTTTGTCTATAGGAAGAATGTGCAGAACAAGGTAAATATGGGTCTGGAGACTCATTCAACCACACGTACAGATGTTAGAACAAAGTGACCAGTGGGTGCAAATTTTTGTGGTAATGCAGATATGTTGGAGAAATAAGATGACTTGGTCACAGAAACAAGGAACTTGTGCCTAAAAATCTAAGCTGCATTTGTGGATTATTCAGAAAGTGTGTGACGGTGGTTTCTGAAAGCTTAGGGTTAAGCACCACATGGTGAGTGGTTTTTAATAGATGTGTAGAAAGTTCGAAGACAAGCACTTTGGGATGACCCTAAAGGAAACAACAGCCATGAGGGTTGCAGACATCACGCAGCTACATTTACAATAAAAGCTTCAGGTAGAACTACCTAGGAAACAAGTACATGAAAGTCAAAATTTACCATCACCTGCATTGAAATTAAGAAACTTATATATAATCTTGAAGAGGAGTTTATGGGTCTGGATCAAATCTGATCCAATCCAATCATCTTTTTCGTATTTATGTTTCATTAAGTGTAGATTTGTCCTTTATGTTATAACTTATATACATATATTCTGCAACCAGATTAGAAACACTAAGAGAAAATAAACAGGAAAAGGATGGCGCTTTGGCTGCCAACTTCAATGGCAGTCAAGTGTATTTCCATGGCAGATTAATGAAATTCAAGCATGGAAACTGATCAAGCAGAGTGCCTATTCCACACGGTTGTCATCCTCGGTTCAAAAGGGTAAAGTTAGAAGTTCCAAGTGGATACAAGTCGCCATTTAATTGGAAAGGCATCAAAGGCGAATATGAAGATACCGATTGTTATTTAGGTGTGGGTGGTGAAGTGAAACCCACTCACTTGTGTTCAAAAATAGTAAAAAGAAAGGATGGCCAATAAAGGTAAGCATTAGATGTAACACATCCAATTCCTAAATTCCTAAAGAACAGTTGGGAGATAAGATGGAAAGTTTTCAGATTCCAACGTTAAAAATTTATTGAAGAAATTATCTTGAATGAGCAAGATCTATTGAGTTGGTGGTTGCAACCAGAGGAAGACCAAGAGATCAATAACATCCTAATTAGAGTACTCCCTACTCAAAATAGAAAAAAGAGGATGCATTGGTGTCATTATGGCTGCTTTAGTCTATGATTTCTTCAATAGATAGAACTTTCATATACTTAGAATCAGCCACAAAAATCTGAAAGCTTGTTTTTAAAGCTTTTTCGAGGAAAAATGTCACTAATGAGTATGAGATGCTAAAGAAGATAAGAAAGTGCCAGTTGTTGAAATAAATTTTATTCTTACGTAGAAGAAACAAAAATCAGAATTACAACTTTTATCTTGGAACCACACATACAGCCACACCTTGTGTATCTCTTGGTAGCCTTCCTAGCTGCCACCTAAACCCTAAACTAAAACCAAATACTTATAGACTTTTTATAACTTAAAAAATTAAAATGTCCTTATTTAAGTATACTTAGTAACTGGACTAGAAAATAATGGAAATGGATCCAACATCAAGAATCTGATATTACTCAACATCTTCAACACTCCCCTCAAGTTGCGAGAAATATACTAATAATTCTCAACTTTCTAAGCATGGATTGTAGGATTCCTTTAGGTATTGCCTTAGTTAATATATCTTGTAGTTGATCACATGATCTCACATATATTAACTGAAATTCTCCATTGTTCACTTTTTCTTGAATAAAATGGCAGTCAATATCTATATGTTTTGTCCTATCATTTTGAACTTGATTTAAAGCAATCTAAATAGTTGCCTTATTGTCATTGAATAAGATAATAGGATGTTCACACTAAATTGTCTGCTCCATTAATAACAATTTCAACTAGAGACCTTCACGCATCCCTTGTGTCATGACTCTGTACTCAGCTTCTGCACTAGATCTTGCAACCACAGTTTGTTTTTGTTTTCAGGGATACTGTATTTCCACCTACTTTTGCAATGTATACTGGGGTGGTCTTTCTATCTTCTTTAGATCTTGCCCAGTCTGCATTTGTAAATATTTCAATGTTTAGATGTCCTTCCTTAGAGTAAAGTATTTCATATCCTGGGGTTGACTTTGATATCTCAAAATTCTATACAAAGCTTTCATATGATACTTTAATGATTGATGCATAAATCTACTTATAATACTAATTGCATATGAGATATTAGGGCATGTAATAGTTAAATAGATAACTTTATCAAATAAAAGTTGATACCTCCCAATGTCCTTGAATATTTATGATCCATGTGAATTTAACTCATGATTAACTTCCATTGGAAGTTCACTAGGCATGCAATCAACCATATTAGTATCCTTTAAAAAATCAAAAGTGTACTTTCTTTGGGTAAGAAAAAAAATACCTGCCTTAGACCATATAACTTCAATATCAAGAAAGTAATGTAATTTTTCAAGGTCCTTTAGATCAAACATTTGATGTAGTTTGACTTTAAACCGTGTAATATCTTCTTGATCATCTTCTATAAAGACTATATCATCAACATAGATAATAAGAATAGAAATTCCTTTACTTTTCCCTACAAATAAAGTATGATCACTCATATACCTTTTGTAACCAAGTTCGAGCCTTTTTAAGGTGACACACCATATGTTGTTGCTAACCATAATCAATTCTAGATGATAAATTCATATAGATCTCTTCATTCAAGTTGCCTTACAGAAAACATTTTTAATATATAATTGTCACTTATCCTATCCTCTCTTTGCTATCAAACTTATAATCACATGGATGGTAGTTAGTTTCGCCACTGGTGTAAAAGTTTTATTATAGTTTATTCCATAAGATTGATTGTATCCTTTTGTACCAAATGTGCCTTATATCTTTTAATGCTTCCATTTGCATGATATTTTATGGTATACATCCATTTACATTCCACTAGTTTTTTGTTGGGTGGTAGTATCACCAATTCCCATGTGCTCTTTTTTAAGGGCAATTAATTCCTCTTCCATTGTTGCTTTCCATTTTGGATTCACCATCATTTGTTATGCACTTTTATGTATAGATTCAATACTAGCATTTAATATAAACCTTTTGTAATTCTTAGACATAGCTTCATATGAGATAACTGAGATATGGGTATATGCATATTCTCTTTCCTTTCCAGATTACAATTGGTAACTCTAGCTCCTCTATAGATGGATTTGAAGGTGGGTTGGAGTATTCGGGTATGGTTGTTTGTTCATGAGGACAAAATATATTTTTGATACTACGATGATAAATATTTCAATCATTCTTCTCTTGAATCTTCTTGCTTGATAAGTTAACTTTACTTTCTTATATATAACTTTTTGAGTCTTATTCAGTGTAACTTGAAATAATAGGCAATACTCCTCATTCCTTAATAGTAACATAATTAAATTGTATTTGTTCATAAGTACCATAATATGATTAGGACAAAGAATGAGACATCAAGTGAAACATAAGTTTTTTTAGCTTTGGGTCATAATATTTATACCCTTTTTTATGGCATGAGGATCAAGTTTATCTCTATACAGGTATGAATGTGAACATAAGAGACACAACCAAATACACGAGGTGTCACTAAAAATATCCTTTGGCCAAGTAAAAGTATTTGAAAGGGAGACTTCACATTTAACAATCTATTGGGCATAGTAGATTTATCAAGAATATAGATGTCAGGATAGCTTCCTCCCAAAAAGAATATAGATGTTAGGAAAGCTTCCTCCCAAAAAGAATATTCTAGATATTTGAAAGGGAGACTTCACATTTAACAATCTACTGGGCATATGATTTATCAAGAATATAGATGTCAGGATAGCTTCCTCCCAAAAAGATTTAGGATTATTTGCTCCAATGAGTAACGCTCAAGCAGTATCTAGAATATCTATTTTCCACTCAACTACCCCGTTTCATTGAGGATTATATGAGCAGGTGGTTTGATGGATAATGCCATTGTATTATAGGTAACTACTAAGAGTTTGAGAGAGATACTCCCCTCCATTATTGGGGTGGAGTTTTTCAATATTTGCATTGAATTGAGTCTCAATATATTTATGGAAGATAGGAAACATATGTGATACCTCATTCTTAGATTTTAATAGATATACAAATGTGAAATGAGTGCAATCATCAATAAATGACATAAAGTACTAATATCCAGTATACGATTAACAAGGACTTGGACCCCATACATCATAATGGACTAACTCAAATGGAATATAGGATTTGTGTTCACTTATTTGAAATGAATACATCACATTCAACCAAAATAGTAGAAGGTAAAGTAGTAAATGCATGAGGAAAAATCCTTTTGAAGGTGAGAGATGTTTGTCATTGATGCCATAGTCAGACTGTCTCTTCTTTACTAGTCAAGACTGATGAAGCTGTATGAGTTTGTATGTGCATATCTGACTCTATATAAAGTCTTATTTCCAAACTATCATGCCCAAAGGTTCTTCTCGTTTTCAGATCTTGAAATACACATCAAGATGAGGAGGAGATTACTGTACAATTCAGTCTTGATAATTGTATTACATAAAGTAATTTAATAGGGAAACTAGGCACATAAAACACAAAATGAAGAACTCAGAAGGATGTCATAATACTCCATTTTTCAACCATAGATACATAAGATCCATATGCAAGTCGAATTTGACTATGATTCTGAACATTTTGGTAATCAAATAAGCACTCTTTGCTGTCAGTTATATGATCAGTAGCTCCAGAATCAATAACCTAATAATCGCATAATGAAGAGGTACCTTGATTGTGTGCCATGATAGTTGATGGTACCAAGGATTAAGCTTGCTCACCAACTCTAGTTTCAAAATCTATCACTCTTTTCAAAAGTTGATTCATAGTATATGTGTTTGCAACTTCACGTCTAGTTGTCATCTCACTCACCTGGGATGCTTTATTCTTCATACATAGAGGCGTACCAATTAAATCTCAACATTGTTATCTAGTGTGTCCAGTCTTCCCACAATGAGAGCATTCTAATTTATCCTTATCAACAAATGTCATGATTTCATATCCTCTATCTTGGAAAGAAGAACCACATCCATGACTAAAATAAGAAGAAGAAGGTGGACCAATAGGAGCTTGTCTTTTAAATAAGTGTTGATTGTGGTGGATTTGTAGTGGTTAAGCTTCCATTTTTTAGTACTTGCAATCTTCTTCTCGAATGAGAAGATAATAGACATTTCTTAGAGATTATAACTCTTTTCTACTAAGTACACTTATCTTTACTGATTCAAAATCTCATGACATACCCCACAATAAATCAAATATATGTTTTCCCTTTGCTTCTATAATCTTCCCTTTAGCACATGTCTTACACTGAGCTAGTGAATAATACTCTAATTCTTTTATAGGATACGTAATTCATTATAATATTTACTTACAATATGATCTTCTTGTCTACGCTTTCTAATTTTATATGCAATTTCACTTTTTTGTGATATTTTTCTCATAAAATATGCATCCTCAATAGCTTTCAAAATTTTAGAGGAGAATCTAAATGCATAAATGAATGACTAATAGAAGGAATCATAAACTAAAGAATCTATAAAGATACCAATGCGTTCTCTCAATGCCATCTGGGTAGTACAGGGGATGTCTCTCCAGGTCTAGGGCATTCACCAATGATATATTCCTATTTTCTAGAGTCTTCTAAGGCTAGTTCTACAAATCTATCCCACATTTGATAGTTTGTTCTATCAAATCGAATATTTGTAATTTGAAGATTTTCAACCTCCTTTTATTTTTCTCAAAAAATATTATCTATACTTTTCTCATGATAAACTGGTTGTTGCTTATGCTGATTTCAGTCTAGAAATAGGGGTTCTCTCCCTTGAAATAAATATCTTGATTAACAAAAAAAATTGGGCTACCTCGAGATATGCATGCAACTGCCTCAAGTTGCATGTTATCCCTCTTGTTGTATCGTCTAATGATTTTAGTGATTAAATTTGTGATTCTCCTCTTTGGAATCAATATCTTGAGATTTGACAGAAATTAGGATTACCTTAGGATACATGTAGACCTATCTTTAATGTGTACGCTTGTTCCTTCTGCACAAACTTATAGAAAAATACCACAAGGTTCTGATATCATGTTGAAATAAATTTTATTCACAAAGAAGAAACAAAATCAAAGAATTACAACTTTTATCTTATAACCACACACAACTACACGTTGTGTCTTTTGGCAACCTTCGTGGCTGCTACTTATTTTCTTACATTGAAACCCTAACTAAAACCAGTAGACATTTTACAACTTAAAGGACTAATATACCCTTACTTAAGTATACTTAATAATTAGACCAAAAAAAAATGGAAATTGATCCAACATCAAGGATCTAATATTACTAACATCTTCAACACCAGCAAGCAAACTGGACAATAAGTGAGTATTATACTAAATAGTGTGGCCTATGTTGAACGCCAAGTAAACAAATGCATGATATTCAATCTTCTACTAGGGTGTATCCTCATACTATGAAGCAGTGAAAGTCCAAATTCTCGAAAGAGAAAAGTTACATTCATTAGGTACAGTCTATTCATTACTCAAGGAGGAATATAAAAAAGGGCCTACAAAAGAAGATGTGATGAATGGTGAAAAATGTACATTCTTGAGAAGAAATCGTAGTCAACAAGGAAGAGGAAGAGTTGCATATAGCAAGAGAGCTAGAGGTCGCAGTACCCAGTAACGAGAGATAGATTAAAATGGTCTAATTGTGGTAAGAACCTACATAAGGAACGATGTTGGTGTAATGAAGATGATGCTTCAACATGTTGAATGGAGCAATATATATCAAATACACATATACAACAATCGTGAGTTACCAAAATATGACTATGAAAATCCTTAGAAAAGGCTAGAATAATAGTAAATGCACTAACAATAGAAAATACACTAAAAAAATGTATATAATTTGCTAAAAAGGCTTAATCTTTATTGAATAATTTGGGATATTTATAAAGAAGAGAGACAACAAGTGAACATGGAAAAGAACTCCTAAAAAGAGTTGTTGGAAGGCTTTAATGGCTAGTAATCTAGCAGTTAGTTGCCCTGGTGCTTGGGGGCACTAGTGACCCTAGTTCTTGATGGGCCTGATTACAAAATTATGTATTTTCACAAACAAAAAAATATAATAAAATATACATAGTTTAACAATCCCCTAAAACTGATGATATCATTACCGAAAGGTTGCTACTACGAATTAGAATCATGGGGATGGAAGTAATTTGGTAAAGACATCTCCAAGTTAATATTGTGATCTCTTAAAGTGTAGCATCAAGTTCCCTTATAGGTGTTCTTCATGGATGTAATGGCAATTCATCTCAATATGCTTGGTGCATTTATGAAATGTATTGTTGTTGCCTATATATAACACTTTTATTGTAGTCCATTTAAATGTATTGTTGTTCCCTTATAGGTGCCTATAAAATGTATTGTTGTTCATCTCAAGAGATGTCTTAAGATCATGAAGGAGTCCATTTAACTAGGTTAATTATGTAGTTGTGTGGGCCCTAGCTCTAAATTTTGCTTGAGTAGATTAGAGCCATATCTTTTATTGCTTCTTGCATCTTCATGAGGTGAGGGAGTCTTTAAGAAAGATGTAATAGCCTATTGTTAAGTGTTTGTCATTAGCATCACTACCCAATCAGCATCAATATATTCAATTAACTAAGATAAGGAGGAAGAAAATATGAATACTCCATTTTCAGTAGTTTGTCGGATATACCAGATGATTCACATAACGACACTCATATGTACCATGGTAGGGGTATGCTGAAATTGACTTACACTATTGTTGACACCCAAAATTTTCTTTTAAAATTCTTACCTTTTTAGGAAAGTAGCTATTTTTGGTAATTTTGGGTTTTCGAAGGAAAAAGGCACTAAACGAGTTGTTTCGGTACCAAAATTTTATAGAAGCTTTAAAATGATGAAAGAATACTTTCCTTTCTGAAAATTTCGAATTTTGACAAGATTGGATGAAAATGACAATTTTGCCCCCGACATGGAAAAAGCAGGATTTCGTTTCTTTAAAAGTTTTCTGTTGATAAATTTGTTTTAAATTTGCCGTTTGAAAAGAAACAGGCATGTATAAGACAATTTGACACCTGAAAAGGCAGGTGGGTGCCCAAAAAGGAGAGCGGGCATCAAAAAGGGAAAGTGAGCTTCCCAAAAAGAAAAGTTCATATTCGGAAAGAAATCAGTTGCCCGAGGGAAAAGTTGATGTTATCAAAGGAAAAGAAAGATGGAAGCAAGAACGATAGCTTCCGAAAAGCAAGGTTTGGTATCGAACACCTTTCGTAACATGTCTATGTTATGCTTGGGTGTCAAGGTAATTAGCGTATTGATATGCATCAGTTTTGCATTGTCATATATTACTGTTATGTTACTTTTATGTTAAGAACAATGTTAATGTTTTTAACACTCATGAGGGAAATCTAGATAGCATGATGATTGGTTTTCAAAAAATGTAACATGTATTTGCTTAATCACTTTCACAGCAAGTATGCAGGTGGAAATTCATAATGCTCATGGTAGAGAACATGGAAGATGCAGGATATTCTGAAAGTTGCTGATGTTGTTGCCGAATCACAGATTCACCTGACAAAGAATGGGGAATGTCACAAAATGCCAATATTATGGAAAATGCTGAACTTTTTGAAACAGAACAAGGACAAGTTAATCTGGTTTAGAGATACTGTTGATTATGATTGGGACATTTGACATTAATGGGAAAGTGTTCTGATTTGTTAAATCACAACACGGGCTGATGTTGTGAAGTTACTAAAGAATAATGTTGATTGTGATCACATAAACAACAACAAAGCTTGGCGCAAAGCCGTGTGTTTCATGATAGATCCTACATCTGGGCCCAGATATGCTATGACTGGTTTCCTCTAAAGATGGCTGAGATTTAAGGAGCAGTAGTAGCAGCTGATGTCAATGAGGGTGGTAAAGTAGAACTTGTAACAACAGATACACATGGAAATGTTGCTGCTTGGTCAGGAAAAGGTGATGACCCATGGGAAGTTCATTTGAAAAGCCTCATTCCACATCGACCTACATAGGAGATGTGAATGGGGATAGACATAAGGACATTGTGGTTCCAACAATATCAGGAAATATCTATGTTCCTGATGGAAGGGATGGCACTAAAGTCTGCCCATTCCAATTTCGTACTCATGGGAGGATTATGAGCCAAGTTCTTTTACTTGATCTCAGTAAACGTGGAGAACAGCAGAAGAGGCTCATTCTTGCAACAACTTCATTTGATGGGTATCGGTATCTTGTTCCCCCAACTGCACAGATGTTGTTGACATTGACAAAACTTGATACAACATGGTTCTGGCAGAGAATGTAGATGGTGGTGATGGCCTTGACCTGGCGGCTACAACCATGAATGGCAACGTGGTGACAGGAATCCATCTGCATCAGGAGGTTAAATACCCCATCAAGGCCACAAACATTATGAAAGCGCTTGGGAAAAACACAAAAGATAGCTACCTGTTAAAAGGTTATGCTTTAAACACAGGCCGTGCTGCACAGGGAGTGCCTACAAGAGTTGCGCCTGCAAGAATTGCTTTCAATCTTCAAAAGACCAAGATGCAGCTAGAACGCTTATTGGATATGTATCAAATAAAAGCAGTGGACTTGATCGTTGCACAAAGTGTCATGAAATTACCTGCTCCTATGCTTGAAGACGAAGAAGAATGGCTTTTAGTCTTTCATGATTCAATTGTCGTTACCATCAACGTAATGGAACCATCTAAAGAGAATCAATCAAATCTGTGGCTGCTTATCATGTTGGCCAAACACAGCAAGCTATTTTTCCTGCAAATGAAGGCAAAGATGATCAAGGCAAGGAAAACACTCCACTTGCCATACGCCGCACTAGTTGGAGCAAACCCATTTTAGCAACTTCTCTACAGCAAACGATTATCAATTTGGAAGGCATGTACAACAGCCACTTACCAAGTTCAGCTCCCATCGATTTCTGCAAGGAACACCATAATAGTAAGAAGGACGTGTACAACATCCACTTACCAAATAGCATGATGATTGATTTCAGCAAATAACGGTGGTGATCGACTCGGTGAAGGCAGGTCCATCTATAGCAACGTGAAACAACCAGCTCCACCGGACCAGCTGATCTTCCCTTATTGCCAAACCCAGCAACCAGTTGCCGGAACCAGCGACACTTTCCAAAATCCAATTTTTGCAGCCATCCCCTGCCAAAAATGAGTTTGTTCAGCAAGGCAACTTGCCTTGTCCAATCCCATACCAAAGAGGCACCCTTCGGCCTATAAAAGGAGCTTCAAGGATGTTGCAAAGGCATCCTCCAGTCACCACAAAGCATCAATCCGGGAAAACCAAGAAAACAGGAACATTCAGTCCGAAAATTCAGAGAAATAGAGAGAGAGAGAGAAAGGAAGAGAAGAAGGAGAAGAAGGAAGTCCGGCCTGGTTCCGACGTCCGACGATCGTCCGGCGAAGTGCTCCTACGTCCCCTCTCACTCACACAGGTTGGAATTCTTGCACAAATTGGTTTTAATTCCTGAGAATCTGAAAAAGCACAGATTATGGAAATTTGTAGCCCATGTTCTTCATTTATATCGATACAAACATGCATGATTCCTTCATGAACGAAATTAAAATCCATGTTTAGATGATTTCCATGATTTATTAGGACTGATACAGGTTGAACTTCGTTCTAGAATCACGTTAGGAACCTTCTGAAATTTTTTGTAAAACTGGTTTCTGAAACTGTCTATGCACACGCGTCTGATCACGGAATTTTTATAAACAAACGGATAAGCTAATTGCTTCGAAATTTTGCATGAATAATCTAGACATATCAGAAGTTCTTAGATAAAATTTTGAGGAATTGTTATGAACTGTTGCCTAGCCAATTATATCCGTGAAGTTTATACAAAATCCAGATTGCGTTTTACAGAAACAGAACGTTCAGTAACAGACCTCTGTTCTTTTGCCCATATCTCTGCAACCACTGAGTAAAATTGGATGAAATTTAATTCTTTGAAAATCTAACATCCGTATCTTTCTAACACAACATATTTTATCGAAATTGGATGATTAAGCACTGAGATATTGTTGTTTTTCTGAGCTTCTAATCCACAGAAACAGGGTTGTTCTGAATTTTATAACAGTTTCTGATTCTGTATTTAATTCTCAGAAAATAAAGAACTAAATTATAAAATAAAAATATATTCTGATTCTACACATACGTGTCTCTATTATGTAAAAGTTTTAGAATTTTTGGAGAATTAGAAATATTTTTAAAAATTCAGAGAACAGGCCTCTGAAACTGAACATGTTCTGCAAATCTAAGAATCTGAAATTTTTCAGAAATCAAGAACTTAAACACAAATCTGAAACTTTAGAAAATCTGGTTTTTCCTTTCTCGAATTAACAGATTCAAACAAGTTTCAAGCGTCTAGGCTGACCCTTGAGCGCCGGTTCAAGAAGGCCTAAGTCGAAAAGATCTCACTTGTCCACAATCGTTCTAAGAAGTCAGAAAAACATAATTTGTTAGTTTTGGTAAACTAACTGGCACGCTCGCGCAACCCGACGTAGTTCGAGGGTTTGATTTCGAATCCCAAACGATTTGAAATAAAATCACGTCTACAACTATATACTGTATGAGTGATGTCATGAAGAGTGGTAGTCAAGTATATCAATGATCCAACCATCTGTCTATAAGGAGTCGTGTCTCTCAGTAGTTCACCATCTCTAAGTCTCCTGTTTTTGTTAACCATCTAAGGTATATCAATTGCTTTATCATGTGTTAACCCAAATCTAACAATAATATCATTAGCAAATTTAGATTGAGATAAAAAGAATCTGTTATTATTTGTTGTTACCTTAATACCCAAAAAGTATTGTAGATAACCAAGATCCTTCGTTTCAAATGTCTTATTAAGGTCCTATTTGACATTTTGGATCTATAAACAAAATTTTTTAGTCTCATGCAAACTCAAAACCTTGCTTGCAAAAACTTGAGACATGAAGTTTATTCAAACATCCAAAGAGATTTATCTCACTATTTGGTAATTGTGGGAAAGTAAGTTCTTATCGACGTAGACCATTTTAAACTAGTGCTTAAGGGTCACCCTAAACACTTAGGAAGTGTGATTTTGGAATTCAAAGTTTTCTCACAACAATTTTGATTTGAAACAACCTTTTCTAAAATGACAATGATTTCACTTTGCCAAATCTGGTTTAGCCCTATAAAAATAGAATTTGTTCTATTTGACAACATAGAAGTTTTTATTTCCTAGAGGATTTTATTTGTATTAAAAAATATCAAAAATTATATCTTAGTGAGAAGCAGGTATGAAGTTTTATTAAGAATTTTTATCTGTACTTTTGGATCCTTATATGATCAAATAAAATTTGAGAAAAGCTTATAATAGAATGTTATTCTAATGTTTTGGATAGTATCGATTACTGAGATATGGACCGAGTTATGGACCGAGACATATCAATTAAAAAATCTACACATGTTGCCTTTCAAGTGATACAATTCTTGAGGTATTTAGATAGTTATGATCCAAGTTATTGAGGTTTTACCGAATATGTGTCATGAGATTTTTATCATAGTCAGGTTTGGTTTTGGGTTGAGTATGATCATTGCTAATTTTTTTTATCACCCTCACACATGTCCAAAATTTGTGAATGTTTTATCAAACATTGGCCAATATGTATATTACTCATGAACCAAATTTGCCAGTATTTCACTTGGGAAGGACATTTGGAAAATTCTAAGAAGACACATCTTTGTAGTATGCTTAAATCATAAGAAATTTTCTTACAAAAACTAATGATGCATCAGGTTTGAATCTTAGTGGTTTAGTGATCATTCAAAGAATTTTATTGAGGACTTATACTCATTCGGAGAGGAACTCATCTACATATAGATCCTCGGGACATCTCTCTCGAGGAGGATTGCTCTCTTAGAAAATATATGTGATCATAACCCAATGCCCTTCCATAATATAAACTTATGGGTGATTAATCCACCATAAGAGTGATTATATACGCATGTCATCATATGTAAATGGGGCATCTATGTCCCTCTTATGATTTCGTGAATTGAATTGGAAGCAACCAACACACCGAAGAAAGGGGAGAAGGGATGATATAATACATAAGCATAGAACATATTAGAACATATAAAATATAGTGTATACTAGGGTAGAAGAAATTAAATATTGCGAAAGTGACATATTTCTCTTATGTATAACCCTCTTCTTTTATACTTTCGGACTAGGTGGCTCTCATTTGCAATGATATTCTACGAAATTATTGTTATTCTTTAACTTATAAATGATTGGATACAATAACTCAAAACTTACAATAACAACAAACAAGAAAAAGTGATAAAAGAGGATGACTTAAGGCTTTCTCTCTTCCTTGGATTAACTCCTCTTTAGGCTGTGAATAATCTCCCTCACATCCTCTTTTATTGGGCTTATCAATCTTGGGCTGAAATCCCCTTTCTTGGTCACTCCATCCTCCTTTTATCAGCATTTTCTTGGTTATTGGGCCCGATTTAGACCCAAATTTAGTCCATAAAGGGCCATCCTTACGTGGGAAAGACAGTTGGACACATGTGTCACGTGTTGGAAAAAGTTGTGTAGATTTGGGAATGTGAGAGCCATTTGCATGAATTTCGCACGCTGGGTGCTAGTGCCCTAGTGCCGCATGTGGGGTTCCCACACTTCACATGTAGGGGCCCGTGGTTAGTGACATGGTGGCGGCACACGTGGGGCCCATGGTAGCACGTGGTAGCAAACGGTGGTGTGGGAGGCCCATAGTCGCACACATGGTAGCCGATGGTGGGTCCTTTACCTTTTTTTGTACCGTGTGTTGATCTCTTTAACCTTTTTACATCACGTTAACCTTCTGGAGGTGTAGGGTCGATTGGTGTAGTATCATTCTTTGTTGGGGTATTTTGAGATTTTCGCTTCTTTGTTCTACATTGATGATTTTATCCTTTTCAACACTGTCGATTGATCTCTTTAATCATTCCTTGACCGCTTCAACCTTCTAATGGGTGTAGGGTTGCTTGGTGTAGGATCTCCCTTACTTGGGGTATTTTTGAACTTTTCACGTGACGTTTTTTACTTCAACTTGAGTCTTTACCGAACCTGAGTCTTCTCAATTTTTGAGGTCATTCCTTATCTTATTTTCTCCATGCTTTTGACATGAATGTTCTATTTTTGTATTTTTATTCAAATATGCTTGTAGGGGTAAAATGGTTATTTTAGAAAAGTTTTGTGGGTAGAACTTATTTTTATTCCAAATAGCTCTTTTGACTTTTACAACTCTTTCTTTGAAAGAAATATGATTGAAATAGTGAAATTTCGCTAATGGAGCCTTTATTGCAAAATGGTTATTTTTGGAGATTTTGTTAAGTTTTTATTTTTTTGGTGTGCTCAAAGTAACCCTCATTTTGAGGTTCCCACAAAATTTTGAGTTGGTAATGAGATTGATTAAAGTGCCTTTATTAAAAGAAACTTGAAAAGATCAACCACAATTTTGTTGTAAAGGAGAACTTTTGAAAAAACAATAAAAATTGAAAATTTTTAGGTTGTTATAGGATCCCAATTACATTACGCACTATGATGATCATATCATTTACATATAGCAAGAGAATTACAATACCTGAAGTAGATTGCTTTATAAACAAAGAGTGTAAGTGTAATAGGTAGTAAAGCCATTTCATTTTATAAACTCACTCTTTTATCAAACAAAGTCTTAATAACTTGCTTAAGTCCATATAAAGACATTTAAAGACGAAGACTTAGACTAGGTTTCATATAGACCTCTTTCTTTAGACATCTATTTGAAAAGTATTCTGTGTTTTAATTGCATTAAGAGCAATAAGAGTCAAGTATTCGTCATTCTAGCGACTTGAGCAAAGGTTTCATCGAAGTCAATATAATACTCTTGAGAGTATGCTTTGGCCACTAGCCTAGCTTTGTATCATTATAGGATACAATCACCATTGATCTTTATTTTGTATACCCATCTCTACCTTATTGGTTTTTTGGTTTCAAGATACGTTATAATGTCTTATGTTTTTGTTGTATATAGAGTATTTAGTTCTTCGTTCATAGCTTGAATGCAATCCTGAGATGTTTGAGCTTTCTTAAACGTCCTAGGTTTCTTTATGGTTAGAATAATAGTTAATAAAGTACTATATCTTTGAGAAAAAGTTTCATAAGGGACAAATCTCTTAGGAGGTCTATAATCTCTAATAGTTATTCTTAGAATAAGTTCAATAACTTATGGGTTTCTCCTAGTGTAATGTCTTTCAAAAGGAGTCATAATATTTCTTGAAGACATTGATTTGTAAGGCTGATGATCTATATTTTGATTACCCAAAATATCACTCAGAAAGGAATATGTACTATTAATGATGCAATCACTAACTTATTCTTGGAATACAAATTCATTTTTAAAGAATTTAACATCTCTTAACACATAGAGTTTGTTGTTCTTGGGATCATAATATCTATAACATTTTTTGTTTATTCCATACCCCAAGAACATACATTCGAATGCACGTGGAGATAGTTTATCTTCTTTGTTTGTAAACAAAGCATTTATACGTAAATACTCTTAATCTAGGGTAGTTAGGTGTAAGTTTAAACAAATTTTTAACAGGAGAAATATTTTGTAATACTTAGGAAAGCATACCATTTATTAGAGATAAACATCATAATGGCTTCTGCCTAGAGGGTTTTACAAACTCCACTAGATTTAACTAATTAATAGTATGCTAGCATGCTATAGTGTTTTAGCGGTCTTTTGGCCACTATAACATTTGAATTTTATTGGCCAACCCCAAAACCTGCTATAAGCATTGCTATGAGCTTTATTGTAGACCGCTATAGCGGTCTACTTACTTATAGTATGCATACAAGTGAATCGATTAAAATAGATATGGATCAATCTGATCCAATATAAAGGATTTATAAGAAAAATAACATAAACACTTAGGTTTTTACCACCTCTCTTATTGTTTCTCTTCCACTATTTTCTCATCAACAACGACCAACAATGGTTACTACTGGTGGTGATGGTAAGTCTCTCTCTCTCTCTTCCTTCTATGGCTTCCCCTGGAGACCTCCACTACTCCGCAAAGGAGTGAGTTGTGACTCTCTTTGTGTTTCTCCATCTCTCTATATGTGTTTGTAATGTATGGACTACATAGACCACTGTTTGCTTTTATTGTTGCTTGCTTCTTGTGTCCACCTGTGATTTTGCACAACCTATCATTATTTGCAGCACAATAATGGCTTATTCAGTTCAGTTTAAACTTATGACACCTTTGTTATTATTGTTTCAGTTTGTAATTTAGTTGAACGTTTTAATTGATGAGAATCCAACTTTATGCACATATTATATAGTGTTTGTTTCATGCTTACTTTGTTTTGCACAAGTACATTAAATATAGCATAAGTAGTTCGAACTAAGTGGATTTGTTTTGCAATGATTTTCATTTATCTGTGTAACACAAGTAGTTAAATGCAACACATTCTATAAGGGATCTATAATCTTTTATTTTCCAATTCTTCTTCTAAATCTTGAACCAATGATTTGCATTTACACTCTAAGGGATTATCGATGGAAATAGTTGTTACTTAGAATAACTTAGGTTACATTTATATTTTTGTTTTTTAATTTAAGTTTACCAATTCAATATGCATATGCCACATGATATTTATTGTTTGTTTTCTTAAAATTTATTTATTTAGTTTGATTCATAATTATGTATGATAGGGCTCTATGGAAACAAAGAATCCATGTAGCCAACCCTATCTAGTATGAGAAAAGGCTTAGTTGTTGTTGTTGATTCAGATTTATGTACATGGTGATTATGTGTTTCTTTATATTTCTTAGAAATTAGAGAATTCGTTATATATACATAAATCGTAAATTAGAGTGTACCACTAAATCTACTATATCCCTGCTACTACTATATTAGGGTCAACCGCTAACAGCCCGCTAACCACATGTATCAACTGTTATTTATTGGAGAGTCTTTTTACAAGATATTTGATGAAAAATCCTATGGTTTTCAAGATACTTTTCAAATTCATTTGATACAAATTTGCCTAATGTGTCATACCTAAATGCTTTGATTTCAGAATCAAATTGATTCTTAAGGAGACTAAGAAAGGTAATAAAATTCTTGAAAATATCTTATTTTGCTTTTAATAGATATACCCATGTATATCTAGTAAAGTTATTAATAAATATGACATAATAAGAGACTCCTCCATTTGACATTATGGGTGCGGGACTCCAAATATCTAAGTATAAAATTTCAAAAGGTTTGATTATAACATATGTTTTGTTTGGAAATGGAGGATATTTCATTTTGCTAAGAATATAGTTTTTGCAAGAGAAATTTTTAATATTTTTATTTCAATAGGACATTGATACAACTTTTGAACATTTAAATGATCAAGTCATTTGTATCATAGTTGTACATCATTTGACAAAACATTGAAATGTTCAAGTCATTTGTATCATAGTTGTACATCATTTGACAAAACATTGAAATGTTCAAAATTACTTATTTAATCCATTACGTAGAGTCCTCCTTTTATATGGTCACACTCACCTTCTTTAAGAGGCTATCTTATACAATGCATGCTATAGATGAGAAGGTTGTAATACAACCATTATCCGATATTTGAGATATAAAAAGTAAATTTAAATTTAATTTTATAAAAACACTAATTTTAGAAATTGGAAGTCTTTGTTTTGAAGGCCTCCTACTTTGTCAACTACTAGTTTGGTTACATTAGCCATAAACACACGTAATAAAGGTTTTCTTATGTATTAATTTAAAAGTTTTTCATTGCAAGTCATATGAAATGAAGCAATATTAAGGAGTCATACCTTGAGTATCATGGCTGGAAGTAGAGCATACTACACCAATGATTTCCTTCTCCTTCAATTGTAATTCAAGAAGCTTAACTTTTTCATGGGGAGCAAAAATTGAGAAAGAAAAGTTTTCTTGATCTACCAAGGCCACTTTCTTCTTTAATCATGGGCAATTTAACCTAATATGTCTGACCGCCTTACAAAAGTGACAAATAAGTTTTCTCTTGATCTCACTTGATCCTTCGATCTTGAAATGTAGAGGTCGATATATTTTAATGTATGCTTAGGAACTTGATGCGACTAAGACAAAATCTTTTTGAAGCCTATCCTCATTAAGTCTCATTGTCATCATTTGGAGGTCGAAAGAACCTCTTTTTTAATGGAAAAGGGTTTACAATGTATAATAGAGGATCTTACACCTTCAAATTCCTCTCTAAAACTTCTCAAAAATTGATATACGAAATCTTTATTTTTAACTAAGATATTGTATACACTTCTTTTTATATTCATTTAATTGAGTATAAATATTATAATACTCACTATAGAACTTATTCACCCCTTGGTCTCCTTATCTTAGTGATGACATTTTATCACGTAATTCCATCCTATGTGCTACATCATTTTGAACATTAGATTTCATCAAGTATTTTCATTCTTCATTGGTATTGATAAAGTCGGTCAATATGTCTCTAATGTGATCATTCACATTGTTCATGAGAACCCATAAGATTGTCGATGACCTCATTCAAATTTCTCTTTTGTTCTAAAGTGATATTTATAAAGGGTTTCACCGTCGATCCACTCATAACTCCATAATTTTTGGAAATATAAATAAAATTCCTCTTTTTGTTCTAAAGTGACATTTATAGAGGGTTTCACAGTCGACCCACTCATATAGCTCTACAATTTTTTGGAATGTAAATAGTTTTTTATTTATTGGACCCATGTTTTGTAATTGAAAGTTGTTAATAAAAAATTTAAACCCTTTTCTTCAATCTTAAAGCAGTACAAGCTTTAAAAAAGTAAACTTAATTGGATAAATGCTTGAAAAAATACCGTAAATCTTCAAGTCCCTTGAATATAAACTTTTAAGCTTTACATGCTTCTCGAGGTAGTCACTTCATAATCATGAAGAGCAAATAGTCTCTGATACCAGATAATAAAGATGATATTTCAATGTGTTTGGAGTAGCGGATGTTCAATACACGTATACAACAATCGTGAGTCACCAAAAGATGACTAAAGAGGCTTAGAAAACACTACAGTAATAGAAAATTGATTAACATTAACAAATACACTCAAAATAATATATATAAATTGACCAAAAAGGCTTAACATTTATTATTTACAAGGTAAGTATTTATATAGTGGAGAAGAGAGAAAAGAAAGAGTGTAGTAGTAGGCAGCCAACACCATTCAAATGCTAGCTACTAAAAGTAGTTGTTGGGCAGTAGCCGTTGAGCCCTTGGTGGCCCTTATGGCTAGTGTGACCCTGATGTCAGGTGACCCTAGTGCCTAATTACATGTATGTATATTTTTATAATGAGAAAAATATAATAAAATACATGCATTTTAATAGTTTTGATAGTTGTTGTCTCATTAATAGGATACCAAGTTTTGTTCTAAGTGGAGAGTCTCCATTCAAGATCTTGAGTCCTTAACACAAATTACTTCATATGCTACCATACATCTTTGGGTATACTTGTTATGTTCATATTCATTTATATGCAAGAAATAAACTAGATCCAAGAGCTATTAACTTTATTGGTTATTCTCCATTCAAGAAAGGTTATAAATGCCATGACCTAGTGAGTCAAAAGACTTATGTGTTCCTAGATGTCGAGTCAACCCCACTTTTCTTTGATGGGAGAGTCAATTCATCCAATAAATCAACACATTCCTGATTTACCAATCACTCCAAATATATGAAGAGTCTAAGTTCAATGAGAGTAAAGGGACTGAAGTAAAGACTAATGAGATAAAGACATACTTGAAGTGAAAGGAAAGTTGTGATGCCCAATTCTCAAGCTTCCATGATAATGAATCTTTCCCAAATTTAGATTAGTCTTTCCTGAAGTTACAGCAAAGTCAGTTCACTAACCCAAAACTTGACCTCATATTGCCATAAAGAAAGAGAAGAGAACATGTACTCTTCATTCAATCTCTCAATAAGTTTCCTACTAATATACCTCAAAAAACTATCAACAATTTGTTATGAATGAAAAGTTACAACTTATACCTAGAAATGTTGTGGAGGAAAACCAGCTCCCAAGGTAGAGAGAAGCCATGCAAAGTGAGTTAGAAGTATTGGAGAAAAATAATACAAGAATAATACATAGGAGGTTATAGATCTGTCTAATAGGTATACACTGTAAAGTTTAAAGCACATGGAAGCATGAAACTTTATAAGGGTAGATAGGTGGCAAAGGGATATAGTCAATTATATGACATAGACTACAAGGAATCCTTTGCACTAGTTGCTAAGCTAACCACCATAGGAGTTTTCATGAGTAAGGCAAAGAATGGGATATTGATGCCAAAGGATGAGATATGTAGCAACCAAATTTGAAGAAGGTATTCCTCTAGAGAAATATGAATGAAGATATTTATATAGATCCACCTCCAAGATTTGACAATAGTGGATTGAAAGGCAAGGTATGTAAACTAAAAAGCAATTTATGGTCTAACGATCACCGAAAACTTGGTTTGGAAGATTTAGTGAAGGTATAATCATCTAGGGATATAAAAGAAGCATAACTAATCATACCTAATGCATAAAAAAGGAAAAGATAATATCTATATTAATTGTTTATTTTAATTGTATTATAGTTACATGTGATGATTTTGAAGGAATTACCAAACTCAAACACAATTACACAACCTTCTCATCTAAAAGACATGAGCCAATTGGAGTACTTCTAGGGTATAGAAGTACTTTGTTATGGGCTGATTGGAATACTTGTAGGGCATAGAAGTACTTTATTCAAGTAAAGATGTTTTCTTAACTCAAAAATAATATATCATAGTTTTGTTCAGGGATACAAAAAATGCTAGAGTATAATGTGAAATTCCGATATAGAAATCAAAAATTATATCTTAGAGATAAGAAAAGGTATGAAGACATTATTAGGTACGAATGATTGATTGGAAAGTTGATTTACCTTATAATTACTTGATTTTGCATATGCCGTAAGAATAATGAGTAGATTTATGACTCTCCTTCCAAAGTTCACACGAATGCAGTCTATCATATTCTACAGTATCTAAAGCTGATGGAAATTAGGTAAAATGCGTGAATTTTTTTATTGAAATTATCATACACAATCCAAATTTAAGTAAAAAACGTTGACACCAGGGGAAAGGTAAGGAAGTGTTTACATGGGGACGAAAACTTAAGCACCTCCTCTCGATGCTACACTACGATGCTTGAAAAGCTAACCGTCAGATGCATTCCTGAACCAAACACGTTACAAGTTCATATGGGTTTAAGCTTGCGATTCTAGTCTGAGAGGCCTGACACCCCAAATCAAACACGCCTTCAATGAACTTGTGGTCGACTTACACGGAACTTGTGACTGGAACTCTGGACACCGACAGAAAGTTCTCTGTCGTTTAAATATAGGCCTCCTTTGAACCAATTATTTTTTGGTAAAATGGGTTCCTCATTATTTCGATAACATAGATGTTCTACTCCAAAGTTCCACGATGCAAATAGGCCCTAAGTAGATTCTTTGATTTGTAACCGAGTCCTCTTTGTAAAACCAAAAACGCTCACTAGTTCACAGAAAAGTAGATTTTCAAAATTTAGATGGAAAATGAGCCGGATCTGAAGAAAGCTGACACTGTTTGGATAATACCCAGAACTGTATTTACCTGATGAGCCAGATTTGTGTCAGAACAACCTTAAATTGCCTAGTCCACTGTGTCGCCTTACCAGAACAGTGCAAAGCTAGGTGATCTCCTAGGAGGTACATAAGAAGTCCAGGTTGGATAAAATGAAGAAAAGCATCAAAGATGTGGCCTGCTGCAATCGACTGTTTTATGAAAACAGGGAATTATTGCAGCTTTAGACTTTGTTAGCTTTGGGCCTGCCGTCCCGATTTGGCACCATCTTTTTCTCTGACCGTATCTCTGACCTGTTTTACTTTGCCCACTAGAACAGACTTTATCTAACTTTAGGACTCTAAATAATGAATTATTTAAATGTCAAACGACATAACTGTACTTTATTGGCAAGCTGGAGCTTGTCAGACCTTCACCAGATATGCAGGTTCAGATTTAAAATATCGTATTTGATACTTGAAGATAAAAGGTTCTTTAAAGTGGATTCCCTAACCAGAGGGCAATGGCCCTTCACCAGATACTCTTACACGCACACATAGACAAGAAAATTTATTTTATTCGATCTTTTTGGTTGGTTCTTGCATCACTGTTTTATTCATCTTTTTTGAACTTGTTGCAGCAGCATTTCACCCACTCCAGTCTCCCCACACATGCGTCACTGCAACTTCTTGCACCTTTGTCTGCAGGGGGGTCCTCCATCTTCCACACACATGCTTAATTGCACCTCTCTCTCTCACACACACTTTGGCAACTTCTGCTAAAAGGTGACTTCTGGTAAGTTCCTAGCTGTAGCCATATTTCAGACCTGGCCAAACCTGTTTTGTACATATCCTGTATAAAGTTTTAAGATAATGCAGAATATGTACAGTAGGTGGCTGTTCTTATATTTGAAAGCTCTGCCGAATATATATAAGAACTCAGAATCCTCATGACATTAAGGATTCGCAATGAATATATCTTTCCTTCGAAGAAAGACATGAGAAGGAGGATAATGAATAAAGGTAGAGGAAGTGGTTGAGCCCAAGGCTGAGGCTTGTGTGTTGGTTTTCAGCAAACGAGGACCTACCTGGGCAGATACTGCTCAATGGACCAAGAAAACACTTGATTTTGCGGGAAAGCGAGCAATAGTTCATCCGGCTAGGGGGTCGACTCACAAGTTGTTGGTCATGAGCTCGATTCATTGGCCATGCATCCGTCTTCAGCCTCCCTATTGTACCAAAAAGAAAGAAAAACACATGATTTTGCCAATATTTGAATTGACAAGATATAGTTTGCCAACACAGAAACCAAGAAGATTTTGAGGGTGAATTTGGATTAGAATGAATTTGAGAAAGATAACTCCAGTTGCCTTCAGTTTCAACTTATCATGTTTGAATTAAACTATGAGAATGATGGTGTGAATTATCAATTAAAGTATCTGTTTGCCACCTCCGCAGTTTGGGAACTCTGATCCCCTCACAGGTACAAAATATAGCATCGATGAAATTGAGGCCATAACTTTAAGAATTCAAGACACGGAAGGACGAGTGTGTTGCTGGTGTAAGGTTGAAGACGAGAACTCTAATACAAGTGAATCAGTCATAATCAACACATACCCTCAGTTGAACTATTAAGTAACATGGCTTGGAAGTACTGACCCAAAAACGAGACTTCTGTTTGCACCATTAGAGAAGATTTGCTTTGAGGGCATGAGAGGATTCAACCATGCACGAATTGGGATCACCCTCTTCCTGTTTAGGATTAGGATTCTTGCGAAGCATGAGAATCGAAATCCTTGTGAGCTGGTTGACCAAAAGTTTAAGATCAGCTAGATGTTAACCTTGATCTTCGGCACCACAAGTTTGAAGGCTTACCTGCATTACTAGTAGCGCTTTACATTGATTGAAAGAAATCTGAGTCAGAGAATGGTGGATAGTACTTGTATTATTGGAAGATCAAAAGATATATTGCAAGATAAGGAAATGTAAGGAACGTTCGGACTAGAAACACCGAGCCACCTTCAAGTTAAGTATGATGAGCAGCTAGCTGGCAGGCCGCTCATTTTAAGAAATAAATGCCAGAGCCTAGAGTAGTCTGAATCTTCGAAGACAACACACAAGAACATAACCAATTACAAGATTGCAAACATTTTTAGTTTATGTTCAGAGTCCATTTACCATGTATGAACTCTAAATCCAACATTAATTTAAACAAACAACGGTTGCACCACAAGGCATGTTCATTAGGAGCACTTTGATCGGCTCAGCACCCGTTCGAGGGTAAAAAGATATCATCGTTTGTCTTGTGAACTGCTAGATTAAAGCATATGCAAGTCCTTTAAGGAGCTCCTTTACCTGAGAAATGTCCATCTTTGCGATGGACGGTCACAAACTGGGGTTTAAGCACTTGTTCTGACATGCTTAGCACACATAAGAACCATAAATGCTATTTCTCTATTTTGATGTTCAACAATTAGTATTTGCAAACCATTTTTACATACACAAGCATTTTTTTTCGAAAATACTGAAACCGGCTCACAACGATCTCTCCTCCCGCAGCCGGACAAAAAAAGAAAGGAGACTCCTCCGAATATGACCGGAAAAGAAGATTTAATAGAAAAAAGAGGAAATTGATTCGTAGAGAGATTTTGGGTTCTACCGATACGTAGTGGATTTACTCTTTTTTGCTGCATTTTAGATATATGAAGACATTGACTGATGACTTCTAGTCATCGATTATTCGAGTGAAGATGCAATAAAGTTGCATCTTTGTTTTTGAAATAGACACAATTGTACCATGTCTCCAAATAGAGGAAGACTCTCTCAAAGGAGAGTGTATACTATCATTATATAATGAATAAGTCAAAAAAGTATGAATATATATATTATATTATAATATATATAATATAATATATAATCTATATAAACCTGGCTGCATCTCACCAACGAGGAGAGACGATATTACGGCATCTTTCATAGGGAAGATGCAATTGTGTTCTTATAAAGGACACACGGCTGTGCCGCGTCTCGCTTATAGAGAAGAGGCATTTGTGTTCCATCTCTAGTCGAAACCCCAACAGTATTTGATCTCCTGGCCAACACCTTTAAATATAATCACAAAAAACGGTAAAAGACATCAATCAACCACAGGTAAAAACCTTCAAATCTTTTTTGAATAACTCTTTGTGTTGTTTTCTTCTTTTCTTTTTCTCTGATCGGATCCACCATGTGTATATGTGTTATCTAGCTATGAGAGAAGGGAACAAAGCCCTTGGAGTCGAGTTTTCAAATATGGGTTGCTGAAAGTAAAACGTGTGAGACAATGGAAAACGACAGATGTGAGGAGAGAGAGTTTAACACATAAAAGGCTATCGTGATAATTTTTAAAATATTGCAGAAGTATGCTTTGGAACGCGGGAAAAAATGATGTGTATATAGGGATTTGGGTGTGCGGGTAAGAACTATGGTAATTTTAAGCAATGTACTAGCTAGTTCCCAATCACAACTGTATGAATTCAGGACCAGAGTTATAGTTCAAATTATCAAATCTTTGATGTTAATCCTTCGTACCTGCTCGGCAAGTTTGGATATTTCCCAAAAGTACTTAAGTTCGATAAATAGTGGAACCCAACAAATTGAGAGAACCGAGTTGATCCCTGGAGCTACTGTTTTCTTTTTGGGACAGGCAGAAAGTATTCACCCACCAAGCCTGATGCCAGAATAAGTTCTCCTGAAGATCATCTCTTGAAACGTTCAAGAGTTCTATAAGGCAAACGAGGCTTGTCGCTACTTTTGATGACATTGGGGTATCGATTATTAACGCCATGAGGCTAACAATAGTAGTTTGAATCTTCATCATTATTGCTGAGGACGAGCTAGCTATGAGGTAAGTGCTATGGATAGCTGGCTGCGAGGACGAACTAACTATGTGTGTCCATGCATGCGCATGCACACGCAAGTAGGAATAAAACCGTCACCTAAAGGTTCTTTCTTAAGCGCTTTCTTTTTTTATTTTTGGTTACAAGAGGAGGCCGAAGCCTAACAGAGTACACATGCACACTCTAGGAGTCGAACTCCTCACCAGCACCAACGGTGTTAGAGCGACTTGTCATTGACCTAATGCTCTTGGTGTCTTTCTTAAGAACTTTGATACGTAGACATTGAATTTCTCTTTTTTTGAAAATCTTTTGATAAATTAAGCCAATAGGAAACCAACACCCCTTCTTTATTGTAGCGTAACTAACAAAGCACCCATCTTGAATGTATCATCACATTGTGTTGTTGATGCATAAGGATGAAGTACAAAACTTGAATGTTAGAGAAACGTTAGGAACAAATAACTTGTAGAGCACAGACAAAACACTAAGTACATATAAAATGAAAGTTCAATAACAAATGATAAAAATGTTTAAATCAGTACATGTTGCATTCCCAATTTTTTAGTACTTAAGGTAGTTTAATAACAGAGACATCACACATAGAACTAATAGCAAATTAATTAAAATAGAGGGTAGCATGAAGTGTTCTATGTGACAATACTACCCACTTGGCCCAATACTGATGGTATTGAGAATTAGGTAGCCATCGATCAACATGGAACATTAGGTTGATGTGAAGCGACACAAAAAAGACCCAATATGGAACAAGGATCCTTGATAAAAGCTGGTTTTGGCATCAATACAGGATAAACTAAGAGAAACAGTTGGCTGTTTGGGCACTTGGACATGAGGCCAAATAAAATTCTGAGCCAAAATATGTAAAAAATACTGATGATGAAAGACTTCAAGAAGCATAAGAAGGCCTCTGAAAGGAAATGATAAAATAATATCTTGCTGTTGTGGAGTTAAATGCTCATATAACACCAATTAGAACACAATTGATAGCTGACCCCATTGTGGGACAAGGCTTGGTTTTCCTTGGTAGATTAGCAGGAAATGATCCTAATCAGTAAGTGGATCTACCACACTTTTGTTCTAAACTCATATCTATGGTTAGAAACTCTCTTCCCCCAAGTATACGCTGCTAACTGCAAATTGAAACTTTTATTTCCACAATAAACAGGGGTCATGCGTAGTAGATGAAAAGATACCAATGAAACATAAATGAACCACCCATTCCTGGTCAAAGGATCCACTCAAAAGAACCATCAAATTAAAGGACATGAGTTTGATACCCAAGGTTGTGCATATCTGGTAGCTAACCCCAGCTTACCAATTCAAGCACGAAAAAGGGAGACCCAACCTAAAGAAGCACATATACAAAAGGAGAGATTCTAAAAGGAGTATGAATTGAAATACAGGTCACAGATGAATGAGCGCCTTCTCATGATATGCTTGCTCACGGAGCTCAGTTGATGTGCATTATTAATTTCAATTCTCACAGTGCACAATGTTCAATAGTTCACCAGGCTAGGAGGTTGTTGGCTCACAAGCTCTAGGTCATGAGTTCCATACCTCAGATGTGCATTGAACTTCAACCTCTTTGTCATAAAAGAAAAAAAATGCACCATATTCATGGTTCTTATGATCATGATATAAATCCTAAAAAAATAGGATCGTATCATTCTTTGAAGGCCGAAATACTCATAACCCAAGCTTGTAAGATTTTAGTAGGATCCTGATCTGTCTTAAGATCCTTAGAGGCTCATGATCATAATGATTCTACCACATAAAATAAACTACTTCGTCAAAATCCAAATAACCCTCAAAAGAAAGAAGAATGATGGCTGCTCACTTATGATGTTCTCCCACGTAATCAGTGTTGATTCGCTCACCCTTATTCTTGTGCACACTTCACCTGGCTTCAAAGAGATGCATTGGTAAGGGCGGCAGTTGCCTTCTTCCTCCGATCTACTGCACACACATGTTTGTTTGTGTTTGAACGGTCTAAGGAATGCATAATAAAGTTTACATTTTATCATGCTTTATTACTTTTTCCCGACAAAAGATGAAATGTTTCACTGATTTTACCATATATAAATCGAGTTTAGCAGTAGAAAACTATGTCTCATATTAAATATAATTTACTTCAGAAAAAGCGAAATGCATCGACTAGATATTAATCTGTACTAAACTTACATTATATGAATTTAAAGTAATTACCAAATTTTTTCAGATTATTTTTTTATTTTTTCCAAATTTTTCCAAATTTTTATTGATTTTTTAATTAATTTTTGTATTATTTTAATATTAAAGTACAATACGATACGATACGCCCGTATCGTGGAGCCCAACTATATGCAATACGATACGCGTCAGACAACACTAATTGTAGCTGTATACAATATTAGCTTGAATGATTTGGGTGCGAACAATTGGTTTCTTATTACTCAATCTGATTGGATTCTTGACTCCATATTGTATGCCTTTGAACACAATAATCTCTGTCACCAAACACATTTAAAGACCAGGAACATTGCCACATCAATAGAACAGAAGAGTATGACATCACTAGTAGATCCTAGCACAAATAGTAGTATATGTTATATCCTACAAAAGATCTCGAAACTCTTTGAATCCATAACTTGGATATTTTGCAGTTTCAGATCATTATGAGGGAACTTGCTAATTGATACCTATGTGCACCCAAAATTAGCAAATAGTAGTTGTATTATGATTGATTTATGTAGCTTGAATATTATATATAATATATAATATTATATACTCTAGCCGTATCACTGCACCCAAAATTTTTGAAATTTGCTTTATCCCGCACCCACACTCGCACCCATTTGACATAGATCTTATGCTAGGAAACAAATATGATTTCTATTGTCAAACAACATCAATTACATCACCAGAAAACAGGGATAAGTCAGAGTATCACTATCAAAATTTATAAAATAAATGCAGCGTGTTTGGCACAAGGTAATGGATAATCCAAACAAACTTTTTTTTTGGACCGGAAATCAGGATACAGAATTATGTGCATATAAAATAGTCAAAACATAATTGACAAGTCAATTACATAACCACAAAATAGTAAGTCAGAGTATCACTCTCACAGTTTCTAAAATAAATGCAACTTGTTTGGCACAAGGGTTACAAACAATTTAGTCAAAACATAATGGTAAGTCAGAGGTCTACAAATGGCAATTCGTTGAAAAAATTTTCAGTAAATGGCAAAGAGATGCAAAGAAGAGGAGAATAATAGAAGAAAAGGACATAGTAACCATATATCACTCAATAGCAATGCCTAAGCATTAAGTTGTAAGTATCATTTAGCATAGCGTTTTCCTTTTGTATTTTATTTTATTTAACAAGAAACTAGGTGTTGGAATGGTCAACAGCTATCCAACTAGCCACTGGAACCATCCCAACAGTCAGTTGACTGGCCATTGGGGCTCACTTGAGCTGCCACTCCTTGTATTTAGTCCACTGTACATAAGGGACCGTTCCATTGTGTTTTTTCTTATAGCATTTTGTTTATATAATTTGTTGAGATATTCTTTCAGAGGTTTGTGTCTTAGCTGTATCTAGGCTGTTTGCAGTTGCCTCGATTGAGTTGTACTTGATCCTTTGTTGGTGAGTGACTCAGTTGAGAATTTGTGTGAAGAGCATGTTGATGCAGCTTGTCTTGTCTCTTATGGACATTTTATTACTAGGTAAAAGGACGGGATATGAAAAGATTAACCTATAGTGATCTTTCAGTCTCCAAATGCATATTACCATATTACAATAT
This sequence comes from Brasenia schreberi, assembly GCA_036023115.1. Taxonomy (NCBI): domain Eukaryota; kingdom Viridiplantae; phylum Streptophyta; class Magnoliopsida; order Nymphaeales; family Cabombaceae; genus Brasenia; species Brasenia schreberi. Next base: position 9,715,028 of record JAYKKT010000071.1, on the reverse strand, counting down.
CATTTCATACATTATACAGAATCGGCAAAAAAAATGTTATAGTTGTTGGATGTCAGACAAAAACTTGATTCATGTTGATATGAAATGAAAGATGACGCTTCTACTGACACAGACAACCAGTGGCTTATACACAAACCATTGTAACAAACATCTATATGCTATTAGGGAAATCATAAACGTCCATTAGTGAACTGTTAGATGAAACTAGTTGAGATTTTATCAAAAAGAATGCCTACCATCTTCCCTGACCCATCAGAATTATAAGGATCCACAGAAACATCAGTGTAAATTACTTGTCATGGAGAAATCAGCTTAAGTTGTTGCAGAAATAGCACCTTGTTCATGGGGAAAATCAAAGGTAGATTACAAACTCACAATATCAGGAACTTTGTCCTTCAGAAAGCATATTGCATGGGGCACAAGTCCATTCTCATTCTAAGTTTCAGCTCTTGTGGCTGACTGAGTATAATGGTCTTTATGCATATGTAATCCAAACATAAAACAAGAAATAGGAATAGAGAAACAGAAACTAAAAGGAAAGGTGGAACGAACCTTCAGCGCATCAGAAACATTTGGAGAGAGAACACTGTTACCTCCAACATTCCGAGCCTTGTATACGTATATAGAGGAAAAATTATAGTACACTTCAAGTGAATACATATCACCCATTGATTGTTAAGCAAATAACTATCAGAAATGCCTTCGTGTAATCCCAAATCGGGGTAGATTTCAAGAGTTCCACCTCTTCAAGAACTCCATGTAGTCTCCATCCTAGCCTATACCATCCAGGCATAGATCCAATAGGAGTACCTTCTTCAATAAGCTCAGAAAACATGCAGAATCTTGGGCAAAGCGCAACATTGAAAAAATAATACATATGACACGAATAAAAAGACATGGAAGAAATAGGCAAGATAGAAAGAATCAAAGATGTCTCCTGGAAAGTTCTTAGTGTAGCCGGCTTCCGGTTTCAACAAGGGAACCTGGTAGGAGGCTGATGAAAAAGGAGCATATTTAGATGAGTAAAGTGTATAAAAGCTTAGACGGAACACATTTAATCATAAACAAGGATAAACTTTTCAAAATTATTTTGGGCAAGTCGCACAAACAAAACATACAAGTAAAGTGACAATTGGTGTCCCAATAGGAGCATGAGGTTTTTCTGGACCAAGGGGTGCTGATGGATCATCTTGCATTTACAACTTCTTATTCCAACACACTTAAACGCAACTTTTCATGTGTACTGCTTTCTGGTTCAAATTTTGCCCAAGGAAGCATAAATGTTGTTGCCTGACTGAGTGCGTAGTAGGAATCAACTTGTAGTTTGGCAATTTACGAGCGTTGCAAGATTTCCTCTCCAGGGTTTTGGCAGCTTGAAGATTAGTTGGAGTAAAAAGATGAGGAACATGCCATAGCAGCCTCTTGTTATCAATTGCTTGCAAGTTAATCTCAAAGGTTAACTAAGCACCCTCCAATAGTAGTAGCCATCTAAGCATAAGATGTAACAAAAGATCTTACTGAACCAGGAAAGTATTCTAATCTAGAAAACCCAAGGAGGAAACCATCTCTATCTCTAATCCATCACTTGAGCAAACTGCTGTCCAAAAGAGTAAACATGCGAGCAAAGAGGATAATATAGTAACATTGTTACACATAATAATCCATCTTGGAAAGGATAAGGTGAAACTAATAATTAGCATTATAATAGGTCAATGCATTGTTAAGATGTATTAAGATCTAGCCTTTCTGTCTCTCTGGATCTTCTTCCTCATCTATAAATAGGAGTTTTATCTCTTGTATGTGGGTATTTCTTCACTGCATTTACATGCATCTCCCCCTCCGATTGGCACACGAGAGGGTGCAATGTGTGTTGTCAAATGAGGTGCGTGATTCAGCATCCAGCAAACGATTATTAGCATCTTCTGTTGTGAACTGGCATTAATAAACTGTTTCCAGTGAATCCTCTCAAATCGAACCGATAGAACAATAGGCAAGTCACACGGATGTGGTCTAGGTGTGACCGAATAATAGGGTTCTCTTTCTCGATTAGGCAATGTTAGGGTTGCCAAGCATCCTTGGTAATAGCTTGGTGCGGTGAAGGGATATAGCCCTCTTGGTAGAGATGAGTTGATCACCGCAGAATTCTGTTAGGAATAGTGGAAGCTCGCACACTGTGTGAAAACGACTGTGAGTTGCTCCCTAAAAAGTTACTGTGAGCTGAAGAAGCCCAAGTAGTATGGAAACATGATCGAAGGAAGCATACTACAAGTTCTGTGTAAGAGAAAGAAGAAACCCATCCACCAGGTGAGTCATACATGCTGCCTCCATCGTCCTTGCCTTCCTCCTTAGGCAGTACTGAATGAATTTGTTTTTAATTTCGGGCCGACCAGACCTCTAGGAGGGTATGATGCTAACCTGCCAAGAATGTCTCGGTGATCGGACAGTTGGCCATGGCAGCGGACCAGTCCATTGGTGTTCGCGTATGAGTATCGTCATTCGTGAAACCTTTCCTTCTGGTTTCACCAGTGGGTTGGAGCTCTCTTGCTGCGCGACTGAAATATCGACTTGCTGAGTCCCATATTCGGCGTCTAGGGGAACTCCCTGTTTTGCCGAATATTCTTGCTGAAATAATGCACATGGCTGTTTCTCCTTTTTGTTGATACTTGCGGGAAAATTTTGGGTGATAACATAAATAAACCAAAAACATATAAAAACCATCAAACATATTGTTGACAAGCTCCTGTAAGTACTAAATCATCTAAACACTTAGTAAAGTCATTAAGTAATTCAAGTAAACATGGAGGATCCAAGAAATGACCATCCTAGAGTGATAAAACAGGCCTCAATACTGAGGGGACCCTCAAACCAAGTTAGTTTCTCACCCTCACTAATAATAAATATATTTAAACCTGGAAGAGATAGATTTAAGTACAAATTCTTTCTCATCTCTACTGCAATTTGTATTAGTAAAGTGCAAAGAGGGGTTGGAGCCTCGGAAGTTTCTCGTGTTATTCTTCTCATATATTTCTTTGTTTAATCTCCTATCTCTCTTTTACTTCATACACCTAAGGGTCAAGCAACTGGAATTATAGAGAACCAAGACTTGATCTTACATGCAAGTCTTGGTCATCCACAACTGAATAATCCACAACGAAGAAAGAACAAAAGTGATCACCAACATCACTACATTAATACCCAAGAGAACCAAGACTTGCCCTCATAGGCAAGCGGAATTTTGCTTATGCAACTAACGAAGGAAACCAACAGTAAGCATTAGGGAGAATTAAAGATATGGACAATTTTTGCAACCAATGACAGGTTGAAAGGAGAAAACAAAGAGAACACCTTCACTTCCTTTTAATTGATCAAATGTTTGAAGTCCCTTCAAGCATACCATACACATATGATAGACGATATAAACTGATGCTCATATAATACATTTTAAGGAAGTGTAATCCTTTCAGTTCTCTTGCTTTTAGTTTTTCACATCATGATTGTAACCTGACTAAGGTCACCTCAACTCAATTGGGACCAACCAGCTTCTAATAAAGTTGTTTAGGGTCAATATCAGTATTGTCTGACATGTATTGTATTGCTGGGCTTCACGATATGGGTGTATTGTATCGCCTGTATCGTATTTTAATATTAAAATAATATAAAATTATTTAAAAAATCAAGAAAAATTAGTAAAAATCCAAAAAAAATCAGGGAAAATCTGAAAAAAACTGTTAATTACTTTAAATTCATATAATGTAAAGTTTAGTACAGATTGAACATTCAACATTGAACAATTACATCCAAATTTACATATTTTGAATCAAAAAAATGAAATACATTTACATTTTACAAATTATAATCAGGATTATCAACTAAATAATCTTCATCTTCTCCTTCCTGAAGATCCTCATCATCATCAGCAGCAGCAATACCTTCTACTTGGAAATCAAATTCTTCATCTCCATAATACTATTGTTGCGCTCATTCCAAATTAATCCATAGAATGTCTTCTTCAGTTAGGAGGTCATTTTCTTCGGTCTTCTATAATCCAGTCTTCTAGTATATCAAAATTGCTTTCTTGTCTATTTACTTTTTTTAATTACCTACAACAAAGAAAGATAAGCAATTAGTAAATAATATTAACAATTGAAGTCAAACAATTTATTAAATTGAACATTTAAGTAATACAACATTACCTTTCACGAAAGCACATGTTATAATGAATAAAAACTAAATCATTCAATCTCTTATATTCCAACCTGTTGCACTTTTTTGTATGGATGTATTCAAAGATACTCTATTTCCTTTCACAACCCGTTACACTACAGGTTTGGCTCAGAACTCTCACTGAAAATCCCTAAGGTTTGGACAATCAACTCCAAACCTATTCTACCAAATATTTGTAGAAAAAGACAAACATTAGAGGCATAATCCATAGTAATATAAGGTGTATTAATTTAAGAAACTTAAATACAAATATAAGCAATTTACCTGGATGCATCGTAGTGCGGTTGCGAATTGCTACAAGTAAACCCATCAAGTGAAGAGCATTATCATAGATCTCCATCTCTCGATGTATAGCATCTACTATACATCCATCAGGGACTAATCTTTCTATACAATCAATGATGCCTTGATTAACTTCACCGTACCTTTTGAAGGTTGCTAAGTACCTAAATGATGGGTTTAGATAATATGTTATTGTATGAATAGGCTAATGCAATTGTTTATTCTATCTATTATCAATAATTTTTCACACGGGCATATAATCTCTCTTTTTTTTCATTAAAATTATTTTTGATAGCTTTTTTTGTTATTTTCATGGCTTCATAAAGGTAGCACATAGATGGTTTCTCCTCACTATCAGCCAATCTCAAAACCTTCACTAATGAACATGTAATCCTTAACAGTCTAACACATGTATTCCAAAATGTACTCCTAAAGACTGTCTTGAAAATCTCATTCAACTTTCTGTTTCTTCTGTTCTGAGGCAACTCTACAAATTGTTGCCACTCATCTAAGGAGAACATTCTCTTCAATGCTTGCTTCTGTCTCACAATACTCTTTATAAATAAGAAGTATGTTACAAACCGAATTGAAACTGTTCAAAGAAGCTCTGCACCTTCTGTATATCTCCTCATCATACACAAAACAAATGCATGATTGTAAATAAATTTTGTGATATCTTGACAATACTCAGTTGCTGTCTTTATTTCATCCATCTCACCAATGTCTTCAAGAATAAGATCTAAACAATGGGCTGTACATGGTGCCTAGTAGAAAGTCTCGTAAATATCAACTAACTCCTTTCCAACTGCTTTGTAGTTAGCTGCATTATCTGTAATCAATTGGACTATATTCTCTAGCCCAACCTCTTGTATAACCTTATCGAATTCTTACCGTAGGATATTCGCAGTGTACCTCTCTTTTGACATATATAAAAATCTCAAAAATATAAGTCCTTTAGAATAGTAGATAAGAAAGTTTAGCAAGGTCCTTCCTCGCCTATTTGTCCATCCATTTGCCATGATAGTGCAACCTGTTTCCTTTCATGACTCTCTCAATGTCGAACAATATTCTTACACTTCAATGACGGTCTTATCTAAGATCTTTCCTCTCAACTTTTGATAGGAGGGCATCTTGTATCCTAGACCGATATTAGCAATTGTATCTGTCATTGCTTGAATGGAATACATGCATCATAAAACCATCTTACCACTGAAAAGTCTACCTGATCATGCAACTTTCTTAAGTCATAGCAGCACGAATTCCAAGTTGAGCACCAGGTGTACTAGTAGGAGGAAAAAATGAATGTATGCTAGAAGCAACTCTTCCTCTACTCCTTCCTCTTCTATCACCTTCAAAGTCTTCAGCAACCCTCTTTCTCCTGGTAGGTGCTTGTGAATTGCTACTACCAATCTCTATTCTGGCATCTGAAGGCAAACTATCAATGAATCCTAATCCAGTAGCATCAACATCTTCTTCAAACATCTCCAAATCATCCTTTTGTTGTCTCCTTTCTTGTATACTCTTAATCACCTGCAGACATTGTCATTTAATACCTTCTGGCAAGTATTTAACTCTGCCTATGTAAGGAGCAACTTCTTTCCTAGTCCTTACTAGATGGTGTTTCAACCTTGAAATTCTACCACTAACCACCCTCTCACAAAATGAACATATGATCTTTAATCTGAAACCCTCAACTGGTGTATCCCACTGCCATGCCAGATCATAAGAACGAGAATGAGAGTCTCTAACACCCCTTCTTGCCATCTCAATTATACTTTAATTCATTAAAAAACGTAAAAATAAAAGCACTTCGTAAATCCCCAATTGTCAAATAACACTCAAATAGAGTATCTCCCACTTCATGAATGCAATAAAAATCATATCCACACACTTAATAACTTCATATTTTATCATTCAAAAAAAGAAAAATACAAAAAAACAACAAATAGAAAAGAAAAAATGAAGAAAAACACTAAAAATATACCTAAATATCAGATAGGATGCTTGCACGGACACCATAGAGCACGTTTTTTGAGCCTTGAACACCAAGGAGGCGAAGGAATGGTTCTTAGAGAGTTTAGAGAGCTATGAAGAAAGAGAAGAAACTCTTAAAAACGCGGGTTTTGGTTCGGTCAAGGACCCTTTACTGGCGATACGCTCCGTATCCGTATTGTGCGATACAAAGCGATAACTTCTGTTTTATGATACAGAAGGGTGTATCGTATCGTGGTACGATACGTATCGCACGATATGGTGCAATACAAATAACACTGGTCAATATGCAATTCATTGAAGGCCCTAAGGCCATCTAGAGAGACTATGAAGGGATAGAGCAAGTTGGGGAAGGATTGGAGTTTACCCAAGACATAAAACTAAAACGGCATAGATATATGGGCCCATCTAATGACATGGCCTGTTGAATTGGGATGCCAAGAGCTGGTCGACCTTGATGTTAGTTTCTTCTAAATTTGCTTAAATTGAATTAGTTTTCTTATGCTAATTTGATGTTTAAGAGTCACTTAACTAAATAGGACAACTATCTTATTTGTTCTAAGGCAACCTGAATTGTGAATGTTTGAAACACCCTTTATCTATAAAAGGTATAAATATGCATATGAGCAGATTTTAGTGTCTTTGATTATGGATTCCTACTTTGATTTCTCTCTCCAAATCCTCTCTTCTACTTCTAGTATTTGATTCCTTAATCTCTATAGTCCTCTCTACCGATTGATTAAGATACCAATTCAATTTAAGCAATCAAATCGCCAATCAACTGAAGATTGCTACAATATTTGGCATTGAAGGTCATCATATTTGTTGAATTTTGGTGCCAAGTTACACGTGCAAGAGGTCTGGTTCAATTCATTGATTCCAGTCTTCTGATTCAACTCTTTCCGTTTTCTCAAACAGAACTCCCTTCATTTTCTTAAACCATATCATGCTGAAATTTTCTGGCTAGCTTCATATTAACCAGAACCATCAAAAGTTCGATCTTTGGGGTGTGCTTCTATTTCGAAACAAACTATTTGGTATCAGCGTGGTTCCGACCATATTTGCACGGGAAAAGTTTTATTCACCATGCCAGGATCAAAGGAAAGTTCATGGAGTGTAAAGAGCAGTCTCTTGCAACAACTTGCAAGGCGTTGGAAGCATGATGCAGAAGATGGCAGAGATGCAACTGAAACTTGTCATAGAGTTGAATATTATGCCCTTAGCTTCATTGTGAAATATGCAACAGATCAACCAACTTACCAATCATGTGGCCAGTCAATCGGCCATCGAAGCAGTCGATCTCGCTATGTCTCTGGCAGCGACCCCCTCTGTCCACTTAGGTGAAGCCTATTCCACCTCCGGCAGCCTGACTAACCCGCTCTCCTACAGTCTACTAGGTCTAGCGGCGAGCCCTTAGTGCTTCAGTTAGACCCCCCTTTGCTGTCGATGATCCAAGCCCACTACTATTGAGGGAGTCGTGGCCTATAATCACGGAGAGATTGTGGCTCTCAGTCAAAAAATGATTCATTGGGTCTACTTTCATCAATCTCAGTCTTTTATATGACAAAATTTGATGGTGATGTGCTTAGGTCACAAGTTTCTTAGTAAAGAGTTGCACACTGGGTTCGTTTTTGTTACCAGAGAGTCGTGCCTTTGGGACATCCTTCGAAGAAGCCAGACACGCTTAGGGCGCGATGTCTTGTAAAGAAGTCGCACTTCATTTTGTAAAGACTTGCATGCCTCATAGCGCCTCTGTTTTCACCGATAATACTCACCTTGCTCCGCTCTTAATGGAACTTGATATTTTTTATTTATTTTCGTGCGATTGATTTATAGATCAGGCTTTCAATAATATGTATGTTATAGTCAGGGAGAATTGAATAAGATTGAAAATAGATCAAAAGTGATAAAATAGATTGAATATCACGATTGAAAGTAATAAGAGAGAAACACATGAAGATAGGATGAAAACGTGGTCGAGGGTAATGTAGAACTGATGGTGGGACTCTCGTGCTACATGTGAAGGAGTATGGGATGAGAGAGAAACTGCAACAGGAGTAATTTCAGGTTTTTTAAAAAGATTTGTATGTTTAATAAAAAGGGCATAGAATAGTAATCATGTTAAATGGCGTAGCCATAGTGGTAAGAAAAGCACATAAAGCGAACAAACAAGGCTTGTTTTGCATAAAGTATGATAAGGAAAATAGTCTTGTGTTTGTGTCATTTCCTACTCTTGTCAAAACCAGCTCAAGACAAACACGAGACTATTTTCGTTCTCGTACTTTTGGTGGACAAGTATATGGATTTTGTGGGTCATGTCTCTGAGTAAGGTTTTTATGCTGCATCTGCAAGGTAAACCCTGTGCGCTCTCAGACTGCACTTTGAGGATGTATATCTTAACATTTCATTATTAGGCACTCTCTTGTGAATGATTCATTACTTGGGTGTGTCTTGTCGATTTCTCTATAGCTGGTAAGAAGCAGCATGAAAGAATTAATTAATAACGAGATAACAGAGAAAGAAAATAACAAAACAAACTGCAAAAAACAGTTTTCGTCCCCAGGTATGAGAAGTCCGAAGAGTTGAATAAGATGGCGCTCTTACGGTGCTACTTTATGATCTAGTTTGATCTTTCACCTTACAGTTGGGTCTTAGAGTTGAATAAGATGCGGATCTTTCGACTGCACCAGCTGCCCAAGGGGACCAAGTGAGTGTGCTATCACACCCTAAAGCATCCCCCTAGTCTTTGGAAAGATTAGATGATTATGATGTGAATGCTTCAATGACTGCTCCATATAAGGACATTGAAACCATAGTGCTTGTATTAATATCGCAAGGATAACTCCAACTGTGTCTCAAATCAACCAGATATGAAGGAAGCTAACCGTTTCACATACCGAGGAAGTAGCTCATTTCCATAAGCATAGAGTTGCAGTTGACCAGATTAGTGTAAGAAATCGTTCAGAAAGGAATTGCTGAATCTTAATATAGAAATAAAACGATTAATGCTTAAGAGTAAAACTCTAGTTCGAGAAATTGTTTGCCAGTCTAACAGCCACAAAGGCCTTGTGTAACATCCTCCCCAAAACATGACTTGAACACCTGACCAAAATCACAAAACAAACCAACCGTTTTCTTAGGGGTCAGCTACATGGATTCTTAGTCTCAGTTTAAGTTTGTCTTGCATCATACTAACGTTAACTAAAAAAGTAAGCTCATGTTTATTGTTTCATTCTGGCTTTGTACTCCGTCTTTGTAAGTGTTCACTATTACATTGAACGAAAATGGAAATCTCCATCAGAATCTTTTGATCTGTCCTGTGCCTCCAAAGTTGCTGCCATGAAGCTATCAGTAGAAATCTCCATCAGTCAACTCTCGAGTATTACCCAACATTCATCGCCAAAAGCTCAGTTTAGATACCACAAATCAGTGATCATGACACTACTGTCAGAATTCTTGCCAATGTAGATGCATACAATTAATTGATTCACGAACAAATATAATCACTAAAAAAATGAGATACATTAGATAAAGGATGATCATGGAGATCTGCATGCTTTTCTTCAATACTCGTGATCAATGCCCGAAGAACAAGGAAGAGGAGCCCTTTTAAATAGTGCCGCATGCCCACCATCGAATCAACTGACACATGCAGGATTGCGTCCAATTTAACTTTCTTCGGATGCCTAACCAAAATTGGCGTTGCCATATCATCCCTGCCATTATCTGTTCGTTTGTTATTTTACGTAGTATTGAACTGGATATTCTGGAGGCTGAATGCCACCATCCTCTCGTACTGATAGAAGCCTGCCTCCATGAAAACAATGAGTTCATATTTCACCAACTTTTTCTTCCAGCTTCCACTAACCTTCATGAAATATTCATTGGGTTGAAGAGCAGCATCAGTTCTCAACAGGATCAAAGTGTATCTGGATAAAACTTTTGAAGCTGCCGAGTAATATCTCATTTGGAAAAAGCAACCAAGAACATGTGATCCACATGACAGCTAATTCGATCAGAAATGGCCTCTGTTGAGAGAAACATTCTTGAACTAATGATGAATGGTTTCTCCAACATAGTCAAACAATGAATTAAGTTTGGCCATAGGAAATGGCAAGTCTTCAAGCCCAGGGGCTTTCAGCGGGTTTCCACGATAGTGAGGCCCCAAGAACTGCGCACCATCTTAGATTTAAAAGCGCAACAGCTAAATACTCCTTAGAGCCCTTGAAGATCCTAACTATCTCTTCTTCAGCTTCTTGATCTTCATTCATTACAAGTTCCTCATAACGTGAACGACATTATGCCTGAATGTTTTCATCTTCTGATATCATCCGGATACTTAACACTTGAAGTGGTTCAATTGCAGCACTATGAAAACCATGATTCACATAATATCCCAAAATGCACCGACAAGTAGTAGGATCAGGTTTAACTTTCTTGAGGTACATCCGTTCTATGATATGCTCAATTATGTCAAGCCGGTGCTGCGTTCAGCAAAAATTGAAACTGTAAGTTCATGCTGTTCCACAGAAAATAACCAACAACTTTGTCACTTCAAGATATTAGAAAGGAAACGACCAAGAACAATTAGATGAGGTTGGTTACGTGGATTTTTTGTTTCAGTAGAGTTCGATACTCTGCCACGCTAGCAATAAACCCAATAAAATTAGATTATTCTTCATTGTTTCCTTCTAATACTTTTGTGGTCTTTCTCTTTTAACCATTTCATTGTCCAATTTCTCATATCTTCTTTTCATCGTCCTTTCATGGGTCTAAATTGATTCTCTCATTTTATCATCTAGTATTGTTGAGAAAACAATCCAAGATCTAAATCCATTATGGAATTGGATCAGTTCAAGAGAGATTTTAATAATGTACTAGATATATTATAATAAGGGTTTTAATTTTTTAAATTACAAAAGACTTTATATGGGTTGTAATGTAACCCTACGAGACTTTTAACATCAAAAGAGGAGAGAGAAAAAGTGGTAGGAAGAACCTCCTCCAACTTGCCTATAAGAGTCTTGTATGGGCCTGTTATTTTCTGTTAGTACAAACAACAACAACAACTAAGCCTTTTCCCATACTAGATGGGGTCGGCTACATGGATTCTTTGTTTCCACAGATCTCTATCGTGTGCCATGTTAGCAGTTAACTCCCAATAAGCTAGATCATTCTTTATTGTTTCTTTCCAACACTTTTGTGGTCGTCCTCTACCTCTTTTAATACTTTCCAAATTTAGTTTTTCTAACCTTCTTACAGGTTCTTCTTTTGATCTTCTTTCTATATGTCCAAACCATCTTAAACGATGTTCTCTCATTTTATCCTCTATTGGTGCCACTCCTAATTTGTTTCTAATAACCTCATTATGTATACGGTCTTTTCTTGTATGACCACTCATCCATCTCAACATCTTCATTTCTGTCACAGACATCTTTTGTACATGTTGATGATTAACTGCCCAACACTCAGAACCATAAAACATGGCAGGCCTAACTGCTGCTCTATAATATTTACCTTTTAATTTTAATGGTATCTTCTTATCACAAAGAATACCTGATGCTCCTCTCCATTTTAACCAACCAGCATTAATTCTATGTGTAACATCTCCATCAATTCTTCCATCACTTTGAAAAATTGACCCTAGGTATTTAAAACTTTCCTTTTGGGGAATGCAATGTGTGCCAATTTTAATTTCTATGTCCTCTGAAGTAGCCAAATGATCAAACTTACATTCCATATATTCTGTCTTTGTTCTACTAAGTCGGAGGCCTTTGCTTTCTAATGTTTCTCTCCATAGTTCCAATTTTCTATTAACTTTTTTCTTAGACTCCTCCACTAATACAATATCATCTGCAAATAACATACACCAAGGTATTTCATCTTGAATATGTTTTGTTAACTCATCCATCACCATTATAAACAAGTATGGACTTAAAGATGATCCTTGATGTAACCCAATATTAACTTCAAAGAAGTCTGTCGTTCCTTCATGAGTCCTCACACATGTTTTTGCACCATCATACATGTCTCTTATAAGGTTAATATATGTCAATGGGATACCTCTTTTTTCCAAAGTTCTCCAAAGAACCTCCCTCGGTACCCTATCATAAGCTTTTTCTAGATCAATAAATATCATGTGAAGGTCTTTCTTTTTTGCTCTAAAATGTTCCATAAGACGTCTCAAAAGGTGAATCGCTTCAATAGTAGATCTACCTGGCATAAATCCAAATTGGTTCTCTGTTGTACTTGATACTTGTCTTAACCTACGTTCGATAATTCTTTCCCATAATTTCATAGTATGACTCATTAACTTGATACCTCGATAATTCGCACAATTTTGAATGTCTCCCTTGTTCTTATATACGGGTATAAGTGTACTTGCTCTCCATTCCTCGGGCATCTTTTGGTTTTTCCATATTTCATTAAATAGTCTTGTGAGCCAAGTGATTCCTATTTCTCCTAGTATTTTCCAAACTTCTATAGGAATATTATCTGGTCCTATCGATTTACCACTCTTCATATGTTTAAGAGCCTCTTTGACTTCATTCTTTTGAATACGTCGGTAGAAATTGTGGTTTATATACTTTTCTGACTTGGCTAAATCTCCTAAACTAATACTAACATCTTTATTTTCATTAAAAAGATTATAAAAATAGTTTTTCCATCTATTTCTTATATCATCATTTACCACTAGAATTTTTTCATCCTCGTCTTTTATGCATCTAACATAATTAAGATCTTTAGTTTTCTTATCTCTAGCCCTAGCTATCCTAAAAATATCTCTTTCACCCTCTTTTGAGTTGAGTTTTTTATATAAGTGCTCCCAAATCTTAGCTTTTGCTTCACTAACGGCCTTTTTTGCTTCCTTCTTTGCTTTCTTATAAGCTTCTAAAGTTTCACTAGTTTTCTTAGCATAATGTAATTTGTAACATGCCCTCTTTGCCTTGATTTTGTTTTGTACTACTTCACTCCACCACCAAGCTTCTTTTTGTGCTGGTAGACCTCCCTTAGATACCCCTAACACATCTTTCGCCACTTTCCTAATATGTATAGCCATATTGTTCCACATATCAGAGGGTGTGCCAACATAATTCCAAACATCTCCTTTAAGGACTTTTTGTTTAAATATATCTTCTTTCTCACTTTTGAGGTTCCACCATTTAGTCCGAATAGCTCGATGCACTCTTTTCTTCTTTGTCCATTTTTTTATTTGTAAATCCATAACTAAAAGTCGATGTTGGGTGGTTAAGCTTTCTCCTGGAATTACCTTACAATCTTTACAACACGCTTTATCTTTTTTTCTACAAATAAAGTAATCAATTTGTGTTTGTGATAAGCCACTCTTATAAGTAATTAAATGTTCATCTCGTTTTTTGAAGATTGTATTGACTATAAAGAGATCAAATGACATAGCAAAATTTAAAATCTCCCTACCTTCCTCGTTTATATCCCCATAACCAAAGTTTCCATGAATCCCTTGATATCCTAATGCCTCTTTACCGACATGTCCATTTAAATCTCCTCCTAAACAAATCATCTCCCTTTGTGGAATCTTTTCAAACACCTTATCTAACTCTTCCCAAAAAACTGTCTTTATACTATCTTCTAGTCCTACTTGGGGTGCGTAAGCACAAACTATATTCAAAACCTCTACTCCTAACACTAATTTCAATGTCATGATTCGGTCACCATATCGTTGTATGTCTACTACACTCTCCTTTAAATCTTTATTTATGATAATACCAACTCCGTTTCGGGCCTTTTCTTTACGTGAGTACCATAATTTAAAACCTGTATCCTCTATCTCCTTTGCTTTTTCTCCAACCCATTTTGTCTCTTGTAAACATAGAATATGAATCTTTCTCCGAATCATAGTATCTACCACCTCCATTAGCTTACCCGATAATGTTCCGATATTCCAAGAACCATTACGAATCTTATTATCTAGGACTAGCTTCCTTACCCCCCGCATCCGTCCATAATCAAAATGCGGAGACCCTCTCTGAAAATTTTTCACTACATTTGGGTGGCAATGTAGCGGGACTAACTTCTTTACCCACACCCGTCCATGATGTGGGAACCCTCTCTGCAATTGATTCACTACATTCGGGCGAAAATGTAGTGGCCCTTGCTTACTTCTTACTGCATTCGGGCTCTGCAGCACGTCGCTAGGCGGGGACGCCCCAAAGCAATGCTCATAATTTTTGTAATCCATGTTGTAGAAATCCGACGAAGTTTTACGCTGGCTGTCGGAAGCCTAACACAACCCTCCTCCTTTATCCGGGCTTGGGACCGGCAATGCAAGGGTGATCCCTTACATGGGCGGAGTTGTTATTTTCTGTTAGTAAATAAATAAATTTTTTATATATTTTCTTCACATGGTACCATAGCTGGTGGAGTAGCCATAGGGTGCTATTGATGGTGGCATACTCATCTAAGTGGTCATCGGATGTTGTTGAGTGCATAACAGCCCGACTAACTCTAGTTTTTCTTAAATCAGGTTTGACATTACTTTCAGAATCAGGTTTGACATTGCCTAGTGCGGAACAATCTCACGATTGCAATTTCTAAAACAAAAAATAGGTTTGCTATGAGAATTCAGTCTTTTTCTTATAAGAACCCTATGCAAGGAGAGTATAGCAGTAAAGGTAAACAAGTTGAGGGCCTATTTCATTCTTTTAAAAAACTAATCATGAGAGAAACTAGACACCTTTGAGATTACAAATGTCAAATAGATGTGCTCAGGACAAATGATTTTGATAGTAATTCAGGAGAATAAACAATGAGAATTGGTGCATTGAGACAACTGAATGCAATAGATGTGGCATTAACGTCATGAAAGCCAACAAACAACACTCTCATGAATATTCTAGTTACTATCATTGGCAAGAACACCATCGGAATGATTCATACATGCGTAACTCACAACTTCATGTACCTATTAGAAGCTAAACATTTGAGCCTAAGGATAGTGGTAAGCAGTAGTAATATCAATGTTGTGAATTGAGAGTCTAAATCCATCCTGGGGAGGCAATTGCTGCAAGTGGAGAGTTAGCGATGGATAACCAACTTCACTATAACACCATTGGATGAGTATTAGGTGATACTAGGCATGGAGTTCTTGATGGCAAACCATGCAGAGATACGACTAGCCTCGAATAAAGTGGTTTTCATAAATTGCGATCAACCGTGTGTTGTTCGTGTGACATCTTTAGATGATGGTCAAGTTCAAAAAGTATCACCACTTTGACTAAAAGAAGGTCAAAAGTAGGGAGATGCCACGTTAAAAGTGATGTTGCTGGGTGTCTTGAGCAGAAAACCCTCATGGTCTTTATACATGTATAAACCATCTTAAATGATTTTCTTTATTTTATCCTCTATTGGTGTCACTCCCAATTTGTTTCTAATAACCTCATTATGGATGTAGTCTTCCTTTGTGTAATCACCCATCCATTTCAATATCTTTATTTCTGCCACAAACATCTTTTGTACATGTTGGTGATTAATTACCCAACACTCAAAACTATAAAAGATAGTAGGTCTAATTTTTGCTTCTAATTTTAATGGTATCTTCTTGTCATATAGAATACCCGATGCCCTCTCTATTTTAACCAACCTTCATTAATTTTATGTGTAATATCTCCATCAATTTTTCAATCATTCTTAAAAACTGACCCTAAGTATTGAACTTTTCTTGTGAGAGATGAAATGTGTGCAACTAAATGATTAAACTTGATTCCATATATTTTGTCTTTGTTCTGTTAAGTCAAACATTGTTGGATACATAATAGAATTGGTACATGCACTCTTTTTACATGATGTTACTGTTTGTATACCTAGAATTATTAAACATTATCATTCCTATTTATACACCCTTATTGACAATATCATTACTATTCACATACTCTTTTTTCCTAAACATACTCTTTTTAAAAAAAAAATTGAAATTACTTTCCCTAAAGTTTATCTCTCATTTCACACCCCTTTATTCTAATAGCACCACTATTGATTCTACACCACCGTCATTGTCATCGGAGCCCCACCATAAGTTCTACAGTACCCTTAACAATGTTTTCCTCCTACTTTCACATCTCGCATCACTTTTAATAGTGATATTTAATCTATTTTCATCACTTTCAATATATTTTCATCAATTTCAATCTATTTTCAATCTTATCAATTCCCTACAATTGTAATAGAGATATTATTGAAATCTTTCCATCGATCGAGCAATTAGTCACATAAAAATGGATCAAAATATCAAGTTTTAGTTAAGTTTTGGGTGAGAAAGAGGTACACCTCAAGCACATGGGTCCTTAGAAAATGGTGCATAGGCCCACTACTTCTTTATAAGATGTCATGCCCCAAGCGCATTTGGCTTTTTTGAAGGATGCGGCGCGATTCTCTAGTAATGAAAACACACTATGTGTGGTTCCCTTCTAAGAGATTTGTGATCTAAGTTGTTGCTATATGTTATTGTATGTGTTGTTGAATTGTATGTGTTGTCGTACACTCTATGTAGCTTCTAGACGTACACAAGGTGCATTTCTATATGTTGTTGTTATGTTAATAATATTATTCTTAATGTATAGAATGTCAAAGAAATCAAGTAAAAGTATTCATTGGTGTAGACTCTTGATATACTACACAATTATAGTGAGATTGATTAAAGTAGACCGAATGACCAATTTATTGATTGGTTGAGTGATGATACATGCGATAATGCATTCTTTAGAGCAAGAATGATGGATTTGATTATGCATTTGCATTTACCACAAATACAGTATTTTATTATCGAGATTATATGAAACAGTAGGTAATAGATGTTGGGATTTTGTACAACAATGTTATCATCATTATCCGATCAAAACGTAATATGAGAAGGCAAAGTATGACTTTGGTGTAAAGGAAGTTGTGAATATAAAAAAAAAAAAGATGTTGAAAGTTGTCATTGTACTGATACAAAGAAGGTAAAATATTCATTTTTACTTATAAAAGATAGTGAAACTAATGGTTTGTGGAGATTGAATATAGTTAATAGTACATATAATCATCTTTTAACTTTGCATTTGGAAGGATATACATTTGTAAGTAGATTGAATAATAGTGTGTATAGTATGACAAAGTATATGAGTAAAAGTTATTGTAAGCTTAAATATATTTTTGTTATAATTGAAGTATCTTGATGAAATAAATAGTAGTACGATAAGACACGTTTATAATATGAAGATGAAAATTAGAAAAGAGGATATGGTTGGTTGAACGGTTCTATAGTATCTATTGCATTCATTAGATAGTCATTAGTATCACACTTAACACAAGAGATAATTAGATATGGACATTCTTAGTGACATTGTGTTTGCACATCCTGAAACAATTCAATTGTTACTTGCATTCTCAAAGGTTTTAAAGTTTGATTGCATATATAAGACAAACAAGTATAAGCTATTTTTGGCTATATTCATTCATATTTACATATTTAGTAAGAAGACATTTTTTTGTTTCTTTCATAGATATAAGATGTCCTTTTTAGAAGTTATAGGATTTATGTCAACAAATATTTCTATGACATTTGTAATCATGAGTGTAGAGAAAGAGAACAATTGTGTATAGGTGTGGGGTGTATCAATGAGTTGTATATGACAATCAATTTTTTCTATGTAGTTTGCAGTGATTGATAAGTAAATAAAAATTACAACTAAAAGTTCAACAATAAAAACTTAAACTCAAACATTGAACTGAATACTTAATTAAAAAACCAATCAATTAATTACATCTCTCGTAACCGCATATTGCAATATATGGATACTAGATCATTAAGCCACTCATGTTCCAATCTGTTGTACTTTTTTGTTTAGATGTGTTCAAAAACACTCCAATTCCTTTCGCAACTAATTGCGCTATAGGTTTACCTTAGAACTCTATTGTAAAATCTCTCAAGTTTGGGCAATTACTTCTAAACCTACTCCATCAAATATTTTACAAAAAAATAAATATAAAGATCAACTCCAACATAGATATAAGATGTTAGAAACTTAAATATAAAGATAAATGATTAATAATATCATATGCTTACCTCGGCGTATACTAGTATGGTTGCAAATGGCTACAAGGAAGTCCATTAAGTGAAGATAATTAAAAGAGAATTATCATATAATTGGGCAATGAGTAAGAATCTTCTCTACCAAACATGTAATAGAAAATGCTAAATATTAAATATAAAGATTTATTTCACTATAAATATAATAATTAAGAAACTTAAATATAAAGATAAATGATTCATACATGTACCTGACTGCATATTAGTATGATTGTGAATGGATATAGATAAGTCAATCAAGTGAAGATAATTATCACATATATCCATCTATAAGTGTATAGCATCTGCTCTACTCTCATCATGTACCACTTTATCTATACAATCAATGATATCTCTATTGACCTCACTGTCCCTTTAAATATTGTAGAGTACATAATGATCAATTTTGATAGTAAGTTGTATGAATAAGCTAATACAACTACCTATTCCATCTATTATTAATAATCCTCTATATGAGCACACATAATTACTTTTTCTTCTATTCATATAGCTTACAAATGTCTTCTGCTAACTGTTATCCAATCTGAAAACCTTTATCAAAGTGTATGTGGTCTTTAATAACCTAATATAGGAGTTACAAAATATACTCAATCTCATTCATTTTTCTATTTTTCCGATTTTCGAGCAAATCTACAAATTGTTGCCTCTCATTTGAAATAAACATTATCTTTAAGGTGTTGTTTTGTTCATAATACTTTATAAAGACAAAAATTAGTTGTAAATCGAGTAACAATAGTATGAAAGAGCCTTATGTGATGAGCACATCTCCTCGCCATACAAACATAAATGCATGGTTATAAATAAATTTGGTGATATCTTCAATATCATAGCACATCACCTCATCTATCTCTCCAATATCCTCAAGAACGAGGTTTATACAATGGGGTGCATATGGTGTTGAATAAAAAATATCATAGCTCTCAACTAACTCCTTTACAATACCTTTGAAATTAATTGCAATATTTGTAATTAATTGGACAATATTTTCATGTGTAACTTATAATATAACCTTATCAAATTTTTGATTGATAACCTTTGCAATAGGATGCTCCTTTGATAGGTCAAGTGACATTAAAATCATAAGTCTTTAGAATAATAGATGAGAAAGTTAAATAAATATTTTTTTTGCCTCTTTGTCTATCCATCTACCATAATAATACATCTTTTCTCCCTCACGACTCGCTCAAAGTCGAACAATACTCTTGTAAATAGTTATCTAATAATTTACCTCCCAACTTATTATAAGAATGCATCATATATCTTAGACTAATGTTAGCAATGACATATACCATGAAATAAATTTATCACATTAAATAGAATATGTGCATCATAAAACCACCTTCTCATTGCAAGGTATGCTTGATCATATAATTGTTCTAAAGCCATTCCCAAGCTCTATGCTCAAGGGAGTCTTACATGGATTCTAGAGAATACGAAAGAGAGAAGATTCTTTTTCTTGCCTTTTCTCAACCATACTCTCAATCCTTTGTAAACATTGTCATTTAATTGCTTTTGACACTCTCCTAACTCTACATATATAAGGAGCAATCTCTTTTTTAGTTCCTACTAAGTAATGTTTCAATTGAGAAACTCTACCACTTATAACTTTCTCACAAAAATTACAAATTATTTTCATTCAACTCCACCCAACTGAAGTACTCCATTGTCGTTCTGGGTCTTCAGACCGAGATTGAGAATGTTAATCTCTTCCTCACGTTTCAATTGATGTTTTCAAATATTAATAAACCTAAAAATAAAATCACTTCATAAATCACTATAAATATGCTCACTTCATAAACTGGTAAAACACCCAAAACATTCACCCACTTGATAGATTGACACAAACATCAAAAACATATCCACTCACTTTATATATTATTATTCAAAAGGAAAAAATGGATAACACAAGTAGGTAGAAAATAAATATGAAAAAAACAAAAAACTAATATATCACAAGGAAACAAGGGCGTTGCCACACTACCACTGTTGTTGCCACCGGAGTGGTGGTGTCATCAAGGTCGGATCTCCAAAGATCTTCTCCCTAGCCAAAAATTGTTGCAACCATGTCGCACTGAAGTAGAAAACTTGCAAAAATCATAATGAATATTTGGGTGTACTCAAGTCCCCTTTACACATAAGGGTATATCATAAATATCGTAGGATACGTGTGATACATCCCTGTATCACATGATATATCCCCATATCAAATGATGTGGCTCATATCGTATGATATGAGATGATAGTTACACTTTGGGTTCTCAAACACCATGTGCGACCTATTGAAGATGATGATTTCCTAGGTAGCTTTGGCCAGTAATGTTAATGTATCAATTGTATTTGATAACCCACCTAAAACCGCTATGAGATATCAATTATACATCACTGTGGTGGTTAATGGTTATCCTTTTAGTAGGGTATTCATTGATGGTAGTGCGATAATAAATGTGATGCAGTATAATATGAGAACTTCAAATTATTCCCTACAACTAGGATACCTTTCAATTTAATTCCAATGAACCCCAAAATGTCTAATTTATGGTTGGAACCATTGGTTACCATGGGGTAATAGTTGTTGAACTCATTATGGGTTTGAGAACTTCAAATACTCCTTTCTTTATGGTTGATGCTAACATAGGTCATTCCCTACTACTTAGAAGAGGTTGATACATTCAAACTATTGTGTGTCATTAATATTTCATTAGAAGTTGATGTTCTCAATTGATGAAGCGGTTAAGTTATAAACATAAAGGAGGAGGATTTTATGTCAATGCATTCGAGGAGTTATTTTATTCCCCCTTGATAATTTTGATAGTCATACATGAAGCCTTGGAAGATATGAGATCATGTCAATTAAGCACTCGAAGAGTCACTTTTGATCTAATATTACAACCATTGCAGAATATTACTCATGGATAGTCAACCTCAGGTTAAGTTATTAACATAAAGGAGGAGGATTTTACAACAAATGTCAAGGCATTGGAGGAGTTATTTTATTCCCCCTGGGTTATCAGAAACTTCTTCTAATATTTGGAGGTTACTTATGCTAAACGATGTATCCGAAGGGATATGTCAAGCTACTTAGGTGGTAGATTAAGTGTTGTCCCATTCTTGCAATTCCCCATATATCAAGAGAGGATTAGAGTTCAATTACCCCATTCAAAAGGATGATCCAAGTTTCATTCCAATAGATCCTTGGCTAGAAGTAAATTTAAGCTCAAAAAAAATATTGACACTGACGAAGATGAGTGTTATCATATTTGAAGCACACCTGTCACAATTGGTCGAGTTGCTTAAGCAATAGAAGGATTGCTATGCTTGAGAATATCGTGAGATGCCAGGCTTACCTCGAGACTTGGTTGAATTCTCCATTCCACTAAATGTGGGGATGAAATCTCAGAGGTAGTCTGTGAGAAGAATTAAACCTAAAACACTCCCAATATTTTTTAGATGCTAAGTTTATTAGAACAACTCGATAATTAGATTGATTGTCTAATATTGTTTCTATGGTTAAGAAAAAAATTTGCAAGTGTGTTGGTCGATATGTTGTGCCAATGATAGATATGTTGTTTGATATAACAACTCCTCATGTGACCTTATCATCCATGGATAGTGCTCCAGGGTATAACTAGAACAAGGTCACCTCGATAATACTTATAAAATAACATTCCAATGTCTTGAGGCATTAGAGTTTTATGAATGGGTAGTTATGTTATTTAGACTCATATCAATGAGTGATGAATTGTATTTTTCATGATTTAATAAGAAAAAGCATGGATATATATGACATTGTGGTCAAGTTTGAGGATTTAAAACAATATTTGTTTGATCTCAAATAGGCTTTTTACAAATTTTAAAGACGAAATCTAAAATTGAATCCTAATAAAGGTGCTTTTGCAGTTTCTACTAAATGTTTCTTAGGTTTTCTAGTAAAGAATAGAGGAATCAAGTCAACCTAAACAAGGCTAGTGCCATCATTGTTGCACCACCACCAAAGTGAAAGAAAGAGTTGCAAAGCTTGATCGAGCATGTTAGCTATTTGTGGTGCTTTATTGCTAATGCTGGAGGAACATTACCCATTTAACAATGTTACTTAAGTTGAATGATGCATGTACTTCATTTGGGGTATAGAGTAACAATTGGCATTTGAAAGAATCAATGAGTATTTAGTAAAACCACTTGTCTTGGTGCCCGTGATTTTGGGGAAACCATTAAAATTGATAATAGCTGTGATAAAAAATTCTATTGGTGAATTTCTAGTGTAGGATATTGATGACAATACTTAGCAAGCTATTTTCTATTTGATTCGGTTACTCATCGATATAAAATCCTAATATTCTCCCATAGAAAAGATGTGCTTGGCCTTGTATCACATGTGCATGAAATTAGAATATTACCTTCTTTCAACTAAAAGGTATGCAGTAAATTGGATTGATATTATGCATTGCCTAATCTGATACCCAGGTCTCTAAGGAAGGTTACAATGTCCTTTCGATTTGAGACACTTCCCTCTTAAAGCTGTAAAAGTTCAAGTTGTGGCTAATTTATTGGTGCATTTTGTGTGCATTGAGGTCACTAACCCCTCAAACATTGCATAGAGTATGATAACTTAACAATTTTGGTTGATAATGTTTAACGGTTTGAATTGCAGTAGGTAACCCCTTGGGATATAAAAGAATATAATGTCAATGTTCGAGAGGTAGATCCAATTAGACCAAGCTTGTGTATGAAATGCCTCTGTTCAATGTTTGAGGCAATGTTTGATGGTTTAAATCAACTACCTCTTGAATTTAATGATTTGAGACACTTCTTTTACACCTTCACTAACAACTCAATGAAGATGTGAAGAATGTATACATTACCTTCTAATCCTTTATCATTAAATTCGAGAGGTAAATCCATATAAACCTCTTTATTGACGCTTTCTTATACAAATGCATTCTTCACATCTAACTGCTACATATCCCATCCTTTTATGTGTAATTAGGTATGGAATCCTTATAGATGTGAGTTTTCCCACTATATCTAAAGTCTCATTACAGTCAATTCTATATGGTTGACTATATTTCTTAGTTGTTAGTTAGGCCTTGTAACATTCGAGATTGCCTTAAACTTAACTGTGTATACCCACTTACAATCCATTGGTTTTCTGCGTAGAAATAAATCAACAATCATCCAAGTCTTATTCTTATGTAGTGCATCTAATTCACTTTGCA
The DNA here is from genome assembly GCA_036023115.1 of Brasenia schreberi. Classification (NCBI taxonomy): domain Eukaryota; kingdom Viridiplantae; phylum Streptophyta; class Magnoliopsida; order Nymphaeales; family Cabombaceae; genus Brasenia; species Brasenia schreberi. The sequence goes on along the minus strand of JAYKKT010000071.1, from coordinate 9,691,214 downwards.
TGGTGACCTTCCATTGCGAAAATTGAATAGCTTCCTCCACATTTCAATGTCTATGATATAGCTCAACATCCATGATAAAATTTTGATAGTTTCCCAAAGTATCTTGATAAGAAACCAATTGAGAAATAGAAGAAAGAGTACAAGATCTCTTACATCTTCGTATAGCAATGGGGAGATGATACTCAGGGACTATGAGAGGTAGTTGATTTGAATGTGAGGAGAAGTCATTGGTTATATTGACTTGAGCATGGCACATCACCACTTCCTTTCTCTATGAGTGTAGGTCTTAATTTCCTTGGGAGAAGCATCAATCTCCATTTTCTATGAGATCATATTCAACTTCAATGGAATTTATAGCTAGGATATGCATACGTTTGACTACACGACCTTGGAAGGATAATAAAGAGTTGACTTTAAAAAATGTTACATCCAAAGAAGTCCAAGTTTTTCGGTGCACTAGATCCTATATCTCTTTTGAGAAGTGGAGTATCCAATAAATACACATTTAGTAGCTCTAAGATCAAACTTTTCTCTAACATGTGAGTAAATATGAACATAACAACCACACTCAAAGATTGTAATATAAAATAATTTGACCTTAAGATTACTAATCCTTCATGGGTGCTTATCATGTAATACAGTACTATGCATCCTATTAATAAGATACACATATGTTAGTATTGCATCATCCCAATAAGACTTTGGAGCATTACATCAAATAATTAAAGTTCTAACTATTTCAAGGATATGTATATTTTTTCTTCTTGCGATACCATTTTGCTGTGCAATGTTAGTAGAAAAAGTTTATTTTGGTGCATAATTCTATGTTTACGAAAGTATTCTTGTAGTCGACTTTACTATTCTCCACCATTGTCTGAACAAAGAATTCATAATGAAGAACAAAATTATGTTTCAATGACTTTATGAACAGCGAGAAATATTGTAGAAACTTTATCCTTTGATTTTATTAAATATACTATATTGAATTGAGTACAATCATTAGTAAGGAAAACAAAATACCTATGACCACTCAGAGTAACATGATGAGGTCCCTAAACATCAAAAAGAGTCAACTCAAAAGGTTTAGACATTTAGACTCACTACAAAAGAAGAGAACATGTGGCAAACATCACAATAAAGCACTACATTACTAAACTCAGGAAGAATGTTAGGAATCCCACTTCTGATTTTTGACACATGCAAATATCCTAGGTGATCATACCATAATCAGATTTCTGCTTCTATAGTAGGGCACTAAGAGTGTGGACCGTGGGTGTCTGCATGGAATCCTGAATGATGTGAAAACCCCTTTCAAGCTATCATAACTAAAGATTTTTTCCATCCTCAAATCCTAAAAGACAACTAGAGGGAGAAAAAATAATTGAGTAATTTAAATATTTAGTGAGGAAGCTTATAGATAACAAGTTGATATGAAAACTAAGGATGTGAAGAATACAGGGTAAATGAAATAATGAAGTTCTAGCACCCCCCTTTCTCATCATGAATGTACTAGAGCCATCCACTAGTCTAATTGGTTCATTATTATAAAGTTGTTGGCAATTAGACAAATAATTTTGGTTCCCAACCATATGTTCATTTACACCTAAATCTACAACCCATATACAAGAAGTAGTAGAATTAACCATTACCACTGAAGTTTGAGACATCGTGGCATGAGACTCAGAGGTAGGTTGCTCACCAAATCGTGATTTTAAGCTCTCTATGTGCTTCAACAATTTAGTAATAGTAGCCATATTTGTATTTTCCAACGATGTTTCTAACATATTAACATAATTTACCTTGTTCTTAATAAAATTAGGATTGTCAACTAGATCCCATCATTGTTCTTTTCTATGATAATTCTTACTACAATGAGAAAATTTCAGCTTTTCTTTTTTATTACTAGATAGACTGTTACATCCTCTACCTTGAGAACTAAAGCCCCCTCTCCATGGTAGGACTAATATTGTTTTTTACAAAAATGCAATCTTATCGCGATTGGTGACATCTTCTCTCTCAAGCCCATTTCTATCTTCTTCCCTAAGAAGTAAAGAATACACAATACCTAAAGAAAGTTTTTCTTTTACCATAACATTAACTTTGCCAGCTTCATAATCAGAACAAACTCTCTATAATAGGTTAAATATCTCATGTTTTTCAGCCTCTTCACTTCTTTTTTTGGAACATACAGTACACTTGATGCTTCTATAGAATTGGAATTCATCTCACAAACCATGTAGGTCTGTATAATACTTCACTAATAGTCTTATTTCCTTGCACACATTTTCTAATCTTTTCTAAGATCTCTTCTGATACAACCCTCCAAATGTCTATTGACAAGTTTAGCTACATAAACATTCTCCTCATTGAAGAGATCATAGACTGTAAAAGCCAAAATGACATCAATGCATCATCTCTTTTCCATTTGAAATACATTAGACTACCCTCATCCGGATGTGGCTGAGTACCTATAAGATATTTCCATTGTCCTCTGGCTAAGATTGCTAATTCGAAGGACCTGGCCCATTCTATGTAGTTTTTGCCATCTAGTTTACTATTGGTTACTTGAAATGATTCCAAGTTGTCCCCTATTGACTTTTTGAACTTTGATATAGAACTTTTACAAGTTTACCTTTATCTGCCATGCTCCTTCTTATGATTTACACTTCAATAATAGAAATGCACAAATGATATAAGAGAATCATACTCGTGCTACCACAAGTAATATGTCACAACCTACCTTGCAGTAGCATAACCAAGATAGTGACAAAATAGACACCAACAAAAGTCGGCACCTTCTCTTAGCTGCACAACCGCAACCACAATCTCCTTCTCTTAGCAGTACAACAAGCATCACAACCATAAGATAAGACCCTTGATGATTCAACTGACACCAATTTTCCAAAATCTAATATAACACAATTTTTTTAATGGTTTCCATGATTACCACTGCAAAAAATATTTATTTTGACAGTAATAAACTCTAATACCATGTTAAAACAAGTTGATTTATTGAAACGAAGTCATTTACAAAAACATCATACGATAGTTTCTTGATAGGAGATCACACATGGAGACACACGCCTCCCTCTCTCTATGATGTCACGTTTTCTCCCACCAACCCTAATGTGATTAGAGATATTTAAGTACAGGTTATAACAAAAGATTAATATACCTTTACACTATCACATATTTGAGAAATAAAGAAGTATAACACATATAGGATTAGGAACAGATATGAACTGATCCATAGGTCCAAAAGAGATCTATTATTCTTTTAACACGTCTTACTCGTCAAATGAGACATAATATATAAATGAGATTTTTTTGTCTCTTCTTTTTCTTTTTCAAAGTTAAGCTATGCTCCACATGTTTCATAAATGGGTTATACTGTAACCATAGAGCTTCGATGCTGGCCAAAAGATTTAATGTTGTTGCCACATTAGAAATTCCGAAACATAGTGGCTTTTTTCTTTAGTCACAGAGGACGAAGCCTAACACAACCAGACACCGGAGCAAAGGTGAGTGTAAAAACTCGCAAAGAGGTGCAATCTTTGAAGGGCTCACAACTATAAGTTGTCAACAATATGGACTACAGGCTCAAACTTTAAGGGATCCCGAAGTCTTTGTCAAAGACTTTAACAAGCCATTAGTTATAATAAGTTCGTTGAGTCTTTGCAAGCCACACATGCACTCTCAGGGAGTCGAACTCCCGACTAGCAGCAACGGTTTTAGAGCACCTTGGGGCTGAGCTGACGCTATGGGTGCCAGAGGCTGTTTGGGGAAGGAGGTTGAATCTCATGGTTACGTAAATTCTCACCTTCTGCCTATTAGGCTCCTCCCTAGCCGGACTTGGGGAGATGAACGGACACTTTTTAGTGTGTCAATTAGGGATTCTAGGGACATTTCAATTTGGTGCATTCTTTCTGACTGGTTTCTCATGTTTCTAGGAGACACCTATGAATATGGAAGGGTGCATTAGTAGCGGTGTCATGTGGGTCGCAGGTGGTGAGTGAAATGAGTTGTGCGAGACTCTTCTATATTCCGGTTTATGCAACCAACGAATCCTTTTGCAATTCTACATCAGAATAAACATGCGCTATCAAGACGTCGTCTCAACATCAGAATCGAGTCATGAATGAAATTCCCTGACTTTCTCTCAGTAATGGTATCAAATATCCTTGTGTATGGAAGGAGTATGTAATGTTCCTCTGAGATGTTCAAACTGATAACCATTCTTAGAAGCCGATGACGCAGGATCACCTCCATTGTAAGGATCTGTATAAGCCAATTCCTAGTAAAAAGAAGCCCGCCGCTTCATCCGCAACACAAACAGAGAACTCAAGTACATCTGAAATCCAAGTTCTTCCGAACCAATATTTTTATTTTCTACGGGAAAAAAGAGTCGCACCTCAGGGGATGTATCTCTTTTCCCCAGGTTATGTTGCACGGGTACGCCAATATTGGCGTCGTACCCGTATCCGGTACGTACCGGGTACGGGTACGCGTATGGTACGTCTGGTACGTACCCATACGCCGAATTGTGGAGAAGTCTGAAGATGAGTCGCAGACGCCGTTCTACTTGTTGCCTAGCGTGACGATCTTGAGGAACAGACGATCGTTGGGCACCTTGTGCTCGGAGCAGTCGCCAGACTGTGGCTTCGTCAACTGCATCAGCATTTCAGGAAGTCGAGATGTTTCGAAGCGTGAAAGATCTCGAGGCTATCCCGCAACTGCAGCCTCGTCTGCATCATTGTGCAACCCAACCCATTGCTCGGTTTTACAACAAAATCTAGATATCTCTGTATCTAAGCGAGAGGGATCAAACGAGAGAGAGGAAGAGAGTGTGGATTTTTGGCTCGATGAGTCGGCAAGCATGTCGCTCCAAGTTTTAGACGCTCGTGAAAGTTTGATGAGAGACAAAGAGAGAGGCAACTTTTAGGAAGGGTCAGTTGAGACTCCCGCTTATAGAAAGAGAAGGACCAACTTTTAGGAAGGTTAGAGAGATGGCAAATGCTTCCCGCTGCGTATTCGTATCTTAGTTTTTAATAAAATTACGTATCCCGTACCCATACCCGTATCCATGCACGATAGTCCCCAGGCCGCAAGGAACTTTATCCTTGACACGAAACATTGGGAGACTACTCTTTCTGAACAGTTTCAATTGCCAAACATATGTAGAACTCCGGTTTCGTGGATCCCTGCTTCCCAAATTGTTAGAGTTCCCGCCTTCTTAGTTCTAAGAGTTCAACAAGACGCAAATTGGCCGAAATTCCGACTAAAATATAGTGAATCGAAAAGTCCAAGTCTTGGATCCCATAAACAAGGAAAAAAGAATTAGCTAAAGAATTTCACCATGAATCTAGAAGCTTCAATCTTGCAATTTGATATTGGTCTAAATAGCTAGCTAGGCCCAGTTTTGGTCATTCCACATAACAAAAAGCTTCAAATCGACACGATTGACTAGCGTTTCATGCATATATCTCTAAATGAATGAAGCAGAATCCAAAATCATTTTGGTATTGATTGACTCCTGCCTTTCCTTTGAGCTCATGCGTTGATCCCGAATTGCCTCTGGCAAGGAAAAACGCTTGCAGAGCCCTAATCATCTTGGAGCTTAGAGACTACGGTTGTGCTATTTGCGAGCATCCACAAACTCTGTAACTTGCTCTTTAAAGTTGAGTCCTGCTATCCCACCAACTGTACCGCCTGTGTACTGTTGCACTACCAAGACCGACACCGTCGAAAAGTCTGACGACGCCAACAGGTCTCCGACCGGGCCTAGCTCCGGGCATTCACTCCATTCATACATTCCTGCCATCATGGGTTGATTCCAGAGCTTCTGATTCCTCCCAACTATGACAAGGTCATGGTTTGATTCGATAGCCTTGATTGCACTCACCATCTCCTCACCATTGTAGACAGCAACCTCACTGTATATCACAGAGTTATCACTAACAGTTCTTAACCTGAATCGATTAAGGAACTCCTCATCCAATTGCCTCTCATATTCGTCATCCTGTGCCTCTTGATCTTGTTGATGCCCCTTGAGTAGGGGATGTGCCGGAGTGGCTGCTTTCGAGCTCAAGCCTGCTATGAATCTAATTATGGTGAGGCTAATGCCTTCGTGCTCGACAAACCGAAAAGCATAGGTTAGTGCCTCGCGATCGTCGGGGCCGCCGAAGAAGAGCACGGCCAACTGATGGCAGATGTGCGTGGAAGAGAGACCATGGGTGCCGGTAAGGCCTCTGTCGATGAGGATGCCGACAGAACACGGCGCTTCGGCAAGGACGTTCTGGTTCACGTTGCGGACGGAGGCGTTCCCCGCCTCGGTGCCACTTGCAGCTGCGGTGAGTTGCTTGTGGAAGGGAAGAATGATGAGAGCAATTCGCTTCTCTTCTGCGATGCTGCAGATGTCCTCATGCATGGTGGAATACGGGGAGATCGAGGTTAGAGCTTGTACGGGGACACCAGCGTTCTCTTCATACCTGCATTGTTTCACTCAGATGTCACAACCACGCTTTATAATATATTCGTGTTTAATCGTAGTTTATGATTCAAGCCCATCAATATTTGATATAAATGGTTAGAATAAAAAATCACAAAATGCATATGTGAATTGAGAAACATGTATAAAGTAGATGTACAGTTTTTTTCTGTTACTTTTTTTATCCTAGCTATTCGTTTCCAAATTGGGATCTTCGACTAGACTTAGCGTGAGAGAGAAAGAGAGAGAACTTCTGCCGCTCGAGGCTTACCAGGGTCTAGTCCTCAAAGTAGGAATATGTCAAATTCATTTTGCATAATACTCGTAGTATGTAAACTTCGGAACATGAGACTTTGTACCTCTCAAATGCAGAGATTATGCGGTCATTGTCATCTTGTGCTTTGCCGGAGTGGGCGCGAAGCTGGTTGGCAGTATGAACTATGAGCATTGATGCACGGCCGGTGAGTTGTACGAGCCGGAGTGCGTAGATGTAGACGGGTGACTTTCTTGTAGAGCAAGAGGCCTCTAGAAGGTTGATGAGGGTTGGAACACACCGGAGATTATACACGCAGGCAAGGATCCGGAGCTCTGAGTCAGTCTTCTCGCGCTGGACCGTCCGATGCTTGTATGGGACGAATGATGTCGCTCGCCGGAAAAGGAAGTAGGTCGCCGGACTGATCACTCCCGTCATCAGAATTGATGTGAGCACCATCACCGAGTAGGAAGGAGTGATCAAGGCCTGAATTTGCAGTCATGGCATCAATTGAAAGTCAATTCTCCATTAGTAATTTCATGAAACTCTAGTTGAAAGTCAGTCGAGACGGTTGACATAATTTTGAAGAAAATGCCCCACCCATCTGGAAGGGCTGGTAAGCGAACCAAAGCGGCTCACACTTTGGCGGTTCGTTACTGATTGTTCATGTTTGGTTCATCGAACAAATGAGCTGAATATGAATATGAAATGTTCGTCTCAATTCTGCTCGTAAAAGCTAGTCAAATCACAAATTTTGTAATATTTGAGGAAAACATGCCTTCAAGAGGTAATTGTATTAAGGTATTTAAGATAATTTGAAGTACTGTTTTTATTTTAACTTCATCACTAAAGAAAATTTCGAGGGTATTTAAGAAATCTCCTTCCGAACTCTGATTATATATATACTGCGTTACCAAAGAAATTAAAATGAAAGTTACGGAAGCAAATTATCGATGGTACCTCTTCCTCGTAGAGTCGGTTGATGATGACAAGGTCCAACACTCCCTTGGTGTTCATTAGCAGCACAAGCAATGCGCTATCTCTCCATTGTAGATCGTAAGCCAACCCTAGCAGATATGTCACTGCACCCTTCACAGCCATGGATACCACTAAGGTGAGGATGAGCGGCAATAAAGTGCGATCGATGGACCAGAGGTCGGTCCTCAACCCCGTGTTCGCGAAGAAGAGAGGCAGAAACAATCCCGTGGTCATGTCCTCCACCCTCTCCGTCACCGCCACCGCCAGTGGCCCGCTCGGTATCATCACCCCGAATGCAAAGGCACCGAAGGTAGCTCGCATTCCGATTGAATCCGCGACGAAGGAGAAGGCCGTCACGCCGATTAGTATCAGGCATACGTATGTCTCGTTTACTGCCTCTCCCTCCGGCGTCTTTCTCACTACCCATAGCAATGCCGGTTGGACAACGTACACCAAGAATATCACAAAGCTCAACCCTGCATACAAGTTTTCCTGTTCATCAGTAACTCGGAGAAACAATTTTTAGCGACTTATATTTCACCATCAATAAAAATCTCGTCGAACTTTCCAGAACACCTACTGGCTATGTTATTAAATGTATGAGTATACCGCAAAGAATTGCCAAAGCCGGAGGCGTTAGAGAATGCTGGTCTTTATCCAAGGAGCCGGTGATGACGAGCATCAACCACATGATAACGTCAACAACGACGCTCGACGAGAGCGCGAGGGTGCCAGCTTCCGAGTTGAGAAGCTTGAGCTCTGTCACCATTCTGGCCAAGACGGGAAAAGAACTGGACGAGAGGACGCCACCCGCGAGGAAGATCAGAGCTAGGGCATCGTAGAAGTCGAAAGTTATGAATTGACTTATCATAAAGTACGTCCCCATCGATGCAAGGCACGCGGAGAAGATCCCGGCCATGGCGATCACTACTGCCTTCTTGCCTACATGCTCCTTGAGAAAGCGTAGGTCAAGTTGAACACCCACCAGGAAGAGCCAGTATATGAGCCCGAGGTTCGCGAACGTCTCGAAGGTGGCTCGGCTGCTCGACGGCATGATTTGGTTGAGAATCGAAGGAGAGATGGTGCTCATGAATGTAGGGCCAAGAATTATTCCCGTCTAAACAAGAGAAAATTCATGTCACGAAAAGAATAATAAATCACCAATATTGAGAAATGAAAGATTAAGAGAATATGAAGCAACCCATGAATCAAAATTGTCATACTATAACAATAATAAATTTTCTATAGTTGCATCTCCCCAAGAGTTAATACCAATATATTCTCGAATGTTTTCTTTTAAGAGCATCATACATTATATTTACGATAATCAATAGAGTTCTCCAAGGGATTTAGTCAAGAACCAATCCTTTCTTTTGTACTGGATGAAGTTACAACCAATATTAGGAAGCCCAAATGACCCCGACTAATCTGGTTATAGCCATGTCGAACCACTATGCAGGCAAAAACTCGTACATTGCTAGTTCTCTCCTCTCATAAGGCTCGAACTAGAGACTTTGCTTAAGGGGAACAAGTGCCACGTCTGTCAAGAACTAGCCTACCCGTTAACAACATTCAAATTTATCTCTTTTAAAAATATATTTATTTATAAAATTCTTTTAAGACGAAATTAAGTACCGTGATGTAATTTATGTATAAGCAGCTTTTACAGGATCTAAAAAAGTCTACAAAGGGTCATTACCCGTTAGCTCACAGGTTGGGCTCTTTCACGACCTTTCCCAAATGGGAATTTCGAATTCTGTGGGTCTACGAACCTCTCAAATGATTGACAACATTTATTTTTTAAAGGCAAAATCATCGGGTGATGAACTTTTGTGTATTTTGTTCCTCAAAATTAAGCTCATGCAGAACAACCGCAAGGAAAAAAAATCATGCTGGGGAGAGAGAGAGATTACAAGGATCTCGGCGATGAGCCGGGGCTGTTTGAGGGGGCGAAGTAGGGAGGAGAGGAGGCGGCTAAGAACGAGGACGATGGCGATCTGAAGAACCATTACAGTGAATCCGGCGTGGAGTGGATTGTCGCCTACCCATATACCATCACTTATTATATGCATCGGCTTGCCGCAGCCGAGTGATAGATTTTCCACAGACATTTTCCTCTCTCTCTGATCGATATAAATTAATATTACAAAGAGAGCGAATTCCCTCTTTGATAATGTTAGGGAGAGAGAGAGAATGTTGCTTTGCCACTTGCAGGCAGAGAGCTTTATAGACTACAGGCATCCGGAGAGAAAGGAGGTAGGACACAGAGAGATATGAGTTGGATGTGATAGTCATAAGAGTGGCAGGCGCGGGAAATTCTGAAGAGAAGTTAAAAAAAAGAAAAAGCAAGCACAACTATCATTCAACAGGCCGTAACGAGAAATCCGAGTCATTTCAAAAGCTCCAAATTGAGAGTCGAGGATTCTCCTCTATTTGCATTTCACAGCCTCCACACAAAACTAACTACCCCCTTTCTCTGTCCCCTCTCAGCGTATGTCTCTGTTGACTATTTTGGTATTCTCATGTTAGTTCTTACCATAGACTACCATGATTTCCGGTCATAAACAAGTTGGATTAGGAAATTAGATCTTGGTCTAGAACCCAGTTCACTATGTAACACAATGTTATTTCCTTTCTTCAATATAAGCCACCTTCACTATCTCTCAACCCCTCTCTCTATATATACATATATATATACATACATATATACATATATACATACATATATACATATATACATACATATATATACATATACATACATACATACATACATACATACATATATATATACATACATACATATATATATACATACATACATATATATACATACATACATATATATATACATACATACATATATATATACATACATATATATATATATATACATACATATATATATATATATATACATACATATATATATATATATACATACATACATATATATATATATATATATATATATATATACATATATATATATATATATATATATATATATATATATATATACATACATATATATATATATATAATCAAAGCCTGGTGGACGATTCTGAACCAAAAAGCTGTAGGCACAATTTAGAAGTATATCGATGAGAAGCTCTTGGATGTCTTGATGCAGACAAATACCTTCGAACTTTGGCAAAAATCATAATCATGATTCAGCAGAATACACCAAAGAAAAAGTCTTTTCCGATGAATTGACTGTTAAGATTGGAATACCCCAGCCAGAATACAAAAATATATGGTTTTCCTTGAGCACAAACGCAAAACAGGATCTCTATGTAAGGCAGTATACACACGTAGCCTCCTACTCTAAAGTAGAATTCTATGTTCCTGGAAGTAAGTTTTCCAGCAGATGCAAATCCTTTTAAATTTATTATGTGGTACAAGTGCTCAACTAACCAATATGCCACAATTTAGCTTTCTACGATATGGCTATTGAGTTTGTTTATTCCAATGAACTAATTAGATTTGTGAATCACATTTTTAAACAAGTTAATTTACATGAACACTTGTTTTTTTTTTACCGATTTCAACGATGTCGTTTTTATATTAGAACGATCACCTTTTCTTGAAAACCCAAATAAGCAACAGTCATGCCTTTTTGGTCCGACACTAAAAACCGAAAACTAAGACTCTCTTTGATACTCTGCCACGTTGGAAAGCTACTAAACATTGAGATGTAATCTTTTGTAGAACTTGGTGTTTATAAATTCAGTTTTCATGGCATCTATTGGTTAGGATATTTAACATGAACTGACACACCCTCTTTTTTTCTTCACTGGTTCAACAATAAAGAAACGAAAGATTTTTGACACAATTCCTGTAGTTGAGCTAGTTTAAGCTCGATTAATTGAAGCCAAACTACAACAATGTGAAGTTGAACTCGAACCGAACTAGTATGATTAGGGCTCGCCTCACGTAAAACCTTTTTCTGTAAAAAGAAGCGAAGTTAGTTTAGTCGAGGCAGGCTAAAGAGTGGTTTGGTTTGGTTGAAAAGCTGTTGAAGGTGGGTGCTTTGGTCCCTCAAATGTCCGTAGTGTTTTTAAAAGTACGTAAAACGAATAACAGGCCTTACCATCATAGAACCAGCAAACACATGTCACGCCCTGACCCTCGTAAGAGCTGACGGAGCTCGCAACGTGACCGGCACCCAGTCAAATAGGCTAGATCAACCTTAGCGGATTTCACAAGTGCAACAGAATAAGTAGTTCAGACGACCTCTGATAGGGAATGTGAGTTGGATACTTCTCCCGGATACTAAGTGCTTAGGATGAGAATTGGCATCCGTTTTAACTCACACCATGCAACACGGCAAACACTTAAGAGTAAGGCAATAAAGGCAACTGAAATGCAAAGCCGAAAGGCAAAAGCTTTATTGATAGTAGAAAGGAGTGCGCGCCCCCAACATGCTACATTGGTAAAGTTGGGGGCTCTTCCCTCGAGGAGGGTTTTTAAAAGGTGGCCAAAGGCCAATTACAATTCACGTGGGTCGGAGGGTGACATTCTCCCCAACTCAAAATCGTTGCCGTCCTCGGTAATATCAACTTCTTCATCCCCACCTAGGACCGATTCCTTCAGCACATCCCCGTTTTTCGATCCCGTTAGCTCCCGTTGCATGGGTGGGCACCTTTTGGAAGGTTGGAGGGTCTGGGGCATAATCCCCCTAATCGCTTGTGTTGGCCCAAAGGGCTAGATGGCATGCTTGAGGTCAACGGGAGCTCGAAGTCATGCATGAGCTCCAGCCGCTTCCGGATGCCAACAAGGAAGCTTGCTTTTACCATGAGAAGGTAGTCAAGCTTAAAAAGGTACACCTAAAACTCATCTCCCCCAAAACTCCGTACTCAATCGTCCCTTTCTTAGTGTAGGATCAACAAATCTTTCATATGCAACATTCCATGAGCCAAATCACACTCATGACCTATAAGTCCACAAGATGTGCCAAAGAATGTAAATTTTTAAGGTGTGTTGAAAGTCATGCACACTAACATCTTTATTTTCATTAAAAACTTATAAAAATAGTTTTTTATCTATTTTTTATCATTATTTGCCGCTAAAATTTTCTCAACCTCATCCTTGTTGCTTCTTATCTCTAGCCCTAGTTATCCTAAAAATATCTCTTTCACCCTCATTTAAGTTGAGTTTTTTATATAAATCCTCACAAATTTTAGCTTTTGCTTCACTCACAGCCTTTTTCACTTCTTTCTTTGCTTTCTAATAAGCCTTTAAAGTTTTACTAGTTTTCTTAGCATAATGTAATTTGTAATATGTTCTCTTTGCCTTGATTTTATTTTATAACTTCACTACATCACCAAGCTTCTTTTTGTGCTGGTATACCTCCCTTAAATTCACCTAACACATCTTTTATCACTTTCATAATATGTATAGTCATATTGTTTCATATATTGCAAGGTATACCAACATAATTCCAAGCATCTCCTTGAAGGACTCTCTATTTAAATATACCTTCTTTCTCGCTTTTGAGGTTCCACCATTAAGTCACAATAGCTTGATGCACTCTTTTTTTCTTTGTTCACTTTTTCACCTCTAAATCCATAACTAAAAGTCAATGTTGGGTGGTTAAACTTTCTCCTACAATTATCTTTTTTATACAAACAAAATAATCAATTTGTATTTGTAATAAGCCACTCTTATAAGTAATTAAATGTTCATCTCATTTTTTGAAGATTGTATTGAGTATAAAGAGATCAAATGCCATAGCAAAAATTAAAATCTCCCTACCTTCGTCATTTATATCCCTAAAACCAAAGTTTTCATGAATAACTTGATATCCTAATGTCTCTTTACAAACATGTTTATTTAAGTCTCCTCCTAAACAAATCATTTCATTTTGTGGAATTCTTTGAATTACCTTATCTAACTCCACCCAAAAAGTTGTCTTTGTACTATGTTCTAGTCCTACTTGGGGTGCGTAAGCACAAACTATATTCAAAACTTCTACTCTTAGCACTAATTTCAATATCATGATTTGGTCACCATATCATTGTATGTCTACTACACTATCCTTTAAATCTTTATTTATGATAATACCAACTCTATTTCAAGTCTTTTCCTTTCTTGAGTACCATAATTTAAAATCAGTATCCTCAATCTCCTTTGCTTTTTGTCCAATCTACTTTATCTCTTGTAAATATACGATATTAGTATTTCTCCAAATCATAGTATCTACCACCTTCATTAGCTTATGAAAATATTTCATATTCCAAGAACCAATACGAATCTTACTATCAAGGACAAGCATCCTTACCGCTGCATCTTTCCATACCGAAAATATGCTGACCCTCCCTGCAATTTGTTTACTACATTCGGGTGATAATATAGTGGGAGTAACTTCTTTCCTGATACCTGTATATGATGTAAAAACTCTCCTTGCAATTGATTCACTATATCTAGGCAAAAATATAGAGGTCATTGCTTATATTTCACTGCATTTAGGCTCTGTTGTGTATCACTAAGAAGGAAAGCTTCAACGCGATGCTCATAACTTATATAATTTATGGTATAAAAATCCGACAAAGTTTTAAGTTCGCTACAGAAAGTCTAACGCAACCCTCCTCCTTTATCCAGGCTTGGGGCCGGCCATGTAAGGGTGATCCCTTATATGGGAGTAGTTGATCCTTATGATAACAATCAAACACAATATTTTACTTTTAGGTTTACTTATTTTTCTTGAAATTCTTGCTTCCCTAGTGTAATATTTTTTTCCTTTCTCTTGACTATACCAGTGGGCTACTCCCAACAACCCATTTGTTGCGTACTTCTCGAGGCCACTCAAGGGTTTCCATTATTTCTTCTCATGGCCATGTCCTCTACCTACTCGAGATTACTTTCATCTCACCACCACTTCTAGTGGCCATGCACTTCTCCATCTAGGTGGATTTGGGAAAGTAAGCATAGGTCCCATATTGCCCAAACTTGTCATCTTTTTAGGCTATCCTTTAGAGTGGTCATTCGGAGGGTCCATACATATTGATCATTGTAGGTCCTACCATGCCCATGCATCGACCTAATCTACCTAACTTCAAATTGTGTTGTACACCCACGAGCGTTTAGCCCAGACTATATATTACTGTTGTTGGATCTCGTATCTAACGGGATTGCAAACTGTTGTCGACTATTGTATTTCCCAATGCTTGGAACTATTAGAAGATATCCTCTACTTTAAGGTTTTCCTTTAGCAGAGAAAGGGTAGAGAAGAAACTCAGTGAGAACAATTCAAACCGTGCAACTTCATTATTTGATCATTCCATATTTAGAGGCTTACATGAGCAGTTATTTCTAAAAAGTTTTACACAACCCTATAAAATTTTAAAAATTTAAGGATTCCATATGAAGATTTAAATATCACCCACTAGAGATGACAATTTGAACCTGCCTTACATCTAAGGGAAGGATGAGGCAAGATAGACAGGACCTCCACGTGGAGCAGGATAGGGTACGGTTTAAGATAAACTCACCTTGGCCCACCCGCATAAATAAATTTATACATATATAGTCTGGGTATACATGTATATACATATATACTAAGTATACATGTACACATATTTTATATAAATGTAAACCTAAATATACATATAATCACTTCTAATTTAAAAATTTAGAATACAAGAAAGCAGTATTGGATCTACGTACTGAAATTTGAAATAATTGAAATAATACTAATGTCTAGATCGGCTGCCACTGTTTTTATGCTAATATAAAATATATGATATTAACGAATTTTTCTTTTAAACAGTTACTTTTTATAAAATGACGTGAGACAGGGCTAGACGGATTATACCAGACTCAATGTAGAGGTTTGATCCTCAAGACCTCAGGGTGGAGCTTGAGAAGTGGTTTTGTGTGGTAGGGGGTGAAAATAGTCCCACGAGAATTCACAGTGAAACGGGATTTCAAAGTAGCATCTACTTTTTTGACAAGGTTAACCAAATCAACTTTGACAATACTGAAAAGATAACTTTTTACAAATTGACAAAACAAAGGCTATGCTTCTTTAAATTCTAAGAAGGTTATATATGTGTGTCACCTTCCGACCCACGTGAATTGTAATTAGCCTTTGGCCACCTTTTAGAAACCCTACTCGAGGGAAGAGCCCCCAACTTTACCAATGTAGCACGTTGGGGCCGCACTCCTTTCTACTATCAATAAAGCTTTTGCCTTTTAGTTTTGTATTTCAGTTGCCTTTATTGCCTTACTATTAAGTGTTTGCCATATTGCATGGTGTGAGTTAAAACGGATGCCAAGTCTCATCCCAAGCACTTAGCATCCGGGTAGGGGTCAACTCACATTTCCTATCGGAGGTCGTCTGAACTACTTATTCCACTACACTTGTGAAATCCGCTATGGCTGATCTAACCTATTTAATTGAGTGCTAGTCACGTTATGAGCTTTGTCGGCTCTTCCGATTATTAAGGCGTGACAACTTTGGTATCAGAGCATGCTTATCCCGTTGAAGGTAAGTCGGCTAAAGAACTCAAAGGGAGATAAGTGGTTGCATATGGACAAACTTTGTAAAACACTAAGAGGATCATGGTTGTATCACATTCGCGTTAGTTGGAGGGAACACTACAATAAAGCAAGAAGATGGAAGTCCTGATGCACGTAGAATGACCCTTGATCGGCTATTGGTAGCGAGGACGATCTCCTCCTATCAAGAGGATAGTATTTGGAAGCATCGTGCTACTACTACACAACAATCGAGAGGTAGCCAACTTCGTGTTGCTTATTGTGGGGTACACTTGTGCCATAGAGATTAGAAAGGAGGATTGGGGATCGACACACGAGATGTTGTTTCTTAAGGTACCCTTTGGATCATGGTCGCACTTGGGCAAACAGGCCAGTTATTTGGATGAACAAGTTCGTGCGAAAGGGGCACACTGAATTCCACCATAATTTTGGACATTGTCACCAAGTTTAAGTCGTAATTGTAGCGCATGGATGGGGACCTCTGGTTGCACCGTATTGGCCAAGGATAGCACGATGACCGATGTTATCCCCATGAAGAGTAGCGTAGACTAATAGAATGTTCGTTCGTTCATCTTGTGCCAATCACCAGCAAAGACTATGAGTGCCAGTGCTTAACAAGACCAATTTTTGTTCCACGCGGTAGGTCTTCTATGAATTTTCAATCTTAAGTGATGCCTTTGGTCATGTAGAGTGACACACACAAGGATCCATTTATGCCAGTTATCAGCAAGGACTGTGCACCTTCCTTAGTTACTCGTGGACGTCTTCGGTGATGCGGGGTGCCACCCACCAGCTCACTTGTGCTAGTCGCCAGCAAGGACTACGCACCCTCATCATGTTCATATGAAACCCCATGAAGGAGAGCTCATGCGGGTCCTCAGTTCTTGTGGACGTCTTCAGTGATGCGGAGCGCCACCCACCAAGCTCACTTGTGCCAGTCGTCAGCAAGGACTACGCACCCTCATCAAGTTCATATGATACCCCATGAGGTAGGTCTCATGCAAGTCCTCAGTTCTCGTGGATGTCTTCAGTGATGCGAAGCACCACCTACTAAGCTCACTTATGCCAATTGCCAGCAAGGACTGCACACCCTCATCAAGTTCATATGATACCCCATGAGGTAGGTCTCATGCGGGTCCTCAGTTGCTTGTGGCCATCTTCGGTGATGTAGAGAGCCACCCTACCAGTTCATTTGTGCCAGTCGCCAGTAATGACTGCACACCCATTCTCGACACTAATCACACTCTAGAACTACCCACGCTGTTATAGAAGGCAGTAGCGACCCTGACGCACTATATACGCCACCCTTGTGGTCAACATCGGTTTTGGGTGTCTCAATAAACGCGTAGCCCCATGTGGTGCCCAGTTCTCAGATGAAGCCCAGTGAGGCAGGTCTCATGCAGGTCCTTGGTTACCCATTATCGCGTTCGGTGATGCAAAGCACCACAACAACACCCTAATTGATAAACATATGCAGGGTTGACAGATGTGGCTCCAGAATGTCCTGAAACTGCTGAGTCAAGTCCAATCTCTGATTTAATTATGCAAATCTACACTTCAAGCTATGGCATCTCAAATTTTTACGAATTTTAGAGATTCCTAAACTACCAAGAAAATTTTGGGAATAAGTTCTGAAAACAGGACGAGTTTCTGTTTTTCAAGACTTATTGAGTTTCAAGCTTAAAAACCAAGTGCACCATTATTTCTTAGCAAAATACTTTATTTTCACATGAATTGGAATACATCACCTATGACTTCGAAATCCCTAAGTGCTTAGGCTGACCCTTGAGCGTCGGTTCAAGAAGGCTTAAAGTGAAAAGAGCCCGCTTAGCCACAATCGCCAATTAAGTCAGATTTTCATACACTTTGCTAATTTTGGAAACTAGCTGGCATGCTCGCGAATAAAGTAGAGCTGAAACTTTTATTTCAGGTCTCTATATAGGCTTGAAGTGAAAATTTCACATCTACAGAATTGGCACGCCCGGTGGAACTTGAGTCTTGTGGGATTTCAAGCTTAGGTGAACTTTTCCAATTTCAATATTTTAAAATCGTGGTGTTAATAACTCTTTTTATGCACAAACTGATTTTGAAACAATGTCAAGTTTAGATGATTCATTTGAAAACAAGCCACGAAAATCCTCATCGCATTTCTCAAAACGGTTTTCCAAATCCTCTAAAACCCGAGATGAAGAGCTTGCCTCCCTAAGGGAAATATTGAGGGAAATGGAGAAAAAAATCGATGCCCTAAGCCAAAAGGCCAAGGCACATCGATCCCATAAAAATTCATCTCAGGTACATAGAGAGAAAAAGCATACTTGGAAAACCAAATTGAGCTCAAAATCCGATAAAGGAAGTGAGGCTACAAATGCAGCAAGTGTTCAGATTGAATTATCTAACCTTGCCCATCCTCAAAGCACCCCATTTTCCATTCAAAACCCAAAAAAAGTTTTATGTTTCGAAAGATAAAAAAAAAAATTGGAAAATCTTCTAAAATAAAAAAACTTGAAAATCAAAAATTTGAAATTTCGAAAGTCGAAAGTGATGTCCATATTTCCGGGCACACAAATAGAGTGGGACATGAGATTCACTTCACTCCAAATGTTTCACAAACATTCACTCTGGTAGGTTCCAATCCCTTCAGCATCACCTCACATGTTTCATAAGAAAATGAGTGTTGCACACACATAGGCTTGGAGGATGAAATCCAAGACCTCACAAAGCAACGAGAGCTCGAAGCCATGCATGAGCTAGAGCAACCTCAGGACGCCTGGAAGGATGCTTTCTCTTACCATGAAAAAGAAGATAAACTTGAAAAAGATATGTCTGAAACTCATTCTCCCATAATCTCCATACTCGATCCTTCCCTTCTTAGTGTAGGATCGATAATTCATTCATATTCATCGGATGCATCGAATTACACTCATGTACCCACATACCCACAAAATGTGCCCAAGGATATAGATTTTCAAGGTGCACCGAATGTTCCGCACCAAGAAAATTTCATCCTTCAAGCCTATATGTGTGCAACACTCATTCTCCTTTGTGTGTGTTTCTTCGGGAGGAGAAACCTCCGAAGTGTGTGAAGATGTGCTCATGGGATTTTGAAAATTTTGTGGTGGCTTGTATTAAGAGAACCTCATGCCCTTCTCTGCTTGTGTGCCTAAGAATGTAAACTTCCTTTTATTTATTTTTGCTTTCAATTTTCAGAATTTCATTATTTACAATTTTTGGATTTTCAATTTTTTTGATTTTTGAAGATTTTCTGGATTTTTTTTGTTTTTCTATTTTTTTTTTTAGATTTTCAATGGACGAAGGTGGATGACTAGCAAGGTTAGGAAGAGACGGTTCAATCCTAACACTTGCTATATTTGTGGCCTCACATCCTTCATCGGATTTTCATGTTAGTTTGATTTTTCTAAGCATGGTTTGTCTCCCTATGGACCCAAGATCGTTTCTCATTGGAACAATGTGCCTTGTCCTCTTGGCTTAGGGCAATAATTTTCCTTTCGATTTGTATCTCTCTCAACTCTTTTTTTAAAGAGGCGATTCTATCTTCTCAGGTTTGATGAGGGCTTCCTTGATATATTTTCAAAGGAATCATCCAAACTTGATATGGTGAATGTGCTAGAAATTTTCAAGCTTAAGACCAAGTTTTTCAAATGAATTTAAAACAAGGTTCTGGAATTAACTTGTTTTTGAAAGAAAGTGACCGGATCAGAATAACTTTTCTAAGACCCAAATTCCACTAGGCGTGCCATTTTTTTTATGATATAAATACAATTTTTCATCTGTGGATTGACTTAAAATTTTATTTACAAAACAAAGTGCGAGCATACCATCAAGCTTTCTAAAACTTACAAAATTTATTTTCTGACTTCTTTGGTAATTGTGGACAAGTGGGTTCTTTTTTATATAGGCCTTCTTCAACTGGTGTTCAAAGGTCAGCGTAGACGCTTGAAAAAGTATCTTATGATCTGGTAAGTTTTCGAAACAAGTTTTCAATTGAAATGGACTTTTCAAAATCGTGTGACCATTCCCTTGACAAATTCAAGTTCAATCTTGAAAAATATAATGGGTTTTGTTTATAGCAATATATATTTCTATTTTTTGATATTTTGGTAGATTCAAAAAATCTTGAAAAAATTATCTAAGCTAGGCCTAGATGATAAGTTTATTGGAATATTTTATTCTAATTTTTGGTTCTAAAGATGAGTATAATTAAATCTAGAAATTTCTCAATCTTGAAACTCAGGACAGACTATGGGATAAAAATTAGAATAAAATATTTCAATAAACTTATCAACAACAATAATTATAGAATAAAATATCCTATAATGGAGGCTTAAAAAAATACTCGTGTCTATGCACATAGACCTTAGAATTTTACAAAATTAGTCAAATTGAAAAGCTATGGAAATCCGCTTTCCAACAACAACAATTTTGGATCACTATAGATAGAGTTAAGGGAGTTTTACTCAATCTCTATTATAGGATATGTACTACAGTTAGGTTCTATCTCGGTTTATATTCGGTATTCTCTAATTTTATTACTGACCTTTCATGTACCTAAAATTCTTAACAATTTTATTATATATTAGCCACTTTGTTGGTAAGGTGTGAACCAATTTTTGAAACTTTTGATTTACATAGAGAGGCTTTAAAAATCAATGATAAGATAGATAGAGGATGCTAAAAATAGGGTTTTCTGTTTACAAGGCTAATAGATGCTTCCGATTAATCTTTAGTGTGTTAGGTGATCATCCAAAAAAAATTTGGTTGAGAACTTGTATTCATTTGAGGAGGAACTCATCTATATATGAGTTCTCGGGGTGATCTCTCTTAAAGAGGAAAGCTCACTTGGGAAACAAATGCGATGATAAGCTAATGCCCACCCTTACACAAGCTTATGAGTCTTTAATCCACCATAAGAGTGATTTACATATGTAAAACTTGGGTAATGCCTTTTTTATGGCTTCATATTTAAGCATAGAAGAGATAAGAGAGTATAAGTTTATAATGTATATTGAGGTAGATGCAACCAATAATCAAACAAGTGATAGACAATCTTACCATTTGCCTTAGACGAATTTTGGCAGCATTTCCACTCAAATATTATAATGCTTTGGAGACATTTGCTCCTTCATTATAACTTGAATTGAATGAAATTGAATAAAGGAAAGAGAAGTGAAGAAAATCAACCTTAATTGAAGACCTTGGAATGGCTTAGAGACTAGCGATGGACTTCAGCAACACCTCCACCACTTGGGGATGAGTTTAACATTCTTCCTCTCTTCTTCTCTCTCTGTCTCTTTCTCTCTCACTTTGTTAAGATTTTCTCTCTTGATTTTTCCTCTTAGTTTTCTTCCTTGATTTCCTCCTCCCGAGGGCTCTATTTATAACCTTCAAGAGAAGTCTCTAAGAACTTCCACGAGTTAGGCATGGAAAGGTTTTGGCCCAAGTTTGATCCAATCCAATGTGAGGTTGTTGGTCACATGGCCTCACATGGGGCTCATGGTGGTCCCCTTCTTGGTCAATGATGAGCTTTGTGTAGCCCTAGGTTATATGCCATCGAGCCACTTTAGCTCGCCCTCCTTGCTTGGTTCGGCCATGGCTTTGATCTTTGCTAGGAGTGATTCGCCCCCTTGATGCATGAATGGGCCCTTGACCTAGCCACTCAACCCTTGCCTTGGATTTGACTTTGACCCTTCTTGGTTTAAACAAGCCCATGACTTGATCACCTTGGCCTTAACTTGTTGTCTTAGTCCGGCTTGTGACTTGATCACCTTGGCTTTGATCTTGACTTGTTGGCATGTCTTGATCGGGTGCAAGTGCAACCCCTTGGCTCGTTTCAGTGCAGCTTCTTAGTGCAACCTTTAGTTAGTTTAATTGAATTTCATTTGGTCCCTTGTGGCCTTTTCTTGGTTTGAGTTGAACTTGCTTTGGTGTGACACGCCTCTTGGTCATTGGTCGCACCTAATTTTATTTTTGTATAGCTTGATCCTTAACCCATTTTTGACTTGTTATAGGCTTGGTCATGTACCCATTTGATTTGATTTTGTGTTGGGTTGATCTCATGTGTCACCCAATTTAGTTTGAGTTGGATTTGATTTGTAGGAAAACCCTGATTGCTTTCATCCTAACCTCTCGGGATTTTGCTCCGCTTGATTCGGTTCTCTTTTCAAGTAATATATAGTCTGGGCTAAACACTCATGGGTGTAAGATACAATTTGAAGTTAGGTAGATTGGGTCGATACATGGGCATGGTAGGATGTACAATGATCAATATGCATGGACCCTCCGAATGACCACTCTAAAGAATAGCCTAAAAAGATGATAAGTTTGGGCAATATGGGACCCATGCTTACTTTTCCAAATCCACCTAGATGGAGAAGTGCATGGCCACTAGAAGTGGCGGTCAGATGAAATTTAACTGGAGTAGGTAGAGGATATGGCCACGAGAAGAAATAACTGAAACCCTTGAGTGGCCTCGAAAAGTGTGCAACAAAAGCATTGTTGGGAGTAGCCCACAAGTATAGTCAAGAGAAAGGAAAAAAATATTAAAAAATGGTAGCTCGTTACACTAAAAAAATATTTTAAAAATATTTTAAAAAATATTAAAGAAGTTAGTCCCACTAAATTGTCGCCCGAATGTAGTGAACAAAATATAGAGAGGGTCTCCATATTTTCGGTATGGACGGATGTAGGGGTAATGAAGATAGTCCTAGATAATAAGATTCATATTGACTCGTAGAATATGAAAACATTTTTGGTGAGCTAATGGAGGTGGTAGATACTATGATTCAAAGATAGATTCATATCCTATATTTACAAGAGATAAAGTGAGTTAGATAAAAAGCAAAAGAGATTGAGGATAAAGGTTTTAAATTATGGAAATCAGAAAAAGAAAAGGCTCAAAACGAAGTTGGTATTATCATAAATAAAGATTTAAAGGATAGTGTATTAGACATACAACAATATGGTGACTGAATCATGATGTAGAAATTAGTGCTAGGAGTAGAGGTTTTGAATATAGTTTGTGCTTATGCACCCCAAGTAGGACTAGAAGATAGTATAAAGATAACATTTTGGATGGAGTTAGGTAATGTGATTCAAAGAATTCCACAAAGGAAAATAATTTGTTTAGGAGGAGAATTAAATGGACATGTCGGTAAAGAGGCATTACGATATCAATATATTCATGAAAACTTTGGTTTTGAGAATATAAATGAGAAAAGTAGGGAGATTTTAAATTTTGCTATGGAATTTGATCTCTTTATAGTCAATAAAATCTTCAAAAAATGATATGAACAATTAATTACTTATAAGAGTAGCTTATCATAAATACAAATTGATTATTTTGTTTGTAGGAAAAAAACTAGATCATGTTGGAAAGATTGCAAGGTAATTCCAAGAAAAAGCTTAAGCACTCAACATCGAATTTTAGTTATTGATTTAGAGATAAAAAAATAGACAAAGAAGAAGATAGTGAATCGAGTTATTCAAACTAAATGGTGAAATCTCAAAAGTGAGAAAGAAGGTATATTTAAACAAAAAGTTCATCAAGAAGATACTTGAAATTATGTTGGTATACCTTATGATATGTGGAATAGTATGGCTATACATATTAGGAAAATGGCAAAAATTGTATTAGGTGAATCTGAGATCGGTATACCGTTACAAAAAGAAGTTTCATAGTCACGTAAAGTGATGCAAGATAAAATCAAGGAAAATAAGGCGTGTTATAAATTACATTATGCTAAGAATGACTAGTCAAACTTGAGAGGCTTAAAAGAAAGTAAAGAACGAATCGAAAAAGATTGTTAGTGAAGCAAAAGGTAAAATTTGGGAGGATTTATATAAAAAGCTCAACTCAAAAGAGGGTGAAAGTGATATTTTTAGGATAGTTAGAGCTAGAGATAAGAAAAATAAGGATCTTAATTTCGTTAGATGATTCAAAGACGAGAATGAGAAAATTCTAATGGCAAATGATGATATAAAAATAGATTAAAAAAACTATTTTTATATACTTTTTAATGAAAATAAAGATGTTAGTATTAAAGTCAAAGAGACTCTTAAACATATGAAGGGTAGTAAATCTGTAGCACCAGATAATATTTCTATAGAAGTTTGGAAAATCCTAGGAGAGATAGGAATCACTTAGCTCACAAGATTATTTAATAAAATATAAAGAAACAAAAAGATGCCCAAGAAATGGAGAGCGATAACACTTATACCCATATATAAGAATAAAGGAGACATTCAAAATTATACGAATTATCAAGGTATCAAGTTAATGAGCTACACTATAAAGTTATGGAAAAGAGTTATCGAATATAAGTTAAGACAAATATCGACTATAACAGAGAACCAATTTGGATTCATGTCAAGCAAATCTACAATTGAAGTGATTCACCTTTTGAGACATCTTATAGAATATTTTAGAAGAAAAAACAAAGACCTTCACATGATATTTATTGATATAGAAAAAGCTTACAATAGGGTACCAAAAGATGTTCTTTGCAGAATCTTAAAGAAAAGAGGTATCCTATTGACATACATAAACAATATAAGAGACATGTACAATGGTGCAAAAACATGTGAGAGGACTCATGAAGGAACGAGAGACTTCTTTGAAGTTAATATTATGTTATATCAAGGATCAACTTTAAGTCCATACTAATTTATAATAGTGATTAATGAATTAACAAAACATATTCAAGATGAAGTACCATGTTGCATTTTATTTGCATATGATATTTTTGTTAGTGAAGGAGCCTAAGGAAAAAGTTAATAGAAAATTTTAATTATGAAGAGAAATATTAGAAAGTAAAGACTTTCGACTTACTAGAACAAAGACAAAATATATGCAATGTAAGTTTCATCATTTGGTTACTTCAAAAGACATATAAATTAAAATTGGCATACATTGCATCCCCAAATGAAAAGTTTTAAATACCTAGGGTCAATTTTTCATAGTGATGGAAGAATTGATGGAGATGTTACGCATAGAATTAATGTTGGTTGGTTAAAATGTTAGAGAGCATCAAGTATTCTTTGTGATAAGAAAATACCATTAAGGTTAAAAGGTAAATATTATAGAGCAACAATTAGACCTGCCATGTTTTATGGTTATGAGTGTTGGGTAGTTAATCATTATCATGTATAAAAGATGTCTGTGATAGAAATGAAGATGTTGAGATGGATGAGTGGTCATACAAGAAATACCATATACATAAGGAGGTTGTTAGAAACAAATTGGGAGTAGTACCAAAAGAGGATAAAATGAGAGAATATCGTTTAAGATGGTTTGGACATATAGAAAGTAGATCAAAAGAAACGCCTGTAAGAAGGTATGAAAAACTAAATTTTGAAAATATTAAAAGAGGTAGAGGATGACTACAAAAGTGTTGGAAAGGAACAATAAAGAATGATCCAGCTTATAAGATTATTTAATAAAATATAAAGAAACAAAAAGATGCCCAAGGAATGGAGAGCGATAACACTTATACCCATATATAAGAATAAAGGAGACATTCAAAATTATACGAATTATCAAGGTATCAAGTTAATGAGCTACACTATAAAGTTATGGAAAAGAATTATCGAATGTAAGTTAAGACAAATATCGACTAAAACAGAGAACCAATTTGGATTCATGTCAAGCAAATCTACAATTGAAGCGATTCACCTTTTGAGACATCTTATGGAACATTTTGGAGGAAAAAATAAAGACCTTCACATGATATTTATTGATATAGAAAAAGCTTACGATAGGGTACCAAAAGATGTTCTTTGCAGAATCTTAAAGAAAAGAGGTATCCTATTGACATACATAAACAATATAAGAGACATGTACAATGGTGCAAAAACATGTGAGAGGACTCATGAAGGAATGAGAGACTTCTTTGAAGTTAATATTATGTTATATCAAGGATCAACTTTAAGTCCATACTAATTTATAATAGTGATTAATGAATTAACAAAACATATTCAAGATGAAGTACCATGTTGTATTTTATTTGCATATGATATTTTTGTTAGTGAAGGAGCCTAAGGAAAAAGTTAATAGAAAATTTTAATTATGAAGAGAAACATTAGAAAGTAAAGACTTTCGACTTACTAGAACAAAGACAAAATATATGTTTCATCATTTGGTTACTTCAAAAGACATATAAATTAAAATTGGCATACATTGCATCCCCAAATGGAAAGTTTTAAATACCTAGGGTCAATTTTTCATAGTGATGGAAGAATTGATGGAGATGTTACACATAGAATTAATGTTGGTTGGTTAAAATGTTAGGGAGCATCAAGTATTCTTTGTGATAAGAAAATACCATTAAGGTTAAAAGATAAATATTATAGAGCAACAATTAGACCTGCCATGTTTTATGGTTATGAGTGTTGGGCAGTTAATCATTATCATGTATAAAAGATGTCTGTGATAGAAATGAAGATGTTGAGATGGATGAGTGGTCATACAAGAAATACCATATACATAAGGAGGTTGTTAGAAACAAATTGGGAGTAGTACCAAAAGAGGATAAAATGAGAGAATATCGTTTAAGATGGTTTGGACATATAGAAAGTAGATCAAAAGAAACGCCTGTAAGAAGGTATGAAAAACTAAATTTTGAAAATATTAAAAGAGGTAGAGGATGACTACAAAAGTGTTGGAAAGGAACAATAAAGAATGATCCAGCTTATTTTAAGTTAACTAACATGACATATGATAGGCTTTCTGCAAACAAAGAATCTATGTAACCGACCCCATCTAATATGGAAAAAGGCTTAGTTATTGTTGTTGATTATTATCATAAGGATCATTATTTCTAAATGAGCTTCCTCTTGATGTAGATGATAGGACACTTTTGAGGTGAAATAGTAGATGTCTTAGACTCTAATCTTGGTCCTTGGTCTTTGAGTTTTCATAGATGTTGATCCCATTTGACTAACCGGCTAATTCATTGTTTTATGAAACCAACTTATCACAATTTAGAAATCAAACCATTTGCATTAACCTCCTTTTACTGCTAAGAGATCCAAATTTGTCAAAATAGGTAGTGAGGACCAATAAAAATAAAATTAACAAAATCTCAAAGGAAGAAAAGAGGAAGAAGACTAAATGACAAATTCCTATTAACTAGACTAATACCATGCACAATAGATGGTCTAGTATAAGTTAAATTCCTCAAGCTTCCAACCAAAGCATTTGAACACACTAGGATAAACTTTTTCTCCATCTCCATACTTAAATAATCACTTCATATCCAATAGAAGTGCTAACTAGATTGCAATGTTACATTTTAAACTTCTTAATAGCTCCTCTACCATATCTTCTTTGATACATAAGTCTCATTTTCCCTGGCTTTACTTCAATAGTGTTTTTGACTTTTGAAGTGTAGTTAACTCACATATATCATTCTTCTTAATGGCTTTGATTTTTTTCATTAATGCCATCTCTCCATCTTTTATCATGAATGGCCACTTCATCAATAGGCACACTATCTGCAAAAGAGACAATAGTAAAATCACTGAAATTATATACCTTTAATATACTACACAACTCACAAATGTTTCAAGATCTTTTAAGTTCTTCATTTGAACTTGCTTCATTTTCATGTGAACTTTGTAGAAAAGATGTAGAAGATACATTTGGTTGCACATTTCTTCTTCTACTTTTTCAGTGAACATATCAGAAGCATATTCATGTTCAAACAATTCTACTTCTAAGATTTTTTTTGTCCATCTCTATTAATAACAAACTTTTCACTAATAGGATTATATAATTTATACCCTTTAGGATTTTGATCATAGACAATAAAAGCATACCTCTTACTTTTATGATCAAGTTTAGTGCTTTTCTTATCTGCCATCTATGCAAATGCCATATTTCAAAAATCTTGCAAGTGAAAGATAAATAGGCTTGAAATGACTCCATGCTTCTTACTGTATTTTGTCATGAATACAGCAACTGCTTCTACCTAAAAACTTTAGCCATATTATTCATTTTCAACATACTATGTACAACATTGAGAATAATCTGGTTTTCTCCTTTAGCTATACCATTTGTGGTGGTGATCTTGGAAGCATAACAGATCGTTAATTCCATTCTTCGCACAAAATATCTTAAGTTCTTTCAAAATAAATTCCCTTCCTCTATCCAACCAAAGAGATTTTATTTTATAGCATCTTCGTCTTTTCATCATAGCCTTAATATTTGAAGGTCTTAGTGCCTCTAGTTTCTCCTTAAATAAATATATCCAAGTTTTTTTAGAATAGTCATTATTGAATAAAAAATAATTGTTGTTACAAATGAAGAAATCCTGAGAGATATACATGCATCAAAATGCATCACCTCTACAAGATATGCTATTGACAAAACCTCATTAGCAGAACCTTTTTTTGCTTGCTTGCAAAAACATATCCTTCACTTAATTGATTTAAATGATTAATTCTTTATATACACTTCACTATTCTATCTTTGCTCATCAATTTCTAACCGTTAAAATTTGACTAATCAAATCTCATCTGCCTAAGTCAAGAAGAATCTTTTAAAATAATACTATAAGTAACTTGAAATGTTACTTTGAATATTGAGAGCAAACATCTTATTTTTTGTCATATGACAATACTTGCTAACAATTTTTCTTTATTATCCTGATTATTAGGCGCTATTCTTCAAATATCACAAAT
Source organism: Brasenia schreberi (assembly GCA_036023115.1). Lineage (NCBI taxonomy): Eukaryota > Viridiplantae > Streptophyta > Magnoliopsida > Nymphaeales > Cabombaceae > Brasenia > Brasenia schreberi. The sequence continues at coordinate 9,662,298 of JAYKKT010000071.1, read as the reverse complement.
TTTCTTCAAAAGTAGTCCCAACTCAAAATATTACTTTTTATTTGAGGTACATACAAAATATTTGAAATAAAATGATCATTTTCACCATTGAAGAGAGTCAAAATTTTACATTTTTCATTAACATTTACTTAAGAGGAGTCTCCAAAACCTATGTCCCCTGTAATAATTTCATCAAGCTCCACAAATGAGTTCTATTTCCGCATATATGATTACTTGTAGCAAAGTCAAGATATCATCAACTGTCATCTTCTTTGCTAGCAACATCATCTTCAATATCATCAACTCACATTAAAAGAACCTTTTTTTGCTTGCTTGCAAAGACATATCCATCACTTAATTGATTCAAATGATTGATTTTTTATAGACCCTTCATTGTACTACCTTTGCGCATGGATTTCAGACCATTAAAATTTGTGTAACCAAATCTCATATGCCAAAGTCATGAAGAATCTTTAAAATAATACTATGAGTAACTTGGAATATTACTTTTACTATTGAGAGAAAACATCTTATTTTTTGTCATTTAACAATACTTCCTAACAAATTTTCTTTATCATCCTTATTATTTGGCTGCTATTCTTCAAATATCACAAATTTCTTCAAAAGCAGTCCCAACTCAAAATATTACTTTTTATTTGAGGTACATACAAAATATTTGAAATAAAATTTTCACTTTCACCATTCAAGAGAATAAAGTTTTTACATTTGTCCTTAACATTTACTTAAGAGGAGTCTCCAAAAGGTATGTTCCCTCCTTGTTTAAGCGCCACAAATAATTTCTTCTTTCTGTATATATGAATACTTGCCCGAGAGTTAAGATATCAACTCACATCTTCAACATTATCTTATTCGCTAGAAAGAAGCACAAAAGGGTCTCCTTCTTTGCTTTTGCATAGTATAAAATTTGATTTCTCTTCAATATCACTTAAATATTATCAAGAAAAATGTCCATACTCATCGCAAGTAAAGCGTTTATAATTTTATTTGTCATACTTTCCTTAATTTGGAATACAATATCTTACTCTACCTCTTCTCCATGCTCTTTTTTTATTAAAGTCTTGATTTTTTATTTTTTTATTCACACATTAGTTTCCACCTCTTTTATCTATATCACGACCTCTTAAATATTCTTGTCTTCTTTGAGAGGAATCACACTTTTCTTTTTAAGAAAGTTTCATTTATAAATCTTGTCCCACTAATCTTGTTTCCAGCTTCTTGAGTCTTCATGAACATGCAAAGATTCAATGAGTGATCCAATCGCTGTCATGTTCAAGTCGTTGGACTCTAATGATGACAATTATGTAAATAAGTCTTTGACCTAAGGACTTCAGATTTTTCCTTAACATGATAATCCTTTATATCATTTTTGTATTTCTTCTTTTAATTAATAACAAGCAAGGCTCTTACATAATTGGATTCCGGATTCCTTCACGTGTCGGGATTCATAATCACACCTTGAAGATATAATTTTCTCACCTTAGCCACTCTTTGAAATGATGTTTTGAGAATCTCCCATATTACATTAGATGTAGAGACTCTAGTTACTTTCTCGAACATCTAGTTATCTGTGTTTTCATTGATGCGTGTAAGGGCCTTTTGACCCCTCTTCTATATTGAATTATCTTCTTGGGTGATGAGTCCTTTATTACTAATTAGTACCTTCATGCAGATGCAGCAACTCTAGTAATTATCGAGAGATGAAACATGAAAGAAGGCTGTAATCTTCTCATACCAAATTTCAAATAATCAACGCTCTGATAACACTTTGTTAGAGTAGGTGCTCATGATAAATAAAAATTGAATATAACATCTCAATGAAAGAGAGTAAGAAAACTCAATAATAAATTCCAATTAATCTATATAATCATAATCATTTTATTCCATTTATAAAGGCAGAAAAGCTCTAAAAACGTTTGATAACTTGCTTAATTAGATTTCTAATAATAAAATAAGTAATTCTCCTAAAGATAATATTTTATGATGATTGTTTCTGTACAATAAAATCTAATTAATGAACTCTCTTACTTACTGAATCTCAGAAAATAAAAAGCGTTGACTTTTTTGAAATATCTAAATAAATCTAGTTTATTTATCAACACAACCTTGGGCTTCTAGCTTTTTCGTCATCATTGGTTGTAATTTTGGCATTGACATAGGAATCGCAATGGGGTGGGGTAGGGAGGGTTTTCTCCCAACCTCGCCCCGCCCATGGGTATTAGGGGTCAAACCCTGCACCCACTTCAATATAACCTACTCCTGCCCACTTCATCCTATAAAAAAAAATTAAAAAGAAAAATTTGTTTATATCATATGTTCTATGTGAAACATTCAATCTACTCTATAGTACTTCTTACTCTTAAATTCAATGTGAATATATATAAAATAAAATTTTCAAAAGAAAAGTTTGTTTATAACATATGTTCTATGTGAGACATTCAATCTAGTCTATAGTACTTCTTACTCTTAAATTCAAAGTGAATATATATAAAATAAATTTTTAAAAAGAAAAATTGTTTATATCATATGTTCTATATGAAACTTTCAATCTACTCTGCAGTACTTCTTACTCTTAAATTCAAAGTGAATATATATATATATATATGTGTGTGTGTGTGTGTGATGTGTTTGTGTATTTATATTTATAAAATATAAATGTATCTATAATATATACTTAATATATATGTATATGTATCAGTGTACATACATGATACACATATTTTATATAAACACACGCACATGTAGGCATATCTATGAGCCATACTATGTGCGAATTATTGGGGTATGAAATTAAAGACCCATACTATGAAATTGTGGGAAAGAATTATCGAACGTAGGTTAAGACAAGTATCAACTATAATATTGAACCAACTTGGATTCATGCCAGATAGATCTACTGTTGAAGCGATTCACCTTTTGAGACGTCTTATGAAACATTTAGAGCAAAAAATAAAGACCTTCATATGATATTTATTGATCTAGAAAATGCTTATGATAGGGTACCGAGGGAGGTTCTTTAAAGAACCTTGAGAAAAAGAGGTACCCCATTGACATACATAAACCTTATAAGAGACATGTATGAAGGTGCAAAAATATGTGTGAGGACTTATGAAGGAATGACAAACTTCTTTGAATTTAATATCGGGTTACATCAATGATCAACTTTAAGTCCATACTTATTTATAATGGTGATTAATAAGTTAACAAAACATATTCAAGACGAAGTACCTTGGTGTATGTTATTTGCATATGACATTATGTTAGTGGAGGAGTCTAAGGAAAAAGTTAATAGAAAATTAGAACTATAGAGAGAAACATTAGAAAGCAAAGGCCTCTAACTTAGTAGAACAAAGACAGAATATATGAAATGTAAGTTTGATCATTTGGTTACTTTATAGGACATAAAAATTAAAATTGACACACATTACATCCTCCAAAATGAAAGTTTTAAATACCTAGGGTCGATTTTTAAGAGTGATGAAAGAATTGATAGAGATGTTACACATAGAATTAATGCTGGTTGGTTAAAATAGGGAGGAGCATCAGGTATTCTTTGTGATAAGAGGAAACCATTAAAGTTAAAAGGAATATTATAGAGCAGCAATTGGACCTGCTATGTTTTATGGTTTTAAGTGTTGGGTTGTTAATCATCAACATGTACAAAAGATGTCTGTGACAGAAATGAAGATATTGAGATGGATGAGTGGTCATACAAGAAAAGATCGTATACATAATGAGGTTATTATAAACAAATTAGGAGTGACACCAATAGAGGATAAAATAAGAAAATATCATTTAAAATGGTTTGGACATATAGAAAGAAGATCAAAAGAAGAATCTATAAGAAGGTATGAAAAACTAAATTTTGAAAGTATTAAAAGAGGTAGAGGACGACCACAAAAGTGTTGGAAAGAAACAATAAATAAGGATCTAGCTTATTGTGAGTTAATTGCTAACATGACACATGATAAGGCTATGTGGAAACAACCAATCCATGTAGCCGATCTCGTTTAGTATGGGAAAAAGCTTAGTTGTTGTTGTACACGCACATACACCCACCCATACAAATATACAAGGGTGAGTTTACCTTAAATCCTACACCACGACACCTACTGGATCTTCCCGCCTCGACCCACCCTCGATCTTCTACCCCCATGTAGGGGTGGAGCATGGTGGGTCCTTGTCGAGCCGGTAGAGATAAGGCATGAGCATTTTCATTCCCATTGTTAGGTGTTAGGGACTGTGACACGTTCGTCAGACAGTCCCTTTGAATCTCCTAGATCTTCTACTCTTATCCTCTTATACCTTTGGATAGGGTTGGGGCTACATTCTGATTTCCCTTGTAACACCATGGCCCCCCTTTCAGGTGGCCTCATGGACGTGGATATTGGATAGCAGAGTCTGTCACGTCTGCAGAAAACCGTGGGGCATGAGGTCCTGGTAGGTCGCGGAGGTCGACTCTTGGTGCATTTCGCACCTCCAGGTTGACTCAATGACAACTTGTTCCCAGTTGTTTCTCAGAAGTTTCATCGAGATTTCTGTAAACCCCCAGAATTTTGTAGTGTCAATATATGAGATTGCAAGCTGTTTATACCCATGAACTATGTTTGGCAATTACAAAATTCAGATATATTCTCAAGATTGTGTAAACGTTAGGCCTCTTAGGTTATTTAATATATTTCCAAATACAATCTCAAACTTGGTAGGAGTTTCCGGAAGTCCATAAAGCCTAAAAACTTATATTCATACGTAGAATTATATGATGATTAGTTTTCAAGTTTCAACTATGACTTGAATCTAGGTTGTGATTTCTAGGAGCCGACTTTTGGATGATGATGCATGTTAGTAACTTGATCCTTTCATCTATAAATGGTTAGAAAGGTTACTTGTTTTATCTTTTCTACATTGAGTTGAGGTGGATCCGAAATTTCAAAAATCAACTTAAAGCCTATAGCCCATGGTAAGATCCATGGAACACATAGTTTAAACCATTCGAGGAGCTTTTGGCCCCACCCTAAAGGAGTTTCTAGACCCACTACTGCTTGAAACAGTATCACGTATTACATTCTAGTCATCAAAATGCATAATTTATTAAGCAGCCAATACTAAAAGAAGTGATGTGGTGGTTGGTTGAGTAAATGGCAAGCAATAAGAGTTATACATCGATATTATTTTGGGAAAACTTAGTTTTTCAATTCCACGTGGTAGTTTTTCTATCCTTCAATTCCTTGAGGTTTCATCTCGGTGAGAATAGTTAAAAGAGTAACGTCGTTACCGTGAGGTGTGCGTCCCACCTAGTCACCTAAAAGAGAACAATGATGTGCAAACTAACTTCCCTATGTGGCGCTCCATCCAAAATAGTAGACATCAAATAACCGGCTCCCGTAGGGGTGTTCACGGTTCGATTTAATTCGGTTTTTGACTAAAACCTTAATATCATGTGGTCAATGACCAATTAATAGATATTAAACTCATAAAAACAAATATTACACTTGATCTTAAGCAAAAGGCTATGAAAAGTATGTCTTATTCGGTGTCCTATAATGATTTTTATAGTGCTGAACATATCCTTCATCTCATTCCCATCGATATGGGACTAAACTCAGTCATTTATGCTTGGTTGGATTGGGTTTGGTTCTGTTAAATACTTTCCTATTAAATTAATTTAATCATTATAATTAGGACTATTATTATGAATTTAATATTAATTTTATTTTATTCAATTAGATCTTAATCTTCAGATACTATCTTATTAATTTGATATTAATAAGTTGGTATTTATTTTTAAATTATTATTCATCCTAGTTTGGCATAATTTGATATTATTACCTTAAAATGGTCAAATAAATTTTAATTTAATATTTTATTTTAAAATTCACGTCATAAGGAATGCTTAGCTTGTGGAGCTTGAAGCGTTGACCTCTTGAATGGATGTGCATCAATCATACCATTAGGTCAACGATAAACCGGCTACCCCATATCGATATTTTACTATCACAAAAACAGGCATAATTGAAAGTGTGGAAGTTTTACAGAAAGCATTGCTCTTATCTAAACAAGACTTATTAATTAGGTAATTAACATATTTTTGAAAGCATTATTAAGAATAAGTAAAGATTTTTAATTTTATTAAATAAAATTTTAAGTTGATATTAAAATATCTTAATATTTAAAAATATAATAGTTTGTAAATACAATTTATAACGACTTAGTTGATTCTATTCAATAAACTAATACTAAAAAACTTATTTAATAAAATATTAAGTGCTACATATAAATTTAATCTTAATGTTAACTTAATACTACATTATTCGTTAAATTTTATCAATACAAAGTGTAATGTTTAATTAATATAAATATCACATTTTATAATAAATATTAATAAAATATGCAATGTTAATGTTAAATTTATACGAGTTATTATTTTATAACAAATAAACTAATTTATCATAAAGAATGATTTAACATTTATGCTGATCAGTTATTAAATTAATCTAATTTGTTCATATATCAGTTAACAACTTAGTATTGAATATTAAATAATATTTTTTTTCACATAAGCTGCTTCTACATTCCACGGGGGCCGCATATACCCAACTTTCCACTTCTGTTCGCCACGCTACATTGGAAATTTTCTGGCATGAGACTAATCCAGTTAGACAGAATTCATTTGAGGCTCTTTCTATCATCTCTCGAAAAACTTCGGGCTGCTTGTCGATTTTGTGATTTTTGAAATTTCAGGAGAGGCTGCCTCCACCTCGCCCGTGAATAGGTGTCGCAGTGCTTCTTATATTTATCACTGAAATTGGATAAAAGAAAGTTGTTTCATTTATATCATTTTTCCACTTGGAAAGATAGATTGAAGATGCTTAATGAATGTTTTCTAAAGCGAGTTTTTTTAGAATTAATTATTATCTTAAGAAACGTAGCTTGTGGAAGTTTGCTTCAAATAGAACTTATCGTTTATGTATCAAGAAAGAAAAACGAAAAGTGGGGTTAAGAATCAAACTTTTATATTTCTGATTCTACAAAAAGCTAATTCATATCAGACCAAGGGAGAAAAGTATACCCATGCTTTCAAGGTGTTTTCACAATACATGCTAGAAAAACTATTCACATGTTAAAATAATTATAAATCTAATAATTGCATTTGACCTTTTAAACCTCAATCCTGTGGAGGGATATACGATTGTGGTTCTTTGTTAAGAGCATAAATTCGGATAATGATCACTTTTTTACTAATGAGTATTACTTAAACAATAAGAAAATGATTATTCGAAAATGACTTTATTGAATAAACCGAAATATGACCGATTTGCTTGATATACTCAATATCCATTGCACATCTCAACATGCCACATACGATAGAGATGCGCGTATGCTCCATTATTGCGAATATCGAAGTTACATCAAGGACGTGTTGTACGAGTTAAATATGGCCCATGAGCGGCCGCCCCGAACTAAGATCACCTGATCCCTTCAATGTTCGAAGTAAACCTTTTAAGAGTAAAGTTACAGAGCGCATGTCCGTACCAAGTAAATCCTGTTGTTTGGTGTTCATCCCTTTAGTCTTATTTTAGGACAGAGCTGCTCATAATTCAGCTCAGGTTTGACTCATTGGTTTCTTCTGGTTCACTGTACCACATTAGCTAGGGTATTTAGAGTAAATGAAGGGCCATGTTTTTCTTTTTCGGCAAAGGTACATTTTATTTAGGGTAAAGGAAAGGGACAAAGCACAATCACACTAATGAGTGAGAATAGGAATTACAGTACTAGGAGGAGAGGCTCCCACAACACCATGCAGAAGTGTTCAAGGAATCGAACCGAACCAAACTGTCAAAATCAAACCAAATTGATGGTTTGGTTCGGTTTTAATAGAAAAAATTTGATGGTTCGGTTCACAGTTCTATTGTTGAAACTAGACCTTAAGAATCAAATAAAACCATTATATATAAAGTAAAGGACGCAAACCATTCATATGTGAACTCCATCGAAACCAATTTGAAGCATTCGATCAAGCATCACGGAGGGTTGAGATTAAAAACTGAAAATTAAAAAGTTTGTAGATGTACAATTAAGCAAATACAATAAGTACACATCAATTTTTACTTTTTGATTTTCAATCTCAACAACACATTGCCCTTTATGAGATAGTTGAAATTGGTTTTTGATGGAATTTACATGTGTAGTTTTTATCCTACAACTTTCTGATATATATGTATATAATATAAATTTTTTATTCTTGTATAGATATAAATATAATAAGGTAATTAGTTTACTATATGAACTTTATAACCTCATATACAAACAAAATCTAGAACTGAACCGAGCCAAACCAGAATCATTGATGGAGTTTGGTTCAGTCCTAACTAAGAGTCACGGTTTGGTTTGGTTCCTTGGGACTAAGAACTGAGAATAACAGTTTGGTTCGAGGTTAACACTAGAGTTGAACCAAACCGAACCACGAACGCTCCCTAGTACCATGCTACACCATATTGATGAAGGGCCATTGTATTTAGGGTACGAAATCTCAATCAACTCGGCCCAGCTTGGCTCATAAATGGATGCTGAGATGTTCCGAATATATATGCTATATCGGAAGGCTGTTCGGGCCAGGGTTAGCTTGACCCGTTTGAATCGAAAATATGCTAAGCAACGAAAAAGGTTTACTTGTATTAGTAAAATTTGAGGTTTCCCTAGGGTTATTCTTAACATAGAGTTTCTCAGTGTAAGTAGGCAGTTATATTCTTGTGGTTTGTAGAAAAGGTCGGCATAGAGGCCGATGGGAAAGGTTCTTCAAGAACCTAACTCCAGTCCTCAATGCTTTAATTTCTTCATTCGCAGTGGGAATATCACCTTTTCCTAGTACTGTTAGTTCCATCAGCTTATTTGATCTTTTACTTAGAAGCAATGAAGAACCAAGATGGATCGGCTCGGGGCACTATTTAGTTTCAAGCAGCTGTTTAAGGGTGAGCCCCAACAGAAGCTAAAGAATTTTGAACTCATTCTCACGGCTAAACCTGGCTGGTTCCGGTTCCATGGAACACCAGAACTGGAATCAATTAAACCATTCCCTCCATTTCTGGTTTTGGGTTTCGTTTTTATTTGTGTTCTTGTTTGTTTCTGGTTTCATTTAATTTGGAAAACCAATAAAGTAGAGGTGAGATTTAGGGAGGAGAGGGAAAATATGGTTTGAACCCCCAGTTTGAAACTGGGTTCCGTAGGTGGTCCTAGTCAATGGCAGATCTACATGGAGGGTTGGAGACGGTCAATCTCCTGAAATTTTGAAAACTTACACTAAAAGCTATGTTTTGCAGTGAATATATCGTTGAGATTCATGCTTCGCCCTCCTAACACGATTGAAATTATACGTCGTCCCTCCAACCCTATTTTCTAAATCCACAACTCGTCCTAGTCCGATTCTATCTACAGGCCACAGCGACCTCTACCCCGGGTCTGGTCATTGGTAGTATATAAAGGGAACACGTTTGCAATTCCGCCACTGGTCCTAGTCCGATGAAGCCGTTTACACTCACGCACGTATACTCCACCCCCCAGGAGTCCAACTTCCTACGGGGAAACGGCCTCAAAGCGTCCTGTGAGTGCACGTCCCACGTTATTTAAACCAACTTAAAATCGACAAATGAGTATATAAGTCAAATTAAATGGATAATAGATTATATATATAAATATATGTATGCGTATCAACAAAGAGAATGAAAGAGAAAGAGATAGAATAAAGTTCATGCTCACATAAATGATTTATCATTTAATTATTATGATCTATAATAAAGATTTAAATTTAAAATTCAAAATAGATTTGAACATTCGTTCTCTCTCTTTCTCATTCTACATCTATAAACAAAATTTTCACTCTAAACATAGAATAAGTTTTTGGGCACACATCACTTGTCTGTAACAGGGTTTTACTTTCTCTCTCTATATATATATAATCTCCACCCTTAATCATAGAATAAGTATTTGAGCATCCACAACTTGTGTGCATAACACGTTTTACTTTCTCTTTTTCCCTCTCTCTATATATAGGACGTGGAAGCTAGTGATCCTAGCGGAATTTATTTCTACCATCCCCCACCTGGTTGGTTTTCGGCTCCTGTTGTCCAGATATCTTTCTGCATTACCCGAGTAGTGATCCTCTTTTGTCTCAACGCAGAGACAGAGGGAGAGAGGTATTTCTTCTGCCAAGTTATTCCTGTTTGATTACTTCTCCCTTCCGGCTTCGCTTTTTGAGAGAGAGAGAGAGATTAATGGCGGAAACCGTTATAAGTCACGTTACTGGCAAGTTGCAAGAAATATTGACTGACGAAGCTCTGCGTCTCAAAGGAGTGCGTTCAGAAGTCGACCACATAAAAAAGGAACTGGCCAGCATGCAAGCTTTCTTAAAGGATTCCGAGCGAAGAACGAAAAGCGACGAAGAAACAAAATAACTGGTAAGCCAAGTAAAAGATGCGGCATACCATGTGGAAGATATTTTAGACAAATTTATCTCTCGATTTCACGGCCACTATGATCGTGGAATCCTGGGTTTGCTAGAAAAGACTTGGCATAACATCAGAAATCTACGAATCCGGCGCGACGTCGCGAGAGACATCGAAGCCATAAAAGATACTATCAATCGCATATTGAAGAGAAAATCTATGTATTCTTTCAATCCTGATGCACAATCCGTGCATTCAAGTAGAGTTCAAACGTCGCATGCAATTCATCGGGACGCCTATATTCTTGAGCGTGAAAAAATCATGGGGTTCGATGAATTAGCGAACTCTTTGGTCAAGCAATTAGTAGCAGGTAACGAAGATGAGAATAATGCAAAACTTATATCCATCTCATTAGTGGGTATGGCGGGTTCTGGCAAGACTGCACTCGCAAGAAAGGTTTTTAAAGATCCAAGGATGAAAAGAAACTTTGATTGTTGTGCTTGGGTATGTGTTTACCAATCCTTTCGATCTTGTGACCTCTTAGAATGCATCGAGAAGGAGTTCAAAAGGTCTTTCAGAAAGCAACAAAACGAGTTTGAAGAAGGGACAGAGACCTCAACAAGTGATCTTAGAGAGAGGCTCTTCCAGTACTTAGAGCATAAAAGATACATGAGTGTATTGGATGATATATGTGACGAGGGAGCATGACATTACATCAAATTTGCATTCCCCAAAAACTCCAAAGGAAGCTTAATCATGATAACAACACGGATGCATTACATCGCGAGTACAATATCCATAGACAGAGAGATCAAGAGCTCCGTTCAAATAATGCAGAAGTTAGACGGGAAAACTTCAATGGACTTGTTCTGCAAGAGGGCATTTGGAAGAAGTGAAAGTATTGGACCTGATCTTATGGATGTCTGCAAAAGTATGGTGGACAAATGCGAAGGATTACCTCTTGCAATTGTTGGCCTCGGTGGCTTAATGTCTACAAAATCCAGAACGCAAGAGGAATGGTGGAAGATTTATGATACTTTTCAATGGCGAGTAGCAGAAAACCGTTTACTCTGTAGAGTGAGGAGCATTCTAGCACTCGGTTACGATGAACTACCGTTTTATCTCAAACCATGTTTCAGGTATTTCAGTTTGTTTCCTGAGGGTTATTTGATTAGCAGAAATACGTCGATCAGGTTATGGATTGCAGAGGGGCTCATACAAGAAGTAGATGGCATGATGCAGGAGGAGATAGCAGAAGAGTTCCTTAAAGAGCTAACAGCCAGAAACCTTTTACAAGTTGTAAATACTACCATCAATGACCGAATAAAAACGTTTAGACTTCATGGTATTATGAGAGATCTGCTCATTTCGTTGTCACGGACAGAGGACTTTGCTATTAATTTTTACAGAGACAGCAAGGCAATTGCAGAGAATTTCAGGCGTCTGTCGATCCAAAGCAAGATGGAACATTTCTTCAAAAGCAAGGTAGACATGTCTCACCTTCGCTCGCTCCTTATTTTCGAACCTATAAGCATGCAGCCAGCTCTTGGGAAACAAAATTCCGGTGACGCGCAAGGGCAATGGGCTGAGAAGTTCCTAGGTTTTCAATTCCACAGGGTCAAACAAGATGATGACATCAAACCAAAATGGATAGATATGTTCTCACAGATTCAAGTCATTAGGGTTTTGGATCTGCGAGGTGCTCAAATTGATGAGCTTCCTGACATGGTGGCTGAGCTAATACATTTGAGATATCTTAGCCTGAGAGACACCAAGATTAAGATTCTCCCGAAGTCCTTCGGGAAGAAGCTTTGGAACCTTCAAACTTTGGACATTAGAGGCACCCGCATAAAATTTCTGCGAAAAGGGTTACTCAAAATGTTAAGCCTCAGACATTTGTGTATGTCTAATGACAGCACTGATACGCCAAAGGAAGTGCCTGAGGGTATTGGGGTTTTATCAGAATCTTTACAGACGTTTACAGGTGTGGAGGGAGCCACGGAAAATATGATAAAAGAGGTTGGGAAGCTAAATAAGCTGGGGAGGTTTGAAATATACAATGTGAACGAAAAAACTATGGACCAACTCATCGAATCCATCGGTACAATGCACTGTCTCTTTCGGTTAAGGGTCCATTCTACGGATGGTATTAAGATAGATTCACTCTCATCTGCTTTGACAGCATCAGTAAGAACAGTTATATTGGATGGACATTTGGAAAGTTTACCACCTGAGTTTGGCTTCCCAACTAAACTCACAAAATTGCATCTTAGTCACTCGAAATTAACAAAGGACCCATTCTTGTATCTTCAATTTCTGCCAAAACTGCTACAGCTGACACTCGAGGATGCATATTAAGGACAGCAATTAATGAGTGATAGCGGCGGTTTTCAAAAGCTTAAAAAATTGAAGCTCATTGATTTAAAGGACTTGAGATGTGTGATAGTGGAGGAGGGTGCGATGCCAAACCTTCAGTCCCTACGAATCTCTGGTTGCAAGAAGTTAAAAGGGGTCCCTGAAGGCATTGAACATCTCGCTAACCTTCCTGAATCGGTGTTCATGGGCATGGGTGATAAGTTCCTTCATCACTTTGTCCAAAAAAGTGAAGAAGGTGGAACCGATTTCTCTAAACATCAACGTAGTCCCAGCAGAGGGCTTATTTATGAGAAGGGTGGGAAAGTATATCGCATTTACTCAAGAATGGTAGAGAAAGAATAAAATTATAAATCTTGATCATCCTTCACGCACGTGAGTCCCTTATTCTATTTGCATGGTTATTAGTTCATAACAACACATTAATTTTCTCTGTCCTTTAGTGTCACGTCATGTCTACTAATCACTTGAACGGTTGAGAATTAAATTATTTATGTGCCAGAAAATTAGGTTTACTGCAGTTGTATTATCTTATATTTTCTGATTTATGCAAGTTTTCCATCCATCCACTACACATACAACGAATAATGGACGTCCTATGTTCCATCTCCTCTCCCCCTAAAAAAATCAGCTCTCTTCTTCTGTATTTCGTAAAAGAGATTTTCTTTGCCTGTGCGATGCTATCAGTACATTATACGAACTTCAGCTACAATATATTGTAGCCATGGTGGGGAACTTGGGGCAGTTGCAGCCGATGCCTTTGGTTGCATCCCTATGCCACAGCGGTAAGGTACTATTGCAGATAAAAAGTTTTGTGACGTTTCATTTTAGAACCAATCATGATATAAATCACTGCATTTTGAGGAAATGCATCGTCTTTCTTTTTCTATTGTATGTTAATCGACATTTCTGAAAACGACCGGATTAACAATTTCTGAAAAGTTAAATGAGCTTTCTTCCATTCAAATGTAGATTCCTTGGAACTTTAATAGCCAACACTTTCACCCTCTTTTTTCTTTAAGTTTAGGTTGGTGCTGGATCGGTCTTTGCAGCAACACGTAACATTGGCCTTATCGTGCATGGATTGAGGACTGAAGAAAGGTGGAGCGAGTTCTATGAGGATTTGGTTTTCTATAGTTTTGTTTTGTGTATGTACTGTTAGAGTTAATGTTAATTAATGATGGTTTTAAATAAACTTATATTAGTTAACTACATTTAATTCATGTTAAGTATTTTCAAATGTTTCTTTTATAGATCTTTCCTAAATTTGAAAATTCTAAAGCGTAAAAGTCACAAGGGAGTGAAGGAAATGTGCATCATAAGACACGGAGATAAAGTTTAATCTTTATAATGATGAGTAGAAGAATTTCACGTCTTCACAAATCTTATTTCAAAGAACTTGCGGAGGCCATGCATGAGCATACGTATCCACATACCTGCTTCCGACTAGGTTGAGGCATGGTCAAAGGTAGCTTGAATTAGGTACGTGTTTTATGTGGTGTGATCATTTTAGCTTGGGAGAAAAGCATTGGTACCTAACAGTAGAGCGCTGATTTTTCTAAATCAAGTCCGAAAAGGCGACTCGAAGAGATACGAATGAATCGAGTTCGTTCTTGAAGAAAAATGGGTCCAAAAAGTCACCGGAAAATCCACCGACTTCTAATATGAATTGGTAATTTCGTATAGTTCACAATCACGGAATAACTGCATAGATTTCATTATGTTTAAGTCAAGCGGATAGCAAGAAATGGTTCTTTAAACGAGTGCTGTAAGAATTGGTAGACGATCAAACTATTTTTCAAGAAGAGGAAAAATGAATATTTCAGGAAAATTTTAAAATTAATTAAAGTAATAAAGGCTAAAATTATGAAAATAAATTAAAATCGAGTTGGAGAAAAAAACTTCTGAACCTCTAGGCCTCGAGAAACCTTTTCTCTACCCATTAGACTTGTCAGAGTTCTCATGAATCTGCTGTATATCTATAAAAAGTGAAAAGAAAAGAAAAAAACGCATGAACGGAACTTGAACAGTATAACATACGAACATATCGAGAAAATTAATCTCAAACTAGGTCCGGCAATAAGAGAAGATAACAAAGTTGATGATAGGATTACATATGCAACAATCGTATACGTGCCGACACAAACAGCCTGGAATAAACAAGGCAAGAACTAAAAGTCGAGCATAAGTACGGGCTTGATTTCTATTCTTTCGAACGGAAATGAGAATCGAAAAAGAAATGTACCTTGAGAAAATGCGGTATATTGCATGTTACTTTGATCCTACCGAGTTGTAATTTAAGCTGGTTACACATATAAATATAACATATATATATATAAAGAGAGAGAGAAATAAAAAGGTAGATAACTTTCATTATTACTTTCCCACTGGCAGCTCAGGGAAGTGACGAGCCTTGTGGTTCCAAAGTCGCTCGCACGGTGCCAAAATGGTTACACCACATTTGGACTATCCTTTTTTAATGGTCGTATCTAACACTCGTGATGTAGACACGGCCCGTTTCGAACCCACCTGGTACTTGCAACTGGAACTAAATCGGGTCAGAAATAGGTTTGAACCGAAACCCAATTCGGAATGGGGAGGACCTAGTTCCAGCTTCTGCGGAGGTAGAGCCGTGACGGAATCGGAACCCGTGGGTTGGAACCTCTGGTTTTACAATTTTTTAATATTTTTTGGTTATTGATATACGGCAACTTCCTTATTTCCACGACCAAAAATGCCTTTCACGCCTATATTCAGATAACTTGTAGGAACTTAATTTGTACAGGTGGAAAAGAGAGCATACTGCTTCTGGTCTTATAAAACCTTAAAATTACATGTGTTTTAAAGATGGAGGCTGCTTCTATTTTTAATTAAATTATTCAATTAGAATGTGTCTTATAAAACCTTTGTTATACTGCGGGGCCTTGTATCATTCCCTCAAAAATAAGGGTGCGACGTGATTAGTGGAACATATGAGCCGGTGCCTCAATCAATGGTACCGCCTCTTGCACCCAACTTCCAAGTCGCCTACATAGACGTGGAGTTTCCTCCACTTTCGTAGCCTAATGGTAATATCGATCTGGTTTGAAATGCATTTGGCATTGACCTCCAGGTACTAGACACCAAGGTTATTGTAAGCTGTATCCCAAGTGGGTTGACATCTTACTCCCATCCCCAGGGGTTTCAAAGCAAAATTTACCATCTTTTTGAGACATAATAAATATCCTTTCAAACAGTTAACTTGTTTCACCCCTTAGTGCCAGAGTTTAGAAATTTGAACAAAGTCACTCCAAAAGATAATTTTCCTCTTCCAAACATTGATTTGATAGTGGATAGCACTACAAATCACGAACTGTTTTCTTTTATGGATGGCTATTCGGGTTATAATAAAATCAAATTAGCACCAAAAGATCAGACAAAAACTACTTTTACTATACCTTAGGGCACATACTTTTTACACGATCATGCCTTTTGGTTTGAAAAATACTGGTGCCACATACCAAAGAGCCATGACTACTATTTTCGATGATCAAATCCATGAGCTCTTTGAAGTATATGTAGATGATCTTTTGGTAAAATAAAAAACCCGATGCACACACATAAAATCTTTACAAAAAGTTTTCGAAAGACTTAGGCTTTATAAAGTGAAGTTAAACCCTCAAATATGTTTTTGGAGTGGAATTGAAAAACTCTTAGGGTTCATGGTAAGTCAAAAGGGCATAGAGGTCAACCCCTCTAAGTGTCGAGCCATCATGGACATGCCTCCACCCTCCAACTTGACCCAAATTCGAAGCCTCAAAGGTTGACTCCAAGCAATTAGGAGATTCATCTCTAATTTAACAACAAGATGTGAACATTTCAATAAGCTTTTGAGAAAAGGGGTTAAATTTGAATGAGATTCCAATTGCGAAAAAGCTTTTGAAAGATTCAAAACATATTTGGTAAATCTTCCGATTTTAAAACCTCCAAAGCAAGGAAAACCTTTATTGCCTTACATTTCCATTCATGCGAATGCATTGGGTGCCTTACTTGCTCAATATTAGGATGATAGTCTTAAGGAGTATGCTGTTTACTACATTTAGAAAACTCTATTGGCAAATGAAAGAAATTATCAAGCTATGGAGAAAACATACTTGGCATTGGTGTGGGCTTACCAAAAGTTTAGACATTATTTTCTAGAACATGAAATTTGGATAGTGTCTAAACTTGACCCAATCAAGCACATTTTTGAAAAACCTTTCCTAACAGGTAGGCTAGGTAAATGGCATCTCCTCTTAGTGGAGTATGATATGAAATTCTATCACCAAAGCTCCATTAAGGGACAAGCCCTAGCCAATGAATTACCTCTTGAAGATACATATCCATTGCTTGATGAAATGCTCGATGAAGGCATCTTTGCAAATGAATTTCAAAACCATGTTTTATTAAATTGTTTTAATGAAGATCAAGTATGAAAAGTGTACTTTAATGGGGCAAAGAATCAAGAAAGGGTAGGCATGGGAATCATCCTCATATCCTCTGAGAAAGGAGAAATGCCAATTGCATTCCGACTAGATTTTTCATGCTCAAATAATATGGCTGAATATGAAGCACTCATACAAGTCCTAAAAATTTTGAAAAATCTAGGGGCATCATGTATTGAAGTCTTTGGAGATTTTATGCTTGTTATAAACCAAGTTTCAAAAATTTGACAAGTCAAAAATGAAAAACTCATACCATACCACGAATTAGCCACCTAGTTGGTCGATTCCTTCAAATTATGCACACTTACTCACATAGGTAGAGAGGACAACACCCTCTCCTCCTTAGGGTCATCTCTAAGAATCGATCTCACTATGGTAATTCGATTCTTAGAGATCCTACACTTACCCACTCCATCCACTCATGATTTTAAGATTTTCTAAAATGACCAAAATTCAATTGAAAAACCTTGTTTTCAAGACATTAAAAACTTTTTAGAAAATGGAGGATTTCCCGAATTTGCTTCTTTTAAAGATAAAGCTTTTATTCGAAAAATTTTAACCTGATATGTGATTCATCGTGAGTCCATGGCCCTTAACTCGAATTTCCCAAAAGTGCATGGACATGCCATTCATATCCCATCGTCCACCTTGCATTCTATCGTGAGTCCATGGCCCTTCACCATGTGAGCATTTGACATAATAGGACCAATCTCCCCAATTGCATCAAATGGACATAGGCTCATCTTAGGAGCCACTGAATATTTTTCTAAATGGGTTGAAGCTACCTCCTTCGCTAATATCCAAGGACAACATGTAGTGGCATTCATTAAGAAAAATATCTTGGATCGATTTGGAGTTCTAAGAGACCTAGTGTCAGATAATGATACCCCTTTTAAGAATGAGAAGATGGAAAAGTTATGTAATACCTATGACATGACTCAAGACTTCTCATTGCCCTACTACACTCAAGGCAACGGTCAAGCCGAAGCTACAAAAAAAACTCTTATAAGCATCCTTGAGAAAACTTTAGAGAAGGATAGGACATGGCATGAGAAGTTAGATTAAGCCTTATGGGCTTATAGGACTTCCATCCGTACACCTACAAATGTCATACCATTCGTGTTGGTCTATGGTACAAGTGCCATACTCCCCATTCATACCAAATTATTTTCATTTCATACATCACTTGCACTCAATTTTCCCATAGAGACTCTACAACAAGTTAGGATGGCTGAGCTTGACCTACTTGATGAGAAGAGGCTCCTGGCCATGGATCATGCACATGCATACCGGCAAAAGATAGCCCAATATTATGAAAAGCATATGAAGGCTCGCCACTTCAAAGTAGAAGACCTTGTCTTGAAAATCATCCACCATTGTGGCCCACATCCACTTGGTAAGTGGTGGCCCAAGTGGGATGGTCCCTATGTTGTGAGGGGGACAAATACAAATAATGCATATTGGTTGATTGATGTTGAGGAGAGAAATCTAGTAGACCTTATAAATTCCCAATACTTGAAAAAATATTATGTATAGGGTCTATGTTAAATTCTTTCGAAAAGATTTTAAATGGGTCTCCTTTGAACTTCTTGAAAGAATGATCAAAATTGATTATATGACCCTAAATGAGGGAATTGATGCTTTATAAAAAATAGAGTTTTCAAAATCATTTGGTAATATTTCAAAAGACTTTGGCTTACAAAATGAGGCCTAGTTCAAAATAGCAAAATATTTTTAAATAGTAGATGCTATTAGGAAATGGGATATTCTTGGTTAAATCGAGTATCCAAAGGGATGAGTCCTCCCCCACTTTACTTCTCTCCAAACAGAAAAATTGATAAAATCAAAAGAAAAAGAAAGAAAATAAAAACTTCCGATATAGAGGTCTTCCAAAAAGAAAAGGGAAAACAAAAACATCTAAAGAAAAAAAAAGAGGTCTTCCCTTGGAAAGGAAAAGAAAGCCAAAGCTCAAAAAGAGTAATTTTTCATCTCTTTACCTTAAACCACGGGACACTTGAGAAGGGACCGTGGTAACTCTTTCTCAAATTCCCTACAACTTATCCCAATGGAGAAAGGTTTTTCATTAAAATCTCAGAGTAGGAATATGACCTACTTATTTGGATTTTATTTTGTTTGACAATTAGACTTTATTGTGTGGGAAATTGAATTTTGAAATGTCTTCCAAAATTTCCTACAAAACTTCTACTAAGTAGTGGGTATTGAAACTCGAATGAGGAGAAATGTGAGAAATTGGAAATCCTTTTTGATAGAAACTAAAAAGAAGTTCCCTTTGAAAACAAAATTTGAAAACCTGAAACATCAAAAGAAACAATATGGGATTGTCTCACTTGGGGCAGCTAACCTTCATAGGCTTCTCCTCAAGCTTATAGATACAATGAGTGAGTCTCTACACACATGTTACACTTCATACCATGCATGCATTCATTAAAAAGTCAGCCATACATGATCATGTTAGGACTAGTGGACTGCTTAAGTCTAAGTCCCCTTTGGTTAAGATACACTCTTTCACAAAAATTCGAGAAAAGGATACTATGAAATGAAGAAAATCCATACTCTCAAATCAAGTTTTGGAAAGGAAATCCAAAAGGATGTTTCTTCTTTGCCATTATCTAAATAAATTTAGATTAATGCCAAAGTGAGGCATCTGTGAATACCCAAAATGTTTTTGAAATATAGCCCAACCTGTTTCAAAATTTCCAAAATAATAAGCTTGTTTTCAAAAGTCATGTTTTTTATACAACTTATAAATTTTCATAAAAGTAAAAAGGGATTCTAAATGTTTGGAAATTCAAAGGATTTTAAAATTTGAAATCAAATTTTGAAAAGATGAAAACATTGGAGGGAAGAGCTTAGGGCCTAGGAGCATTGGAGGGAAAAGACAAAGGACACTGTCGAAGACTCGAGGCCCGACCCAACAAAAGTTAAAAGTGAGGAACGGATGAAGCCAATTCAAATCGAGGATAGGAATAAATCAAGATGGAGGCATTGGTAGCATTAGAGGGAAGAGCTTAGGGCCTAGGAGAGAGAGAGAGTAGGTGCTGTAGAGAAAGAGAGAGAGAGAGTGAGAAGAAGGCAAGAAGGGAACGTCTCCTTCCTTGGAGCCATGGGTCATTGGAGGAAGTGTAAGTATGTTTTCTTCCTCTTTTATTGATCTAAATTCTTTCTTCCTCTTATTCAATTTAAAAGAGGTTTTATTAATGAAGCTTTAATCTCTCCCCATGTTGTAATAGAGTAGAAATGTTGCCTGTTTCATTTCGTTTACGTTTATGCATTCTACTTGTTTGATTTCATGTTTCTCTACCTCCCTATATTCTATACACTCTTATATCTCTTAATTCTCTCTATACTTAAGCTAAATATGTATTTATATTCATTTTCCTTCAGTCATTTAATTTAAATTAGTTGTGGATTGCTTTTAATTTCAGATGAATGCATGCATGTATGTTGTAAAAACTGAAACTCTATTTTCCAGCCTCCTGTATATGTCTGTTGTTGTATTTTTTATCTGAATCACTACTCTAAATGATCAGAAATTTGGAACACCGAATCTACACACACAAGCCCACTTGTAATAAAATTTTCAAGAATTTTAGTGCCGTGTAGAATCGTAAATAAAACAAAAAAAGATCGACCAAATTTAGAATCAAGTCTGCACAGTTTATTTTTCCTGCAATAGAGGTTGGGTAATCTTTCCATAACTTTGTATGTAGTGAGCAAAATTTGATTAAATAGTCTCATTGGAAAGCTTATATCAATAGTTTTCTAGAAAGACTAAAGTCATAGAAATCGGAGCTTTGTGCATCGAAATACAGAGGTTTCTTTAGACCTCTGTATTTTTGCAACATATTGTTTTGAAACACTTGAGCATTGGTCATTTCCAGATTTAATTTTACAAATTCATAATACAACAACAACAACAACTAAGCCTTTTCCCATACTAGACGGGGTCGGCTACATGGATTCTTTGTTTCCACAGATCTCTATCATGTGCCATGTTAGCAGTTAACTCCCAATAAGCTAGATCATTCTTTATTGTTTCTTTCCAACACTTATGTGGTCGTCCTCTACCTCTTTTAATACTTTCCAAATTTAGGTTTTCTAACCTTCTTACAGGTTCTTCTTTTGATCTTCTTTCTATATGTCCAAACCATCTTAAACGATGTTCTCTCATTTTATCCTCTATTGGTGCCACTCCTAATTTGTTTCTAATAACCTCATTATGTATACGGTCTTTTCTTGTATAACCACTCATCCATCTCAACATCTTCATTTCTGTCACAGACATCTTTTGTACATGTTGATGATTAACTGCCCAACACTCAGAACCATAAAACATGGCAGGCCTAACTGCTGCTCTATAATATTTACCTTTTAATTTTAATGGTATCTTCTTATCACAAAGAATACCTGATGCTCCTCTCCATTTTAACCAACCAGCATTAATTCTATGTGTAACATCTCCATCAATTCTTCCATCACTTTGAAGAATTGACCCTAGGTATTTAAAACTTTCCTTTTGGGGAATGCAATGTGTGCCAATTTTAATTTCTATGTCCTCTGAAGTAGCCAAATGATCAAACTTACATTCCATATATTCTGTCTTTGTTCTACTAAGTCGGAGGCCTTTGTTTTCTAATGTTTCTCTCCATAGTTCCAATTTTCTATTAACTTTTTCCTTAGACTCCTCCACTAATACAATGTCATCTGCAAATAACATACACCAAGGTACTTCATCTTGAATATGTTTTGTTAACTCATCCATCACCGTTATAAATAAGTATGGACTTAAAGTTGATCCTTGATGTAACCCAATATTAACTTCAAAGAAGTCTGTCGTTCCTTCATGAGTCCTCACATATGTTTTTGCACCATCATACATGTCTCTTATAAGGTTAATATATGTCAATGGGATACCTCTTTTTTCCAAAGTTCTCCAAAGAACCTCCCTCGGTACCCTATCATAAGCTTTTTCTAGATCAATAAATATCATGTGAAGGTCTTTCTTTTTTGCTCTAAAATGTTCCATAAGACGTCTCAAAAGGTGAATCGCTTCAATAGTAGATCTACCTGGCATAAATCCAAATTGGTTCTCTGTTGTACTTGATACTTGTCTTAACCTACGTTCAATAATTCTTTCCCATAATTTCATAGTATGACTCATTAACTTGATACCTCGATAATTCGCACAATTTTGAATGTCTCCCTTGTTCTTATATACGGGTATAAGTGTACTTGCTCTCCATTCTTCGGGCATCTTTTGGTTTTTCCATATTTCATTAAATAGTCTTGTGAGCCAAGTGATTCCTATTTCTCCTAGTATTTTCCAAACTTCTATAGGAATATTATCTGGTCCTACCGATTTACCACTCTTTATATGTTTAAGAGCCTCTTTGACTTCATTCTTTTGAATACGTCGGTAGAAATTGTGGTTTATATACTTTTCTGACTTGGCTAAATCTCCTAAACTAATACTAACATCTTTATTTTCATTAAAAAGATTATAAAAATAGTTTTTCCATCTATTTCTTATATCATCATTTGCCACTAGAATTTTTTCATCCTCGTCTTTTATGCATCTAACATAATTAAGATCTTTAGTTTTCTTATCTCTAGCCCTAGCTATCCTAAAAATGTCTCTTTCACCCTCTTTTGAGTTGAGTTTTTTATATAAGTCCTCCCAAATCTTAGCTTTTGCTTCACTAACGGCCTTTTTTGCTTCCTTCTTTGCTTTCTTATAAGCTTCTAAAGTTTCACTAGTTTTCTTAGCATAATGTAATTTGTAACATGCCCTCTTTGCCTTGATTTTGTTTTGTACTACTTCACTCCACCACCAAGCTTCTTTTTGTGCCGGTACACCTCCCTTAGATACCCCTAACACATCTTTCGCCACTTTCCTAATATGTATAGCCATATTGTTCCACATATCAGAGGGTGTAACAACATAATTCCAAACATCTCCTTGAAGGACTTTTTGTTTAAATATATCTTCTTTCTCACTTTTGAGGTTCCACCATTTAGTCCGAATAGCTCGATGCACTCTTTTCTTCTTTGTCCATTTTTTTATTTGTAAATCCATAACTAAAAGTTGATGTTGGGTGGTTAAGCTTTCTCCTGGAATTACCTTACAATCTTTACAACACGCTCTATCTTTTTTTCTACAAATAAAGTAATCAATTTGTGTTTGTGATAAGCCACTCTTATAAGTAATTAAATGTTCATCTCGTTTTTTGAAGATTGTATTGACTATAAAGAGATCAAATGACATAGCAAAATTTAAAATCTCCCTACCTTCCTCGTTTATATCCCCATAACCAAAGTTTCCATGAATCCCTTGATATCCTAATGCCTCTTTACCGACATGTCCATTTAAATCTCCTCCTAAACAAATCATCTCCCTTTGTGGAATCTTTTGAAACACCTTATCTAACTCTTCCCAAAAAACTGTCTTTATACTATCTTCTAGTCCTACTTGGGGTGCGTAAGCACAAACTATATTCAAAACCTCTACTCCTAACACCAAATTCATAATACAAAAACAAAAAATAAAAATATCCTTAGAGTCTCTACATTATGCTCTATATGCTTTGAATTTTTCATGAATTTTGGAGATCTCTAAGCTATCCAAAAAAATTCAGAAACAAGCTATGAAAACAGAACTAGTTTCTATTTTTTAGAACTTGAAAATTTTTCATTCTCTAGACCAAGTGCATGAATTGTTTGATTAAAATTGTCTTTCAAGTGAATTTTGGAAACATACACTCAGCTTAAATTAATCCTCAAAGTGTTTAGGCTGACCCTTGAGCATCGGTTCAAGAAGGCCCGAGACGAAAAGATCCCGCTTAGTAACAATCACCCCATGAAGTCGAAATTATACCTTTGGTAGTTTTAGTGAAACTATTTGGCACGCTTGCACAAGAACGAAGTAGATTGAGAAGTTTATTTCAGGTCTCTACATAGATTTTGGGATAAAATTTTCACATCTACAATAGTGAGTTACATAAACTTAAGCTCTTTTATGTCTTCCTTAACAATCCAAGCATAAGCTTGGTATATGTCATTGATGGCCGATTCTATTAAGATGGAGAGAAATGAAGAAATCTTTTACAACAAGATTCTTTTTCAACCTAGTCCCACAAATTTTTGAGTTTCTCTTGAAAGATGGGTGAATCCATATTCCTTAGTATTGCAGATGACACAACGTCACTTCTCATTGTATAAACCAATGTGTAAAGTTTCACATAATGATAAAAGGCCATTAAAGACAAGAACGACTCAGGACTGATGAGTGTGGCATGACTTGATGACAGCTTGCTCCTACTTGTTTCTTAGAAGTTTCATCGAGATTTCTGTAAGGCCCCACAATTTTCCAGTGTCAACATATGAGATTGCAAACTATTTAGACCCATCAACCATGTTTGACAGTTACAAAATTCAGATATATTCTCAAGAATGTGTAAATGTTAGGCCCCTTAGGTTATTTAATATATTTCCAAATACATCCTCAAACTTGGTAGGACTTTTCAGAAATCCATAAAGCCTTAAAGTGTTCTAAGAAAATATAGTAACATACTCATGTCTATATTCATTCGTATAATTAGATGTTGATCAGTTTTCAAGTTTTAACTATGACTTGAATCTACGCTTGTGATTCACGGTAGCTGACTATTCGATGATCATGCATGTTAGTAACTTGATCCTTTCGTCTATAAATGGTTAGAAAGCTTACACATTTCCGATATTGAAACCAGTGACGATCTACATTGAGTCCAAGTGGATCCAAAATTTCAAAAATCAATTTAAAGCTTATAGCCTCCTATGGTCACATCATTGGACATAGTTCGCCCCAACCTAAAAGAGTTTCTGTACCGGGTACTACTAGAAACACTCACGTATCATATTCTAGTCCCTTATGTGTCACACCATCCAAAATAGTGGACATCAAATAACTGGGTCCGGTTATTAAATTACATTAATGTACACTAAATAAGTTTATTTTATCTTGTCATATTTATATTATATAATAATATTATTAAGTAGACATTGTCATGTTTAATTTTAATATTATATTTTCAATATTATAATTTTACATTTGTATAAATATTTCAAAATTAATATGAGAATTTTTGCTATCATTAATTACATATAATAATCTAGTATCTTATTATTACTTAATTACATTCCTATTAAATTAATATAATCATTATAATTAAGACTACTATTATGATACTACCTTAATTAGATGTTAATCTTAAGATACTACCTTATTAATTTGATATTAATAAGTTAGTATTTATTTTTAAATTATTATTCATCTTAGTTTGGTATAATATAATATTATTACATTAAAATGGTCAAATAAATTTTAATTTAATATTTTATTTCAAAATTCACGTCATAAGGAATGCTTAGCTTGTGGAGCTTGAAGCGTTGACCTCTTCAATGGATGTGCATCAATCATACCATTTGGTCAGCCATAAAGACGCTACCCCATATCGATATTTTACTATCACAAAAACAGGCATAATTGAAAGTATAGTACGAAAGCATTGCTCTTATCTACAAAGCTTACTAATTAGGCAATTAACATAATTTAGAAAGCATTATTAAACATAAGTAAAGATCATTTAATTCTATTTAAATAAATTTTTACGTTGATATTAAAATATCTTAATATTTTAAAAGATAATAGTTTATAAATACAATTCAATAATTATTTATTAAATATAAGATAACAGCTTAGTTATTTCTGCTCAATAAATTAATACTAAGCAAACTTAATTAAATGTTAAGTGCTATATATAAATTTAGCATTAATGTTTAACTTGATACTAAAATTATCCATATAAATTTATCAATACCAAATGTAATTAATTAATATTAGTATCGCATTTGTTAATAATTAAAATATTTAGTGTTAATGTAAATTTGTATAATATAAATAAAACACGTTTGCAATTTGAGCCTATGGATTGGACATTCAGGGAGAACCGTAGTGCTGCCCAAACGTATCCCTCGTTATTTTCTCACAGGTTACGTAAGAAGAAGCCACAGCCAAACTGTACACTCACGCACGTATACTCAAACCCTAGGAGTCCAACTCCCCACGGGGGCAACGGCCTCAAACCCTCCTGTGGGTACACGCCGCACGTTAAAAAAAGAGTGAGTAAAGTTCATCCGCCCATTTAGTTTTTATGTTTAAATTCAGAGATTTAAGTTTAACATCTTTACTTTTAATCTTAGAATAAGTAGAGTTGAACATTCATGATTGTGTGCACTTAACAGGTTCCCTCTCTACATCTATATACAATATCTCCACTTTTAATCAACACCCATGACTTGTGTGCATAACATTCTCTTTATATATATATATATATATATATATATATATATATATATATATATATATATATATTTTAAGAGATTACTATTTGCACATCCCAAATTACTATATACAAGATCTCCACTTTTAATCAACACCCATGACTTGTGTACATAACACTCTCTTTATATATATATATATATATTATTTAAGAGATTACTATTTGCACATCCCAAATTACTATATATACATTTTTTTATGCTCTTCAAAAATACCCATAATATTTTCAAAAATTCCAAAACTACACCTCTCCTGTAATTGTATTTCTTCTCTCCTTTGCTACATGCGCTCCTTGTGTGTCATTGATGTTGATTCTTTGTTTATGTTTAAAAACCTTTTTTACAATTAGATTATACATATTGGAATCGAATCCTAACTCTACAACCTTTTCTTATAGAAAAAATAAAAAGAAGAAGAAGAAAAGAAAAAAGAAAAGAAGCGGTTTGTATCCTTGATTCAATGAGAGATTGTGTTTTTAGATATATGTTCATGAATTCAACCGTTGTTTAGGTGTATTTGATATTGTTGTTCCGGCAATTGTGAAGTCATCGTGAGTGGGGTAAAGATGTGACTAAACCATATTTCGTTACTTAGTGATGTAGTTGAGCCGCATCTCCCATTTAAATGTCTCTTCGACTATGAAGATTGAGGACAAGAATAGGATTCACTTAAACATTGGAAGAAGCCTTAGGAAGTTGTAGGAAAATATCAAAAAGACACTTTCTATCGGGAAAAATAGTGTTGGGGTTATTTTGGGTACTCCTGAAGAAAAGAGTGAGTGGATAATAAGGTGGGTGTGGGTTTATCAATTCTCATTATTTATATAGATAATCTCGAGAACATTTTCACTTTCTCTCTCTCTCTCTCTCTGTATGATATGGATAGCAGTGATCCTTTATTCAGTATTGCTTCCCTTGGTATTGATTCTCTTTTGTCCCAACGCAGAGACATAGAGAGATTTCTTCTATCAAGTTATTCCTGTTTTGATTACTTCTTCGTTCCTTCCTAGCTTTTTCAGATAGAGAGATTAATGGCGCAAACCGTTACAGTGATCCTTTATTCAGTACTACTTCCCTTTGCTGGGTCAAGCTCCCTTATCACACACAATAAAATCTCAAAGGTAGAATATATCATCTCTGCCGCATACCAATTAGAAGACGAAACAACTTTTGAACAATGAAAGTCGTCCATCGTCGATTGGTTGTAAGGGAAATTCGGGAATCTTTAAGGGACTTTGTTTCATTAGATAGTAGAAACCATCTCCTCCATGATCATGAATCATCTAGACAAGAAGCAGACATACTAGTTGACCGGAAGAGGCAGGCTCTTCATACATATGCTAAGGTTCCAACTCAGAAATGCTAGCTCCTGTTCTTCCTACAAGTAGATTTAACTTAGTATTCCAGACTCATATTAGAGCACTTTGATTGCTTCATCGTTCTTTGTATATTTGACTCCAATGGCAACCAGGGTATGCACAATTGGATTCTCGAAAAAATCTACTTCATCGTTTCACGCCTTATCCATGATTCCTATTAAGAACAAGGGTCAATGTTATGTGGCACGTCCTGTATCATACTTCATTCTAGTAAGTTCCTTTAGGTGCTATTCAAATTGTGTTGGTGACAACTCATTCTTTGGTATGATTGATGGGAGTGTATACTTTTTGTTGCAATAACTCTGCTTATGCAGAGTGGATTACATCGAGTCTAGAGTTCACAAGTGTTGGGCACAAATGATTCATTGGGTCAACCTTCCTTCTCACATCAATGCAATCTCAAAGGTAGAATACACCATATGTGCCGCATACCAATTAGATGACAAAACAACTTTTGAATAGTGAAAGTCGTCCATTGTCTATTGGTTGTAAGGGCCAATCTACTAGCTATTATACAAGAAGACATACTAGCTGGGTGGAAGAGGCACATTGTTGATACATCCGCTCAAGTTCCAAGTAAAATATGTTGGCTCCTCTTCTTCCTGGAAGTAGATTTAACTTAGTATTCTAGACTCTCATTGAAGCACTTCGAGTACATCACCGTTCTTTGTACATTTGATTCCAACGGCAACCAGGATATGGACAATTGGATTTCCGAAAACATGTACTTCATCGTTTGATGCCTTATTCATGATTCCGGTTAGGAACAAGGGTCAAAGTTCTCTGTTACACCCAACATCATACTTCATTCGAGTAGGTTCCTTTAGGTGCTATTTGAATTGAGTTGGTGACAACAAATTCTTTGGCATGATTGATGGGAATGAATGCTTTTTGTTGGAATAACTTAGTTTATGCAGACTTGAGCTCATCGAGTAGAGAGTTCACAAGTGTTGGGTACAAATGATTTGTTGGGTCAAGCTCCCTTCTCACACCCAATGCAATCTCAAAGGTAGAATATATCATCTCTGCGCATACCAATTAGATGACAAAACAACTTTTGAACAATGAAAGTTGTCCATCATCGATTGATTGTAAGGGTAATTTGGGAATCTCTAAGGGGCTTTGTTTCATTAGATAGTAGAAACCATCTCCACCATGACCGTGAATCAGCTAGCTCCTATACAAGAAGATCACATACTAGTTGAGAGGAAGCTGCAGGCTCTTGATGCATTTGCTATGGTTCCAACTCAGAAATGCTAGCTTCTCTTTTTCCTTGAAGTAGATTTAACTTAGTATTCCAGACTCATATTAGAGCACTTAGATTGTTTCAGCGTTCTTTGTACATTTGATTCCAACGGCAACTGGGGTATGCACAATTGGATTCTCGAAAAAATCTACTTCATCATTTCACGCCTTATCCATGATTCCTATTAAGAACAAGGGTCAAAGTTCTGTGGCACGTCCTGTATCATACTTCATTCTAGTAGGTTCCTTTAGGTGCTATTCAAATTGTGTTGGTGACAACACATTCTTTGGCATGATTGATGGGAGTGCATGCTTTTTGTTGGAATAATTGTGCTTACGAAGAGTTGATTACATCGAGTCTAGAGTTCACAAGTGCTGGGCACAAATGATTGTGAATAAGCTAGCTACTATAGAAGAAGACATACTAGCTGAGAGGAAGAGGTACACCGTTGATGCATCCGCTCACGACTTTCAGCATGTATATGGGAAGCCATACTATTCAGAGTCTCTTATGGCTTGAGAGCTAGACTGGTAATATAGATGTGTCAATATTGCTCGGAGGACACCAAACTTGATAGCCCAAGTGGGATACATGATGTCGTCTTCTGCCATGAGGCAACCATTTTTAACTCTTGTAGAAATGAAAGTCCCTACTAATACATTGGGAGGCATGCATCAGGTGCCTCAACCCGTGGTAGTGCTTCTTGCACCTAACTTCAGGCCTTCCTAGATAGGTGTGGGATTTATTCACTTTCATAGGTCCTACAACAATGACTTGTGTACCAAGTTGAGGTACATCAACCTCCGGCATACTTGATACATATTCAATCGATCAACCGACAACATTAAATGTTGTGCTATCCAATACATAATCAACCTATGGAGTTCAAGGGCACACCTTTGAACCGTAATGGTTCTATCAATCTAGTTCGAAATGCATTTGGCATTGAACTCCAAGCGCTAGATGCCGAGGTTGACATAAGTCGTACACTTAGTAGGTTATCATGCTTGCTCCTATCGCAAGGGGCTTTAAAGCAAAATTTACTACCTTTTAAGACATGATAAAAAATATCTTGGTGAACATTTGGCTTGTTTCACCCTTGAGTGAGGAGAGTTGAGTGATAGTTAGTTTTATAAATTCAAGCTCCTTATGTAACTTTGTACCCCAAGCATACACTTGATATAGATCATTGAAGGCAGGTTCTATTAAGATGTTAGAGAGAAATGCAAAAATATTTTCCAAAATGTTACAACAAGATTCATCTTCAACCTAGTCCCATGGATTTAATGAACCTCCAACAAAAGGTTGGGGAAACTATCAAAACTTTATTCTAGAAGTTTCACGATTGGGTCACTCTATGCTAGATGTAGTTCACTAAGGCCCAATATATGGCCTTAGCATGATTGGAAGTGAATTTTTACTTCACTACCTTGATCCAATTGGTAAGTCAAGCAACGAAGGTGGAACACAACCTAAACACTCTTGACACACCGTTTAGCAAGTTGGAGGGATTGAAAAGGACACAACGCTAGATTCTTATCTCTTGCATTGAGAAAATGATGCATGAGATAAATGAAGAGTATGATTTGGTCAAGGTTATGGTAATTGGATTGACATGGGTACCACCTTACACTTGTAGCATTCTATGGCCTTCAATAGAGAAGAAAAAAGATGATGGAAGGAATCATGGTTTTTCAATATGTCAAAAGTTTATCAAAATTTTGAGTTGCTCTTGAGAGAGAGACAAATCTGTCTTCCCAAGGGTCACTCAATACCCTCCCATGAGGAGCTCAAAAAGCTACCGAGGTACTCCAAATGACACATCACTTCTTATGCTATAAACCAGTGCATTAAATTTCATAAAGTGATACAAAGGCCATTAAAGAAGGTCACTTTTAAACTCATGAAGAAACGACTCGGGACTGATGCAAACCCATTCTCATTCGTGTCCACCGTAGTTAAAATCATGTTTTACAATTTTGTAATATTGTAGTGAATGATATGCAAAAGTTGGTGGATAGTTGAAGCCATAGAGAGCAAATGGCACAACATTTGAATCCACAACGAATCAAACTGGATCAATCTAGGTCCAGAAAGGAATATGGATGATGATGAGCTAGATATACCTAGACCACTTCGGTTGCATGATCAACCAACGCCTCGAAAGATGGGACCCTCATTCACATGTGTGGGAGATACGACAACCTTAGGTGACCCAATGAAGTCCTCCATGTCATCACATAGAAGGTGTACCTAGTTCGAATAACTAGAAGTACACTCTCACTTGCGAAGAGTTTGGTTGAGTCCACTGGTACATGGCCATTAGTGTCCTTCTCGAGTGGTTGAGTTCATAAAGAATGGCACAACTACTTTGGAGATCAGGACCAGATTAAAGGTTGTCATGAGTGCGTTGAAAACTCATGGCCAAGGGAGCAATCTCAGCTATATTGATTGATACCCATACGCACACAAAAACAATACGCTCAAAGAAGGGCATAATGAACAAAAGAGAATGCTAGAACTCGGTAAATTGACCAACAACCCAAAGGTGGATTTCCTACCTACTCACATTTGAGTTCCATTGGGTTCAAAATATGATTACTCCTAGAGGTGGAGAAGATACACGCAACAAAAGCCAATCTCTGCACATCTCGACTTTAGAATGTTGAAGTTGCGAGGTTCGCCAAAGGAGACTAGTCCCACATCCAATTGTGAGAAAGCATGTGCTGAGAAAGCCAAACTTGAAGGGTACCTATACTTCCTTCCTAAAGAGACCAATGAATGAATTGAAATGATTCTCGATGAGTGGAGAAAGGATTAGTAAGCTTCTAATGATGCCAGTTAAGAGGGAGCCTATCAAAAGATAGAGGTAGACACTATTCTTTGGAGAAAGGGATTGCAAGCATATATAGCCAAGCATGAGAAAGAAATTGAGGACCAAGATTCATGGGCAAACACCCAACTACATGACAGTTGAGAGATAACCAACTCCATAAGAGTCCTAGTTAACCAAAAATGCATTTCTGATTTGGAACTTGTAGGGTCAAACACGGTCCAAAAGATAATGGATCCATGGAAGAAGGGTTCCCAATTCCTCTAGTCAAAATCTTAAATGTATTAGGTGAAGCACTCCAAGATAAAGACTTTTTGGATGAAACCTATATATCCAATGAGAACTTTGAGATTGATATCTTCTACACCATAGAAAAACTAGTTATTGCCCTCTGAACAAGTCTTTCCTTGTAGAACAAGGACAATCCACTAAAGACGATGACTTCCTCAAGGAAGAGCCACACTAGGTAGCTTTGGTATGTAGGATTGACCTTTCAATAATGTTTGGCAAGCCACGTGAAGCCGCCACAAGATATCTCCAGCCATTATACATCAAAGCAATGGTGGATGGTCGTCCCTTAAGAAGAGTATTCATCAATGAAGGTGTAGTGCTTAATGTGATGACACATGATACCTTGGTTTAAATTGAAAGGGTAATTACCAATTTAATTCCTACTAACCTCAAGATGTTAGAATTTTAAGGAGATCCATCTCTCATGTTGGAAGTGATAGACATGGAACTCACAATGGGGTCAAGGACCTTGAATACCCCATTTTCATGGTCGATCTTAGTTGAGGCAACTCCTTGCTCATCGGAAGGGACTTGATGGACACAAAATATTATGTGCCATTGATGTTACACTATAAGTAGATGTTTTAGATGGACGAAAGGTCAAAGTCATGGATGAAGAGGATGATCCATTTGTAGCTAATGTTTAGGCTAACGATGCATTATATTATTCGACTTGAGTTACCCTGTCGGTCAACCCTGAAGCTTTAGAGGGAGTAAGATCTTGTCAATTAATACCTTAGTTTCTTACTTTGGATGAGACCGATTTATGATTAGTAATAAATATTATGTACGGATAACCAATTCCAGGTGATATGGTGTACCTCCATTGATTGAAGGTCACTTTCATTAAACTTAGGATAAGGATTAGCAATCTAGAGAGACTTGAGGGGCAAGGTGAGCCTCTATTTGACCGTTTTATTGTGCCACCCACTGTAGGATGAGTGTAGTTCAATTTTCCTAATCAAAAGGATGACTCAAGTTTTTTGCTATTGATCCATTGATGGAAGTGAATTTGATTTCAGAAGGAATGAAGGTGAGAACTATCTTACTTGAGGAGAGTCAATCATGGTTAATCAAGTTTTTGAAGCGAAACAAGGATTGTTTCACTTGAGAATATCACTAGATGCCTAGTCTACCATGAGACCTAGTTGAGTTCACGATTCTATTGAAACTAGATGGGAGGAGTCACCGGCAACCGACTCAAAGATTTAGTCTTGAAATACTATAGGCAATCAAAGAAGAAATCTAGCGCCTCCTTGAGGTAAAGTTCATTCACACAACCCAGTATGTAGATTGTCTACTAAACATTGTCCCTATTGTTAAGAAGAATGGAAAGTTGCAAGTGTGCATCGATTACCAGCATACTAATTTGCCTATGCCTAAATATTAGTACATGATGTTAGTGACCCTTATGTTAATCGACATAGTTATTGCTCAATGGGATTTTATCGTTCATGATGATACCTCAGGGTATAACTAGATTAAGGTGAACCTCGAGGATACACACAAAGTAGAATTCTAATGGTTGGGGCATCAAGAATCTATGAATGAATAATTTTGCCATTTGAACTTAAAAATATTGGGGTTAAATATCAACGAATAATGAATTCTATTTTCATAACTTGATCGGGAAAAGCATAAAAAATTATATCAATGATATTGTGCTAATCTCAATAAATTTTGATCAACATCTGCTTAATCTTGAGTAAGCTTTTCAGTGCATGTGAATGCAAAATCTGAAATGAATTTGCAAGCAAAAGTTTTGGTCCCATGTGGACTTAAAACTTCACTTGCAAAAAGTATGCATGAGCATGCCATCAAGTTTACTTAAACTTACAAAGGATTGTGTATGACTTTGACTACTTAGGAGAATATATGAAAGTAGGTTTTTATCGATGTAGGCCTTCTTGAACTGGTGTTGAAAGGTCAACCTAGATGCATAGGATGCGTTATTTTGAAATCCAAAGTTTTCTCAAAACAATTTTAATTCAAAGAAGCCTTTTGTAAAACCATATTTTAGCAAAACTAGGTTAAGTTCTATGAAAACATAATCGATTTTGTTTCATCGAGTTCGTATTTTATCGAGGTATATTTTGTGGTTCAAAAATCTTAAAAATTTTGTCCAAGCAAGTGTTAGGTGAAAGATTTTATTGATAATTTTTATTTTTTTTCAATTCTTTGGGGATCAATTAAAAATTAAATAGAGATTTTGAACTGAATGCTATTCAAGAATTTGGACAATGCTTATGACTAACAATAAGGGCCTTAGTAAAACACCTATAACTCGGTGTATACATCTCTTATTTTCATGAAATTTATCACTTTGAAAAGCTACAACTATTGGATTTTTTATGACATCATCCTTGATTGATCTAGTTATATGAGGTTTATTGAACGAGGGTCTCAAAACTTCTATCATAGGTAGATTCGGTTTGAACGAAGTTTGATCATTGATAATTTTTTTACGAACATTATACCAGTCCAAAATTCATAAAAATTTTCATACATTTTTCTAGATATGTTTCACTTAAAAAAAAATTGGTTGCATTTTTCTTGTAAATGGATTCAACAAAAATATGATAACCCAATAAGTTTATGTAGGATGATGAAATTTTCAAAGATTTCCTTATAGAAGATAATGATGCATCCAGTTAGAAGGTTAATGATATAGTGATTAACCAAAGAATTTCATGGAGGACTTATGTTAGTTTTGGGAGTAACTCATCCACATATATCCCTAAGATGCCTCTCTAAGAGGGATGCTCACTTGAGAAATATATGTAATTATAACCCAATACTCTCTCCAACATAAACTTATTGGTGATTAATTCACCATAAGAGTGATTACATACTTATGTCAACGAATGTAATCGGCCAACTACGTCCCTCTTATGTCTTCTTGAATTGAATTAGGGACAACCAAGCCACGGAAGAAATAAGAGAGGAGATAATATATCATATAAGAATAGAATAAGAAGATGGAATATAAGATATAGCTACATTGGGAAAGAATCAAAAGAAATTTACAAAGTGTGCATTCTTCTCACCTATAGCCTGTTCTTTTTTGGCTTTAAACCTGGGCGATCTTCCTTTGCAATGATGTGTCACGAAAATGATGGTTTTCTCTTGTCTTATAATGATTTGGTAGAAAAGCCCCGAGTTTACAATGAATGGGACAAAATAAAAGGGGAGGAGAGGTAGCTCGAAGACTTCTCTCTTGTCTCTCTCCTTCTTCTCTTAGTCTATCTCCTTCTTCTCTTGGATGATTCTCCCTTGCCTAGCTCTCTTTTCTCTTAAACTGGTATCCTTTCTTCCTTGGGTTCTTCCCTTTTTTGCTCGCTAAAGTCCCTAATTTATATGCACTAAATAAAATCAGATCTTTCTTGGGTTATTAGGCCTGATGCAGACTCAAATTAAATCCATCAAAGAGACTAGTCCTCTTGCATAGTTATCGGGGGACATCCACACATGGGAAGAGTAGTTGGACACGTGTAGCACATGGGAAGAGGGTTGGAGGAGCTAGAGGATGTGTGAAGGCCATTGGCAAGGGGGATCTAGGTGCCATGCATGCACGCCAATGTAAATGCCGGTCATGTGCACTATGTGTGCCAAAATGTGGTCGCCGTGCATGGTAGTGCATGGGGTCGTGACACATGTGGTGGCTGGCGGTGGCCCACTTAGTGGCTGGTGGTGGCACTTAACCATTTATTGTTATATGGATTGATTTCTTTAACCTTTCTGAGCCGCTTTAACCTCGTGATGGGTGTAGGGTTACTTGATGTAGGATCTTCTTCGATCGAAGGTATTTTGAACTTTCTATTTAACACTTTTTGCTTGAGCTTGAGCCATCGCTGAACCTTAGTCTTCTGGTTTCTGAGGTCCTATTCCTTTCTCTTCCATATTTTAAATATGTTTGTTATATTTTTTATCTTTTTAAATCAAATATATTATAGGATAAAACAAATATTTTACAAAGGTTTTATTGGTAGAACTTATTTTGGTACCAAATGCCCTATTTTAACTTCTAAAACCCATTTCTCGAAGAAATCATGCTTGAAATAATGAAATTTCGCCAATACAACCTTGAGGAAAAAATGATCATTTTTTTGTGGTACTTGAAGTACCCCAAATTTTGAAGTTCATAGGAAATTTTGGGTGTTTTTAGAATCCTAACAAGTGTGCCTTTGAAATTTCTATAGGATATTTCTTAGGTTTCTTAGTGCGTAAGAAGACACACTTGTTAAAATTCATTTTCAGGATTTTGCGTTCTTATGCGCTCAAAGTGAGTTGTGATGCTTAATTGGTGGGTCAATTACTTCCAGCATTTTATTGCTAATACCGTAAGAGAGATGACCCATCTAACTACTCAAGTTGAAGGATGTTGAAGACTTTGTTTGGGGATGAGAAAAGCAATATGCGTTCAAGAGAATCAAAGCATATCTAGCGAAACCGCTGGTGTTAATGCCCCCTAATCTTAGAAAATTCTATTGGTTTTTTTCCAGCATAAGATATTGATGATAATACTAAGCAAACTTTTTTTCTACTTGAGTCGGTTACACACTACTATTGACTACCGATATTCCCCAATAGAGAAGTTGTGTTTGGCCTTGTAGGAAGCTTGAATATTACCTCTTGGCTACTAAAGTGCACGTAGTAACCAAATTTGATATTTTACAATATCTTCTTAATCGTTTGGTTGTTCAATGCAGACTAGTAAAGAAGTGACCAAACTGTCCTTTTGACTTGAAGCACTTAGCTCTCAACGTGGTGAAAGGGTATACCATAGTAGACTTCGATCCACACAAAAAAATAAAGAGAGCAGAGAGCATCCACATCTGCCGTATGGGACGAGAGGAGAGAGTGTTTAATCAAAAGAGTGTAGATTAGAGAGTCCCTAATCCTCTTTTATAAAAAATATGTTAGATCATGGATCCTATATTCGGTCAAACCTGCATACTTCTTTATCCCGTATCCGTTCTTGTGTAAGATCTATTTGACCGTTATGCCAAAATCTCTTGGTATAAAAGGATACGACAAAGACAATTCTTGAAGCCCAACTCAAGGGACCCACGGTATGTAGTGTACCATGTCCTCTCTAAGGTCTTTAATCTATACCTCATGGACAGTAAAGACATGTGTG
This sequence comes from Brasenia schreberi, assembly GCA_036023115.1. Lineage (NCBI taxonomy): Eukaryota > Viridiplantae > Streptophyta > Magnoliopsida > Nymphaeales > Cabombaceae > Brasenia > Brasenia schreberi. Next base: position 9,624,738 of record JAYKKT010000071.1, on the reverse strand, counting down.
TTGTTTCATACTTTAATATAAAAATACTCTTTGTCTTTTCATCTTTACATACACAAATTCCTCACGTGATTTTTACCATGTAGGACTTCTAATATATATTAATGATGCATCAATCAAATATGAAAGGATATGAAACATAAATTAAATATTATTAATGCATATGAATTTAATTAACACAACCTTGATTAACATTAAATCCGACAAAAGACTCCCCAATGAAGACTAGAAATCCACGAACAAACAAAAGATGTGGCATACAATGTGGAAGATATTTTAGACAAATTTAAGTCTCGATGTCATGGCCACTATGATCGTGGAATCCTAGAAGAGACTTTGGCATAACGTCAAAAATCTATGAATCCGGCACGACGTCGCGAGAGACATCGAAGCCATAAAAGATACTATCAATCACATATTGTAGAGAAAATCTACGTATTCTTTCAGTGCTGATACACAATCCATCCATTCAAGTCCAGTTTAAACGTAGCATGTAATTCATCAGGACGCCTGTATTAGTAGCAATTAAGGAAGATGAGAAAAATGCAAACCTTATATCCATCTCATTAGTGGGTCTGGCGGGGCCTGAAAAGACTGCACTCGGAAGAAAGGTTAAAAAGATTTAAGGTTTAAAAGAAACTTTGGTTGTTATGCTTGGGTATGATTTTACCAATCTTGTCAAACTTATGACCTCTTAGAATGCATCGAGAAGGAGTTCAAAGGGTCTTTGAGAAAGCAACAAAACGAGTTTCAAGAAGGGACATAGACCTCCACAAGTGATCTTAGAGAGAGGCTCTTCCAGTACTTAGAGCATAAAAGAAACATGATTGTATTGGACGATATATGTAACGAGGAAGCATGGCATTACATCAAATTTGCATTCCTCAAAAGCTCCAAAAGAAGTGCAATCATGATAACAACACGAATGCATAATATTGCAAAGGGGCTCATACAAGAAGTATATGGCATAGTGCAGGAGGAGGTAGCAGAAGAGTTTCTTAGAGAACTAACTGCAAGAAAACTTTGACAAGGTGTAAATACTACCATCAATGACTGAATAAAAAAGTTTAGACTGTTGGGGCAGCCCATGATTGCTGAAGTTGTCTGTCTTCCTCGGTTCGATTGTGCACAGCGAATGTTGACCACCTACTTCGGTTATGCTTCTCGGGTTTTTTTTCTCTTTGTGTTTCCTGTAGAAATAGAATATGAATGTGTATCATTTTTTGAGGTTACCCGCAGAAGGTTTTCTCAGAAGGTTGTGATCAGAATCACTTTCATGTTTTGTATTCGCTCTATTTATACATGGTTTTCCATCTTCCGCGTTTACCACTCTTAGCTTTTCCTTTTAACAACCATATTTGCTTTTATCCAAAAGATGCGTGTGTTTACCTTTTCAAAAATAGAAATCAATTTTTCCAAACATTTAACTTTCGAAAAACATACGATCTCATGAAATCCGAGAAGAGGGCCCTTCTTTGCGCATTTCATGGTCGTTGCTAGTAATGAGACCGAGAGTGACCATCCACTACTTACATCTCCCACTTGGCCACTAGAGTCAATCTTTTTGATACAATGGTTTTCCTCCCACTACTTTGGGGTTTACCAAGTTCTATCATATTTTCTTTGTTCCAACTAAATTGCAACTTACATCCGTTATGCGGTCTTTCCACAAGCAATGTATTTTTCTAGCATAACTCACAACAAAGTATATTTTCTACAGTTATACACTAGGCATATCTCAACCAAATATGGGTTACATGTTTAATAAACAATTCTTCTAAGATGCCTTTTGTTAAGTGGTCAGCCAACATATCAATAGTTGGTATATAACTTATAGTTATTTCATTTATTTTGAGGATATCATGAACATAGTGATATTTAACCATTATATACTTGCTTCGTGAGTTATTGACTCCACTCTTAATAAGAATAATTGTTGCGTTGTTGTCATAATATATAATAATTGACTTACCTATATTCAGCTTCAAATCACGTATAAAGCTACTTATCTAAACGACACTAGTAGTAGCCATATTGCAAGCAACATACTGAGCCTCTTGTGTATGCAACACTACACAATCTTGCTTCTTGCATGTCCTAGAAACTGCACTACCTCTAAATAAGAATATTTGTCCCGAGAATGATTTGTTGTCATCTTTACTCTCAACAAAGTGAGCATCTGAGTATCCTATCACTTTTAGTTTATATGCTTAAAAACAATGTTTCAAGTTTTTTGTTTCTTTAAGATATCTTAGAATCTTCTTCACAACTATCTAGTATTGCCATCTAGGATTACTTTAATATCTACTTACAAGACCAACAACAAAGTTGATATCGAGTATTGTGCATAACATAATATACATCAAGCTACCCACAGCCTGTGCATAAGGAACATTGGGCTTATCGCCTTCTTTAGTGGGACAATCAACCTTGAATTTCACCCCTTTTGCAATAGGTGTAGACGCAAACTTGCATTCACCCATTTTGAACTTCTTGAGGATATAATGAATATATCTCTCCTTAATTAAGCAAAGAAGATTTGATTCTCTAGCTCGAGAAATCTTTATACCTAGGATATAGGATGCATCCTCCATATCCTTCATTTTGAACCTTGAGTTTAACCATGAGTTGGTTTTGATAATCATCTCATTGTCATTCCCAGTCAATAATGTCATCTACATATAAAGATAAGATGACAAAGTGACTCTCAATATTTCATACATATACACAATGATCAAGTTCATTAACCACAAACCCAAGTTTAACTATGGCATTTTGAAAAGTCAAATACCAATGGTGAGGTAATTGTTTTAGGCCATATAGGGATTTTCTCAACCTATATACTTTATCTTCTTGGCCTTCAACTTTATATCCTTCAGGTTGCTGCATATATATGATTTCATCTAAATCTCCATTTAGAAAAGCATTCTTTACATCTAGTTGATGTAAATCTAAATCATAATATACTGATGTAGCAAAGATTATTCTGATAGATACAAATTTCACAAATGGGGAATAAGTCAACATAATTTATTTCCTTTTTTTACGAAAACCCCTTTCCAATCAAACTCACTTTAAACTTGTCGATCAAACCACCGACCTTATATTTCTTTTTGAGAACCCATTTGTAACCTATGACTTTCCTTTCGCTTGATAAATCACCAACTCCTAGACTTGGTTTTTCTCAATGGATTCAATTTCTTCATCCATGGCTTTTTTCAAGTCTGACAATTCAAATGAGTCAATATTTTGTTGATAAGTCAAGTTATAAGTCAACTCCTCTAAATCTACTAAATGACACACTTCCTCTACAAGGTACGTGTGATACTCCTTCAAGTAGGACAGTATGACCCTAGAGCTTTTGTATCTACTTAAAGATTCGGTTTGTTTAAGATGTTTATCAATGGGTTCAAAAGATCATTGATCTAGACCTACTAGATCATCGACATAATCATCATCATTTTCAAGGATGTCATTCTTAGTTTCTTCTAAGAATTCTGCATTCTTGCTTTCTATTAATACATAATCCTTATGATAAAACCAATATTCTTTAGATCCTTTAAGATATCCAATAAATATGTATCTCATATACCTACTATCTAGTTTATCTCTAGACTGTTTAAGGATTTTTACATGAACAATAGATCCCCACCTCACTTAGGCTTGGTTTTCTTCCAAGCAACATCTCATATAGTGTAGATAATATAACTTTACATGATACTCTATTGAGTATATATAGTATTTACTACTTCTCTCCAAAATATATTTGATATTGAGGCATCGATTAATATTGACCTTGTCATATTCAGTAAGGTCATGTTATATCTCTCTGCTACACCATTCTGTTGAGGTGTCTTGGGTATTGTATTTTATTTTACAATACCAAAGTCTTTATAAAATTCTAAAAATTCTATTGAGGTATATTCTCCACCTCTATCTAATCTCAAAACTTTGATTGTATGCCCCCATTGGCTCTCTGTTTCTTGCTTATATTCTTTGAATACTTCAAGTGCCTAAGTTTTATGTGATAAGAGATATATATAAGTATATCTCGAGTAATAATCAATAAAGGTTGTAAAATAAACCTTGTCTCGATGTGTTCTTACTCTAAACGATCCACATAAATCACTGTGAATATTCTCTAATAAGGTTGTTGCCCTAGTTACCTCTTTGTGAACTGATTTTCTAGTCATTTTCTCTTTTATATAGGCTTCACACTTGTTAAAAGTGTAATCATGAAAATTGGGCAACAAATCAAAGTTGGTTAATTTTCTTAACTTCTTTAAACTTATTTGTCCTCATCTTTTATGCCACACATTCACATCAATCGCATAGGTACTCTCAATATAAACAAAAAAAAAGCTTTCATTTTCATTAATATTGAGTTTGAATAACCCATGCTTAACATCAAATAAACTAGAAAATGCTATCCTGCCATGCTTTCCTACAATAATTTTCCCAGGAACAAACCTGACCTCAAACCCTTTCTTTACTAAAGTAGGGACCGATACAAGATTGCTTTTAATAGGGGGCACAATTAATACTTCTGTGAGTACAATCATTATGCCTTGTACAAAAATTGTAAAGGACCCAACCCTAAGAACATCAGAAAAAGTGTTGTTCCCCATATATACTAGATGCTCGCAAAGCTTATACTCCTTAAGGTCCATCGCTCCCTCTTTCCTCTTCAATATTTGTCGGGTAGCTCAAAAATCTATCCACCAACAAGTCACTGGGGGGTCCTTATAAATACACATAGAAATCACCTAGATTATATCATGCTTCTCCATTGCGTTGCATCATTGGTTATTACCACCATTGGTCTTCTTGTTAGGGTAGTCTCTTTTATAGTGTCCCATCTTAGTACAATTGAAGCACTTTACTCGAGAAGCAAATTCTTATAATTTCTTAAAATTTTAACCTCTCTACTTTTTGTTCTTACCAAATTTCTTATTTGGTTTTCTTTTTCTCTACTTGTTCTTAGAGCTAGGTCCTAAATCATCTTCAGCAACTAGCAATTTTTCTCTTTTGTTCTTGTTCAATGTCTAGTTTCAATGGGAGTTTAGAAAGGGTAATATCAAGTCAAAGTATTAGGGTTGTGGTTATCATATTAGAAGAAGGGGGAAAACTGTTTATGATTATGGATATTTGCATCGGCTTAAGAATGACTGACTTAGCTACAACCAGATCTTTAGCCATTACTAGCATTTGGTTAACATGTTCAACTACGTTGTCACCTTCTTTTATTCTATAAGAATTATACTTTTGAAGGAATACTTATATAGATCTTGGTTGTAGTATCATATTTAGCAGTCAGGGAATCGAATAGTTCTTTTGTTGTTTTATATTCCTCAAATACCCTAATTAAGTCATCTTTCATGTATGTCAATATTATGGTCCTAGTTATTGTGTCATCATTTAGAAATATCTTATAACTTTTACTTTCATCTTTTGCAATTGGAGTAGGAGGCAAAACAGTTTCTTTTAGTACATAATCAATTCCATCTAAAGTTAAGGTAAGTGGTATTATTCTTTTCCAATTTGGAAATTTAGGTCAATTAACTTTTCAGTCTTTTTCAATTGAGATACGCAAAATCTTGAATTCATTTTTTTAAAAACTTTTGAGGAGACAATAAGTATACATTATGTACATTTTAAGATAGAAAACATAAAAACATGCAATAGATGAATTTACATAAGAAATTTTATAAAGAATGACAAAAAATATAGCCAAGCACCTTAATGCAATATCCATAAGTTCCAAGTACTAAACAATAAATATATCATGAGTATGTATTGTAGTTTATTTAACCTACAAGTACTATTTTTGAAATACTGTAAAAATCAAGGAGTAAATATTCTCAGGCACCAATCTATAGTTTATTTAACCTGTAGGTACTATTATGAAAAACTATAAAAATGAAGACTAAATGTGAAAAGTTATTGTTCACGGCCTTTCTCAAAAAGTGCAAGGGCATTTTATACTTTCTAGGATGGTATAACGAATATTTTGTAAGACTGATAGGGCTACATCCATAAAATCACCAAAAACCTCGGTTTTGTAATTTCTTGAAATGTCCAGGGGTAAAATAATAAAAAAAACTACGTTGGTATTTTGTAGTTTTACAAAATGTTAGGGGTAGAAAAGATTTTTTACTCTAACAAGTGTACAATTGTCTTTTCACCCCAAGATATCTGGGAATTTTTGTAATTTTGCCCTTTAGTATTCTGTAATTTACATTTTCGTGAAGGACAAAATGGTCATTTCACAAAACTGCGGTTTTCATGGGTTTGTATATAGAGAGAGGAAGAGACATGGAGAGGGACTAAGAGGGAGAGGAGGGTGGCCCATGTCGCCGCCTGTGGGTTATGCGTGTCGTCCTTCCTAGTCCTTTGGTTGTCTTGGCATAGCCTTTGGCCGTCTTAGCCTGCCCTCTAGCCACCTTGGTTTGGCCTCTAACAGCCTCAGCTTGGCCTCTGGCTGTCTTTGAGGCAGTTGACCTACCTTAGGCCACTTTCATCAGGTGGTTTCTGACTTTCTTGCTACCACTTTCTCTTTTTCCCTCTTCTTTCTATTCAAAAGAAATTTATTTACGTCGGAAAAACTCTTTTCGGCTTCTCTCTCTAATGTTTATTTTTATTTCAGAACCGCGCACCTATTTGAGGTTGTCGCAAGGCTTGAAAATGCTCTCATACCATATGTCGGGGAAGCCGATGATCACCAAAGCCGTCTGCCTTTCTTGGTTTGGTTGTATGGAGTGGATGCCGACTGCCTAGCTCGGTTTTGCTTTTCTGTTTTTCTTCTTTCTTTGTATGTTTCCTATAGAAATGGAATACGAATGTGTATATCATTTTTTGGGTTACTCGTTGAGGGTTTTCTGAAAAGACTATAGGTAATAATCTCATAATCACTATCATGTTCGGTAGTGTTTATACATGGCTTTCTGTATTCCGCATTTACCGTTTTTGGCTCTCTTTTAATAGCCATATTTGATTTTATCCGGGAGATGCATGTGTTTACCTTTTGAAAAACATAAATAAGTTTTCATAAAGTTTAACTTTTGAAAAATATATGATCGATGAAAAGGGCCCTTCTTCCGGCATTTGATGGTCGTTGTTAGTAATGCGGCCGAGAGTAATCTGCTCATTTTGTTGTTACGGACAGAGGACTTGGCTATTAATTTTCGCAAAAACAGCAAGAGAATTGCAGAGAATTTCAGGCGTCTGTCCATCCAAAGCAAGATGGAACATTTCTTCAAAAGCAAGGTAGGCATGTCTCACCTTAGGTCACTCCTTAATTTCGAGTCTATAAAGCATGCAACCAACTGTTGGTAAACAAAATTGCGGTGATGAGCAGGGGCAATGGGCTGAGAAGTTCTTAGGTTGTGAGTTCCACAGGGTCAAACAAGATGATGACATCAAACCAAAATGGATAGATATGTTCTCACAGATTGAAGTCACTAGGGTTTTGGATCTGCAAGGTGCTCAAATTGACGAGCTTCCTGACATGGTGGCTGAGCTAATACATTTGAGATATCTTAGCCAGAGAGATACCAAGATAAAGATTCTCCCGCATAAAATTTCTGCGAAAAGGGTAACTCAAAATGTTAAGCCTTACACATTTATGTATGTCTAGTGACGGCACTGATACGCCAAAGGAAGTGCTTGAGGTTATTGGGGTTTTAACAGAATCTTTACAGACGCTTACAGTTGTGGAGAGAGCCAAGGAAAATATGGTAAAAGAGTTTGGGAATCTAAATAAGCAGGGAAGGTTTGAAATATACAATGTGAACATGAAAAATATGAATCAACTCTCTGAATCCATCGGTACAATGCACTGTGTCTTTCAGTTAAGGGTCCATTCAACGGATGCTATTAAGATACATTCACTCTCATATGCTTTGCCAGCATCTGTAAAAACAGTTATATTGGATGGACATTTGGAAAGTTTACCACCCGAGTTTGGCTTCTCAAATAAACTCACAAAATTGCATCTTAGTCACTCGAAATTAACAAAGGACCCATTCTTGTATCTTCATTTTCTGCCAAAACTGCTACAGCTGACACTCGAGGATGCATATGAAGGACAGCAATTAATGAGTGATAGCGGGGGCTTTCAAAAGCTTAAGAAATTGAAGCTCATTGATTTAAAGGACTTGAGATGTGTGATGGTGGAGGAGGGTGCGATGCCAAACCTTCAGTCCCTACGCATCTCTATTTGCAAGAAGTTAAAAGGGGTCCCCGAAGGCATTGAACATCTCGCTAACCTTCCTGAATCGGTGTTCATGGGCATGGGTGATAAGTTCCTTCATCACTTTGTCCAAAAACGTGAAGAAGGCGGAACCGATTTCTCTAAACATCAACGTAGTCCCAGCAGAGGGCTTATTTATGAGAAGGATGGGAAAGAATATCGCATTTACTCAAGAATGGTAGAGAATAAAATTATAAATCTTGATCATCCTTCAGGCACGTGACTCCATTGATTCTATTTGCCTTTCATAATTCGTTTTTCCTATGCGCTTTCTGTTGATTCTTCCTAATAGCATGGTTATTACTTCATAACAACACATTAATTTACTATATGCCCTCTAGTGTCGTGTCAAGCCTACTAATCATATGAGCGGTTGATAATTAAAATACTTTTCTGCTAGAAAATGGGGTTTAATGCAGTTGTATTATTTTATATTTTCTGGTTTGTGAACATTTCGGTCCATCCACTTTACATACAATTGAATGGATCATTGCTGTCCTATATTCCATCTCCTCTCCCACCACCATCCCCGCTGCCCCATAAAACAAAGAGAAAAGTATCAGCTCCCTTCTTCTGTCTTTGGTAATTTGCCTGTGCCATGCTATCAGTACATTAGATGAACTTAAGCTACAATGATACTGTAGCCAGGGTGAGAAGAATCTGGGGCAGTTGCAGCCGACGCCTTTGGTTGCATCCCTCTGACACAGCGGTAATATATAATTGCTAATATGGGTTTAGTTGCATTTCGTTTTAGAACAAATCATGATAAAAATCATTCTGTATTTTGAGAAAATGCATCGTATTTCTTTTCTATTGTCTATTGCTTTTGAAAACGATCGGATTGACAATTTCTGAAAGCTTAAATAAGCTTTCTTCATTCAAATGTTGATTTTTCCGAACCTTAGTCGTCAATACTTTCGCCCTCTTTCTTCTTTAAATTCATTTGTTTGTTGGTTCTGGATCGGTCCTTGCAGCAAAACGCTAAAGGAGTCAACATCGGCCTTAATGTGCATAGATTGAGGACTGAAGAATGTTGGAGAGAGTTCTCTCAAGATTTGGTTCTCCGCTGTTTGGTTGTATTCGCATGGCGTCACTTGTATATTTATGTATGCTATCTTATCTCTTGTTCGTATGTGTACATATCGTGACTAGGCTATATTCCATTATTGCCAGACCTAGTTTGAGATTAATTTTCTGGATATATTTGTATGCTGTACCTGTTCATGTGTTTTTTCTTTTCTTTTTACTTTTTAAGGATCGATATACAGCAGATTCATGAGAACTCTGACAAGTCTAATGTGTAGAGAAAAGATATCTCCAACTCGATTTCAATTAATTTTCACAATTTTAGCCTTTAATTCTTTAATTAATTTAAATATCTACCATTATATTAAAATATTAATTTTTCCTTTTCTTGTAAAATAGTTTTGCTCGTATACCAATCCTTACAGCACTTATTTGAAGAACCATTTCTTGTTACCGGCTTGACATAAATATCCATTCTATGACCCAGCACTGACATAATGAAATCTAAGCAGCTACTTCCTGATTGTCAACTGTAGAAATTACCAAAGCAATGAAACTGTGGAGATTTTGCACCCACATCCTTTGGAATTTAAATGGTCTACCATCTTTTATTTTTTATTTGCGACACTATAAAAGAAACACTTTCCAACAAAATTTGATGGCTTACCATCCTTTTGTTCTTACTGGTAATGGTTTCACATCTTTGTCTATCTGTTGACCACCGTCGGAAAACACTGTTATCATGGGGCTGATGATTTTAACAATTTATGCACAGTTTGAATTGATTAAAAGTAGGTTGATTAAACCTTGCTTGTTTAGATCCGGGTGAGAGAATATGAGAGGGGTACAGCAGAAAGAAAGAGAAGTGTTCGGCACTTCTGTCTCAGACGGCGGGGGGTGGTAATACATTAACTGTAAGGTCAACCATCACTTCATATGTCAAAATGTCATGTACATTTGCTAAAATTCATTCAATTGATAACGCTAATATCTATAATTTATACGTAGACAATGTATTATTAAAAAATTAAAGCTGTAATTTATCAGTACAGACGAGCAATCTTAGTACAAATCAGGACAGAAAATACTTTCAACAACACCTTTTGGATACTCCATGATTTTCTCTCACGATGTATAATATCCAGTTGTTCCTCTATCTTCATATTGGAGTTTATCTAATTGCCTCCCCAAATGACCATGTATGCAACCTTAATTTTTTTTGCCTTGTATAGAATACGTCCTAGTATTTTTTCTTCTAAATAATAATAATATATATATATAAGCTCAACCAAATGATCCATGCATGTGAGCCGAGTTGCGCTGACAGCTACTTCTTGGTGCCACCCAGATAGTCATGCTGAAGTAAACTTGAAGGATCGTAAGATAAGCTGAACTGAGCCAGGTTTGTCTCATTTGCTACCCGGCCTGAACATGAGTATCTACGATATATGTTACATCTAAACTCAAATTTGCGTAATGTCAATTTGATTTTACTAATTTTATCTTTAAATGACAATAACACCTCCATGAAAAAAGGGCATGATGCCATTTGTGCGCATTATTGGGTTATAACCAAATTCCCGAAGTGAACCAAAACTGCAATTTTTGATTCAGTTCGTTCTATTGAAAATCAGTTTGGTTTTGGTTTTAATTTCATTAAAATACCGTTTAAAGGTTCAGTTTGGTTTCCAAGAGTCCAAAACCAAATAACCCAACATGAACAAGTGTTATGGTTACAAAGCCTCTTCCCAATAGCATGTTACCTTGATCCTACGCGGTTGTAATTCAAGGTTGTTTTATATATTATATATGTATGTATATATACACAGACACACATGTGTATATATTTTCCTAAGGGAAGGTGTATTCTACAATAGCCAATAACCGAGGGATCTACTTGAATAAAAAGCTAGATAACTTTCATTATAACTTTTCGACTGGCAGCTTAGGGAAGTGAGGAACCTTGTGGTTCGAAAGTCGCTCGCACATTGGGAAAATGCTTACTCCACATTTGGACTATTCTTTTTCAATGGGCGTATCTAATACTCATGATTGGATGATATATAAGAAAATTACAAATATACGTCTCACTATCCAGCAATTCAGAAAAACGGCTTTAACATCAATATATATTCAACTGCTTACCCTTTCAAAGTGTGCGTCAAACATCCACCTTTGCATGGAAAGACTGTCTTAGCCCTTTTGTGCAAGGATGTCTGCTTTCTGTCTACTCTTTTGTTATTGATATATGGTAATTTCCGTATTTCCACGACCAAAAATATCTTTGACACGTAAAAGAGAGCATAGTGCTTCTGCTAGATTGTCCTAGTCTTAATCATAGCATTTTTCCAAAACAAAATCGGTATCATAGTATTGCTTTAAACTTATATTTCTTTGTAAGATTGAGGATACTTCTATTTTTTCTACTACAATAACTAAGTTGAATGACTTTAATTAAATTATTCAATTCGAAAGTCTCGTATAAAGCCTTTTTTATACTGCTCGGACTTGTATCGTTCCCTCGAAAATAAGGGTGCTAAGTTTTCTAGCAAACAGATGATCATAGGAAGAAATTGAACACGAAAAACATTGGCGTGATTAGGGAGTAGATAGATTAGATGCCTACCATCATATGTCTTGCGAGCTGGATGCAGACCAGTTGTGGAATAAGTCTGGCAACTTGTCTCAATGTAGTACCCCACAAAACAAAGCCCTCTTGATATGAAAGCTAGTCAGCCTCAAGCATGGGAATGATTTTTTCGTGGAACATATGAGCAGTTTTGAGGGTGTAGTGAATTAGCTGCATATTGTGGGTATCAATCTTAATCTCAATTTATCATTCAATTCATTGCCCAACAGTTGGGAGACTTTAGTTCTTTCCTAGAGTAACTCTGCACTCCATGGAGAATTGGTTTTCTCGAACTTTAAGAACAAATTGCTGGATGAAGAAAATAAACGAAAGGGATAGTTTTTTATGGCAAAAATTAAAGATATTGGAAACTTCATAATGAGTTGGTAGCTATATTTCGTGGACATTAGTTCAAATCTTTTGAAGCACCTTGAATGATCCACCGACCCTAGTTTGAAGCTTTGCATGTCGTCCTCTAGAAAATCTTTCTTTATGAAGGTAGATCCAAACTATAACCTCCCAGCAGCAACTTAAACCTAACCACAACTTGAATATCATCGCCTGAGCTAATACTTTCCTGTTCTCTTTATAAGTTTTGTTTTTACGTACTATTAAAGTTAGTTGTAAGGTTTGCTGTAAGTCTGGCAATCTAAACCCATTGCTCTGTAATTTAGATGTCTAAAGGAAAATGAACTTTTCGTGGAAGACTTGGATCAAGTCTTCTTGCATCAAATCATTTCTTTTCGATATCTTGATAACATAAAGGAAGTGCAACCTATGTGTACGGTTCCTTTGAGTTTCTTTGATTCGCAAGGTTCAAGAATATACTTAATTTCCTTACAATCAATAACCATTGAGCTTGCTGACAGAACTTAGAAAGGGTTTCGAAATTGACGTTGACACAAATTAACTTTCATTTTTATTTCCAGGACAAAAGGCACCTGATATGGTTTTCTGGCAACGAGGAAAAAAATGTCAAAGTATGCACCATTACGAAGATCATTCGTGGACAGGTAGAACTACAGCTGGGAACTGTTTATGATTTAAATGAGGATTGATTCATTAGCACAAAGTGACACTTCATCAAACTAGTATCTAAATCATTCTTCACCTCTCCAGGTGAACTTTCATCAACAATCTCGGACAGAATATTTGCACCTCTCCTTTTCTCTGATTTATCGGAACAATGAGAAGTCCCTCGACCTGGTACGTTTCACGTTTTGCGCTCAGATGTCGCTGAATCAGTTCATATGTTGATAGGACTTCAAAAGCAATATGTTGTTTAGGTTTATTGAAGTTTGACGATGCTATGTCACAGATGCCAGCCATGCAACCGCTCTGTCCTCCAGTTAAAAGTTAAGTTTGAAAGGTCTGCCAGTCATGAGTTGTACTTGTTTCATCTTTAAGCGAATGTGTTCGCAAAGAAATACTGTACAATAACTTTTTTGTCTTCTAGAATGCGGAATAGGAAGGCTATACCTCAATCATAGCATGGAGCCATATTATTTATGGCGCTTGTTGGCCATCCTGTAGGAAATCTTTCTCTAGGAAGGCAGACCCAGACTAGGTCTCTCAGGTGAAACTGCATATGCTTGTGGTGCCTGTTGGCTATCCTGTCATACCTAGCTTCTCATGAACCTGTTCATGAAGAGCCTTGATATGCTTGTGAATCACCACTCCTTGGTAAAGGGCAAAGTCAAGAGGACCATGAGAACTAAGATTCATACACTTCAAATTGAGCATGAGAAGAACTAGGTGTTATTGGTTTAGATTCTTCACAAGTTCTCTAGGTAAAATACCAAAACTTTTATTTACAGCTTGAGTTTGTCCATCTGTTTGGCTTTACGATTAGAGCTAAATTGAAGATAAAACTAATGCAAAAATGACCCATGAACTTTGAGTCTCTGTTCGAGTTAAATATTCATGGTATTCTATGCAAACGAATCACTGTTGAACTATATATCAACTACGTATGTGGAATCTCTAATCTTATGGAATAGAACGATGTCATCTTCGAGAATAAGTCCACCACAACCATCATTGAGTCTTTTCCTCTTAGAGCGACTATTCAATTGCAGTTTTCTCAACAACTTCGAGTTGAATATATTGGAAGGCAGGATAGTTATTTGGAGCTTCCATTTACACTTCAAAGATCGTCACAGTAAATCATTAATTTCATCAAAGAAAGGGGACCGAAGAAGCTTCAAGCATAGAAGGGTTGTCTCTTTTTCTTTTGTTGGGAAAAAGTATTATGAAAGGTTGTAGGGACATGATGTGAGATCTTCATATGTGGTGGGGCTCACTGTACAAGAGAGTGTCGAAGGAGGGATTAGTTGAATGCAACTTTGGCGATGGATGAAACTTGACTGAGCATCTAGGATGTAGATGTGAGATCTTCCCAACTGTTGGACATGATGTGAGTATACTTTGTCATGATTGATATTTGAGCAAGTAGAGGTCCACATTGGTGAGCATGGTGCTTGTAGATTATTGGGTAGTTGCACCATGCATTCTATCTTATCTGTTAATTGTGGGTGTGCATCTCATCACTTGAAAAGTTCAATTTGAGATGGTGAAAGCCCATGCACATTGGACTGGAGGCATGACTAGGTTAGTCAAATTGCAAATTGAATGTTGGAGTGGCACCATAGATTTTGTAATGATTGACGGACATAATTATAATATGTACATTGGTGTGACTTCCTGAGGAAAGTGCACATGATGGTAGCATAAGATCTTGATGCTCTCCTGATTACTAACGAGATGAAGCCGCGGTTTATGGCTTGCCGTTAGAGGAGCAAGGCTACCGATAGATGGGAGAGAGCGTTAGAGTGGTTAACAATGGTTTACTTATCATTTTGGGGATGTGGCTTGCATTAATTCTTTCATAGCACACGATGCATGATTGCAAATCATGTTGAGATCTGTGTTTACCAATGAATGGATGGTCAAGGGGATTGTTGATAGGAACACTTTTGGATTTTGTATTAGCATACCAAGTTAGCATATCAGACCGAACTTGGGGGATGTATCCATGTCCAAACCGATATAGACCCTTAATGAGTATTCAGTTATAACTAGAGTATAATAAGAGCAGCGTGATCGGATTTTGGAAACATACTTGTAGACATGGCATGTTTGAAATGAGCTTACGGGACAATTGAACAGGCCCTGAAACCGGAACCAGAACCTATCAATATCCCTGTTAATTGAATTCTTTGATGAATTGGACCTGGATTTGCTTTATTAGTATTTGCTACTTATTTGTCTTCCTTTAAAATGGATCTGGATCTTGATTTACATTTGGGGTTATATTGGACCGAAATACAATAGAACCCTAAATTGCAGGCTTTTCCCCTTCTAAAAACCATCTTTACTTGGTTACCACATGAGCGAATTATAAATTAAGACTCAAATTATCACTCCATGTGTCTGAAAATTAGCTTTTCAAAAACCAATTTTTAAAATCAAAACTGCATTTTTCTAAAAAAATTTGGCTGTTTACAAAATGCTATAAATTCAACTAAGCTTGAGGTATATATTGTTATTTACTATGATCTTCATGAATTTAAAGATGATAAGGTTGAGAAAATCTTGTTATTTTAAAATATTGAGGAGAGCATAGACTTATCCTATTTTATATTTAGTTGCTAGGGATGTTTTTGTTGTTTCAGCCTCAATCATTATTGTGAAGTAAGTAATTAGTACAAGTGAAATATGTTGAATGAACATCACTTTAAGTTACAACCTAAGACATAGGAAGCTCACCCTTGCCTTGGACAAGAACAAGGCATAGAGTATAAGAGTGTAAAGATGTATCAATAGACATATATGGAGAAAAAGTTTGTACTACTGAAGGAGCAATTAGTAAGAGTTCTACTAACATCGATGAAGTGCAAGCATGAAGCAATATGGATGATTAGGTTCAGATGTAAAGGATGTACACTAGAAGGTCAGTAAAACTTACATGGGCATTGAATCCTCTTCATCTAAGAGGATAAGTAAGACACTTAATATTCAAAGGTATGCGAAGTAAAGTTAAGCCTATTGTTTGTTTTATTTTTTGTCATATATGTATGATTATAATTTGTAAATGTAATATTTAATAACTTAAGTTAAATTTCTTATATATTTAATGTAATATTTATATTTTAAAGTCAATATAAATATATGATTTTGTAACTTAATTTATATATAATGATATGAGCCATTTATATATTTAGTCATTTGTTGTTAAATAAAATGATTTGTGGAAGAATCACTCTTGGAACCATATCAAAACCAAAACTTAGAATCTAAACCAAAACCGCCTTAAAACCCGTCATGAAACCTGAACTGAAACCGTCCCAAAACCGGTTCTTGTGAAACCGAAATCAACACCGACCCCATGCAGGTTTAGTTCCAGTTCCAGGTTTCGATCATGTCTAAATACTTGATGATAGACTTTAGATCCCTCTCCCTTTGTTTTCTAGAAAATGGTAGTGTAGTAATTAGGTAACATTTAAAATGCTCTTTTACCACAATCGGCAAAAGATTGTTCTAAGTACTACCGTCTAGCAATTTTATGCATCTCAGAAAAAGCTAACTTTTACATTAAAAGGCACAAATCAGAACAAAGGAAATGAGTCGTCATTCAATTTTATGTACAACTGTTATATGCTATCACAAAAGTCTTCCAAAAAGATGCTTGGAATTATGTTAGTATACCTTGTGATATGTGGAACAATATGGTTATACATATTAGGAATGTAGCGAAAGATATGTTAGGTGAATCTAAGAGATGTGTACCAGCACAAAAAGAAACTTGGTAGTGGAGTGAAGTACAACATAAAATCAAGGCAAAGAGAACATGTTACAAATTACGTTATGCTAAGAAGACTAGTAAAACTTTATAGGCTTATAAGAAGAAAAAAAGCAAAAAAGGCCATCAATGAAGCAAAAACTAAAATTTGGGATGATTTATATAAAAAACCTTAACTCAAAATAGGGTGAAAGAGATATTTTTTGGATAGCTAGGGCTAAAGATAAGAAAACTAAGAATCTTAATTTTGTTAGATCCATCAAAGATGAGGATCATACAATTCTAGTTGCAAATGATGATATAAAAAATAGATGAGAAAATTATTTTTATAAGCTTTTTAATGAAAATAAAATTTTTAATATTAGCTTAGTAGAGTTAGCGAAATAAAAAATATATATAAATCATAATTTCTACCAACGTATTTAAAAGAATGAAGTCAAAGAGAATCTTAAACATATGAAGGGTGATAAATCTTTAAGACCAGGTAATATTCGTATAAAAGTTTGGAAAATCCTAAGAGAGACAAGAATCACTTGACTTACAAGACTATTTAATGAAATATGGAGAAATTAAAAGGTGCCTAAGGAATGGAAAGCGAGTATATTTATGCGCATATACAAGAACAAGGGAGACATTTAGAATTGTGTGAATTATCGGGATATCAAGTTAATGAGCCATATTATAAAATCATGGGAAAGAATTATCGAACGTAAGTTAATACAAATATCAAGTACAATAAAGAACCAATTTGGATTAATGTCAGGTAGATTTACTATTGAAGTCATTCACCTTTTGAGATATCTTATGAAACATTTTACAGCAAAAAAAAAAGACCTTCACATGATATTTATTGATCTAGAAAACTCTTACAATAGGGTACCAAGGGATGTTTTTTGGAGAACCTTAGAAAAAAGGGGTATCCCATTGACATACATAAACCTTATTGGAGACATGTACGATGGTGGAAAAACATGTATGAGAACTCATGAGGGAATGACAGATTTTTTGAAGTTAATATTGGATTAAATCAATGATCATCTTTAAGTCCATACTTATTTATAATGGTGATTGATGAGTTAACAAAACATATTCAAGTTGAAGTACCTTGCTATATGTTATTTACAGATGACATTGCATTAGTGGAGGAGTCTAAAGAAAAAGTTAATAGAAAATTAGAACTATAGAGAGAAACATTAGAAAGCAAAGGCTTCTGACTTAGTAGAATAAAAATAGAATATATGGAATGTAAGTTTGATTATGTGGTTAATTCATAAGACATAGAAATGAAAATTAGCACACATTGCATTCCCTAAAAGAAAAGTTTTAAATACTTAGAAAATTAATATAGGTTGGTCAAAATAGAGAGGAGCATCAGATATTCTTTGTGACACGAAGATACAATTAAATTTAAAGCTAAAGATTATAGAGCATAAATTAGACCTGCCATGTTTTATGGTTTTGAGTGTTGGGCAGTTAATCATCAATATATACAAAAGATGTGTCTAACAAAAATGAAGATGTTGAGATGGATCAGTTGTCATATAAGGAAAGACCTATACATAATGAGGTTATTAGAAACAAACTGGGAGTAGGCCTAATATAAGATAAAATGGGAGAATATTTTTTAGATGGTTTGGACATATGAAGGTCAAAAGAAGTGCCCATAAGAAGATATGAAAAACTAAAATTTGAAAGTATTAAAAGAGGTAGAGGATGACCACAAAAGTATTGGAAATAAATAATACAGAATGATCTATCTTATGTTGAGTTAACTGCTAATATGGCTTATGATAGGGCTCTGTGAAAACAAAAAATCAATGTATCCAACCCCCTCTAGTATGGGAA
Organism: Brasenia schreberi; assembly: GCA_036023115.1. NCBI lineage: Eukaryota > Viridiplantae > Streptophyta > Magnoliopsida > Nymphaeales > Cabombaceae > Brasenia > Brasenia schreberi. The sequence goes on along the minus strand of JAYKKT010000071.1, from coordinate 9,606,189 downwards.
AAGGCTTAGTTGTTGTTGTTTTGTGGTATCATGTTTTGGGTGATACTTCTTTGGTCACTTTATCCTACCCTGGTGGTCAAAAAAGAAGAAAGAAAATGGTATAGCTGCTAAAATCCCGAAATAGGATAGATGAAACCTCCAAAATGGTAGTTCCAAATCCAAGATTTTCTTAAAGAAGAGCTTACCTTCTTCAGAAATTACTTGAACTGCCTCCCAGGAGGTTCACATTCTTTCAAATAAACAAGCAACCACAATCGAGGTAATTTGGAATAAATTCGCCAAATGTATGTTCCTTTATGTGGTTAGTAATCTTGGTTGATTGATAATCTTCAGGGGCATAATGAACTATATATTTCCTTTTAGTCCATCTACAGTGGCTTGAAAATGCTTCTTATTCCATCTTGGCTGTGGATTTTAACAGTTTTCATTTTCGACGGGTTTTGGGATTGAGGAATCAACTTTATTAAAGTTGGATCCAAATTGAGCACCTGATGCATTTGATTGTTGATTGGATCCTGTTCCACATTTGTCAATCATAAAATCCAAAGTTGGGTTTGGATCCAATTGGTTAGAGTAACTATGGATAACACTTTTACTCACATGCACTACTTTCAGCAGAACAAGACCCGTTCATGTACAACACACAACCTTCGCCCCACATGCGCAGAATCAATGTATGAACAAGAATGTGAAGTACACAAATATTAACTGTGTTCTTCTTTCAGCAAGAAAGGCCTCCTCTTGTCACTAACGAATTGGAATAGGTGGCCTAAGTGCTTAGGCTTTCTGTGCACGATAAGTCCGCCAGATGACCTAATGCCTTACATACGCATTTGGTGATAAACTTCTACAAGAAGTCGTATGGAGTTACAAAGGACATACTAAAAGTATAGGCATGTTGATAAAAAAGTTGTTGTTGAACTTGCTTATTGAGAAGTGTGGAGATAGTTGCAAGGTTTCAAGGTTCAAGTCGTTATGCACATGAAATGATGCATATGCAGCGCAGCCTGTTTAAGGAAACCTCCACATAAATGATATAACAAGTTTCATTCGTTAATCATGACTTCAGCATGGCAAGGTAATGGGAGAGAAAGCATGAAGCTTATGTTTTGTTAAAATTGCCTGAGATGATAAGTTCTTATTTAATCATGTTTTGACTATGAAATAGGGCAAAATTTTGAAGCTAAAATAATCCATTTAATTAAAATATCAATAACTATATGTAATTATGAAGTGATTAGCCTTTTGAGACATCTTATAGAATATTTTAGAGCAAAAAAGAAAGACCTTCACATGATATTTATTGATCTAAAAAAACTTATGATAAGGTACCATGAGAGGTTTTTTGGAGAACTTTAGAAAAAAGAGGTATCCCATTGACATATATAAACCTTATAAGAGACATGTACAATGGTGCAAAAACATTAGTAAGGACTCATAAGGAATGACAAACTTTTTTGAAGTTAATATTGGGTTACATCAATGATCAACTTTAAGTCCATACTTATTTATAATAGTGATTTATGAGTTAACAAAACATATTCAAGATGAAGTACCTTGGTGTATGTTATTTGCATATGACATTGTGTTAGTGGAGGAGTATAAGAAGAAAGTTAATAGAAAATTGGAACTATGGAGAGAAACATTAGAAAGTAAAGGCTTCCAACTTAGTAAAACAAAGACAGAATATATGGAATATAAGTTTGATCATTTGGTTATTTTAGAGGACATAGAAATTAAAATTGGCACACATTGCATCCCCCAAAAAAAAGCTTTAAATACCTAAGGTCAATTTTTTAGAATGATGGAAGAATTGATAGAGATGTTAGGCATAGAATTAATAGTGGTTAGTTAAAATGGAGAGGAGCATTAAGTATTCTTTGTGACAAGTAGATAATATTAGAGTTAAAAGGTAAATATTATATTACAACAATTAGACCTGTCATGTTTTATGGTTATGAGTATTGGGCAGCTAATCATCAATATGTAGAAAAGATGTCTGTGACAGAAATGAAGATGTTGAGATGAATGAGTGGTCATATAAGAAAGTATACATAATGAGGTTATTAGAAACAAATTAGGAGTAACATCAATAGAGGATAAAATGAGAAAATATCATTTAAGATGGTTTGAACATATATAAAGAAGATCAAAAGAAGAACCTATAAGAAAGTATGAAGAAATTATCTAGCTTATTGTAAGTTAATTGCTAACATGATACATGATAGGACTCTATGGAAACAAAGAATTCATGTAGCCGACCCCGTCTAGTATGGGAAAAGGCTTAGTTGTTGTTGTTGTATACATAAAGAAATGATCAATCACGTGTCAAGATAAGGGTTCCCTCATTTGGTGATCCATTTGACAGAGACATGAATTTGGTCCAGTTTGTTTGACTATCCGCCAAGAGCCCTTTTTCTCTTCTCCTCATCCCACGCAAAGAATATTCTCACAAAAAAAAGATTCGAACAATTAGGTTAAGCAATGTTGGCATCTGGTCTTATGGTGACCATGCCACATGCCATCTTCGATGTGGTTCATCCGTTCTTGTTTAGGTGCTAAACCATTCAAAATTAAAAAATATTTAAAAATTTTAAATTTTGATTTTGAAAATATAGAACTGACAATTCTGAGGTGTGGGTTTCCGCATGGTTCTGGTTTTGTACAAGCTGGAACCAAACCGAGTCCTTCCTGATTCTGGATCCGATTCCAATGGTTTTGGTTCTTGACCCGGTTTTATTTCCGTTGAAATCCCTAGGTTGGATTAAGAAAACCGGTCAATGTCTAGTTCAACCTAAAATCCTTCAAAGGGAGAAAACATGTTGCAGGTGCGTTCTAGACATCATTCATCCCATCACGTGCATGGCCCCGCCGCTTTCATTCATTTTATATCTTTTACAAAATCGCTACATGCAGGAGCTAGCCTTTTTGTTTAAGTTGGTTTTCACTTGAAGCACCCTTGAAAGCTATCAATGACTGTGTACCGATCATAGAAACCTATTCTAGAAAAGGGGATAGTGTGCTCAATTGATCGAAATCGAGCATAAGAGACATGGTTTGAGTATTTTTGCTTTTCTTTTGGTACAACAATAACAACTAAGCCTTTTCCTATACTAGACGGGGTCGGCTACATGGATTCTTTGTTTCCATAGATCCCTATCGTGTGTCATGTTAGCAGTTAACTCACAATAAGTTAGATCATTCTTTATTGTTTCTTTCCAACACTTTTGTGGTCATCCTCTAACTCTTTTAATACTTTTCAAATTTAGTTTTTCATACCTTTTTATAGGTTCTTCTTTTAATCTTCTTTCTATATGTCCAAACCATCTTAAATGATATTCTCTCATTCTATCCTCTAATTGTATAACTCCTAATTTGTTTCTAATAACCTCATTATGTATACGGTCTTTTCTTGTATGACCACTCATCCATCTTAACATCTTCATTTCTGTCACAGACATCTTTTGTACGTGTTGATGATTAACTACCCAATACTCAGAACCATAAAACATGGCATGCCTAATTGCTGCTCTATAATATTTACCTTTTAACTTAAATGGTATCTTCTTATCACAAAGAATACCTGATGCTCCTCTCTATTTTAACCAACCAGCATTAATTCTATGTGTAACATCTCCATCAATTCTTCCGTCACTCTGAAAAATTGACCCTAGGTATTTAAAACTTTCCTTTTGGAGGGTGCAATGTGTGCTAATTTTAATTTCTATGTCCTCTCAGGTAACAAAATGATCAAACTTATATTCCATATATTCTGTCTTTGTTCTACTAAGTCGAAGGCCTTTGCATTCTAATGTTCTCTCCATAGTTTCAATTTTCTATTAACTTTTTCCTTAGACTCCTCCACTAAATACAATGTCATATGCAAATAACATAAGGTACTTCATCTTGAATATGTTTTGTTAACTCATCAATCACCATTATAAATAAGTATGGACTTAAAGATGGAAATGATAATCTTATGATAAATGGTTAAGATAATGTTGATAATCTTGGTAAAGATATTGAGATGACTGTGGCCACACGCAGAACTACTGTATCCATAACGAGGGTACAGAAAAAAGTTGGTGTGAAGCCCATGAACGCAAGCTGAGTTAGGCATGGTTAAGACTGTTTGTACATTTTAAAAAATGAATTCTTACGAAGAGTTCAAAGTAATAATCATGATGAATACTTAGAGAAGCCGGAGAAATACTCAAACCTGTTAGAAAGAAAATGACAAACGATAATCTTTGTTGTTTTAGGAGTTAAATGTTGATACAAACATGATTTAGTACGGTGGTACAAACAATCCATGTAAATGGACGTATTACTGTGCGATAGGGCGTGGTGTTGATAGGAGGCTAACCTTTTCAACGTTCGAGCAATCTTGAAAGTGATGTTCTTCGTAGTACTTTTCAACGCATCTATTCATGAAAAGAAGATGGGACATACTGGAAGCAGAGAAAGATCGAGATTTTGCTAATGATTTATTGTAATTCAAGGGGGAAAAAGCCTTTTATTAGCTTGCAAAATCAATATGTGCTCAGCCTTAACATGGGTTAGTCTAAGGGAAGGATTTTCCTAACCACCACTTCCTGTAGAAGTCAATATCTATAACTTGAGAGAATGTGAACTATTTATTATACATAGTTCGCCCAAGCTGGCTAGAAAGTTTCCAATTGCCCCACCAGAAAAAAATTATACCTTCTAAATGTGATTCTCCACTTAATTACGTCCAAATAATTAAGCAAAAAGCAGTCCTCCCATTGGAAAATAAAGGGCCTTTGTGGAAGAGGGGATTGTCCTTAATTATGCATAATGGGGGTTCCCTATTCATGAAAAAATTGGGACATGAGGGCCTCGTGAACATGCATTATTACATAACATTCGTTTTCACGGGAGACATAATTAAAGTACCAAGCACATACAGCCCCAGTGAATGAAAAGAAGAAAATTAAAGATCAATTTAAAGCTGGCGAGCGACAAACATGTAAAATCTTTGCCATTTATAAGATAGCCAATATTCAACCGTCCACAAGAAAAGAAAAGAACCCTTTACATGAAACCGCATTACATCTATAAAACTATGTCGCACCCAAAGCGTGCCTGTGAAGTAATTCAAGGGTCCCCTACTTCAAACTAAAGCAATTCTTCAGGTTCAGTCTCAATAGGCTATTCATATTATGTAGGTAAACCAACTCATACCCAAACACGCTCCGTAAGCTCTAAATCGGCCAGTTTAGGGCAGCAACTAGCAATAATTTCCAAAGATTTGCTACTCATACCCAAACACGCTCCCAAGCCTAGAGACTTTAGCTTCTCTCCTAACACACTTGCAATACAAAATACTGATACATCCGTCAAGCATGGGCACTCACTCAACCAAACATTCTCCAGTCTGGGTGTGCCTTCCACGGAACCCATCACTAGTCCCAGAAACCCTTTATCAGAGAGGCTCCGCAGACCAATCAGTTCCACTTCAACTAGGCGCCAACAAACATTTCCCAACCACGTAAAGAAACCATCCCCTATTCCTCGGCATTGTCTTACTCTTAGACTTTCTAATGTATTGCAACAAGGTGGTAATTGCGGGATGAACCAATTTCTTGGTTCTCGTATTCCTTTGCATTTCTCCAAAGTAAGAACCTTCAAGTTTTCGCCATATCGTGAGAGAAATTCTACCAAACCGTGCAAAGAAACTAGATTGCAGGACTCTATTGTCAAGCTTTCAAGGTGAAGGCCTCCTTTCCCTAGCATCAACAAGCTATTGTCATCAAATAAACTGCATTTGGACATGGATATACTCTTAAGGTTAGGACACGCCATACCAATACTCGTAAGGTAAAGATGCTCCCAACCGTCACTTTTCTCGTCTTTGATATCACTTGGAAGCTCTTGTAATGATAGAGATGCTAATCCTTTGACATGCCTAACATTATGTAGCACTACATTTATGTTCGAAGAAACTCTAGCAAGCTTAAGCCTCTTCAAATTAGGAAACCCATTAACTATATCAAGGATTCCTTCATCACCCACGAGCGGGCAACCCATAATAGAGAGGGATTCCAGGGTTGGAGTATATGACCCAAAGGCTTTTAGGGTACCATTCCCTATGTTTTGGCATGTGTCAATGCTGAGTGTAATGAGATTGTGTAGCTTACTGGCAACATGCGTCATGCAATCATCTGTCAGCAGTGGACACTCACATAGATCAAGCTTCTCTAATAGGGAACAACCTTGTCCCATGTACGCAAGACCTCTGCATGTTACATGCAGGCATCCCCATAAAGCAAGCGACTTAAGGTATGGGAAGCTTGACCCAACAATGTAAAGCCCATAATCCGTGACTCCATTTGTGTATGGTGTTGATAATGCTGACTCCAAGGAGTAATCGCCTCTAATGCTGAGACTGCTGATCCTTCCTCTGAAAAACTTGCTCACCACCATGGCTGCTGACCTTGTGTCGACAGCATTGCACCCTTCTAGGCACCTAGTGAACCTGGCCCGAGCATTGGATGGACTCGGTGGCTCCAGCTTAAAATCTGATCTCCTCAAGTGGGCTTGCAAAATGAGCCATTTCTTGCATACTGCAGCACAGGACCAGCGATCGACAGGGTCAGGGTTGTAACTGAATATCTCAAGGATGCACTCATCTGGCAGGCAATTGAATGGTACTTGAACGCTATCTCTGCCAACCATTTCACACTTTCTTGCTGTCTTCCTATTGCAAAGTTCACTACCCATTCGGATATATATAGAGAGAGAGTCGAAGTTACATACATGAGGTCGAGGAAAGCAGGGAATGAGCTGTTCATTCATGAATGCTCACGCGATTATTTATTGACTTCTTGAGCTCAGAGAAGCGAATCTCATGAAAGGCATGAAACTAAGTAGTACCAAGAATTGAAGAGCCAACATAGTACAAAGAAAGACATGGAGGCTGACGGCACCATTGAAATTCATTGGCCCGTGCACACGTACCAAGTGAGCATCTCTCTCTCTCTCTCTTTCTCTCTCACGCGCTCACGAACATACTAAAGCAAATAGACAGCAGCATATGTTAGAGGCCAGCTGGATCAGTGGATACAGTGAACCAAACCGAAATTTAGGATGGGTCGACCTTGGCATAGTTGGTACACTGGGGTGCTATTGAATCCTGTCGAAAAGCTTTAGCCGTTTGACGAACGAGTAATCCTTTAATCAGTGATCCCTTGGCTGGTGTCAAGTACAGTGTGCGCCACAAACCCCCAACTGATCTTAAGCTACCTACTGATGCCTTTTCTAAGAACCATAGTTGAAGTTTGTTTAACAAACTTGTATTTATTCAGTTTTTCCTTCTTTTAAATTTTGACGAAATCATGCTTTAAGTCGACAATTTGCCAGTGAAAGGGAGGCGGGAATTGCATAGAATAGTGAGGATTTCATAGTGTCTGACATACAGCCAAAGTTTCATTTACAGACAACCGCTAAACATCAAACCCTTGAGTCTCTCATTATCTGTCACATGCATAGATATGTACGGAGGATATTATTGGATGCGACTTGGATTAGCTAGCCACATTCATCACAGGTTTTTCTAAACTAGAGCAAATGAGCTCTCCTTCTCTCTCCCACTCTTGAGTAGCAAAGTAAAATTCAGAATCACACTATCTGAAATCAGTTATTGTTAACCATCACCATTCTGGTAATAGTGATTTGACGTTAATGTTTCAGGTTTTGTGGTTGTTTTCCACTCTACTTGCTAATCAAAGATAAATAAGCTCACGGTTTTGCCTTTACTAGAAGAGTGAAAACAAATAACAGTTGGCAATAAACATTTCTCAGCTAGTGATAGAAACAATAGATTGTGAAATGATGGCATCTTAACGTAAAATATAACCAATAAAGAATTTCAATGATCCGCAAGGAATACGAAATTGGCACAGTGTTAACTGCATCTATTCAGAATTTGGGCGTCACATGACGCTGTGTATAATGCACAGATAAGGTTGTAGACTCTCCAGTGTTATGACATGGTTGAGAACAGTGTATCAAGGAAAATCCGTAGTACGCGCCAGGGAGATCAACGTGGATACTATCTTGTGGCCTTCTGGTGTGATCTACGCGCCAGGAAAATCCAACTCTGGTAAGTATTATCGACAATAGCTGGTGCGGATAGAAATTAATAACCGTGTTGAAGCTGTCTAGGCCTGTACACCACACGAGAGACGTCCTCGCACAATCTTGTATGTACAATCCAAATAAGAGAACCCGATCTTAAACAAATCTTTACTTTTTATAGTATCTATTTGAAAAGAAATGCATTTAGACATGCTTTTGCCTTTTTGACGAAAAAATATATTCCTTTTAATTGATCCATCATGAAAATTCAAAATTTATGTGTGGCAAGTATAGATCCATACAGACTTCTATATAAAAGCAGTCGCAATGTGTCTTATATATGTATTTTCCCTATAAAAAGACCAAAATACGGGAAGATCTCTAGAAACACAAAAATTAGAGCACAAAATAATTGACATATAAGCAAATAATACAATAAGTTCATGGATGCATTGTTCATCAAATGAAGAGTCCAAAGACTTAGACACCATGAGCATTAAATAGCTAACTGGATTCTTACAAGCTCATGAGGAACGACTCAAGATAACAAAACCAGAACCGTTGGAACAAACTTTGTATGTGAGCATCTTTTGAAAGGAAAAAACATGGCTCCTTTCTAAGAGGCCAAAGACAAGGAAGAGGTCATAGTAGAGGTGTAAGTGGTAGAAATAAATTTGCAAATAAACAATAAAGAAATAAACACACTACTCAAGTAAGAGAACATAAAAGAGGTAGAGGAAAACAAATCAAGGAAGGTATGGCAAATGGAATTTAGATTGTGATGCTTGCCATAAGCATGGATAATTTTCTTGAGAATGCAACTTCTTTTACTTGTCGACCAATTTAGCTTACAAGTGTGTTGAATGAACATCATCACCTGCAAAAGGATCCTTATCTTTTGAGATTCTGTATGGTGAAAAGTTCATTACTTGGGTTTATATTGTGTGAAAAGTATTGCCCCTAGGAGAATTGTTTCCTTTTAAAATTTGTTAAGCAAGTGAAGGAATTTTTCTATAAAAATATATTGGTCTTTGTAAATGTAATGAAGGTTCTGATTCCATAAAATTAATGAGAATTTATTATTCAATCATCTTCTTCGTGTCTTCAGGTTTTAGTATTTGATTTGTATTGATCCTTGGTACTTATTCTAAGAGTAACATTGGTAAAAAACTCAGTATCATAAGCAAATGCATGGCTTTCAACACATGTATCGTAGGTACACCGTGCAACAACACTGGTAAGTAGTTGTAGTACTCCAACCTCTAAGTAGCTCGGGCTAACCTGCTTAACCTATGTGGACACACAGGTGCAGTTAAACCGAAGTAAACAAGCCACATGAAAATATATCAGCTGAGCCGAGCTGAATGTGATTGTACTCCAGAAGAGAACTTAGAGCGGACGCTGGAAATTTAATTACATTGGGAGGCTGAATAGCCGAAATCAATTTAGTATGTGGCGGTGATCTTTGAATCCCTGCTCGCGAAGGGGTCGTCCTAAGCGTTAGGAGATGCTCAGCAGCCCCATCTGTGCAGATTCTATACAACTAAGCGACACCACAGGCAGCTCGCCTCGTTTAACCCTAGGTGCTTTTTATGAAAGTAATTCATAGCATTGGAGTAGATCTATGTATGTAGCCATGTACTACAAAGCGAGGGCGTCAATAAGCTTTTCCACGGATTTATATTCATTTCTTGTGCCTTTTATGATCAACATAAAGAAATAAATTCCCTGTACATGTTTGCTCAATTCATCAGAGTGAAACATTGAACTTCCCCCTGTTCCATTGCATCTAACTTCACAGGATGCAGAAAAAAGTGGAGCACCAACTCCTGCTTTTAATACCTTTGTCCTTGAATGATCTGTCAATTTTCATCCTGCACAATTTTGAAAGTCAGTGGTCTAAAAGTTCTCTGCATTTCAAAATCATATTCCTCCCCGTAACTTGGAAAACCTGTAATTTTTTGGGAAATTATACGGACATCAAAAAGTATTAGTATAAGAGACTTTCTGAAAAGCCGAAAGTATAAACTTTCTGTAATATTCGCGCTCCTGGGATATTGTTGTTAGAACTTTTTATCGAGTACAAACCAAGGCCATGAATACCAGTGGGATGACGGTAAGGATTTCTAAGTTTTGGAAAATAAGCCCACTTTTAAAGCCGACATTTCGGATAGTCCACAGTCTAAACCATGGTTATCTTCACCTAAACAAAAGTTGCCAATAAAAATCATAGCACACGGTTCTGACATTGGCCTATAATTGAATTCGCTGGGGAAAATAGCGCATTTTGGCTGACCTAAAAGGTCAACTTCATCATAGCACACCAATAACTCTTTAACATGATCGAGGATATTTATTAATCCTTTATATATCGGCATTTTCTTGATCATTACCCTTCTCTTCAAAGGGAGTGGTATACAAGATCTGAAGGAATTTAAGTGTCAGTATTGAAATTTAATGTAAATTATAATCTGTAGTAAAAGTTGGCTGATACTTTTATCTCCCCTCACAAAAAACGTGTCCAAGAAGCACTCAGACCATTAGCTCACGTGTTACGTCTCTCGACTCACAGATGCAGGCAGTGAGTTCGATTCCTGGGGTGTGGTCCTGGCTTTGGCCTCCCCGTTGTAAGAAAGCAATGGATGAAAGGGGAACGTGATTCTCTTGATGAGATAAAGAATCAAAGGCTCGATGGTAAAAATGCCATCTGATGGTCTTATATTTTTCTTTAGTCGAAGAGAACAAATCTCGGAACTTGAGCGGGGTTGAAGGAGACAGAGCCAGATACTTTCTAGTGTTTTTCAGACAAGTTTTGGAGCCGTCTCCAAGGTAACTTTCTAGTGTTATATTGCTTCCTGTCAGCGGATTAGTAACTTCCCAACGTAACGTTCTGCACAACTTTGATTGAAGTTTTCCAGGAAAGTATTTCTCACAATGGTAGCTTTGTTGTAAACGTGGCACATGAAATACTTTCAAATATACAACAATCCATAAGAGAGAAGGAAAAAAGAACTAAGGAAGAGAAAATGAAACGTGGGAAAGAGACTTCAATTCCAAATTCCAAATCACATTCCAATATATGGTGCTTGAAACAGATGCGAGGAATTATGAAATCTTTCCATTATAATATTTCTTTTACAAGTTTCAACTCAAGCTTCTTCACCCATTTTTTTTTGGTTACAAGAGGAGGTTGAATCCAGACACACGTGCACTCTCTGAGAGTCGAAGTCCCCAGTGGCAGTAACGATGGAGCTAAATGTTCTTTATCCATTTTCTGCCATATTTTGATCTTTGCTCACTTTCTATAAGTAGGAACTGCATGAACAGGTTGTATTGTCTCTACTGTAATTATTAAGAACATCAATGATAGGATAGGTCGGTTATTTTTTAGACAGAATTCCGCGTTCCTAAGTGGTATTTATCTTGTAGTATCTCCTAGCAAGGCTAAAAACAACATTTGCAGGTTTTAAACAGAAAAGAGAATATTGCCTAGCTGCTGGAAGTTATCACAGTAATACCACGATTATCATCATAGTTATGTAGTGGATATATTTTAAACCGCATCACATATTTTGCATTTCTCAGCTTACTAGGGATTCGATATTCGCCGATCCCACACAAACCCGACAGGGCAGCGATTCAGGTTTTTAACTCGGCCTGGGACGGCTAGGAAAACCCCAACATTTTTTAATTCTTCGCGATAAAAAAGTACCAAATCCTACTAATTAAAGGTCGACATGATGTCCATCACTCACGCATAATCCTATTCGGCAGAAAAAATGACGCTTTTTTCCTTCTCTTTTACTTAATCCATCAATCTCATACTTATGAATGCAAATAATCTTCATAAATTTAAAAAAAAATCGTATAATTGCAATCGATTTGAGCATATCTTGTCCCTCCGTCAGGAATACAAACTTTTATCTCTCCGTAACATGCTCCTTCAAGGTGGTGATTGAAGCGCAGAGCATCCAACTAACATGTTTTAGAAAGGCCATTATGATGATCGAGTGCATCAACTCAATGACATAGCGTACAATTAATTGTTCAATATTGCCAAACCTTGGTTACGAAAATTTTCAACAAGCTAATGACTGGTCGCCATTGAAGAAATCAAGGATGTAAACGGATGGACTGGAATCACACTTTCATACTGTTAATGCCGAACACAGAAGGTGTGCTCCACGGGCGACAACAGATACCATGTGAAAGTTAAGTATAGAGGTAAACTGATTGAAAGAGAAACAACAGATTCTAACACCATGTGGAAAGAAATTATAGGGAAATTAATTTAAAAAGCGAAAAAGAACAAATTTTCTAGAATTTTTAATCCGTTGGACCATATTTAAACTCGATATTGGCAACCTTACAGTTAGGCTTACTGGCCCAACTAATTCGCTATACTAAGTCAAAGTGAGCATGGAAAGAAGGCCAGAAAAAGGTAAATGGTAAGCAAAGCAAGCATGCCTTTCTCAGCGGATGTGAAAAAAAATGTTAATTTTTTAAAAATTAAATATTGCAATAATTAATATTAAAAATTGTTATTCAGCTTATACTTTTCTTAACTAAATATCATTTTTTGGTAAGTATTCTTGTGACTTCCAATGAAGGCTCTTGAGCTGACCTTAGTAGGTTAGTAGCTTCCGTTGTGTTCTTATTATATATACTTAAATTTCTACACATTTCTTCTAGTTTGATATTAGTTTGAGATTGCACAAAGTGCTAGGCCAGTGCTCATATGTGTTGTCTTTATACATTGTGTTGGAGCGTGAAACAGTAAAATGAGAAAAAACTACACATAAAATCAAAACAAAGGCCTTCAACTTAGTGCAACGAAGACATTGTACAAATGAAACTCCATATCTTGCTGGAGCAAATAATACACGAGTCAAAATGGATACGTGGGTCAATGTTAGAATAAGATGGGAGAACCTAGGGAGAAATCACACTGAATTAATGCTGGTAGAGCAGCTAGCTGGGGAAAGTTCTTACAGTGTTGAAAATTTATGAAAAATATGATAATATGTTTACGGAATTAAAAGCTATTTGATACAAAATCTGGGGCAGTATCAATATGGCTGCACTTGGAATTGAAGAATGCCCGCATTTCTTCTGTTTCATATAATTGTAATAAATATATAACTTCCAAAATTCCATATTGTATCACTGTGTCCAACATGTCACTTATCCTTTTTTTCAAATATTTTGAAGGAACAATATTAAATATAAAAATAAAAATTTGATAGAAATGTTATACATAAAATATTAATATAGGGTGATTAAATATTATATACTAACAATTAGATTTGCTATATTATATGAGTATTGGGTAATTAATCATCAATATCCAACAAAGAGGTTAGTGATGAAAATAAAGATGGATGTGTCATCACAAAAGGAAACCCGTATATGTTATGATGTTATTAGAAACAAATCGGGAATAATACATGATAAAATAAGATAAAATTGTTTGAGATGATTTGAACATTTGGAAAGGCAAAAAAGAAGCTCTAGTAATAAGGTACAAGAAACTAATGGTGAAAATATTAAAATATAAAGAAGAAACCACAAAAGTAGAGAGGGAACAATCAAGAATGATTTAACTTATGTTGAGTTAACTATTAACGTGGTACTCGATCAACAAGTTTATGGAAACAAAGAGTCAGTATAGCTGACCCGAACTGCTATGAAAAAGGTTTAGTGGTTGTTGTAACAATCTCAAATATAAAATTTAACCGATCTTTAATTCCCACTAGTTATTGGTTCCAAGTTATTATACCGTTGTTATCCGCCATCTATTCTGCAGGTTCTAACAGAATCGTTCAGCTACAGGTGGAGTCAACTTCTCACTTTTCTATTGGCTTGCTATAGAGTGAAGTCACACTTAGGCTCCACCCCCATTGAAGCACAGAAGCTTGCCAGGATCCACAAAGTTCATCTTCTCCCATTAGTTCATGGAGGAGGTATTCATGGGCGATGTAACCCAACATCTCCCAAAATCGAAACGACCTATAAAAGCAGTCAGATTTTCTCAGAGAAATTGTTGACTACGTGTAATTTAGGTCACCACAGAAAACTTTCTAGTTTGGCTCTCGCATGAGTTGATAGGTGAAATCAACAAGTTGTCTTATGCTTTACTGCCAGAGAATATGCAGACTTTTTCCAAGCCACGTAACTTCTTCCGCATTTTACCATTAAAAAGCCCATCAACATACATTGCATTTGATACCTCAGGCTGAGGTAGCTGTCTAATTGTCTGAATACAGTTCTGCGGCTGAGAAATACAAGAAATGAAAGATGTTTTCTAGCTTATGCTTGGACCACATTATATTTACCACATAGAGCGCTCTCTGCATCAGATTTATTGTACTTCGTACACCTAGATAGATAGTCTAGGCCCTATTGGAGTCCGCAGTATTGACATTAGGTGGTATAGGGGCCACCGGGACCAACAAGGGACCACGAGTGATTGGCTTCTGATTTTTCTGGACAGAGAGTTGAATATAGAAAGGTGACGTGATTGGGCTCTGTAAAGAACGGATCCGAGGAACCTGGTACCAAAAGCTATCTATTATCCCCGATGCACCCCCTATATATGACCCGTCTACCTAGAATCGGTTTGAAAATGATTTTTAAGTGAACCTATTCAATCCCTTTTCACTGTCGTTTTTAAGTACTGCAAATTAGTTTTTGAAGATTTTGATATTTATGGATTCTTGTAATTTTTTGAAATTGTGGATTCACTTTAAGCAATACTCAGTTGGATTCAGAGGCCGATTTTGTCCAGAAACTGATTCCGCCCACACTGTCGACGACACGTCTGTCATGGTGTTTGGATCAAGGATAGGGTCCACATTACCATGTATTATATGCACGGCTGTGGGTGCTCCAAGTAAGCTGGTGAGCATCTTTCCAACTTTACATACATTGTGGTGTGTTCGGATTTTAAAGCCTCGGATGCCTCCTGTTCAGACCAGATTCCGTAACCAGTACAGGTACTGAGCTAGAGTAAGCAACCATTATTAAGATTAATTTGGTGTGGAAGGGATCTGGTGTGATTGATCCTCGGTATACTCTCATTTACAGAGCTCTTTATTGCAAAGCCGCCAGATTTGTTCTTAGTCAGGAGGTGAGCTACTTCAATTACTTTCGGGATCCGTCAGATAGAAATCGCAGTCAAAAAGCAACGCATGTTTGCATTTTGAACACGTAAAAGCTTTTAGTTTTAATCCATGTTTCCTTGCTTGATGGTATCTTTGTTCGCTATTCTATACCATATTTATCACTACTTCTGACTATGGTGCACTTTTATATGAAAGTGAACTTGTGAAATGGCAGTAGAAAAGTCTCTGTTCCTCGCACACGCATAGCCTATAGTTCCAAATCTCTAATGAATCTCAACGGCCACTTATTAATGGAGTCCCTTAATTATCTCTTTTATGTGAAATATTTTTTGCAGTCGAGTGCTTTCAAGCAATGTGGTAAAAAGCGTATCGGTGCCCATATCGTACCTCATCGTACGGTAAGGTGTAATTCTTTTAATTTCTTGATTAAAATATTGAAAAAATATTAATAAATCTAAAAAGATACAAGATTTCAAAATGAGTGAACAAAATATATAGATCACAATCAAGATTAAACAAAATTGAATCCAAAAGCTTGATTTGAAATAAATAATTCCTAATAAATGACTATAACTATAAGAATATTTAGAGAGATTGTGAGAAGAGAACAAGGCTGAGCAAAACAAAGTTAAATAACATATCATAATGAACAATCATTCATAACGTAAATACTCAATACATTTAATAAACAAAAAAGTTACAAAGTTACAATCATTCTGAATGTTATAAGGTTACAATCATTCGGAACGTTATAAAGTTGCAATTACATTTACAACAATCATCTACATCGCCCATCATAATCAACAAAAGCATTGTAATCAACATAGTGAGGATCACTATCACTACCATCATCATCTCTCCCTCTTCCTCCTCCACAATCGGATCCGCCCATCCAACACCTTTATCTTTATCATCATGTCCAACTCCAAGTTCTACTTTGGCTTTGAATACCCTTCAGTTTTCATCCTCTAAATTGATGGGGCTTCACTTCTTCGACCAAATCATCAAGAATATCAACATAGCTCAGTGGTCATATGATACCTTCTTTGCCCTTCTTGTATCTTTTTGTATTTGCTTGTAAAGAAAGAATATCCAAATTATCAAAAATATCAAATGTAATATAGTTATGAATAATTCATTATTAATTAGAAAGAACTAGAGAGCAACAATGCATATTTTAAAATTGTTACCTTTGCATTAAACTTCATGTTATATGTAATGTATATCAAATCATGTAGTCGAGCATGCTCTACTCTATTTCTCTTTTTCATGTAAATGCATTTAAAAAAACTCCAATTTCTCTTGCACCCATTGAAACTGCATATTTGTCTCAATATATGTTGAGCAAACCTTGATATTTTAAATAAATATCAAAGCGAGTCTACTATTCATCTGAAATAAAATACTGTAATAAATAATGAGAAATGAGAAATACTCAAAGTCAATCAATTGATATTTTAAATAAATATCAATAAAAAATATATAATACATGGTCCCATTTGGTAGTGGAGTTGGATTTCAATTGACCTTCCAAAATCTCCAAGACTCTGTAAATACTTGTTTAACTCTAAATAGATATTGCAACGATTAGATGAATCTTATACAAGGTTAATTATATTTAATATACCTTTTCAATTATTCGTCATCTACAAAGTTGGGAGTAAATCAAATAAGAAGGTTAAGAAAATATACAGCAACATGAAAATCATGATGCATTTTGCGGTTCTAGTGTGTATCAATTATCTTCAAACATTTTTTAGAAGTGATTGTTTGCGGTCAAAGTTTGCTTGTATTTCTAATTTGGCATTCTTTATATCATCATATACATAAGGTATAGCAGGCTTATCTTTACTGTCCACCATCGTGAGTACCTTAACTAAATGTACAATCATCCTAAAATAATTGTCAAATTTTCTAAAAAATCAACATTGAAAACAACATCTATCACAACAATCCCCTCTCCCTTTCTAGACTAACTAATAGAGCTCCATTTATCATATGCAAACATTTTTTCAATGCATTTTTGTGTATGATAAGTCTTTGCTCAGTAATGACATTCATAGCAAATCTTGTCAATGAAAGCCTAATTAATTTCTTTCCACCTATATGGATTTACATCAAACTCCATACTAAGAAAGTATGGTTCGCCTCAAGTATCTTACCAACTACTATAAAATTTGCAGCATTATCAATAGTGAATTAATCAACATTTGAAACACCTACCTCCTCAACAACCTTCTCAAAAATAGGAAACAAATTATATGCAGTTTTATCAATATGAGATAAGTCATATGATTACCAAAATAGAACATCTTATGTTGCCCATCTATTAAGCCATCAACCATAATAGAACATCTTATACCCTTCCACGACTCCCTAAATTCAGAACTTCATACATTTAACAATATCAATCCTTTTCTGCAGTATTGTACCTCTCCAAGCATCATAAGTAGGGACTCTATAACCTGATCCCACACTAGCAATAGCATTCATCATACTTTAAAATAAAAATGAGTTTGCAACATTGAAAGGAATGTAATTTTCATAAAAACAATTTACATAGTCCAAATCTACTTTATCAATTACCTCATTTGAAGTCATAGTTGATCTAATGCCTGATTGAGCTTAAGAAGTCATATGTGGGGAAAAAATGAAGGCATCCCACTACCTCTTACCCTGACTCCTCCTCTAGTATCCTTCGTAGGCACCGAGTAAGTAGGAGCTCTTGCAGTAGAACAAGAGTCAACTCCACCTCTACTACCATCAAAACCTACACTCTTTTTCTTTTCTTATATTCTCCTCCCCTCTTAAGCCGTCTCATCTATTTCAATTTCACTATCAAATTCATCACCATACATCTCTTAAGAAGAGCCTTCAAATAGTTGAGACATATCCCAACCACATATTTCTGCCCTCTCTCACCCTTAATCTCTTCCTCAACCTGATCACAAGTATTAGCGTCCTTATTGGTTCCCGTAAGGTAGTGTATCATACGAGAAATACTATCATACTTTACTGTATTGCAAAACATGCACTTGCTCTTAAGACTATTGCCTTTGTACATTAGGGTACAATATTTCTATGCTAGATGA
Organism: Brasenia schreberi; assembly: GCA_036023115.1. Classification (NCBI taxonomy): domain Eukaryota; kingdom Viridiplantae; phylum Streptophyta; class Magnoliopsida; order Nymphaeales; family Cabombaceae; genus Brasenia; species Brasenia schreberi. The sequence goes on along the minus strand of JAYKKT010000071.1, from coordinate 9,587,873 downwards.
ACCCGATCGGAAGTTATTAAGTGAAAGTGATCAATCAATAAGAAGAAAAAGGCTTTTTATAGGTCAAAAATCACAAAATTTGTAAAACCCTCAAATTTTTTAAGTGAAAAATCAAGTAAAATGCAAAAGAAAAGAGGTATGCTACAAATTTGACAAAAGTCTTAAAGATAGATGGATTGGATAAAAAACTTGAGAATCTTGTGAATAAATCATAAAATCAACAAGAACAAGGATAAAAAAGGATTTGGAAGCAAGATAATGGCATGAAAAAGGGTTTGGGAAGAAGCAAAACTTTGGACTCTCAGAATTTATACCCAAAAAATCATTATCGACTCATACGATACGATATAATACCTATAGTATGATACAATCCGATACGACACTATAAATAACTTCTTGTGATACGTGCACTTGTATCATATCGTATTCTCATACGGCACACGATAAAATTGTATCACATCATATCATACTATATAATTTTTATAACATTGTTTCCAAGTACATTATAAACTAAACCCATGCCATGGAAGCAAGGAATATTATAGAAGAAGCTATAGCCATTATAGAGATGGTGCTAATCCGGGGCTAGACTTAAGTGAGACTTGAAAATGCTTCACGACCTGGCTGCAAATGGTGGTGGTGAACATCAAGAGTTGAATAGTGTGTCTATTCCTAAAAGAAGAAGGTCAAGGTCAAGAAGAAGGTCAAGGTCAAGAAGCTGAAGTTATTCAGAGGTGTTTGCAACTCCGACATCCTCCAAAAATTCAAATAGGACTCAGAGGTCTTCTTTGAAACCATGAGAGTGCTAGAAGGAGATCAACTTTATAAACAAAATTTTTGGGTCATTGATCGACTTAAAACTTCATTTACAAAAATTGTGCGTGATCGTGCCAATAAATTTACTCAAACTTGCAAAGTGATTTTCTAACTGTTAGGCTGTAAGCACCCCAAAATCCCACGACTTTCATAAAACATACCTGGTTTGCAAAATCAACTCCAAAAAGGCACTTTGAGTTCTGAAAACCCAGGAGCCTTCTCAAAACCCTGTAATATTGCTTTAAACCCTGTAAATATTGTTTTGAAACCTGTAAAATAGTGTTTTGAAACCCCATGTCCAAATAGGAGCTTTTTAAACCTGGGTTAAGCCCCATTTTTTAAGAAGCCAAAGACGAACAGGTGAAGCATGCAAGGATGACACCTGATCGAGAAGTAGCCCAACAAGTGTCTCACAAAGGCCAATTCCAGAAGCAGGCTCAGAAACAGTTTCCAAAGCCTAGAAGAGCATCCTGACCTGATAAAAGCCAGGTTCAAAAGGCGACAGGAAGGCCCAAGCACGAGGCAGACTGTAAGCCAGGAAGCACCAGAAAGCCAGATCGAACATCCTCACCCAAGCATCAAGAATCTCAACCGAAAAAGTCAGAAATGAGCAAAAACAGAGTCCGAAAAGGCGAAAAGGAGTCCGAATGACAAAGATTGGGGAAACCCAAACCCAAACGGAGCGCTGATGAAGCCAGGGCCCGCACAGATCATCCGCCTCAAAAAACCAAGAAGGACCATCTAGAGAAAATTTGGATTGGATTTGGACCATAAATATTCAGATCCATATCAAAATAGTGTTTGGATTTGGGTCGATCAAAATAATATTTGGATTTGGATTGGATCCAAATAGTGTTTGGATTGGATCAGATCTGAACCAAAATATTCTAATCCATATCCATAAAAATATTGGATTTGGATCGGATATGGATCTCAAAATATCTGAGATCCAAGGTCCAGATCCAAATAGTATTTGGATCGGACATGGATTCCACGATCCAAACCCAAGACTCATATCCAAGACCCACTTCACTTGCCTATAAATAGGATCGGACATGCTCTCCACAAGTTCACGTGAAAGCCAACTTGGAGGAGAGAGAGGGTATAAAGGTGAGTGCTTAGTGCTTTCATAATTTTGCTTAGTGGGTTAATTGTGGGCTTAAAGGAGGATTAGTGTGGGCTGCACCACCTTGATTTAGGGCTGGATTTGCTTGAACAAGGAGGCGTAGAGTAGCTGGCTTGGAGCTTGAGCACACCCCAACCAACCCTAAGGTAAGCCCAACTTACCCCCTAAACCCTTCTTCTTAACCCCTCTAGACCACCTTAAACCTACTCTAATCAGCACCCCCTAACTACCCCACAACACCCCTAACCCTAATTAAACCCACCTAAACCCCCAACCGACTCCACCTTAACCTCCCCGCCACCCCTAGTCCTACCCGCTCCCGCGCCGCGTACCCTGCAAGCGCCCCGCACGCCCTGCACGCGTCCCGTGCCCTACTCCCTCTCTACATCCGTGCCGTGCTCCTCTCGTGCACCCACCTGGCGCCTAACGCCTGTCACCTTATCACCCGCCTGGCGCCTAGCGCCTGACGTCCACCCTGCTACACCCGCACCTTAGCTGACCTACACCCCACCACCTCCACCGACTTCAGCCACTACCTGCCACCCTTACACCACCACCTACCTAGCACCCCACGCCGTATCTCATACCACCTAGCACAGCCCGTGACCTCTTGCCTAGGACCCCCCAACTCCACATCCTATTCCACGCGATACACTCCCAACCAAACCCATCCTAGTCTAACACTCCCCTACCTAACACCCCAACCGTGACCTTTAGCTCCCACACACCTCGACTCCATACCACACCCTAACACCTGTGACCTCCTTGCCTTGGCCGTAACCCCACAAAACCCCATTAAGACCCGCACCCACTCTTGCCGTGAGCCCTACCTCTCGCACCCAAAGCCCACCAAGCTCTAAGCCCAGCCAACCACTTCACGTCTCAAGCTTCAAGGGAGCACGTCCGTGGTTGTAAAGCTAACACAAGCCCCTGTAGATTGGAGTGGACGAACATCCGAATCACTTGTAAGTGTTTCAAATTCGGTATTTACATATCTCCTTGTACATTCTATTCAATTTGGACATGGGGTTGTATTAACGGAGCGTTGTCTCCCCCCCGGATGTAATATTATTGCTTGGCACACGAGACATATACGTGCACTTGAGCTTTAGCTCTTATATCGTACACGATACATACAAGTGCACTTGAGTTTTAGCTCTTATCTCATACACCAAGCACCCACGTACACCATTGAGCCTTCGCTCTTACTCCAAGGACTCTAGTAAGAGCCATATACGCTGCACTTTCATTCGGGTTTTAAGGTTCAAGTCATGTGAGTTTGTCATTTCAATTACACACTCGCACCCAAGGAACACCCGAGCACTTGCTCAAGCACTCACGTACCTTTTGTCCTCAGCAGCCACTAAGATATAGCTATATCTATATATTTTCAGCTGTGTGAGTTTTCCCGGTTCAGTTGTGTACGTCTTTCAATTCCGGGTTGTTAATTTTCAGTCATGTGAGTTGTCTTTACATTTATACACAACACACACGCACACGTTGGCGACCTTCGGGCCCATATATATATAGTTGTATCTCCCTTTTGCCTGGGTTTTACATTCCAAGTCGTGTGAGTTATCTTTACATTTATACACAACACACACGCACACGTTGGCGACCTTCGGGCCCATATATATATAAGTATTTCCCTTCCGCACTTTACATTCAAGTCGAGCGGGGTTTTATATTCAAGTCGTGTGAGTTGTCTTTCAATTTATACACAACACACACGCCCACAATTGAGCCTTTCTGCTCTTATATCTATATCTCCCTTCCGCTGCGTTTTAAGGTTCAACTATGTGAGTTGTCTTTCAATATATATATGACACACACTCACACATTGAGCCTTTCCGCTCTTAAGATATAGCTATATTTCCCTTTTGCAATTTCCCTTCACCTATGTCTTTCAATTTCGGGTTTTAAGGTTCAGTTGCATGAGTTTACATTGCATATCCGCCATACCATGAGATAGGACGCATACTTGCATCAAAGCAACCTCGAACAACCCGTGCAAAATCGCCAAGACTTAGGCACTTGATGCACACACCTTACGCCTAAGTAGATAATAATCAAAGACAGATACGTGCAAACCCCACGTAAATAAAATCTACAATTAGACAAATCAAATACTTTCATACCTTCTCAAAAAAGGCCCTGCTTGTGTAAAATCAAGATTTCTAAGCGTACAAACTGACCCTTGAGCATCGGTTCAAGAAGGTTTGCGACGAAAAGAGCCTACTTGTCCACAATCGCCTCTTGAGTCAGATATTTCAAAACTTATTTCGCTAGTTTGAGAAAGCTAGCCATCACGCCCTTTTAAAGTGACTTAGACATACGAAAAGGTTCACTCTAGGCCTAAGAACCCGGAGTGGAAATTTCCGCACTTCTATAGAAATTGGCATGCCCAGTGAGACGTGGGCCTTAGGAAAAATCGATACAAGCAAGCAGACCTCTTGAAAAAATTTTAAAGAAAAGTATTTTAAGTCTTTGTCTTGTGCATTTCATAGTTGGGTTTTTAAAAGCATCGGAGTCATGTCGAGTTCAGACTCCAACGAAGTGACCAGCCAGGTCTCGCGAACATCAAGTTGTCGCTCTAGGAGATTTTCGAAAAATCGAAACAAAAAAGAGGAAATCGAGGATTTGAGAAGGGATTTTGAGGCCAAGATCGTTGCCCTTAGCCAAGAGGCTGAAGCAGCTGATTCGTGTTCGTCACATGGTGATCCCATAAAGGCCAAAAAGAAATTTGAAAAGTCTCGAAAGTACAAAGAGACCTCCGCTATGGAGGAAAACCAATACCACGAGTCCTTCACCCATAAGGACCGTAAAGCCCTACAGTAGCTGCTAAAAGGGCAAAACAAAGAGAAAAGAACCTACGCCCTATTTGACTTTCTTCCTTTAGATTATGAAACAGACAGTGACGATGAAATACCGAATTTCCATCGATATGATAGCATGGGAGACCTTAGGTCTCACTTGCAACTTTTCTCTCGTCGAGCCCACAAGAAAAAGAAGGACTCGATGAAATGGATGTATTGGTTTCCCCTTTCCCTCAAAGGCACAACTTCAAAATGGCTAGCTTCCTATGTTCTAAGTCAGTTGGTGACTTTTGAAGAGTTAGCGAACTGCTTTATGCAAAGATTTTTGCATAACGTAGAAGTCACGCCCACTTTAAATACTTTGAGGGATACTAAACAAGGATCGAACGAGGATGTACATGCATTCATCGTTCGATGGAGGTCCCTCCTTGGGCAAGTATGAGAACCCATATCAGAAGGGTGTGCAGTAATGCTCATCCTAAATAATTTTAAAAATGAGTTAAAAACCCTTCTCTCCCTCCATGAAATCTCAACTTTTCATAAGTTGATTAAAAAGGTGTCCCTTTTTAAAACAAATTTGAAGAAAGCCGTCTACGATCACTTGTGAAAAGGGAGTGTGGTTTCGAAAACTCGCTTGAAAAAACCCAGAACTTACGGGTTACCCACAATGGACAAAGGGGCAAAGCCTCACAAAGTTGCAAACGTCCGAGTGGATCCAAGCCCGGTGAGCACTTTGAAAATTTTGAAAGTTTTGAAAACAAAAAATACAAAAACCTTTTGAAAACGGGAGTATACTCCACTGGGGCAACCTGTGTCAGAGGTCTTAGACCTCCTACTTGCCCAAGGAATGATTGAACTCCCTGAAATTCCCGAGGAAACCACTTCCAAACGGAGATTCTTAAATCGATTTTGCAAGTATCATCGGCTCAAAGGCCATGATACAAAGCAATATTTTCCCTACTCAACAAGATTGAGAACTTGATCGAGCAGGGCCGGCTCCAGGTCACTGAGGAACTAGAGCCTGCCCAAGCTATTTTCAAAGAACCCTTCCCCAACTACGCAAGTACCAGTGGGAAGGGCAAAGAGGTATGTGCTCTCTCAATTTTGAAGAGTCTAGTGCATGCATATCATTTGGAGTTTTCTACTTATGCACCATCTCTCATCCTTGAAAGAAAATCACCCAAGTAGTGATCCGGGGAGTGCCTAAAGGCTCGCCCCCGGTTAAACCTGTTTTACAAATTCAAGGTGCTTCAAAGCACACGAATCGAGCCATCATAAGCGCAAGCCCTAGGTTGATCGTGGGGGAGGTGACTAGGTCTGGAAGGATCTATCAACCCCCGCATCTACAAAGTGCTAAAAAAGTTGTCAGTGTTCCTGGCCCTTCAAAAGCATGTATTCCTAGAGTCTTGCCAAAAACGGACAAAGGCAAAGTTGTTTTAACCTTGTATGATTTTGAAAATCATCTTTCAAAGATTCCAATTAACATGTCCATCCTAGAGCTGATACAAACCTCGCCTAGGCATAGACTTGTTTTAGAGAAAATTCTAGAAAGAGCCAAGGTTAGCTCAAACATAATCCCAGAGTCCTTATCAGCCCAAGTGGCGTTTATAGGTACGAAAATGCCCATCGTGTTCTTGGAAGAGGATGTCAAAAGACCATATGAATCCCACAACCAGGCCCTGCATATCAAGGTGGTATTGAATCACCATTCTCTGGACAGGTGTCTAGTTGATGGAGGAGGAGGTCTCAACATCCTTCCGCTCCACGTGGCGTATCAAATCGGAGTCACCTTGACTTCCATAAACCCAAGCCCCATCGTAATCATTGGATACGATAGGAATACGTCTAGACCCTTAGGATCCATAGAATTACCCATGAAAACGGGAGGGATAACTCACATGGGGGTATTCCATGTCTTGGGCATCCACCCCCACTATAACCTATTGTTGGAAAGGCCCTAGATACACAACCAGCGTGTTGTGCCATCTACCTTTCATAGGTATGTCAAAATCCCTTTTGAAGACCAAGTCATGGTAATTCTAGGTGAGAGTCACCCGCAGCTTCAGGGAATACAAAATTTCCTATGCTTGTCAAGCTCTCAAGCCTATGAGGCCAACCTAGGGCAAGTCTTGTTCGAGCCACCCAAGCTTGTCCTTCCAAAGCCTAGGAAGGTTTTATACATCAAGGGGAAGCCCAAGGCTTGCCCACTCAAAACCCTAACCATCCTAGGAAAGACCAAGTGTCGTCCATTCCAAAAACCCCTAAACAAAAAGCCATATGAGCATAACATGGACGATGTTCCAGAATCATGACTTATACCAAAACTTTTCCAAAAACAAAAAGACATGGAACATGCTATTGAACATGGGATATATGCCATACAAAAGTCTAGGGGTACAAAACCAGGGTCTCCTAGAGCTCATAGTGCCAAAGGCAAACCCAAGCCGATATGGGATCGACTATACTCCCAAAGCCCCCACCTGTGACCACCTAGGTCAAGGGTGCCCTGGAGCCTAGTGAAACAGAAACCTACGACTTAGACCTCTTGTTTAGAGTCTAACTTGTGGCGTTTTCTTTTGTAGGTATGATGGAAGATCCCTTCTTAAACCAAAATCCAAAAAAATTGGAAAAACCAATCAAACACCCCAACCCCCGGCTTTCATCACCCCTTTCATCGCCCGAACACCCTATAACACCCTAGCGCCACTCCCACGCACCCACACACCTTGCGCGCTACCTGCACTCCTCTGCGCCCCGACTGCTTGTGCCTAGCGCCAACCCCAACCGAACCTCCCTGACGCCACCCGCTCCATGCTCCCCATCCGCAGCGCGTGCCTACCGCATGCCCCCTACTATCCCGTGCCCTGTGACTCCAGTCGAACACCCTGCCGACTCCCAACCGACCTTAACCACCTTCCAACTGACCTACCACCACCACTCCCTACCACCAACACCCTACCACTCCACCAGCCCCAGCCTAGCACTCCAACCGAACCTCAGCCAACCCCTTATCCTAGCACGCAACACCCTAGCCGACCTCCCTTCATCAACCCCAACTAAACCCAGCCAACACCCTAACCCCTCACCCCACACCACCTCTTGCCGTGAACCTGCCATAGCCCCCACTAAAACCCGTAGCCCACCTTATACCGTGACCTCTCTCAAGCCCAAATAAGCCCAAATCCTTTCCAAGCACAACTCGGCCAACCACTTCACGTCTCAAGTTTCAAAGAGGACACCTTCGTGGCTGCCAAATTGAACCGAAGCACGTGTAGATTAGAGAAGAAAGCCCGAATCACTTGTAAGTGTTTAAAATTCGGTATTTACATTATTCTTTTCATATTCAATTCAATTTTGATATGGGGTTGTAATAATGGAGCGTGGTCTCCCCCCGAGATGTAATATTGGTGCTTGACACACGAGACACATACGTGCACTTGAGCCTTAGCTCTTATCTCGTACATGAGACACACACGTGCACTTGAGCCTTAGCTCTTATCTCGTACACAAGACACCCACGTCCACAATTGAGCTTTCGCTCTTACTCCAAAGACTCTAGTAAGAGCCAGATAAGCTGCAATTTCATTCGGGTTGTTACTTTCAATTCGTGTGAGTTTGTCATTTAAGCTTCCACACTCGCACCCAAAGAACACCAGAGCACTTGCTCAGCATCACACACATTTTGGCCTTGGCAGCCCTTAAGATATAGACATATCTATATACTTTCAGCTGCGTGAGTTTTACGGTTCAGCTGTATACGTCTTTACATACCGGGTTGTTAAATTTCAGTCATGTGAGTTGTCTTTACATTTATACACAACACACACGCACACATTGAGCCTTTCTGCTCTTATATCTATACCTCTCTTTCAGCTGGGTTGTTAAAATTCAGTTGTGTGAGTTATCTTTACATTTATACACAACACACATGCACACGTTGAGCCTTCCCATTCATATATATACTTATATTTCAATTCAGCAAGTTCAATTCAAGTCGTGTGAGTTTGTCATTTCAATTTTACACTCACACACGCGTGCATTGAGCCTTTCCGCTCTTAATATAAGTATATCTCCCTTCCGCAATTTACATTCAAGTCGTGTAAGTTGCTTTTAAAGTTCGGGTATTTCCCTTTAAGCTACGTCTTTACATTTCGGGTTTTACATTTAAGTTGTGTGAGTTGCTTTCAATTCGAGCTTAGCTCACATCATACCCTCCAAACTCAAGATATTTCGCATACTTGCATACGTATGCTTTCGAAAAAGCTTCGAATACCCATTCAAACACACCAAACTTAGGTCACTCATGCACACACCTAGCTGTCCTAAATAGCATAAAAACAAAGACTTGGATACGTGCAATCCACGTAATAAAATCTGCAAATTAGGCATACAATCGATGAAATACTTGCATACTCTTTTCAAAAGTCCATGTTTGTTAAAAATCAAGATTTTCTAAGTGTTTAAACCGACCCTTGAGCATCAGTTCAAGAAGGTTTACAACGAAAAGATCCCACTTGCCCATAATCGCCCAAAACGTCAGATATTTCCAAAAATCATTCGCTAGTTTGAGTAAGCTAGCTGGCATGCCCTAAAGCGACGTAGACACAAAAAGGTTCACTTCAGGCCTAAGAACCCAAAGTGAGAATTTTCACGTCTACAATACCAATGACTTTGTAGTGGTTGGGTATGCCTAGTTAGGCTCCTTTAATTCAATAAATTCTTCCATGCTTGGTATTTGAATTTGATTTTTTGAATGGTCCAGCTCCACCTTGAACTTGAGCTTTGGTTCCATGTTGATTGGACATATGGCCACATCTTGATCGGATAAGCTTGGATTTGATCGATCTTTGATAAACTTGATCTTACACCTAAATTGGATGAACTTGGGCTTGGTCTTGGATAAGCTCGATCCTCCTTTTGACTTCATATGGATTTGGATGAGCTTTGACTTTGATCTTGACATGCTTGCATTTGATCGGGCTTTATCCAAGCTCGATCCATCTTTGGATTTGGACTTGATCTTTATAGATAAGCTTGATCTCATATCTGAATTCGAACTTGATCTTGATTCTGATATGCTTCAACCTTATCTTCTTTGCTTTTTTGAGAATTGATCTCGATCCACGATTGGGTCTCACATGTTTATCTATTTCGAAACTCATGGGTTGTTGAATTTAAAACCTTTCAAATATTCCCCTAGAAGGCTTAAACTTTAAAATTTGGGGTTTTTGAATTTAAAGGTTCATAAAGGCTTTAAATTGGTTTTCGAAATTTAGGAGTTTTTGAAAACATTTTAAAATTTTTGGGTGTTTACACTTACTTTACTTTTTAAGGAAAAGGAGCTAATACGGAAGAATTCATTAGTCACTAGTATCACTCTGCCATAAAAATACAAGAAGTTGGTTAACCATGATCATATTGAAGATGAGTGTGTGTTATCTATAATTACTAACAGTAGCTAATAGTCATTTCTATGAAGTAACATAAAGTTCCAATTATAAGGAAGTATGAGGCATTATCTCTAACTTTAATATGAATATGAAAAGAATTCAGGATGAAGGCATGCTTCTAAACACCTTTATCTACCCTTCAATCAGCTTACCAGGACATGAAGATTATAACGCCACAATTCAATACTTGAATGACATGCCTATAGCAACAATGGAAGGCATAGTGCATGCTGAACTTAAAATATAGCCTACTCAACAAGCGTGCACATGGTGTAACAAAGTACACCAGCCAAAAAGAGCCTCTCCTCCATGGTCTAAGCCTTTGTGGTAACAACCCCTTTATAAGAGCATATTGATATTGTATATCAGAACTCATTTTATCATCTTATTCATCTCTCAAGAATTTTCATTTCTTATTTCTTTAGTACATGAAACTTCCCAAATAACACTTAATTCATAGAGACATACACAATTGTTTGAAAGTGTAACAAATAATCACAACTCATGCTTACCAACAAATGATAATGTTGGAAGACACAACATACCTATCCAGACTAAAGATTCAACTCAAACATCAATACCTGTTAACCAAATGACTTTTTTATGCCAACCCACTATCCCTCCCTATCTTGGGGATCAGCATGCTATGCAAATCAAGTAAAATCCTTAAGTTAGAGCTGCCTCATAAGGAATGAAGACCATCCAATAAAACTAAACCTAAAATTGCTCATCCAAGAAGGAACTTCGAAGTCATCCCACCAATCCATCATCTAATCAAGCATGATTTTGGTAGCAAAAAAAACAACATCAAAGAATTACCTTTACAAAAAAGATCCCCATCCCCAAATTTGGATGGCTCCCTATAGGAAAATCCTTCTACAAGTAACTTCATCTGCTTCACCTACTAAAATGATCCAATGCCACCATCGAAGTAGCATCCAACTCGTAAACCTTAATCAAATCATCAAAAACATGAATCCCTACCACGAAACATGTCAATTCTATGCTCGAGTTCATCCTTAAAATTTCTCTCGAGAGAAGGCATAATGAGGAACAATATAGGATAGATAATTCACCAAACATGGGAGAAAGCAATCAAAGGAGCATCTTGCACCCACACCCACATACATCATATATCAAAAGGTGGTCTATTTCAAATTTGATATCCAAAATAAAATGATCTAAGATCCAAACTTCACAATTCATCTTCTGTGATTCTTCCTCACCAAACAACTATGTAAGCTCATGGATTTTCTCCTATTCGGTCGAGAGGAGAACTAAAACTCAGGGTCGGACTTTCATCCTAGTCATGGTCAATAAGGCTTGCCATTTTGAGGTCCTAGGCCTTGACTTCTTCATTTCAAAAGAAGAGGGCTCATGTAGGTTGTTAATATGGGGATCATCTAGGGAATCTTCTTTCATGTTTGAGTTTGACTCATGAATAAGGAGATAAACTGAACCATTATAGTGCTTCTTTTGTTTACCTGTGGACTTGATACAATAGGGAAGGATTTCATTCATGCAAACCTGTAGATGTGAAAATTTCACTCTACGCCTATGTAGAGACTTGAAGAAAACTTTTCAACACTACTCTGTTGCGCGAGCGTGCCAACTAGTTTCCAAAACCTAGCAAAGTTGTAAATCTGACTTGGAGATTGTGGCTAAGTGGGATCTTTTTGCTTTAGGCCTTCTTTAACTGATGCTCAAGGGTTAGCCTAAGCACTTTGAGGATTTCAAATGTATAGGCAAATTTTCAAATCTAAGTGAAAACAAGGTGTTGACAAGAACAAACTCGTACACTTTGGTTTCAAGTTTAAAAATCAACAAGTTCTGAAAAACATAAACTAGTTCTATTTTCACAGCTTATTTCTCAATTTTTTTTGAGTGACCTACAAACCATCAAAATTCATGAAACTTTTAGAGGACATAGAGTGGAATGTAGAGATTCTAAAACACTTTTTGTTTTGAAATTTGGGACTAGGATGATGCAGAATTAAATCGACAAAGAGTCTCCACTCACACACTTGGAATTATTCTGTCACAGAAATACAGAGACCTAAAGATAGTCTGTATCTCAGTGCTCAAAGCTCCGATGTTAGTGAACTTGGTCTTGTTGGAAAGCTATACATATCAGATTTTCAATGAACCAAGTTTTACCGAATTTAGATAAATATAGACAGAGTTATGAATGATTACTCAGACTCTATTAAAGGAAAATAGGATTGACAGAAAGTTTCTGAAATTTTCCTGATCTTACACAACTTTTAATACGTTGTTGCATGGCCCCAAAATTTTTTGAAAATTTTATTACAAGTGGGTTTGTCTGTGTAGATATAGTGTGCAAAATTTTAGAGTGATCGGAGCATCAATTTAACAAAAAATAAAGAAATTAATAAATACAGAAATACTAAAATCTAGAATTTCGTTTTTAGAACATACATGATGCAAACTCACCCGAATTAAAATGCAACAACACAACATTCCAAAGTAAATTGCTGAAGGGAAAGGAATGAAAATATATCTATTAGCTTAAGCATAGAGGGGATTAGGAGATATAGATTGTTTATAACATATAGATAGGTAGAATCAGGAACACAAACATATAGAGTGCATAAGGAAGAAATGGAAATTTTAATACATCTACTTCTTATTACATCATGCGAGGAGACAAATCTCCATTAATACAACCCCTTTTGAATTGAATATGAAGAAGAGATGGAGATGAATTAAAGAAGAGGGATACTTACATGGATTCCCAAGAATCGACTCCCAAATGGTGGTGCACGACTCTTACCTTACCCTCTTTTCATTCTCTCTTTTTCTCACTTTCACTCTATCTTGATTGGCGGCACTTAGCCTAACCCCTACACTCTCTTTCCCTCTCTCAAGCCTTCCCTAGGAGCCCACGACTTAATGCAACCCAAGATGCCCCAAAGTGCAACCACTTCCCAAACTCTCTCCAAGATGCAAGATGGCTCCAAGATAGGATTCATGTCTCTCCCTTGGCCTCTATTTATAGGCCAAGGGGGGCACTTCTAGGCCCTTCCTTGGGGCGGGTGATCCAAGACCCAAAACCCAGCCCAAGGTCTTCATGTTTACGTGGATGAGTGCAAAGCTTAGTTGTGGGTTATATCGGGTCTTTCTAATTCATCCCTGGTAAACACCATTAGGGCCTTCGCAAAGATAGGGGAGACGAAGAAGGATAGAGATTCAAGAGTTATGGTAGTGTTAATCTTGGCTTTTTCTAAGATTCCCTATAAGACTTGTCTATGTTCAAGTAAGGTTTGTATCAACTCTAAGATAGACATCTTTATGAAAAGTTTTGAAAGATATAGTTCTAAATCATATGGGGTTAACACAACACTTTTATCATTTTCCATGCCATGAGATGCATTAGGGATGCATGCTTTTAGGGGGCCGGGCAAAATGACCACCTCCTTGCTAGCTTGTTTAGCCAAGTGTGAGGGTTGATAGATCCTTCCAGATCTAGACACTTCCCCTATATTCTCCCTAAGACTCGATCTATTTTGATGCTTTGGAGTACCTCGAATTTTTATAAAGGCTCTAACCGGGTGCGGTACACTAAGCGCTCCTCGGAATGCTACTTGCTCGTCTTTTTATATTACGAGAGAGAGTGGTGTGTCGTAAGTAGTGCGAACCGTATGCAATGTATGCTCAATCCCACAAACTTGATTTGGAAGAAGACATACATCTTTATCCTTTTCGCTTGTGCTTGAGTGATTTGGGAAGGGCTTTCTGAACACGGCTTGAGGAGGCTCCGGTTCCTCTGTGGCATGGAGCCTACCTTGTTCTATAAAGTATTTTATTTTGTTTTTCAATGAGAAACATTTATTGATATCATACCCTTTGAGTCTATGATACTTGCAAAGTCATTCAAAAACTTTCTTTTAGGGGGTGCCTCTTCGGGAACAGCTGAGTGGTTGTCCTAGGTTGTTGTATTGCCTTTCTTTTCAAATTTGTTCTCATTTTTTTGGTGTATTTCAAAGGATCTTTGTTCGGAGGGTTTAGAGGGCCCGATCGAACTTGGCTCTATACGAATGTTGGCCACCGTTTGAGTTTTCACTCCTTCTAATGCATGTGGTCTATATGCCTCGAATTTTTTAAATTTGGTTTTTAAAAAGCACTTTCCTTTCTAGAGATCTTCATAAACTCTCTTTTTAAAATTAACTTCGAAGAGTGAATCCTTGTTGATCAACTTTTGAAAAGTTAAGATCTCATGGAGGGAGAGGAGTGCTTTTAAATCAGTTTTGAAATTTTTAAGGATGAGCATCACTACACACCTTTCAAAAATGGGCTCTCTAACTTGACCCAAAAGTGACATCCACCTAACAATGAATGTGTGTACATCCTTGTTAGGAGCTTGCTTGGTCTCTCTCAAAGTGTTGAGAGTGGGGGTGACTTCTACGTTGTGGGAAAATCTTTGCATAAAATAATTTGCTAAGTCCTCGAAACTGGTGAATTGGCTTAAGTCGTATGAAACCAACAATTTTAAAGCATTCCCCTTGAGAGAGTAGAGGAACGAGTAAACCCATTTGAAAGAATCTTTCTTCTTCTTGTAGGCTCTTATAGAAAAGAGTTGGAGATGGGATCAAGGGTCTCCATTTTCATCATATCGATGAAAGTTCGGTATCTCATCATCACTATTAGTTTGGTAGTTAAATGGTAAAAAGTTTGATAGTGAGTATGATTTCTTTTCTTTTGCTTGGCCTTTTAATAACTATTGTAAGGCCTTTCTATCTTTCATCATGAAAGATTCGGGTTCTGGTTCCTCCTCGTATTTGGAGGTCACTTTAGGCTTTCTAACGTGATGGGGTCTCTTATGAGCCCTTGGTAGCTTGCCGTGAGAGGAGCAAGATTCTACCGCATCGCGTTGGAACACTAACATTATTTTCAATATCAAAGTAACATAACATCAAAAGGTGACAATGCACAACTGATGCATAACAGTACACTAATTGCTTTCTTTTAGCAACCAAACATAACATGGATATGTTACAAAATTTATTCGATACCAAACATTTCTCTTCGAAAGCCATTGTTCTTGCATCAATCTTTCCTTTCTTTTGATAATACCGACCTTACCCTCTAATTGATTTCTTTACAAGTATGAGCTTTTCTTTCTAGGAAGCTCACTTTCCCTTTTTAACGCTCGCTTTTCCCTTTCTAGGTGTTCACCTTCCTTTTCAGGTGTCAACATATCTTTTTGATACCTGTATCTTATCAAAGGGTAAGTTTTCAACATACTTTTAACATAAATCTTTTAAGAAAACGAAATCCTGCTTTTCCAGTATTTAGGGCAAAATCATCATTTTTACCCAATTTCGTCTAAATTCGAAATTTTTAGAAAGGGAAGCAATCTTTCATCATTTTAAGGCTTCCATAAAATTTTGATGCCTTTTTTATTCGAAAACCCAAAATTGCCAAAAATAACTAATTTCCTAAGAGGCAAAAATAAAATAAAAAAATTTTGGGTGTTTACATGTGGCAAGTAGTGTGCACCATATGCAATGCATGTTCCATCCCATAAGTTAGAGGAAGAAGGTGTACCTCTTTTCCTTTCTCACTCGTGCTTCATGGTTGGGAAATGGCTCTTTTAAGATTCCTTGAGAGGGCTCCGGTTCCTCTGAGATGTGGAGCATACCCTGCTTTATTAAGTCATCGATTTTATTTTGGAGGGTCAAACACTTGTTTGTATCATAACCCTTGAGCCTATGATACTTGCAAAAATCATTTAGAAACTTTTCCTTATGGGATGCCTCTTCGGGAATAGCCGAGAGATGGATTAAACCCTAGGTCAAGAAAATGTATAGGACTTCCATGAGTGGTTGTCGTAGCTGGGTAAACTCCCTCTTTTCAAACTATTTTTGAGTTTTTCTAACATGTTTTTGTTCAGAGGTTTGCGAGGGTTCAGCCAAGCTTGGCTCTACTCGGATATTTGCAATCTTTTGGGCTTTGGCCCCACTCTCAAGTGTGTGTGTCCCATATGCCCCTTGCTTTTCAAATTGGAGTTTTGAAAAACTCCTCTTCTTTCATAAATCCTCGTATACTCCCTTTTTTAAATTCACTTCGAAGAGCGAAACTTTCTTTATCAATTTTTGAAAATTTAAGATTTCATGGAGTGAATGGAGGGCTTTCAAATCAATTTTGAAATTATCAAGGCTGAGCATTACGGCATATCCTTCAGAGATGGGCTCTCTTACTTGGCCCAAAAGTGACCTCCACCTAACGATGAATGCATGTGCATCCTCGTTAGGAGCTTGCTTAGTGTCTCTCAAAGTATTCAAAGTGGGTGCGACTTCAACATTATGTGAAAAATCTTTGTATGAAACAATTTGCCAAGTCTTCAAAGTTGGTGAATTAGCTCAAGTCATATGAAGCCAACCACTTTGATGCATTTTCCTTGAGAGAGAGGGAGAACCAGTAGATCCACTTTGAAGAATCCTTCTTCTTCTTGTATGCTATTCGAGAAAAGAGCTGAAGGTGGGATCTAGGATCCCCACTTCCATCATACCGGTGGAAATTCGATATGTCATCGTCACTATCGGTTTGATAATTAGATGGTAAGAGATTTGATAGTGCGTAAGCTCTTTTCTCTTTGGTTTGACCTTTCAACAGTAATTGTAAGGCTTTTCTATCTTTGATAGTGAAGGATTACGGCTCTGGTTCCTCCTCTAATCTAGATGCCATTTTGATTTTCTTTGTATGAGGGGGTCTCTTGTGAGCCCTTGCTTGTTTCACATGAGAGGAACATGACTCAACCGCTTTGGCTTCTTGGCTTAGAGAGGCGATCTTTTCCTCTATGAATTTAAGTTCCCTTCTCAGAGAAACAAGCGAATCATCTCGGTTTTTGCAATGTGTTTTTGAAAACTTTTTTGAAATACAACTTGAAGAGCATGAAGCTCGTCTTGACACCTCATAGGAACCTTCTGAACTTGACATGATTTGGAGAAAATGATAGACCTGTGCACAAGAAATGAATTAAACACCAAGAATTTTTGAAGAAGTAGATTTTGGGAAAATCGACACCAAGCTTGATGAAATCCTCAAAGTCACGAGTCCCACCAGGCGTGCCAATTTTGTAGATGAGAAAATTTCACTCCAAGCCTATGTAGAGACTTTAAATAAACTTCTCAAATCTACTTCGTTTGCGCGAGCATGCCAGCTAGTTTTCAAAACTAGGAAAGTTTATAAATCTGACTTGTTTGGCGATTGTGGCTAAGCGAGATCTTGTCACCTTAGGGTTCTTGACCTAGGCACTTTGAGAACTCATTGGTGTAGGTGTGATTCCAAATCCACTTTAAGAAAACCCGAGAGACTTGATCAAATTTGTGCACTAGATGTTTTGAAAATCAATTTTGCCAAGTTCTGAAAAACAGAAACTTGTTCTGTTTTCAGACCTTGCTTTCTGATTTTCTTTTGTGATTATTCATAATTAAATCAGGAAAGTGTCTGTAGATGTAAAAATTTCACTCCAAGCCTATGTAGACACTTGAAATAAACTTTTCAAATCTACTTTGCGCAAGCGTGCCAGCTAGTTTTCAAAACTAGCAAAGTTTATAAATTTGACTTTTGGGTGATTATGGCTAAGCAAGATCTTGTCACCTTAGGCCTTCTTGAGCTCAAGGGTCTACCTAGGCGCTTTGAAGACTCACTGGTATAGGTGTGATTCCAAATTCACTTCAAGAAAAATCTCAGAAAACTTGATCAAACTCGTGCACAAGGTGTTTTGGAAGACAAAATTTTACCAAGTTCTAAAAAACAGAAATTCGTTCTATTTTCAGAGCTCTCTTTATGATTTTCTTTGAGTATCTTCCAAGTTTCCAAAAATCGTGAAAAATTCATGGTATACAGGAGCAAGTATATAGGGTTTGAAATTATTTTATTTTTATTTTTGGAAGTTGTGATTCTCTGGAATTAAATCCAGAAAGAGTTACATAGAAACAAAGTCATGTCGACCCGTATAGTATGAGAAAAGGCTTAGTTGTTAGAACGAGGCTACTTCTGGTCCTATTTTGAAATTGTCGGTTCCGGTTTCAGTTTTAGTTTGAGTCTAAAATCATATAAGTTTAAAAACTATTAAATTTTAAAAAATTTGAAAAAAATAAGAAAACAAGTGCTGACAAGTATATTTTGGTCTGTTAGTTCAGTTCAGGGTGAAATTGCCGGCCCAATTTTAAATGAGACATGTCTGATCTAATCATCACTACCACCATTTTCATAATGTCGAAAGGCTGAGAAAGGGCCCTAAAATTTTGAGACGAGTCTAAATTCTCAAGCACCTATAAATTTTACTTTAGGCCTCAGTTTGTGTTAAGCTAAAATTTACCCTACATTACCCAGGTAATGTAGACACAATGATATTTGATCACCATAAGATTGCCCATTACCCATTACCCGATATTACCCATTACCGAGAAAGGGCCCTTTTACTTCAACTGGATTTTTTGTAACTACATTTGCAACGTAGACACAATTATTAATTGAACTTGGCAATATTTTAAAGAACACGTTCAATTCCATCCAATATACCCGGTTCATCCAAATTACTGCATCCGCTTCCATACCCAATGTAGCGAGTGTAGGTGCCGGAACAACTCTTAGGCTTTGCAACCTATTGACACCTTTGTAGAGTGGTTGTCGATGGCTCAAACCGAAACCATACCAACATGCAGAATCAAATTTCAGTTCATAATACAACTTGTATTTTTGCATCCGAACTTGAACCCGGAATACTACCTACTCCTATCAAATTCAGAACCTCATTTGGTTAGTTGCACTTAGAATAGTAGCTTGATCATTTAAATAGGGATGGCAACATTGACACAACCCGAGGTTGGAACTAATTGAGTCGGGTATGGGGACAAGATGTCTTGATCCGTACCCGACTCGTTATTTGCCCTGACATATACTTGACCTATATATATATATATATATATATATATCGGTCATGTGTGGAGACGAGATGTCTCAATCCGTACTCGACCCGATATTTGCCCTGGCCCGTACCCAACGTATATATATACACATTTCTGGCAATTCTGGCGTGGAGATACCACATTTCCCTTGTGATTGCTAGACAAGGACATTGATCATATCTGGTATCCGGTATATACAGAATGTATTTGCAATGAATGTCGTCTTTACATGATGTTCATTCTCCTACATTTTGTTTGTTTTATCACATGATAATTTTCTCCCTTTATGCATTATTGCCATCTTAAAATATAAAAAGAAGAATGAACATCAAAGTTCATTACCAACTATTATCGCCAATTTTTATTTATTTTTTGGTTGGATAACACATACATTAGAGTGTGTTGTGAGCTTGCTCAGAAACGTTTGCACCGATGCTTCCAACAGGTATTGATGATGTTGGTAAGATGGATCGTGATTCAACTACAGATGTTGCGGATTCAGGCTTTGTTGATAAATAAGATTGTGAACGAAAGTACCAACATTGAAGATATCGACCCCATGAGTAAATTAGGCTTTGTTCTAAATTATATTGTCAATCGAAATACCGATGCAAACAAGAATTGTGAAAACCAGTACATTTGGTGGATACTCTCACTCTTGGAATTATTTCTGGCAATAAGGGCATTTATGTCAAGGGCAAGAAGGGTAAAGTCCTTCCCTGTCATCATACGAAATAAAAGGAATTAAAAGAGGGAACAATAACAGATGCACAATTACTTTCCTTCGACCGACGAGAGATTGGAGACTAAGCGGTGAATTATCTTGTATTAAAGTCAGTTTCATTCCTTATGCTCTGCTTCATTATTCTTGTCCTCGCTTCATTGGTATTAGGGCCTATGAGGATGATTTTCACGTAAAATAATCTACAGTTAAATGAAATCATCATAGATGGCCGCACTCCTGCGTATATCCAAATAGCAGATTATGATAGGTTACGGTCATCCTCACAATCAAAGTCGGTCTTGTGGTACATTAGGCCTAATTCTATGTCATGGGCTTCGATACCTCCCACAACCTTCTATTAAGATGTCATTGGATTTATGGTTTGAAAAGCGATGCCCTCTATCTATCACCATAGTGATAAAATCCCTTCACATGGTCAACATGTTGTCTTTACAGGAGAGAACGTTGTTATCCATCTTATTAGGGTATCGTATCTCAATTTTGACCTTCCATTCTATCAACCTACTAAGTCTTGTCCATCCAGTTGTCTTATCAATCTTTTGATCCAAACCTTCCCCAATGCTTATATATCTTCCCAGGTCACTTTTATTCATCACTCTAACCATCAAAGGGTCTATCATGTGGGAGAGCGTATAGATGATTCTATTCTACTAGAGTACCCATCCTTTGCTCACTTTGGTAAGGCATGGAGGATGTTATTATCTATGGGTATACCCTTTTTCAGGATTAAGCATGATAAAGACCCATCCATACGTATAGAGTCACATGTCAAATATGGTAAATTTGGATTAGGTTATTATCTTGCTAATAATTCTGAGTTTATTAATTCTATTGTTTAGGTTCAGGGTCAAGTTCTTTATGACCCATATTCTTCAAGAACTATCTCGACTCCTAACAAGGTTATTGAGGACCATGAATGTGATTGCCTTGAGTTATTAGGTCTTAATCTTGATCCTTCCTCCTTCTTTCAAAGTAAGGGAAACTATCTTTTGACTTGATAAGGACCCTTCTTCCAAGTGTCATAGAGTAAATACTTGCCCTGTACATTATCATTCTAAAATCCAAAATAATTTCAAAAAACCAAAAATCCCTCCAAAAATTCGAAAACCCAAAAATTGTAAGTGTTCTTTAATTCTTGGAGTCCCTAGATCATCTAGCACTGTCCTATACTCATTACCTTTAATCCATAATTGTCACACCCGCTCGGGTCACAACCACGACCCGGCCCGAGCCGATGCCACGTAGTCGCTTCTCGCGCGGGCATGATGGTGAGCAGTAACCGAATACAATACTAATTTCATTCAAACTCAATGAAATAAATATTCATATCAGAGTTCTAAACAATAAGCCCAAAGTGGTGTGGGGCCTACCTAACAATAACCTCGAATAAAAAGACCTTCTAAATCATTCAACACTTATCATACCATTTAAAATAAAAATGCAGCTTTATCCAACTCCTACTCTGCTCTGTGTTCCTTCGAAGTACTAGCTTCAGGATGAGATGAAAAATAATGGGGTGAGCTCCTATACACACCTCAGTAGGAAGGTTAAACATTTTTAAATAGAAAACATACTAAAAACATGCATAATTTCACAATCATTTCATAACAAAGCATAATCACCTTTAAATCATTATTTCAAATTTATACGCACACATACATCATTAGTTATGATAATTACATCCCATACTGTGTCTGCCCCAAAGGCCACGGGAGTCGTCTGGCCCTCCCTAACGTGACCTCGATAACCCCATCCATGATGGTAACCACGCCGACTCTCCCGGCAGAGTGCTCGAGAATACACCTTGTATTCGCTCCAAGCCCGATCGCTTGAGGGACCTGCAAGTCTCTAGAGACCCCACACAACCCACACAAGTACGGCTCATATATTCATACATCTTTACATTTCTAAAACCAATTACAGTTCATCACATTCACAAATCATATACAGATCCACGAATATCCAAAACCAATTCCATATCCATACAAAATTTAAACAACATTTAAATACCATGTTCATACAACACATGCACATCAAAACATGCTCTTTATCAATCAATGTCATAAACATGTTCTATTTAAAAAGCATATCAAATAACCCATAATTGCGAATAATATTTCATAAACATCAATAAAACATTTATCAATCATGCACATTTAAATCTATCTAAAACAAGTAAAATCACTTCTAGCATGGTTCTGTAAAAGAATACATAACTCCCTACTTGAAGGATCGTTAAGATCTAGTCCTCAAGCCGTTGGGTCACTCTTATGACCACCAAATCCTCTAATTTTAATCTATAAACAAGTAAAAATAATTAAAATATTAAAATTTATTTAACTACGAATCTAACGCAATAAACCGTATCAAAATCAGATCCTAAATGACCCTAAAATCACCCAAAACCCAATCTGGATCCATTTAAGCTATCCGAGATTCAAATTGATACCTAGATCCATATCTAATCCAAATTGAGTGACACAGTAGGTAGCCTTGTCACTGTGTAAACGCAAAACCTGTAACTACTGACACAGGTCTTGTTTTTAACCCAGAAACACATTTCAAGAAACGACCCAAACTTGACTCGTTTCCAACACGGAACCTGTTTTGACACAGAACTAGTTCTTAACATGTGACATGAGGATATGACACAAATCAATGTCAGTTCATGATATTTTGGATATGACACGACACGAAAACCAGGGATACGCCCAAAAGGGTCAGTTCCCATGGTTTTTCGGTGTCGATTTCATTGGTTTTTGGCGACAATTAAGGCCGGTGATGGTCCCCAACCGATCACCTACCCTTCCTCTTCCAACCCAACCCATCACCAATCGCTGACGGTGTCGTTTTGACTGGAAAACTCATTGAAACAAAATGTTGCAGAAATTAGGGAAAATCCGGTGAATCGAAACCGTTTCCTGGCCAAATCGACACACACGACTTACCCAAACCTACCAAAACTCTTTGTTCTACCTCAATGCTTTGATCCAAGCCCAAAACGATGATTATCAACATGTTTTTCATGAAAAATCGAAAAAAACATAAATCTAAAAAATAATATGACTCACCGGATTCCGATCGTTTCTTTGTCGTTTTCAAGCTTGTGCGACTTCTCCCGAGGCTGCTCTACAACAGATCATCCGCCTGCCCACCATAGAGCTCCTTTGAAGACCTTCAAGATCCGGTAAATGTCCAGCATTAATAGCAATGGGTGTTGTTTTTGTGCAGTAGAAATGTGTGCAATTACGCTCATGCGTTACTGCTCTCATATCTGAGTGGGTCTAGATCCGATGAGGTCTGGATCCAGACCACCCGACCCATTACAATAATACTTTCTGCTTCAGTCTAGCTCTTCATCTACCTTTTCACTTGTTTATATTACATCTTCATTATCCCTTACATATGTCTTTTTATTTTCTTACATCCATATCAATTCTCCCTACCATCCATGGTCATTCTCTACCCGAACAATATCTTTAGTCTCCACTCATTTTCTATAGTTGTAGGATAGGAGAGAGCCCAAACGATAACAATTTACCACTTGATTCTATAAAAGACATTGAAGATATTGCTGCTATTCTTGAGTTTGGTCAGGCTTTAGAGCATTAAGAAAAACTCTCTACCTTAGTAGGAGGAAGCTTCATAGAGATCAACCTAGATGTTCAAATCCGAGGTAGTCCTCATCATCATTATCTTAGTCTAGGGCATACCCTATCCTTAGTTGATCTTGTACTTATGTCATGGGTCCTTGGCTATTATGGACACCATTTTCTTAGTATGGGACATATATCTAGAGATGATGTTCTTTAAGAACGTAGGTTATACATTATGTCTTTAAGAAAATGCATATGCATTTTGCACGTACTCACGCATATACATCTTCTCATATTCATGCATCTTCACCTCTTAATGAGCTTATGTTTTCACTACTTTACTTTCTCACGTCATGCATCTTATATGTCCATGTATCATGCATATGTCTTCATGACTCAAATCATACATTGTTTCCTAACTATGTACCTCATGCATTCTTTTTCGATCTATGATTTCATTATTTTGTATGCCTTTAGTCATATTTTTGTACCTATTAGTGTTTACTTCTATGTAGTTATCCACTCCTTGCACTAACTGCATTAGTACACTTGTGTGTCATAACAAAATAGGAGTACTTTTACGGGCTTCTGATATTATCTTTTGCTTTTGTAACTTCTCCTATTTGCATACATGATATTGCTTTAGCGCATGTTCCTACACCCGCCTTCGCATTAGTGTCTATGTCAACCTGGCATGTGTACTTGCGTCTGTGCCTATACAACAACAACAACAACAACAACAACAACAACTAAGCCTTTTCCCATACTAGACGGGGTCAGCTACATGGATTCTTTGTTTCCACAGATCCCTATCGTGTGCCATGTTAGCAGTTAACTCCCAATAAGCTAGATCATTCTTTATTGTTTCTTTCCAACACTTTTGTGGTCGTCCTCTACCTCTTTTAATACTTTCCAAATTTAGTTTTTCTAACCTTCTTAAAGGTTCTTCTTTTGATCTTCTTTCTATATGTCCAAACCATCTTAAACGATGTTCTCTCATTTTATCCTCTATTGGTGCCACTCCTAATTTGTTTCTAATAACCTCATTATGTATACGGTCTTTTCTTGTATGACCACTCATCCATCTCAACATCTTCATTTCTGTCAGAGACATCTTTTGTACATGTTGATGATTAACTGCCCAACACTCAGAACCATAAAACATGGCAGGCCTAATTGCTGCTCTATAATATTTACCTTTCAATTTTAATGGTATCTTCTTATCACAAAGAATACCTGATGCTCCTCTCCATTTTAACCAACCAACATTAATTCTATGTGTAACATCTCCATCAATTTTTCCATCACTCTGAAAAATTGACCATAGGTATTTAAAACTTTCCTTTTGGGGAATGCAATGTGTGCCAATTTTAATTTCTATGTCCTCTGAAGTAGCCAAATGATCAAACTTATATTCCATATATTCTGTCTTTGTTCTACTAAGTCGGAGGCCTTTGCTTTCTAATGTTTCTCTCCATAGTTCCAATTTTCTATTAACTTTTTCCTTAGACTCCTCCACTAATATAATGTCATCTGCAAATAACATACACCAAGGTACTTCATCTTGAATATGTTTTGTTAAATCATCCATCACCATTATAAATAAGTATGGACTTAAAGTTGATCCTTGATGTAACCCAATATTAACTTCAAAGAAGTCTGTCGTTCCTTCATGAGTCCTCACACATGTTTTTGCACCATCATACATGTCTCTTATAAGGTTAATATATGTCAATGGGATACCTCTTTTTTCCAAAGTTCTCCAAAGAACCTCCCTCGGTACCCTATCATAAGCTTTTTCTAGATCAATAAATATCATGTGAAGGTCTTTCTTTTTTGCTCTAAAATGTTTCATAAGACGTCTCAAAAGGTGAATCGCTTCAATAGTAGATCTACCTCGCATAAATCCAAATTGGTTCTCTATTGTACTTACACTTGTCTTAGCCTACGTTCGATAATTCTTTCCCATAATTTCATAGTATGACTCATTAACTTGACACGTCGATAATTCGCACAATTTTGAATGTCTCCCTTGTTCTTATATACGGGTATAAGTGTACTTGCTCTCCATTCCTCGGGCATCTTTTGGTTTTTCCATATTTCATTAAATAGTCTTGTGAGCCAAGTGATTCCTATTTCTCCTAGTATTTTCCAAACTTCTATAAGAATATTATCTGGTCCTACTGATTTACCACTCTTCATATGTTTAAGAGCCTCTTTGACTTCATTCTTTTGAATACGTCGGTAGAAATTGTGGTTTATATACTTTTCTGACTTGGCTAAATCTCCTAAACTAATACTAACATCTTTATTTTCATTAAAAAGATTATAAAAATAATTTTTTCATTTATTTCTTATATCATCATTTGCCACTAGAATTTTTTCATCCTCGTCTCTTATGCATCTAACATAATTAAGATCTTTAGTTTTCTTATCTCTAGCCCTAGCTATCCTAAAAATATCTCTTTCACCCTCTTTTGAGTTGAGTTTTTTATATAAGTCCTCCCAAATCTTAGCTTTTGCTTCACTGACGACCTTTTTTGCTTTCTTATAAGCTTCTAAAGTTTCACTAGTTTTCTTAGCATAATGTAATTTGTAACATGCCCTCTTTGCCTTGATTTTATTTTGTACTACTTCACTCCACCACCAAGCTTCTTTTTGTGCCGGTACACCTCCCTTAGATACCCCTAACACATCTTTCGCCACTTTCCTAATATGTATAGCCATATTGTTCCACATATCAGAGGGTGTGCCAACATAATTCCAAACATCTCCTTGAAGGACTTTCTGTTTAAATATATCTTCTTTCTCGCTTTTGAGGTTCCACCATTTAGTTTGAATAGCTCGATGCACTCTTTTCTTCTTTGTCCATTTTTTTATTTGTAAATCCATAACTAAAAGTCGATGTTGGGTGGTTAAGCTTTCTCCTGGAATTACCTTACAATCTTTACAACACGCTCTATCTTTTTTTCTACAAATAAAGTAATCAATTTGTGTTTGTGATAAACCACTCTTATAAGTAATTAAATGTTCATCTCGTTTTTTGAAGATTGTATTGACTAGAAAGAGATCAAATGACATAGCAAAATTTAAAATCTCCCTACCTTTCTCATTTATATCCCCAAAACCAAAGTTTCCATGAATCCCTATATCCTAATGCCTCTTTACCGACATGTCCATTTAAATCTCCTCCTAAACAAATCATCTCCCTTTGTGGAATCTTTTGAAACACCTTATCTAACTCTTCCCAAAAAATTGTCTTTATACTATCTTCTAGTCCTACTTGGGGTGCATAAGCACAAACTATATTCAAAACCTCTGCTCCTAACACTAATTTCAACGTCATGATTGGGTCACCATATCGTTGTATGTCTACTAAACTCTCCTTTAAATCTTTATTTATGATAATAGCAACTCCGTTTCGGGCCTTTTCTTTACCTTAGTACCATAATTTAAAACATGTATCCTCTATCTCCTTTGCTTTTTCTCCAACCCATTTTGTCTCTTGTAAACATAGAATATGAATCTTTCTCCGAATCATAGTATCTACCACCTCCATTAGCTTACCTGATAATGTTCCGATATTCCAAGAACCAATACGAATCTTATTATCTAAGACTAGCTTCCTTACCCCCCGCATCCATCCATAATCAAAATGCGGAGACCCTCTCTGAAAATTTTTCGCTACATTCGGGCAGCAATGTAGCGGGACTAACTTCTTTACCCACACCCGTCCATGATGTGGGAACCCTCTCTGCAATTGATTCACTACATTCGGGCGAAAATGTAGTGGCCCTTGCTTACTTCTTACTGTATTCGGGCTCTGCAGCACGTCGCTAGGCGGGGACGCCCCAAAGAAATGCTCATAATTTTTGTAATCCATGTTGTAAAAATCCGACGAAGTTTTACGCTGGCTGTCGGAAGCCTAACACAACCCTCCTCCTTTATCTGGGCTTCGGACCGGCAATGCAAGGGTGATCCCTTACATGGGCGGAGTTGCGTCTGTACCTATGTATAAACAAAATTTTTGTAGGTAATTTGTCACTTATTTGATTACATTACTCTACTTGTTAACTGATATTGAGACTTATAAGATCCGATAAATATCCAATTTTTAAAGAAATATTATCTATCATGGTTATCGGATCTTGACTTGCATTTTATCTCGCCTAAGTTGTAGATGTTTATCTCATCTTGCTGAGCACTAGGACACATCTACAGTGGTCGTTCCATCGAGCCTATATCAATATCTATGTATGAGTCTTACCAAACCACTCTCTAGGATGGTGCCACATCTTCTAATCGGGTATTCTTTCCTATGGCACCACATTTCAGCAGGTCTTTCATGCAAGAGAAATTTGTATGGTAGCTTGAGGACGCTTTAGAAGAGACCAAAATTATGTACAAGTGTCTTGCGGATGATCTGGAAGGGACTCAAGGACAACAATACAAATGAGACTGACAACATACTGACCACTATCTCTAAAATGATTGTGCTAGTAATATTGACGGCTTCTTATCCATTGCCAACGACTTTATACCTGACAACAACGAGATGAAGACATCGATGATTCTTACCCATGCCTACTGATGACAAACAATCGCTAATCTCACGAATGATTACCGTCAATATCACAAACGAAACCGTTGGTTCTCTATTTATTGCAGACAAAGCCGTCAACTAAGTCAATTACCAAGGAGACCATTTATTCTCCCTAAGTTGTCGCTCATATTATAAAAGTTCCCAATAGACTCCAGTTTGAGTTCTTGTTGGTTGTTCATGAGATGTTTTGTTCTCCACAAGCTAATTGACAATCCTCAGTGGAGTGCCAACAAAATTTTTGGTTCCTCGTTAGCCAACTATGACTATATATATTCATTGGCTCTCAATCAATTATCTACAACAATAGAACTCAATTTGTCAATACTTGCTTAATTACTGACATAATTGTCAATCTCCCACCAATCATCGATAATGATATAAATAAAGCCTTTTGGGTTCCATTTCTACCACAATGGACCGTAAGATCAACCACTAGTTAGGTTTCAAATAGACCAATGACAACAACAAATAATCTCTTGATAACAACAAATGAGGTAACCAATACAGGTTCATCCGGCCGCTCTAGAGCTAGAGGACCTTGCACTCTCTGTCGATGAATACTTTTTCAGGACAAACTTCATGAGAGATCACTAAAGCCTTGATCTTCATAATAAAGGAGTAAGATAGTGGACACTCCTTCCACTTAATTGACATCAGCCACACTTGTACCCAGTTGAGGTTCCCTCGCTAAGCTTTGAAGTTATTGATTCTTAACCACTGTTGACCATCCTCATATATGGCCGACCTTTACTTTGTGGGGGCATGACTACCATTGTCTTTCATATTGTTTTAAAAATTCTTTAAACTTTTAAATTACTTATACTACTGAAAAACAATGGGTGAGCATGAGTAGGCTTGTATATGGTGGATAAGATCCGATTTTCTATATGTACATATATATATATATATATATATATGTATATGTATATGTAAATGTATATAGATATATATCTATACCTATATATATATATATGTACACATAAGTACCACGATAGGTACAAGTCCTGATTATTTTATCTTCCAATTTCAATACTGATCAATTGCGTTTGGGTTTAGATCATCGAAAAAGAAAATTGAGTCAGGTTTCCATTTTCTGGACCATTCTAGGGAGACTTAAGGTCACTTTATCCATATTGGGTAATAATGAAGAACGTCCAATGTGTGGCCAATTTTAACAATTTTTAATCTATGGCATCAAAATAAGATCAGACCATGTTAGATGTTCTTGTTCTTGGGTAACCAATGAGAATATCTCCAACTTGACTCGGTGTGTGATAAACATGATTTTGGTGTTCATAACCGACCAGAGATTCCGATCACTTCCCGCTGAGCCCATGACTCAAAAAAGTCCATGTTTCTCCTATGATTGTTTTCATAACTCATGGATTGTACAAAAAGAGTTTTCACATCAATATTGGTGCATGGAATCCATTTTTCACATTTTGTGATCCATGCTCATGACATACCACAAATTTGACGACATCCAAATATTTTCCCTACTAGATGACCCCAATTTTGTCAACGTATCAAAAACATCACATGAACGACTTTTACTATTAAATTTAACAGCTTTTGTAAGGAAGGACTTTTCCTTCCTCCCATTGAAATATGACCTTAAAGAAAAACCAGTGATTGTAAATGTCGTATATTATGATTCTATATCACATTAATTCGCCAGTTATGCTAACACATAATACACAGGCTTCAGTTATCATAATACACTGGTTTAATCTTACGTGCAGTACCACCTATCATGCAGCACCAATACTCGCACTGGTGTTGATACTTATATACAATGTAGCAAGTATGTATACACCCATCTAAAAAAATATGACTTCATGAAAGCCAAACTTGAGGAAATAGAGTACAAGCTCAAATAGGAAAGTCACCATATCTGACATTAAGATTTTTTACAAACAAATATACACATGGATCAAAATTAACATAAAAGTATTAAATATATAGAGATTTTAAGCATAAACTTAAGCATGCACCAAAATGAGCAAAATCATTGAAGCAAATATATTCATTATAAAATCAAATTAAACAATGTCACAACACTAAAAAAGAAAGATTAGGAGATTCTGCACAAAGAACAAAAGTGATTACATCAATGAAAATGTCGAAAATAGCAAATACAAGATACAATATGCACATGAACCAACTCAAGCATATCATAGGCGTGAAATAAATCAGTTAATAAATGGTTAATCATTGAATATACTAATTAAATCAAACAAAATGGGTATACCTAATGATCTTAGGCAAATTGTTTTATCAATGGAAATGGAAAAAGATGAGAGTAACCATATTAGTACCAATGGATTCAATAGTGAAGCAATATTAGGAAGGAGAGTACCAACCATCTAGATTCAATAGTGCAGCCAAAAGAAAAGAAAGGGAAAAGTTATCCCTGAGTGTGTGAAACATATTATGACTATTTCAATTAAAATTGCTTCGACTTTTGTGCATGATTCCCACCTAGTGTATACAAATTTTAGGTTCCATGAAACTCTCAACTTATATTGAGTCTTCTTAATTTATTGAAAATAAATAAAAACTAAATCAAGAGTGACTCACATCTTATTAGCTCTCTTTTTTATGTTGTAGACCCTATTGATATTCTTTTCATAATTACATTATTCTCCTAACGGGTAAGAGTCCAATCTTATGTGACAAAATTCCTAGCTAATGAAAGAGAAAGTACATGTAAACTTGAATTGAAATGTGAGCAAGAAAAGGGTTCTATGCTTATTGGCTTTTGTGTCCTAATTGGATTTGGATCTCTAAATGGGATTTGGACTCTAGGATGAATATGGATCTTAAATGGGTTTTAGGACTTAATATGGATATGGCTAGAATCAATCTTAAGAAAATAGTACCCTAATTAATAATTATATAATAAGTGAAATATGCAACTAATTATAAAAGTATTAAGATGAAATTTTAAGGCGCAAAAAATCCGAATATGTAGAAAATCCTTATTTGAAAAGACCTTAAAATGCAGAAAATCATGATTTCTAATATCCAAATATATAGTGTGCGTAAATTTTAAATATTTTATAAAATTAAATGTTCACAAAATTTAAAAAAGACCTATGCAAAGGGGTGTAAGAATAGGATCTTCAATATGCACGAATTAAATCTAATGTATAAAATAATTCTAACCTAACTAGGAATTAAACTATCTATGTAAGAATCAAACTAAAGAATAAAGATGCAAGATGATTTAAAAGGGATCTATGCAAGGACTAAGGGATTTAATGGATATTTACAACCTAACTAATGGTAAACAAGATGTACGGATTAAAGGGACTGGATGTGGCTCAAATGAATATGTATGCTATAAAGAATCAATCCTACTAAGGTATGACAATAAGACAAAGAAATTAGATAGGGTGGTCAATGGATGCTATGAATGTTTATGATGACCTAATGTTGCATAAATCAGAAAACAGATTTAGAAGAAAATCAAAATCTTTTAAGAAGCCAAAGACATAAGAGGCTAATTAATGATGACTAAGAAATATGGATTTAAAGTGACTAATATAGATGGAAAAGAATAATATACATGAATTAACGAATGTCTAATATGATTAACTCTAAGGAAAATGTGAAAAGACTATGCAATTTGTTGGGGGTTGACTAGGATGTAAGGGGATATGCTCGATTATAGTGATCAGTTAAGCAAGTTAAGAAACTAAATGAGTGATGGTGCCTAACAAAATTAAGATCTAAGTTTGCAAGAATTTAAAATTAAGGTGAATAAAATTGAAAGGAACTAATTATAGTTATCAAAGAAAATGACATGACATATGAAGGGCTTTTAAGAATAATTGATCCAAGAAGATGTCAAACAAATGTTAGAGAAATAAATGCAGTAGACTGGCGTAAATTGAAGTCTCTCCTTAGACTAGCCAATCATTCACCTATTAAGCCATCAAGAATACTGTAAGACTCTTTAATGATTCTAAAGCAATTCAAACTTTTCCTTTGTATTAGGTTGAAAATTGTACAAAAGTAAGAAACAAACTCATGAAGCAAAAGTCATGTAGCAATAAGTGGATATTTCATAAAAGAAAGTCATTACCCAAAAATCATTTTATACAATATCATAAAAGTTTTTGATGGCACAATATCCTCAAATTGCAATATAGGTGATGATGAAGCAAGAGTTCCAATAGTAATATGTGGATATTTCATCATCCAGGCAACCAACAATGTCTGAAAGGTTCAAATTCGAGAAAGTACAAATGAGTCTCAAATGCTTTTATGCACATGCAAGCATATACATGCAAGCATATACATGCAAAGGTCTAGACACAAACATAGAAAACTATACCTCTCGAAGAAATCAGTACACAACATAATTGTAACAATATTAAAGAATAATGACCAAAGGAAAACTTGATGCAGACAGAACCAACAACCAAATCATTTTACTCCTCCATAAGAACCTCTTAACAAGATTACAAGGCATGCTTCAACTGAATTTTTTTAAGTCACTAAGTAGAGTTGCAAAGTCAGACAAGAGTCTTATGCGAAGAAACATTAGTGCGTTTGTAGTTGAATAACAAACATGAATGCAGACATACACACCACATAAACCATACATAAAGAGATACACGTAAATGCATATATATATATAATATTATATATTTTTTATATATAACTCCACCTATATAAGGGATCACCCTTGTATGGCCGATCCCAAGCTCGGATAAAGGAGAAGGTTTGAGTTAGGCTTCTGACAGTCAATGTAAAACTTTGTTGAATTTTTATACCATGAATTACATAAATTATGAGCATTGCATTGGGGCGTCCCCTATTAGCGACGCGCTGTAGAACCCAAATGCATTATAAAATAAGCAAGAACCACTACATTTTCGTTGGGATGTAGTGAATCAATTGTAGAGAGGGTTCTCACATCATGGATGAGTGTGGATAAAGAAGTTAGTCCCACTACATTACCACCCGAATGTATTGAATAAATTACAGAGAGGGTCTCCCCCTTTTAAATATAGACGAATGCGGGGGGTAAGAAAGGTAGTCCTACATAATAAGATTTATACTAGTTCTTGTAATATCGAAACATTATTCAGTAAGCTAATGGAGGTGGTAGATACTGTGATTCAGAGAAAGATTCATATCCTATGTTTACAAGACACAAAGTGGGATGGAGAAAAAGCAAAGGGAATTTGTGGATAAAGGCATAAATTATGGTACTCGGGTAAGAAAAAAGCTCGAAATGGAGTTGGTATTATCATAAATAAAGATTTAAAGGATAATGTAATAGACATATAATGATATAGTGACTGAATCATGACATTGCAAATAGTATTAAGAGTAGAGGTTTTGAATATAGTTTGTGCTTACGCACTCCAAGTAGGATTAGAAGATAGCATAAAGACGACTTTTTAAGAGGAGTTGATAAGGTAATTAAAAGAATTCCACAAAGAGAAATGATTTGTTTAGGAGGAGACTTAAATGGACATGTCGGTAAAGAGGTATTAGGATATCAAGGTATTCATGGAAACTTTTGTTTTGGGATATAAATGAGGAAGGTAGGGAGATTTTAAATTTTTCTATGGCATTTGATCTCTTTATAGTCAATACAATCTTCAAAAATGAGATGAACATTTAATTACTTATAAGAGTGGTTTATCACAAACATAAATTGATTATTTTATTTGTAAGAAAAAAGATAGAGTGTATTATAAAGATTGCAAGGTAATTTCAAGAGAAAGCTTAACCACCCAATATTAACTTTTACTTGTGGATTTACAGGTAAAAAAGTAGACAAAGAAAAAATGAGTGCATCGAGATATTCAGACTAAATGGTAGAACTTCAAAAGTGAGAAAGAAGGTATTTTTAAAAAGAAAGTCCTTCAAGGTGATGCTTGAAATTATGTTAGTACACTTTGTGATATGTGGAATAATATGGCTATACATATTAGAAAAGTAGCGAAAGATGTGTTAAGTGAATCTAAGAGAGGTGTACCGGTACAAAAAGAAGCTTAGTGGTGGAGTGAAGTAGTGTAAAATCAAATCAAGGCAAAGAGGGCATGTTACAAATTACATTATACTAAGAAAACTAGTGAAACTTTAAAGACTTATAAGAAAGCAAAGAAAGAAGTGAAAAAAGGCTATCAATGAAGCAAAAGCTAAAATTTGGGAGAATTTATATAAAAAAACTCAACTCAAAATTGGGAAAAAGAGATATTTTGAAGATAACTAAGGCTAGAGATAAGAAAATTAAGGATCATAATTTTGTTAAATGTATCAAAGACGAGGAGGATGAGAAAATTTTAGTGGCAAATAATGATATAAAATAGATGAAAATTTATTTTTATAAGCTTTTTAATGAAAATAAAGATGTTAATATTAACTTACGAGAGTTAGCCAAATCAAAAAAGTATATAAACCACAATTTCTACCGATGTATTCAAAAGAATGAAGTCAAATAGGCTCTTAAACATATGAAGGG
The DNA here is from genome assembly GCA_036023115.1 of Brasenia schreberi. Lineage (NCBI taxonomy): Eukaryota > Viridiplantae > Streptophyta > Magnoliopsida > Nymphaeales > Cabombaceae > Brasenia > Brasenia schreberi. The sequence goes on along the minus strand of JAYKKT010000071.1, from coordinate 9,553,298 downwards.
TGGTAAATTAGTAGGACCAGACAATATTCCTATAGAAGTTTGGAAAATACTAGGAGAAATGGTAATCACTTGGCTCACAAGATTATTTAATAAAATATACAGAAACCAAAAGATGCTAGAGAAATAAAGAGCGAGTTCACTTATACTGATATATAAGAACAAGGAAGACATTCAGAATTGTACGAATTATCGAGGTATTAAGTTAATGAGCCATACTATGAAATTGTAGGAAAAAATTATCGAATGTATGTTAAGACAAGTATCAAGTACAATAAAGAACCAATTTGTATTCATGCTAGGTAGATCTACTATTAAAGCAATTAACATTTTGAGACGTCTTATAAAATATTTTAGAGCAAAAATGAAAGACCTTCACATGATATTTATTGATCTAGAAAAATCTTACGATAGGGTATCGAGGGAGGTTCATTAGAGAACCTTGGAAAAAAGAGGTATCCTATTAACATACATTAATCTTATAAGAGACATGTACGATAGTGCAAAAACATGTGTGAGGACTCATGAAGGAATGACAAACTTCTTTGAAGTTAATATTGGGTTACATCAAGGATCAACTTTAAGTCCATACTTATTTATAATAGTGATTGATGAGTTAACAAAACATATTCAAGATGAAGTATCTTGGTGTATGTTATTTGCATATGGCATTGTGTTAGTAAAGGAGTATAAGAAAAAAGTTAATAGAAAATTAGAACTATAGATAGAAACATTAGAATGTAAAAGCTTTCGACTTTGTACAACAAAGACAGAATATATGGAATGTAAGTTTGATCATTTGGTTATTTCATAGGACATAAAAATTAAAATTGACATACATTGCATTGTCCAAAAAAAAAGTTTTAAATGCCTAGGGTCAATTTTTTAGAGTGGTGGAAGAATTGATGGAGATGTTATGCATTCAATTAATGTTGGTTGGTTAAAATAGGGAAGAGCATCAGGTATTCTTTGTAATAAGAAGATACCATTAAAGTTAAAAGGTAAATATTATAGAGCAACAATTAGACCTGTCATGTTTTATGGTTCTGAGTGTTGGGCAGTTAATCATTAATATGTACAAACGATGTTTGTAACACAAATGAAGATGTTGAGATGGATGAGTGGTCATATAAGAAAAGACTATATACATAATGCGGTTATTAGAAACAAATTAGTAGTGACACTAATAGAGGATAAAATGAGAGAATATCGTTTAAGATGGTTTAAACATATAGAAAGAAGATCAAAAAAATAACTTTTAAGAATGTATGACAAACTAGATTTTGAAAGTATTAAAAGAGGTAAAGGACAATCACAAAAGTATTGGAAAGAAACAATAAAGAATGATCTAACTTATTATGAGTTAACTGCTAACATGGCACATGATAGGGCTATGTGGAAACAAAGAATCCTTCTAGCCAACCCCATCTAGTATGAAAAAAGGCTTAGTTGTTGTTGTTGTTGTTTACATATTTTCACATATGGAATACTCATCCAAGTGATGATCAAATTTTAATCATAACTGAAAGTGTTACGATAGTTTTGTAAGTTCCTTATAAAATTTCACCAGGTCTGCACCAGATATGCTGTAATTCAAGACTCGTTTAAGTGATCCAGGTCATCTATAGATGATTATCGAAGAGAACACAGGTAACCATACAATGATGAGAAACCAGAAACCAAAACTTGGCAACGTTTACCTACACTATAGAGCAAAAGGACCTAGTTTTATTTCCATCCACATTCAGAATGCATATTAATTAAATGAATCCTTATAATCAGTTGCCTTGAGGAACAGTCTTATTTGGGTTCCAATTTCCGTTAACTAGATCTCCTCTTCTAAAGCTGGCCCATGAGGCCAAAGGTCCCAGTTATAGCCTGAGAAGCACCTTAGCTATACAAAAGCAAAGAAGAAATATTTCCAAAACAGAAAAAACATTATGATATGAATCACATCACAAATCATGAGCTTCAGGTACTTGTTTAAGTATCTCGCAACTTTCACATGCTTCCCTAGCCTTATAAGGTATATCTTTCACATCCTTTCAGAACCAAGAAGTAAAGCTGAACTACAAGAATGTAATTATCATTCTTTTGTTCACAAATAGCAAAAGAATCATGATATAAGCACCAATAATATTATTAGGTATACCAAGTTCAACAACATCAAGCAAATTTAGACTCTGCATGTCATGAAAGCAATGTGCACATATTCTCTCTTCATTTTGACCCTTAGTGAGCATGATTCCTTGGACCCTTTTTGTTGTCTCCTGAAAAGTAAAAGCAGCCTTGCAAAGTTACAGAGCACAATATAAAATTCAAATCAAGTATTTTCCTGGTACTAAATCGGGTCAACTACATGAATTCTTAGTCTCCTATTTCAAGTTCTTTCTGCCTACATTTAAATCCAAAGAGCATTCTCAGCTAGAGGAACCAATGCTAATTGAAGGGGAAAAAGTAACAAAGAGAGAAAAAGAGTATGACAGATGGATTCTCGAGGGCTTCCCTCCCAATGACCAGAGAGAGCCGATTTACTCGGAGAGAGAGAGAGAGGGAGAGAGACCAAGAGAGATGATAGGAGAAGAGAAGGGTTTTACTGCCAACAACCGATGAGAAAGGATACTGTAAAAGGAGGAGGAAAGGGAATTAAGGATTTAGCTAATTTTAATTTGTGTTAGCATTTCCGAATGTTGCGAAGTACCAAAAATAGTCAGTTTGTAACATTTTTATGGTTCCACACCCTTGGAATTGAGACAAAGTGTCAAAAAAAATACTCAATCATTGCCAACGGTTTGTCCAAATGTTAGAAATAAGAGTATGACTGAGCAAAGTTTGCATAGGTTTATTTTGGTAGTTCTTTTTGTATTTTGAGTGTTCAAACCCTTGGAATTGTGCTCCGTAATTGTTCTGTTATTGGTTGCAAAAGGTCAAATGTGTACCTGTGAAGCTACCGTTACCTTGTGCCTCGAGGTTTCTCTATGTTGTGGCCCTAAATCGATATTCATGTTGAAGTTAATTGAGAGCTCATCTCATTCCCTCGATTTTTGGTGTCAACACAAGAAAATTAACTCTCTATTGAACCTAAATCTTGTTCACACAAACCCATCGCCGAACTCATTTGGCCAAATTGAACACTCACCCATCTTGCTTTTGTCCGCTAATTTAAGGATTGCTGTTTTCGTTGGGATCATTTTTGATATTCACAAAGAACTATCCTCCTAGTTCCACGATGTGTAAGAATGTTGGCGAAATGGGGATTGTGCATAGGAGAATACAGTATCTGGTATCAATGGAGTTTGTTCCTTGGAAAGCAAGTTGGGTGTAAAATCTTCCTTGCTTTTCAATATTTGCACAAGCGAGGCCAAAGTCCTACCCCTAACTTTGGAGAAACATGGAAAGGCGTACAAAATATGTTTCATCCTTCAAATTAGAATGTGTGACTTCAAAAGAAGCCACGAGTCCCAATGTATATAAACCACATTGCTAGCATGATGCAATTTATGGGAACAGGACAATTATTGAAGTCCAACCCTGATTGCTATATCTTTCCAAACATGCCCAAGTAAATGTCATGGCCCAAACCTGCATTGATCTTGATCCTTATGAATCTAACCAATGAACATGGCAGGTGAAATTTCAGACTCGACATCCTTGATTTTAGGTGTCTCAAACAAATTATCTCACTTCAAGTTGTGAGCAGGAAATCATATTTCTTAATCCAATTCATCAGAAATTTTACAACATGAAATACACAATGAATCATGTAATTCTGACTGTGTTACGGAATTAGTTAAATGAAGCTTGACGACTTATGCTTTTCGCTGATGCGATTTCTAACTTTTCAAAATTTAATGAATTGAATGTACTGGATTAAATTTTTTATAACGGTGAAGGAAGTCAAAGTTCTTTTAATGGGTGAAGTATGTGTATGGTAGGACGCTGTGACCTACAAAATTAGCTGACTTAAATCCGATTAAGGTTTGCAAATCAATTGGAATCGAGAACCCAATAGAAAATTTCATGAACTCGTAGGAAATTAGGATTACAACTAGGAAAGAAAAGGCACAAAGTAAAGGAAATAGACGATCACATGATGCCTCGGTTCATGATCTCCAAGAGCCGGTACATTCTATTAACTGAGTTCCAACAGGGTCTCCTTCTCTCGAGTATAACTTAGTCGATTTGACTTGGATTCTCATGATTTTTAGATGGTGGAAACTCGAGAAACAAGCCTTTCAATGTTCTAAAAAGTCAGATATTGTCCAAATGAACCGATTTATGATGATTTTTCCAATCCTAATTGCTTTCTGTTGGTGGACTGGCTTCTTGATCTACTCAATTTCTTTGATCTATAGCTCGATCAATTAAAACCAAAATCTAATAACTCTTGATTTTTCAAAAATTAAACGATGATGATCGTTTGGGATATGAAACTGAAGTCAAGGTATACTTGTTGACTAAGACTTACATTTGCCTCTAATGGGGTCAACTTTCCCCCCATATATCGGTTATTCGGAATATTACAATTTAAGTGATTCTTGATCTATTTGAAACTATAAGAGGCATTCTAACAAAAATGGCAAAATCCACTCTAAAATCCATTTTTGATGAACTTTTGAGCTCACGATAAATTTCTAGATGGCACTTATTTCTTCAGTGGTTCTCGGTTGCTGTGCTCTGTAGATAACACTTTGGTTTCTAAAGTGGCTCTTGGGTTTTCCTCAAAGTTTCATGATAAAACTCCTCTTCCTTAAGTACACCTTTAAATGTAGTAAGGCGTAAAATCCAATCTATCTCCCTTCGTCCTACCTAAATGAGTGGCCTTGCCCATTTTATTTTCGCCTTTAGTTTTTAGTCAAACCAGCATCTCACCTGTAACTTAGTAACCATCAACCAAGTTGTGAATCGGATAATCATGTTGATTTTCTCTTTTTTATCTAAATCATTAAAATCAGCCATTTCCGGTCAACCTGTCTTCGAATGACATCGGAGATTGACTGGTCGATCTTTTAATAATTTTTGGCCTTGACTATAACGGAGAAGGATTCCGTTTCTCATTACATAATCGTAATATATTCTTGGTAAATTGTAGAAATATTGAAATAAGAAATTAATAAAAGAAACAATCAAAATAGAAGTGTCTGTATCGACTAATCTTGGTCCTAGCATATGATTGAGGCTCCTCCACATGCCATATGCAAGCTACTTCATGCCCATGCACTCGAGGGGGTGTTTGATAGCGCGGTGAGCACGGCCCTTGCATGAGGCAAATCCCACAGAGAGCCCATTTTACCCCAGATCTTTTGCTCAATACCATCTTGTAGAAGGTGGCAAATGGACTCGAGATTTATTACTTTTCGATCATGCTTCCCAGAGTGAAAACAGTGAATTATAACAGAGAAACCCATCCGAGAAGAGCCATATCTTAATGGAGCAAAAGTGGATGGTAAGACTATGACTCATACAGATACCAGCCATCATGAAGGCGAAAACTAGCAACGGAAATCATGAGTGGAGCCATTGTTTAATGGGCATAAAGTTTCAGCTAGCTAATGGAAAGATCTAGGCATAGTTCTGCAGTGCCTATAGAAGGAAACTGTACTCCACTATCCAAAATTATTCTCTCTCTTATACTTTCAAAACTGAGAGTTGCATCGAATCGCGGTTCTCCTTCTCGAAACTTTCTTCTTAATTTGGGTTTCGTGTTTGGTTTTCCGTATCCACTTTGGATGTGTTCAAACACTAGTCCCTTTTTAGATTAGTTGTGTGTCTTCATGTACGGACTGCTATCTTGATAACCATGTTTTAAGGTGGTGGAAGACATGGCCTGTTCTGGTTTTCCTATAACCACGAACCAGAACCGAACCGGGTTTGGGCGGTTCCAATTTGAAAGCGTAGTTCTGGTTCTTATGTGTGTTAAACAACCCGAAATCAGGAAAGACATTAAAAAAAGTTAAATTTTAAAGAAAAAACTTTAAAAGTTATGAAACCTGCACTTTAGAGAATGATCTAGCTTATTGTGAGTTAACTGCTAACATGGAACACGATAGGGATCTGTGGAAACAAAGAATCCATGTAGCCGACCCCGTCTAGTATGAGAAAAGGCTTAGTTGTTGTTGTTGTTGTGTGAAACCTGCAGTTTAGAATAACCTGTTCCAGTTCCACCTTTAGATGGTGGTGGATATACATTAAGCAACGTAAGGTATCTGCCTCAGTGAAATTTTAGAACTTTAGACACGTACAGCATACTGTAAAACTCATTCGCTGCCAACATAGCCCACGGTTTAAAATGGGTTGTTTTCTAATAACTCTGGAACTTAGCCTCACCTTAGAAACTTTTCAATAATACCACGGTTAGAAGTGTGGTTTATAATATGCAGCCCATGGACATAAACCATTTCTTTACGCTCCAGTGCTTTAGAAGTATAATTCACGAAATATTAGGTAAAATGCACATTTTCCATTCATGTGGACTGCTAGAAACACGAGATTCATGAACTTGGCCCGATTTCATTTCAGCCAAACATGACAGAGGATCATGCACCAAAGAAGCTTCCTATAATGTGTCATGTTTTCCTGTGCTTTTCCCCTTAAATTGAAGACATCAAAATGCCATTTAATAAGAAGACTGAGAAAGAGTAATTTGCCATAGATGGACCTATTGGGTTTTGTTTAAAACCTACTTTTAAATGGAAAAAGATCCATGTTCACTCAATTGAATGGAAGCCAATTAGAGAGGCATACGGAACTACACCATAGTTTACGTATATGCTACGTTTTATGTATCCTTATGTAAACAGCCAACAAAGACTTAAAGTGGTTCAATATCTTATACCCATCAAAAGGGTTAAAGTGGTTTGATACCCTATATCCATCAAAAGGGTTAAAGTGATTTGATACCCTACACCCATTAAAAGGGTTAAAGTGGTCCGACACTCTATACCCAACAAAGGGTTAAAGTGGTTGAAATAGTAAAGACTAACTCATAGAGCGAAAGCATGTCACTCATGCAAACAAAAACTGGAAATCAAATTCAGTGTTTCCAAAAATAATATTTGAAGATTTCGTTAAACTTGATATTTTCAAATGATTTTAAAGAAAATGTTTGAAACCGTACTTGCCAATACCTAAGACTCGAATTGGAAAGAGGCAAATTCACCACAAAGAGGAGATGATAAGAATAAAAAAGTAACGACCAAGAACTTGCCAATTTCGACATTGTTAGACAAAGTAACCTGTTATTTTAGATCCAGGTATTGGGCAAGTGGCCTAAGGTGGCTGTCAAAAAAGAAAGGTCAGCGTCAAAGAAGGATGGTTGGCATTCAAGAAAGAAAGGTCAACATCGAAGAAGAAAGGTCAGCGTTCAAGAAAGGAAAGTAGGCGTTTAAGAAAGGAAAGTCGACATTCAAAAAGGAAAGTCATCATCCCAGAGAAAGGAAAGCGGCATAAATTGGCGAAATATGAATAACGAGAACCTTGCCAATTTCAAGATCATTTTATCAGACGACTTACCTTAAATGGCCATGGTGCCCAATTGGGTAAGTCATCCAGCTCTTGGTTGGTTGATTTGAACAAATTAGACAAGAGAACTTACCATGGGCAGCGTTGGTGCCTAATTTGATAAGCTATCAAGCCATGAAATTGCCAACTTCATGCATGATCGATTGGAGAAGGCACTTACCATCCCAAGCCTTGCCCACTTTAACATGGAAGGAACATGATTTAGCAACTCACCATGTCAAGGACTAACCGAATTCAACAAAATTTGGCAGCTTACCATACCGAGACCAGCCATGAGACAACAATAAGGCAATCATGGTGCCCGATTTGGCAAGCCATCAAGCTCTTGCCTGGACACTATTTTGACAACACTTCTTCTAGACCTCAAAATGAAGTCAAACCCGAAGTAACTACAAAGAAGAACTCAAACACTTTAGATCTAACCGAAGACACACACTTCAACTGAATCGCTAAATTGTAATTCAGAAATGGTTGTCATTCTCAAAAGATAGCAATTATGTGAACGGGAGTTGCTTCCATTTTCCCAAGAAAGACTAACTCAACGACTCCAAACAAGGAAGAGTTCAGACAACACTCTGAATGCCATGGACTGAACAACACTCTGAATGCCATGGATAACATCTTGCTTGACCCGAGCTGGTAAGCCATAAAAAACATCCAGCCAATTTCTGCACCTTACAATACTAGCCGATTTATATAACTTGCCATACCAGCCGATTTCAGCAAGGTAACTTGCTACATTAAGTCCAACCAGTTTTCACAAGTGGATGCAGTACCTTGACCCGATTTGGTAGGTCATTAAACAACCCCAAGCATGTCCGATTTCAACAAGTCTTTAACAAGGCAACTTGCCATATTGCATTGGGTAAGTTGACTTAAAAGAAGCACCAGTAAAGAGACAACTCTATGCCTATAAAAGGGCCCTTGAGGGGGGCTGCAAAGGCATCGAATTCAAGGAACCAAGATCAACTGATCACAAAACATCATCCACCAGCCCACGATCCCAAAGAGTGGAATTCATGAGCAGCAAGAGAGGGAGAGAAAGAGAGAGAGAAAGAAGAAGGAGGTTCACCGCCACCAACCGTCGGCCACCATCCTATTCTTTCGCTATAGGTCCCTCCTTCCCTTACTTTTTAATTATTTTCTTCACCTCTTTCATTAAAATTAATGGGGTTATAATTAAAGAGCTTATGCCTCCATATTGATGTAATGATTAAGGATTATATATAGTCTTGTTTCCTTTACATTCATAGATTATCTATTATGTGATTGATTTTCGATCATTTCTACTCTGATATATAATATAAGATCATATACCTCATAATTCCCTCTATGCTCATGATATAATTATAATTTTATTTATTTTAAATTATTGTAGATTGTCTCTAATTAAGATGATATGCATGCACGTATCTTGTAAAATCTAAAAATCTGTTTTTTGCACTCTATATACATGTGATAACTGATTTTTATTTCTTTACCCCCTACTCCGAATGTTCTGAAATTTTGTACACCTAATTTCTGTATCAAAGTCTGTAAAATCCATATTTCCTGTAATAGAGGTTAGGTCATAATCCATATCTTTGTATATGCTAAACCGTTTTGATTGAAAATGGTCACATTGGAAAGCTGAAATCCACAACTTCCAGCAAGACCAATTTCATAAAAATCGGAGACCTAAGCGTCAAAATACAGTCATTTTTCTAAACCTTAGTTTTTCTATCACAAATCTATCCCAAAAACTTGAGTGGTGTATATTCTCAGATTTAAAAGCATATATCTACAATTAAAATAAAAATAAAAATAGTTTCTGAATCTATAGATCAAATTCTGTAAAATTTTGAGAATTTTTAGAGATTGTAAAGTTGTTCAAAAAAAATTAGAAACAAGTGTTTGAAAAGAGAACTAGTTTCTATTTTTCAAGATTTGAAATATTTTCATTCCAAGACTAAGTTCACGATTTTTGTCAACTTTTTGGAATTGAAGTTTGGTTTTTGAAAGCTCACCGGATCTCAAAACAATTTTCAAAGCGTCTAGGCTGACCCTTGAGCATCGGTTCAAGAAGGCCTATATCGAAAAGATTTCACTTATCCTCAATCGCTACAGAAGTCAGAAATCATTTTTTCTAGTTTGAGCAAACTAGCTGGCACGCTCGCGCACTCGTAGCTTACGAATTTAGTTTCAAGTCTCTACATAAACTTCATAAAAAAAAATTCACATCTACACCTTACCCATGTTTTCTTTGCCACCAAGAACCAACCCTTATTTATGTAATCTTCACCTTTTACTACTTAATCTGTCTATTCGTTCATCTTGAAGAGAACGAAACAATCTTCCTTTGATAACCCCATAAAGCTACCTAATGGCACATGAACTTTGAACTAATTGGAGGACAACTTGTAACCTTGGCATATGTGAAAAGAGTATGTGATAACATTCTGCATGTATGTAGCGAGCTTTCCTATAAGAGGGACCCGCTAATGGATAAGTGAACAAGCACTAGGTAAAGCCTAACATTATTAATGTCCCTTTGCTTAGCTTTAACATACATTCCAACTTTTGTGCAAACTATCCAGAAGAACAACGAGATTGGGACGTTATTGTGATTTTGAAGCATCTAATAAATAAATATCATATCTTTTATTAACCAATACGGAAAGCTAGGGCAAAAACCGAGTGAGCCAAAGAAGGGGCTGTTTGTTGGTAGCTTGAGAAGCAACTCAAGATCTCATCTTTACCAGCCCTACAGGAAACCATATGGAATTCAATGCTTTACGGAAACCTATCAGCAACAAAGATTAAAAGGTAAAGAACAATTTCACCGACAGCATTAGCTCAACGTCACAGGGCTCTAGCATCGTTGTCCCTGGTGAGGAGTTCCACTCCCACAAGGTGCATGTGTGTGAGGCTTCGGCCTCCTCTTTAAACCAAAAAAAAAAGGTAAAGAAGAATTCTCTTTCCCATCCACACTTCTGATGACGAACAAGCACATAGAAAAAGATGGTATGCTCTCTTACGGAACTCAGGTTTTCCTCTTTAACTCAATTAAAGGATAACCCTTCCTTTTTCTTTTTCTAGATGGTTTCTACATCGCTCCCAGTTCTCGAAGTTTTCAGAAAGTAAACTTATCACTTAGCCTCGCCGGGACAGCTCATGATTTGGGTGAGCAACAAGATGTATGAGATATATGGACTTATCATTGAAATCTTTTACCGAAATAACTTTTACTTCGGTCTTTGTCTTCACGGAGTCTTTCTACAACTGAACGCTTTCCCCTTCATGAGCGGCTACTCCCTTGTGATCTAAACCGACGCCTAGCAAAGGGCTTGGGGGTGAGGGTCCTTTTCTTGGCGCTCAAAAGGTAGCAAGATAAGTTCTAGTTTCACACCTTTTATGGTTTTAGGGGTCAGTACAAAAAGTATCAGTGAGCAGCTTCGGTCGTGCCCTCCCATCAAAGTTGTGCTGTCTAAAGTAGTTTTCACGTCTCTTGAAAGCAAATAAATTAATAAATAAATAAAAATATGTACTTAAATACATTTATACGTACGCACACATGCTGTTGGTTAATAACGTATTGTAGGCATGATAATGAGAGTTTACAAGAATAAGACTGGAAACAAAATACAAGAAGAAGCTCCCAAACTTGCAAAGAAAGTTGCCCCCCCAATAAAGGAGGACACCGTTGTCATTTCAACTAATTATTTATTCTTGAGCAGCATCTAAGAGTTGCAAATGGCATCGCTATTATATTTAGAAAAGATTTACTTAAATTAATCACCTTTATGGAAAGGATAATACTCCTCTATAAGTAGAGGAATGCGTTACAGTAGTGTAACAAAGCCAGAGGCAAAGCAAGACAGGGTGAAAGAGATCGCAATGAGGCCTGTGAGCACTGAGCACCGCGCCGGTGGGTTGAGAGGATGGAATTCTCCAATTCCTTATATGTTCGGTGGCTTCGCAGCGGTTCTCATTCTAATTGCCTTTGCGTTGATCATGTTAGCCTGCTCCCATAGGAAGAACTCCGACCACAACTCTGGCGATGATTCACTAGAAAAGCCGGCGATGCCAGTTAGCATTGCAGTCGACATGGAGCCGAAGATTGTGGTGATCATGGCTGGAGATCCTAATCCTACTTTCATAGCTAAGCCCTGTTCACATGCCGAGACGTACCAAGAGGAGGAGCATGAGGACAAGTAGGAGTTCATACTGCCTCCTAAAATTTTTGTTACTTGTAGAATTTGAGTTTCTTCGTCTCCTAAAATGATGATAACGAAGATGTAAATTGTTGAGAAGAAATCTGAATATGACCCTTCAATTTTTCTTTCTTTGTCATCGTCATCATCAGAATCATCATCAGAAAAAACTCACCATTCATTAACGATCGTTTTGCGTGTTACTTAGCTCAATAGTCAGAGCCTCACAATGATCAATAGGGATTCCTTTTGATGTCGGTAATCGACATCTCAAATGCCAACGTTTCCCATGGTTTCAGTTTTTTTATCATGGCATCAATGGACATGAAACATTACCCTATCTTAGTTCTATAAAGATCCAAATCCAACAAGGTGTTGAAGGACTGAGGAGAACAGAGAAAAAAAATCACACAAATATGGAAACTTACCCTCAATGGTGTTGTCCCAACAGATCATATAAAGGTTTTTGATGCCAAAACTATGAATCGGAAGTTTGGTTGTGGCACATTCGGCAGAGGTTTATGACTAAGTGTGGTGCTCCAATACCATGATAACACCCTTATTGCATTCCCCAAAAGGATTTTACTTCCATACATTAACCTTCAAGCCAAAGCCAGAAAAAACAAAGGAAACAATAGTACAAACTTTAAGTCGGATACCAACCAGGTCAACCCGTTTCTGAAGTGCCATAATTCTCAACAGGAGAGAGAGAGAGAGAGAGAGAGAGAGAGAGAGAGAGAGAGAGAGAGAGAGAGAGGATGATCAAAGACCATAGGTGAATGTGCATATGGATTTAGACGTTTAGCCTTCTGTGGGTGTGCGTGAATGGGATTCTCCTAGTCTAATTCGTACACCTTCCTTGCTCCTTCCCTTTTGTTTGGCCGGATCAGTGTAGATGTATTGTAAAAAAGGTATGGACCCACTGCACCACTAAATTCCTCATTTCATTACTGAATTCCAGGTAGCTGTGTCCCCTTCAAATAAGCTACTTCAGTTACATTGACGTTCGTTCAAAATGATTGTGATGCATCCACCATACATTCTATTAGTTAAATTACTCATATGCATATCTTGGTACTACTAAATAACAGTATGATGGTTTCTCGTTTCCGTTAAATGCAGAGGCCAAAGCCAGAAGCACACAATGGCTATTGAACCCAAGACCTTCAACTCGTATGTAGCGCTGTAACCATTCTGTGATATGTGATAGTTATTTTCATTGTTGGCATTAATAAAGCAGATGGCTAAACAAGTTGTGAGTATCTCAAGTTGAAGGCATTGTGCTTGCTTCACCTTGAAACGAGATTCTTCAAGAAATGGGTTTGATGAGGAGTAAGAAATGGAAGAAAAAATACTAACGAGCTTCAAATTTGCCACAAAGGATTGTTGATACGGAGAGGAAGCCATGAATTCACTATTCAATTTTGAAGGCCCATATAAGAGAAGAAGAAATTTGTAACTTTCTTTGGTGCAATCCAAAACAAGTGCCTTTTCATTTATAAAATGTGTATTTATGTTGAAAACAGGCCTCACAGCTTAGCCAATCAAATAAATAATGTTTTATATAATCATGACTAAACTGTCCACCTCCCACTTAACAAATAGAACAAAAAGGTGAAATGAGTACATTTTAAAGTTCAAAACAGGCACCCTGAACCTCCATACGAATTTTAATGGATCTTCTTAAGCATCAAAATAGATCCACAAAATCTGAAATCACTAAGCCCTAGCCCTAGATCGGGTTATGGGTCCTTCAGCCAACTCTTGACTTTGGACACAATCACCTCAAAAAAAAAATAGTATTGGACAGACGATGAGAAACTGGTACGTGGGATTCTTATCTTCGATGTCCTTTTCATGCCCAGCTTGTCTCTGCATGCTCTTGAATTCCTATCAAAAGGTCTTGAGTTTGATACCTGGTAAATGCAGTCGCACCCATCGTAGTCGCCCACCTCAAAAAAAAATAGTACTGGCCAGATGATGAGAAACTAGTGCTCATGCATAATACATTGAAATGTTTTAGGTGTTTTTTTTCTTGAAACAATATTCAAAAGTTTTTGCGACAAATAGTTATGAGTTTGTACACATAATTAGTAAGCATATTTCTACGCTAAAAAATTGCAAGCCATATTTGATCACTTAGTTATGTGTTGTCACATATTTACAAGTCATAATTATTTAAGCTTATTTGGAAATAAATATTTTGCAATATGATAAATTATTCTTTGCATGTATAAATTGTTGAATCTAAATGTGTTAATATGGTCATTATCACGCAATTAATTTAGCTTCTATTGAATGATACAGTTCTTTATGCTTGCTAAACATTTCGTGCTTTCTTTTGAAGTTCTGAAAACAACGTTCATGTACTTTGGTATGGAATACTGAGTGGCGTAATTGCAACTATAATTTTAAGAATACCAAAAAAAATTGACAATGAAAAGTTGGTGACGTTTTCCACATTTAAATATTGTTTGGGAGATTCATTTCTGTATTATTAAAATGATAAAGGAAGATTATTTTAGTAGATATTAGATAAGCAAGCATCAGCATCAAATACCGTATTAGCATGTGCACAACAAGCAATCCCTCACTTGGCTAGGGGTCGACTCTCAAGATGAGTGTCATAGTTCGATACCTGGGGCATGCATCTTGCTATGGCCTCCCCGTTGTACTCAAAAGAACTGTATTAGCATGTTGATACAGGAAAAGTAAAAGGAGATCTACATGCTTATCCCCGTAATGATTAAAGGGCATTTTAAGGGCCTCTCCATTGTACTCAAAGGAACTGTACAAAGCATCTACATGTTTTGGCATGCAGCAAAAGGTTCAATATATAAAATCACCTAGACCGCCCAATTATGAAAAAAGGAGTGCAGAGTATAAAGGGATGCTTAAACATAAAATTTTCGTCAGCATAAAATTTGGAAAAACGAGATCTATGATTTGTTTGTCAACATGAAATTTTGTTCTTGCTCCGCTTGTAAATTTGATTTTTCGTGGGAGGTAAACACAAACAAAATTCGATGTTTAAAACATATAATTTTTGTCAGTTTACTGATTACCAACTAAGTTAATTTAAGCTTATACAAGTTTCGCGTTTAATCCGAAGACTTGATACTCTAGTACATTAATATGCCCCATACATTAGTTAGGTTAACAAGGTTTTCTTGCATATATGCAACAAAAACAAACTATACTCACATAGACGAGCCTATATGAGCCAAGGCAAAACCAAACGCATGTGTACTTTAAGCTCGTGGAGCTTAACGAGCCAGCAAATGTCTGGTTATCACAAGCTCAAGCGAGTTGAACTAAAAGCAGTTCGATCTGTTCTTTTATTCGCCCTACCCAAAATGAGTACTAGGTAGGCTATAAGAAGCATATACTGAAAATATGCTGAAATATTGACCTTTTGATCACTAAAAGTTACTTTACCGTAACTTGCTTACCATGCTTTGTTGCTACGTGGAGGCGGAAATAGTCGAATGATCATAATTGCTGGTCCTTATTTTCAAAATGTATAAAGAAAACGCCTGCTTAATTAAAAGCCCGGAAAGTTATATAAAATAATGGACGAATGGAGAAAATAGGTTGCCTTGCTCGCTACTCTTTATTCTTTTTGACCACAAGGATAGGTAATTCATTATTAATAACGGAATATTGAATAATGTGTAGAAAGAGCTGCTCCGTGGAGCCATCATTCTAAATAACGTCGGGGGTCTACCCACCATCATAAAGGTCACAGGTAGATTACACATTCTGGATTCGTCTGCAAATTTAATGGCCAGTTAACTAATGCCAGTGGTGTGCTATTGCATCCTGGAAACAGATTCTCGTTTCTCACTATCCATACTGACCATATTAAGGGTACACATGTGACCACTTCGTCGTTTCCTCCTCTATCTGTTTTGCAGTGCTTTGAAATATCCATCCACCAGTCGTTGAAGTATCATTATGATGTAAATTATTCTGTAGCAGCTAAGTTCCTTAACTCACTTGATTAACTCTCCTTTCCTGATAAGAGAATGACTAATTGTTTTCCTCTTCCTCCTCACAAACTTGGCAAATAGGGTTTACCTTCTCTGATTCGATTTACTCTTTATGGGTAATCTACAGAGGTTTTCAAAGAATATATTGCTTCCATTGAAACGGTTGTGAGTGAGGGTGAAGGGAGAGTACTCGAAAGGACATTACTTAAAAATACATTTCCTAATAAACAGACGATTACGGACACACGCCTTTGGGATCAGATTAGTCCAACAGAAGATGTATGAATGAGCATATGGATGGAAGAAGCTGTGTCGCCAAGAACTTTCCCAAAGTTAAGTGCTAGCTTCAAGCTTCTACCGTGCACAGAAAAACTTTTAAAAAGGTTGACGTGTATAGCACTGCCAATTGCGCATTTGACGTGACTTTGCATATGTGCGCGGCAACTCGACCAAGGAAATCTAGGGTTAGGTAATGACTAGCTGCTGACTCATTAATTCCCTGTATCTCGAAGGGAGTGGGGTGAGTGAGGAGTTGTCCGCTGAAAGTGCTCGTGGAAGGTGGACCGTCGCTTTGTTTCTTATTCAAAACACAACTCTTACAGTCTGGCTGAACGTAGCTACGCGATTAATCGCCTTCATAAAAGCTGAGGAAGGTTTCCAAGGGTTTGAAGCAATATCATGTTGGCAAAACTTGAAATGAGTACCTTAATATGTCGGCTTTTTCAATTTGTTTTTTTTAAATTTAAAATTATTAGTGTGATATCTTGTGGTTTAAGCCGTCTACAAGGTTAGTCCATATGCACTAACAGCATACCCGAAGATGATGTGGAAGACAGATGCACGTGATTTGGGTGATGTGGTTGGTGGCTCATCAACATTTTCTAATCGAAATAAAAGATTTGCATGTGTGATTTTGGAAAAGTAAATATTTTGAAAGAGCCTTGCACGGATCCCCATGCAAATGCAATAAGCATGAATCCGAATCCGCTATGGCTCAGTCAACTCCATCTTTCTCTCTCTTGCATGCACTATAGCATCATATCACCAATCTCGACCCAAGTTCTCGCTACCGTCGACATCACTGGTCTCGACTCAATCACTCTCGGCATCACCAGCGTTGATCTCGACTTAAGCTCTCTCACTCTTTCTAGCCTTGACCATTGTTGATCCCAACTCAAATGCTCTCTGTGTGTTACTCTTCGACATCACTGTCGCCGGCATCGACCCAAGTTCTTTTTGGCATCGCTATTGCCTATCCCAATTGGTTCTCTTTCTCTCTCTGACTGTAGCATTGCTATCGCCAGTCCCGACCCAAGCTCTCTCCCTATGGCATCCCCGTGGCCACTTTGGAGTCAACCTCTCTCTATCGCTTTGGCATCATCATCGCCAACCGCTCCGCTCCAACTCTCTTCCTCTATATGAAGTAGGCATTGGTTTCCCCATTGGTATGTGAAATTTTGTTTTTAACTGTGTATTGGTCATATTTCCTAAATTTCTTAGTATTTCGTGAATTTTCTCCATGTCTTCCCCAATAATAATCCTTAATTTCGAGATTGCATACTCATCAAACCCTAACTAAATTTGAGATTACGCCAATCCTAATCACACACCACCCATTGTTATCCTAACAATTGAATCATACATGTGTCCGAGACACAAGTTTTTAATAATTATAACGGTCCAACAAGTGTAATCTGTATCGCACCATATCGTACGATACGATGCAATATGTATCGTATCATGGGAAGCCACGATACGATACGGTAACCTATATTGTATGATAGAGGTTATCGTGCTGTATCGTACGATATAGGCGATACAACCAAAAGAAATTTTAATTTTTTTTTTGCAGGTTTCTGACCTCTCTTTACTTCTCTATAAGGCATCCTCCGATATGCTTGTTTGGGATTGCAAATTGTCTATGTAATATGTAAATTCGGGTTTATAATTTCATTTATTGAATAAAAATAATTTATGAACAAATAAAAATTGTGACAAAATCATTTTCCTTTCTGTTGCCAACTTTTAGGTATATTTCTGCTACCAGTTTCTAATTTCATTAAATAGCAAATAATTAACAACAATTTGGTTGTCTTGGTTCATTGAGTGGGCATTTCACAACTTCACTATTTTAGGGTTCACCTTACATGACTTCCATTGAGTTGAACATGATCAACGTGTGTGAGGCTTAACTTAGTCTATGAAGTGAGAAATGGAGCTCAAGCATTAGTTAAAAAACTAGTCTCCAGTAAGAGAAAAAGGGGATATCATCAAGTAACAATATCACATCACTGAGGTGTGATAGACTCAATAAACAAAGAAATGGAGCTCATCGTTTTGCTCACATATAAAAATTAGCAAATATGACAACTACATGTACAAAGATAGTAGTTTGTTAATTTTGATATATTAGATGTGTCACACCCGCTCGGGTCGTGACCACGGCCCGACCGAAGCTGATGCCACAGTCTTTTTTCGCGCAAGCATGATGGTGAACAGTAACCAAATACAATACTAATTTTATTCAAACTCAATGAAATAAATATTCATATCAAAGTTCTAAACAATAAGCCCAAAGTGTGGGGCTCACCTAACAATAACCCGAATAAAAAGACTTTCTAAATCATTCAATACTTATTATACCATCCAAAATATAGAAATGTCGGTCTATCCAACTTCAACTCTGTTCCGCGTGCCTTTTAAATGTTTACTTCATGATAGTTGTAAAATAATGGGGTGAGCTCCTATACACAACTTAGTAGGGAGGTTAAATATCTTTAAACAGAAATCATGCTAAAAGCATGTATAATTTCACAATCATTTCATAACAAAGCACAACAACCTTCAAAATCATGATCTCAAATTCATACGCACACACTCACATACATGCACGCATACACACATCATTAGTTATGATAATTACAACCCATACTATGTCTGCCCCAAAGGCCACGAGAGTTGTTCGGTTCTCCCTAACGTGACCTCGTAACCCCATCTACGACGGTAACCACGCTGACTCTCACGGCAGAGTGCTCGAGAACACACCCTGTAATCGCCCCAAGCCGGATCGCCTGAGAGACCTGCAAGTCTCTAGAGACCCCAAACAACCAACACAAGTATGATTCGTATATTCAGACATCATTACATTTCTAAAACCAATTACAGTTAATCATATCCACATCCACAAATATCCAAAACTAAACCCATATCCATACAACATTTAAATACCATGTTCATACAACACATGCATATCAAAAAAATGTTCTTTATCAATCAATGTCATAAACATATTTTATTTGAAAAGCATATCAAATAACCCATAATTATGAATAACATTTCATAAATATCAATAAAACATTTATCAATCATGCACATTTAAATCTATCTAAAACAAGTAAAATCACTTTTAGCATGTTTTTGTAAAAGAATGCATAACCTCCTACCTGAATGAGCGCTAAGATCCAATCCCCAATCCACTAAGCCACTCTTATCACCACCAAATCCTCTAATTTTAATCTCTAAACAATTACAAATAATTAAAATTTATTTAACTATTAATCAAATGCAATAAGCCATATTGAAATCGGATCTCAAATGACCCTAAAATCACCCAAAACCTAATATGGATTCGTTTAAGTTATCTGAGACCCAAACTCATACCTAAATCCATATCTAATCCAAATTGAGTGACACAGTAGGTAGCATGTGTTACTATGTCAACACAAAACCTGTAACTACTGACACGGGTCCTGTTTCTAACCAAAAAACTCATTTCAAGACATGACCCAAACTTAACCCATTTCAAATACAGAACCCTACGCGGGACATGTTTTGACATAGAACTGGTTTTTAACATACGATACGAGAACACAACATGAATCAATGTCAATTCATGGCATTCCAAACATGATACGTTGTGTCCGACATGACACGACACGAAAATAGGGACACGCCAAAAAGGGTCAGTTCCTATAATTTTTTGGCATTGATTTTGCCAATTTCCAGCGATGATTAAGGCCGCCAAAGGTGGCCCCCTCTTCATCTACCTCCCCTCTTTCGACTAAGTCCAAGAACAACCACCGACGGTGGCATTTCGCTGAAAAACAAAAATGAAAAGAAAAAGTTGCAGAAAATGAAAAATTTGACGAATTGGAACCGTTTCCCTGCCAAATCGACACCCCCGACTTACCCAAACCTACTAAAACACTTAGTTCCACCTCAATACTTCGATCAAAGCCCAAAACGATGATTATCAATAAGTTTTTCATGAAGAAATAAAGGAAAAACGAAAATCAGAAAAATGGGTAAACTCACCGAATTTCGACTCATTTTTTGGTCAATGCTCGGCGTTATCATCTTCTGTAGAGGCTACCCCAATCTGTCTCTAGGACGTCTACTGTGGAGGCCTCTTTTAAAAGTCATTGAGATCCCCCCCAACGACTATGCTTTGACAACGATTGTTGTCTCTACACACCAATATTGTACTAGATCTATACATTGGATCCAAAACACCCGACTCACTACATTCTACCCCCATTAAAGAAATTTTATCCTCAAAATTTAGAAAGTACTTGAAGAGATATGGATAGTTCTCTCGTATCTCATCCTCGAGCTCCTAAGTAAATTCGCTCAGCAAATGATGACTCTAGTGTACTTTTACTATCCTCAAAACTCGATGACGTAAGACTTGTTCTTTTCTATCTAAGATGGCTATGGGCATCTCTTTATAAGACAATCTTCACATATGTGTAGCGACTCAGCCTCAATTACATGCGAAGGATCAGAAACATACTTTCGTAACATGGATACATGAAATATGTTATGCACTACAATCAATCATAAACTCTAGATCACGACGTCTCTTATCTGTATAGCTCTTCTGTCGGTCTTGAGCTGCTTTAATGCTTTGATGGACTAAGTTCATCTTATTTGATGATTGTCGAAGTATCTGTGGACCTGTTGCAGGTTGTAGACAAGGGATATCTCAATATAGTTGAGTCCTACACTTTCTCCCATAAAGCATTTCATAGGGTAACATCTCAATACTCGCTTGAAAACTATTGTTATATGCAAACTCAATCAAGTACAACTGGTTATCTCATTGGTCCTTACTTTCTAACACATGCTCGAAGCATATCTTCTAGAGTTTGAATAGTACATTCAGCTTGCCCATCAGTCTGTGGGTGAAATGTCGTGCTAAACTGCAATCTTGTTTGCAAAGCATCATATAAGCTCTGTCAGAAATGATAGGTAAAACGAGGGTCTTTATCCGAAGTAATGGTCTCTAGCACACTATAAATCTTAATGATCTTAGAGATATAAACAACAATTAATTTTGATAATGACATATTCTTCCTAATGGGTATAAATCGTGCAAACTTAGTAAGCTTTGAATCTCATCGTTCATCCTTGCATATCTCATATCCGAGCTAACCTCTACTATGAATCTCAAATATAATCCTCCTCAACTCAGGATTGTCCCTTTGTGCTTCAAGTACTCTCAACCAAAGTTCAGAAGTTGCTCAAACTAGAGTAAAACAATGAGTTACCGATTCTTTTCCTTTCCTACTAAGGGCATTTGCGACTACATTAGCTTTTCTAGAGTAATAAACAATCTCACAATTATAATCCTCCACGAACTCAAGTCATCGCATTTATCGCATAGTGAGATAAGGCTGTGTAAAGATATACTTTAAGCTCTTATGGTTAGTGAATATCTGAAACTTAACACCATATAAATAATGTCTCTAAATTTTAAGTGTAAACACGACTGCTGCAAGTTCTAAGTCATGTAACAGATAATTTACCTCATGTTTCTTCAATTGTCGTAATGCATAAGCAATAACTTTATATTTTTGCATCAATATACAACCAAGACCTTTATTTGAGGCATCTCAGTAAACTCAAAAATCTTTATTACTAACTAGCAATGCTAACACTGTTGGAGAAGTCAATTTTATCTTCAACTCCTTGAAACTCTACTCACACTTATCTGTCCATTAAAATTGAGTATCTTTCTTCGTTAATCATGTAAGAGAAGCTGCAATATTAGAAAAATCCTCAACAAATCTCCTATAATATCCTGTTAGCCCAAGAAAATTACGTATCTCATAGACGTTCTTCGGTCTTTCCCAATTCACTACCGTCATAACCTTAGCTAGATCTACAGAGATACCATCCTTAGATATAATGTGATCAAGAAAGCCGACCTGCTCTAACAAGAAATCATACTTAGAGAACTTAACATATAATTATTTTTCTCGTAGCAAACCAAGTATGATACGTAGGTGCTCAACATGCTCCTCTTCGCTCTTAGAATATATCAAAATGTAATCAATAAATACCACGATGAATCTATCCAAATAAGCTCGAAATACTCAATTCATCAAGTCCATGAATGTTGTTGGAGCGTTGGTTAACCAAAAAGGCATCACTAAGAATTCATAATGCCTATATCGAATCCTAAAACCAGTCTTAAGTATATTAGCTTCTCGTATCCTCAACTAATAATATCTAGACCGAAGATTTATCTTCGAAAACATACGAGATCCCTACAACTGATCGAATAAGTCATCAATCCTAGGTAGTGGATACTTATTTTTTATAGTTATCTGATTAAGTTGTCTATAATCGATACAAAGCCGAAGTGAGTCATCCTTCTTTTTCACGAATAATACTGACGCTCCCCATGGTGAGGTACTTGGTCGAATAAAGTGTTTCTTCAATAATTCTTGCAATTAAGCTTGTAATTCTCATAATTCTGTAGGAGTTATACGATAGGGTGCTCTAGATATAGGATTAACACTTGTTTGCAAATCATTAGCAAACTCTATCTCTCATTCAAGAAGTAATCCCATTAGATGATCACGAAAAATATAAAAAATTCATTAATTATAATGATATCATTTAATAACTTCTCTTTAGTATCAGATTACATAACAAATGCTAAGTATCCTTCGCATCCATTTCATATATAATTGTATGCCTTAAGAGCATATATAACATATACCGAGTTTTCTTCTCGTTGACCTTGAAAAACGAAAATGGTCTCTCGAGGAATAGAGAAAGTGATCTCTCACCTCTTCCAATCAATCACATCATGATTCTTTGTTAACCAATTCATACCCAAAACTACATCATAGTTCGAAATCCCCAACAAAATCAAGTCGGCTCTTAAATCATTACCACAAACCATCACAAAATAATTTTACAAAATCCGATGCGATACAATAACATCACGATTTAGAAAAACATGCAGAAAATCCCTCAAACGAATTTAGGTTCAAATCCGTGCAACTAATATAAGTGGGTGACAAAACAATATATGGCAACATCTTCACCACCTCTTATAAGTGGAACATGCAAAGATACCCCATGTACCTTAGTGTCACCTGTATTGTCTCAACTAAAGTAACCAATCCATTTAATGGTATTTCCCATTTAATGTCACCTATAACGCTCAAAGTTAAATTCAAATCCAATCATCGCGAGTTATACACATAAATACGATATTATATTTTGACAATTAATATGCTATTAAATATATTTTAATAACTTTAACCTCTGATACCAGGTTGTCACACCCGCTCGGATCGCGACCACGACCCGGCCCGAGCTGATGCCACGTAGTCGCTTCTCGCGCGTGCGTGATAGTGAGTAGTAACTGAATACAATACTAATTTTATTCAAACTCAATAAAATAAATATTCATATCAAAGTTCTAAACAATAAGCCCAAAGTGGTGCGGGGCTCACCTAACAATAACCCTGAATAAAAAGATTTCCTAAATCGTTCAATACTTATCATACCATCCAAAATATAGAAATCTCACTCTATCCAACTTCTACTCTATTCCATTTGCCTTCAAAGTGTTTGCTTAAGGATAGTTGTAAAATAATGGAGTGAACTCTTATACACAACTCAATAGAGAGGTTAAACATCTTTAAACAGAAATCATACTAAAAGCATGTATAATTTCACAATCATTTCATAATAAAGCACAATTAGCTTTAAATCATGATCTCAAATTCATACGTACACACTCACACACACGCATGCATATACACATCATTAGTTACGATAATTACAACCCATAATGTGTCTGCCCCAAAGGCTACGAGAGTTGTCCGACCCTCCCTAATGTGACTTCGGTAACCCCATCCATGATGGTAACCATGCCGACTCTCACGACAGAGTGCCCAGGAACACACCATGTATTCACGTCAAGTCGGATCGCCCGAGAGACCTGCAAGTCTCTAGAAACCCCACACAACCCACACAAGTACGACTCATATATTGACATATCATTACATTTCTAAAACCAATTACAATTAATCACATTCAGAAATCATATCTAGATCCACGAATATCCAAAACCAAACCCATATCCATACAACATTTAAATACCATGTTTATACAACACATGCATATCAAAAAAATACTCTTTATCAATCAATGTCATCAACATGTTTTATGTGAAAAGCATATCAAATAACCCATAATTGCGAATAATATTTCATAAACATCAATAAAATATTTATCAATCATGCACATTTATATTTATCTAAAACAAGTAAAATCACTTCTAGCATGGTTTTGTAAAAGAATGCATAACCCCCTACTTAAAGAAGCGCTAATATCCAATCTCCAATCCACTGAGTCACTCTTATCACCACCAAATCCTCCAATTTTAATCTCTAAACAATTATAAATAATTAAAATATTAAAATTTATTTAACTATGAATCAAACGCAGTAAATCGTATCAAAATTGGATCTCAAATTATCCTAAAATCACTCAAAACCTAATATGGATTTGTTTAAGCTATCCTCGACCCAAACTAATACCTAAATCCATATCTAATCCAAATTGAGTGACACAGTAGATAGCATGCATCATTGTGTCAACATAGGACCTGTAACTACTGACATGGGTAATGTTTATAACCTAAAAACCCATTTCAAGACATGATCCAAACTTGACCCGTTTCTAACACAAAACCCTACACGGAACCTGTTTTGACACAAAACTAGTTCTTAACATACGACATGAGGACATGAAACAAATTAGTGTCGGTTCATGACATTCCAGACGCGACACGTCGTGTCCGACATGACACGACACGAAATAGGGACATGCCCAAAAGGGTTGGTTCCCATGATTTTTCGGCATTGATTTCGCCTATTTTCGGTGATGATTAAGGCTGCCAAAGGTGACCCTCTCTTCGTCTACCTCGCCACTTTCGACCAAGGCCAAAAACAACCACCGACGGTGGCATTTCGATGGAAAACGAAAATGAAAAGAAAAAGTTGCAGAAAATGAAGAATCCACCGAATTGGAACCGTTTTTCTACCAAATCAACACCCCCGACTTACCCAAACCTGTCAAAACACTTAGTTCTACCTCAATGCTTCGACCCAAGCCCAAAACGATGATTATAAACAAGTTTTTCATGAAGAATCAAAGGAAAAACAAAAATCAGAAAAATGGGTAAACTGACCGGTCTCCGATCGATTTTTTGTCGATGCTCGACATTATTGTCTTCTCTAGAGGCTACCCCAATCTGTCTCGAGGACGTTCACTGTGGAGGCCTCTTTTAAAGGTCGTTCAGATTCCCCTGAACGGTTGTGCTTTGACAGCCATTGTTGTCTCTACACACCAATATTATGCAGTAACGCCCGAGCATTACTGCACTTGGCCCCTTTCAGGCGGGTTTGGATCCAGACCACCCAACTCACTATAAGATGAGTAGATTATGGAAGATAACAAATAAAATGTACTCCTAACCGAAGAAGACATTGCATGGATTAATTTAAAAGGAGTGCAACAACATCATGAAGTAGATGAATATTTTGATTTTAAAGCAAAAGGTAATGAGAAACTTTGAATCTTCATAAAGGAGAAGATGAAGATTATTTAGTTAATGATCCTAATACAAATTTACAATATGTAAAATATAAATGTATTTCATTTTTTGCTTCAAAATATGTAAATTTGGATGCAATTGTTCAATGTTGAATGCTCAATGTGTGCTAAACTTTGCATTATATGAATTCAAAGCAATTACCAGATTT
This sequence comes from Brasenia schreberi, assembly GCA_036023115.1. Lineage (NCBI taxonomy): Eukaryota > Viridiplantae > Streptophyta > Magnoliopsida > Nymphaeales > Cabombaceae > Brasenia > Brasenia schreberi. Next base: position 9,527,522 of record JAYKKT010000071.1, on the reverse strand, counting down.
TTCTTAATTTTTTTTTTATTTTTTAAATATTTTTTAATATTAAAGTACAATACGATACGATACGCCCATATAGTGGAGCCTAGTGATATGCAATATGATTCGTGTCAGACAACACTGGGTCCAAGCGTATATTGGAACGTTTTCTAGTTTCATTCTTTTATGCTTTATGTCTTTCATATTCTAGTATCTAGTTTGACTTACTCTTTGAAGCTTTTTCCTGTTTATTTTTTGTAGTCTAATTTACCATGTCAATTTCATATTTCCGGTATTAATTGTATCTAGTTTAAATGTCTTTCACACACACATATATATGACGTATATGTATATATATGCAATGATTTCATTGTTGCTGGAAGCTTGACATATAGATTTTTCTTTTATTGTAGTGATTGAAATGAGCATTATGAACTTTAGGCTATATTTTGGTAGAAGATCTGCAACAAGGTCAAACATTGTGAGGTAGAAGAGGTAAAATATGTTGATTTAGATTATATGTCCTTCAAAATATTCGACTAGTTTGCAGAACAAAGATTATATATTTAAAATGTATATGTATGTGATTACTCCATGTGTAAATATGTGGGTAACTTAACAATGATTATATTTTCAACTAGAGTTGGGATTTGAGCAACTTAACAATGATAAGGACGTGACACATGACACCATGTATACATATGTGGTTGCTCTAGATGGTTTACCGAGTTGCAATTTAGTTGATGATTTCAATGTTAAAGTAGTTTTGAAGTGTGAAATGGAGATAGTTCCTTCGAGGCAGGACACATGTGCATGGCACATAGGTGTTATAAAATATGAATTTTACAATGGGAAAAGCACTAGACACATCGACTAAAGTAGTATTGGCTATGATGGGCACGCACAGTCAAATGAATTTTTTGTTGAGGCAAATACACCAAAGTGTAATTGAGACAAATATGGTTGTAGCAAGCATGATCAATGTATTGACAATGGAGATCATGACTCAAAGTGGTCTGCTTTGGAAAGTGATGATGATGAGGTGGTAGTGGATGGACATGTTGAAGATAAGGTAGATAATGCATATATAAGAAATCACCTCATGTTGAAACCTAAAGACTACTTGCATAGCCCTATTGGCTTTAAAATAGTTTGTAGAAGCCTTTATAGACTTTGATGAAACAACCTTTTGCAAGAATATGAATCTTCGAAAAGGTATGAAATTTAGGGATCATATTGTCCTCAAGAAAGTGTTGAAATATTAGAGCAACAAGCACTATGATTTTGTGAACGTAAAAGATATCAACACTAATTGAGGTTCCATAGTCCCCGACTTACCCTCTTATCGAAGTTCCATCACCTCAAGCTTTAGAGTTTTCTTAAAGGTAGAATCATGTAAGGAATACCACAAGGGTAGATTCATATTCCCCCTCGTGGACGCCCACATTTACTCTAACTTGTGAAGCATATGCGAGTTGCTCCTATGGTAGTTGGGTCTTGAGAAGACAAACATTGGGAAGGTGCTCCAATTGCATCTAGAATTACCTGACTTAAGATTAAGAATAATAAGTCAAACATAATCTATCCAAATTGAAAGATTGACTAAGTGCTATTGGCAAACAGAAGAAGAGGATGTTATCAACCTTGCTATCCTCCTTGTCCTTTAGAACATAACATTTGATAAACAAAGAGGAAATACATCAAGAAGGTGAAAGAAACAAGTACAATCAAATGTAAAGGCAAAAATGAAACTTTACTAAAGTTGGTGCCTTGATCCCTCTTCGTCGAGTGCTCTGTTGATGTTTGGAGACTAGTGTGATAAACAGGGACCAAGACATGCTTGATGAACTCATCTTGGCCAAATCTCCATAGGCTCCCAAGATGGTAAACTACCAAACTAATTCTTTCAGCTCTTCGTTAAAAATGACTACATAGGCCGCAATCCACAACTCCTCAAAGTTTTGTATGGTTAACGGATTGTACTAAAAGCTATCAAAAGGAAAACAAGTCATCGTAGCATAGTTTGCACCAAGGACTTTAGTGACCTCATTATTTTAGGTGGCACACTATCCCGAGAAAGTTACATCGGGGTATACAACACCCATAATCCCTTTAACAAGTCCGAAAAAACATACTAGGCATTGGGGGTAGATTTCTACTATTATTTTTCTTTTCGCTCTACCTTCACTTTGATGAGTAGTTCATACCCATAGAGGAATCAGGTCCAATCTGAAAAGAGGTATGTCCTTGCTAATGCAGTTTTCGGAATAGATGAAGTAAAAAACTAGAAATTATTGCATTACTCCTTGTGGAGTATTTTGTCAAGAAAAATGGATGGATCACTAGTATTTTGTGGAGTAGTTCATACCCATAGAGGAATCAGGTCCAATCTGAAAAGAGGTATGTCCTTGCTAATGCAGTTTTCGGAATAGATGAAGTAAAAAACTAGAAATTATTGCATTACTCCTTGTGGAGTATTTTGTCAAGAAAAATGGATGGATCACTAGTTACATTACCTTAGTAGAAGTACTCAACTCCAAAAGTTCTTCCATGCGGCTTGAGAAAGTTGCTTCTTTGATACAAAAAAATATAAATGTATCAAATACTAAAGAAATTGCTACTATACCATAATAATACTGGGTTGATTTTCACTAGAAGGATGGGAAAGAAATATGTTTAACCAAGAATAGAAATTGAAAGGATAATTGGATAGAAGCAACTCAACAAGATGAATATTCTCTCCAGAAATGGTTGTTGGACTTGGACAATCCATGAACTTACTATCATACCCCAAGTCCATGGGCCAAGTCTCGGTCAACCCTTGGATGATCCTTGCAACATAGGACCGCAAGCCCAAGGCATGAGATGGTAGAGTTATCCAAATATAAGCACTAAGCCCTTAAAAATTCCGTTACCAATAAGATCAAATGATATTTGCAACTCAATATATATGTATATTGAATTTTAAACCAAGCAACAATTTATAATTATTTCCCATATAGTGTTTAAACCAAGGTTGTATGAGTCATTTGAACCTCTTCAGTGACCCTTGGGTATATCATGTTATCCATACATATAGCTAGGTTGCTTGGGAATTAAACCTTCACTCTCTTAGTCAAGCATCCAAGGGTTACACATTTCAACTTAACCTCTTTAGATCCTATACAATAAGCAAACACATTGTGGCCAATATTTCTGGATGATTAAGTTTTCAATCCTTTTTTATTCATGTTTACCAATCACATAACCAAATGACAAGTTTCAACATGATATCTGAAAGTGCTTCATATTAAAACCATATTAATTTTTGTCATCATCATCCAACACCACATATAGAAACAACTCTAATCAAGTGTACACATTTAAAAACAGTTCTCAATAAGTATTATAGAAGCCTCATTTTTAACAAAGTAGAAGCAAACCATGCAAAATATGAATATTATAAACACCTCAAAACAAATGCTAGCATGGTTCTATTGAGAAAGCATATTCCCTACCTCAATTAGTACATAGATCCATATCCAAGTCCATATAAAAATGCCATGTTGAACATGTGATGCCACCAAGTCATCTCATTTAATATTAATGTAAGTATAACACAAATATTAATATGTATCTCATTTAATAACAAAACCAAAAGTTCAAACGACTTGTGATTGAGAGTCCAAATGGCCTTAAAATCCCCAAAATACTATTTAACCCATAATCACTCTTTAATCTATTTGGTTAACATTAATAAGATCTCTCTTTTGCTCTCTTCTAGCTCATCTCATCTAGCTCTCTCTTTTGCTCTTAGCTGATGAAGAGTCCAACCTCTCAAATGGAAGAAGACTGCAAAGATATCATTATGGGGCACCACCTAAAACCAAGTTATTATTGGTGCCTGCATACCTAGTTTAGTTGTTGAGTTTTGATTGTAAAATTCTAGAGATTGCAATCACACGATCACACTTCAATGGATTCACCAAATTATAAAACTCATCATTCACCCAAGCAAGGGGAGGAACAAGAAATGAAGACCCCGCATTGTGACAGCTAAATGCACTTCTTGAAAGCAAGGAGCCATCTTCTCTATATGATAACTTAAAGATGGCATAAAAAACCTGTTGGAGACTGAGTTATCGAGTTAGGCAATGTAGATGATAATATTCAACAATAGTCAAATTGAGCCTTGATGAAGGTATGGCCTGCATAATAATTGCTGAAAGGAAGATTTCTAACAAGTCTACTAGATAAAGGTTCTCAATCAAATGAACTATGGTTTCTTCTATCCAAGTACATCTAGAAAAGATCTTAAAACAAAAAAGAAAATCAATAATGGCAATTGAGCTACCAGTCCACATTATGACCAGCAACAGACTACATTGCCTAACACAAAACCATAGTTCATTTGATTGGGTGATGATGATGAGCCACCAGTCCACATCCCGATCTTAAAACATCCAAACACAACAACTAAACTAAAAACCACATACCAATCTTACTTTACCTACCATAGCCATTATTGATTTTCTTTTTTGTTTTAAGATCGGGATGTGTTTGGATCTTACTTTACCTACCATAGCCTTGATGAAGGTATGTCCTGCATAATAATTGCTGAAAGGAAGATTTCTAACAAGTCTACTAGATAAAGGTTTTCAATCAAATGAACTATGGTTTCTTCTATCCAAAGTAGATCCCAAACAAATAAGATCATGACCAGCAACAGACTACATCGCCTAACACAAAACCATAGTTCATTTGATTGAGAACTTCATCCCAAACATTATGACCAAGATATACGAAGAGAACCCTCCATTCACTTTAGTACTGCAAATATAAGCAACAAACCAACAAAACCACAATAAGAGAATTGCATGGTCTTCTTTGTTAGAAGTGGGGCATGTTCCCCAATACTTATAGATGAAATCATCCAAAGATAGCTATGGCGTAGGCTTGGGAATAGCAGATCTATGACCAACAAGTGATGATGAGTTCACACTATGAATAAGGAGACCAACAGTCGCCCAAACATCCAATATCAAGCAGAACATCATCTCAAACAAAAATTAGAAATGCTTGTGTTAGGAGACCTAGAAGGTAAAAAATAAATATAATAATATTTTTATCAAAATAGATGGCCAAAGGAGATAAAATAATAAGGTCGTGGATAACCCACTTGAGCCACCAGTCCACATATAGTTGATTGTTGGATGGCAAAGAGCAGTTAAATTTTGGACATATGGAGTCTACATTCTTCTCAAGTTAGAGGTAAAGACAAATTGTGATACTCTTTCAAGCCATAATGTGAAAGAGCAAGAAGAGGCAAGATCATGTTAGTGCTGGAAAAATCCATGGCTCATAGAAGACAACCATAAGCACTAGACAGATGGGAAATTCAAGAAAGTGAACACTTGAAAACAAATAAGGGTTTAGTTCCTTTTACAGCAGTCGAGCAATTTCAATTCTAAATTCTAAAGTTCCCTTAAATGATAATGCTTGGAGATCGGGCCAAAGATTTTCGACTCAAAATCAAGTATGACATCCCCCCAAGAGACCCAGGCAGGAGTTGTAAGGGGCTAAAGTGTTAATGACGAAATGTCAATACTGAAGATTCCAAATAGAAACTCGAAAGACTTGTGAAACATAAGAGTTAATGGCCAACAAGTAGCTCGAGATAAGATTCCAAATCACATTCATCATGAACCCTTAAAGCAACATGAAATGGGTGATGAAGAAAATAAAAGCAAGAAACACTGCATGCAAACCAAATTAACAAGTATCAAAACGACTTCTCCAGAACCACCTTAACCACTCTATATAAAGGATACCAGGGGGCTTGGAAGATGATCATGGGACTAATTATAGTTCTAGTTACTCTAGTTGTAGCTTTCCTAACACATATATTCTCTTGTTTCTTTATTGTCTTTCTTCGTTGCTTCTTGAAATAGATGCTTCTTCATAGACCAACTATTCCTGTCTCTTTTCATAAAACAATTATCTGTATCTTCAGTGCGGACTCTTACCCGCAGGACACATCCCACCCACACAACCCTTGTCAAGGCTTTTTAAGGAATCAGCTGGGATACTTGAATGTGGATTCCGAAGGCCCATGATCACCTGATCCCTTGTGAAAACTCTTATACAGATGAAGGTCGACATCCTCTGGCACACCAATGCAGTGCCTATCTCGTCTCCGTTAGACCCAAATTACCTCGGGGGTTCTCATATCAAGTTAGATTGTGCATGATGTTCCCAAGCACAATAGGCCAAATGGTGCGTTTCCCAATAGCATGACAAATATATAGGTCCATCTTTGAGATAAGATTAGTCCAACTGAATACGTACCTATTAAATTTTGCATTTTTAAGAAGTTATGCACTAGTTTATAACCAATAATTTTCTCAATTCAATTAGTGCTAGTGTCAACCTTCTAGCATGTAATATAAGGTTAGGAGATGTGTAATTGGGTATTAGTAGTCATTCGGCTTCTGTGTGATGGTTGAAAACGTTGAAAGTGGATGCTCACATAATTTTAGAAATAGAAGCCTTAAATCAAATGAATTTGTAGTTCTCAATGTAAATGATCTCCGTCACAATAAAATACATACATAAATAAAACATATTTAAACCCATGCACTACATGCCTGAAAAAACTCTTTGTGACGTGTTGACCTTTTCGTCAAAGAAACCATCGTCGCCAATTCACCTCCCACGAGCTTGTGCTCATAGAGGTGGAATATTAAGTTTTTCTGAAGCTCAACCTAGTTAACGTCACGATTCATTTAATTTGCTGTATGTTGAAAATTAATGGCTATTCTAATCTGTATGGTTGTGGTTAAGATGCTTTTTCCTATTCCTATTTTTTCTCCTTTTTTCTTAGGCCAACTACCAAATAGTAGTGACGCACAGATCTGTGTGTCGAACGAAGCATTGCCCAAAAGTATTTTTCTGAAGCGTCTTCCGCACAATGTCTAGGAAAATGAAAGGCACTACCGTGCACTCATATATGTTGTTCTTTTGAGACCACAATGACCCAATGATGACGACGTTGAGGAATATAAAGAGGATAGGATAGGTTGAAGGAAAAACCATAGACTTGTGCCTACGGAAGGAAGAAAATGTGGCAAATCGATGGTTTTCTTTGGCTAATATGAAGAAAGAGAGGTTAAAGGTCCTTTTTCGATATTGCCCTATGTAGAGATCAAAATATTGTGGTCGTTCTTCAACAGTATGGGTATTGATATTGGAACTGAAAATGCATCCCTCATTGAATGTACCGCTATGCATCGCATGTTCTGGATGACATTGATATCGATTCAAACTTTATATTAGTTTTCAGTGTGTCATTAGTATTTAAAATGTGCATGTCTCTAGTCCACTATTGATTATGGAGAGACCACATCCACCAATGAAGCACGCTAGATTATCGAGAGAGAGTTGGAGACAGCAAATTGGAGGCTTCTGCAATGACATGGTATTAGTGATTGGATTTACTTAGTTTTGAGTTTTTTATTTTTGGACGGTAATACAACTATCTATGCCACCATTGGATCGGAGCTTTTGGATATATATTTATGTATGTATATACATATTTTGTGTAGGTTGTTTGGGTATGATTTTATTCAGTTTTACACAAGTCCTGACTAGTCAACGACTCATATCATTCTTATATGTGGCATGGCTGGACCATATGTTTACCGAGATAAGTTCTACACCATGCTATCCAAATGTGAATTTTAATTAGCATTTCTAGATGACATCATCTTGGAAGAAGGCATACCAGTGAACCCTATGAAAGTATCGACTATGGTCAATTAGGAGTGTCACTGAAGTGTGTAGGCTTTTGGATTGATGGACTACTAGTGTCATTTTCTGAATGAGTTTTAAAGTATTGCTGGACTTCTGATCAAGCTTACTCGAAAGTGGGAACAAATTTGTCTAGATAAAAGCCTGTGAAAGGAGGACACAATTACAACAGAAGCTGACTAGTGTGCTAGTGCTAACCATTCAATATGGCATTGTAAGTATGGGATATGTGATGATGTGGAGTGGTAAAGGATGTCATTGTGAGGCTTGGGATATGTGATGATGTGGCATGGTAAAGGATGGTCGCTTATACTTAAAGACAATTAAATAAGTATAAGGTGAATTACCAAGTACACAACTTCGAACTCGCAGCTGTACTCTTTGCCTTAAGACTTGGAGGAACTACTTGTATTGAGTTAGATTCAAAGTACACATTAGCAAAGCTTTGAAAACATGATCCATAGGGAACCATTACATGTGCCTGCTCGTTATGAATGGTAGATGGTGATTTACTTTTCCTTTAGACAACCTTGTAGCAGCTGGATATAAAATGAAAAAGTAGGTGTACTTAGTATATATATATATATATATATGGGGAGAGAGAATGTGATAGATAAAGACACCCATTTGTGCCTAAGCATCATTAAAGATCTCAACCGTTTGATGAGTGAGATCGATATTTTAGTTTTAAATTAAAAAACATACATTACTATTGTACCTTTTGTATAGTGCATGGAATGCACCTTATATTATTTTGATTTTTGCTATAAAAATCTTAACCATTGATCTCAATGATGGAACAATTGAGATCCTTTTAGATTTTCAGCATAGATGAGTGTGCAATGGATTATGTGGTCTCTCTCTCTCTTTATATATATATATATATATATATATATATATATATATATATATATATATATATATATATATAGGATGTATCTAAAGTATAGTTAAAATGATAAAAAAGATTGCAAAAATAAATAACCAAGCATTATCATAAAAAAACTGCGTGTAGCATGTTGATAAAGGGAACCGTGAAAGGAGATGCCAATGCCTGCATTGATGAAGGGGAGCCAACCCCATTTTCACGAGCATTAAGAGAGAGGGAACATTTGGTGAAAATTTTATACCGTTACCATGTTAAAAAGAACTCAGCCCATGTAAGGGAACACCCTTGCATTATCGGTCCCAAGCCCGAATAAAGGAGGAGGGTTGTGTTAGGTTTCTGACAGCCAGCGTAAAACTTTGTCGGATTTTATAATATGGATTACAAAAATTATGAGCATTTCTTTGAGGCGTCCCTGCCTAGCGACGTGCTGAATAGACCGAATGCATTAATAAGTAAGCAAGAGCCACTACATTTTTGCTCGAATGTAGTGAATCAATTGTAGAGAGGGTTCCCACATCATGGACTAGTGTGGGTAAAGAAGTTAGTCCTGCTACATTGCCGCCTAAATGTAGTGAATAATTTGCAGAGAGGGTTTCCGTGTTTTGATTATGGACGAATGCGGGGGGTAAGGAAGCTAGTCCTAGATAATAAGATTCGTATTGGTTCTTGGAATATCGGAACATTATCCGGTAAGCTAATGGAGGTGGTAGATAGTATGATTCAGAGAAAGATTCATATTCTATGTTTAAAAGAGACAAAATGGGTTGGAGATAAAGCAAAGGAGATAAAGGATACAGGTTTTAAATTAGAGTACTCAGGTAAAGAAAAGGCTCAAAACGGAGTTGGTATTATCATAAATAAAGATTTAAAGGATAATGTAGTAGACATACAATGATATGGTGACCGAATCATAACGTTGAAATTAGTGTTAGGAGCAAAGGTTTTGAATATAGTTTGTGCTTATGCACCCCAAGTAGGACTAGAAGATAGTATAAAGATAACTTTTTGAGAAGAGTTAGATAAGGTGATTCAAAAGATTCCACAAAGGGAGATGATTTGTTTAGGAGGAGACTTAAATGAACATGTCAGTAAAGAGACATTAGGATATCAAGATATTCATGAAAACTTTGGTTATGCACCCCAAGTAGGACTAGAAGATAGTATAAAGACAACTTTTTGGGAAGAGTTAAGTAAGGTGATTCAAAAGATTCCACAAAGGGAGTTAATTTGTTTAGGAGGGGACTTAAATGAACATGTCGGTAAAGAGACATTAGGATATCAAGGTATTCATGGAAACTTTGGTTTTGGGGATATAAATGAGGAAGGTAAGGAGATTTTAAATTTTGTTATGACATTTGATCTCTTTATAGTCAATACAATCTTCAAAAAAAGAGATGAACATTTAATTACTTATAAGAGTGACTTATCACAAACACAAATTGATTACTTTATTTGTAAAAAAAAGATAGAGCGTGTTGTAAAGATTGCAAGGTAATTCCAAGATAAAGCTTAACCACCCAACATCGACTTTTAGTTATGGATTTACAAATAAAAAAATGGACAAAGAAGAAAAGAGTGCATCAAGCTATTCGGACTAAATGATGGAACCTCAAAAGCGAGAAAGAAGATATATTTAAACAGAAAGTCCTTCGAGGAGATGTTTGGAATTATGTTGTTACACCATATGATATGTGGAACAATATATCTATACATATTAGAAAAGTGGCGAAAGATGTGTTAGGTGTATCTAAGGGAGGTGTACCGGCACAAAAAGAAGCTTGGTGGTCGAGTGAAGTAGTGCAAAATAAAATCAAGGCAAAGAGGGTTTTACAAATTACAATATGCTAAGAAAACTAGTGAAACTTTAGAGGCTTATAAGAAAGCAAAGAAGGAAGCGAAAAAGTCCATGAGTGAAGCAAAAGCTAAAATTTGGGAAGATTTATATAAAAAAACTCAACTCAAAAGAGGGTGAAAGAGATATTTTTAGAATAGTTAGGGCTGGAGATAAGAAAACTAAAGATCTTAATTATGTTAGATGCATCAAGGACGAGGATGAAAAAATTCTAGTGACAAATGATGATATAAGAAATAGATGGAAAAACTATTTTTATAAGCTTTTTAATGAAAATAAAGATGTTAGTATTAGTTTAGGAGAGTTAGCCAAATAAGAAAAGTATATAAACCACAATTTCTACCGATGTATTCAAAAGAAAAAAGTCAAAGAGACTCTTAAACATATGAAGGGTGATAAATCGGTAGGACTAGATAATATTCCTATAGAAGTTTGGAAATACTAGGAGAAATAGGAATTACTTGGCTCACAAGACTATTTAATGAAATATGAAAAAACCAAAAGATGCCTGAGGAATGGAGAGCAAGTACACTTATACCCATATATAAGAACAAGAGAGACATTCAAAATTGTGCAAAATATTGAGGTACCAAGTTAATGAGCCATACTATGAAATTGTGGTAAAGAATTATTAAACATAGGTTAAGATAAGTATCAAGTACAAAAGAGAACCAATTTGGGTTCATGGCAGACAGATCTACTGTTGAAGCGATTCACCTTTTGAGACATCTTATGAAATATTTTAGATCAAAAAAGAAAGACCATCACATGATATTTATTGATCTAGAAAAAGCTTATGATAGAGTACCGAGGGGGGTTCTTTGGAGAACTTTAGAAAAAAGAGGTATCTCATTGACATACATTAACCTTATAAGAGACATATAAGATGGTACAAAAACATGTGTGAGGACTCATGAAGGAATGACAAACTTCTTTGAAGTTAATATTGGGTTAGATCGAGGTTCAACTTTAAGTCCATACTTATTTATAATGGTGATTGATGAGTTAACAAAACATATTCAAGATGAAGTACCTTGGTGTATGTTATTTGGAGATGACATTGTATTAGTGGAGGAGTCTAAGGAAAAAGTTAATAGAAAATTGGAACTATGGAGAGAAACATTAGAAAGCAAAGGCCTCCGACTTAGTAGAGAAAAGACAGAATATATAGAATGTAAGTTTGATCATTTGGTTACTTCAGAGGACATAGAAATTAAAATTGACATACATTACATCTCCCAAAAGGAAAGTTTTAAATACCTAGGGTCAATTTTTGAGAGTGATGGAAGAATTGATGGAGATGTTACGCATAGAATTAATGCTGGTTGGTTAAAATAGAGAGGAACATCAGGTATTCTTTGTGATAAGAAGATACCATTAAAGTTAAAAGGTAAATATTATAGAGCAACAATTAGGCCTGCCATGTTTTATGGTTCTGAGTGTTGGGCAGTTAATCATCAACATGTACAAAAGATGTCTGTGACAGAAATGAAGATGTTGAGATGAATGAGTGGTCATACAAGAAAAGACCGTATACATAATGAGGTTATTAGAAACAAATTAGGAGTGGCACCAATAGAGGATAAAATGAGAGAATATCGTTTAAGATGGTTTGGACATATAGAAAGAAGATCAAAAGAAGAACTTATAAGAAGGTACGAAAAACTAAATTTGGAAAGTATTAAAAGAGGTAGAGGACGACCACAAAAGTGTTGGAAAGAAACAATAAAGAATGATCTAGATTATTGTGAGTTAACTGCTAACATGGCACACGATAGGGATATCTGGAAACAAAGAATCCATGTAGCTGATCCCGTCTTGTATGGGAAAAGGCTTAGTTGTTGTTGTTATTTGTACCATGTTAAAAAGGGTGGGAAGAATAAAGAATATGCTCATTTTTGTGGTTGCTCTGGTGTTGCGAATCGTTGGCTCGTACTTGTCCGTTCTTTGGTTCTCGGCTTATTTTCAATTACATACTTCTAGAGTAAACTAACTCTGCTCATGTAAATGATCACCCTTGGCTGGCCCCAAGCTCAAATAAAGGAGGAGGGTTGCGTTGGACTTCTGACACTTTATTGAACTTATTTATCATGGATTCTACAAATTATGATAGGTATCCGTAGAAACAAAGAATCATGTAGTCAACCTCATCTAGTATGGGAAAAGGCTTAGTAGTTGTATTTGTTGTTGTACTTGTAGAGCAAACATGAATTTTTTCCGACGAAAGTTTGCGTAAATTAACTCCGCTCATATAAGGGATCAGCATTGCATGGCTAGTCCCAAGTCTAGATAAAAGAGGAGGGTTGCCTTAGGCTTTCGACAACATAAAACTTTGCCGGACTTATTTACCATGAATTCTACAAATTATGATAGGGTTATGTGGAAACAAAGAATCCATATAGCCAACCCCATCGAGTATGAGGAAAGGCTTAGTAGTAACAGTTGTTGTTAGTTTACAGAAATTAGAAACAGAAAAATGGGTGGCGTTTTGGTAATATTGGGCAAGCTTAGTATCGGGCTCAAGTTTTCTAAAAGCTTCCCACAACTATCTTTTGCTTCAAGAAATAATTACGTCTCTTTGTAGAATTTCCCTCAACGGTTGTGTGCAGTGCACCGATCACTATAGCTGGTAAAGGAAACCAAGCCCATCGGATGCTGTTTACGACTTCTTTATCGACTGTTAATTTCGTTTATGTTTCTCTCATTTGGTTATTTATCGAAGCCGGCCGAACAGGAGATGAAGTTAGTCGTGTTGAACATGAGTTCCCTGTCAAGATTATGAACATAAATTCAACATGTAATTATTTAAAAAATAAATTTATTAGTTAAAAATTAAGTAAACGAATTAACTTTAGTACAATTTTCTTCTAGAATCAAAAACACTTCATAGGGCTGCATACAATCAAACTAAAGGGATCTCCTAACAATAAATGCATACAAATTATAAAATTTTACATTGTAAAATATGAATAAAGGAGAAAATTAACAGCACTGACGTGTTGGCCACTGAAATCTATTTATTTAAACGTGCCTTAGTAGGCTTTCATTTGTACGCACAATAATAGTTAGATGATCAATGTGTGACCGTAATTACCGTTTTGTTTTTCAGAAAGTGCCAAACATATTGCCTGCTTGATTAAACGGTAGGAAAGATTATAACAAATAATGGAAGAAAGGTGTGAAGTATGTTGCCTTGATGGCTAACTACTATTTATTTGTTGAACAATAAAGGATCCGGACTGTTTTTCGTTTTTATTACAAAGGCGAGGTCGAAGCCAGGTAAACATTGCCAAGGTATCGACCTCAGACCTGCAATTTCCTAGTCTAGTCCCCACTAGTAAAAAAATGGTTATGGGCATATTTATACATACCCCATATACACAACACCCTTTATCATTCATTATACAGAATATGCAAGAAACACCATGTAAATAACATTTTATAAACACCATTTCTACATGGAAAATTTGCCAACGCTTTTGCTTCAAATCAACAGAAAAGAACTTGTAACGTCCATTCCATTGGTGCCCCTAGCCCGGTGAGCTATAACTATAAATGCATAAAAGGTCCATCCTTTGATATGATAATTGCCTCCTATAGCTTTTCTTCACATTCTATTAATGGTAGTTACTTTCAATCTCAAATTCTGCCGAACCCACCGATCTTTTAGCTTCAGTGGTTCAACATAGCGAAGGCAATATGAAAGACGGCACAAAAACCCAAACACTACCTCAAACAACTGGGTTGCAATTGCACTGATGGTAATACAACAGGAAACCAACCAAAGATTCACCTTCCGCGTTGAATAATTAACTATTTGTAATTTATTTTACCACTGGTCATGTTACTTTCGTCTTCACATCAAGTAGATGAGGTCGTATTGGTTAGGAATGGCAATGGGGTGGGTTGGAGATGGGTATACCTGTAGCATGCCCTATCCGGAACCTTAGCAGGGTGGCTAAGGGTTGGGGTTCTCTTATGCCCATCCGGTAATGGGGGCAGATATGGGGCATATTTATGTGTTTATTTAATAACATATATACTTTTGGAAGGATACTTTGATTGTCCTTCTATATACTTATCACTTTTGTGTTCTAATTTCAACCATTGATACTGCTTGATCGAATTATTGAAACTGATTTGGATGAAATTTGTCCTCTACTTTCCTATATATATATATATATATATATATATATATATATATATATATATATATATATATATATATAGATTATGCAAACCACTTGTATGCAAGTTCCATTGAGGTTAATTCTAACCATTTAAGGAAGAGTTATAAATGGTTAATAATAAAAAAAATTGAAAAATATATGTAAGGACAAGTACCCTCTAAAAAGTACATGTACTTTTCTGTTCTGTGGTTTTTCATGACAACCATCATTGTCGTTGATCTATATATATATATATATATATATATATATGAAAATCTAGAGATATGATAGTAATACTATATCCTAGCATATTGAAACAAATATCTACCATCTCATTTAAAAGATAAATCATTGATATTTTGATTTTCAAAGCAAAATGTATGCTCACACTTTTTGGAAGTGCTATAAAAGAACATTTTTGTTTTTTAATTCAAATCTTAACAATCTATCATTTGAATTGGATGGCTAAAAGATGTATGGATAACATATAATGATACTAGCATATACCATGCACTATATATATACTTATATATAAGAGTGTATATATATATATATATATATATATGCATACATACATGTGTTAGGCCTATATCCATATCCAAACTTGATTGAGTGAGGTATTTCCCACCTCGTTTGGGTCGGGTTCAGTAGTTGGGGTTGCACGGGTTAGGTCAATATTGTGATCCCTAGTTCTAGTCTTGGAATGAGGGAAATCTGGAAGGAGCTTTTTGGAGAGAGTTGAACGATATAGATTGCATCAAAATTTGACGACTTAACAAAATCATGCATGGCTTGGAAGACATACTTCACTCCAACAAAATGAAGCAACTATGCCACGGGAAATAGCCTCCACGGTGGCCATGTTATTGATTTGCTTAAGCTGATGGCCGTGACATCACTGAGAAGCTTTTCTGTGTCACACACTTCATCCGTTGCTTTCCGAACATGACACCCTAGAAACGTTTGTAGTAGCAGACAGCCATATATTGCTACTTTTGTTGTAGTGCATAAAATTAACATTACATTCATTTATGAGTTTTTGTGGAAGAATTTTTTCCTTAGTTATAGGCACTAATTTTGGAAAATTAACGAGCTAGTACGTACCAAGTTTTAGTATTTATGTACTAAAAAACTGTTGAAAAGGTTGACGTGTACAGCACTGCCAAATCCGTCTTTTGATGTGGCTTTTCAGATGTGCGCGGCAACTCGATCAAGGAAATCTAGTGTTTGGTGACAACTAATTCCCTCTTTCTCAATGCGTTAGTACGTACCAAGCTTCTACTTTCGGTTCTCATGTTTCTCAATGAAGAGGTTTCCTAATATAATAAATATGACAATGTCCATCCCCCTTGTGGTTCATTGCTTTGAGATATGAACTCATGTTAGGGGTATTGCACCTTGTCTATGTCCAGCCAAAGTATCGTGAAATACTTGGCGTTGTTTTTAAACGTCAGCCAGCTTTTGGAGAGTTCTAGAGAATGAAATGAAATATATCTATCGATGATTGAAAAGATCATGCATGGTTTATGCTTAGATCGCTTGGTGCATTTCCTAATAAACTGATCATTCCAAGCTCATCTTTGAGACAGATTACTCGAAGAGAACAAGCATTTACGGGTTTTAGCATATGCAGGAAGCTGCGCACTAGCTTTTAAACCAATAAGGCTTCTAAATTAATGTTCTAGTTACCAAGCTTCTAGCTACTAGAAAACTTTTAAAAGATTGACGTGTATAGCACTGCTGATTGCGCATTTAAACGTGACTTTGCCCATGCGCGGCAACTCGACCAAGGAAATCTAGGGTTAGGTGATGACTAGCTGATGACTCATTTTCCTTTTCTGGTGAGGGCACGCGGTAGGGGAATCGTCTGTTGGAGGTCTGGGCTTTGTTGCTGCTTTATATTGTGGAAAAGTAGATCCGCGTTGCTTAACAAATCTCTGATGATGATGCCCACTGGTTGTAACTCTCTCTCTCTCTTTCTGAGTGTGTGCAAACTTTTGACTGAGACACTGAGGCACCATTAGAGTTTCTGGTGCATTGGGTTCAAACCTACTTTTTGAATTTGTCAGTCATACATTTTAAAGATGATTTAGATATGATAAACAATTTTAAAGATGCAGAGGAAGGTCCCCAAGTGTTGCAAGGAATCGTTAAAGCATACTATTCTTACTTTATTAGAGTTAAATGTCAACATCGTTGATTTCTTCATGCTCCAAAGATATCGGTTGAGAACTTGGCATAACAAGTTCTGTTTGGATAGAGAAAATATATAAATTATAATTTGGTTATTTCATTCACGATTCAAGATTCAAAAATTAAAATTTCTATATTTACGTAAAGATTATAGGAAATGTATTTTAGAATATTAATCTGATTAATAAAAATATCACCGTACATTGCAAGTTGGTGTAAATGGAGAGATTAAATACCACAAGAAAATATAACTAAAATTAGAGGATGCAACAATGAGGATACTGAGGTAGATCTTGTTCCCACAGTAGAAAACACAAAGTTCATAGTGAGAGAATTAGCTGCCGTAGTGACACGTGAACATTGAACCAGTGGAGGTAGACTCTCAGTTCTTCCTATTCTTCTTCAATTTCGCCCATGTGATATATATATGTATATGTATGTATATATATGTATATGTATATGTATGTATATATATGTATATGTATGTATATGTATATGTATATGTATATATATAAATATATATATGTATATATATATATATATATGAATGATACGGAGTGGTTACAGGTATATTACATAAATGAATCAACTCAATAACTACTGTAGAAACTGATTTCTACATAAAAACTTACTTTACAGAGAAATAATTTGAAATTCTGTATATATTCAGAACTTTGGTACGGATTTGTATGCCTCATAAATGTAGGTTTTCTGCAATCACGCCTTCATGTAACCCGTATACGTAGTGGTTTGCCACTTATGTGACGTAAAAATGACAAAGGTGGCTATAGACATAATTTTCTAAGAATATATGGAAGCTTTAAGTCAAGTTAGTATGTATTTCTTAAATGTAAATCAGATTTAATAAGAGACAACAAAATGCAAATAAATAATGCAGATTTAATACCACGGAACTAATGAGAATTCTAATCTACACGCCTATGGAGCTGTTTCTGCTATCATCTTTTCCAGTTTTTCTTTAATTTTTAGTCAACGACCAACTATATAGGCGCGGTGAGCCACAAGTCTCTGTGGGCCACGTCGTTCTCCACTAGTTCGCAAACGTCTTCCTTATAGTGTAAAGGAAAAGGAAAAGCGCTACATTCACTCATCTGTTAATATTGTTGCTTTTGAGAAGTATAATGACCCCACGATGACCAAATTGAAGAATATAAAGTGGATTGGACTTGGAGGGGAAAACATGAGAGTGATAGTATATATATATACAAAATGTGGCAAACCGATTATTGTTGGCCGGCAAACTTTGACAAGGTGGAGTTACAGACCTTTCCTGGATATTGATCCATATAAAGGACTTGAGAATACTGTGGGCTTCATGAAGAGCAGGGTTCGAGCTTCAACAAGCTCATCAACATATTTATTGAGCTCGGCCAAGGATGGAGCTCTATGGGTTCCAGTTCGATCAAGCTCAAAGACGCTCGTGAAGGAGGCCGACCTCGATCAAGCTACTTGAAATTTTACGGATAGGCACATAACACATGTCAAACTCTTCTCCAGCTCGATAAAACTGAGCTTAATTCGAGTTGTCGTTGAGCCGTTGTCAATTAGCTTGCGAGCAGCTCCGTGCAGTTCCACTTGTAGCTTGAATAAGGAAAGATATTGTTCACGACTCCTGACATACTTGGTCAAGAACTCATACATGAAATAATCTGGAGATTGTAAGTTGGGATGGTCATCAGGAACCCAAATTTCAAACTGGATAAAATTTCCTTTGAGCTCCATGTGTTATGTGCCTATCCGTACTGGGGCTCGCTACGAAACTTGCATGCTCCAAGGTGGATAGACAAACTGGAGTCATGATCCAATGCAACGACTGCCATACCAGACCCATGATCGAGCCGATTCATTTTTACAGTTTTTATATATTTGTTTAAATATACACATGCCAACCATCCCAACTTACAATCTCCATCCTGTTCCCGTGCATATAAAGTTACATTCTTGCACAAATTTGACTTTTTCAGCCCTTGTCCTCAATAAACACTGCTGGTTCTTACCCCACATCAACCCCCTAATTCCATCTTGTAGAAGGTGGCTTATGGAACTCCGCGATGAAATCATTCCTCTTAACTTTGTTATCATCTTTCCCATAGTAAAGTCAGTTAAATATAACTGAGAAACCCATTTAACAAGAGCCATATTTGAGAGGAAGAAGTGGATGCGAATAGTATGCATCACCAAAATACCTGCTACCGTGACGGAGAAACTAGCAGCCAATGTTAAATAATTGCTAACTGACATCGTGAGTAGAACCATGGTTAACTGATCTTGGGCTTAAGTTTCTGCTAATGGAGAGGTCTAGACATAGTTCTATTTTACCTATAGAGGGAAACTGCACTCCACTGTCCAAACGTATTATACTGATCTTGGGCATAAATTGTTGGAGCTAAAGGATGTCCGTATGTTTCCTTCAGAGGTTCCAGTGTATAGCGAAGTTGTATGCTTCCTAACGAGATAAGAAAAGAAAGAGAGAAGAGGGACAAGGTTACCCACATAGGGTTTTATGTGGAAGAAGGCAATGTGTATCCACTTTTTTTTCTGTAATTTTGTTGTATATATATACCTAGTTTTTTCGTCTTTCGAGTTTTTCTCTATGGGTTTCCCGTTAAAAACTCATTTCATGTTCATCCAAGAGATACCTAAGACTTTTTCAAAAGTAAAAACAGTTTTAATAAAGTTTATCTTTTTGTAAAAGCAAATCATGAAATCCGAGAAGAGGGCCCTTCTTCCCACATTTCATGGTTGACGTTAGTATTGGGACCGATAGCGGTCACCAACTACTTACATCGCCCACTTGACCACTAGACCCAGTCTATGATATACTCGTTTTGCCTCTCACTATTTTGGGGTTTACCAAGTTGTATAATTTATTTAGTTGTAAGTAAATTGTAGCTCTTATCTGTTATGTGGTTTTTTCACAATCAATGTGTTTTTCCTACATAACACAGAACAAAGAGTGTATTTTCTACACTTATACTCTATGCATATCTCAAACTCATGTGGGTTACATGTTTAGTAAAAAGCTTTTCTGAGATGCCTTTTGTTAAGGGGTCAATCAACATATCACTATATGTTTATTCATTTCTTTTGATCATATCATGAGCATAATGATATTTAACCATTATGTGCTTACTTCTTGAGCTATCAACTCCACTCTTAGTAAGAGTAATTGCTGCATTATTGTCATAATAAATGACAGTTGACTTGTTAGTTATGTCCTGCTTCAAATCACATATGAAGTGACTTATCTAAATGATACTCATAGCAATCATGTTGCAAGCAATGTACTCTGCTTCTTGTGTATGCAATGCTACATGTAGATATGAAAATTTTACTCTAACCCTATATAGAGTGTAGATATGAAAATTTTTACTCCGAAGTTTATGAAAACTTGAAGCGAAACTTTCCATATCTACGCTTGCACGAGCGTGCCAGCTAGTTTACAAAACTAGCAAAGGTTTAGACTTATTTGGATCTCGTAGGCAAGCGGACTCTTTTCGCTTAAACCTTCTTAAACCACGTCTTAAGGGTGGGTTTAAGCACTTAGAAAACTTCAATTTGAAACATATTTTACTTCAAATCACGTGAACAATCAATGCTTTGAAAGAATTTTTGGTTTATGCACTTTTGATTCAATGTTTTGAAATAAACATGTCTTGAAAACAGAAAACTCTATTTTCAGGGCCTATTTCTAAAGTCGGTCTGGAGGCGATACAAGTTTCCAAAAATTCTCAAAATTTTACCAGACGAACCTAGTAGTGTAAAGAATCTTGTGCCTTTTATAGATCTCGATTTGAGGAAATTTTGAATCAAATTAAATGTTTTAACAGATCTAACTCACTGAACCGGAATTACTCTATCCTAGAAATACAGAGGCTCAAAGATAAGCCTGTGTCTCTATGACTCGAATTCCAAATTTAATGATTTTGATGTTGCTAGAAAGCTATGGATGTCAGCCTTCTAATGCACTAATAATCACATTAATTGGATTCCTATGGATAGAGATATGGGACATTTACCCATCCTCTATTTCAGGAAATCCGACTGTACAAAACGTGTACAGAAAATGCTTCGATTTTTTTCCAGTTTTATCATGGGGTTGGACGGCCTTAAAAATCTTATAAATTTTATTTAGAGTGGCCTAAGGTGTGTAGAATATGTGTCAAGTTTGAATCTAATCGGAGCAAGCATCAAGAAATGAAAATTACAGGAACAGACATATGCAGAGATGTTGAAATCCTGTTTTCTGTGTTTATGAAAGTAATGATACAAACTCACACAAATTTAAATTACACCCACTCTGCATCACGAATTAAAACTCATGTGAATTGAATTTGCAGTCACTTTACGTCCCAAATTAAAACTCACGCGAATTGAAATACAACTATTTTAGAGGAGAAGAGAGATAGAGAGAGGAGGTCGCTAGGGTGGTTCTATCACTGCCGTCATGGACTCCGTTCCTCATCTTTTTTTTCTTGTCGACTCTTCGTTCCTCCTCTTCTTCCTCTTCGACTATTACATAGAGAGAAAGAAAATTGAAAGAAAAGGAGGCCACCAAGGCGGTTCTGTTACCGGTGGTTATACCTTTCTTTCATTGTTCCTATCGACTACTTGTTTCACCCCTCTCTTATCACCATCTTTCAGTGTTTGAGGCCTAAGGCCGCCTTTGATGGGCGACTTTCGACTATCGTTTGTCTAAACTACAGAGATTGAAAAACTCTCCTCCTTTTTCGACATTGTTTTAATACTTTCTCTTTTCCTATTAGGTTGGCGTACCTGCTTAGGAGTCACGGATGGAGTCAGTAGGCTCTGATACCAGTGTTGGGGCTGTAGGATGTCTGCACATTTGCTTCAATGGTTTCAATGTGTAGCAGAAGTTGTATGCTTGCTGACGAGATAAGAAAAGAAAGAGAGAGAATAGAGATAAGGTTACCCATAGAGGGTTTTCTCTGTAAGAAGGCAATGTGTATCCACTTTGTTTTCTGTATTTTTGTTGTATATATACATGGTTTTTCTTCTTCTAAGTTTTTCTCTTTGAGCTTCTCATTAGAAAAGCCTTTCCATGCTCATTCAAGAGATGCCTATGACTTTTTTTAAAGTAAAAATAGTTTTGAATAAAGTTTATCTTTTTGTAAAAGCAACTCATAAAATACGAGAAGATGACCCTTCTTCCCGTATTTCATAGTTGATGTTAGTATGGGGCTAATAGTAGCCTCCAACTACTTACATAAATACCTTCACATCTAAGAGATGCATGGAAGCACGCTTCTCCTCAAAAAAAATTCTTAACTTCTCTTTCATATTTTGGCTTTCTACTGTTCAAGACCATAGTTCCCTTTTCACAAACAGTTATATTTCTTCTTGTTTGATACCATACTTCTAAACAAGGTGTACACTAGTGGAAAATAGGTTTATTCCGGTTATTGACAGAAATAATTTTGATTATTGATAATAGTCAATAAAATATTCGACTGTCCAACCGCCAAAAAACAACTTAATAATCACAATTAGTTGTTCATAAATTCTGGGTGTTATTGTCTTATATAACAATCTGAATTAATTACGTACAACAACCGAAATAAGTTTCACACACGTGAGAATAATCTTTTTCCTTTCCATTCTCTCTCTGACGTTTATTGTCCAACCTCTCTCCCTTCATTTCTCTAAATCTTTATGGAATAGATATTCCCTCCATTGCTCCATTCGTAGAGTTGTTCTCTCTCTCTCTTCCATTATTGCTCCCTATGTCAACAGAGTTAATCAACTTCACTCCTGCCAATAGATTTGCCTGAGGATTAATAGGTATTCCCATTTAGTTCTCATTGATCTAAGATATTACATCTCTTATTTTATATGCTATGTATGAGTTAGACCCTTATCAGTTATTTATTGAATGATTTTATTTCATGCGTATGTTTTTGGTTTGTAACTTGATCATTAGTTTCACGTTGAATCACATCCTATACTAATGTGTTGTTGAATTATTTCATTTGAGTACGCTGAATCACCTCATGTTTCTTCTTTGGTTTTATACCTTATGTTGATTAGATTCTATGATGAATATATTGGTTTAACTTAATGCTTTTGCTAATTTTGATCCATGCTGAACCAAATTATTGTGGGTCTTGTGTTAAACTGATGTCATGTTTATTATGATATATGACTCCATGATTGATAGTCATGTTGATGCATTCAAGCTTTCTTATCATTCGTAGAATTATTTCATGCCTCTCATGCATCTCAAGATCAGTCTATAAGGATTTACTTTTATGATAATTGATTTGTTGATCCTAACCTCATGGTTGACTCCATGCATATGTAGGAAATAATTGATTTGCATATCTTGGCCCAATCCTACAAAACAATGGTATTGCAATAATAGGTTACAGGAGAAGAATTACTATGGAGTTTTAAAAGACATTATTAAAGTTTGGTATTAGTGTAAATGTTCAATATTTTTATTTAAGTGTTCGGTATGATATGGAAGTCAAACAAGTAGTAGATGAAATGAAATTAATATCATTATATATTTCTATGCAATCACATCATGATGAGTCATGCATATTTTCTAGGCAAGCAATTTAGATATGGTATTGCAAAGGCTAAATAGTCAAACTTGTATGGTAACTTGTCACTAGAGGCCAAGAGATACATTACAAATTGTAAACAAAAAATGTATTAGAAGAAGGCACAATCCACATTGAAATAATGATATTATATTTTGCATGCTTAATTATTATAGTTAAGTTTGTTTATTCATCGACTAGCAAAGTAATGATTCTTATATGCATCATGTTTTTAAAATTAATGGTATTATGCTTTTTAATTTGTACCTTATTGTAGTTAAAAATACTTATATTTTAACTTGCACAGTGATGATCCTAAGATGTAGCATGTTTTTCTTGGAAAAATAATATTATGCTTTTGTATGTTTTTAATGTATAAACAACTGTTTGATTATTCACCAAGAAAAGTAATATTCTTGTTTTCAAACATTGACTTAAGATGTAACAACTGTTTGATTATTCACCAAGAAAACAAAATGACTAGTATGTCTTTCCAAAAATCATAGAGCTCAGGATATCTAAAATTTGAAACAATCAATATGTTGGTTCATTTTACATGAGTTCATTCCTATGCCAAATGTTCAAATGATACCAAGGTTTTATACCAACCATATAAAAAGAAATGTGAAAGTTGATGGAAATATTGATGTTTTTATCATAAACTTATAAGAGGATAATTCTTTTATAAACTCAAGTTTAGCATCCTACCTTAACTGTCAGAAGGAAACATTGAAGTTTTTATCAATCAAACAAGAATAACTGAAATCACAAAATCAATAGCTCTCTTGCTTGTTCAACTAGAATTACATGCATTAGAAACATATCATTTTGTGCCTTGAGTGGCATTCTTTAGTTAAATTACCTGATGCAACAACTTGTATGAATGTAGAAACATTTGAAAAGAATGTCATTACAATTATGCAACTTATGAGATTTTTTGCATAGTTAGCTCATATCTGCAGTTCTGTTACATTGCCTCAATGTTGGTAAATTAGTTCCTCATTCGGATTGGGTTCTCACATAATATTTTGTTTGGATCTTTTTGAAAAGATGTAAGTTATACATTGTACTTTGTGTTACTCACTTTGGTAAAGTAGGATTTGATTGTTGATGGTAGTGACATTTCACTAACAAGCTTACCATGCATCAAGCTTCTTACATATTTTACCATTGGTAGCTTTCTTGTGTACATCAACTATCACTCTCAACTTTTCATGTTATTATATTTTATTTATCATGATAAAACCTTTCTTATATATAGAAGTTATTGTTATTGTTAAAAGTGCACAGTCTTATACATGATATATTAGTTTTTACTTCAATTTTTATTAATATACTTCCTATGACTCCACGACTTTTTGTTGCACGTGCGAGGACATAACAAGAGCATGAGTTTGATATCTTTATGTAATTTGGCATGCTATCAATAATAAAAGTTGTATAAAGACTTCGTTTTGGATAAGCAGTGAATGTGCTAAACAAAATCATTGTTTATTGACTGGAGTGATTTGTTTTATTGAAATTTGTAATTTTTATGGTTGGGTTATCTTGAGACTTGAGAAATTCAAAAGGATATTTATTATTTCTCATTAGAAGAAAAGTATAGATTTGAGAGTGAGCATGATTAGAAGTTGGCATGAAGCTTGTAGGAAAGAACAATTCATGGCTATTGCTCTAGTATGCTTGTAAATGTAAGAAGTGTGCTTTATGTAATGCACCTCGCTTGAGGTAGCTGATATAAAGGGTATGGTTGAGAAATGAGGTTTGAGATAGGTTATTAGATTATTGGGTAACAACTAATGGAAGAAAATTGCAGATGTTGCACAAAGTAACAAACAAGTCATGCCCGACTATCAAAAGTACATTGGAGGTTTGAGAAGATTTGGTTAACACAAGAGAGATTGTAAAAAAAATGGTTTTTGTAATTATGACTATATTTAGCATTTGATTTTATAATTATTGTATACTTATCATGTATTCTAATGGATGTCAATTAGAGGAAATAAAACTTTAATGTTTAGTTTCATTTTATGATGAGTATTATAAGATACAAAGGAATGCCAAAGGAGAATTTGTATCTGAATTTTTTAAGAGAGTTATTGTAAGTATATATTTTGCTTATGTATATATTGTTGATCCTTGTTACTTCTCGATATGTTTTGCAATTAGTTTACTCATTTCATTTAATATTTTGAAGGTCATTTAGCACCTTTGGAACGTATATCTTTTTGTTTAGTGATCTTAGGTAAATTTGATTAAATTTTAACACTTTTTGTATTTGTCGTGATAGGAAAGACATAAAAATACAACCTCATGGGTTGGATTTCAAAAATTTTAACACTTTTTGTAAATTTCAAAAATATGGCGAAGAATGTTCTAGGGTCGATGAAGAATTGTGGCTAGATATTGCATCATGAACAAAAACTGTATGAGCCATGGCTTGGATTTTGTCTCGCATACTCGTGTATCCCATGTGGCACTTTAGTCTTCTCAAGTAACTCTTGCTCCAAAAGAATACATAGACAATGTAGTACATGAGGTTGTTGACTTCATGGGTTCATTCTTACTTGGGGTCAATGATGGAGAACCTTATTTTAAGGCTTCTTGGCTCAAGAGGACTCTTGTGACATGGGTAATGTGAATGAGCGAGCAAGGATCATGAGGACAAATATATTGATAGTGAAAATGATCTTTGATGAATCTTTCACATAGGTATGGAATGAATCCTCTTGTACTATTTCAATTATATTATCACCTATTACTTTCATAGCTTATTATTTTGTTCAATTTATTAATGGCTTTAGTATTTTAGCAAACTAGTCAAAATATGTTAAAGGCTTCAGTATTCTAATCTTTTGGGTTAGGTTGAAAACCTTTAGACAAGATTTTGAAGTCAGTTACAGCTAGTGTGTTCAACTTTTCATTGATATGTGAAGGACCGAACAACAACCGGTGTGTGATGACATGTCTCTATTGAAGCTTGACTCTAACCTCTATTTAATTCATCTTTTTCTTACTAAATGCCCTATTAATCCTTTGATATGGATTTGGTACAAGCCATAGTTCCTTATGAGAAATTGCATCCATTATATGCTGCTACAAAATTGGCATCCATCAGCAAGTCTTCACTTCTAGTACCAACCGTTGATGCTTATGCTAGATCAGCTTTGCATTGAATTGGATATGAACCCCATTTCACACCTTGTTGGCCGCATGTCCTATATAGGAAGAAAAGACAAATAAAAGATACAAGGAAGAAAGAGTAAGTTGTCACATATAATGGAGGCATATAAACGTATTGCAAGGTTCACGTGGAGATTTTTTCTAGCCCAAGGAATCCTTTGCATGTCTCCCTATGTCTCACTCATGTTTTGGTTTGATCTTTCTAAAGTATAAGTTGAGAGAAAGATGAATTTAGTTTGATTCATAATTTTGCCTCTTGGTTTCTTAGTTATGTGTCGAGAAATATTTGATAGCAGGTGTGTATGTGCAACTTTTGAAAGAAAATCAATTTACTTTGGTTTGATGATCTCTGGAACGTTATGTTTTATTTTGTTGTAAACTTTTGATGAAATTATCATTTTACTATATTCTTTTGAAATCCATCTTCGACCAGGAACTTCATCTACTAGGTGTATTCACTAATTTAACTGCCATGATCACACTGAGATTTACCTCATGGGTAGGGCTCTTGATTCTCATGTTGCTTATAGTGGGACCTTAATCTATGTGGCTTAGAACCAAATGTTGTGGCATTTTTAATACCATTAAAAGACCATATTTGATATTTATGTTTGATGTCTTTATAGTCTTAGACCTTATTGGCCATTATTGATCAGAAGATTGCAATTGGGGTTGCTTATGATGTATGATATTGAGTTGAGTTACTCTTAGATTTGTTTATTCATCATCTACATGTATTGCTTCTCACCTTATATTTAGCATGATAATTAGGTATATATATGTATATATGCTTCTAATTTAGGATCTATTTACTTTTTTCACAGGTTGAATTTTCTACTATAATTTTTCTTGATTTCATGATGCACTAGTGAAGATGGATGCAAGATGATTTATGGTGATCTAAGCAAGTGTTTACTTCTAATTTTGTATCAACGTTAATATGTTTGTGCAAAGATTTGATTCATAAGCCGGTAAAGCAAGAATATAAATTCTTGGCATTCTAATTAATAGAATTTGCTGAATTTTCAAGGTTTATGTTATGAATGATCAAATTTATTTGTGAATGATTCTCAAAGATAGAGTATGAGAGAAAAATAAAGCCATTAGTGGAAATGTTGGTGAAAATAATGAGGCATTAGCAGAGACCATGTGAGGAAATACAGCAAGGGCAAGGCAACATAATAGTTTATTGAAAGATAGCAAGGAAAAATTGTGGGGTCATAGGGAAAGAACTACAATAAATTTGCAACTATTTTGTGGGGAAAAATGAGAATTTCGATAGCAAAATAGTGTCCAAATATATGCAACGGACAAATCCATTATTGTTTTGTTGCCTATCCATTACTAACAAGTTAAAGAAAGGGATTGACCACAAAAATTTCCATTGCTATCACAAAGATATATTATAGTATTATAGTTACAATTGCTTATATGTCAATTCGTCTAATGATGATAGTAACATGTAACACGTTTTTGTTGAAATAATAATGTTATGATTTTTCATATGTTATTGTAGTTAAATTTTCTTATATATCAACTTATATAGTGATGATGTTAATAGATATCATTTTTGTGTTATAGAGAACACATACCTCTAAAATCACATCAACACCAAAAAGGCCTGCAATTGATGGGTCAAGTAGGGCACACATTCATGTATGTGGCACGGTTTATGAAAAATACATTTATTATTATAAATATAACATATTTATTGGAATTATATAGCTTAATTTTTCTTATTTTTAGATACACATGCAAGAGAAGTATGCAGTAAGAGGAAGACATATGAGTTAACTTAAGGTATTTTAAACTCATTTATTCTATTATTTTAATTTTACATTTTTAAGAACATCAAACTCACACATGTAATTTACTTTCCAAGTAAAGTAAACTGGATCAACCACAAATTGAAAGGAGAGCTAACAAAGAAAAAAGTATTTAAAAGAGAAAACACTCCAATATGAAATGAAAAATGTAGAAGAAAATATTGCGGAAGAGGAGTTGAATAAGAGTTAGGAAAGACACAAAACTATATTGTAGAACTATTTATCTCAAGATGGAGAAAAATGGCGAGTGTTAATCAATGGTTGTGAGGTCATGGTTACTAATTCTAAGAAGTTGTGATATTCCCTTTGTTACTATGTTAAGACGGATAACTTTTTTTTAATTTTATGAAGTATGAAAAGAAGGAATTATAGAAAGAGTGTTTGAGAATACTATGCTTGAACTTCAGGTAATATTCTATGCTTGTATGTGTATCATTTTTAATTCATCATATATATGTGTGTGATCTAAATATTTTACATTTTGATTTCATTATAGGTCACATTTAATGTTTTAGATGTGCAAAACAAGACGTAAAGTTTCTAAGTGATACGGTTAAAGGGTCTTGTAAAGAGCATTTGTAGAAAAGCTTTAAAAATTATTGAAATGATATTAAGTCAAGATATTGGAACCCATACATCACATCTTTACGATGTCCTCCAAAATGTAGTACTATGGAAGGACTTCCAAATGCTTCATAGGAAAAACTTAAACAATTACGGTGGTCCAAGATAAAAGTAAAATAAAGATTGAATATGGAAGTAGTTCATATGAAATAAAATCAAAGATATAACCAGAGAGCTACATCCTTAGCTACACATTCTTACAATGTTGTAAAGGTATCATATTTTTATTTTTTAATAAATCATGTCAAGTTTTGTATATGAGTTACTTAAAATATGTCTAATTAATGATAACATTTTGGTTTATGTAAATGGATCAATGACATAAATATTTATATGGAATACTACTAAGATAAAAAGCGTGAAGGCCTTTTTATGAAGAAATTGAGAAGACTTTTGTAAGCATTCAATTTGATTTCTTCTTTTATATATTTACAAAATTTTATAGTTTATCACATAAAACAATTTTTTCTTGAATAGAATAAAATATTTAAGAAACATGAAAATATTGGCTATAAATTAAGTTCATCATTTATCGCTACCTCTTTTAAGAAAGCAATGGAACGTGTCTCTAGCAAGCATCATGGTGATTATGAAAAAGGTTTAGATATTGGTACACTAACAAGGATAAGCAGAAGTAGTTCTAGGAGTACCATGGACCATCAATATGTACCTCCTCTTAATCGACTTGATAATATTGAAGATCGTATAAGTTTTTATATTTATTGACTTTTACTAGTGATCTTATTATTAAAGCAATTAAATTTAAAGTGATTGTTTCAAATATCAAAAATGGTGAATCACATTGTTGTTATTTGGTTTAGCATGACAACAAACACATGTATTGAAAATATATTATATATGGTCTTCACTTATGTTATTTGTAACTTAGTTATTTAATTTTCTTTTGATATTCAATTTTTAGGAAACAAAAAATTACAGGGCGCCTTGAAACTAATCACGTGAAAGATAGGTTGAATCAATAGTGTATTAAAATAGGTTGATATATTATGCCTATTGTAAACACTCCAAAATCAAATCATTTTCAAACAAACACCTGGTTTGCAAAAACCATTTTCAAACCAAATTTTGAACTTTCAAAAACCCGGAGTTGCAAAGTTTTAAACTTTTGTCTCAAAACCCTTCAAAACAAAGGTTTCTTAAACTTGGGCTAAAATCAAAAATTTGTTAAGCAGCCAAATCAAGCAGGTGGAGCCTGATCCAAAAGCAGCTCCAAAAACAGGTAAAAGGACGAAAGTTTAGCCCGACTTGATGAAAGCAGGGCCAAAAAGCAAAAGAAGAATATAGGCCAGAAGCAGACTTCAACCCTAGAATGGGAAATGCAAAGCCAAAGCACTGACAAAGCCTTCAGAAATCCAAGCCCAAGCTTGAAATACCAGAAATCAAACCAAAAATGAAGTCTAGAAGGTGAGAAGACGATCGGACAAGAAGGTTGAGAAAAACCCAGCCCAAGACGGAGCACTGATGAAGCTAGGGCCCATGAAAACCGCCCGTCTCAAAACACCAAGAAGGACTGAAGAAAGAAGAATTTGGATTGGATCTGAACATGAATATCCAGATCTAGACTCAAATAGTGTTTGGATCGGGGGAAATAGAACCAAATCCAAGATCCAAACCCAAGGCACACTCCTTTGCCTATAAATAGAAGCAATGGGGGGTGAAAGTTCACATAAACTTGCTTGGGAGAGGCTTGGGGAGTGCATAAAGTAAGAGAGAAAAAAATGGTGGACTTGACTTTTGCAAGTGGGTTAGCCATGTGAGCTTGATCAAAGGGTGTGGGTTCGAACCTTGTGTGAACCTAGACCTACCAAGGGTTGCACCAACATGATGGACAGCATGGACATATGACTACAAAAGGGTGGACTTGGCTCCAAGAGGTAGGTCTCTAAACCTAACCCTAACCTAGCACTAACCGACCAGACCTAACCCACTTCACCCAACCGACCCCACAAAACCTCACCCTAACCTAGCCAACCGCCTCACTCCACCCCACCGACTCTACCCACTTCACTCAACCGACTCCACCCACTTCACCCAACCGACTCCACCTACTTGCCCTAAACCGACCTACCCATAACCTAACTGACTCCACTACCTAGTCATCAAACCTCACCCTAACCTAGTCGCGACCCAGCCCTCACCACCGACCTAACCTAGCCCTACTTGATTTAACCATAAGACCCTAACTGAGTGCACCTTGCACTCGATTTTAACCTAACCCAAACACCCTCACCTCACCAGCACACCCTGGAACCCTACCGCGCAACATCTTGTCGCGCGCCTGCTACGCGCCCCTACCGCACACACCAGCCTCAGCCCCAGCCCTGCAACCCAACGCCTCACCCGTGCGTGCCTGCCACCTTGCTACACACCACAACCTGTCCAGCACCTTGCTGCACACACCTCACCCCTTCACCGCAACACCAGCCGCTCCCGCGCCCCGCTGCACTCCAACAGCACACCCTGCCGCCCCTGGCGTCACCGGCACCTCCCACGCGCGTGCTATGCCTTGCCATAACCCTTTGCCGCACACCTTGCTATGCCTTGCCATGACATACCTAGAGTCGCACCTAGCTCCTTCCTAGCTGCCTAAACCAAACCTAGACCTAACTAGGACCACCCCCACCATGTCCCTAAACCTGCACCCTTTGGCCGAACCCAGCCCATACTAAGTCCCAAACCCACTTGGCCGCGCCCAAGTAAATCCATACCCAAGCCTCACGTCGAAGCCCACCTAAAGGGACCTATCTCGTGGCTGCCAAGGAGGACAAACCCGAGCGACTCGAGAGGCAAAACCGACCACTTGTAAGTGTTTATTTACATTCGGTTTTACATTACTCGCTTAAATTAAATTCAATTCGATATGGAGTTGTAATAATGGAGCGAAGTCTCCCCTCGAAATGTAATATTTGTGTTTGATACACATCCACACATGTGAACTTAAGCCTTCTCGCTCTTAATTGCACACAAACAACACCCACATGCACTTGAGCCTTTCCACTCTTATATTGCACATGATTGCACACACATTGAGCCTTTCTGCTCTTAAGCTAAAGTATATATTTCAATTTGGGTATTTACTTTAGTGAAAGTTGTGTGAGTTGCAATTCAATTTCGAGTGTATTTACATTCAAGTCGTGTGAGTTGTCATTTAAATTTCACACTTACACACACGTGCATTGAGCCTTTCCGCTCTTAAGCTAAAGTATATATTTCAATTTGGGTAGTTACTTTAGTGAAAGTCATGTGAGTTGTCATTTAAATTTCACACTTACACATACGTGCATTGAGCCTTTCCGCTCTTAAGCTAAAGTATATATTTCAAATTGGGTATTTACTTTAGTGAAAGCTGTGTGAGTTGTCATTTCAATTTCACACGAGAAACACACAAAAGCACTCGAGCCTTTCCGCTCTATACACTCACACACATTGAGCCTTTTCGCTCTTAGGATACAACATATTTATATATTTTCAGGTTGTGTGAGTTTACTTCACATCGAGTTGCATTTCCCTTTGTGTGGATTTATATTAAGTCGCATGAGTTTCTTTACATGTCGGGTATTTACATTTGTGAAAGCCGCGTGAGTTGCACTTCAATTTCAGGTATTTACATTTGTGAAGGTTGTGTGAGTTGCCCTTTCAATTTGAGCCTAGCTCACATCATCATTTCAAAACCTGAAAAGATTTTGCATCCTTGCATTCGTTAGCTTTCAAAGAAGCCCTGAATTCATGCACAAACCACGTTGAAAATAGGCCACATATGTACACACATATTAGGCCTAAAATAGCTATAACTCCAAAGACGTAGGTTTGTCCAAAGTCATAATAAAACTTACAAACAAGGCATACATCGAATTCTTCGAACACTGGTCTTTTCAAAGTTTTGTAAAAACAAAGTTTTTAAGTGTTTAAACTGACCCTTGAGCATCAGTTGAATAAGGTTTAAACGAAAAGATCTCGCTTCCCCACAATCGCCAGAAAAGTCAGAATATTTCAAAAAAAAATTTCGCTAGCTGGCACACTCGCAGAAACGAACTTAGGTGCGAAAAGGTCCATTCCCGGTCTCAAAAACCAGGAGTAGAAATTTTATGCCTACAGATTTTTGGTACGCCCGGTGGGACTCGGGTCTTAAAACTTCGATAAAACAAATAAAACTCTGCAAAATTTTTCTAAAAGTGTTTAAAATTCTCGCCTATTTGCATTTGTAGGATTTTAAAATTTGTTGAGTCATGTCTAGTTCAAGCTCCAATGAAGTAACTAGCCGAGCCTCGCATTCGTCAAGTTCCCTTTCAAAAAAGACTTCAAAATCTCAACTTAAATGCAAAAAAGAAGAGTTAGAAAACTTGCATAGGGAATTCGAGGCAAAAATCGATGCAAGAATTGACGCCCTTAGCCAAGAGGCTGAGGCGGCCGACTCTTGCTCGTCACATGGCGAACCCTCCAAAGCCAAGAAAAGACCTACCAAGTCCAAGAAACCCAAGGAAACCTTCACAATGTAGGAAGACCAATATCACGATTCCTTCACACTAAAGGATCGAAAAGCCCTTCAACAACTGTTGAAGGGGCAAAACAAAGAAAAGAAATCGTACGCCTTGTATGACTTCCTTCCTTCGGATTATGAAACAGACAGCGACGACGACATACCGAATTTTCATCGGTCTAATGGTATGGGAGATCCTAAATCCCACCTGCAACTCTTTCCTCGTAGAGCTCATAAAAAGAAAAAGGACTCCGCAAAATGGATTTATTGGTTCCCCCTTTCCCTCAAGGGGACTGCTTCAAAATGGCTTGCTTCCTACAACTTAAGCCAGTTTGCTACTTTTGAAGAGTTAGCAAACAACTTTATGCAAAGATTTTTGCACAACGTGGAAGTAACGCCCACATTGAACACCTTGAGGGACACAAAACAGGCTTCGAACAATGATTTACACACATTCATCGTTCGATGGAGGTCCCTCCTTGGGCAAATAAAAGAGCCCATCTCTAAAGGATGAGCAGTAATGCTCATCTTTGAAAATTTTAAAACGGAGATAAAAACTCTTCTTTCATTGCATGAGATTTTCACCTTTCACAAGTTAATAAAAAAGGCCTCCCTATTTGAAACCAATCTGAAAAAGGGAGTCTACAACGACTTGTGGAATGGAAAAATTCTTCCAAAAATGAGATTTGAAAAACCCCAAACTTACAGGCTACCCACGACGGACAAAGGGGCAAAACCCCAAAAGATTGCAAATGTTTGAGTGGAGTCAAACCCGACAGGCACTTCAAAGAAGCTCGAACCAAAAAACGATAAAAATTTTCAAAACACTTTTGAAAAACGGGAGTATACCCCATTGGGGCAACCTATCTTGGAAGTTCTAGATCTCCTACTCACCCAAGGCTTTATAATACTCCCAGAAATTCTCAAGAGGACCACGCCAAAAGGGAGGTTTTTGAACATATTTTTCAAATATCATCGGCTAAAAGGCCATGATACGAATAAATGCTTTTCCTTTTGAATAAAATTAAAAACTTGATAGATCAGGGCTGGCTCCAAGTCATTAGAGAACCTGAGCCTGCCCAAGCTGTGCTCAAAGAACCCTTCCCTAATCACGCAAGTACCAGTGAGAATGGAAAAGAGGTATGTGCTTTCTCAACCTCAAAAGGTTTAGTGCATACATCATATACTAGCTTCACTACTTGTCACACACCACCTTCTCTCATCATATACAAAAAAGCCGCACAAGTAGTGATCTGGGGAGCGCTTAGAGTCCCGCCCCCGGCTAGAGCCATCTTAGAAATTTCAGGTGCTCCAAAGCACAAAAATAGAGCCAATATAGGAGCGAGCCTTAGGCAAAGTGTAGGAGAGGTGACTAGGTTCGGAAGGATCTATCAACCCCCACAACTAAAAAAAAATGCTAAAAAAGTGGTCAGTATTCCTGGCCCTTCAAAAGCATGCATTCCTAAGGCATTGTAAATCATGGATAAAGGTAAAAATGTTTTAATCCCATATGATTTTGAAAATTATCTTTCCAAGATCCCGATAAACATGTCCATCCTAAAGTTAATACAAACTTTTCTTAGGCATAGACAAGTTTTAGAAAAAATCTTAGAAAGAGCCAAGGTTAATTGGAGTATAACTCCTGAGACCTTGTCATTCCTAATCTGTGCAAAAACGCCAATTATGTTCTCAGAAGATGAGATAGAAAGACCATATGAAACCCACAACCAAGCCCTACATATCGAGGTGGTATTGAATCACCATCCTCTAGACAGGTGCTTGGTTGATGGGGGAGGAGGTCTCAATACCCTTCCGCTACACGTGGCATGTCAAATTGGAGTCTCATTGACTTCTGTCAACCCAAGCTCCATCGATATCACTAGATACGATGGGAATGCATCGAAACCTTTGGGAGCCATAGAGTTACCTATGGAAATAGGGGGCATAACCCACGTAGGAGTGTTCCATGTCTTAGACATACACCCCCATTACAACCTATTACTGGGAAGACCATGGATACATAGCCTTCGGGCTGTACCATCCACCTTCTATAGGTGTGTAAAAATCTCCCACGAGAACCAAATTGTGGTAATTCTGAGCGAAAGCCATCTACAACTGAGGGGAGTTCAAAACTTCCCTTGCTTGTCAAGTCAAAAGGCCTACGGTACCAACCCCGTGAAATCTTTGGACGAACCATACGAGTTCGTCCCCCAAAAACCTAGGAGTGTCGTGCCCAAAGCTGGCCCACCAAAACTCGTGACCATCCTAGGCAAATCCAAACTCCCCATATTTCCAAAATCCCTAAACAAGAAACCCTTTGAGCATGTCATGGATGACAGCAAGTTCTAGGGTCATCCTTTGTATAAAGAATTTTCAAAAACAAAAAAACCTTGGAACATGCTGCTCAACATGGGTTACATGCCCTACCAGAGCTTAGGGAACAAAAACCAAGGGTGTCTAGAGCCTATCTTTCCAAACCCAAATCCAAATAGGTATGGAATAGGCTACATTACAGCCATACCCCTAAAACTACCAACTACGACCACTTGGGTCAAGGGTGCCCTGGAGCCTACTAAAACTGAGACCTATGGCTTAGATCTCTTATTTAGAGACTAATTCATGGCATTTTTTTTATAGGTATGATAGAAGACCCCTCTTTAAACAAAAAGCCAAAAAAATTACAAATCTTCAAAAACCCAAAAACATTGGAAAATTGTAAAAAACCAAAAAAAGTGTAATTTGCATTTCTCCAAATGTCTTGTCTTTACAAAAAACCAAAAAAATGGAAAAACCAGAAAATACCAAAAACAAAATCATGTACATACCAGCGCCTGGTAAAAATTTGGAAAAAGCCAAGAGATTTGAAAAAAAAGTCGTCTTTATAAAAGGCCCAAAATCTTCAAAACTTGTAGAAATTCCAAAACTAAAACCAGGTATTTGTGAAAAGCATGCATTAACACCAACATCCTTAGGATTTAAAGTTCTCGAGAATGATCAAAGAATGGAGGAGGATCCCCTTCTCCCTAAGGAGGATCAAACCTCCGAGCTTCCCAAGTTTCACTAAATCCTTGACTTTGAAAAACCTTCGAATTATGTAGGAGGAGATTTTATAGAAATCGACTTAGGAAGTGAGTCAAAACCAAAACGTATTAAGATAGGCGCATGTCTGCATGAGCATGAAAAAGCATTATTCATTGCATTCCTGAAAGCCTACATAGACGTCTTTGCATGGACCTACGAAGACATGCCGGATCTAGACCCAAGAATCGTAGAGCATTGTCTTCCCCTAAATTCAGATACAAAACCTATAAAACAAAAGCTTAGAAAGATCTATCCGAACGTACACTCTCAAGTGAAAGAGGGATTAGAAGATCTTCTAAAAGCTGGATTTATAAAACCATTGCGTATTCTGATTGGCTTTCAAATATAGTTGTAGTTCAAAAATCCAATGGAAAAATTCAAATTTGCATCGATTTCAGAAATCTAAACAAAGTCACTCCAAAAGATAACTTCCCTTTGCTAAACATTGATTTGATAGTCGACAGTACTACAAATCATGAGATGTTTTATTTTATGGATGGCTACTCGGGTTATAACCAAATCAAGTTAGCTCCAAAAGATCAGGCTAAAACTGCTTTTACCACACCCTGGGGCACATACTGCTACATAGTCATGCCCTTTGGTTTGAAAAATACCGGCACCATATACCAAAGAGCCATGACTATGATCTTTCACGATCAAATTCACGAGCTCTTAGAGGTATATGTGGATGATCTCTTGGTGAAATCAAAAACCTGATGCACACACATCGAATCTTTGCAAAAAGTTTTCGAAAGACTGAGGCTTTACAAAGTGAAACTAAACTCTCAAAAGTGTGTCTTCGGAGTGGAATCAGGTAAGCATTTAGGTTTTATGGTTAGCCAAAGGAGCATTGAAGTTGACCCCTCTAAGTGTCGAGCCATCATAGACATGTCTCCACCCTCCAACTTAACTCAAATCCGAAGCCTCCAAGGTCGCCTCCAAGGTCGCCTCCAATCGATTAGAAGGTTTATTTCAAACCTCGCAATAAGATGTGAACCGTTCAATAAGCTTTTGAGAAAAGGGGTGAAATTTGTATGGGACGACGATTGCCAAAAGGCTTTCGAAAGATTAAAAGCGTATTTGGTTAAACCTTCGGTTTTAAAACCTCCAAAGCAAGGAAAACCGCTTTTACTTTACATTTCTGTGCATATGAATGCATTGGGTGCTTTGTTAGCTCAATATGAGGATGACACCCATAAAGAGTATGCTATTTACTATATTTCGAAAACTCTATTGGCATATGAAAGAAATTATCAAGCCATGGAGAAAACGTGCTTGGCCTTAGTATGGGCCTACCAGAAATTTAGACACTACTTCCTAGATCATGAGATCTGGATAGTGTCTAGGCTTGATCCAATCAAGCACTTGTTTGAAAAACCTATCCTCATAGGTAGGCTGGGTAAATGGAAGCTCCTCTTAATAGAGTATGACTTAAAATTCCATCATCAAACCTCCATTAAGGGACAAGCCCTAGCTGATTACGTGGCTGAATTCTCCTTAGAGGATTCATATCCCATACTTGATGAAATGCCCGACAAGGGCATCTTTTCAAACAACTTTCAAAACCATGTTTTAGCAAACTGCTTAAACGAAAACCAAGTATGGAAATTGCACTTCGATGGGGCAAGAAACCAAAGAGGGGCAGGTGTGGGAGTCATCCTCATATCCCCTAAAAGGAGAGAAATCCCTATTGCTATTCACCTAGATTTCAAATGTTCCAACAATACAGTCGAGTATGAAGCACTCATACAAGGCTTGAAAATTTCAAAAACTCTAGGGGCATCATGCATCGAAGTCTTTGGAAACTCTTTACTTGTCATAAACCAAGTTCTAAAAATTTGGCAAGTCAAAAATGAAAAACTCCTTCCATACCATGAATTGGCCACCAAACTGGTCGATTCTTTCAAATCATGTACACTCACACACGTAGGAAGAGAGGACAATGGCATAGCAAATGCCCTCTCATCCTTAGGATCAGCCCTAAGGGTCGATCCCACTTTGGGAACCCGATCCTTAGAAATATGTCATTCACCCACTCCATCCATTCACGATTTGGAGATTTGCCAAAACAACCAAAATTCCACTGAAAAACCCTAGTTTCAAGACATTAAAGATTTCTTAGAAAACGGAGGATTTTCAGAATTAGCTTCTTCTAATGACAAAGCTTTCATTCAAAAAATTTCAACCCGATACGTAGTTTTGAGAGGGATTCTTTATAAAAAGAGTTTTATTGGCATCTTATTGAGGTGTGTAGACCTTGAGGAGGCTAGGATTATAATGCATAAATTCCACGATGAAGAATGTGGAGGGCATGTAAATGCAAACATGATGGTAATGAAAATACTTAGAGCCGGTTATTTTTGGTCCACTTTAAAGCAAGATTGTCACGATCATGTTGGGAAATGTCACCCATGTCAAGTGCATGAACACGCCATTCATATCCCATCATCAACCTTGCATTTTGTGGTCAACCCATGGCCATTCACCATGTGGGCGTTTGACATCGTAGGACCAATATCCCCGAATGCATCAAACGAACATAGGTTCATCCTAGCAGCCACCGAGTATTTTTCTAAATGGGTCGAAGCTACCTCCCTGACTAATGTGCAGGGGCAACATGTAGTGGCATTCATTAAGAAGAATATCTTAGCTCGATTTGGAGTTTCAAGAGACCTACTGTCTGATAATGGCACCCCCTTCAAGAATGAGAGGATGGTAAAGTTATGTAATACTTATGGCATAACTCATCACTTCTCATCGCCCTACTACCCTCAGGGCAATGGCCAAGCTGAAGCCACCAACAAAACTCTCATAAGTATCATTGAGAAAACCTTAGAGAAGGGTAGGACATGGCATGAGAAGCTTGACGAAGCCTTATGAGCTTATAGGACTTCCATCCGAACTTTCACGAATGCCACGCCATTTGAGTTGGTCTATGGCAGAAACGCTATTTTCCCTATTCATACCAAATTGCATTCATTCCATACATCACTTGCACTCGACCTCCCCCTAGAGACTTTTCAGCATGCTAGAATGGCCGAGCTTGATTTGTTAGATGAAAGAAGGCTCCTTGCTATGGATCATGCACATGCATACCAGCAAAGGATAACCCGATATTATGAAAAGTATATGAAGCCTCGCCACTTCAAAGTGGGAGACCTTGTATTGAAAATCATCCACCATCGTGGCCCACATCCACTCGGAAAGTGGCGGCCCAAGTGGGATGGTCTTTATGTTGTGCGTGGAGCCACCACGAATAATACATATTGGTTAATCGATGTTGAGGGTAGGAATTTAGCAGACCCTATGAATGCCCAATATTTAAAAAAATACCATGTGTAGGGTCTAAGCTTAATACCATTGTGAAAACGTTTTGAGGGAATCTCCTTTGAAACTTCGTGAGTAAGGATCAAAGTGGATCGTGTGACCCTGAATGAGGGAATCAATGCTTGTGAAAAAGTGGAGTTTTCAAAAATAGATGGGTTACATTTCAAAAATCTTCATCTTACAAAGGAAGGCCTTGTTCAATATAGCAAAATACTTGCAAGTAGTACATGCTATTTCTAAATAGGTTGATCTGGGGTGAATCGAGTAAGTCATTGGGATAAGTCTTTCTCCTCTTCTTTTCTCCTCCCTAAAAAGAAAATTTGGCAAAAAGCAAAAAGGGAAATCCCTACAAAAGTCATTTTCCAAAGGAAAGCAAAATTGCAAAGAAAAATCGTTCTTCGATAGAAAAGAGGGAAACAAAAAGAAAATACTCTCAAAAGGGAGACCCTCTATGAAAGAAAAAGAAAAAGTTGCCAAAAAGCTTAAAAGAGCAAAATTTTCTGCCTCTTTGCCTCAAATCATGGGACGCTTCAGAAGGGATCGTGGAAACTCTTTCCCTATCCCTACGATTTATCACAAGTGAAGAAAGATTCATTTCAAGGAATCCTAAAGTAAAAATAGGATATGCTTACTTGAATCTCATTTTGTTTGAGAATTAGACGTTGTTGGGTAAGGCGTAGAAATTTTGAAATGCTTCCTGATTTTCTTA
This sequence comes from Brasenia schreberi, assembly GCA_036023115.1. Taxonomy (NCBI): domain Eukaryota; kingdom Viridiplantae; phylum Streptophyta; class Magnoliopsida; order Nymphaeales; family Cabombaceae; genus Brasenia; species Brasenia schreberi. Next base: position 9,486,823 of record JAYKKT010000071.1, on the reverse strand, counting down.
TAAAACCTCCGCTAGAGTAGCGAGTGTTTAGACTCAAGTAAAGGGAATGCAAGAAGCTGAAAATCCTTAAGATTGAAGCTAAAAGGGTTTTTTCTCTCTCAAAAGCGAATTGAGAAAAACCCCGAACATCGAGCAATATAAGACCAACTCACTTGGTGCAACAGGTCTTCATAAGCTTCCCAAGTTCGACCATTTCATAATTCAAGTCTCTAGAAAACTATATTTTCTACCACATCATCCATATCATCCATTCATACGTGCACACATGGTCGTCAAATGCATGATCCCAATTAGGAATAGAACAGCATTAGGAAAGTCCCCTTTGGCAAAAATCCCCTCTTACCGGGCATAAGGAAAATGTTTTTCTCAAAAACTGAGATGATCCATATTCTCGAGGACGAATCTAGGAAGAAAGCAAAAATGGGTGTTGTCTTCTTTGCCATTATCCAAATAAATTTAGATAATGCCAAAGAGGGGCATCTGTAAACACCCCAAAATCAAATCATTTTCAAACAAACACCTAGTTTGCAAAAACCATTTTCAAACCAAATTTTGAACTTTCAAAAACCCGAAGTTGCAAAGTTTTAAACTTTTGTCTGAAAACCCTTCAAAACAAAGGTTTCTTAAACTCGGGCCAAAATCCAAAATTTGTTAAGCAGCCAAATCAAGCAGGTGGAGCCTGATCCAAAAGAAGCTCCAAAAACAGGTAAAAGGATGAAAGTTCAGCCCGGCCTGATGAAAGTAGGGCCAAAAAGCAAAAGAAGAATCTAGGTCAGAAGCAAACTTCAACCCTAGAATGGGAAATGCAAAGCTAAAGCACCGACAAAGCCTTCTGAAATCCAAGCCCAAGCTTGAAATACCAGAAATCAAACCAAAAACGAAGTCGAGAAGGTGAGAAGACGATCGGACAAGAAGGTTGGGAAAAACCCAGCTCAAGATGGAGCACTGATGAAGCTAGGGCCCGTAAAAACCGCCCCTCTCAAAACACCAAGAATGACTGAAGAAAGAAGAATTTGGATTGGATCTGGACATGAATATCCAGATCCATACCCAAATAGTGTTTGGATGGGATTTGAATCATAAAAACCAAATCCAAGATCCAAACCCAAGACCCACCCCTTTGCCTATAAATAGAAGCAAGGGGGGTGAAAGTTCACGTGAAAGTTTATGTGAACACGCTCGCAGAAACGAACTTAGGTGCGAAAAGGTCCATTTCCGATCTCAAAAACCAAGAGTGGAAATTTTTACGCCAACACCTATATAGGATTTGTCTGGTGAATGGACATAAAGTCTTTGCCTTTGCACACTGTACATGAACTCTTCATTTTTTTATTATAAACTTTTCATCTTTGCACTATATGTTTATTTAAACAAATCAATAAAACATTTGTTCTTTTTCTTGCATTCTTAATTGTATAATCCATTATCTATTGTCAAGGTTTTAATGTAGTATTCCTGTTAAGAAATTAATAACATTTGTATTCGAAATATTTGAACAAAAGTTGGAAATTGGTTGTAGGTGGGCACTTATTCCAACTATTGTGAACCAATTCCATGCATGTGCTATTGATTGCTTTTGATTGGTTCATATATGTCGATCTCATGGGTACATACTTGATCTTCATCACTCTCTTGGTTTTACACATAATTCCATGATATAAAGTTCCATGTTTCATAAAAAAGCCTTATGTTGTGTGAATCCATCTTATCGTCAATTTGTATTCATCCATGTTTTATGCATCTAGAAATAATAAGTTGCCTTTTTCATGCACATTTATCCTAATCCTACATCATATAAATAAACCCAACCATAATTTAGGATTTTGCTTCATGACATATGATTCAGCTTCTAGAATCTAAGTCTCTTATCAAGATTAGTAAGTATCGTTTGGTTACATTTGATATTTAGTGCACATATTGGATATGATCAAACTTGCCCCTTGTTCTTGCACGTCCCACTAACTCCCTATATGCGGTAATCTTATGCTCTTTATGATCCATATTGCATTATACATCCTTTCTTTACATTCATACATATTTATATCATGTTCATCATGATTACCTAGAATCCACCATAAAAAAACCTTCAATATCAATACATGTATTATCTTACTGCATGCCCTTTTCCATACTATGAATTGCTTAGAACGGTATGCCATCATTGGGGTGCTAAATGCAATTCAACCAGCCATTGTTGTGGACGAGTTTGCCTAGCTTGACTTCTTGCATTATTGATTCTTGATCAGAAACGGAAGTACCTTGGAGACACCTAAGTACAACGAGGAGTTAACCCCAGTTTAGCAAAGAAGAAAGTTGTTTGTGTAAAGCTCGTATAGACCCACACCTTTAAAGATCTTTTTTCTTCTTATTATTCATTCTAAATTTGTAATTTGAAGGACATACACATTTTGAAATAAGATTGTATTTTACAAATTACATTGTCCATAGGCATAACTCCGCCCATGTAAGGGATCACCCTTGCATTGTCGGTCCCAAGCCCGGATAAAGGAGGAGGGTTGTGTTAGGCTTCCGACAGCCAGCGTAAAACTTCGTCGGATTTCTACAACATGGATTACAAAAATTATGAGCATTGCTTTGGGGCGTCCCCGCCTAGCGACGTGCTGCAGAGCCCGAATGCAGTAAGAAGTAAGCAAGGGCCACTACATTTTCGCCCGAATGTAGTGAATCAATTGCAGAGAGGGTTCCCACATCATGGACGGGTGTGGGTAAAGAAGTTAGTCCCACTACATTGCCGCCCGAATGTAGTGAAAAATTTTCAGAGAGGGTCTCCGCATTTTGATTATGGACGGATGCAGGGGGTAAGGAAGCTAGTCCTAGATAATAAGATTCGTATTGGTTCTTGAATTATCGGAACATTATCGGGTAAGCTAATGGAGGTGGTAGATACTATGATCCGGAGAAAGATTCATATTCTATGTCTACAAGAGACAAAATGGGTTGGAGAAAAAGCAAAGGAGATAGAGGATACAGGTTTTAAATTATGGTACTCAGGTAAAGAAAAGGCCCGAAACGGAGTTGCTATTATCATAAATAAAGATTTAAAGGAGAGTGTAGTAGACATACAACGATATGGTGACCGAATCATGACATTGAAATTAGTGTTAGGAGTAGAGGTTTTGAATATAGTTTGTGCTTACGCACCCCAAGTAGGACTAGAAGATAGTATAAAGACAGTTTTTTGGGAAGAGTTAGATAAGGTGTTTCAAAAGATTCCACAAAAGGAGATGATTTGTTTAGGAGGAGATTTAAATGGACATGTCGGTAAAGAGGCATTAGGATATCAAGGGATTCATGGAAACTTTGGTTATGGGGATATAAACGAGGAAGGTAGGGAGATTTTAAATTTTGCTATATCATTTGATCTCTTTATAGTCAATACAATCTTTAAAAAACGAGATGAACATTTAATTACTTATAAGAGTGGCTTATCACAAACACAAATTGATTACTTTATTTGTAGAAAAAAAGATAGAGCGTGTTGTAAAGATTGTAAGGTAATTCCAGGAGAAAGCTTAACCACCCAACATCAACTTTTAGTTATGGATTTACAAATAAAAAAATGGACAAAGAAGAAAAGAGTGCATCGAGCTATTCGGACTAAATGGTGGAACCTCAAAAGCGAGAAAGAAGATATATTTAAACAAAAAGTCCTTCAAGGAGATGTTTGGAATTATGTTGGCACACCCTCTGATATGTGGAACAATATGGCTATACATATTAGGAAAGTGGCGAAAGATGTGTTAGGGGTATCTAAGGGAGGTGTACCGGCACAAAAAGAAGCTTGGTGGTGGAGTGAAGTAGTACAAAATAAAATCAAGGCAAAGAGGGCATGTTACAAATTACATTATGCTAAGAAAACTAGTGAAACTTTAGAAGCTTATAAGAAAGCAAAGAAGGAAGGAAAAAAGGCCGTTAGTGAAGCAAAAGCTAAGATTTGGGAGGACTTATATAAAAAACTCAACTCAAAAGAGGGTGAAAGAGATATTTTTAGGATAGCTAGGGCTAGAGATAAGAAAACTAAAGATCTTAATTATGTTAGATGCATAAAAGACGAGGATGAAAAAATTCTAGTGGCAAATGATGATATAAGAAATAGATGGAAAAACTATTTTTATAATCTTTTTAATGAAAATAAAGATGTTAGTATTAGTTTAGGAGATTTAGCCAAGTCAGAAAAGTATATAAACCACAATTTCTACCGACGTATTCAAAAGAATGAAGTCAAAGAGTCTCTTAAACATATGAAGAGTGGTAAATCGGTAGGACCAGATAATATTCCTATAGAAGTTTGGAAAATACTAGGAGAAATAGGAATCACTTGGCTCACAAGACTATTTAATGAAATATGGAAAAACCAAAAGATGCCTGAACAATGGAGAACAAGTACACTTATACCCGTATATAAGAACAAGGGAGACATTCAAAATTGTGCGAATTATCGAGGTATCAAGTTAATGAGTCATACTATGAAATTATGGGAAAGAATTATCGAACGTAGGTTAAGACAAATATCAAGCACAACAGAGAACCAATTTGGATTTATGCCAAGTAGATCTACTATTGAAGCGATTCACCTTTTGAGACGTCTTATGGAACATTTTAGGCAAAAAAGAAAGACCTTCACATGATATTTATTGATCTAGAAAAAGCTTATGATAGGGTACCAAGGGAGGTTCTTTGGAGAACTTTGGAAAAAAGAGGTATCCCATTGACATATATTAACCTTATAAGAGACATGTATGATGGTGCAAAAACATGTGTGAGGACTCATGAAGGAACGACAAACTTCTTTGAAGTTAATATTGGGTTACATCAAGGATCAACTTTAAGTCCATACTTATTTATAATAGTGATTGATGAGTTAACAAAACATATTCAAGATGAAGTAGCTTGGTGTATGTTATTTGCAGATGACATTGTGTTAATGGAGGAGTCTAAGGATAAAGTTAATAGAAAATTGGAACTATGGAGAGAAACATTAGAAAGCAAAGGCCTCCGACTTAGTAGAACAAAGACAGAATATTTGGAATGTAAGTTTGATCATTTGGTTACTTCAAAGGACATAGAAATTAAAATTGACACACATTGCATCCCTCAAAAGGAAAGTTTTAAATACCTATGGTCAATTTTTCAGAATGATGAAAGAATTGATGGAGATGTTACGCATAGAATTAATGTTGGTTGGTTAAAATGGAGAGGAGTATAAGGTATTCTTTGTGATAAGAAGATATCAGGAAAGTTAAAAGGTAAATATTATAGAGCAGCAATTAGGCCTGCCATGTTTTATGGTTCTGAGTGTTGGGCAGTTAATCATCAACATGTACAAAAGATGTCTGGGACAGAAATGAAGATGTTGAGATGGATGAGTGGTCATACAAGAAAAGACCGTATACATAATGAGGTTATTAGAAACAAATTAGGAGTGGCACCAATAGAGGATAAAATGAGAGAACATCGTTTAAGATGGTTTGGACATATAGAAAGAAGATCAAAAGAAGAACCTGTAAGAAGGTTAGAAAAACTAAATTTGGAAAGTATTAAAAGAGGTAGAAGACGACCACAAAAGTGTTGGAAAGAAACAATAAAGAATGATCTAGCTTATTGGGAGTTAACTGCTAACATGGCACACGATAGGGATCTTTGGAAACAAAGAATCCATGTAGCCGACCCCGTCTAGTATGGGAAAAGGCTTAGTTGTTGTTGTTGTTGTACATTGTCCATAGGCATGTTCATTTCATTTACACAGACATATATATATGATAGGAGGTACTCAAAAAGTGTATACTCCTTGGCTATGACGGTCTAATCACCCTTGATGGATGATCGGATAGCACACTGCTTTGTCAATGATTGTCCATCACAAGCAATCAAATACGGCTTGGATCTAATAGTAGTGTCCTAGCATCCTATATAAATATAGGATGGGACATGTGTTAGGTGATTGGGAGAATGAGAGTCAAATGGAAAACCCATATGGTGACTAGCTTCATGCAAGATTTAGACCATATACACCTAACAAAGGGGGTTTTCATGAAGAGAAACACCTCGAAGTCATCCCATAAAGTTAATAGAAACAAGATTAGAGACAAAGGAACTACGATGTAGTTGAATTATCACAGTAAAAGAGGATGTAAACTAACCAAAACTAAATTGGTGGCACTTCCATTATCTAACAGCTTAGAGGACTCTGTTTTCTTGGAAAAGATTAGGAGGATGAACAGAAACTTCCCCAAAAGGTCCAGGATAATAGTAGCAAGATACGAGCGAAAACGTGGAAGAGAATGCCAAGAACTATAAAGCAATTACAAAAAACTAAAGATCATTTCCTTTAAGGTAAGAGATCATTGCATAGCAAGCTTAGGGATCCCATGATTGAGAATGAAGAATGGTAACCTAGTGACATGTTTTCGAAAGAGATAAATTCAGAGATTTAATAAAAGAAGAATATACCAATATCGGTAAAGGTTGTAGAGAAAGCCTACCAAAATCTACACAAATCATTATTTGAAATTGTTGTAGGCTATGGAACCCATAGACAATCCCACCCCTTCTCTTCATGTTAAGGAACATGATCTCCAAGTTTTTTGTCTCATCAAATTAAAACTTTTTTGCAGCAAAATTCTCAAGCTTTAAAAGAAAAATAGGCTTTACTAATAGGTTCACTGTCAATGCAACAGGGAGAAAGGATGTATTGGAATCATACGGAAAGATGAGGTGCAACTAAAAGTAAAACTTTGCAGTTCATCATTCATAGATATTGAAAATATAGAGCTAGATACCGAAGAGGCTTCTAGGATTACATGTTCCTTTAGGGGCCATAGTGGTGAGTAAGAAGCGAAGGTCATGGATATAACTGTTGTAGTTATACCAAGATGATCAATGGTCATGGATTGTGTACGGTGACTTTAATGTGATTTTATACCCATGCAAGAAGTTGAGTAAAGTGCAATCAAAAATTCATATTCAAAAATTAAAAGATGAGACTAGTTATTATAAATTAAGGGAGTTGAGAATGAAGGATACAAGTACACTTCGAATGATAATAGAGGAGGAGATGAAAATGTGCAGGTATGACTCAATCTATTCCTAGCAATTGAGAACTTGATCATCACATGGCCTTGAGAAAAGATAAACCACCTCATTTCCTTTATTTCTAATAAATGTTCTACTGTGCTAGCTCTAGAATAAGGCAGGGATAACATATAAGAATTGTAAGGCAAGGGAACCTTAATTTAAGAAGATGTGGCTTAGAGAGAATGACATAGGAGAAGCAATAAAGTGAAGCTAGCAACAAATTTCTTCAACACCTTCTGAAGTTCATATAAGTAACAAGATCAAAATCGTGAACAATGAGCTAAAATGTTGAAATAAAGGGAATTTTTGGAATCTCATTAGAAAAATTGCTATGCTCCAACAAGGGCTTAACTACATAAATTCCAAACTAGTCCCTAATATCTACATGGAGATAAGGAAAACTATGGAAGAATGATTAAATGAGTTATTGATAAGAAAAGAGATTTTATGGAGGCAAGGATTTAGGGTTCAATGGAGAAAAGGAGACTCTAATAATAGATTTGTTTATGGGAAGGAACAAGGATCACAAATTGCAAGCTCAGGATGTAACGTAACATCCGTTACTGCACAGCTACGGGAATATGAAGGGCCTTTAAAAGGTCCCTTGATAGTGAAAATTTCTAGGAGATATTGGGGTAGCCTCGAACCAGTCGGAAAACGCGAGGAGTCGGTCGGAATCCAGTAAGCACTTATTTTTGAGATTTTTGTTTTTTTCTAATTTTTTATGAAAAACTTATTGAAAATCATCATTTTGGGCTTGGATTGAAGGTTTGAGGTAGAACTAAGTGTTTTGGTAGAGTAGGTAAGTCGATTTGGCTAGAAAACAGTTACGATTCGCCAGAAACCGGCGAATCGATGCAAAAAAAAAAAATTTGCCCTTTTGGGCATGTCCCTCGTTTTCATGTTGTGTCGTATCTAAAATGTCATGAACCAACACTGATTCATGTCATGTCCTCGTGTCGCATGTTAAGAAACATGTTTTGTATCGAAAATGGGTTAAGTTTGGGTCGTGTCTTGAAATGGGTTTTTGGGTTAAGAATAAGACCCGTGTCAGTAGTTATAGATTCTGTGTAGATACAGTGACACAAGCTACCTATTGTGTCACTCATTTGGATCAGATATGGATCTGGGTATCAATTTGGATATCGGATAACTTAAACGGATCCAGATTGGGGGTTGGGATTAGATTTGGATACAGTTTGTTTCGTTAGATTCATAGTTAAATAAATTTTAATATTTTAATTATTTGTAATTATTTAGAGATTAAAATTGGAGGATTTGGTGGTGATAAGAGTGGCCCAGCAGCTTGGGAATTGGATCTTAGCACTCATTCAGGTAGGGGGTTATGCATTCTTTTACAGAACCATACTAGAAGTGATTTTACTGTTTTAGATAGATTTAAATGTGCATGATTGATAAATGTTTTATTGATGTTTGCGAAATGTTATTCGTAATTATGGGTTATTTGATATGCTTTTCAAATAGAACATGTTTATGACACTGTTTGATAAAGAGCATGTTTTGATGTGCATGTGTTGTATGAACATGGTATTTACATGTTGTTTAAATATTGTGTGGATATGAATTTGATTTTGGATAATGGTGGATCTGAATATGATTTGTGAATGTGATGAAATGAATTTGATTTTAGAAATGTAATGATGTGTGAATATATGAGTCGTACTTGTGTGGGGTCTCTAGAGACTTGCAGGTCCCTCGGGCGATCCAGCTTGAGGCGAATACAGGGTGTATTCTCGGGCACTCTGCCGTGAGAGTGGGCGTGGTTACCATCATGGACGGGGTTATCAAGGTCACGTTAGGGAGGGTCGGATGACTCCCGTGGCCTTTGGGGCAGACACAGTATGGGTTGTAATTATCGAAACTAATGATGTATGCGTGTGTGTGAGTGTGTGCGTATGAATTTGAGATCATGATTTCAAAGTAATGTGCTTTGATATGAAATGATTGTGAACTATGCATGTTTTTAGTGTTTAAAGATATTTAACCTCCCTACTGAGCTATGTATAGGAACTCACCCTATTGTTTTACAGCTCATCCTAAAGCTAGCACTTCGAAGGCACACGGAGTAGAGTAGGAGTTTGATAGAGCTGCATTTTTATTTTAGATGGTATGATAAGTATTGAATGATTTAGAAAGTCTTTTATTCGGGTTTATTGTTAGGTGGGCCCCGCACCATTTTGGACGTGTTGTTTAGAACTTTGATATAGATATTTACTTCAGTTAGATATTTCTTGAGGTTGCATTAAATTAGTATTGTATTTTGGTTACTGCTCACCATCACGTCCGTGCGAGAAGCGGCCACGTGGCATCGGCTTGGGCCGAGTCATGGTCGCGACCCGTGCAGGTGTGTGTTAAAGGGCATCGAAAGAATTGGAGTACATGGCCATGACTTATTTCAAAGAGATATTCACATCCTTGAGGTCAAATAACACTAATGAAGCCTTGAATTATAAGATGCTATTATTCAACTCTGAATTCTTTTATTAGCATTTTAACAGAAATGAGGTTAAACATGCTCTATTTCCAATTGGTTCCATATATATTTCAGCTCCTGATGAACTCCCTAGTTTGTTTTCTTTGAAATTTTGGAATATGCTCATCCATGGCATCATCAAGGTTGCATTGAAGTTTTTGAATAAATGGGGCAGGATATAGGATATATGAATAAAACTTTTATTGTCTTAATTACGACTCAAAGAACCCTGAAGTTATTGAAAAATTTCTACTCATTTTTCATGCGCAACAGCAAAACCTTAGGAATCATATATACAAAGCGCCTTTGAGTGAAATTGATGGATTGCTGATAATACTATTATTATCTATGGGTTGATACATGCAACCAAGGAGTACTATAAGGTTGGAATTATGGCTATGAAGTTGGACATGTGTAAAGCAAATGCCAGGAAAGAATGGGATTTTTTAGAGTTGTCAATGAAGAAAATGAATTTTTCCTGCAAGAGGATTAATTGTATAATGCCTTGCATATTGGTGGTATCATATGCAATACTTATTAATAGGTAACCTACAAAAGACCTTAATTTAAACGAAGGACATATGCAAGGGAATCCACAGTCTTCTCTTCTTTCATTTGTAAAGCATAATCAAATATGGCCATCTAAGGAATGAAGGTGTCTAAACATGCTCCAATTATCATGCATTTGTTTATCAATGATGACAATTTACTTTTTGCAAAGAACAATGAACAAAGTTGGGAGAATATGAGGATATCTACGAATAGGATCTAAGACAGTGAATAAATTATAGCAAATCATCAATCATATTTAGTTCTAATACACAACCAATAACAAAAGAGGTAATCTGGGCAAGGAGTGGAATCAGTCAAGTGTTACTTATTGAGAACAATTTAGGATTTCCCATTATAATAGAGAGGTCCTAAAAGTCATGCTTTCCAATCACTTAATGATCAATTATGCAAAGGAGTGCAAGGCAAAAAACATGTTACTTTGAGTTCGAGAGAAAGAGGTTCTTATAAAAGCAGTTGCTAGTCTCTTGCCTACGTACGTGACAAGTTGATTTAGGCTTCCCATCTCTCTTTATAATTTGCTTGTGGAAATGATAGCCAAGCATTTATGGGAAGACGAATGAGATGGAAAAAATATTCATTGGATGTCTTGGGACAAGATATTTGGCCATGAGGGTTGGGAGGACTTGGCTTTCTTGACCTTCAATCCTTTAATTTGGTAACTAAATATGATTGGCGGACTTCTAATAACAAGTCCACAATGTCCAAGATTCTTAAAGCTAAATATTTTCCAAATACTTCTTTTGTGTAGACTAAAATGGGTAAAAATCCATCTTTTACTTACATAGCCTCATAGAAGGAAGGTTCTACAGATGGGATTACTTAAGAGAGTTGGAAGGGTGAATGCATAGAGATATGGCACAACCATTGGATTTCGATATTACAAGGATTCTGGTTGCAGGGATCAACAAATAGAATTCCGAATGTCAAGATAGTAGATGACACTATTAAAGTTCAACAACATAGAAGGCAATGGAATTTGGTACTAACCAATAACCTTTTCCTAGAGCATGAGACTAATGCTATCAAGGCTATTTCATTAAGTGATACCAAGATGTCTATAACTGGATGTTCAATAGCAAAGGAAAATATGCAGTTAAGAGTGGCTACAAGTAAGCTTGGAACCATAAGATGAGAAGGAGTTCAAGGCTATACAAAAAATACAATAGTAGGATGTGACAAAGCAGTAGGAGAAGATATGGCACCAGAAACTGCCACATAAACAAAAAAAATTCATATGGAGGACACGCAAGAATGCTTTCCCATCAAGAGTAATCATGCTAATTGAAAAGTATTGGGTAGTGATATGATTTGTTTACTATGTAACTTAAGTTAAAACGATTAAACATCATAAGGAGATATCTTACTCTTCTCTATACTATCGAAATCAATCTGTTGCAAATTACTACCTATAGGTATAGAACATAAATCTTTTATGGAATAGGTATATGTGGTCCTAAGGAGTCTCAATGGACAACACTTTTTTAAGCTTCTACTCATACGAGTTTTGGTATCACAGAAATAAGATCAGACTAGGAGACAAAATACAAGGGGAAAGTAAAATTTTATATGAGGCGTGGTATAGACTAAAGGAGATGCAGATATTAGGACAGAAAGTGGACTCAACTGTTATGTAATTCGGAACACTAATTGCCGAAAAAAACTCCAGTAGGGTATATCAAGATAAATGTTGACTATGGAAAATGAACTATATTTGTACGAAGTGTGTAACCAGAGATAAAAGAAGACATTTCAAAGGTAGGAAGTCCAATATACTAGGCATTCATACAGAGAGGAGCTGCTAGCTATCAAAGGACTCATCTTAGCTTGGCAACAAGGGTTTCAAGACATTATTATTGAAAATGGTGCACAACTAGCCGTCCAAGAAATCTTGAAGTGGAAGATGACAACTCTTTATGAGGTTGCTTTGGCGAGGGATATTTTTACTAATGCAGTTGCTTTAATAGATTTGAAGCTAAATTGTTCTAAGGCACTAGAAGAGAGTTGACTTGCGAGAAGAACCTATGATTAACTTGCAAAGGTTTTATAAAGTTCACCAGGCATTGTAGAAGAGAAGATCGATCTCCATGCCTACCAACCAATTTGATGAAGCAATCTTGAACCCTCTTGGGCTAGTGATTGGTGCCAACTTATGCCGAATAAGCCTTGAAACTCCTACATGGTTAATTTTCCAAAGTGAAGGCCAAAATTGGAACAAATTGAGTTCCAGACCAAAAAGATAAAATGCACAAAACCACAAACTAATTTCAAAGGATACACACTCCTGAGCTATTGGTTCCATTAAAGCCAGATCCTTGATGCATATTTCACAATACAAAACATGAAGCAGCTTCGGACTTTGACAGAGGAAAGACTTGATCACTGACCTAGCGAAGTACCACATTGCTCTTTTGAACTACCCAGTCGTCCAACAATAAACCCGCTATTTGGTGCTAAAAGTTCTTGATGGGTCCAATACATCCTGTGTAATAAATCGGCGTGGAATCTGACCCGAACCATAACCCGGTTTACGTGGTGGACCAGGTTGCGATTGCTCAGTTCTACGTATTATTGAATGCTGCCATCTCAAAACCATTTGCGCAAAAGGTTAGATATCTGAACTGGGAGAAGAAGGGCACTATAATTATCGAGTCCGGGACACCCAAAACTCTCTCTCCCCCTCTTCTTTTTTGTTGCAGTTAGAGGCAAAAGCTGTATGGGAGCGTTAGCTCATTGGTGGGGTGGTCTAGCGCCATTGTTTTGACTCTCAAATGATACATGTGTGAGTGTGTGTTAGGCTTCAGCCTCCTCTTTTGACCGAAAAAAACCTATAGGCAAAGCAAGGTATGCATGATAGTGAATCGAACTTGTGGTTCACAACATGAAAGCCTTGATGATAGTGAATCGAACTTGTGGTTCACAATATGAAAGCCATGTCTGTGACCCACTACCATGGGAGCTATATATAGACAGAGAACATGATAAATGTGCATAACCCACCCATTCAAACATTGCTAAAGATCGCAACCATTCAATATGGTTGACATTTAAATTTAAAAACTCAAGAAGGTCTATAATACTTTTTGCAACTCCATTAAATGCATATGGTATTATTTTTCTTTTTGTTTAATGATCGAAACAATTATTCTTAAAAATCTAATGATTTAGATATTTAAGTAGATTTTAGCATGAATGACTATGTGCAAAAACTATGATATTCTCTTATATATATATATATATATATATATATATATATATATATATATATATATATATATATATATATATATATATATATATGCTAGTACGAAGTGTTAGGATATCCAAACAGTTTTCGACCAACCATCTTGTTGTGATAAATGGTTAAAATTTAAATTAAAAATTACACATGTGAATAAAGTGCATATCAAAAATCACAAATCTACTTATGTTTTTAAATTCAAATTTCAATTATTAGTTGAGATTTGTTTGATAAATTAGTACTTAAGTGTACTAGTATATCGAGGTTATATATATATATATATATATTGATTGATTGATTGTATGAATGGTGGTGATGATTAAGAAATGCCTTATAAGAGATTGTTTAGTAGCTCCCTCTCTCTATCTATATATAAGGCATCGTAGGTGCATAATGTTCTTTGGTACATAATCTTTCACAATCGTTTTCATTGTTTCATCTTTGATATTAACAGTGAAGATTTGAATTATTTTGCATTTTATTAAATAAAAAATATGAAGGTACAATAATTATTTGATTTAAATCTCTCCTTTTGATCTCAAACTGATGAAATTATTTGTAGAAGATTATAGATCAAAATGAATTATGCAGTTCAAGACAAATATCTCAACCGCTTAATTCTTGAGATCGATGATATAGATTTAAATGAAATGTACTATTATATTTAAATGTTAAGTGATTGAAACATGTACCATTGATTTGAAAGATTGATAAGATTACGTACTAAAACGTATTATGCAGATAACAACCCTTTTTTTGTGCCTTTCTCTATATATATACATAGAGAGAGAGAGAGAGAGTGTTGGCAAGTAAGCGTCGGTTTTTGCATTTGAAGACACAATGTTCGTAAACATCTCAGGTTCTCATAGAGTAAAAATAGCATATAACTTGCATAAGCGGAAATCACGTAATCTATTGCAACAAATCGAAAACGATGATCCGAATGGTGTCTTATTCGCGTGTGGTACCCTTTGATATCTCATAACATACCTTTGTGTTTCTGCAAGTAGCCCACTAACTGAAGTGACAGAAAAGGCAAGGAAGCCATATAGCCAGGGATCGATAAGATGGATGCAACAGAGGCTCAGGCTCAGAAAGGAGAAGAAAAAACCAGAAATAAAAGAGTAAACGGTTGCAGTGCAAGTTGCAAGCAGAAAAACTGAAGTTCGAAGTTATTGCATCGTGCTATTTGTGTCGAGACAACCAGTGAAGGATGCATCTGGAAACCGCGGGCATGTGCCGCAATTTTCAGCTCAGACAAGTCAGCCAACTTGCCTACCGAGATGAAGGGTCACAACCAACAATAATAACTCCAATATCAAAGAGACCCCGCATTTGAGAAGTCACAACGATCTGCACCTAGTCGGCTATCATCACCCTTTTCACAGATGTTAGTTTCTTTACAGGGGCACTGTTAATTCGCAGAAGTCACGGACAGCCCACATGTGTAGTTCAATCAAACCCATAACCAAGCATTTTCTAAGATATTAAGTGGGTAGTCGCCATTGATGTCAACCTTGTGCCACATTACAGTTCAACTGAAAAGACCATTTTCTTGTTCCTTGCAACATGTTTGAGGTCGTTCTCTCCTTCCAGCACCAATTACTCTTTTTTTTCTGTTAGTAAGATGGTGCAGGCAGATCCCTACCAGATATACAAAAGGAACAGGGTCTCCAGAGGTTTCTAAAATCCTTGGCTTTCTTCTATGATGGTGATTGTTTCCTTTCGTTTTAATAAAAAATAAGGGGTTATTTGATTCTTCGGAGTTTGTTTTCTTATTTGAAAACGTAAGACAACTCCACGAAGCAGTTAAGACATGAGAGTATCTTAATCTTCAGTAGTCGCAAGGAGAACTCGGTGACTCCTCGTCCTGGGGGTGACTTAAACGTGTCCTAATTAAGAAATGATAGTGTTTCATTTATCCCTCTTTAGGGCAAGCTTAGTGGACGGCCCTTCGCTACTTTGAGTTGCAAACTGCACATTTTTTCATGTCGGTCGAAATAAAAGAGCCTTTGCTGCGTAGGAAGAAGTACACAACCGGAACCAGTGACTGTAAACTGCCGGTTTCGGCTATTCCAGACTTGGGAACGGTTTCAGAATTGTCGTTTTAGAGTGATTTTTGTTTGAGTTCAATTAATAAAAAATTTAACAATTTTACATTTTAAAAAAATATGTTATATATTATATACTTTGAATGGCCGACCACGAATAGCGGGTCATGCCGTAGTTATTGTAACAGCGTCATGTTGTCAGCCAACTTTAAATTCAAACTCATTTAAAAAAATCCCTGTAGGTGCATGATGCGCCGGAGTTGGTTGGGGTGGTTTGGAACCGCTGGTTCGAAACCTATTGTTTCAAACTGATTCTGACCGGTATCGGTTTTGTTTCTCAAAACATCCAATCGAGCAGTCTCTAATTCCGGTCACTGTTGGGAAACCGGTTTAGTCATAACTAGTTGTAGATGGTTCGAGAGACGATCCATCTGATTCGAACTGATGGACTGGTTTCAAATTGGGAAGAAAAAAAAGGAAAAAGATAAAAAGAAGTGAAGAACTACGTGGGTAGAACCCCAAAAACTGAGTGTGTGCTTCTCTAAAAATCCTCGGATGCTTCCTTGGAAGATCACTGTATGTAATTTAGTGCAAGGGAAAATTTTCCTAATGATGTGACTAAATTGGTTTTCTGTGTTCTGTATCATTTCCCATTGTTTGCAGTAAACTGTTAACATGCATGTAATATGTTGACCTTGGAGATGAAGGCGTTGAGAAGGATGTAGTGGTCCTACAGATAAATATATAAATATGAGATCCTAATGACGTTAAAGATCGATTTAGCAGCATCATGGTCATAGTCAGATGAGAGACTAGCTTTAAAATTGTTTGTATAGATGGGTACAACAAACTGTAGTGACTTTGAGAGAATTCATGAACACTTAAAAAGAGGAAGAAAAAATAACAAAGCATCAATTTGCTTTTAGCCTTAAATGTCACAAGACAGATCTTAACAGGGATATAGAATCTAGTTTTACGAGAGAGCCTAACAGCGACGAATCTCCGTAGCCCATTCTAGTTAGTCTGAAGAAAGGTGGCTTGCTATTTGGTAGGCAATCGAGTGATTCTTTCATTTTTTTCGATCAAAAGGTGTGATTTGTATTCCCTGTAGTGTTCATGGTGCAAATTGAACAGACTAACAGCACCATTGTTGAGCGACAAGACAGGTTTTTCCATCTATGAAGTGAATGGAAGAAATGGAAGAAGTGAATTAAGAAGTCCTTGGTCTAACGCCACTAACCAGAGAAGGGCGTTCTGGTAGTCTGTGATTTGTATTCCCTGAAAATAAGAAGAGAAAACACTTCTATCTAAGGATAAGTTGAAGAATTGGATCTCTATGCATCTCTTTTCCAATTAAAGATTACCACAGAGGAGACTGACAAATGTCTCTCCTGTTAGAACAGTTGCTATAAAAGTTAAAATAACAAAATCTCAAGAAAGAGAGGAAGCAGAAGACTCAATAAAATTTTCTAAGAATCTCATAAAATCGTTAGCTTTCATTACATTCATAGAAAGCAAATATAATTACCTAGAAAAATTTCATTACTAACTTAACAAACTTTCGGATAATAAAATAGAAACTTTCCTAAAGAGTAAGATTATGATAATGAACCTTTCCATATAATAACAACCTATCCCTAAAACCAATTCTCATGACATAAGCAAATATTTTTTTTCTAAAATCTGAAAAATATCTAAATAAATCAAGTTTATTTATCGACTCCCGTCTTTAAACTTGCCAAGTAGTATCACATATTTAAGCTCACGTTCTCTTTTGAAATGCATTCTCTAATGGTACTTTGTATGATTGTCTTGTGATGGGTGAAATTCCTTCAACATACTCTTAAACCAAATTTCATCTAAACCAGCGAACTTAGCAAATACATCATTATAATCAATTTCCTGCCTTTTCTGGTAGCTCTTAGTCACCAATCTTGTTTTGTACTTCTCAATATCGTTTTTGAATTCTTCTTTGTATCATACACCCATTTGACTCCAACGGGTTGTTTGCCCCTTGGAAGTTAGTATCATAAGTATCATTCTCCTTCTTAATCGTCTTCACTTTTCCATCAATGACATCTGTCTATCTTTTATCATGAACAGCCTTTTCGAAATTTGTAGGCTTGCAAAAAGACAACAGTAAAATTACTATAAAGTGGCATTATCTTTCCTGCGTCATACAACTTACATGTTTTTTGTTCTTCTATATCTTTCACTTGGAACTTTTTTTCATCTTGACTTAGACTTTGAGGAGAGTGTGTTGGAGGTGGAGTTGGTTGCACAACTTTTTCTCATTATTCATAAAAAATAGAATATAAGCATATTCCTGTTGTAATGTATTGCACACCAATTTTTTTCAGCTCAAATTGTATATCTCTACTAATTATGATTTTTTACTAATAAGATGGTATAATTTATAGCCTTTAGAAGTTTGAAGATAACTGATGAAAAGTACCTCTAACTTTTATTATCAAACTTATTCCTCTTCTTATCCTCTACATGTAAATACGTAATGCTTCCAAAAACTCACAGGTGAAAAACACTTTGCTTGAAATTACTGAATGCCTCTTGTGGTACTTTCCCATAAACATTTTTAGTATGACTTTGACTAATCAAGTAGATTGCATAAGCAACAGCTTTCATTCAAAAATTCTTTCGGCATATTTTGGCTCTTTAACTTGCTTTGTACTATGTTGAGAATGACTTGGTTCCTCCTTTTGTTATACTGTTTTTTGTGGTCGTCCTAAAACCTTCTTGGGACGATGCATTCTCTTCTTTACATAAAATGCCAGAAGTATTTTCTAAGTAAATTCTCCACTTTTATCAGATCGGAGAGCTTTGGTTCGGGAGACATTTTGCTTTTCCACCTTAGCCGTAAACTTTTTAAGGGCCTTCGACCCTTTCAATTTCTTCAACCCTTTCAATTTCTTCAAAAAGTATACCTAAGTTTATGATAATAATCATCATTGAAAAGAAGAAAATAATTGTTTTTCCCAAGCGAAGATGGCTTCATAGGTACATACAAATAGGAACATATCAACTCTAAAGTATGTTGTGTTCTTGATATATTCCTTGAAAAACCATTTTCTTTGCTTGCTCACAGAAAATACATCTTCCAGTTGATTACGATGATTGATTCTTGGTAAGTCCTTCACCATGCTATCCTTGCTCATCAATTTGATAGTATCAAAATTTAAATAACCAAATCTCATACACCAAAGCCAAAAAGAACATTTCAAACAAGATGGTAAGTACTTTGAAACATCACAATAAATATTAAGGACAACGTATTAATTTTCATCATGATAATGTTTACTGACAAGTTTCCTTTGGCACCTTTTATAATTGAACTTTAATTGTTTAGACGAATATCATAATTTTCAAGAGTTGTTCTGAGCTCAAAACATTACTTTTGTTTTGAGGCACAAATAGAACATTCAAAATAAGTGGATTACTTTCAGCATTTGAAATGAATTAAAAGTGTACTTTTGTTGCCTTTAAATGATTCATAAAGCTTTGCAATCAAGTTCTTCTTTGTGTATATATAATTGCTCGTACCGAATTCCAAATACCATCATTTTACGTCTTCTTTAGTTGAAAAAACCAAAGTAGGATTTCCTTCATTTTTATTCTTCGTAAAGTTTAATGTTTCTTTAACAGTGTTTTTTTAAATTCCCTAGAAAAGTGTTCATATTCATAAGCATAACAATTATAACACTCAACTTTTGATTTATCATACTTTCCTTGGTTTGGCCACTAAAATCTTCTTCTACCTCTTCCACATCTTCTTTCCTGATTAGAGTCCGGGTTTCCTTCTTTGTTTATTGATACGTTGCTGCCTCTTACACCTCTAGTACAAATTCATCCCCATCTATGTCCTCTTTGAAAGATACAAAATAAACTTCACTTGCAAAGCTTGTTTCACCAATTCTTGTTTTAATTTCCAAAGTCATTCTCCATGACCTTTCAAGATTTATGTGACCTCTTCATTGGTCATATGGTATTCAAGTCTTTTAATCTTCAATAGCAACACTACAAAATTAAATCTTTGATCCATCTGATTAATGACTAACACTCTTGAAATTTAATTGGATACATATTCCAATTCCTTTATGTGCTGTGATTTGATTTCAACTCTTAATGTCTGAAGACGAATTTTTCTCCCTACAGTCATTCTTTGAAAAGAAGTTTTAACAATCTGCCTTCTTCTTCCAAACATCATAGGCTCAAACCAGTGCCTATTCATATAGATGCACCATAATGAATAACTTTTGTAAAAGATGCAACATGAAAGAAAGTTTCATTTATCTTCTCCATGCTCATTAATCTTCAAACAAACAAAGCTTTTCATGCCATTTTGTTACAATAGATGCCTATAATCGGAAAAAATAAAAAATCAAAATCTCAAGAAAGAGTAAAGGGAGAAGACCCAAACATATATATCATTAATCTTATAAAATCATAAACTTCGATTAGATTTGACACAAATATAATTCTCTAGAAGAGTTCCATAACTTACTACACAAACTTTTTATAATAAAATAAGCAACTTACTCACTAAATAAATTATTTGGTAAACCTTTCTACATAACAAAAACTCAAATGGTAAGCTTCCCTACAAACAAATATTCTCTAAAATCTCGAGAATATATAAGCAGATCAAGTTTATTTATGAGCACACCCTTTAAACTTGATTTCATCATACCATGTAGTAACAACAATTTAAGGAAAACTACAATTTTTAAATGTGTTCTCAGTATATCCAGTGGGTTAAGGTACTTCTACTCACATTTTTGACAGCTCCACGTCCATTAGCTAAAGGGGTTATAGGTGACACGAAATAGCTCTATGCTGAGATGTACCATGGAGGGAAATAAATCATAGGCAATAAAAAATATGGGGAGATTCAATTGTCATGCTTCTTCGCACTAAATTAACGTCAAAACTGTCGTGTAATCTACTTAATATAGAGAGATTACCATGAAATTAAGAGGAAATAGTACATATCACTTATGGAACAACTCTCAAATCAAGTAGGAATGACTGGACAGAGATTTGTTCAGTTGTTTTTCTGTCTATAGTTCTCCAACTTTCTCTAAGGTTCTTATGTTTTATTTTCATTTATGAATGACTTTTTGTGCTTGTCGAAGTCACGTTGGCTGGAGCCTGTTCTAGCTGTACAGAATCTAGCTAGACAAGTCAATTACATGAGAATTGACTAAAACCACTTTGGTCTTGAGGAGTTAATGTGATGATTATTAGCAGATAGGTCCAGTTTTTCGTTGGTGTAATGGGAAACAAAAGCCACTTGTGCACCCCAGGTATCGAAGTCATGACCTTGAACCTTGAGTGTTGACCCTTGTTGCTCCTTGTGCTAGCAAGTAGGTCCTTATAATCAATCTAGAACATAAGGCAAGACGAACCCGCATATGTCGTGTCCCCGAGACGTTCACCATTTGCATGACCGGGAATTATAGAATGTGGGATTTTCCTATTAGCCCATAAAAAATCATACATATTTCCACCGTCAGTGGGATACCAGTCTCTCTCTCACACACACGCACACAGAGACACACCCGGCCCCCCTTAGAAGGAGTAAACCGAATTATCTTATTTCAATCAAACCATACTGTAGAATGTATGGGTGAAGGTAAATTCGTTAAAGGGTTGCATCTTAAATATGCAGGTGCACTTGTAAAAGAAATTAATTGTTCCGTTCTTGATGATTCATTCTTTCTCGTAATGGTCACTTTGAGTTTGCCACATCTCTTATTTTGTCTTTTTCTTCCTCGGGGAAATTCATGGGCTTGAATTGCCAAAGTTTTCCACCAGAGAATTGATGTTTCACTGCCTCCAGCTATTCCAGCTATCATAACCTAGTCATGAATTAAATTCACAACCAACAAGCTTAAGAAATGGCCATGTTGAAGGATCACAATGGCCATCATGTAATAGTTTTATCAAGTGTAGCTCAAGTACTCGTTTGTCGTGGTTCGTTTACTATTGAAAGCATAGTATTGTTTCTATAGAACGCTAAGGATGATATAATGTTCAAGCAATGATCTACGGATGATAATGATCTAGAAGTCAAATCTTTATACACAACATCGATAAACTTATATTGTAGGGAGGCAGCAATTCAAATTAGTAAATTATTGAAGCATAGATCATACATACACATCCTGAAAAATGACATACTTAATGGGAGCTTCATCAGAAGTTAAGAGTAGGAACAATTTCAGGAACTTGAATTATCATAGGGGAGATGATTCGTTAATTTCTGAGGTATATGTTGATTTGACCCACAATAGAACCCAAGCTTAATTGGATACCTCCATTGGGTGAAGGACTCTTGGGTTCATGGAATCCAGAAAACATCGACGAACATCCAAGTAATGTATGCAAAATCATAAAGGTCAAATATACCAGAGGAGCTTCGACTTTGTTGACTGTGAGTGTTGATATCCAAAACTGCCAATCATAATTTGGTATTAGGACAAAGCCCAATCAAGAACAAGGTGCCAAGTGTTGATAATGCTCATCACCAGAAAATGAGCAATGAGGTTAAGTGGAAGGCTTTACTGAAGTCTCGATAGCAAGACAAAATTCAAAATGAAGGGATGAGTTGATCGAAATGAAACATAATGATCTGATTCCCTGGATTCAAGTTAATGGAAATTAGAACGGCTGCAAGTTTCCATATATATAAATGAAAATTAAGGGCCAAAGTTGACCATTTTTTTATTGTTTACTTCCATGTAAACCGTGATACTTCTACAATTAGAGGACGTCCAACCATGCATTAATAAACTGTTGGTTGATATCCATGATGCACGGTATAAATTCTAAGAAATTTCTCACTTGTGCATTAGTTGGGCATTTAGCTTCTCTTTACAAGTCAATCTCGCTCCATTGCCTTAGGTAAGCGCAATAAATAAACTGCAGGTTGATATCCTTAACCTTACGCCATTCACCTTTCGGATCGAACCAATGAAATGTCAAATGCTGGCAATCGCTCATTGAAGCTATAATATGGACCAATATACACAGATTTAATTAACCTTCAAAGTATTTTTCACACTATTATTGTATTAGTGTGTGTTGTAGTGAAACACTTTTAAGCTCGAGACGTGGCTGGGTTTGGTTCGAAGCGCGTTGCCCATGAAATGTGTCTTTCCAGACTCATGCTATTCGATGGATGGGTCATAGTATCCCCACAATTACGAAAGGGTCGAATTTGATTAAGTATGATTAGGGGTACTATAAGTGAGCCGAGCTGCTCAGAAGCTACTAATGGCTTGGCTCAAGAATTTCTCCAACTCTATCCAAGCTTGAGATGCTCATGAGCGGAGTTCGAACATGTCAATACTAGTTCGGAAAGCTGGTGAGCCAAATGAAGCTTTATTTATATTTATATATACACACATTAACATTTATTATTAAATGTTCTATAATATGGGTTCACTCATATTTACTTGGGCCGACCCGATTTGCTTCTTGCTGTAGTCGACCATGAAATTAAGATCAGGGCTTGAAAGGTATGTTTAGTCCGGTAGGAAAAGGCTATAAAGAGAGTCTGTTGCACATTTTTTTGTGCTGTCAAGACTCCAGAAGTCAGGGGCTGCCTTTTGGACCAGATAAAATTATTTTGTCGCACGAAGGCTAAAATGCCTTCATGTTGCCACCTGGCCTTCAAAACATCTCTTTAATAACTCTTGTTCCACTTAGGAGCTAGGTTCCAAGCCGTCTGTTCTAGGTTTCTCGTAACTTGAAACCGTAAACGATTCTTGAACTATCAGTTGTAGGACAGTTTCAGTTTAAGATCCGACATCATCCCGAAACCGATTAATTTTTTTTTGAAAAGCATAAACTGAGTTCAATAGAATTCGATCCCTCAACACATTGTTGAAGTCATTAGGCCATATCAACTAACATATACTAGTTTGAAAGCACAAAATATAAACTGCGTGAAGTTGAACCACCAATGTATTTCAGCAAAGACAAGAATCTACTATTGAGTCAACAACAAACTTGTGTGTATAAATGCTAAAAACATTATATATATGTTTAATAAATAATGGTTTGAAATTGCCGGTTACAGTTCTGGGGCAGCTTTTGAAATAGTGAACCATAACCAAACGGTTGGTCTCCTGTTCCGTTTCCAACAGTTTCTAGCCCAGTTTGGTTTTGGTTTGAATCACTGCGCTGGTTCCAAACCTGCCACAATGACTTGAACTAGCTAGATAATGAGCTGATGAACCACACTGCATAGCTTGACAAGTTCGATCAATTAGTCATTCCTGATATTCATAAACCTTTTTTACTAAAAACATATCTTTCTTTAAATTGTAAAATTATCCTCCTTCAATTTCGCTCGATTCCTACACTTTTTTATTCTAACAGCTCCACCGCCAATTTTACACCACCACCATCAGGCCCTACCATCAGTTATATACCACTATCGACATTGTTTCCCTCTCATCTTCATGCTCTTTTATCATTTTCAATCCCTTTTGATCTATTTTCAACATTATTCAATTTCAACGCAACCACACTATTTGTATTATTCAAACTTCCATCGATTTCGTAAAGAATGATATGAAAAACAGATAAAAAAAAGTTTTGGAGACATCTTTTACGAACAATTCAGAAGAAGTGAGTGTGGTTGATTAGGAAAGAGACACACGGCCGGCGCATCATGCCTAACATGTAGACTCATCGTAGGTGCACTGGTCTCATAATGATTGTCATGTGTCAGGCATGATCAACTCTTACCAAAGGACGCACCCCAAGCGCAACCCTCGGTTAAGTATTTTATGCTCTATGTGCGACCCTCTTGTAAGGTAGATGCGACATAGGAGCATATTGTTAGTGTTTCGAATGCAAGTAAAATGTGTTACTTGTCTAGTGAAAGTATTTATTGTCGTGCAGTAGATTCTTGACATACTGCACATGGTGATACTAAGATTGACAAACTAGAAGGAATGACCCATTTATTGATTGGTTGGGTGATTAGACATGTGAAGATGTCTTTGCTGACTCTAAAGGTAATGAACTTGATTATGTATTTGTGTTTACCATAAATGCAGTCTTTTGTAATCAAGATGACATAGTGTAGTGGGTAAGAGATCCTGGAAGGAATCACAACATTGTTACAATCATTCTCTAGTTGAAATCTAAAGGTGTAAGAGGTAAATTGTTGCTTAGGTATGAAAGAAGCGGCGAACACAGAAGCAATAAAAAAGTTAAAGTTGAAAGTCAACATTGGACCCATACAAAGAAGGTGAAATGCCCATTCTCGATTACATTAGAGATTGGAATCGATGGTTTATGGAGATTAAATGTAGTTAATATCATGCATAATCAAACTCTAGTTTCGTATATGAAAAGACATGCATTTACATGTAGACTCAATGATATTGGGTATAGTATAACATAAGAGATAAACAAAAGTCATTACAAATTGAAACATGTTTTGTCGTAATTGAAGTGTCTTGATGATCTAAATGTTAGAACAGTAATGTATATTTACAATGTGAGGACAAAAATCAAGAAAGAGGAGTTGTGTGGTCAACCAATAAGAATTTTTCTTTGGCAGATATAAAATGTCTATTCTCAAGGTTATAGGATTTATATTAACCAATAAAAAATTTCTTTGACATTTGCTTTCATGGGTATAGAGAAAAAAAATAATTATGTGTGGTTATTGAGGTGCATCAGTAATTATATATAATTGTAAACACCCAAAAAAAATTCAAAAGACTTTTTAGAATTTTTGCATTTTTTATGAAAAATTGCGGCTGTGGATCTTTTAAGATTTTCTTTCAAAGACATGCCAAAATTTTGTAAACGAACCCATTTTCATTCCAAAATTTTGTACTAACCTCAAAATAAGAATATTTTGAACCCCTTTGAAAAAATAAAATTTTGTCAAAAATCAAAAAAATGATCACTCTCGTCTCATTGCCAAATAAACAGGATTTTGTTGTTTCAAATGGTTTTCTTCAAAGAAAGAATGATTTCAAATAATTTTCTTCAAAGAAATAAATGAAAATGGGACATTGGGAACTAAAACCATAAAGTGTTTGGAAAATGATAATTTTACAAACTTACAAAACCTTTGAAATTCAAAAACAAAAGAAATCCAAAACATAACCCCAAAGACTCGTCGGATGAAGGATAGTCCTACACTAAATGACCCTATACTCATCAAAGGGTTAAAGCCATCAAAATAGTAAATGACTAACTTACGGAGAGAAAACAGGTCACTCATGCAAACAACATTGGGATGAGACTGAGTTGTACTCCAAAAAGAATATTTGAAGTAGAGCATAATATTTTGAAGGTTCCGTTAAAATTCAATGTTTTCAAATATATCTTAAAAGAAATGGTTTTAAAGAATAAAAAAGAAACATTTGAAACCATAAAATGAAATCTTACCTGAAAAGAGAATCGGATCAAGTAGAGCAAGACCTCGGGAGGCTAGGATGAAAGCACAAGAGATTTGGAGAAAGAAATGGAATTTTAAGAAGTGCACCTCAAATACATACAATAGATTAAATCAACTCAAGTCAAGATAGACACATGACTAAGCATAAAATCAAGTCAAGATGAGCACAAGACCAAGCCCAAAATCAAGTCAAGATGGCCACAAAGCCCAAATCAAGTCCAAATGGGTCGCACATGTTTAAGTTAAAATAAAGCCCAAACCAAGTCAAAGGAGTTGGCCATACAACTTATTCAAATTAAACCAAGGTAAGATCACTCTTGACTACAGCAAGACAGCCAAGTTTGGTCAAACTAAGTCAAAATTGAACTTGATCGGGATAAGATGGACGAACCAAAGTCACGAAGCAAGCCTTGACTTGAGGCGGGCTACACCTAGCCAACTAAAGTCAAACCGAGTCTTAAGACTAGCCCTAAATTGAGCCAAGGTTAGTTGATAAGGAGGCGGGCTACACCTAGCCAAGATCGGCTACACCAAAGTCGAGGGTGCATGCAATATGGGATGGGCTACACCAAGATGGACCATGGACAAACTTTGACCAAGACCGTGTTACCCCATGTGACCAGCAAAGGAAGGTGAATTGGGACCATTTGGATAAAGCATGAATCAACCCCAAATCATGAAAGGCTTCAGAGAGATGCCAAAGCATATTCATTCCATAGAGAATTCCCAAGAACTCTATAAATACTAGCCCTTAGGCTGAGTTTTATGGGAGTCATATTAGAGAGAAAACCAACACAAGAGAGGAAAGAAGAGAGAGAGGAAGAAGAAGGCGTGGAGAAGAAGGGTGCAACCGAAGATCGACGACCAAGAAGGATTGCCCAAGGATAGACCCAACCAGGTTCTTTCCCTTTTCTTCCTTTTCCCATTTCAATCCATTTATAATATTTTTGAGCCCTCTTCTCCAATCTATTATAAAATCAAGAGGAAGAGATGCAAATTCATGCTAAAGGCTATCGGTAAGAAGACCTTTTACTTGTTTGACATTCAATTTCTTCTATCCCAATATAAGTCGTATCTTATACTTCTTCAAATCTCTATGCTTAAATATATTATCATCTCTTCTCCCTTTTCTTGATTGTTGTGATTTGCCTTCAAATTAATTCATAAAGCCATAAGAGGGACATTAGCAGACACATTTTACATGCAATGATATAAGTATGTAAATCACTCTCATGGTAGATTAAATATCCAGAAGTTTGTGTAGGAGTGGGCAAGGGGTTTTGATCTTCGAGAGAGATGCTCCTAGATTTTATATATGGATGAGTTACCTCCCTAAATGCACACAAGTCTTCAACATAAATTTCTTTGGATGATCACTAAAATATTAAGGATCAAATCGAATGCATCATTATCATTTTACAAAGAAAACTCTGTAAATTTCATAATAACATTCGGCTAGAAAACTTCTCGGATTTAATTCTAGTCATCAATGAAACCAAAAAAATAAATAAAAATATAGAAAAAAGCTTTACATAGGTCTTGCTTAGGTAAAAAAATTTGGATTTTTGGATCCCTATAAAACACCAAAAAAATTGCAAACATCTTTTGTAGGAAATAAAATCGATTCTGTTTTTCAGGTCATCAACTGATTTTGCCAAGTAAAGAACATGCTTGTTTTGGAAAATTTGCGTTGATTGAAAAATTGTTTCAAAAAATCTTGAATCATAAATTACTCTTCCTAAGCGTATAAGCTGACCACACGCCAGGTGTGTCTTAGAAGAGTTATTTTAATTCGTTTTTTTTTTTTAAACAAATCATTTTCAAAATCTTGCTCTAAACTCTTTTTCAAAACGTGGTCATACATTTGAAATTTTCTAGCAAACATCATGTTAAGTTTGGATGATTCCTTTGAAAATATATCAAGGAAGGCCTCATTAAGCTTCACAAGTCGACTTTCCAAAACTATGAAAAAGTCTTCTCAAACCTAGGAAGAAAGAATCACCTTTTTGAAGAGGAAACTAAGAGAGATAAAATTAAAAAGGAGATTGTTGCCCCAAGCGAAGAGGCCAAGACACGTTGTTCAAAACTCCCTACTTGATCCTCCCTTTAGTATAGGATCAGTAAATCATTTATATACATTCCATGTACTAAATGATACTCATGCATCCATAAGCCCACAAAATGTACCAAAAGATGTAAAACAAAAATAAAATTCAAAACTTAGTAGACATGTTACTCCTAAGGTATACATCGATATCTTAGGTACACCTAATCCTACCGTGCATAAATAAATTCCTTTGAACTAGGTTTGCATCATAAATCCAAGCCTATGGTCATGCCTTCCCTAACCTCCACATACTCACAAAGAGACTGAACATGGTTTATCTTGAAACCCATACCTTTCCATTTTGTAAAGTATCAAACATGTTTTGCCTTTGCATCCACATACATTCACATCATCCTTTCTTAGGGGCATATTGAGTTGTACCTAGGATCCACCATAAAGACATCAACTATTCCACACCCCGGGTGCACATTCTTGATGCACCTGAGCCCCCGGATCCTCGTTAGACATACTCTGGGTTTTGTATATTGTTTATAGGTTATCTTCTAAATCCTAAAAATCTCAAAAGAAAAGAAAAAACCTAAATACAAAAAAAAAAAAAACCATTTGTCAAGAAAATGTCAATCCCCTTAGAGATGATTTGGGTGATGTCAATCTACATGAAATTTCTCAAAATTAATAAAATATTGAAGTTGGACAAAACATTCAAGCTCTCTAGAAGGTGACCTCTTATGAGTTAACATATGAATCAAACCTAACTTAAAACACATCAAGGGCTAGGATCATATCATATATAGTCCTAGGTCATGTCAAAAACTAAGATGTCCAATGACATGGTGCATGTATGGGCAATTCATGCATCTCATTAAATATCATTCATTACATGCCACAATAGGAGTTGGCCATAGTGTGTGAATGCCTATGTTGTCTCCCCCCAACTAAGGGATGTAGCTTGCATTCTGTAAGCACTTTTTATAGAGACTTTAATACATTAGTCTCCATCATTTCCCATGGGAATATATTTTTACATGTTATGCATTCCATGAACATCATTCACCCACACAGGCCCGCATCCTCTTGAAAGTGTCAGCCTAAGTGGGAAGGTCCCTATGTCATAAGGGGGCAATGCATATTGGCTAATTGTTGCCGAGAGAAAAAACTTGGTACACCTTATAAATGCCCAATATCTAAAAAGATATTATGTTTAGTATCTACCACCAATTCTTTTGAAATGATTTTTGAAAATTGATCTCCTTTAGTCTCTTAAAGAAGAGATCAACTTGAATATAGACCTCTTAACTAGAGATTGATTCTCTATAAAAAGTAGAGTGTTTTCAAAATCATTAAATGACATTTCAAGAATCCTTCTTTTACAAGATAGGGCTTAGTTCAAAATAGCATAATATTTTAAAATAGTATGTGCTATTATACAACAGGGCATACTTGATTAGATTGAGTATTTAAAGGGATAAGTTGTTCCCCATCTCATTCTCTTCAAAGGAAATTGGAAAAAGAAAAAGAGAAAAAAATAAAGGAAGAAAATAAAACTCCAATATAGAGGTCTTCGTACAAAAGAAAAAAGAAAAAAAATCTAAAACTCAAAAACCATTTCCTCAAAAATTTCCTCTTTTTTATACCACGGGACGCTTGAGAAGGGACCCTAGGAATTCTCCCCATACTCCCTATAACTTATCCCAAAAAGAGAAAAAGTTTGTCATTATAGTCATAAAGTAGGAATAGAACCTACCAATTTGAATCTCATTTTGTTTGAGGATTAGGCCTCATAGTGTGGAAAATGGAGTTTTGAATTGTTGTTGAGTTTTTTCAACAATAAAAACCTTTACAAAGTAATGGAACATTAAAACAGAAATAAAGAGAAATATAGTAGATGAAAGTCCTTTTAGATGAAAACAAAAGGAAAGTATCCTTTCCGAAATGATTTTTACAAAACCCAAGGCATCAAACAAAAAAAAGTTGAGGCCATCCCACTTAGGGAGCCAGACTTCATGGAATCTCCCCAAGCTCCCAAAATAGCTCGTGGAGGTCTCCAACACACTTCATCAATTGTATCTTACACATCTCATGCCCATGTGCAATCATAGATTACCTTATTCATGTGTGATCCTTGCATTGGTCATGAAATCTTGACTCAACTGAAACCAACTCTAGCATTTAGAAAAAAATAAAAAATTTATAAGTGTTATTTTTTATCATTAACCAAATAAATTTGATTAATGACAAAGAAAGGCATTTGTAAACACCTAAAAAAATTTAAAAAAACTTTTTAAAATTTCTGCCTTTTTCAAAAAATTACGGTTGTGGCTCTTTTAACAAACCCATTTACATGCCAAACTTTTGTAGTAACCTTAAAATAAGGGTATTTTAAATCCTTTTGAAAAAAAATCAAATTTTGCAAAAATTGAAAGAATGACCACTCTGCCCTCATGGCCAAATAAGTAGGATTTTGTTATTTTAAATAGTTTTCTTTAAATAAAGAATAGTT
Source organism: Brasenia schreberi (assembly GCA_036023115.1). Classification (NCBI taxonomy): domain Eukaryota; kingdom Viridiplantae; phylum Streptophyta; class Magnoliopsida; order Nymphaeales; family Cabombaceae; genus Brasenia; species Brasenia schreberi. The sequence goes on along the minus strand of JAYKKT010000071.1, from coordinate 9,456,354 downwards.
TCAAATAATTTTCTTGAAAGAAGCAAATAAAAATGGGACATCGGTAACAAAACCCACAAAATGATTGCAAAATGACAATTTTACAAACTTACAAAACCTTTGAAATTAAAAAATAAAACAAATCAAAACATGACCCCAAAGACTCACTAGATCGATGATAGTCCTACACCAAACGACTCTACACCAATCAAAGGGTTAAAGCAGTCCAAGACCTTATACCTATCAAACGGTTAAAGCGGTCAAAACGATAAATAACTAACTCATGGACTGAAAGCAAGTCACTCGTGCAAACAATACTGGGGATGGGACTCAATTATACTTCAAAAGGATATTTGAAGATCTCATTAAAATTTGATGTTTTTAAATATATATTAAAAGAAATAGTTTTAAAGAATAAAAAAGAAAACATTTGAAACCATAAAATAAAATCTTCCCTAAAAGGAAAACTAAATAAAGTGGAGAAAGATCTCAAGAGGCTAGGATGAAAGTAGAATAAATTTTCTAGAAAGACATGGAATTTGAAGAAGTACACCTCAAATACTTACAATAATTGAATCAACTCAAGTCAAGATGATACATGACCAAGCCAAAAATCAAGTCAAGATGGCCACATGATCAAGCCCAAATCAAGTCTAAATGGGCGGCACATGTTTAAGCTCAAATCAAGCCCAAACCAAGTCAAAGGAGCTGGGCATACAACCGATTCAAATTAAACTAAGGTAAGAGCAAGCTTAACTACAATAAGGAGATCCAGGTTTGGTCAAACCAAGTCAAAATTGAACATGATCGAACCAAGGTGGACGAACCAAAGCCACGAAGCAAACCTTGATCAAGCCAACTAAAGTCAAACCAAGTCACAAGATCAGCCCTAAATCGAGCCAAGGTTAGTGCACAAGGAGGCGGGTTGCACCAAGTGGAGAAGGGCTTTGGTTCGTGGCTTTGGACCAACTGGCTTTGGATCGGCTGCACCAAAGTTAAGGGTGGCTGCAACATGGGAGAGGCTATACCAAGATAGATCGTGGACCAGCTTTGGGATGCCAATGGAAGGTGGATTGGGTCCATTTGGATCAAGCATAAACAACCCTAAATCATGGAAGACTCTAGAGAGATGCCAATGCATATTTCTTCTCTAGAGAATTTCCAAGAACTCTATAAATAACAGCCCTTGGGATGGGTTTCAAGGGAGGCATATTAGAGAGAAAACCAACACAAGAGAAGAGAGGAAAGAGAGAGGAAAAAGAAGTCAGGGAGAAGAAGGGTGCAACCCAAAATCGTCGACCAAGAAGGATCGCCCAAGGAGAGACTCGGCCTAGTTCTTTCCCTTTTCTCCATTTTTATTTTTTATCCCCTTTCTCCAATCCATTGTAAAATCAAGAGGAAGTACTACAAATTCTTGCTAAAGGCCATCAGTAAGAAGACCTCTCACTTATTTGATATTCAATTTCTTCTACTTAAATATAAGTCGTATCTTATACTTGTTAATCCCCTCTATTCTTAAATATATTATCATTTGTTCTTCCTTTTCTTGATTGTTGTGATTTGCCTCTAAATTAATTCAAAAGTCAATAAGAGGAACATCAGAAGTCACATTTTAAATGCAATAATATGATTATCTAAATCACTCTTATGGTGGATTAAATATTCATAAGTTTGTGTAGGGACAAAAAAGGGGTTATGATCACATATATATCGAAGAGAACTATCATCGTTGAGAGAGATGTCCCAGAATTTTATATATGGATGAGTTACTTCCCCAAACACACACAAGTCCTCGACATAAATTTTTGTTGATGATCACTAAAAAATTAAGTATCAAATCGAATGCATCATTATCCCTTTATAAAGAAAACTCTGCAAATTTCAGCATCCTGAATAAGTTGTGTCAGATTCTAAAATTTTCAGCCCTCATTTGTGATCAAAATATTCTAAAATTTAGTTTGAATGTACACATAGTAGTTAACTTGACCGATTGTGTCCAATTGGGTTTGATCCAAAAATCATGAAAATGGTTTCGGTGGAAAGCTGACTTCTATAGCTTTCTAATCTAATGGATTTCATAAAAATATGGATTTTATGTACAGATATACAAGCGTTTTATTTAGCCTCTTTATTTTTGTCAAAGAGTTTATTCTAAATTTGATAATAGAATTCGGTTAGGAAACTTCCTAGATTTAATTTTGATCATCAATGAAACCAAAAAAATAAATAAAATTATTGAATAAAGCTTCATACCTAGGCCTTGCTTCTATTAATTTTTTGGGATTTTTGGATCCCTACAAAATACTAAAACATTGCAAATATCTTCTGTAAACCGATTCGGTTTTTTAGGTGTAAACACCCTAAATAAATTTTGCAAAAACATGACTAAGCATGCTCTCAATTTCGAAAACAGGTTTGTTTTTAAATCCCTACTTTAAATTGGGAATTTCACAAAACGAAGATTTCGAAATTAAATCAAAGTTAAAGGATTAAGCAAAAGCCAAGTTAAATAGGGATAAAGTTGAATCATCTCTCCGAAGAAGTAGCGAGGATCAAGGCTATAGTAAAAGCAATCATCAAACGGGACTTCAATGCATGTGGACAAGGGGAAGATCCAAGTCAAAAATAAGGGCACGACTCCATCAAAGGTAAGGTCAAAGACTAATCCAAGTGGAAAGCCTCACCAACCAAACCTATTTCGATTGACCAAGCCTAAACCCAACTTTCTTTGCCAAACCACATTGGCTAAACCAAATTGCCTTAAATCACCCTTACCCTAGCCGAACCACACCAACTGACCTAGTACTTAGGGTTTTGTAACGTCCATATAAGTTTCGTCAGAAAAGGTATTATGCACATCAAAATCATGAGCTCCTCTTTGAGTCACTAATGGTGTGTATAGTATAATGTTGCAGGTATATTGGACCTTGATTTTTCGTGCTCACAATTCCATGTATCGCTAAGCATAAAATGCAGAACTCATTATTGGAGTGGAGTCGTGGTTTCATGGGGTCCAATTTAAGTAAAAAACTTTGGCACCAGGGAGGAGGTATGACACATGAACTAGACCTAAAGGCTTTCACACAAAAAGCCAAAAATCTCTTTTTCTCTCATGTTGGTACTTGCCTCACATGAAAACCCAAAAATTAGTACCACTCGCAAATCAAATACGGAACCATAGTTCCTCCAAACCATGGTTCTAAGCTCTTGTGGGTCTACACCTGTAGTTCTAGTACTATGAGAATCAAACGCACCCTAAGGCTTCACATGGATCATCCTTCTGGGGATTATAGTTTTGATCGATGTGAAAGCAGCTTAGTCGCTGTTTGACTCAACAATCTTTTTACCAATAACCTTTGGAGGATAATGTTTTATTTCGTTTATTAAATCCAAGGATCGTGAGATCAACCACTAATGAGGTTTCCATACAGATGGATGACAACAATGAACAATCTCTTGATAACGACAAATGAGATGCCCCATACAGGTCGAGCCGGCTGCTCCAGAGCTGGAAGACCTTGCACTCTCCGTCAACGAATATTTTTTCAGGACAAACTTTATGAGAGATCACTAAAGACGTGATCTTCATAAGAAAGGAGTAAGGTAGTGGGCATCCCTTCCTCTTATTAATTGACATCAGCTGAACTTGTACCCATGTGTAGCTCCCTCTTTAAGCTTTGAAGTTATTGGTTCTTGTCCAATATTGACACTCCTCATACATGACCCATTGTTATTTTGCGAGGGCATGGGTGTAATATGTAAATGTAAATATATATATATATATATATATATATATATATATATATATATATATATATATATATATATATATATGTATGTATGCATGTACACATAAGTACCACGATAGGTACAAGTCCTGATTATTTTATCTTCCAATTTCAGTACTGATCAATTACGTTTGGGTTTAGATCATCGAAAAGAAAATTGAGTCAGGTTTCCATTTTCTTGACCATTCTAGGGAGACTCAAGTTCACTTAGTCCAGATTGGGTAATTTTAACAATGTTTAATCCTTGACATCAAAATCAGATCAGACCACATTAGATGTTCTTGTTCTTGGCTAACGAATGAGAATACCGTCAACCTGACTCAGAGTGTGGTAAACCTGATTTTGGTGTTGATAACCGACGAGAGATTCCCTTCACTCCCCGGTGAGCCCCATGACAAAAAATGTCGTGATGGTTTTCATAAATCATGGATTGTACAAGAAGAGTTTTCACATCAACATTGATGCATGGAATCCATTTTTCACGTTACGTGATCCATGCTCATGACATACCACCAATTTGATGACATCCAAATATTTCTCCTATGAGATGACACCAATTTGTCAACGTATCAAAAATATCACATGAACGACTTATACTATAAAATTTAACAGTTTTTGTAAGAAAGGCCTTTTCCTTCCTTCCATTGAAATATGGCCTTAAAGAAAAATACAGTGCTTGTAAATATCGTATATTATGATTCTATATCACATTAATTCTAACACGAAATTACCAAAGTACACTACATTCTCAATACTAGTCAGGTTTACTAGAATCAGTTATGCTAACACATAATACATATCCTTCGGGATAACAAAGGCAAGCTCGAATTGATAACCAAAAGAAAACAAACTATAGTTCTTTGGTTTGTACCAGGGAACATAATACTAAGTTGTATTAAGCAAGTGGACATAACATTCAATGGCGGATCTACATGGAGTGGTGGGGGCCGGCCGCCCACCCAAATTTTTAAATTTTACAGTAAAACCTACATTTTACCATACTTCGCCCCCTAACACGATGAAATATGTACATCACCCCCTCCAAAACTATTTTCTAGATCCGCCACTGACCACACCCCTCCATGTTTGCACCAATACCATGTCAACAGTTACGGATGTCACAGTGCTGACTAAGATTTGGTAGGTTCTGATCAAATGCTGAATCCGATCTCTGTGATTTACTGGGGGTTTTCGCCAAAGTTCTTCCTGTTGAGTCTAGCCCTCTGGTTGATGTATTTCCTCTCGTCTGGTGTAAAATGATCATCGTAAGTGGGTTGACTGACTTCATTTTCTAATTGCTCTTCTTCATATGTCCTTAGAAGAACCAACTGATGTGCCTGCTTCAACTGAAACACCACAAATGTACCGTGTGCCATTGACAAGTCATTGTTAAATGGTGTTTCCCGATGCTCATGCGTAGCACCAACAAGACTTCCGCAATAATCAGATCAATATCCAAGGAAAACAGCATGAAGGAAAAACCAAGATGTGGGAAATAATTGCAATCCATATCGAGTATCTGAGTGTCGAAAATAAAAAACAATCCATGTACCTCAAAACTTCCTCTCAAGTGGTTCCGATTCTACTGGTTTTAATCTTATGTGCAGTACCAGATATCCTGCAGCACCAATACTCGCACTTGTGTTGATACTTATATACGATGTAGCAAGTATGTATGCACCCATCTAAAAAAATATAACCGAAAAATTAATGTCAAGCAAAAAACTCAATTAAAATAAAATAAATGTACCATGACTCCAATTGATAAATCATTATGAAATGGTTATTTTGAGTTTCCAAACTAGACATGTTCGGTTCTAGGAAAATCGTAACCACATGTTTTTAGTTCTTTTGGATCATGAAAAAGGAACCGAACTAGCACCAAGCAAGTTCTGGTCCCGGTTTGAAACTGTCCGTTCTTATTTCAGTTTCAGTTTGAGTCTAAAATAGTATAAAATTGTAAAAACTATTAAATTTTGAAAAAATATAAAGAACTAATAAAAGAAGTACCGAAATAGTCGTTCCTGTTCTACACATGGTGGAACTGGAACTGAACCTTGGCGTCCCCTTTCCAGTTATGGTTCAAAATGCGATATGGGTGGTTCCTATTATGGTCCGTTGTCAGCGTAGTTCAGTTCAGGAACTTCGAAAAAGTATGAATGATCTAACTTAAAAGTAGGACAGGATCTGCCTAAACAAAGGAATTGCTAAGTTGTACAATGAAGGACATTCTCGCTAAGCTGTATCTTTTGTTCTGCTTTGAAAATCCAACTGTACTCGTAAATGCTGAATTCGGTTACTGCTTTGTATATATAAACTCTACGCATATTCAGTCAAAGAAGAGCAAGAAAAGCATCTTGAAGGCGAGCCACAAAACAAAGAACCCTCCAACGACTAGGCATGGCTAAGTCGTCCTCTTCTTCGGTGGTGCTCCTTCTCCTTCTTTTTATTGTGTCCGTGTCAGCCCAACCATTTTGGTTGCCACCATAGATGGATGGTTGTGGTGATGCGCTCAATGCCATCAGTGAGAACTGTGACAGCCTGCAGAATGGCGAAGCGCCTGACAGGGGGTGCTCCAATAACCTTGCGGCATGTCCAAGTCGTGCTTGTGCAATATCATGATTCTGTTCAACACCCTCTTATCCCCTATGTTTTCACCTACTGGTCTCTACTTACTGGCTGCTCCACAAGAGTGCAACTTCCCCCTATATTGTCAAGGTACATATGTACTTGTATTTTTCATTTACTTTCAGACGTCAGTATCAAAAAACTTATCCTTTCTATTACTTAATCATACTCACAAATTTTATCATAGGGTCCTCCAAAAATATAAATTACTGACCCCTAGTCATCTGATCGGGCTAGTTGGCATTGTCCCCATCAGATGGGAGGCCCACCGTATGACAAAAATAGCATCTTGTTAGCATTCATGATGGTCATTTAGAAGTATATATTGTCGAATGACCTTGTATGTATATTAATGAAAGAGATTTTGAAAGACATACTAGTGTACCTTTATGTACTTTTTAGCAACCTTGCATATTCCTCCTGATTCTCCCTCATCAAAAATATTTTGCTGCCCCCTAAAGCTTGTAGCATAACCGGCATCTACCATCGATATTGCTACTGGAGTTAGGGGGATCCCCTTCTTATCAATAGACCCTATGTACCAACCTAGCAAGGGAACTCAACAATTACAGGTTGGCAAAAACAGTTATGTACCAATATTTTGAATCACATTGATGCAAATCTATTTTGCGATGTCATAAGAATCTCAAAGTATCACAGTGAAATATAAATTATTGTTCTATGCTGCTCAAGATTGTAATTTATTATTTGAAATTCTACTGTTTATAGACGCTGCATGGCACATGATAGAGCTATGTAGAAACAAAGAATCCATATAACCAACCTCATCCAGTATGGGAAAAAGCTTAATTGTTGTTGTTTGTTTATAGACGCTGTTTATTTAATACGTGATGGTCGTGTGATTCTCTTTACCTGGTCATCCATCTCAAAAATTTACGATGCTACTTAATACATGATGGTCAAGGGATTTCCGGTATCACAACAGTTTACGACACATTACCACACTTATTCAGAGATATGGTGGTTACTGTGTCATGCCATATATATCAATTAAAGACAAACCTAAAGAAGACCTTTTACTAGCAATGGTATTGCATAGTGAAAGGAAAACGCTGCTATACCCATATATATCAAGACAAACTTAAGGAAGTCGAATAGAGCATTTGAGTAATCCATTTAAACATAGCCTTACATATACAAATGTTAATTGTACACACTTTGATAGGTTGTAAAAATGCAACGTGTGGTTAACTCAAATGGATTAATCAATTAAGTTGAAGTATTTTGGCGTCAATACATGGAAGTTACATACGCTGATGTGCCTCCCCTCCCTCGTGCATTTTTAAAACAATTAAAATTTAAAATTTAAACAACCGGGCACCTCTGGTGCTCAATCGTGGCTGGCTATCAAGTAGACAGCCTACAAAGTTTATATATATATATATATATACATATATTGAATGAAAGCAAGCTACTCAACTTTGGAATTAACTGAGACATGAGTCGAGAAATAAGAAAGACCACAAACATACCTCATAAGTTACAGTTTTCAATATATACATATATATACATCTGTATTTGGATCCTGAGACATATGATAAAGATTAAAGAAAACAAAAAGAAAGGGGAGACAAAGAAAGGATGATGCATTGCTGTAGAGGGTTTCATATTCTAACTCTAGAAAGTAAAAAACCTTTAATTTGTATTAAGGGATATTGATAGTGAAGGGTATTTACAAATTAGTCCCCGGTGTTTCAACCTAACTGTTGGATCCCAGACAATTTCATATTAATTTACAAAATCATGGCTGCCTTCTCCTGAAAGATAACAACCTCTTAGTTAAACCTTATGAATTGCATAAGTCAAATATTACTAACAATCTTTCTGAACTATTAAATTTTCCTATTCTATTGAAACTGACTTGACTCCTAAATACTCCAATATGGATTCATTTATTGGATCTTAACATCGCGTTATGGCACAAATCCTTTTCTAAGAGCACTGCCTAATTCTTAGGTGGGTCTTTCTTAGCTATAGATAATATTACACGATCACAAGGAAGATTGGCTTTTGCCCGAATCTGCGTCGAATTGTCGAGAGATCAACCAATACAAAAGTGCATCACGGTCTCTACTGGAGTAGGGGCAAATTTGACATTAACCTTGAATATGAGGCCAAAGTTGTATTCTGTGAAGTATGCGGGTCAACTTACCATCGTAATTGACCTTGTGAATAGGACACACAGGGTCCTCCACAAACACAACATAATGTCAATGACTGGACTCGCCCAAAAGCTAGGAAAACTTGGCAGGTGAAGCAACAAGATGTTACAGCAACTAACAACTCATAGAAATGGACGAGGACCAAGTACCTTCCGCAATATCTCATCCTCAGAATCTCAAGTCAATCGATACAAATCCAATTGTGATCAACACCCATCGGAATAAGGTAATTTCTATTCCTTGATCAGGTTTTATGCCTAAATTACAAGAGGAGATGCAAGATGCCTGCAGTGATCAACTAGCCTTGATTGTCCCGCATCACCCTCCAGGCTTCTCCCCTTCCACGACCACCATTGCTCATGCAACTTTTAATCTTAGGATGCCATACTTGTACAAAACACCCATCAGCGGAACCACCTTCTTCGGATGGCAATAATGCAAGAATAAGTCCGAGTATGAGCAACGTCAGGATCCCATTTAAACAAGACGGGGCCAAAAGAGGGCTGCGGAAGAACATATATGCTCAAAAGATCCCAGAGTCTGACCCTGATAGCTGACCACCTTTCTCCGACAACCCTCTTCTTCTATTGGACAAAGCTTATAGGGAGAACTCTCACTAGCTGATGTTATTGCAAGCCCTCATCAAAATGTGGAGCAAGGCCTTTCCAGAAGTAAAGGCTTCAATGACAATAAATGAAAATACTTGCTTTGAAAAGAAGAGGCCTACGGAGAGTGTGGGTCCCTATGGAGCTGAAGGTATCGCTCTCACAACACAAGGTAGATATAGATTTTCTTTTTGAAAATAAAATCACTAAGGAGGTCATACATGGACTTTTTGCTCGGTTTCGCAGATTTGAGTTATATGAAAATTTTGAACACTCCACCTTCGATCGCGTCATCTGTCGTTAGAAAACTCGTGGCCTTTTAGTACAACCAGTTGATGCTTCTGAACAACATATTACCATGAAAGATATTCATCATGGATGTCTATTCTTTATCTTCGGCATCTATGGCATAACTACTATATGGCCCGATGACCATTGTGGAGCTCACTCAGGCAATTCAACACCTCAACCGTTTGGCTGCTTGTAGGCAACTGGAATTCTATTAGGAAAGGAGGGGAACAGGTGGGAGGTGCCAAAAAGCTAAGTCTCGTCAAGACAGGCCTTATAGGATGGAATGCCAAGACGGTGGGTGACATTACCATAGCTGCAGCCGTTTGTCATGACCAACTTCGACGAATACAAAATCTAGTAGCGGTGGGGAATGAGGTAACTTTGCAAAAGGAAACTCTACTATGAGGTCGACGACAAGAGTTGAGAGAGATTAAAGACTCTTTTTGAAAACAAAAACGTCATAGCTGATGGCAATTGGAAGGCAATCGCAATACAGCTTACTATCATTACAAGTTTAAAAGGAATATCGGACACAACAATATCCATCTTCTTATGCGTGAAGATGGATTAGAATGTGACACGAAGGATAGCATTCAACACGACAACTAACTATTAGTGAAGTATTTTCACTAGGAAATGAAGGTGAGACCAAGCTGATATTCTAACTTTTGTTGAATAACTAAACTTATTGCCATCACTTACACAAAAGTTGTGTTTAAACCCAAACAAGGTCAAATCATGTGTTACTTAATAAGATCGGGATTTAGTTTGTGGTGCAAAAATTCTGCAAAACAAACTTGACTAGATGTTGATCAATATCTCAGATTCAATGCATCGAATGGAAAAGAGGCCTATAGTTTACATTTGAAGTAATGAAGCCAATTTCACAATGTTGGGTTACAAATTTCTAGGAAATGAAGTCAAGGCATAAAGGTACGAGGGTTGTGGCAAATAGGAATGATAAGCTAGAGGTCGTGAGGGCGAGTATGGTGACTATCCCTCAGCTTGAGGGAAGCAAAGTATTAAGTAGTTGATAAAAGTGAATGCAAGATTCAGCATGCCTTGGTTCAATTCCGGCAAAAGGATTATGCGTTGGAGGTTGTGGTGGACAGCGTTTCTTGGATGCGCAATTCGCCGGTTCTGTAGGAGTGTACAGGTGAGGAAAATTGTCACACCCAACCTCTTTAGTCAAACGTCTAAAGGTTCCACATCTCTCTAGAGATTGCACACAACAAGCAAACGCAGTATGACTAGTTTTTTCACACAATTAGGTTTCCAAATCTCCTTGTTATTAATATTTACCAATCATGTAACTCATTCACAAGCTCAATGATTTCTTATCTCAACCAATATACCACACAACCAACAACACATAGGCATGATGGTCATCAAGCATGCACATTTATAAAATAAGTCTCAATAGATATTATAAATAACTCATCATTTATCAAAGCAGTGTCAAACCATGTAAAACAGGCACATTAAAATCATCTCAAAAGAACTCCAAGCGAGAAAGTATATCTCCTACCTCAACCAAAGCAGAGATTCATGTCGAAATCCACATAAAGATGTGAGGATCCACATATAAAATCACCAACCCATCTCATTTGATACCTATCTAAGCATAAAATTAATATTAACATGTAGTTCATTTAATAAGAAAGATCAGAGATTCAATTTATCCATAAATCGCAGTTCAACAGCTCCAAATTCCTAAAATGGTCATCTATTCGGATATTATTAAAACCTTTACATCCAATTTATCTCTTAACTATTCTTTAATTTAGTTGTGGAACATAAATAAAATTTTCATAATATTAGAGTCCACTCCATTACAGATTCAAGACTTCAAACCGCACTCAAATGGGGCAATGGAAGCCTCTAAAACAGCCCAAAAACTATAGCCATATTGGAAAGAACTTAACTGGATCTAGATTGGATACAACCTAAAACCACAAAGCTGATGAGTCATCACAACATCATCTAATGATATGAATCTGGCCCAAACTGACATGAATTGGATGTTGACGTTGCCATGACATCATGATAACATCATCATTTGAAATAGTGAGGACACGTAACATAATATGCTTTGCGGTTAACCCGATACATCAACATGGCTACATCGAAAGGCCATGCCTAACAAGATCATTCTTTGGATCATGGACCGCAATAGACCCGGAACTGGCTGAATACTAGAACCGGCCAAAAATGACTCGGTCCCGACCTCCAAATCTAGCAAATAAAAACTTGTTGGAAATCTCTCAGCAAGCCTCATCGCTTGGTACCATTATCACTACTAGTACCAAGTGGTAGGGCGTGGTCCTAGACCCAATCGGGCAGGTAGATCATAAAACCTGGGTTTGGGTATGGGCCGAGACCTAATCTAAAATAGAACTAAATATAAAAGAAAAAGAAGGAAGTGGACCAATTTTGGAGGTTTCCTTTTCATGAATTTGAAAGCTACAAAGCTATTGAAGGGTCAAACAGAAGGGCTTTGGTCCCTCGCTAATCTCAAAGATTGCCAAACAAGGAAACTCGAAGAGATTTCCTTCTCGAATTTGGAAACTTAAATAGTTATTAAGAGTTAAATAATAGTGAATGGGTATCATAAAACTAAGTTTGCACGAGTCATTCGAACCTGGCCAATGATCATTTGGTACATAGTATCGTATACACATACGGCTAAACTACCTAAGGCTCACCTTCACTTCCTTTTTTGAACATCCAAGGATTCCACATCTTAACCGAATCTCTTAATATGAAGTATTGAATTAGTGATAGCGTACTATAATATTATGAGAATTTTGTTTATTGACACTAACCCTAACCTGACCCAAATCAGACCCAAACTGACACGAATTGAATGTTGGTGTCATCGTTTGAATCATTAAGGATATGTAATATCACATGTTTTACGGTTAACCAGACACATTAACACGGACACGTGGTGGGGGACATGCTTAACTGGATCCATCCTTGATCATGGATCTCAACAAACCTGAAACCGAATCAGTCAAAAATGACAATCTCGACAACTACTTCATGGCTAAGTCGGTGTTCCCCTTTCTAGCTTCTCTTCTACCGGCTTAATCTTGCTACCAAATCTAACAACTAAATATCCATCGGAACGCTTTGAGCATGGTACCACTACCACTGTGAGTACCCAGAGGTAGCGATTCGGCCAGGACCTGATTGGGTGAATAGATTGTAATACTTGGGTCGGGGGGTCTGGTACGGGCCCAGGCTCGATGTAAAATAGAACCAAACATAAATGAAAGGGAAAGGAAAAAAACTAATGTTTTCAGATAAGGAAACCTGAAGAGGTTTCTTTTTCACGAATTTGAAAGTCACAATATAGGGGTGTTCATGGTTCTGTTTGGTTCGGTTCTAGCCTCAACCTCGAACCTAACTGCTGGTTTTATATGTTCACATTTTATATGTATATGAGGTTACAAAACTGATATACAAAAACTTATAAACTTATAAAGATTATACATAAGTTTTATAACCTTGTATACATATAAAATGTGAATATATATAATGGTTTGGTTAGGTTCGGTCATCATGGTTCAGTTCCAACACTGGAACTGTCAACCGAACTGCCAGAATTTTTTTCAACTAGAAGCAAACTAAACTGAAACACTGGTTTGGTTTGGTTTGGTTCTGCCGGTTCCATGAACATCCCTAACAAAATTTATTTAAGAGTCAAACAAGAGCGCTTTCATCCCTCACTAATCTCAGATATTGTCATCTTATGCATTGATACCACACTATCACACCCCACGTCGTGAGCTTTGCCCAAGTTATTTAAGGGTTGAACAAGGGACCTATCCAGTATAGAGTTGAACTGATTTTGGAGAAATCTCTCCAAAATTTTCATGAGATTGACTGATCCAAAGAATTATCAAGGTTCACCCTTTTCGTTTCTGTTTTCTTGCTGCCTGGATTTATTGGTGGCTGTAAAGAGAGACATGGTCCCGATGAACCTCCCTTTTTCAACAAAAAATGGTGGGTTCTACTCAGGGGAGAGAGAGAGAGAGAGAGAGAGAGAGAGAGAGAGAGAGAGAGAGAGAGAGAGAAAGAGTTCTTAACCTTTATATCTGTATCTCTTTCCATCTTCTGGGTTGGGTACTAAAAGGTATGTTTAACCTTTATATCCTGGCAACATTCTTTTAGGTCATGGAGATGTAAACTCTCAATAGTTCACTTGACATTCATGATGCCGACGCTAAGAATTCTTAAAAGATTCTTTCCCATAAGAATTGGACTAAATAGAGGGTTTGAAGAATTGCGAATTCAAAGTATCATTGTTGAATAAAAAATTCAAGCGCTAGAACTCAAGTTATTTTCTCCTTCAAGCTCACTGTCACCAGTCATACCAAATTAAAACAAAGCTTAACAATTACCAATCTGATTTTCCCAAGAGAAACAGAAACCTCGTGAATGTGAGAAAGATATATCCCACTTATGGAAACGAACTAGTTTTCTTGTTCCTTTGGGAACATCAGACCTAGTGAAGTACTTCTTTTCATGCACAAAGAGCAATAGCTCACATGGCTAAGGTGTTGATTCACAAGTTGTAGATCATGAAATTGATAGACAGCGTGAGCGTCCAGCTTCGGCCTCTCCATTGTACCAAAAAAAAAGTGTTCTATTTTAATTCTACTTTAAACCATCTTAGAACTCTTCGTTGGTATTCTTATACTAGCATGTCGCATCAGCCACATTTAAATATTTTTAACAAAAAAATTAACGTAGAACTTAGTTTGGTGCCATCTCAAGGTACATTTCATGAATATTAGTTAGTTAATACTTATTAGAGAATAATAACTTTTGAAACTAAGTTTTTCTTAGATATTATCTATTATATAAAATACTAGACATAAAGTATACATTTAAATTGTTGTGTCCCCGCACAATGGTTTTTCAAAGATGTTGTGTCTGTGTCACGCATCCTCCTTGTAACGGATCTTGCAGGAGGCTACTTCTCATTCGAGCATGAAGCACTACTCAAATGCAGTCCAGCAGAATGATGTTTTACTGCCTCCATTGAACGATAAGGATTTTCTGTTCACATTCCTTCACTATTCAGATGCAAATTAGGCATATTTTCTCTTCATATGACTGAGAATCGAAGAATTTCTTTGCATCTTTTTGGGAGATCATCTTTTTCCCAAAATTTCTTGCTGCAGTAGATTTCAGTGAAGAGAATTCCAAGTTTAGCTTATGAACTATCCCTACCAGGTATGCACACCCCAGTCATTGAACTAGGAACATTCAACTTGATGGTTCTTTGAGTTAACCCCCCTAGCGGGGAGAGCTTGCGCACCTTGTGCAACAGAGAGGAGTTGGGGCGGAGAGATTGGTATGCAAGTGCAATTAAAAGCTGCAAGAGCCAACTCCTAGTTTTAGATCTCAATGCAAATCTGTTTATAATCTATTTCAGTTGACTTTAAATTTAGGTAAAAACTGTAGGTACAAATAATACTTCATGAACCAAGCTTTCTTAATAGAACATTTTCTGAATTACTTCAAACTTTTGGTACTCACAAGTTAATCTGAGGCAGCCATTAATGACTGATTCAGTGAGAACTTTATACGGAAGAGCAATTTTCCGTTGATATTGCTACCAGGAAATTATGCATACAGTGAAATAATACAATAAGGTTAATATTGTGCTGAATTCAGAACGTTGGTACTACTCCATAACCCGCTTCAACCATTAGAGCTGCTGGGCAGATCTGATCCACCTCGATTTTGATGTGGGTTCTCTTCACGAACCGCCCTTTGATTCTGGGCCGTGTTTCAGCATACGCCTTGCGAGAAGCATACCTGATTGTGTTTTCGAATTTTCTGTTCTTGCGCTTCTCCCTGTATCGCAACACTCGGGCTTCCCTGTCCATTGATACCAGCTGAGGCGAAATTGGAGTTGTAGGGCATGCTGCTAACTCAATTGCTTCTTTTGAATTTATGAGATAAGAGCCTGAATATTCAGTTGTGGTTGTTTCTGACACTATGCCTACATCTAGTGATGACAGCGAAATCTGAACACGAAACATAGCAAGAACTTATCAAACCATGTGAAAGGAATTCCACCAACTATGAAATTACCGGTGGGAAAATGATTTAAAGGAGATTTTAGATCCTCACCAAGAAAATGATAAGATGATGACTAGCTGATTGAACCATGATTGCATGCACCTTATAGTGATTGAATCTCAGATACAATTGTTTTATGGTAATTTACAGCAAGCCTTCACTATGATCTTCTAGAGGTAGCGTTCAAAATAAATAAGCCAGACAAGCATAAAATAGTAGGTCTCTCTCTCACTCACTCAAATAGTAGTTCTCTCCCTCTCTCTCTCACTCACTCGAATAGTAGTTCTCTCCCTTATGAGAGGTCTAAGAGGCCGACTCCATGATATAAGCGAAGATCCAAAGATATTAACAGAAATTAACCAAAAGAAAAACCACAACCTTGAACATGTTTGTGTAGAATAAAGAAAAAAAATATAAAAAGCAGAAAGTTACCATGATGCTTATTAGAGAGAGAAAGAGTTGCACAGGGTTTGTTAACTAAAAGATATATAAGAGCACAGGAAAGAGATAACTGAGTGCTTCCTGACTCCTGGTTGTAGACTTACACTATGTGTGAGTGATCAAGAATAGTAGTAGTAGGTTCCTTTATGATTGCCAAACTCCATATATGGCCACTCTGCTGTTGGTCCTTTATCTCCATGCCTTGCACAGCACAACACCGTCTGCACCTTCAGCTTCACTGTGCCGTCTTTGCACATGAGTTTGGCTCTCACTACATGGCTCCCCAAAATCAACCAAGTCCAAGTACTCATCAACTTCACTCCCACCCAACAGAAGGCTTTCACTTCCACCCTCAGAGCTCGGGTTATTACCGGCTGGGTCTGGCAAAAGCCATGAATTGGCCTCCTCCTCCTCATCACCATCATCATCCTCACGAATTTTGGATTTCTCATATGGGTAGTGATGGTTCTGGTTGTGTGTCATGTCGTCGCCGTAGCACTTGCTGGGCGGATACTGGTGGATAGGCACATGGACGTGGCGGCGTGCCTGGGGGTTCACCGAGTGGATGTCGCGTCGCAGGTGGTGCAGAGGGATGCTGCATCCGCCTTGCAGATAACGGTGGCCGGCACTGACTCGCAGACCTCACAGAGCCTGTGATGACCTACCATATAGTCTTTCTCTCTCTCTCTCTCTCTCTCTCTCTCTCTCTCTCTCTCTCTCTCTCTCTATATATATATATATATATATATATATATATATATATATAGATATAGATATAGATATAGATATAGATATAGATATAGATATATAGATTTTTTTTATTCGATTTCTTTACTAAAATTTCCTATTTTTCCATGAACTCGATTGCCTCTAAAGTCTGCTTCGATGGAAGTGTGCGCGGATGGGTGGTGATGAACAGCATCTAATGGGGAGGGAGGAGAGAGAATCATGATCTTACACGTAGCGAATTTCTAGCGGCTAAAGGAGGAGCGCTGTTATCTTTGTGGCTGCCTATCGCTAAGCTTGAGAAAGATGTGGGGCCCATTTGCACCCTGGGCTTTCGGAGTCACAGTTTCTCTATTTTTCCTCTTTGCTTAGCTCAAGTAAAAAGGAACCAAGCTGCTCATGGTTTCGCTCGGTTCAGCCTGTTATGAGCTCATTTGGGTTAGGTTCATGAAGTAAATGAGCTAAGCACGAACTTGCTCATTAAACATTATGAGCGGAACATGAAAGCCGCGTGCTTGGTTCAGCTGAGCTTGTATTTGCTTGTTTAGTTAGTCATATATAGTTTTTATTTAATAATATAATAAATATTCAAATCTTTCACTTCAAAAAATTGTAGTTGAAATTTCTAACAAAAATACATATTATTTAATAATATAATAAATATTCAAATCTTTCACTTATACAATAAATTGTAGTTGAATTTCTAGCGGCTAAATTGTAGATGCTCATGTAAGGGGTATCCTTGCATGGTTGGTCCCAAGCCCGAATAAAGGAGTGTTGTATTAAGCTTTCGACAACCAGCATAAAACTTTGTTGGATTTATCTACCATGGATTCTACAAATTATTAAAATTGTATTGGGCATTCCCTCTTAGTGAATCACTGAAAAGCCCAAATACAATGAAAAGTAAGTAAGGGTGTCTATATCTTCACCCGATATAGTAAATCAATTGCATAAAGGGTTCTTAAATAGTGTGGGTAAAGAAGTTAGTTACGCTACATTGTCACTTAAATGTAGTGAAAAGGTTACAACAAGGGTCTATGAATTTTCAGCATGTACAAATGCGGGATGAGGTTACTAGTCTTATATAATAAGATTTGTATCGGTACTTAGAATATCACCCAAAATATAAAAAGTTTATGGGTCCATTTAGTCATAGAGGGGACCCACTTTAAGGCAATATGAGACATGCACCTCACCCAAAATGTGAGAGGTTCATGGGTCCATCCTTACTGTATAGAGGAAAATACAAGTGATTCGTGAATAAACATAAGTGTACCCCACCCAAAAAAATCTGGAGTCTGTTACTACCTTGGAGAATGGTTGGTTTAATAACACTTGAAGTTCATGGGTCCAATATCTTTCAATACATTATGATAGTAGCGTATATCTTATAATTTTTGCTATCGGCTCAGTTTGTATCTGACGATATTATTCAATATCCTTATTTTTGTAATCTTTTTTCAGCAAGCAGAAATTTGTTTTAAAATTAAGTTTCCCTCGTTAAACAAAGAAAAATAAAGTATATAACCATATCGTATGATATACTGAAATAACTTTTAAGGATTTAATTATGAGCTTGTCATGTGATACCTATAATAAAAAGATTGGTTTACATGATGTTGATAGGTCACGAACACTCCATATCTACATGCATCACCTGGACCAAAAGCTCTCATGGTCACAGGAGCTGTGTGATCTACTGCGGACCACTAGGAGTTGAAGAACTTGCATACTTATGAGAGCACGTCAGCCTGATAGAATTACAATGAGAAATCTTTGGGGTTGTAATTTTAAATTATCTCCGTTCTTTATTTATTTATGCTTTGCAAAATGGGGAGTGAGAAGTCAGATGCATGATCCGGTTTATCGAACTCATGACCTTAAACTTGTAGCTCGACTCCTTAACCAGAGGATTCCCAAATCTATTCAGTTTGTAATGTATCCTCAAATGTTTGAAGTTGAAAAAGGCTACATATAGATCTAACTTTACAGCAAGAAATTTAATTAAAATAGGTAAGTTAGGGCTGGAAAATTCCTTGAAGGATCATTCCCTGGACTAATTCCAAACATTTGTATAATTTATATATCATTTTTTAATGTAAATATAGTTGCTAGGAGTATGTCTAACCCTACTTGACTTTCAGGAAAAAAAAAAAAAGAGGAAAGAGGGCTTAAGGAGAACGAGTGAAGCACGCATTTGACAGTACCCTGCACCCTCTTCCATATTAGAAAACAGTGGTATAAGTATAATTTGAATTTTTGAATTTTTAAAAATATACTAAAAGCAACGTTATTATACTCACGTCCCTAGAAAAACAATGATAACGTATGAGTGGGTAGGATCCAATCACACACACATATACATATATATATATATATATATGTGTGTGTGTGTGTGTGTGTGTGTGAATAGTTGGTAATTGACCATGCTTAACTTCAAAGTTCCAATGTGATTGATCTGGTGTATTTATGCTAGAAACGTCACACTAGTGGCATCTAAGACAACCTCTTTCATCTTAGACACCGTTCCTTCGGTGTTGAAGCATCTGCTTCTTTAATCAATCCGTCCCGGTTTATGAACAACAGTCGCCAACATTAAGCGGTTAAAAGAACCTTGCATGTACACTTCGAGCAATCCCATCTTCTGATTAGGTGTGAAAATTTTGTGTCCGAGGTGGCTTCATTTCGTGTTTGTGGTAGAAATAAGTGAACCCAAACATGACCTAATATTCCTGGTGTTACTTTGACTTGATACATAAATTGATGTCCACGCCACGCATTACATCGCCAGAATTTTCATGTTGCAGGTCATTTCTCGTTCATATAACAAATATGTTAACCCGAACACGATCCGTTTCTTCTTGGGTTTGTCATTGTAAACAATGTCTAATATTGCCAGTCCTGAGGAAGCCAATTCTGTGTTTAGCCAGTGCCTTGCTGTTGAGAAAACTGATCTCGTAAGAGTTACCAACCACATGATTGACTGACCATCCCTTTGAGGTGAAGTTTCTATCCTCAAAGGTCTACGAATTTTGGAGTTCCCTATACCAACCACATGACTAAACATGGCTGGTTCTGAGAACCGCCAGTCCCGTTTACAGTGGCGGATCTAAAAATTTATGTAGGGTGGAAAAAATAGGTCATGGGACTGTTTAAGGTGGAGCAAACTATGCATTATACTCATAGATTTAAGTGCAAGCTATAGTCTTTTCACTCAATTTTTCAAATTCGGATGGGTGGCCGTCCCTCCTCGGGCTTAATGTAGATCTGCAATTGCCTATTTACCCTGAAACTTGGAACCAGGAACCGAACCAGCTGGGGCTGGTTCCTGTTACGATTTTAAAACCAACAGTTCTGAGGCTGGAGTCTAAACCACCCAGAGCCAGCAAAAAACGTTTTTTTAAAAACATATTTAATAAACAAAATCAAAACCAACAATATGAAAACACTAGTTCCTGTTTTGGACTGATTTAGTTCCATGAAAGGTGAAACCAGAACCAAGCTGAATTGAGTGGTCTCCTGTTTCGAGTTCAATTTCACCTGTTCCAGTTCCAGCCGTTTCCTGACCCAGTTCGGTTCCTGTTGGAACCACCAGCCTGGTCCCAAACGGGCCATGTATATACATGACAATTTAGAAAGCCATGAACCAGGACATTGTTTCTCTCATGTCTCTAAAATCTTAACTGCACCAATGGTTAAATAGGTTAATAAGGCTCAGGAACTGATGATTCCTACTAAATCCAGTCCCTAAATCTCTCTCTACTTACTGTGACTCCTAATCTAACCACTAGAAGCAGAGAATCGGTTTACAGATGGTGCCCGATAGCGGTTCTTTGCATAGGCAATTTGCCCCTAGTGGATATCGCGAGAACTATTTAGGGTGGAGGAAGGTATGTTTATAGATTACAGATTCATCCTTCTGCTAAAGTTTTTTGTTGGTTTTCCAAATTCCATGTGGAGCCAATGCACCGCTTCGGCTCAATGTAGATCCGAAAGTGCAGACCAGGCGATTTCACCATTTATGTCAGGGTAAGGTCTTGCAATTTTCTAAGATGCTCCCAGTTTATGAAATGCATAGTGTTTTTCCTGTAGATCAAACCATAAGAAGTTTAAGATGCAATGTTCTGCAATTCACCAGGCACACTTACTGGGGTGGGATCTCAAAGCTGCAACACCAATGAATCTCTGCTAAAGCAACGACTGCTTCGATGAGGAATGGTTCAGTATGCAGAGCAGGGTCGGCCATTTCAGACACGACAGAAACCTTACATGTACACAATCCGAAAAGTGCGTGTTCATATCCACCCAAAGCGAATGAAATTTAGGCAACTTTCAAGTTGACCTGTTTTAACACGAGCACCAAATGAAACACATAATAGCTGGCAATTTCAGAAGATCAAATCTTCTCAAAAGCACGATACCCAAGATAAACACAAAATTGACACAATACAAGGACGAACCGGAATGCAAAATTGCCACCTCTAATAGAAAGAAACTGCCAGTCCAACTGACCACTGTCATGCATTTTACTTATCAGACTTACATATATCATTCCCATACATGTCCTTACTTTTGAGGGACATGACGCCATTTAGATTGTTAAAAGGGCGCTCAAGAAAATATGGACACCCTTATTGCTGTCGTGCCACAAAAGTAAGACATGGGCAGCATACGATCACTATATATATATATATATATATATATATATATATAGAGAGAGAGAGAGAGAGAGAGAGAGAGATCCTTCCAATAAAAACAACAGATATGCTTAAAAAAATCAGAACATACACAAAGCTGAACAGAGTAACGACAGTAGTTTGACTGTGGCCTCATATGAAAAAAATCATTATATTTTAGATAAAAAACTAAAGAATTGCAAGAGCTTATATCATATTACACAATATAACTGGAATCTAGTGTGTGACAACGAATCAACATGGATACAGTTTGTTTTAACTGCTGCCTTTTCTGGCGATCAGCATAAAAGCGCAATCATCCTATCAAGGTGAGAACTTTGATATCAACTTATAAACATGAATGATAATATCATCGATCCATGGACGCATCACCACCTGAGGTTGAAGCATCCACACCACAAACTGATGCAATTGATCTGGATAAGGAGGTTTAGGCCCAGCAGGCCATTTTACTTGCGTGTTCATTATCGCCAACTGCAGGCTCCCCCCAGATTCACCTAGCGCAAACTCGAAAGGAGACTCACCATACCTTAAAATGTCAAAAGAAGAACCAATGGTCCAATACAATTAGTATGTCCATTTCTAGTTAAAACAACAACAACAACAACTAAGCCTTTTCCTATACTAGATGGGGACGGCTACATGGATTCTTTGTTTCCATAGAGCCATATCATGTGTCATGTTAGCAGTTAACTCAACATAAGCTAGATCATTCTTTATTGTTTCTTTCCAATACTTTTGTGGTCATCCTCTACCTCTTTTAATACTTTCAAAATATAGTTTTTCATACTTTCTTACATACGCTTCTTTTGATCTTCTTTCTATATGTCTAAACCAGCTTAAACAATATTCTCTCATTTTATAATTTATTGGTGCCACTCCCAATTTGTTTCTAATAGCCTCATTATGTATACGATCTTTCCTTGTATGACCGCTCATTCATCTCAACATCTTCCTTTATGCTATACTCATCCATCTCAACATCTTCATTTCTGCTACAGACATATTTGTACATGATGATTAACTGTCCAACACTCATAACTATAACAAGACACCACAAAAGGAGCAATCATAACCTGCAGCATCGTATTAGAATGCCAATATGATAATATTACTATATAAATAAGGTTAAAGTGGCCATTCAGTTTCACCAGATAGCAAGTAGAACGAGGACAGATAAGACGTAGATGATGGGCCTCACTGCCTTCCCAAGATAAGATGTGTCTAAGTGGTTTATCAATCAACAATCATAAATTAACCCTACTCAATCTTTTTTGCAATGACCAATGGAGAAAATGATGATACAGCATGCTATGGTAAATTAGCAATCAATGCCATTATTTACCAGAAGATGATTTGTTCTAAAGGACCCTGACAACACGGGTATTCATTCTAAAAAAAACGCTATCCAATGCATAATTTTCTATGATAATATGACAAGATGCAGCATGAAGTGTTATCCGTATCGCACTGTATCATATCGTGGGCTATGGTGTATCGTTTTTAAGGAAATATCACATTGTATCGTGCGATACGGGCCATATCGCATGATACGGACCCACGTTTTTCGCGGGTTTCCTCTCTTCGAATTCTCTAAGCTCCTTAAGAGTCGTTTTTTGCCTCCTTAGTGTTCAAAGCTCTAAAATCGTGCTCTATAGTGTCTGTGCAAGACTCCTATCTCGGATTTAGGTATATTTTTAGTGTTTTTCTTAATTTTTTCTCTTTTTATTTGTTTTTTTTGTTTATTTGTATTTTTCTTTTTTTGAATGACAAAATATGAAGTTATTAAGTGTGTGGATATGATTTTTATTGCATTCATGATTTGGGAGACACTCTATTTGAGTGTTATTTAACGATTGAGGATTTAAAAAATGCTTTTATTTTCATGTTTTTGTTTGAATTAAAGTACTCAATTGAGATGGCAAGAAGGGGTGGTAGAGACTCCCATTCAAAGTCTGATGATCCGGCATGGCAGTGGGGTATACCAGTTGAGGGTTCTAAGTTAAAGATCATATGCTTATTTTGTGAGAGGGTGGTTAGTGGTAGAATTTCAAGGTTGAAACACCACCTAGCAAGCACTAGGAAAGAAGTTGATCCATGCATAGGCAGAGTTAGAAGTTTGCTAGAAGGTATTAAATGGTAATGCCTGCAGATGATTCAGAGTATACAGGAAAGGAGACAACAAAATGATGATTTGGAAATGTTTGAAGAAGATTATGATGCTACTGGATTTGGATTCACTGATAGTTTGCCTTTAGATGGTAGAACAGAGATTGGTAGTAGCAGTTCACGAGCACCTAATAGGGGAAAGAGGGTTGCTAAAGACTTTGGCGGTGGTAAAAGAAGAAGTTCAGGAAGGAGTAGAGGAAATCTTCTTCTAGTATACATTCATTTTTTCCTCCTACTATTACACCTGATGCTCAACCTGGAATTCGTGTTGCTATAGCTTCAGAACAGTTGCATGATCACGTAGACCTTGCAGTGAGCAGATGGTTTTATGATGTATGCATTCCATTCAATGCAGCAAATAGTTTTCATTTTCAAGCAATGGCAGATGCAATTGCTAATATCGGTCCTGGATACAAGATGCCCTCTTATCAGAAGTTGAGAGAGAAGATATTATATCAGACCATCATTGAAGTGCACGAATATTGTTCGACTTTGAGACAGTCGTGGAAGGAAACGGGATGCACTATCATGGTAGATGGATGGATAGATAGGTGAGGAAGGACATTGCTAAACTTTCTTGTATACTGTCCTAAAGGACTTATATTTTTGAGATCTTTAGATATGTCAGAGGAGAGGCACACAGTAGATATCTTACGGGAAGAATTTGATAAGGTTATACAAGAGGTTGGTCTAGAGAATGTAGTCCAATTGATTACAGATAATGCAGCTAACTACAAAGCAGCTGGAAATGAGTTAACTGATATTTATAGGACTTTCTACTGGACACCATGTGCAGCTCATTGTTTAGATCTCATCCTTAAGGACATTGGTGAGATGGATGAAATAAAGGCAGCAACTGAGTGTTGCCAAGATATTACAAAATTCATTTACAACCATGCATTTGTTTTGTGTATAATGAGGAAATATACAGAAGGTGCAGAGCTTCTTCTAACAGCTGCAACTCGGTTTGCAATAAACTTCTTATCCGTACAGTGTATTGGGAGACAGAAGCAAGCTTTGAAGAGAATGTTCTCCTCATATCAGTGGCAACAATTTGCAGAGTTGCCTCAGAATAGAAGAAATAGAAAGTTGAATGAGATTGCAGAGACAGTTTTTAGAAATATATTTTGGAATGCATGTGTTAGATTTTTGAAAATTACCTATCCTTTAGTTAAAGTTTTGAGATTGGCTAACAGCGAGGAGAAACCATCTATGGGCTACTTTTATGAAGCCATGGATAGGGCAAAAGGAGACATCAGAAATAAGTTTAATGGAAAAAAGAGAGATTATGTGCCCGTGTGGAAAATAATTGATAATAGATGGAATAAATAATTGCATCAGCCTATTAATGCAGCAGCCTATTATCTAAACCCATCGTTCAGGTACTCAGCAACCTTCAAAAGGGACGGTGAGGTTAATCGAGGAATCATTGATTGTATTGATAGATTAGTCCCTAATGAGAGCATAGCAGATGTTATACATCGAGAGATGGAGATTTATGATAATGCTCTTCACTTGATGGGTTTGCCTGTAGCAATTCGCAACCGTACTACGATGCGTCCAGGTAAGTTGTTTATTTTCATATTTAAGTTGCATCTTATATTATTGTGGATTATGTCTCTAATGTTTGTCTTTTTCTACAGATGTTTGGTAGAACAGGTTTG
This sequence comes from Brasenia schreberi, assembly GCA_036023115.1. Taxonomy (NCBI): domain Eukaryota; kingdom Viridiplantae; phylum Streptophyta; class Magnoliopsida; order Nymphaeales; family Cabombaceae; genus Brasenia; species Brasenia schreberi. The sequence continues at coordinate 9,431,078 of JAYKKT010000071.1, read as the reverse complement.
GAACTGATTGTCCGAACCTTAGAGATTTTGCAGTAAGAGTCTTGAGCCAAAACTGTAGTGCAACAAGTTGTGAAAGAAATTGGAGTGTTTTCGAACACATCCATACAAAGAAGCGCAACAAGTTGGAACATAAAAGACTAAATAATTTCGTTTATATTCATTGTAACATGCGCCTTCATGAAAGGTAATGTTGTATTACTTAAATATTCAATTCAATATTGTTTAACTTCAATTGTTAATATTATTTACTAATTGTTTATCTTTGTTTGTTGTAGGCAATTAAAAAAAGTAAATAGACAAGACAACCAATTTAATCCAATAAGTTTGGATAATTTTGATATATTAGAAGATTGGGTCATAGAAGACAGTGAAGAAAATGCCCTCCTAACTGAAGAAGACATTGCGTGGATTAATTTGGAAGGAGCGCAACAACAACATCAAGGAGATGAAGAATTTGACTTCCAAGCAGAAGGTGTTGCTGATGATGATGAGGAGGATCTCCAACAAGGAGAAGATGAAGATTATTTAGTTGATGATCCTAATTACAATTTGTAAAATGTAAATGTATTTCATTTTTTTATTCAAAATATGTAAATTTCGATGCAATTATTCAATGTTGAATGCTCAATCTGCACTAAACTTTGCATTATATGAATTTAAAGTAATTACCAGATTTTTTTCACATTTTCCAGATTTTTTTATTATTATTTTCTATTTTTACTAATTTTTATTGATTTTTTAATTAAATTTTGTATTATTTTAATATTAAAGTACGATACGATACGACACGCCCGTATCGTGGAGCCCAACGATACGCGTCAGACAGCACTGGCAGAATGAGCTACCTATAGTGCCACTTTACACAGATAATTCTATACCCACTCAAATGAGTAAGATGGTATATTTAGGAATTAAGAAAGTACATGGCCACTTTTAGTTTCATCTGAATATGCGTTAAAATCTAGAGTTACCAGTACAAGAAATTAAGAATCTATTGAAAGAAATAAATACAAGTCACAGTAACATAAAGTCAATGTACAAAACGCTTAACGAAGGATACAATTCTCACATGATGGCATAAAGAGTGCATCCCAGGGACCAAATATCTGTTCTCTCATCAATGTCCACATGGCTTGGGCAGTCCCATAACTCTGGAGCTCTATATGGTGCAGAACAGTGTTCAGCTGCCCATTCCTAAAGTCGACAAAACAAAATATATTAGAGCGAAGTACATGGGACTTCCAACAGGTGCAAAAAAAATTTCCGATGCAAGAAACACATTACCAAAAACTAAAAGGATACACATTACCAAGAAACTACCAGTTAGTGCAACGCACTTTAGTTTGGCCATTACGTGCACCTATCTAAAGAAAAACCATGTACATTTACATTAACTGTTTCAGAACACAACGAAAGAATGACAATATTCCTATTTCACAAGAAAGGAAGCCTTTTCTTGTATGTCTTGTGTTTTCTTGTCAGTAGGCAATATTCTCTATTCAAGCCAAACCTACAAAATCAAACCCACTTATAACTGTCATGATATAGCTAATCTTGTGAAATATCATCTCTTTTTCTATCACAGATTGAAAGCGAAGAATGATCCGAATTTTTCAAAATGCTATTAACTTAAAAGAATGATCCACTCAATGAGAGAATTTTACTTTGTACATTAGAGATGCAAAAGGATCATCCTTTATTTGACAATCATGGATCTCCAAGAAAGATCAGAAACATCTGAAAGTACTATATCAATAACCCTAAAAGAATTCACTATGGTCGGGCAATCAACTCAGATGATGGATTGTGAAGCCATCTCAATTTTGGGAAGTTCTAAGATACAAAAAGTTGAGAGATGTAACCAAAGGGACAAAAATGCTCCAAGGAAGAGCCCCATCAAGGACTGCATTTGACATGTGAGGTCAAATCCCTAAATAAAGCTTGTTGCATCTACAAAATTCAGAACATTAATGTGTTGGTCGATAAATTAATGTAATTAGTCACAATGTTATTGGCTTTTCGGCACTCTCCTTTGACATTAGAGATGGAGAGTTGTGTTAGGTAGCTGACAGCTAGTGAAAATATTCGGCAGCTCTTTACACCTGATTGACACGCATGCACTTAATCCCATCAAAATTTCAAAGTTAAGGATGTTTGGTAGCATGCATGATCTCCTAGGAAGCCCTTGTGCTTCACCTCCAGCCAACTCCACCTACTGTGGGGGTAGGCGTGTTACAAGAACTTAAGAGTAAAGAGAATTCTAGTTCAGTTAGATATCGTATGATTCTAAAACTAACATTCTCCAGTTACACTATAATAGGTCTCCTACGATGCAAAGTTAAGAGTAACCGATTGGAGCAATGTCATAAATATCATAACTAACATTCTCCAGTTACACTAAAATGTCCTTACACAGGGTGTTTCTTCATTTTAAGGAAGAAAAATTAGTTTAACCATATACGTCAAACCTAGAATGATAACAAGCAGTTTACATTTGAGTGCACCAGCACATACATATAAAAGTAACATGGTCCAGTTTCTACTTTTCTCAGAAACATGAAACGTGCATGAAATTTGTATTATGAATATAAGAACACATGCATAAACACACCTAAGACTTTACCTGCAATTGTAATGCTTGCGTCCGAGAGCGAATTTCCTTCCTTGCAGGTGTGCAACTCCCAAAATCCATCAGGACTGCAAGAGGTGTGTCTCCTTTCCTTTGTGTCATTAGAACATTTCCCGGTTTGACATCATTATGAGCATATGGTGGATCAAAACTATGCATGTGCTTCAGACCTGCACATAACTGGAAGGAAAGTTTCATCACAAATTCAGATTATTCCAAGAAGGCCCTGACAGATTCAGTCAGAACATATAATCAAAATGAATAAATAAGTAAATAAAGTACAAAGTCCAAATATGTTTTTTCTTTTGACACTTGGATACATAGTGTACGTGCAGAAATAGAAGAACATGAAGATAGCTATGACATCCCACATACACCAACATCCAAGCACGTGGAAAGAACCTTACCGATCAATACCTTGTGCTTTCATAATTCTACTATAAAGAAAAAACAAATAAGGATGCCAATATATGACACATTATGGAGAATGGTGGTATAACAACTAGAAAACAAGGAACAGACTGTCCCCATCATTTGTTTATATCACGTATTGAGCACCGATATGCCTGGATCCTAACGATACGGTATAAATTTTTATTTTTTATAATAAAAATATATATAAATATAAGAAAATAAATCAAGAAAATATAAAAATTAAAATTAATGAACAAAACATATATAATACAATGAAGAAGCATCCATACCATAACAAAACATCTTATAATGAACAAGGTTATAAGCATCCATAGTTCTATACCATAATGTGAATACTAAATAGTACATTTGGTTTGGGGTTTAACTTTAATTAATAAACAACAAAGTTACAACTTACAAATAATCAACATAGTTAGGATCACCACCATCACCATCACCATCATCATCTCCTCCCTCTCCCTCCTCCACAATGGGATTTGCCCATCCAACACCTTCATTTTCATCATCTATCTCCAACTCCAAGTTTTGTTTTGGTTTGGAGTATCCTCAAGTTTTCATCCTCTAAATTGATAAGGGACTCCTCTTCGACCCAATCATCAAGAATATCAACATTTTCGTAGCTCAATGGGTCATATAGCACCTTCTTTATCCTTCTTGTATCCTTTTGCACGGTAAAGAAAGAATATTTAAATTATAAAGAATATCAAATGCAATATAACCACATCAATCATTCATTATTAATAAGATTAAGAAAGAACTAGGTACCTATTTTAAAATTATTACTTTTGCCTTAACTTTATGTTATAGGCAACGTATACCAAATCACGCAGTCGAGCATGCTCCAATTCGTTTCACTTTTTCGTGTGAATGTGTTTGAAAAAACTCCAATTCCTCTCGCACCTACTAGAACTGCATGTTTGACTTAATATACGTTGAGCAAACATTGCCAAGTTCGGTGCATCTACACAAAAATGAGTCAACCATTCATCTGAAATAAAACAGGATAATGATTAATAAGAACACTCAAAGTCAATCAATTGATAACTTAAATGAATATCAATAAAAACTCAATACCATGTAACATTTGGGAGCAGAGTTGGATTGCAATTGGCCTTCTAAAATTTTAACACTGTGTATATAATTGATTAACTCTAAATGGATATTGCAATGAGTAGATGAATCTTCAACAAAGTTAATTGCATTCAATATACCTTTTTTCACTTCTTCATCCTATACAAAGTTGGGAGAAAATTGAATAGAAGGGTTAAGAAAATATGCAGCAACTTATAAATCATGATGTATTTGACGGTTCCAACGTTCATCAATTATCTTCCAAATCTTCTTTAGAAGTGACACCTTACAGTCAAGGTTTACTTGTATTTCCAATTTGTCCTTATTCATAGCATCATATATATAAGGAATAGGAGACCTATCTTCACTGTCCACCATCCTCATTACCTTAACTAAAGGTACAATCATCCTAAAGAATTTGCTGTAATTTTCCAAAAAACAACATTGAAAACATTTACCATAACAATCTCCTCCCTCTTTTTAGACCAACTAATAGAGCCCCATTCATCATATGCAAACAATATTTTCAATGCATTTTCTGTATGACAAGACTTTGCACAGTAATGAAATTCATAACAAATCTTGTAAATGAAGCATAATAAATTCCCTTTCACTTGTATGTAATAAGGATAATTTCATTAATTGAAGCAAGAACAAACTTATAGCCCCAAAACTCCAAAGTTGGCCATCCAATGCAGTCGTCCAGCCCTTTCCTCCTTAACCTAAGTTTAACCCTAATCCACCTATTTATAAGTTATCTAACTTGAAAGACTAAAATACCCTTAATTATACTTAAGTACTACTACATGACATAACCTACACTAAGACATAGAATGACATGACATTAACAATCTAATAATCTATAGCACTCCCAATCAAGTTGGGTGAAAGATATTGAGAATGCCCAACTTGGATAATGTTTCCTTAAGTTGTCTGTTGGTAGTAGCTTTAGTCAGGAAATCAACTTTCTGTTTTGCTGATTGAACATATTCTAATTGGAATTCTTGTGTAGATATCTTCTCTCTGATGAAGTGACAGTCAATTTCTATATGTTTAGTTCTCTCATGAAGGAAAAATTGGATTCGAAGAGAGATACAAGGCCGATTGGTTATCACAAGCAAGTTCCATAGACCTGATCTTCACAAAACTTCAACTCTTGAAGCAAATATTTTAGCCACAAAGTTCGCAAGTAGTATTAGCCATAAAGACGATACTGGCTTCGCAGTTGCTCGATCTCTTGCAACAATTACCGCTTTTTGCTTTTCCATGAAATCAAGTTACCTCCAATAAGCACACAAGAGGCCCTCGTCCGAAGTGGACCTCCTATCACTAGCATCACCGCCCAATCAAGCATCGTATATCCAATGATATTAGTATGACCCCCGTCCATATAAACAAGCCCCTTTACCAGTGATCCCTTTTGATGTATCTTAGGATCCGAATAACCGCATTCCAATGACCGTCCACATGGTGAGTCGAGAACCGACTCACAACACCGACACAGAAAAGCAAGGTCCGGGTCGAGTCATGGTGAGATAATTCTAACTTCCCAACCAATCTTCTATATCCGCCTCGGGTCGATAAGGCTCCCCGATTAGGTAGAAGCTTCACATTGGGGTCCATAGGAGTATCAACAGTTTACAATCAAGCATCCCCGTTTCTTCCAAAATATCGGCGGCATATTTCCTTTGAGAAATAGCAACACCTCGTCTCTTGATTGGGCTACTTCAATCCCAAGAAAGTATCGCAATCGGCCAAGATCTTTAGTTTTAAAATGTTTAAACAAAGTATTGCTTCAATTGCTTAATGCCTTCTTGGTCATCGCTCGTAATGACAATATCATCCACATATACCACAAGATAAATAAGTTTATTCAATGGTGAGCATTTAAAGAATACGTAATGGTCATTTCCTCGCAACGAATCATGCCAAACTCAACTACCGAATAACTTTACTAAACTTCCCAAACCAAGCTCACGAGGTGACTATGTTTAAGCCATCATAAAGACTTTTGTAGCCGAAGAACAAGACACCTAGACTCCCCCCCGAGCAACAAAACCTGGAGGTTGCTCCATATAGTATTTCCTCCTCCAAATCACCATGTAAGAAGACATTTTTAATATCCACCGATAAAGGCCGTGTCTCATGGTGAGCAGCCATAGACAAAAAACAAACGTATTCGACGCCATCTTAGCAACAGGAGAAAAAGTATCACCGTAATCCAAACCATAACCGAAGTGTATCCCCTTTGCGCTACCACGGCTTTCAATCGGAGCCACCTCGTCCATCAAAAAAGCCAACTTTACCAAGTAAATACCCATCGACAACCAATTGTAGATTTTCCCTGTTAAGGAGGTGAAACAAGTGTCCATGTATGATTAGATTCCATTAAGGGGGCATCATCTCATCAATCATCGGCTCCGTCGCCATCCTCGATGAGATAATGCTTCCCGAACACTTCAAGAATGGTAATAGCCTCACAAAGACGTACACAAAGGCACAATGGGAAGGAGATAATCGATGGTAACTTAGAAAATTGTAAAGCGGGACGAGGATTGAGAGTAGAGCGTTTACTGAACTTTACGGAGTGCAATAGGTCAGGGCAGGGTCGTATGTCGTGTGGGATGGCAAAGGGGGAGAAGCGATTGGAGCGGAGCCGAATCATGAGAATCAATAAGACTCGGTGTGATCTCCATCACGAATTCCGGTGGATTCCCAAGGCCATAAGTACACTAAATCGACGCAACGACTCGGCCATCTGATTGATGACTAAGTGAGCTTGAGGATTAGAGACAGTGTTGCAAAAGAGGAATGGGTAGTACCTCGAGATGGATAAGAGAGTCTGATGAAGCCGATGTGGACAAAGAAAGGAGTATCCTCAAAGAAAACGTAACATCCGCGTATACATAAAAAGCGATGTGTAGAAGGAGAATAACATCTGATATTCCCTTTGGTGAACTCGAGAATACCCAAGAAAGATACATTTAATAGTACCGAAAGGCGTGCCAATTTATCACGGCATTGTATGGAGAGAGATCATGAACAAAACAAGTGGAACCAAACACACGAGTGGGGAACAAAGATAAAGAGGATCTTTTAGGAAATAAAAAGAGATGCGAGGAATTTTATTTACCCAAAACAGAAGATGGCATTCGATTTACCATGTATAACAAGTCAGAAGAACAGCGTCACCCCAAAACTTCAAGGGTGCACAAGCATTTATTAAGAGAGTCCGAGAAATATCAACAAGATGACAATGTTGCTCTTACCACACCATTTTGCTTCGTGGTGTGTGAGGACAACTGACCGATGAATAATACCATGTGTGTGTAAATATTCTTGTAACTGTCTACTAATGTATTCTACCTCATTATCAGAACAAAGAATTTTCATAGAAGTATTGAATTGGGTAAGAATAAATTTATGCACAATTGGAAAGATAGTAGACACTTCAGATTTTGATTTCATTAAATAAATTATTGTAAGACGCGTACAATCATCAATAAATGAAACAAAATATTTCTGATCAAACAATGAAGTAATTTGGATTAAATGGTGGAACCTCAAAAGCGAGAAAGAAGATATATTTAAACATAAAGTAGAACCAATTTGGATTTATGCCAGGCAGATCTACTATTGAAGCGATTCACCTTTTGAGAGGTCTTATGGAACATTTTAGAGCAAAAAAGAAAGACCTTCACATGATATTTATTGATCTAGAAAAAGCTTATGATAGGGTACCAAGGGAGGTTCTTTGGAGAACTTTGGAAAAAAGAGGTATCCCATTGACATATATTAACCTTATAAGAGACATGTATTATGGTGCAAAAACATGTGTGAGGACTCATGAAGGAACGACAGACTTCTTTGAAGTTAATATTGGGGTACATCAAGGATCAACTTTAAGTCCATACTTATTTATAATGGTGATGGATGAGTTAACAAAACATATTCAAGATGAAGTACCTTGGTGTATGTTATTTGCATATGACATTGTATTAGTGGAGGAGTCTAAGGAAAAAGTTAATAGAAAATTGGAACTATGGAGAGAAACATTAGAAAACAAAGGCCTCCGACTTAGTAGAACAAAGACAGAATATATGGAATGTAAGTTTGATCATTTGGTTACTTAAGAGGACATGGAAATTAAAATTGGCACACATTGCATTCCCCAAAAGGAAAGTTTTAAATACCTAGGGTCAATTTTTCAGAGTGATGGAAGAATTGATGGAGATGTTACATAGAATTAATGCTAGTTGGTTAAAATGGAGAGGAGCATCAGGTATTCTTTGTGATAAGAAGATACCATTAAAGTTAAAAGGTAAATATTATAGAACAGTAATTAGGCCTGTCATGTTTTATGGTTCTAAGTGTTGGGTAATTAATCATCAACATGTACAAAAGATGTCTATGATAGAAATGAAGATGTTGAGATGGATGAGTGGTCATACAAGAAAAGACCGTATACATAATGAGGTTATTAGAAACAAATTAGGAGTGGCACCAATAGAGGATAAAATGAGAGAACATCATTTAAGATGGTTTGGACATATAGAAAGAAGATCAAAAGAAGAACCTATAAGAAGGTTAGAAAAACTAAATTTGGAAAGTATTAAAAGAGATAGAGGACGACCACAAAAGTGTTGGAAAGAAACAATAAAGAATGATCAAGCTTATTGGGAGTTAACTGCTAACATGGCACACGATAGGGATCTGTGGAAACAAAGAATCCATGTAGCCGACCCCGTCTAGTATGGGAAAAGGCTTAGTTGTTGTTGTTGTTGTTGTTAAACAATGAAGTAATTGGATTGGGACCCCATATATCAGAATGAAGAAGGAGATCTCCTAGAGTCGCTTAAAGGATAAGAGGCTCTTTGGTGTTTCCCAAGCTGACATATATCACATTCAAAACGTGATTTATTTGACTCGACTCTAAGATGAGGAAGAACATAATGAAGTTTTGACACAGGTAAATGACCAAGACGACAATGCCAAAGACGAATTTCTGCATCCTGAGCTGCTGGAGCTGAAGCGCTATAAGATGTTGTATGCTGCAAATTATCTTCTAAGATGTATAATCCCCTTTGTAGTCTAACATTGTTGGTAAACCGTAAACATTGATGTGCAGCGAAGATTGAAAAAAATAACAAACATAAAGAAGAGGAAATGTGGAGTTCGGAGGAAGGGGCGGACCTCCAATGGAGGCCACCCCCCTCTTTCTCTCTTTCTTAATCTCAGCAACTTAACCCTAATTACAACCTATCAGCCCTTATATAAGGAGTTGTAAAATATAAAATGACCAAAATACCCTTAGTGCAGAAAATTACCAAAATGTCCTTACGACTTCGGATAATTACAATAATAACTAACAATATCAAATTTACTAAAACTGACTCTAAACTCATATTCTTCAACACCCCCCCTCAAGTTGGGAGTGAGATACTTCGAACTCCAAACTTGCCAAAAAGATTCATCTGTCTGCAACGTCTTCAACTCAGCCTTCCTAGCTGATCATCTCAAGCAACATCTATGGCTGCAACATCAACTCAGCCTTCCTAGCTGATCATCTACATGACTTTCTTCACCACACGTGCACGAGTGATCTCTTCGAGGCTTCTGTAAAACAACTTGAACAATCAAGGACACATGTGTAGCACACGACCCTTCTATGGGTGTCGGTTGCTCCCTCTCTCTTTCTTCTTCTCCATAAAGTGATTCGGCAGCTACACTTCAAAAGTCATATTTTTCTACTCTTGAGAAAACTGATATTTTGTGATAGGAAGTACTACTCCACCATACATACTTCACATGGTTTTTCCTGTGCCCCTTCACATGGTGGCTGCAGCCGGTGTGTTGGTTGGGTGTCCTCTCTCTACCACTCAAATAGCAGAATACAGACATCTGCTTATACTAGTCGGTCTGCACCCCTTTCACATGGTGACTACAACTGCTTTTTCAGCCCTTCTGGCTGTTTACTTCAACAACCCAAGGTCTTAACTTTCATGATTCTTGGTGACACTGCTACATTCCATACCAATCAATTCCTCTAGCATCTTCTATGATTTGATTTGTCATGAATATGTAGTGAAGAAAAAACTGATTTTCTTGCATTCTATCTTTGCTGCAACACTTAGCCTTCCTGGCTTTTCATTTTCAACAGCTTCATGGCTGTCTTTTTCAATAGCTGTAAATTTTTGCAACTTCAATGGCTGCAAATATAATCATTTCGGCAATCCTCATGATTGCAATCTTCAACATTTATCTATTTTATTTAAACTTTCAAGACTTAGCAGATTGGAGATCCTTCACTTGCCCTCATGGCCGCAACAAGCTCTTCTTAGCTGCAGTCATACTCATCTGTATAACGGATATCTTCATTTTCATTCATGTCAGAAGCTCCATCCATATAAAATTTAAGTTCACGAAGATCTCCAAGTTGTTTTCTGCTTGAGGGCTTATTCTTTATAACATTCTGCACATCTTTCATATTTCCAATTGAGCTATCTGAATTATAACCAGAAAAAGGTTTTTCTTTTATGTGGCCAACCGCATTACTAGAACTAGGTGCTTTAACAGGATCTCAGTTGTCACAAGGGCCAAAAGATGGATCAGAAATAGAAGGGACTGCATCTTGACGTCCAATATGACTCAGCCGCAAATCCTCAGAGATGTTAGCATACCACAGGTGATACAATACCAAACCATGAACCATATGTATAACTGGATTATTTCTACATTCAGGTTCCTGTACTAACATAAAATTTCTCCTCAAGATAAATTTTGTGGCTGAAGTGATGAGTAAACCACCAAATGATATCCCGATTGATCCTTTCTGTTATGGCTTGTATTTTCCAACATCATATCCTTGTATTGAAAACGTATGTGGCTCATTAAATGTGATCCAGTGTATTTATCCTCTAAAGTTTGAGGAAGGTCCCAATGGTACAATGTCACATATGGCTCAATCCCTCTTGCAAGTAATGCGTTAATGAGATTATTATAATGATCAACTCCTGCCTGATTTATACTACCTCAACCATTAGGAAAAATGCAAGACCATGCAATAGACTTTCATGGATGGTATGCCAACGTATCATCATCAAGGACCTTCCTTTTTAGCTTAGTCCACAAAATCTAGAATGGACTATATATATATATATATATATATATATATATATATATATATATATATATATATATATATATATATATATTTATTTATTTATTTATTTATTTATTTATTTATCCTTCCTTTTTCTGCAACTACTTTCTTTGTGCAGATGATGGGCAGAAGTTAATTGTTTTCTTTCCTAAAATCATGAGATAATCCTTCCCTTTTTATCTTATCCTTTCCACCAAATCAGGAAATTAAGTTTCCATAACTGTTTTTCTGGTTTACTTTCCACAAAATCAGGAAAAATAATCTGTAACTGCCATTTCCAGCATTTGAAATTTTAGAGAAATGAACTTACCTTTTTTAAAATATTCTTTTCCAGGATTTTGTTGTAACCTCTCTTTAAAAAAAAATCGGGAACACCATCATCATTTTGGTAGCCAATTACTTTCCCTCCTTGTCATCTTCTTCTTCCTTGAGAAACCCTTTGCCATATTACCATCGTACGTGGGAATGGAAACAACACTTTCTAATGAAACCAAATAATCAATCGCAGCCATTTGTGAGGAATGGTTTCGGAAAGGCTTAAGATCTGAAGATCCTAACAGCATTTCTTTTCTAACGATATTAGGAAAAGAAGATGCCAGACTAGCCATCCGCCGTTCACCACCATATATTGCCCCAGCGGCAATATAATTTTGAATATTTCTATCAAAATCCAGAGTTCTTAGTACAAGGGAAGTTTCTTCTTGAGTCAACGGGCAGAGACCATCTTTTCTTTTCTGGTCTGAATCAATAACTTTCTCCTTCCACCATGGATATGCATACCGCATTTCCGTCAATTCATTCACTTCTTCATTGCTACAACCATGAGTACAACCAGAAAAAGATAACATGTCCATCTCTTAACGAAGATGGAGGACCAAAAATGGGCCCTTTTGGTGCAATTGCTTTATCACTCTTCTACCCAATTCTTCAATTTGAGGGGTAAACCGCAAAGCATGGTAATTTACTCTACATCTCAGCTTTTGAATTCTCTTCAATCTTGGAGGCAACTCCTTCAGAATTCGAACTTCATCCCGTAAGGATGTAATAAAATGATCTACATCAAATATGTCTTCAAATTCATTTGGGTCATCAAATATGTCTTCAAATTCATTTGGGTCTTGCCAAAATGAGGTCTTGTCAAGCTCTGGAACAATAAATGTTACATTCATATATCTTGCAATAGCAACCATGTCACTCATATATCTTGCAATAGCAACCATGTCACGTATAGCAGCACGCATCTGATTAAGTCCACCATTGCAAGAAACCAACAAATACCCATTGTTATTGTAATACCTTTTAGGAGGAAGAACGATTTTCCGGCTCTCAATGTGAGAAGATTGATCCATCTGTGTTTGAGTAAAACATGAGGGCCATCCCTTAAGCAATCTAGGCCCCCCAATATCGCCCAATGCCGTCAGTTGAACCACACACGTCCACAGAAGGACCGTGGTTGTCGCCCTCTTAATCCAAATCTGAAATCTTGAACGGGATAGCATGGCATTCTTCAGTTTCTCTGCCTTCATCTCTTCGCCTTTGAAAAACACCATTTACCACAAACACGCAAAACTCATCCCACCAAGATCTCAAAATTTTCTAGAAAACGAATGACAAATCTTAAAACTACTGATCCTTACTCCTCCTATTGCTCCCAACGATCGAAATAGGATCTAATACCATGTTGTTAAACATGGATGCTCAGGGGAGATTGAAAAAAATCACAAACATAAAGAAGAGGAAATGTGGAGATCGAAGGAGGGGGCGGACCTCCAAAGGAGGCCGCCTCCCCTCTTTCTCTCTCTTTCTTAATCTCAGCAACTTAACCCTAATTACAACCTATCAGCCCTTATATAAGGAGCTGTAAAACGTAAAATAACCAAAATACCCTTAGTACAGAAAATTACCAAAATGCCCTTACGACTTCGGACAATTACAATAATACCTAAAAAATCAAATTTACTAAAATGACTCTAAACTCATATTCTTCAACAAACATGACCAAAGATTTTTTCCGTCTTGAGATCCTGAAACACCTCCGTAATTTCAAAGTTTTATGCGTCACATGTGGCCAAGACAACTAAAATATAATAGATATGGTTACCAGGACAAAAGTTAACAGGTTGCATTGATATACCTGTCGAAAAATTTGAAGAACTGTCAATGTAGGGAAGAACTCTTTTTTCTCTTTCATGGTTTTGGCATTGTGAAATAAGGTCCCATCCACATGTACTGGGAACAACAAATACGCTTCATGGTTCCACTTTCCTTGTTGGGGGCCCTACAAAATCACAAGTACATGTCAAATATTAAACCAGGTGAATAATCAAACTCAAACATTTTCATGAGTTTCATTTTGTTCTATGCATGGCTTATATTAGAAATACTGAAAATAGCATAAATGAAGTACAGAAAATCAGAATCACAAGCCATAGCTATAAGGCAAAGCATGATGCGAAGCAGAACAATGTTCAAACTAAAGCAATAAATGTAGTGGAAGAGAGAATAAAGTTTTCAAGTTGAACGATGCTAACAATCAAATAGAAGGTGATGAGCACATCATAGAGCAAAATCGTACCTAATCCACAGACAAGAGTTCACTCAAAAGCATCTGAAACATTTCAAATTCTAATATGGAAAACAACTGAAACAACAGACTTGAGGATAACAAGAAATTGCCCAACACATGAGCAAGCAAGTACCTTGATTGCAATGACAGCATGATCAAGAAGAGGAAGCAAGTTGGGATGGCTAAAAAGGGATGAAACATGTATTTCTTGTCTCACCAGCTCCAGTTGTTCCTCAGACTGGATGAGAACTTTCTTAATTGCATACAAACCATTATCTAGAGGATGCCAAATTCAAAAGTCAGAGTAATCTTCTTCAGGTAACGGCAAGAGATGAAAACTTACAAGTATGCTAATAGAAGATAGCAGTTTAAAACTTTAAACTCAGGCAATGTAAGGTAGATTGATATTAAACAAATACTACAACTTAAATATAGGAGACATATATTTAAGAAAATATATTATCAGCCTACTCATGGAAACAGAGCAGCTACAGAAATCCTATAGTTTCTATGCGGTGCTCATCACTGTGCAAATAATAGGTAAAACCAAATTATATATAATTGCTAGGATGGGTTCTGGAACATTACCAAGTTCCATCCTCCAAGATCAACAAAGCACATGAGAGAGAGAGAGAGAGATGATATCAGTTCATTCAGCACAAGAAGAAACTAAACTAAAAAGAGTTACAATACCGCTGCTATGGTTGCATTAAAATACCTTGATAATCGACACTTTGACAAGAGAATATGTTTAAGAACTGAATATGAACGGCAAAGGAGAAGTCACACAAGCAGAGTGTCTGAGAGTTCACTAGAAAAAAAATAGCAAACGTATTATTAATTTATTATATCAGTGGACCAAAACTTGCCACTAATATCTCGTATAACTAACCAGAGGGAAATATAAAGGGCTTAGTTCAGGCTAAAGCGCTTCACTTCGTTCAAGCTAAAGCCCTATAGTGTCTTATATGACTTACCTGACGCCCCTAACTAAAGAAAAAATAGACAGGCACGGCCTAACATTACTATAAAACTACTAAGCCAATAAAACGTTCTTTACTCAAGGCTTGTCAAGATTAGATTTTTCTACAGATCCATATTCCCGTAGTTCCCAGAGAGAGGAGGATTAGTGATTACAAATAAGATATTCATATTAAATACTCCAAGAACCATGAGAAAATGTGAAGATAACCAGATTTTTAGTACTCCATCGCCACTTACAACACTAAGGGCTTCATACTCGAATAAGAGAAACACACAGCAGCAACCCAACCAGCTTGCAAAAGGAAAGTACGCTGAAGGATGATACAAGACTAAATATTCAGGGATGGAAGGTGTACCCAGATCAGATCTCTCATTATGCATTTCTCAATTCACAAATAAAATAGAAGTTCAATCGTCAGACAGAAAAACTAGCATCGTCCCATTGAGAAACAATTTTCGGTATAAATACACATCCGAACTTCAAGAGAAGGAGAAGAAAGGTCACAGAAACCATTTGTTGGTGCCAACAAAGAAAAAAATTGGAATACTGAAAAATCATAATTCGCAAGATTTAGGCGATGGTATAGCAGAAAAACAAAAGGATCAGATAGAACTAACCAGAAATCATTAGTAGGTAACAAGAAAAGCAAACAATTATATGCTGTAAAGCCATAATTAGGAAGATTTAGATGATGGGTACAGCAAAATACCACAAAATCAGATAGAACGTACCAGAAACATGACATGGGTCCTTAAAATTCTTCCCCGATCCCTCAGCAGTGACGTCCTTCACCAGATATACATACGCAAAGCCGCCTTCTCCGAGCTGCCTGATGATTCTAAACCTGTTCTCATTGATCCAAACGTCCCCTCCTCCACTAACGGCGTCATAGAGAGCATTCAGTCCGGAAAACGAGCAACCCATCTTCTCCCAGGAAGACGCTAATTCATCTCAAACTCGTCCCAAGATCTGGATTTCAATCAAACTATAGTCATCAAATCTCTTCGAACGATTTCTTCAGGTCATTGAGTTCCATTTCGCGCATCCATCTGGCTGATTTCAGTGTATCTTTCGCCCGATTCACTCCCTTTGGAGTTTTCAACGATACCAAGAAGGCCACTCCGCGTCCCCTCTCAATTGCGTGCGAAATACCACAGCACAGCTCCCTCGCTGAATTAGCAGGAAATATATCGTGCTAAATCATGATATCGGATGAACGATAAATTCGTTCCACTCGAGGGTGGGAAAATTTTCCAAGATGTTAAAATCCAAACTTACTACGTACCTTGTAGAAAAACATATTCGTGTACGTGCATTGCTGGTAAGTGAACCAAGTCTCTTGTAGTTCGACATCTCAATTCATGATCGGCTCGACCGAGTTCGGCTCGTGATATGAATGAGCTTAAGATAGTTGGCTCTCATGTATTTATAGAGGTTTTAAAGGAATTGGACTTTGATTTTTAGTGCTTGCATTAAGTTCATGAAACACAAAACCTGTCATTGGCATGAAACTATGGTTTTATAAACCCAATTTGAGTAAAAAAACTTCAGGACAAGGAAAGAAGTGTGTCACAATAGATGAACCCAAGAGCTTCTCATGAAAACCTAAGTGCCTCCAACTCTCTCGTATTGTTACCCCACCTCGCACCAAAAATCTAAGCATTAGTATTATTCGTGAATCAAATATAAAACGATGGTTCCACAAAATCATGAACGGAGGACAGGAGAGAAATGCAGGAGAATGGCCCTCCTCGCATTTAAAAAAATATTGTTGTCTCATAAAAATTGGCAAATAAGATTTCATCCCCATGTTATCCTTACCTATCTGGGTTAGTTATCTTTTCAAGTCCTTTGAGTATTTATTTCCTTTGAATCATATCCTTTTCATCGTGACAATGCTAGTCACTTAATCTCATCTCCTTGAATACCTTCTCCCCTGAACTATGTCCATCTCTCACCAGGGAGGGAATGGTTGCTAGTGTTGTTCTTATATTTTGCATGAAGTGTCTATACATGAAGGCGATTACATAAATTAATTGGTCTCTAGTGGGGAGGATGTCTTAATTGCATAATGTCTTTTGATGTGTTATCTTACACAAATATAATGTTTGAAACGAATGATTGGATATGATGTAATAAGATCGAACGATGAAGATATTTGTACAAGATTATGTACCTTATGGATTTAAGACTCCCTCCTCTAATGGGTATCTCGTTTTCATTCCTCCAAATGGGATTGATTCATGAGTACTCGGACTTTCTTATGTTTTGATGGAAGGAAACTTGCATTGTTGTTCCCTTATTCCCATAATGTACATTAGCTTATGCCAAGTGGTTGGGGTCCGCCTATTAGTGGAGCTTTAACTCTCATTCCATTAGTAAAGATTTAAGGCTTTTGTTTCGTGTCCAAGTGCATATGTGCATTTTTTAACTTTTGTTATAAAACAGTGTTAAGCTTTCCTTAGAGTTAGGATGTGATGATCGTATGGGCATGACTGAGTAAGTCTGAGCCTCTTCCTATTGATTCAAGAGAACAAATATTGTACGTGTGTTTCTTGAAAGAAGAACATGTGAATATTTTGCATAGTCTCGGCCCCTCCACGTCGACAATCCTAGTTCTACCTCTGCGCGGAACCATTGTTACAAACCCGTGTGGGTCTAAGCCTTCAGTTCTAGTACCAATGTCACACTCGCTCGGGTCGCAACCACGACCCGGCCCAAGCCAATGCCACGTGGCCGCTTCTCGCGTGGGCATAATGGTGAGCAGTGACCAAATACAATACTAATTTAATTCAAACTCAATAAAATATCTAATTGAAATAAATATTCATATCGAAATTCTAAACAACACATCCAAAATTGTGCGGGCCCCACCTAACAATAACCCCGAATAACAAGACTTTATAAATTATTTAACACTTATCATACCATCTAAAATAAAAATGTAGCTCTATCCAACTCCTACTCTCCTCCGACAATAGAGTGAACTCTTATACATGGCTCAGTAGGGAGGTTAAACATCTTTAAACATAAATCATACTAAAAGCATGTATAGTTTCACAATCATTTCATAACAAAGTACAGTTACCTTTAAATCATGATCTCAAATTCATACGCACACACTCACACACACTCACACATAATTAGTTACGATAATTACAACCCATACTATGTCTGCCCCAAAGGCCACAGGAGTCATCTGGCTCTCTCTAACGTGACCTTGGTAACCCCGTCCACGACGATAACCACATCGACTCTCACGGTAGAGTGCCCGAGAACACACATTGTATTCGCCTCAAGCCGGATCGCCCGAAGGACTTGGAAGTCTCTAGAAACCCCACTCAACCCACACAAGTACGACTCGTATATTCACACATCATTATATTTCTAAAACCAATTACAATTTATTACATTCACAAATCATATCTAGATCCACGAATATCCAAAACTAAATCCATATCCACACAACATTTAAATATCATGTTCATACAACACATGCATATCAAAACATGCTCTTTATCAATCAATGTCATAAACATATTCTATTTGAAAAGTATATCAAATAACCCATAATTGCGAATAACATTTCACAAACATCAATAAAATATTTATCAATCATGCACATTTAAATCTATATAAAACAAGTAAAATCACTTCTAGCATGGTTCTGTAAAAGAATGCATAACCCCCTACCAGAATGAGCGTTAAGATCCAGTCCCCAAGCCGTTGGGCCACTCTTATCACCACCAAATCCTCTAATTTTAATCTCTAAATAATTACAAATAATTAAAATATTACAATTTATTTAACTATGAGTCTAACGCAACAAACCGTATCCAAATCAGATCCCAAATGACCCTAGAATCACCCAAAACCCAATTTGGATCCGTTTAAGTTATCTGAGATCCAAATTGATACCTAGATCCATATCTGATCCAAATTGAGTGACACAGTAGGTTGCCTGTGTCACTGTGTCAACACAGAACCTGTAACTACTGACATGGGTCATGTTTCTAACCCAAAAACCTATTTAAAGATACGACCCAAACTTGACACGTTTTTGACATATAACATGTTTTGACACAGAATCAGTTCTTAACATGCGGCACAAGGACACGACATGAATCAATGCTGGTTCATGACATTTCGGACATTTTGACATGATACGAACACGAGCGACACGCCTAAAAGGGCCGGTTTCTATGTTTTTTCGGCATCGATTTCGTCGGTTTTCGATGACGATTAAGGCGGACGATGGCCCGCAACTGATCACCTATCCTTCCTCTTCCAACCCAATGCATCAATGGTCACCGGAGGTGTCGTTTTGGTTGAAAAATTAATGAAAATAGTAACTCGGATTTGAGAAAATTTTCATGAATCTAAGCTTGTTTTGAGCCGATTTTCGTGTAATAAGGCTTGTTTTCGAAGGTTTAGCATGAAACAAACAAAAGGCCTATGATCTAAATCAGTTTTAGCAACTAAAAATTAAAAAAAAAAAATTACAAAACAAAATTTTGATTTTTCTTATTGGATTCCAGCCGACTCTTTACGTTTTTCGGCTCGTGCGGCTGCTCCCGAGACCTATCCCCAGCTGGTCGTCCCTCCTCCGCATCTTATATGGCCTAGCCAAGTTGGTAACCGGCCTTAATCTTGCCTTGGCCAACCAAGGACAGCAACGCTCGGGCGTTTTTCAGCAACGCCCGATTTGGGTGTCGCTTTGCTGTAAAACGTTATCGTCTATTACAACCAATGTCCTCGAACTACGAATCACACACACACACCCCTTTAAGCATTACAGGCTGAACATGAATGTGGTGTTCTCCTGTGGCTCATATAAGCTTGTTTAATCATGTATATGTATACCACTATAAAACAAGAGTAAGCAAAGTAATAGGATCAGCATAATATCAACAATAATGCAGTTGAGTTCTATAACAAAATTATAATAAAAAATGACTCAGTTACTGGTCAGGAAATCAAATTCTCAAATGAAAACCTCATGTCAACAAGCAGATCATGTTTAGCTCGTAACTCGGGTGCGTTCCTTGTGGAAGGCAATTTGGGGTTCTTCACCGGATTCTAAACCCATTTATTATGAAGAGATCAATGAAAATATTGGTAATAGCACAGCAATAGTGATCAGACCTAATTGTCTACCGGGTGAACTTCTTGTGCGTATAATTGACAGATATCACAGCTAAGTTCGGATTTGTACTCATATTGAATGTGGAAACCGATACCAAAATCATAATTTTTGGTTTAAATGTTAAATCCAGTTCTTTACCGAAATAATCAAATCCATATTCAGGTTGGATTCAGAGGTGGACTGCAAATGAAATCCCAAACTCCTGCAGTGTTATTATTTAGTCCTTGGACAACGAAAGGTCTTTTCATTTTATTGTGACAAAAAGGTATAAAGCCATAGGGTATTCATCTACGGTAGGCAATTTATGACACGACACGAGCAGGTAGGTTGACCTAGAAAATATTATAGGCTGAGGCAATGTTCATACAGGTGAAATTCAGTTGAGTTTAGTCAAAATTTTTGGACTGCTAGTACTAATGTGTTGGGTTTTTTTCGGGTTTCAGATGAGGCAGCTGCCTCTTCGCGCCTATAAATAGGTCCACCACTGGACACGAAGATGGTCACTTTTCAAGCTTGCTCTGTGATTAGTGATGCATCATCCGCAGTTTCTCTACGACCAGACAATTACTCCTACATTAATAAACTATCTGACCAGTATTACGCATGAAACTGGTAGGCCTTATTTAGATATGGCCAGTTTCATATTTTTTATTTTTAAAATTTTTTTAATGTTTCTTTCTGGTTTAAGACACAAACCAGAAACATAACCAGTTCGGTCCTGGTTCGGCTCTGATTCTAAGAAAACCGTAAGTTACATACTAGCTTCTGCAAAGAGGTTAAAGCCGGTTCATTGTCAAAGATCAATGGTGGCTTTATTGCCATCAACTAGGGTGCTATTGGCCAATAACCATTCGCTCGACAGTTTGGAACCACCAGTTCCGGCTTAAAAATCAATGATTGAACGTATTAATTACATTTCAACACATGTGCTCATTTAAGATTGTGTTTGTGTTCTTCTTAGCTCATGTTGTGATCTTCTACTCACTAGTGCAACTGTAATGTTCCATTTTAGACATGGAAAACCCAAGTAGTACAGTACAAAAAGGTGTAGTAGGACAAAGCAATGTCTCACAAGCAGCTCGCCTTTTCTGGCAAGCTTCGCGAGACCGAACGGCCGTTCATATTCAGCTCATTTAAGGTCACAAATGAAACATACATGAGCCAGAAACGGACTAATCTGCAAACAATTGAGCTTGTTTCCGGCCCTACATTAATGGCTATATGCTTGGACTCGGTCGATGCATTACTTATGGGGCATCAATCATAAATACAACAACAATAACTAAGACTTTTTTCATACTAGATGGGGTTGGCTACAGATTCTTTGTTTCTACATAGCCCTATCATAATTTATAGAATCCATGGTAAATAAGTTCGACAAAGTTTTACGTTGGCTATCGAAAACCTAACGCAACCCTCCTCCTTTATCCAAACTTGGGACCGGTCATGTAAGGGTGACATGCGCAGAGTTATCAATCATAAATACTTAAAGAAACATTATCCTTCAATAACAAGGACAATTTATTCAAAGAATCAAGGAGTTACAAAGAATAAAGAATAAGACAATCACAAGTCGACTGTATAGCGAGAAAGAAAGCCTTTCTTGAAGATAGAAGCAAGTTCGTCGTGAATGATAATCGTTTGGTATTTCTCATACTTTTTCCCGAGTTTCTTGCAGCTTTGAGATGGTACCAAAAGATCTCCTAGTACCGGGCCACCCGAGATGGACGCAGAGTTTGCCTCAAGTTACCAACAAATATTGGACATCCACCATCTGAGTTTAATAGAGAACACACAAAAATTAAGTACCATATGTTCTTTTTAGCCTCTCAATTACATATGAGAGCTTAAGACTATTTATTCAAGTCACGTGAGTTGGTGTATCTGTCTGAACCCATTGAAGAAATGTGAAGGACTTTTATAGTATGAAAAGACTCCATTTATGATGAGAAACCACATCAAATACTAGAGAAAAATCATTGACCTGTTTTGTTGATAGATATGCATTTTAAGACCTTTTCTCTTGAATTGTTGTATTGAGGACCATACATATAAAAGGCTGCACCTCCTCTTTGTGGGTCTCACAATGATTTATCTTGATCAAAGGGTTTCGAGATTGTGGTTTTATAACACACACACACACACACACACACACACACACACACACACACATATATATATATATATATATATATATATATATATATATATATATAGGACAGCAGTAACTGAGCCAAGGATAAAAGTACAGGTGACAAAGGGAAATAATCATAGGTTTTGAGAATAATTATGAAGTAGTGACAGAAGAGAATTCTCCTTTCTCTCCTTTCCAATTTGGTTTGTTCCCATTGTCCATTGAGACACTATTATTGGCATTTTCAGTTTTTCTTTTTTATTTAGCTATCCATGTGATGTTCTTTCTTTTTCTGAAAATGGAAAGAATTTCTTTTAGCTATATTCTCCATCGCTAATGGATGATCTCTTTTGTAGTGTTCTTTGAGGCAGTCGCATCGTGCAGAAGATCTCTTTTTCTTCTTTCACTCATGTCTTGCATGAAATAGCACCCAATTAAAATAATTGTTTACGAAAATAAGATTGAAAGGTTTTCATGAACAATTTGGTGGAGCTTTTTCTATCTTAAACTTTCTTCTTCTTCTTGCAATTGTTGTTACCGCTCTTGTTGTTGTTTTTAATGTGTAGTTCACTATAATACATATCCGGCCGTTCGGTCATTCTTCACTTAGGTATCATTTGGTTATTTATCGAAATGGTCACCTACGTTTTCCGCCATCAACTAATTTGGTGCATATCTAGCAAAATATAATCTTTAGTCAACATGACTAATAACTAATATTTGTTAAATAGAATATAATAATGTGGTTCCCTATGTGATTTATAAACCCGATCATGTGGCAAAAATTAATTCACATCACCAAATAACTAATTCAATTTAATTATTAAATATTTTATTACTAATATTTAAATATTCGTTAATTATAAATAATTAATTAATGTGTACAATCATTTGAATGATTAGTAAGTGTTATTTATTAATTTAAATTACAATTAGTCATATAATTGAAATAATTAAAAGTAACTTTTTTGTTAGCATAATTATTTTTCTAATACAAATATTTATTTCAATTCTTATCTATTAAAATTAGTATCTTAGTTAATTAGACAATTCAAGGTCTTAACGTTTACTTGAACAATTTTTAAGTGTGAAGTAACTAAATATTTGATATAATAATATTAACTAATCGACGTCACCAAGCACATAAGAGAAAAGATGGAGACCATGGGAAATTGAACTCGCAACCTCTTAAACACGAGCATTAGTCACACTACTAGCTTAAGTATCACTTGTGATACAACAACAACAACTAAGCCTTTTCCCATACTAGACGGGGTCGGCTACATGGATTCTTTGTTTCCACAAATCCCTATCGTGTGCCATGTTAGCAGTTAACTCCCAATAAGCTAGATCATTCTTTATTGTTTCTTTCCAACACTTTTGTGGTCATCCTCTACCTCTTTTAATACTTTCCAAATTTAGTTTTTCTAACCTTCTTACAGGTTCTTCTTTTGATCTTCTTTCTATATGTCCAAACCATCTTAAACGATGTTCTCTCATTTTATCCTCTATTAGTGTCACTCCTAATTTGTTTCTAATAACCTCATTATGTATACGGTCTTTTCTTGTATGACCACTCATCCATCTCAACATCTTCATTTCTGTCACAGACATCTTTTATACATGTTGATGATTAACTGCCCAACACTCAGAACCATTAAACATGGCAGGCCTAATTGCTGCTCTATAATATTTATCTTTTAATTTTAATGGCATCTTCTTATCACAAAGAATATCTGATGCTCCTCTCCATTTTAACCAACCAGTATTAATTCTATGTGTAACATCTCCATCAATTCTTCCATCACTTTGAAAAATTGACCCTAGATATTTAAAACTTTCCTTTTGGGGAATGCAATGTGTGCCAATTTTAATTTTTATGTCCTCTGAAGTAGCCAAATGATCAAACTTACATTCCATATATTTTGTCTTTGTTCTACTAAATCAAAGGCCTTTGCTTTCTAATGTTTCTCTCCATAGATCCAATTTTCTATTAACTTTTTCCTTAGAATCCTCCACTAATACAATGTCATCTGCAAATGACATACACCAAGGTACTTCATCTTGAATATGTTTTGTTAACTCATCCATAACCATTATAAATAAGTATGGACTTAAAGTTGATCCTTGATGTAACCCAATATTAACTTCAAAGAAGTTTCTCGTTCCTTCATGAGTCCTCACACATGTTTTTGCACCATCATACATGTCTCTTATAAGGTTAATATATGTCAATGAGATACCTCTTTTTTCCAAAGTTCTCCAAAGAACCTCCCTCGGTACCCTATCATAAGCTTTTTCTAGATCAATAAATATCATGTGAAGGTCTTTCTTTTTTGCTCTAAAATGTTCCATAAGACGTCTCAAAAGGTCAATTGCTTCAATAGTAGACCTGCCTGGCATAAATCCAAATTGGTTATCTGTTGTACTTGATACTTATCTTAACCTACGTTCGATAATTCTTTCCCATAATTTCATAGTATGACTCATTAACTTGACACCTTGATAATTAGCACAATTTTGAATGTCTCCCTTGTTCTTACATATGGGTATAAGTGTACTTGCTCTCCATTCCTCGGGCATCTTTTGGTTTTTCCATATTTCATTAAATAGTCTTATGAGCCAAGTGATTCCTATTTCTCCTAGTATTTTCCAAACTTCTATAGGAATATTATCTAGTCCTACCGATTTACCACTCTTCATATGTTTAAGAGCCTCTTTGACTTCATTCTTTTGAATACATCGGTAGAAATTGTGGTTTATATACTTTTCTGACTTGGCTAAATCTCTTAAACTAATACTAACATCTTTATTTTCATTAAAAAGATTATAAAAATAGTTTTTCCATCTATTTCTTATATCATCATTTGTCACTAGAATTTTTTCATCCTTGTCTTTTATGCATCTAACATAATTAAGATCTTTAGTTTTCTTATCTCTAGCCCTAGCTATCCTAAAAATATCTCTTTCACCCTCTTTTGAGTTGAGTTTTTTATATAAATCATCCCAAATCTTAGCTTTTGCTTCACTAACGGTCTTTTTCGCTTCCTTCTTTGCTTTCTTATAAGCTTCTAAAGTTTCACTAGTTTTCTTAGCATAATGTAATTTGTAACATGCCCTCTTTGCCTTGATTTTATTTTGTACTACTTCACTCCACCACCAAGCTTCTTTTTGTGCCGATATACCTCCCTTAGATACCCCTAACACATCTTTCGCCACTTTCCTAATATGTATAGCCATATTGTTCCACATATCACAGGGTGTGCCAACATAATTCCAAACATCTCCTTGACGGACTTTCTGTTTAAATATATCTTCTTTCTCGCTTTTAAGGTTCCACCATTTAGTCCGAATAGCTCAATGCACTCTTTTCTTCTTTGTTCATTTTTTTATTTGTAAATCCATAACTAAAAGTCAATGTTGGGTGGTTAAGCTTTCTCCTGGAATTACCTTACAATCTTTACAACACGCTCTATCTTTTTTCTACAAATAAAGTAATCAATTTGTGTTTGTGATAAGCCACTCTTATAAGTAATTAAATGTTCATCTCATTTTTTGAAGATTGTATTGACTATAAAGAGATCAAATGACATAGCAAAATTTAAAATCTCCCTACCTTCCTCGTTTATATCCCCAAAACCAAAGTTTTCATGAATCCCTTGATATCCTAATGCCTCTTTACCGACATGTCCATTTAAATCTCCTCCTAAACAAATCATCTCCCTTTGTAAAATCTTTTGAAACACCTTATCTAACTTTTCCCAAAAAACTGTCTTTATACTATCTTCTAGTCCTACTTGGGGTGCATAAGTACAAACTATATTAAAAACCTCTGCTCCTAACACTAATTTCAACATCATGATTCGGTCACCATATCGTTGTATGTCTAGTACACTCTCCTTTAAATATTTATTTATGATAATACCAACTCCGTTTCGAGCTTTTTCTTTACCTGAGTACCATAATTTAAAACCTGCATCCTCTATCTCCTTTGCTTTTTCTCCAACCCATTTTGTCTCTTGTAAACATAGAATATGAATCTTTCTCCGAATCATAGTATCTACCACCTCCATTAGCTTACCCGATAATGTTCCGATATTCCAAGAACCAATACGAATCTTATTATCTAGGACTAGCTTCCTTACCCCCCATATCCGTCCATAATCAAAATGCGGAGAACCTCTCTGAAAAATTTTCACTACATTCGGGCGGCAATGTAGCGGGACTAACTTCTTTACCCACACCCGTCCATGATGTGGGAACCCTCTCTGCAATTGATTCACTACATTCGGGCGAAAATGTAGTGACCCTTGCTTACTTCTTACTGCATTCAGGCTCTGCAGCACGTCGCTAGGCGGGGACGCCCCAAAGCAATGCTCATAATTTTTGTAATCCATGTTGTAAAAATCCGACGAAGTTTTATGTTGGCTGTCGGAAGCCTAACACAACCCTCCTCCTTTATCCGGGCTTGGGACCGGCCATGCAAGGGTGATCCCTTACATGGGCAGAGTTTAAGTATCACTTGTGATAATTTAGAAAAAAATAAATGACTTCGTGTAAATCTCATTTTACGAGATAAGAGTTTAATCTCTCAACTAAAACAAGAAATTTTGCCATCAAGCAAGCATTAAGCATTAAGAAAATTATTCAATAAACATTTAGTGTATTTCTAAATAATTAAGCTAATTATTAATTATTTAAACAAATAATAATAATAATTAAAACATAACACATCTACTACTCTATATTATTAATTAATTCTTAAACTAATGAATAATTACCTTAAGTTACTTAACTAAATCGAGTAACTAATTAATGTCATTTAGTAATAAATTAATGCATGTTAATGTTTAACTACTTATTATAATTATTTTTGTTATTTAATTTTTGTTTGGTTATTTAATAACTAAAATGACTAAACTAAGTTGTTTAATTAATTACTGTATTGTTAATTAATTGTATTAGAGAAGTAAATAACTATATGTGTTAATTATTTAGTAAGTAACATTAACTAAGTTAAAAATAATGATTTAGATTATTTTTGCCACATCATCAGCTACGTGGTAAAAATGATATTGTGGAAGTGATTAATGACAAGAAATAGAATGGCCTGTTTGGAACCAGCCTAGAACTGGCGGTTCCAAACAGCTGGTTCCATAATTTTTTTTAAAATTTTTTCTTTAAATACTAAATTTTCAAATGTTTTTCTTTTTCGAGCCGTTTAGAACTCAAACCAAAACCAGCCTGCTTCATAGTTGCACGAAAACAAGAACAGGCCATGTCTAACTAGAAGATACCACAGTGACAATGGTCAAACCAGGGGCACTCAATTAAGTAAACTTTTCTCTTAATTTTGTTTAATTAAATGCCATTGTTGTCGTCACCGTCATCATCTATTAATACACGGACACTGTAAAATTGGATTCAGATGTTCTAAGGGATTACTATTTGAGCCGTTGATCGTCCAAAGTCATCCTGAAAGTGGAAACAAATTGTTGTCTTTTATGATGCTCAATACCACTTGGTATAAATTCACAAGATCAGTCCGCAATCAAACCGTCACATTACGACTGACCAATTAATTAATGGGAAAAACTTGGAACGCCAAGAAAACTACTTGCTATGAAGATATTACTTACAAAATTAATCAATTATTTATTGTTTTATCTTTTCGCCAAGTAAATATGGAGCTATAAACTTCCAATTCACGAGAAAGGCATGACAAAATGCCTTGAGACGTACTTTTGGCCATCGATATATGATAAGTGAGCCAAGATATTTATAATACGTGACCTATGTTAACAGCGCATGGCATACAAAAGGCAAGGTTGGTTTAACTCTCTACAGCCTTTCTCTATCTCCCCTCTTTAGATGCTGAACTCATTTCACAAGGCACACTTTGCTTAGAAATGAAGAAGAGTTTAAAACTACTCAGCGCCATTGACAAGAAAGCAAGTATATATATATATATATATATATATATATATATATATATATATATATATATATATATATATATATATATATATATATATATATATATATATATATATATGTATGTATGTATGCATCAAGTTGCCATATAGTTCAATGAAGAGAAAATGTCTAAATGGCTATATATATGTATGTATGTATGTATGCATCAAGTTGCCATATAGTTCAATGAAGAGAAAATGTCAATGGCTATAGGAGGAAAGGAAATTATTGGTGCCTACAGGTTTACCTAATGGTTGACTTCCACAAATTAAGCTAAGAACAAATTGTATATTAATAAAATAAAATTGCGCAAGATGGATGATAGCTTAATGAATACAAATCCAATTATATGCAATATCATATGAATCCCAAACGGTTGTGTAGACAAGAAAATATCAACTTTAGGATGATTGGTAGATTAATGGACACATTTAGATCTGAAACCTAAAAATCCAACTAATTAGGTCCGATAACCAAAATGAGATTTTGGATATATTTGGGTCCAGATCTTTTGATGGTGTGATTGGATTACATATCATGTAAGAAATGTAACTAAATTTGTTCCTGGTTCAAGACTCATTGGACTTTTCTCCAAGTAGGTGAAAGATGGAGGGTGGCCACTTTAAATGCATTAACCGATTCTTCTCAACATGTAATTAAAAATGAGTTTCTTTAGCTCGGAAAATTTCTAGATCTGGACATTGTTATATATCGACCCATATGGTACTTCGTGATCATCATATATATTATTCATAGCCGTCAGCGACCTATATACATATCAGACCCTCCCCCCCCCCCCCCTCCCATATATATATAGCCTAGAAGATGCCTGCCGTACAGTTCAAATGGCATTCTCATTATTATTTAATTATACCCTTTTTAGGATCAAATGTTGCAAGATCTTTTCTTTAACTGTTTCCACTATTATAGAGGGGCCCTAACTAAAGAGGGAAATGACCCAGCAAAAGTTCAACGTTGGTTGGATGCCAGTTAGGTACCAGTTGCTTTTTTTTTTGTCTTTTCTCAAACTAGCTCAACAACCCTCAAAGACATAGTTCTGTTCTTCGTGCTAGCACAAGAGTGACTTATGGAAATTAAATGTAATTTTATAACAAATCTAAAACCAACCTATATCCCTTAGTTCGATCCCTTAGTTTACCTGAAGCCGCTAACAGTTTTATTTGTATATATATACGCACACACATATGCGTGTGTGTGTGAGAGAGAGATGTGTCAAACCATACAAACCTACCGTACTCATCATGTTTTTAAGCTAGAGTTTCGAGACAGGAAGGCTGCATGGCCTTTGTTAAAGACTAAATATACTCTTTCTATTGGATATCCATTAATCTAAATTATGTATGTATATAACTATATATATATATAACTATATATATATATATATATATATATATATATATATATATATATATAGAGAGAGAGGTGTGTCAGACCATACAAACCTACCATACTCATTATGTTTGGAAGCTAGAGTTTCGAAGTAGGAAGGCTGCATGGCCTTTGTTAAAGACTAAATGTACTCTTTCTATTAGATATCCATTAGTCTAAATTATGTATATGTATATATATATATATAAAGAGAGAGATATGTGTCCGACTATACAAACCTACCATACTCATTATGTTTGGAAGCTAGAGTTTCGAGATAGGAAGGCTGCATGGCCGTTGTTAAATACTAAATATACTCTTTCTATTGGATATCCATTAGTCTAAATTATGTGTATATATATATATATAGAGAGAGAGAGAGAGAGAGAGATGTGTCAGACCATACAAACCTACCATACCCATTATGTTTGCAAGCTAGAGTTTCGAGACAGGAAGGCTGCATGGCCTTTGTTAAAGACTAAATATACTCTTTCTATTGGATATCCATTAATCTAAATTATGTATGTATATAACTATATATATATATATATATATATATATATATATATATATATATATATATATATATATATAAAGAGAGAGAGGTGTGTCAGACCATACAAACCTACCATACTCATTATGTTTGGAAGCTAGAGTTTCGAAGTAGGAAGGCTGCATGGCCTTTGTTAAAGACTAAATGTACTCTTTCTATTAGATATCCATTAGTCTAAATTATGTATATGTATATATATATATAAAGAGAGAGATATGTGTCCGACTATACAAACCTACCATACTCATTATGTTTGGAAGCTAGAGTTTCGAGATAGGAAGGCTGCATGGCCGTTGTTAAATACTAAATATACTCTTTCTATTGGATATCCATTAGTCTAAATTATGTGTATATATATATATATATATATATATATATATATATATATATATATATATATATATATATATATAGAGAGAGAGAGAGAGAGAGAGAGAGAGAGAGAGAGAGATGTCAGACCATACAAACCTACCATACCCATTATGTTTGGAAGCTAGAGTTTCGAGATAGGAAGGCTGCATGGCCTTTGTTAAAGACTAAATATACTCTTTCTATTGGATGTCCATTTGTCTACATTATATATATATAGAGAGAGATGTGTCAAACCATACACACCTAACATACTCATTATGTTTGGAAGCAAGAGTTTCGAGATAGGAAGGCTGCATTCTATTGGATATCCATTAGTCTAAATTATATATCCATTAGTCTAAATTATATATATTTATGTGTATATATTGAGAGTGAGGGATGTGTCAAACCATACAAACCTACCATAATCATCATGTTTGAAACTCGAACTTCTAGATAAAAAGAGTGCTTGGTATTTGGTAAAAACTATTATACTTTTTCTAAAAACTGCCACTAGCTTAAACTAACAATGACATTTTTTATTTAGTGAAAGAATTTCAGAATGTACTGTCTTTTGGTAGGCAGCCTCGAAATAGAAAACCAATAGCGAATACATAACGTGGGTGCTTTATAAATACGTACATTTCTGAAGATTAATTCCATCTATAGGCTCGCAAAGCAACCAACTGCGCTGTTGCTGTTCCATTTTCATATCCGAAGACAGCCATGGCCATCTTAACTTTCTTCTTAGTAACCTTTTTGGCCATGACGGCAGCTGCTCAAGTTCCTAGCCTTGCAGTAGATTACTATTCAAATACTTGCCCTTCAGCGCTTGAGATTGTAAGGAGGGAGATGGAGTGTGCTGTGATTGCTGATCGCAGAGCAGCGGCTGCAATGGTTCGCTTGCATTTTCATGATTGCTTCGTTCAGGTCAGTGTCCTGCAAAACTTGGAACAAGTAGGGTGGTAATTTCGGACACGAAACGAAAATCCAGTATGGAAAAAAAACTTGGTCATGCCCCTAAGCACAAGTGTGTGTTTCGATGCATGTTATTCAGAAGAAGCCTGTTTGCCCTAAGCTTGCCAGTTAAAAGAGAAAGGCAACAAGGACCATTCTACATGAGAAAGGCTGCATTGCATTATTTTCTTTCAATTTTTCATGGCAAACTGAGGTTGCGCAAATGCACTGCGTGGGTGTTGAACTCCTGATCTCTTCAGCTTGTAGGTTTTCAAACAAACAACATATCCATCACTTCTTACATATATGGATATGGTATAGTTTCCATCCATGTAATAAGGGGGAGATGCATTCCATTTACTTTCTCCCTCTGCTTGTCGATGACAGGGTTGTGACGGATCGGTACTGCTGGAGGACACAGTAACGCTAACAGGAGAAAAAACTGCAATTCCAAACAAGAACTCCCTAAGAGGCTTCAAGTTGGTGGACAGAATCAAAACCATGGTAGAAGCCAAGTGCCCCGGCATCGTCTCTTGCGCCGATATACTAGCGATTGCAGCTAGAGATGCGGTACTGCTGGTAAGATCCTTCTCACCATGGCAAACATGCTTAACATCAATTATGGATCTACATTCGTCCGAGGTTTATTAAGCATTTAGTGATGCCACTGGGTGGTTGATTAATTAATCTCCAGGCAGCCCGTGGGTATAACACTGAAGTTTCATATCTGAATTAGATTTGTCCCATTATTGTAGATACTATAATTTTTTTTATAACGATTAACTCTCTTCGAGGTAATCCTTGAATTTTACTGATATTGGAACACTTATCTTTATTATTATCTGTGGCACATGGGTAGAGATGTCAAAATGGGCCAGACCCAAGAGACCGAGCCAGAAAATCTCGGTCCATATTGGCAGCAGGGCCAAATGGTTCGGACCGTCTAACATTGGGGCCGATGCGGGGGGGCTGGGTTGGTCTAAAGGGCAACAGGTCCGTTGGATATTAAATCGGGTCTATAAGATCCCATTCATATCTACTTAAAATCTAAACCTAACCATAATAAAAAAAATTATGTATATACATACATATATATATATATATATATATATATATATATATATATATATATATATATACTATATATACACATATATAATAAAAAACTTTATATATGTATGCATACATATACATTCATATATCTATATATACATATATATATATATACATGTAATAGAAAAAACTACATCCATGTATATGTAATTAAAAAAGATATATATAGTATATATACATATGTATATATATGCAATAAATAAATTATTTATATGGTTGCAGGAAATAGGGTGCGTGCGGAGAAGTTCAAAAGTCATGAATGAAGGGACACAAACTACAAGAAAACCCATCTTTCATAAGTTATGTTTAACTAGTTTGCGAACAATATATATTCCATAATGTGTGTATCAGCAAACTATCTCTAAGTTCGAATTTTTAGTCAAAAATCGCTTAAAATTGTTACTGCTGAGTCAGGTATGAGTACGGAGTGTGAGAGTATGTATCAATGTAGAACAATGACATTGTCACCAACGTTTTGGGATGAGGAAGCCCTTTTTGAGATAAAAACCTTAGTAAGGACCTGATCAAAGTGTCATATACACGCTTAACTCATAAAGCTATGGTGCCAAAGGGGTCTGCTGCCAACAGCTTTGCTCACACCTCCTGTTCCGAACAGCCCCTTCCACCGTACTCGCCTGTTACTTGCCACTTATTGTTGTCCTGCCGTAGCTGACGCAGAAAACTGTGGGGCGAATAGCTCAACTGCGAACGTGATTTATTAGTAAATGGCAATTTGCACACAGAGAAAAATCTTCACTGCAACGCACTGTTGAAACTCATGTTTGCAAGTTGTACTTGATTAATTTGATCTCGAATACGCATTTGCAGTTGACGCCATAGTTAGAAATAGGGGATATCACGGCAGTTCTGTGGGAATTAGGAAGGGTACTTGACAAAGAAAGGAGCTCCCTTCCATTTTTGTGGAGCTGCAGTTTAGTTTTTCCACGAGTACCTGCAGACGCAGAGTTATCCAGACCTTGTCGTCTTCAACTCCAGCAAAGAAAACGGTGGGCAAATCCTTGCATGCTATCAGTGCAGCTTAGTGAGAGACGTACTTAGGATCAAGCCCTTTTTATCTTAAAATGATTATCTCACTAATCAAGAAATCGTAAAACATATTGGATGTGGGCAGTTGAATCTTAAAATTCTCAGTAAACCTAAACCCCTTTATAAACTGATTTGTTCACAAATGAGTGAATTAGTAGTGCTCATACAGTAGAATGCACACAGGCAAATTAACATGAATATAGTTATATAAAAAATTTTTTGTCATGATTTTGGTGATAAAACAGACTGGAGGACCATGCTGGGATGTTCCTGTGGGAAGAAAAGATTCAAGAACAGCAAGCTTGGCCAGGGCAAATACTGATCTCCCAATTCATGATCAAGACCTTGTCACCCTTGTTGCCAAGTTTCAGAGTCAAGGGCTCTCTGTGACGGACATGGTGGCTCTAGTTGGTAAACCACTTTCTTTCCCTTAACCACGATAAGACAAGCAAATTGACTAACAATTTAGATGACGTCGCCATTAATTAATTGACTCTAAATCACATGCCAACGTAACCTAAATGTTGGTTACATCAGGTATAGCTTGAGCGCATGCATTACGGCTTGATTTGACTCGCACTGTGCTCGTGCTTAGACTCATAAGCAAAGATGAGCAGCTTATTAAAGTTAAACAAATCATCGATGGGCACTATGTTGAACCACGCAGGCACTGTGTAAGAAACGCCGTGTTCACGTCTCTCTGTGTGTGTGCGTGCATGTGGGTGTATATAATTATATATTGTAGCTAGCTTCGATTTTCTCTTGGGTTGTTAGAAGCCCTTGGAATTAAAGGCAGTTTTTATAAAAAGAGCCTACTATGAATAAGTCTTGGCTTGTGTAAGTTTGTCTACATTGGGTGTGTATGAGAGAGAGATCTTTAACTAGCTTTTTGGGTGGGCGTATATATAACCAAATAGTCGCAAGTTTCAATTTAGAGTAACAACTGTATAAAAGAAATGCTTTTTTTCCTTAAATGGGAATGAATTTTATTCTCTAATGAAAATTATAGGTTTTTCTATGGTAAAAGAAAATTATAGGTTTACAATGAGAGAGAGAGAGAGAGAGAGAGAGAGAGAGAGAGAGAGAGAGAGAGAGAGAGAGAGAGAGAGAAATGTACTGCTAAACTTGAGCAAGTCTCGTATGAAGGTAATTCTGGGTAGCCATGAATCTTGACAAATTTATAAACTCCAATGTAATTTACTAAGTCATGAAATAGAGAAAACAAGAACATTCCACCTCATTGTTGTTGGTATTCTTCTTCTACAACAAGATCGACTTTCCAATGAAAAACTTGGAATTAAAACAGGAAGAAAAGTGGATTGTGTTACTTTCAGATCCGATCTTACCATGCTTTCGTCGTAGACAGAGGATTGGGTCACTTCTGATCATGCTAAATTTGCCTTGCTTTTCTCCCTTCGCTAGGCATCACACACTTCTCATGTAACTTTACTTGTTTTGGTATGAAATCCGGTGGATTTTACACAATTTGATAGAAGTTCAACCTGAATCAGTAAGCAGAATGCTCTAGTTTGCATTTGCTTCGAACTAATAGGCAGAACAACTATCAGGTGCGCATACAATTGGAGAGTCCAGATGTACGAACTTCAGGCAGAGGATCTACGGCGACTTCAAGGACACGATTGGCTCGAACCCCCTGAGCCAGGGCTATCTCTACAACCTGAAAGCAGCGTGCCCTCCGGTCGGGAACGACGACAACTTGACTGCGATGGATTATCTCACTCCAACTCTTTTTGATAATGCATTCTACCAGATCCTAACTAGAGGCGAGGGCCTCTTAAGTTCAGATCAGGCCATGTACTCGAGCCTTGTGTCCGTCGACACAAAGCCTCTCATTACCATGTACGCACTGGACGTGCTCGCCTTCTTCAAACAGTTCTCCGAATCAATGGTGAAGTTGGGAAATATAACAGACCCAGCTAGCTATGCCACTGGTGAAGTGAGGAAGCAATGCCGCTATGTCAACCTTTGAGTGCTGGGCAATAGCTGCTTGTTCATAAGCATAGATAAATACATTAACGTCGCGTTTTACAATACGAACTGAGTTATTGAGTATTCAGAAAACAACAATTGGTTCTCTCTAATTATTGAAAATTTGTGGCTGCAACCAATTTGAATGAATCTTATTGTCAAATTGTATTTGTATAATCGAACTCAGGCACTTCCACGCCTCAGATAATCGAATGCATCACC
Source organism: Brasenia schreberi (assembly GCA_036023115.1). Taxonomy (NCBI): domain Eukaryota; kingdom Viridiplantae; phylum Streptophyta; class Magnoliopsida; order Nymphaeales; family Cabombaceae; genus Brasenia; species Brasenia schreberi. The sequence continues at coordinate 9,395,353 of JAYKKT010000071.1, read as the reverse complement.
TTCAAAATTTTTTTTAGAGTCGACCACCTTAAACAAGAGAACCATCGCATATCCACGATTCTAAAATATACATATATATATATATATATATATATATATATATATATATATATATATATATATATATATATATATATATATATATATATATATATATATATATATCATGATATATATATATATATAGAGAGAGAGAGAGAGAAATTAATCCATACGCACATTCATTCATGCTTAAACAATCTAAAAAATCTTAATTATTAGATCGGTGAAATTGATGGTTTAAATTCAATTTTCAAAAATAAAAAGTATCTTATTATTTTTTGTAGGTACATTAAATATACCTTATATTATTTGCTTTTTGTTTTAAAGATCTTTAAGAAGATTAAAGAATTGATGAGTGTAAGCATGGACTATGCTCTCTCTCGATCTATATATTAGCGAGTAGCAACTGGTTGATCCGGGTAAAATACCTACATCCATCTTGCTATACCTACATCCATCTATTTGTACTTTTGTATCGGTTAAGCCCGACTAAGAAACAATATCCCGATGTTCTGATATTGTCTCTTAATTCTTCCTCCTGCCAGAGACAGGTCAACCCAAACACGACTGGGAACCGCCTTTTCCGGCATGCTTTGGTGGCGGGTGTTGTAATGCTAGCGATATCGTGTTGTGTCGTTTCATGTTTGGGTCAAGAAACTTAGTCAAAACAACAAAGACTCCCAATTGATTTCTTGTTACTTTAGGTGGACCCGAATAGACTTCTCATACCCCTTGGAGAGGCTACCTATTTTTCGTGAAACAGACAACCCGAAATTTGATCGAAATGGGCCAGACCAGGTCGGGCAAACCCAACTACAACAACCAAAATAGAAAATATGCATTACGATTGCGGTAACTTTTGCAACACTCACAGAGGAAATGACGCTTCATCGTGGAAGCATTAGCTTCAAAAGAGTACGAATTAATACGTCCAAGACCATCCAAAACAAGACCGGAAATAGAAAATCGTTGACGAACCTAAAAAATCTATATTTGTATCCATCCCTTAACATAAAATATGTTTAGGTTGGACTGTTTACGAATTGAAGATGAAGTGCCAACCCCTAACGTAAGTGTTGTGGGATGCTATGCAGAATTTATCTCCTTTCCTCATTAGATTATCTATTTATCTAATTAACTACCAAATATTATAAAATACCTAGCTGCACCTCCTCTTAATATGGAAGCCGAATGATGATGTACTTGGCCTGCCAAATATAACATTGTCACCCTTGTTACCCTCTTCCAAGATATATATATATATATATATATATATATATATATATATATATATATATATATATATATATATATATATATATAGGGTTAGCCAAAACCAAACAGCTTAATGGAAACCTGACCGCCCCACTAACACAAAAGGGAGCCAGAGAGGCGCCCGCCACCTGGGGGCGATCGTATTATAGGGGAGCAACCATCCCCACTAACACAAAAGGGATAAACCTTTCCATCTTTTCCTTTCCAGTAAGATTGTATTATATGAGAGCCAACTATGTCAAGCTTATAGTAGCAGTGGTAAGCTCACTAAGACAAAAGGTAAGCTACTTCAGTTATTAATAAGCTAAACAGGTTAGTTCTTTGATCCATTACTAATGTACGAGAGAGAGTGCTCACTACTTTCTTTAACCTAAGATATGCATTTGGAAAACCCTTGTGAGAGGCTTCGGCACACGACAGATTGGATTGCCTGAATCACGAGTCAAATATACTGTGTTACGATCACCTCATATTGATAAAAAGTCCAGAGAACAATTTGAAATGAAAAGAAATAAACTGCTACTAGAGGTCATAAAAACAGAAAGGCATGAATTGCGCAAGAAGTTCTTTCGGTTAAAACGCCGTGCGACTCGGAGGACATAAGACTGATTGGTCAGGCAAAAAGCCGACGAGATGCTCCTACCCCACCATGCGCCTGGCCCTTTACCTGAATGTAGAAGGGGGGTATGTATGAAGCGTGGGAAAGAATGCAAGAAGGAAACCTCTGGTTCCCTTAAGGAGTGGCGGCAATACTTGATCAACGCGAGTGAACTGTGCTTAGACGCTTCGTCAAACCGCACCGCATCCACGAGATGATCTCATGGATGGCTTCTCCTTTTGATTCACAAAATGAGAACCGGGACATGATGGGAGTTTTCGTGTCTCGGTAGGCAAGAGATAATTATAGTATAGCACGAGATCATCTTTTGTTGATGCCATGGGGTCAACCTATGAACAAGGTAGCACTCGCATTCTATAGCATAGCCTAACCAACCAACCAACCTACGTCTTGGTAGGTTGGTTGGGTAGAAGTAGTGGTCGAAAAGCGTTAGGGTCGCCTATACTTTTTTGCACTATAGTTGCCATCAACCAACCCTACCAGCTAGTTGGTTGGTTGGTAGTAGCCCACCACTCCATGGGCTCAATCACCACCCCCAATAACCACAACTACTAAAGGTGGTGATAGGGTGGCAGGGGTTGCGGTAGTGGCAATTAGTGCATTGCGCTAGGGCTTTTTCTCTTATAAGTAGGCGCTCTCGTAACTACTATAAGATGCATCAAAACACTCGCAATTCCAAATACTACTCTTACCACCCTACTTTGATGCTATAGTCGTATTACATGAGATGAGGTAGTGGATAAGGAAGATGCAGAAAAGCAAGCACTCTCAACTCTTAGCCCTATCACCATACCTTCGAGAACCGCATCCTTTCTATTATTTTGAAATCCCACGGGGCAGTGGCCCGTGCCCCCCCGCACTATAAGCAGCCTGCAGAATGTTGGTGATGTTGTGCTCCCTCTACCCTACTCCCACGTAGCAGTGGTATCCACTACAACAAGCGGAGGTAGAGCCCTCGGCGTAACTTATTAGAAAGGTAGGGTGCTCTACCACCGCGGAGTGGGGGTGAGTTAGTGGTAGGCGGTTAGTACGTTTGACGCGAAAGCCAAACAGTAAGTGCTTTGAACCCTTTCACAGAATGAGCAAAGCCCTTCGATGAGCATAGTAAAATGAGTAAGCCTCACTTTCCTAACTTTGCTAGCACCTGGTATAAGTGCATAACCTTATAGTAGCTTTGTTCCTCGAGGAAAGTCACTTTGCTCATTACATTGTGTTTTAGGCCATGAGGAAGAAAGATTGTGAGTGACTTGGATCTCGAGTGACGGAATAAGGTGGCCTGATGCTCTGCATGAATATGAATCATGAGCAACATAGTCAATCGCAGAGCAAGCCTTGCTACTTCGTGGGCCACAACCCCTATAGCCTATAAGATAAGGGGAAAATTACCCTTTATGACACTTTGAAGTGAGGTCCTTCGTTGTGTTGATCTTTTCTGAAACCACAAATACACCCACCCATGTTTCCACTCCACACCACGCCACAAACACCCCATAAAACCTAAATGTTTACCTAAGATAACACCTCAAAAAAAAAACACTACCTCTTACCTTGGGGAGATAAGAAGTAGTAGGGGTTTTCAAGACTATCGGTATTTAATTAATTCTATTTGAGATTTTGCCCTCATTTTTTACCCAACAAAAGCACAAAACACATACTACTTCTCTGCGGTGAAGTAAGAAATATTAGGTGTTTCAACCCTATTCTTGAGAAAAGAGAAACACCTCTTGCATGTACAAAAAAACACATACTTCTTACTTATTTACTGAAGGCAAGAAGTAGTAGGTTTTTTCAAGATTGTAGGGCAATTAAATTTATCCCATTTAATTACTTAACCCATGTACAATCAAAACACATTATTTCTTACTTTGGTAGGAGGTAAGAAGTAGTAGGTGTTCAACCATGCACTAATAGATACTACTTCTTACCTCTATAAGGGAAGAAGTAATAAGTGTTTTCCCTACTATTTAGAGTTGGTGGTATATGTACTTTTATTCTCCTATCGACTTGACAAAATACTTATTACTTCTTACCTCCCAAAGATAAGATAGTTTGTACGTGAATAATATACTACCATGCACCAACACAAACTACTTCTTACCAAACCAACAAATAACAATAAGTAGTAGGTTGTTTTATGTCACTAATTTACTACCCCACACTAACACATACTTCTTACAAAACCACATAAGTAAGAAGTAGTAGGTGTTTTAAAGATAGTGATAGACTACTTCTTACTTACCTAAGATAAGAAGTAGTAGGTGTTTTAAAATCATGTAATATTCTATTTCTTACTTATCTAAGGTGAGAAGTAGTTGGTGTATTAAAGCTGGTAATATACTACCTAGAACAAACACATACTAATTCTTACTTATAAAGAAAATGTAAGAAGTCTTAGGTGTTTAAATAGAAAGTAGTATACTACTCTCCCACCTCGTTGTGTCCTGCACTCCTAGAATTAAGGGTGTTGTGGTTAGGTTGCCTTTGAGTAGTCTTTCAAATTTGTTGGTGTCAACTATTATACCTCCCACTTTCAACCAAGGTTATCAAAGCTAAGCTTTTCCCTAATGTACTATAGGGTGTATTGGTGGGTTAGCATCCTAAGACTACTAATGTCTTGTGGTCTTTTTTAAATTATTGGTGACATTGTTACACCTTTCACCCATATTAAATCAAGGTAACAAACTTTTAATATGTTAAGCATATAAGATTTGTTTGCTTCATGTGCATAAAATAATGAAGGATTGGCCCAAACATAGACTTGGTCGTACTCTTTAACATTAGTATGTCCATCTATATATATAAGATATTATGTTAGCTCACCCTTACTCCCAACTCACCTATCCCAGCCCCTACTCCCAACTCAGCTACCCCTACCCCTACCCCTACTCCCAACTCCCCTATCCATAATCAAATTCATTGTGAACACTCACTCGCTCCCTCTCTTTAATCACTCGACAAGTTGTAAATTCTTCTCTCCATGCAAGTAAGATGAGATGAGATCACTACTTCTCCATAATGTACTCTTCTCTCTTTGATCACTCACTCATATATATATATATATATATGAGATTACCTCTTTGTGTGACCCTATCTGATCTTATCATATAGTTATTGAGAGTACTCTTTTTAGCCTTTTCAATTCACCACCACCATACCATATAACAAAAGAACCATTGTTCTCTCATTCAACTACTATCATTAGGCTTTTTGATATTACAATTTTAAACACATCAATAGTGACACGACATCAATCTCAATTTCACTACAAGATTTGCAAATGAATGTTGGGCCAACTCAAATGGTGCGGACCACATACAGGTAAACTCATACATATGCTTTTTGGGGAGATATGGTTAGTGCCCACTCGACTAGAAGTACAAAGAAATTAAAACAATACAAAATGTGTATTCAAGCTTTACCTTATTTGGATCATTTAGAGGATGATCAAGAAATCATAGAATGAAAACATCTATTTATATCTGCCAAAGTTAAAGGAGTATCCCGCATCTATGTACTTATGACTCGATCGAAGTCAGGCTTTATTGTATTGAAAAAGACCACTCAAGGCTTTAGTGGTCAATGATTTACAATCCTTCCTTACTTTTAGCTTGCTTGAACTTTAAGATAGGGTTGAACCCTCTTTCTAAATAAAGTAAGAAAGTTGGAAACTAAAACAAGAACTTGACCTAAGGTGAAATGATCAAGAAAGGAAATGGGGAATACACACTAGGCAAAGAATTGAGATTCATTCTTAACACTAGCTTGTCACCATTCATTAGTGGAAATGTGAATGAGTAGGACACAAGATAGTCCATACTAGTAAAAGGGTCACAATCTTGATCCCTCGTAAGTGGGACGGAGGCACAATAATTGGATTGGGGCATACTATCGAAAGGGGCTACTACTAGAAGAAGGGACTAAGAAGTCAGTCCTATCGAAACCACTTTTTATGCTCTATCATCCTGCCTACTTTGACGTTAACTGGCACTGAGACCGAGACTGGCTTCCAACACGCTTCCCTTACTCGAATCTTTTTCCTCAAAGCACTCGCAACTCCTAACCCTTTTAGTGGTGAGTCTTATAGTAGCAACATCACCCTTAAATTAAAGAGGATGGTCATTATCAAAACACTCATTGAAGTAGCTTATCATTGCTTCTATTACCAACACATAGGATAGGGTAGGATGCATCAAAGCACTCACAACCCTATCACCCCATGGGACCCACGTGACAATGATGAGCTTTTGCTACCATAAAGTGGGCTCACCCCACAAAGCAGTGGTTGGGCCCATGGAACGTTTACAATAGCACTCCCACACCTCTGTGTACCTTATTGAAGTCCATTAAGGCTAAAAGACCCTTACACTATAAGACATAAGACTGAACTAACTACTCCTACTATAGTCAGGCTGCCACGGGGCGGTAGTCTTACTATAAGGTCATGGTAGCAATGTAGTCAAAGGTAGGTATGAAGCCTATTGATAAGCTTTTCTCGTCCGTTTGGTAACCGAACAAACTACGAGTTCACTGATCTAATTGTTTACCTTCTCATAAGCCACACACTTTAGGCTAGGCCTTTCTATAACTAACCTTATTGATCCCACTCAATTCTTTACACAGATGTATCGTACTCTCTCGACTAGGTCACCATAATATAATTACATACAAAACTTTTTTGAAAGTGAAAGAGGTCTTGCTCACAAAAGCTCGTTTCTCTCCTAGGACATAGTGGTCAATATTCCTATGTACTCCTCCTTGTCTCCTATAGAAGATGAAAAATGAGATCCTTTTCATCTTGATATTGACTTGAGTATAAAGAAACTGTAGAAAGCAATAGCTAGTTATAATAGAGTCAACCTCACTCCAAGTTTTACTTGGATGAACCTTACTCATTCCTTCTAGTTGTGATGGATCCTTGGTTTTTTTTTTTTTTTTTTTTTTACTTTGGGTTCAAATAAAGTGGGTTTTGGGGGTTCGGTTCATTGATTAGTAAACCTCCAACATCGATAAGGTCGGGAGTGTGGCCGTTCGTATCCAGTTTGTTGGCCGATAAGATCTCTCATATTGACGTTTGACTACTCCTTTCTATTAAAAAGGAATCGGCTATTTATGCAAGTCACCTTCTTCTAAGCTTCACTAGATGACACCATTCTCCTTCCTTATAGTAATAGGTCGTTCGTACTTGTGATGGTTTCTCAATATCAAATATTCTTACATAGATCTATGTTATCATGATATTATTCTATAGAAGCAGGCAAGTGAAGAGTATGGCTCGGTTTTTGGTGTCATAGAAGACATGGATGGACCCTTCTAATGCATATTCTGTCATACTAGTAGAGTCCCATAGATTAGTTTTTGATTGAAGCATCAAGCAGTGCAACCCAGTTCAACGTTCGAAATGCTCATCCAAGGAGGGAGTTTTCATTACCTTACTCCCCTTTGACAATATGGCAGAAAAAAAAAAAGTCTCCGACTTGCCCTAAAACCAATGATTTTGAAGAAAGACCCACCCCTTGTTTAAGTCAAAATTAGTCCTTGGGACCTCGAGACATTGCTATCCGTTAATAGTGAACTATGAAGGATCCTATACATTGTAGTCTACAATTGATTTACTTATGCTTTTGGGAGATTGGACATAGCTTGATTAGTTTTAGCTAGACAAGGAATGAGGAATATAACCATTACAAAAAATAAGTGAATACTGGACTATATTTTCTTTTGTGCCGTGACAATTTCATTCGAATTACGGGGACATGCACATATCAATACAATATGTTGAGGTCTCAAGCCAAAACTATACGTGCAAGTTTTCCTTTATTTAGCTCGTTTGTGCTTTCCAAGACACTTTCTCTGACTAAGGGAAAGAAAATGTTCTGAATGGAATAGTGTGAGGAGCATTGTCTGAGTGAGTAGGCAGCACCTATCAGCTTTGCTTGATGGCAGAGTCATTCACTTGTCAATGGTGTTGGCACAAGGCAAGCTCAAGGAAAGACTAGGTTGACTCCCAACTCCATCTCGGTCAACATCTTATAGAAATGGGTTCTTTGCAAGAAAGAATTGCTCTCTAGGGGGTGGGGTCCTGGAGCGAACTACTAATTTGCTGTCTTGCCCCAACCCAAGGTTGGTGAGGAGGCCCGGTGGAAGCCACTTCGAGGAGGCGACTGGAGTGCTTTCTTTCATCAAATGATGCATGTGGGCTCCGCCATTCCCATCCCAAGTGGAGAAAAGGTCGGGAAGAGATTCTTGATAATAGAGACATCAAAAAGGTGCTCGCAAAGTGAAGCTCCATGGACATTGAACCTCCACCACCCTAACTAACTAGTAGGGTTGATAGTTAGGATTAGGGTTGATATAGTAGGAGTGCTCGCTTTGTCACTCATGAAACCATTAAAAGCACCACCACTTACTATAAACAAGGTTACAGTAGATCAAAATACCTACATACCAATGAAGACCCTACATCAAGGTTAACGCATATGGTTACGCCCTACCCTTAGTGAGTAGTTAGGTGGTGGCTCACTAGCTTTTGCTTCTGTAGTTCTAGAAGAATACATAGCTATCAATCCCCAGATAAAATAAACTTTGATCATTATGTGGCATCTGACATCTTTGTGACATCATAAGAGAAGGCCATCATCTATAACGCTATATTGAGAGGAGTCCCAACGTGACATCTATAAGAAAGAGGGGAGTTCCTTCCATGATGACTGACACATCATCCAGAGATTTAAAGGGATGTGCATGAGGTTAGGTACAAGGTGCAGGAGGCCCAACACTTTTTGTGCAAAGTGTATGTTCAAGTTCGCTCTTAACAACCACTATAGAAAACCATTACATAATTGTAAACACCCCAAAATGGGAATGTTTTTAAACAAACGCCTGATTTTTGAAAACCAGCTCACAACCTTATTTTAAACTTTTAAAACCCCAGAGTTTTGAAGTTTAAACTTCTTTTTCAGAAAATCTTTCGAAATAAAGGTTTTCAAACCCAGGCCAAAACCCAAGTTTTGTAAACCAGCTCAAACAAGCAGGTGAAACCCGATAAAAAAGCAGCTCAAGATCGGGTCAAAAAGTGAAGAAAAAGTTCAACCCGTCCAGATGAAAATAAAGCCGAAAATCAAAACTGACATATGTGTCAGAATCAGACTTTAGCTCCGAAATACAAAAGACGAAACCAAGACCCCAATAAAGCCGTCAGAGATCAAGCCCCAAGCTTGTAAAAACAAAAATCAAACGTTCATGGCCAAATCCGAGATTGACTTCATCAAATGGAAACTCCAAACAGGACCAGATGGATCAAAACCAAACGAAAAATAGTTCAGAAAGTAAGAAATTGGCTGGTCAAAAGAACTAGGAAAAACCTAGCCTAAAATCGGGTCACCAACGGAACCAGGGCCCGTTCAAAACCGCCCGTTTCAAACACCAAAGAAGGATTGAAGAAAGAAATTTTGGATTGGATCTGAACAAAAAAATCCAGATCCAGATCCATTTGGAATTTGGATTGGGTTGGATCCTTGGATCCAAACCTAAATCCAAGACCCACCCTTTGCCTATAAATAGGGCCAAGGGGGGGAGGAAGTTCACGTGAATTCCATTTGGGCACGTGGGAGCTTGAGAAAAAGTAAGAGAGAGAGTGTGTGAAAAGTCAACAAAGGTGGGCTTAACCATGTTGGCTTGACCTAGGGCTAAGTGGGTCTTAACCTTGTGGCTTTGACCTAGGGGTGGGCTGCAACAAAAGGGCATGGACTAAGGCTAAGTGGCTGCACCAACTTGCTAGAAGGGCTCGAGGTGGACCAAGGTGGCTCCTTTGACCGAACCATGGCTGCACTAGGAGGTAAGCCCTTGACCTTACCCTAAACCTACCCCCTAACCGCATGGCCTAAACCTAACCCAGTTGAACCCATTTGGGGCTGCTGGCCGAACCTTTGCTTGGAACTGACCTAGCATTATAACCCATTTAAACCCACACCCAGCCTATATAAACCGACCTCACTCAAACCGACCTAACCCACTTGCTATCCATCTAAACTGACCCCACTTAAACCCACCTAACCCATTTGTTGCCCTAGCCAAACCACACCCAATCTAACCGACTTGACCCCGGCTACATCCCTTGACCCACTTGGCCAGCTGCGCCTTGAACTACACCCTAAACCAACCTAGCTCACCTACCTTGTTGGCCGCACCTAGCTCATCACTTCCTTGAACCATGCCCCAACCGACCTGCCCTAGACGTGGGTTGCACCCATCTAACACCCTAACCGCCACCTTGAGCCACTTTGCACCTTGGCCGAACCAAGGTTGATTGAGCCTTGGCTCGACCTGCACCTAAACCCACTAAAGCAGCCCCTAACCGACCTAGTTTGGGCTGCACCTACACCATCCCACACCTAACCGACTTGTTGGCTCAACCTAGCTTAAACCTGCCCTAACCAACTCACCACCTAGCCATCCCTTGGCCAACCACGGCTAGAAACCAACCTACAACTAATCGCCCCCCCCCCCCCTAGACCAGCCCCTAACCGCCTTTGGCCCAACGAACACCTGCCCCATCTTGGTTGCAGTCAAGCTTGAACCTGAACCATCACGGCTGAGCCCTTGTGCTGCACCTAAACCCCCCCTTTGGCTGCACCAAAACCAAGTTCATCTTGCCTTGAACCTGCCCCCAACTAAACCCACTTGAACCTGGTGCACCTTGCCCTTTCGACCTCCCCAAAACCTAACCCACATCCTGGCCGACCTTTGGCTAGCTGCACCAAACCGAACCCTGGGTTGTAACCCTCTTAGCTTGCCTTGAACCAAGGCCTAACCAACCTATTTGCTGGCCCTAGACTTGACTGAACCAAGACCAACTTGGCCGCACCATGACTTGATCCCTTGCTGCAACCAAGGGCCGAATAGGGTTGAACCACAAAGGGGGCTAACTTCACTTGAACCGACTTTGGAGGTGCACCACTCGAAGGACTCGATTGAACCGACCTTGGGCTGAACCACATTGGGGCTGGGGTGGACTTGACCTAGTCGAATCCTGAAACTCGAGTTAGGAAAAGTTTAAGTCTTTCGAAACCTTATTTCAAGCCACTTCTTTTATTTAGATTAAATTCGTAACGGGGTTGTATTAATGGAGCGAAGTCTCTCCCCGAGTTGTAATATTTAGGCATGAACACGATCGTACCCACTTACACTTGAGCATTTCCGCTCTTATCTGGTGGATGAACATAATCACACACACGTGCACTCGAGCCTTTCCGCTCTTTACACGCACATGCACTTGAGCATTTCTGCTCTCTGCCCCAATATACAATTATAGACATTCTATACTTCGAACCCCATCTTTTCTTAAGCAAGTATACATACTTCAATTTGGGTAAAATTTACTTCGTGAAAGTTGTGTGAGTTGCACTTACATTCGGATAAATTTATTTCGTGAAAGTTGTGTAAGTTGCACTTACATTCTGGTAAATTTACTTTGTAAAAGTCGTGTGAGCTGCAATTACATTCGGGTGGATTTACTTTCAAGTTGTGTGAGTTGCAATTTAAATTCCATACGAGAACACCCACGAGCACTCGAGCCTTTCCGCTCTTAAACTGTACACAAGTATACCCACGATCACTCGAGCCTTTCTGTTCTTAAACTGTACACAAGTACACCCACGAGCACTCGAGCCTTTCTGCTCTTTACACTCACACACATTGAGCCTTTCCGCTCTTAGGATAAACTTATATATATTTTTCAAGTCGTGTGAGTTTATTTTTGTGAAAGTAGAGTTGCACTTAAATTCGTGTGAGTTTACTTTTATGAAAGTAGAGTTGCACTTAATTTGTGTGAGTTTACTTTTGTGAAAGTAGAGTCGCATTTCAATTTGTATGAGTTTACTTCTGAGAAAGTAGAGTTGCGCTTTAATTTGTGAGTTTACTTTTGTGAAAGTAGAGTTGCACTTCAATTTGTGTGGGTTTATTTTTAGTCGAGTGAGTTGCAATTTCAATTTGGGTGAGTTCACATCATCGCTCTCGAAAAACCCAAAAAGGATTTAAGCATCCCTGCATTCGCTCACTTCCAAAAAATGCTCGAATCCTCGCTCAAACCACGCTAAAATTAGAACACACATTCCACACACATCAGGCCTAAACAGATAAAACTTGCAAGAAAAGTAGGAACGTTCAGCCCCGTAAATAAAAATTGCAAAGAGTACATGAAACCGAATTCGTCAAACACTTTATTGTTTGAAGTAGGCATTTGTTTGAAAATCAAAGTTTTTAAGCGCTTAAACTGACCCTTTAGAATCGGTTCAAGAATGTTTAAAGTGAAAAGAGTTCACTTTCCCATAATCGCCAAAAAGTCAGAAATATTTCAAAAACCTTCGCTAGTTTGAGTAAGCTAGCTGGCACACTCGCAAAGACGTATGCATGAAAAGGTTCACTTCAGGTTCCATAAACAGGAGGTGAAAATTTTCATGTTTACAATAATATATGCAAATGTACTCTTTCTTATCAAAGGTCGGGATCCGTTAACAAGAAGAACAATACATTTTCACTAATGTGTTACTCTTTGCTCGCATTGTTTTCACTAATACTTTACTTCCTTTGTATCTATGTTATTTCACCTTTCATTTTTGCACAACCTTATACATATGGTTGATCCCTTTCTTCCTCTTGGGTGCTGCTATCACCACTGGAAGCTGAGTCAAAAAAAGAAAGAACCTAAATAGAACCTTTAGTCACCCGTCCTTCACTTGTCAAATGAGACTTTTATGATATGGTTGGAGAAGGATTTGGTGCTTCTTTTGATCCAAGATCACAAATATTTAATCGCTAATCATTATTGACCAACCCTGGGCTTGCTAGCTATCAAATGAGAACCTCTCTTTCTATTGGACCATGTAAAAAACGAACCACCAACCTATAGTTTAGTGAGATAACGTTATATAAATGTATCAAACTCCTCATTTACTATTGCAAGGCCTCTCCCACCTTCATTTCAATCTCTAATAAGGAACCAAGGAGCATCCGATTGGAAGTTGAGAAATGCTTTCCACAAATTTTTTCTCTCCACATAAGACTTTCTATCATAGATTTCTAAGAGTAAGAATTCTTACCTTGATGGATTTTATGATCGTAAGTACCTCCTATAAATTCTATACATCATGGGCCTTACACATGTGCATTTTTCTCTTGCATCCAGTCGCTTTCCCTTTATAGGTTATACATGAGGGTGGGTTGGTTATATACTCTGATGCACTTTCCTTCCTTGGTTGAGATGGTGTGACCAATATGGTGATACATTAATGCTAATTCCTTTATGGATTCACCTCTCCTATCAAATTGGTGTGGATTGGGTCATACCTACTACCTCACTTCTACCATTCTCTATATCTTAGACACCTCAACCTCCTATAATAGCATCCTCTTTGGGATCTAACTCCATTTCTTCTAGGTTGATGAAAAGAGTAATCTATAGTTTGTAGCTCCATACCGAACTTATAGTAGGGATAGGGTAGGAAGGTAGGAGTTCAACCAACTGCAGGTATCAAACGAATGAGCGTCCCACCTACTTGAAGGTAGTAGTCAACTGTCACCTAGGAGTGATCACACTATAGGGAAGCGACTGCCCACACTAATACAAAAGAGATAAACCTTTCTACCTTTAACTTGATACAACTCTTATAAGATGAAAAGGTGGTTGAACATAAACACATCTAGTTTTGGGTTATAGAACTGAAATAAGATTGCCTCAAAACTGTTTCAATCTTATTTTTTTGAAAAATAAGGCAAATGCACCATGTGAGAGTCAAACTCTCCACAAACCGCAATGGTAGGAAACGTCCTACCATTAAACCACTGATCAACTTATGATAATGAGTGTTGGAAAATTTTATTACATTTAGTTAGTGGCGGTTTAGAATCACCTGTTTTTATTTTGGTTTTGACCAATTTTTAGATACCATGATCTATAACCAAACTAGAGGATTCTTGGTTTCAATTAAGACTGGCAATCCTAGTTCAAACTATTGGGCTAATTCCAAACTATCTAGTTGAACACAAGAATAAGAAGTTAGTTCTAGCTAGAAATTTACCTCTTGCTAAGACTATCATCTCTAAATCCATATAAATTTTGACTATACTATACAACCTTCCACCTTCCCAGAATATAGTCACCACAACACTCAAACTAAACTCTAACCTTATCCTTACTGAGCTCTGATTAAAATGATCTAAACAAGAGCACTTGAATGAGGGCCAAAAGGATAACTTATTATTTGTTTAAGATGATATCGAGTTTAGCTCCAAAACATACCAAAATAGAAAGAGATCAACTAAAAGGCCAGGCAAAATTGGTAAAAAAGAGGTATGAGATTTAAAAAGTAGCATAAATCTGCTTCATGAGTAAGGTGTTTCAAATGTGAAAAAATAATACATCACAAAAGAAATGTACCATAGTCACAAGAGAAATGAGGTGAACACTAAAAAGATAAGTACAAGGAGAAGCATGAATTATATCTATATTGTGTTGAAATGTCTCTACATGGATTTGATGTCTTTGTATGGTGAGGTAGACTCTAGAGCTACTCAATATATTGTAAAAAGTAATGATAAATCTATTGACCTACATGAGTACTGACATGGTGAGTATCATATTTATATGGGAAGCAATAGTTAATGATATTCTAGGAGTTGGGTCTTTTCGAAATAATAATTCAGTTACTTGTATTGTTGTATTGATTGTGCCTTTCATTAGGCGCAATTTAGTGTATGTGCTAAGTCTGGTTAAGAAGGATTTTGAGATTAGGTTCATACTTGGAAAGGTGATTGTAGAAAAAACATGGGCATATTATCATTTCTTATACTTTTATTCCAATCATAGTTTGTTTGAACTTGATATTACGAAAAGTAAAGCTAGTTTTATGATCATATTGATTGTGCCTGTAATAATGTGAATGTGTGGCTACAACATGTTAGTTTGAATAAGTTAAAGAAACTTTTTAACTTCAATTTATTATATGGTTTTGACAAAACATCATTCAATAAGTGTGAGGCTTGTATCTAAAGAAAAATGACAAGAAAACTTTTTCTGAAGAGATGCTCAAAGCATAAATTTATCATAAATGACTCATGTAGATATTTGTAAACCTTTCAAAGTAAGATCTCGTAGAGGTTCAATCTCTCATCAATCTAGCTCACCATCAATCTACGCTGGTAGATGAATTTATTAGGAATGAATTTATCATAAATCACTCATGTATATATTTATCATAGATAGTTTGAATAAGTTGAACCTGTGTTATCATAAATCACTCATCAACCAGCCTAATTTTTCGGGTCACACCTGTGTTAGGTTTTCTATCTAGTGTCCACTGACCCTCATCTGATTGGGATCGGTGGTGGGGACCAATTTGTGTTGGGAGAACTAGCTAATTAAATTACTTCGTTTGTCATTATTCTCACAAAGAGAGGACAAAGCCCTAAACACGTACGTGCACCTCTTGGGAGTCGAACTCCCACCTATGCAAGGGCGTCAGATCACCCTACCAATTGAGCTAGCACTCAGGGTGTAACTAATTAAATTACTTTTGGTTTTACAGTGTCTTTAATACAATAAAATTTGAAAGGCGTTTGCGAGAATACTATTCCTAAGAATTTTAGAATCGATTATGACATGTAACTTCAACTTCCACGCCACCTAGAATCTATCTATTTAAAAGGTACAAAATGGAATTGGATTTGACTCATCCCAATCCTTAGTCATACTCAAATACCAATATAACATAGTCGGCTCAAATTGGCTCGGCGGTTTCAACTAGAACTGAGCTATGTCAGGAACCGGCTGGAACCAAAATTGGAGAAACTGGAACTGGAACTGGAACTGATTCAAAAACCATGAACCAATTCTGTTTTAGTCCCACCTTTCATGAACCTGTGACTGGCCCAAAGTTGGTTATGAATCTTTTTATTTTTTAAAATCTTAATGTTTCTAATATTTTTTGCTGGTTCCAAACAGTTTAAGACTCGAACCAAAATTGCTTTTGGTTCAGGTTACAGGTGTCAGGGTAACTGAAACCTTGCCATGTCTAATCGTATCGCGGTGTAAGGTGACCGATTAGTAATGGTTTACAACTAGGGGAAGGGTTGGAGGTCACGCATTGCATGGAAAGCTAAAAGCACATCCTTTTCAGGTATAGACGCGACCCGGAGTGCTAAATTGGATGGTGTTTGATCTAATTTTTTTTTAAAAATCCGGTGCTTCCTTAGTGTAATGGTTTTCTTTTGAATAGATACTAATTTTAATATTAAAATTTTAAATTATTTTATTAGGCTTCATTTTGTTATTTAAATTGTTAGTGGCACGTAAAATTTTAAAATCTCACAGCATTTTTTGTGCCATTTTTTCCGTGGCAAACTATCATCGCTATTATCTACATGACAAGATGCTGAATTTGGGTATAAATGAGGTGGTACACTAATTTATGCTTTAAAGTGCATATAAACAGAAATTTTCTCAAATTTAGTACATGTTCATGCTGAATCGCAAAGCATGATATAACTTGGGCTTACCAAAACCCAACCTGCTTGTTTGTGCATTGAGACTCTTTGCTGCTGCATATGCATGGTAGAGAGCGCAATTTAACAAGCACAAAGACTTCACATGGATATGACCCGAGAAGTCCGTGCTACTGTTAGAATTATATGGTTTATGATGTGCCCGTGTCCACTCAAACTAACACGAGAAAAGTTTATGTTGTCTTCTACTCAGACGATTCTTTTTTCGTCTTGACAGACTCAGAGACAAATTGATATAGAAACAACACGAAATATGTCAGCATTTGGCATCTTGGCCTTTCTTGCCCAATGGCGACCTTCAAACTCATTTCTTTTTGTGTGTGTCGTGTCCAATTTGTTTCGACACAGAATAGATTGATCATGCTTATGTTGCTTTCAGTAACACAGAAAAGCTCTTCTGTGTCTTTTATGTACGCCCCGGTTAGCGACTCATGACGTTCAACCAACAGTGAGTGGAACCACCCAGCCACCGGAGGTATTGTTCTACGCGCTTACTCCGCTTTTATGTTTATACTATATGATCCCATAAACGTATTGTGGTGAGAAGTTTGGATATACTATGTCAAAATTTGGAACCCAATGACGAGCAGATATTTGAACTTGAACAAATTAGATTCTTAATGAATAATTTATGTTATTTCTCGCCCATTGATCTATTTACATGTAAATAAATTATTTCTAAATAAAAAGAGAAAAATCATGAATAAGGTGAAATTACTCAGGAAATCCAGCAGCTTAGATTTTTAACAGGATCTCTCTCTCAATCATATTTATATACCTAAATGTATGATTTTTATTGATATATAATTGTCAAAATCTTTAACTTTCAATTTCCAGATTGGTTTGCCCCTAAGTGGTTTAAGCGAATGAAACCAAACTACAAGATCATTCTTAAGCATGTTTCAATATGCTTTAATATATAAATAGTATCATTTATTCACGTATGGTTGACGCCAAAGATTGAAAAGGGATGTCAGGAGACACTTTCAGGAGTAATTGGGCTACTTTCTGACATAGATAAAAACTAATAAAGTGATAGCCGACAGTTCACTTTCTCAACCACCTCTTAGAATTAAGCAAAAGAGTTATGACCCATTATCTTAGAGTTATAAGAGAAGGATCTCAAATCAACCCATCATCAACTATAAAACAGGTGCTTCATACCTTAGGACATCGACCATCTCATATCAACATGCTTATTTCCTTTATTTATATCTTTTGTTGCTTAGTTTTGATTCTTAATGGTAGTTATATCATCTGCTTTTAGTTAATAATTTTTTTTCATTCTTCATTGTGTTTCTTTTGTGAGTTTGGTCTTATTGTATTTGGTTGTATACACACAACCACCAATTTGCCATAAATATGCCTCAAAGTTGTAAAATTAACTAAAAATTCATTTTTGCACTGATTTCGTTGTCTTAAACATTTGGAAAGTTTGTGATGTACACTTTCTAAGTTATAAGAATCACTCGTATATGAGCTTGGACAACTAAGATACAACGAAAACAAACTAATCCTAATTGAATCTCGATAAGATTCAAAAAATCATAAAAAAACTAATTTTTATCGGAATCATCCACTTTTTTATCAGTTAAATAGTTCTGTGTCTAGTTTCCAATGCATTAAAAATAACATCAATCGGAGTTGTATTGAGACAAATATAACTAAAATACTGTTACTCTATCAGGTAACTAACCCGATTTTTGTCCCCTGGTGATCCAAACTCTGCTCGTTTCCAAGGTTTTGACTCAAATCAGACCCAAACCTCAGTACTAACTTGAAAAAGCTTGGATAAAGCTATATAAAGCCTCTATGCCCTCGATCATGACCAGTTTTCACTAGAATACATTCAATTGAATTTTCAATAATCTCACCATGCATGATCCTCTCGAAAATGGAGGTCAATATCCTCTTGCACATCTCGCACTCCATGAAATGGTAGTATTTCTTCGCTATTTCTGGTGTCACATCTAAGTCACTACACCTATAAAGTACCATCTTAGTGGAAAAGATTTTACTTTTTTTTATCTATCTTGTGGATCAAAAAGTTAAGGATCATTGAGAATGATTTACCAAAATCTTGTGATTTGGGACTGCTGAATGAATCCAGTGGTTTGGGCCATTTAAGATTAACAGCGAAAAGAGAAGCAAAGAGGGAAAGGCACAAGGAGGGAGAGATTAGAGTTAAACGGGACTGAGAGAGAGAGAAAGAGTAAAAGGAACAAGGCAGGGAGAAGATATTGTTGGAAGAAATGAAGTCCAACAGATATCTCACACATAGAGGGAGGAGAAAGGAAAGTTGATAGGCTGGTAGCGTCCACTGCTGTTAGAGGGGTAGGCGTCTCTCTCTTCTCCTTTTCTAGCTGTTGGTTACGTGTCCAAAGTTTCTACCTGCCCAACGTCTCTCTCTCTCTATATATATATATATATATATATATATATATATATATATATATATATATATATATATATATATGTGTGTGTGTGTGTGTGTGTGTGTGTGCTGCCCGCTAGATATGCACCTGTTATGCATAGGGCTTGGGCATAATTTTCCTTCAATTTGATTCCTCATCCTTCTCATAAAACCGAAACATTGCATCGAAACCTAATGTTGTAACGATATGCAAGATGACCTTAACTATGAAAATTTGCATGCGGCAGATCCACATTCAGGCAAAGTGCCGTCACCTGAAATTTGAAAACCCAATGAAAAAGTTAGAAATTCATGGTTATCATACATAGTTCGCCTCACCCTAAATGGTCCAGTAGGTAGTTTGTTCCATCCCATGAAAAATTCTAAATCGGCCACTGTTTGCATGCATACCTTATGAGTAGGTGATTGTTTAGAATACATATTCCTATTATAACTAAACTTTTGTTCTTATATCTTCTCATCAATTTTTTGTTGTCTAACCTTACTGCCATACCCCTGTGATATTTCATGTATAGGTTTGAACTCCGTTCGAAACCAAACTTTATTGTGATTTTTTTAAGATTGTGCGATTATTTTAATAAGCTCAGCTTGTTAAGCAAAATACTTGTGGTATATTAACGAAATCATTTATGAGTAAAGAACTTGTTATATAGGTATTAATAGCTTTGGGAGATGCATATGTACAAATTGACTTCTTGGATGACATATATGCAAATAAAAGAATCTTTAAGCATAAACTTGCAACCACATATGATATAAGATAGTCATTGATTTTACTCGTTAGTTGGGTGTCAAAGGCGTAGTCAACAATTGAAATTGACGATTCCTCCACTCCCTTTATCAACGCCTCCCAATGTCACAGTTACAAACTTTTCTTTTTCTTCTTCTTTTTCTTTTTACAAGCGAAGGAGAACGAAGCCTAATACACACTCATACATGCATCTTTAGAAGTCGAACTCTCCACCAACAGTAACGACAATAAAGCACCTGCCGTTTAGCGAAAGGCTCTTGGTGTCACAAGCACCAACTTTTCCAAAAGCATGATGATGTTCTCTTTCTTGCGGCCCTATGTATCGAGACTTTCCTTATCTGGGAAAAGAAGTAGTGTTAGAAAATCTTCTAGTTTGATGAGTATGGGCCACTGTTATGGCTAGGAGGTTAAGTACTTGTAAAGGTCTTCTACAGTGGGTCAAACTCTCCACCATCATTCATGCATTCAACTGTGTGCTGCACAGGTACCAAGAACCGGGTATATATATCATGTACGTATTTATGGATGTTTCTATATGTGTATATATAATATGTATATATTTATGTATATATACATATATAATATATATATATATATATATATGTATGTATATAATTCTTCATGCTCCATTTCTGGTTCTTGTTAAAAGAATTCAAACGATATTTTCTGTTATGTTGTGGAGTCAAATATATAAAAAATTATTAAGAAATAATACTTTAGTAAGTAAGCTGTCAGAGGCACCCATTCAAGTTCGCCGCCTGATCCCCAAAAAAAATCTACTCATAAGAAAAGAAAAAACATGTCTGGAATGGAGCATAAACAGCAACCTGATTTCTATGATAAACATTTTAACCTAATAAAAGCAAACGGGAAATGCACTTAGGGCATTATTTCATTTAGTAGAACACTGGACTCTGTCACGGACCGAATTTTTAAAATCAATTTTTCAAAACTCCGTTTGCCCGTGATGGCAAGAATCACCGAGTGATTCTTTCAGCCTCTGTTTCAGAACATGTCTGCGTGACTGCAAACATTCCTCTTCAACGGAAGGCTCGCTCCAGACTCTCCTTGGCTACTTGAATCACAAGCCCTTAATAGTGGGAGTGTAGGAACGAAGTACCAGCTCCTTTGATCTCGATGCCTCCGGTATGACGAACCATACTTAGCACACTTATACAATATCAACTGCACATACAGAGTTACAGTCAAGGGGACTGAACATAAACGTTACACATATCACACACCAGTCTTGGAGTTCTCTTAGTTAGTTAAGGTTCCCCCGAAACCTGAGCAGAGAATATTTCTTGCCTAACTAGTTGTGTAACACACACACACACCAAGGACTCATCTAAGACACACGGTTCTTCACCCCACTCAGTTAATCCCTAGCTAGTTAAGGTTCACTCTTTAACCCAGCAGAGATATCACTCGCCTAGCTAAGTGTCACGAAGAGGATCTGCTCCACAAGGGAAGGTTCGACTGCAAGCTGTTGCAAGGAGGAATCGATTGGCCCTGCTGCAACCACGTTCTGTCTGTTGCTAGGAGGATGTTTGTGGCTGCTTCAGCGTTTCACGGAAGAAGGAAGGTCTGCAGCACTTCAGCGTCCAACCTGATCTGCCTTCCACGATCCACCGAAACTCCAACCTTCAGCTCCACACTCCATGGGAACACCCGATTCCAGTCTTCAGCAACTCCAGCGCGATCCACAAGAACACCTGAACTTCAGCAACTCCCTGTTGTCTTCTTTAAAGGCTGTGCTGAGAACTGCTCCAACTGCTCCCGCCAATGAGACGGTTACCTGATGTCTACTTCTCATGGTACTGGCTTTGGAGTAACTGCAGCTCATACCTATCCTCAAGAGAACGCAGGCTTGGGGGTAACCAATCCCTCCAAGCAAGGGACGGTTACTCCCTAACCGTTCCCTCCAGGTGACCCACGGTTCAAACATGAACCAGCCTACACTAAGTCTACCTATTGAACTAAACCAACGACCCAATACGTGGATCCACACTCGATCCATACAAGAACCGAAATGCAAGACCCAACCTAGTCTAGGACTAACTCACGACTTAGCCTAGACCTACTTGACTCACACACTTAGCTTGGGTTTATAAATACACCCGAACTTTACAACGGACACACACGCAAAGCAAAGTGTCTGTACAAGGGGGTTTAAAGGCTGACATAGTACATGGTGGAGCTTCCAGATATGGGGACTGCACGGGCAAGCGCGCTTACGGATTTGTCTATGACAGACTCTACAATACATGTGCGAGTTGAATTCCCAACGTAAAGGTGTGTATCTTGTGCAAACAAACGAACCAACAAAAAAGATGGCTAATGCGCACAAATAGAAAGAGAAAATTTCAATTTGATTCACTATTTATGTTGAAAATCTTAAATAGTCCTTATATTCTAAAAAAAGGTTGAAGAGCTCTACCATCACTACTTATGTTGGAAAACATAAACAGTCGTATTTTCAAAACGATTGAAAAAGTCTACCGTCCCTGGTCAAGGAAGGATTCAATGTTCATATTAAACTATTAATATTTTAATTTAAAATACGGAAAAGAAAATTTGATTTGTTTACGTTGTGGATTATGCAATAATCTTTCCTTTTTCCTGTATGGAGCACATCTCACTCACTCATCTGACACGAGTAAGGGAGACAGTTTCCTTAGTATTATACAAAAAGGAGGCAACTAAAATGGAAATTCTGCAGAATTTATTGGGTGGTCATCCTACGCGCCATGACGCTTTCTCTCTGGCGGTGGCGGAGATTGCCCAACTCGTTGCCTTGTGACAGATATCATTGCGTCTTCTAGGGTTTTCCTTGCACCCTTCTTCTTCTTCTCTAAACGGTTTTCTGAGGCATCCCCAAATCGTCAGAAACTTCAGGTAACACGCGCCTGAAGGAAATTTGTTTCGAGGGTTTGCTTTTCAGCCCCCTGTTTTCTTTTTCCATTTTGATCCTTTTCTCTTGGTTGGTCGTCGATCTCTATTAAAAATTTGTACCATTTATCGCTCGATAATTCTTCTGAAGATTCTGATGGAGTTTTTTTGGTTCCTAGGCCTCTTGGTAACGCTTGGACTGATGGGTTCTTGTTTTTTCTATCCTTGCTACGTTTATTTCCTTTCTTTAGTTAATCAGTCTGGTGTGGCGTAGATTGCTTCTACTGGTTTTTGGTATAGTATTAGTTGCTTTTTTAAGTATTTCATTAGTTTCATTGTCGTTTAATTTGAATTCTGGTAGTATTCGAATTGTTTTATTGTCCGTTGCGGCTGAATTATGTGAAGTAAACCGTGAAATTGTATTTTGAGATTTAGTAGTTGATTTTAATCATGGCCCGCGATGTCTCGTGGAATTTAGTAATGGGAAGGGTGGTACCGTTTTATGATCCCCGTTTTCTTGGATTATATGTTTTGGACGAAAGATTGAATTAGAGAGAAATGATATTGGAGCAGTGAATATGGTGCGCACATTGCTAATTTTTCATATGCTTGATTAGCCACCCTTAGTTCTGCGGGGAATCACACTACTGGGTTAATGTTTTGTAAAGTAATATTTGTGGGTTATCTTCTTGCCAATTGCAGTGTTCCTGTGATACGATTGTTCTGCTCCATGTGATACCGCACCTTTAAAAGAAATCGTAACTATTCACCAACTCTCCATTAAATTCACGTTTTCTTTTCAGAGTTTCTCCTTCCTCAAAGATAATACAAGGTCAGAATATACTCAGCCCTTGGCAATGGGTGATGACAATATGGGCCTTGAGTCACCTCAACGGAAGTCAGGTCTTTTGAGAGATCAGTTGCGGTTGATAAAGAAGAAAGATAGTGATCGTTATGAAATCATCCCAATACCAAACCAACTATCATTTGAGAAAGGCTTTTTCATTGTGATCCGTGCGTGCCAGATGTTGGCTCAAAAGAATGATGGGATCATATTGATAGGAGTGGCTGGGCCTTCAGGAGCTGGGAAAACTGTGTTCACTGAGAAAGTGATCAATTTTATGCCTAGCATTGCTGTTATATCGATGGACAACTATAATGATGCGAGTCGCATTATCGATGGGAACTTTGATGGTAATCTTTCCTTGTTGCACTCTTCTATTTTGATGTGGTTGCTGCCTTATTAAATAATGAACAGCCTTATTTATAGCCAACAAAATACTTATTCTCTTATTGAGGTAGTCTCTTTTGGATTTCAGATAGGAAATGAGATTTCGAGAGTGAGGCAAAGTAGCTTGCCTGTTGTAAGTGTATAACTTTGTCAATTCGTCAAACTAATAACAGATGGATGATCAATACTTTGATTTTTTATGAGACTCTAATGTACTTAATTTTGTCCTAAATTGTGACATATATAACTTCTAAGTTAATGAGATAAGAAGATGAATATGGTCCAAATTGTTGCTCTAAACAAAGTATTGCTTGAAGTTATCTTGGATCATCACAATTATTGCAGTCTTTTAGATGTTTACAAATGTGTGGTAGTATGATTGGCTCCTTTTCTCTGTTCTGGGAGTGTAGGTCAAGGGGGAGAATATACTTCTTTTCTAGCTCATCTCTTTCGCAAGATCATTCACCTATTCCCTACTTTTCAATGCATTATTTTCTGTCACCTCTTGTATTGCTTATTCAAGCTAGAATAATGACATTCTGTAATATTTTCTGCATTGCTACAGATCCACGCATAACAGATTATGATACTTTGCTTGATAATATCCATGGCCTGAAAGAAGGAAAGTCTGTTCAGGTACCAACTTATGATTTCAAATTGAGCTGTCGAACCGGATACAGGTTGGGTTCTATCATGTTCTCTCCTTTTGCATTTATTAATACATTGAGAATCTAATTTTATTTAATACTAATTAATCGCTCTAATACTTGTTAATTTCATCTTCCTGCAGGACTGTTGAAGTTCCTACATCTCGGATTGTGGTTATTGAGGGCATCTATGCTTTGAGTGAAAAACTACGTCCATTTCTTGACTTGCGAGTATCAATAACTGGTGGTGTACACTTTGACCTTGTAAAGAGGGTTTTGAGAGACATCCAACGAGCCGGTCAAGAGCCTGAAGAAATAATTCACCAGATATCTGAAACGGTTTCCTCATTCTTCCTGTGTTTGTGCTTCATGTTTTGTGCTGTATGATTCCTCAAGGATTTGAAAATAAAAGAGTCTTTGGTTTCATTATCATTTTATACTTTTACCATTATCTAGTGCTGTTACTTTCCAATTTGACAGTTCTACTTCTACTTTTTGTATCCTGGTAGGTGTATCCTATGTATAAAGCTTTTATTGAGCCAGACCTGCAAACGGCACACATAAAAGTTGTCAACAAGTTCAACCCCTTTGCAGGCTTTCAGGACCCTACATATATACTGAAGGTCTGATTTTTGCTGTACAATATTTTAGGCCATTATGCTACCTGTAGTTTTTGGTGTACTTGTGCAGGTTTATGTCACTTGTAGTTCAAGTGTTAAAATCTGAACCATACTGTTCTACGTTATTGTAGTCACAAGAGGTGTTGACCGAGGAGAAAATAAAAGCTGTCTTGCCACAACACACAGAAGCTAAGGAGGAAACATATGATATATATCTTCTTCCGCCTGGTGAAGATCCAGAAGCTTGCCAATCATACTTGCGGATGCGGAATAGGGATGGGAAATATAATCTTATGTTTGAGGTGTGCTCATATGGTGCTTCTATCGATTGGTTTGTTGACTTGTGGCAGATATTGCACAAGAAATTCCCTACCTAGTGATCTTTTGGTTGAGTCAGTTCTACTTTTGTTTATTCCATGTTTGTGTAGACAAGTTCATGACACATCTTACAAGGCACTCGACGATTTTTCTTTGTTTCTATAAGCTGCTAAGCTTTTCATTGTTAGAGGATTTTGTTCAAGGTTGATTCCTAATCCTGATAGATTAGTGGTTATTGTGTGTCTATCGTTGCCCATTTATCTTTATTTATGGAAGTGTTCTACATGAATCATTGCACAATTCCACATACATGTGTTTGAAACTTCCTGTGATTGGTCTTTAAGAAATGTCAACGAAGCAAGTACTAGCCTTCAGATTGCATATCCTCTCGAATTTGACATGTGGGTACCAAGTTTTCCTATGCCTAATCAGTCCTGAGTCCTTTGGCTATTATCCAATCATCAAAATCAGAAACATTATCTCTGAGAGGAAGGGAACAAATTAGACCCATGGACATCTCAAATGTTATAAATGATAACAGTTAACGCACAGTAGGTAGGTTTACACTTCCATCTGTCTACACAGCATACATCATAGACAAGCTTTTCATCAACTTAAGTTTCATCATCTGTACTTCAGGTTTAAGTGACAAGTGGAGACTTATTTAGTGTCCTTTGTTGACTGTTGTTCGGCAACTGGTATGGTGGTATGCGTTTCATCATATAAAGCACATAAATTGGAATCCATGATTAGGTAGCACTATGAACCACTGGTTTCAAACTTTCAACACTCCTCCATCTAAACTGTGTTCTTTATCATGTTCCAAGGTGTGGTTTCTCCTGTCATTCATTTGAATG
This sequence comes from Brasenia schreberi, assembly GCA_036023115.1. Lineage (NCBI taxonomy): Eukaryota > Viridiplantae > Streptophyta > Magnoliopsida > Nymphaeales > Cabombaceae > Brasenia > Brasenia schreberi. The sequence continues at coordinate 9,369,111 of JAYKKT010000071.1, read as the reverse complement.
TTTCATTTTTGCTTTTCTTAGGGTGAAAATGAAGAAGGATAACTTGTTTAATGTATTCTTGAAAGAAAAAGGATAAAGCGTGAAACATAAACAGAAGAGAACTTTCCTTGAAGAGGTATAATTGCAATGCTGTATGCTACGTGTTCACTTATAGTTCTGTTTCTACTGTGTAGGTGGTCTACTTAATAGTGCTATTATCACCGATTTCATGTTTTTGTTGCTATCTGAATTTCAGGAATGGGTTACCGACAGTCCATTCATCATATCTCCTAGGATCACTTTTGAAGTAAGTGTGCGCCTTCTTGGTGGACTGATGGCCCTGGGGTACACCATCGCTTCTATTCTAAAAAGAAGCAGCCATGTCTTTTATCATGATCGGATTTCCGTGAAAATTGATAGGCTTGAGCAATTAAACCGCAGTTATGTCCAGGTATGTTGATGTCTCTGTGTTTTTCTTTTTAATTGTATTGTCTTTGAAGTGTTAAGCTTATCTGCCATTCTAGCGTTTCTCCTTTTGAGACTTGTGTATAGGCTCTGAACTCGTACACTTGCAAGGGATGGTTTGTGCTTTTTGTTTATATGTTCTTCTCTTTGAAGTACATCTCGGTTCCTTCATTGATGTGTATTTAAATATATATCTTCTTCTGAATGCTTTATGGATGTAGGTTCTGTTAGTTTTATTTTATTCAAGTACCAATCCTCATAATTTCTTTGTGCTTTTGTGAAGTGTACCAAAAGATGTTATATTTCTTATCTTCTCTTGTAGATTTTTTAGTGCATGTGAAATTTTCCCCAAACAAAAACACAACCTCCGGAAACAAGCCTTGATGAGAAATGCCAAGAGAAATGTTGCGAGTATGGTCCATATTTCATTCTGACAGCCCATATCATTGCATTTTTGGAGTCACATCCTTAAATTTGAACTTTCTCGTGTTGTACATTATGGATAGATGGCATGGAGCATGGTCCATGATTATCTAGGTTTCCATTGACTTGTATGCTGGAAACTTGCAAGGTGCAAGGACGAGATCGCTTGACTGTAAGGGAGGTTGCAAAGCAACTGGGTCTAGAAGGATCTTATGTCCCTCGTACATACATAGAGCAGATTCAGCTTGAAAAGCTTGTGGATGAAGTTGTGGTAGGAACTATTTTGCAACCTTTTCCCTGTGGCAGTTCTTTCATTGATTAAACTTCTGAATCCTTCCTTTACATCCACTTTTATGATAGACTTAAGTGTATATCTGTCCAGGCCTTGCCAGATGACTTGAAAACAAAGCTCAGCATTGATGATGACCCAATCTTAAGTCCAAGAGAAATGCTGTCAAGGGCTTCTGCTGATAGGGTGGAGATGAGGAAAAATCTGAAAAGGTCCTATTCTTGGGATATAGACAGAAATCTTCTGTGGTTACATAGTATTTTCTTAATCGGGTGCATTGTAGCGGGGTAGTGTTAAAAAGGCCATACCTGGTTTGTTCCTCTTATTCTGGGGGGGATTTGAGGGGCTGACCGGAGATTGGTCCCAACCTTTTGGCTTGGTAATAAGTTGCTAACAGAACAGAACCCATCGCCTCTGCCTGACAGCCCAAGCACTCAACCATTGTCCCAAGTGATCTTCATACTTAGCTAATTTTATGTCATGTTAAATTCAAGTTGGTTTATGGGCATCTTGACTGGTAGACGGGTTTTGTCGTTCTTTGTTTCTGCATTTTCTTATTGTGTTCTGCTCCTACCAGTGTACTGCCTCACTCCTTTTCAACACATAGAGACAAAAATCTTAGAAACTTGACAAGGCTCATGGTCGGGACTAAGCAATATGATGGGAGGGTCCCTGACTCACCTGCACCTGTCCTCCCCAACCAGGTTGGTTCCTACAAGCAGAAAATTTTCATTGTGATTATTGAAGTGATTTTCTTTTCCCTTAACCACTATATGTTCTGTATTTTCTCCTCATGGAATCCAAAAGCAGTGTTATAAGTAGCATATAGTACCAAGTATCGTATTTGGCAAAAGTAACGATAGGGCTTGTATGTATTGTATAGTATCGGTCATATCACACTATTGAAAAAATCTGTACAGAAATAAAAAATTTGGGTCCATGGATCCTGTGTAATACGAACGATACAGCAATACAAGCGGATACATTGCTTTGCAGATTCTATATTAGTTGTATCTTATAACACAGTCATTTCATTGATAGGGTCGATATGGCATGTATTGTATGATATATTGATATACACCAATGGGGTGTATGTCTATGATACACCCCTTGTACTGTATCGATTTTGTTAGTGATACGATGAGTATCACACTGATTCAACATTGTCCAAAAGTTTATGGTAATTCATTATAATATCTTTAATCTTCTTAGAGTTGGCGTACTTGCAAGTTTAAAGCAACTAAAGTCTTCTAAGTCCGAGCCAAAATGGGAAATTTTGCCCTAGCTTGAGCCTAAGGCCAGCCCAACCCAGTTTTGACTGAAGGTTCACCATTGGGTCTATGTTTATTAAGTAAAGAAGGGTTTTGAGACGATGGACTTGATGAATCACCATTCCATTATAATCCTAAGGGCCAAGGCCTTAACCTCTAGGAGAACTATTTGGGAGGAAAGTGCATACCAACTCTATGTTCTTTCTTATGGAACAAACACATAGCCCCTTAAGCTCCAAAAAAGACCTATAATATATATATATATATATATATATATATATATATATATATATATAGAGAGAGAGAGAGAGAGAGAGAGAGAGAGTCATTTGCTACTGAGTGGGGCTCACTTCTGGTTCTCCCAGTTCTTGTAACCAGGCGTAAGTTTTTGGATGCACACGCCACGTTTGGGCTTCCTCTGACATTTTAGCGCTGGTAAACGCAGCTGAGCCTGAGCAGGACTGGGCCCAGTCTGATTAGTTCAACCCTAGACACTATCGGCATGGCACGTGCCTTGTCATTCTATACTGTAGAATTTTATGCATAGTATCTAAATTTACTTCATTTTCAGGGTGTCATTACTCAACTTTCAGAGCAGATATCTACCCTCAACGAAAGGATGGATGAATTTACGTCGAGAATAGAGGAACTGAATGCTAAACTAACCACCAAGAGAGCTCCTGCTTCGGCCAGCCAACAGAACCTCAGCTTGCAGGCAGAAGCCTGCAATGGTTCTCTTCCAACTTCTAATTACTTATCTGGATATGGAAATGGTGGACTCCATACTTCATCATCTGTTTCTCAATTATCGAAGGACTCACCACTTATGGAGGAGGTAGAAATTTCCTTCTCCCACATTGCCTTCATGTGCACGACTATATATTCTCATAGACGTTTCGTGTTTGTATCAGATTTCTGTGATTGCCCGTGGTCAACGGCAAATCATGCATCAGTTAGACAACCTCAACAGCTTCCTTCATGAGAGTTTCGTGCAGCAAACTCGTCGAAACCATGCAGAGGGCAATCGTGGAAGGTTTGACGGTTGCCTTGTTGGAGGGCCCTTAATCGCTATGTTGGTAGTTGGTGGCATTAGTGCATATCTACTCAGAGGTTACCGTAGACAGTGATTCTTTAGAAGATGTATCATTCTTTGTTCTTGCTCCTTTTAACCAGCAGTCTTAACTTTTGCTTTCCTTTTGTTCTTCCTGGTAAATTTCATATGGATTATAATGAGGAAGCTGGTCTGATTGGTGGATAAGCTTTAAAATACAAACAAGGGAACAGGCAGGAAGGAAAAGGATAATCTGATTAATGAGATGGAATGGTATATCCTTGTTTACAAGTTCTTAGTAAATAAAGGTCTCATCTTTAATTAGCAAATTATTTTCTTGGTTTGTACACTTTTGGTTAAGTTGTACCCAGCTCTTAATGGTTGATGTTCATGTTTTCATAGCACAGTGATTCATTGTTGTTGTTAGAACCAATGTTATAAAAATTGTATCGTATCGTACGATATGATATGATTTTATTGTGTATCGTATGAATATATGGTACTATGTATTGCTTATCATGATTTATCGTATCGTACCGTATCATATAATATACTTCGTATCGTACGAGCCGAGATACAATATATCCCGTATCATACGAGTCGATGTTGATTTTTATGTTATAAATTCCAAAAATCCAAAACTTGCAGATTTCATTTCTGCTTCTTTACAAATTCTTTTTCACGTCATTCCCTTGCTTTCCGATCCTCTTCTTACCTTATTCTTGTTGATTTTATGGTTTATTCACAATATTTTTTAGCATTTCACCCAATCCAACTCATCTCAAGGGTTTTTGTCAAATATGTGTCATACATTTTTCCTTTGGCAATCTACCCGATTTTTCACTTGAAAAATTTGGGGTTTTTGCATATTACGTGATTTTTAACCTCTAAAAAGCACTCCGGTGTATGAAGGCAATAGGCTTATGAAAAAGTGCATGTTTTGCAATATTGTAAAATATGGTGGTATTTCTCATATGAAACATTACCTTGCGAGAACTAAAAAGAATGTTAGTGAATGTCTTCGGGTTCTTGAAACAACAAACTATGAGATTGAGTAGGTATTGGAGATTTCGAAGGACAAGAAGAGATTAAGGGTGAGAGAGGGCAGAAAAAGGTAGTTGGGATATATCTCAACTATTTAAAGATGCTTTTGCTCAATGAATATATGGTCATGATGGTGATAAATTTTATGGTGCAACTGAGATATAAAAAGAGATGTTTGAAGAGGGGAAGAGAAGGCGACAAAAGGGAAAAAGTATAGGTTATGGTGGTATTAGTAGTTGAGTTGACTCTTGTTACACTACAAGAGCTCCTACTCATTCCATGCCTATGAGGGGTATTAGAGGAGGTAGTGTCCACAGTGGGATACCTTTATTTTTTCTCTCACGTACGACTGCTACAGCTCAGCGAGGCATTAGATCAATTATGGCTTCAAAAGAAGTAATTGAGAAAGTAGATTTGAAGTGTGCTGAATTTTTTTTATGAAAATTGCTTCGCTTTTAATGTTGCAAACTCATTTTCTTTTCAAAGTACGGTGGATGCTATTGCCAGTCCCTACTTATCTTGCTTTAAGGGGCACATTATTGTAGAAATGGGTTGATATTGTTAATGCTTGAAGTTCTGAATTTAGGGAGTCGTGGAAGGATACGAGATGTTCTATTATAGCTGATGGTTGGACAGATAGTCAACGTAGGTCTTTGGTAAACTTACTAGTCTATTGTCCCAAATGCACATTATTTTTGAAATCATATAAGTTTTTCCATAACTCCGCTCATGTAAGGGATCACCCTTGCATTGTCGGTCCCAAGCTCGGATAAAGGAGGAGGGTTGTGTTAGGCTTCCGACAGCCAACGTAAAACTTGGTCGGATTTTTACAACATGGATTACAAAAATTATGAGCATTGCTTTGGGGCATCCCCGCCTAGCGACGTGCTGCAGAGCCCGAATGCAGTAAGAAGTAAGTAAGGGCCACTATATTTTCGCCCGAATGTAGTGAATCAATTGCAGAGAATGTTCCCACATCATAGACGGGTGTGGGTAAAGAAGTTAGTCCCGCTACATTACCGTCCGAATGTAGTGAAAAAGTTTCAGAGAGGATCTCCGCATTTTGAATATGGACGGATGCGGGGGGTAAGGAAGCTAGTCCTAGATAATATGATTCGTATTGGTTCTTGGAATATCGGAATATTATCGGGTAAGCTAATAGAGGTGGTAGATACTATGATTCGGAGAAAGATTCATATTCTATGTTTAGAAGAGACAAAATGGGTTGGAGAAAAAGCAAAGGAGATAGAGGATACATGTTTTAAATTATGGTACTCAGGTAAAAAAAAGGCTCGAAACAGAGTTGGTATTATCATAAATAAAGATTTAAAGGAGAGTGTAGTAGACATACAACGATATGGTGACCGAATCATGACGTTGAAATTAGTGTTAGGAGCAAAGGTTTTGAATATAGTTTGTGCTTACGCACCCCAAGTAGGACTAGAAGATAGTATAAAGACTCTTTTTGGGAAGAGTTAGATAAGGTGTTTCAAAAGATTCCACAAAGGGAGATGATTTGTTTAGGAGGAGATTTAAATGGACATGTCGGTAAAGAGGCATTAGGATATCAAGGGATTCATGGAAACTTTGGTTTTGGGGATATAAACGAGGAAGGTAGGGAGGTTTTAAATTTTGCTATGTCATTTGATCTCTTTATAGTCAATACAATTTTCAAAAAACGAGATGAACATTTAATTACTTATAAGAGTGGCTTATCACAAACACAAATTGATTACTTTATTTGTAAAAAAAAAGATAGAGCGTGTTGTAAAGATTGTAAGGTAATTCCAGGAGAAAGCTTAACCACCCAACATCGACTTTTAGTTATGGATTTACAAATAAAAAAATGGACAAAGAATAAAAGAGTGCATCGAGCTATTCGGACTAAATGGTGGAAACTCAAAAGTGAGAAAGAAGATATATTTAAACAGAAAGTCCTTCAAGGAGATGTTTGGAATTATGTTTGCACACCCTGTAATATGTGGAACAATATGGCTATACATATTAGGAAAGTGGCAAAAGATGTATTAGGGGTATCTAAGGGAGGTGTACCGGCACAAAAAGAAGCTTGGTGGTGGAGTGAAGTAGTACAAAATAAAATCAAGGCAAAGAGGGCATGTTACAAATTACATTATGCTAAGAAAACTAGTGAAACTTTAGAAGCTTATAAGAAAGCAAAGAAGGAAGCGAAAAAGACCGTTAGTGAAGCAAAAGCTAAGATTTGGGATGACTTATATAAAAAACTCAACTCAAAAGAGGGTGAAAGAGATATTTTTAGGATAGCTAGGGCTAGAGATAAGAAAACTAAAGATCTTTATTATGTTAGATGCATAAAAGACGAGGATGAAAAAATTCTAGAGGCAAATGATGATATAAGAAATAGATGGAAAAACTATTTTTATAATTTTTTTAATGAAAATAAAGATGTTAGTATTAGTTTAGGAGATTTAGCTAAGTCAGAAAAGTATATAAACCACAATTTCTACCGACGTATTCAAAAGAATGAAGTCAAAGAGGCTCTTAAACATATGAAGGGTGGTAAATCGGTAGGACCAGATAATATTCCTATAGAAGTTCGGAAAATACTAGGAGAAATAGGAATCACTTGGCTCACAAGACTATTTAATGAAATATGGAAAAACCATAAGATGCCCGGGAAATGGAGAGCAAGTACACTTATACCCATATATAAGAACAAGGGAGACATTCAAAATTGTGTGAATTATCGAGGTATCAAGTTAATGAGTCATACTATGAAATTATGAGAAAGAATTATCGAACGTAGGTTATTAGTATTAGTTTAGGAGATTTAGCTAAGTCAAAAAAGTATATAAACCACAATTTCTACTGACGTATTAAAAAGAATGAAGTCAAAGAGGCTCTTAACATATGAATGGTGGTAAATCGGTAGGATCAAATAATATTCCTATAGAAGTTTGGAAAATACTAGGAGAAATAGGAATCACTTGACTCACAAGACTATTTAATGAAATATGGAAAAACCAAAAGATGCCTGAGGAATGGAGAGCCAGCACACTTATACCCATATATAAGAACAAGGGAGACATTCAAAATTGTGCGAATGATCGAGGTATAAAGTTAATGAGTCATACTATGAAATTATGAGAAAGAATTATCGAACGTAGGTTAAGACAAGTATCAAGTACAACAGAGAACCAATTTGGATTCATGTCAGGCAGATCTACTATTGAAGCGATTCACCTTTTGAGACATCTTATGGAACATTTTAGAGCAAAAAAGAAAGACCTTCACATGATATTTATTGATCTAGAAAAAGCTTATGATAGGGTATCGAGGGAGGTTCTTTGGAGAACTTTGGAAAAAAGAGGTATCCCATTGACATATATATTAACCTTATAAGAGACATGTATGATGGTGCAAAAACATGTGTGAGGACTCATAAAGGAACGACAAACTTCTTTGAAGTTAATATTAGGTTACATCAAGGATCAACTTTAAGTCCATACTTATTTATAATGGTGATGGATGAGTTAACAAAACATATTCAAGATGAAGTACCTTGGTGTATGTTATTTGCAGATGACATTGTATTAGTGCAGGAGTCTATGGAAAAAGTTAATAGAAAATTGGAACTATGGAGAGAAACATTATAAAGAAAAGGCCTCTGACTTAGTAGAACAAAGACAGAATATATGATCATTTTTCAAATTGGCACACATTGCATTCCCCAAAATGAAAGTTTGATCATTTGGCTACTTCAGAGGACATAGAAATTAAAATTGGCACACATTGCATTCCCCAAAATGAAAGTTTTAAATACCTAGGGTCAATTTTTCAAAGTGATGGAAGAATTGATGGAGATGTTACACATAGAATTAATGCTGGTTGGTTAAAATGGAGAGGAGCATCAAATATTCTTTGTGATAAGAAGATACCATTAAAATTAAAAGGTAAATATTATAGAGCAGCAATTAGGCCTGCCATGTTTTATGGTTCTGAGTGTTGGGCAGTTAATCATCAACATGTACAAAAGATGTCTGTGACAGAAATGAAGATGTTGAGATGGATGAGTGGTCATACAAGAAAAGACCGTATACATAATGAGGTTATTAGAAACAAATTAGGAGTGACACTAATAGAGGATAAAATGAGAGAACATTGTTTAAGATGGTTTGGACATATAGAAAGAAGATCAAAAGAAGAACTTGTAAGAAGGTTAAAAAAACTAAATTTGGAAAGTATTAAAAGAGGTAGAGGACGACCACAAAAGTGTTGGAAAGAAACAATAAAGAATGATCTAGCTTATTGGGAGTTAACTGCTAACATGACACACGATAGGGATCTGTGGAAACAAAGAATCCATGTAGCCGTCCCCATCTAGTATGGGAAAAGGCTTAGTTGTTGTATATATCTTTTTCCATATTGATAAAACTGCAAATAATTTACTTCCTATTTTCGAAGAAGTTGTTGAGTAAGTAGGTGTTTCAAATATTGTTTAATTCATTATTGGTAATGCTGCAAATTTTAGAACAGTTGATAAGATGCTTGAGGCCAACCATCCATCCTTAGTATGGATTCCATGTGTTGCACATTGCATAGACTTAATCCTTAGTATGGATTTCATGTGTTGCACATTGCATCGGCTTCTTGAAGATTTGAGTACAATGGATGAAATAAGAGGGACTATAAATGCATGCAGAAATGTTACAAAGTTTATTTATAATCATTCTTTTGTATTGCATTTGATGCAAATTCATATAGGTGGAAGGGAATTGATTAGGTTTTGATAAGATTTGCTACAAATGTCATTATTGTGCAAAGTCTTGTCATACAGAAAAATACATTAAAAAAATTGTTTGCATGTGATGAATGAGGCTCTATTAGTTGGTCTAGAAAGAGGGAGGGGATTTCTGTGGTATATGTTTTCAATATTGATTTTTGGGAAAGTTACAGTAAATTTTTGAGGACGATTATACCTTTAGTTAAGGTAATGAGGATGGTGGACGCTGAAGATAGATCTGTTATGCCTTATATATATGATGTTATGGATAAGGCTAAATTGGAAATACAAGTAAATCTTGACCGCAAGAGATCACTTCTAAAGTATATTTGGAAGATAATCGATGCACGTTGGAACCGCCAAATGCATAATGATTTGCATGTTGTTGCATATTTTTTTAACCCTTATATTCGATTTTCTCCTAACTTTGTGGAGGGTGAAGAAGTGAAAAAGGGTATCTTAAATGCAATTGACCTTGTTGAAGATTATATACTCGTAATATCAATTTAGAGTTAAGCAAGTATATAAAGAGTGTTGGAGATTTTGGAAGGCCAATTGCAATCCAACTCCGCTCCTAGATGCGACCAGGTATTGTGTTTTTATTGATATTCATTTAAGTTATTAATTGGTTGACTCCATGTGTTTCTTATTAATCATTATTGTGTTTTATTTCATATGAATGGTGGGCTCATTTATTTTGTTATAAATGTACCGAATTTGGGAAGGTTTCCTCAACGTATATTGAGCTAAACATTTAGTTCGAGTGGATGTGAGAGGAATTAGAGTTTTTTCAAACGCATTCACACAAAAAAGCGAAACAGACTGGAGCATGCTCGACTGCTTGATTTGGTATATGTGCCCTATAACATGAAGTTAAGGCAAATGTAATAATTATAAAAAATATATTGTTTGTTGCTGCCTAGTTCTTTCTTAATTTTATTAATAATGAATGATTGATGTGGTTATATTATATTTGATATTCTTTATAATTTGAATATTATTTCTTTACAGGCAAATGTAAAAGGATGCAAGAAGGGCAAGGAATGTGCCATATGACCCATTGAGTTACGAAAATGTTGATATTCTTGACGATTGGATTGAAGAGAATGAGTCTCCTATCATTTTATAGGATGAAAACTGGAGGACATTCTAAGCCGAAGTAGAACTTAGAGTTGAAGATAATGAAAATAAAGGTGTTGGATAGGCAGATCCTATTATGGAGGAAGAAGAGGGAGGAGATGATGATGATGATGATGACGGTGATGGTGGTGATCCTGACTATGTTAATTATAATGTTTTTGTTGATTATGATCTATATTGTGGATGATTGTAATTTGTTTTAACTTTTATTTGTAACTTTGTAACGTTCTCATCTTTGATGATTGTAAGTTATACTTGTAACTTTGTTACTTTGTTGTTTATTAAGTTAAACCCCTTCTGTTCAGTATTTTGTTCACGTTACTTGATAGTTAATTGTATGGAATATAGATTATGAAATATGAATGCTTGTAACCTTGTTCATAACTTCATTAGGAAATATTTTTGTTATAGTATGAATGTTTCCTCATTGTGTTATATATGTTTTCTTCATTAATTCTAATTTTTGTATTTTTTAAATTTTTTAATACAAAAAATTCAGCGTATCATACCATACCATACGATATGGTATGATATAACCGTATCGGTTCCCAAGTATGATACGGACACCAATACGGTTTTTACAACATTTGTTAGAACATTGGCTACTCACCTAACTAGTGATTTTCCTTTCGTTTTTGGATAGATAAGGTGGGGTTTAGGTGCCCAATAATACCACAGATGATGCAAACGCCCCAGATTTTGAGCTTCTGATTTATCTGCTAGGGGTTCAAAATTAAAAGCATTCAAGCTGAATGACAGGATTTGCCTAATCCCAGCTTGTCAATGAAGAAATACCTTTCTCTTTTAGATAATCACAGAAGTTATCGCATGAATATTAGAAATATACCTTTTTAAATATGTGAAATTGCTCTGGATTTGTTTGTTTAGAATACAGAGACTACATGATTACAAACAGTAATGAGATATTGATGTTGTGAATCAAGTAGGATCTTCTCATTCATGCATGTTCTCTGAAGTAGCGGTTTGTTTGCCAAATCTTGGAAAATTTGATTGGCCTCACGGAATTAATGAAATCTGGTCTTGAGGATGACCCCTTTTTCATTTTTGGATTGGCAAGATGGGGTCAGGCAGATTCCCTACCAGGTTACAAAATATTTACAGTTCGGTGAAAAAGCATCGTTCTCCCAAGAACATAAATTGTGGTTTGGTACTCACTCCCCCAAGCAAGAACTCCCGAATTACTGAGGGTTCAACAACGAGATTCTCATCATTTTCACTTCTTTAGTTCACGTTGCCATTTGGTTGAATTGCAGTCGTGCCATGCCTCGATCCCGGTTCAAGGATGAACCAATACGTTATCTTGCACAAAGAGCAATAACTCACTTGGCTAAGGGGTCGGCTCACAAGTTGAAGTTCATGAATTCAAGACCCAGCGACATGCATCTGGTTTCAGCCTCCCATTTTACCAAAAAAAGTACATTATTTTTCAAGATATCACCAGATATGAAAGTACAATTTTTCGTGTTTTCATCTACTTCAACCCGCTGATCCGTCAAATTTCATGCTGAAGCATTAGCCTTGGCACACCTAAAACGTTTAACTGGGCCACACTTCTGATGAACCTCAAGTTCTTTTTATTTCCCTAGAGGGAGAAAGCGAAGAAAAATCTTATAGTGCAATTGGTTCATCTTGTACACCCTTGAATGTCCGTCTCAAAATACAAAACACATACTATATACAGCTTTATGAAGACAGCACAAGCTTCCTTTATCGGCAACCAGACATTAAAATTATGCTCAAACTCGGCCTACTGTAGATGTCTTGAATAATTTGGTGAGGTTCACATATTATCCACTTGTATTTAAGTTGAAATTCACCTTGGCCCAGAAAGTTCAATCGCTTGAACAAGCAAAGATGAATCATCAGTGAGGTCTGAAAACCGTTCTGAAGGGAAATCAAATGATTTTCCTTTTGGTGCCTCGTCCTTAAGAGAAACTTCCCATTTTTCCGCTAGGCCATCCCCTTCAAGCATTCTCACTACTTCTGACATCTTCGGTCTGTGAGCAGGGAGGTACTGGGTGCACAAAACAGCCACTTGAACCATTTCCTCGAGCTCAATTCGGTCATAGTTCTTCTCGATTTCCTTGTCTACTAGAAGTTCAATCTTTTCCTCTTGGTGCAATTTCTTTACCTGCATCCACAACCCATTGAGATATTAAATGACAAGACGGGTGCAGTGCGCAAAATGGTTCGCCCAAAAGATTAAGAGCTTTATGTTGGTGCTTACCCAGTCCAGCATTGCACCTTTCTGATTGGATGCCTTCCCAAATTCTAAAGCTTTTGGCCACTTATTAGTTCCAAAAGAAGGATACCGAACCCGAACACATCTGTCTTTTCCAATGACTGACCGGTCGAGAGGTATTCTGGGGCTATATGCCCAACTGTACCACGAACAGCTGTTGTTATGTGCGACTCCCTGTGATCTAAAAGCTTTGCTAAACCAAAATCTCAACAATGGCTTCAGAATAATCATCCAATAATATGTTGGCAGCCTTAACATCTCTGTGAATTATCTTTGGATCACATTGCTCATGCAAGTATAATAATCCTCTAGCAGCACCAAGAGCTATTCTTTTTCTGGTACTCCAAACCAAAGGAGGATTTCCTGTGAAGACAAGAGTCCTAGTTGGTCATAAAGGAACACAACATTTAACATAGAAAATTTAGTTTAAAAATAAAAACATCAAAGCTTATAAGAAACAGAAAAATTAATGGTTGATGCGGCGACATGCACCGATAAATGGGTAAGAGCAATACAAGTTATATATCATATCGTATAGATACTCCTAACATTGATAAGCGGCACAAAATAAGAAGAAACTTGAAAGAGAAAGAGAAAGAGGAAGAATTGGACACTTCTCTCAAAATCACAACTTATTGTGCATTGCAGCAGATCAGCATGGGCCTATTGATTCGCATTTAAGATGAGAGTTTTGATGGCCATACTTGTGGTGAATGGATCCCCTAAATTAGGGGTCTCCACAAATATGATCATCAGCCAGACGCAATAAATAATCTTCACAAATGATACACGAACAGCTACAGATTTTTAGCCATGTTTAAATTGCCTCATAAAATGTCAGTAGACACATTCCATGCAGAGCCCATACATGGAGCAAAACAGCCCCCCAAATCGCCTGATAATGCAATTGAATTTATACAATGATATATATGAAGAGCTAGCCCTATGACTTCAGAACCTTGAATGAAATAAATATATCAACCTTCCTGCATTATCAAAGATCAAAGTAATATCTTCACCTTTTAAGCATGAAGCAACACTTCCATTTGACATATATGGGTAGACAAGAAGCCTCTCTGTAGAGGTCATGCAATAGCCCAAGAGTCTAAGGAGGTTTCTGTGAACAGCTAAGCTTATCATCTCCACTTCTGTCTGGAACTGAGTTTCGCCACCAACAGCATTTCCGTCTCTAAGCCTTTTTACGCAGTGTTATCCGTATCGCACCGTATCCGTACGTATCGTATCGTGGAAAGCTGTTGGTGGCGAAAGGTTATCGTATCGTATAATATGCCCAAAAAAAAATTTCAAAAATTTTTCTTTTTCAATTTTTCTTTTTCAAATTTTTTTTTACAGGTTTCTGGCCTCTCTTCACTTCCCTATGCTTGTAATTTGAGCTTATAATTTTATTTATTGAATAAGAATAATTTATAAACAAATAAAAATTATGACAAAATCATTTCTCTTTCTGTTGCCAACTTTTAGGTATATTTCTGCTAGCAGTTTCTAATTTCATGAGATCGCAAACAATTAAAAACATTTGGTTGTCTCGGTTCATTGAGTGGGCATTTCACAACTTCACTATTTTAGGGTTCACATTACGTGACTTCCATTGAGTTGAACATGATCAACGTGTGTGAGGCTTAATTCAGTCTGTGAAGTGAGAAATAAAGCTTAAGATTATGGAAGATAACGAAGAAAATGCACTCCTAATCGAAGAAGACATTGCATGAATTAATTTGAAGTGCAACAACATCACGAAGGAGATGAAGATTTTCATTTTAAAGCAGAAGGTGATCAGAAACTTTGAATCTTTATCAAGTAGAAGATGAAGATTATTTAGTTAATGATCCAGATACAAATTTACAATATGTAAAATGTAAAATTGTAAATGTATTTCTTTTTTGTTTCAAAATATGTAATTTTGGATGCAATTGTTCAATGTTGAATGTTCAATCTAAATATGTAATTTTGGATGCAATTGTTCAATGTTGAATGTTCAATCTATGCTAAACTTTGCATTATATGAATTTAAAGAAATTAATAGATTTTTTCAGTTTTTTTTGGATTTTTACTAATTTTCTTAATTTTTTAAATAAATTTTATATTATTTTAATATTAAAGTACGATACGATACGATATGCCTGTATCGTTGAGCCCAGTAATACACGATACGATACGCATCAGACAACACTATTTTTACGGCTACAATTGATCCATCTTGCAGGTGACCCTAGTAAACAATTCCGAAACCACCTTTACCAAGTATGTTCTTGCTGTTGAAGTTATCAGTCGCAGCCTTGAGCTCTTTGAATGGGAACCTCTTCAAGTTACCAAATCGAACTTCTTCATCATGTTGACTTGAACAATCATTGAAAACACAGAAAAGTGAATTTCGAATATATAGACTAGAGTCCAAGTTACTGCTAACAAGAAACGTCACTCTGCTGATTGTATCTCCGCCTCCGCCAGAGAAGAATACCAAATCCAATAATGAGCAAACATGTACAACCAAGACTTATCCCCAACACGATGGCCACCCAATGGTTCTTTGGTTTACCATTTGGTGGGATCCCTGAAATTTTGGGAAGGAGAACCATAATAAGAAGTTCTTCATCAAAGTTGAATCGTTGTAGGAATGCAGATTCAGAAAGATTAACTCACAACCAGACAAATACTCTAAGTTAAATACAATTATGGTAATTTAATCCAGTAGTATGAGTATGATTATGATAATCTAATCCAGCACTGTAAGTGTTGAAGAATATCGTGTTTTCATGCATGTGGACAAGTCTGCCCCTAATGTGCAGTATTGAGTCTTTACTTAAGTGAGGTTAGATTAGTCATTCAAGTTAGAACAAGTCGTATATAATAAGTTGTTTCATCAGGTTTAAAGAGTAGAGAAAGAAAGATTAAGAGCAGCCGCATACACCCAAGAGGGTCGCAGACTGTTGTGTATGCCTCTTTTACTAGTTGATGTTTATCAATAAATTCGATGCATTCCACTCAACATGATATCAAAGCAGGCCCATTAGATTGGGGGGAATGTGTGTAAAACCAGATTTAGATAGCCCGAAATATTCACGATGCGATAGAGAAGATGCCCTAGTCGCTACATGGTTTATCAACTCTATGATGTCTAATATGGGATGATCATTTTTATACTTCGAAACTGTCCAAGAAATTTGGGAAGTTGTTAGGAAAGCATGCTCATGAAAAAAGAATATTGCCAAAAAGTATGGACTACTTAAAAAATACAAGTAGGGACAAAAAACTATCAGAGAATTTTATATAGAAATGAGAAGTTTACAGGATGAACTATCATATTTTACTATGATCAAATGTAAAGAGTGTGCAAAAGAGAGAGCACATGAATTTGAAAAAGAAAGGTATTTGATCTGTTAAGAAGTGTTTCAGTTGATTATGAGAATGTGAAAAATAATATCTTGGTAAATGAGGCATATCGTATCGTATATTACTGGGCTCCAAAATATTGGATGCAATTGTTCAATGTTGAATGTTCAATCTAAATATGTAATTTTGGATGCAATTGTTCAATGTTGAATGTTCAATCTATGCTAAACTTTGCATTATATGAATTTAAAGAAATTAATAGATTTTTTCAGTTTTTTTGGATTTTTACTAATTTTCTTAATTTTTTAAATAAATTTTATATTATTTTAATATTAAAGTACGATACGATACGATATGCCTGTATCGTGGAGCCCAGTAATACACGATACGATACGCATCAGACAACACTATTTTTACGGCTACAATTGATCCATCTTGCAGGTGACCCTAGTAAACAATTCCGAAACCACCTTTACCAAGTATGTTCTTGCTGTTGAAGTTATCAGTCGCAGCCTTGAGCTCTTTGAATGGGAACCTCTTCAAGTTACCAAATCGAACTTCTTCATCATGTTGACTTGAACAATCATTGAAAACACAGAAAAGTGAATTTCGAATATATAGACTAGAGTCCAAGTTACTGCTAACAAGAAACGTCACTCTGCTGATTGTATCTCCGCCTCCGCCAGAGAAGAATACCAAATCCAATAATGAGCAAACATGTACAACCAAGACTTATCCCCAACACGATGGCCACCCAATGGTTCTTTGGTTTACCATTTGGTGGGATCCCTGAAATTTTGGGAAGGAGAACCATAATAAGAAGTTCTTCATCAAAGTTGAATCGTTGTAGGAATGCAGATTCAGAAAGATTAACTCACAACCAGACAAATACTCTAAGTTAAATACAATTATGGTAATTTAATCCAGTAGTATGAGTATGATTATGATAATCTAATCCAGCACTGTAAGTGTTGAAGAATATCGTGTTTTCATGCATGTGGACAAGTCTGCCCCTAATGTGCAGTATTGAGTCTTTACTTAAGTGAGGTTAGATTAGTCATTCAAGTTAGAACAAGTCGTATATAATAAGTTGTTTCGTCAGGTTTAAAGAGTAGAGAAAGAAAGATTAAGAGCAGCCGCATACACCCAAGAGGGTCGCAGACTGTTGTGTATGCCTCTTTTACTAGTTGATGTTTATCAATAAATTCGATGCATTCCACTCAACATGATATCAAAGCAGGCCCATTAGATTGGGGGGAAGATTTTACGGCTAGCCATTGGCGAAACGCTGAGGAAGTGCAGCTCAAGTGTTCGATCCACCTTCAATGATAAAAAAATTGCAGTTTCTACTCAGAGAAACAATCATGTTTGATTAAAAAATTTCCTGCCTCAAAAATAATCTTAGAATAGCTAATCGGCTAGGACAAATTGATAGAAATGACTCATTAGTTATCTCCAATATTAAACTGGATGAAAAGAATTACTTAGAATGGTCCAGATTTGTTTTGTTAGGAGTAAAGGCAAAGGGAAAGTCGGATTATCTAATTGGTATGTGTGTAAAACCATATTTAGATAGCCCGAAATATTCACGATGCGATAGAGAAGATGCCCTAGTCGCTACATGGTTTATCAACTCTATGATGTCTAATATGGGATGATCATTTTTATACTTCGAAACTGTCCAAGAAATTTGGGAAGTTGTTAGGAAAGCATGCTCATGAAAAAAGAATATTGCCAAAAAGTATGGACTACTTAAAAAATACAAGTAGGGACAAAAAACTATCAGAGAATTTTATATAGAAATGAGAAGTTTACAGGATGAACTATCATATTTTACTATGATCAAATGTAAAGAGTGTGCAAAAGAGAGAGCACATGAATTTGAAAAAGAAAGGTATTTGATCTGTTAAGAGGTGTTTCAGTTGATTATGAGAATGTGAAAAATAATATCTTGGTAAATGAGGATTTGCCCACTCTTGGTTTTGTATACTCTTTATTAATTAGAGAGGAAGATCAATGAAATTTGAAAAAAGCAATGATTATAAATACTGAAAAAACTGCATTTGTTGGCAGAGGGTATAACCAACCCATGAGAGGTAGAGGAAGCTCGAGAGGCAGCGGACGTGGAGATAATTCTTCTGATGAAAGAGAATTAGTGAGATGCATACAATATTATAGGAAATTCATAAAGTGTGTGTGAGAACACAAGTGAGACTTTAAATTTCCATAAATTTCTGGTCCATCACAGAGAATGCATGCAACTATGGAAGATGCGCAGGGTGATCAAGCTGGAGCTAGCGATAAATCTCTTGATTCTTATTCATAGTCATATATACACTGAATTATCGATTCACAGGCAACAGAGCACATGGTGAACTTCAAAGCTCGGCTACTTGATTATCAGGCCGTGAATGACAAAGTTAGAATTGCATATAACTCATATATTTTGGTAAAAAGAAAAGGAAAGTTGTGGACAACACTTGGAATGTTGGATCCAGTTCTTTATGTTCCATAAATTTCCATGAATCTATTATCCATTAGTGTATTAACCACAAGATTAAACTATGTTGTTCATTTCTTTGCTTCTTATTGTGTATTTCAAGAACTAAAGATGAGAAAGATAGTTGTATATGATAAGAAAGATGGAGGACTATATATACTAGAGGAAGAGAAACAAAACATAACAACACATGTAACAACTCAGTTTGAAAAAGTCTCGACATTATGGCATAGGCGAATTCAACATCTATAGATTCAAAAGATTCATGTTGTCATACCGCAGCTGAAAGAAATAGAAGAAAATACTCACGAAGAATGTGAGGCATGTCAACTAGGAAAGTATATTAGAGTTAGTTTACCTAGGAGTAATTTAGGAGGTGATAAACCTTTTAATTTGATACATTTGTTGGAAAACATGGTTGCGCAGCGGAGAATGAAAATCACAAACATAAAGAAACATTGAAGAGGAAACGTGGAGATCGGAGGAGGGGGCGGACCTCCAATGGAGGCCGCCCCCCTCTTTCTCTCTCTTTCTTAATC
Organism: Brasenia schreberi; assembly: GCA_036023115.1. NCBI lineage: Eukaryota > Viridiplantae > Streptophyta > Magnoliopsida > Nymphaeales > Cabombaceae > Brasenia > Brasenia schreberi. Next base: position 9,350,034 of record JAYKKT010000071.1, on the reverse strand, counting down.
ACAAACTATTTTAACCCTAATACAACCTATCAACCCTTATATAAGGAGTTGTAAAACATAAAATGACTAAAATACTCTTAGTATAAAAATTATAAAAATGCCCTTATGACTTCGGATAATTATAATAATACCTAAAAACATCAAATTTACTAAAATTGACTCTAAACTCATATTCTTCAATACCCCCCCTCAAGTTGAGAGTGAGATACTTCGAACTTCAAACTTGCCAAAAAAATTCTTCATCTGTCTCATTATTCATCTGTTTTCATGACTGATCTGATCTTCAGCAGCTTCTATGACTGCAACATCTTCAACTCAGCCTTCTTAGCTGATTATCTCAAGCAGCATCTTTGGCTGCAATATCAACTCAGCCTTCTTGGCTGATCATCTCAAGCAGCATCTCTGGTTGCAACATCAACTCAACCTTCCTCGTTGATCATCTTAAGCAGCATCTATGGCTGCAACATCAACTCACCCTTCCTAGCTGATAATCTCAAACAGCATCTCTGGCTGTAATATAAACTTAGCCTTCCTGACTAATTATCTCAAGTAACATCTCTGGTTGCAACATCAACTCAGCCTTCCTGACTGATCATCTCAAGCAGCATCTCTAGCTGCAATATAAACTTAGCCTTCCTGGCTAATTATCTCAAGCAACATCTTTGGCTGCATATATAAAAAAAAAAATTCTTCAATCCTCATAACTGCAATCTTCAACATAATATCTTTTTTGTAAACTTTCTTCATGTTATTTTTCTAATGGAGACAATCATCACGTACTAATATCTTCTTTACTCTTTTCCTGAATTTTTCATCTCTCTTAGACATTTCTTCAAACACTTGATGCTTAGGTAAACAACTCTTTTTGAGCATTTCATCAAACACTTCACAGTTAGGTAAACATCTCTCTTGAACATTTCATCGAACACTTGTCCTGCACAGTTGAAATTGCTATGATACATTTCATCAACCACTTGATATGCATCATTCATCAGCCCACACACTTCTCTTAGAACATCCAACCATCATGTTACCCCAGAAAAAGATAGATCTCGGACCTCATTATTGCAGTCTGCTCAACAGCTTCATCCAGTGCTCCTGCAAATTCAATCTTCATCAAATTTCTCCACTTCAGCATCAACTGCACTTTGGGTTAAACGTTCATAATTAATTCGAGTTTCCTGAAGCTCCTATCGTAACGCAATATTCTCTTCGCTCAAAAACAACAGCAAAGGCTGATGTGTCACATGAGAAAGAATGCTCATAGTTTGCAAGTAGATATGCGTAAGAGTCCACATGTAGTTCACCGCTCATACCAGACCCATTTGACAACGTCATGTTTCCTTGGATTACAAACAAGAACCTTTCAACATCTTTTGGGGTAATGCAGATTGTGAATTCTCTGACATCTTCACCAAATACATCACAAAATGTGAACCCGTAGCCAGGGTAATCAGATAAGCCCCTAGTGTATTTTTCCAATCAGGCAGAGGGATAAAAACGTGACTTTCAGGAGTAATCACAGCATGGTCCCTTCTATACACACTACGTGTGAAGCCTGACAAATCTCGGAGATGGTGGGGTGAGGGTAGGATTTACAACTTTGAAATAAATGTTCTTCTCCACCGAATCAGCCAAAACGGAAGGGGATGAACAGAAACCTTCTAGTTAATATGCAGACTAAAATCCATCATAAAGGAGGAGGGTGATGAGAAGACTGCTGAAGATGGTTGCCGGTTTACTTTTCTGCATAGTGGCTTTCCTAAAAAATGATGTTGGAACAAATTCTTGCATTTCCCCCACACCCCCTCCTATTGAGGGAATGTAATGTAGGGATGAAACGGGACCACACTCAGATCACAATCGCCGCCAATATCACCATTAATAGGCTCTGATACCATGTTGGAAAATGTGATTGTGCAGCGGAGATTGAAAATCACAAACATAAAGAAACATTGAAGAGGAAATGTGGAGATTGGAGGAGGGGGCGGACCTCCAATGGAGGTTGCTCCCCCTCTTTCTCTCTCTTTCTTAATCACAAACACTCTTAACCCTAATATAACCTATCAGCCCTTATATAAGGAGCTGTAAAATATAAAATGATCAAAATAGCCTTACGATTTCGCACAATTACAATAATACCTAAAAACATCAAATTTACTAAAACTGACTTTAAACTCATATTCTTCAACAACATTCATATATATGGGGGCCTTGCCCTATTACTACTATTACTGGAAACAAATACTTTGTTTCCTTTATTGATGAACACTCTCGTTTTACTATCATATATCTACTCAAATCTAAGGATGAAATTACTTCAATATTTTCGTTATTCCATAAATTTGTTGAGACACAATTTCAAGCTGAAATGAAAATAATTAGGTAAGACAATGGATGTGAGTTCAATTCTACCACCTTGAAGAACTACTTGGCAGCACACGGAATCATTCATGAGACGTCATGTGTATACACACCAAAACATAATGGAGTTGTTGAACGAAAAAACAAACACTTACTAGAGGTAGAACGCATATTAATGATTGAAGCCTCAACTCCAAAGTATCTTTGGAGTGAAGCAATTCTCATGACAACATTTCTCATAAACCGAATGCCATCCTTTATACTTAAAGGGCAGGTACCACTAAAATTATTGCTTCTAAATGTAAAACTATTTACTCTACCTTCTAGAGTTTTTGGGTGTGTATGTTATATACATATATATGCCAACAACATGGACAAACTTGATCTAAGAGCTGCGAAATGTATATATGTGGGATACTCTCTATTTCAGAAGGGATACCTGTCTTCATCCAATCTCAAATTTTTTTTGATGAGAGATATTATATTTCATGAAACCAATGTTATCTATATGACCCATGATACGATATACCTAAGTATATTGTGATTTAAAGGTTATTGCACCGTATCGTGTGATACGGCCCGTATCGCAAGATATGGTGCGTATTATACGATACGGGTGATACGCCTAGGGACCCTTAGCCGAATCGAAACTCACGTTTTTGCAGGTTTTCTCTCTCTTCAAACCTCCCCAAGCTCCCTAAGAATCATTCTTCACCTCCTTGGTATTCAAGGCTCCAAAAACGTGCTCTACGATGTCTGTGCAAGCCTCCTTCTCGGATTTAGTTATATTTTTAGTATTTTTCTTTATTTTTTTCTTTTTATTTATTGTTTTCTTTGTTTATTTGTAATTTTTTTTAATGATAAAATATGAAGTTATTAAGTGTGTGGATATGATTTTTATTGCATTCATTAAGTGGGATATACTATATTTGAGTGTTATTTGACGATTGGGGATTTATGAAGTGCTTTTATTTTTAGGTTTTTTATTGAATTAAAGTACTCAATTGAGATGTCAGGAAGGGGTGTTAGAGACTCTCATTCTCGTTTTGATAATCCGACATGGCAGTGGGGTACACCACTTGAGGGTTCTAGATTAAAGATCAAATGTTTATTTTGTGAGAGGGTGGTTAGTGGTAGAATTTCAAGGTTGAAACACCACCTAGCAGAGACTAGGAAAGAAGTTGCTCCATGCACAGGCAGAGTTAGAAATTTAATAGAAGGTATTAAATGACAATGTTTGCAGATAATTGAGATTATACAAGAAAGTAGAGAATAAAAGGATGATTTGGAGATATTTGAAGACGATGATAATGCTACTAGATTTGGATTCACTGATAGTTTGCCTTCAGATGCTATAACAGAGATTTATAGTAGCAGTTCATGAGCACCAAGCAAGGAAAAGAGGGTTGCTGAGGACTTTAGAGGTGGTAAAAGAGGAAGTTCAGGAAGGAGTAGAGGAAGAGCTTCTTCTAGCATACATTCATTTTTTTCTCCTACTACACCTGGTGCTCAACCTGTAATTTGCGCTGCTATAGCTTCAGAATAGTTGCATGATTAGGCAGAACTTGCAGTGGGCAGATGGTTTTATGATGCATGCATTATATTAAATGCAGTAAACAGTTTTCATTTTCAAGCAATGGTAGATGCAATTGCTAACATCGGTCCAGAATACAAGATGCCCTCCTATTAGAAGTTGAGAGGAAAGATCTTAGATAAGACCGTCATTGAAGTGCAAGAATATTGTTCGACATTGAGAGAGTCATTGAAGGAGACATGTTGCACTATCATAGCAGATGGATAGATAGATAGGTGAGAAAGGACCTTGCTAAACTTTCTTATCTACTATCCTAAAGGACTTATGTTTTTGAGATCTTTGGATATATTAGAGGAGAGACACACTGCGGATATTCTACGTTAAGAATTTGATAAGGTTATAAAAGAGGTTGGGCTAGAGAATGTAGTCTAATTGATTACAGATAATGCAGCTAACTACAAAGCAGCTGGGAAGGAATTAGCTGATATTTATGGGACTTTCTACTGGACACCATATGTAGCCCATTGTTTAGATCTCATCCTTAAGGACATTTGTGAGATAGATGAAATAAAGGCAGCAACTGAGTATGCCAAGATATTCCAAAATTCATTTACAACCATGCATTTGTTTTGTGTATGATGAGGAGATATAGAGAAGGTGCAGAGCTTCTTCGAATAACTGCAACTCGGTTTGTAACAAACTTCTTATCTGTACAGAGTATTATGAGATAGAAGCAAGCATTGAAGAGAATGTTATCCTTAGATGAGTGACAACAATTTGTAAAGTTGCCTCAGAACAGAAGAAATAGAAAGCTAAATGAGATTTTCGAGACAGTCTTCAGGAGTACATTTTGGAATGCATATGTTAGACTATTGAGAATTACATGTCTTTTAGTAAAGGTTTTGAGATTGGTTGACAGCGAGGAGAAACCATCTATGAGCTACCTTTAGAAGCCATGGATAGGGCAAAAAAAGCCATCAAAAATAATTTTAATGGAAAAAAGAGAGATTATGTGCCCGTGTGGAAAATAATTGATAATAGATGGAATAAACACTTGCATCAGTCTATTCATGCAATAACATATTATCTAAACCCATTATTCAGGTACTAAGCAACCTTTAAAATGGATAGTGAGGTTAATCGAGGCATCATTGATTGTATTGATAGATTAGTCCCTGATGAGAGCATAGGAAATGCTATATATCAAGAGATAGAGATTTATGATAATGATCTTCACTTGATGGGTTTGCTTGTAGCAATTTGCAACCGCACTACGATGCGTTAAGGTAAATTATTTATCTTCGTATTTAAGTTTTATCTTATATTACTGTGGATTATGTCTCAAATGTTTGTCTTTTTCTACAAATGTTTGGTGGAATAGGTTTGGAACTAATTATGCGAACCTTAGAGATTTTGCAGTAAGAGTCCTGAGTCAAACCTATAGTGCAACGGGTTGTGAAAGGAATTAGAGTGTCTTTGAATACATCCATACAAAGAAACATAACAGGTTAGAACATAAGAGACTAAATAATTTAATTTTTATTAGTTGTAACACGCGTCTTCGTGAAAGGTAATGTTACTTAAATGTTTAATTCAATAAATTGTTTGACTTTAATTGTTAATATTATTTACTAATTGTTTATCTTTGTTTGTTGTAGGGAATTAAAAAAAGTAAATAGACAAGAAAGCCAATTTGATCTAATAAGTTTGGATACTTTTGATATATTAAAATATTGAATTATAGAAGACAGTGAAGAAAATGCTCTCCTAACTGAAGAAGACATTGCATGGATTAATTTAGAAGGAACGCAACAACAATATCGAGGAGATAAGAATTTGATTTCCAAGCAGAAAGTGTTGTTGTTGATGATGATGAGGATCTTCAGCAAGGAGAAGATGAAGATTATTTAGTTGATGATCCTGATTATAATTTATAAAATATAAATTATTTCATTTTTTTTGTTCAAAATATGTAAATTTGGATGCAATTGTTCAATGTTGAATACTCAATCTATACTAAACTTTGCATTATATGAATTTAAAGCAATTACTAGATTTTTTCAGATTTGTCTTGATTTTTTTTGGATTTTTACTATTTTTTCTTGATTTTTTAATTAAGTTTTGCATTATTTTAATATTAAAGTACGATACGGGCGATACGATATGATACACCTATATCATGGAGCCCAGCGATATGCGATACGATACGCTTCAGATAACAATACATGAAACTGCATATTGTTACAACAGTAAGGGGGAGACTGAACATATTTATAGATTTGAAGAACCATTACTACCTATGCTAAGTAAAGAAGATGATGGAAACAATGAGAAAAATTCTCATGTCAAAGTAAGTAAAAAGGAAAACCACCAGGAACGTATTTTTAATCAAGTTTACACCAGGGAAATTAAAAAGAAATTTCTATCTGAAGCAGATAAGAAACAATTGCACAGCCAATCACCACAATGACAGAATTGCCAATTGCCCTACGAAAAGAAAAAAAAAGTCAACCTACCCAATCTGTAATTTCATTCATTATAAAAGAATGTGAGACAACTATAAGTTATTTGTATCGAATTAAGAGACAATAAACATACCAAAAATGTGGGAAGAAGCCAACATATCTAAGGAATGGTAGCAAGCTATGGATGATAAATTAAATACTCTGAAAAGAAATAATACTTGGGAGATTGTATCTCAACTGAATGAGAGAGAAGTGGTAGGATGCAAATAGGTATAAGAAATTTTTTGTGATGAGAGATATTATATTTCATGAAATTGCATACTATTACAACAGAGACCGAACAGATTTAAAGATTTGAAGAACCATTACCACCTATGATAACTAAAGAAGATGACGAAAAAAATGAGGAAAATTCTCATGTCAAAGTAAGTAAAAAGAAAAACTAGCAGGAACATGTTTTTAATCAAGTTTACACCAGGGGAATTAAAAAAATCCTATATGAAGCAAATACGAAACAATTGCAACCAATGACCACTATGACAAAATTGTCAATTGCTCTACAAAAAGAAAAAAGAAAGTCTGCCTACCCAATCTGCAATTTCATTCATTATAAATGAATGTGAGACAACTATCGGTTATTTGTATCGAATTCAGAGACAATAAACATACCAAAAATGTGAGAAGAAACCAACATATCTAACGAATGGCAGTAAGCTATGGATGATGAATTAAATGCATTGAAAAGAAATAATACTTGGGAGATTGTATCTCTACCGAAGGGGAGAGAAGTGGTAGGATGCAAATGGGTGTACACAATAAAATACAAATCATCCGGAGAAGTTACAAGGCAAGGCTTGTAGCGAAGGGATATAGTCAATCCTATGAGATTGACTATAATGAGACATTTGTTCCTATGGTAAAAATGACTTCTATAAGAGTGCTTATAAGCCTAGCTACAAATAAAGGATGTAAAATATGACAATTAGATGTCAAGAATGCATTCCTTCAAGGAGAACTTAATGAAGAAGTATATATGGAAATACCACAAGATTTAAAACATCTTTATGGAACCGATAAAGCATGTTTTCTAAAGAAAACATTATATGGATTAAAATAGTCCTCCACGGGCCTGGTTTGAGAAGTTTACTGAAGACAATTGGATTTGGTTATACCAGAAGTAAAAATGATCTTATGTTATTTTTCAAAGTGGGAAAAGAAATCTCAATACTAATCGTCTACGTTGAGGATATTGTTGTAACAACTACATCGTCTATTCAATTTAAAGGATCTTGGTCAACTTCACTATTTTTTGAGAATTGAAATTCTAAGGTCTTTTTAACCCAATGCAAGTATATGATGGACATATTGAGAGAGACTGGAACAACATGATCAAAACCATGTGACACTCCCATGGAGATCAATCACAAGTTAAGCTTGGAGGCAAGTAAAGAATTTAGATACAAAGAAATATCAATAATCAGTTGGAAAGTTGATATATCTTACCATAACCAGACCCGATATTACAGTGGAGATCCTTAGCAGATTTATGCATGCACCAAAACAACCACACATGGATACAGTCTTTCGAGTATTCAGATATCTTAAGAGTACACCAGGTAATGGCATCTTACTCTAAACATAGACACACCAATTTAGAGTTATACATAGATGCAGTTTGGGCTGGGTCTATAGTTGACCGAAAGTCCATAACTGAGTATGTTGCATTGTTTGGAGGAAACTTGATCACATGAAAAAGAAAAAAATAGTATGTAGTCAGAAGATCAAGTGTAGAAGCAGAATACATGTGCAGAAGCATAATACAGAGCTGCAGCACAAGGAACTAGTGAAGGATTGTAGCTTATATCACTAATTACAGAAGTTCAACAAAGAATTAACCTTCCAATATCATTCTAAAGAGATAACATGGCATCAATTTAAATAGCCACCAACCCAGTATGACATGAAAGAACAAAGCATATAGAGGTAGATTGCCACTTTATAAGAGAAAAAATTACAAACAAGACACTACAAATACATTATATCAAGTCAGAAGATCAGATTGTTAACTAAAGCAGTACCAAAAGTCACTCTAGACAGATTGTGGAACAAGTTAGGAGTCTCAAATATATTCCTCCCAACTTGAGGGGGAGTGTTGAAGAATATCGTGTTTTCATGTATTTGAATAAATCTACCCCTAACTGTAGTATTGAGTCTTTACTTAAGTGAGGGCAGATTTGTCATTCAAGTTAGAACAAGTAGTATATAATAAGTTATTTCATTAGGTTTAGAGAGTAAAGAAAGAAAGATTAAGAGCAGCCGCTGACACCAAGAGGGTCGCGGACTGCTGTGTATGCCTCTCTTTCACTAGTTGATGTTTATCAATAAATTTGATGCATTCCACTCAACAGTAAGTATGGATACAGAACCTGTATCATAAAAGCTTAACGGTATAACCCATACCTTTACATATCATAACCTTTTCTGAAAAAAGATAAACAATAAAAATTGCAATTATACAGGTGTAGAACACCCCCAATATCGAATGATATGGTTTCATATGCCCTCATCCGATATTGGGTAGTATCATATCAAAAACACTAGTTATAGGATTTGGACAGTAAGGCCACATACACACAACACTAATTTAATCACATACCAAAACCAAATGATACTGTATAAAAGGATCAGATGCTGATGTCTTCCAGTCAATTCAAATAACAATTCTTTTAGTGCCAACCAACGTTTAGCCTTGTCCTACACTAAGTGGATCAGCTAATGGATTCTAAGTGCCCTTTAACTAGATCTTGTTACACTATGTCATGTAGCTACAAATATCATGGCTAAAAGAGCACAACCAGGAAAAGAATTAAAGGCACTTTCAACCATACTCTGTGATGTGTTGAAAGTGAAGGAAAGAAGGTAAGTTGTTGCAGCTCCAGAGCAACCCTGCTCAAGTCCACTTCTGCAGATCAATGGGTTACCGACGATGCTGAAGCAAAAAAGGAATATGGTGGACCAATACATGTTATCAGAAAAGCCAAGAAACAGAAAATGATGCATCTATATGTATTCACAAGCCATACTTGAACGTCCTTTTAGGAAATCTTGGTACGGGACCAGTCAAATTATTGAAAGACATGTCTCTGGCACATGCAAAAGACAAGCAGGAATCAGATTAATAAACACTGTAAACATGCATATTATGAAGCTGTGTTACATGATGCGGGACATGGCTATACATAACCCATATATTATTATGTATAATTAATATATTAACCATGGGTAACTATCAGATAAAGCACAAAATACTAATTAGTGAACAAATCCAGATTATCAATTTCATAATTCAACTCACTAGTAAGTAATAAATTGAGAAAGTGGTATCTTAGTTATGTAGATATAAAAGAACATTTTAAAATAAATAATGTCTACATCACATAGCTGTGAAGTTCAGGGTGAAGAAAATTACAGGAAGGCAAGGTGTTCAATGTCTGCCAACGAGGATGGAAATGGGCCTGAGAGACTATTGTTGTTAAGCCTCCTGTTTCCAATTCAGACATAAGCAAAACAGAAGTCACAACTTGTTGATTATGAAGGCTAAAGAGAACAAGACGAGAACCCAGGTGTCTAATTTTTGGACATCCTTTTGCTTACAGGTATTGAAGGTTCTTCATATGTCCTAAAGAGTTCGGGACAGATCCACTGAAAAGATTATTGGAAAGATCAAGAGTGCGAAGGCCGGAAAGTTTTCCGAGATCAGCAGGGATCAGTCCTGATATATTGTTATTCTGTAACAGCCTGCAAAATTACATCTCAGTAGACTAATGAAAAGTTAATTAAGAGAATCAGCAACTAAAATTCATACTCACACGATCTGAAGATTTGTAAGGTTCCCAATACTTGGAGAAAGACTACCAGAGAGACTCTGAATTGGAGCTCCCCTGCGTTGAGAGAGGAAAAGAAGAATTCAAACTTCAAGGCAAGCAATTCAATCAATACCTACTATAGGTAAATTAAAAAGAAAATCCATTTCATATAATATCAAGATAAAAAGCACAAGCAATAGTCGGAGAAACTAAATTTTTTCAAGGAATCCAAACTAAACTGTTTCTGATTGGGATTCAGACTTACAGGCCAATAACCAGATTCTCAGGAGAGCAGGTGATCATCGTCCAACTACAAAGATCAACCGAGTCTCCATCCCAGTTCTCAAGTACATTATGAGGATCCCTCAGTGCGTTTTTCATGCCCATTAATGCTTGCACTAAATCAAAATTCCATCCACAAGTCAGTTCTCACATAAATTCTAACACAAAATGCCGATGAACGCAATGTCACAAACCAAAAGTGATGAGCAAAAGCTCTTTTATGGTGGATGATCGTGAAAACAATGAGCAAATCGTTTACCATCACAGTTTTCTTCAGAGGCATCAGAAAAAGCAGTTCACTATAGATTCTCAGAATGTATAAATCGTGTAGCCGAGGCGAATAGACACAAAAAGCATATAAATTAGTTTGAGGAAAGATCGAATAAACAATCAGATGCTATTACTGAATGACTAAGAACTAAAATTAGAAGGTACCCAGTGAAGTACAGCAGTTAAAAATCAAAGCAAAAACTTGGTTTTCTTTGTTGAAAGGAAGAACTAAGGGTCACCCAAGTTGAAAAATGATGAAAACCATAGATATATCAATCACCAAATGAAATATATTAACAAACAGAAGACATACCTTCAAAATTAACACCATTCGCAGAAAGCAGCCCATATGCAGCTGCGCAAAACCAAATGAAGACTACCAACACAAAAAGAACTTCCTTTCCTTTCAATCCCATTGCACTTGAATAATCAAAGAGCTACCCAACCCAATGAACTTAGGATCATAAGGAAAGGAAACACACTTTTGGTGATCTATGGGAGCTTATAACGAGCTTCTTGTGACCATTTCAAGGCCCAAAGTGAAAAAAACCACATTCTTTCTGCCAAGAAATACCCATAACCCAGCTTCCATCACAGAAACCCACTCAATTCATATCTTTTGTCAGACCCAAAAAGAGAATTAAAATGTTTTAAAATACTGCGAAAAGCAAAGAGTTGGTACGTTGCAGTAGCAGTGCAGGATGAGCTAAGGCTTTGAGAGTAGGTTTATTCTCTCCAATCCAATAACAACGGAGATGGAGGTGTTTTTATTAATGTTCCATATAAACTTTATGGCGAAAATATAACTTCGACAATGAACTCAAAGAGAATGTTGAATTGGGTGGTGGAGGTATGCCACTACAATAGTACTTTCGACACCGAGAAGAGGAGGCCGGAACGGATCTCGAAAATAGTGTTAAAAGGAGTGACGTATATATTTCATCATGTTACGGGGGCTAAGCATGAATCTCAACTATATATTTACTGCAAAACATAGGTTTAGTGTAAATTTTCAAATTTTCAAGGAGGCGGCCGTCCCCACCCCTCCACGTAGGTCCTCCATTGGGAGGAGGTGATTGGCACCAAAAAAATGCATGACGCCTAGAAAAGGAGTTGAATGTGGCTGAAAAACTTAACAAAGTTCGTGCACTTTAACAAAGTTCTCAACACCGAGGGAATTAACCGTAGAGCAAAAATACACCTTATCTCACAGAAAGTTCGTTTAATAAACGTCATGGCCCTTTTTCTTTGCCTTTATTATGAGGAAAATATACCTAAAATATACCGCAAAATCATATACAAAGTTCATTTAATAAATGAAAATAACAAATGATCTTGGTCTTTTTGCTTCTCTGTGGCAAATCAATCTTCTTTAAACTTTCTATAAATCTTGCAAAAATAATACTCTTTTTTTTTTTTTTTGACAAAACCCTCCTGTAAAGGCGCCAGCTCTTATATAATGCATGAACCAATGCACAAAGGCGTATACGAACATAAAGAAAGGGATAAGGCAAGAAGGTTCTTGTTATTGGGGATGCTTAGGGAAATATTCTAAACCTACCTTCCAATTTATGAGATGATGGTATTTAACTGCCTAATTGCGATGAATTTATGAAATGGCCTCCTAATCTGCTTAAGTTTTCACGTAACCACCTGTCATTTCAAGGGATTGCAGGCTGCTCGACTAGCTTTCGTTATTCTGAAATCAAGAAATGTCATTTTAGGCGCTAGCTGAAAGGAAATTCAAGGGCCAAAATAATATTTGATTTTCTCCTCATATTGTTGTGACGAAGAGTGGTTTATGTTTTATGAGAGCACTAATACTAATACCACAAAGGTGAATTTGAAGAGAGAACTATCAGTCTAGACATGTTCAGTTCCAATTTGTTTGAAATCTGGAATCAGAACCGAATTGTTTCAGGCTGGTTTTAAAAGCATCGGTTTTGAGAAGGTTTTTATTTGGATTTCCAAACTATTTCAGAACCATTGATATGGGTTTTTTTTTTTTAACAAACACAGTGGACTCTCTGAGAGTCAAACTCCCCACCAACTATAACAAAAGGAAGCATCCTATTGTTAACCTATCAGTGATAAGGGGTCTTGAAAAAAATATTTATAATATAGTTAGCGGCAGTTTAAAACCGTTGGTTTTGGTTTTTCGCAGATTTTTCAGAAACTATACAGACCTCCGGTTCGGATTTTATAGCCCATGAGCAATACGGTTCCAGTTCAGAACCAGTCATATCAGACTGTATCCGATGAACTGACACCTTGAAACCCCTAATTCTTGGAGCAATACCTTCAAAAGGGTAGGTGGGTAATATGGAAAGCATCGCAGTCGGGGCAGCTATACTTAAATGCTATTTAAGTTCAACAATCATACTTGATTTTCCTTGTGTTTGAAAAGGAGCTTTTTGGTAAATAAAAAATTATAGTGAGTGAAGGAAGAACGGGGAGGAACTGCTGTATTGGATGAAGCTGGCCACCTTCGTCACACACCTGCGCTCACGCCCTTTTTGTCTGCAGGACATGGATGACATGAGTGTGACCACAGGCATTGCACTGGGTCTGCCCTCATATACAGAGACCCACATTTCAAAGGTATCTTAAGGAACACCATGAGGCTGCAAAAAAAGCAAAAGCTGCTCCTGTTTCTGAATAATCAATCTAGCACCCTCCTCCTCTTCTCCGGTAGAGAGATATTTCGATACATGCAGAGTCTTTCTCTTCTCTTATATATATACATACATATATATATATATATACATATACATATATATATATATATATACATATATATATATATATACATATACATATATATATATATATATATACATATACATATATATATATATATATATATATATATATATATATATATATATATATATATATAATATTAAAATATAGTTAATTCCCATATATACTTCTTGTTTTTTAACCGAGATTTTCAAATGTCAACAAGCATATTAAAAACATGCCACCTATATGAAAAACTAGATCCTACAAACTCTCACAAGTATATATTCGTACTCCTGAATAGCTATTAAAATATTTTTATAATATAAAATGAGTATTTAAAAAATGTAATATTACATTTGTATCCTTTAAAGTAAGAAAAAATCATGAGCATAAAGTGTCAAAGGAATGTCAAAATGGCCAGATCCGAGGAGCCGATCCGATCAGGGTTGGGTCAGAACTTGTGACCCATTTTAGGAGCTGGGCTGAAGGCTCGGACAGTTTGGGCCTTGGCTAATACGGGCCGAACTGGAAAGTAAGGTAGATTATATATATAATACACACACACACACACACATATATATATATATGTGTGTGTGTGTGTGTACTATATGTATGTACATACATGTATATGTATATATAAACATATTATATGTATATATAGGCATATTATATATATGTATATATACAGATAACGCACACACATGCACACATATATGTATGTATATACTATTTATTTATATATCAAAATGAGCCTGGTTGAATCAAGAAAAAAGATGAGCCTGACACATGGGGGTTGACCCAGTCCTGCTTATTGAGCCTAGTTTGGGGGGCTAGCCCAACAGTTGAAGGTTCACGATCAGGCCGGGCCGGCATTGCCCGTATTGACATCTCTACTAGAGATGTCAAAATGGATTTGGCAAGGCCAGAAAATCCTTGCCCATATTTGAAGCCAGGCCGAATGGCCCAGCCCGTCTATCCCAAGGGGATGAAGTTGGCTGGCCTGCAGGGTCATAGGCCCATTGGTTGTTGAATCGGGTTTATAAGACATGACCCAAATTTGATTTATATTCTTTAGTCAATAGTAAATACTAGGGAAACCGAATACCCAACTCACGATCTTCTTTAGTTCTTCAGTTTTCTCTTCGTAGCCTTTAGTGCAACAACGGACCTAAGCCCCTTCCTCCCCCTCGGACTGTCTACCTGAGCCAACCAACAAGTCACCCCCCCATCCCACTAGACCATCATCTGGCCGGTTGGCCCTCCTGTTGAACCAACCACCTGCTAATGAGCGAAACGTTGAAACCCCCTTCTAAGATTGGTATTTCATGAATTTGCTTTATTACTTTGCTGGACAGATCAAATGAAGAGCGGATGAATGACTGAGTACTCAAATTTCAATTGACATGTTGAAACTCAAAGCCTCTTCTTGATTAAGGATTTTTCTCGAAAGATGGTTGCAAAAGGCTTTTCTTAAAAGGAGAGAATTGATTGTATTAAAATTATATTTTCCAGTTGCAAAATTTACATCCATAAAGATGATTTTGGTAATTAATACCTTTTATAATTTGGATTTACATCAACTATATGTAAAATCTACTTTTCTGAATGGTGACCTTAGTAAAACAATTTACATGAAATATCTAAAAGGCTATGTAATTAAAGGTTACAATGATATGGTTTATAGGTTGAAGAATTCCTATATAGCATAAAATAATCACTTCGTCAGTGGTATTTGACTTTTCAAAATGTCATTATATAACTTGGGTTTGTGGCTAATCAATTAGATCACTTTGTATATGTTTGGAACATGAGTCACTTTGTTATCTTATCATTGTGTATAGATGACATCCTTATGACTGCTGACCGGTAATGACAATGATATGATTGTCAAGACCAAGTCATGCTTAAGCTCAAAGTTTGAGATGAAAGATATAAGAGAGATATCATATATCTTGAGTATAAAGATTATTTGTGATAGAGTGACTAAAATGTTATATCTAAGTGAAGAGAGAGATATTGACTATATCCTCAAAAAATTTAGAATGAGTGACTAAAGTCTAAAAGTATACTTGTTACTAAAGGAGTCAAGCTTTGTAAAGCTGACTATCTTGGTGATGGATAAGAAAAACCTAATGTTTCTTATGCTCAAGCTATTGAAAGTTTGATGTATACTATATTGTGTATGAGACTTAATATCAATATTGTTGGTCTCATGAGTATATATCAAAGTAATCTTGGTTGATAATATTGGGTTATTGTGAAGAGGATAGTGAGATATCTAAAAGGAACAAGATACTTAAAATTGTGGTATAAGGTAGATAAATTAAAATAATTGGATACTTAAATGTTGACTTTGTTGGGAGCAAATATGATAGCAAATTAACCTCCACTTAAGTTTTCTCATTTGGAGGTGATGTTATTTTTTGGTCATGCAAGAAAGAGTTTATGTAACATTTCATACACAAGAAGTTGAGTATATTTCTTGCAGTATGATTCCAATGAGTATTGTTTGGATAAGTTGTTTCATTTGTGATTTGAAATTGGATATAATCAACGGGACAATTGTTATTTATTGTAACATTACAACAGTCATAACTCTTATAAAGAATAAAACTTATAATAGTAAAATATTATTATGCATATGATATGGTACAAAAGAATAAAATATTTATTTCTTACATTCTTACAGAAGATATGATAGTAGACCCCTTGACAAAGGGTATGTATGAAGACTTGTTTGCTAAACATGTTACCAGTATGAGATTAAGACATGTTTATGGTTTCCATTTATGTGAAAACACTTACATGAGTTATGAAAGAAAAGAGAATTGGCTATGAAAACTGCATTACGGAATAACTTATGGGAATTGTACTTCAAGTATTACTGACAAAATGATATAATTAGAAAAGTCACTAAATAATAGGAGGAAAGCATTATATATTAATTTGGATCATATAGCCAAGTGGGAGATGATAATTACTGGTTATGTAAGTGGCCATAAGGCCTTAATCATAACGGCCATGCAATAAGGAAGGAGGGCCCGTTTCCATATTACATGAACCGTTGTGTTCTACAACAAAACTGCTTTCAAAACAATACAATTATTTCTATTTATAATAAAGTTAATTAAGGTGGGGAGCCATTTCTACTAACAGTAATAGATATGTAAGAATGACATAGTAAACAGAGATATAAACAAAAGCAAAAGTGAAGAGGGGTTATCGATTTATCGATATTGAAAGTTCATCTACTATCTTTGTAATCCTTTTTGAACAAGCTGTGCTAGGAGATTCAAAGCCAAATGCCGATGCTCAGATACATTCACAAATCATCACTTCACTCACTTAAAATTTAGTCCATGCACACATCAATCAATGCTTAAACATACTCAAGAATCTCAATCATTCGGTAAGCTGATTTTAAAAGCAAAAAGTACACATATAAATTAGGTATGCCTAAGAATCTCTCTCTAAAGAGAATATTTTTTCTTATCAAGGTATAAAAAAAGTATCTTGTTGTGAATAAAGAAGATTTGAAAGAATTATCCATATGTAAGATCATAATTGTGATAGGAGTCTTTTCCACATAAAAAGGAATCATTTGTTATAATAACCACAAACTGTATAAAACAAATATAATGAATGATATGAAATGGTTTCATAGGATTCAATCAATTGTCTCGATCGTAGGATATTATTAATAAAAACTAGTGGCATGCCTATTGGTGTATTTCTTTTACTTTTAATAGTATGAGTGATATTTAAAAATAATGAAAGAATTTGAGAAAATATAAAAGACAATCTTATTACACTCACTTTTTAAGTAACAAAGAGAATGCATGAATCACATGTGTCAAATATTTTTGGACCATTTTTCTTGACAATGTGAAAAATATAAAAGACTATATTGTCTTTTATAACTATTAAAAAGAAAAAACCCTTTTTCTTTTTACTTTTCTAAGTTTTTCAGAGTGCTTTTTGAATGAGTTCAAAAAAGGAAAGTTTTTTTTTAGGAGAGCCAAAAGGCAATTCTGTTTCCATTTTCCGGGTCCTTAGAAAATATTACTCTCATTATTTAAATAACAAAGAGAATGAATGAAGATGTGCCAAAGGTTGGATCCGGTTCTTATATATATATATCCTTTCTTTACTTTCAAGTTCCTACCATAAGAAAAGACAAGAGAAAATGTAACTATCTCCCTAATCAAGAAATTCCAGATCCATTCTGTTTCCCATTAACTCTAAACTTGAAAACAAAGTACGTCCTCTACCAGATTTATAATTACAATACTAGTAAATAATTAAAGTATCCTAAACTCGAGAAGATAAATTTTGATATGAGTTAAAAAATTGTTTAGGACACTGTCAATCAGCCTACGAATTGAAGCAGCCAAAACATATCCCGTCACTTTATTCTGCCTAAATGATTCTCTTCTTTTCCTTTGTGAAATGTACTATAAAGAGACAAGCTTCAACTTGGGTGTCATTCGGATTTAGGATTCTTTTGTGGGGTGGGGCGAATAACCTATTCAAGCATTCAAGGTGGCGCGAAGTATGTATAATAGTCACGAATTCAATCAGGTCCCATAAAGCTTTTATTTATGTTTTCAGATTTCAGTTGAAGCGGCCGCTCCACCTCTCCTCAATGTAGATCCGCCACTGTAAATGAGTCCAGAGAACCATTCAATCCTTTGTTCATTGCATGGCTCATCTCCTACAAAAGCTAGCTAACTGCTGCCGATCAACTTCTGTTAGAACTTGTTCATTACTCACTTAGACATGGCCAGTTGTGATCGGCCCCGGCCACAGAACTGGAATCGGTAGTTTTATACCGTCATTAAATAGTTCATATATATTAGCATTTAATAACACAACTTCATTAATAGCTCAATTTGTCTCCATTCCTAAAGAAAATTAAAGGTTTTAGAGCGGTTCTGAATACCATCACAAAACCAATAATTTGGTTCCAGTATATTGTATATCAAATAATCAATATGAAGCAACAACGTACTCAAATTTTATTATAATAGATAAACTTAAAAAATTATAGCATGTGTTAATAGAAAAATAATTCAGTTTTTAGCATTCATACTTCAATAGTGCCACAGATGAATAGTCAGAACGGATGCTTCTGCCATACTAAACTTTTGAATGTAATACCAAAATTGATACTCATGTGGAATAGGGAAAAGAAGAGAGGGTTGAATTCATTGAAGATTGTTATGATTTAAAAAGAAAAACACCAAGGGGTTGTTATGGGCGATCAAATCTACTAATCTAGACTTAGAATTTTATCAGCACACACACACACATTTATATATATATATATATATATATATATATATATATATATATATATATATATATATATATATATATATATATATATATAGTGGTACATGTTCAATCTAGTATGATACTTAAATTTACTCAAACATTTCTATCATTCGATCAATGATAGAGATTTGAATCCAAAAAACTTAAATGTCAGTATGAAAAGTATAATGACACTAATTGCTTTAAAAATTTAAATCTGCTAGAGATATTTGAGAAGATTTATACATGGATGAGCATTGAGCATGAACTACTATCTCTCTTTCTACATATCTACCTATCTATCTATATATAATGATTGAATTCTATCTACTACTAAAGTTGCTCTCTCATACTCGTTCATTGCTCTTTTAAGGCAATGGATAAACATGTAAGAGGTGTGCAAGACTGGTTTTCATATATATATATATATATATATATATATATATATATATATATATATATATATATATATATATATATATATATATATATATATATATATATATATATATATATGTGTGTGTGTGTGTGTGTGTGTGTGTGTGTGTGTGTGTGTGTGTGTGGTTCATTAACAAAAAAACATGTTTTTCACCCTTTTACAACTAAACCAAGCCAAACCAAACTGCAAAGACTATTGGAGCTGAACTACACTGCCGGTTTGGTTTGATTCAGTTTCATCGGTTCCTTGAACACCACTAACATAAAAATTAACCATCTTATGATATTTGCTGAGATGGTTTTTCAACCACTAAAGTGACTTTTTTACCTCATTTCCAAGCTGGGGTTTGGCAACTACCTCCTTCAACAAGGAGAGTGACACCTAGGTGACCCTGTAGGATTGAACCTTTGACATCACGACCGAGAGCTCAACTCATCACTCTTGCATCATGAAGCACAATGCCTCGGCTGATACAGCGGTGCCACCAAAGTATTGTACTTCTTTTTGTTTCTGAAAAAGCGTTCTTTTGGCTTAAAAAATAACCACTTTTCGAAAGGTTGCCTTGTTTAAAGATATTTTAAAAATTTCGGCAAGTTTAATGCCTCCAACAATAGACACCAACACACGTGCGAAGAGAACACAGGCACGCATACAATATACCTACTTACTTTCACCAAAACCCGAAACGACCGTTCTCTCCCCAAGTCCACTTTAGGTTCCAACAGTCTCTATCTGGTTTCAAACCGGGTCTGGTTTCTGTATTTTTCCAATTTTGTTTGAAAATAAGGTGGAATTTTAAATGAGAACCAAAAGCTACTTGAAGCTGATGTTCTGCCGGTTCTGGTTCCATTCTAGAATAGGTAGAAGCAAAACTGAACTGTGAGAGATCCTAATTATAGTTTCAGCTGGTTTGATCAGTGGCATACACATATATGTATGTATATGAAACTTGGTAATAAATCTCTATCATCCAATCTGAAAGGTGGATGGTTGATACTGAATTTTAAAACAAAAGGTATATTTATATTTTAATTATAATTAATTCAAAAAGAAACTTTTGCTTTTCTTAAATTAAACATCAATCATTCACCTTTTAATTAGATAGTTAACATTTGTTTAGACATACTAGCAACATATATAAAAACTGGTATATGTTAATGCATTTATGCACTAGCAAATTCTAACTATTTATTTTTTTATGACGGTTGATTGAATTTTAAATTTAAAAAGAAAAAAGTACCATATGAATAAAGTATACATGTACTTTTTATCTTTTAATTTTAAATTTCAATAATTCATCATTAAAGATGAATGTTTGAAAATTGTTTACATTTGTTAGTACCTAAGTGTGCTAGTATATAACAGTTCTCCCTCCCTCCCTCCCTCTCTCTCTTTATATATATATATAGAGAGAGAGAGAGACAGGATCACGCTCTGGAACCTCATTTTCGTGGTTCTATATCATCTCATCAAGCGAATGGATGATGATAAACTTGCAAATGATTATGGATGCATCCTACACATTTTGTTCCGCACAAAGCATATTTTGAATTATTTGATTGCAACATGCAAGAAAGAAAAAGAGCACACAATTAAGATCAACACTCAAATTTCGATAGCCTAAATCGTGGATACAAGTTAAAATTTACAAGCTAAGATCTTTGTCCTAGCAAACAAACTTATGCGTATGACCATTATTCATGCCTAACCAAAGGGTTCATATGTAGAATATAATCTTCCAACTAGATTGAAAATCGATCTCTCTTAGTGAGCCGACTCGGTATAGGATAAGGCTTCGGTTTGGTTTGCTAATCTGGGTCCAATAGAGCTCCTATCGGACGAACAAGCATGTGGCGTCCTCTCAGCGATCGAACTAGTGACTGGGGGTTAGATAGCTTAACACCAAGTCCCTTGGTTCTTATTGCGTGATTAACTGACTTATGACTAACTTTTGTCTAGTCAATAATCCACCTAGACGTGGCTGGTCTGGAACCAGCCTGATGGTTTCAACTGGAACCGAATTGGGCCAGAATCAGCTGGAGAACCCAAGACTGGCTTTCGGTTTCACCTTCTATGAAACCGGAACCAACAGTTCCAAATTGCACATATTTTCTTAACTTTTTTTGAAAATTTTCAATGTTTTTAATGATTTTGACCGGATTCAAGCTGTTTAGGACTCAACCTAGAACCAGCAAATTGTGAACCAGGACCAAGATCGGCCCTATCCTGGTTCAGTTCCAGTTCCTGTTTCTAGGAAAAATGAAAGCAGCCATGTCTAGATCCACATTTCATTTACTTGGAAGACCTCGTTTTCTTTTCTTTTTTCATTTTTTGTAATCGTGTGGTTTCCTAGATCACAAAAGAGCAAACGGACTGAAATCCGTCTTAGAACGCTTTCATAAACCAAACAGGACATGACCTTAATCAACATTATATTTTGGTTATGCAATTTTTTGAAATACTGAACCATAGCCTAAATCGAAACGTATAAGGTTTTATAATAACCATTTGGTTATATATAGAGAGAGAGTTAGTGGTAAATGCATAATATCTATCAGTGCATAATCTTACATAAACATATCTTGTCAACAAGGTGTTGAGCAACTCTCTTAGTGAAGGCGGCCCACTTGGAACTCGAGATTTTGATCAATGTACTCAATTGGCAATCCACTAGAAAACAAGTCTGACCGTTCGGATTCTTGTAAAATCTCTCTCTCTCTCTCTCTCTCTCTCTCTCTCTCTCTCTCTCTCTCTCTCTCTCTCTCTCTCTCTCTCTCTCTCTCTCTCTCTCTGTCCCAGACACATGGATATACAAGTATACAAATACAAGTTGGAATAGTCTTTATAAACAGAATAAGAGCTCTTTAAAACGAAACATTTCACTGAGTACTGTTGAAAAATAAGCTTATTCCGACTGTCAGTGTCTAATAATTCCTATTGTTGTGAACAACCATAATAAATTAGAACATATTTCAACTGTTGAATAGATGGAATAAAAGTACGAAATGGTCGGAATTTGCAAAATAGGGTATTTCAACTGATGTAGTCTTACTCCGGCTTTGATGCAACACCTGAATAAGTCGTTCCACACAAGGAAATAATTCCCCCCTCTCTATTCAGCGTTCGATCACTCTTGTAATTGTAAAACCTTATAGGGTCTTTTGACTGGTGTAATCTTGTAATTTTAACTGTCTTATTGGTTCCTTGTATAATAGGGTACTATGTGATACTCGTGTTGTATTATATCAAATCATATGGTATAATAATTTATTTATTTATTTAATAAATGAAATATTTTAAATAAAAGTCAAATTTTTTGGAAATCAATAATATGAGGCACCCTATTAGGGACTGATCTGTTAAAAAAAATATCACAAACAGGATTTCCTATGTCACCTATCAAAAAAGATTTGTTATTACCTTTTTTTACCCTATGAGTATTCTTTCAATTTTTTGGAGACTTTGTCAATGACCAACACTAATTTATATTTTCTACTATACATTTAATTGATGATTATGATATGTTATTTTCAATAATATAGGCAAACTTCATGGATATAAATTATTTGTCAGATAGAAGTTGGATTTGTAGGCTCACAACTGGGGGGCAATGTATAGGCTAGAGTGAGTGCCTTTATTGGTTATGTTGTGACAAATGCTTAATGTAGAGATGGTGGGAGGATTTATTGTTTATGTTCAAAATGTCATAATAAATATTTTGAAAGACCAAAACAGGTGAAATATTACCTTATTCGTTATGATTTTGCTCAAAATTACAGTACATGAATTTTTGTAGTAAACAACAAAGCCCAATGTTGTACTAAAAATGATTCTGGGGATATGGTAAATATGGTACAAAATGTCTTTTCTCCACCAAAAATATACAAAGATGTAAATCCGTATGATATATAATTGACTAATATTAAAGAAATATTTGAAAATGTAACTAAGCTGCTGTGATGAGGATGTGAAAAATGCTCACTATTATTATTTGTTGTATGTTTGTTTCAAATGAAATGTATGTATAAGATTTTAAATAAGGCAATTTATGACTTGTTAGAAGTGTTTAAGTGCGTGTCTCTAGAGATAATTTGGTTCTTAAATATTAGTATGATGTTAAAAAGTAGGTAACATTTTTTTTGTTTGGACTACATTAAAATAGATGCATGCTCTAATGATTATATCTTATATAGAGGTGAATATGAGTATGCAAAGTACAATTTGCCATGGTAGAAATCGATAGATGGTATGATGTGGAAGGAGAATATGTCTTTCAAGATTGTTTGACACTTCCCACTAATACTAAGGTTTAAAAAGTTGTGAAGATAGTAGAGTTCATGAGTTGATATACTACAACTCTCATAGATTTATAAGCATAAAGACACTGTGATGAGATATATTTAATGTTTGTGTAAGAGCCTTGAAATGTGTGACTTAACCGGATGAGTTTAGATCATTTAGAATTTCATAAGAAAGGAGTTGTTGGCTACTCATTATAATACAATATAATAATTACCTCCTTAGATGACTACAAAACAACCATTTATCATAATTTTCTGTCTATTTAAAGTCGGAATAAGAATTGGCTCAGAAAAACAACCAGAATTTCCATTAGTTGTGGAGGTGTAGGGAGCTCTTTTCTTTTTGAAACAGTATTTGGGTAGGAAGTTTTTCACTATTAATCAAGTCAAAACTATGCAACTTTCTTGTACAATTGAAACATTTTGTCATTTAATTGTATCATATATGCCGAGTTCATCTTGTTAACATGGTTTGCTAGCATATGAGTACCTAAAGAATCTATATACTTAACTGAACGAGCCAATGCATGCACTGAGCTCAACCAAACATGCGCATTGTTCATGTTAAGCTCGTATTACATCAGGGCGAGGCGACCTCATGTTCGATTCATTTAGATCACGAACTGAACACGAAGATGCTCATTAGAATCAAACCAAGTCGAAGGAGCAGCAGCTTGGTTCAAGTGTGTGGCTTCACCACTTTTAGAGGGATTCAGTGATTCCTTAAAGAAAACATTAGAGCATTGTCTGATCTGAATCCTTTTTTTGGTGGGTGGATAAGCCACAGTTACACCGACGAGTTCAGCGAAAAACTAGAAAGTATTTCAGGGTGAGGTAAAAGATGTGGACGTTCAACCATAGGCTATACTTTTTCTGAGAAAATATTTGATGCTAGTCATTATGGAACCAGATCACCATAATCCCCTTCAAACTTGAATCATACATATATACACACACTGTGTGTGCGTGTGTTAACCAATAATTGGGATGATCAGCTCTGAATTGAGCTGTGAAAAAACCTACAACCAATGAAGATAGTCTCAACTCTCATGCACCATAATTTCTGATAATCAACATCTCTCTCTCTCTCTCTCTCTCTCTCTCTCTCTCTCTATATATATATATATATATATAGATATATATATATAAGTGGAAATTAAGTGTAGGAAGCAAATTCAGTGAAGGTAACCGTTCAATTAACTATCCAAATTGTACGAACTTCAGGGAAATACAAAAGTTAATAAAAGTCTGTGCCTATTTAGAACCATGGATGATCCACGATCAAGAGGTTTTCATCAAAGTAAAGCAAAAAAAATTGTGTACACACTTATATATGAAAACTGGTTCCTATCCACATCTGACATACCCACAAATTGTTTTGGGGTGAGACGAGTGTAATTTCTAAATTATTATGAAGCTTTGAAAAAGTATGAAGGGTATTTTTATTATGCTCATACCATCCAAAAGCAATGAGTGAACATATTTTTGAGATGAGCATGATCTAATCAATAATATATAGATAAAGAGAAAGAGAGAGAGAGAGAGAGAGAGAGCAACACACCCTATCATAAAAAAGCTGTGCAGATTGTAACTTGGAAAGGTTAAGCATGCATATGTGATTTTGATCCCAAAATCATCGGAATTGGCTCTCTTGCACATTTGGATAAGTAAATTGATTTTGTAACAATTTAAAATTTTAAGTCATAGCATTCAGAGCGTTAGCTTCATCCTCCCCGTTGTAACCCAAGAAAAAACTTGTCATAGACTTTTTTTCTTATAAAATTTAATTTATACATTAAAACATGAATAAATTCCAAAGCTTTTAAAATTCTTTACTCATCCATATGGTTGTTTTTCCAAAAAAATTTGCATTAAAACTAACATACATACATATATATATATATATATATATATATATATATATATATATATATATATATAGAGAGAGAGAGAGAGAGAGAGAGAGAGAGAGAGAGAATCAGTCAAAAAGGGAAATGAAGAAATATTGACCATGATATGTACATTCACATGCTTTAATAGATTACCGAATGAGTGGGGAATAATTGAGAAGTGATATCTAGTGGGAGATATATGAAGGACAGATGCTTATAATACTAGACAACACATCAAACAAGCCAATACATGTGTATCCAAGCCATATCCACCCGCGAGGCTCCAAACGTCGCTGGTTGGCATACGAGAGCTCCCACAACCCCACAGAAGGTCCTGTCCCCTTCACCATCATACTTTTGAGAGCCCTTATTCATTATTGTCTTTTGAAAAAAAATTCAAAAAATATTTAAATTATTTCTTGTGTTGTCATGGGTGATGCCCAATGAAGGACAGAATTAAGACAAGTTTTCTAGGTTTGCTAGTACGATCTCGTGGTGTCACTAATGGGATTTCATGCATTGTTTAATGCTTCAAAGATTTATGTTCTTTGGTTGGATCTTGGCAGTTTGTGTTGCTCATCTCTTACATGCATCCGTCATGTGTGTGTCACTGGTAAAAAAAAGAAAAACATGGGGACATGGTAATTGGTGGAATATATATATGCGATTTATGAACAATATTTTCATTAGTTTTAAAGAATTTACCAGTTCATGCTCGTAGAAGAAAAGTTTCTACATACAGTTCTTAGTTATTTCACCTGCTTTTGTTTGTTGAGCCACGCACTGGTGCTCCTTCAAAAAATCGGTCCATCACAAACGTTAGATCCTTCACAACAAAGTGATAGAATCAATACAACCGTGTCCACTCTCTATATACGCACAAGGACTTCATATAATGCAGCTAAAAGTGGCGTCGCAAAAGCTCGATACAACCAATAATGTGATGCATACGTGAGATAAATTCCTTGTGCTTCAGATCTACTAGAGAGAGAGAGAGTTCATGTACTCATCTGTTCAAAATATGAAACATGGGATATGTACTGCTTTTTTGAGAGAGCTGGTACACCTGAACTGTAAAGGCATGGCATTCTACTGCATTTGGTCAGTGCCTATTAGGTGTGCACCAGACGAAGTGGGGACTCCAATATTCATAAGATTCGTGTGTATCAGCTTTTTGCTCTTGTCCACCTTTGTGAATAGTATTGGGTCCCAACTTATTCTGGACTATATCGGCCGATGATCATGCAAAATTGGGCTGGTTTTTGGGTATCGTGATCGAAGTTTACGATGGATGCTCCTTGCATCAAAATGGCTGTACCGATCTTGATAATGTTTCCCGTCACTGTGAGGTTAAGAGATGTAACAATTATTAGAAGCATGAACTGTAAAGCCGAGATTGGCCATTCTCGACATGCACATCTATGAAAAATAACTAAACTGACCATCTAACCATTTTTTGTGGAATGATTACACAAATCTCAAGGATAAGAGCTCCATAATGAAAATCCTAGCCCGAAAATCTAGGGATGATAGAGTAAGGAAGGGTTCTATAAATTAAAACCACAACACTCAACTCGAGATATAGAGAAAACATAAAAAAACTTGAGATCTAGACCCTTCCCATGAAAACCGGTGATGAGAAACTGAAAAAATTATCTCATCCTTTCCATTATGTTCTTCTTGGAAGCTATCTTCAGCGCGAACAAAGGGAACTCCGACAAGGTTCATAGAGAGAGATCCATCACTCATATTATGGTCTACTTATCTATTATTTTTAAAAAATAAGAAAAGAAAAAATTAAAGGGACAGAGAAAGTAAGGGTACTCCCTAGTGATTGCCAGAAAAAACAACTGAGACAGATTGTCAAAAACCACCAAAGGTGACCTGAAGAAGTCAGGAAAGACCTTGAGAGACAAAGGATTACAGAAGGTAAAAAAAAGCCAAAAGTCGACCAAGAGGCAAGAAGCCCGAAGGCCATCGGCTGGAGGAAGGCTATAGCCTCCCTGTCTCCCTCTTTGAGAGGAAAAAGGCCCGCAGAGGCCAAAAGAGCAACTGTCGGAGCCCTACAACTAGAGGGAGGCCACAACCTCCCTCTTCCCCTCTATGCTTCTCTCTCTCCCACTTTCTCCCGTTATTTCCTTCTCTCTCGAACTTTCAAAAACCACCTCGAGCAGTGGATTGAAAAGTCCATTTCTCCCTTTACTGATTTTAAAAATTACAGTCTGTCAATGGGTAAAAATACCAAAAAGTTTACATATTTTTGAGTAAAAAATTGTTTTACCTGTTTATGAAAATTACGAAATACCGGCTTATAGAATTACACTACTGCCCCTGGACAAGTGCAAATTCACAGTTTCATCATTGTATTAAAAGATAGGACTGCCCTTGTCTTTAAGAAAAATTACAGATTCAGACTAAAGAAAAAATTACAGTTTTACCCTTGATTAGTAATGAATTTTATAGAAAACCAAACACTCATTTTACTGTTCTACCTCGTGTCTTTTTGAATTATTGCAAAACCAGTCAAATAGGTAAAATTCCTAGTTTGCCACTAATTTTTTAGAAAAATTATAGTTTTGTCTCTTGTCTGGCTCTGAAAATAATAGAATCAAGTTATGAAAAACTCAATGATGGTACTTAAAATATGCTTGAAATTTCTTTCAAGTACCATGAGTTATTTTCAAATTAGTAGATGGATATTCTGCATTTTACATTTTAGATATTGACTATTTGTTATTTGTTGTTTGTTATGTGTTTCTCTTTTATACTGTTTGATTGTTATTTTTGCCAAACACAAAAATAAACTCCAGAATGTGTGTATCTAAATTGGCAAAAATTAAAAAAAATTAAACGGTCTTAATTTTTAAATGTAAAAAAGAAGAATATCGTTAGATCTTACATTGGAGGTTGTAGATTATGTGTTAAGGGAAGCTATATGACCATCCCCAATGCAACTGAGCAATAAAAAAAATTGTATAAAATATTTTTAAAAGATGGCACGATAGCAAGTAACATAAAGATCTTTGAAGAGTATAAGACCGTAAAAGAGTTGTTTGACTCGATAACAGCTAAGTATGATACTACATCTAAGCTATATGTCCAACTGTTACTACAAAAATATAACTCCTATAAGATGAAATAAGGAGATAATATAGTAAAACATGTGAATCATATGTTAATAATTGCAAGAGACTTAATTATAGCCAAATTAGTCATCACAGAACCAATGTAAATATTCACAATACTAAACAGTCTTTCACCATCAGTGAACATGGTCACTACTGCTCTTATACTAGGGCCTAAGACAAGCTTTTCTAAATTGCCCCTCAAATTAGCAATTGAACAAGAACATATGGTGTATATGAGAAATAATACATTTTCTAATGTCCTTGAGGTGGGGTCCTTTACGATTCATTACAAGGCACATTGGTTGTTTTGACTGATGTATTGATTGTGCCAACTATAATGCATAATCTGGTTTCGGTCTCTACCTTAGTTCAGAAGAGCTTTGAAGTCAGGTTTATTCCTATCATGGTGATAATGGAGAAGCATGTGAGAGTATTGTTCTCGGGTCAGTTTGATGTAGAACATGGCTTATTCAAACTGAACATTAATAAAAGTGAAGATTCTTCTGCTTATATTGATTGTGCCTTTAATGTTGATGTGAATGTGTGGCATAAATGTCTAGGGCATATAAGTCTAAAGAAGTTGAGTAAGTTATCCGATTTTAACTTATTGTGAGGATTTAATGAAAACACTTTTACTAAGTGTGAAACTTGTATACAAAGAAAAATGACAAGAAAAACATTTTCCTAGAAAATAATAAGAACAACAACCCTCTTGCAAATCATTCACACTAATTTATATGAACCTTTTAGAGTGAGATCACATCGAGAAAATGTTCATTTGTTAACCTTTATCGATTATTACTTGATATATATATATATATATATATATATATATATATATATATATATATATATCTTAGCACATAAATATAAGGCACTTAAAGCACTTAAAGAATATAAGTAGGAAGTTGAGAACCAATTGGAATATACAATCAAAGTCTTAAGATCAAATAGAGGTGGAGAGTATACCTCTCCAAAAAATTTAAAATTTTGTAAAGACTTTGGTATTGCAAAGTAAAATACAATGCCTATGACACCTCAATAAAATCATGTAGCAGAAAGATATAACAGAACCTTATTGAATATAACAATGTTTATGTTAATAGATGCATCTCTATCAAGGGTATTTTCGAAAGAAGTGGTAAGTATAGTTATGTATATAATCAACAAAGCACCATGTAAAATTATATTCTCCA
This sequence comes from Brasenia schreberi, assembly GCA_036023115.1. Classification (NCBI taxonomy): domain Eukaryota; kingdom Viridiplantae; phylum Streptophyta; class Magnoliopsida; order Nymphaeales; family Cabombaceae; genus Brasenia; species Brasenia schreberi. Next base: position 9,320,236 of record JAYKKT010000071.1, on the reverse strand, counting down.
CAGCATATGAGATATGATTTGAAAGAAAACCAAATCTAGGTCATCTCAGGAGGCAGGGATCCTTGACTAGTCTAGAGACAAGTTAGACATTACATCCTTGAGATGTATATTTATTGGATATCCTAAATGATTTAAAGGATATTAGCTTTATCAAAAGGACCATGGACTCATAGAAAGTAGGGATACTAAATTCTTAGAGTACACTAAAAATGACATCCTTAAAAATAATGATAAGTATATTAACGATCTAGTAGAAGGGTGGTAAATTGACTCTTAAACATCCTTCAATTCAAAGAGGCTCTTAAACATATAATGGGTGGTAAATTGGTAGGATCAGACAATATTCTTATAGAAGTTTGGAAAATCCTATGAGAAACAGGAATCACTTAACTCACAAGACTATTTAATGAAATATAGAGAAACCAAAAGATGCCCAAGGAATGGAGAGCGAGTACACTTATACCTACATACATGAACAAGAGAAACATTCAGAATTGTGTGAATTATCAGAGTATCAAATTAATGAGTCATACTATGAAATTACGGGAAAGAATTATCGAACGTAGATTATGACAAGTATTGAGTACAACAAAGAACTAATTTTGATTCATGTCAGGCAGATCTACTGTTGAAGCGATTTACTTTTGAGATGTCTTATGAAATATTTTAGAGAAAAAAAAAGACTTTCACATGTTATTTATCGATCTAGAAAAAACTTACAATAGGGTACCGAGTGATGTTCTTTGGAGAACCTTTGAAAAAAGAGGTATCCCATTTACATACACAAACCTTATAAGAGATACGTATGATTGTGCAAAAACATGTGTGAGGACTCATGGAGGAATGACAAACTTCTTTGAAGCTAATATTGGGTTACATCAAGGATCAACTTTAAGTCCATACTTATTTAAAACATATCCATAGAAAATTGGAACTATGGAGAGAAACATTAGAAAGTAAAGGCTTCTGATGTAGTATAACAAAGATAGAATATATGAAATATAAGTTTGATCATTTGGGTACTTCAAAGGACATAAAAATTAAAATTTGCACACATTATATCTCCAAAAGGAAGGTTTTAAATATCTAAGGTCAACTTTTCAGAGTAATGAAAGAATTAATAGAGATGTTACGCATAGAATTAATGTTGGTTAGTTAAAATGGAGAGGAGCATCAGGTATTGTTTGTGATAAGAAGATACCATTAAAAATAAAAGATAAAAATTATAGAGCAACAATTGGACCTGTCATGTTTTATACTTCTGAGTGTTGGGCAGTTAATCATCAAAATGTACAAAAAAATATTTGTGATAGAAATGAAGATGTTGAGATAGATAAGTAAAAGATTGTATACATAATGAGGTTATTAGAACAAATTAGGAGTGACATCAATAGAGGATAAAATGAGAGAATATCATTTAAGATGGTTTGGACATATAGAAAGAAGATCAAAAGAAGAACCTTTAAAAATGTATGAAAAACTAGATTTTGAAAGTATTAAAAGAGGTAGAGGACAACCACAAAAGTGTTGGAAAGAAACAATAAAGAATGATCTAGCTTATTGTGAGTTAACTGCTAACATGGCACATGATAGGGCTTTGTAGAAACAAAGAATCCATGTAGTCAACCCCATCTAGTATGGGAAAAGGCTTAGTTGTTGTTGTTGTTGTATGTGTTGATCATCACACTTTGTATGTTTCATACCTCTTTTTTTTATATATTCTATTTGTCTATGTAGGTTCATAGCTGAGACTGGTTTTGCATAGCTACTGGAAGCTTGTGCACATACAGGGCCAACTTACATCTGAAGCATAAACCACATGTTCTCTTTTGGGATCTAAAGGTTCACAAGAAACAACTTACTGCCAGAAAGCATGCTTCTTTCATTTATTTTGATCAAGTGTCCAAATCCACCATTTTTCGATTTTAATTTTATGTTTCCATGTTAAGTTGTGGGTATATAGTTAATGTTGTTGGCATATAAGTACTAAGTACTCTCCTTTAGTATCTTGTTTACCTAAAGCTACAATTCCAGGTTTTGTTTGGGAGTTGACTGAAGTGGTAGGGCTCACCTGTCATACAGGTTTTGATTCTTATAGATGTATCAGCAATGCTGTAAAAATCGTATCGTACGATATAGTATAATTTTATCACGTATCGTATGATACAATATAATTTTATCACGTACCATAGTATACAGTACGATACATGTACACGTATCACAATAAGTGATTTATCATACTATATCGTACGATATAACACGTATCATACGATACAACCCATATCGTATGGGTCGATACTAATTTTTTTGGGTATAAATTCCGAGAATCCAAAGTTGTGAAAATCATTTATGCTTATTCCCAAACCCTTTTTCATGTCATTTCCTTGCTCCCAAATCCTTTTCTCATCCTTATTATTGTTGATTTTATGGTTTATTCACAAGATTTCCAAATATTTCACCCAATCCAACTCCTCATATCTATGGCCTTTGTCAAGTCCGTGGCATGCCCCTTATCTTTTGCATTCTACTTGATTTTTCACTTGAAAATTTTGGAGTTTTTACAGATTTCGTGACCTTTAAAAAGCATTTTTTTCTTCTTGATTGTATACTCTCATCTTAATGGCTTCCGATCGGGTTGATATAGCATGAAAATATTGCACTCCAGTATATGAAGGCACTAGGCTTATGAACAATTGTATGTTTTGCAATGTAATAAAGCATGGTGGTATTTATCATATGAAACACCTTACGGGAACCAAGAAGGATGCTAGTGCTTATCTTTGGGTTCCCGAAGGAGTCAACTACTGGATTGATCAGGTATCGAAGGCTTCGAAGGAGAAAACTATATTAAAGGTGAGAGAGAGGGTAAAAATAGGTGGTTGGGATATGTCTTAACCATTTAAAGATGTTTCTAAAGGGATGTATGATAATGAATTTTATGGTGCAGTTGAAATAAAAAAATGGATAATTAAAGAGGAAAGGAGAAGGCGAGAAAAGAGAAAAAATATAGGTTCTGGTGGTAGCAGCAATGGAGTTGGCTCTTGTTCCACTATAAGAGCTTATACTCGTTCGATGCTTATGAGGGGTACTAGAGGAGTAGCTAGAGGTAGTGGGATACCTTTATTTTTTTCCCACTTATGACTCTTGGAGCTCAGTAAGACATTTGATCAATTATATCTTCAAATGAGGTAATTGAGAAAGTAGACTTCAAGTACCAATTTTTTTATGAAAATTGCCTCTCTTTCAATATTGTAAACTCATTTTCTTTTGAAAATATGGTAGATGCTATTGACAGTGTGTGATCAGGTGGACTAGAGTCTCTACTTATCATGCTTTGAGGGGTACATTACAGAAGAAATGATTTGATATTGTTAATGCATGGAGTTTTAAATTTAGGGAGTCGTGGAAGGACATGGGATGTTATATTATGGCTGATGGTTAGACATATGGTCAGCATAGATCTTTGGTGAATTTTTTGGTCTATTATTTCAATGGGACACTGCTTTTGAAATCATATGACTTGTCTTATATTCATAAAACTATAGATAATTTACTCCTTATTTTTGAGAAAGTTGTTAAGGATGTAGGTATTTTAAATTTTGTTCAATTCATTACTGATAATATTATAAATTTTACAATAATTGATAAGATGGGTAAGGTAAACCATTCATCCTTAGTATGGACTCCATGATTTGCACAATTGCATAGACTTAGTGCTTAAGATTTGAGTGCAATGTATGAAATAAAAGAGACTACAGATGCATGCATAAATGTCACAAAGTTTATTTATAATCATTCTTCTCTATTGCATTTGATGCAAATTCATACAGGTGGAAAGGAATTGTTTGCATACGATGAATGGTACTCTATTAGTTGGTCCAAAAAGAGGGAGGGGATTGATGATGTGATAGATGTTTTTAATGTTAATTTTTGAGAAAATTATAATAAAATTTTTAGGATGACTTTACCTTTAGTTAAGATAATGAGAATAGTGGACAGTGAAGATAAACTTATTATGTCTTATATACGATGCTATGGATAAAGCCAAATTGAAAATACAATCAAGCCTTGACCGCAAGCGGTCACTTCTGAGAAAGGTTTAGAGGATAATTGATGCATGCTAGAACTGTCAAATGCATCATGATTTCCATGTTGCTGCATATTTTCTTAATACTTCTATTTGATTTTCTTCCAACTTTGTAGAGGATGAAGAAGTTTGAATGCAATTGACCTTGTACAAGATTCGTCTCCATTTAGAGTTAAGCAAGTATATACAAAGTGTTGGAGATTTTGAAAGGCTAATTGCAATCCAATTCTGCTCTCAAGTGCGCATAGGTATTATGTGTTTTTTGTTAGTATGTAGTGTTTTTAAGTTTTATTTTAAACATGTATTGTAATAAGTGAAGATTAAGTATTTGGACCCAATGGATCAGATCAGATCCATTGGGTCCAAATACTTAATCTTCACTTATTACAATACATGTTTAAAATATTGGGAATCGTGTCTAGTAGTTAGGGGTATTTTTGTCTTTTAAGTTAGAATAGGATTAATATAAATTTTGTTATCTGATTAGGGTTGGATTAGAACAAGAAATAAAAAGTAGCAGGCGGGTTGCCAACTGTAGGAGCCGATTCTGCCCAATTTCCAGAATGATGTGCCTACTCATTTTTTATATTCTTCAATGATTATTTGATGAAATTTTGACATGATATCAGAGCGTCTACACGAATTTTGAGCAGCGAGCCGAAGCAAGCAGTTCTTGAAAAGTTCAGAGGTAAGTAAATGTGTTAAGATTTAACCATTAATGAAGGTTATTCTATCATATGCATGAGATAGCATGCAAATCTGGGATAGACGACATTGAATATATGATTTTTTGGAATGATTCTTTGTGGTATCAAGATATTCTTGAATGGTGATAGTCGATCAGTGGTGGCAATAATGACAGACTGCAGTTTTTCTGTGAATCATAAAAGTGAAACGTGGATGTGAGTATTCTAGCCGCAGCATTTTTTTGAAACGTTAATGTGGCAAGCATCTGAGTCTTGGATCTAGTCGCAGCAATAGTTAGCCGCAACATGTTTCTGAAACATGTGGGCACTGACTTGGATTTTTTTATTCTGTTCAATTGTATCAGCAATAACCTGCAAGTAAAAGTCTGTTATAAAATCAGTCTGATTCTTTATGTGCATACAAAGATTCAGTCACTACATGTGGTATCGTATCATTAGTGATTTCTCTACAACATCAAGAAAACAAGGCATCGTTTGGAGTATTGGTACACTGATTTTTTTTTATTGTTGCAAAGAAAACTAAGTTCAAACTATAGTAAATCACAATGGAAGGGAGATTGAAAGAAGAAGCAATATCAGTAGTGTATGGAAATGAACAAAGATCAGAACCATTCCAAGTTACAAATATTCGGCTAGATGGAAAGAATTATAGAGAGTGGGCTCGATCTATCAAATTGGTATTACGGTCTAGGGGAAAAGCTTCTATTATCAGACAGGATTCACCACCTCTAGAAGGAAGCAATGCAGACTACGAACGATGGGCCAAAGATGATGCCCTTGTAAGTTCATGACTAATACAATCCATGATTCTTTCTATCAGTAAGACTTTCATATATATGGAATCAGCTTCCGAAATCTGGTCTACAGTGGAAGAGACTTACTTCAGACAGAAGAATATACCAAAAGAATATGAGATAATTGAAAGAATAAGAAAGTGCCGCCAATGAACTAGATCAGTAAGCGAGTACTATGGAGAATTACGAGAACTTTAAAATGAACAAAGACATATTGTAGAAAATAAGTGTAGTCATTGTGTCAAAGAGAGGACTGCTGAAGGAGAATTTCGAAAAGTGTTCGATTTACTCTAGGGAGTTTCATAAGAATATGAATCTATCAAGTTAAATATTCTAAGCAATGAAGAACTTTCATTACTTGGAACAGTTTATTTACTTCTACTGAGGGAGGAAGATCGAAAGAATTTAGAGAAAGGTGAACATATACAAATTGACAAATCTACATTTATTGGTAGAGGAAAGAGTAATTATCAGAGAAAAAGAGACTAATTCAGAGGTAGAGGAAGAGGTTAAAATCAGAATTATGGAAATCAGAATTATGATGAAAAGATGAAACTATTGTGCACTCATTGTGGTAAACGAAGACACACACGATAATATTGTTGAGAAATTATTGGGAAACCTCCTGAATATAAGGATTATGACAGAAAAATCATAGAATATAAAGATTATGGCAGTCATGTGGCAACTATGTCTGACAAGAAAGTAGAGGTAAATCCTATAGATGAGATGGCAGAGTTGAAGAAATAGATTGCAAAAATAGAAACACGCCTACGGGATCAACCTTCAACTTTTTCATCAAAGACAAAATCAAGTGCTCCTACTTCCTATAGTATTAGTGGTAATTACTCTTTTAAAGATTCTATGTCTTCTAATTGGATAATAGATTCAGGAGCTACCGATCATATGGTAGGAAACAAACTAATCTTATGCAGTATGAAGTGATTTCGACTCCTCAGTATGTGAAAGTAGCAAATGATTCTTTAATTCCTATGAAAGAAAAAGGTGCAATCCAAAGGGATAATCTCAGACTTAACTCAGTGATATATATTCCAAAATTTCCAGTAAATCTACTTTCAGTAAGTTCCTTGGTTAGATATATGAATTGTACAATTACATTATCTCTGTATGGTTGTGTTTTTCAGGATTTGAAGACGTGAAGAATCTTTGGACGTGGTGAACTCAGTGATATACATACTATCTGGAGATCAAATTTTAAGACAGAAAAGAGCATTGGCAACCATTACTACTAAAGAATAAATAAAAATTTGGCATAGTAGATTAAGACATTTGCCTGTTGCAAAAATAAGAGAGTTTGTCTCATTTTCAATTCCTAGTGATGTGATTATTCGATGTGATGTATGCCAAAGAGCAAAACATCATAGAGCAACTTTTCCTATTAGTGAATCAAGATCAGTTGTTCCTTTTCAATTGATATATTATGATGTTTGGGGACCATGTGTGATACCATCTTTGGAAAATTTCAAGTACTTTGTTACTTTTATTGATCATTTTTCCAGACTTACATTTGTTTATCTAATGAAGTCTAAGTCAGAAATATCTTCAATTTTCTCTCTTGTTCATAATCTCATTAAAACCCAGTTTGGTTATACAATTAAAACACTCAGATCAGATAATGGTGGAGAATTTTGTAATACTCAATTGGAATCATATCTTCAAGCTCACGGTATTATACATCAGACTTCTTGTGTTTGCACCCTATAGCAGAATGGAGTGTCAGAACAGAAAAATAGACATATTTTAGAAATTGCTAGAACTTTACTTTTTTAACACAATACTCTGAAATATTTTTGGACAGAAGTTATTCTTACAGCCATATATATCATGAATAAAATTCCGACTGTGACACTTACAAGAAAATCTCCATTCAAGATGATTAAACCCAAGGATAATCCATTTTATCTTATTCCTAGAATATTTGGATGTGTTTGTTATGTACATGTTCATCAACAATTTAGAGATAAACTTGATCCAAGGGCGATAAAATGTATTTTTCTTGGATACTCGTGTGAAAAGAAAGGATGTATTTATTATGATCCTAATACTCATAGAAAGTATATTTTTATGGATGTTACTTTCTTTGAAACTACTCCATATTATAGAAATTTGAATGATGTGTCTACTTCTAGTCTTGAAGAAACAATTATTTTACTGAGGATTAGTACAAATGAGGAATCAGAGGAAGAAAATTCTCTTGCAAGGATAGGTCAACTCTCAGAAAAAAATAGAATGCAAGTAGACAAAAAGGGGAAGAGAAATATATTTGGGCACAAACAAACAGAGTCTATGGATCAAGGGGGAGAAACAATATTTGATTAAAGAGAAAGTATAGAAACAATAGAATATAATAACTTAAATGACTTAGATGTCCCTATTGCACCCAGAAAAGGGAAAAGATCATGCTGTAAGTACCTAATTTCTCAATTCATTTCCTATAATCAACTATCAGAAAGTTACTATAATTTTGTACTAAAGAAAGAAATACATCAAATTCCAAAAAATATTTTTAAGCATCCAAGAACAAGCAGTGGGTTGATGCTATGAAGTCTGAAATTCAAGCATTAGAAAAGAATCGAACTTCGAAACTCAGTGATTTACCAGAAGACAGAAAAGCAGTCTCATGTAAGTGGTTTATACAATTAAATACAAAGCATATGGTTCATTATAGAGATATAAAGCAAGGTTAGTAGCTCATGGATATAGTCAAGCATATGGGATTGATTATGAGAAGACATTTGCACCAGTTGCAAAGCTTACATCTATAAGAGTTATTATCAGTATTGTAGCTCAAAGAAATTGGGTAATGTGGCAATTGGATGTGAAAAATGCATTTTTACAGGGAGAACTTAAAGAATAAGTCTATATGGAGCTACTACCTGGATATTCAAATCCTAAGAGAAAGGTATGCAGATTAAGAAAGACAATCTATGGGTTAAAACAATCTCCAAGAGCGTAGTTTGAGAAATTCAACAGAAGAATTATAAGTTTGGGATATCAAAAGAGTGTAAGTGATCACACTATTCTTTAAAAAGGGAAACAAATTGACACTGCTATTAGTATATGTAGATGACATTATCATTGCTAGAACGCAGTAGGTTGGCATTGAACAAATTAAAGCAATATTTATTCAATCATTTTAGACGAAAGACCTTGGTAAGCTCATTTATTTCCCTACGGGCATCGAGGTGGCACGGCTCTAGACATGGCATTTTTTATCTCCCAAGGAATTACATGTCTTGGATATCTTGGAAGAAACTAGTATATTAGGGTGCAAACCAATTGATACACTCGTATGATCTTAATGTCAAGCTTTTATCGTAGATAAGGGGGGAGCCCTTTAGCAAATCTTGGATATATCTCGTAGGTCAAATTTGGCTAGAAAATTGAATTATCTCACGAGTAACAAGACTAGATATCTCTTTGTCTTGTGAGCGTGGTAAGCAAATTCCTTGATTCTTCATGTGACTCTCACCGAGATGCTATTGTTGGCATACTCCGATACATTAAAGGAGCACCGGAAAGAAGCTTACTATATGAAGATATGGGGCATATAGAAATTTGTGGTTATATATATGTTGATTAAGGTGCAATTTCTCCCTCAAATAGGCACTCTAGCTCTCGATCTTTACCGCGTTTCTTTTTGTGGGAAATCGATATCTTAGAAAAGTAAAAAGCAAGCATGTAGTCGTCGAGTCCAAGTGCAAGGCGATGGACAGTCGACTTGTGACACTCAGAATCTCAGAACTCATTTGGTTGATGCGAGCATTACTTAAAAGAGTTGAAAATATGTGAATCACAATTAATGAAACTCATTATGCGACAATCGAGGTTACACTTTATATATATCCTCGAATCCCGCTCTTTCATGAGAGAACTAAATATATTGAAATAGATTGTCATTTTATACGGGACAGTGTACATACAAAGGAATTTCAACTAGAACATGTGCAATCAAGACATCAATGTACAGACATGTTAACTAAAGCAGTTCCTAAAGACCTACTTCAGAGATTGTGCAGCAAGTTGGGTGTAACATCTATCTTTCACCCAACTTGAGGGGGAATGTTATTATGTAGTATTTTTAAGTTTTATTTTAAACATGTATTGTAATAAGTGAAGATTAAGTATTTGGACCCAATGGATCGGATCAGATCCATTGGGAATCATGTCTAGTAGTCAGGGGTATTTTTGTTTTTTAAGTTAGAATAGAATTAGTATAAATTTTGTTATCTGATTAGGGTTGGATTAAAACAAGAAATAAAAAGTAGCAAGCGGCTGCCAACTGTAAGAGTCGATTCTACCCAATTTCCATAATGATGTGCCTACTCATTTTTTATATTCTTTAATGATTATTTGATGAAATTTTGACATTTTTTATTGATATTCATTTAATTTATCAATTGATTGACTTTGAATGTTTCTTATTAATCATTATCGTGTTTTATTTCAGATGAATAGTGGACTCGCTTTGGTATAAATGAACCAAACTTGACAATGTTTGTTCAACATATATTGAGCCAAACATGCACTTCGAGTGGGTGCAATAGAAATTGGAACTTTTTCGAACGCATTCACACTAAAAAGAGAAACAGACTAGAGCATCCTCGACTGCATGATTTGGTATATATTGCATATAATATAAAGTTAAGCAAATGTAATAATTTTAAAAATATGTATTGCATTTTCCTAATTCTTTCTTATTAACAATGAATGGTTGATGTGATTATATTGCATTTGATATTCTTTATAATCTTTACAAACAAATGCAAAAGAATGCCAGAAGGGTAGGGCAAGGAAGGTGTCATATGATTCATTGAGCTACGAAAATATTGATATTTTTTATGATTAGATCAAAGAGGAGGAACTTCCATCAATTTAGATGATGAAAACTAGAAGACACTCCAAGCCGCAGCAGAACTTGGAGTTGGAGATGATGATGAAGATGAAGGTGTTGGATAGGCAGATCCAATTGTGGAGAAAGAGGGAGGAGATGATGGTGATGGTGATGGTGATGGTGATCCTAATTATGTCAATTACAATACTTTTATTGATTATGAACATGTTGTAGATTGTTTTAACTTTTAATTGTAACTTTGTAATGTCCTGGTCTGGATGATTATAAGTTATAACTTTGTTTTTTATTAATTAAAGGTATTCATTATTCACGTTATGGTATGGATCCTTGCTTATTATGAGATATTATTTAACTTTGTTATTCTCTTCTCACAATCTCATAGTCATTTATTAAGAATTATCTGCTTCAAATCGAACTTTTGGATTCAATTTTGTTTAATGTTGATTATATTATATATGTTTTGTTCATTAATTTTAATTTTTGTATTTTTTTGAATTTGTTAATATTTTTTTATTTTTTATCAAGAAATGAAAAAAATTACACCGTATCGCACTATACGATCCAGTACGATGCAGGCATATCGGTGTTCAATGTGATATGGGTATCGATACGCTTTTTATAAATTGTGTACGAGTGTTATGTCAAAGCCAAGTATATGTCATATGGGTGAGGATCCTGGCAATGAAGTTCCATCCAAGCGATTCCTCTTCCACAATAGGCAGTTTCTCACTAAGATATAAAAAAGGAAAAAGAAAAATAACTTAAAGGCTGTTTTCTTAGTAAAGAACACAGACTTTGTTGTCAATTTATTGTTTTGGTTAACAGTTCATTCTCTTTGTTGTCAGACTGGCTTAATGAATATCACCAGCGTAGGCCTGGATTGGAGATACTGCAAAAACAAATTGATGATTTTATAGTTGCATATGAGGCACTAAAAGAAAGGTATTTTAGTTCACCAATGTTTCTTGTGCGTTCATATTTTGCAGTTAGATGGATTGCTTAATAAATTAGCCGAGATGAACTCTGGCATTGCAACCTCCGTGCAGCATTAGGAGGGTTTTGGGCCTTAGATGACCTATCCTTGACCGCTTCCTTAGAATGCTTTTGTAGGCATCTCACTCATTATCCGTTTAAAAGGTTGCTAGGTCGACTATCGTAGGTTTATGCTAATGATGACATGAAACTAACTAGTGGATGAAATTATATTCTAATAATAAAAAAAGACGCTTGGAAATGAACATCAAAGACATTTTTGTTTTTTTGTGAAATCTGGACAGAATTCGTTCAAGAAAGAAGCTGTTCAAGACAGAATTTTGGTCAGTGGCATGTTATTCAATTTAGAAGCTGTGTTTCTGTGCAATGTAATTGATCACTTTGACTTGCACCATTTTTTCAGGAAAGAAAAGAGAAAGAAGCACGTGCTGCAGAAAGGTAGAAAGAAGATAACAGATGCTGAAAGTGGAATAGCTATAGGATAGGTTTCAGAGGCGGCCATCTTGGAGAAAATTGGCAACAAGAAAAACAAAGAACCAGCTAAAGATTTTTACAGATTCCAAAGAAGGGAAGCCCAGAGAAACGGTAGGTGAACTATATCAAGCATATAGAGATAAGCGTGTTTGAAAAGATCGCATTCTCCTCATTACACAATGGTAGTTTTAATATGTTATTCAAGCATGAACTTATTTTTGTTTTGCTAGGTTGAGATTAAGACAAATCGTGGTTGGAATAACATGATAGGACAGACTTGACAAATGAGCACATACAGGGACTTTTCATCTTTGTCTACATATATTACACTTGCTTCAATCTAACCGAGGGACTTTGCATCTTTGTATGCCTCCATCTTCAGAATGCATATGCAGTTAGTTGGTTTTACTTTCTTGTAATCAACAGCTTTGGCTTTACAAAAAGAACTTTAAAGCTTGATTACATCCTTTCTTGTTCCTTCTCTCCATCAGAGTTCACTTATTTAGTTTGAGTTTAGCACACATCTTTAATCAATTGAATTACCATATTTAAGTTAACCTCTTGGTTCTGTACTTCTCAGATCAGGATGCACGTAATTGCATTTCTAATGATGATGGGTAAACTTAAGGTGTTTTTTTCCTTGCAGAGGTTATGATGTTGCAGAGCAAGTTTGAGCAGGATAAGAAACGAATACAACTCAGAGCTGCCAGAAAGTTCCGTCCTTTCTGATCCCAATTGACCTTAGTTTGAGTGGTGCAACCAAATCAATGTTGAGTATCCTAACAATTGGCTTCTGGAACATTGAAAGGAGTACAGGCCACAGGTTTCTCCAACGTATGCATCTTCCAGCACCAGGACGCTCAGATCAAATCATCGTTTTTGAGCAAGGGAGCTTTGGGTTTGTCTCATGGCAAAGTTTGCTCTACGTGCACACTGACATATAATTGTCTACGCTTTTCTCTTTTGGATCCTGTGATGAAAATGATATCAGCTTCTATCATCAGGAACAAGGTTTTTTTCAAGGTGATCCTGCGATCTGGCATTTTTGTTTAAATTCAAGGAAGAAATTGTTGCCTGTATTTATAATCTGAAGTGTAACTATTTCTGGGTCTTTTGATATTATGAATTATGCACTATACGGGTGATTGATATACTGGACCTGGTGTTTGATTACTGCCAATCGTTCTTGCTGCTATAGTCAGTGTAATCTGCGCCTTCCAGACCAAGCTTTGGCATCCGTTTTGCTGCTGATTGTACTGTCTATATCGTGATTCAAAAGTAAATTGATGTTTCTTTAGCATTTCAGATATGATGGTGTTGTCAATTTATCAGAATGGCCTCTTCGCGCCAATGGCACACTGGTATCTTTTGCGCTCGTCCCCACATGCTTCTCTCTATCTCTCCATATATATATATATATATAGGAATGATAGGATCCACCCGATGGACATATTCCCTCATAACTAACGGATGGACAATCGGGGGGATACCGACCTCCGTCAAGGGTGATCATGGTGGTTGCTCGTGTGTGTGTATCATGTTTGGACTAGCTAGTCCAAGTGATTTACTGCTTTGCTTCAAGTGGATTGAGACCCAGAAACCAATGTGCGCACCGGTTCCTGGTAAATGAACCATGCATCTCATCTTGGTTCGACTGATGACAACCCGTGTATGGTTCGGGGAGGAGTTTGGCTTGTCAAGCTGTTGGAGCTGAACATGAACAAAGCATGCCCAAATCGACTTGGTTTGTGTTAGCTCTTTGAGTATACAGAACTTTTGTTTGCACATGCTAGAAAAAACATGTTAGCACAAGAAATTGGGTGGATATAACGTAATCAAGTGATTACATTTTTTTTGGAAGATTTTATGAAAGTAAATGTTGACCGAATTTATAATCAAGAAATTAGAGTTTCTTCTCAATTATGTTTGAAAAGTCATATTTTTAGCTTGATTATTAGCTCATAACCAGATCATTTAACTGAGCTCGTTTGGTTCATGTTCGACTCTTCTCCGATGAGATAATGAGCCAGTACTGACGAGATCTTGACAAACATGCGATCGGCGGCACCTATTCAGTTTGTTTGGCTGTTGTATCACTGTTGACATTGATGATAATCTCTGTTTCTACCGCAAAAGGTGCCACCTTCTCATGTAAGCATGGGAATAGCTGATGTGTTGACATGTTTGAATTTTGCATGAAAGTAAGTTGTGTTCCGATCTCCATTAGCCACACCATTTGGCTATGTTTTTTTGTTTCCAAAGCAGTTCTTCAATGAGTCATAGTTCTTCAAGCTCTATATGTGTTTTAGCTCCGAAGACCGATGGTGGATCAACATGGAAGTGTAGGGGCAGCCGCTCTTCCTGAAATTTGGAAATTTTACAGTAAAACCTACTTTTTATAGTGAATATATGGTTGAGATTATGCTTCGCCCCCCCTAACATGATGAAATATGTACATCACCCCTTCCAAAACTATTTTCTAGATCTGCCACTGTCTTCGACCATAGAAATATTACTGTGATCAGACATGGCTGGCTCAAAACCGGAAGACATTGCTGGCTCGAAACCGAAACAAAACCGGCCAAACCAATCCCAGAACCTAACTGGAGCTGAGGACCTCCTGATTCGATTATGGTTCATGATTTTAAGGAACCTGACTGAAATTGCTTGTTTATATAGTTTTTCAGTAATTCTATATCACAACCAGCTTGCGAGCTCAATGGTAGGGCGTTGTATACTACGTCTTCAAGTAGGGACTTTGACTCCCAGACCTTGTTCTTTTGTCTTTTATATTATGAGAAAGAACATCTTAAATGCAATTTCAAATACCAAGTCATCACCAACTCCACTGTAACTCAGCAGATGCACACCGTTGTTTTAATAAAAAAAGTTCAATTGGTTCTGGGGTGGTTCTTATCAGAACTGGAACCTTCCCGAAACTGACATTTCCTGGTTTTGGGCAAACCAGAGAGTTTGAAACCATCGGTTTCGGTTTACTCAGAACCGAACATGTCTAACCGTGATCTCAATTTGTAGATTCGATAGCTTCTCCTGGGTTTGATTGATACGTGTTTCAATTCGACTCACTGAATTTTTATTCCAATTCTTCAAGGCTCGCTTTACTTCTTTAAGTCTGCACACCACTCGCTATGTTGGACTGCCCAAAATCTTTGTTGACTAGGCTTGACAAACGATTGCTTCACAATCGTGGAATCTGGTCCACAAGGTAAAAAAAACATAGTGGAGTTCTTCTATGAATGCAAGAGATTCTATAGTGTACAATCGATCCGTTGTGGTCGGAGAAAGTCCTGCGGTTAACCTGGATCCATGCATCTCGGCATGTTGTTAGCCATTTAAAATTGGCCAAGCCTCTATCTAATTTGCTTGCAATGTACGCGGCTCCCAATTGCTTGTTGGACTAGGTGAAAAATGTCCTTCACATTTGGATTTCGGTGAGTCGACAACTATTAATGAAGTCGTTAAACTCATTCATATTACCTCTACTGCTAATCGTTTCTGTTAAAACTCTCACCACGTTCCAATCTCCCACCAAGAGCTATGGTGAATTCGGTTGCTTGGATTCCAATGCTTTCCATAATCCCCTCTTTTTATTTTTATATTACTATTAATGCTGTAGATGCCTGATATGAAGTATGGGCTGTCAGCTGATTGGAGTCATGGTTATGTATTGTTTTGAGAAATTCGACATTACATCTTCTAGCAAAGATTTTTTCCATAAGCAAATCACTGAGGCCGGCAACTCAGTGGTGAAGTCAGTTGATTCACAATAGTTTGTAAAATTGTTAAATGCCTTAATTGCTACTTCTGTTGTCATTTTGCACTCAAAAAGAAATGCCACATCCATGTTTTCCTTTCTCAAAAGTCTTTGTAGCTCGGATCTAGCCCATGTGCAGCCAAGGCCGCGCATATTAACAGCTAATATCTTCATTGGGGCCTTGAAGAATTATTTGTCCACCTGGATTCTTTGAATCCCCTCCCTTGGTTTGCTTAGCCTTTGAAAGTTTTTCATGTATGTCGCTCACTAGTTGCTGCACATTTGGTTTTCCTTTGGGGGTATTGATCATGGTCAGCTGCCCTTCCTCCATTTTATAGTCTGCTGCCTTGCTCTATCTTCCACATTTTCCACCGACTGATGATGAACTAGAGCACTCTAACATGTGCAAGCTTTGATTGCTACAACCTAATTGTCTTCCTATCTCGAGTCCCTTGGTGACTTACCATCCCCACTTGCATTTTTGCCATCGTCCAGATGTATGATGACTCTTGCTTTTTTCCAGTTTGGTATGCATAATTTTTGGATTTCTTGTGAATTGTAGATAGGAATAGCTGACACCCTTCGCACTAAGGCCATGGAAGGATTTGTTTCTTTAGATGTGGCAGGTTGGTCCTGAGCTACATTCCTTAGGCCCTTCTTGCGGAGCTTCAAAGCATTTGAATTTTCCATTGGTATGTTCGAAAGCTGATCCACTTGTGTATTCCGGATTGCATTAGGTTCAGGCAATGCCTTGTAGGTTCCTGGTGGTCCAGTACTTGTTCCTTTGTCTCTTCTAGCTCCATGTCCTGGAGGATCTCGAAATGGCTTTGACAAGGAGTTCCTTAAAATTCTTTCTTTTTCCATATCTTCCTTGGCCTAACCTGCTTCCAAGAACTGTCATTGGTCATGTTTGTTTTCGAATTTTGTGATGGCTTCTTGCACCCTCTATCCTTATGGTATGTAGACCCACACTCGCCACAATAAGTTGTGCTTCGTATTCCACTGCCAAAGATGCGGTATCCTCTTTCTCTTTCCTAAGATGATGGATTGGACTAACTCATGATTCTTTGGAATTTCAATACAGAAATGAGCATATTGGGTTTTCTCCTATTTTCTTGTGATCTCATACATCATGATGAAAGTGATATCGAGATATTATGGGATGAAACAACTCCTTTCCATACCTTTGTTAATGAAACTCTAAATCACAATTGGAAAATGCAATAGATGAACATGAATACGAAGAAGATGAAGATGAATACACAAAGAAACATATGTCAATGAAACTCCAAATTGATGGAATAAGCAGCAGATGAAGACAAATACACAAATAAGGATATCTCTTATGGATTGGGGAGATAGGGGATTAAGGATTGACAGAGAAGGAAGTTAGGGATTGGGGAGAATGAAAATGCAAAAGACGAAGCCTGCGTGGATAGAGAGATTGAGGGAGAAGGAAATTAGGGATTGGCGAGAGAATGAATGCACAGACCAATTGGATCTCTGATTGGATATCCATGAAACCATGGATATCGGAGTGAATCTGAAATGGATCACGATCCATTTAGCTGGTTGATGTGAACATTGAGTCAACAACGTATATGGGTTCTCATCTACCATGTCGAACGATCACGGCATCAGCTTCGGGGTACCAAATTTTATTTTTCTTATTTTATAATATTATATTATAAATATAATATTATAAATTAAAATAAAAATATGAAATATTATAAAAATGAAATATATAATATCTCATATTGAATATCTCATATTGAATTCTATTTTTTAGAAGAATTCTATTTCTAAAAAATAGAATAATTTTTTGATTTTTATTCATAGAATAGAATTCTGAATTCTAATTTTGATTTTGAATATTTATATTTAATATCTTTATATTTTAAAAATTAGAATGTTTAATATATTTATAATATATTTATATAATTAAATAATTCATTTTTCATTCTAATTAAATTAGAATTATATAATGAAAATCATATTCATATCTAATTTTCATATTCATATATCTAATTTTCATATTCATATTTCATATCTAATTCAAAATAGAAAGAAAATAGATAATTAATAGAATATTTAATATATATTTAATTTATATTTAATTTAATTAGAAATATATATTCTATATATTAATATGAAAATGAATAGAATAAAATAATTACTACAAATAATTACTACAAATATAATAATTACTACAAAAGATATATGTGAAATATATATATATGAAAATGAATAGAATAAAATAATTACTACAAATAATTACTACAAATATAGTGTGAGACATAATCTATTAATCTATTTCATTCATAAATAATATATCTATATCATGGTCTCGTCTTATAAGACTTCGGGAGCTAATGAGACTATCTTAGTGAAATTTAACTGTCTCAATTCACGAGCAATCGAACCAAAAACTCGAGTGCCCTTTGGATTTCCTTCTTGATCAATAACAACTGCTGCATTATCATCATACCGTATTATCATACCGTTGTCGCGTTTGAGCTCTTTACATGTACGTACAATTACAGCTCTTATTACTTCTGATCTTTCCAGGGGCATATTTGGCACTGCTTCTTTGATTACAGCAACAATAACGTCACCGATATGAGCATATCGTCGATTACTAGCTCCTATGATTCGAATACACATCAATTCGCGGGCTCCGCTGTTATCGGCTACATTCAAATGGGTTTGAGGTTGAATCATATCATTTTTTTTATCTGTTCTTTCAGTCAAAAGGTTGAAGTAAAAAAAATATCTTTATTCTAGTTCTATCATCAGCTATGGGTTCGAATTTAAGCGAAATTCTAGAGAATGTTTGCTACCCTGAAATTTTCTTGTCTTTCCTGAATGATATGGAGAAAAAAGAATCGGGTCAAAAGAAAATGCTATTTTGGAGTTTTATCGACAATTTGCTTGTGTAGGCGGAGATCCAGTATTTTCTGAATCTTTATTCAAGGAATTACAAAAAAAAAAATTTCAACAAAGATATGAATTAGGAAGGATTGGTTGACGAAATATGAACCAGAGACCGAATCTTGATGTACCCCAGAACAATACATTTTTGTTACCCTGAGATGTATTGATTATTATCGATCATTTGATTGGAATGAAATTTGGAATGGGTACACTTGACGATATGAATCACTTGAAAAATAAGCGTATTCGTTCAGTAGCGGATTTGTTACAAGATCAATTCGGATTGGCTTTGTTCCTTTAGAAAATATATGGTTAGAGGAACTATATGTGGAGCAATTTGGAATAAATTGATACCAACTCCTCAAAATTTGATAACTCCATTAACAACTTATGAATCATTTTTCAGCCTACACCCTTTATCTTAAGTCTTGGATCAAACTAACCCATTGAGACAAATAGTTCATGGGAGAAAATTGAGTTATTTGGGCCCTGGAGGATTGACGGGGCGAACTGCTAGTTTTCGGATACGAGATATCCATCCTAGTCACTATGGACGCATTTGCCCAATTGACACGTCTGAAGGAATCAACGTTGGACTTATTGGATCCCTAGCAATTCATGCAAGGATTGGTCATTGGGGGTCTATAGAAAGTCCATTTTTGAAATCTCTGAGAGATCAAAAAGAATACGGATGCTTTATTTATCACCAAGTAGAGATGAATACTATATGGTAGCGACAGGAAATTCTTTGGCACCCCTGAATCGAGGTATTCGGAGGAACAGATTGTTTACAGCTCGATACCGTCAAGAATTTCTGACTATTGCATGATTTTGATTTTTGACTAGTTCTTTAGATTCAGATAATGCGAAGCGATGAGTTGGTTATTAGTTCTTTATTAATTAATTCATACTACGAGTCGGTTTATTTTTTTGTTGAATTCTAACCACTCTAAAAAAAACCAACGAGTCGCACACTAAGCATAGCAATTATATCAATATCAAATGATTAATTGAATTTTTTATTTTATTCAATCTTATAAAATTTCTCATTTTTTGTTTTATCGAAACATGGAAGGTTAAAGATAAGGAAAGTTTCTTATTCTTTGTTTACAAATATCCAAACTTTGATCCCTAATATCCCATAAATAGTTCGAACTGTATAGGAGCAATAATCAATTTTAGCTCGAATGGTTTGTAGAGGAACCCTACCTTCTCTGATCCATTCGACACGTGCAATTTCTTTTCCGTCGATACGCCCCGCAATTTGTACTTGAACTCCTTTTGTACCTGCCTCAGTTCAGACTCTATTCTTTATTAATTCAATAGCTTTTTTCATTGCCTTTCGAAAGGATACTCTATTCTTTAATTGCCCGGCTATAAATTCTGCAAGAATATTAGGGTGTCTATAAGCGTTTGCAATTCTTGTAATAGCAATGTTGAGTTTTCGGTACACACAATTCAGTTTTTTTTGCACATTCATCTGTAATTCTTCGATTTTTCGAGGCTTATCCTCTATTAATAACTTTGGAAATCCCATATAGATTATGACTTGAATCAGATCGATTCTTTTTGAATCTTTATCCGTGCAATTCCTCGACACCAGAAGATATTCTTATATTTTTTTGTATATAATTCTTGATACAATCTCGTATTTTTTATCTTCTTGTAGACTCTCGGAATAATTTGTTGGTTGTGCAAACCAAAGAGAATCATGACTTTGAGTTGTACCAAGTCTGAAACCAAGCGGATTTATTTTTTGTCCCATAATTCCCCACTACTATACATAAAACATAAAATACATAAAACATAAAATGACTACTATACATAAGATGATACGAAATGACTACTATACATTGTGTACTATAAATTTTTTTATCTATAAATATATCTTTATGACTCATTGACTTAGTTTGTTGAAATCTATATTGTGACTAGCATTTGCTGCTGCAGAATAAACCAATAAAAAAATGGAATAAGATACTCAACTCAATAAAGCATAAGTTCTAGTATCATAACCCTTTATCCAAAAATCTCATCTCATCAATTACTATTTGTGCTTTGTGTTGTTAACAGACACGCATATATTTTGACCTAGGGGTTACTGTATATTGGTTCTTTTTTATCATAAGGTTCTATTTTCACTAAAAAATGAATAAACATTTATTTAATTTATTTCTTAATTATTAAGAATTTTCATAAAATAGTAAATTATTTTTGAGTCATTTCTTAATTACTATTACTAAATTAACGTTCAAATTCACGTTAACGACGAGATCTATTATCATTTTTCGCATGTCCTCGGAAGTTTAGAGTAGGTGAAAATTCTCCCAATTTATGGCCTACCATACGATCTGTTATATAAATAGGTAAATGTTCTTTTCCATTATGGATAGCAATGGTATGGCCAATCATTGTGGGTATAATGGTAGATGTTCTGGACCAAGTTATTATTATTTCTTTTTCTGCTTTTATGTTAAGCTTTATTTATTTTTCTTAATAAATGATTCGCTACAAAAGGATTTTTTTTTAGTGAACGTGTCACAGTTAATTACTCCTATTTTTTTTTTTTTTGTAAAGACGAAGAAACAAATTCTATTTTCTCTACTCTACTATTTACTACTTACTACGGCGACGAAGAATAAAAATATCACTATATTTATTTCTTTTCCTACTCCTTCTTCCAAGCGCGGGATAACCCCAAGGAGTTGTAGGTTTTTTTCTACCAATCGGGGCCCTCCCTTCACCACCTCCATGGGGATGGTCTACTGGGTTCATAACTACTCCTCTTACTACAGGACGCTTACCTAGCCAACATTTAGATCCGTCTCTACCTTTTCTGGTTCGCCCCAACATTCCCACTTGTCCGACTGTTGCTGAGCAGTTTTTGGATATCAAACGAACCTCTCCTTCTGGTAATGTGGCCGCCTCTTTTGCAATGAGTTTCGCTACAGCACCTGCTGCTCTAGCTAATTGTCCACCCGTGTTATTTCTATGTTATGTATGGCCGTGCCTAAGGGCATATCGGTTGAAGTAGATTCTTCTTTTTGATCAATCAAAACCCCTTCCCAAACTGTACAAGCTTCTTCCAAAGCATACGGCTTTCTGGATGTAGATGCTGATATCTAGACAGATGGATCTTATATGAATCGTAGAATTCTTATTCTTATATATATCACACAATGAAGTACCACATGAGTGGATATATGGGAATCCAAATCTGCCAAATCACTCTCATGCTACGATCTTATACATCCTAGGTCTACCCATTCCCTCATCTGGCTTAGGTTCTTCATGTAGCATTCAGACCGAATGACTCTATGAAATTACGTCGATACTTCCACATATTACGGGTAACGTAGGAGACATCTCTATTTTCCCCCGGGGGATCTTTAGAATTACCACTGCTTAGCTTTCAATTCGCCTCTGACCATCAAATGAAATGTGAATAACCTATCCTCCTCTCTTTGAAACAAGGGGATAAATGAAATTTGATTTGAGTGATCTTGTATTGACACATCTTTGAAAATAAAAGCTTCCCAACAAAAGAAAGTCCAATCGAAGAGAAGGCTCAATGATCCATTTAAAGTGTTGGCACGACGTACATGAAAAATGCTTATTGGATTGATTATTGAGTGGTTATAATATTTTTGCCTTTTGTGAGAGATTTATCACTCAATTCAGAGAAAAACCAGGAGGCGGAGTTGAGGATTAGTCCTATTCAACGTGGGAAAGATGATGTGATCATCGGCAACAACAAGCCTACCCAAAACCAATAACACCGATTTCAAGCCACTCACTCCAAGTGATAGGGAGCTTGAGACACCATCTTGATGATCCTAAAAAAGAGCTTAACTCATTTAGAGAAGTCACATATTGCAAGCAAATGAAGTTCACTCGAAGTTGATAATTGTGGGTTTCTAGAAAAACTTGAATATAAATTACCTTTTTAATTTTTCAAATAAATGAATTTAGATATTTTTCAGCATGCATTTAAATAGTGTTTGTCTTCTCTAGCATGCATTCAACAAGTCTCGTAAGCTTGCAATTAAATAACTCGTAAACTTTTATAACATGCATTTAAATTGGATTTATAACACATGGATATCATGTCGTAGTTCCCAAAACACTGCTTAGGGACCTTCTCATGATAGGTACCCTTTGGAATGTGCATCCTTTTAAATTTTCTTAAACTCATAGCATCGTTCCAAGTATAAATCTACAAATCCTCTAATTGTGATGGGCGGCTTTTGTTATGAGGAAATTCAAAGTGCATTTTGCATTCTTACTCAACAGCATTTACAGTTTAGTGGGTGAATTTAAACCTGATTCTTATCGCTTTTCATCCCTTCTTTCTAAGAGTGATGAATCAACGGCTACCCTTGGTGGAATGATTCTTATCAAATAAAACTGCTGGATTTCTTTTTCGGATATTTTCTTTAATTACTGACTGATTCTTCATGTCCAAGGCACATCAAATACTTTCCAACCGAAGTCCCAGCGGCTAGTCATAACGGTATCATGGAAATGTTGCATGCACTCGATTTTCAGCCAAGACTGTAATGACACTATAATGGGCTGTAGAGAGACAGCACTTTAGACCAACCAATATTATGTTTAAATAGTGACGCAAGGGACACTTTTAGAAAGTTTGTGCAGAAGTTAAGACATCTTTTGTGTTTAGCTGCAAGTGATAGACAAAAAGAATAGCTGCTTTCGTTTCATGTTTCTCAAAATATCTCAGTGCAGCTTTAGATTGAAAAGGAATCCTTTTTAATCAAAGCTTGGCATTGAGATTTTAGTGGTGTGGCATAGGTTCCTGCAGTGCCATCACTTCTAGCAGACTGACATTGGCTTGAGGCATTTTCTTCACCCCCAAGCTAATAAAACGTCCACTTTCTCATTGCTTTGTGTTTATCGAGTACACACTATATAAATAGTCAATTCAGTTAGGGTATATGATCCAAGTTTCATCAAATCAAGCAAAGGAGTCCCAAACATCATGGACTACTTGATATTTATTGTATTCAAATCATTTTACACAAATTGTCAGCCTGATCGGGGTTAAGTCGGGCAATTTTGTCCTCTGAGGCCCCAACTTGCCGCAAGGGAATGGACATAAGCAACACAGCACGATTTCTAGCTCCCACATTGCAACAGAATTTATTCAATCTTTTCTTTTGTTACAACCATGTAAAGGGAATGGATCCTGTCTCTTTGATGCACCCATTGCTACCAAAATGATTGGGGTTCCTCTCTCTCTCTCTCTCTCACACACACACATATATACATACATATATATATATATATATATATATATATATAACAGATCTTGCCTACTTTTCATATACTCACTAGTTGCTTTTGGTGACCATGAGTATAATTTTAAACATTTTAAGAGTTTTTCAGTATATTGTTGTTATGCTCATGTCCTTAAAATGGTCAGACAAGACACGCATGTCCCTAAAAAGCAATGATCAAGACACGAGGGAGCAGCATGTGCGAGTGTGCATGCGTGTGTGAGAGGATAAATATCAAGCACACAGATGATTAAACCAACTGAAGAATCGGGAGTATATAACAGAATTCAGCTTGATAGTCACGTTGCACCTCTTGCAAGGGGCCAGCGGAAAGCAAAACTGCACCGTTCTCTCCCCATTTCTGGGCCTAATCACACGCTAATTCCTGCAGTTGGTCAGTTCTGCCACTGTCTTGTGTCGTCAAGCAAATGATAGGGGATGAGCAATGGAACATTCTCATTGCTTGTTGTAGGCAATCATCACTTTACATAGGCAAGTAAAGATCTGCAATTATGTACAAGTTCCATTGTCAAAATACACACAGGAAGAATTGTATATTTTAATGTTTACCTTTACATATGGACATGGTATGCTACAATTCTCCATGTTGACTAGATGTTTGCTTTAGCTCAACACCCTGGGACTGGTTTTCCGATGTTTCAGATTGTTGTAAAACTTTACCTGACCTTTTCATATATTCCAACTTCAGTTCCTCCAAGCGCCTACTTACCTGCTCTCCTTACAAATTAAAGAATCAAAAATAGGATGTCGATGCAAGCTTTCTCAAGAATGATCAAAGCAATACCGAACAACAACAACAACAAAGCCTTTTGTCATCCTAGATGAGGTCGGCTACATAGATTTTTTTGCTTCCACAAAGCTACAATCCATGATAAATAAGTCCGACAAAGTTTTACGCTTGCGGTCATAAACCTAACGCAACACTCCTCCTTTATCTGGGCTTGGGACCAGCCATGCAAGGGTGATCTTTACATAGGCGGAGTTTGGCTATAGAAAGAGAGACAGACAGAGATTGGTTCGCACAAATTCTGACAGTGTGCAGTCATGCTTTCCTTTTACTTCCTGGAAGCATGAGTGGTAATATATGGTTGTCCATTATTTTTGCAAACACCCTTTTAAAGTTCTAAGTGAAACTCTTCCTGGAAAAGTAGAGGCATGAGTGGTAATATGCCGTTTTGTATATACACATATATACATATGTACATATAGAGAGAGAGAGAGATGTGAGTCTCTCTTTGTAGGATGCCTGAGTAATTGCTGAACAAACGGAAACAAGTTAACACATTAAGCCAGGAAGCAAAGTCAGATACTTGAGTTACTTTACTGGTTAAGATGTCACATGTTCTACGAGTTTCATAAACACCAACTAAAATATCACAATTTTCAGACCCTGATTAGAACCACAGTTTGTGAAAATCAGGACATTCAAGAAAATAATCTACTACTACTACAACCACAACTAAGCCTTTTCCCATACTAGATGGGGTCAGCTGGATTCTTTGTTTCTACATAGCCCTAACATAATTTGTAGAATCCATGATAAATAAATTCGACAAAGTTTTACGTTGGCTGTCGGAAGCCTAACGCAACCCTCCTCCTTTATCCGAGCTTGGGACCGACCATGCAAGGGTGATCCCTTACATGGGTAGGCATAATATTCTAGCCAATAGATAAGCAATTCAAGTAACAAGTCAAATATAGGAAAGACAAATTAGCATATCTTTCCTTCTTAAATTCTCAAGTTCAAGAACATGCCAGAGTTGAGTAAGGCAGTTCGATAGCAAAAGCTTAATAAAGATAACCATGAATTTTGGACAAGGAAGCACTTTAATTATCTGAATACAATTACTAGAAGCAATAGCCGACCCCGTCTAGTATGGGAAAAGCTTAGTTGTTGTTGTTGTTGTAATTACTAGAAGCAAGTACGGAGGACAACTGTGTAAGTGATTATTTTGTGGAAGACAAACCTTGATAGAATACGCCATAGGCAATAGCATTTCTGGATTTAGAGCATCCTCTGGGAAATTCCGCAAAGAGTGCACTAGTTTCTCAAAAGGCAATTTGATCTATTGAAAAAAAGGGAGTAGAAATAAACAAAATCATATTTTATTGACTATAGAAGTAACTTGAACATCAAAAGGAGAAGCCCTTACCAGATCGTCAAGGCAATACTTGAGCAAAGCCAATCCTACTCGAAATATAATCTTGACACCCTGCATATCACATTTATATAAGCAAAAAAGGGGTCCAGTACCAATATGGCAACATTGATACTTTTAAGTGTTCATTTGCGAATGATTCTTGTGATGCTCTAAAAGAATTTAGAAGTCCAGCATAAAGCCTTTAGAGGAAGAGATACTGAACCCGAATTAATCACTGAAATTGGTGAGAATGGTATCAGCAGCCAGTGTATTTGCTCATAAGTCATGAGAATGGTATCAGCAGCCAGTGCATAAAGCCTTTAGACTGACATTGCTCTAAAAGAATTTATCATTGTGCTCATAAGTCATGAGAATGGTATCAGCAGCCAGTGTATTTGCAGAATGAACGTGTACATCGGCAGA
Source organism: Brasenia schreberi (assembly GCA_036023115.1). Lineage (NCBI taxonomy): Eukaryota > Viridiplantae > Streptophyta > Magnoliopsida > Nymphaeales > Cabombaceae > Brasenia > Brasenia schreberi. The sequence continues at coordinate 9,293,714 of JAYKKT010000071.1, read as the reverse complement.
TTGAATTGTAAATGAAATACCAGTCTGTTCTTTCATCTTAATTTCGTTGTATAGACATAATAAAATTACAGCCAAATATGACAAATAGGGGTGTGTATAATGCTGGCTGATCCAGAGCGCAATCACATAAAACGATAGTCTACTGTGTGAAATTCAGTGATGGTCGAGACAGGATAGACCTTGGACTATGTTCTGACTCATAACAGACCTGAATCCAACCAAACAACGAACCCACCAAGTTGGAGGTAGGCATGGCTTGGACCACGACTAGACAAAACCAAATTACCATATTAAAAAGGACGCTACCAACAAGCTACCACATCAAACTGAGCCCTGATCCCTTAAACAACCGACCCATAAACTAGACACAGAAAATCTAGGCATCCTGGGCAAAGCTGCGTTATATCCCATCAATCCCCCAACCAAATGATCAGGTCAACCATAATTTACTTACAGATAGAAACGGTCAGTGTCAAATAAGTAAATCCATCCTAATGTCGTTGGAGATTTTCATATCATGTTTTTCCTAATATTGCTTAACATTTCCTCCCAACCACAATCGACCACAACAGAATTTTAAATCCACCTTCCGTCCAAACCACCATAAGTTACTTCATTCATGTGAAATTACTAACACAACAAGATTAGAAGATAACCTCATAAAGAAAAACATCCCAGATGCGAAGTGTCAAAGGAAAAGGGAATGAGTACGTGAACACTGTTATGAACCACTGACTTGCATACATGGTTGGATTGATCATCTCTCGAGAAAAATGTTCACCAAGTCTTGGCAACTGCTCTTTCACCAATTGATCAAACTGAAAAAGGTACTGCTGTACAAGAGGCAAGCCCACCTGTTAAAAATGATATCCATTAGATACTGTGATAAGAATAAAATAGACAGTTATAAAAGACAAGCACCTAAAACCTATAGTCCAGGACCATAAAGAATTTCAGCTATTATGCCTGCATTTCTTTTGGTTAAATAGGTCGTTCCATGCTAGCTTATGCCAAGTAATATCAACAAATGGCTTCCAACAACAGTACAACAGTTGTAATGAGAAAAAAAATCAGCATAAAATAGTAGAGTAATTATCACCAGCCAATGCCTAAGACTTTTCAACATACTAACAGAGCATTAAATGTTTTGATGCTAGTCACATCCACAGGCATTCAACATAGCCAACGAAGTACTAGAAAAACAATCATTAAGCTCATGCCGAAACGTATGGACAAGACAAAGTATTGTGAAAATGTAACTTTTAAACTGGGAGAGCGAGAAGGAAAGTCAGAAAACCAACAATAAACTTTTAATATAAAGCACATAACATTGTATATCGAGAAAGGATGCAAATGAAAATAACAAAGGTAATATGTAAGGGTCAAAAAATAGCAGTTTTACCAAATATAGCCCCTCCATTGGAGCATGCACAGCACCTTTCAACAAAGCAACCAGTAGCCAAAATGCATCTTCCTCGCTCATGTAGAGAAGGAGCAACCCTGCTAAAAATCCCATGCCCTACGTATTTGAAGAAGCTCCACAAGTTAAATACGTCCGTGATGCAAGAAACCTTTCAAAAGTTCTACCCAACTGATATTTACTACTGTGTACCTGAACATATCCAACATCCCTATCATACACAGAGTATGCTTTTAGAACATTGTACAGAGACCTTTGACCTGGTCCATGCCTCTGCTGAAAGAACACGTGCGAAGGAAAAGTTCGAGATATATCCCTAATTATGTCCAGCTCTGATGCAGAATTTTCGTAAATAACTAATTGCTGAGGAGGAACAATTTGAAAAAATCAAAATCAAAATCAATGAATCATTCACAGGAGAGTAAAATAAACGTTAAAAGCAGCAAGCAATAGAAAACTTTTTGACGGTGAAAGCCAGTTGAAAGAAATATGATGTTAGGGAAAAGTCTGATTACATACGACAATATTCACAGGAACCAGTACTACAGATTATGGTGCTTTTAAAGTTTTTTGTGAAAACATGAGATTGGAAATAAGAACAAGAGCATCATGATAAGTAATCTTCCTATGGTGCAAAAGACACTAACCTATTCAACCACTAAGGTAGACATACTTATTTTATTTTTTGGAATTCTCCACGTTGAGTTAATATGATCATGAAAGATGCTCACTACCAAAAAAGCGTCTATACAAATAATACTTCCATGTGACAAACAGAACAAGAAAAAGGAAGGAATGTGGTAATGAATGGAATAACTAAATAAGGATTCAAGAGTAAGAAACCTCAATTCTGCTATTTAAGTGACAGAATATGATATAAAAGTTTACCTTGCCTTAGATAAAAGTTTTTCTTCTTCTCTACTTACTTGATCAGTGGAAATGAACCACATAAAGTATTGTTAAAACTTAAAATTACTTCGTAGAAACTCATTAGACCATGCATCCATAACAAGGTGATACAAGAATATAAGACCAAGACTGGAAGGCTATCAGTTTAAACTGGCATACAGATATAATAAATCAATGAAACACAAATTACAAACGTTTACCTCATAAACACCAGGGTTCATTAACAAGAGATCACGACTGCCTGACAACAATTGCCATACAAGGCCTCTTAAGCAATCAGGAATCCCCTTCCTCACACGCCTTTTGACTACAAGAGGTTTTCTCCTGACATAGTGTTTCCAATCGCTTCCACCCACCCCAATCATTTTCCTCCATTTTCTGATTCTTCTTTCATCCCTGAAAGAACTTAAAATAGTGAAGTGAATGGCCTGGAAACTACATTGGGTGATAAATGGGGATGATGAAAAGAAGTAGTTGCAAAAACTGAATGAAAATTTAGTAAAGAAACTGCCTTAGACATGAAGCAAAGCATTGTGTTAAAACATGAAGGGGGACACTGTAACACATATGTCCACTTGTACAGTGAAGTGGGATATACTGCATACAAAATTGTGCTTCAAGTTTAAAGAACTAATTGTAAGGTACAGAACTGCTTACCTGATGAGGGCTTGTCAGCAAGTGCATTCTAAACTTACAATTACTATAAACTGCTCTCAGTCTTACTAGGATTCATCAGTTTTAATCGGGTTATTCACTTAGTGAAACTTTGATAGTCTATTTTATGTTCCCATTCTAGAACTTGGATGCGAGTTACATTAAGCAATTTAAACCGATAGCATCTGAGAAACAGTTAAAAACTTATACAACTAAAAAGTTAAACTTCTGGCCCTGGAACTTCGATTATCTCCAGGCCCAGTGCTTTTACCCATTTCCGAAGGGTTCAATGGTTTCACCCATATACAGATAACATGATAAATAGCAGCCCTCAACCCATAGAAGATCAGAAGAAATTATAAAAGATAAGTCAGTTTTGACATCAATATGCACGCAAATACATCAGCTTGAAGTCATTCTGGAAAAGCACCATGAAGCAAACCTCTCTTGTTCAACGCCTGATCTGCTTCTGCTCAAGGTCTCTGCAGTTTGATCTTGTTTAAGAAAGCCAAATCTATCAACTGGTTGCAAAGGAGGAATAGGATCTTCATCCATCCCTTCAAAAAAAAAATTCCTCTCCATTCCATGAGCTTCCATAGCCTCCCTCATGTTAAAACTAGATATGTACAGAGTATTTCACTTACAGAAAGCCTTCCCGTGTGAAATACTTGGCTACATTTGACAATAAAAATGAAGAAAGAAAGAAACTTTAAGTCAATAAAAGACCTTACCTAGTACACACCCAGAAACAAATTTGAAGATGTGGAGATGCTATCACCTGAATCATAATACAAAAGCAAGTAATATCCACATTGATGACAATTGGATAGTAAAGTAATGATTCTTACAACAATGTAATATAGTGATTGGTAAAATATGATACAACTTACAGACAAGTTGAAATGGACCACATCAAGCTTCAATTTGCACCATATGAAGGTTTAGTCTACCCTTTTCACCAATTCCCTCATTCGCATTAAAAATCACACCAACCCTAAGAACTAAGCCATAACACAATCATCAGTTATTCCTTCTTGGAACAGGGAAAGGAGAAAAAGTTATTCCTTAAAATACATTGTGTATCTGAGGAGATCTCAATCATATTGTATTTCTCCTGGTAAAGGAATTTGTTGCTAAATATACATGCATCATGGGATTCAAACCTCAGAGTAAATTAAATGTCAGAACAGTAACATAATTACAGGAAAAAGAATAAGCTTGTATAGAACAATTAAAATTCATTGTTAATCAGGGACTAATGATTTTATGACCGTAAGGACATATGTGACAGAATGTATATAAATAATCATTTTCTTTGAGTAAATTGAAAGCTCTTCTTCCAATGCAGGTGAGCGCTGGTTTTCTTGTCTCACCAAGAATTTCCCAAGATGGGTATTTTGTCATTAATGACTTTTGATAAAAGTGAAAAATGACAAAGATGCACAGAGGCAGTGTACACAATAAACGGATTACAATCAGGAAGCTGCAATCAAATAGCTGCACTTGGAGGGATAACAGATTAAATACTAAAAGCAGTATCTCCAACAGTAAAATTTCGAAAGAGAATGACACCACAAAGTCAACATAACAATGCCCCAAAGGATTAACCAACATTTACCATGACGTAAGATCATAACACATAAAGGCGATTAATACACAACTACAAGTTCACAATTTCATTGATCACCAAAAATGTTCAAAAATTTAGGACAAAAGTTCATTCTTCTGTCAGACAAAAAGCAAGCGCTATCCTTGTTAAGGAAGAACTATTGGAAATTATCATTTGTTCCTCGTAGTGACAAAATCCCACTATCGTTATGCCACAGATAAATCAAAATGCAAATGTGTCAAGGATAAAATAAAAAATCCACTGCCCGTTAAAGAAGTAAAATCTCTGATGCAATCGAACCAGAAAGAAGAAAACAATCTCGGAAAAGGGAAAAGATATATCAGAGTTCTAGATGCAGCAATTCACAAATAATTCATCACAGGACTCGTAAAAATGAGTCAAATTAAGTTCGCAAATGGAATAACGTTCCATACCCAAAAGAAAAAATCAGATGAGTTAATAAATTCATGCTACCACCATCCTTAAACCGCATGCAAATCCCAATCAACGTAAAAGCAGGGAAGCAAAGGCATCATAGAAAGAGAATCTCGACTGCCCACGAAATTCCGAGAGAGAGAGAGAGAGAGAGAGAGCACCCACCCAAAATCTGACGTATTTCTGCAGTATGGAAGGTCGGCCAGGCCTCATTTACACCCAATCAGGAGAGAGAGAGAGAGAGATCGTACGCTCTTGAGTGGTGTTTGGTTTAGGAATGGACCAGGTCGAACCCAATCAGATACATGGAAGGAGTAGGCCCGATCCACCAACAACCACGCTTCTGCTTGGCGCTTCGCAGTTTCATCATTGTGCGCCCAACCCCGATTTAACACTCGGTATCCGTTAAAGTTTCATTTCCTCATCCACATCCAAACATGGCCATCCGCATGAACAGCCCAAACCGCATTAACGTTTAAGTTGACACGAACCGACACGAGGCCAAAAATTCACTCTAAGACCCGAAACCCATCCTTTGTTTGTTTGGACAAAACGCGCTTGAAGATGGGTTAACATCAGTTATGGATTCGTTACAAACTGAATCCAGTGATACCGAAAACTGCTTGTATAGTTTTTCCTTGTAGAGATAATGGCATGTGGAAAGGGTATCAACGGTTTGGATTTCTTTAATATCCAACTTGATTCTTCCTCTGATTGGTTGGTTTCAGTTAAGAAACCTCTATCCTATTAATACTCGGATTATTATGATTTTAGGTCGTGTTTGATTCGTGATGCTATAATCTTGATAGTAGAACCTGAAGGCCTCTGGACTCACGTGGGGCTGGTATACATGGTTGTGAGTTCTCTTTTTCACTCATGAAAGGTATTGATGCATGGGTTTTCATGCGACATTAGCTAGGAAAATGAGAGACTGGGTTTTTCATGTGAAGCCCTTGATCCCGCTCTTGTGGCCTACCTCACTCTTGATACTAAAGTTTTACATTCAAATTGAGCCTATGAAACCACACATGAACGACATTATAATTTTTTAGCTTGATATGTACCATAATTTAAAACTATGAGCACCAAAAATCAAAGTCTAGTTCTTAACTTTATACGATACACACCACATTTGATGGATACCAAGAATCTTATGGATATTCGACTCAACTATAATGTGCTTGTCCACCATAACAGTTTTTCTAGATCCATTAGAGCTATCACATATTGCAACCAACAATGTGATGGGTCAGGGTCGGGATATCCATACTTGTTCTCGACCTGAACCTTAACAATACGGATATAGGTTAAGGTCCAATGAGTAAAGGGACTGGTGTGAGGTAAAAGCCATACACTCCTTTTACTATCCACATATCCCTTTTCCACTAAATACTAAATTTACCTTCCATATAAATAGCGTTTTCTCACATTCCATCCCAACATTTCTCTCTCCTCTCACCCCATTTCTCCTCTCCCACCCAATTCCACCAACTCCTTTCTCTCATCCCTCAATCAATCTCCCCTTTCCCATCCAATTTCAGCAACAATATATTTGGCGAGATCTTTTGGTCCCACTACAAAAGATAGAAAAACCAAAACTAAATAACATCATAAATCGATAAATCAATCAATCTCTTTTGAATCTGTCTTTTTATCTTTTTTTTCGTTTTCTTCTTTCTTTTTTCCTTTTGATTCTTTCTTTTTTTATTTTTCGGTAGATTATAAACTTTTTTTGCTGAAAATAATTATAAATCAAATAATAAGTGATTGAAACGAATCAAGGAGCAGAAAATGAAAAGAAGAATGGACGGAAATGAAGATGGAAAGTAGTTTCATGTATAAGGAGAGAAAAGACCTTGTTTTATGGTTAAAGGTATTTTTGTAATTACTGAGAATGACTAGGAATATTTAAAAAACAGTAAAATGAGAAAATGGGTTTGTGGACAGTAAAAGGAGTGTACGTGTAAACTGAGCCAATTATGAATCGGATATCTTACCGTTCCATTCGATCGGTAGGGTTGGGTCAATATTGACATCTTACCGAACAGTCACCTCTCTCTCTCTCTCTCTCTCTTCCTGTTTGACCAATGTAATGAAATATAGCGTACGGACCCTCGCCAGGGAGAGGAGAAAAAGTTTGGTGCATGCTCTGGTGATATATATATATATATATATATATATATATATATATATATATATATATATATATATAATTTTTTATTAATTATTAATTGTTATTAATAGTAGTATGATTATTGTTATCCAAAAAGAGAAAATCTGTATCCACTGATAAGGCCCCCGGCAACGAAAAGACGGGAATACCGATTGATCACGGTGGTGGCACCGTGTGAGAGAAGAACGTCAGCTTCCTGTAGCTTTGGTTCTCGTTTCCTTCCACAAGAAATTTGCTGAATTCTTATATTTCCTGTTATAGTGAACGAATAGTTCGTTGTGGTCCTTATTTTCGGATTGAAGATGATCCCCGTTGTTGATTTTCAGTCTTTCGGCGAACTATGCCATTAATTTGCAGTATTGTTTTCTTTGAAGCTGCCTTTAGACGATTTGGAAACCACCAAAGGAAAGATGGTTCACTGTTTTTCTATCTCTTGTTGCAGCACCGGTAGGTCAAGTTTTCCATCTCTAGATGTGTCTTTGGATTGTTGGGGCAGATCGCAAACCAACCACTTTAAGGTCAGAACTGTTAGAACTTCTTTACATTGTAGGACCGTTGCTTATGTTCGGTTGCGGAAAACGAAATCATCGAGTCCATATGGGGGCTTGAATTCGCCGGTTTTTCATTTGCATCATTTTTCTACGTCGATTCCTTCCGTGGGTTGCTGTTGTAATATTCCATCTGATTGTGGAAAAGTGTGTGCTGCGATTCGATCACGAATGGGCAAGGAGCATACTGAAAGCCAACGTCGCACTTTAAGAAAGCGATTGACACTTAGATTGCGGCCTAGGCTGCGTTTGTTGTCGAATAAATTGAGAAGAGTATCATTCGAGGAACTTGGATTGTTGTTGAGAAAGAATTCGAGAAACGTGATTGTTTCCTCCGCGATGGCAGCTGTTTTTGGTTTATGCTATATATTCCTTAGATTAACATCGACGCCATCGCCCAAGATCCTACCTTATTCAGACTTGATTATGAATCTTCAAGCTGGTTGTGTTACAAAAGTACTTTTTGAAGAAGGTTCAAGGCGTATATTTTTTAAAATAGCACCTCAGGCTCTGGAAAACTCATTGGCATCTGCAGCAGATTCACTCGCGGTTGTGGCAAAAGAAAGCGAGTCAAGTGATATTGCTGTCTCTGCTTCTGGTGAGATTAGTCATGGTGGAACGAGCACCACGGTTACCTCATGGAACGTGGGAAAGAATCCCATAAGTGATAATAGAAGATGGAGTTTGTCTCCTCGTAATGGCACTCCAAACTGGCAATATTCTACTCGAAAAATAGACCATGATGAGAACTTCCTCCTGGGGCTTATGAGGGAAAAGGGTACAGTATACAGCTCATCTCCTCAGTCATTCCTGATGTCCATGAGAAGTATTTTGATTACAATAATTTCTCTATGGATCCCTTTAACCCCACTAATGTGGTTGCTGTATCGTCAACTCTCTGCGGCTAATAGTCCAGCCAAAAAACGTCGACCTTATAATCAGACTGTCAGTTTTGATGATGTTGAGGGTGTTGACGTAGCCAAATCAGAGCTTATGGAGGTGAGTGACCTCTTTTGTGGGTGTATGCGCTTTAATTAGATTTTTTAATCTATTCTAATTTCTAGGTCTCTTTGGTGATGAATTGCTGGCTGATATCCTTCCCATCTTAATAACCAGATGACAAACTTTTTGTTTCTGTAATCTGGTTTTTATCAAACAGCAGCTTTATCCATGAAAAAGAATGCTAATTGAATCTCAGATCGCAACAGTGGATCATCTGACAATTAATTTTATACGTACAATGTGTTAGGAACTTCAAGTTTTTGTCTATCATCATTCCTTATGTCTATATTAGTTAGAGTGTCAGATTCCGACTCTGTTCACTTGTTGTGATGTTCCCAACTAATTGTGGTGCTTCCTTCCTTTTAAACTTGAACATACGTCCATCTGTGAATATGCATTGCTATTTTAAACTTGCACCACAGGCATGCAAGCAGGCACACAGGCACACAGGCTTGTGCATACACACACATGGACATGCAGTGTGGCATGTGTATTCCAATTCCATGGATACACACATTCTTGCAGTTCAACTGCTTATCTTCTGGTTCATTAGTTTTCATGTTCACAAAGGTGGATGGGTTTCCCAACTTCAGAATCCTGATACTGCACCCAAATGACTCCCGATACTGGTAAATTGTTGAATTACTTTGTTACGAGGCTAAAATGTGATGAATTCAGAGTTTGTGTTGGTTTGCCTGATAGAGTAAGTGAGCATCTCTATTCATGCCCAACTTGTACGTTGGCAGCACTCAGGGCCTCAACAAGTTGAGTTGTCAGGATGCAAGGCCTCAACAAGTTATCTTTGTCTCGTCAGTACTACTATTATAGAATGCACTGATGAAAACTAGGCATCTGCAGATGAAGCTTTTAAATCACCAATGAAAGGCATTAGTAACTGAACACATTATTTTCACCAAGCATTAAGATCATTTGTCGTTGAAGAATCCATAATAGAAATATCATACCTAATTCTAAACCAAGGATATTGTTCCTAACCAAAAGAAAATAGTCATAGGTGAGCAGCATAGAGGTGACTAACTAATTCCTTTTTGCTTGAATATTTGGAACTTGACGCCAAGCACATTTTACTCAACTAGGTGTCACACCTTATCAGTGGGGGACACATTATTTCACCAAGGAGTAAGGGAGTTTCGTAGTGAAGAATCCTTAGTAGCATCTTCATACCTAATTTTAAACCAATAATGCTGTTTCACCAATGATTAAGAGCATTTGTTAGTGTAGAACCCACAATAGCATCATCATACCTAATTTTAAACTGAGAACTCTGTTGGGCCTGTTCCTAACCAAAACACAAAATAAAAAGAATGTAATAGGCAACTGGTGTAGAGGTGACTTACTAATTAGTTTTTGCTTGAACCTTTGGAATTCGAGACCAAGCACGTTTTACTCAACTAGGTATCAAGCCTTATGTCTTGGCTTCCCTTCAATGCGAGCTGCAGCTTCGTGTTCTTTCTTTTTATGGTCTTTCCAGTATAATGTAATTCTGACTTGCATTTGCTTTCAAACCTCTTGAGAAGTTGCTTTTATGGTTCATACTGCAGCTTAGAATGAAATGTTGATTTTTCCCTTCCTGGATGCTGAAATTTGTTTGTGAAAGGGGGAGAAAATGAGATGAATTCCTTAAATACATGAAGATTATTCTGATGTATATATGCAACAACACTGTTGATGAGGTGAAACTGTGCACTATTCTAAAAAACTTTGAGAAATGGTGGTCAGAAGATCAATGGCTTTGACTTTCGTCTCACTTTCAATACTGTAAGAAAGTCACAATATGCATGCATTTGAGGTATAGAACATGTTCTTCACAACTAGTCAGTACTGGAAATTGGCTTTGAGAGAATATAACTGTTGCAGCATAAACACCGCTTTTGAAAACCTTTAGTAACCAATTTTCTTATTCTGATTACTAATTAGGTGGGCTTTCTTCTGCTCTGTTGTCCTCATTGCTCCAGGCGACTGTGATTTCTCCTCATTGACTAGCATTTGGTGGCTATTGTCATTTTCTCACCACACTTTTGTGTATGTTCTTAAAGTATGTGTTACTGGTAGTAATTGCTTAAGATTTGTGAAGATTTCAGTCTGTCTATATGTCAGGGACACCCAAATTTTTGGGAATTAAGGTAATATATCTTCAGTGAGAAAAAAGTGTTTTTTTAATTTGTTGAAGACATATTTCTTCTGACAATTATGATGGAAGTATGTTTTATTATTTTATTGATGATTTTAGTGCTTAAATTTATAATAAAATCAGAACACCAAATATTTCTACTAAATCTGCATGATTATTGTCACCTGTCTTTATTTCATCTATACAATATGCTATTTGATAAATGCAGATCGTCTCATGCTTGCAAGGGACAATTAATTATACTAAGTTAGGAGCCAAAATACCCCGGGGTGTACTGCTCGTTGGACCTCCAGGTACAGGTAAAACACTATTAGCTCGTGCAGTAGCTGGTGAAGCTGGAGTTCCGTTTTTCAATGTCTCTGCCAGTGAATTTGTTGAGATGTTCGTTGGAAGGGGAGCAGCACGTATAAGGGATCTTTTTAGCACGGCTAGGAAGTGTTCACCATCCATAATTTTCATTGATGAGCTTGATGCTGTTGGAGGGAAGAGAGGTAGAAGTTTCAATGATGAAAGAGACCAAACATTGAATCAGGCATGTTGCCTCTAAGTGCATTTATAATTACCAGCGTGTTCCTTTTATTGCATGAATTTCACTTTGTAGTTTCTCAACTTCTTGTTTCTTCTGGGTGCAGTTGTTGACAGAAATGGATGGATTTGAATCAGATATGAAAGTGGTTGTGATTGCTGCAACTAATCGACCAGAGGCATTGGACCCTGCTCTGTGCAGGCCTGGGCGTTTCTCTCGAAGAGTATTTGTTGGTGAACCAGATTTAATTGGGAGGAAAAAAATAATAGCTGTTCATTTAAGAGGAGTGCCTCTAGAGGAGGATCCCCAAGTGATCTGCAGTCTGTTTGCTTCTCTTACGCCAGGTTTTGTTGGGGCTGATCTGGCAAATATAGTTAACGAGGCTTCATTGCTTGCTGCTCGTAGAGGTATGACCGAATTGCATGAATTACTTTACATGTTGGTGTCCTTTACTCACATAAAACCTCTTAATATTAACAAACTCAAATCAAGCTTCCCTCGCTAAATTTTTAGGATCTACTTTTGTGTTGTGGATTTTTCATGCATGAAATCTTTTACCTGTTAGCACTTATTATTTGCTTGAAGCTTCGTGACAATAAAGTAAGATTGACTTCCAAAATTGCTTTCTTTGGCTCTAAATGATGTCCCTTTTCATTTGTATCGGCCACCAGTTGAGGTACTCTCTAGGTCTTTGACATTCCTAAGTATACCTTCCACAACTTGTTGGTGTTAGGTGAGATCATGATTAGTTCTAAGATACACATTAGAACTTGTTTGTGAGTGTAAACACCTCAAATTTTTTTATCAATATCATGAGGGTTACACATTACTTAAATTCATAAAAACAACAACAACTAAGCCTTTTCCCATAATAGACGGGGTCGGCTACATGGATTCTTTGTTTCCATAGAGTCGTATCATGTGTCATGTTAGCAGTTAACTCACAATAAGCTAGATCATTCTTTATTGTTTCTTTCCAAAACTTTTGTAGTTGTCCTCTACCTCTTTTAATACTTTCAAACTCTAGTTTTTCATAACTTCTTACATGTTCTTCTTTTGATCTTCTTTCTCTATGTCCAAACTATCTTAAATAATATTCTCTCAGTTTATCCTCTATTGGTGTCACTCCTAATTTGTTTCTAATAACCTCATTATGTATACGGTATTTTCTTGTATGACCACTCATACATCTCAACATCTTCATTTTTGTCATAGACATCTTTTGTACATGTTCATGATTAACTGCCCAACACTCAGAACCATAAAACATGGCAGGTCTAATTGTTGCCCTATAATATTTATCTTTTAACTTTAATGATATCTTCTTATCACAAAGAATACTTGATGCTTTTCTCTATTTTAACCAACAACAACAACAACAACAACTAAGCCTTTTCCCATACTAGATGGGGTCGGCTACATGGATTCTTTGTTTCCACAGATCCCTATCGTGTGCCATGTTAGCAGTTAACTCCCAATAAGCTAGATCATTCTTTATTGTTTCTTTCCAATACTTTTGTGGTCGTCCTCTACCTCTTTTAATACTTTCCAAATTTAGTTTTTCTAACCTTCTTACAGGTTCTTCTTTTGATCTTCTTTCTATGTCCAAACCATCTTAAATGATGTTCTCTCATTTTATCCTCTATTGGTGCCACTCCTAATTTGTTTCTAATAACCTCATTATGTATACGGTCTTTTCTTGTATAACCACTCATCCATCTCCACATCTTCATTTCTGTCACAGACATCTTTTGTACATGTTGATGATTAACTGCCCAACACTCAAAACCATAAAACATGGCAGGCCTAATTGTTGCTCTATAATATTTACCTTTTAATTTTAATGGTATCTTCTTATCACAAAGAATACCTGATGCTCCTCTCCATTTTAACCAACCAGCATTTACTCTATGTGTAACATCTCCATCAATTCTTCCATCACTCTGAAAATTTGACCCTAGGTATTTAAAACTTTCCTTTTGGGGAAAGCAATGTGTGCCAATTTTAATTTCTGTCCTTTGAAGTAACCAAATGATCAAACTTACATTCCATATATTCTGTCTTTGTTCTACTAATTCGGAGGCCTTTGCTTTCTAATGTTTCTCTCCATAGTTCCAATTTTCTATTAACTTTTTCCTTAGACCCCTCCACTAATACAATGTCATCTGCAAATAACATACACTAAGGTACTTCATCTTGAATATGTTTTGTTAACTCATCCATCACCAGTATAAATAAGTATGGACTTAAAGTTGATCCTTGATGTAACCCAATATTAACTTCAAAGAAGTCTGTCGTTCCTTCATGAGTCCTCACACATGTTTTTGCACCATTATACATGTCTCTTATAAGGTTAATATATGTCAATGGGATACCTCTTTTTTCTAAAGTTCTCCAAAGAACCTCCCTCGGTACCCTATCATAAGCTTTTTCTAGATCAATAAATATAATGTGAAGGTCTTTCTTTTTTGCTCTAAAATGTTCCATAAGACGTCTCAAAAGGTGAATCGCTTCAATAGTAGATCTGCCTGACATGAATCCAAATTGGTTCTCTGTTGTACTTGATACTTGTCTTAACCTACGTTCGATAATTCTTTCTCATAATTTCATAGTATGACTCATTAACTTTATACCTCGATCATTCGCACAATTTTGAATGTCTCCCTTGTTCTTATATATGAGTATAAGTGTGCTGGCTCTCCATTCCTCAGGCATCTTTTGGTTTTTCCATATTTCATTAAATAGTCTTGTGAGTCAAGTGATTCCTATTTCTCCTAGTATTTTCCAAACTTCTATAGGAATATTATTTGGTCCTACCGATTTACCACCATTCATATGTTAAGAGCCTCTTTGACTTCATTCTTTTTAATATGTCGGTAGAAATTGTGGTTTATATACTTTTTTGACTTAGCTAAATCTCCTAAACTAATACTAACATCTTTAGTTTCATTAAAAAGATTATAAAAATAGTTTTTCCATCTATTTCTTATATCATCATTTGTCACTAGAATTTTTTCATCCTCGTCTTTTATGCATCTAACATAATTAAGATCTTTAATTTTCTTATCTCTAGCCCTAGCTATCCTAAAAATATCTCTTTCACCCTCTTCTGAGTTGAGTTTTTTATATAAGTCCTCCCAAATCTTAGCTTTTGCTTTACTAACGGCCTTTTTCGCTTCCTTCTTTGCTTTCTTATAAGCTTCTAAAATTTCACTAGTTTTCTTAGCATAATGTAATTTGTAACATGCCCTCTTTGCCTTGATTTTATTTTGTACTACTTCACTCCACCACCAAGCTTCTTTTTGTGCCGGTATACCTCCCTTAGATACCCCTAACACATCTTTCGTCACTTTCCTAACATGTATAGCCATATTGTTCCACATATTACAGGTTGTGCCAACATAATTCCAAACATCTCCTTGAAGGACTTTCTGTTTAAATATATCTTCTTTCTCGCTTTTGAGGTTCCACTATTTAGTCTGAATAGCTCGATGCACTCTTTTCTTCTTTGTCCATTTTTTTATTTGTAAATCCATAACTAAAAGTCGATGTTGGGTGGTTAAGCTTTCTCCTGGAATTACCTTACAATCTTTACAACACACTCTATCTTTTTTTCTACAAATAAAGTAATCAATTTGTGTTTGTGATAAGCCACTCTTATAAGTAATTAAATGTTCATCTCGTTTTTTGAAGATTGTATTGACTATAAAGAGATCAAATGCCATAGCAAAATTTAAAATCTCCCTACCTTCTTCGTTTATATCCCCAAAACCAAAGTTTTCATGAATCCCTTGATATCCTAATGCATCTTTACCGACATGTCCATTTAAATCTCCTCCTAAACAAATCATCTCCCTTTGTGGAATCTTTTGAAACACCTTATCTAACTCTTCCCAAAAACAATCTTTATACTATCTTCTAGTCCTACTTGGGGTGCGTAAGCATAAACTATATTCAAAACCTCTGCTCCTAACACTAATTTCAACGTCATGATTCGGTCACCATTTCGTTGTATGTCTACTACACTCTCCTTTAAATCTTTATTTATGATAACACCAACTCCGTTTCGAGCCTTTTCTTTACCTGAGTACCATAATTTAAAACTTGTATCCACTATCTCCTTTGCTTTTTCTCCAACCCATTTTGTCTCTTGTAAACATAAAATATGAATCTTTCTCCGAATCATAGTATCTACCACCTCCATTAACTTACCCGATAATGTTTCGATATTCCAAGAACCAATACGAATCTTATTATCTATGACTAGCTTCCTTACCCCCCGCATCCGTCCATAATCAAAATGCGGAGACCCTCTCTGAAAATTTTTCACTACATTCAGGCAGCAATGTAGCGGGACTAACTTCTTTACCCACACTCGTCCATGATGTTGGAACCCTCTTTGCAATTGATTCACTACATTCGGGCAAAAATGCAGTGGCCCTTGCTTACTTCTTACTGCATTGGAGCTCTGTAGCACGTCGCTAGGCGGGGACGCCCCAAAGCAATGCTCATAATTTTTGTAATTCATGTTATAAAAATCCGACGAAGTTTTACGCTGGCTGTCGGAAGCCTAACACAACCCTCCTCCTTTATCTGGGCTTGGGACCGGCAATGCAAGGGTGATCCCTTACATGGGCGGAGTTTTTCTCTATTTTAACCAACTAACATTAATTTTATGCGTAACATCTCTATCAATTCTTGTATCACTCTGAAAAATTGATCCTAGGTATTTAAAACTTTCTTTTTTGGGAGATACAATGTGTGCCAATTTTAATTTCTATATCCTTTGAAGTAACCAAATGATCAAACTTACATTCCATATATTTTATCTTTATTTTACTAAGTCACAAGCCTTTACTTTCTAATGCTTCTCTTCATAGTTCCAATTTTCTATTAACTTTTTCCTTAAACTCCTCCACTAACACAATGTCATTTGTAAATAACATATACCAAGGTACTTCATTTTGAATATATTTTATTAACTCATCAATCACCATTATAAATAAGTATGGACTTAAAGTTGATCCTTGATATAACCCAATATTAACTTCAAAGAAGTCTGTCATTCCTTCATGAGTTCTCACACATGTTTTTACACTATGGTGCATGGCTCTTATAAGGTTAATGTTTGTCAATGGGATACCTCTTTTTTTCAAGGTTCTCCAAAGAACCTCCCTCGGTACCCTATCATAAGCTTTTTCTAGATCAATAAATATCATGTGAAGGTCTTTCTTTTTTGCTCTAAAATGTTTCATAAGATGTCTCAAAAGGTGAATCGCTTCAATAGTAGATATGCCTGGCATGAATCTAAATTGGTTCTCTGTTGTACTTGATACCTGTCTTAACCTACGCTTACTTATAACATGGACGAATAATGTAACATGTCCTTTTTGCCTTGATTTTATTTTGCACTACTTCACTCCACCACCAAGCTTCTTTTTGTGTAAGAAAGACCAATAATATTGATCTAGAAAGACCAAGAAAGCTTCAATAGTCCTCACACTTACGATCTTTTTTGCATCTTTCTTTGCTTTCTTATAAGCCTCTAAAGTTTCACTAGTTTTCTTAGTATAATGTAATTTATAACATGTGTCTATTTTATTTTGCACCACTTCACTCCACCACCAAGCTTCTTTTTGTGTCGGTACACCTCCCTTAGATTCACCTAACACATTTTTCACTACTTTCCTAATATGTATAGCCATATTTTTCCATATATCACAAGGTGTACCAACATAATTCCAAGCATCTCCTCGAAGGACTTTCTGTTTAAATATACCTTCTTTCTCGCTTTTAGGTTCCACCATTTAGTCTGAATAGCTCGATGCACTCTTTTCTTCTTTGTCTATTTTTTTACTTCTAAATCCATAACTAAAAGTCGATGTTGGGTGGTTAAGCTTTTTCCTGTAATTACCTTGCAATTTTTACAACACGCATTAAATAACATTTGAAACACCTACTTCCTCAAAAATAGGGAGTAAATTATTTACAGTTTTATCAATATGGAACAAGTCATATGATTTAAAAAATAATATGTTTATGAGACAATAGACTATAAAGTTTACCAAATACCTATGTTGACAATTTGTCCAACCATCAACTATAACAGAACATCCCGTATCCTTTCACGACTCTCTAAATTCAGAACTCCATGCATTAACAATATCAACCCATTTTTACAATAATGTTCCCCTCAAAGCATGATAAGTAGGGACTTTATAACCCAATCCCACACTGACAATAGCATCCGCCATAATTTGAAAAGAAAATGAGTTTATAATATTGAAAGGGAGGCAATTTTCATAAAAAAATTCAGCACACTTTAAATATACTTTCTCAATTACCTCCTTTGAAGCCATAATTGATCTAACTCTTAGTTGAGCTCTAGGAGTCGTACGTGTAAATAAAAATAAAGGCATCCCACTAGGGCTACTACCTCCTTTGGCTCCTCCTCTAGTACCCCTTGTAGGCATCGGCGAGTATGAGCTCTTATAGTGGAACAACAGTTAACTCCACTATTACTGCCACTAGAACCTACACTTTTTCCCTTTTCTCGCCTTCTCTCCTCTTCAGTCATATCTTCTTCCATCTTAGTTGTACCATGAAATTCATCACCATAATGACCATACATCCCTTGAGCAGTAGCATCTTCAAATGGTTAAGACGTATCCCAACCACCTATTTCTGCCCTCTCTCTTACCCTTAATCTCTTCTTCTCTTTTGAAGCCTTCAATATCTACTCAATCTCATACTTCATTGTTTCGGAACTCGAGGACATGCACTAGCATCCTCTTGGTTCTCGCAAGGTGATGTTTCATAGGAGAAATACCACTATGTTTTACAGCATTGCAAAATATGCACTTGTTCGCAAGCCTATTGACTTCATACACCGGAGTGCAATATTTCTAAGCCGGATCGACTCGATCGAAAGCCATTAAGACAAGAGTGGACAATCAACAAGAAAGAAAAGGCTTTTTAGAGGTTAAGAATCACGGAATCTACAAAACTCCTAAATTTTTCAAGTGAAAAATCGGGTAGAATGCCAAAGGAAAGAGGTATGACACGGATTTGACAAAAATCCTACAGATGAGGAGTTGGATTGGGTGAAATACTTGAGAATCTTGTAAATAAACCACAAAATCAACAAGAACAAGGTAAGAAGAGGATCTGAAAGCAAGAGAATGTCGTGAAAAAGGGTTTGGAAAGAAGCAAAAATGAAATCCACAAGTTTTGGATTTTCAGAATTTATAACAAAAAAACTCACATTGACTCATATGATACGGTGTGTATCATACAATACAGTGCGATACACCCCCATATCATATGATACGGCACGAGAAATCGCGATAAGCGATACGTGCACCTGTATCGTACCGTATCTTTATACTATACATGATAAAATCGTATCGTATCGTACGATACGATACGATTTTTATAACATTGGCAAAAATTATATTCAAAACCTCTACTCCTAACACTAATTTCAATGTCATGATTCAGTCACCATATCGTTGAATGTCTACTACACTATCCTTTAAATCTTTATTTATGATAATACTAACTCCGTTTCGAGCCTTTCCTTACCTGAAACATGTATAATCATTCTCCTTTGTTTTTTTTCCAACCCACTTTATCTCTTGTAAATATAGAATATGAATCTTTTTTCGAATCATAGTATCTATCACCTCCATTAGCTTACCGGACAATGTTTCGATATTTCAATAACCAATACGAAAACATTGAAAAGAGCTGAGAGTTTTGTTGAAAATTTTGAAAGTTTCAAGCATGAATGAGAAAGAAAGGAATCATATGATATAAAATCAGCACTTTAATGGAGATGAGATGGTTATTTTGGAATATTTTGCAAATTGACCTACGGACTGTTCCTTTCTGTTGTACCCATGTATTATTTTGTTCCTCATGTTTCCTTGTAACCTAAGGTACTATGACTTCTCTTTATTCACCTATGGTACTTTTTCCATTCTAACAAGACACAATCTTTTGTTGCTTGTGATCATAGCTACTCTGGTTATATAGTACTTTCGCTGTGCGTGCTAGGAGGAAAATTCAGCCCCATACCGTGTGCTCCACAAAATGGAGCTTGCAAATTTCTCTTTTTTATATGGTCTTCATGTACTTTCATTTCTTTGAAGCATGAGGTGAGATTTCTAGTTCCAGGCTGGTTGCTGCCATCCCCAGGAATAGATACTGTAGTGGCGGAGTCTACTGTGTTTCCTTTCAATCTGTTCTATGCCATACTGCCTTTTGGATAAGTACTAGCACATAGTGAACTGATTATTTGGAATTGGTAATTCTTGAGCAAGTAACAGCATTTGCTCATCATTTATATCCATGGATTTGCAGGTGGAGATATGGTAACACGCGAAGATATAATGGAGGCAATTGAAAGAGCAAGATTTGGTATTAATGGAAGACCATCGACTACAAGCACCATAACTAAAGAGCTCGGAAAACTGTTCCCATGGATGCCCTCACTCACTAGGAGAAACGATCTAAAAGAAGATGCTGCACAACCATTAGGCTACCAAACAATTACTTGACCTAAAAAACCATTCTTTGATCACTGCAGCACTTTAGCTCCAGTGTGCTCTATTTTTTACTGTGAAAGCAACTTTAGTAGGTAATTAATCTTTTAGTTTATAAGTCTCCCTTTTTGTTGATCTAAATTTCTGATATTGTTATATAGCATTCTTGTATACCATGATATACAAGTGATCAAAAGAAAATTTACTTTTGAGTACAAGCATTTTTTTTTGGTTTTCTGCATGTTGTCATCTGAAATTTTCTGTCATAAACTACCAGCGGGTCCTTAATGTTTCATTGTCGTCTTTACCGCCTAGCTTTAGACAACTAAATACCAAATGAGCCATGACTTGCTTTTCTTTGTTAGAAATAGTTGTTATGATGGGAAAAGGCTCGGTTCGGTTTATGTTGGGTTTCAATTTCGCTTTGGTGTTTAGAAATAGTTGGTTCTAGTTGAGTTGAAACAAACCATTTGAACCTGCCTCAACATTCTTTCCTTCGGCCACTTGAGAAGAGTCATGTTCAACTAGTGCATGATGCCTGATAACAAGACCATTATGTTGCAGCTATCCATACCGACATTCCCAGACCTTCCATGCTTTTTTCTTTTTCAGTAGGGTGTTCATCATCGGGTATGTTGGAATTTTATCTCTAGATCTTCTCCAGATGCAACATTTTCTTCAAAGTAGGTCACGTTTCGAATGATCCCACACATTGATATGCTTAATTCTGCTATACACGCTAATTCTTCTCCAAGCGTGGTGGTGGATGCTGCCAAAGTGCTTCATAGCCCATATAGATCACCCGGCTAAACCCTATGTTTCATAAAAAGTTATTTATTCATAACATCTTTATACATGCTTCTTGTCATGCCAATATATTCAAATTTCTTGTGGACAAAGCAATACAACATTTGCAAACGTAGATCAAACGTGACATCTTCCCTGCGAAAGTAATACACTTCTAATAGACTTGGAATTGAGTTTGCTTGCCAAATTTGCATATGCAAAGCTCAAAATCTCAAATTTAATCTGCAGTACCACCATAGCAGCACAAACAATATTTTTTAAGCACTTGTGAGATAACTAAGGTACACTTTTTTGTGGTTCAGTGGTCTCTACCTAAACTAGACTAGTAGTTAGTAACCTCGCCAGGATGAGCCAAACCTGAGTTTGTGCACGCTAGTGCACACATACGGTACCAAACTTTTGATGCATATGAAATCTTTTCCACTTAAA
This sequence comes from Brasenia schreberi, assembly GCA_036023115.1. NCBI lineage: Eukaryota > Viridiplantae > Streptophyta > Magnoliopsida > Nymphaeales > Cabombaceae > Brasenia > Brasenia schreberi. The sequence goes on along the minus strand of JAYKKT010000071.1, from coordinate 9,272,504 downwards.
TCAGCTGATTTACAGAACGCTTCTTACTGCATGAAAAAGATATGCACAGAAGACCACGTGGCAGTGAATCTTTCATATTGAATTCTGTCGAGAACCCTTTATACGTGTGTGCACTAATGTGCGTGCACTGCACGCGCGCGCGCACACACACACACACTATATATATATATATATATATATATATAGAGAGAGAGAGAGAGAGAGAGAGAGAGAGAGGGAAAAAACCTCGTAGTGTTTGATTCATGCTATCACGGAAGTTAAGTCGGATCCTCAATTTTAATAGTTCACATAAGAACACAAAAAAGCCATGAAAAGTTATAGTCTTAAAAAAGTCGACCCAAGCCAAGGGGTGGGCTAACCCCTCTCCCTCTCTCTCTATGCTCGCATCCCATGAGAAACTGACTGACTGACCATAAACTTTTCCTCGAAGAAGGGGACGACGATGACGATGATGTTTTGGCGTTGAAGGAAATCCAGACAAGACAAAAATGAGTGTGATAAGACATTCACTCGTGTCGAAGTCATATGCAAGAAGTATGATATCGAGAAGCAGTAGGATTAAAACGTCTCTGACGAGGATGCCTTGGCTCGCCTCTATGCCGATGTTGAATCCGATATTGATGCCGCTATTCATCTTCGTTTCTCTCTTTTCCTTCTTTTCGCTTGTTTGCATTCAACATTGCTGATCGGGGTTGCATCTAAACTGTCTCTCTTTTCAAACCATGTCAGAAAGCCGAGGATGCTTTGAGGGAGAAGAATCGAGCTGGCTCTATGACCATGAACGCGTAGATCCAGCGAACGAAGGCAAGGCTGTTGGAGGAAATCCCTAAATTGCATAGGCTTGTGCAAAATAAGGTCATTTCTCTTCTTTTATCTCATTGGCTTTCTCTCACAAAAATCGGCCCTAGCTTCCCTTTTCAAAAAATAGTGATCTCTCTCTATTATTTCTAACTTATTCTTCTCTTTCTCTCTCTCTCTCTCTCTCTCTCTAGTGATTTTTTGGTTTCATGGTCTTTCTCTACATCATTTCTCGATGTTAGTACTATTTTCTTAGGTTATTTCTTTCCTTACATCTTCAGTGGGGTTTATGGTGGTGGACTTGAATGGCTTAGGATTTTCATGTGAATGCCTTCAAAATTAGAGAGGAATGTTGGGTTTTCTTTTTGAGTGATTTTCATGTATATGTGTATATATAATGGTTTGGCTTGGCTCCAACACTTTAGCTGTGAATCGAACGGCCAAAAATTTTTCTAACTAGAACTGAACTGAACCAAACCATGAGACATTGGCTTGGTTCTAGTGGTTTGGTTTGGTTATGGTAGATCCATGATCACCCTTATCTTTAGCAAACATAATTAATAAATTCTTACCTAAAGCAGAATAGTATGCCTACTTAGTTATTATGCCTCAATCCAAATGACTTTTTCGAGCTGTTTGTATAAGTAATTCAATGTTATTGTACCCTACGCATAACTAATGATCCTCCAACATTGTGAACCAATAGCTACACTATTAATGTTGGTACTTTATCCCTAGGCTTATCTTAATACATTGTACACTCAAGTTGAGATAATAAATATACTATCAGGTGCGATCCTTTTATTCCTAATATGAGTTCGGAGCACCTCAAACTTAATGACTCCAAACTTAATTTTCAAAATTACTTCACTAGTACTCATCTCCAAAAGATTCACTCAAAATGTCTTGTGTAGTTCAAGCTATCATATCTGACATCAAAGCAACAAGCTCTCCATCTATCGAAAGAACAAGTATTTTATAAGCATTGTGAAGGGTGATAATTATCTCATCTAATGACATATAGAAGCAGTTTGTGTTTGGTTGTTAACGCTCGATAAAAGTACTTAACAATACATGGTTTATCACTGTAGACATGAAATTTTTCATTCCAAGCCTATGTAGAGACTTGAAACGATAATTTCTTATCTACACGATGCATGAGCGTGTCAGCTAGTTTGCAAAAACTAACAAAGTTATTAATAAAATCTGACTTTTGGCGATTATGGCTAAGCGGACTCTTTTCGCTTTAAGCCTTCTTGAACCGATACACAAGGGTCAGTCTAAGTGCTTAAATGCTCTAGGTGAAAGACTATAATTCACGTGAAGATTTGGTGTTTTTCAAAGAAGGAACGAGTGCACTTTGATTTAAAACTTTTGAAATGAACAAGTCCTGAAAAACAGAATGTTCTATTTTCAAGCTTTGTTTCCCGAATCAACTTGAATGTCTTACAGACCTTCAAAAATCACCAACTTTTTAGAGGACTTAGACTGTGATGTGAAGGATTTGTATCACTTTACAGATCTTCATTCGGAGTTGTATTGAAGCAGAATTAAATCAATGAAATATTCTTGCTCAGGTACCCAAAACTGTTCTGTCATAGAAATACATGGACTAAAAGATGAGCCTGTATCTCGGTGATGTGAGTTCCAAATTTGGTGAATTTGATCTTTCTAGAAAGCTATGGATGTTAGATTTCCAATGAATCAAAATTCAACTGATTTGGAGGCCTACAAATAGAGTTATGGGATAAAAACCTAGGCCGTGTTGCAGGAAAATAGAATGTTCAGACAGTGGACAGGTATTACCCTAATTTTTCCCAATTTTAATTACATAGTTGCACGACCCTAAAATTCTTGAAAATTTTATTAAGAGTGAGCTTGTGTGTGTAGAATGTATGAACAAAATTTCGGAGTAATTGAAGTAGGGATACAAGAATTAAAAATATAGCAAACAACGTATGCAGAGATGTGAAAGTTCAGTTTCAGGTTTTTAAGAACATATGTGATGCAAACTCACCCGAATTGAAATTGCAACAACACAACTCATGAGTTAAAGTGCTGAAATGAAATGAATGAAAATTATCTGTATAAGCTTAAGCATAGAGGGGGTAGAAAGTGTAGAGTGTTTATAGAATATATTGGGGTAGAATCGCATAATCAAACACATAGAGTCCGTGTGTGTGAGTGAAAATTCAACAAGATAAGAAAAATTCATCAAATCTAATCACTATTACAACGTGAGGGGAGACAATGCTCCATTAATACAACCACATTTCAATTGAATCAATGCAAAAGAAGGATTAAGAACAAATGATAAAATACTTACAAGTTTTTACATCCAATCAACCGGAATTCAAAGAGTGAAATCCGACCTCCTTCTTCCTTGCAAAGCTCTCAACTCACTTTTACTCAATGGCTAAGACTACCCCACTCTCTTTCCCTCCTAGCTAAGCCTCTTGCAGCCCACGACCCACCTTGTGCAATACTTTCTCTCCCAGCCCAAGATCAACCCTTCTCTCTCTTAGCTAGCCACCAAATCCCAACAATGAGCAAGATAGTTTACCCCCACCCCCCCTTGGCCCTTTTTATAGGCCAAGGGGTTGGTTCTAGGCCTTTTTTTGGGGCGGGTTGGATCAGCTCCTTGGTCCACGTGGTGGTCCCCTTAGTGATGGAATGAACAAGCCCCATGTGGGCTGGTTTCTAGGTGAGCCCAGCCTTGTCTAGGTTCCACAAAATGCCTCATTTTGACCGACTAATGCTATGAACTTGGCCTACTTTGGCTTGATCGTTTGGTGTTGTTTCAATTGCCACATACCACACTATAAAATCAAATTCATTCTAGCTATACCTCTGATTTTGGCTCGGTCTTGGACTTGATCAAATTCGGGTGCATGGTTGGCTTGGCCGGTTGCACCATGTTGGCTGGCCCATAGTGCTATAAACTCAACTCATTTTGGTTTGACTTGATCATGGCCTTACGAATTGTATTCCGTAAGCTCACTTCCCTCGTGATGGTGTAGGTGATTTAGGTCTTGTTCAAGCTGAAGCAGGTTCTCTTGTTTGGCCGGTCCATGGTATGAATCTTGTTGTGGCTCGATCATTTGGTGATGCTTTAATTGCCACATTTCAAACTATATCACTTGGTAAAAGTATGATTGATCGCAGCCATATCTCTGATTTGGATCCACCATGATCTCGGCCTGATTTGGATGTACTTGAATTGCTTCTTTTGATAAGCTCAACCCGTGCATTTGAACTTTGAATTGCCTTGAACCGCCTGGTGAAGCTTCATTCAATCCATGATTCTAGACCAATCCACCTATGATATTATCCCATTTTGATCTTCATATCTTCTTCGATATGCTTTGTTATCTGAAGAGGATATGCATCTGGAGAGGATAGGCTTGGCCCACCCTTCGCTTTTTGACTTGGTCTCGAGCTGGGTTTTGATTGGGTCTTACCTATTTGTTTGATCTGCTTTGAAATCCATGAGTTTTTTAACTTGAATTTAAAACCTTTAATTTGAAATATTCCCAAAAAGATTCGAACTTTAAAAAGTTAGGGTTTTTGAATTTAAAGGTTCATAAAGGCTTTAAATTGACTTTTGAAATTTGGGAGTTTTGAAATATTTTAAAATTTGGGTGTTTACAGATGCCCCTCTTTGGCATTAATCCAAATTTATTTGGATAATGACAAAGAAGAAAACACCATTTATAGATTTACTTCCTAAATTTTCTTAAGAATATAAATCATCCTTCATTTCATAAACTCCTTTTACTTGGATTATTGAGAAGGGATTTCAATCAAAAGGGGACTTGACCTATATGGGGTAATATGTCGTAAGCATGATCATGCATGAACGACATTCGAATGTATGCATGCATGGTGTGGGCGAGGCAAAGTGAGGTTTTAGAGACTCAATTGAGAGATGAATGAGCTTGGGGAGACCCTTTGGAGGCCGACTGCCCCAAGTAGAATAATCCCATGTCATTTTGATATTTCGGGTTTTTCAAAATCTATTTTTGAAAAGGAAACTCATTTTAGTTTTTATCAAAAGGACTTTCAATTTTTCATATTTCCCCTCATTCGGGTTTCAATACCTACTACTTGGTAGAGGTTTTGTAGGAAATTTTGGAAAGCATTTCAAAGTTCCATTTCCCACACAACAAAGTCTAATTCTCAAACAAAATGAAATCCAAATAAGTAGATTCTATTCTTACTTTAGGATTTTCATAGATAAACCTTTCAACATTGGGATAAGCTGTAAGGATATGGGAAAGAGTTACCACAGTCCCTTCTAAAGTATCCCGTGGTTTAAGACAAAGAGACGGAAAATTGTTCTTTTCAGCTTTGACTTTTCCTTTTTCTATATATTTTTTTCTTTTTCTCATTCAAAGAGAAGACCTCTTTCGGAGGATTTTTTGTATTCCCTCTTTTTATCAGAAGGGAAGATCTCTTTTTGGAGGAGCTTTTGCATTCTCTTTTCTTTTCTTTTCTTTATTCAAAGAGAAGACCTCTTTCGGAGGAGTTTTTGTAATACCTCTTTATATTCGAAGGGAAGACCTCTTTCGGATGAGTTTTTGTATTCTCTTTTTCTTTTAAATATTGTCAATTTTCCTTTTGCAGAGAGAAGTAAAATGGAGGGAAAAACTTATCTCTTTGGCTACTCGATTCAACCAAGATCATCCCATTTCCTAATAACATCTACCATTTGAAAATATTTTGCTATTTTGAACAAGGCTTCATTTTGTAAGCCAAGGATTTTTTAAATGTAACCAATTGATTTTGAAATCTCTTCTTTTCATAAAGAATTGATTCTCACATTTAGGGTCATACAATCAATCTTGATCCTTCTTTCAAGAAGTTTCAAAGGAGATCCGTTTTAAAACCTTTTCGAAAGAATTTAACATAGACCCCATACATTATTTTTTTTCAAGTATTGGGCATTTATAGGGTCTACAAAATTCCTGCCCTAAACATCAAGCAATCAATGTGCATTATCGAATTTTTTGTTGCCATTTATGACGTGGGGACATTCCTACCTGGGTTGCCACCTTTTTAGGCCTCTTTGGGTGAATGATTTGTATGACATGTAAAAATGTATTCCATGTGATATAATGGAAATACATGTTTTATGAAATGATGTGCATGACATGTGAAATGTATTCCATATGATATGATGGAGATACATGTTTTATGAAATGACGATTGTATATAGTCTCCATGAAAGGTGTCTAGGGGATACATTCTAAATGCCCCTAGTTTGGTGGAGATGAATCCTATGATGTTAAAATGACCACATGGTGGAGGGTCATGGGCTTACAATGGAATACAAAGTGGACGATGAGATATGAATGGCATGCATTTGACATTTATGACATTTCTAACATGATCATGACAATTTTTACTTAAGGGTGGACAAAAATAACCGGCCCTAAGTATCTTCATGGCCATCATATTTTCATTGACATGACCTCCACATTCTCCATCGTGGAATTCATGTATTATATCCTAACCTCATCAAGGTCTATACATCTCAACAAGATGCCGGTAAAAAAAAAATTGTAAAAAATCCCTTCCAAAATCACATATAGGGTTGAAATTTTTCAAATTAAAGCTTCATCTTTGAAAGAAGCAAATTCGGGAAATCCTTCATTTTCTAAAAAATTTTAATGTCTTAAAACCAAGGTTTTCAATATCATTTTGGTCACTTTGGCAAATCTCCAAATTGTGGATGAGTGCCAAGTGTGCATGATTTGAAAGAATCAACTACTCTAATGACCAATTCGTGATATGGTATGAGTTTTTATTTTTGACTTGCCAAATTTTTGAAACTTGGTTCACAACAAGCATCCAAAGACTTCAATACATGATGTCCCTAGATTTTCAAAAAATTTTAGGCCTTGTATGAGTGCTTCATACTCGGCTATATTATTTGAGCATGCAAAATCTAGTCGAATAGCAATTGGGATTTCTCCTTTCTCGGGAGATATGAGGATGATTCCCACACCTACTCCTTGATGATTCTTTGCCCATTAAAATACGTTTTCCCTACTTGATTTTCATTAAAACAATTTGTTAAAGCATGGTTTTGAAATTCATTTGCAAATATGCTTTCATCGGGCATTTTATCGAGCATGGGATATGTGTCTCTAAGAGGCAATTAAGCCACATGATTTGCTAGGGCTTGTCCCTTAATGGAGTTTTGATGATGAAATCATACTCCATTAAGAGGAGCTGCCATTTATCTAGCCTACATGTTAGGATAGGTTTTTCAAACAAGTGTTTGATTGGATCAAGCTTAGACATTATCCATATTTCATGATATAGAAAATAATGTCTCAACTTTTGGGAAGCTTATACCAAGGCCAAGCACGATTTCCCTATGGCTTGATAATTTCTTAGAGTTTTCGAAATATAGTAAATAGCATGTTCCTTGAGGCTATCATTCTCATATCGAGCAAGTAAAGCACCCAATGCATTCACATGTATTGAAATGTAAAGCTTGCTTTGGAGGTTTTAAAATCGGAGGATTTTATCAAATAAGTTTTAAATTTTTCAAAAGCTTTTTGGTAATGCATTCCATTCAAATAAAACCCTTGTTCTCAAAAGTCTTTTGAAAGGTTCGCATCTTATGGCTAGATTGGAGATCAATCTCATGATAGCTTGGAACCAACCTTGGAGGCTTCGGATTTTACTCAAGTTGGAGGAGGCATATCTACAATGGCTCGACACTTAGAGGGTCGAATTCACTACCCCTTTGGCTTAACATAAACCCTTTCTTAAGCTTTCACTTAATGGGTTTCACTTTGGGTTCTAAGGGTAGACGATTTCATGATTTTTGGGTCTAGACCCGACATGTCTTTATAGGTCTATGTAAATATAGGATTTCAAAATGCAATGGATGAGCATCTTTTATTCTCATGCAAACATGCACCTACTTTGGGTTAGACTCACTCTTAAAAATCCCCGATTTTTCCAAGTCAAGAATTCTATTAAATTCGGGAAGCTTGGAGGCATGATCTTCCTCATGGATGAGGGGATCTTCCTCCTTGCTTTAATCATTCTCAAGCACTTTGATTTTTAGGAAAGTGTTGGTAATGAGAGTTGGGTTGACAAGCTTGGACGATTTTTGTTTTGGAATATACACAATCTTGGAAGAAATCAAGAATGGGCTTTTTACATGGCCAATGTTTTTGGGATTTTCAAATTTTTTGAATTTTTTATCTTTTTCAAAACACAAATTCAAGGATCAATATAAAAGATTTTCTTTTTGGGCTTTTTTCAAATAAAGAATAGGAGAATGAATGAAACAAATTCCTTTTTAGAATTTTCAGATATTTTCAAATGTTTTTGAATTTTGAGAGTTTTCTAAAATTTTTTTAGCTTTGTAAATATATAATTTTTTTGGATTTTTTTTAAAAAGGGATCTTTCATCAAACCTACAAAGAAAACACCATGATTTAGACTCTAAACAAGAGGTCTAAGCCATAGGTCTCGGTTTTAGGAGGTTCTAGGGCACCCTTGACCCAAGTGGTCTTAGGTGGTGGCTCAGGGGGTATGGATGGGATATAGCCCAATCCATATCGACTTGGGTTAGGTGTAGGTAGGATGGGTTCTAACCTACCTTGGCTATGAGTTCCTAGGCCTTGATAGGGTGTGTATCCCATGTTTAACATCATGTTTTAAGGCTTCTTGAGTTTTGAAAAAGTTTTGTAAAGTGGATGGCCTTGAAACTTGGTGTCATCTATGTCGGGTATGTACACACGATTTATTTGAGGTGGGAGCTAGGAGGTATGGATGGTGGAAGACTTGGGTTTCCACATGACCCTAGGTTGGGATGGCTTGAAAGGTTTTGGCTTAGGCTCTCCCAAATGGTTGACGGTTTTGACATGGTTCCTAGGTGCAATCCATTGTGCCCCTAGGGGTGGACGACTTGTGTTTATTTGATTGCAAAAGAAAAACATGTTTGATCCCTTGCGAAGTTGAGGGTTTATAGCCATAGGCTTTGGTTCATGATACAAGAATAGGCTTGAAGAGATTTGTTTATACATGGTAGGGTTAGGTGTACCTAGAATGTCGATGCATGCCTTAAGAGTAACCATGTCTACCACATTTTGAACTTTATTTTGTTTTTTATTTTCTTTTTGAAATTCCTTTTCTTGGTGCGGGACATTCGGCGCACCTTGAAAATCCATATCTTTAGTCATATTCTGTGGGTATGTAGGTGCATGAGTGTGATTCAATGCATCCAATGAATATGAGTGAATGGTCAATCCTACACTAAGAAGAGGAGGATCGAGTAGGGAGCTCATGGGGGGATGAGTTTCTGACATACCTTTTTCCAGCTTATCTACCTTTTTATGGTGAGAGCAAGCATCCTTGAAATCGTCCTTAGGTGGCTCTAGCTCATGCATGGCTTCGAGCTTCCGTTGCTTTCCGAGGCCTTGGATTTTATTTTTCAATCTTACGTGTGTGCAACACTCATCCTCTTGTGAAACTCGTGAAATATGTAGGGTATGTGAAGTGATGCTCAAGGGATTAGAACCTATCGGAGCGAATGTTTGTGAAGTGATGGGAGTGAAGTGGATCTCACGCCTCACTCTATTTGTGTTTCCGAAAATTTGAACTTCATTTTCAATTTTTGGAATTTCAACTTTTTAATTTTCAACTTTTTTTATTTTTGAAGATTTTCCAATTTTGTTTGGTCTTTTGAAACATAAAAAACTTCTTTTTGTTTTTCAATGAAAAAGGGGATGCTTGGAGGGTGGGCAAGGTTAGATGATTCAATCTCAACCCTTGATGCATTTGAAGCCTCATTTCCTTCATCGGATTTTGGGCTCAATTTGGTTTTTAAGGTATGCTTTTTCTCTCTATGTACCCGAGATGAACTTTCATGTGATCGATGTGACTTAGCCTTGTTGCTTAGAGCATCGATTTTCTTTTCCATTTCCCTCATCATTCCCCTTAGAGAAATAAGCTCTTCATCTCGGGTTTTAGAGGATTTGGAAAACCGTTTTGAAACATGCGATGAAGATTTTCTCGGCTTATTTTCAAGTGAATCATCCAAAGACATTGTTTTCAAAAATTTGTGCACGAGTTGAAAACTACCACCACGATTTTGGAATTGGAAAATTTTCACGTAAAACTTGAAATTTCTTAAGACACGAGTCCCACCGAGCGTGTCAATTCTGTAGACACGAAAATTTTCACTCCAAGCCTATGTAGAAACTTGAAACGATAATTTATTATCTACATGATGCGTGAGCGTGCCAGATAGTTTGCAAAAACTGGCAAAGCTTTTAATAAAATTTGACTTTTTGGCGATTGTGGCTAAACGGGCTCTTTTCGCTTTAGGCCTTCTTGAACCGATGCTCAAGGGTCAGCCTAAATGCTTAGAAACTTCAATGTTCTAGGTAAAAGACTCCAATTCATGTGAAGATTTGGTGTTTTTTAAAGAAGGAATGAGTGCACTTTGATTTAAAACTTTTGAAATGAAAAGGTCCTGAAAAACAGAATGTTCTATTTTCAAGCTTTATTTCCTAAATCAACTTAAGTGTCTTAGAGACCTCCAAAAACCACCAAATTTTTAGAGACTTAGACTGTGATGTGGAGGATCTGTATCACTTTACAGATCTTCATTCGGAGTTGTATTGAAGCAGAATTAAATCAATAATGTACCCCAGCTTAGGTACCCAGAACTGTCTTGTTATAAAAATATAGGGGCACAAAGATGAGTACATATCTTGGTGATCTAAGTTTCAAATTTGGTGAATTTGATCTTACTGGAAAGCTATGGATGTTAGTTTTACAATGAATCAAAATTCAACCGATTTGGAGGCCTATAGACAGAGTTATGGGATGAAAACTTAGGTTGTGTTGCAGGAAAACAAAATGTTTAGACAGTGGACAAGTATTAACCCGATTTTGCCTAATTTTAATTACGTAGCTGCATGACCCTAAAATTCTTAAAAATTTTATTAAGAGTGAGCTTGTGTGTATAGAATGTGTGGACAAAATTTTGGAGTAATTGAAGTAGGAATTAAGGAAATAAAAATATAGCAAACAACATATGCAAAGATGTCAAAGTTCAGTTTCAGATTTTTATGAACATACGTAATGCAAACTCACCCGAATTGAAATTGCAACAACACAACTCACGAATTAAAGTGCTGAAATGAAATGGATGGAAATTATCTGTATAAGATTAAGCATAGAGGAGGTAGAAAGTATAGAGTGTTTATAGAATATATTGGGGTAGAATCGCATAATCAAACACAGAGTCCGTGTGTGTGAGTGAAAATTCAGCAAGATAAGGAACATTCATCAAATCTAATCACTATTACAACGTAAGGGGAAACAATGCTCCATTAATACAACCTCATTTCAATTGAATCAATGTAAAAGAAGGGTTAAGAACAAATGATGAAATACTTATAGGTTTTTACATCCAATGGGCCGGAATTCCAAGAGTGGAATCCGACCTTCTTCCTTGCAAAGCTCTCAACTCACTTGCACTCAATGGCTAAAACTACCCCACTCTCTTTCCCTCCTAGCTAAGCCTCTTGCAGCCCACAACCCACCTTGTGCAACACTTTCTCTCTCAGCCTAAGATCAACCCTTCTCTCTCCCAGCTAGCCCCCAATTCCCAACAATGAGAAAGATGGTTTAGCCCCCCCCCCTTGGCCCTTTTCATAAGCCAAGGAGCTGGTTCTAGGCCCTTCTTTGGGGTGGGTTGGATCAGCTCCTAAGTCCAGCTCCTTGGTCCACGTGGTGGTCCCCTTAGTGATGGAATGAACCAGCCCCATGTAGGTTGGTTTCTAGGTGAGCCCGGCCTTGGCTAGGTTCCACAAAATGCCTTATTTTGATCGGCTAATGCTATGAACTTGGCCGACTTTGGCTTGATCGTTTGGTGCTGTTTCAATTGTGACATACCACTTGATAAAATCGGATTCATACCAGCCATACCTCTGATTTTGGCTCGATCTTGGACTTGATCAAATTCGGGTGCATGGTTGGCTTGGCCGGTTGCACCATGTTGGCTGACCCATAGTGCTATGAACTCAACTCATTTTGGCTTGACTTGATCATGGCCTTACGAATTGTATTCCGTAAGCTCACTTCCCTCATGATGGTGTAGGTGAGTTAGGTCTTGCTCAAGCTCAAGCGGGTTCTCTTGTTTAGCCGGCCTATGGTATGAATCTTGTTGTGGCTCGATCATTTGGTGATATTTTAATTGCCACATTTCAAACTATATCACTTGGTAAAAGTATGATTGATCCCAGCCATATCTCTGATTTGGATCCACCATGATCTCGGCCTGATTTGGATGTACTTGAATTGCTTCTTTTGATAAGCTCGACCCATGCATTTGAATTTTGAATTGCCTTGAACCGCCTGGTGAAGCTTGATTCAATCCATGATTCTAGACCAATCCACCTATGATATTATCTCATTTTGATCTTTATATCTTCTTCGATATGCTTTGTTATCTGAAGAGGATATGCATCTGGAGAGGATAGGCTTGAACCACCCTTCACTTTTTGACTTCGTCTCGAGCTGGGTTTGGATTGGGTCTCACCTGTTCATTTGATCTGTTTTGAAATCCATGGGCTTTTTAACTTGAATTTAAAACCTTTATTTTGAAATATTCCCAAAAAGACTCAAACTTTAAAAAGTTGGGGGTTTTGAATTTAAATGTTCATAAAGGCTTTAAATTGACTTTCAAAATTTGGGAGTTTTGAAAATATTTTAAATTTTGGGTGTTTAGAGTCGCCAACCCACTTCTCCTTGTAATTTCGAACCAATTACTTGGCCTCCCTTCTCTTAGTTTGATTGTCTATGATGTCAAAACATTGTACCATGTATGGATTGTGATAACTTTTAACATTGTTTGCATATTTACATTTACATAATTGGAATCATGATTATTATATTAAAATATATAATATCCTTAAATTTTAAAAATATCTATTCATGCTAAATTTTATAAGCGATATGACATTCAAAACTAGAGAGTAACTTCAACATATCAAGGACTCCATCACCCTCATTCTGTACACTATCCATCTCTACCTCTACAATATCTACATCACCATAATACTCTGAAGGCATGACTTTACCAAGACAAAAATCTCTTTGTTTTCTTCTCAATGTCATCTGTGTGGTCATTTTCCATATGATATCATGTTATGACTTATAGATGATACAATAACTTTACGTCCTTCTACTATACATGTAGATAAAAAGAATAACAAATGAGTAAGATAAGTGTTAGTGTATACTATAGATATACCATGTAAATGAAATACGGAAAAATGCATCTCAGTTGCGTCTTCCTAGTAGGAGACTGACGGTTCAACCGCGTCTCCAACCAATAAAAGTATGGGGCTCAACCACTTCTTTGACTAACAAAGACCCATTGCCGAGTCTCATATTCAACCAAGGAATAACCATGGCATATGCCCATCTCCCTGTGGGATAGACACACTTATGTTGCGTCTGAAGATGAGAATCCAATAACATTTAGTTGCCGAGATTTTGGCCAAAAGCGAACAAATACATAAAAAGACAAAAATAAACCAAATCAGCAATATAAATACAAAAATTACTGAACTGCCCCATTCTTCCTTTTTGTCTTTCTCTTTTTCTTTCTTGGTCAGATCCAAAGCATCGTTTGGCTGTGGGAGAAGAAAACACGGACACCAAAGTCGAGCTTCAAGACATGAGTCACTGGACAAACGGTATGAGATGACGGATGGCGAGGTATTGTGTGTACACACACATAGAGTTCAGACAACCAAGGGTATTATGGGTATTTTTTTAAATATGCAAGGCTAATTTCAGAGTCATGGTAAAAAAGGAGGGTATGAGTAACAATTATCAACTCCGACCCAAATCTAATCCATTAGCATCCCTAGTTGATGCCCATTAAAAAGAAGAAAAACTGGTCATGAGACTTGAACATATAAAGCATACAATCATATTTAATCAAAGGTATTCTATGTTGCACGGAAACGGGATAAGAAAACCGGCAACTCTCCAACAATTGGGAAATGAGGAAACAATATATATATATATATATATATATATATATATATATATATATATATATATATATGTGTGTGTGTGTGTGTGTGTGTGTGTGTGCGCATAAAAAATAGAAAAATGGCATTGTGACCAACTAAGCTATCTTATAAATATGATATTTCAAATGTAATATCTTTGTTGAATCAAAGTATGTTTAAGACGTTTCAAGTTCTTAGTTGACGGAGGATCCGCGCTATCGTGTTGATATAAAAATTATATGTGTGCAAGTATAGCTCTCTTGGTCGAACCTTCAAGTTTCGAGTTCCATGATTTCGGGTAGAGCTCTGCCTAACCCCATCTTGCCTGTAAAATAAATGATGCAGAATTCTGATGCGCTCACTCGGCCTGTATCTTCCATGAAGGTTAAGCAGAGAATACTCCCAGCCGTTTTTATATTCAACTGGCCGCTTTGTTGCCGGAATCACGTCCTAGCCGTCCATACGCCTTCTTTCATCTGGACGGCTACAATTAGCGAGAAATTTCGGCCGCCCAGATGCTAAATGTTGACGGCATGGATTAGGACATCACCCCCCCCCCCCCCCCCCCCCCCCCCCTCCCTTACATTAAAACGGAGGCTTTGCGCTCAAGGCTTTAGGGTTTCCCTTGGAGAGGAGTCTCTCTCTCTCTCTCTCTCTCTCTCTCTCTCTCTCTGTGCGCGTGTGTGTAGGGTTTAGGTAGTTACTTTGTCATGCAGGGGATCGCGATCTTTGTGTCGGTGATTTTCGTGGTTGCTCATGGCTTTTCATCTCTTGAAATCGTTGCATTTCCTTTAAAATTTGTTTATGAAGAGGTGCAATGATTATAAATGTAATTCCTCGTTCTGAATGCTCTTCGGCATGACAGATCCCTTTACACCCATAGAATATGAGCACCTTCTTCAGAAAAAGATGCAGTCTTTCTTTCACTACAACCGAGTCGAAATTCTTTTGCTCTGTGCTTCTTGTGGATTTACTTTTCCCTCCTCTTTGTGTTTTTTTTTTGTTTTATTTTTGCCCGGATGAGATTCTTCTTAGTGTTTTGGTTCTTATGCTGTTAAGGGCTTGGTTTGCTGGTATTGAAGAATAGGAGTTGCAACGCTAAATGGGCATCTCCAAATTAGCTCACCTGAAAAAGATAATCACCAATGGTCACAATTAAATCCGTTCCTTTCGGCCTGTGTTGGCTGATATTAATTCGTGTACAAGTCTTTCTGATTCAGTCATTAGCTTATGAATCGATTAACGCAATCATCTTATAGGATTTTATGATGCTCATCAATATTCTATCGTGATGCATATATCATTCGCAATACTAGTGTGCTTTCAAGTGCCGCGCGACCTTTATATTCAGCAAAACTTGCCCATTTACAAGCTGACGATGGTCCCGTATACTTGGTTGTTTGAACCCCCTTGAAAGCCGATGGATTTCTCCGAGTTGTAGACCAGAAGCATAGAAACAAATCTATCGTCAGATTTAAACATAAGGAATGTTTCCTGATGCATCATTTCCTGTTCAGCAAAGCATTTGCAGATGCATATATATCAACATACAAGTGAAGAATCATGTGAAAAGATTTTTCAACACATTGGAATGTGTTGAATATCGTCACTGACGAAATGAAATCTTAAAGCTCTGCAACCCATTGGTGCCCTCCAACGTGACGGTGACTTTGGAACGAAAAGGCTCATCATCTCTGTCCCCCAACACTATTTGCATATTCTGCAAACTCATCCTAAACTTCTTTCCCGAACATAAAATGGATACTTTTCATTTCATATTAGAGGACGACCGGTTGTAAGCAAGTTGGCACAAAATGAACTGTGAATTTACATATACTAAAATGTCTTTTCCACCGGGCATCAGGATGATGCATAACCCATGTATGAGCACATGGACCCTTTGATCACGTTGAAATATCAAGAAAGAAAGTAACGTGTACAAGACTCAGCCTTTGTTTCCTAAAACATACTGAAATCTCGCCTATAAAATCACGATATGTAGACTTTAATCCGAATGATAATATGTTTCCTAACAACGTAAACAATGCCAATACTGCATGTTCAGGAAATAAATGTGTCCTTGTGAGAGTCGGATATCAACGGGTTCCCCAAGTTGATCCATGGCATGCTACCGCTCATTCACTCGTTTTGTAAAATGAAATTGTGTGGGACCTCCAAAACTAAAGGGCATCAGCCATTGGATTGAAAAGTTGGTTTGTTTTTTTATGCCGATACGGCAAATCGGGTTTATAAATTATACAAGCCACCGCAAAGAAGGTTGGTTTACTTTTTTTGCATTACAAGGTTTGCATTATGGTATTTAGCAATTTGGCCATTCGCTAACTATACATGCTATCCTCTATGCAAAGTGTCAACAACCTAACCAAATCAGAAAAAAATAATTAGAAATTGATGAAGAAATTTACAGAGTAAAAGAGAACAGTTGAGGCCAAAGCCAAGGCATTTTGAGCCACTGACCGGTTGATGCTTTTATTATGTTGCGTATCATTGTAACAGCATTTTCTACCATCCGAAAGTGAAGGATGTACATAAAAGAACTCAAATTTAACTCGAAGAAAAACTGTGAACTTTTATTGCCCATATCGCAATATACCAAACACATCCACAATGCCTGGAGGAAAAGCTGGATCTGTTGCACCTCTAACTGCAACTTTTGCAACAGAGCTGACACTCACAGGAGGAGTGAATACCGGCCCAATAAGAGGGATTTGACTCAGCGGTTTTGCATGTTGTAGAATCTGCCACGGTAAAATGGAGAATGAATTCAACATGGTAAGCACACAATAACTTTGACCAAGCAAGAGAAGCAGGGAGTACCATTTCCAATGGTGAACCAATAACACCTAGGGGCACTTTCACGCCCCTGACTTGCCTAGTGCCATATATAAATCCTGGCCTAAGAATCACCCCTGAGCAAGATTTTAATTGAATGACATCAGTTAGCCACAAGCATCAAAATAGCTAGTAAGAACCATATATTGACCAATGAACTTTTGTCAGATAATCCCAACTGAAGTATCTAATCTTTGTCACCGTACTTCACAGACAATATTCAAGAGATAAACGAGAGCAGTTCAGCTCACTATTTCACAAGACAGCTGAACCATAACAGTGCAAGCGATGTGAAAGGAAACAAAATTAGAAGCATGAAGTTTTAGTAGATTCTAAAGACCACAATCTTCACAAGTTTCTCCCAAATTTAATGTCCTAAACGGAACTTAAGTGCTTTTTCACACGATGAGGGAGCAGATAACATTCAACCATTTGAATATAAATATCCCAGTTTAGAGAATATGAAAACTGTTTAGATCAATGATTTATTTGTATATCGTAGACACCTCTTTATGGACGGGAGACCTACTATGTCTATATGAACTGAAGTAATCCCCCTCCCTCTGTCAAAATCCCATTTTTTGTAAGTCCAAAATGTTGAAGTTCATTTACTTTTGTCTGAAGAGTTTGATGAATTACATGTAAGAGGTCATTACAGCCCTGAAACATGATTTACTTTCAAGGGTAAAAACAGAAAACTGAGATGCAAATCCTCTGTGGTGCAAGAAGGATTTTAATTCTTTGCTTATGGGGAGAATAGAATCCATCATATTGTAGTGAACCAGCCTACGTCCCCACCAGCTCTATACAAAGGAATCACATTAGGACATCAATTCATTTAGGAGTCTAAAGAAGTCTAATACAGTTACCAAGACATACAGCATCCCATGCATTCAACTGTTTGTACTTCAACATATTATAACTGATGAAGACTTGCTTCCTAATTGTTGCATGACCCAGAATCAACAGATCTCAGTGAGATTCAAGGTATAATTTTAGCCTGCGATTATCTGCTACATTGGAATTTGTACTCACTATTTGAAACTGATCATGAACTTGAACAACTTTTGGATTTTTTAGGTTCTTTAGCATCTGTACAGTATCCCCAAATGTCCAAGAAAAACGTTTCTGCTTAACCATATTTATTGCCAGGATAATTCTGGCTATCATTTGCAGCTAGGAGCCTAGGAATATAATTACCGCATTCAACTCCCCGCGCACATGACCAGCATACACAATCATCTCTAGGATGAAAGTGACTAAATATTTTTCACTTAAGCATCATTGTCATAGATAGGATTTAAACCGTATGGTAGAACTCCAAGGATATTCAAGAAGAGAACAGAATCGACTAAGCAAGCAAAAATTCAAACCAGTCAGAAATTTCACTGACGCATTCAAGTGTGTAAAACTTTTCATGCGTTCTTCTACCTGCCAATCTTTCCTATCAATAAGTTCCTTGTTTAGTTGAGAAACCTGAACGATTAGTTCAATTTTTACCCCTTAGACGTAGAGAAATACTGATCTTTTGCTGTATACTTACCAGTAAAAATAGAACTTGTGACTACAACACAATTGAACCGCTTTGAACAGGGAAAGATATCAAAAGTCGTGATTAATGTGTGAAACAATTAGACATGAACAGACTATATACCCATCACTACAACAGACATAAGCTGTTTCAGATTAAGAAAAGACAAAAGTAGCATCTGAGAAGCTGACCTCCATATGGAAATTTCACCAATAGTTCGGCTTCAGCAGCTTTCTGCATCCAAAATTTTCTAGTTGACATTCACAGTAGGCCCAATTAACTTATAATGGGACACATGAGGAAACATGAAACCAAATTTCGAATGCATAGTAGCACAATGTGGTAGACTATAGGATACCAACATTTTGTGCAATCATAGAAAATCCAAAGAACGGGATTGCCACATGCATCCTTAGAGTTAGAGATAATGGCAGATTTCAATTATGCATAGAACCAAAGCCGTAGATCTACTGGCAGTCTTTTGGTCTCCACAATTGTAGACGCATTAATGAAGAACCTTCAAAATTTTGAACACCAAGTTACTGACGACACTTTATTGAATTTTCAATGAGCAACAACTTCTCCACACTGGAGATGATTGGATTGTGCAGTTTGTTTGTTATCATTAAATTTGGAATTCTACACCAAGTGGCTTGGAATAGCCAATAATCCTGGATAACACTTTAGCTAAATGAAGAAGTGACATCCGTATGGTGGTTCACCAAATAGAACCTGGATGCTGGCAAAATTTAGTTGGTGTTGTCCTTATATTCAGTTCTCAATGATTTTCCTAGCGAAGGTCGAAACTATACCTCTTGTGCAACAGAGCATTCTTTGAGCAGTTTTCACTATTTCATCTTGCCAATTTGATAGTAAACACAGTTTTTTAAATTAATAGTTTTGTAAACAGTACTTGAGACTAAGAATAACCTGGCTGAAGCTTTAGGCAGGCTGCATCGTTAACTTCCACCAATAAAAAGACTGCCCGAAGCTCAAAAGACAACATAAACTAAGAAGGCCGAGCATACTAACCCTGAACACAATTGTAGTACTGCACAGAAGGAGCTTTTAAGCCTGCTTGTTTTGAATTTGTTTCTTGTTAGAGTCAATTGGTTATGCAATTTTTTACTATTTTAAAACCGACCAATAGTAACTACAAAAAGGATGGTTGCTGTAAATATGAGACACAGTAATATGAAATTATTGTAAGATGCAATCCTGTAAATATTGATTCGTATATACCTGTTAACAGACACATGACCAAAGGCTTTAGATGGAAACCCAAAGGACTTGGAGAAACAAAATTAGTCATGATGGAAGCAGGTTTCCAGAAAGTGGCAATGTGGACCTTGTTCATGATCTAAGTAATTACAGAATAAGTAGCGGAAGTGAGGAGAGTTAAAGCTCGAAAGGCCATTAGAGGAAGGGAATCAACATAATTTGAAGGGCCTCCTCCAAAACTGCTTCTATGGCTCCATAAGAAGGGAAGCATGAGGAGGCCAAATTCACGATGAAAGGAATCAATTATTCAAGTTATCGTTCCAGCCCTTTCTGAATCTGTACTTTATTTTTCTATTTTCTTCCTAGTTTAGATTTTCCTTTCTTGGTAGCCTCCTTTTGTATGATTTTCTCTATGAAGGTTAGTTTTCTCCTTTCTTTTTCCTTTCTTTAGCCCTTTTATTAACTTTCTCTTTTGTTCTTGATACCTACCACTAGAGTGGGGGCCACACTCTCAATACCATGCTGATACTTTTTACATTTTCTTTTAATTACTTTCATTAAATTAAGAATTAAACTGGTGTACTGTATAACACGCTACGTTATGATATTCATGTATTTGTTAAGAGTATTGTAATAGGACCACTGGCCACTAAGGCCGGTGAATGTTAGTCATGGCCAGGAGATAGCCATTGGGGGACCCAACAGCAACTAACCATTGGGCATCCCCAACAACACTGCAGCCTCCAACAGCCAGCTTGCTGGCCAGCTGTTGGAGGCTCTTTTCTTTCACTTCTTCTCTCTACTTTCTTTTGTAATTCATGTACATTGCTCTATCTCCCACAATATCAATAATATTTTGTTATTGAACAGCACCGACTTGTGCATTTG
This sequence comes from Brasenia schreberi, assembly GCA_036023115.1. Classification (NCBI taxonomy): domain Eukaryota; kingdom Viridiplantae; phylum Streptophyta; class Magnoliopsida; order Nymphaeales; family Cabombaceae; genus Brasenia; species Brasenia schreberi. The sequence continues at coordinate 9,252,146 of JAYKKT010000071.1, read as the reverse complement.
GCTTGTTCTTGACCCGAAACACCCATTCTAGGGTGTGTTTGTATTTGACTTGTGGGTTTAACTCTTAATGATATTTGACGGGGCTGCTTCCAAATACGAATATCAACAATTCTTTACATGGTATCAGAGCCTCATTTTGAAGAAATCAAGCCCATCAAGAAACATGCCAAGATTGAAAACTTCGTGATATTGCATGTTTGATTCTTGACCCAAAATGCAATTAAAGTTAAACAATAACTATGAATAAATATTTTTTTATCAAAGATTTTTTTAGACTACATAGATGGGACGATTTAAGAACCAAAATTAGATTTTCAAAATTTAAATGATGCTGATGCTTTTTAAAGCCCAAGAAAAATAAAAACAAGATTTAAAAACTTAGAAGCAAATGAATGCGAAAATAACATAGATTACATGTTAAAATGTTGATGATAAACTTAGAAACCGACTTAGTGTATTCAAAAGTGCATTTGAAACTTGAAAATATTTTAAAAAGATTCATTCTCAAGATGATTTTGTGTTTCAAATAGATTTAATGGAAAAAAATGATAAAGCTTTAGCAATGAAGTTTAAAGATTAGAGAATATCACAATGAGTTTTTCAAATTGTAGACTCAACTTCGAAGGTCTGATAAGTTTGAAAAACTTTTAAAAATAGACAAATTTCAAGAATTTTTGAACAATCTATATTTTTTCTTATTTATGTGGGGTCTTAGAGATGAATTCGAAAATATTAGATTTAATTCATAGAAAACCTAGACCAAAAGGGGATACCTTCTTGGCCGATCTAGTTATGAAAGAAACTAGATTGAAAAATATGAATATTGCAAAAAAAGTTGTTCTTGTTGCTTCAAAGCCGGGAGCAAATATTAAGACATAGAAGTCTCCCCACGTTAAAAGCTTCGAAGGACAAAAGGGTGGTGATGGTTCGAGCATGAAGCCAATGATGCAATGGCCAAACAAAGTCAATATTTGTCACTATTATAAGAAAAGTGGTCACGTTAAGACCACTTGTCCCCTTCTTCGAAAAAGATATTGAAACGTAGGAGTCATAGAAGACAAAGATAGAGGAGTCTTACCTTCAAACATCAAGGCCTACATATAAGAAATGTTTAAGGAGAATGCAAGCATCTCCGAAAATACTCTATCCACTTCTCAAAGTATGTCTTGGTTTTTAGATTCAGGTATTTCATTTCATATGACTCATGATGGAAGATCTTTGAAAAATCCTCAAAATATTTTTGGTAAACATGTTTTAAAGACCAATGGTATGAAACTTCAAATTAAAAATTTTGAAAATTTTGAAAAAGAAGATTTTGAAATTCAAAATGTAGGTTTCATATCTAAGTTAAATCTAAATCTTCTCTCAGTTGCTAAAATTTGTGATAATGGTCGTTATAGTAACTTTCTCATCTAAATCTTCTCCCTACCTTCCTCATTTATATCCCAAAACCAAAGCTTACATGTATACCTTGATATCCTAATGCCTCTTTACCGACATGTTCACTTAAGTCTCCTCCTAAACAAATCATCTCCCTTTGTGAAATCTTTTGAATCACCTTATCTAACTCTTCTCAAAAAGTTGTCTTTATACTATCTTCTAGTCTTACTTGGGGTGCGTAAGCACAAACTATATTCAAAACCTCTACTCTTAACACTAATTTCAACATCATGATTCGGTCACCATATCGTTGTATGTCTACTACACTATCCTTTAAATCTTTATTTATGATAATACCAACTCCATTTCGAGCCTTTTCTTTACCTGAGTATCATAATTTAAAACCTATATCCTCTATCTCTTTTGCTTTTTCTCCAACCCATTTTGTCTCTCATAAACATAGAATATGAATCTTTCTCCGAATTATAGTAACTACCACCTCCATTAGCTTACCGGATAATGTTCTGATATTTCAAGAACCAATACGAATCTTATTATCTAGGACTAGCTTTCTTACCCCCCGTATCCATCCATATTCAAAATGCGAAGACCCTCTCTGAAAATTATTTACTACATTCGGGCGGCAATGTAGCGGGACTAACTTCTTTACCCACATTCATCCATGACGTGGGAACCATCTCTACAATTGATTCACTACATTCAGGCAAAAATGTAATGGCCCTTGCTTACTTATCACTGCATTTGGGCTGTGCAACGTGTCGCTAGGCGGGGACGCCCCAAAGCAATGCTCATAATTTTTGTAATCCATATTATAAAAAACTGATGAAGTTTTATGTTGCCTGTCGGAAGCCTAACACAACCCTCCTCCTTTATCCAGGCTTGGGACCGGCAATGCAAGGGCGATCCCTTACATGGGTGGAGTTTATACTAACACCACTTTGTTTGTAAGAAAATCTTATGCAAGTATTGTTATATTATTCTTCTACATGGATGATATGATCATCACTGGCAATGATGAAAAAGGCATTGCTCAGGTTAAACATGATCTTCATCAGGATTTTGAGATGAAAGATCTTGGCCTTCTTAGATACCTTTTGGGCATAGAAATTGTTAGAAATAATAAAGGGTATTTTATATCACAAACTAAGTTTGCGAATAAAATAATTCATAGGTTAGGGATACAATATACAAATTGATACTCTCGAGGTCCTTGGCAGAAAGTTACGAGCTACGGACGAAGAAAGATTGAATGACCCAACTCCCTACAGGCAGCCAATTTCAACAAGCACCTACCACGGTGCATATGAGTGATGTTATGAGAATTATTCTCTATGTAAGGAGTTATATGAATAAGGGGATACTTTTGACTTCTTAATCTGTTGATTTATCTGTGTATATTGATATTGATTGGGGTGGAGATGTCAACAACAGACATTCTACTACTAGTTTTTGTGTTTTCTTAGGTGAATCATTGATTTCCTTGAAGTGCAAGAAACAACAAAAAGTTTTGCTTTCCTTTAAAGGAGTATTGGGCCATGGATATTGCTGCTACAGAAATCTCCTAGATCACTAAAGTACTAAGGAGATGGGTACCACGTTACAAAAGCCCGCCATTATGTTCTGTGATAACAAGAGCATCATGTACATCGCCTCCAACAACACCTTTTATGAACGAACGAAGCACATGGAAATGGACTGTCATTTTGTTTGAGAAGAATGTTTGAAGAAGAAGATTACTCTATCTTATATATCATATGAAATGCAGTTGAAAGACTTTTTCACCAAATCTTTCTCAGCAACCCGATTAAATTTTTTGTTAGACAAACTTTGAGTATCCACAATATAAGTTTGAGGGGGGTGTTAAGAGTATTCTAATAGGACCACGAGCCACTAGGGCCCATGAATGTTAGTCCTGGTCATGACTCTGGCCAAGAGATAGCTGTTGGGGGACTCAACGGCAACTAGCTGTTGGGCATCCCCAATGACACTGTAGCCTCCAACGGCTAGCTTGTTGGCCAGCCATTGGAGATTCTCTCCTTTCACTTCTCTCTCCTTTCTTTTGTAATTCATGTAGCCTCCCACAATATCAATAATATTTTGTTCTTGGACAGCACCTTGACTTGTGCATTTGGCTTGTTCTTGACCTGAAACACCCACTCTAGGGTGTGTTTGTATTTGACTTGTGGGTTTGACTCTTGATGATATGTGATCGGGCTGCTTCCAAATACGAATATCAACAATTCTTTACAATATCAATACCCTGTACGAAACAGGGTCTAATACAATATTCAAAGAATTCCTAAGCTCTAAATCTACGGACACATAGATTAAGAGTATGTAAAAGCTACAATACCCAGAGACAAAGGGTATCTCGCCATGTACATACATATAGTGAACCACTTGCTTCATTGAGAAATTCTATTGCCAAATAAACCAATCTGCAAAACAGCGTAAGCAGCCCCTCATTTTTCCTCATCAATGGACTTTTATTATTAGCCACATGAAAGCGTCAGTTGTGACACCAAAAGATCTACGGTCACAGAAGAATTAGATCTGGAATTATTTATGGTAAAGAAAGCACTCAAACCCTTCAGAAGAAAGTACTCTCAAATTCCTTTCAATGTTTAACTTCCACATGAAATTAGTAACTAAAATACAACAATTCTCAAATCTATTGAAAAGTTTCAAGCCTATGCAACAAGTATAAATATGGAAAATCCAAGTGATTAAACAAGAACAAAAAAGATTTTGATAACCGTGTGATACATTATCAAACTTGAATTATAAATACAACAGCATATATGCATGAATCGCCACACTAATAAATAAATCAAAAATAGTTCTTGGTATAGTGCAACTTGAAGAAATACTTTCTGGGAAAATGTAACCTAGAAGCCTATACCATTCTCTTGTACCGAAACATCATTAGAGGACCACTCTTCAAATACAGTAGGAACCGGTTTATATCACTGTTTTTTTCTTTTTCTAAGGCAAGATGGGGTCGGACTGGACAGGTCCCTACCAGATCCAAACTCAGGTATTGAACTCCTGATCTTTTGTCCAAGAAGCAACCACCTAGCCAATGAGCTATGCCCCTTTATGTGTAAAGTTCATCGTATTGCTAATGTTAGTTCCCCAAGAAATGCTACCAACATTGACCATCAACATGAATTCATAAGCTGCAATGGCCTTTCTCTTAACTAGAAGCCTTGCTCTTAAGATCAAAATGGCTTATCTGAAAGCTTGGTACATCATACAGTACCTTTCCATCATAATATCCTTGCAACAAATAATTCACGACACCGAAGTCAGCAGCTGAGACGTAGACAAATCTTTTTACACCTGCAGAAAGAATTCAGTCTTTCAGAAACATGGGACTTTTTCTAAAATAAAAAACATTCCCTTATCAAAGTGAAATAAAAGATTATTTTACAGCAACCATTAAAAGACAAGGACCAACTGTAATTAGTTTATGTACGTAAGGATATAATAGCATAAATGCCTTTTCCATTTACCAAGTGATTCTAGTGCATAGAGCTTGACACATCTGGTCTTGTATACTCAAATAAACTTACATCAGCTTCAAAACCCTCATGAGAAAAGAAAAAATGCCACCACAATATAAGGCGGGATTATCTAGATAATCATCTACTCGTGAGTCAAATTTGGTAGCCTTTACCAATTTACCGAGAATGCATCACCAAGACCAGAGCTTTACCATGTTCTGATGCAGCTCTGATTGCATTGACATTAGCAGTACCATTGATTTTGTACATTTGCGCATTTGAGCCAAATCCTCCAACACAAGATACCTAAAAATGATCAATATGGACATTTATCTTGTCATGTTAAAAAAATGCAAAATATGGAGCTCCGTGGAGCACTATGAAGAAAGAAAAGGCCATATTTAATACAAGTCCACAGTCAAGGAAAAATTTCAGTAAGAAGGCAGTGACTCAGATCATCAAAGAATTTTGCATGGTTAAGTCGTTAATGATAATAAGATGAAGATCTATAAAAAATGTCACACCACCATCCTTTGTAATTCTCAAAGTATTTACAAGAACCAGAAAGCTACCATATTGCTTTACAAACTGATAAACCATCAATAAACTAGGCAGTAGTTGCAAAAAATGAATTAAGAGAGGAATCTCAGAAACTCGTTAACATCTTATCAGATTTGCATGGCCCCCTTTCTTTAGATTATTTATTGCTGAAGTGCACCCATCCACGAAAGGCGTATAAGTCAATTTAGACAAGCATCAGCAGTTAGAAACGTGCCATCTTTCTTCTGTATCTTCCAAAAAAATTACCATCTTCTATGTCTCCATGGATTTTCCTTTTTTTTTTACGAACTTCATAAATCCATGACAATAGAAGGCTGAGAGGAAGCCTCTGTCTTCTAATTATATTTAATTCCATGGTCGGTATGAGCAATTAAGGGTGGAAATTGTACTGATTTGCGTCTAAAGGTGAATCTGTATCAGTCACATTATTCCAGGGCATGGATCCTGAAACAAAAGTCAATGTCCTGCAGTGATTGAACTTTATGAGATGGCATTGGATAGATGCCTATGTCAACTCTATATTTGAATCCTGAAAAAGGAAAGGGTACTCAATTTACTTCTTTTACATGTTAAACCCGTTTTTCGACAACTTATTATTGGATCCAGCACTTCCATTCAACATTCATAGACAAGTATGGATCCATTTCGGCTCCACTCACAAACGTTTGATAGAACTTGCAGCACGAGGTTCAGATGTAGAGTTAGAATAATCCAGCCAAGATATATGACCCATTGGCCCTATCATTGAATCACAATACCCATACTTGTTTATAGAACATGAGTTCATTCACAACCAACTTGTTTTCTAAAGGTACATCACAAACGTCCCCTGTAGAAAACACAAAAATTTACTGTGAACAGGTGACAACTCTAATAGTGTAAAAGATATCACATCTTGTGTTTCTTTCACTCCAACAAATGATATCAAATCTGATGCTTGATCACCATCCCAGCATCGTATGCTTCCACATCATTTACCAACCCAAACTTTTCCAACCTTGCCCAACAACTTCCTCTGACCTTTATATATATATATATATATATATATATATTGGCTATAAGGATTTTTGTTTCCATAGAGATGCTAACACTTAACTCAAGCTAAATCATTTTTTATTGTTTCCTGCCAACAATTTTTTGGTACTCTGCTTCCACTTTTAACATTTCCACTATCTAGCTTGCATTCTTACACCTTTCCGTCCAAGATTTTCCTTCATTTTATCATCTATTGGTGCTACTCCCAACTTGTTTCTGATAATTTTATTACGGTCCATCTCAACATCTTGATTTCTGCCAAGGACATCTTTTGTATATGTTGATGATTAACTTGCCAATACTCAAAACCATATAACATAGGTCTAATTACTGCTCTATAATATTTATCTAACTTTAATTGTATCTTCATACAATACTTGATGCACCTCTTCATTTTAACCAACATTGTGACATGTCCATCAATTTTCTCATTGCTCCAAAAACAAACCCTAAGTACTTAAAACTTTTCTTTTGAGGGATGTAATGTGTGTTACTCTTAACCAAATGATCAACCTTGCATTCCATGTATTTTGTCTTTATATCATTCGCAAATAACATACACCAAGGTACTTCATCTTGAATATGCTTTGTTAACTATTAATAACCAAGGTAAATAAATACGAACTTAAACTGATCATTGATCTCATCCAATATTAACTTTAAAGAAATTTCTATTTCTTCATGAGTCCTTATACATGTTTTTGTATCATCATACATATCTCTTATCACATTACAGAATGTCAATGACTCAATGGGACACTTTTCTTTTCTAATGTTCTCCAAAGGATATCTTTTGACACCTTATGGTAAGATTTTTCTAAATAAATACCATATAAAGTTTTTTTCTCTAAACTATTTCGTAAGACGTCTCAATAGGTGAATAGCCTCAATAGCACATGTCCCTAACATGAATCCAAATTGGTTCTTCGTTGTACTTGTTACTTGTCTCAACCTTGTTTCAATAATTCCTTCTCATTATTTCATAGTATGGCTCATCAACATAATATCCCGATGATATTGCATAATTCTAAATGTCTCACTTGTTTTTGTATGTGGGTATAGTTGTACTCTTCCTCTATTTCTCAGGTATCTTTTGGTTTCTTCATATTTCATTAACTAATCTTATAAGGTAAATGATACTCATCTCTCCAACGATTTTTCATACTTCTATAGGAATATTGTATGATCCTATCGATTTATCAACCTTTATAAGTTTAAAAGCCTTTTTTACTTCATTTTTTTAATACATATGTAGAAATTATAGTTTATATACTCTTGAGTTGGTTAGCTCTCCCAAGCTAATAATAGTATCTATATTTTTAATAAAAAGTTTACGAAAATAAATTATCTATCTATTTTTTACATTATTACTTTTCACTAGAATCTTCTCATCCTCACCTTTGATGCATTTGAAAAGGTCCTTAGTTTTCTTATCTCTAGCTTTAGTTATCCCAAATATCTCCTTCGCCCTATTTTGAGTTGAACTTTTTATATAAATCCTCTCAAAAATTTTGACTTTTACTTCATTAACTGCCTTTTCCAATTTTTTGCCTTTTTTATAAACCTCGTAAGCTTCATCAATCTTTTCAGCATAATGCAATTTCAAGCAAGCTCTCTTTGCCTTAATTGCACATCTTTACTCCAACAAGCTCCCTTTTGTCACCTTGCACCAATATGCCTCATTTAGTTAGATTCTCCTAGTATATATTTTGTCTTGTTCCAATAATTTCAAGCTATCTCCATAAAAGAACTTTTTTTTAAATATATCTTCCTTCTTATTTATGTTATTTCACCATTTAGTGCGAATGATTGATACTCTTTTGTCACAAATTAGTATTGATGCACATCTCAATAATAAAGGCACTCATTTTCCCACACTCTAAACATAAAATGAGTTGTGATAGGGCTGATTTTCAGTGCCCCGCACATGCGCCGTGCACACCTAAACTTGGATGGAGATGCATAACATGCACCGGGTGTAACCCCTTTCTTGTTGTTTTTACCGCCTCTCTTCCCCCCACTACCTTCCTTAGACTGGTCTCTCTTAGGATTTTTCTCTTCCTCAGATGCCCTAAAGTCCATGAAAGACTCAACCATGGTCATGTCTTCCATGACGTCTTACGGGTTGCGCTGGCGCAACTCAACTTGTGCCCACGGCTATAGACCATCTTCGAAGTGAAAGAGTTTATCTTGCTCACTCATGTACTCGACTTCGAGCAAGATAGAGCTGAACCTCTTCACATGGTCGTGAAGACTTTCAGTTTATTTTAATTGCTTTAGAGACTCCCATGTTCTTCGAATCGTATTTGTAGGAGTAAATTGCTGAAAATTTTCAGTTTTGAAATCCGTTCAAGTAGTAGGCAGCCTCCTACCGCAAGTGTCGTCTTAACTCGCGTGTGCCACCACAACTTCGTATCGTTTCCCAAGAAATAGATGGCCATTGTTACCTTTTCTTCTTCGGGTATGTGGGATGCTTGGAGATACCGTTCCAAATCCCACATAAAATTTTCGACCAGCTTTGAGTCTCTACCACCCTCGAACTGCTTAGGTTCAAGAAATTTTACCTAAAATGAGGTTGTAGAAGACTGTAATGACCTATGTTATCAATAGCGGTTAGTGGGTTGTTAGCGGTCGACCCTGATATAGCGGTAGCGGGGATATAGCGGATTTAGTGGTACACTTTTAGTTATGATTAAAAAATTATATATATATATATAATGGGTTCTCTAATTTCTAAAAAATTTCAAGATCTTAAGTAGATTATTGCCATGAATAGATAATAACACATCAGCTGCAACAACTAATCAAGCACAGTAGCACTAGCACCTACCAACAGTCTCAAGAACACATGATACTTGCACAAGTAGAAGAATCCAACAAATGTTAAACTACAAAATTACATGTCATATGCATTAAAAATTTGAGTAATAGGACAACCATGAACAAAGAACGAATTGAAGAGAAGGGAACATACCTAGCCATTATCTGCTCAAGTAATATCTTTGTTCAATACAACACCTATTAGGTATACCTCTTGAGGGCTTAGAAAAATGGTGAGATTATAAACTATTAGTGCAACCTTATATGTATAAATGTATTCCATGTCTTCTTTTATATTCCTTTCCTTGAATGATGCAATTGCTTTGACTTTTTTTGTGATAGATTTGTCTGTCTTCTTAGTGTATAACCTAAATGAGTACCTCTTAAAATCATTAGCAAGATATTCACATATCAAGAAGAAAGCGTCCTAACCTTACTTGCCATATGCTAAATTCATAAGCATTTTGCATAATAACTCCACCATATACAAGTGTTAGATACAATATACACAGTGAATACAATCCCATGCCATTAGCATCCTCTACTACCATCTCCTAACCAGCGAAAAAAGTATTTTCCGACGAATCTTTGAACAAGTTCGACTTTAAGAGTGTATATTCAACTTTGGCCTCTCATTTTACAAATAAAAAACAGGAACTAATATGCATTGTATACACTGGAATAGAATGCGTAGTCAAGAGTATGCACTGATAAGAACATGTATAACAAAAGAAAATGATACAATGCATTATGAATAGCATAAAAATGTCATGGTTTGGTCCACAAACATGTATAAATCTAACAAGGTCTCTTGTAAATCTAACAAGGTCTCTTGTAGGACATGTCATTAACAGCATGTATGCGTCCCGATCATCGCTAGTGTGTATGTGTCCCGATCATCGCTAGTACGATACAATGCATTATGCATAGCATAAAAACGTGTAAAACCAGACGCTAAGTATTGAGTATGGACTACATTTTCTTTCTTTCTATATACATTATATATTTTGAAACTGGATTGAACCGATAAACAAAACTTTTATAAAATTGTAAATCTAATCCGAATAAATTTTGAGTAAAATGGAACCTAATAAAAAAAATTGGTTCGATTCATTTGGGTTATTTGGTTATAACCGAATAATGCTCACTCTCACAATCAGCGAAGAAGCAAGCTCGATCGCCCTTAAGAGGTATGTTAGCGGTGAGAGGTGGGAGAGACAGCAAAGGTGGGAGAGAGAAGAGAGAAATGAGTACCTACAGTGACGAACGATGGTTGGTGGCCGTGCAGGTGGTAGCGGAGGGAGCAACGGTGAGAGGTGGGGCCGCGGGAGAGACAGTAGACAATGGTGAGAGGCAGGAGAGACAACAGACAACGGTGAGAGGCGGGAGCTCACAACAGAGGCGCATTAGAGAGAGGCTAGGGTTAGTTTCTTTTATTTGGATCGGATGACCCGATCCAATTGGATCGACTCGCCAGTTATTAACAACTTGAACGCTAACATCGCTATAGCGGCCCTGGTGGGTCGCCCGCTAAGGGTCGCCCGATATATCGGTTTTAGGACCGCTAAAACGCGATAGCACGCTATAGCGAGCGCTATAGCACGCTATTGATAACATTGGTAATGACTCATGAGATGTGTGGGCTGGTTGGGTTACTGGTCTCACGCACTGCAGCTCCATTTCACCTGCATCCAACCTGCGTTGGCCAGACTGCATTTCCAGCAACTGTTGCGTGAAGTGTTCGTTTTGCAGTTGAATGCTTGCCATCTACTACGACAGTTGGATGAGAATCGACTCCGTGGACACTTTGCCAGAAGTCCCCTCATCCTCAACCCAGTGTTGTTTGACGCGTATCGTATCACGTATCATTGCGCTCCACGACACGAGCGTATCATATCGTACTTTAATATTAAAATAATACAAAAATTATTTAAAAATCAAGAAAATTAGTAAAAATCCGAAAAAAAAATCTGGAAAAATCTCAAAAAATCTGGTAATTGCTTTAAATTCATATAATGCAAAGTTTAGCATAGATTGAACATTCAACATTGAACAATTGCATCCAAAATTACATATTTTGAAGCAAAAAATGAAATACATTTACATTTTATATATTATAAATTTGTATCAGGATCATTAACTAAATAATCTTCATCTTCTACTTGATAAAGATTCAAAGTTTCTCATCACCTTCTGCTTTAAAATGAAAATCTTCATCTCCTTCATGATGTTGTTGCACTTCAAATTAATTCATGCAATGTCTTCTTCGGTTAGGAGTGCATTTTCTTCGTTATCTTCCATAATCCACTCATCTAATATATAAAAATTAACAAATTGCTATCTTTGTACATGTAGTTGTCATATTTGCTAATTTTCATATGTGAGCAAAACAATGAGCTCAATTTCTTTGATTATTGACTCTATGACACCTCAGTAATGTGATATTATTATTTGATGATATCCCCTTTTTCTCTTACTAGAGACTAGCTTTTTAACTAATGTTTAAGCTTCATTTCTCACTTCACAGACTGAGTTAAGCCTCACACACGTTGATCATGTTCAACTCAATGGAAGTCACGTAAGGTGAACCCTAAAATAGTGAAGTTGTGAAATGCCCACTCAATGAACCGAGACAACCAAATGTTTTTAATTGTTTGCGATCTCATGAAATTAGAAACTGCTAGCAAAAATATACCTAAAAATTGGCAACAAAAAGGGAAATGATTTTGTCACAATTTTTATTTGTTCATAAATTGTTCTTATTCAATAAATAAAATTATAAACCCAAATTACAAGCATATCGGAGAATGCCTTGGAGGAAAGTGAAGAGAGGCCAGAAACATGCAAAAAAAATGAAAAAACAAAATTAGAAAAAAAATTGAAAACAAAATTGGGGATATCGCTTGTATCGTACGATACGATGCGATACGGATAACATTGCCTCAACCTGTTCATGACGGCTCTTTCTCATCGAAACACTGGCCGAAAAATTACTACAAACGATTTTGTTGCAGATAAGCCTGTAGAAATGGATTTACAGACGCTCAGAGTATAATTACTCTTTTACATATCAAACGATGAAATTTCCTGATGAATTTACTACCATAGCGAAGCTAATGAATTCAGCTTTAATACAGATTTTACAAATCACGATTCTGATCACGGAATCTCCCAAAATTTGTGTTCCAATCTGACAAAATGAAAGACACGTTAAAGCTGCATCCGACATTTCATGTGTCGCACTTGAAGCCGTATCATGAGGATCCGGAAAGGTTACACCATCGTTCACTACCACTGGTGCGAAAGGACATACCGACATTACTAGCGCACAGGGTTTACGGGACAAGACCGTGGCGCCAAACGCAATACTTAGTACGTAATTAAATGTGTAGCTCATTTTTTTTAAATTGTATTGGCTATATAGAAATCAAAAGCTATAGCAAAATTTAAAATCTCCCAACCCTCCTGATTTATATCCCCAAAACCATAGTTTTCATGAATACATTGATATCCTAATGCATCTTTACTAACATTTCCATTTACGTCTCCTCTTAAACAAATCATTTTCCTTTATGGAATTCTTTGGATTACCATGTCTAACTCCTCCCAAAAAGCCTTTTTTATATTATCTTCTAATCCTACCGGAGGTGCATAGGCACAAACTATATTCAAAACCTCTACTCCTAACACTAATTTCACCATCATAATTCGGTCACCATGTCGTTGTATGTCTACTACACTATCCTTTAAATCTTTATTTATAATAATACCAACTCCATTTTGAGCCTTTTCCTTTCTTGAGTATCATAATTTAAAATTAGTATTCTCAATCTCCTTTGCTTTTTCTCCAACCCACTTTGTCTCTTTGTAAACATAAAATGTGAATCTTTTTCTAAATCATAGTATCTACTACTTCCATTAACTTGTCGATTAATGTTTCGATATTCCAAGTATCAATATGAATATTATTATCTAGGAATAACTTCCTTATCCCTGCATTCATCCATTCTGAAAATGCAGAGACCCTCGCTGAAACTTGTTCACTACATTTGGACGACAATATAGCGAGACTAACTTCTTTACCTATAATATGGGAACCCTTTCTAAATTGATTCACTACATCCGTGCAAAGATGTAGAGACCCTTGCTTACTTTTCACTACATTCAGGCTTTGTAGTGTATCGCTAAGAGGGAACGCCCAACTCAGTGCTTATAATTTGTAGAATCCATGGTAGATAAGTCTGATAAAGTTTTACGATGGTTGTCGAAAGCCTAACGCAAATCCTCCTCCTTTATTCGGGCTTGGGACCTATAATTTTACTAAAGATGTAATGCCTAAATGCTTTATATATTGAAAATTAAATGGTGATCGATGGATATGTACTCAACAACTTATGCATTATATGGATTGTATTTATGATTTTTTTGAATTTTTAAATTGAATTTTCTTGAATTTTTGTGATTTAAAAAAATCATATTAAAAACAATACGGGACGATATGATACGTATCGTAGACCAAAAGGATACGCATCGAACAACACTGATTACTATTGCCATATTCTTATGTTAATTGATGTCTCACTTGCTCTAATTTGAATATTATATATATAATATTATATACCTTAATCGTGTACTTGCACACAATATTTTTAAAATTTGTTCTATCCCGTACTCCCACCCATACCCATGTGACATAGGATGAAGTAAAGGCAGCAACCGAGTGTTGTCAAGATATCACAAAATTTATCTATAATAATACTTTTGTATTATCTATGATAAGGAGATATATAGATGGTGTAGAGCTCCTTCGTACAATTGTTACTCAGTTTGTAACTAATTTATTATTGTTAACAAAGAAGCCGACGAAAATATTTTCCTCTCACGAGTGGCAACTAGAGGATCCTCAAAATAGTAGGAATAGAAAATTAAATGAGATTTCACATATAGTTTTTAGGAGTACATTTTGGAACTCTTGTGTTAGACAATTTGATCCAATAAGTCTAGACAATTTTGATATCTTAGAGGAGTAGATTATGGAAGATAATGAAGTAAATACACTCCTCACTAAAGAAAACATTCAATGGATTAATTTGAAAGGAGCGCAATAATATCATCAAGGGGATAATTTTAATTTCGAATATGAAAGTGGTGATGATCTTGAACATGAAGGAGAAGATAAAGATTATTTAGTTGATCCTAGTTATAATATGTAATTGGTTTTTTCAATTATGAAAGTTGTAATTTTGCTAAGGATTTACTCCTTAAATTTTTTATATATTGAAAATTGAATGGTAATTGATGAATATTTACTCAATTTATGAATTATATGAATTGTTTTCAATTACCGTCATTTTTTTTTGAATTTTTTTCCAATTTTTAATATTAAAAAATGATATGATACGATGCAATACAATACGATACAAACAACATTAATCTCAACCATTGATTGTCTTTGATCGAATAGTTACAATTTGGAAGTATGTCATCTATATATATATATATATATATATATATATATATATATATATATATATATATATATATATATATATACAACAACAACTACTAAGCCTTTTCCGGATGGCATCGGCTACATCAATTCTTTGTTTCCAAATAGCCCTATCATGTGTCGTGCTAGCATTTAACTCAATATAAACTAGATCATTATTTATTATTTTTTCCAACACTTATGTAGTCATCCTCTTTCTCTTTTAATATTTTCATAATCTAGTTTTTTATATCTTCTCACGAGGGCATCCTTGAGTCGTCTTTTTACATGTTCAAACCATCTTAAATAATTTTTCCTCATTTTATCCTCTATTGGTACTACTTCCAATTTGTTTCTAATAACCTCATTATATATGTGGTCTTTTCTTGTGTGAGCACTCATCCATCTTAACATCTTCATTTCCGCTAGATACATTTTTGTACAGGTTGATGATTAACTATCCAATACTCAAAACCATAAAACATAACAGGCATAATTGTTGCTCTATAATATTTACCTTTAACTTTAATAGTATCTTCTTATCACATAGAATACCTGGTGTCCCTCTCTATTTTAACCAACCAGTATTAATTCTACGCATAACATCTCCATCAATTTTTCCATCACTTTTGAAAAATTGATCCTAAATATTTAAAACTTTCCTTACAAGGGATGCACTTTGTACCAATCTTAATTTGTATGTCCTCTAAAGTACCTAATCTATATGTTTTGTCTTCGTTCTACTAAGTCGAAAGCCTTTACTTTCTAACATTTCTCTCCATAGTTCCAATTTCCTATTAACTTTTTCCTTAGACTCATCCACTAACACAATTTCATTTCCAAGTAATATACACCAAGATACTTTATCTTGAATATGCTTTGTTATCTCATGAATGACCAATATAAATAAATATGGACTTAAAGTTGATCATAATGGAACCCAATATTAACTTCAAAAGAGTTTGTCATTCTTTTGTGAGTCCTCACACATGTTTTTGCACCATCGTATATGTCTCTTATAAGATTTATTTATGTCAATGAGATACCTCTCTTTTTCAAGGTTCTCTAAAGAACATCTCTTGGCACTCTATCGTAAGCTTTTTCTAAATCAATAAAGGTTCTCTTTTGCTCTAAAATGTTTTATAAGGCGTCTCAATGGGTGAATCACTTCAATAGTAGATTTATTGAGCATGAATCCGAATCGGTTCTCTGTTGTACTTGATATTTGTCTTACTCTACCTTCGATAATTCTTTCCTCTAATTTTATGGAATGGCTCATTAACTTGATACATCGATAATTCGCACAATTCTGAATGTCACTCTTGTTCTTATATATGGGTATAAGTGTGCTTGCTCTTCATTCTTCGACCATCTTTTGGCTTCTCCATACTACTACATCTACAACTAAGCCTTTTCCCATACTAAATATTACCAACCTTTATATATTTAAGAGCCTCTTTTACTTCATTTTTTTTAATACACTGATAGAAAATGTGATTTATATATTTTCCAGATTTGGCTAACTCTCCTAACTATGCTTCACTCTTGTCTTCAATGATCTCCAAGGCATACGCTTCAGCCTTAAGCATAGCCAATGGCTCAGCTCCCTGGTTCTTGATCATTCCATCACACTATTCTGGTGTATAGGCCAATAAACTCGGTGTTCTCAGCTCAGCACCTCATTCAGCCTCCCCTGGCCACATAAACACCTCTTTATTGAATTTCAAAGGGGTATTTGAAAGGAAAAGTCAACTTTCACTTCTTCCCGAAAACTGTATTTTCTAACCAATAGGTACACAGGCTTTAACTTGTCCTCTTTTGTATTGGAGAAATAATGTTAGATTCAACGATCCATCTGTAACTTTCTTTGCTTCATTTGTTTCTATAAATGTGTCTGGATGGAGTAGAATCACAAGCCTGCAATAATATAACCTTATGGTGGTTTTTCAAGTTTAATAATCTATCAAATGTTTCTTTTTGTTTCAAATTATATATACATACATACATATATATGTGTGTGTGTGCGCACATATATACATATATCTTGTTTATTTGTTTATTTATACAGCCACAGGTTGGACCAGAAAATTATGGCTTCATGCACAGGAAATAACGTTCTCCCTTTTATGCGTTGTCTATTCAAGCCCTTCGATGACAAAGCCACTTTTTGGCTTATCCAACTTCCATATGTACTTTTGTCTCATAGGCAGTAGGCTTTTCCTCCTGTTGAGGAAGGATAGGTAACAGCTTGAGTAGGACTCAAAAATAACTGCTGTTGGATGGTGTCAAAAAGAGGGAATGCTTGAAGCTGAGTGCAAGGGAATTACTCACCAAGTTTAGTGTAGTTAAATAACAGGAAGAAGGTGAAACAAGGAGAACGGTGTTACAATTATCTGTGGTGAAGGTGCTACAATTACAAGTACGCCTATGTGTGACAGTTCCATGCAAAATGATGCCATATCATACTCTTCGGGAATCAAAGAAATCTGGCCCTTGAATGAATGTGTTTAACACCAAAAATCTGGTTACTGGTTATCGGCCATTCTAATTGATATTAAATAGACAATCAGACATCTTAAAAAGTATAGTAACTTTATCGAAAGGTAACATCCAGAGACATGTTAGCACCATATCAACAATCACAAAAATAGCTTTAAAGGAAGGGCCAGAAAAACTCTACGAACTTAAAATGACTAGGATTTGTAGCAAGTTGCAAGCTGCCACATACCACAGCTGTCACTCCATTCATGGCATCATTCAAGGAGTGGGGTACAAGCAGGTCTCCTGGAGAAAAGAAAAATAGCATATAACTGTACCATAATCCAACATAACGGATAATCGGTAGAAGCCAAACCTTGAAACCAGGTAACCTTATCTGCCCAAGGCCCACGCACAGATGACTTTCCAGACCTAAATAGTGAAAATATATATCAGCCCAGCAGAAACATATTTTCAAAATATTTTATTAAACCATTTGCTACCATCAAATGAACCTTTATACTATGGAAACTTCATCCAGATAGACCAAAACCTCAATCGCATTGACCTAGAAGATAGGTTTTGTTCAGAGATAGATAATGTTGCCTAAGCCTAAAAGTATGTCAGAACACATGCAATAGTGACAAAGAAGATAGTTCCATGTCAGTTGACTAACAAGTACATTGATCATTCAGAGTGGAGGGGTAATACCATAACAAACCATCCAAAAGAATGATCCTAAGTCCTAACACTTAGCGCACATATCACAAGCTGCAGTAAATTGCAAATTTACAACTATTAAATAACATGCACGAATAATTTATTCCTGAACTTGTCTAACATTTTTATTATTTGGCAACATAGAACCATAGATTGCCGCCGTTTACCATCAAATGTGCTAAGTCCGAAAGTAGCTGGATGTAAGCAGTATAAGACTAGAAAATCAATAGAATGTCCTCAAATCCACAACTTATCATTTGACTACCCAGCTCAAATTTAGCTTGAAAAAGAAATCAAAATTGGCCCTCCGCTGTTCATTCATGCTGTGCAACACTATCATATAGGTTAAGCTAGCAATTAGCATATGTTAGCAAGGTGCTAGAAAATCTTTAGTTTTATTTTGATGTTGTATACGTGAGAATGTTTCGCATTTTTCAAAAGAGTAATAACATGTTACTCCTTAATAGCTTATCACTTTCACTATAAGTGGAAAACAATATGTATCACCCCCCAGCAAGGCACAGAATTTTGCTCCCTTTTCTTGCTCATTGAACTCCACCAATTGTGAAGGGTTGCCTTTACATAGCCAATCCCATGCTTAGACGAAGTAGGGTTGCCCTAAGTAACTGACAGCCTTAAAACCTTTGTCGTATATTTTACCAGAGGGTACAACCTTTGCAGCACTAATGCACCGATCCCATTGGGACTCTGAAGTTAAGCGTGTTTCAGCAACAACATTACCAGGACAATTGAACTCTCAAGAAGTCCTCATGCTGCACCAAGAGTATGAAAAGGCATGGTCAAGGTTAAGGAGATTGAAGAAAGTAGCTGTTGACATTTATATGGATTGGATAAAAGTTGTATACAAGCTAAGAAGCATTCCTAAGACAAACAGTTTCTTCAGACAATTTAGGTCAGAAAATAAATAATAATAATTTGAAGCTTTTCATTCTTTTATCTTTGATAGTGACCTTTTTCAGGAAATGAAACTGGATACCACATCACGCTAATATAACACCTACATGATTACTCCATAATACTTTCACTTTATCAGAGTCCTTTTGCCACCAGAAGCATTGAAGTGAGTACTTTTGCCATTATAAACATCAATAAAGATGCTTTTATATTAAGTCGCAATAGTCAACTGACCTTTCTGTAGGTTTTTCTTAATGTCAGTAGCCCCATCATGATATCTAGTCAAGGAACTTGAACGTACATCTTACAGATCGTTATCAGATATGAAGCCAAGACAATTTTAGCAATCATTAGGCAGGTACAAAGGGAGTTCAATGCCATCACGGGTGACATTGGCCTACTTTGCCCACGGCTAATTCCAAATGGACGCCAACTTTGGTCTTAGCTTTTTCTCTATGATGATTCTTTTTCAGTACAAAAGAAAAAAGCATTCATAATTTTTCAAAGGAAAAAATGGGTTTTCTCAAGTAACTCCTTGCATTCAAAGCATTGTATAAATACTAAAAAGGAGACACAGGTTTTTGTTTTATTTTCTACACAACCACACCATGCAAGCACACAATTGTATTTCCATCCATATATAGCTCATTCAGTATTGAATAAAGTATCAGCACAACTCCTAGACAATGTCATGCAATCAATGCAACATCAACTTTTCCATAGAAAACGTTTCAATCTGTTCCTGAATACATAAGAGTTACAATTCTTACAATCTCATTACAGGATTAGTACCTGTTCAGACTACATACAGACAAACCCCTTCCCAGAGCTTCCTTGCAGACATGTGACCCAACAAATCCATTTCCACCCAGCACAAGTAGCTGAAAATTCAAATCTGCCAGATGTTAATAGAGATCAATTGCGTACAGGGAGAAGGTTCGCAAGCACGTGTGCTTATATAGGGATCATATTTTTCATTGCTACCTTATGTTGCTCCCGTTTTCTTCTTTGGCTTTTGTGTGTTATTTTCAGAGTCCATTCATGTTGTCATACAGATATCATATGCACATTTAATTTGCCAGAAACAGGCGTTTAGACATTTGAGTTCAATACGCAGGTTCTCATAAACCACCACAGATCCATGAACAACAAGGTATTGATTTTCAACACTCCTAAAATCGTGCTCTGATCCAAAAAACAATCCAACATTCAGTTCCTAGGCATATGTTTCATGCTGGTGTTTGGATGAATTTCAGAGGTGACATTATGTCTGGAACCATCATATATCTATATATAGAGAGATTATGTGGAGTTAACCATTAGCATGACCAGGATCGAGCTTTGTGGAAACAAAAGAATCCATGTAGCCGACCCCATCTGGGAAAAGTCTTAGGTTGATGTTGTTGTATATATACTCCTTACCTAAGCCTTTTCCCACACTAGGTGGGGTCGGCTAGAGGGTGCAACCACAAGGACTTCTTAGGAGGTCACTCATCCTAGTCCTATTCTCGTCCAGGCATGCTTAACTTCGGAGTTCGGATGGGATCCAGTGTATTCATGCTTAAAACGTCACACTTCCACTAGATGTCTGCTAGGCCAGGCAAGAGTGATCCCTTACAACACATACATATATATATACATACTATATATATATATATATATACATACTATATATATATATATATGTGTGTGTGTGTGTGTGTGTGATGCATATATATGTGTTGTAAGAGTGATCCCTTACAACACATACATATATATATACATACTACATATATATATATATATATATGTGTGTGTGTGTGTGTGTGTATTTGTGTATTTGTGTATATGCATATATATACACACATGTAAATATACATATTTACATACGTATATGTATATATATATATATACACAATTATATAATATATATCACACATATAGAAAGAGAGATAACTAAAATCATAAATATATAAATCAAACCCTGGAGATTCAGGACAACCAGACACCTTTTCTTCTGGAGGCGGTGGTAAATTTATGGTTTCTGCTTCCTCAACTTTAGCTGGTTCTTCTATATTTGGAGGACCTGTGGCTAGTGATCTGCATCTATATAAACATCGTGGCCAGCTGCACATATAAAACAAGTAAGATATTTATAGGGAGAACAGTTATAATAACATGTAACGAACCAATGTACTTAAAAATGAGTTGTCAACGTGACACATAATGTGATGTAACAGCCTAAAATGGATCACCAGGATACATAATTTCAATAACCATGTGGAGTGCAGTGAGCAATTACAAGTTACACTAAAAGTTAAGATTGCATAATTTGAGAAGAATATGCATCTGATGTTAAAAAATGCGCAGAATAATATTAACAGTAGATGCAACCTTGCAACATATATTATCATTTATATTACGCTTTCCTGGAAAGGTAACAGCAAAATCATGAAAAAAATGGGCACTTAAATGAGGAGTTTCTTAAACAAATTCAGGTAAAAGTTGAGGGTAATATGGAGTCAAGTGACGAAACAAGAAATCACATGAATCAAAGTGCAACCAGGCTCTATCAGGACTCATTTTTCATGAAGAACAAATCTGATTTGGTCATCAACAAGAGGCAGAAAAGGAGAAATGTCAAATGACCCTGTATTCTTCTAAAACCAAAACCAACCCTTCTCCCACATTCAGTGGGATGGGCTATACATAGATTCTTGTTTTCCATTGAGCTCATTCTTGTGCCATATTAGCATCTAACTAAGGACCATGTTTGATTGTCTCCTTGCAACACTTAAAGCCTACCTCTCCCTCTTTCAAAGTATTCATCCAATTTCTCTCATCTCTCACACATGTAACAAAATGTTATTGTGACCCAACCACGGCAATGTAAGAAAGAAAAGGTAACTCCTTTTTTTTCTTTTCTTATTTTACGGGTTATACAGAAAATACCTTGTTCCCAAAATTTTAAGGAAGACAGCTCCTATGACAAGTCGGGACTGCTTTTGATGT
Organism: Brasenia schreberi; assembly: GCA_036023115.1. Taxonomy (NCBI): domain Eukaryota; kingdom Viridiplantae; phylum Streptophyta; class Magnoliopsida; order Nymphaeales; family Cabombaceae; genus Brasenia; species Brasenia schreberi. The sequence continues at coordinate 9,230,231 of JAYKKT010000071.1, read as the reverse complement.
TGCAAGTCCTGGTCTTGCTTTACATAGTGGCGCAGTCTCCCTATAATATGTTTGGATATTGACTCTTTGATTCAGGAGGACAGCCCTACAAAATAATAAATGCTCCCGGAATGCAAATGTAATGATAACCCAGCAAAACAGCAAACTATTGAATGTGAAAAGTATAAGTGTTTAAGCTTTTGACACCACCAGTCATATTATTGTCAGCCAAAACCAAGGGAAAATGCCTATGTCACAAGGTTGCAGGTGCAAGATATGGGGGCCAGTGCAGGATAGGCATATGGCAGTTTCAAAAATCACTGGTGCATGAACATTTGTAAAGATCTTTATATAATTATGTATATATATATTGTTTTATATAATTGATAATATCAAATGAAAGTGGAGTAGAAATAGAAACTCAGTTTTCATAAGTTATTATGCAGTAGTTAAAAATAATAGCCACTAATTGATAAAATATTACAAAAAATATAAAAAATAATAAAAAATGCCATGTCCAACACTGTATCTGTTCTTGGTCTCCATGTCATACCAATGTAGTATGGAACTATCACCTCTATGGAAGAGTTCCTGTGACGTAGGAACATTTTTCTAGTCATACAGAAGTTCTTGAGAAGATATATTTCTCCCAAGATAACTTATATAAGATTCCAATATGTTAAGACAAATATCTTCAGCCAAATCTCAATTACAAACCCAACATATAAGCAAAAGGTTACAAAATCTTAGGTTTACTTGAATGGGGGGTGTGTGGGGCCTATATACGTGTGCAAATAAGTTTTCAAGATTCCTCACTGAGAAATGGGAAATATTTTCTTTTCTCAAGAAGAAATCATCTTTGCTTTTGTGGCTTACAAACAAGCCTAACCATGGAACATATTTAAGGTCCCCTATCCATTCACCTCCCTCTTCCCTTCCCCTTTATTGTGCTGTGCTATATGGTATGATCCCACAACCACTTCTGCATGAAGGCAACCCAACAAGTAAGTATTTCATATTTACCAGCACCATTTTCTTCCCGCCATTTGTGTAATCCTATATTTGGATAGGAATTAAGTATTTCATATCACGGTTAAGTCTTCTTTATGCTACATGTAGGTTGTGTTCAGATGTTAGTCTTTAGGGTTATGATTTAAGGATCTCAGATGAGGGATTAGGGTTTAAGTTAGATTGAGATTCAAGGATGTATCTCGAAAAATTTTGGAGATGCATATTGGGACACGTGATTGTAACGAAAAGTTTCTTTGCCAATTCACAAATTCTTTTATTATGTTTTGCACATTTCACGATGCATGCTTAATGGCCTACTTATTTATGGTCTGTACACATGAAATTCATGAGCGCTGTGCAAATGGAAGAAAATAGACAAAAAGGCAACAGAAAAGCTATTGCGATGAAATTCATAAGTGAAATTATAATATTAGGTGTCAAACGGGGCCTTACTGTCAAACCGAACCATTGCTGCTACAATATTACACCTGACGACTGAAAGCAAATTAAGAGGATGATGCTACTAAAAGTGCAATATTTTCCCAACGTAAAGAAAACATTTCCGTTGCCTTTTAACAACACAAGGCCTAGAAAAAAATCAAAAGCATCACGATATATTATTTTGTATTCGTGATGCATAAATGTCGTTATCAGAGAAGCAACTATCTTCATATACAACAGCCCCCGTCAATAGCTGAAACTTTTCACTAAAATTATTTTCATCCACCTCAAATTAAACTCCAGTCACGAGATCATACTGACTGTCATTTATCCAGAAACTTGAAATATAGAAGACGGTTTCTTTCTTGACTGAACGCGCTCATTGTTGGAATGGTCTGTTTTACATGACACTCGCAAGGAAACAGAAACCACCCAATTCACATATCATACATAAAGGGAAACATTTCGCAAAACCAGTACAACGGAGTCTTCTCATTCGGCACTAAAACAACACGTTTGAACAAAACAGAAGATGGTAGACTGCGAGAGAGACAAAAGGAGCTTCCACCTGAGTTGTGAGAATTGTGCTGATTGCGAACGCAACAAGCGCGAGACGGTCATATCTCTCTCTCTAACGGAGGTTTTCTCGTTTCTTCTCAAGTTTGGGAACGAAAAAAGAAGGCAAAAGGGGAAGCGTGGCTTCATCGAGTCCCAAAAGAAGAGCATCGTTAAAGGTGCTGGCATATTTACGAAGTTACCCTCGTAACTTTCACGAGATGTTTTCTCTCTTTTGACATTTCACCATAGTTAAAAGTAATTTGTGATCGAGGGTTTGTCTAAATTTCATCCTAACCGTTCCATCGAAAATCTGATGGTTGATATCAACAACAAAACAAATTTCAACAGCCATGAGAATGAAGCCCGACTTGAGAAGGAGACCATTTCCAGCAAGATAATTCACTTGGCCGGCAAAAAACCTCTTCCTTTTAAGTTCTCAAGATATTCTTGGTTATTTTTAGTATTTACTAAAATAATCTCTAAGAGGAAAATAAATGAACCCTCCTCTTGCCCAAAATACTATAGTCATTTTTGGTATTTATCAAAATATATTTTAACACCCTTACTCTCTTCTCAAGCATGAATTGGAAACCGCTCCAATTTTTGCATGTTTACCTGTTCATTGGCGGCTCCCAAGTCCATTCCACCTACCCACTACTCAATCTAAGTCATTTCAAATAAAATAACATATTGAAATCTATAAAAGAAAAAATAAAAACAACAACAACTAAGCCTTTTCCCATACTAGACGGGGTCGGCTACATTGATTCTTTGTTTCCATAGATCTCTATCGTGTGTAATGTTAGCAATTAACTCACAATAAGCTAGATTCTTCTTTATTGTTTCTTTCCAATACTTTTGTCGTTGTTCTCTACCTATTTTAATACTTTCTAAATTTAGTTTCTTTTACCATCTTAGAGGTTTTTCTTCTGATCTTCTTTCTATATGTCCAAACCATCTTAAACAATATTCTCTCATTTTATCATCTATTTGTGTCACTCCTAATTTGTTTTTAATAACCTCATTATGTATACTATCTTTTCTTATATAACCACTCATCCATCTCAACATCTTCATTTCTGTCACAAACATCTTTTGTATATGTTGATGATTAACGGCCCAATATTTAGAACCATAAAACATGACAGGCCTAATTGTTGCTCTATAATATTTACCTTTTAACTTTAATGGTATCTTCTTATCACAAAGAATACATGATGCTCCTCTCCATTTTAACCAATCAGCATTAATTCTATACGTAATATCTCCATCAATTCTTCCATCACTCTCAAAAATTGCCCTAGGTATTTAAAACTTTCCTTTTGAAGATGCAATGTATGCCAATTTTAATTTCTATGTCCTCTCAAGTAACCAAATGATCAAACTTACATTCCATATATTTTGTCTTTGTTCTAATAAGTCGGAAGCCTTTGCTTTCTAATACTTCTCTCCATAGTTCCAATTTTCTATTAACTTTTTCCTTAGACTCTTCCACTAATAACATGTCATCTACAAATAACATACAAAGGCGCTTCATCTTGAATATGTTTTATTAACTCATCAATCACCATTATAAATAAGCATAGACTTAAAGTTGGTCCTTAATGTAACCCAATATTAGCTTCAAAGAAGTCTGTCATTCCTTCATGAGTCATTACCTATGTTTTTGCATTATCTTACATGTCTCTTATAAGGTTAATGTATGTCAATGGGATACCGCTTTTTTCCAAAGTTTTCCAAAGAACCTCCCTCGGTACCTTATCATAAGCTTTTTCTATATCAATAAATAGCATGTAAAGGTCATTCTTTTTTCCTCTAAAATGTTTCATAAGACGTCTCAAAAGGTGAATTGCTTAAACAGTAGATCTGTTTCGCACGAACCCAAATTGGTTCTCTACTTTACTTGAAACTTGTCTTAACCTACATTCGATAATTCTTTCCCATAATTTTATAGTATGGCTCATTAACTTGATACCTCGATAATTCACACAATTCTAAATGTCTCCCTTGTTCTTATATATCGGTATAAGTGTACTCACTCTCCATTCCTCGGGTATTTTTTGGTTTCTCCATATTTGATTAAATGGTCTTGTGAGCCAAGTGATTCCTATTTCTCCTAGTATTTTCCAAACTTCTATAGGAATATTGTTTGGTCCTACCGATTTACCAACGTTCATATGTTTAAGAGCCTCTTTGACTTCATTCCTTTTAATACGTCAGTAGAAACTGTGGTTTATATACTTTTCTGATTTGGCTAACTCTCGTAAGTTAATACTAACATCTTTATTTTCATTAAAAAACTTATAAAAATAGTTTTCCCATCTATTTCTTACATCATCATTTGCCACTAAATTTTTTTCATCCTCGTCCTTGATGCATCTAACATAATTAATATATTTAGTTTTCTTATCTCTAGCCCTAGTTATCCTAAAAATATCTCTTTTACCCTCTTTTGAGTTGAGTTTTTTATATAAATCCTATCAAATTTTCGCTTTTGCTTCACTCACGGCCTTTTTCGCTTCCTTCTTTGCTTTCTTATAACCCTCTAAAGTTTCACTAGTTTTCTTAGCATAATGTAATTTGTAACATACCCTCTTTGCCATGATTTTATTTTGCACTACTTCACTCCACCACCAAGTTTCTTTTTGTGCCTATATACCTCCCTTAGATATACCTAACACATCTTTCGCCACTTTCCTAATATGTATAGCCATATTGTTCCATATATCACAAGGTGTACCAACATAATTTCAAACATCTCCTTCAAGGACTTTCTCTTTAAATATATCTTCTTTCTCTCTTTTAAGGTTCCACCATTTAGTATGAATAGCTCGATGCACTCTTTTCTTCTTTGTCTATTTTTTTATTTGTGACTCCATAACTAAAAGTCAATGTTAGGTGGTTAAGCTTTCTCCTGGAATTACCTTGTAATCTTTACAACACGCTCTATCTTTTTTTCTACAAATAAAGTAATCAATTTGTGTTTGTGATAAGCCACTCTTATAAGTAATTAAATGTTCATCTCATTTTTTGAAGATTGTATTGACTATAAAGAGATCAAATGGTATAGCAAAATTTAAAATCTCCCTACCTTCCTCATTTATATCCCCAAAACCAAAGTTTCCATGAATACCTTGATATCCTAATGCCTCTTTACCTACATGTCCATTTAAGTCTCCTCCTAAACAAATCATCTCTCTTTGTGAAATCTTTTGAATCACCTTATCTAACTCTTCCCCAAAAGTTGTCCTTATACTATCTTCTAGTCTTACTTGGGGTGCGTAAGCACAAATTATATTTAAAACCTCTGCTCGTAAAACTAATTTCAACATCATGATTCAGTCACCATATCATTGTATATCTACTACACTATCGTTTAAATCTTTATTTATGATAATACCAACTCTGTTTTGAGTCTTTTCCTTACTTGGGCACCATAATTTAAAACCTTTATCCTCTATCTTCTTTGCTTTTTCTCCAACCCATTTTGTCTCTTGTAAACATAGAATATGAATCTTTCTCCGAATCATAGTATCTACCACCTCTATTATCTTACCGGATAATGTTTCGATATTCTAAGAACCAATACGAATCTTATTATATAGGATTAGCTTCCTTACCCCCGCATCCGTCCATATTGAAAATGTGGAGACCCTCTCTATAAATTATTCATTATATTCGGGCGGTAATGTAGCAGGACTAACTTCTTTACCTACACCCGTCCATAATGTGAGAACTCTCTCTACAATTTATTCACTACATTCGGGTGAAAATGTAGTGGCCCTTGCTTACTTATCACTGCATTTTGGCTCTATAGTGTGTCGCTAGGCAGGGACGCCCCAAAGCAATGCTCATATGTTTTGTAATCAATGTTATAAAAATCCGATGAAGTTTTATGCTGTTTGTCGGAAGCCTAACATAACCCTCCTTTATCTAGGCTTGAAACCGGCAATGCAAGGGTGATCTCTTACATGACAGAGTTAAAAGAAAAAATAGAAAGAAAAAAAATAGATAAAGGAAAAGAGGATTAGAATGACTCATTCGAAGGAGGATTCTTCGATTTATCAAGGTATGATATTAATTTAGTTTTGGTTTTTTAATTTTTAGTTGTTTTAATGGATTTTTCTCGAGATATGCCTTAGGCACGTCTCTAACGAGTCTCTCTTGGTTATACAAAATACTTGTATTGTAATATATAAATTGTTTAAAAACTCTGGATGCATTTGTTATATAGATATTATGAAACCTTATATGTGAGATCATGTTATTCAATGATTCAATCATCATCAAGGCATCTCACTGATAGGGCCTTCATTGCAAACAAGACCTACAAAGCTTCATGTGTATAAAGTACAGTATGAGTTACATGACGCTACTTTGGAGGTACAATGCTTACATTGTTTTGAGCATAAGGACTTTGGCATCTTACCATTATACTCTCATGAGTAAGAGAAGTTGTACATAGAGTGGTACATTACTCGAACATATCAATTTATTTTAAGAGATTCTATCAGTCAATTACATCTAATTCATCCAACTCCAACTATTTAAAATGATATATCATTTTTCATACAAGTAAATGAATCATTATATATATTAGTAGCATTTCTAACTTTGTTTTGCTTTAATTATAATACTAACTTTTTTTATAATTATTTTCTTATATCAATACAAGTAAATGACATACTTTCACTAGCTTTAATATATTCAGAGCATGTGTTATGATCATTGTTGGGTGACCTTATGTTGTTGAACCTGGTAGACACATATGAGTAGTATTACAAACAAGCATATCGGATGAGCATATATGAAGATGATGGTGACACTGCATGACATTTTGATACGAGACTTGTATTTGGGATGCTTTTTTGTAATATTGAGTACATGTATATATAAATAATAATTTTAATAAAATAAATTTAATAAAATAAATTTAATTTCTTTACTATTTTACCATTAATATATACAACTACAAGGAAATCATGCTCTCATTTAAATTTAAAATTAATTACATATACAAACATCAAATAATATCTAATTATTATTATCAATATTGTATACAACATTATCTCGTAGTCCTCTTATTTGTATATCTACTTGATACGTTAATGAAACGAAGTATGTCAATTCTCAACACTTTCATGTTGATAATGTTGCAACATGAGAATGATAAGAGGCATCAAAGAGCCATCGACCATGTGTATTTGTAAAAAAGTATAAAAAGAAGAGAGGATTAATCCCTACGATAAAACAAAATTTCTAAATAACATAATCAAATTTTTAGATATTATAATTATCGCAAGAAAAAATCTTGCAACATGATGATAGCACATGTATTAGACATCATATTCAATACTAGTGATAGAAATATATTCGACCCTCTCGTAAAGAGGACCAATGCTACATTCTATCAAGTAGCAATGATTGAACCCATGTTTGGCATGAATATCCAATAATCACTAGGACATGGCCTATCTTTCATATATGTAATATGACAAATTCTACATTCTAATAAAGTTTAAAGCACAACACATGTTTGTTTAAGGAAGACGTGGGACATGTGTATTCTTTCTTAACGAAGAGACACGCCTAGAGCACATCACCCCTTAAAGAGGAGACACAATACAGGCGCGTCTCTTTGTTTGGGCCATGTTTCGAAGCAAAATTCTGAGAAGTGAATCTTTTAACCCAAAATAGTGAAACATCTTTATGAATAAAAAACTCAAAAACCAAGTCAAACCCATAAAAAATATAAAGATTTTACTGAGAATCATCCTTTAAAAACCAAGAAAAATTTAAAAATCGGTTGGATCTATCGTCTCATTTTTTTCTATTTTTCTTATTTCGTGAAATTATGGTGAAGTTCATAAAAAATAATTGATACTCCTTAGCTGCGAATAAGGTATTAATAACTCTCAATAGACAAAACACTCGTTGCTGGAGTAATAAGATGAAATTAGTGAAATTGAGTGTGGAGAGAAAAAAGTTATTATAGGGTCAATTTGGGTATTTTTAAAATATGGGTGTGTGGATAGTAAAAAGGGTCTCCATATAGTAATGCCCGTAATAATAAAAAATGAGACATGGGAAACAATGAACTTCAAAAACTTAAGATAGAGAAAAATGGCAAAAAGTTTATAATGTCTTCCAAATTTTTTTTAAATGAGGATCAAAATTCTCTAATATGTTCTACATCATGTTTCATTCTAACAAATTCTTACAAACAATTGCATCGTCATTTTTAGCAACAACAATGTGTACATGTGAAAAACACAAAATTAGAAAGGGATGGTAAAAACAAACAAATCATATTAAGGGCCACCAATAAGTTTAAACTTAAGATAATACATTGCTCGTTGCGCAATCATCACTGTGAGAAGAGGACAAGTGCAAATTAAATTGTCAGCACTTTTATATGAAGTAAATCAACATAATTGAAATGCTGAAAACCTTTCAATGACATTTTTTTTATCATCTCGAAACGGGAAAAATCGCTCCATGCATGTTCTCATGGTGAATTAGTTGAAGGTTGCACTTTTCGGTCACTGAATCAAAAAGACATGCTCGTTTAGTGGGCAACTTTCTGTGAGTGTAATGTATTATCTTTTTATTATTTAGTTTTTAAGATTTATCACAGTAATTGTTTTGTCAAAGCATTTTCAAATAAACTTAATAGCTTGCTTTCACAAAAGCACATATATGAATTTATGCATATAAAACAAGGGGATTATTATTCACATATCCTTTTTTACTATCCATACACTTTCTTTTTTTAAAAAAATATTGAAATTACCCATCACTTTCTCTCTCCTCTTCCACCCAATTCCAGCAAGGGTCCCTTTCCCCAGATTTATTTACACCAGCAATTAACATTTCATTCATTTTTAGTATTGTTGCCTTCTTTGCAACTGGACAACATATATTCTTACAAATCTTTCTTAAGAAAAAGAAAGAAGAATGAAGAAAAAGAAGAATGAAGAAACCAACAACAAGAAAAAGAAGAACAATAATAAGAATGAAGAACAAATAAGAAAAAAGAAATCAAGAAACATTTGATTATATTTTTACAAACATCATGTGAAACAAGAAAAGACGTGGTTCAGTTTGGAACTTGACTTCGTTTTTTCTTTTTGATTATGCTGAAAATAAAATCAATATATCAAATCAACAACAAAAATATATCAAATCAATAAAATACCTCATCAAATCACTGAAACCCTCTTTGAATTGGTCTCCTATCTTTTTCCTCTTCTTCTTTTTCTTTCTTTCTTTTCCTATAAGGTTCAAAGTACTATGAGATTGTGGATGATTCATTATCATACATGCATTGAGCTTCAAATCTTGGGTCATCATAGAAATGGTGTGGGACAATCGAAAGTAAGGTGAGAACCCACAAAGAGAAACAATTCGAGACGGTCAAGAGCATAGAGTTAATTTTCAAATTTTAGCAGGAGCAAAATCAAAACCATAGTAAAAAGAGGTATGTGGATAGTAAAAAGGTAAAATAATATATCTTATTTTATTTCATAATTGCTATTTATACATCTTTTTACTAAACACATGCCCTATTTTAAGAAATCCCAAAATTATCCTCTGCACTTTCTCTCGCTTCCCACACCCCTTGTTCACCTCCTTCATGTTAGCAACTCCATCGTTTGTGTTTTCCTCCCGCTTTTGTGTGTGTTCTTCTACTTGACCTTCTATCCTTTATGCTTTTTTACTCTTATCGACTTCCAATCTATTTGTTTTTCCCCATTTCATCATTTTTTATGAGTTTTCAACTGTATTCAATGGTCACACATACAAATATTATTCAAAGTCTTATATCAATCTAGCAAAGAACCACACAAAACTGAATCAAAAATCAAGTTTCGAAGATATCTTCGATAGATGATTCAAGTGAGGTGAGTGGTGTTTGTCAAGAAAGAGGCATGCAACTAGCACGTCACCTGAGACATGTTGATGCGTTCTAGGCACGTCGAGTTTGCAAACGACATCACGTCCATGTTAGACATGTAGAAACATGTACTTCCCAAGTGTAATGCTTGGTTAAGAGATGTTGCACCCTATATGAGACCCTGTTCTAAATGAGACGTGATCGAGCAACATCATTATTAACATCTTAGACGTATGCAAAGCATGTTACTTTGTATTTTTATTATGTTAATATTGTTATTCTTTAATCTATAGAATGTCAAACAAACCAAGAAAAAATATTCATTATCATATAATAAATTCTGGATATACATGATGATACTAAAATTGATGATAGTAGACCAAATGACTCATTTGTTGATTGGTTGGTTGATAATATATTTGTTGATTGTAAGGGTGATATACTTGATTATATATTTATATTTACCACTAATATAAAATTTTGTAATTAGGGTTACCTAGTTCAATAGATAAGAAATATTGGGAGGAAGTACAATATTATTATCATCACTCTCTAATCGAGAAGTAAATGTGTAAGAAGCAAAGTATAGTTAGAGTATGAAAGAAGCGGTGAATATAAAAGGAACAAAAACAATTTTTTGATTAGGTCCAGCAATTTTGGCCTAGATTTCAAGATTCTTTTTACATCCAATTGAACTTTTACTTTAATTATCTAGGCTTCATTTATTTTCATCATAAATTCTCCTACTTCTTCGATTTGCCCAATTTTCTATCCTAGTTTCTCTGTCATTCATACTTTTTATGTTCTTTTGCAAACCCCAAAATTGAACCCAAATTGGGAAAACCACAAACTCTTCGCTCTTGATCTTTAGTCTTTCTTCCATTTTCCCAACATGAATGACATAATTCTAGAAGAACCAAGGTGCACCATGATAAATACACATATCATAATCTTTTCTAAAAAACAAAAATATATTATCCTCTAGCTCTTGAATCCTAAAGCCTTAGTGTTGTCCTCAAAAATAAAGGAGGCATTCAATATTGTATCTAAACTAAATATTGTTGGATGATTTTCAAAATAATATAAATTTCAACATTTAGCCAAAAGTTGTAACTCTTGACAATGGCACAAATATTGATGTACACATATAACAAGGTGCACACATGTTGAGAAAATGGCTGACATAAATTAACAAAGTGTGATGGCTCTTGAGAAGGGCTCTTCACTATCTATTGATAGATGGGTCCAACCAATATTTCATCATGAGATAAGAGGATATGCAATGAAGCATATGAGTCAAGTTTTATCATATCCATATAAGTCAAAGTTCATCTTTAGTATTCTTTTATGTGCCAAAAGAACAATAGAGAATTATTTTTATGTTAGCTATGTTCATGCAAGACTAACTAAGTGGTCTTTAATGTATCATGAAGGAAATTTGATGGGAGTTGCTTGCATCTAGAAAGTTGAATCCAATGATGGTAAATTAAGCTTAAAGGAATGTGTGAAATATGACATGCCTTGGAGATATTGTGCAATATATTTTGCTTGTTTGTTGTTTACTACATATGTGCAAATTTTATTAAATCAACAATAGTAAAATGATTCGGCTCCAAAGGCATCAACAATTTCTCTTGTGGAATCAACCCTAATAATATTTAGGCTTAATTTTCATCATTATGGTAACATAACATAAGCGAGAGGTAACACCATAATCCAATGAATATGAAGCCTCTTCTTGCTGACCGCATAAGTAATGTCACTCAATCAGTTCTTTTTGAGCAAATGTCATGCTAATAGGTATTGTTTTGAATTTGTGATATTTACAATGGATAATGAGTTGCATTGACATAAAAGGAATGAACATGGCATGTTATGTTTGCGCATGTAGTCAAAGGCCACAACTGTTGAATGATAAGAGAGACATATTAAGGACTTTGTATGATTGAATGGCCATGACTGTCACCATTATCAAACTATCATCATAGTTGGTAGTAGACAATGGTAAAGGAAACCACAAGTGTTAGTATCAAAGGTTAATCATTTAAGGTAATTATTCATATGAAAGCATGTCTCTACTTCTTGTATTGTATAGCATAGTGTGAAACCATATTGGCAGGATTCTTTTCACCATGTATATTCTCAATAATGTATTGACATGTCCCTTTAGCATGATGTTATTAGCATTATATTTGGCAATAAGGTAACTGCAATATGTAGATCATAAGAAGGGTAATGATTGTTTAAAGTCATCAGACACCATATTTTCCTAATGCCTATCATATTTATCAAATGACCGTGACTGTTGGTGAAATGACTTTGAATGTGTTGTTATGAGATAACTATCCTAAAACCAATGTAAGAGCAGTGATTCTTGGAGATTGTAACTCTTTATTCTTCATGCCCATTAATAACTCTTGTCAACATTGAAAATCACATATTATTTCTATTATAAGCGATAAGAGTGAGCAACAATAGTCATTCTACTAGTAAGATCTGCTCAATAAAATCATGATTCTGCATAAGGTTACCATCAACAAACAACCTTCTTCTACCAATCAAACACATATTACGACCCACAAGAGAATGAGAACACCATCACCATTTACATTGCCAATACAAGTTGTATTACTTGAAATCCATCAAAGAAGGAGAAAAATAAATCTCCAACTATTGTTTGCTAGCGAGGAAAAAAGAATCTATTTCTTTCTCTATTTGGCTTTTTCTTGTTATTGTTCCTTGTTTGCAGGAAATGGAGATACCATTGAACAACTTTAATAAAGATAAGCAGGTTTCTACAAAAGTATACTCACTAGAGCCCTCAATTAATGTCGTGAAGGAAATACAATACCTTGTCATGAGAGAACTAGGGCATGAGAAGAGAAATCCTCTAGCAAATAGCTTGATAGCCTACTATAAAAGCATACCACACAACAATCAAAATGGAAACTAACAAAGAGTCTTTGGATGTATTACTGAATTAGTTGCTCATGCCTTCTCTTTCATCTTTGTTTTCAACCCATAAACTAATCTAGGAGAACACGTTGAGCATGACAAATTGGTCAGCATAAGCCAGCTATCGGAACTTCTGTCGATGGTTTGATAACCACCATGAAGTCATCGGCATTGGCATGTGTTTAGCGCCATGCTTTCCAATGGACAAAGGCTAGTCTTTTTTGCTTTATTTATTATAGTTTTTTATAACTTGCGATAAGGCTTTATTGGTGATGGTTAATGCAAGAAGGAGAGCCCCCTTCCCTAATTGCATGAACTATTTATCATTATAAAAAACTATTTTATAAAATGTTTCTCTTAAAAATCACAATGTAAGAGGCAATAATTGGTAATGGGTTTCTCCTAGATGTAAATGATATCAATGAATGAAAAAGATATATAAAATTGGCTCAAATGTAGTTTTGATGAAATCTTTGAAGACTCTATTGTCCTCTTTGAGAAAACCTCTCTAAAGAAATAATTCTAGGTAATTCATAATTTAGTAAAGTTGTTTATCAACGTCCCTTATTAATAGAAACTCAATAATGATATCAGAGTGAGAGTATATCAACTTGAAATAGTTTAGCCATCCCTCATCTCCTTCCTTATATTAACTTCTCCCTTATACGTATATCAATATTATTTTTCTTTCTAATAAATAATATTAAAAACAAAAAATGCAAAAGGTGTAGTGGGAGTAGGTGTATAAGATCCCATAGCAGGGTTTGAACCTTGAATATAAGAATCACATCTATTGTATTCGACTATTTGAATTACAAAGCTTTTCTTGTAAAGCAGTTGCAATATTAATACATAAAGAAAAAAAGCAAAAATATACATAAGGGCCATCCATAACTCACTGGAGTCCTCCTTTTCTTCTCCTACTTTATTGGTTGAATCTCATACCGCTTCATGCCAGTTTCATTACACTTAATTCATCTTTTTTAGAAAGAAAAAGGGAGGAGTCATAAAACATCCTACTCATGTTGTCATCCTTCCTAATAAAGTTCTTGTTTTTCGAGAGCCATTAAGCTACAACAAAGAAAACAAAAGAAGGAAGGGAGATTTATCTAGTGGATATTTATTTGAATCGATGTTTATCTACAGGAAACAGGTTGGTTCTCCTTATGTACCAATCACAAACATGTCACTAATAGTAGAGTTACACATGCAAAGTCTTGTGATGTACCGATTAAGCTAGACATTCTTGTAACTTCGAAAACTCTCTTTTAATCGTTGGCTTGAGATGAGAAAAATTATTAGAAGGCGATACCAAAAGAAGATAACCTAAGGTTGACCTTTGTTTACCTACCAGCACCAACGTCAACTTCCCTTTAACTTTTGACAATTATCCGGGGAGGACAACACACACTATGTTTCTCTCTCTCCCTCTCTCTTTCTCTCTCCCTATCAATTTCTCTCTCTAGAAGCTTTTGCTTGATTTTTTTGTGAAAAACTAAATAGAGTCTGTTTTTAGAAAACTACAACACAATCAGTATTCAAATACTAGAAACCACCTAGTTTACATGAAATTATGGGTGAACCCAGTTTTTTGATTTATTATTATCAAATAAATAATATACAAGAAAAACTAAATAATTTATATAAATATATTTTTGACAATGAAGTTATAATTTAGCTTGGCCACTTTACTGAAAAGGACAATACCATTTTTTGAAATTTACATTTAAGTTGAAAATCTCAAAGTTATTCTATTTTAATAATAGAGGCATCACACATTTACAGACAAGTACATAGTACTATTTACAAGTTGCTTATTTTATTTTTCTAAAATTACAATATAGTCGTCATTTATTACAAGTTATAGAAAGTACCTGGGATTTGTTGAATTACTGTTGCATATAAATTAATCATTGTAAATCGGTTGCTTCACTAAAATTGTTGCTTATATTGACTTGTAATCTTGTTGCATTATTGGTGTTTTTTCTGTTCTTGTTTATTTATACTCTCAGATCCGCTTTTGAGAAATTTGCCAAATTAAAATGACTTCTAGGGTGTGTATGTCCAAATTGGCGGAACCCAAAACTTAATGGCTTGAACTTTAAATCTGGAAAAAAGAATTTCTTTAGACTTGACCTTAGAGGATGTTAACTATGTCCTAAGAGAATACATAAAACAAAACCAACAAAATCTTGAACTGACATATAAGATGGTGATATTATGCTTTGTGAGTATCTTTATAAATGTTTGAATGAATATTATTGGAGATATAAATTATGGATATCGAGTCATTGATGCACTTTAGAAATAAGAAGAGGAGTGGTGACGTGAAGCTTGTTGAAAGTGCTTAAAGAAAGCGACATATATGTGTGACATGTATTCATGAGTTTTTATGAAGGATATTGTTATTGTTATTCACGTATTGCATACTTAAAAGATGAGTATGTCATACTGATTATTGATTGTTCATAGAAATAGGTTCAATGGTCACTACTCGATGAAACATTATACTCGTACTCCTTTCTAAGAGAAGGTTGATGATATTTTTACAACTAGTGTTAGTCAATTGTGAGAGATGTGTGATACATGTATTATCATCATGTTGCATGATATTTTCTAGTTGTAATCATAATATCTTTAAATATGATTATGTTATTTAGTTTATGTAAGTTGTGATTAATCTTCTCTTATGCTTTTATTCTTTTTAAACGCACATAGTTAATAGCTCTCCAATGCCTCCTATCTTTTCATCTTGGCATTAATACCAACATGAAAGCATTGAGAATTAAAATCAATCATTTCATGAACATATCGAGATATACATTCAAATGAGAGGACTAGGAGATGATATTGTAAACAACATTGAGTACGATAAGTAGATATTATTCACGGATTATATATATATAATTGTTTTTCAATTTAAATGAAAGCATGATTTCATAATAGTTGTGAACGTCTTTGTAAAGAGTGACAAACTAAAATTTCTTTTATTAAAATTGTTATTCACATATACATGTAATGAATAATACAAAAGAATATCTTAAATATAAGATATAAACCCCATACACAATGGTTCATCTGTAATACTAAGTTCATACATCCTCATTATTATCATCATATATAGTCAATCGATGTCCTTGTTGATAGCACTATTCGTATGTTTCTAACAACTCTAACAATATAAGGTTACTCAACTATGGATGTAGCACATGCTCTTAATGTACTAAAGGTGGTGCTAGTGTGTCACGACTTGCGATAAGAAGTTGGCATAAAAAAATAAATACAAAAAAGTTAGTATTAAAATAAATCAAAACAAAGTTAAAAACGATACTAATATATACACATGAAGAATGATATATGGTGTTGCCTAGCCGGAGTTGAATGCAATTGATTAATAGAATCTCTCAAAATAAATCGATGTATATGAAGAATGTACTACTCTATATACAACTCGTTATACTTATGAAGATACATTGCCGAGATACCAAAGTGTTTAAGCTCAAAATAGTGTGATCGTTGCTTCCTAAGTAGTGTCATGTGGCTCATATTATACCTTATATACATGGGGTTCTGTAGGTCTATTTACAATGGATGATCTTATCGGTGCAACTGAAATGCTTTAATGACAATAGAATTGTTGAACTACATGATTTGACATATATGATTCCACAATATCTATATAGTGAATGCATCTGTATTATTTGAATAACTTATATGCATTCCAATCCAAGTATTTTAAAGAACTATATGGTTGTCAGTCAATCTACATTGTATAAAATAAAAGATAAGAATGTATAACATCAAAGGTTGTGTTTAATTTTAAAATAAAAAATATACTTATAATTTCAAAAAATACTTCTTTTGCTATTATTAAATCTAATTGCTTACGGTACTTAGTAGTAAGTCAATCAATAAAAAATTACTTATGTTAAACATTTCTCATCCATTGGCCTATTCATTGTTCATCATCGAGTTGTTCTAGTCACATGTTAACTATGAAGGATGGGAAATGCTTATAAATCTATGTCTATAATTAAAACATATAATTTAGTTATTTAATTATGAAAAATGACTATATGAAAGATATTGTAGCAAACAACAATAGTACATGTTCTTACTTAGAGTAAATAAGTATATATACTAAGTTGTGTTTCTATGTAAGATGTCTTTCTTAACTCCATGTAGAAGTAGACTAATATTGTTGCACTACAAGCATAACTTTCAACCTTCAAAACATCATGTACCAATAGATGCACGATGATTATTAACATTGTATCTCTATACTTATCCCTACATAATATACAACTTACCTGATACAATAAATATAATAAATCTTTATTTTCATTATTGATTCTCCTTCTAAAAACATTACTTCAAAAATACTTCAAACTTAATGGCAATGACTTTGGACTTAATCTCTAGCACTACTTCATTGATGTTTATCTTCAATATATCACTCAAAATGTCTTTCTTATTTCTAACCATCATCTCTTGTGTCAAGAGAACAATTTGTCCCTTCATTGAAAGACCAAATATCTCATAGACATCATAAAGTGTGATAGTCATCCCACCTCATGGTATGTTAAAGTTGTTTACATTTGGTTGCAAATGCTTAATAAAAGCATTAAATAACTCATGATCTATAACTTCATGCAATAAGTTTTCCTATCTAATCAATTCAATGACTCCTATCTACAATCTCAACCTAATTACTAGGCCTTATATTTGATTTCTTCATTAACCATGCTCTACCAATAGTCTACCTTATGTGGGTTGTTTCCACCTTTTGTATTTTCTACATATTTATATTTACATTTACATTTACAGAGTAAGTTGGAATAGTGAGTATTGATATTGAATGTATAGTTTCACTAAATTCAAAATTTATTTATTTCTATCAGATCATATAAGTAATATGACCTTCAAAGCCAAGGTATGATCTTAACATATTAGATAATCCCTTATCATCACTCTCTATAATATCAATCTCAGTCTTTGAAATTGGTATATCCTTATAATAACGTGAAGATTCAGATTCATTAATATTCATACCTGCCAAAATATCTTCTCCTTGTATGTGGGGATCCTCTTTATGACATGGTATTATGTTTCCTATATGAAGCACTAATATTATGTTCTTCTACTCGTGTTCTATGAGTTATAAGTAAGATTAGTTAATCTAATCGAAACAAGAAAGATGCATCTAGAGCACGTCTTGAAAAGGAAACTCAATGAGTTTTCTGGTGAGAATACAATAAAAAAATAATGAAAATAACAAAAGAATGACAAAACCAAAATTAAAACAACATCGTACTTCAAAAGATCACTGAATTCCCTTTGAACCTGTCTCGTATTTCTTCATTTTCCTCTTTCTCTTCTTATTCCTATTTTTTTTTCAACGATTTTTTTTGGGTGCAAATAGACGTGGATCAAACAAACGGGCAGAAAAGATGAGAGTGCGTGGATAGTAAAAAGGGTGTGCGCGTGTCAATCCTGCTTTTGTAAAACGCGTCCGTTTGACCCGATTTAAGCTTCCAAAAGGGAAGCCCAAACGCTTATGTTCGGGCCGGCTTGACGATTGACGAATCCTCTGCCCTTATAATTTGACCCTTGGCCTCGGCCTCTCTTTCAGCTGGTGTCTAGTGTACCTTCAATTGCTAGTTTTTTGTGCAGACACCATGAATCCTTCGGGCGATTCAAGACAGGATGATGATGCACAACTTGCCAATTTCCTCAACTCTCTGATCGACTACAACCCCACTGTACTCTCTCTCTCTCTCATTCGTTCGTTCGTTCATTTATTCTGATACTCTTTGCATTTTATCTGAAATCTGCAGATACCGGACGAGTTAGTGGAGCATTGCATCGCCAAGAGTGGATTTCAGTGTCCCGACATCAGGATGTTAGTTTTGCTGGAAATCTCCTCCTATTTATTTTCCATAAAGATTGGTCTTGTTTATATTGATGGGGAGAACAAATATAAAATAATGTTCTTTTCTTGGATTCTTTCTCTTTATGATTGTGTGGTTTTAGTACCTGTAGATGCTTACATGATTAAATTCGATGTTAAAGCGATCAAAACTTGCACAGAAAAGGATTTTGTTTGGAACCGCTATCTTTGTACTTAAATTGTTATGAGGTATTGGTCAATATCATGATTTTGGGATAGAAATAATAGATTCTTGGTGAGTCAAGTTTTTCTCTCTGCCATATGAATTTTACTAGGGTACGTGAATGAATTATCTTTACACGAACGAAGTTCCTACTCTTCCACACCTTAAATACCACATAGTATGGTGTCGCATTTCATTTTTCTGATGCCCAGCAAGAGAGAGCCAGGAAGCATTTCTCTGGTGGGCACCAGGTACATGAAAATGCCTTATTTATGTTTTTTTCTATCCTTCTAAGGTTAATTGTGGGCATGTATTTAATGGGCAAGTTTCTGTTGATTGCTCACCAGTAACCATGAGGTGGGTAGTTCATGGAGCTTCCATAACCCGGTGGTTTGAACTCAATATTCTTAACTTTATGCCTTATTGCTAACGTTGTCAATTCAGTTGTTTCTTATAAAGCAATTCCTTTCTTGTTAAAATATGATAGTCAAGTTGTGCTACTGGGATGTTATCTTGGGTCAGCTGGGATTCGATTCAGGATTTGTCATGGGAGGCAGCATGATGTTTGAAGATAATTGCATGATTTGTTTCCTGACCTCTCCAACTTCATAAGGTTTTTCATCAAATGATGGATTTATGAGGCGTTAAGTATTCTAATAGATCGCTGTGTCAACACCTCAGTGGTTGATTTTTGTGCGGTAGAGATCTGGTGAATCCCTATTGGAAAATCATTCTTTCTCCTTCTGGGGTTTGAGTCAAGTTCAATCATGTGAACGAATGCGCATGCTTAGGGTAGTGAATATCAGCTTTTACATCTTCAAGATCCTTTCCTTTTGGTGGTTTTCTAACAATGCAGGAAAAAAGAAAGGCTAGAAATTATCTATCATCTCAAGAAAATTATTATGTGATTGAAGTTATCTATCAAATCAACCATCCTAACGAATGCGCATGCTTAGGGTAGTGAATATCAGCTTTTACATCTTCAAGATCCTTCCCTTTTGGTGGTTTTCTAACAACGCAGGAAAAAAGAAAGGCTAGAAATTATCTATCATCTCAAGAAAATTATTATGTGATTAAAGTTATCTATCAAATCAACCATTCTGAATCAATTGGTATGCTTGTATTGGCTCAAAACAATTAGCATTACGGTGGAATAATTGGGGTCTCACAATAGGGTCTTCCTGGATTCCTCTTAGGTTATGCTCATGGAACTTTGAATAGCTCATCAGATCAGTGTTATCCGTATCGCACCGTATTAATACATATCGTATCATATCTGATACTATACATGCTATTTATCAACATATTATCGGGTTGTATCGTGCGATACAGGCTATATCGTGTGATACAGGCCGTATCGCATGATACAATCAGTATCACTCGTATCATATAAGGGTCCCTAGCTGAACAGAAACCCACATTTTTGCGAGTTTATGGCTTCTGTTAAAGGCTTCCAAAGGCTTCTTTGGTGGCTTCCTCCCCTCCTTGGTGTTCAAGGCTCCAAAAAAAGTGTTCTACGACATCCGTGCAAAACTCCTAATATGCATTGTAGGTATACTTTTCAAGTTTTTTGAATATTTATTTTTATATTGTTGTTTTTTAGTGTTATTTGCGTTTTTCTTTTTTTTGAATGATAAAATATGAAGTTATGAAGTGCGTAGATATGATTTTTATTATATTCGTGAAGTGAGAGACATTCTATTTCAGTGTTATATGAAGATTAGAGATTTATGAAGTGCTTTTTTTTTTAGGTTTTTTATTAGATTGAAGTGTTCAATTGAGATGGTAGGAAGGGGTGTTAGGGTCTTTCAATCTTGATCCGATGATCCGGTATGATAGTGGGGTACACTAGTTGAAGAAAACTGATTGAAGATAAAATGTTTCTTTTGTGAGAATGTGGTTAGTGGTGAATTTTATGATTAAAACATCACCTAACAATGACTAGGAAATAAGTTGCTTCTTATATGAGCAGAGTTAGGAAATTACTAGAAGCCCTTAAATGACAATGTCTACGGATGATTGAGAGTATACTTGAGAGGAGACAACAAAATGATGATTTAGAGATGTTTGAGGAAGATGATGATGATGTTGTTGGATTGGGTGATAATATTCTTTCTTATTGGAGGACGGAGATTGATAGTAGTAGTTCTCGACCATCAACTAGGGAAAGGAGGGTTGATGATATTGTAAGTGAAAGTGGTAGAAGAGGAAGGAGTAGAGGAAGAGCTTCCTCTAGCATATAGTCATTTTCTCCTCCTAGCACTACACATGGTGCTCAACCTAGAATTCGTAGTGCTATGGCTTCAAAGCAATTGTTCAAGCAGACAAACCTTGCAATGGGTAGATGGTTTTATGATGCGTGCATTCCATTTAATGTAGTAAACATTTTTCATTTTCAAGCAATGCCAGATGCAATTGCTAATATTAGTCTAGGGTATAAGATGACTTCTTATCAAAAGTTGAGAGAAAAATTATTAGATAAGATTGTTCTTCAAGTGCAAGAATATTGTTCGACTTTAAGAGAGTCACGAAAGGAGACATGATGCACTATCATGACAAACTGATGGACATATAAGCAAAGAAAGACTTTGTTAAACATAAAGCAATTTCATTACATGGATACATAAAAGACTTATGCTTTTGAGATCTCTAGATATGTCAAGGAGAGGCACACTTTAGAGGTGCTAAGGGAAGAGTTTGATAAGGTAATATTCGAGGTTGGGTTGGATAATGTAGTCAAATTCATTACACATAATGCAATTAACTATAAAGCAATTGAGAAGGAGTTAGCAGATACTTATGAAACTTTCTATTGGACACCATGTGCAACCTATTGTTTAGATCTCATCCTTGTGGATATTGGTGATATGGATGAGATAAAGGCAACAACTAATAAAGGCAACAACTGAGTGTTGCCAAGATATCACTAAATTTATCTACAACCATGCTTTTGTATTATGTATGATAAAGAGATATACAAATGGTGCATAACTCTTTCGTACAACTGCAACTCGGTTTGCAACTAATTTTTTATCTGGAAAAAGTATTGTAAAACAAAAGCAAGCATTGCATGTGTAAGACTATTAAGGATTACATGTCATTTAGTGAAAGTTTTGAGATTAACTGATAGTGAGGAAAAACCATCTATAGGCTATCTTTATGAAGCCATGAATAAGGAAAAAGAAGTCAGTAGAAGCAATTTCAATGGAAGAAAGAGGGATTATATGTCCGTGTGGAACATTATAGATAACAAATAGAACAAATAATTGTATTAGCCAATTTATGCAACAAGTTATTACCTAAACCCATCATTCATGTATTCTATAAGCTTTAAAATGGACGGTGAGGTAAACTGAGGTATCATTGATTATATAGACAGATTAGTCCATGATGAGAGTAGAACACATACTATACATCGAAAGATGGAGATTTACGATAATAATCTTCACTTGATGGGCTTGTCTGTATCCATTCACAACCACACTAATATGCATCAAGGTAAATTGTTTTTAATATTTAAGTTTCTTAAATCTTATATCTATTATGGATTAATTCCCTGATGTTTATATTTTTCTATCATATATTTGATAGAATAGGTTTGGAAGTGATTGTCCAAACCTTAGAGATTTTGCAGTAAGAGTTCTGAGGCAAACCTTTAGTGAAACGGGTTGTGAAAGGAATTAGAGTGTATTTGAACACATTCACATAAAAAAGCGTAAGAGGTTGGAACATAAGTTGTTCAATGACTTAGTTTTCATCCATTGTAACATGCAACTCCGGAAGAGGTAATCTTGTATTAGTTACTACTTAAATATTTAATTCAATATTTTATTTTACTTAAATTGTTAATGTTATTTACTAATTACTAATATTTTTTTCTTACGAGCAATTGAAAAAGTTAAATAGGGAAAAAAACCAATTTGATCCAATAAGTGTGGATAATTTTGATATACTAGAGGAGTGGATTGTGGAAGATAATGAAGCAAATGCACTCCTAACCGAGGAAGACATTGCATGAATTAATTTGGAAGGAGCACAACAACAATATCATCAAGGGGATGATGATTTTTATTTTGAAGCAGAAGGTGGTGAGGATCTTCAACAAGAAGAAAAGATTATTTAGTTGATGATCTTGATTACAATGTCTAAATATATATTTTTCTAAGGATTCTGCTTAAAAAAATATGTATTTTTTAAATTATTGAATGGTGAATAATGAATATATACTATATTTTTGTATTATATGAATTCTTTGCAATTATCATATTTTTTCTAGTTTTTTCTGATTCTTTTGGATTTTTACCAATTTTTTAGTATTAAATTATGATATGGGGCGATATGTATCGTATCGTGGAACAAAACGACACACGATACGATATGCATCAAACAACACTCCATCATATTAGGAAAATCTAGGAACTTATCACATCAGAAGTTCAAATTTATGCCTGTAGTACAACAACAACAACTAAGCCTTTTCCCATACTAGACAGGGTCGGCTACATGGATTCTTTGTTTCCACATAGCTCCATCATGTGCGATGTCAGCAATTAACTCACAATAAGCTAGATCATTCTTTATTGTTTCTTTCCAACACTTTTGTGGTCGTCCTCCACCTCTCTTAATACTTTCCAAATTTAGTTTTTCATACCTTCTTACATGTTCTTCTTCTGATATTCTTTCTATATGTCCAAACGATCTTAAACGATATTCCCTCATTTTATCCTCTATTGGTGCTACTCCTAATTTGTTTCTAATAACCTCATTATGTATAGAATCTTTTCTTGTATGACCACTCGTCCATCTCAATATCTTCATTTCTGTCACAGACATCTTTTCTACATGTTGATTGTTAACTGCCCAACACTAAGAACCATAAAACATGGCAGGCCTAATTGGTGCTCTATAATATTTACCTTTTAACTTTAATGGTATCTTCTTATCACAAAGAATACCTGATGCTCCTCTCCATTTTAACCAACCAGCATTAATTCTATGCGTAACATCTCCATCAATCCTTCCATCACTCTAAAAAATTGACCTTAGGTATTTAAAACTTTCTTTTGGGGGATGCAATTTGTGCCAATTTTAATTTCTATGTCCTCTCAAGTAACCAAATGATCAAACTTACATTCCATATATTATGTCTTTGTTCTACTAAATCGGAGGCCTTTGCTTTCTAATGTTTCTCTCCATAGTTACAATTTTCTATTAACTTTTTCCTTAGACTCTTCCACTAACATAATGTCATCTGCAAATAACATACACCAAGGTACTTCATCTTGAATATGTTTTATTAACTCATCAATCACCATTATAAATAAGTATAGACTTAAAGTAGATCCTTGATGTAACCCAATATTAACTTCAAAGAAGTCTGTCATTCCTTCATGAGTCCTCACATATGTTTTTGCATTATCTTGCATGTCTCTTATAAGGTTAATGTATGTAAATGGGATACCTCTTTTTTCCAAAGTTCTCCAAAGAACCTCCCTCGGTACCTTATCATAAGCTTTTTCTAGATTAATAAATATCATGTGAAGGTCTTTCTTTTTTTCTTTAAAATGTTCCATATGAGTCTCAAAAGGTTGAGTTACAATTAGATACTTAAGTTTTAAAGCTCACCGTATTTCTGAAAAGGACATATGAGTTAGGATAGTGTGTTTGACATTCTCGTTTTTTAAAAGTTGTATAGTATCATTGTTTTTAATTATTGATCCATGTCTTGCCGTTAATGAGTTTGTTGTTTTTGGCATAAAGTTTCTATAAATTGTTGAGTTGCTTCATCTAAGTAATATATGTTTTGGTTGTGCTTCGCTTTCGTTAAAAATGTTTTGAGCTATGATCATACTGAGTTTTGTTGGAGAGTTGCATTTGTCTGCTTTACTGAGAAACCTTACATGACATCTAAAGTTCTAATACATAAAAGCATAATCTTAATGGTATTTTTTTTGTTATGAATCTTAATAGTCATTGTTGTCTTTTGAAATTTTTTAGTTTATGGTTGTTATAAGAAAACTCCGCCCATGTAAGGGATCACCCTTGCATTATCGGTCCCAAGCTCGGATAAAGGAGGAGGGTTGTGTTAGGCTTCCGACAGCCAGCGTAAAACTTCGTCGGATTTTTATAACATGGATTACAAAAATTATGACCATTGCTTTGGGGCGTCCCCGCTTAGCGACGTGCTGCAGAGCCCGAATGCAGTAAGAAGTAAGCAAGGGCCACTACATTTTCGCCTGAATGTAGTGAATTAATTGCAAAGAGGGTTCCCATATCATGGACGGGTGTGGGTAAAGAAGTTAGTCCCGCTACATTGTCGTCCGAATGTAGTGAAAATTTTTCAGAGAGGGTCTCCGCATTTTGATTATGGACGGATGCGGGGGGTAAGGAAGCTAGTCTTAGATAATAAGATTTATATTGGTTCTTGGAATATCGGAACATTATCGAGTAAGCTAATGGAGGTGGTAGATACTATGATTCGGAGAAAGATTCATATTCTATGTTTACAAGAGTCAAAATGGGTTGGAGAAAAAGCAAAGGAGATAGAGGATAGATGTTTTAAATTATGGTACTCAGGTAAAGAAAAGGCTCGAAACGGAGTTGGTATTATCATAAATAAAGATTTAAAGGAGAGTGTAGTAGACTTACAACGATATGGTGACTGAATCATGACGTTGAAATTAGTTAGGAGCAGAGGTTTTGAATATAGTTTGTGCTTACGCACCCAAAGTAGGACTAGAAGATAGTACAAAGACAGTTTTTTGGGAAGAGTTAGATAAGGTGTTTCAAAAGATTCCACAAAGGGAGATGATTTGTTTAGGAGGAGATTTAAATGGACATGTCGGTAAAAAGGCATTAGGATATCAAGGGATTCATGGAAACTTTGGTTTTGGGGATATAAACGAGGAAGGTAGGGAGATTTTAAATTTTGCTATGGCATTTAATCTCTTTATAGTCAATACAATCTTCAAAAACGAGATGAACATTTAATTACTTATAAGAGTGGCTTATCACAAACACAAATTGATTACTTTATTTGTAGAAAAAAGATAGAGCGTATTGTAAGGTAATTCTAGGAGAAATCTTAACCACCCAACATCGACTTTTAGTTATGGATTTACAAATAAAAAAATGGACAAAGAAGAAAAGAGTGCATCGAGCTATTCAGACTAAATGGTGGAACCTCAAAAGTGAGAAATAAGATATATTTAAATAGAAAGTCCTTCAAGGAGATGTTTGGAATTATATTGGCACACCCTGTGATATGTGGAACAATATGGCTATACATATTAGGAAAGTGGTGAAAGATGTGTTAGGGGTATCTAAGGGAGGTGTACCGGCACAAAAAGAAGCTTGGTGGTGGAGTGAAGTAGTACAAAATAAAATCAAGGCAAAGAGGGCATGTTACAAATTACATTATGCCAAGAAAACTAGTGAAACTTTAGAAGCTTATAAGAAAGCAAAGAAGGAAGCGAAAAAGGCCGTTAGTGAAGCAAAAGCTAAGATTTGGGAGGACTTATATAAAAAACTCAACTCAAAAGGGGGTGAAAGAGATATTTTTAGGATAGCTAGGGCTAGAGATAAGAAAACTAAAGATCTTAATTCTGTTAGATGCATAAAAGATGAGGATGAAAAAATTTTAGTGGCAAATGATGATATAAGAAATAGATGGAAAAACTACTTTTATAATCTTTTTAATGAAAATAAAGATGTTAGTATTAGTTTAGGAGATTTAGCAAGTCAGAAAAGTATATAAACCATAATTTCTACCGACGTATTCAAAAGAATGAAGTCAAAGAGGCTCTTAAACATATGAAGGGTGGTAAATCGGTAGGACCTGATAATATTCCTATAGAAGTTTAGAAAATACTAGGAGAAATAGGAATCACTTGGCTCACAAGACTATTTAATGAAATATGGAGAAACCAAAAGATGCCCGAGGAATGGAGAGCGAATACACTTATACCCATATATAAGAACAAGGGACACATTTAGAATTGTGCGAATTATCGAGGTATCAAGTTAATGAGCCATACTATGAAATTGTGGGAAAGAATTATCGAACGTAGGTTAAGACAAGTATCAAGTACAATAGAGAACCAATTTGGATTCATGCCACATAGATCTAATATTGAAGCGATTCACCTTTTAAGACGTCTTATGGAACATTTTAGAGCAAAAAAGAAAGACCTTCGCATGATATTTATTGATCTAGAAAAATCTTATGATAGGGTACCGAGGGAGATTATGTATAAAACTTTGGAAAAAAGATGTATCCCATTGACATACGTTAACCTTATAAGAGACATGTACGAGGACTCATGAAGGAATGACAGACTTCTTTGAAGTTAATATTGGGTTACATCAAGGATCAACTTTAAGTCCATACTTATTTATAATGGTGATTGATGAGTTAACAAAACATATTCAAAATGAAGTACCTTAGTGTATGTTATTTGTAGATGACATTATGTTAGTGGAGGAGTCTAAGGAAAAAGTTAATAGAAAATTGTAACTATGGAGAGAAACATTAGAAAGCAAAGGCCTCCGATTTAGTAGAACAAAGACATAATATATGGAATGTAAGTTTGATCATTTGGTTACTTGAGAGGACATAGAAATTAAAATTGGCACAAATTGCATCCCCCAAAAGAAAAGTTTTAAATACCTAGGGTCAATTTTTGAGAGTGATGGAAGAATTGATGGAGATGTTACGCATAGAATTAATGCTGGTTGGTTAAAATGGAGAGGAGCATGTAGTATTCTTTGTGATAAGAAGATACCATTAAAGTTAAAAGGTAAATATTATAGAGCAACAATTAGGCCTGCCACGTTTTATGGTTCTTAGTGTTTCGCAGTTAATCATAACATATACAAAAGATGTTTGTGACAAAAATGAAGATGTTGAGATGGATGAGTGGTCATACAAGAAAAGACCGTATATATAATGAGGTTATTAGAAACAAATTAGGAGTGGCACCAATAGAGGATAAAATGAGAGAATATCGTTTAAGATGGTTTGGACATATAGAAAGAAGATCAAAAGAAGAACCTAGAAGAAGGTATGAAAAACTAAATTTGGAAAGTATTAAAAGAGGTAGAGGACGATCACAAAAGTGTTGGAAAGAAATAATAAAGAATGATCTAGCTTATTGTGAGTTAACTACTAACATGGCCTCCGATAGGGATCTGTGAAAATAAAGAATCCATGTAGCCTACCCCGTCTAGTATGGGAAAAGGCTTAGTTATTGTTGTTGTTTGTTGTTCACCTAATATCTTGTTACAAGTCGAACTTGCTACCATTATTTGACTAAATCCCAAAGTTCTGATGCATAATCTTTAATTATTGGTAAAGTTTGTGATTGTGTCTTGTTATCAATCCTTATGTATTTCATGTTCTAGTTCTACTAAGATATCCTAGTGTTCTGAAAGCATGTGGCAATAAGGTTGAATTTCATTCATTCTTGGTTTCTTGCTGCCTTTATAAGTTAAACTGTTGACCTACGTCTCTTGTTGTTGCAGAACCAGGCTCGTGGCTGTAGCTACACAGAAATTCATTGCAGAGATTGCAAGTGATGCCCTTCAGTTTGTTCTTATCCTCTTTGACGTCTTGCTTTCCTTTTTGCATAGTATCTGTTGCTCTCCCGGGAACTTCATATTTCAGAGTACTCACAACTAAATCAGCTAAAAAGGAGTAATTCTTAGCCAGAATTGACGTCTATGTGTACAACAGACACATTTACATGGATATGCACATAATACATTATATGAGTAATGTTTAGTCTGTCTCAAAGGGTTTGCCCCTGTACCATAGCCAATTTTAATATCAGAACTTCAATGAACCATGGATGTGATTGTCAGCATATAAATCTTTATGGATCTTCAACCAAATGGTGCTTTAATGGACAAATCACCTGACAAGAAGTGAGAGATGCTCCTTTGTATCTGGTTCGATGGCCCAGTTACACTTGTTTGGTTCTTACTCCCATGGAAGGATAACTGGAAGCAAATGTGATTCTGCTGCATAGTCACTTCAATTGGCGAGCCATAGACACTGACACCATGTCGGTGCGGCACGGATACGCAAAAAAAAGGTAATTTTTTTTAAGGCAACTCACGGTGTGTTTATTGTGGAGAACCTGATCGATGAGGGAGGGATCTGCGAAGATGATGAAACCGAAGCTTCTTACTCGACTTGTGACCTTATCTCCTATTATGACCACCTGAGTTACCTCACCGTAGTTTCCAAAATACTCCTTTAACTTGTCTTCCGTCATCTCCAATGGGACTCCGTCGACGAACAACTTCTCTTGATCATAATCCATCGCTCTTCTTCTTCTTCTTTAAAACTACGACACGAATTTGCTCTCTTCTTTGCTTTCCTTCTTAAGATAAAGAGAATGAGGCAATTTTGGGTGCATGGGGAGAGAGAGAATTCGTGTGATTGGTTTCATAAGCAAACACTTTATCCGGAGCTAAGAGAATTGGATCCTGTTTCGCTAACCAAATCTAGAGAAAGGCATCCTAATTGATTTTGGAGGCCCGAACTCAAATCCGTTGCGACTATTTAGAAGGGTATCATACTTTAATATTAAAAAATTAGTAAAAATCTAAAAAGATCAGAAAAAATTAGAAAAAACCCAAAAAATAAAAAAAATTAGCAAAAACATGATAATTACAAAGAATTCATATAATGCAAAGTTTAATACATATTGATCATTCACCATTGAATAAATAAAAAAAATAAAATATATTTACATTTACATATTGTAATCAGGATCATCAACTAAATAATCTTCTCCTCACCTTGCTGAAGATTATCACCACCTTATGCTTCAAAATCAAAATCTTCATCTCCTTGTTATGCTTCTTCTAAATTAATCCAGGCAATGTGTTCTTCGGTTAGGAGTGCATTTTCTTCATTATCTTCTATAATCTACTCCTCTAATATATCAAAATTAACAAACAACTATCTTTGTACATATAGTTGACACATTTGTACATTTTCATATATGAGCAAAACGATGAGCTTCATTTCTTTGATTATTGAGTTTATGACGACACTCTAGTGATGTGATATTGTTACTTGATGATATCCTCTTTTTCTTTTATTGGAGACTAGCTTTTTAGTAATGCTTGAAGTGGTTTGAAACAAAAGGATGATGGATAGATGTTGTGGGTCAAAATCAAGTCATCTGATTACTTTTGATGTTACTTCATAGGTTGAGCTAAGCCTCACACATGCTAGTCATGTTCAACTTAATGAAAGTCGTGTAAGGTGAACCCTAAAATAGTGAAGCTGTGAAATGCCCACTCAATGAATTGGGGCAACCAAATTGTTCTTTATTGTTTGCGATTTCATGTAATTAGAAACTGGTAGCAAAAATATACCTAAAAGTTGGCAACAGAAAGGGAAATGATTTTGTCATAATTATTATTTGTTCATAAATTATTCTTATTCAATAAAATTCTTATAAACTAACCCGAATTTACATGTTACACGCAACTTGCAATTCCAAACGAGCATACTGAAGGATGCTTTAGGGAGAAGTAAACAGAGGCGAACAAATACCATAAACCTGCAAAAAAAATTTGAATTTTTTTTTGCCATATCGTTTGTATTGTACGATACGGGCGATACACGTCATATCATACGATATAATACGATACAGGTTACCGTATCATACATAATACAATTCATACGATATGGATAACACTGCTTTTTACTTTAAAACAAAAAAAGAAGCAAGAAAATAGTCGTTCATAATTTATATTCTTTTAAATACTATTACTTTGATAGAAATATGGCATTATGAGGGCATCTTTAAAGGCTCTGCCTATGCAGAGGAAAATATCTCAATGCGGACCTTCTTCAGTTCCTTTTGTGTGGATATTTTATGCTTGGAAATCTGGCACCGTCTTTGAAGTTTGGGTCTTTTTGGATAAATGGGTTCGAATCCGTGAAGATTGATTTGTGTATTATGATGAAATTAGTAGTTGTTTACCGTTTATGTGTTTTGCTTTAATATAAAGTTGTGTACTTGTTATTGTCATATACTTATGTTAATTGATGTCTCACTTGATCTAGCTTGAATATTATATATAATATATAATATTATATATCCTAGTCGTGTCGTTGCACCTAAAATTTTTGAAATTTACCGTATCCTGCACCCGCACCCGTGTCCGCACCCACACCCGCACTCGTGTGACATATAATCTATATATGCTGCAAGTACTGGGTTACTATTATTTGTACACCTTTTCATTTCTTCCTTGGTGTATTCTTTCTTTGTGGTTTATTGCCTCAAATACTTTCTGAATTTGTTCATTACCCTGGAATTAGACTGTGTAAGGCACGACAATCAGCAGTAGTTAAGGATAAAAAAGAGAAGCAGCAGAAGGTAGATACGTTTACAATTGTTTCCGTTTGTTTGGTACTTAACTGCTGCTTTTCCATAAGGCAATGCAATCTCAACTGACTGTAAGAGTTCCTTTTCAGGATAAACGTCTCATATTGACCATGGAAGATCTTTCTAAGGCATTAAGTGAGGTAACAAAGATTGGGCTCCAACTTTTTTCTACAGAACTAAATATTTGTGTTCGTTTAATGCTATAATGTTTGAACCAAATGGACATACTTTGTGACTCAGGTCCAGTCTCCTTTGGACAGATAAGATCAGAATTTGAATGCTTGTTTTGAACATAAGTTCATGATTTGGACGACTATCGAGTTTTAGATTCATACGATGAAATGGTGTGAACCGTTTTCTTGGAAAAAAAGTGCATATGTATCTTATCAGGTAGAGAAGGATGTAAAAGTTAACAAACTTAGGAGGATGAACCATAAAAATCTAGATAGTGAGATAACAGGAGGGGTCCAAAGTAGCAAACTCACATTGAGAGGTATTTCAGTTTGCCAATCAAAGGTCTGTCATGACTCATGACTTCGTTGTATAGAACACAAGCCTCCTTCTAGTGCCAGTTTAATTCCAAACATGCCACGTTTCTACCGTGCTCCATGGTCTGTTTTGAGTCATTAATCAGAGCTCTATAGTAGCTCATGTAGCATGCCTGTCTTTGTATGCATAGGTTTGTTACAAATTTTCTTTTTGCTTGATAATTCAGATAAACCTTCTTCGGAGGGGTTGGAACAACCCTGTGAAATACTTTGAGGTGAGGACCCTCATCCTTAGGGCATATGCTGGGTGTCCAATCGTGGAGGCTATTTCCCATGGGGATTGAGTCCTGGTCACCCGTTTAGCAGCTGAGTACTTTCGATATGCTTAACTCCCTTCAGGCAACTTAATTGGCTTACTTTGGCAACAAAATAAATCTAACTGCTTTAAGACCAACCATTGTGCTCTGATATGTGCATTGACAGCAGCCAGACACCTAAACATCCGCCTAACGCACATATGATGTTTCCTAATCGAATCGGATCTTGAAGTTTATTTGTTTATGGTTGTCTTTTTATTTGATGGTGAAGCTAATTGCTAAACGGTAAGCAGATCTGAGTTGGTGTTTTCTGATACTCCTCCATGTTCCATTCGATGTGCATCTACAGCTTGTGGTGATGATTTAGTGGTGCAAAGAGTGACTCCTTTTCTGGAACAAGTGTTTCTCATCCATTTCATGTCTTTAGAGAAGGAAAATTGACAAGGTCATTCTGTTCTTGATAGAGATTCCCTATTTCACAATTACTTCAGGATCCTGACACATATACTGGCTCTTTCTAACTATGTTCAAACACCTGCAGAATATATCAATGCTTGAAATCACAGAACAATCATGCCACGATACATCAAGAATTTTCATGCGTGCATCATTAACATAATGCATGTTATCTATCATGGTTGATAGTTCTACCATCATGCTATTAACAAAATCAAAGCTTCCACCCAAGATAGCATGATTTCGTCTAACCACATTGAAAATAATTCACGTGAAATCGTCAAACTCTTAATTTCAGCAATTGAAGAACATACTGACTTTTAACTTTCTGCAACAAAGATCTTTACAGATGAACTTGTTTTATGAAAACCGTCTACTGTTCTCTGTAAATGGTGACATTTGAATAACAATTGTGCATCACGTGAGTGACAGATGTGGCATATTAAAGAAAATCTCAAACTTTTCAATTTCCTAAGTTATTGAGGACTACGAAATTGGGGATGATTTAAGTTTCATAATGATGTTTGAGGTTTTACAGACATTTAATATGTATTATTTAATGATTCATATTCACAAAATGTATTGAAAAAATACTTTCTAATTCTGAATCTAATTGTTATTTATTACATGTTTTTAACTTTTAAATTTCAGTGCCATGACGCTTAGGCAGAGATGTTGCGTTTATGAAAAGCAGTATGTACAGAGCAGCATAAGAAAACATGATCAATAATAGGAGGGGGAAACAGAAAAGTGCCATCTTAGTGAATTTCATCATGTAGTTGACAATTAACAAAGACAAATATGCTTTTCTTTTTCTTGGTATTATTCTGCTGTTAAACTCGAATCATCTGTTGGAACTTTAGTGCAGGTGACAATCCCTGTATCCCTTTTCAATATTTATGTTAGGTTTGAATCTAGGTTTTGTTGATTTCTTGACGGCTCCTCTTTTTTGGTTTTCCATTTGAATAATCTGTTAGATTTACTACTGTTTTCTTTCTTTCTGTTACTAAAAATTCATTGATCATTGCTCCGTTTCACAGTATGGCGTCAATATGAAGCGTCAGGAATATTTTGCAGATAGCCCTTCAACTGGTACCGTTCCTGCTTCGCGAGAAGAGTAGCTCCAGATTTGCATCCATGTCGTTTGGGTGTACATATGTTCCTTGGTCATATCTTGCCAAATTCACCCCTTCTCCCAGTCATTTTGTTTTGCTTTCTGAAGGCCGCTCCCGTGTACTGAAGTGCTGCGGAACCATGATATGTAGAAGCCCGAAAGAACCATAAGAACTGTTACTGGTCATCAATTGGATCCCGTTGATTATTGCCCATAAATAATGAACGAAAACTGAACTGTTTGACATGCAAAACTGATTCCTTATCATCAGAAACTGGAAAACCTTACCATCTCCCCAAGCCTAGCAAGTGCCTGTCTTTAATCAACAATGGATACTTGATGGTAACCAGACATGTCTGGTTCCTGTTACTTTTGAACCTGGAATCGTAACCCGAACCAGTCTGGAACCATCGGTTCCGAGGCAGTTTCTGTTTGAGTCTAGAACTGCTTGGAACCAGTAAGAAAAATTGAAAGCATTAACAAAAAAATTAAAAGTTTTTGGAATAGTGGTTTGGAGTGGTCGGTTTCACTTTCATGAAAGGTTGATCCGAGTGATCCACGATTCTAGGTGGTGGGGACAATGTACATATTTCACCGTGTTAGGGGGTGAAGCATGAATCTCAATCATATATTCACTGGGGCAGCTGTCTCCAACCCCTCCATGTAGATCCGCCATATACATAATGAGTTACCATTGATTTTAGATCAAGTTTCACCTGTATCGTGGCCTGTTCTAGTTCTGGTGCCAGTTCCAAACCGGCCATGTCTAATGGTAACTCTTGACTCCTGGTAACTGGATATAGCCACAAGGGGTTGCCGGGCTCTAGAGGACCTCAACTTTGAGGTTTTAGTTCTAGGCAAAGAGTTGGGTGTGCTCTAAATATAGTTAACCCTTATAGAGGCTATCCATGCATAGGGCCCAGGATTGAGGTTCTTAGCCACCGGGTATAACCCAGGAAGGGTGATAGTCTTGCCACTAAGAGAGAACTATTGGCGTATCGATTCTATGTTGTTTCGTATTAGAAAGGAGGGAAATGTGAAAAATGACACTGCTACTCGGCTAAAAGTCGCTTTATGTCTGGTAGGGACCGACTGGAAAGAACTTTTCACAGTTCAGGGCAAAGGATTTGTCCACCACCAGCTTTCCACAACAACAACTAAGCCTTTTCTCATACTAGACGGGGTCGGCTACATGGATTCTTTATTTCCACAGATCCCTATTGTGTGCCATGTTAGCAGTTAACTCACAATAAGCTAGATCATTCTTTATTGTTTCTTTCCAACACTTTTGTAGTCGTCCTCTACCTCTTTTAATACTTTCCAAATTTAGTTTTTCATATCTTCTTAAATGTTTTTCTTTTGATCTTCTTTCTATATGTCCAAACTATCTTAAACGATATTCTCTCATTTTATCCTCTATTGGTGTTACTCCTAATTTGTTCTAATAACCTCATTATGTATACGGTCTTTTCTTGTATGATCGCTCATCCATTTCAACATCTTCATTTCTGTCACAGACATCTTTTATACATGATGATTAACTGCCCAACACTCAGAACCATAAAACATGGCAGGTCTAATTGCTGCTCTATAATATTTACCTTTTAACTTTAATGGTATTTTCTTATGACAAAGAATACTTGATGCTCCTCTCCATTTTAACCAACGAGCATTAATTCTATGCATAACATCTTCATTAATTCTTCCATCACTTTGAAAAATTGACCCTAAGTACTTAAAACTTTCCTTTTGGGGATGCAATGTGTGCCAATTTTAATTTCTATATCCGCTGAAGTAACCAAATGATCAAACTTACATTCTATATATTCTGTCTTTGTTCTACTAAGTAAGAGGCTTTTGCTTTCTAATGTTTCTCTCCACAGTTCCAATTTTCTATTAACTTTTTTCTTAGACTCCTCCACTAACACAATGTCATCAACAAATAATATACACCAAGGTACTTCATCTTGAATACATTTTGTTAACTCATCAATTACCATTATAAATAAGTATGGACTTAAAGTTGATCCTTTGTAACCCAATATTAACTTCAAAGAAGTCTGTCATTCCTTCATGAGTCCTCACACATGTTTTTTTACCATCGTAAATGTCTTTTATAAGGTTAATATATGTCAATGGGATACCTCTTTTTTCCAAAGTTCTCCAAAGAACCTCGCTTGGTACCCTATCATAAGCTTTTTCTAGATCAA
This sequence comes from Brasenia schreberi, assembly GCA_036023115.1. NCBI lineage: Eukaryota > Viridiplantae > Streptophyta > Magnoliopsida > Nymphaeales > Cabombaceae > Brasenia > Brasenia schreberi. Next base: position 9,194,279 of record JAYKKT010000071.1, on the reverse strand, counting down.
TAAATATCATGTGAAGGTCTTTCTTTTTTACTCTAAAATGTTCCATAAGATGTCTCAAAAGGTGAACCGCTTCAACAATAAATCTGCCTGACATGAATCCAAATTGGTTCTCTATTGTACTTGATACTTGTCTTAACTTACATTCGATAATTCTTAACCACAATTTCATAGTATGACTTATTAACTTGATACCTCGATAATTCGCACAATTCTGAATGTCTCCCTTGTTCTTATATATGAGTTTAAGTGTACATGCTCTCCATTCCTCGGGCATATTTCTATTAGGAAAAAAAAGAGAAGCTGTGGCGAGGATGTGATATTCGTGGAGAACTTTGTGTGTGTCATTGCCTTGTGTGTGCATGAAGCTGTTTAATTGGTGCATGCTGGCACGATGCGTTTATAATTAGTTCCATGTGCCTTGGTCCTCAACCATTATTACCAGAAGCTCGCGACCCTATGAGGCCATGTAAGGGATGAAATTTTAAAATGCGTATTAATCAGTTACAGAACTCCTTAATTGAGCTTCTTGTTAGATTTGCCACTCTGCTAGAACTTATGTTTCTAAAACTATATGATTAACACAATTCATATATATATATATATGTATGTATATGTATATATATGTGTATATATATTTGTATCGATAGCAATCAAACTTCTGAATGTGTATTGATCCGTTATAAGATTATAAGATTCTCTATATGAACTTCTAACTATATAGGTAGAAAAGAAGATTTGAGCTTATACCACCCATTATTGGTATATAATATTTTTACATGTCTATATTTACAATTATCAATAAAAGTAATCAAATCACTAAAAGTTTTATTGAAGTACAAACAATCCTTAAGGACTCCATATTTCCAATGTATGTGTATGCGTTTGCGTGTTTGTGTGTGCATGTATCTGTCACTTTATATGCATAATGTAATATTATGGTGCACGATAGAGGCACACGGGACAATAGGTATGCGATGTATTTTGCAGTTTGTTTCATGGTTGGCGTGGCGATTAGGTATTCTCAGACAAATGAGATGTCTTTCAGGTTAGCTTTTGTTGCTTCTTCTCTCGACAATCATGCACTTTTTATGAAGGCGGCCACCAGCTTGTACTTCCAAAGATTTGAGTTCCACCATGAATGTGTTTGGATAATTTGAAATCTATTCATGGATTTTGCTAACTTAAGAATCAGTGTTACTCTCTCTCTCCCTATCTATATATATATATATATATATATATATATATATATATATATATATATATATATATATATATATATATATATATATATATATATATATAACCACCTCCCCCATGGTGGGGTAGGTTCATACCAATCCATGAGGAGAGAGTGGAGAGAGGAGACGAGTGACTCCCCGTAACGAGATGAGGACATAGTGGACGGCCAATTATGCAGTTCTTTCATGGGGTAGTCTCAGTGTGTCTACATTCCTTGTACCAATACATGCAAATCTGGAAAAGATATTTCTTCCCTATAATGGGTGGGCGTTCATGTGTGTGGAAGCGTGTTTCGAAGCCGTCAGTGCATGCAAAAGCTGACGGAAAATTGAAGTTGGATGGTTGTTTGTAGGTGGCGAAGGTCATCAAGAACCAAATCAGGCATCACTTCTGCATCGTTTTTGCACAACTCGAAGGCTAACCCATGACAAGTGGTATCAAAGCACACCCACGTGGTTATTTGTAGGTGATGCACGCGTACCATAGTCACACTCAAAATGTAGGAAATAAAAGTATTTTAAAGTTTTCTGATTTTTCAATTTAATCCATGTAATAAAAAAACTGCTCCATGATATCGTGTAATTTTTAACATTATATGACTACCATTGTTACCCTTAATTCGACATGACATTTAATTGATAAGCATGTCAACTTTCATTAGTTGAGTTATCTATCACGTCTACATCAGCTTATATTATTATTTAATAAAGATATTAAATCTAAATAATGATCTAATAATTAATAATACTTAAACCTAAATCAATAATAAATTTAAATATTAATTAATACTAAATATTCTTTAAAGTTACTAATTATATGTTAAATTTAATAATAATATAATTATATTAAATTTGATTTAATATTAATCATAATTAAATATTAATAAACCAATTTGATTTAGCAACCATATCTGAAATTCAAGATATGTCTTTAATTCTTGATTTGGGTGCGTCATTTCATATGACTTGTAATGAAAAAAATTTAAGTTCACATATTCGAAAACCTTTATCATGTATTTATACCGCAAATGAAACAAAATTAACTATTGATAAAACTAGTGATTTGCAAAACAAAAACTTTAAAGTTATCAAAATTAGTGTTGTTCTAAAATTAAATTTAAACTTGCTTTCTATTATCAAATTTTGGATAAAAGTTGTGTTGTTGCTTTTTCATCCATAGGATGTATTATACATGATCACCTCTCGAAGAAAGTGATTGGTCATGGTCATAGGGATGACAAACTTTATATTATGAATTATTTACATAGTATATGATATGTTAATCTTTTGTGTAATGACGTTCTTCTATGACACAAAAGATTAATACATCTTAATTTTCAAAAGTTGTATCAATGTCCTCTTAGAATAAATAATATTGAAATTTTTTGTTGCAAATATTGTGTTCTTGGTAAAATTCAACATCTACTTTTTTCAAACAAAACAAATACTACTACTAGACCTTTCGAAATTGTGGATTCGAATGTATGGGACCGGCACTTGTTTTGTCTAAAGAGAGAATTTTCTACTATATGATTTTCATAGATAACTTCACTAGGCATACGTGGGTATATCTTTTAAAAAATAAATCCGATATTTTTTAAAATTTTGTTATATTTTTCAATCTTGTGAAAAATCAATTTGATTCTAAAATCAAGATTTTTAGAACTAACTTAGTTGAGGAATTTATGTCTAAATAATTAAAAATTATCTTGACAAATTTGGAATGGTGCATCAAACCTCTTGTACTAAAACTCTCCAACAAAATAACATTTCGGATCATAAATATCAATATATTTTGGAAACTAGAATAACTTTGCTTCTATCTAATGGTATTCCTAAGAACTTTTGGGCAGAAACCGTCATGACCGTTGTTTATTTAATTAATTGCATGCCTTTCTTGGTTTTCGAAGATGTGTCTCACGTAGAAAAGCTTTTTAAAATTTCTCCAAACTATTCTAGACTACATACTTTTGGATGTAAATATTTTATTTATACTGACAAAAATGAGAAACTATTTTCTCGTACTATAAAATATATATTTTTAGGATATAAAATAAATAAAAAAGGATATAGGTGTTATGATTATAAAAGTAACCAGCACTATGTATTAAGAGATGCCAAATTTTTTGAAAATGAATTTGTATTTAAAGATATGAATAATATTAGTTCGATTGATGGTTTTTCTTATTTCTTTTTAGAAGATATTTTAGGAGATGATGTGGTACATGTAGAAAATGATGAACACATGATTTCAAGGCGTTTTGTTACCCCTTTGATCAATATTACAGTAGGAGAACTCCTAATGTTACTCAATCTATATTTAGAAGGTCTAGTCGTGATTCTAGACCTCTTGAACATTTTGTTTCGTATGATAGTTTTTTACCAAGACATAAAGCCTTAGTAATCAATATTTCATCTATGAAGGAACCCAGTGGGTTTATAAAATTAAGACTCTTTTTCGATGGTTCTATTGAGCGGTACAAAGCTCGTCTAGTGGCAAAAGGGTTCACTCGGGAGTATAGTATTGATTATGAAGAAACTTTTGCCCTTGTTGCACGCATCACCTCTATTTGAACTCTTCTTGCTATCAGCAACCACTGACAATGGCCACTTACACAAATGAATGTTAAAGTGTCTTCCTTAATGGTGAGTTAGAAGAAGAAGTTTATATGCATCCTCCTCCTAGATACACTTGTCCGACCAACAAGGTTTGTCATCTTCGTAAGGCTCTTTATGATCTCAAACAAGCACCTCGCCCGGTTTGCTAGATTTCACATCACTATCACCGCTGTTGGGGTTCTCTTCAAAGGCTCATGATTCGCTTCTTTTTACTCGAAAAATAGAAAATGGTACTTGCGTTGTCTTGCTTCTTTATGTCGATGATATGATTATATAGACACTCTACTACTGATTACTATATTTTTCTTGGTAATTCTCTTATTTCATGGAAATACAAGAAACAACAAAAAACATCTCTTTCCTCCACTAAAGCGGAGTATCGTGCAATGATGAACACAACCATTGAATTAAATTGGCTCAGACAAATACTTCATGACTTAGATATAACATTGAAAGTTCCTCCAACCATGTATTGCAACAACAAAAGTGCTATGTACCACTAAATTAACTTGGTTCAGACGATTACTTCGTGACTTAGATGTGACATTGGAAGTTCCTCCAACCATGCACTACGACAATAAAAGTGTTATATATATTGCCAATAACTATATATTTCATGAGCGTATCAAGCACATCGATATAGACTGTTATTATGTTTGTGAAAAGCATCTATAAGGCAATTTAGCACTACAGTTTGTAAGATAAGAATATCAGCTCACAGATGTCTTGACCCAATTGCTACCAGCTCCATAATTTCAGTTTTTGGTTGACAAACTTTAGGTCATAGAGCTTTCAATTTGAGGGTGTGTTAGAAAATATATTTTTATATTTTTATATTTTTATATTTCATTATGTGAGGCAGGGCCTGACCCATTAGGTCGCTAGGGCCACAGGGGCCAAGCCCCTAGCCATTGCAGGCCCAACAGTCACCAAGCCCCCAACAATTAGAAATTCTAGCCGTTGGGGCCTGGCTATGACCAACCAACCTCCTATGTCTCACAAACATCTCTAGGAGGTGGAGTGTCAGCCCCGACACTGTTGCGACACTGACACCAACATCGTGTCAGTGCAACACCAACACTTTGTCATAAAATGCTGACACAATCAACGTGTCGAAGCATGATTCTAGGTGCAGTCAATGTGTCAAAGCCCATATGTGTTGGAATTCCATAACTTTGTTTAAGATTGAATCAAATTAAATTTTTGATGCGAGTTTAGAGTTTTGATCTAAAACAAGTATAGTCTTTCAGAAGACGCATGATTCTACAACCTGTCACTCTTTTTGCTGTAGCTTGCCACTCTCTCTGCTGAATGAGTAAGGGTTTCAATTCTCTCTTTCGTGTCTTCTGCAACCTACCACTCTTTCTGCTGAATGAGTAAGGGTTTCAGTTCTCTCTAGTCTCTACTACAACCTTCTGCTCTCTTTCTACTGCAGAAGTAATGACTTCATATCAAGTGAAAATAATGTGCACATTTACATGCATAACTACTGTTATGACTTGCAGATTTTGGGGTTTTGCATCGGAATGAGTTAAGTGGTACTCTTACAAGTTTAACTCATGTCTGAAGGTTTCAATAGGTATTTACTATAGACTATTTGTACCTAGTCGGCATTTAGGCTTCCCTGAGATTAACACTAAGTGGATGGCAAAATGTGGCATCACTATTCTTAATAAACATTTGTTTGTGACCTCAATTGGAATTTGTTACCCACTTGACATTGCATGTATCTTTACTAAATACTTATGCTAATTAGCAAAGCTACTTTTATTTGTCTATATACCCAATATGCATCATTTATGATATTTAATGAGATAAAGTGAAGGACAGAGTTGGAGCAAAATCTTTCAGTCATTGACAGGACAGAATTGGAACAAAATCTTAATGTCATTTCTCATTCATTGTTTTTGCAATTATATCAATGTTTTTTTTTGTAACATGATAGTCTTTTATGACTATTAATGTTGTTTTTGTTTTTCAATCAGATTATGAAATTGTAAATTGAGTTGATCCTAAAAATATCCGACATTAGGAAAGGAAAAGGAATATCAATTGGGATTGAGAGTTTTGGTGGAAGTGTTCCTTCAAGTTTAGGATCAACAACACCTTCAATTTCAACACCTCGTGATGATGCACCATTATGGATACATGTGCAAAGAGGAAAATCAAATAAAGGTGGTGGAGGTAATACACATTTTATGTATAAATTTTGCAACATGAGTTTTATAGGGTCGTATATTAGAGTAAAGACATATCTTTTAAAATTATCAAAACATGGTATAAGAGCATGTCCGAATATGAATGAGGATTTATGAAGATAATTAATGAAAAAGCAAGATGAGTATGAAAAGAAGAATGAAAGTAGTGAAAAATGAACAACTATTCCATTTGCAAAAGAAGATATTGAAACCTCAACAAAGAAAAGATACAAGTTTATTTATTTAGGTTATATTGATGTACTCATCAAACCACATTTCAAGTAAGAACTGAAGGTACCCTATTTAGTGCCCTATTGGATGTATGAGATCTTAACTAACATCAAGCACTTATGTGTCAGTTTAATGTAAACTTGGCCAAAGACAGGGTGTGTTCAACCAAATTTTACTCCTTTCAAGATCCACATGTATATCAAGCATTTGTTCTATGCATCCAGATCGAGAATGCATATCTTCCTCCAAGATCAGATGCCCACCATTATATCTCAATGCATATTCGACCTACTACAAACAACTATAATACATTTCAAGGTTTATTACCGAATAAGTTTGCTAATAATGAATAACAAGAATATCTATCAAGTTGGTATGTAGATTGAATGTGAAGGATATCTTCAAGGATATCTGGTTATTGAAAAATCTTTATAGCATTGGAATTATCAAAAAAAGAGGAAATGGAGTTTTTGTTGTTTAAGCATATTCAGAGTTGCATGCCAAGTGAATAGGTCAAATGTAGTTGATTCCAATTAAAAGACCTTTTGTTGTCTTTTGTACATCAAAATTATAATGTTTGAAGAAAGTGACAAGAAGAAAGTCCCATATATTGTCACTGGGGAATTGCCAAAGAAAATGGCATATATGACCACAACACATGAAGAACTGGACAAAGAATCCCTAGAATATAGAGCAAATGCTAGTTATATGCTCCTACACAAGACATAATCAATGTCACTCCAAGAGAAAGTTCAACAACTAAGTTATATGAGTTATTTGAGTACGTATGCCAAAAATCATTTCAATGGATTGGAAGAACAACTATAAAAAGTCCAAGAAAATCTAAACATGCTCGTAAAGCCAATTGAAGATAGAAGTACAAGAAAAACAATCATTTAGCCTCACTCCACTAAATATCAAGTTTTTACAAGAAAAAAGAAACATTTAAAGACATGTTATTTCCAAACTTTTGTAATGGAAATATTAAGATGATGCATGGGAAAGGAGGCCCATACTTAAAATAGAACAGGGATAAGAGTTTTTACTCCTCAATATAGACACATGGTCTCCAACAAAATTAGCAAATATCATCAAAATGTCAATGCAATATACACACATTGTCCAAACAGGAAAAAAATAAACAAAACAACAATTGTGAAAGGTTTTGTGCTTTGTATTAACAAGAAGGATAGGGTACTGGTTGCAAGCATTGCCAATGATGAAAAATTGACATTTACACAATAAGATCTAGCAGTTTTGGGAAACCACCTATTGATTGAATTCCAACTCAATTTGGGAATGCATTGCACAACTAATAAGTTAACATTCTTTAGGCGAAAGTTGAAGAACCTTAAGGATTTTGAAAAGTATGCCCAAGATTACATAAAGGAGGCATACATTCTTTGTCTAAAAAATATGCCAACCTTAAATCCATATTTTTTATCTTTGTCACCAAAAGCATTTTGTAACTTAATAGTGGAAGATGGTGACTAAATTTGATTCTTTTGAAAAACTCTATCTTAGATTTCCTATAGTGTGTACAGAAATTGTGCTCCAATATAAGGAAAAAATAAAATTGCCAAAGGTCACAAGAGGGATTTGTTGTCATATAAAGCTAAAGAATACAATATGCCCAAGAAAATTAGATTGAAATTCAAGAAGATCCATAATAGAAGAGCCTTCAAACCATATAAGTTTCTTTGGAGAAAAAGTACAAGAAAAGGAGAAAATGAGAGATGTTTGCCTTTTGAAAATAAAACATTAGGCATATAGATGTCCAATAAATGCTCTAAATCAAATGAAACTAATGTTCAAGATCCTACATGTAAACCATACTATGATGTCAAATATTATCCACAAGGCACATTGATAGCAACTATTAATGGATAAAGAACTTTGCATAAATTTATTCTAAATATATGAATGAAGATTGGTGATAAAACAATACAGATGAACTTTGTTCAAATGAACATTATAAGATATGACATGGGCATAGGATCAAGAAGAAGCTAGAATAGGAAAAAGAAATAAAGAGTAAGGGTCATTAAAGTTCAAAATATATTGCTATGACAAAAGATGGAGTTGATGTCGTGATTTAAGGAGGTTGTTGAAGCATTAAAAAATTATTGCATCATCCATCCGTTACAAAATTGGGCCCAAAACTCTGTAATAGTAGGCATTCCTATAGTACAAGATATTCTGATATAAAGCAAGCCCATAATAACTTCACCACAAGATTGAGAGGACATCATCAAGCAGGTAAAAAAATTGGAATAAAAAGGCCTAATAAGAAAATCTAAATCCAAATATTCAAGTGCTTTCTTTATTAGTTGGAATTAATCGGAAGAAAAATGGGAAGAAAAACAATGGTCATAAACTCTATATTTATTAAAGAGTAGCAATATGAGGAAAATTGCTTTAAAGTTCGATTGTAAAAGTGGTTATCATGAAAGAGCAATATGAAGAAAGGTGTTTTTGAAGTTCAATTGTAAAAGTAGTTATCAGCCCAAGAATATATTCAAAAAGAATATTTTTCAATATTGCTTGGGATTTTTGAGTGGCTATTAATTTATTGTAGTTCTAAAGACAAATAGATGACATTTTAAAGAAATATGATAATGTAATCATTTCTAACAATATGAATGAGCATCTGCAACATCTTAAGATTTTTGCCAACTTATGACATAATAAGATTATCAATCACAAAACCACATATGATATTTTCATTGGACTTCATAAGTTTGTTTGAAATAGATAATTTTACATTTGTAAAAGTCAATTTAATGAAAGAATGTGGCCAAATATCAAGAGAGTATTATAAATCTAGGGATATTATGAAAGCGGAGTATTATGTAGGATTACAAAATATTGTATTAGAAAACATTGTTAGATACTTGTACAACATCCCTGAGAAGATAAGGTGGCATGATTAAGGATAAAAGTCCATTCTTCAATCCGATGAATTAGGTATGTATACCTTAGTCATTTATAGTGTATTTCCTTTGATATTATCATTATTCATATTTAAGTTTGTCATGAATATTTAATTATATACATGGCTTGTTTTCAAGATTTAATTGTATACATGTCTATGATACATGCATACATGATTTAATATATATATCATTACATGCTACATTTATATATGTGTCTATACTTAGATTTAAGATCATATGGCAATTGTGCTTACATGTTTTAATATTACAGCCAATTGAAAGCTATAATGACTAGTTGAGTGTGTCATGAGAGTGCATATGTTGGTGTTTCTATAGTTATATGAACACGTGTCAAACCTGCTCAATAGGGTATAGTGCAACATGTAGAAGTGTAGATTTTCTTAACATATGTTGCATGCACCAATCCTTTTGCTCGTTTACTTTTACATATGAAACCAGAGACAATTAAACTGCTATGTGAATTTCTGTGAGGCCAAGCCTCCTACAAGAAGTATTCATTGAGAATATGTATGGTGCTTTGGACTCTAGATCAACAAACATCTAATCGCAACACAATATATTTTTTACAGATCATATAAAGCAAAAAATTTAACAAAGTTGTGGCAAGTATGCATTATATAATGCAAGAGTGTATATGTGGTCTAAATGGGGACAATAGTGCAAACTATCAATGACCTAAGGTTCTTTTCATATTTTAAGGTATATGTGTTTCCACAAACTACTTCATATATATTTATATATGACATTAATAAAATATATTACAATTGTTTTCATTTATCATCTATAGGATTGTTTGGGGGCTATTAATGGTACACATATTCCTACTTGTATACCAAATGGTGATCAATTATGTTTCTACAATTGAAAGGGTATAGTATTACAAAATATGTTAGATGTTGTCAGGTTTGACATGGGCTTCTATTATATCTATGCGAGTTGTGAAGAAAGTACAACTAATGTACTAGTGCTTCAATGTAGAAGATAATATCTTTGTTAACAGCTTCGTACAACTCATTAAATATATGTAATTCATTTGATGTTGTTTACAAACTTATGTAGGTAAAAACTATCTTACTGAAAGCGGTACCTGCTAATAACTCGATTTTTCACTCCACTTTCAAAACATAGATACCACTTATTATAATTTAATACAACAAATACTAATTCAATTCACATAAAAGAAGAGGTATTCAATCATAGGCACTCTTCACTATGAATTATAGTTGAACATGTGTTTCAAGGCACCATTTTTCATATCATAAACCCAAATTCCATATATATATATATATGTCATATAGAGATGTGAAAATGGACTTGGCCTAGGAAACCAGCTTTGCCCAGCCATGAAAAAATGCAGGATCACCCCCCACCCCCATATATATATAAATAATTTTTTATTACATGTATACATACACTATATATGTATATATATACTATATATGCATTTATACACTATATATATGTATATATATACTATATATATGTATAGTTTTTTCTGTTACATGTATATGTGTCGTTCTTTATTAGATACAATATATATACTACATATATGTATGTATGTATGTTTTTTTCCATTACCTATATATATATATATATATATATATATATATATATGAATGTATACACACACATATATATATATTTTTATTACATATATGTGTGTGTATATATAGTACATATATGTATGTATATATAGTACATATATGTATATGTATATATGTGTATACATATATATATTATTACATGTGTATATGGCTTGTTGAAGCGTGAAATATTGTGGTTGGATTTGGATTTCAAGAAGGGTCTTCTAGAACCAATCTAATATCCAATGGGCTTGTGGCCTTGTGGGCCAGCCCAGCCCTCATCTGCCTCTAGGGACATATTGACATCTTTAATATCATATACAAGTGCAAATTATAATAGTTTACGTGCTTTACACAATTTTATTCTTAACGGATGAGTCAAATGTTCTATATTTTGAAGAAGAAGATGATACTAAGCATGGTAGAAAGAAACTATGTTAGAAAACCTTGCAATGAAGTTCTTCATCATCAGTTGCATACACAACTTGACAGTAATAAGCCACTAAGAGATTTATTGGCAAATATGATGTGAGAAAATTATCAGAATAGTAAGTCTTTTGAATAGGTATCTTGAATTTCATTAAATTATTTGAATTTTTATTCATATTATGGAACTAGTTTATCCTTTTCACTTAGGACCACAAGATGATGGGGGCCTAGAGGCAGTTTGAAGTGAAACATGCAACTCATGCAAGGAGGATAAATTTGAGTAATTTTTGTATCCATCAACATTTTAATGTCATAAATATGTTATAGATTTGGATTGTAATTAAAACAAGGTGTCTTCTTAGCTTTTACATTGCATAGTAATTCAAATAAGTGTATTTGAATTGGATGAGAATGGATGTGGATTGAAAAAAATTGTTATATTTTGTTACTAGTTCAGTTTTGTTACATTACCTATTATAATGGTGGTATATTTTGTGCTTCAAACACGTTACGATGCCATGGTTGTGTGATGAGACTATAACAGGTGGTTGTGAGGTATAAGATTGCATTCTTTCATAGATGAATTTTTGTTTCCACCTAGGTGGTTATTGTGATATATTCTATGCTTTAAATAAATTTGGATGCCACGATTATGTTAACAGTTTGTTGTGAGGTATAGGATTGCAAGCGTTTTGTTTTTTAAATGAAAAGCAAGTGATGATGGTGGTGATATATTTTGTGCTTCAAGATTGGGAATCCCTTGTCTTCAACGACCCCACTATTAGCATTGTTAAATATCCAAGATATTTTTATCTAATTCATCTCATGATTATGTGATGTGAATAATTGGTGGTTATGAGGTACAAGATTACATTCTTCTATAGATGTTTTCTTGTTTCCACCAATCTATCATAGTGGCTATTGTGGTATATTCTATGCTTTAAATAAGTCTGGATGCCATGATTATGTGATGTGAATAACATGTTTTAAGGTATAGGATTGCGAGTATTTTGTTTTTGAAATGGGAAGTAGGTGATGGTGGTAATGATATATTTTGTGCTTCAAAATTGAGAACCACTTGTCTTTAGCAACCCCACTGTTAACATTGTTACATATCCATCTAATGCATGTCAAGGGAACTTAATTCCAATTTGTTGGAATTCATCAAAGGTAACAACCCTTCTTTTAGCTTAGTTCATCAAAGGAAATGATCCTTTTAGCTTAATTTTACTAATTATTGTTCTTATATGATCTATCATTGCAATCCAAGTTTTTCAAGATCATACATACTACTTATGTTCAATAACTTTAATAGCAGATGAACCTTAGAAGAATACATGCTTGCTCATGTTGTATGGTAGGATTACCTTGATTGCATAATAATTTGATCAAGAAGATTGTATTTGGTACCTCTGTGTTTGAGCCTTCGTGATGAATGCATAATGATAGGGTTGAGCCAACTTTGGGCCTTGAAAACCACACTGCATGCTAGAACATGTTATAGTTCTTGGTATTTGTATGGTTGATGATCAATAAAAGGCTTTACTGCTTCTCTAATTCATTTGAGTGACAATGCAAACTAAATAATTAAGTTTGATGCTTCAGCAAGATACTACAGTGTTTTGAAGAAACAAACTAAAAATTTAGTTCCAGTTCCACACATGTCAAATGCATAACTAGTGTCAATGTGGAACTAGAGTACCAATTCCATGTGCAAATCAATCTCAAAACTATGATCCCAACTTCCAGTTCCATTGGCAAGTCAAATATGAAAATATGGTTAGGTCTAGGATTATAGTTCCAACACCAGGTCCTAGAACTATAAATCCAACACACCTTAGAGCCCCCCCTTGCGTCTTCCACTAGATATAGGAAAAATGATCAACTAATGCTATATTTACCAAAATGAAAGGTACAAATAAGAGCCAATTAAAAGCTAGAATTATGAATAAAAATATTGTTGTACTTGATTGGATGCATAGCTATAGCTTCATTCAAAGTTCCAAAACCAAACAATATTAGGCTTATTATGAAACAAACTTGAAGGCACGATAGGGCTTAGCATAGATTTATTTTTATTATATTTATCATTTTACAGTTAAGCTAGAGGCAAGTATCTTAAGGAGTCATGCAGGGGAGCGTAGCTGATTTCGTGAGATTCATGGGTAGGAGTTTAGTCTTCCTAAATGATATTTAATTTGATGTTATGTTTATTTTGACTTAGATTGAGACTTGTCAGTAGATCCCACCACTGATTTATATTTATGGATATTAAATTGAAGGATATTATTGGACATTAGATTTTAATTTAATTCGGGCTATTTGGATTTCTCTTTTGACATTGTATATCGTGCACTCAAATTCATAGGAGTCAGACCATATGGTGCGACGTGATTGGTCAAGTATGGGCCTGTGGGTGTGACACTTCATAGAACATTCTCTTTAACGGTAAAGGAGAGTTGGCAAACATAGACAGGGACTAGGTTTTCCTGGTTGCCTTCTCATGGGATTCTGATGATCTCATAACACGCAAACCTTTCGAGATTGAACCTTGTTATCTTAAGATATTTCACCATGATAAGTTCCCATGCCTTGTACTCTCCTTTAATATGATTAACCAACAATTGGGAGTTGTTGATCTTCAAAAGTTCTGCTCCTATGTTGGCTGCTATATTCAACCATGTCATTAGGGGCTTTCAACTCGAAACTTAGGGCTGGAATTCCTCCCTAGTGGGTGTCACAAAGATTAATCTTGCACTTGAATCTATGGAGGAGTGTTTCGCGTATAACTTCAAAAGTTCTTGATCTAACTCTATCAACTTCGAAATGGTGCTCTCTACCTAAAAATAACCTAAAGTTTACTCCTTTATGGCATGCCAAGGAGAATACCGCATGCTAGAAAAATTCTCCCAATTCTTTAAACCACTTCATAAGTTATCTTTCTGTCTTTGACTCAAAGAATTTTGAGCAAGGGTTGACTTGTGTAGACGATGACAGAATGGACCTGAAATAATGCTGCAAATGTTTGTGCCTACAGACCAGGGCAGTATACCAAATTCTCAATAGGGAGGTAAATCTACTAAACACCTTCCAATACTTTGCTGATGAAGTAAATGGGGAGTTGTTTTCTATTCTCCTCCTTGATCAAACAAAGGTCATTGTTTCTTGAGACACTGAAAGGTAAATGTAGAAGATGTCTAGTTACTATGGACTAACTAAGCGAGGTAGATGCTTCAAGTGTTCCTTCAACTGCATGGAGGCTTTTGTGAGTGATTTCCAAAATATGATGATATGTAAGTGAGAACGACTCTTCATATGAGAATCGAACAACCTGTTAAGTATTATTACATATCGGTCGGTTGAGGTGTTAGAGACCACACTCTCAAAGATTCTGAAATGATGAAACGGTGTCTGTTCGCACCCCCACAGAATTCCAAGTTGCTCAAGCCTCAACCATTAACCGCCAATCTTAGCCTGGTTCACTGCATATGCAAGGGTGTTAAACAAAGTTGTTGCAATTTTCTAAAGAAGCCACTTAAACGGCTAGCAACAAACACAATGGCATGAATGTTATCGAGAAACTGCAACCTATGTGGCATGAACAACCACCAGCGCTTACTCGTTTTCAACGTCTCTCACGGCCTACAAAGGCTGAAACATTGTACCTTTCTAAAACCTTATGAACATTGAACGTGTAGAAACAGTCACTCAAGAGCCAACTAATTGGTAGGGATGAGCAAACACATTTGTTCAGGTGCAGCCTTGATCATTAGTTGTCTATATAAGTACATGAGAGATCGATAAAGTGGATGGTATGCAGGAAAAAATAGTAGCTCTATTTCCAACCATTTAAACCTCTATTTTACTATTTTGTTTTTCAACAGTTTTGAGTAGGCGTTCATCTGTGGTCTTTTGTGTGCAGGAAAAAACACATACGATATACATACTATGGTCATCTATTAATCATTCAGGACTCAACAATGTTTGTGCAAGGCGGGTTGAGTGTGACTCCATTGTATCTTGAAGGAAACTCGTCGAGAACTGCTTGCATCCGGTAGTTTTGATCCCGACAGTAACGAGTTAAGCCTAAAGGATAGTGCATCGATACACCTTAGAGTTTTTACGCATCACTTAAAAAATTGTTCTTGATACTTGATTTGCATCAGCCTTAAATCAGTTTCACTGAACCCTCGTCAAGCTTGGAATCCAGTCTCATGGCAACATCTTCAGTGCTGGTCTAAAGGGTGCTGTGTAATATTGTTATGTTGCCACTACTTCAACACATATATTACTTCTTCAACTCTTATTCAAAACCAGAATTCAACATCATTAATTCTGTTGTTGCTATTGAAGATCAAGATGTCAACAATTGATTCTGTTCACAACTCTCAAGAAGAAAAGCTTTACAAGCAACAGTCAACTATTGCTTTTTCGTGTTTGTCATTCCATTCGAACCTCTAGGCCTTTTGAAGTACTTTAATAATGAAAGCCTCTTGACGTGCTTGGAAAGGAACCTACTAACAGCTACAAGCTTTCGTTGGGACAATAGACATCTTTGATAGTTTGTGGGCTCTTCATCTACTACTAGATGACAGCAATATTGTCCGAGTTATCCGTCATTGACTTACCATGAAGTTGAATTTTCCCAAGCGAACTCCATTCATACACTTGCAAGGATTCAACTTCATGTGATAGCACCATAACTTATCAAACCTTTGGGATAAATCAGCTACATAATCTGTCATCTGTTTGAATTGGAAATCATATAATCATCATAAGCTTCTATATTTTGGTTGAGCTAATCTTTAAAAATCTTGCCCACTAGACTCTAGTATATGGCTCAGCATTCTTTATTTTGAATGATGGTTCTCTGTAGCGATACAAACACTTCTCAGTAATGAAGGACATGCTTCCTGTCAAATTGGCGCACAGGAAATTGATGGTACCCAAAAAGACATCCATGAACGAGAGGAGCTTATGGTTGGTCATAGAGTTGCCCAAACAATGTACAGAAAGTAGAGGAAAACTGTCTTTTGGGCAAGCCTTGTTAAGGTGTAGAAGTACACACACGTTTGCAGCTTCCCATTGGCCTTCTTCAGCATCACCATGTTGGCAATCCATTTGGGACAGTGGACTTTTCGTATCAAAAGTAGACAAAAGCTTGTCAACCTCTTGTTTGATCGCTTTGACCCGATCCATAGCAAAGTTTCTCTTATTTTGCTTGACCGAAGGGTAATCAAGATCAATGTGCAAGAAATAAGCAACGATGTCTGGGCTAATGCTAGGTACATTCTCGGTGCTATGTGCAAAAACATCGTTATTTTTTATGTCGAACTCGTTCGTTTTGTATTTTTTATGATCTTAAAGTGTAATCTTCCGAAGTAGGCCCAACCAATATTTGAATGAAGGGCCTGGCTGGCAATGACTTATCATCCTTCAGGTATCCCTGAATGTGAAGGTCAGCAAACTGGATAATTGCAATGTTCACATCTCCTACGAAAACCTGGTGTGTGATATGTATGTTGAGAAAAACCATAGACATATGTGAACACCCAAAAATTTTGTAAATAAATTTTCCCTCACAAGTACAAAAAATTCTTATTTCAAGCCTTTTCAAAATTTCGTTATTTTCAAAAATGTTTTTAAGGAATTAAAAAGAAACACATGAAAATTCTATGTTTTTCAAACATATTTTCAAAAGAGAATATTTGAAACCATCAAATAAAATCTTACTTGTTAAGAGATCGAATCAAGGAGAGCAGGATCTTAGGATGTTAACCAAATCAAGTCAAGATGGGTTGCATATGATCGAGCCCAAATCAAGTCAAGATGGGCTGCACATGAGGCGAGCCCAAATAAAATCAAGATAGGTGGTACATGATCAAGCCCAAATTAAGTCAAAATGTGTTGCACATGAGACGAGCCCAAATCAAATCAAGACAAGCTGCACATGATCAAGCCCAAATCAAAATCAAGATGGGTTGTACATAATTAAGCCCAAATCAAAGTCAAGATGGGTTGCACATGATAAAGCCCAAATCAAGTCAAGATGTACATCAAGCCCAAATCAAGTCAAGATGAGTTGCACATCAAGCCCAAATCAAATCAAGATGAGCTGCAAGTGATCAAGGATTAAACCAAGTCAAAGCAAGGTGAGTTGGCCATGTACCCAATTCAAATACAACTAAGGTGAGACGAAATTGAACTAAGGCAAGGTGAGTTAAGCTCGATCGAGCCAAGGTGAGACGAGCAAACAAAGTTATGAAGCAAGCTTTGATCAAGCCAAGGAAGGTCAAACTAAGTGACATGAACAACCCAAATCGAGCCAATGTAGGTTGCATCAAGCCAAGGTCAGTCAACATGAGGCGGGTTGCACCAAGTCATGTCTGGTTGCATCAAGACGGGTTGCAAGGCACCTAACCTAGGATGGGTTGTAAGAAAGGCCATGCCCATGACCAGCATGGACCAGACCATGTGACCAACAAAACAAGTTGGATTGGGGCTAATTTGGATCAACCATGGACTAGCCAAAACTGAGAAACACTCTAGAAAGATGCGAAGAATATGCTTGATCTAGAGACTTCTTGAAAAATCTATAAATACCAACCTTAGGTTGAGATTTAAGAAGGCAATTAGAGAAGAAAAACCAGCAAAGAGAGAAGAGAAAAGAGAGGGAGAGAAGAAGGCCATAAGAAGGAGTGACAACCAAGGAATTGCCCAAGAGGAAGGATCATCCCAAGCTCCAAGAAGAAGGTACGATGAAATTTTGTTTCCCTTCCACTTGATTTCGCTACTTGTAATATTTGGAATCTTCATCTCTAACTTATTGTAAAGCAAAAGAAGTGCTACAAACCTCTGCAAAAAGCCATCGGTAAGAGGACATATTACTTATATGTCATTCGGTCTCTTCTACCTCAATATAAGTTGTATCTTATACTTTCACATCTTTTTTATGCTTACATATATCATCATACCTTCTCTCATTTCTTCATTGATGTGATTGTCCTCAAATTAATTCAAGAAGTTATAGGAAGGGCATTAGAAGCCAAGTTTTACATGCAACAATATGAGTATGTAAATCACTCTTATGGTGGATTAAACACCCATAAGTTTGTATAAGGGCGGATACTGGGTTATGATCGCATATATTTTTCAAGAGAGTTATCCTCCTTAAGAGAGATGCCTCGATGATTTATATGTAGATGAGTTCCTCTCCAAATGAATACAAGTCCTCAACTAAATTTCTTTGGATGATCACCAACATATTAAGGATCAAACTGAATGCATCATTAGATTCTATAAAGAAAACTTTGTGGATAAGGTTGCGTAAAAAAATCATCAAGAACCAAACCGAACCCGAAACAAAATTTGTCTGTGATAAAATTTCTGTAACTCTATCTATATACACCCAAAAATCTTGAAAAGGTTTCGTTGAAAAGCTGACATCTATATCTTTCTAACTTGACTGATTTCATAAACATCAAAATTCTATATGTAGAGACACAAGCATTTTACTAAGCCTCTATATTTCAATCATAAAGACTGCTTAAAATTTCATGATATCATTCAGTTAGGAATCTTCTCGGATTTAATTCTGATCATCAAAAAACCAAAAATAAAAATCTCTAGTAAAGCTTCATACCTAGGTCTTATTTAGGTAAATTTTTTGAGATTTTTGTATCCTAGTAAAACAAAAGAATTTGAAAAACTCCTCTTCTATAAAACAGAACCGATTTTGTTCTACAAGCCATCAACTAGTTTTTGCCAAGTTAAGAACATACTCATTTTCAAAAAAGTAGTTTTGTATAAAAATTATTTTGAAAAATTTCGGATCATAAATCACTTTTCCTAAGTGTGTAGGTTGACCATTGAGTATCAGTTCAACAAGGCCTATGATGATAAAAATATACTCGTCCATAATCGCCGAAAACTCAAAAATCTCTTTGCAAGTTTAAGTAAAGTTGTTGGCATGCTCACACATAATTTTTGCAAACAAAGTTTTAAGTTGATACGAGACCGAAAATTTTTGTTTATAACATGCATGCATAATAAAGTAATATGCAACAAATGTAGACATACCCCAATCATAAACAATTGCCACAGATCCAAAATAAGTCATAGTCAAGTCATACAAAAAATAAAAGCAAAAGCAAAATCAGAAACTTATCGGTGCAAGTCACCCTTATAGACTTACCTTAGAGAAATCAATACCCCGCTACGAGTATCTACCGGTGCCTACACCTTTCTCCTAGGATAAAACGCACATACAACTCAAAGAATACATACTTGTCTTCGAGTCGACCTCAAACGCGCCTTAGTTGTCTATGGTTGGGGCAGAGAGAGAGACTAACCACGGGCACATGGACTAGAGTAGCACCACGAGTAGAGAGATAAAACCTAGAAACGGGGAGAGAAATAGTGAAAACTGTCTTTAGGAAGGACCCCTAATCACCTATTTATAGGGTGCGCGTGTGCATCACGAATCGTGGATCCAATCCAAACGACGCATAGTTTTGGCCGCAACTGTCTTGCCTTATCCGAAACCATCTAACCTTATCCCTATCCGTGACCGTAAAAAACTCTTAACCATTAGATCAAAAGTTTTTCATACAAAAAAATAGATCAAGACCCAAACCCAAACCACAAGCCCAAGCCCAGGCCCAACCCAAGCCCAGTTCTTTAATATGGGACTAAACTTTATCTCCTCTTAGTTATCTTTTACAAAAGTCTCTCATATGTTCTTTTTTAAACTTTATGACTTTCACATATATTAATTAAATATTTAAGGATACCAACATGAATAAAATGTCATTAAATGCACATTCAATCCAGCAGTCCCTTACAAAGTCCTTAAGTGTAAAAGTGTCCTCTTAACCTAACCATCATATTATGCTTTCAGTAATAGTATCTTTCAATTTGAACCATTACTTGAGTTATCCAATGTTATCCTTATAGGAACTAGGTGAACATACGTATTAAACCTAAACCTTTAGTATAAAGGTGTCTATTGGTAACAATATAATAAAAGGCTATGGCGTAATCTATAGGAGTGATGCATTAATGGTCATGTATCCATATCCTGTATCATGATTAACTTCAAGGAACAACCCAATTCTCCTATTACGATCACACAATATCAATCATTTAGTTGGGCATCTCCAAGGATGTACTACTAGCATCTTGTCCTCGGACTCGTTCTTATTCAAAGAATAATCTCTTGTTAAACTTGCAATCATGACACTTTAGGTTTACAGGAGATACACACATATTAAAAGTATCACATAATATAAAGTGACATCATATTCACCCAACAATTTGTTACTATCACATTGAACCAACTTCGTGAGATCTCAACTCAGTTAGGTTTGGTTGTCACTACTTGTAAATTAATCGTGGGTTTCAGTCTCATTCCTAACCTTGATTCCTCAACTAAGGCTATTGATAGACCTTTAGTCAAAGGGTCAGTTGTCTTATCTTTGAATCTAACAAAATCTAAAGTCATGACCCATAAAATACAAGAGCCCTTACATACCTCGATCTGACTTAGATGTGTCTCTGTTACTTTTGATTATACTTGGAACTATAGATCTTAGCAATTGTAGTCATGTTATCACAATGTACTAAAATTACAGGAACTGACTTATTTAACATAGATAAATAGGACATAAGTCCCTTAAGTCATTAAGCTTCCAATCCAATTTCATCTCAAGTACATAGTTCAGCCTCAAAGGTAGGACAAGCCAAAATACTTTGTTTCTTAGATTTCCAAATGACAACGTCACCACCTATAAGAAACACATATCTAGTGATCCTATTATTCTCAAAATTCTTTATTATTCAACTACCATCACTAAATACTTTAAGAACCGAAGGATGTTTACTGTAATGTAGTCAAAGAAAAATTGTTCCTTTCACATAGCGATAAACACTGTTTAGATCTTTCCAATGGGTTCTATATGGATAACTAGTATATCTACTCAACTTACACATAACAAATGTAATATGTAGTCGTATACAATTAGTTACATATATCAAACTACCGATAATATGAGAATATCATAGTTGAGACAGAGGAAAATCTCTTTCATTCTTATACAAAGCCTTAGATGAATCATATGGGGTCTTAAAAGGTCTACAATTTGTACATCGAAATCTCTCTAAAACTTTCTCAATATAATGAGACTGAGAGATTACTATATCATTAGTAGACTTTATGATTTTAAGCCCTAAAATCACATCAGTCATATCCATGTCCTTCATCTAAAACTTATTATATAAGAATGACATAGTCTCATTTACTATTCTCATATCATAACCAAACAATAATATATCATCTACGTATAGGCAAAGAATGATGAAAGCATTATTGAACAACTTGCAGTAGACACACTTATTATAATCATTAGAAAGGAAGTCAAAAAATGATATCACATAATCAAACTTTTCATGCCATTGTTTAGGAGCTTATTTCAAAACATATAATGATTTAACAAGCTTACATACCTTAGACTCATTCTCATGAGTCACAAATCCCTCTAGTTGATCCATATAAATTTATTTGTGGAGGTCACCATATAGTAAAGCAGTTTTCAAATCCATATGATGGATTGTGAGATTATATATGGAAGATAGTACTATAAACACTCAGATGGTGGTCATTCGGGAAACTAGATAATATATATCAAAGTAATTTATTCCTTTCTTTTGTGTGTATCTCTTGGCAACTAATTTGACCTTCTACTTATTAATTATTTCGTCTGCATTCAATTTCTTCTTAAAGATCTACTTACAACCTAGGGTAGAATAATTAGGAGGCAAATCCACCGATTCCCAAGTACCATTAAAAAGAATTGATTGAATTTCATCATTAATGGCTTCTTAACGAAACTTAACATCAGGTGAGGTTATAGCCTACTGAAAGGTAATAGGACCATACTTGACATTGAAAGTAACAAAGTTACTTTCAAAGTCCTTTTATATCCTAGGCCACTTACTTCTCTTTGGTTCAGTTATTTCTCAGTCTCCATGAAAAATACATTCTCAAAGAATATAGCATCACGAAGCTTAACAATTGTGTTAACATCTATGACATAAACATTATATCTAATGATCAAGAATTTGTACGCATAACTTGTCTTCACGTAACCTAGAAATATAGCATCCAATATTTTAGGTCACAATTTCTTTCTCTTGTGTTCAGGAATGAGTACTTTCACAAGACACCCCACACTTTGAGATATTTAGAAGTAATCTTTCAACCTTTTTAAAGCTCAGAGGAACTACTTTCCTTATATTTACGAGAAACCCTATTAAGAATATCGCAAGCTATATTCAAAGTTTCTCCATATGTAGGTAGGTAACACAAAACATTGAAGTAAAACATTAACCATATTACAAAGGGTTCTATTCTTTCATTCAACTATTCCATTAGTTTGAGGAGAATATGAAGCAATAACCTCATAAACAATACCATTATTTTTACAGTACACTTCTAAAAGATTTGATGTATACTCATCTCCCCTATCATATCTTAATCGTTTAAGTACCTTGTTTGTTTGAGTTTTTGTTTTATTTTTAAATATTTAAAACTTTTTTAAAGTTTCATCTTTACTTTTAAGTAAATAAATATAATAGTATCTACTGCAATCATCAATAAATGTGATAAAATATCTTTTGTTATCCTTCCATGAGTACACAAATATCAGTGTGCACCCAATCCAAAATCTTGGATTTCCTTTCAACCGTATGAAAAGGTTTCCTACGTTGCTTTGCATGCACACATATACCACATTTGTGTTCTATCTATGACAGTTAGGGATAAGATTTAAATTCATCATTCTTTTCATAGAATCAAGGTTTACATAACCCAACCTAACATGTCATATCATATGATTCAACATTGTACACTAAAGAAGAAGACAAAGCAGAAGTAGAGGCTTTATTATCATAAAAATTCATACAAGAATCAATAATTAATTCTATATGAATTTTAAATAGATCATTTATATCACACAAATAGTCCTTCCTAAAGAAATACTAATACCAAGTCATGTAATAACGACTTTATTACATCCTCCCTAACTAAAGTAGGACCACTGATAATATTTCAGTGAATCATTGAAATGTGTCTAACTCCCTCAAAAGTTAGAATATTTTCTGAAGAAAACTTCAAGTCCACATACCCTTCACCCTTGACTTCAACAGTCGAATGATCCCCTAAGGTCATTGTTTTCCCACAAACGACCTTATAAGACACAAATAGAGATTAATCAACATATACGTGCACATTAGCCCCATTGCCTACTATCCAGTAATGTAACTCATAAATAGAAAGGAGATGAGGTTTAAGGGATAGATACCTATCACTAGTAGGTACAATGATAACCATCATATTGACTATAGCTCTATCAGTGGCCGCAAGTTTCTTGGCTTTCTTGGAGGGACAATCCCTCTCCCAATATCCAACCTGACCACAAAGCCAACATTGTTTGCTTTTGGATTTCTTTTGGATTTTGATTTATGCTTTGCCTGTTTCCCTTATGATCACTAGGCAGTTTCCTTCATATCGTTAGGTTAACCCTAGAAGTGTTGTGTATAGGCTTAATAGGTTTCTAACTTCTATGCTCTTCCTCTATTGCTATGTCTACTATTAGATCTTTAAGGGTCATCTTACCCTTCTTATATTTGAGATATATGTTGAAACCCTCTAAAGACTTAGGAAATTTCTCTATAATAGACATAACAATAAACTTATTAGGAAGATCTATTTAGGTTTCCTTTAAACTATGGTATAAAAACTGAAACTTGTGGGCCTATTCGATCATAAATTTGCTCTCTACCATTTGATACTTAAGGAACTTGACCACAAAATACTTTTCAAGACCAAGGTCTTCAGTATTGTATTTTCGATCCAAGGCAACCCATGAATCTTTCACCATCGTGGAAGAAAAAAAACTATATACATCAAATAAAATATTTAAAATTACCGATAAAATACAACAGTGACATAGGGTGTCCTCCTTCCCCTCGGTAATCCTATCCGAGCTTCTAGGGTCAGTATCATCGGGTAGGAGACAATCCAACTCGATGTACAGATGCAACCCTAACATGGTTAACTAAATTTTTATATGTTGCTATTAGCGTTTAAAATATGGACCGAAAAACTTTTCTGATATCAAAGTCAAATCGACATAATCATGATTTCACTACGGTAAAATCTGACAGTAAAGTATGTAAACAATAATTGTAGATCAAAAATAAGTCATAATGAAGCCGTATGGAAAACAAAAGCAAAAGCAAAATTAGAAACTTATTTGTGCGAGTCGCCATTATGAACTTGCCTTAGAGAAATCAGTGTCCCACTATGAGTATGTACGAGAACCTGCACCTTCCTCTCCGGATAAAATGACACACAACTCGAAGAGCACATACTTGGCTTCGAGTCGACCTCGAACACGCTTCATTCGCCTATGGTTGGTGTAGAGAGAGACTAACTACAAGCACATTGACTAGAGTAGCACCACGAGCAGAGAAACGAAACCAGAAGATGGGAAGAGAGAGAGAGAGAGAGTGAAAACTATGTGTTTAAGGAGGACCCCTAATCACATATTTATAAGGTGCACATGTAGATCATAAATCATGGATCTAATCCAAACGATGCACTAGTTTAGCTACAACCATCCCGTCTTATCCAGAACCGTCTCTCCTTATCCAGAACTATTCCACCTTATCCC
Organism: Brasenia schreberi; assembly: GCA_036023115.1. Taxonomy (NCBI): domain Eukaryota; kingdom Viridiplantae; phylum Streptophyta; class Magnoliopsida; order Nymphaeales; family Cabombaceae; genus Brasenia; species Brasenia schreberi. The sequence goes on along the minus strand of JAYKKT010000071.1, from coordinate 9,169,291 downwards.
TATCCATGACTGTAAAAAACTCTTGACCGTTAAATCAAAAGTTTTTCATGCAAAAAGATAGATCAAGACCCAAACCCAACCACAAGCCCAAGCCCAGCCCGACCTTGTGTGCGTGTATGGTATAGCATGTCATATCAAAGCTCTTTGAAATAAAGTTCATGAGCTACGAAATATATAAAAGGACTCGTGGGTTTGTCACATTCTTTAATATGAGACTAATCTTTGTCTCCTTTTAGTCATCTTTTGCAAAAGTCTCTTATATGTTACCTTTTACACTTTAGGACTTTCACATATATTAATTAAATATTTAGGAATATTAACATGAATTAAATGCACATTCAATCCAATAATGTACCATCCATGTAGTGACAAGATCGCATTCTCTCGTTGTCTTCTAGTCCCCTTGAGCATATTTGATTGCTCCTACGACGTGAAACTTCATAATTGGTGGAGAACTTAATCAATGGCTTTAGTTCTTGTAAGGAATCTTCATCCGAGCATGGTGCTACGCATTAACGACCCTTTACTATGAGGAAACCACATGACAACGAGAAGCATAATCCCTTTAGTTGAACTATATCTCCCATGAAACCTATCAAAGAGCATGCACACGGCTTGAGAAGTTCTAGGATGATTTGGAACTTCTCAACAGCCGAGAAGGCTAGAATATCGACCAAACTACCAAAATAAATGAGGACCCAACTAACCTTAAAATTGACAATCATAGCGACTAAAATGAGAGCATCATCAATGGATGTGTGGATGCCTTGATAGTCTTTACCTCCAAAGGTTATGTAGGGATACCTTTTCTAGTTCGTGAGGGGTGAATCAATCCTGAGTATTGTCACTTGTCGATTGTTAATGTTTTTGCTAGTGTTTTGGGTCGCTAGGCCATTGGTAATGGTGAATTGCAGTCATCAAATCTAACTCGCAATTTCAGAAAATGAATTGTTACATGTAACGCCATCTCATGAGATGCACAATCTCATCTTTGAGGCGACAATACTCCTTTGTTGTGTTGTCGTGATCTTTGTGAAAGGCACACCACTTAGGTTGAACCTTGTACGCTGAAGGCTTTTTGACTTTTTGAGCCTACAGATAACATCCATAGTCTATATAACTGGAAGGATCTCTACTTTTTGGTACAGTGAAGAGCATGTGGGAGGAGACATAAGTAGGTTTTTTCTTTTCTATAATCTTCTCTCTATTTGCTTGCTTATCAACTGATATGGGAATTTGTAATGCCGGATTTGGTCATTTTCGGTAATAAATTCATGGAAAATAGGAAGACACCCCATGTTCCCGGATTGCATAAATACGTTACCTAAAGATAAGATTAAAACATATACATTACACATAAAAACAAAGGCGTGTAACAGAAAGTTTATAACAGAAAAGATAGGGAAGATGAAGCCGGTTTTAGTGAAAGTTTTTAACTATAAATACTATAGTGAATACCATAGAGAAACATAGAAAACAAAATACAAAGAGATCTTCCTTGGTAATCTATAATAGGATAATCGAGTATTCTTCTCACCCCCTTCTTCTTTTTCCACCGTTATTGTTGTGCCTGTCTTCCTTCGGCCCTTCCACTCTCCGTTGTGTGATTGAATTGGACTCTTACAAGGATCCTCCACGAGATTAAAGAATACATCAGTGGTATCAGGGTGAGGTTGACCAAAATTTACAAAATAGGTATGTCATTAGTTTTTGGAAAACAAGAAAGTCGAGAAAGTATGCCAAAAAAAATTTCAACGTAAGATTTTTTCCCTTACAAAAAAATAAAAGTAACAAAGGATAGTGAGACAGACGACTGTCCTATGTTCACAGTTAACAAAGAAGAGGAAAAAACATAAATATTCCCTAAGACTATCGGAAAAAGAATTGGCAAACAGTCGGAAGCCACTAGCATAGGCGGCCTAAGACTATTGGAAAAAGGAGCAATAAGACACATAATCAGAAGCCACTATGATTGGCCTAAGACTGTTGGGAATTAAGAAAAGAGGACCCAACAAAGAAAAAGGAGAATCGATTAGAGAAGAGGATTGGAGCACAGACGCCATATCTCCAACCATAACTCTCTCCTTCCTCGCTCTCCTTGTTCTCTCTCTCCCTCCCTCACGATTTTCATCTGTAACTGAAAATTGCCCATGGTTTTGATTAAAATCGTAGCACAAAATCGTGATTTTCTCAAAAATCACTAGCAGAAATTGCCTCTACTACGGTTTTGGATAAACCACCATGAGTAGTGGACTGAAAAGTTCATTCTCCCCTCAATTATTCGGTAAAATAATGAACTGACATAAATAAAATTATAAAAAAGTCTAGATATTTTAAAGTCAAAAGATAGTTTTGTCCTTAAACAGATGAAAGAACAATTTTGTCCTCTAGCAATTTATGAAAATTACTAAAAGCCAACCCGTTGAATTACGTAGTTGTTCTTGAACATGCTAACAAGGTACTTAAACAATTAGGGTCTCATAGTAGAGGAGAGTATACCTCAAATCTCTTTTAAAAATACTGTCAAAATAATGGTATTGTAGATGATGTTACTACTCCATATTTTTTGTGATGTAATGGGATAGTTGAATGGAATAATAGAACTTTGTATGGTATGTTAATGTTTTACTTCAAAGTTTTGGATTACCTACTTACATACGGGAATGCTTTGAATACAACTTGACATATTTTCAATAGAGTTCTCTATAAGCATAAAAAAGTAGCCATTTTGAGCTATGGAATGTTCGAAAGACCAATCTCAAATATCTTAAGGAGTGGGGTGTCTTATGAAAGTATGTCCCTGAATACAAGAAAAAAAATTTGAGACCTAAAACAGTAGATATTATATTTTTGAGTTATATAGAGTCGAGTTATACATAGAAATTCTTGATTATCATAATTGATGTATCTAGCATAGAAGTCAATACAACAGTTGAGATCCATGATGCCACATTATTTGAAAATGTATTTACTATGAAGATAGGAGTTCTCTAAAGTGTATCTTGTAGAGATCCTGACCTTACTATTGGTTTTATTTCTCATCACATAGAAAGGATGACAAATATGGGGTGACCTTAAAACCATTACTTCCATATCAAATGACTATAAAGACATAACTTAATCAAAGTGAAGTAAATGGCCTAGGATATTAAAGAACTTTGGAAGTGACTTTGTTACTTAAATGTCGAGAATTGTTCTATTACCTTCGAGCAGGCTATGACCTCACTTGAGGTTACGTTTTGGAAAGAAGTCATTAACGATAAAATCCTATTAACTCTTTCTAATGATACTTGGAAATTAGTAGATTTTGTCTCTTAGTTGTGTTACAGTGGGTTGCAAATGGGTTTTTAAGAAGAAACTCAATGCAAATGGAACAATCAATAAGTATAAGGCGAGGTTAGTTGTCAAGGGGCACAAACAAAAAGAATGAATAAATTATTTCGCTCTAGTTTTTCGAATGAACACAATCTAAGTGCTTATAGCACTGACCTTCATATATGACCTCACAATCCATTAGATAGATCTGAAGACTATTTTCCTACATAGTAACCGTTATGAGAAAATTTATATAGATTAGTTAGATAGATTTGTGACTCATACAAATGAATCTAAGGTGTGTAAGCTTGTAAAATCATTAATAGCTTGAAACAAGCTTCTAAAGAATGACATGAAAATTTTGATTGTGTGATATCATTTTTTACTTTATTCCTAATGATTTTGATAACTATGTCTACAGTAGGTTGATCAATAAATGCATTCATTATTGTATGTTTATATGTAGGTGACATATTATTGTTTGGTTATGATATAAGAATAGTAAATAAGACTAAGTTGTTCTTATGTAGTATGTTTTAAATGAAGTATATGGGTGTAACTGATGTGATTTTATAGCTTAAAATCACAAGGTCTACTAATAGTATAGTAATCTCTGAGTTTCACTGGAGCGACCTAAGATTGCATGACTCGCAAAACACAGAGGAAAAGAGCTAAGGGTTTGAATGTTGAGATTTAGATATATAAGACATGTTAAAGGCCCATATGATTTATCTAAGGTTTTGTATAAGAATGAGAGTAATATTCTTGTGTCTCAACTACGATATTCTCATATTATCCATAGTTTGATATAGCTAACCAACTATAAAAAATTGAATATTGCTCTTGCCTTTGTAAGTTGAGTAGACATACTAGTTGTTCATATAGAACTCATTAGAAGGCTCTAGACATGGTATTTCGCTATGTGAAGAAATTATTTTTCTATGTTTGCATTATGGTAAACATCCTTTTGTTTTTAAAGGATTTAATAATGCTAGTTGGATTGTGAAGAATTCTTGGAGTGATGAGTCACTTGATATGTATTTCTTGTGAGTGGTGGCACTGTCACTTAAAAATTTAAGAAACAAACTATGATTCATTCTACCTTTCAAGCACAATTTGATGCTTTGGATGAGATTGGATTGGAAGGTGAATGACTTAAGAGACTTATGTCTAGTTTACCTATGGTAAAGAAGTCACTTCCTATAATTTTACTGCATTGTGATAGCGTTACTATAATTACTAAGATCAGTAGTTTCAAGTACAACCGAACGCAATAGATACACATCAAAGTCAGACTAAAGTCTATAAGGGCTTTTGTGTTTAATAGGATTATGGTTATAGATTTTGTTTGATCTAAAGATAACATAGTGGATCCCTTGATCCCTTGACTAAGGGTCTATTAGGAGCCCTAGTTGAGAAATGTACGTTAAAGATGGGACTAAAACACATGAGTTATTTATAAGGAATGACAACCAAACCTAAGTGGAGATCTTATGAAGTAGGTTCAATATGGTAGTAATAAGTTGTTGGGTGAATAAGATAACAATTTGTATTATGTGATACTTTAAGTATATGTGTCTATCTCGTGTAAACCTATAAAGTGTCATGACTACAAGTTTAGCAAGAGATCATTCTCTGAATGAGATTGAGTCATAAGATAGGATGCTAGCAATACATCCTTGGAGATGTTTACTTAAGTGATTGAAATTGTGAGTCCATAATAAAAGAATTAGGTTGTTCCCTGAAGTCAATCGTAATACAAGATATGGATGCATAGCCATTAATATATCACCCTTAAAGATCATGTCATAACCTTTTATTATGTTATTACCAATAGATACCTTTACACCCAAGGTTCATGTTTAAGATGTATGTTCATCTAGTTCTTGTATGGATAATATTGGATAACTAAGGTAGCGTTTAAACCGAAAGGTATTATTAATCAAAGCATAATATGATGGATGGTTTGGTTGGACACTTTACACTTGAGGACTTGTGGGAGGTTGTGGGATTTATAAGTTTGAGTTAATTAAATCTATGTACATTATATAATATTTAATTCATGTTTTGTATCCCTTAATACTCAATCGATGTATCATTGATAAATGTGAAAGTCCTAAAGTATAAAAATCGTATGTGAGGGAGTTGTGCATGTGAAGAGTAAGAGAGACAAAATTTAGTCCCATATTGAAGAATGAGAAAAATTCACGTCTTTTTATATAATTTGTAGCTCATGAACTTTAGTTTAAAAACTTGGAGAGGACATTTTAGACCACACACATGCATGCACGCACGCACACTGAGCAAAGCTTGGGTCCGAGCCTGCTTCTGTTTTATGTATGCTTTGTTTATGGCTTACTTTAGATCTTCGACTCTTATTGATTGGAGCATGTTACATATTGGTTCTTTATGCATGTAATCCTACGATTTTGTTCAATAGTTTTCACGTTTTTCACTATATATATACATTTTCTGTGAGGAAACGTGGTATGAAGGACCTTTTAGTTGTGACGTGGGTGCTTGAGCGGAAAACCCACGAATAAATAAAATGACACATTGACATGCAATCTAGAACGTTATGTTGTGATCCAATGCCTAGATGAAGCAGTCATATACGGGACGCATATAATCTTATTATCATATGTTATTTTCTTTATTGGTGGGTTTTCTGCGAAAGCACCCACATCACAACTAAATGGTTCTTGATTCCACGTTCCTCACAGAAATATATATATATAGGTTTCCTGCCGATGGATTGCTATCTTTCTTGCCTTGCGGATCGAATTGCTATCCTTGTGGCAATGAATCATCATTCGCCTGAGATCTACTCTTGGAAAACTTGCGTCCAACACATGCAAAGATTAGCTTTCCCTATAGTGTTGATGTTGGTCATTTTCAGTATTCCTCTATTCGTCTCTCTTTCTTCTCCCTTGGTTTTCTGGAGTATTTTGCGTAACTCCTATGCTGGTGACGCAAGAGGAAATAACCGAGTGAGGCAGCAATACTGCGTCATATTCAGATGAGAATGGGATCCTAATCCTGAGTCTCCTTATTATACAAACCTCAGCTGCCCGCTTATCCATGAACTGCAGAATTGGATGAAGTATGGGCGGCCAGATTCAGAATACCTCAAGTGGAGGTGGAAACCAGACGATTGCGAACTTCCGGTCTTCGATCCGGGGAAATTCTTCGAGTTGGTAAGTGGGATGTCCATGGCCTTTGTGGGGGACTCTGTTGCATGGAACCATATGCGGTCCTTAATGTGCCTTTTATCAAGGGTAATCATCTCCTTTTACCAACAAAACTCCTTTTTATATACTAGCCCAATAAATCATCTTTGTGAGGTTTGCACCTGGATCATCCTGGCCTTTTGTAGGCATATGCTTGAACTGAATCTTCTCTGATTTCGATTTGGCTACATACTGGTTCAAGTTCATGCTGAAAGTTGAAACTCTCCCTTGATGCAGGAGCAATATTGTTACCTTTGCCAGGGTTTATTACCATGATCTCCATAAAATGACCAACTATGTTGCATGGATACGGGTTCAGTACCGGTACCCATAGGGGTACAAGTAAGGGATATGCACATTTTAAAAACTAAGGTATGGTATATCATTATTAAAAAACATAATAAAAAGATAAATTTATACACAAAAATATAAACACAATACCAACTAAAAGTATATCATATAAAAACAAGAAAGTTTCATTTAATAACATTTTAAACTTATACATATAACTTTCATATTAAAATTCAGATTCTAAACACAATATATTTGAATCAAAACACATTAAGCTTCAAACTCCAATAGTCTCCATCTCAGTATTTCCTTCACTATTAAAGATAGCAACCCGCCAAAAATCATTCAAATCAAATGATCTTTGGTAGTAATGATCAAAGATTGTTCTTTTAAAATGACAAAAATACAAGATAACAATGCCTAAGTGTCGATTGGATATCCTTTAAGAGGTAGTACTCAATCAAATCAAGGTAGTCACGAAATTCTTGACATGGTTATGATCATCGACTTTAAAGGAAGACAAATAATAAAAACTTGTCCAACTACATAATTTAGCTACAAATGATTCCACTTATTAAGCATTTGACAACAATATCACCGTTTCCACCAAGTATGCAGCTAAAACTAGATTTAGATGCTGAAAATTCTAACATCGTTGTAGAACGCAAATGAAAATTATGCCCATTTAGACAGACGTCGTTACAATGTGCATACGGAAGCATTACGCCTGGATTATGCTCATAGTAGATAGTAACCCAAAATCATATATAGAGGGGAATCAAAAGAACGTCATGATTCACCAAATCTTCCAACAAAAGCTATTGAAGTTCCTACTCTAAATGCCATATGAATGGCATGCCTAAACTCACCTATTTCATGACACTACCATGCAATCCGAATCATTCGAGAAGGGCCAAACCCATCATCGGCTTGGTACCTTCTACGTTTACCATCATTGCTATAAATTGTGTTCGTTAAACAAAATACACAACAGAAGAACCATCATTGCTACAATCGGTTGTTAAGCAGTAATCACAAATAATCAACGTCTCGTTGAAGCATTTCATCAAACACATAGTTTGCAGATTCACAACACCGAAGAAAAGAAACTAAACGTTGATATCCGTCGAAGAAAATCAACTACAAATTCACAGATTCACAACAATGCAGATTCACACCACCTAAAAAAATCATCAATAGATTCAATACCTAACCTCTTCAGAATAGGTTGTCATGCATAAATGCCAACGTTCGATCTTTCTCACCAAATGACTATTAATCAACTTCGCCGACAGAATTTTGGCTTTGGATATTTCACGTTGAATTCCATCATTTAATAGCCACTGGACTTGTCTCATCGAATGTCTACATTCAGTGCTTTCACAATGAATGGTTCCATTCACCTTTTCATGCCAAATGCTGCCATTTAGCTCTTCTCATTGAATATCCATATATATATTTTGCATTTCGTTTTGAATGTCGACGTTCGTCTTTTCTCGGCAGATACCAGCATTCGGCCTTCTCATGCTGAATGAATGAATGCTCAGCCTTTCTCGCTGAATGACAATTATGAGTGTGTTTCGTTGCTGAATGCCGACATTCAACATATACCACCAAAAGAATGATTCAGCCCAATGCCAAAAGCCGATCTTTCTCACTGAAATACCTATGTGTTCTTTATTGCTAAATGGTTGTACTTAATAGAGGTCAGCTTTTGGTAGAAATATTCATCTTTTTTATTTCATTCTTTTGTTATTTTACATGGTTCTTAGTGTTAGACAGTTAATTATCAAAATATTTCTTAACAGAAATAAAATGTTGAGATAAATGAATATTCACACAAACAAAGACAATATATATATAATGAGGTTATTAGAAACAAATTCGGAATGACTCCAATAGATGATAAAATGAAAGAAAATCGTTTAAGATGGTTTAAACACATACAAAAGTGATAAAAAATTCCCAGTTAAAATATGTGACAAACTGAATTGAGAAAAGGTCAAAAAAAGAGGAAAACTATAATAATATTAGAATAAAACAATAATAAAAGATCTAGCTTATTTTGAGTTAACTCCTACCATGACACATGATCAAACACTATTCACAAAAAAACCAAACCTCATCTAGTATGAAAAAAGGCTCATTTCTTGTTGTCATTATTCGTTAATTTTAAAACCGTATCTTCAGCAAATTAAAGGCAGTGATTTCAGTAAAAAAGCTTCTCCTTTTTCGATTATTTGACATAGACTTTCAGGAGAGGTGAGGATAGTGATCGGATGAATGCTCTCCTTTTGCTTTTTCTTGTTTCTGTCATTTGGAACTGATATTCCACTAAGAGATACACATTAGATTGATTAATTCTTACCGAATCATCGCCCTTAGCTATGTTTTTAACATGCCATCGCGATCCATTTGTATTCGAAAAGCACTGTCAAATTACAAATGTCCTCCAAGGCAAAAGGAAAATGTTGGTTCAATCAGTTTAAAACTCATTGATGAATCTTTAGGGATATTAATATTTTCCCGGCCTGTGAAACCCCAACAGTACTCGATCTGAATAGGGCAAGTATTACCCCGTTCGATCAGGTTCAGATGCAGGGATTACCTCAATTGCTTTGACAGAGAATGCGGTGGATATGGAGTAATACCCAATCCATACCCGTCCAAAGATGTGTGTATGTGCTTGTGTGTGTGAGAGAGAGGTATTAAACTTTTAAAATTTCAACTGCCAAACCTTCAAAAATTTTACCATAAGATTTACGAATAGTTTGATGTTATTGAATAAGCTTTTGGTTTAAAAAATTTATTAAGCTGGAATTGGAGTACAGGATGACTCATACCGGCCCTATTACCTGAGGAGTAAAAATACCCAAAAGCATTTGTCTTTGTGGGTAATGGGGGATGGAGGGCACAGAAATACCCGTCCCCGACCCAGCAATTGCCCCACTCTGTTGCCATCCCTCCCCATTTTGTGGATAAATATAATAGGCTTGAATCAATAGATTAAGTGAACCATAACAAATATATATGTATATACATATGGGAAAATGAGTATAATATGCTTGGGGTGTGTGATAAAGTTCAACCATTCAATCAAGGAGAGAAGGGTTGAAACAAAAAAAGGTATCTATATCTTTTTACGTTTTGCACTTGATTCATATGTGTATTTTGTTATTTGCTTTTCTCCCAAATATTAATTTCTTTAATTTGATGGTTGATATTTGTAAAGATAAGTAAGTGCATAATATATATATATATATAAGCAACACATGCCTAATTCAATGTTGTGCTCTCAATATTGACTTTTCTAAAACCAACAACACGCCTTGCATGATTAACTGATAGTGACCTTTCAACAATAACTCCTTTCGTATTATTTTGATATTCCAGGTAGAACACCCAATAGATATCTCTAAAGGCGGGGATGAGACACTAAAGAGATGCTACTATACCACCTGCAATTTCACCGTCCAACATTTCTGGTCAACGTTTTTAGTGAAGGCCAAAGAGGTTGGTAACCATGGTCCAGCATTCACAGGCCTGTATTCTCTCTACCTTGATGAAGCCAATGAGCGATGGAGTACTAGAATACATAAATTCGACTGTCATCTTCTCCGGCGGCATTGGTTCTCCAGACCGCTCTACTACTATGACTCCGGCAAGCTCGTCGGCTGCCACGACTGCCCGGACTAGAACGTAACACGCCTAAACATGATGCATGGCTACAGAAGAGCATTTAGAACTGCGTTTAGGGCCATTAACGGAACGAGGGAATTTAATGGCATCACATACTTGAGGACATACTCCCCCGATCATTTCGAGGGTGGTGCGTGGAATAACGGGGGCAATTGCCTAAGAACTAGGCCTTTTGAGAGTGGTGAAACACCATTAGAAGGCTTCAACTTTGATCTCTATATGGCTCAGGTGAAAGAATTGAAGACAGCAGAGAAAGAAGGGAAGAACAGAGGATTGAAATTCAGGTTGCTGGACATTACTAGGGCCATGTTGTTGAGACCAGATGGGCACCCGGGAAGCTATGGGTGCCTTTCGAAAGAAAATGGCGTACGGTACAATGATTGTGTGCACTGGTGCTTACCTGGTCCAATTGATTCTTGGAATGATTTCCTGTTGGAACTGTTAAAGATGAATGAACAGAGATTCATGATCTGATCAATTCATGTTGCTCAGTTATTGTAAAGTTAAACAAAGGTACATAATTCTTATTTCCATATGCACAGATATGTTGCTGGAACATGTGCTTTCATTTGTTTATACATAATGGATATTGCAAGTGAATATTCTAAATGTTAGTATATGCACAATTAGGGGGCGCTTGATTGCAGAATTTATAATCCCCAATTAAATCTGCCCATTTCCAAAGCACTCATTGATTGGTGTCTTCACTTTGCATTCATCCACTTGGAGTCCTTCACCACACTAACAAAACCCAAGAAAACATGCTTTATTTGAGCTAAAACACCCTTCTTTAGGTTAACATAAGCCAGTCCATGCACTGACGCACTCTATAGGCCCGCCCTCTCAATGTTTGCTCAAGCAAAATGAAGGCAAAAGAAACATGACTATGTGACTAAAGATGAGATCAAGTCCTTTGATGTTTATCAGACACCACCAAGGCTGGTCAAGAAATTGGCATGGTTCGGCTCTTCCCCAGCTTTCTCCTCTTTGGCTTGAACTGTTTGTTTGTATCTGAGTTCTCTAATGGTTACTTTGGATAGCTTTCGTGAGCTAAAACAAACAGAAACATGACTTGTGACTGAAGATGAGATCAAGCATGAGTTCAATAACAAACAACTGTTTTTTTATTGGCAAGATGGGGTTAGGGAGACCCTTGTAAAAGAATGGGAATAAGTAATTACATTGGAGGCCACCAATGAGGTGGTATATTATTCTCCCAAGAAGAAGAATTACCCGGGAACCCAATCTTCGCCAAAGTACGGGATAGGTTGTTCTTTTTTTGGGTATCCAAAAACAAGAAATGCCAATAGAGCTTTTGAAGTGAATTGTGCACTGCACTGATGCAGGATCCTCCCCTCTGTGTTCTGTTGATGTTTTCTTAACTACAGCTATAACATCCAGGCGTGCTGATTCGGTTATCACTTTCTGAGCTCTAACGTCCTCAAGTATCTTCGCCACACCCCACCCCACCCCCCCCCCCCCCCCCCCCCCATCGGTGCCATTCTTTATCCTCATCGCCTAGTAGTTCCGCAACTCACCCTGCTTTGATGAAGTTATCTTCTGAGTCTCAGACTATATGATCCTTCTGATGAAACTCGGAGCCTACCTCCACCGGAAGACTCTGTTTCGTTGTTGATGATGAACAGGATGATCGTCTCTCGATCGTAGCAGCAGATGAGTGTATTGATGTTGGAGCTGTACAAGGTTTCCTCACAGCGGCTTCTCCTAGGAGATCTATAATTTCTCACTGTATTTTTTATATGTATTTTATATCATTCCTCTGCTCTATTTATAGAGCAGAGGTTGCTCCTGATCTCTTGGCTCGCCTGCTGGTTTTTTCTTTTCTAAGCAGTCTGTATCTGGACGGTACCGATGACCCTTATCCGGTACCTCCTCTAGTAATGGACTGGATGACTAGTCCAACCGTTACCAGATAAGGTTGTCGAGAATGACCACCCTATCTGTAACATCTCCCACTTGGCCATTCGAGCCAAGTGTATCGACATATTGGTTTTCCTCCCACTTTACAGGGTTTTCCCTAGTTATGTTGTTTCCTGATTGTTATTGCAATCAGAAACTTTTGTATGGTTATTTTCCTCCACAACATTTTATCTGTTGGTTGTTTACCTATACAACACCAGTCATCCGTTGTGCGGTTATTACCTTACACAACAATCAAACATATCTCAAACCCATGTTAGTAACATGTTTTGAGAAAAGTTCCTCTGTTATGCCTTTTGTTAAGGGGTCTGCCAACATATCTTCTGTTGGCATGTATGAGATGGATATTTCCTTTCTCATAACCATATAATGAACATAGTGGTATTTTACTATTATATGCTTGCTTTTGGAGCAATCAGCTCCACTCTTGATAAGAGTAATTGATGCATTGTTATCACAATAAATAACTACTGGCTCGTTTGTTATTTCCAACTTCAATTCTCATATGAAGCAGCTTATCTAAACAGCACTCGTTGTAATCATACAGCAAGCTACATACTCAGCTTCATGTGTATGCAATGGTACACAACCCTATTTCTTACTTGCCCAAGAAACAACACCACCTCCAAATAAGAATATTTGTCCTCAGGTAGATTTGATGTCATCTTTGCTCCCAGCAAAGTCAGCGTTTGAGTATCCTACCACTTTCAGTTCATCTACTTGAAAATACAGTTTCAAGTCTTTTGTTCCTTTCAGATATCTTAAAATCCTTTTCACAGCTACCTAGTGTTGTCAACCAGGATTACTTTGATATCTACTTACAAGACCAACAACAAAGCTGATATCAGGTCTTGTACACAACATAGCATAGATCAAGCTACCAACAGCTTGTGCATAAGGAACATTAGGCTTATCGTCTCCTTCAACGGGACAATCCGCCTTACTCAATTTAACCCCTTTTGCAACAGATGTATCTGCAGACTTGCATTCACCCATTTTAAACTTCTTGAGGATATAGTCAATATATCTCTCCTGACTCAGGCATAAGAGTCTAGATTCTCTATCTCGAGTGATCTTTATTCCCAGGATATAGGATGCTTCCCCCATATCCTTCATTTCGAACTTGGAATTCAACCATGACTTGGTTTTGATAATCATTTCATTGTCGTTTCCAATCAACAATGTGTCATCTACATATAATGACAAGACGACAAAGTGGCTTCCACTGTTCCAAACATATACACAGTGATCAAGTTTGTTAGCCACAAACCCAAGTTCTACAATGACATTTTGAAAAGTCAAATACCATTGGCGAGGTGACTATTTCAGGCCATATATGAATTTTTTCAACCTATATACTTTATCTTCTTGGCCTTCAACCTATAGATTGTTGCATGTATATGATTTCTTCTAAATCTCCATGTAGAAAAGCTGTTTTTACATCTAACTGATGTAAATCCAAATCATAGTATGCAAATATTGCCAGGATTATATGTATGGATGCAAATTTCACAATTGGAGAATATGTCTTAATATAATATATCTCTTCTTTTTGCGAAAAACCTTTTGCAACCAACCTCGCTTTAAACTTATCGATTGTACGATCAACCTTGTATTTCTTTTTTAGAACCCATTTACAGCCTATAGTTTTTCTTCCTTTTGGCAAATTAGTTAATTCTCAGACTTGATTTTTCTCAATGAATTCAATTTCCTCATCCATGGCTTTCTCCCAGTTTGATGCTTCTGATGAGTTCATTGCTTGCTAATAAGTCAAGTTATCAGTCAACTCATCTAAATCTACCGGATTACACACTTCTTCTGCAAGATAAGTGCGATAGTCCTTTAAGTAGGACAGAGTGGCTCTTGACCTCTTATGTCCACTTAAGGTATCGGTAGTTTCAAGATCTTCAATGGAATCAAAAGATGATTGGTCTAACTCTACCAATTCATCAACACATTCCTCATTGTTTTCCAAGATGTCATTCTTAGTATCTTCTAAGAATTCAACATCTCTACTTTTAATGAGTTCATGGTCCTTATGATAAAACCGACATCCTTTTGAACCTTTTGGATATCCAATGAATATACATCTCAAGGACCTACTGTCTAGCTTATCTCTAGACTAACCAAGGATCTTTACATGTACAACAGATCCCCATCTCCTGAGATGACTTAGGTTGGGTTTTCTTCCAAACACATCTCATATGGTGTAGTGAATAAGCCTTACATGGTACTCTATTGAGTATGTAAACTGCTATACTTACTACTTCTCCCCCAAAATATCCTTGAAGAGAGGCATCGATTAATATTAACCTTATCATATTCAGCAAGGTTCTATTGTATCTTTCAGCTACACCATTTTGCTGAGGTGTCCTGAGCATTGTATTTTGTTTTGCAATACCAAAGTCTTTGCAAAATTCCAAGAATTCTGCAGAGATATATTTACCTCCTCTGTCTGATCTTAAGACTTTGATCGAATGCCCTAATTGATTTTCTACTTCTTGCTTATATTCTTTAAAAACATCAAGTGACTCCGATTTATGTGCCAAAAGATATAAATACATATATCTAGAGTAATCATCGATAAAGGTTATAAAATAACCCTTTCTCCGATGTGTCTTTACTCTAAAAGGTCTATATAAATCTGTATGAATAACTTTCAACATGGTTGTTGCCCTTGTTGTTTCCTTGAAAAAAACTTTTTTCGTCATTTTTCCTTGTATACAAGCTTCATACTTGTTGAAAGTATTTTCTTCAAATCCAAGCAATAAGTCAAAGTTGAATAATTTCCTCAACTTTTCCAAACGTATATGCCCTAGGCGTTTATGCCACATATTCACATCAACAGTAAAGACATTCTTAATATAAGCAGAAGATGTACTATTTTCATTGTCACAAAGTTTGAATAGTCCTTGTTCTATATCAAATTTCTCAGAGAATAATATTCTCCCATATTTTCCCACAATCACCTTGTTAGGAATAAACCTAACCTCAAAACCTTTCTTCACTAAGGCAGAGACCGAGACCAAATTGTGCCTTATAGATGGCACAATTAACACATCGGTCAATACAATTAGTTTGCCTTGTACATGTATCCTGAAAGACCCAATACCCAGAACATCCGACAAAATACTATTTCCCATATAAACTCATGCTTCCCAGGTTTGTATTCCTTCAGATCCATTGCCCCGCCCTTGGTTTTCGAGATATGTCGTATAGCTCCTGTGTTTATCCACCAACCTATCACTGGGCAGTCCAAATATAAGCATTCTGAAATTACGCAGATTATGTCCTATTTCTCTTACTGTCCGCACTGTGGGTTGTTTCCTCCACCTTTCTTATTTCGGCAGTCCCTTTTGTAGTGTTCCATCTTTCCACAATTGAAACACTTGACTCGAGAAGCGGTTTCCTACGATTTCTTAAAATTTTGACCGCCTTTCTTGTTATTCTTGCTAAACTTTTTATTTGGTTTTTTCTTGTGGTTGGTTTTGGAACTAAATGCTAACTCATCCTGTACTACTAACAATTTTTCTTTCTTATTTTTGAGCATATGTTCTTGCTCTATTACTAGTTTTAGGAGCAACTCCGAAAGGTTAATCTCAGGGCCTAATCTTAGGGCAATGGTGACCATGTTCCAAGACGGGGGTAGACTGTTCAGTATTGTTGATATCTGCATCGGTTTAGGGATGACTAACTTTGCTATTGCTAAGTCTCTAGTCATTACCAGCATGTGGTTTACATGCTCAACTACATTGTCTCCTTCCTTCATTTTGAAGGAGTTGTACTTTTGTAGTAACAACTGCACATGTAATTTTGTAGTTGTATCATACTTAGCTGTTATTGAGTCAAACAGCTCTTTAGCGATCTCGTATTCTTCAAAGACCCTAATCAAATTATCCTCCATATAAGTCAACATGATTGTCTTTGCTAAGGTATCATCTTTCAGAAATATTTTATACATTTCTGATTGTTGCTCATTTGCGTCTGGGGGTGGTGGACGCATAGTTTTCTTTAATATGTACTCAACACCTTCAAGTGTTAGAGCCACAGGGATTCTTCTCTTCCATGTCTATAAGTTGAGACCGTTCAACTTTTCAGTTTTTGACAACTCAAACACACATATCCTAGAACTCATTTTTATGTATTTGGCAAAAGTAACAATTAAGCGGTCTAAAAGGAAACCAACACAAAAACAAGAACATACATAGTAGGAATCATGTTAATATGATGCATAATATCAAACAAGTATGCTAATGATAATTTCATAAGCTCTTTGGGACAAATTCAAAATTTTTTCTCGAAGAGTTTCTGCCTTTGTACCCCTAAAACTGTAATTTTATCTATTTGTCCCCTTCTTATAATTTTGTAAAAAGCTTGAGGATAAACTTGTAAAATTATTCTTTGATATTTCTGTAAAATTCATAATTGATTGGGGTTAAAATCATAATTTTAACCCTCAAGCTGAATTTGTAATTTTTCAAAAGTATAGGGGTAAATCTGTCTTTTGACTGGATGGCAGAACTGAATTTATCTAAACTAGGAAGGGCAGAAAGGTAAAGTGACATCCCAGTATTTTGTAATTTTCACAAGCTGCCAGAGGGTAAAACAAACCTTTTGCTCAGTAAGGGCAAAATTGTCTTTTTACCCAAAAATATCTGGACAGAATAGTAATTTTGTGGAATGGCAAAAATGTAAGTAGCTAAAACCGGTCGAGGCAAAACAAACATTTTAGTCCGTTGCTCGAGGCGGTTTTCTAGAAACCGCTGGTTTTTTTTTTATTCAGTACAAAAGGAGGAGAGAGAGTGTATAGCATAAAAAAAAGAAAGAGAGGGAGAGAGAGAGAGAGAGGAAGGGAGAACAAAGAGAGGGGGAGGGCTCCGGTTGCCTTCTCCTGTCTGTCGGCTGCCTTTTCCGGTTTCAGTCAGGCCGTCGGTGCCTTCTTTGGCCTGTCGGCTGCCTTTTTGGTTCAGTTGGCGTTCTCTGGCCTGTTTCGGTCTTTGGGGCTCTGTCGGTCGTCGCTTTCGCCTCAAACGTGGCCTATTTCGGCCTTTGGGGCTCTGTTGGCCGTCATCTTCACCTCAGACCTGTCCTGTTTCGGCCTTTGGGGCTCTGTCGGTTTCTCTTTTCTGAGCAATCCATATTCGAACGGTTACCATGAAATTCGGTAACCGTCCGGCGGTTACCGATGGCCCTTATCTGGTACCTCCTCTGGTAATAGACTAGATGGTCATTCCGGCCGTTACGAGATAAGGTTGCCGAGAATTGCCACCCTATCTGTAACACCGCCGGCCACTTATCGTAACATTGACTGTTTACTGCAATTTTCATCCATCCAGGGAGAGGAGGGAACAATTTCTTTGTCAAACTCCACCAGTTGTGATGGCTTAAGGATCAAAACTAAATGTCCCCTAATTGCTGCAATGACTTCTCTTTTCATCCCGTTTGCATTCATGGTCTCGTAGCCATCGTTAATAGACTATTCCTTTGTTCCAACCACCAATTGAAAAATATGCATGTTTGTCATCGGGTTTCTACTTGCTCCATCGCTCATTTTGCCTCTTCTAATAACCACCAAACAGGTAGGCCACCTCTCTTCGAACACTATCTCCGTCTGGGCATATCCTAGTGAAACGTTTTATTACTCATACGAAAGAAAAGAGAAAAAAAGTAAAGGACGGGTTTTTAATTCATTAGTTGATGCCTTGATTGGTCTCTCATGTTCCCATTTATAGATTTCTTAAGGCAGTCACAAGTAAGCTACCCTTCATTTACGTTCCTTAGCTTCATCTTTCCATCGCAGAACACCTCTGCTCCCTTCCATATAATTGATCAGCTAACGCTCGACGTTGGGTACCTACGAAGCTACCCATGTTTCCTAAATTTTCAGCTCAACATACCCGGATTGTTGTTTGAAGGTTTTTGCAAGAACTTTGCTAAATTAAATGAAGTGAGGGTCATTGTCATTACACGTCGGTGGACAATTGCATATTGGATATCTCCCACTATACACATTTATATGGCCATATATTATTATATTTGTGACACTCGGGTCGGGTTGGACCACATTGGGACCGATTTGAACCGATGGTCCCACGTAGGACCCGACCAAGGGTCCCTTCTCGACAACCACGACGGCGGTTGTGTGGGAGTACATGAGGCCACCGTAGGAATGTGGTGGCAACGAGTGTGTGAAAGAGGAATGAGATGGATCCAGAGAGAAATCATATAATACGGAGGAAGAAGAAGAGAATGGGAGCTAAGGAGAAGTGTTGCATGTTGAAGGCATGGTGACTTGGCCAGAAAGGAGGGGAAAGAGGCCAGAAAATAGTAGGTTTCATGAGATTTGAGGTAAACTAGGGTTTTCTTTTTCATTTTGGATTTCTAACAAAAAAATCTGGTGAACCACCTCTCTCCAATAGTGATTTTTTTAGGGATAAGGACGGCTAGGGAGTCTAATCCCTATCCATGTGATTGGTGAGAAGAAAACACCTTCTAAAATGGTGGATTTTGATCTCAAAATAGGAGTGGTTCGGGTAGGACGTGTGGTATTCTTCCCTGTCGTGTCATGTGGGACCATATCAAACACTATAGTGTCTGGTTATGTTCTTTGGTTCAGATATGTGTTGGTTCAAGATGGATGCAAAACAAATTAGTAGAAACTAGACTCGATCCTTCATTGGATCTTGATAGACCAAAACCGGTCCAGTTTGAGTTTTTTGGCCATTCTGGAACCGTTTTAAGTCTGATTTCGATGAGATTTGAATCACTGAGTCTATGGTCAGATATAAAATATTAACATGATATTTTAATCATAATTTATAGACTAAATAAAGGCGATTTAAAGAGATAAATATTATAAATTTGGATCCGTATAGAAGCAACAGGTAGATGGATGTGTTCTTTTTTTAGACACATTTTAGAGATAATTTTGGTTAATTTTAAATAAGACATATGGTTATAAATTGTCTTGCAAATGCCTTCATATGACTATATATGTTAGTTTGCTTAGTGTATGTATCGAAAACTACTTTGTTATTTGTATTACATGAATGTGCTTGAATGTGAGTGAATATTATTGGATATGTATAGTGGTATGAGACAATGTTGAATAGTATATCCTCATTGACATGGTACTTAGTTTGCTTGTAAATAGTTTTATTGTTCTTGTTATACCACCATGTATACTTCAACTTTGATTGTACATAAATAAATGGGTGTTGACTATAATATTTTGTTAGGTTATGCCACCATTGAATTATCAGCGGTCAATGGAATTTAGTCAGTGGTATGGAGGAACCCTATGTCCACATTGGATAAGTTATGTGGGGTATTACAATATTATATATAATTTTAGAGTAGCATTCAGTAAAAGGAATTCTCAGATTTTTATTTGATCATACAAGGACCCAAAAATATAAATAAATTTTTTAAATAAAACTTCATACCTAGTGATCACTCAGGTAAAATCTTTGAGATTTTTTAATCCCAAGAGTACCTCTAGAAAATACAAATGTTTATGCTATAAAATAGAACCAAATCTATTTTCACTAAACTAAACCTGTTTTGGCCAAGTGAAATCAATGTCGTTTTAGAAAAAGTTTTTATGAATTGAAATTGTTTTAGAAAAACTCTGAATTTTAAAATCACTCTTCATAAGCATCTAGTTTGATCCTTCAGCACTGTTTTAAGAAGGCCTATATCGACAAGAACATATTTTCCCACATTTGCCTAAAAGTTGAATAAATCTTTACAAGTTTGAGTAAACATGTTGGCATGCTCACACACGTTTTTGAAAGCAAAGTTTCGAGTTCACATGAGACCGAAAATTTTGTTTACAACTTCCAAATGGTAAATTACCTTTGTCAAAAAAACTCTTTGCAATTTGTTTCATTCCAATAGCTTAAAATAGATATTACAGAGAAGTAAGAACAAGCATTAAAACAAGTTGTAAATAGCAACTACACTATATGGTTATCTTGTGGAAATGAGCCTGATTTAATGGTCAACCAACTCATTAATGAGCATTTAATGATCAACTGACTCATTAATGAGTATAGTAATTAGTTGGTATTGGGTTGGGGACCATTTATGAAATCTTTTAATAATGCCTAGCTTTTCTTTGCATGCTCTTGGATTCCTATCATAAGAGAGTTTTTTTTTAGGAGGCATTTCTTGTTTAGAAGTATCTCTCTTCTACTTATCTCATCTGAACTCGGCTAGCTTGGGTTTAGTGATGATTACCAGGTTCATTGTCCTTATTAGTCTCGGTTGTGGTGAATAATTCTTAAAAGGCTAGAAACAGTTGCAACCAGAACACCTAACACCCTTTGGCTCGAATCATTGTGACTATGCTGCTTTGTGGTTACTCGAGCTAACCTCACCTTCTATGGGGTGCCATGAGGGTATGTGTCAAATCAACTTTCGATAGTAAGGTTTTAGTACCTTTCACGTATGTCAACAAGGCCTTCACCTTCGATAGTAGGTTGATTCTGTAATTAGAGGGGTCTAGGCACATTTCATTCATCATCAACTCACCATTCCTTTCACAACCTTGAGCAATCTACATTAACTCGGTGTGGATATGACTAGTGTTGTTTCCTCCTTACAACTTTGACTATCCTCCAATTTTATACCATCCACTATGGTAATACAGAATTGCAGAATATGACCTTTTTCAGCCATGGTCGACATGGTTGGAAAAGGATCTGCATGAGCCCTAAGTTGCTTCTCCACGAGTTTAAGGTGACTTTCTTTAATCGCTTGTTGTATCAATGCACAACTTGACACACTAGTTTATACTATGAGAAGTAGGTTATGCCATTTGCAATACCTTGACAATTTCTTGATCTCCTCTCAAGAGAGTATTGAGTGACCCTCGAGAAGACAGATTTGCCGATCTTTTAGTTGTAGGTCAAAATTTGATCAACTTTTGATATATCAAAAAGTCATGGTTCATTCTCATCAGTTTCCTTCTCTTTTCCTTTTGGAGGCCATAGAGTTTTGCAAACGTATGGTGGTCCTTGCATCAATTTGGCTGCATAACCTCGATTGAATTGAACTTTTCATCTGTCTCATGCATAATTTCCTCGATTCAAGATATAAGAGCATAGCATTGGACCCTTTTCGGTCCCTCTCACTTGCTAAATAGTATGTTGGGAGTACTCAAGATATATTCTACCTCTTCTACTTGATTTACCAATTAGACCAAGGTAGGACAAAAATGACTGTCAATTCTTTCTTGATTTTTTATCACAAACAGTTTAATGTCAATGCCAACTCTGCCCATGTAAGGGATCACCCTTGCATTACCAGTCCCAAGCCCGGATAAAAGATGAGGGTTGTGTTAGGCTTCCGACAGCCAGCGTAAAACTTCATAAGATCTTATAACATGGATTACAAAAATTATGAGCATTGCTTTGGGGCATCCCCGCCTAGCGACGTGCTGTAGTGCCCGAATGCAGTAATAAGTAAGCAAGGGTCACTATATTTTCATCCAAATGTAGTGAATCAATTGTAGAGAGGGTTCCCACATCATGGATGGGTATGGGTAAAGAAGTTAGTCCCGCTACATTATCGCCCGAATGTAGTGAATAATTTTCAAAGAGGGTCTCCGCATTTTGAATATGGACAAATGAGGGGGGTAAGGAAGCTAGCCCTAGATAATAAGATTTGTATTGGTTCTTAGAATATCTAAACATTATCCGGTAAGCTAATGGAGGTGGTAGATACTATGATTCAGAGAAAGATTCATATTCTATGTTTACAAGAGACAAAATGGGTTGGAGAAAAAGCAAAGGAGATAGAGGATATAGGTTTTAAATTATGGTACTCAGGTAAAGAAAAGGCTCAAAATGGAGTTGGTATTATCATAAATAAAGATTTAAAGGATAGTATAGTAGACATACAACGATATGGTGACTCAATCATGACGCTGAAATTAATGTTATGAGCAAAGGTTTCAAATATGGTTTGTGCATACGCACCCCAAATAGGACTAGAAGATAGTATAAAGACAACTTTTTGGGAAGAGTTAGATAAGGTGATTCAAAAGATTTCACAAAGAGAGATGATTTGTTTAGGAGGAGACTTAAATGGACATGTTGGTAAAGAGGCATTAGGATATCAAGGGTTTCATAGAAACTTTGGTTTTGGGGATATAAATGAGAAAGGTAGGGAGATTTTAAATTTGCTATGGCATTTGATCTCTTTATAGTCAATACAATCTTAAAAAAATGAGATGAACATTTAATTACTTATAAGAGTGTCTTATCACAAACACAAATTGATTACTTTATTTGTAGAAAAAAAGATAGAGCGTGTTGTAAAGATTGCAAGGTAATTCCAGGAGAAAGCTTAACCACCCAACATCGACTTTTAGTTATGGATTTACAAATAAAAAAATAGAAAAAGAAGAAAAAAGTGCATCGAGCTATTCGGACTAAATGGTGGAACCTCAAAAGCGAGAAAGAAGATATATTTAAACAGAAAGTCCTTCAAGGAGATGTTTGGAATTATGTTGGTACACCCTGTGATATGTGAAACAATATGGCTATACATATTAGGAAAGTGATGAAAGATGTGTTAGGTGTATCTAAGGGAGGCGTACCGACACAAAAAGAAGCTTGGTGGTGGAGTGAAGTAGTGCAAAATAAAATCAAGGCAAAGAGGGCATGTTACAAATTACATTATGCTAAGAAAACTAGTAAAACTTTAGAGGCTTATAAGAAAGCAAAGAAGAAAGCGAAAAAGGCCGTGAGTGAAGCAAAAGCAAAAATTTGAGAGGATTTATATAAAAAAACTAAACTCAAAAGAGGGTGAAAGAGATATTTTTAGGATAGCTAGGGTTAGAGATAAGAAAACTAAAGATCTTAAATATGTTAGATGCATCAAGGACGAGGATTACAAAATTCTTGTGGCAAATGATCATATAAGAAATAGATAGAAAAACTATTTTTATAGCTTTTTAATGAAAATAAAGATGTTAGTATTAGCTTAGAAGAGTTAGCCAAAACAGAAAAGTATATAAACCACAATTTCTACCGACGTATTCAAAAGAATGAAGTCAAAGAGGCTCTTAAACATATGAAGGGTAGTAAATCAGTAGGACCAAATAATATTCCTATAGAAGTTTAGAAAATACTAGGAGAAAAAGGAATCACTTGGCTCACAAGACTATTTAATGAAATATGGAAAAACCAAAAGATGCCCAAGGAATCGAGAGAAAGTACACTCATAACCATATATAAGAACGAGGGAGACATTCAAAATTGTACGAATTATAGAGGTATAAGTTAATGAGCCATACTATGAAATTGTGGAAAAGAATTATCGAACGTTGGTTAAGACAAATATCAAGTACAATAGAGAACCAATTTGGATTCATGCCAAGCAGATCTATTGTTGAAGCGATTCACCTTTTGAGACGTCTTATGGAACATTTTAGAACAAAAAAGAAAGGCCTTCACATGATATTTATTGATCTAGAAAAAACTTATGATAGGATACCGAGGGAGGTTTTTTGAAGAACTTTGGTAAAAAGAGGTATCCCATTGACATAAATTAACCTTATTAGAGATATATATGATGTTACACATAGAATTAAAGTTTTAAATACCTAGGATCAATTTTTCAGAGTGATGAAAGGATTGATGGAGATGTAACGCAAAGAATTAATGCTGGTTGGTTAAAATGGAGAGGAGCATCAAGTATTCTTTGTGATAAGATGTCATTAAAGTTAAAAGGTAAATATTATAGAGCAGCAATTAGTCCTGTCATGTTTTATGGTTTTGAGTGTTGGGCAGTTAATCGTCAACATGTACAAAAGATGTCTGTGACAGAAATGAAGATGTTGAGATGGATGAGTGGTCATACAAGAAAATACCATATACATAATGAGGTTATTAGAAACAAATTTTTTGTGGCACCAATAGAGGATAAAATGAGAGAATATCGTTTAAGATGGTTTGGACATTTAGAAAGAAGATGGACGACCACAAGTGTTGGGAAGAAACAATAAAGAATGATGTAGCTTATTGTGAGTTAACTGCTAACATGACACACGATAGGGATATGGGAAAGGGCTTAGTTGTTGTTGTTGTTGTTGTTGTTGTTGTTGTAGTTTAATGCCAATAACATGTATTAGGCCTTAGTGAATTGTATCTAGCAGCGAGTGACCAAATCATGAAACTTCTTGAAGAATGCTTTGATAGTTTCTCTAGCTTTCTATCGGAGGTTCATTAAATATGGAGTGGGGTTGTAGATGAATCTTATTGTTGTGTTTGGGAAGGACTTTCTACATCTCCTCCAAATCTGAATTGAACAAGCCTTCAATGATGTATACTAAGCATATGCTTGTCAGTCAATGAAAATACTAAGAGCTTGAGTTTATACAACTCGCTATCACCTAACTCTCTACAGTAGATGGTGTAAGAGTCAAATGCTCACCTGAGTATTTGACGTCATGTCCCGAAAAGGTCGTAAATTTCACCTTGAAGCTTCTGGAGATAGGAGCGAGCATGTTAACTCATTTAGGATACGACTTACGGTCAACCTCTACGTCTAGTGCTTGGAGCTTGATAGTAAATGCATTTCGAGCTGGATTGATAACACCATCACGGTTCAAAGGTTCATCCCTGAACTCCATCGGATGATTAAGTACTTTGTTGCCTAACAACTAATATTGTTAGTTAACTAGTGATACACGGGTGATTATGGTAGCACCTGTGGACTGTACTCCATGGATTGCAAATATGCAAAGATGAGAGAAACTCCACACCTGTCTAGGCCACGAGGAAACTGGGTACAAGAGGCGGCACCATGGGTTGAGGCACTTAATGGGTGCCCCCTAGTATATTGATTGAGGCTTGGATTCCTACCAAGGTCATGAACAATTGCCCTGTGGCAGAAGTCTAGGTTGGGCCATTAAGTCGGGTGACATCCTAGAAATATTGGCTTGTCCATATTGCAAGTGTGGCCCTCGAGCCATTGAGGACTTAGGAATGGGAGACTTCCCGTGTAAGTACCAATAGTTGACCATCTTTGAGTTGGAATTTGAGCGGCTGCATAAAAAACCTGACTCTTCCTCTTAGCTAGCATGTTATGTTCTTGAATGGTGGTTAACTGATTTGCGATCATAGTGTGTATAGTTTTCATCATTTGATGAAACAACGCCTACTTGGAGATTTCTAAATTAACCTTGCAGTTAATCGATGATGGATGACTTTAATTATTCGAAAGCCATTCCTGCATCAGATTGGATGTTCGAGCATATTGTGTATTCAATCCTTTTGAGACTGTTGGATGAGAAAAAGAAGCCTGACCTGACGAAGCATTTGGGCCTAGCACTCGTGAGTTCTGGACTGGTGAAGGTGAAGTATGATCCATGTCATTGCGAGAGGATGTCATTCAAATAGCAGCTATTGAAACTTGCTATAGTAAGACGTGATGTGATGCATGCCAAAAAACTCTAACAACCCTCATTCTAAAGGAAGATTATGGATAAGGCTGCAGGCGATGAGGGTGGATTCCTAGGAATCTGATTGTGTATATCCCGATTGCCATCCAAATCACATGTACGAACGTGGTAGACACTCGTAGTGCTCGAGTATGCATCGAGATCGCTAAGTTATAGCTATTCCTAGGAAACCAAGAGAAAGATGAATGTAAAATAAAGAAAGTAGGTTTGTGATTCCTCTTTCTTACTTATTATAGTTACTACTTATAGGCCTCCATTGAGGCGGCAGAGAACGAGTCTTTTTTTATGGCCACGACTCTCAAGTCCTCGTTGTTGCTTCCATTTTGCCGTAATGTCAGGTGGGACGTACCAGTTACCCCATCACTACTTCAACAATGTATTTCTAGTATGCCCGATGAGAAGTCATACTATCAACAACAAGTTTTCTACCCGAGCATGATCCTAATCGGCATATGCAACTAAGGTTAGGAACAATCACCGGTGCAGTGGCTTCTAATATGTTTCTGGATTGGAGTACACTCAAAAATCTGACTGTTACGGAACGGAATCGAAGTTTGATTGGGTGGAAAATTTTCAGCCTGAGTATCCATGATGTGGTGAAGACGAACATGCACCACGTCACAATAGTCGAAAGCTGAACCAAAACAATTTGGATCAGACCCAAAGGCGTCAACTCTGGCTCCGAATTCCTGCAATATAGCTCCTTTAGTTCGGCCAAGCATGGTGACAATCCATGGTTAGCTCGGGAATTCAAAGTTGAGAAAGAGAGATATTAATATATTAATGGCTAGCGAAGAAATCAATCAAGGAATCCATAATCAAAAGTTAGGAAATCTGTTGCATCTCTTTTGTAGAGAAGAAATCAATCAAGGAATCCATGATTGGGAAATCTATCACATATGTCCCTTTTCTAGACCAAAGACAATATGCCTTTGTGGCTCATGTATATAATTCGCTCTAGCCAAAGTGAAAAACAAGATCCACACGGAAACACTAGATGTATGTATACCTGCCCAGTATCAAACGAGGAATAATGATTCAGACTATATGATTAAAAATGTTATTATGAAAAAACAGGCATAAACCAAAGTGCATGCAAACAAGTACGGCCATACAAAAACAGAAGAAGGCATATGTAGTTTTTGCCTTGAACTAAAAAAAATGGTATGCAACAAAACCGATTAGGTTTTCACCTTGTGCTCCCTCTCCACAACCCTATGAAAACAAGGACAAGGAAAAAAAAAAGAAGACAAGCAAGGTTGACCTCATTCTATTTCTCCTTGTGCCGCCCTCCCTGTCCGAACCCGATGAAAACGACAAGGGGAAAAAAGGCATGCAAGGTTGACCTCATCCTATTCTCCTTGTGCCGCCCTCTTTCTTCCCAACCCTATGCAAATAGAGACAAAAAAAACATGTAAATACGGGCAACCTGTTCTGTTTCTCCTCTCAAATAGAGCAAAAAAGAATAAGGCATCCAAAAATCGATGGTTTGTCTCTCCCCACAATATCGATAGAGGCAGTGGTCCTCCATCTCCAAATTGGGATAGACTCCCCCATCTTCACATCAGAGTTCAACATGCAAATATTCGATCTCTGTCTTCTTTTGTCCTCAATATATTAATCTTCTAGTTTTGTAGTCCCATCTCCAATATGAAGAAAAAAACAAGAACAAAAAAATCCATGATTACATGTAAAATGAAAACCCTAAACAAGAAATCAGCAAACGAAAGCCCCGTAAAAAATCAAATATGCAAAAGGATTACTAACAATCTTAACCCCTAAACAAAAATCGTAACATGCACAGTACCAGTGGAATGGAGGCAAAAAAGATTAAGATCAAACGACCAGTCCGGTGATGGCACGAGAGGCATCATGCATGAGATGGATGGGGGTTCAGCAACTACGAGAGAGAGAGAGAGAGAGAGAGAGAGAGAGAGAGAGAGAGAGGGTGGAAGGGTCAAGAAGCCTGATATTAGATAATAACTAAACCTCCGATTTCTACAAAATTGGTCTCGTTAGAAAGTTATGGGTTTCATATTTCTAATGAGACTATTTTAAATCAAATTGGTTCATTGTATACAAAGATATTAGATAATAACTAAACTTCTGTTAGAGAAACTTCTGGTTTTCAGAATCTGTTCTGATTTCAATAAAATTTCTCCAATTTTATTTATGATGTTTCACAAGCCTTAAATTTTAGAAAATTTTACCAAAAGTGTATTGTTGTGTGGATTAGACGTACAAAGTTTCATAATATTTGAAGTATAGGATCTTGAAATAAAATTCATTAATCGAACGTGTGTAGAGTGCAAAAAACAGGTTTTCAGATTTTCAGATTCATGCATGTGTTTGCATCCGAATTAAAATTGAATCTACAGCTATTCAAAATAAATAAAATCCTAATTACCATGTGAGCATAGGAGGATCAAGAGGTCTATAATTTTATATTATGTTAATGAGTAGAAAGAATCGAAATTAAAATATATAACAAATAGCATATGAATGAAAGAAAGACGGGGCAATGTATGAACCTTGATTAATATATCATCATGGAGACATGAGCTCCTTAATTACAACCATATAAATCTTAATGAAAGAGGAGATATAATTATAAAAAAAATAAATGAAGAATGGACCTGTGATGAAAGGATTTGAGGACGACCAACGGTTTGTGGCGGCGCACTTTCTTCTTCCTCTCTTCCTCACCCTCTTGCTTGGGTGGTGGGATGTTGGATGAGGTAATTGATGATTGAACTCGGATCGATGCTTTGCAGCCCCCTTGAGGCCCCTTTTATAAGCCAAGGGCTGCCTCTTTGCTGCAGATTTTTGTAAGTCAAGTTGGCTTAGTGAAGATGGTTGAAATTGGTAAGCGAATGTTGGTCCTTATTGCCAAAAATCTGCTCCATTGGATATGGTAAGTGGATGTTGGCCCTTCTTGCTAAAAATCTACTCCATTTGATATAGTAAGTGCAGTTGCTCATTTGATGAAGCTTGATAATATAAGTTGTTTAATCTTTTGATGCTAAACTCCAAAATTGGTAAGTTTTCTCTTAGTGGCTTATCAAATTAAATATCACTACTTGCCAAATCGAGCATTATAGCTTGTCAAATCAAGCATCACTTTCTTTTTGCGTGATGATGCCAAGTTTCCTTCTTGGAAGACGACCTTTAATTCTGCGCGCCGACTTTCATTCTTGAACATCGACTTTCCTTTCTTGAACGTTGACTTTTCCTTTTTGATGTTGACCTTCTTTTCTAATACCTGAAACTAAAATTGACAGGTTACCTTCCCCAACAGTGTCGAAATTGGTAGGCGCTCGGTTGTCATCTTTCTGGTTCATGCCACCTCTTCTTTCTGGGGACTTTGCCTCCTTCTAGTATGAGTTTCATATAAGGTAAGTATGGTTTCAAATACTTTAAAAAAATATTTTTATATTTGAAAACATCAAATTTAATGAGATCTTCAAATATCATTTTTAGAAACCACTAGGTTTCATTCCCAATTTCTGTTTGCAAAGGTGACCTACTTTTACTCTGTGAGTCAGTCTATAACCACATTTACCATTTATCCCTTTTTATGGTTGTAGGGTATCGAACCACTTTAATGAGTGTAGATATAAACATGAAAATTTCTACTCCCAAGTTATAGAAAACTCGAAGTGAACCTTTTCTTTTCTACGCTTGTGCAAGCATGCCAGCTAGCTTACCCAAACTAGCGAAGACTTTTTAAAATGATTTTTTGACTTTTGGTAATTGTAGGCAAGCGAACTCTTTTCACTAAAAACCATCTTGACCGATGCTCAAGGGTCGGTTGAAGCACTTAGAAACTTCGATTTGCAAACAAGTTTTTACTTCAAATTAATGTGAACTCTCAGTGTTTTTGAAAGAATTTGGTTCATGCACTTTTTGGCAATTTTATTACGGGGTTGGACAGCCTTGAAATTCTTGTAAGTTTTATTTGTTGTAGCCTAATGTGTGTGGAATGTGTGGGTCCAGTTTTAGGATGATCAGAGCGAGTATTGAGAGATTGCAGGAATGAGCCAATGCAAAGATGCTGAAAATCATATTTTGGGTTTTTAAGAATAATGATGCAAACTCACCCGAATTGAAGTTGCACTCACTCTACATCCGAAGTAAACTCACTCGAAATAAAAGTGCAATCACTCTACATTCCCAAAGTAAACTCACGAAAAATGAAAGTGCAGTCACTCTACATTCCTGAAGTAAACTCACGCGAAATGAAAGTGCAGTCACTCTACATTCCTAAAGTAAACTCATGCGAAATGAAAGTGCAGTCACTCTACATTCTTGAAGTAAACTCACGTGAAATGAAAGTGCAGTCACTCTACATTCCCAAAGTAAACTCGCACGAAATGAAAGTGCAGTCACTCTACATTCCCGAAGTAAACTCACGCGAAATGAAAGTACAGTAACTCTATATAAACTCACACGAAATGAAACTCACGCGAAATGAAAGTACAGTCACTCTATATAAACTCACACGAAATGAAACTCACGCTAAATGAAAGTGCAATCACTCTACATTCCCAAAGTAAACTTACGTGAAAAAAAAGTGCAGCCACTCTATATTCCTAGAGTAAACTCACGCGAAATGAAAGTGTAGTCACTCTACATTCTCGAAGTAAACTCACGCAAAATGAAAGTGCAGTCACTCTACATTCCGAAAGTAAACTCACACGAAATGAAATATATATATTTGCTTAAGAAGAGAGGGGGGTTCGAAGTATAGAAGGTTTATAAAGTATATTGGGGTAGGAGAGCGAAACAGATTGAGTGCACGTGGGTGTAATCGTGATCATCCATCAATTAAATGACAAGCAAAGAGAGCTAACCAATATTACAACATGGGGGGAGGTTGCGCTCCATTAATACAACCCCTTTTTAATTGAATTAAACGAAGAAAATGGTTTAGAATCAAAGTTTAGAAATGCTTACAGGTTTTTCCAAAAGCTGAAAATTCCAAGTATGGAATTTCGGCGATCTTCTTTGCAAGCCTCCCCCTTACTTGAGCCCAAGGTGCAACCCCTCCCTTTTGCCTACCCTACTCTATCCCTTACCTCACTCTCCCTCTTACCTCACTCTTTTGTAGCCCACGGTTGCTTTGGTGCAACCCCCTCTTGGCCTTCGGTCCAAGCTCCAAAGCCTAGAAGCTTACCTTTAACCTTGCTCCACTCGGCTCCAAGCTCCTTGCTCCAAGTCCTTCCTTCAAGCCGTGGCCTTCCTCTCTCCTCCAAGGCTTGCTCGAGCTCCACCCTCTCTCCTCCAAGGCTTCTCTCCAACCCCTTCACCCGCCCCCCCTCCCTTGGCTTTATTTATAGGCCAAGGGGATGGATCTTTTGGGTTCAACCCGATCCAAGTGTGGAGCCTTTCTTTGGGGCATGGAATGTATCTTTTTGGTCCAGATCCAATCCAAACTTTTTTTGTCGTCCTCTTGTGGGGACATAGAATGGAGGTTTTCAAGCGGGCTCCAGTTCATCGGCGACCCGATTTTAGACTAGGTTCTTCCTAGTCCATTTAACCGGCCAATGCTTGATTTCAGGACATTTTTATTTGATGCTTTGTTTGATCCATCTAGCCCCGTCTCGAGCTTGCACTTGATGAGGTTGATCCCAGATTTGAAGCGGATATTGATTTCATTTTTTATAAGCCTGGTCCTTAATTTTGGTCTTATACGACACTTGATTTTTTATGGCTTCATCAAGGTCTGGATTCCATTCTTCATTTTTAAATTGAACTCGCCTTGAAATGAACACCAGATTCAATCTCCAATCCTACCTTTATCCAGATAGGCTTGGCCCACCCTTCACTTTTTGACTTGATCTCGAGCTGAATTTTGGATCGGGTTTCACCTGTTCGTTTGATCCGTTTTGCAATCCATAAGCTTTTAACTTGAATTAAAACCTTTATTTTGAAATATTTCCTAAAAGATTTAAACTTTAAAATTTGGGGGTTTTAAAGGTTCAGAAAGGCTGTAAACTGGTTTTTGAAATTCAGGAGTTTTTAAAAACATCACAATTTTGGGTGTTTACAGAGTATCGAACTACTTTAACCACTTCAACGGGTGTAGGGCATCGAATTACTTTAACCACTTCAATGAGTGTAGGGTATCAAACCACTTTAACCATTGGATATGAAGTCTTGGAATGAGACTATTCTTGAACGGGCGAATTTCTGAGGTCAGATTTGAATTTAATTTGTTTTTCAATATCAGGGGTTTTGAAATTTTATGAATTTATCAATTTACAAACATTTTTGGGTTTGATTTTCAATATTCTCATTTTCATTTGTTTATATAAAAAGAATTGTTTGAAATCATCCTTTCTTTCAAGGTAATCATTTAAAAAAGCAGAATCCTTCCAATTTGGTCTTGAGGATAAAATAGTTATTTTTATGCAATTTTGTTCAAATTGGATTTTTTTCAAACGAGATATAACATACCATCATTTTAAGGTTGGTAGAAAATTTTGATACAAAAATAAATTCGTTAAAGGTGTTTTTTATTTGAAAAACACTTCAAATGCCCAAAACTGCCAAAAAAGCAAAACTTTTAAAAGATAAAAACTTTTTATTTTGAAAAAAATTAGTTATTTATAGATGCCCCTCTTTGGCATTAATCCAAATTTATTTAGATAATGACAAAGAAGAAAACACCCATTTGATTTTCTTCCCAGATTTATCTTGAGAGTATAAATTTTTTCTTTATTCCATAACATTCATTTCCTTGGATTTGTTTTTGCAAAGGAGGGAATTTTAGCCAAAAGAGATTTGACAATAGAATACTTGATCCTAGGATGATCATGCATGGATGATCACTTTATGAATGTATATAGAATATGAGGTGAATGAAGTGGATTCTTAGAGACTCATACTTGTAATTTGTGAGCTTGAGAATGAACTTGTGAAGATCGTCAAGAAAGATAGTCCCTGTATTGTTTCTTTTGATGTTTAGGGTTTTCAATATTTCTTTTCAAAAGGAAAATTCCTTTTGGTTTCTATTAAAAAGAACCTCCAATTTCTTATATTGCCCCTTACTCAGGTTTTAATACCCACTAATTAGCAGAGATTTTATAGAAAATTTTGAATAACATTTCAAATTTCAATTTCTCACAAAACAAGATCTAATTCTCAAACAAAATAAATCCAAATAAGCAGATCTTATTCCTACTCTAGGATTTTAATGGCAAACTTTTCTCCATTGGGATGAGCTATAGGGATTTGGAGAAAGAGTTACCCACGGTCCCTTCTAAAGCGTCCTAGGTATAAGGCAAAAAAAAAATTATGGAAAATTGCTAAATTGAGCTTTGAATTTTCTTTTCTTTTCTTTTAAAGAGTATCTTTATATTGGAGGTTTTTGTTTTTCCCTTTATTTTGATTTTCTTTTTGGAAGATCTCCATATTGGAGGTTTTATTTTTCTTCTTTTTCTTTTGATTTTGCCAATTTTCCTTTTTGGGGGAGAAATAAAGTGGAGAACACAACTCATCCCTTTAGATACTCAATTCAGCCAAGAATATCCCATTTCTTAATAGCACCTATCATTTGAAAATATTTTGCTATTTTGAACCAGGCTTCATTTTGTACTCAAAAGATTTTTGAAATGTTACCAAATGATTTTGGAAACTCTACTTTTCATAAATCATCAATTCCCTAATATAGGGTCACATAATCCATTTTTGTCCTTCTTTCAAGAAATTCAAATGAGGTCCATTTTAAAATCTTTTCAAAAGAATTTAAAGTAGACCCTATACATAAATTTTTTTTCAAGTATTGGTATTGGGCATTTATAGGTTCTGCTAAATTTCTTCCATCAATATCAACTTACCAATATGCATTTTATGGTACCCTTCTTACAACATAGGGACCATCCCACTTAGGCTGCAATATACATCACACTAATGGATGTGGGCCTTTTATGGATGAATGATGACATGTAAAATGTATTTCGTATGATATGGTGGAGATACATGCTTTATGAAATGATAAATATATTCAATCTCCATGAAAGGATTTTAGGGAATACACTCTAAATGCCCCTAGTTTGGAGGAGATGACATGAGCATTTATACACTATGGGCGATCCCTATTGTAGCATGTGAGGAAGAATTTTTGATATGATTAATGAATGACCTATACATGCACAATCTTGATTTTTGGCATTGCATGACATTATCCTAGTCTCTGATGCATTTTAAGTTAGGTTCACTCCCTAAATTGACTTCTAGGAAATCCCTCCTACTGAATTTGAAGGTTTTTTTAAGTTAAGGATTTTATGGAATTTAGGAAGCTCGAAGGCTTGATCATTCTCATTGATGAGGGGATCTTTCTCCTTTCTTTGATCACTCTCAAGTTCTTTAATTTCTAGGGAAGTATATTGCATAAGAAAAGTGTTGTGCACAAAAGACAATAATTTTTGAATTTTTTACTTTTTCAATTTTTTTGGATTTTTTCAAACAAATGCTAAAAGGAAGAATATGAAAGACTTTCTTTTTAGAATTCTTAGATTTTTCAAATGTTTTTAGTTTTTGAGAGTTTTCTAAAAAAAAATTGGTTTTCTAAAATATATACTTTTTTTGGATTTTTTCAATAAAAAGGGTCTTCCATCAAACCTATAAAGAAAATATCATGAATTAGACTCCAAACAAGAGGTCTAAGCCATATGTTTCGGTTTTAGCTGGTTCTAGGGTACCCTTGACCTAATTGGTCTTAGGTGATGGCTCAGGGGTATGGGTGGGTTGTATCCTAAACCATATCGACCCAAGTTAGGTAGATATAAGATGGGTTCTAATCTACCTTGATTTTTTGCTCCTAGACCCTGGTATGGTGCATACCCTATGTTTAATAACATATTCCAAGGCTTTTCAAGTTTTGAAAAGTTTTGATAAAGGATGGCCTTAAAATGATGTATCATCAATGGCATGGTCATACACTCAAGTTATCTAAGATGGACCCAAGAGGTATATGGCTTTAGAGATAAAAGGGTTTGACTCCCCTAGGATGCACACAACCCTAGGAGTGGAAGACTTGGGTGATTCAAGTGTCTCTAAGAGATGGACGACCCTAGAAGGATGTGATTTAGGTTCCTCTAGGAGGTGGGATGATTCTGGTTATCCTAAGAGGTGAATGATCTTGGCAATGGGTGAATGAATCCTAGGTGCAACCCAATGTGCCCTAGGGTAAACGATATTTGTATATATTTATGCAAAGGGAGAGCATATTTGATCCCTTGCAAAGTGGAGAGAAAAGGATTCCAAGGGAAGCCATAGTTGGTCCCTTGGTGGGTTTGTGGATACTCAAGGAAATTATGACCGTAAGCTTGAGTTCATAATGCAAACCGAAGCTCAAAGAGAATTGTTTATACAAGGTAAGGTTAGGTGTACCTAGGATGTCGAAGCATGCCTTAGGAATAATCATGTCTACCAAATTTTGAATTTTATTTTGTTTTCTTTTTCATTTTGAAATTCTTTTTTGTTGGTGTTGGATATTTGTTGCACCATGAAAATCCACATCCTTCAACACATTCGGTGGGGTTATGGGTGCGTGAGTGTGAGTGTGAGTGTGACTTGATACATTAAATGTATATGAATAATTTACCGGTCCTACACAACAAAAAGGAGGATTGAGTATAAAGTTTTGAGAGAAATGAGTTTCAAATATACCTTTTTTGAGCTTGACTATCGTTTCATGATGAGAGCAAGCTTTTTTGTAGGCATCCTGAGGTTGCTCTAGCTCATGCATGGCTTCGATCTCCCGTTGTTTTTCGAGGTCTTGGATTTCATCCTCCAAGCCTATGTGTGTGCAATACTCATTCTCTCTTATGTATGAAATTGTGCTCATATGAATGGAACCCATCGGACCAACTGATTTTGAAAAATTTTGAGTGATTTGTGTGAAGTGACTATCATGGCCCACTCCACTTGTGCGCTTAGGGATGTAAACTTTTTCTTCCCTTTTAATTTTTTGAATTTGAAATTTTTTATTTTCAAATCTCTTTAATTTTTGAAGGTTTTCTAGATTTTTTTCGTTTTTCGAAATAAAAAAAATGTTTTTCTATCCACTTGCTTCATCTGCGGCCTTATATCCTTCATCAAATTTTGGCCTCGGTTTGTTTTTTCGAGTATGGTTTTTC
Organism: Brasenia schreberi; assembly: GCA_036023115.1. Taxonomy (NCBI): domain Eukaryota; kingdom Viridiplantae; phylum Streptophyta; class Magnoliopsida; order Nymphaeales; family Cabombaceae; genus Brasenia; species Brasenia schreberi. The sequence goes on along the minus strand of JAYKKT010000071.1, from coordinate 9,133,196 downwards.
TCCCTACATATCTGAGATGATTTTTCATGAGAATGATATATCTTGGCCTCTAGGGCCTCAATTTCCCTTTCAACTTGTATTGCCCTTCTCTTCAAAAAGGTAATTTATTCTTCTTGGGCTTGTGAAGATTTTTTTGTGGTTTTGAAAAACCAATTTTGAAAGTTCGTTGAGGCTTTACTTGACATATTTTTAAAGGAATCATTCAAACTTGACATTATTGAATCATTGGAATTTGAACTCAAAACAAAGGATTTGAAAACAAAGAGAAATTCAAAATCATGATTTGAATATTAGAATTGGTTTTGAAAAAAAACAAAAATAGATCAAACAATTTTCAAAGATTTATGTCCCATCGGGCATGCCAAATCTGTAGATATGAATTTTTATTTCGAAGTCTATGTGGAGATTCGAAATTAAATTCTCGAACTACATCGTGTATGCAAGTGTGCTAGCTAGTTTGCTCAAACTAGCAAAGATTAATTTCTGACTTTCGTGTAGCGATTGTGGATAAGTGAGCTCTTTTCGACGTAGGCCTTCTTGAATCGATATTCAAGGGTCAGCCTAGATGCTTTGAAAATCGTTTAAAATCTACTAAATTTTCAAAAACAAAATTACAATTTCAAAGGTTTCACAAAATCATGATTTTAACTTCTTAACTTAAAACATCCCAAGTCTTGAAAAACAGAAACTAGTTATGCTTTCAATGACTCGTCTCTGATTTTTTTAGAATAGTTTTGAATTTCCAAAAATTGTGAAAATTTTAGAGAAAACAGATTTTGATATACAAATTCAGAAAATATTTTTATTTTTATTTTATTTATTTTAGATTTACTCAATTAAATCTGAAAACATCTCATTCAAACATTTGGGACAGACTTCTGCAAAAAAAGTCAGAGTTTTAGAAAAACTATTGTATTTTTATGCTCAGACCTCTGATTTCTATGAAAGTTATCTTGTTAGAAAGCCATGAGTATCAGCTTTCCAATGAGACCATTTTTAATACCCAGCCTCTGTTATAGAAACTTCTGTTTTTTAGAATCTGTTCCGATTTTAATAAAATTTCTCTAATTTTATTTGTGATGTTTCAGAATATTCGAAGTATAGGATCTTGAAATAAAATTCGTTAATTGAACATATGTAGAGTACAAAAAACAGGTTTTTAGATTTTCAGATTCGTGCATGTGTTTTCGTCCGAAATAAAATTGAATCTATAGCTATTCAAAATAAATAAAATCCTAATTACCACGTAAACATAGGAGGATCAAGAGGTCTATAATCTTATATTATGTTATTGAGTAGAACTAATTAAAATTAAAATATATAACGAATAGCATATGAATGAAAGAGAGACGGGGCAATGTATGAACCTTGATTAATATATCATCATGAAAATATGAGCTCCTTAATTACAACCCTATAAAGCTTAATGAAAGAGGAGTTATAATTATAAAAAAAAAATAAAGGAGGAATGGACTTGTGGTAGAAGGATTGGAAGGCGGCCAACGGTTAGTGGCGACGCACCTTCTTCTTCCTCTCTTTCTCTTTCTCTCTCTCTCTCTTTCTCTCTTTCTCTCTCTCTTGCTTGGGTCATGAGATGCTGGATGAGGTAATGGATGATTAAAATCGGATTGATGTTTTTGCAGCCCCCTTGATGCCCCTTTTATAGGTCAAGGGCTACCTCTTTACTGTAGATTTTTGTAAGGCAAGTTTCCTTGTTGAAGATGGTTGAAATTGGTAAGTGAATGTTGGCCCTTCTTGCCAAAAATCTGCTCCATTAGATATGGTAAGTGGATGCTGCCTCTTCTTACTAAAAATCTACTCTATTTGATATGGTAAGTGTAGTTGCTCATTTGATGAAGCTTGATAAGGTAAGTTGCTTAATCCTTTGATGCTAAACTCCAAAATTGTTATGTTTCCTCTTAGTGGCTTACCAAATTAAATATCACTACTTGCCAAATCAAGCATTACAGCTTGCCAAATCGAGCATCACTTTCCTTTTGCGTGGATGATGCCGACTTTCCTTCTTCGACGTCGACCTTTCGTTTTACGTGATGCCTTTCCTTCTTAAACATCGACTTTCCTTTCTTGAACGTCGACTTTCCTTTTTTGACGTTGACCTTCCTTTATAATACTTGAAACTAAAAATGATAGGTTACCTTTTCAACAGTGTCGAAATTGGTAGGTGCCCGGTCATTGCCTTTTTGGTTCATGTTACCTCCTCTTTTCGGAGAATTTGCCTTCTTCCGATCTGAGTTTCATATAAGGTAAGTATGGTTTCAAACACTTTAAAAAAACATTTTTATATTTGAAAACATCAAATTTAATGAAATCTTCAAATATTATTTTTAGAAAACACTGGGTTTCATTTTCAATTTCTGTTTGCAAAGGTGACCTACTTTGCTCCATGAATCAATCTATAACCACATTGACCATTTAACCTTTTTCATGGGTGTAGGGTATCAAACCACTTTAACCATTTTAACGGGTGTAGGATATCGAACCACTTTAACCACTTCAACGGGTGTAGGGTATCAAACCACTTTAACTCTTAGGTATCAGGTCTCGGAATGAGACTATTCTCGACCGGATAAATTTCTGAGGTCTGATTTGAATTTAATTTATTTTTGAATATCAAAGGTTTTAGAATTTTACGAATTTGTGAATTTGCAAACATTTTTGGGTTTCCCCAATATTCTCATTTTCATTTGTTTATATAAAAGAATTGTTTGAAATCATCATTTCTTTGAAGTTAATCATTTAAAAAGGTGGAATCTTGCCAATTTGGTCTTGAGGGTAAAATAGTCATTTTATGTAATTTTGTCCAAATTTGATTCTTTTTTAAAAGGACGTAACGTACCATCATTTTGAGGTTGCTAAAAAATTTTGATATGAAAATGAGTTCGTTCAAGGTGTTTTTTATTTGAAAAATACTTAAAAGGCGAGTAAAATTTCTAAAAGATTGAAAAAAAAATTGGAAATTTTTGGGTGTTTACGGCAATGAACCAAGCCAAAGAAAACTAAAGCAACAACACCAAGACAAACTTGATAAGCACAAAGAGATGTCGACTATAATGCTGAAGAAAGTAGTAAATGTATCTAATTAGCTGAGAGTTATATTGCACGGAAATGGAAACAGGCACAGAAACGAAAGTGGCAAATCTTCAAAATTAGGAAAAAGGGGAAACGTGTATATATATATATATATGTAATTATTTATTTATTTATTTATATTTATTTATATGTATATATACATATATGGTCGATTGTGCAAGCTACCAACATCCAATTTCAAGCCGGGAGAGTATTTAGGAGAGCATTGAGGCAATGAACAAAAGATAATCGAAGGTATGCCAACTCGCCGAATGGCAATGTTCGCCCTCCGAATGTCGCCAACAGCCATCGATTGCTTGCCAGCTGATGCCATTTCAGCACAGGAGGATGATCATGTCTTCTCAGATCCACATGAGCTTGAAAACCCTTAAGCAATCGAACCAAAAGTAAAGAGCCAATCTAGGGCCGATTTAGGTGGGTCAATGTCCCAAATGACCTTGATTCCAACTATATATGCAATACAAAAATGGTTGGAATCTTGTCGAAAAAGTCCATAGCTAAACTCTTTATTTGATTGATGCATCGGTTGATGAACCAGCCTCCGTGAAGTTAGTCGAAGAAAAGATGCCCAACTCAAGGTTGAGTTTCCAAAGCAAACAAAAGTCATGAGTGCTGACCTAAAACGGCTCTGCATTCACATGAACCACAACCCTATCCAAGGAATCTTTTACTCAACACACATTAGACCAATCGTTGTACCTGAAGACTATAAAAAAAGATTTGATGAGCTCTTGCCTGTTGATGGTAGCTCTCGTTCATCACATATGAAGCAACATGGTGTTGCACGACATCTTAAATCAACTGGCCTTACATTTTTACTGAAGGTCAGAAAATCAATGAGCACGCAAGATACATACTTTGGGGGGGAGCATTCTAAACGAGTAATAGGAGAAGCTACAGCTGAGCCCCTAGAAGTAGTAGATGTAGAATGTTAAGATAAAATCGATGAAACTTGTGCCTCAGGATCCCCTTACGGACACTTGCCCTGGAACTTTTGAGAATCTGAGACTGATTAAGATAAGTGCCTTGCTACTATAAGATCGTCAAATCGTTGGTTGGTCAAGCTCATCATGTAATATAGAGATTGCTTCACGTGAGAATATCATGAAATGCCTGATCAAACTACAAACTTAATTGTGTTCAGATTGTAACTCAAGGACAACCACACGACACACAATGAATGGAGTAGCAGATTTGACTCCAAAGTTCTGGTAGCCATCAAGAAAGAAATCGAGAGGCGTTTTTCAACGAAATTCGCGAAGTGGCTACAAATATCAGAGTGCAACCATAGTATCATTTACGAAGACAACATGCATAAAACAGCTTTGCATTGCCCGAGAGCCATTGTAAGTTAGACGTCTTGTCCTTTTGGGTTGAAGAATAGTTGGGCTACTTACCAAAGCGCTATGAATTTTACCTTTCATAGCTTAATAAATACCACTTCGGAGGTATACACTGACAATGTGGGGGTTAGACTTCAAAGATCACTTGGCCTACTTTGAACAAGCCTTTCAAAGGATTCAATGCCACTTTCTAGAAGATGAACAAGACAAGATGTGTTTTTGGTGTGGTAGCTAGAAAGTTAATTATTTTTCTGGTACATAAAAAGGGGTTTGCGGTAGATTAGAATAAGTTTTTATGCCTATCAAGAAGTATGGCCAATACATAACAAGTGTGAGTTCGAGAGTCTTATGAGACAGATGAATTCACTACTGAAGTTCATTACTAGAACAACATGTTAAGATAAAACCCTTCTCGACTATGTTGGAGTTGAAGGAAGCTGAAGAATTCATTTGCAATGAAGAGTGGCAGAATGAATTTGAGAAAATCAAGTATTGCCTATCTAGTACCCCAATGTTAGTTCCTTCTATTTCGGGAAGACCACTAAGTTGTACATATCGGCAGCCGATGAGTAAACATGTTATTTGCTTGTTGTAATCATCTCGAACTTTTCTTTATGAAAATACAAAAGATAAAAAAGTTGCTTTGAAAAGTAAAATCATTTGAAGATTTCATGACAAGTGGCAAAATGTTGAGTTTTTAAGCTCTATTGATAAAAAGAGCATCGAAAAGATCCTATCTGGGTCCAAATTGATCAAGTCGTGGGAGAACGAATTTGAAACCCAAATCTAAGATAACAACAAGTATTCTACGTCCTGTCCACATGTACACGTCCACGACAATTTAGTCGGTATTTAAGTCAAAGTCAAAAGCAAGTTGTGTTCCTCTCCAATTTAGCCACTGACTTGCATGCTCACACACTTGGAAACTCACTAAGTTGGTCGGTCCACCAACATTTGGAGAGAGTGAACCCAGATGGACCTTGCATCTCTCCTTGCTTGTTAAGTAGTACTAAATGTCTCTCTCCTTTATCAATTCCTCAAACGTCTCAACCGGGTATAGGCTCCTGCATCTTAACCATGACATTCTTAAATTTGAAAATAAAAACATGGGTGTCCTCATCCTCCTTCTTCTTCTTCTTTCATTTCCTTTAAGATATTAATAATGGGTAAGGACTCAAGGTTGTACGTATATCTCTATAAAGAGGCTTTTGCTATAGAATCAAAAGTATGGTAGGCTAAATAACTTTGTAAATTTTCTTTTCAAGCTTAGTGCAAAGAGCCGAATCAATTTCTTGTTCTTGTGCTTATATTATCTTCTAGTGTTATAAAATATGGGGAGATAGGATTTACGGTCGCTTTAATTATTAAATTTCACAAACTCCAATTTCTCTCACCAAGCATCATCATCAGAATCAAATAAACATAGACCAAGCATATCAAACTCTTTATTGTTCCTTTTTGTCAATCTTGTTTGACTATTTGTCTTACTAATTTACTGAGGGGTCATGGTTTTCTAGAGGTTTGCGAGTGTAGACTCGTCTACTTGTGCCACACACAATATGCTTCTTCTCCTTTTTCTTCCTTCTCTTCTTTAGCTAGTTGTTGCATCTTCTCAATTTCTTTAAATATTTGCCGTTGCTTCTTCCAGGTTCATGGGTTTCTTCCTGCTAGGTTAAGGGGAGGCTTCTTACTCAATATTGGACTCCTCAAACTGATCACAATCCTGGGATTTGGTCACTTTTGAGGTCTTAGGCATAGCAGACTTTATCTCAGAAGAAGAGAACTGGGCATCAAACAAATCGAGAGGATCTTTTTCTACGTTGGAATTTGACTCAAGAATAGGAACAACTAGCTGGTCATTCTGGTTCTTTTTTGGTTTGCGCATGGATATGGTGTAGGAGGGATGGGTTCCGCTCATGCAAAGAGGCTCAAACAAGTCTTCCCACAAAGCCCAAATTGTAGTGTCTAGCAAAAGAGGCAAGGACACGTGTGGCCAAACGAGTAAGGTGGGAATCAATTTCTACGTTGAAATTGGTCTTTAGGGTGTGAGTCCATTCAAGCTTCACGCGAATGCCTTCTTGCAAAGCCGAACAAGGGTAGGTTCCTCGTGCTACTCGGTGAGTCCAAGATACTCCTATTCCAACTCCAAGCTCAACAACCTAGCAATTGGTCTAAGGTGATGCTAAGTCGGGTCTAGGGGCGTGCACGCACTCCTATGTGAGTGGCGTCCCCTATTAAAATTCAGCATGTACATTTTTAAACACCACATTATTTTCCTAAAAACCATATTTCCAACTCAAATGATTTTCCCTTATGCTTGAAAATTTGAAAAATCAAAAGGCATTCCTACAACTTCCCAAATTTCCATAAAGCTCAAAATGAGATGTAATTTGTAAAAAGGAATTTAGTGAGGTATTTACAGACTCCCACACACTCTTGCTTGATGTTTTATCTTGTGCCCGTGTTTGGGTATGTGCTTTATGGTCTTTGTTTCGAAGAGGAGAAAAAGAAAAAAAGAGAACAATAGAATAAACAGAAAGCAGGTCACTTGGCAAGGTTACTACGACTAAAATACACAATTTTGTACACAAAACACGAGCCCAATATACAAATGAGCTGATTTATACACTAAGGACATGCAAAATCTTCAAGTACATCACAAGGAACTATGAGATTCTTCTCAATAGGGGTTTACACTGAAAAACTAATACTTCAAATGCAGCATCCCCATTTCTTTTTACTAATCTGGGTTCGCTTAGCCCCAACATGCCCATAAAAGGATGACCAATTGCAGGAACCACGAACGCACATATACAGAGAGAGAGTAATTCTGTCCAATAGATAACAGACAAAGCAGCAAGAAAGAGAGAGAGAGCGAGTGAGTAATTCTGTTCAATTAGATAACAAACAAAGCACCAAGTGATATATCGTTGTCTTTAAACAGTGGAAACTTTCCACGTGTCATCATCCTATCCACACACCACCTGGGACCTTTGTTAGCCATTGATTTGGCACACATAATTCCCAACATTGAATGTTTACTACCCTGGCGTGCATCCCTGTGATCGTATGGTGTAGTCCCCGAAATGATGACAGGCGCAGGCAAAATGCCCAAAGCATTTGGCTTTGCATCAGGTTATATTTGAAAGGATAAGAAAACAAAAAATAATGAGGGTTTTTGTTTACCAGACGCCATTCTCGCTTTTGACTTCCACATGAATTTTTATTTGTATTGGTTTTGTTTCACCATTGTTCCCCACGCAAGAATCCATGAGAGTTTTGTCTCAACACTCAGAAAAAAACGTTGGGAATCCCTTGGATTTCACTAGTGGATTTTGAAACGGGAACTAAAATATGATCCACAAACAGGTTCGGTTCCAATTGCAGTTCGCTTTCCCAGAAGTGAAAGAGTAACCTAACCGACGAGTGGTGGGCGTGTCCCATTCAGTTCCATTCCAATGTCTAATTTCCGGTTTGTAGAAGTGATTTTGTTTCAGTTTGAACGATTAGGACAGGTTCAAACCAGCTATCTAAACATGGTTGGTTCCAAACTGGCTCAGCAGTTTCAACGGAAACCAAACGTGCCAAGAACTGATTGAAATTACAACTGGTGAAACCGGACCCCAATCAGGTACCACCCAGTTTGGTTTCAGTTTCTATGAAACTTGGAACCGAATAGGAATGAGAATTGATGGTTCCAACCTTCGGTTCATATTTTTTTTATAGTTTTTGGGGTCCGAGTAATTTAAGCCTCAAACCAGAATTATCCCAGAACTGGCCCTAGGCTGGTTTGGTTCTAGTTTTAGGTTTCGGGGTACTGAAACAGCCGGTTCCGGGTTTACATCTACAGCCACCCCTATTTGGTAGGATCAAGCTCCTCAAGCTGTCTTTATGAATTTAGTAGGGGCTAGAACATTCTCATATATGGTGGGACCAGAGATCCGTCACAACCTGGGCTTTATTTTCTGCAGAGTGATCCATATCCCATAAGCAGCAAATAATGGCGTAGGACATTTTAAATAATGAATCACCTTCATTCAATTTCAAAGAGAAGATCCAAACCTTCAGTGCTTCATTTGACTTTGACAAGCAAATTCATTATTGCCATTATGCATAATTTCAATTTTAGCCTCCATCTCTGTCTAGTATTTAGCGGCACAAATTGTTGAGCAGGTTAGACATGATCAGTTGCAGCTAAACTAAAACAGAACGATTTCAAACCATCAATTCAAGTTACTTCAGAACTTGAAACCATAACCGAACCGGCTCAGGATTTGGGTGCTAGATCGTGTCAATCGCTTTTAGCAAAAGAACTTGAGCACTTTCCTGTTTATAAACCAGAGAAAGCATTCTTGGAAGGTCTGTGATTCGAACCACGACAATATTAGCTCTAGGATCAACATACCGAATCTATGCTCAACGGTTGGCTTCGGCTTATGCCCCAATAAGCTAGGAGTGCCCCATCCCAAGTTGAAAACCCCCTTGATATCTCCCCCAAACCCCTGTCCGGCTTTCTCACTAGATGGCAACAGCAAATAGGCATTTTCTTTGCGCACATAATCGGAAGTCAAGTCTGTTCCGGCGATGAGTGAAACCACAAAATCAGATCTCATATCATATGGGATGAAATAGAGAAGATGATAGATTACATAAACGAGAAGAGAATAGATGAAGGTGAATAAACTAGACTGTGTATTCAGTTCATGAGAAAGGAATCTCCAAGCCCAGCAGCCCATGATAAAATTAATTTTCAGAACATAACTCATGATAATCTTATTCTTTTTTTTGGTGATTGGCAACCTGGCTTAGACAGACACCATGCCAAATATGCGCACCCCAGTGCATATATGATGTTCTTTAGCTTGAAGGTTCATTTGAGTCGACTCCCCAGCAAGGACAACCATGACTCCTGCAACTCATGATAATCCTCTTCTCGGTACTACTGGAGGCTGAAGCGAATGCATGCCCGAGGTATTGAACTCATGACCTGATCCCTGGCTAAGTCATCTATTGCCCTTTTGTGTCAACTCATGATAATCTTCATTAAGCTGTAAAAGATGACTTTCCTTGTCTCAGTGCGATGATTTCGATTATGGAGTTTAATTATTAGCTGCGCTCTTACTAGTCCAACTTTAACAGCCCACCAACCCATGTCTGGCCTTTCCATGATCAAGTTTTGGGTGCAACGAGTCCCATGCCTGAGTTAAAAGGTTCTCAACGGCCCAATGCTGAACCTTTTACATTAGAAGAGAGTTTTTGACTGTATGACTTCTTAGCTATTGCGGGAAAGGCCTGGGGCACTATTGGAACCTCAGAAAAGGAATGCTTATCTCTCCACAAAAAATATATCTTGTACTACCCAATTCAAAAGCGATTCATGGTTCAGCAATCGATGCTTAAAAAAGTGGTAGTCATTAGCCTGAAAAGATTCAATCGATCACCACCATCCCCGAAAGACCAAGCTTACAATAGTTTCTCCATTGCAGCGCATGTCGTCTACTATCTGATTTTGTTAGTAATCGCCTCATCCTTCACTCTTTTCAGTAAGTTCTTTGTTTCTTTTTGCTTTAATGGTTTGAATGGTATGCCAAGATGATCGTAAGACTCGGATTTTTTTTCTTTTTATTAGTCTTCGATTGACAAATAAAAAAAATAGACAAAGAAGAAAAGAGTGCATCGAGCTATTCGGACTAAATGGTGGAACCTCAAAAGCGAGAAAGAAAATATATTTAAACAGAAAGTCCTTCAAGGAGATGTTTGGAATTATGTTGGCACACCCTCTGATATGTGGAACAATATGGCTATACATATTAGGAAAGTGGCAAAAGATGTGTTAGGAGTATCTAAGGGAGGTGTACCGGCACAAAAAGAAGCTTGGTGGTGGAGTGAAGTAGTACAAAATAAAATCAAGGCAAAGAGGGCATGTTACAAATTACATTATACTAAGAAAACTAGTGAAACTTTAGAAGCTTGTAAGAAAGCAAGGAAGGAAGCAAAAAAGGCCGTTAGTGAAGCAAAAGCTAAGATTTGGGAGGACTTATATAAAAAACTCAACTCAAAAGAGGGTGAAAGAGATATTTTTAGGATAGCTAGGGCTAGAGATAAGAAAACTAAAGATCTTAATTATGTTAGATGCATAAAAGACGAGGATGAAAAAATTCTAGTGGCAAATGATGATATAAGAAATAGATGGAAAAACTATTTTTATAATCTTTTTAATGAAAATAAAGATGTTAGTATTAATTTAGGAGATTTAGCCAAGTCAGAAAAGTATATAAACCACAATTTCTACCGACGTATTCAAAAGAATGAAGTCAAAGAGGCTCTTAAACATATGAAGAGTGGTAAATCGGTAGGACCAGATAATATTCCTGAAGTTTGGAAAATACTAGGAGAAATAGGAATCACTTGGCTCACAAGACTATTTAATGAAATATGGAAAAACCAAAAGATGCCCGAGGAATGGAGAGCAAGTACACTTATACCCGTATATAAGAACAAGGGAGACATTCAAAATTGTGCGAATTATCGAGGTATCAAGTTAATGAGTCATACTATGAAATTATGGGAAAGAATTATCGAACGTAGGTTAAGACAAGTATCAAGTACAACAGAGAACCAATTTGGATTTATGCCAGGTAGATCTACTATTGAAGCGATTCACCTTTTGAGACGTCTTATGGAATATTTTAGAGCAAAAAAGAAAGACCTTCACATGATATTTATTGATCTAGAAAAAGCTTATGATAGGGTACCGAGGGAGGTTCTTTGGAGAACTTTGGAAAAAGAGGTATCCCATTGACATATATTAACCTTATAAGAGACATGTATGATGGTGCAAAAACATGTATGAGGACTCATGAAGGAACGACCGACTTCTTTGAAGTTAATATTGGGTTACATCAAGGATCAACTTTAAGTCCATACTTATTTATAATGGTGATGGATGAGTTAACAAAACATATTCAAGATGAAGTACCTTGGTGTATGTTATTTGCAGATGACATTGTATTAGTGGAGGAGTCTAAGGAAAAAGTTAATAGAAAATTGGAACTATGGAGAGAAATATTAGAAAACAAAGGCCTCTGACTTAGTAGAACAAAGACAGAATATATGGAATGTAAGTTTGATCATTTGGCTACTTCAGAGGACATAGAAATTAAAATTGGCACACATTGCATTCCTCAAAATGAAAGTTTTAAATACCTAGGGTCAAAGTGATGGAAGAATTGATGGAGGTGTTATACATAGAATTAATGTTGGTTGGTTAAAATGGAGAGGAGCATCAGGTATTCTTTGTGATAAGAAGATACCATTAAAATTAAAAGGTAAATATTATAGAGCAGCAATTAGGCCTGCCATGTTTTATGGTTCTGTGTGTTGGGAGTTAATCATCAACATGTACAAAAGATGTCTGTGACAGAAATGAAGATGTTGAGATGGATGAGTGGTCATACAAGAAAAGACCGTATACATAATGAGGTTATTAGAAACAAATTAGGAGTGGCACCAATAGAGGATAAAATGAGAGAACATCGTTTAAGATGGTTTAGACATATAGAAAGAATATCAAAAGAAAAACCTGTAAGAAGGTTAGAAAAACTAAATTTAGAAAGTATTAAAAGAGGTAGAAGACGACCACAAAAGTGTTGGAAAGAAATAATAAAGAATGATCTAGCTTATTGGGAGTTAACTGCTAACATGGCACACGATAGGGATATGTGGAAACAAAGAATCCATGTAGCCGACCCCGTCTAGTATGGGAAAAGGCTTAGTTGTTGTTGTTGTTGTAGTCTTCGATTGATGATATAGTGATTGCAGGTATCAATAGTAGCAGTGGATGGCCAATAATTTTGAGAGATTGGTGTGTCACTTGAAGTCTAACTTGAAATCTTTGAAGATGAAGCAGCCAGTTTACATCAAAATCGACAAGACTGAGAGCATGAGAGTGGAGATAAGAAGCAGAAAAACCCAAAAGCTCATAGAAGAGACGCTGGCGAAGGCTGACTCATTGCGAACCAAGGGCTTCATCATATAAAGTCCTACGAATCAAGCATCATCGGCAGCGTCGACATTAGCAGTTGTATATTTCTTGTAACATCTAATAATCATGAAAGTCTCTCTCTCTCTCTCTCTCTCTCTCTCTCTCTCTCTCTCTCTCGAAGTGGGGGAGGGGATCTTTATCTTTTTTATCTGCCACCCAATTGTCGTTTATCCGGATAATTTTTCATAACAAAAGCCAGAAAGCAAGATGAACTCCAAAGACTAACGTATGATCTTTGTAGGACAACACCATCTTTGAGTACATTTTCTTTAGGCCGGTCTTTGATAATTGAAAAACAATTTGCTGAGGCCTAAGAGGGAGGGAATGAAAATGTAACTGGCAGCCAAAAAAAATCAACCACGCATGCATATTCACAGAGGCATGAAGGAACATAATTGCGTGCCAAAAATACGAAATAATTGTGGAAGAGTTCAGTTAATCAAGGGCCTCTGCATCTGTGGTACCGATTTTCATGCACGTTGTTCTTGAAAGCACAGCATCCAATCGAATAGAGAATGACGAGGGCAAGAAGAACGATCATATTAGCGATGGAGAGCGTATGCCAGTTTCGCTTGACTTCCGCGAGCACGCCGGCTTTGCATGAGTTGCAGTCGTAACACAGCTTGTCTGACTCTTCCTTCCAATTCGACGTACCGGATTTGGGCAAGATTGTTGAATTGTTGGGGTTGATTACACATTCAGGTGGGCGCTGGCAGCAACCAAACTGCAACATCAATTCCCTAATGCGTATTTATCAACATAGCATACTTGATGATGGTGCCATTCATCGTGCCCTTATGCACTTTTCTCCTGGGTTTTCGAAAGATAGAGCGAGTTAGAGTACTCTAAACATATGAACATACTCAGTATATATTAGTCAGTGGTAGATCTAGAAAATCTTTTAGGTGGGGAACGAATTTCCAATGGATTCAATCGTGGGTGATATTCCTTTCATTAAGGATGGCGCTGACCCCTCAATTCGCCTTGGTTTGCCGCTGCTCCAGGCCCGATGCTTTTCAATTCTTCTTCATGATTATAATTTATAAATGAAAGAAATTATATTTTGAGAAGGGTCTGGTTGGAGTAGACATGTTCCCGAACCGAAATCAAACCGCTATAAGACCGGTTTTGGTTCTGGTTTTGGGAAAGAAAATTTTAAGACTCGAAGTCTATCTTTCCACTAGCTTGACGGGCACGGAGTGCTGAATGTTGTAAAAATAGAATTCAAAAATTTATTTAAAGCTTTTCTGTTTGAAATACAAGGAAACATGCTAGAAGTTGAACTCTACACCAACTTCAACGATGAACTCTTTCTACTGTTATATACTTGTAATAAGTTAGGATTGAAAAAAGGATTAAAGTGAAAAGCGGTTTGCAATTATTGATTCCGGTTTCGAGCCGGTCTTTGAAACCCATAAACGGTAACTGAGTTAAGAGGTCTTCGGTTATGGTTCTCGATAGTTTAGAAACCGGTTTAGTTCCGATTCAAACTATCGATTTGGTTCTGATTTGAACGTCATTTCTAGATTGAATCCTAAAGCACATACGAATGCATGCACTGCAAACGGAGCTCACCACCTACATCGTGGGAGTACACCATGACGATGGTCTGCTCCGCCTAAAATTTTGAAAAATCAAATTTAAAGCCTATAGTCTAGAGATGAAATCATGTGCTGTTTATATATATATATATATGCTCCACTTACACCTTAAACCATTAGAGGAGCTATTTGTCCCACTTCAATAGAATGTTTAGATTTAGCACTGGAATCACGTAGCCTTTTAGATGAGCCAACGGTTTAGTTGAATGATGCATCTTACGAGATTTAACTCCCAAAAAATAAGGTCATGTTTTGTAATTTTCATGAACAGTAAGAATACCGTTAATTTCAAATTAACTTTTGACTCACCTGTACGGGTGAGGGGTCTATGTTCGGCGGCTGGCCGCTCACGTCGATTACGGTGGAGGACGATAACGAGTCGTACCAAAGTCGACAGACACCTGCCTCGGAAAGACGCACCCTGACCTTGTGCCAGTTGGCCTCGTCAGCCACACGCTTTTGCAGCCAATGCGAATAGTCGTCGAGCCGGTACCTCCCGATTTGCTGCCCGGACACGATACGGCAGCAAATTCGTTCGTCACGGCGAACGCCCACAGGGTGAACGCTGCGGTGGCAAGGATCAGCACAAGCGTGCCGGCGAGGTACAGACAGAGGAGAGCGGACGCGCGGCAGCACGACTCCACGATGCCAAGGAAAGATGCGATCACGAGGAACAACACGAGAATGACGGCCGGCCCGTGGATGCTGTGCTCGCACGAGGACTTGGTTGAGCCCAGCCATACTACGCTGGCGAGCAACGGGATCGAGAGGATGATCATCAGAAAGTTCAGCACACACAGTACTCCGTTGCTCAGCCGGCACGCCATCTCGCCGGCGTCTTCCTCCTCGTTCTCCGGCTCCTGAGGGGCGCGTTACGGCCTTCCTAGCAAGGTTTTTTTCCACGATCACCCTCGGAGTCCACTGGATTGACTAAACGTGAAACCGTTCTCCTCTCTCGAATTCCGACAGGAAGGAGATCGGTGAAACTGGAGCGGACGATGATAGAGATGAACGGAAATAACCTTGCCTTTTAGGGAAATGACGGCACCCGAAGCGCCTTGCAATCAATTTAAACGAAGTTCCTGCTCTCCCTTTAGAAGGACGTTGCCTTTTAACCACAAGGATGGATTTCGTGGGCAATTCAGATGGTAAAACGATCGATTTAAAAACGTGCCTCGAAATCTCGGCCGTCCATTTTGGCAATGGACAGCTGCTATTTGCTAATGCTCGCGAAGTGAGGCCTACTATGAAAGCAAGCAGCCTTTCATCGTTAAAGTGGACGGCTGAGATTTCCCTGTACACTTGACTTGTGATTTGATGTACCGCTTTAAGCTGTTCTCCCTAAATTGAGGGCAGCTGATTTGGATGTATAAGTGGTTCACGGTTCAGATTCTGGCTTGGTCTTTCTCTCCAACATAGGTGGGATGCATTTTAACAAATCCTAAACAAGGAATTTACTTTCGTTGTAGCACACGAAGCGGGCAACATTTTCGGATGACAAGCTTCGGGGGAGCAAGCGAGCCCAGCTGCTCGGTGACCTACTGGAAACAACTCGTCGCGCTCAGCCGGAGTCAGACCGGGACGGTGCAAGGCTATATATTTATTTATTTAGTTTGGTTAGGTCACATAGGTAAGCTATGTGTGCGAGTTGAGGATATCATAACGATGATCTTGTCATCATTTACAGTTACTAATAGCTTGTATAAAATGCCTAATATTCTCTGTGTAATTTGTTTTTTTATGTTCTAGCCATCTATTTTTCGTTCTTCTAAAGAATATGTCAAGGACCGACAAAAATATCGTTTAATGTTGTATGTTATCCCATGTCGTTGTCTCGTTAAGCTCATCACTGCTTCAAATTCTGAATTGAATAACCACGTAAGACAATACAACATGATATCGACGAAACATGGCTTCCTTTCACTATAAAATGTGATTGAGGATCCTACTCTCTCACATCTTTTTCTTCAAAAAATTGTTAACCTTGCCTCTGCACCTAAGCTTTCATGTGAAAAATGTTTTGAGTCCCTTATTCAACCAATGTTCTCATGGCTTCCAGCAATCCTACTCCGTTTAGAATTTCGACCTCAGGTTACCACATATCCCAAGTGACTCACTCCGACTATTGCCTTCTCGACCCTATTATGTCTGCTATAGAAGGCCTTAGAATTATGGAAGAGATAATCATCTAAAAAATCATTTCGATCTATACAAAGTGGTTCCAGTACGATCATTGTCCCAAAGACCATCATACATTGTCAAGGTCTTCCAAAGAATACATCAAATGGTTGGATCAAGTGGGTATCATGTACACCAATGACTGGTGTGGTTAGACTGGGTGAGTGCCTCAATCTTCTTTTTAGCTTCTTAGGTTTTTGGTATATCAAATTCAATTGTTTTATTATCAAATTGGATATGATAGGCCCAACTCTCTTAGATATTTATGCCATCACCAGACTCCTCTACAATGGTCCTAGACACCATTCTTTAGGTTCTTCTTCTTCTCAGTTTCTTCATTTACAAAAACCTTTTATACAAAGAATTTTTAGAAGCCAGCATACGAGATTCAGGAAAGTAATTTGGGATGAACATGTTAGCTTTCTTTTGTTTTGGTTGTGTAAGTTCATCATCTACCCCAGTGGCATTAGAATCACCAAAGAATACCGTGTTGTTGTTGAAGCCCTATTTTTTTATCATCTTTTCAATTTTTGTTTCTTTTTCTAAGTATTTCACAGCAATCGATTCTTCATTTCTCAACTAGCCAATGGAGAAACACCCAACATGACTTCTAGTTTATGGTGGTTTTTTCAGTATTGGAAATACCTTTATTTTCCTTAGCTACATACTCTTACTCTCTAAGGTCACCAACTTGCTAACCTTAAACAGGAGGAATTATTTTTAGGTAGAGTTTTCTTGAAACTTTGTTCTCAAATTAGGGCACCATCAATCTCCCAATAAACTACTACTCCTAGAATTTGAAAATAACTTTGGTTTGTATCCATTGAGTCATGGCAAATACGTGGCTCCACAAACATCAAAAAAGGTGTCCAACCCCACTCAGATTTCTTCACTAGAGTAGCAATGATTCGTGTACTCTCGGAATTTGTTGAATGGTATTGGTGCATCCTCCTCCTCCACCAACTGAACAATGACCAAGAGATATTTTCCTCAATGTTTAGCTCATTAGTTCGGGCTTGATCAGGAAATTTTTGACCCCATTTATCTGGTTGAGCGCATCATCCTCCTCCACCAACTGAATAATGGCCAACAGATATTTCTTTCAATGCTTAGCCCATCACTTTGGGCTTGTTCAGGGAATTCCCAACCCCATTTATCTGGTTGAGACACTAGCAGATGACATAGCAATGTCAAATTCAGACATGATAACTAAAGTCAGCCTTTGGATACTTGAGAGCTTTCTTTTTAATGATTTCACAGCAAACCCTAGAACCACTCTTAAATATGAAGTAGTGATCATCGACCATCTATGTCATCTTTGACAAAGAACTAGAGGCTCTTATTGACCAATTCACCAGCTCAACGCAAGCTGAACTAAGTGTCAACCATCTTGTAGTCGACCAAACTGTGTTGCCCCAAAGTTGTCCTCATTCTAGTGCTCCAACCTTGCTATTAGAGGATCCTATTATAGAGTCGGCTGTAGAAGATCTCGAAAAAGATCCTCCATTGCATCGCAAATATCTTAGAATGATAAGGGTTTTTTTGTGGTATTTTTGTATTCACTTTTCTTTTGTTCTCTTTAACCATATTGGCATTGTTCGTAGTTGACTGATGCTCCTTGTCCTACGAGTTTGAATAGAGGCCCCATTTGAACAACCTCTCATGACTAGGGCATTCTCAATTCGTGAGGAAGAACCCCGAGCTTCCGCCTCAATAATGACACTTGCTACACCCTGTCAAGAGACAATTCATGTTCCACTGATCATACTACAACCCCCGGTGCATCCTATCGGATGGAGACCCAAGTTTCTACTCCATCTCGAGTAGCGGTTGTTGCAGCTCCAATCTCGAAAAAGCTCACTTAGATGACTTTTCTTGAGGAATCTCGACTTGCTACATTAAAAGGAAGTGAACTTGAGAAGAGAAACCTTCCAACCTTTGTATTCATCTCCTCCCTTGCAACTACATTAAATGATTTTTTAATTACTCTTCTAAAACCTTTAAACTCACTTTATGAACAAAGAAACCTCCATTTGTTTAATTGCTCTCTGCATTATGTTCATATAATTTAGTGACATGTAATGATCGCTTTTTCTGATTTCTAAAAGGGACTTACTTGACACTCTAGCTTCTTTTTCAACCAAATCAAAGTGTAATTACGATATTCCATGCTGAGATTTTGACACGGATCTAGGAATTTCTACTGGCTTTCTTTTGAGTTGGAACATTTTAGTTTGCATTCATCTTGTTGGGAGCTCATATTAGATTGTTTTCTTTCTCCTTTTAGCTTTAGTGCTCTCCTTAAGAACACTTTCGGAATGACCTTTAGCATTTCTATATCGGTTGAATCTTCTCACTCATCATCATTCACAATAGCATCCATCATATACTCTATTCCATGAAAAATTTGGTATATGTCATCTTCATCTTCATAACTTTCATAGGTAAAGGCAACCCATATTGTTCTTACTAGGGTGGTTGAATGGTCTATGGGGACCAAGTACTTGAGATATACTAGATATGAGCCTAATATATGCCTTTTTAGTAATAGGATTGAATGAGTGCCAAAGGGTGTAAATCATTTGGAAGATGGTGAATCGAAATCCATTTTGTAGGACATTTTGGGTTTGAGTAGATAGCAAAAGACTCCCTTGAACTGTGTAGAACTGGATCAGATAGTACCTGACATTTCTCTGGTAATGGTTACTTAGGATGCAAGGGAAGCATGCTTTGATTTAACAAGAAGCTGAAGTTTTAGGTGAAAGAATTGGAGTGTCCTTTTCAAAATGAAAAAAAAATGATTTGTACCTAATATCGACTATTCATAAATTATTTTATTTATTGGAGTACAAAAAGCTTTTCAATAGACTGGAAGAACAACTACAGAAAATCCAAAAAAATCTATAAGTGCTCCCAAAGCAAATTAAAGAGAGTTCTAATGAAGATAAAAGTAAAAAAAATAGTCATTCAGAACCACTCAGCTAATATCAAGTTTTATAAGAAAAGAAAGAGGCATTTAGAGACATAATGCTTTTTTCAAACTTTGGTGGAGGAAGTATCAAGATGATTCAAGAAAAAAGAAGATCATATTTCGAACAACAAATCATCTGCTTTGTCATTCTTGTGGTGGTTGTTATTTGTTTCCTTGTCTTTTCGATCCTCAGAAGTCTCAACCAAGTTGTCATCCTGTTTTCCTCAATGGTATTTAGAAATATCCTCTCTTTCTTTAAGTTCTTGTTGGAGGATTTCTTCGAGTCATCTTCTTGGTGCTTGTGAGTAAGTCATTCTACCATCGTGATTGCTTTAGAGATGGTCTTTCGGTTTATCTTGTTAGGCTCCTACTCTTACCAAGGTTATAACCTATTGAGGAACTTGAATAACATGTTTTATGGAGTCATCCCTAGATGCTTAACATTATGGTTTGGCACTACTTAGTGTAACTGTATAGGAAACCATTACTTCAAACCATCCGGTTTTATCTTGGGAACAACTTTAATATTGTGTAGGAGGAAGTGCTTGCCTTTGGCCTGTTTAAAGTCATCCAAGTGTTGATACAAGATTATCCATTGCGTAGGAGGAACATGGCCATTGTTGCCAATTTGAGTTTTTCATCATCGAACTCTCCAGCCTTTAAGTATAGTTTCATTTGGTACAAGAAATTTTTCATTATCTAAGCATCACGGCCTCCAATAAAAGCCTTATGTTCATGGATCTTGATATGTCGAGGTCATTCGACTCTCCTACCATTCTCATTACCAACTTGTCTCTATTGAGGTTGAGGAGTGACTCTTTCCTTGAGTTTATGTAAAGGAGTCATCCACAACTTCCTCAATTTGTTAAAAGCACTGCTCCAACCAATCCAACCATTTGTTTGCAACATTGTAATAATTCTAACGGGCTTTCATGTGGTGTTTGAGTTTTGTACTGAAAAGTTAAGTTCCCTTGCTAAGAGATCAAAGCAGAAGTTAAGTTCCCTTGCTAAGAGATCAAAGCCTTTCACAACACAAGTAACAACACTGTCTAGATTGGCTCCACTTTCTCTAACCTGATAAGTCGAGCATCAAAATCTGGTAGAATACATGTAGATGGATTTGTAGGGTTGACCATTGGTATGAGTTTAGACTTCCCTTCTTATTCCAAATGGGATCACCAATCCTCTCATTTTCAAAGGCCATGATGTCAACTTCTCCTTCATCGACGTGGATGAGTTATCTTTTGCTATCAATATGGGGTCTCCACTTCCTGACTGCAACCTTGTCTCATACCAAAGTTGTCATGCCTCGAATGTTGGGATAACCAATGGGTCAACGCTCATGACTTGTGCCTACTTGTCTCTAACTAGTCCATCCTTGACCAAGGTTGTAGAAGTTCAACGGAAGCAATGACATGATATGCTTAAAGATAATTGGGAAACAATAGAGAACTTGAATAAAAATAAAGTGTTTATTAATACCAAAAGGTGTGTGACCTACTAACATGTTTACAACTCAAAATGTGAGACTCTTATAAAGTACCAAATGAAAGGATGCTCTCTGTCATACACAAAAGCCTAAGACTCAATACAACATTACTAAGATGTTCCCACCTAGGAGCCTAGTTACATATACCATATATAATGTTTGGAGTCGGAGGGTCACATGTAGTCATTTTCTTATCATCCTTTCGCAGTATTTTTTGTTCTATATGTTTCTTTTTGTTCTCAATATGTTAAGTGGAAATGGTTCAGATATGCTTTCGCCAGCACAAGAAATTCATATTTGATTAAAACAAGGATACTTGAGATTGGAGATGATATAGCCTATCTAGCATCACCACTCTCTGAATTTTGCTAAAATAGCCATTAGTTGAACGTTGATATGTTGTAGAATATTGTGAACTTATGATATTTTACAGTGTAGAAATTTAGATGCAGTGTACCCAAACCTATGATGGATATTGTATTTGATTTTACATATTAATATCAATTAATGTTTCTATGTATAAGTTGTTTTCTTATTGTTAACTAAAGATTTTTCATAAAATAAAAGAACAGTAAGCAGAAAGTGACACTACTTACATTAAGAAATTATGAGTGTGTTGTGAACTTGTCATTCTTCTTTACAAAAGGCATTATAAAGTGTAAAAAAAAGCATTACTTTTGGGTATTGTAAAAATCGAAACACAGCATCGTATCTATGTATCATGAATTCATTGACATCTATCTAAATGACAATTCATTGAAGTGTTTAGATTTTTTTATTAGACATTCTCATGTCTAATGAAAACGTCAAGATTCAATGATTTCACCAAAGAAGAGGCGGGTGAGATAGAGAGGTAGGAGACGAGGAAATAGATGAACCAAAAGGAAATGAGAAAATAACGTAGAAGTATGCATGGTTGTTGATGCCGCGGAGAACTTTGCCGTTATGAAAACTCACTTGAAATTGGGCACCTAAACAAAGTCCTGCTGAAAGACAAAACTAGGCATCTAAATGTGGACCAAGGATGACAGGTTCCTAGGATCCAGATCCAGAACTTGTCCTGCTATTAAACCGGGTCGAATCTAGATAACTGAAGATATCAGTCTTAGTGTAATGCACCATCTTTCTCTACATAATAACTAATTATGAGCAAATCCAGATCTCTTAGAAACTAAAACCCTTGACGACCGAGAGAGAGAGAGAGAGAGAGAGAGAGAGAGAGAGAGAGAGAGGACGGGGGTTGTTGGGTGGATGTGGTTAAATGCCATGTGATTCGCACACTTTTTATCCCAATCCAAATAAAAGTTTCCAAACAGTTCAGAAAAGGTGCATTCAATTCCAACTCCCCAAAGGTTACAGAACCAGGGCGGTGCCGGTTTCTTCACTTTTTGCTCCACCTTCTTAATTGTCTATTCATACTATCAGAAATATTTGAAATGCCCTTCACAAACTTGCTTGCTACAATTTTAGATCAAGTAATTTGCAGGCCCACCACGAGTCGTTATGTTAAAATCCGTTAAACTCATGAAAATGCACATATTAGATACTCATTTTTGGACACTATTTAGGACAAAGTTCATGAATCAGAATCTTTTTGACTCTTTGGCTCGTTTCTAGCATGTTCGTGGTTCATGACCTTAACTGATCTGAAGATGAACAGTCTTCAATTCAACTTAGCTTGGCTCATGGAGCTCGTCTAAACTCGTCGTAGACTTGCAAACTCTAGTCAACCTTCTTTGTTACTACTTCCGTGTTTCAATTGTTACAGTCGACCATTTACATGTAAACTTGTTCATGTAGGTAATATCACGACTTCATGTGCTAAAATGAACGCAAACATTAGCTCAATTTGAGCTCAAAAACCAGTTCAAATGAGTTCAATCATGGCTTGATATGAAATATGGTAAACAACTCACGAATATGTTCCTATAAGATGCAAATATATGAAGAGCAGCCCATGTTTGGTTAGCCCAACTAGTTTATCAGCCCTAAAGCAAGGAGCAGTGATACTTCTAACACATCAACGATATGTACAGAGTAATTTATACATCATAAACTAGAACGGGAGGAGGAAAAAGGAAATAAAAAAACAGTGGCAAATATGAGGGGAACAAGTATTCCCAAAGTCCAAATATGGGAAGCTTTTTCAGCATCTGAATTGCTTCTAAGAAACTGAACCTGTCTAGTACTGACAGGTTCCGAATTAACAAGTCGCACCACGTATTCAGCACCCCGTGAAAGCAATAAAGCAAGACATCAGCTACCATATCTATTTATATCTCACACCAGATACAACACATACGCACCATCACACATATACAGAAAGAGAAGTTTGGAGTAGTTCATTGTTGTTTCAACTCTTAAGGATTCTGGAAGAAAGGGATGGCAAGGGCTACTTTCTGTGAGAAGAGTGGTTTGAAGAAGGGTTCATGGACTCCAGAAGAGGATCAAAAGCTCATTGATTTCATAAGCAAGAATGGCCATGGAAGTTGGAGTGCTCTGCCCAAGAAAGCAGGCAAATCACTCTCATTCGCAGTACTCAATTGGGGACTTCATCTCAAGGACTAGGCAGTTTCAAACTTTATTTGTTCCTAGTGAATGATCCTTAGTTTTCTTGATGTTTCAGGATGAACTTTTACCTTTCTGTGTGTGTGTGTGTGCACGAGAGTGGTACTTGTTTTGTTTTCATAGCCATAAATGGTTCTCACCACTTTTCTTGTTTCCAGTACACACAAAATTTGGCCAAGAATTATGATGCTTTTCGGCCCTTACTCAGCAATATCCAGCGAAAATATCAATGTTCATATCATGACACTCATTTCATAAGCCTACATTTCCTACAACCCACTTAGGGTTGTTCAAACTTAAAGAAAAAGGCGCATTTCTTTTATTATTACTTAGATATGTTCTCTTCTTGTTGATATAGTTCTTTCAAAAGCTGTAACTAGTCTTTGCCATTCATTGTTTCATCATTTAGCGAAGGCTTTGACTTATGAGAAGTGTGTAAAAATTTTCAATTTAAATAAGGCGCATAATGAATTCCCCTTCCATCGAAATATTTTAAGAAATAAAAGATTGGTGCATCTTGTGATTGTTGCCTTTTCTCTGCTGAAACTATAAACTCCGGGTATATCAACAGATGGGTGTTCTTGCCTTCAGGCTTGCAACGTTGTGGGAAGAGTTGCAGACTGAGATGGACAAACTTTTTAATCTACTTTGAGGATGAAACCACCATCATCAGCCTGCACGCAGTCCTTGGGAACAAGTATGAAACGATCTTGGCCGCTCTTTCCCTCTCCTTTTATTTTGTTCTATTTTATTCTATCTTGATGCTGATAAAGTCCGTCAAATTCATTAACCTGCGCCCTTTGTTTAAAAATGAAGTAGATTAAACTTTTTTGCAGTATGAACTTAACAAACCATTCATAGGACTTTTAAGCAGGTATAGTGATACCTTTAGGATTAACGGGCAAAGCACTCTAACCTCGCTATTGTAGGTACAATTCAACCATGGATCCCATGGATCAAATGGTGAAGATCTTTGAGTGATTTAAGTATAAATGTAATTGAGATAAATATATGTGTATATATAGAGAAAGGGAGAGAAAGAGAGAAGGGGTTGTATAGTATAGGGCCAACTTTCAAGCATACCCTACAGAATCAGTTGACATCTCTTTCTAGCCAACTCCGTCATCACCCTAGACAGACGGCAGAAAAACAATAGATTGCACCTATCATGCTCTCTTTATCTCTTTGGTCACTTGCTCGCTCACGTGCACACATTACATACGTGTATTTATGCATGCATGTGTGTGTGGAGATATAGATATAGATATATGAACAGATAGGTAAAAGTTGGCTAGGAGCATGCAAGAATGAGGGAAGCAATTATGTAGGTATTAGCTACCACTTCCATCTTTGCTCAGCCTGTATCAACATCTAACAGATGAGATGAAATGAAAATGAGGCTAAAAATTAATCAATCTCATTCTCTAGGAAGAAAGAAATAGCAAACCAACCTTTATACACAACTGAATCAGCGGTATGGAGATATAAAGACAACTATTTTCCTCTTCATCCAAAGTAACAACGTAGTATACATTGTACTTTTCATAAAAATGACACTTGATGTGCTTATATATTCGTCGCTAACCAACAATCCAGAACGGGATAAGCTCTGCTCTTGGTCCTCAAGGGTTATGAATGAGGTGATAACGACCATGGAAACCTGTTAATTGATCCAATCATCTTTCAACATAGGATGCTAGAGCCAAACACCTTCCCTAATTAATAAGCACAGCTCATTTACTGCCCACCATAAGGAAAATACGATCCAACGTTCTCCTATTGGTAGGTCAGATACAGCCAAGTTTTATTTGAATGCTGAATAGGATTAATTGGTTTTCATACTTCAAACCAGATCTAATGAATAGCCAAATTCAGATTTGTATTGCATTTGATCCATCCAATGTCTTAATGGTATCAAAATCCTATTACAGCATAAGATGTCTCACTTGTTTTGTTAAATTACCAGCTCTAAACCTGTTTACCGAATCCCTCCTTACTTGAGTCTGATTTGGTGAACCACTATCTGTACCAAATCTAATTTATTCATCCCAAAATGGACATAGGATGTGACAACCAAGACTAAAGATTGGGACATTGAAAGCGTAGAGGATCAAACAGATAATGGTGCAAGCTAGATACTCGGCGTCTCTTTCACATGTAGGTTCAACATAGTTTCGAGTTCTGAACTCATGGTTTGGTAACGAAACCAAGCACGAACAAAACCACCTATTTGAAGCTTAAATCCCTGCACAGTCCGTAAGTGAGAGATTAGAATAACGGAATAGCGCAATTCATGAGGACAAAACCTCCCTGATTTTAACAGCTAAACTAGTTTTAGTTTTATCACGCATTGTGAGTTTTCTTACTTGCAAATATTACTTTGCTCAAGTAAAAAAGGCAGATCAGTTCATACCAACACACCAAGTACGCACTTTAGTAAACTCTCTCTCTCTCTCTCTCTCTCTCTCTCTCTCTCTCTCTCTCTCTCTCTCTCTCTCTCCTAGGTGGTCGGCAATAGCTGCAACCTTGCCTGGAAGAACTGATAACGAAATAAAGAACCACTGGAACACCCACATCAAGAAAAAGCTGATCAAGATGGGGATCGATCCCGTGACTCACCAGGCAATTCCTGGTGCACAAGATCCAAATCCTGGTGCAGATTTTGCCCTAGCAAGTCTCTCAGATTTGGCGTCTACGTGGGACCGCTCAGGAAGACAAGTGCAGGGAATGCACACCGACCTGCTACTTGCTCCATTAATCAGACACGATCTGCAGCCACGTAGTCATGAATTCGATTCACCAGTGTGTACAAGCGAAGACAAAAGGCGTCATGTTTATCAAGGAGTAATAGTTGGCGCTCGAGTTGCAGTGAAACACGGGGTGTCTGGCAACATCTTTGACTACTCAAGAAGCAATTGCTCATAGCTCTTAGCAATAAGCTATTGTAGTGGCAACCAAGCATGCAGCCTTTTCCACCCACTTGTTTTTCGCATGGCAAGACAACCCAAAACATGGAAGTGTTAACGCTAGTTCGGTTTTGAAATAATGAACTCAAAATTAGAAAAAACATTTCCTGCATATAGCTCTCAGTGCAGTTCTCAACGAGAGGATTCTGATTTCTGGCAAGCAATGCAACATAAACCCTTCATAGGATGGTGCACCTGCCGACTTGCAGTGTTTTAAATATCTTTTGTAACTGCATTTGTCAAGTTAGAATCGATGAGATGAACAACCACTCCCTCTGGTAGCCCCACATTTCATTAAGGTCGTTCATTTAAGGCAACCCACTTTATTTGGCTTCCTTTAGCGAATGTTTCAGAACCAACAAACCACATGGGCTTATAACCAGGGTTGTAAGGAACCGTTGTTCATGTTTGATTTGCGAGTTTTCATGCAAAGCAGGGCAGGAAGCGATTGGGTTTTCTTGCAAAACTTCTGTTCATGTAGCCCACTATCCCCCTCCCTAGTGCCAAAGTTTTTATTCAAATTGGACCTACGAAATCAAAGTTAAATGGCAACAGGTTTCACATTTGATACACGACAAAACTTGAAACCACAAGCACCAAAAATCAAGGTTCAGATCTCATGAAACATGAGGAACACACACATTAGACCTTTTCCAAATAAGTTTATGAGCAGAATCAAGCATGTGACTGAATGGAACGACTAAACGGTCTTGAAGAACTCCCATTCGCCAACATCAGATGTTATATCCCTTGGTAGATGGAGTTTTGACAGAAGCTAGGTCTACAGTACATGACAACGGGAATTTGTTGTAGCACTTCCACAGAATCATTGATCAAACAATGAGATTCTTACAAAAGCGACTAATTACAGTCAATGCTTTTCGTCGAGATTGCCCATCAATACCACATGACACGATATATATATATATATATAAAGAATATTTCATGTATTACGATATTATCTAAATCTCAGTCATACAGATGGTTTACTCGAGAAAGCAAAACGGTTTTTCTAATGCACAACATTAAGAAGTTGATAATGAGCGGCCAACACAAGTGAAGCCACATGCTTGGCACAGGTCTTAGGCAAACAACTCTACACAGACGATAACAATGTCAGTGAGAAAGAGCACATTTACTATTTCTTTTTTCCACGCAAAGAGCTGCTGCTTAACAGACCCTAATGTTGAAGCGCTATATCCAATCGCAAGAGCCGAGTTTTCATGGACATTAGGATAATGTTTGACGAATAGAAACCAGGGATGATCAACCATCCGAAACCAAGTCTTTCCCCAAACTACGTGGGTTGGGCTGCATAGATTCTTAGTCACCAGCTTTATTAACTGCAAAAAAG
The DNA here is from genome assembly GCA_036023115.1 of Brasenia schreberi. Lineage (NCBI taxonomy): Eukaryota > Viridiplantae > Streptophyta > Magnoliopsida > Nymphaeales > Cabombaceae > Brasenia > Brasenia schreberi. Next base: position 9,105,571 of record JAYKKT010000071.1, on the reverse strand, counting down.
CAAGATCATGATTTATAGTTTCCTTCCAATGCTTAAAAGGCCTTAGAAGACACTTAGAAACCAAATGATTAATATGATTGCTAAAAGCTTCAAGTTAGGTATCGCCTTGCCACAACTTAGAAGTAAATATCTTTTCCCACCTATAAATACCCTTCATTGGTGTTTCAACAGGTAGTAAAGAATAAGAACAAGGATCCTCGTTCAATTGGTATGTCTTCATAAAAGCCCAAGATGTTCGTTAGGGGCACGATTAACATTCTCATGATAAGGAACTAACATCACAAAGGTGAAAAAACACTAATAATTTTACAGTTACCAGTCGGTAATATTGATGAATTTAGGCAGACTACCCAACGTAGGTAGGCATCATTCTAGTTTCAATTCCATTGAAACTTCATTGATACAAAGCTATCTCGAACACCAAAAGGACCAATTTATCAAACTCTAGAGGTAAAGAGCTCCAGCAGATTCCAACTAACGACTCGTACATGGAGCACCACATTGAAGATGGCCCATAACGTGCACAAGAAAGGGTATTTTTCAGAATCCAGCAAATGAAACAAAAACTGCCACAAAGAAAGAGATCAACCCTAAGTCCTGCACTTGAGCTGGGTAAAACCAATCGTGGTGAATCCAGTTCACCATCAAAAGCAGAATGAGTCGAAGGCCACTTCATTCCAATGCAAATACCAAATTAATGTTGAGGCCAGACCATCAAACACGTATACACTAATCCGAGCAATTAGTATGTAAAAAAACATTAAACAAATGGGTACATCATCTGGAAAGTTGATATGAGAAACATATGAAATCTAACAAGTCTAATAGTACCCATCAATGAGGTTAAACATTCAGATTCAAAATTTACAAGAGAAAAAAGAATCCAGCACCTGATCGTCCTGCCTATGACCTTGGGCGATACACATCCTGGAAGCATAATGCAGGAGGTGAATGAATACACTGGTTTATTTCTACCACGCAATGGTTATATCAGGCAGCAACTCTCTAACTTGATGCAAGTACCAGGACTGAAATGGAAGGAGAAAGAGAATGAGAATACAACATACCTTAGTATTCATGCCCTTGGCTTCAACGATAGTCCTGTCTCCACTTTCTTGATCTCAAAAATGAGCATTCTCCACATCTTGAGAACAAACATTTCAGCCTCCTCATCCAGAATAGATTGCAGCAATTCTAGCATCTGGGAGGCTTTCACATGCTCTTTAGTACTAGATACAATATAATCCACCAATGTCGTTTCTTCCTCTCCAAGAAACTCAGTTATTTTCTTTGAAATCCAGGGCCTCATTCTCTCATGCAGCTCATGCTGTGGAAAAGACCAGCCTTCGTAATTATTTACAAAGAATGTACACACTTTAGAAAAAATCTACAAGATCTAAGCTAGATGTTCAAAATCATAACCAAATATGTAAATACAGAAACCTCTACCAGAATTGCCAATTTTGGATTTAAATTGTTAGCACAAGCAAGATTGTTTGCAAAATGTAATGCAAAACACCATGTCCCATAGACTCACATCAGGTGTAATTCATCCATGTCTTGAAACAAAACCCCAGGTCAAAGGAGATGACAACAATTTTCATGATAAGCCACAAGGAGTTGAGACAAAACATAATCTTAGAGACATATTGCAAGCATGGCTGTTCACGAATCACTATACCATTTCAAAGTGGGGTTTTCATCATTTCAGTCCAGCGATTCTTGTCTTTAGAAAAGACTAACAAACAGAAGCCCAACCTAGATAGGAGTACAAAAGGGGCCATCCCATAACAATGTCACTTTTTTCATCTTCTTCATCCTTCCAATCAATTTCCATGTTCCTATGAATCTTCTTTACCTTTTTTTTATCATGTTGTCAGCTGTAGAGACCCCTCCTATTTGTGGTAGCAAACTTTACTAGATGCTTATCATAAAACAGAGAGGGTAATTATCACCTTATCATATATTGCCCAATTAATGTTGTAAGAGAACAGTTCTTCCTTTGTCTTTGGAATCATATCGATCAACTGTTTAGCATCCAAAAGCTTCTTATTTTCTGTGGTCTTCTTATCAACGACGTGGTCACGATCTTTGTCATGACCTTTGTCGCGTGATCTCTCCTTGATTTCATCATCAAGACGTTCCTTTTCCCTCTGGCCAGATCTATCACTTGCTCGCCTACTTCTTTCTTTTTCCGGTTGTGACTTTTCTTCCTTGACGTTGTTACCTGAAATGCGCTTTGCAAACTCAGCAGCTGCAGCCAAATTTGCAGATGGACCAGAAGCTGCAGGTTGGACTGCCTGCAATTCTTCTGTGGAGTAGTCAATTGGTACCAAAGGCCTCATCTTCTTCTCCTTCTCACCATCCTCACCATCTTCAGCCTGAAATACTGATGGCACAGCTGCACGCTTTGAGCCTACAAGCCCAAAGCCCAGCTTCCGAGTAGGTGCATTACCGGTTTGCCGCATATCTGATGCAATAATTGATGCAGCATTCGGCTCATCACTTGACATGACACTGTCACTTCTTGAATCTGGTATTTACCAAACAGAGAAAGAAACTGATTAACACTTGTGCAATATAATGGAGTGGCAAAAGCGCAAACCAACGCAAAATATTAAAATGTGTGCAAGTAAACTGGTGGAAGTCTTGTATGAGCTTTTGCTTTTAAAGCCGTACCGCCATTATGGACATCTCCATGATCGGCTTCACAACTCTCATCTCTCTCTCTGCCTTCTTCACCATTATCATCTCTAGATTTCATGTCCTTTGCATTCCCATTTGATAACTCACTGGATGAAATTCTAAGCTCATCCTTTTTCTTCTGGTCTTCAATAGCTCTCCTATTAGCCTCAGTTATTTCCTCTTCTTCTCTTGATCTATCCATCATATCATCCTCCTTTTCACGTTGACGTTTTCTTCTCCTCTCCTCATATGTGCTACCCCTGCGCCTTCTTTTTCTCAAGTCATGATCATCACTTTCATCTTCTTGTTCTTTTATCTCCCTCCTGCGCTCTCGCTCCCTTTCCTTCTCTCTCTCTTTTTCATGCAACCTTTGGTATTCTTTCTCCCTCTCTCTAGATTCCCATTCTTTAACACGATCCATGTACAGTCGTTCAGCCTCTCGAAGTTTGCGCTCCCTCTCTCGCTCTCTCCTCACTCTCTCTCGCTCTCTCTCTCTCTCATATCTCTCTAATTCTCTCTCCTTCTCCCGTTTCAAGTCATGTTCGTGATCACCTTCTTTGTTCCTTTTATCTTTTCTCCCTCGATCAGATGAACTTGCTTCAGGCCTCTCATGGTCAGTGGAATGTTTATGTTCACTAGTTGTTTCATCATCATTTTGGTCTTCCGCAGCATCTGCACCAAGAACAGTGAAACACTTACAACTTTCCTAATGAAATAACAGATTAATCATTAATGTCAATCATCATTTGGTAGTTACTTTGAAATACATATTATCAAAAGACACACCACTTTTCATTATGTCCACATCAGAATCCCCATCTCTTGATTTGGATGGCACTTCAAAATTGGACTTTCCTGAAGCATCAGCAGGAGCTCGGATAGATGGAGGAGGAGGAGGAGGTCTACTTTTGGCCCTGTCTTCCAGCATGCTTGTAAGTTTCTCCAGCACATCTCTATCACCCTCTCGGTCTTCCTCTGTCACAATGCCAAATCTCTTAGCAGCAGCAGCATCCGGTTTGTCATTAGAGCCATCCTTCTCTTTTGACTCATCAGCGGCAGTAGGAATAGAAGCTTCTGATGCATCAATAACAGGAGCTGCTTCCTCTTTCTCAGCATTTTTGGAACTTTCCTCTTTGAGTACTTTTTGTCTCTCAATTTTCTTCTCAACAAAATGCTCTAGATAGTCCCTTGTTGCTTGACTGACATTCAACTGTATTAATAAAATAACAGCAAGAAACAAGTCACAAAAACTTCCCCATTTCTGTAAGCATGAAACTCTGGCAGGTTAATAGGTCCTTTCTCTTTGGTTCACAGAGATAAAATGTAGGAGCTCAGAGAGAGAGAGAGAGAGAGGCCTTATCCACAAAGATAAAAGAAGCAATGCATGAAATCATAGGTTGTGGCTCTATTACGGTATTACCATTTGCAAATGGCATCATTCTGTTTGCACTTGAGCCTTTAAAAAATTTAAAGACATGCATAGTTGTAAATTGGGTGACCAAACATAAATGAGTCCACTATAGCTTAGAAAGCACAAAAGGTGCCAATTTTGGGATGAGGAATCGGTTACCACTTAATAAGATAGCTAACAGATGCTTATGAGATGTAGGAGTATAGATTGCAGCAACTTTGAGCAGTCCATGTCTGGCCAAAAATGAAAACCTTCCGCAATCTAGCCAGATCAAAAACAAATATGGTTATATGCGTGCTGGCCTACCACCACAAACATCCTATTGTAATGTGGCATTTGATAAATCTCTCCTGGATATGATGATGAGGAATTTGTTGCAGATAAAGTGGTCTTGGATATCACCATGCACACAAGCCCTAGTTGGAAAAGTAATATCTCCCTCCCTCTGTCTTGTCCATTGAGAACATGAGGTGATTTGATGCAGACCAGATGCACAATTGTATCAAAAATATTTTAGTGATGGAAGATTACCGATACTGTGATACCAGTATCAAATTCTAAACAAACAACACTCAGTACAGAATTATAAATGAAGGAAAAGAATCGGCGATGAGGCTTTTCATGTTCAATATCCACGCTCAACCATACCAATTAACTGGCCTATCATAACAGCAAAGTAATACTCTGGTGATAACTAGCATATGCTATGCCAACAGTGACATAAATCTTCATTCTGGTCTCTCTCTCTCTCTCTCTCACACACACACACACCTGTTCTTAGCAAGCCATCTCTTAGTTCCTTTGATGTTTTCAAAGATGATGACAAATTCTTTTGGGCGTTGAATTTACCCATCAATCCACCCCTTTGTTTCTTTCTTTTTGTAATATACTGCAAGTAGAACTGTCATGCACATCTCCATAATGAAGGAAAATTGACAAAAGAAAAAATATTTAGGAGACATTTATACACAACATCAACTCCTTATGATCAATTTATCACCTACAGCAAAAAGAACCATGACTGCACAGAAAAGTGTTATGGCAGAGAACATATAGAAACATGGAATACATACCATTAGCTCTTGCCCATCAACATTAAGCTTAGAGAGCAAGCGAAGTGCACGAAGGACCCCTTCTGCAGCCTCAAATTCACAAAATCCATAACCCTTAGGTGCACCAGTTGACGGATCTTGAGCACGTTTCCAACTCTTGACAGGTCCACATAACTGAGACAAGGACATAGTAATTAGTAAAAACTGTCAATAAAGAAGACAGAGTTGTGCATAACATAGGGAAAGAGTTCCAAGGTATCCAGAAACCTACTCGGAGCAAGGATAAAAGAAAATCATTTTCTACAGAGGCAGCAATTTTTCCAACATAAACAGTGGTTTGTGGCTTCTCTGCCACTGGAACTATTGGAATTACAGGCCTGGCCCCAGGACCAACAATTGGAGAAACCCCACGGAGAGCTGACACTGGTGGGCGTGATAATTGGGGAATAGTTCCCATTGCTCCAGGTGGGCGCAGTGGGAAGGGAGGCCTGACAACAGATGCATATGGAAGAGGATAACGAACAATTCCTGCAGAAACATACACAGTAACTAGCAAGAATGTCAGTGTACTGGAAATGAACAAGAATAGTAAGATGAACATACTGAAACAGATAATGCATTAGAAAGGTAGCAGTGAAACCTTTTTACGACTCCACTTTGTTTTTGGTGCCATTCACAAAAGCAGAGATATATCAGGTGTAGAGCATAATGAAATCTCTTATAATCAGAAAGTAGAGAAATAATCAAAGAAACCAAGGGACGTGTGATACTCAAACAAATACATACATAAACTTGACTTACCTTGTTCTTCTCAAACACCACGTCCTACATTGTGGTATTGGACATTCAAGAAACATGAAGATTCTCACCAAAGGTGTTGATTGCACAACTGTAGAATATGAATGATTCTTACCTTTATGCCAATGATCTTTCATATCATATTGAATTCAATATATAAAGTATTAAAAAGGGGGGAAATGTAAGTAAAACGCATAGAAGAAAATCCAGGTACCTTGAGGCTTGAAATAAAAGGTGCAATCAGGATTCTCTAACATGACCAGCTGTAGTGCAAATCAAGAATCCATAAAGGTCAAAGCAACCTTAGATCTATGTGAAATCTACAAAACAAAAGGATACAACGGTTTGCAATGAAGGTTCTGCAGTGCAGTAAACCATGCATCACAAAATTTTGAACATCGTCCATAGCCATGGGTGGAAATTACTATTAGGCCATTTATTAATCTAAACAGAAATACAAAAATGATAAAGTTCAGAAAGTATTCAACAACTACTTAAGGCACATACATTATATGGAAAATTTACGCATACCAAGAAGAGGCAGACCCCTTATATGAACTGCAAGATGTATGTGGCCGAGCTGTCAGAATACTAACTTGTAGGAGACAACACCGAAGCCTCATTGCGCATTTGGTGGTGAATGAAACCTTTTACATATAATCACTAAACAGCATGATTCATGTCCACCCTAAAGTTTGCAGCAAAAACTACACATGGAACATAGAGAGACAAAAATAGAAACTTGAATGGTAGCCTAGCATCAGACGTTCATCTTGCCCATGACTCAAAGTCATTGAGAACCACAAGCTTGGCTGTGATTATGATCCTCAGTATCACGAGAAGGATCAATCACCAGAGATCAGTATAGTGAACCGAATGAATACGGGACAAAGTTACATAAATAAGCATCATCTATTTGCTAATTATGCATCACTACATTCGATATTCAAAAACAATCCATACCAGAAACCAAACTCTCCCTTGTCACGAGGTTTCCAACGGCTTATCAAAACAAGACCCCACAACAAATTTTCTGACGTTCTGCAGTACCCATATAGAAAAAACACCATAAACTCGTAGAAAACGGAACCCTAACAACAACCAACTTCCCATCTCCGGCACTGTAACACAATTACCAGAAAAAGGAACACCGACAAAAAATCAACAAGTTTAGCGACTACCCACCAGCTGGCATCGATGGCACAGGCAAGGGCACCGGCGCTGGAGGGTAGCCGTTCTGCATCTGAGCGTATGGCTGTGGCGTAACGGGGTACCGGACGAGCGGCACCGTGACCGGAGGAACCACCGGAGAAACGCCAGGAGGCTGTATTGAAGAGTTGGGAATTGGTGAGAACTGAGGTGCACCAACCGGGATGGGCGGAACTGGCCCGAACGAGGGAAACAAAGGGATTGGGGGTGCCGGAGCGGCCGGAGGAAGGAACCCGGTGGCCATCGGAGAGGGCGCAGAAGGTATGGAGAAAGAAGGAGAGGAACTCGTGATGGTGGATGAAGAAGAAGAAGTAAGGAGAGAGTTCGATGTGTCCCTGGGATATGAGGTGGGCAACGAAGAGGAAACGGGGGAATTTTCCAGTGATGGTTGTTCGGATTTTGGTTCAGCGACGACTATTTGGCCGGAGGAAGAAGAAGGGGAAGCGACGGCCATGGCGGAGGAAGCAAGCGAGAGAAGCGAGAGAAGGACAGAGAAGAGAGAACTGGATAAAAGACGATCCTAAAATTTGGAGGAGAAGCTGGCCCGAGAGTATTTACTTACCCTAGAGAGAGAGAGAGGTCGCGGGTAAAACATGGCCAGTTCCGGTTTCCAGAAACAAGAATTGGAACCGAAGCGAGACAGACCTGTTCCGGTTTCGGTCCAGAATTGTTGGTTTTATTTTCGGTTCTGGATTGAGTTCTAAAAAAGACCACCGGTACCAATCTCTTTATATCGGTTTTTAACCAGATTCGGTTTCCAGCCGATTCCAAGCTGACCATATCTCTACTTTACAAAGAGCGTTCCTATGTGCACATCGTTTTTACAATCCACACTCCAAATTTCATAAATACCAAAATTATCCTCTATATACTCCTTTCATCACAACATTTCTCTATCCTCTCTCACCTAATCTCTTCTCTACCACTCAATTACAACAAAAGTCCATCTAATCAAATCTATTTACTATGATAGAAAAGGTTTCACTTAGTATTGACAACTCAATATTCTTAAGAATCAAATTGGAAAACAAGATAAAGCAAAGAAGAAAACAATGACAAATCGAAAAAAAGAAAAACAAAATCAATAATAAAAAAAAAGTGTGGTTCAATAATACTAAAACAACAACAATAAAAGAAAAGAAAAGAAAAGAAAAAATAAAAAAATATATAAAAAATTAAAAAATCAAGACCTAGAGCATTCTAACAAAAGAGACACCACTAAAACGCATATCTCTTGTTGGGAGAGAGCGCACAAATCACATTTTTCCCAAACTAACAACATTGATTTTTTATTCTTATAAACTTGAGGTATGCTTCTTCAACTTTCTTATTTTATTCCTAAAATAAATTCTCTGTTATAATAGTTTGAGTTTTTTCATAAAGTAAAGTCGAAGGCATTCAAACCAAGTCTGTGAATCAAAGATATGCAACATTGGCACAAAGAGCACTCGCGGGTAGGGTTCTCTAATGATCACTTGCACGTGGCAGGTTCGATTTTCCGGTGCACCAATATATGTGTTAGGCTTTTGCCTCTCATAAAAACAAAAAATAAAAAACCTTACATGTTTATTGTGTACCCGATATTTTTTAATATTTGTAAATCAGGATACTATACACACCTTTTTTATTACTTTTTTTAAAATACTCTTGATCATTTTTTTATAATTACAAAAATATTCCTCAACAAGAAATTGAGATGTTCTCTAATGGACCAATGATGGTATTCGAGATATTGGTGGAACCAGCGCTGATAAACAATGACAGGTGACTAGTGGTTAATGAGTATATCAACAATCTCCTTTAAGTACCTGTATTTATTTTAATAGCTAAATCAACAATCTACCACGAGTTTTCATTGAATATTAAAAAAAAGTTTTTGAAACAACCCATATTTGTATTTTTAAAGGATCGCTTAAGTCTGGGAGTTCAACACACAGAACCCGAAGTTACAAGATAAGTGGTTTATTGACACACGCCGGTGCTTCCAAACCAACGTAGAGTAATTCCACCCAGTTCGTGAAGTGGTGCAAGCCACTCCAGTAGAGAAGCTAGGAGTAGAACCGAGCTTGCCATTGCAGTGTGGGTAATTGATTGGAAATCGAGAAAGCACAATCACCAAGGACGTGAGACATCGTTTCTGGCTGTGCACATGCATAACACACATGATTTCTTTTTTCTGTTACAAGAGGAGGCGGGCGCCTAACACACACCTACACGTGCATCTTCTCTTAGTCGAACTCCCTACTAGGAGAAATAGTGATAGGGCACCCTACCATTCCATAAAGTCAATATGGATTGACCATCCAGCTATTTCTCGTGGAGGCAGTTACGGAACCAAATGATTTGTTATGGACAAGCTTTATAATCGATCAGATAAGGGCTCCAAAAACGAAAAGCTCAACTTTGATATTTGGGAGGGTGGAGCAAGCGCTGCTTTATAAATATAGAGTAACACACTCACAAAAATAGTGAAAAACTGAGTGAAATGAGAGATACCCTCTTTGTGAAAACTAGATTTTGTGGAAACCATAAACACATACCTGAAAGCATACGTTCTTCATCTTCTTCCACATCATCGAAGTTGAGCAACTTCAAAAGTCTATTACTGGGATCATTGTCGGAATAACAAAAAGAGCCCCGCCGGTAGCCAACATTGGCATTAGAGCCTCGTTTATCCTATAAAAAAAGTACGTAGTTATTTTTGTAAAAGGAAAAGAAAAAATATTCAAAGAAGAAGAAGAATATGAGAAAGAAAACACCCTTCTATTTGCTGAAAAAGATTGTCAAAAACCACATGTTGTGGCCTAAGACAGTAGGAAAAATCAAATCGACCAAATGACAAAATAGAATAGTCTAAATCGGCAAAAGAGAGAATTCAGGTCAGCTAAAGGGAAAATCAGGCTAGCTTAAGGAAAAAACTAGGCCAACCAAAGGGAAAACCAAGCTAGCTGAAAGGAGAACCCAAGGCCAACCGGAGGGAAAAACTCAGGTCAGGTGGTGGGAGAATCCAATTCAGGTGGAGGAGAGGCAGAGACTCCCGTAGGGCTCTCTCTCTCCTCCCTTTTATATCTCTTGTGAAACAGTCCACAGGTTTCAGAAAATCGTGGGCGGAAACTGACTGCTTTTTGAAACCGCCCCGAGTTTTGGAAAATTGCAAGCAGTTTATAGAAAATCACCTCGGGCAACAGACTAAAAAGTTTGTTTTGCCTCTATCCGATTTCAGAAACTACAAATTGCCATAGAGTCAAATTACAAAAATATCCAGATATTTTTGAATAAAAAGACAGTTTTACCCTTAAATGGGTGAAAAGACCGTGTTGCCCTTTGGCCTGTAGAAATTATGAAATACCTAGACATTGAATTAGCTTCCTGCCCTTATCCGATAAAAAGTTCACAATTCTACTATTGTGTTAAAGACAAGGTTGTCCTTGTCTTTTTGAAAATTTACAAATTCGGACTAAGGGACAAAATTATAAATTTAACCCCGATCAGTGATAAATTTTATAGAAAAATCAGATATTAAGTTTATTGTTTTGTCCCTGGTCTTTTTGAAAATTTATAAAATCGGACATACATATAAAATTACTAGTTTACCTTTGATGTTTATGAAAATTATCCAAGGCAAAAAGTTTTGAGAAAACTTACACATTTATTCCCACTTTGATTCTATAATAATACTTTTATGTACCATGAGTTAAATTATCCTAGAATCAAGTTATTAAAAACTCAATAATAATACTTAAAACTTTTATAAAACTGGTTTTAAGTACCATGAGTTATTTTCAATTTAGTAGTTGGATATTATGCATTCTGTTAGTTAAATATTTGCTATCTGTTGCTTATTGATTGTTATAAATTTTCCTAATGACCGTCTAATTGTTAATTTTGTCAAACACATAAAAATGAATTCAAAAATATGTGTATCTAATTTAACAAAAATAGAAAAATTAAACGGTCTAAATTTTGAAACGTGGAAGAGAAGAATCCCATTGGCTCTTACAGTTGAAGATATAAAGTATATATTAAAGGAAACAATGCGTTTACCACCTCCTGACGCCATAGAGCAACAAAAAGAAATGTATAAAATATTTCTAATACATGATACAATAGCAAGAATAGTAATGTTAACATACATGGAGGATAATATGATTATGGTCTTCGAAGAATATAAGACCAGAAAATAGTTGTTTGACTCAATAACAACTAAACATGACACTATAGTTAAACTATGTTCAGTTACTACTACAAAGATATAAACTAAGGTCTGAAATAAACCTTTATGAATTGCCCCTCAAACTAGCAATTGAATATGAACAAAAACAGAAAAGAAAAATTGCTAACAATGTAAGATTAAATAGGGTCCAGCTCCAAAGCCAACCAAACAATAAGTTTGGCAAAAATAATAAAAAAGGTAGTCAATCTTTTAAGAAAATATATAAAATTGCTTCTTGAGTCAAGTGTTTCAGTTGTGAAAAAATAAGACACTATAAGAAAAATTGTCTCAATAAGAAAAATGGTAGAAACAACCAGCAACGCAGACAATTAGAGAAGCAAGACATAATTTGCGTGATATCATAATGCTTATACATTATTGAATATGGATTGTTCTTAGTGAGAAGGATTTTGAGGTCAGGTTTGTTCTTGGTAAAGTGACTATAGAGAAGCATGGGAGAGTATTTTTCTTCGAAAAATTTAATGTAGAACATGGATTGTTCAAGTTAAAAATCAATGAAATTGAAAGTTCTTCTCCTTATATTGATTGTGCCTTTAATGTTGATGTGAATATATGGCATAAATACCTAGGGCATATAAGTTTAGAAAAGTTGAATAAATTATCCAACTTTTACTTATTGCTAAAGTTTGAGGAAAACATTTTCAACAAGTGCAAAGCCTATATACAAGGAAAAATGATGAGATTTTTTTTTTTAAAGAGACAACAAGGGCAACAACCTTGTTTGAAGTTATTCACACTAATTCATGTGAACCCTTTACAATAAGATCACATCGAGAAAAGGTCTATTTCATAACATTTATCAATGATTACTCAAGATATACATATATTTCTTACCACATAAATCTGAAGCACTTGAAGTATTTAAAGAATATAAGCAGGAAGTTGAAAATCAACTAGGGTATACAATCAAAGTTTTGAGATCAAATAGAGGTGGTGAATACACCTCTATAGAATTTTTAGAATTCTATAAAGACTATGGTATTTCAAAACAAAATAGAATACGCATGACACCTCAGCAAAAATGGTGTAACTGAAAGATACAACAAGATCTTCCTAAACATGACAAGGTTTATGTTAATAAATGTATTTCTATCAAGGATATTTTTAGAAGAACCAATAAGTATAACAGTATATATACTCAATAAAGTACCATGTAAGATTATATTCACTACACCATATGAGATGTGGTTTGGAAGAAAACCCGACCATGATCATCTCAGGAGGTGGGGATCTATTACTCATATAAAGATCCTTGATCAGTTTAGAGAGAAGCTAAACAAAAGGTCCTTCAGATATATATTCTTCAGATATCCTAAAGGCTCAAAAGTATATCACTTTATAATAAAGGACCATGGATTGATAAATAGAAGAGATATTGAATTCTTAAAAGATACTAGGAATGACATCATTAAGAATAATGATGAGTATGTTGATGATCTAGTAGATCTAGATCAATCATCATTTGAACTCATAAAAGATATTCCTAAATCAACCGAAACTTTAAGTGGACATAAAAGGACTAGGGCCACACCATCCTACTTAAAGGATTATCACACTTATCTTGCAAAAGAAGTGTTAAATTCAGTAGACTTAGATGAGCTTACTAATAACCTGACTTATGAATAGGATATTAACTCATATGAAGTAACAGACTGGGAGAAAGCCATAGATGAGAAAATAGAATTCATTGAAAAAAACTAAATTTTAGAATTAGCTAATTTGCCAAAAGAAAGAAAAGCTATAGGCTGCAAATGAGTTCTGAAAAAGAAATATAAGGTTGATGGATCAATCAACAAGTCTAAAGCGTGGTTGGTTGCAAAGGGATTCTCGCAAGAGGAGGGGATAGATTATATTGAGACATATTCCCTTGTTGCGAAATTTGCGTTCATAAGAATAATCTTGGTGATATCTGCATATTATGATTTGAATCTACATCAGTTAGAAGTGAAAACTGCTTTTCTAAATAGAGATTTAGATAAAATTATATATATGCAACAACCCGAATGATACATGGTTGAAGGCTAAGATTATAAAGTATATAGATTGAACAAATCCCTATATGGCTTGAAACAATAACCTCACTAATGATATTTGACTTTTCAAAATACCATTATTAAATTTGGGTTTGTGACAAATGAGCTTGATCACTATGTATATGTTTGGAATAGTGGGAGTCACTTTGTAATCTTATCATTATATGTAGACATATTATTGACTCGAAATGGAAATGAGATGATTGTTAAAACCAAGTCATGGTTAAACTGAAGGCTTGAAATGAAAGATATGGGAGACACAACATATATCCTGGGAATAAAGATTTTTTAAGATAGAGAATTTAATCTTCTATGCCTAAGTCAAGAGAGATATATTGATTATATCATTAAGACGTTTAAAATGGGTGAATGCAACTCTGCTTCTACACCCATTGCAAAAGGGGGAAAAATTAGTAAGGTTGATTGTACTGGTCAAGGAGACGATAAGCCTAACGTTCCTTATGCATAAGTTGTGGGCAACTTGATATATACTATGCTATATAGAAGACCTGATATCAACTTTGTTGTTGGTCTTGTGAGCTGATATCAAAGTTATCCTAGATGATTGTATTAGATAGCTGTGAAGAGGATTTTAAGATATCTCAAAGGAAGAAAAGACTTGAAATTATGTTTTCAAGCAGATGAATTAAAAGTGATAGGTTACTCAGATACTGACTTTGCTGGGAGCAAAGACGACAACAAATCAACCTCAAGTCAAATATTTTTATTTAGAGGTGGAGTTGTATCTTGGGCATAAAAGAAACAGGGTTGTGTAGCATTGCATACACAGAAAGTTGAGTACGTGGCTTGTTGTATGGCTGCAACAAGTATCATCTTCATAAGCCGCTTCATATAAGATTTGAAGCTGGGCATAGCCGACGAGCTGATTGTCATTTATTGTGACAACAATGTAGCAATTACTTTAATCAATAGTGGAGCTGACAACTCTAAAAGCAAGCATATAATGGTGAAATATCACTATATTCATGATATGGTTATGAGAAAGGAAATATCCATCTCATACATACCAACTCAAGATATGTTGGCCGACCCCTTGACTAAAGGTATAACAAATGATCTTTTCTCAAAACATGTTACAAACATGGGTTTGAGATATGCTTGATTGTTGTGTAGGTGAAAAATAACACAATGGCTAATTATTGCAATAACAATCATAAAATGATATTTTTGGGAAAATCCTGCAAAAGTGGGAGAAAAACCAGTATGTCAGATCATTTGGTTCGAATGACCAAGTGAGAGATGTAAAGCCGAGATGACCATTCTCGATGGTTTCACAAGAACGATTTGATTGACAGTCCATTCATTTCCTGTGGAGGTAGTTATGGAGTTAATTTGTAACAGCCGGTCTATTACGGATGAGCTTCGTAATTGTTCATATAAGGGCTTTGAAAACGAAAAGCCCAACCTAGATATCTAGGAGGGTGGAGCAGGTACTGCTCTATAAATATAGAGCATCACACACTCACAAAGACAGTGAAAAAATCACATTGAAAAACTGAGTGAAATCAGAGAAACCCTCTTTGTAGAAATCAGGCTGTGTAGAAACCATAAACAAATACCTGAAAGCATACATTCTTCATCTTCTTCCGCATCATTGGAGTTGAGCTGGGATCATCGCAGGAACACCTGAAGGAGCCTTGCCGGTGGCCAACACATTGAGTTAACTCTCTCAATGCATAACACACTGGATTAGTGTTGAACCTTCCTTATGCATTTCATAGGCTAGTAATAAACTACCTCCAAGTAGGAGAAGGGAGCACCTGACTTAACCCATGTGAGAGAATACTCGCTCGTCATCATCATAAAGTGATAATAACTCATTTACATTGTGAGTAGAGCTTAGGCCAGTGAAGGATGAATGCTACGCCTAGAAACTAGGTTGACCTTACAGATCATAGTGGTTGATTGGACAAGCGAACTTACTATATAAGGTGATAGATCATGCATTGTTGATTGTTTTTATCGAATGTTGGTAACTATACACAAACAACTTCCACATGCCATGAGGTGAAATGACTATCATACTTTACGATGTTAAAGAGATACTTGAATTTCAATGTAGGGTAAACTTGTTGCCTTGACATAGGAGATGATGGTTAGAAGCATGGATGAAATTTTAGGTGATATGTTGGGAATGGACATCAATGAAGTATGTGAGATTAAATCCACGACCGTTAAGCTTGAAGTGTTCTGAACTAATTTTTAAAGAAGATAGTGAGTAATGAAAATAACACCTTATGTTATTTATTATATTAGTTAAGGTGTACCTTCTATTAGGATTAGTCTAGAGATAGGATAATGATAATGCTTGTGAGTATGTTGGTACGCAATTGTAGAAGGGTTGACTGTTATGCATGAGGTGCTAGTACATTAGCTATTTGCATAGACAATTAGGAAAGGCATCTTAGATATAAGCACAATAACTTAATGGATAAACTTCTTTGTTTTAGCTAATAATATTTGCTATTATTGCTCGTGTTATGTTTAATTCAACTTTTTTGTTTAGAAATTAACAAGCTATATGTTTTAATTATAGGCATAGATGTATGTATACTTCCTAGCTTTTAGGTTTGCTATGCAACTAGAATTGTATGATAGAGAACCACGAGTAGGCTAATGGATGGGTAGTATGTGTCACAAGAAATCTTTTGTTGATCGACTAACTCCATATCGTAAGCAATTGGATTTGATGACGACACATCATATATTTTAAATGTTATATATTCATATATTATATATTCTTAAATGCTATTTTGTGTAATGTACATTGATTGATAACCATATAGTTCTACAAAATACATGGATTCTAATGCATACAAATTATCGCATTATCACATATGCATTCAATGTGTAGATAATGTGGAGCCTTATATGACCAATCACTTAGCTCATCAGTTTGGCAGCATCCCAATAGCAACAATAAGACTCTCCATTACAAAGAGACTTCTTAAGCCACACACATATAAGTTATAGTACGAGGCAAGTGATGTGAACTGTGAAGCTTAATACTCATATTATTTTGAGCTTGAGTATTTTTTAGTCCTAGCATTATACCCATACAAGTGTAACAAGCTATATATAGGGTAGTACAGGACATATCGATTTATTTTGTGAGATTTTAATAATAAGTTACACCCTCTTTGACCTACTATAGCTAGGCAATATAATACATCATTCCACATATAAGTAAATAAATCATTGTATTTGTATTATAGGTTTTTTGACTAGATATGGCTCAAATAAGTCTTTCTTCCTCCTGAGATCGTTATCTTAAGACTCGTAGCCAGGACAAGAGGGAAGGTCAAACCAAATTAACTCCACTTGCATTCCTGCTGATAAACTTCTGCTTGTTTTGCATTTTCATGCGTGCACCTTCGAAAACCTATCATCAAAGTTCATTCAAAAAGATATGTCTACCTTTTATCCCTTTCTAGCTAAGACCACCCAAGAAACTCACTATTGCTCATTAGCCAAACTGAAGTTAGCATACCTATCCATATCTGAAAACTTGGTCTACTGAAACTTTATTTATGCATGTGGAAAGGGTAGTAGCTGCTGAATTATTTCACATTTAATGTACATGATGTATTAACGTAAAATACAAAAAGTACAATAATACTTTTAATTTAAATTTCTATTGTTAATCTAAAAAATTCAATGGTAAAAATATTTATACACCGAAAGACATTGTGCATTTACCACGTTCCTTATATTTGTGTTCCGAGTATGGCGAAATAGACTATGTCCGGCTTATCTACGAACAAAGGCATTACGACCAAGTTCAAACACTACATGCCACTAATTTCTGCAGCACTAATTATCTAGTCAGTCATAATCTTCACACCTCTTCATCAGACTACAGCCTTGGGTTTCACCTCTTCATATTTAGGGACTCTAAAACGAAATAAGAGATGATGAATGATACAATTGGTTGCCGATAGGTCCACTTTAATGAAGTAAATCCTTATCAGTGGATGTGCTTCAATGACTTTGTGGTGTACAAAATTATGGCTGCTAATTTTTACACCCGATGTGGTGATACCTATTACAACTTGCGATTTAATTATATGAAAGCTGTAGAAATTGATTCTTTTGTTTAGTGAACACTTTTCATGGTTCTCCCTCTCTCTCTCTCTCTCTCTCTCTCTCTCTATATATATATATATATATATATATATATATATATATATATATATATATATATATAGAATTCAGCTATGAACTGAAACTGAACAGCTGAACCAAACTGACCAAAATAATTTGGTTTTAGTTCGTATGCCAATATTCTTTTTGGTTTTGGTTTCAATTTAAAAGATAGTTCGGTTTTCAGGTAATTTGGTTCGGTTTAGTTTTCAGAACCAAACTGACCAATGCACAACCCTAACTCTACTGCCTCATGTATTACAGTGCCACAAATATATGATGATACCCATCCTTCCACCAATGTCTAACAGCGCCATATCTTTAAAACTTCATTGGTCACTTTATGAATATCAAAAGACTTATACTTTATTAGTAAATTAACTTAGGAAACATCACTTTTTCTTTTACTTTATATATATAATATAGAGAAGGAGAGAGAGAAAGTAGTCCATACTAAATACTTAATTGAACTCAGTGGCTCATTTTACATTATTCTGCCGTTTCGACCATCAATTTCCCCTTGTATCACCTTTCACTACTCTTCCACGGTTCGAAACCACCATCGACCCCACCAAAATCATATGAAAAACACACAATATATGGGAGGGTTTTTTGGTTTTATTTAGGTGGTTTTGGTGTTAGAGGTGATGGTCTTGGCTGACTGAAGGCAGTTTCATAAGGTGATTCATCGATCTCAAAGATCAAACCATATAGATGTTTATGGAAGATTATACACCAAATTAAGACTCTTTCTCTCTACCTCTATCTATCTATATAGTAGTAAATGTACAAACCTTATCGATTAAACCTATTTACGTTCAATATTTAGAGATAAGCGGTTGAGGTGATAAAACAAAAAATCCTTTAATTAATGTACCATATACATTAAATGTAAAAGATAAAAGTATAATACTACTTTTAATTCAAATCTCTATTGTTCATCATGTCAATCCCGAGTGGGCAAGTGTTAGTGTGGGCAGGATTCAATCACTATATATATCCCAACACCCATAATTTTCAAAGACTATCATTTTCCAAATCCACACCTACAATGTCGGCAGATTAATTGTTAGGTTATTTAAACTCATGTGTATTAATTGCATTTGGTTATTGTTACCTAAATATTCATTTGATGCATCATTGATATATGTGAAAGTTCTAAAGTATAAGATCACATGTGAGGAGTTTATGCATGTGAAGACTATGAGATAAAAGTTTAGTCTCATATTAATGAGGAGAACAAACCCACATGTCCTTTTATATAGTTGTTAGTTCACAAACCTTAGTTTAAATAACTATGGGAGGACATGCTAGACCACATATGCGTGCACCGGCTGGGCCTGAGGTTGTGTTTGAAAATTATCTTCAATCTATTTTTTTGTACAAAATAGTTTTGATCTAATTGTCATATGGATCCTATACGGGAATAGTTACGGGATTGAAGATGTGCATTAGTTGGATCATATTCAAGATATGTGATCTACCGCATTTTCTATAAAGTAGGATTAGGGTTTTCCTAATATGAATTTAATTGTGATTCTCTCCTCCTTCTCTCTTGTTCTCTACATTTTTCCTTTATCTGCAGTGACTTCCTTGCTCTCCTTTCATTCTCTCACAAAGGTGGTTGAGGCATGGTCAAGTTTGAATTGAGTAAGGTATGTGCTCATGTTATATGTGTGCGTTTTATCTTGGTAGAAAAACATAGGTACTCATACGTACTCAACAGTGGGGCATTTATTTCTCTAAGGCAAGTCCGTAAAGGTGACTCGTACACATAAATTCATTAATTTTGTTTTCTCTTTACTTGTTCCTTGTACGGTTTTCATATGACTTTCTTTGGATCTACGACTATTCTTGAATTTGATATGTTTATGATTGTTTCATATTAGTTATTTATGTATATAAAGCTATGAATTTTTCTAATATTCTTAGAGAAATAAGTATCCGTAGTAAATATATGATCATTTGTTACTCTCCGACTAAAGGTTGATTTCATCTTAATGCCAGAAAAGTTTATCGGTCCTTACTTTAAATATTGGCAACAATGTATGAAAATTTAGTTAACCACGTTAGGGTTGCATATTTGGATTGTCTCGTACCCAATGATACTGACCCTAAAAGCTTGGATAAAATCATCAAGTGAAAGGTGAAGGACACCATGTGTTGACTTTATGATAAGGTTGGACATTAAGATAGGGACTATCCCTAAAGAAAACCAAAAAGATTGTGGTGGCTAAAGGAGTTATAGTCAATATGGTGACTATAGGACCTACGTTTAGTAGTGGATATTTTATCTCTTAAACCTCATTTTCTTTCTATTTATGAGTTAGAGTATTAAATCATAGATACTAGGGTTAATGTGCATTTGTTCTTATTAGTCTTTGTTTGTGTCTTACCATATCATCTGTGGCAGAACAATAACTTTAGGGGATCATTCGAATGCTAAAACAAGGGTCAAAGACTTGTGGATTTGAAGTTTACTTCGAGAAAGGCCCTAACTCTTCAAGGAGTTAGGCATATTCCAATAATTCGGCAGAACATCCTTAGTGTTCCAGTCTTAGTTAGAGAGGGGTTAAGGTTAGATTGTAAATGTAATAAAATAATAATTACATAATTTTGTATTGGGTGATTCTTTGTAAAAAGTTATTTACATGATGTATAAAATCTCTTTAAAATTCATATAGAACCAGTTATTGATTCTTGTATGAATTTTACTGTTAATAAAACTTTACTTTTACTTCTTCTTTTGTTCATAATATTGAATCATCTAATGTATGGCATGCTACGTCGGCGGTGAACGAAAAAATAGAACCACTTGTAATATGATTAATATTTTACTTCAAAGTTTTGAGTTACCAATCTACTCATATTTGAATATGATTTATCATATTCTAAATAGAGTTTTTCATAAGCATAAGGAAAGTAGTCATTTTGAACTTTGAAATGGTTGAAAAACCAGTCTCAAATATTTTAAAGCGTGGGGTATCTTATAAAGTTACTCATCCTTGAAAAGAAGAGAAAGAAATTGAGACCTAAAACTGTGGATGTTATATTTTTAGGTTACGTGGAGACAAGTTATCTGTATTGACTTTTTATCATATGATATGACGTATCTAATATATATGTTAATACTATTGTTGAGCTCTTTGATACTACATTCTTTGAGAATGTGTTTTTTATAAAAACTAGAGTTCCCCAAAGTATGTCTTGTAGAGAACCTGACCTTACTACTAGTTTAATTCTCGAACATGTGGAAAAGGTGATAAATTTGGGGTGATCTTGAAATTTTTTATTTTCAAATAAGATGACTCTGAGAAAATAATTGAACAAAAGAGAAGTAAATAGGCTAAGATATCCAAATACTTTAGAAGTTCTTGTCACCTTCAATGTTAATGATAGTCTTATAACCTTTCAGCAAGCTATGTCCTCATAGAAGGTTATATTTTAGAAGGAAGTTATTAATAATGAAATCTAATTAATTTTTTCAAATGGTACTTGAGAATTAATGAATTTACCTTTAGGTTATTCTATTATGGTTACAAATGAATTTTTAAAAAGAAACTTAATTCAGATGAGATAATCAAGGATACACTAGTTATTAAGTGATATACATACAAGAAGAAATATATTATTTTGATATATATTCTCTTGTTTCTCGGACAACCACAATGCTTACAACACTAACTTTTGTATATGACCTCATAATCTATCATATGGAAGTGAAAACTGTTTTCCTCCACAATGACCTCATGAAGAAATTTATAAAGGTATATAAACTTGTTAAATTATTATATGGTTTGAAACAAATTCTTAAACAATGACATGAAAAATTTGATCGTGTTATATTATCTTTTGACTTTGTTTCTAATGAGTTTGATAAGTGAGTTTACTGAAAGTCGATTAATAATATGTTGATCATTTTGTAACTATATGTAGATGATATTTTATTGTTTAGTTCCGACATGATAATAGTAAATAAGGTTAAATCATTCTCGTATAGTAAGTTTAAAATAAAAGATATGAGTATAGTTAAAATGATTTTAGGGCTTAAAATAATAAGGTCTAATGATGATATAGTAATCTCTTAATCTCAAAATATTGAGAAGGATTTAGGGTGATTTGGATATACAAATTATAGACTTATTATAGGCTTAAATTAATGAGTAAGTTTACTATATAGTTCTCTTACTAGATATTGCTTTTGTTGTGTATAAGTTGAGTAGATATATCAATTGGTCAAATATTACTCATTAAGAAACTCTACACAAAGTACTTCACTATTTGAAGGGAACTATTTCTCTTGAGTTGTCTTACGATAGCATTCTTCTATGCTTGAAGAATATAGTGATACAGTTGGGTTGTGAAAAACTCTAGAGTAATGCAATCTAGTCGTGTTTCTTCTAGGTAGTGACACTCTGACCTGAAAATCTAAGAAACAAACTATATTAGTTTGTTCTACCTTTCATGCAAAATTATATGTTTTGGATGTGACTGGATTAGAAGTAGAATGAGTTAAGAAACTTATATCGAGTTTATCTATGGTAAAGAATTAACTTCCTACAATTTCAGTACACTATAAGATCAATAGTTTCAAGTACAATCAAAAGCAAAGAAGACACATTGAAGTCCGACTTAAGTTTTAAGTATAACAAAATTATTGATTTTGTTGGAACCAAAGATAATATGATTGATCATTTGACTAAGGGTCTAGCAGTAGCCCTATTGAAGAAATCTAGAATGAGGATGAGACTCAAACTCATAAGTTATTCACAAATAGTGACAATCCAACCTAACTGGGTAGAGATCTCAAGGAGTAGATTGAATGTAGTAATAACAAGTTGTTGAGTGAATAAGATGATACTTATTTCTATGTAATGCTTTCAGTGTCTATGCATTTGTCTCCTATAAACCTAAAGTGTCATGCTTATAAGTTAACAAGAAACTATTTTCTAAATGAGATTAAGTCTTAGGATAGGGTGCTAGCAATACATCCTTAGAAATGCTGAGATAAGTGATTGATATTATGAGGTCGCAATAGGAGAATTGAGTTGTTCCCTACAATCAATTATGATATACGATATGGATGAAAGGTCATTAATGCTACAACCTTTATGTTTACCATAACCTTTATTGTATTGTTGCTAATAGACACTTTTATGACCAAGGTTCAGATTCAAGACAAATGTTTACCTAATTTCTGTAAGGATAATATTAGATAACTTAAGTAATGGTTCAAATCGGAAGGTACCAACACTGAAAGCATAATATAATGATTGATTCAAAAAGATACTTTACATTGAACGACTTTATAGACATTGTTATAATTAATACTAATTAATTGTTTGCTTAAAAAAATACACATATCCTTTTATATTATTGGTAGCTCGTAAACCTTAGTTCAAAGAACAATGAAAAAACATACTAGACCACACATGCACATGCTGGAGTAGAGCCTGGGTTTGAGAATTGTGGTCTATCATCTTTGATCTCTCTGCTCTCTTTTTGTTCCCCAACTAAGGCGATTGAGGCATGGTTGAATTCGATTCAAAACAAGGTATATACTCCTATCATGTGTGTGCATTTTATTCTAAGAGAAAAACATAGGTACCAAAACATACTCAATGGCAGAGTGCGCAACTCGTATAGATAATTCACTGATTCCGTTTTTTTCTTTGCTGGTTTCCTATACAATTTTCATATGGCTTTCTTTGGATTTGTGGGTTGTTCTTGATTTGGGAATTATTATTAGTTTTATATTGGTTATTTATGCATGTAATTCTATGGCCTTTTCAATGGTGGGAACATGCGCGCTCACCCGTGTAACATGGTTCTACCTTATACACTCATCTACAGCTGCTCTGCCTTCAAACTTTGCTCTTAAAGCATCAACAAAACAAGCCTACACTGTTTTCTATTAGATTTCAGCCGAAAGAAGCCAATGAAGCAGCAGACAACAGAGGTTCCATTACTCTAACGTAAGCGAATTACAACAAACATAGCTTCCCTTATTAAGTAATAGACAAACTACAAACAGAACATCACGCTGACAAAATCATGGATTTTAGAGAAAAAATTTGGAGGGTTTTCAATGGGCAAGCATGAAGGTGGAGATTCTGGTGTTTTTTTCCTTCTTAGCTGAAAGAACTGTTGCAGTACATCGGAGCACTCAGTCGCAAGGATCCCACGCCTGATTTTCATATTTGTGTGGAAGGGGTGCGCCGGACCAGTGGATGGACCTGGTTGGTATGAGCAGTGGTGCTCTTGATCAGCAAAAGAGAAAAGCCTGCAAGGGAATGATCCATCAAAATTCAAAACTGTGGCAGTCTGATCATAAAACAGCCCAAGGTACTTGCCCAGGCAAAAAGCAGGTAGCAGAGTCAATTTGATTTGTCGCCAAATGATTCCTACTTTCTACAATAATATTTTTTCTCTAAACCTACTCAGCGTGAGCCTAAAATAGCAGACCAGATAGCAGGTTTAAGAAAGACACACTCAATGTTCTTCCATATTCCACCATGATGCCCTAAGCTATTTGTTTGACTTTTAACCAATTGATTTGCATATGATTCTAGAAATTCACATGAATGCAATTGAATGAAAAACCAGACATGGATCAAAAACTGGAATAGTGTTGCCAAAATATCCAAATTTATTATTCGCATTTCTTTGCAACATTGATACATGTGGTATACTATTAAAGAGAAGTTCTCTTTTAAAATGACTAGTGGATCAGTAGCAGGTCTTGCAAGCGTTTATTTGGTATGCCTTTCCTTTCCTTTCCTTTCCTTCCTCAGATTAAAGCTTATCACCTACCATCATATCTTTGTTATCCTTTTGAGATTCATTTTTGTTTGTTCCTTGTCAGCCAGCTATGTGTTTGTTCAGTTCACTAAAAATAAATAGTTAAATGCAGAGAACGGGAAATTTCTGCTTGCTGCAAAAAATATCAGGCACCCTACTCGTGCAGAGTACATTATATCAATGGACGCAGAGGACATATCCCGCAACAGCACTAGATACATGGGAAAACTTAGGTATTAAGACAATGCATTTTTTCTTATATTTGTCAGATGCAAACTCTACGTCGTCTTTTACTTCCCATTTTCCACAGGCAGTGAATTTATAATGTTCCTCTTAAAATAGTTTTTCTTTTTTTTAAGGTTGGTCTCAAAATAGTTGATCTCTGTAACAATGTCAAACTTGAAGATAGTTAGGTACCACAGAGAGAATCAAGGTAAGGTAAACCTTAAACCTAACCTTACCTAAGCTTTTTCCCACACTAAGTGGGGTTGGTCTAGGTAAATCTGGAGCAATTGACAGAAGCAAATAGAGCATCAACGTATTTGGTTTTGTCAATTGCTCCAGGAAGCTTTCAGGTTCTTGTACTATCCCTTCTTGGTCGAAGGCATGCCCTTCGCATTGTTGCATGAACATTTGGTGGTTGGTGATAGCCATCAATACATTTTTACTTTTCTTCAGCTATTGGAGGTTATGCTTCCATAGTACCATCGACAGTTCAATGTGGTCATTTCTACAAGACATTGCTTTTAGTCTATATCACAAGGATGCTTCTATTAGGATGTTGAACCATGTCGGAAACCCCAATGCTCAACACAAGTACTTCTCTAATTTCTCGACACTCTGACCTATGTTGAATATGCCTTAATCTTAAAGTTTTAACTTAGAGATAGTTTAGTTGTTAGAGGAACACTTCATGGAAAATTGACCGATACTTAATCTGCTTTTATTAAAATGGCTTAAGAAGGCTGAAGATTTATAAGATATATCAATTATATAAAATAATATATAGTTTATATATATTGCTGTGTTCCCTGACCCATGATTTTTTAGATTGTCATATCTCACACTTGCACCCACACCCTTTTGACATAGCTTCTGGCTCATTCTTTTAGTGCATACCCTGGTCCAAGCCTATTATAGAGGAACCTGCTCTAACAAACAAAGTGACACTGTTTTCTCATGAATTATTTTGAAGAGTTCTGAACACTACATCAGTTGTTTCTTACCTATGGACAACCTGGGCAACACATTGATCTTTACAGAACTATGTTAGCATTGGTTGGTTATATGTCCAATCAAGCCTCCAGATATTCTCTTTCCTCACAGATCGAACTCGTTAGGCACAAAATTTGATCTCTATGACAGCCAGCTGCCGTTAGGTGGGGCCATGATACCCACAGGCAGGCCGAACCGTAGATTGTACTCCAGGAAGGTCTCTCCTAAGGTTCCTGCTGGTAGCTACGTCATTGCCCACATAGCCTGTGAGCTTAATATGCTGGGCACACGTGGGCCAAGGCGTATGCACTGCACCATGCATTCGATCCCTTCTGCCCTTGAGGCTGGAGGCTGTGTTCCCTATTACACAGTTTCCTCACTCCATAGAAGAATCCTTCTCTACCATCTCCTTGTGTCACTCCATGGAGCACATTGTTGGGAGAGAGCTGGGTCCAACAGATCCGTTCACCAGCGGCGCTCGGTTTTCAGAGATATGCGTCGATGTGCTTGGAAAAGAAAGCCCACTGGTGCTAAAGAACAAGTCACCTAGATGGCACGAACAGCTGCAATGCTGGAGCTTGAATTTCCGTGGGCGTTTCACAGTAGCTTCAGTAAAGAATTTCCAACTGATTGCTGCTATGGAGGTGATAGAGCCTGCCAGGGCTGCTGGGACTTCTCACGGTAACGGAGGCAGCGAGCACGAGAAGATACTGCTGCAGTTTGGCAAGATCGAGAAGGATATTTTTACCATGGACTACCGCTACCCACTTTCCTTGTTTCAGGCATTCGGTATTTGTCTCAGCAGCTTCGACACCAAGTTGGCTTGCGAATGAAATTCTATGAAATGTATACTGTAAGTTTTCTCGACTTTGTTACGGTAGATTACAAATCTTGTACTCAGAACTACCAGGGAAATTGGTGGGGGAATCGTTTATGCATGCCAGAAATGAACAAAACAGATTGGCGAATCCTTGTTTGTTGCTTTCTAGCAATGGACAGTTTTGGGGTGTATGTATTCCTGTAGAGCTTATGCATCTATTATGATGACGAAAGAAACGTATCTACGAATCTGCTACTTGTTTGTTGCTACAATGGAGATGCCCAAGCCAGATGCACGCCTTGGGTATCGAACTCATGACCTTCAACCCCTAGCCAGGTGAGCTATTGCTATTTGACCAACGAATTTGCTTCTTTGTAGTATAATGATAGTTGTCTTTTGCCCCCACCAGTCTCTTCTTTGCATTGTTCGTGATGAACAGATAAAAGCAATGGTCTAGGGAGCATCAACATTGTGCGGAATCGTATAAGCCTTGACAATCTGCCTCTGCTTATGGCATTAGCAGATACTATGCATTTTGGAGTCACACGTTCTGGAAAGTGGGTGATGAGATTTATGTTCTCGAGGTTGTGCAATATCCAGCAGGCATATTCTAATTCTTGAATAGTATTGCAACCATAAGCATAGACATCCAAACACATTACGAACTCGAGGAAGAAAATATTTCAAAGGATAGAAGAAACGCGTAAGAATGGGATTCCTTAACAAGAATGGGATACAACAAAGTCGTTAGACTCGTTTTCCTAAATGAATGATTGCCTTAAAGTTCAGAAAATGGGACATTGAATTGAATGGTTTCAGACAAAATGGGCACTTCATATTCTCAAAAAAATTGAAAATTTCAAATCAGCTTAGTCGGGTTCGATTCAGCCGATTCGCGAGAAAAATCAGATTTCAGCTGTCTTGTGCTCAGAATAAAAAACCCACTAATTCAATTCGATTTCCGCGTCACTAGCATAAACTGCAGGGTACATTTCTGGGGAAGAAACTGGTTCCCATCGTTTGGATTCCTGAACTTGTATTATTCCTCTAATGTCCACGATACAATTGATAGTTTCTGTTATCAATTAATGAGAGAAAATTGTCGATAATCTTCTATGAAGAAAATCAATGATTCGCTGACTCGATTTCGGTTCTCTAGTTTCAGAATTCAGATAATTCCGAGAAAAACGTGC
This sequence comes from Brasenia schreberi, assembly GCA_036023115.1. Lineage (NCBI taxonomy): Eukaryota > Viridiplantae > Streptophyta > Magnoliopsida > Nymphaeales > Cabombaceae > Brasenia > Brasenia schreberi. The sequence continues at coordinate 9,077,956 of JAYKKT010000071.1, read as the reverse complement.
AAACAGACGTGTTCTGCGGATATTTTGGATGTCTCATCACTTTTCAAATAACAATATTTATGCTGCTGGTTTCTCAGTTTAAGATCGACCTTTTATGTTTTCTCGTACTAACTTTTCTTATACTAACGTATGAGTGCGATACATGGAAAAATTGTAATAGCTTAAATACATTGAGAGCTTATGCTATGATGGTTGATAGATGATACTATATTGTTGGGGCTCATAGCGACGTATAAGCAATGCTACTAATGAATCAATCGATTGACACTTAATGATGATGATAGTGATGATTAGTGACATTTTTTGTTTGGACTGTATTTGAACTTTATTTTGTAAATTTGAAATATTGTATATGTAAATAGCGACTATAATGAAAGACTTTTGCCTTTTTTGCTACATACATAATTACAATAAAATGTCATTCTATCAATCAACATAATACATGATATCGATTCAAATCTTGAAATTTTGCAACAACATATACAAATAGACAATAGATCTTCCTCAATATTGTGTACAACATCACGTCCTAGTTCTATCAATTGTATATACTAATTAATATGTTCTTCAAACGTATTTGGCCAACTCTCAACACTTTCATCTAGGTAACGCTACCATGATGAAAAGATAGTTAGTGTTGGAGAGCCATCAACCATGTATATCTTTGAAAAAGCATAAATAAATATAGGATTAATATCTACCTCAATCTATGAATTGTTACCATAGAATAATGAAATATATAGAAATTATGCATCACTAGAAAATGTCATACACCATAATGATACCATATGTACCATACAACAGAGAGGAGTACTAATGTTATGTTCTACCGAGTAGCGATAATTGAACTCATATCTAGCAATGTCATCCAATATTCATTAGGGCATAATGCCTATGTGTCACCTCCTTCATGCTTTTCTACGAACTTCATACCATCACTCTTCTCCCTCTCCTTCAAGTGCATCAATGACTCTATACCCACAATTTTCATCTCTAATAATATTTATTCAAGCATTTTTGAAGATGCTTATAAATCATGGTATTGTCATCTCATAAGTCGGTTTGAAGTCAAGTTATTTATAAATGTTTTTCTAAAAGATAGAGACATGATCACAACTCCTTGAAGAGGATCAACCCATCACATGAAAGGCATCCCATTCTTGACCAAGTTACACCCATGCTTTTCTTTGTGCAAGGCAACCCCTACTTGCATGCTCCCAACTGAAAAGTCCCGCTTGGTAGACTGGTTAGATAGCCTTCCTTTAGGATGACGAATTGGTGGTTCATATATGATAATATACTGCTCATCCAATATCTTAGTAAATTTCTCATATTGTGGATGATTTCATAACTTCTTTCAAATGATCTCCATAGATATCCTTTTATCATCTCCTATTTTATCGACAATAAATGTGGTATCATCCTCCATGTCTAGCTTCTTTCAAAATGGATCAATAGTTGATAATTCTATCGAAGAACCATATTTATGCATAAGGATAGCACAAGGTAGACCATATGAATGGCATACGTTACAACGACATATTCATGTCTAATACTACCATCTCACACGATTGTACTCTTTTATAATAAGATTAAGAGCATATCGTCATACTCTTTTGTCACGTCAACATAATGAATAGTTAGAGTTCTTGAGTCCTCAAATGACTTATTCAATTATGTAATTTTCTATTCTACCAAGGAATGTAATTGATTTCAAATTGTGCTAAATCTGACAATTGAGGTACCAATAAACTCTTTTAACCTTTTATGAGCACTTTCCTCTTTGAGAAATATAAATATATAATCATTATATATTTAAAGAATAGTAGGTGATATAAATGTATTGAAAACACCTAATAATCGTATGAGTATCATATTGAATGACCCTACCTATTTATGATGAGATAATTCTCTTTTTGTGTAGGTTCAACCACTGTTATTCAACGTACGAGAGTAAAGTTGAAAATTTTCTCTACTTTAATTTCATTACCTCCACTCTATCTTGGTACTTTAATTCTCTCTTTCTATAGGTCCAAGCAAATTCACATACCTATAAATATGCCTTGTCATACTCATATTTTCTACATCCTTCTACTTCAAATGCATGAGAATATGCTTTGGCCTGAAATGACTTTGTGTGAGGTTGTTTGTTACACTATACTTAGAGCTACTCAATCTTCTTGTAAAAGTATGTCCTTCGAAATACAATTCTAAAGGATAGTTATGTGTCTCATTCACTACATGCAACTTCCAATATCCATTCACTATACCCTCTTCTCTTAATAAGAAGGTGCAACCAACCTTCTTAGTGCCCTTCCACCTTGTATTTTAAACATCAGCACTACAATTTTGCCTATACTTATCACTCCTCTCGCACACAAGTCATACCTTGCTTATGACGCCTTTACTCTTCAAATGACTAATAACCATAATAATATTATACTTCCTTCCAATTAGTCTTATATTGCCAATAAGTTTAGTACAACTCCTAAACATATCATCACTCACAAACAAAAGGAAATAGTGTAGCTCATCACCCTCGCAATCAACAAATTTATCCTCTACCTCTTTTGCCAATCAGTTAACAAATACATCATCCGCTATACTTAAACCACTACCACAATCCTTAATCATTGTATGATAAGTACATTCATCCATCATCATCTTCTTTGAATCACTTATATAATAAGTGCTCTTATCAAAGTTGCTTGTCATTCTGCAATAAAAATATGAATATCAAATACCATAACAAAAACTATTTGATTGAAGAAAACGTGGGCTATGCGCATCTCCATCTTTAAGGGAGATGCAGTTCTGTCAAGTTTCCCTTAAGGAAGGGATGCATCCTAGTTGGGTCTCCATTAAGGAATGAGATGATGCAGAACTGTGCCTCCCTTGTACATGAGACATGGTCTTGGAGCGTCTTCCATAAGGAGGGACGTGTTTGTATCACGTTTCCCGTCGCAATTCTAGCCACTCCTCCGATTTCACCCAAAATGAAAAATCGAAAGATTTTAAGCAAAGTAAGGAAAATATAATGATTTCAATAAAAATCAACCTTCCAAATTTAAGAAAAATCAAGAAAATTGGTAAATCAATCGTCTCTTCTATTTCCTTTTTTCATTCTTCTTATTTCTCTATTCATTTGATCCCAATTAGGTTCATAAGTAATTAATCGATGATGGTTGGTTATAAATAATCATATAAAACTTATCAATAAACAAAAATTGGACGAAAAATGATCGTAGGAGGAAAAGGAAAAATTGCCTTATTTTCTTATAGAGAGGAGAGAGAAAATCATGTGGGGCTATTTTGGGCATACAAAAATTAGAGTCTATGTATAGTAAAAGGGGTGTACAGATGGTAAAGCTTTGGAGAAAAATTATTGCCCCCATGTAGACATATCCAGTTTTGGGTAAATCGGAACCGACTGGTTATAGTTCTAGAACTGCCGGTATTGGGGCAGTTCCGATTTCATATATGAAACCCTCTCAAAACCGATTTTAAAAAAAAAATTGAAAAACTATAACGGTAGCCTTTGCAACTCGCTCCATGCTTAATTGAAAATCACAACCTTATATCATTGGGCCAAGATAGTTCTTATAATTGGAAACATCAAAACTTTTATATATACCTAATATGTATGTGTTTCAAATCACAAAATGTGAACCACAAGAGTCGAACACTCAACTTACTTTTACACATGAAGTTCATCCTACCGTTAAACCATAAGCATTTTTGTGAATGTACAACAACAACAACAACAACTAAGCCTTTTCCCATACTAGATGGGGTCGGCTACATGGATTATTTGTTTCCACAGATCCCTATCGTGTACCATGTTAGCAGTTAACTCCCAATAAACTAGATCATTCTTTACTGTTTCTTTCCAACACTTTTGTGGTCGTCCTCTACCTCTTTTAATACTTTCCAAATTTAGTTTTTCTAACCTTCTTATAGGTTCTTCTTTTGATCTTCTTTCTATATGTCCAAACCATCTTAAACGATGTTCTCTCATTTTATCCTCTATTGGTGTCACTCCTAATTTGTTTCTAATAACCTCATTATGCATACGGTCTTTTCTTGTATGACCACTCATCCATCTCAACATCTTCATTTCTGTCACAGACATCTTTTGTACATGTTGATGATTAACTGCCCAACACTCAGAACCATAAAACATGGAAGGCCTAATTGCTGCTCTATAATATTTACCTTTTAATTTTAATGGTATCTTCTTATCACAAAGAATACCTGATGCTCCTCTCCATTTTAACCAACCAGCATTAATTCTATGTGTAACATCTCCATCAATTCTTTCATCACTCTGAAAAATTGACCCTAGGTATTTAAAACTTTCCTTTTGGAGAATGCAATGTGTGCCAATTTTAATTTCTATGTTCTCTGAAGTAGCCAAATGATCAAACTTACATTCCATATATTCTGTCTTTGTTCTATTAAGTCGAAGGCCATTGTTTTCTAATGTTTCTCTCCATAGTTCCAATTTTCTATTAATTTTTTCCTTAGACTCCTCCACTAATACAATGTCATCTGCAAATAACATACACCAAGGTACTTCATCTTGAATATGTTTTGTTAACTCATCCATCACCATTATAAATAAGTATGGACTTAAAGTTGATCCTTGATGTAACCCAATATTAACTTCAAAGAAGTCTGTTGTTCCTTCATGAGTCCTCACACATGTTTTTGTACAATCATACATGTCTCTTATAAGGTTAATATATGTCAATGGGATACCTCTTTTTTCCAAAGTTCTCCAAAGAACCTACCTCGGTACCCTATCATAAGCTTTTTCGAGATCAATAAATATCATGTGAAGGTCTTTCTTTTTTGCTCTAAAATGTTCCATAAGACGTCTCAAAAGGTGAATCGCTTCAATAGTAGATCTAACTGGCATAAATCCAAATTGGTTCTCTGTTGTACTTGATACTTGTCTTAACGTACGTTTGATAATTCTTTCCCATAATTTCATAGTATGACTCATTAACTTGATACCTCGATAATTCGCACAATTTTGAATGTCTCTCTTGTTCTTATATACGGGTATAAGTGTACTTGCTCTCCATTCCTTGGGCATCTTTTGGTTTTTCCATATTTCATTAAATAGTCTTGTGAGCCAAGTGATTCCTATTTCTCCTAGTATTTTCCAAACTTCTATAGGAATATTATCTGGTCCTACCGATTTACCACTCTTCATATGTTTAAGAGCCTCTTTGACTTCATTCTTTTGAATACGTCGGTAGAAATTGTGGTTTATATACTTTTCTGACTTGGCTAAATCTCCTAAACTAATACTAACATCTTTATTTTCATTAAAAAGATTATAAAAATAGTTTTTCCATCTATTTCTTATATCATCATTTGCCACTAGAATTTTTTCATCCTCGTCTTTTATGCATCTAACATAATTAAGATCTTTAGTTTTCTTATCTCTAGCCCTAGCTATCCTAAAAATATCTCTTTCACCCTCTTTTGAGTTGAGTTTTTTATATAAGTCCTCCCAAATCTTAGCTTTTGCTTCACTAACGGCCTTTTTTGCTTCCTTCTTTACTTTCTTATAAGCTTCTAAAGTTTCACTAGTTTTCTTAGTATAATGTAATTTGTAACATGCCCTCTTTGCCTTGATTTTATTTTGTACTACTTCACTCCACCACCAAGCTTCTTTTTATGCCGGTACACCTCCCTTAGATACCCCTAACACATCTTTCACCACTTTCCTAATATGTGTAGCCATATTGTTCCACATATCACAGGGTGTGCCAACATAATTCCAAACATCTTCTTCAAGGACTTTCTGTTTAAATATATCTTCTTTCTCACTTTTGAGGTTCCACCATTTAGTCCGAATAGCTCGATGCACTCTTTTCTTCTTTGTCCCTTTTTTTATTTGTAAATCCATAACTAAAAGTCGATGTCGGGTGGTTAAGGTTTCTCCTGGAATTACCTTACAATCTTTACAACACGCTCTATCTTTTTTTCTACAAATAAAGTAATCAATTTGTGTTTGTGATAAGCCGCTCTTATAAGTAATTAAATGTTTATCTCGTTTTTTGAAGATTGTATTGACTATAAAGAGATAAAATGCCATAGAAAAATTTAAAATCTCCCTACCTTCCTCGTTTATATCCCCAAAACCAAAGTTTCCATGAATCCCTTGATATCCTAATGCCTCTTTACCGACATGTCCATTTAAATCTCCTCCTAAACAAATCATCTCCCTTTGTAGAATCTTTTGAAACACCTTATCTAACTCTTCCCAAAAAACCATCTTTATATTATCTTCTAGTCCTACTTGGGGTACGTAAGCACAAACTATATTCAAAACCTCTGCTCCTAACACTAATTTCAACGTTATGATTCGGTCACCATATCATTGTATGTCTACTACACTCTCCTTTAAATATTTATTTATGATAATACCAACTCCGTTTTGAGCCCTTTTTTTACCTGAGTACCATAATTTAAAACATGTATCCTCTATCTCCTTTGCTTTTCTCCACCCCATTTTGTCTCTTGTAAACATAGAATATGAATCTTTCTCCGAATCATAGTATCTACTACCTCCATTAGCTTACCCGATAATGTTTCGATATTCCAAGATCCAATACGAATCTTATTATCTAGGACTAGCTTCATTACCCCCTACATCCGTCCATAATCAAAATGTGGAGACCTGCTCTGAAAATTTTTCACTACATTCAGGCGGCAATGTAGTGGGACTAACTTCTTTACCCACACCCGTCCATGATGTGGGAAACCTCTCTGCGATTGATTCACTACATTCGGGCAAAAATGTAGTGGCCCTTGCTTACTTCTTACTGCATTCGGGCTCTGCAACACGTCGTTAGGCGGGGACGCCCCAAAGCAATGCTCATAATTTTTGTAATCCATGTTGTAGAAATCCGACGAAGTTTTACCCTAGCTGTCGGAATCCTAACACAACCCTCCTCCTTTATCCGGGCTTGGGACCAGCAATGCAAGAGTCATCCCTTATATAGGCGGGGACGCCCCAAAGCAATGCTCATAATTTTTGTGAATGTAAATGCTAAAAATAATATATATTTAATAAATAATGGTTTGAAATTGTCCGTTCTGGTTTCTAAAATTCATGAACCATAAACAAACCGGGAGGTCCTCAGTTTTGGTTCTGGTTCACAACCCGAAAGTGCAGGTTCTGGGTCCCGGTGGTTTCAAGACTGGTTCCCAATTCTGAACTGGCCATGTCTAATGCCATGTATCTCCTGGACCCCCATGGCCTAGTGTCCGTGCAGACCCGTGTTTGCCCCGTGCTTATGCAGGCCCATCGAAAATCGCACTGCACCTTGTGTTCACAATGTTGGGATAAAAAGAAAACCTCAACGTTGGAATGTGGACAGCCCCACTAAAGTATGCATGGACACTCTAGATGAAGCAATTGCTATACCTTGGGATATCAAATAATATTAGTATCCACCACAGTAATCACCACATTTTGTAAGCCGTATCCAAAATCGAGGTTTACTAGATTTCAGCAGTTTCAAGAAAAATATAATCACTTAATTTAATTAGAACTTGGAATAATTATATACACAGAGCACTGATTTTCTCAAGTACTTAAATCAATATACACTCCATGAAGTGCGAATCGCTTCAAAAGCTCTCATAGAGTTGGTCAATTGATGGGGATCATGCTCACAAAGTGTGACAATCATCACTGTATCGAATCTGGAATAAGATATATTTTTTGTGATGCAGCGAAGAAAATGAGATCTAAAACCAGCAGATTCAGTCAAATGTAGTTGTTAGCTGAGTCAGGGCGCCCATTACTAGCTGGCCGATGATGTGGCAAAGTCTAGCAAGACAAAAGAAAATCCACATTACCAAAAAACTAATTTTAATTTAATTATTACAATATTTTTTATTTTTAATTAAGTAATACATTAGTAAATAATATGTTAAATTAGTCATTTGAATAATTATAAAACTAATTGTTAATTTATAATTGATTTTATATTTATATTTGTCAAGTCATTACTATAGTATTATTAACCTTTTTAGTTTAGCGTCAAATGTCATGTTATTTAGATAATATTTTAAAATATCTACTAAAATAAAATATTTAATGATGATTAACTATTCAATTATATTTATTAATTAAATACTAGAATAAATGAATTAACTAATTTAATTTAATAAGCTAAATAATTCAAATTTGTATGTGTCATTTCATTCATTTAGAATTCAGCTAATTCTTTTTTACAGTTAATCAATAATTATCTTAATGTTAAACAAGGTTTGCTTAGGTGGTGGCAAAAGATTCTACTCAATTATCATTAGTTGGACCAAACTTTTTAATTCATGACATTAAGATTTATACAAAGAATTTTTTCTCTTAAAACTATTACAACTTTATAGTAAGCATAGTGGTATCATTTATAATTACGCAAGAGGCTATGAGTTCAGATTTCTGTAAAGTGTCTTTTTATCTCTTGCTACGTAGGAGTCGTGTCAAACTTATGATATTGGAATTTTTTATGATGGTTTCCCTAACGGCATTCCTTTTATGTCAAGATCTCTTGCTATGTAGGGCATGTAAGGGATCACCCTTGCATTGCTAGTCCCAAGCCCGGATAAAGGAGGAGGGTTGTGTTAGGCTTCCGACATCCAGCGTAAAACTTCGTCAAATTTTTATAACATGGATTACAAAAATTATGAGCATTGCTTTGGGGTATCCCCGCCTAGCGACATGCTGCAGAGCACGAATGCAGTAAGAAGTAAGCAAGGGTCACTACATTTTCGCCCGAATGTAGTGAATCAATTGCAGAGAGGGTTCCCACATCATGGACGGGTGTAGGTAAAGAAGTTAGTCTCGCTACATTGCCGCCCGAATGTAGTGAAAAAATTTAAGAGAGGGTCTCCGTATTTTGATTATGGATGGATGCGGGGGGTAAGGAAGCTAGTCCTAGATAATAAGATTCGTATTGGTTATTGGGATATCGGAACATTATCGGGTAAGCTAATGGAGGTGGTAGATACTATGATTCGGAGAAAGATTCATATTCTATGTTTACAAGAGACAAAATGAGGTGGAGAAAAAGCAAAGGAGATAGAGGATACATGTTTTAAATTATGGTACTCTGGTAAAAAAAAGGCTCGAAATGGAGTTGGTATTATCATAAATAAATATTTAAAGGAGAGTGTAGTAGACATACAACGATATGGTGACCAAATCATGACGTTGAAATTAGTGTTAGGAGCAGAGGCTTTGAATATAGTTTGTGCTTACGTACCCCAAGTAGGACTAGAAGATAATATAAAGACGGTTTTTTGGGAAGAGTTAGATAAGGTGTTTCAAAAGATTCTACAAAGGGAGATGATTTGTTTATGAGGAGATTTAAATGGACATGTCGGTAAAGAGGCATTAGGATATCAAGGGATTCATGGAAACTTTGGTTTTGGGGATATAAACGAGGAAGGTAGGGAGATTTTAAATTTTTCTATGGCATTTTATCTCTTTATAGTCAATACAATCTTCAATAAACGAGATAAACATTTAATTACTTATAAGAGCGGCTTATCACAAACACAAATTGATTACTTTATTTGTAGAAAAAAAGATAGAGCGTGTTGTAAAGATTGTAAGGTAATTCCAAGAGAAACCTTAACCACCCAACATCGACTTTTAGTTATGGATTTACAAATAAAAAAATAGACAAAGAAGAAAAGAGTGCATCGAGCTATTCAGACTAAATGGTGGAACCTCAGAAGCGAGAAAGAAGATATATTTAAACAGAAAGTCCTTCAAGGAGATGTTTGGAATTATGTTGGCACACCCTGTGATATGTGAAACAATATGGCTATACATATTAGGAAAGTGGTAAAAGATGTGTTAGGGGTATCTAATGGAGGTATACCGGCACAAAAAGAAGCTTGGTGGTGGAGTGAAGTAGTACAAAATAAAATCAAGGCAAAGAAGGCATGTTACAAATTACATTATGCTAAGAAAACTAGTAAAACTTTAGAAGCTTATAAGAAAGTAAAGAAGGAAGCAAAAAGGGCCGTTAGTGAAGCAAAAGCTAAGATTTGGGAGGACTTATATAAAAAATTCAACTCAAAAGAGAGTGAAAGAGATATTCTTAGGATAGCTAGGGCTAGAGATAAGAAAACTAAAGATCTTAATTATGTTAGATGCATAAAAGACAAGGATGAAAAAATTCTAGTGGCAAATGATGATATAAGAAATAGATGGAAAAACTATTTTTATAATCTTTTAATGAAAATAAAGATGTTAGTCTTAGTTTAGGAGATTTACCCAAGTCAGAAAAGTATATAAACCACAATTTCTACCGACGTATTCAAAAGAATGAAGTCAAAAAGGCTCTTAAACATATGAAGGGTGGTAAATCGGTAGGACCAGATAATATTCCTATAGAAGTTTGAAAAATACTAGGAGAAATAGGAATCACTTGGCTCACAAGACTATTTAATGAAATATAGAAAAACCAAAAGATGCCCGAGAAATGGAAAGCAAGTACACTTATACCCATATATAAGAACAAGAGAGACATTCAAGGTTGATCTATCTTTTACACCACTGGGAATCACAAGACACAAATTAAACCTGAAACACGAAATTGCTGACACTATAAAGCGACAGGAGAACTCAGCACAGGAAGATCCCAAAAGATCCATATTTACGCTCGCAGGAAAATACCAGGTTCTTTATTTATAAGAGGGGGAAAAATTTTACTGTAGGAAGGATAGCTGCAGTAAACTTGAGTATGTGAATATATATATGATGCATTTAGCTACTAAAGGCATCAAAGCCAAGTTGATCTTTTGACTTGGCCTGGATCAACACATAGAACCGCCCCCACTAGATTTTGGCTCACTGTTTTAAAGTAGGATGCGGACATACAGTTGCTTTTCTTCACATTTGTTTTCCTCCACGCTTTTCGAGATTATTTTTGTTGTGAGGATCAATTCAACATTATCTTGAAATTCCCCACTGTCTCAAAGTATTTCACTCCCCATGCCTTCCGTGTAAAAAGAAAAAAGCTTGTATCTGGCCGTATACTCTATTCATGTCGTCTACGTTGCATGGTATGTAGAGAGCTACGTGGCGTTAATTTCAAATCTAGGAAACCATATATCTAATATTGCCATGTGGACTTATAAATTAACGTACTTTTTCAGGGAAACTGGTATTGAAAATACAAGTATCTTTTATAATTGTAAAACAGTTTCTTGTCATATGTGTGCGTGTGTATTGGTATAGGAATATGGCCTAACCCCAGAAGGAGGAGCTTCTTATATATGTTTCAGTGTAATTTCATTTGTACTGAAAAAGAAAACTCATACAGAGCCAAAACTGTGCCACTACATTTTCAGACTTATTTTTCATTAGGAGTTTTTCATATATATTTGATTCATTACATTTATATCTAACTTATAAATGCAAATTATTATTCCTTCATTCTAAAGGTAAAGAATATTCTAATGGACAAAGCCTTCTCCATTTCATAGTCTTATTTGTCCCAAAAGTTTTCTCAATGTTTCCTTTCAGTGCACGTTATGCCTTGCCTCTTCCATCTTTCTTCCCCTCGCTCGATTACCTCTAAGACAAGTAAATTTCCCTCTGCTTATCTCAGCCTCGACTCCACATGACATCATTCGCATCTAAGCTTAAAAGAGTCTATTTAATGTTCCTAAATGGTGGTCAGTGGCTGATCTAGAAGATTATGTCGGTTTGGGACTCGGGTGTATACCCGAAGAAATATTTTAGAGCATAGGTAGACCATATTCTATATAGGTTTAATTGGCTCATGCGTATAACCAAAGAAATATTCTAGAGCATGGGCGAACTGTATTGTTTATTGTCCACGAATTCCATCATCAGTATACCTTTTGTGTGTGTAAAGTTTTACTGATGATCATGTATGGACCCAGACCCTCGAGCGAAATTTCAGGAACGGTGAGAATATGGAATGCGTCAAAGTTGATTGAATTAGGAGGAAGCTAGTGGTCTGGAGGCTTATCTGACCTTTTTTTTTGCTATATTTTCTTAGTTTGATTTTATTTTCAGACTTTTGGTTCTTTTCTAATCCTATTTACTTTCCTCAATCGTTAAAGAAGTAATAAAAAAAGGAAACATCCAACCATTTATTCTAGCAACCTTCTCAAGACAGGTTGGATTTCATTAGCCCGAACTAACCTAGAAAGTTGGTTGAGTTATTTCAAGTGGATACAGGGTCAGGGCAAAGATCCAGTGACGGGGTATGAGTGAGGCTACATGTAGACATGGCCGGTTTTAGTTACTCTGGAACTGGAACCGAACCTGCCTGGGGATGGTTGTGGGAGCCGTTCACGTTTGAGTCCTAAACCGCTTGAAACAGGCAAAAAAGACATTAAAAAAGAATAAGAAATTCTGGTTCCAAGAAAGGTTAAACCAAAACGAACCTGGTGGTTCTCGATTCCAGATCCAGTTTCACTGGTTCCAGTTCCAGTTGCCTAGCTAGGTGCTTATAATAGTTTACTGAATCATCGTGGCGTGCGATCAGGTGACCCTCGCTCGCGTTTTTCCAAAGATGTATGAAGTGCAGAGAAGAAACAAGCAAGCTTTTCAATAATCCTCAGCATCCTACAGGTTCATTGTACTTTGATGATCCAATCTCCCTTGCATGATAGCGTCTTGATTCATTAAGGAGGCTGCCCGTTTAAAGCAAAAGACCTGGTGGGCAACTAATTAAGTGCAAGATGAAGAAATAATAGATCGATATCAAATAAAAGCATAATCAGTGAGGTCCTTGTCTCAGTTAATGACACTCCACTCAAAAAGGTGCTTAAGCAAACGGCACCACTTAATGGTTAAGATCATCATACCACGATCCACACAAATTAACCTCCCTCTGTTAATAATGCACATTTGCGAACCAAAGCCTGCAACTTAGGCATTTGCCACACCACACACACACACACACACAAACATAAATACACACACAGATATATTGATAGATAGAGAGATAGAAGTTGGTATATGCAAACTGATACAAACAAAATCTTATCGATTATCTCACTTAGATGAATAGTTTAAATTTGAAAAACTAAAACATTACTTTTTGTTTTTCTTTAAAAAGTAAATTTTTACTTTTGAGTATGTGTTATTTGAATATGAACCATCCATCTCTTTCAAGTAAAGGTTCAGAGTATTTGCATCAATTTGCACAGAAACCAGTTTGTGCGCACCATCTCTCTCTCCAGACCTCTCTCTCTATATATTCTTGATATTTTCCATGTTTAGGGATTATAAAAGAAATATTCCTTTTCGACATGAAAGTTCCATTTATACTATTTTCTAATTTCTTTACCTCCCAATTTAATTGAAAGATGAAGATCGTCTGCTTCCTATAAACTTGAACTAGTAAAAGAGAGATGGCGATCTGAGAACGTTGAAATTGATTAGGGCTTTAATCGTAGTGCCATCTTTTTGTGTACTGACTTTCAAAAAGCTTCCTGAGAAAATTTTGAAAAGCTACCTTGTTTTGTCTTTATGTACCATGTAAGAACTTTATTAGTGGGTGTACAGGGAGCTGCGACTCTCCTGGCTAGAGGGTCTACTCAAAAGAACCTTCAACTTGAAGGTCTTGAGTTCGCTAGGAACGTTGTGCATATTTGGCATGGGTCTCCTAACACCATCTTGCTTATAAAAAGAAAAATGTTATTGGTGGGTGCCCAATTTGATGACTATTTTGTGCCTTTTTCCTTCACTAGGATAACGTCCTACCCCCCAGTTAAAAGCAAAGCAAGCAATCCATATATTACAAAATGTAACATCTTGCTATTGGCATCTTCTGTTTGAATTTTAATTATATTATAAGTTCATACATACTCCTTACATGATTATTAAAGCGATGTATATGTACACAAACTATATTTTCATACTTCATATATGCATACTCCTTTTACATGATTAATAAATCGATGTATATGTACACAAACTATTTTCATACTCGTACAACGTCCTCTAGCTCGTAAGCACCTGAGTTTGTTTGCAAAACTAATCATTCATACGTGATCTCATTATCGGAAAACCATAGATTTATACAAATTTCCTGGAGAAAGATATCAAGTTTTCTATATGATTCAAAAGTCAACAGTTCTAGTTTCTTTTAGCTTTAAAAATCCCAGATAAAGTATGTGCATGTATATACATACACATATGTGTGTTGTATATATTCATACCAAACAATGTTAATGCAGTTAATCTTAAGGTTAATAAATCATTCAAGTGAACATTTGTTTTGCCCAATTCTCACGTTAAGATGATTTAGCTTGGATGATCTATATATGAATCTACAGGAAACCAACAAGCATGTTAAAGATATAAGAAATTGCTTCTTACTAGTGTACTGTGCTTGCACCTGGTTGAGAGTTCGAGTTGGGTGGTTCTTTTGTCTGTGCATAAGCAAAAGCTTAGCGTAGGCCCAAGTTGGCAACGACGACAGAGTCATCCAGGCTCTTTTAATTTGCTTTGATCCTTTAATTTGATCTTTTTCTAATAAAATAATTTAATAGGAAGACTTTAAAGTGGCACCTATCGTGTGGCTATTTTGACAACGTTAGGACATTTGCTTTGCTCACAAGTGGGATGAGTCATCCAACTTTGTGATCAGAGGCTACAAAAGAAGGTGGTCGTAGCTTATTTTTTCTGATCACAAACTTTCTCCAAGTTCTGAAAAGGACGGAAATTTATTCTCAGGTGAGCTAAAGAATCACATAATCTTGCACATTCTCAAGCTTTCCGTTTTTCCAACTTGAGGAAGTGGTTGAGCTGCTTGCAACTCTCTCGTAAAAACCGCTCCTAGTGGTTGCAAATATGCCTGGGTTTGGTGAAAGGGTTGGATACTAGGCGACTTTGACTTAGCTTGGCACCCCTAAAAGGGCAGGTAGCCCCCCTGCAGTAACATATTGCAACAACAACAACTACAACAACAACTAAGCCTTTTCCCATACTAGACGGGGTCGGCTACATGGATTCTTTGTTTCCACAGATCCCTATCGTGTGCCATGTTAGCAGTTAACTCCCAATAAGCTAGATCATTCTTTATTGTTTCTTTCCAACACTTTTGTGGTCGTCCTCTACCTCTTTTAATACTTTCCAAATTTAGTTTTTCTACCCTTCTTACAGGTTCTTCTTCTGATCTTCGTTCTATATGTCCAAACCATCTTAAACGATGTTCTCTCATTTTATCCTCTATTGGTGCCACTCCTAATTTGTTTCTAATAACCTCATTATGTATACAGTCTTTTCTTGTATGACCACTCATCCATCTCAACATCTTCATTTCTGTCACAGACATCTTTTGTACATGTTGATGATTAACTGCCCAACACTCAGAACCATAAAACATGGCAGGCCTAATTGCTGCTCTATAATATTTACCTTTTAATTTTAATGGTATCTTCTTATCACAAAGAATACCTGATGCTCCTCTCCATTTTAACCAACCAGCATTAATTCTATGTGTAACATCTCCATCAATTCTTCCATCACTCTGAAAAATTGACCCTAGGTATTTAAAACTTTCCTTTTGGGGAATGCAATGTGTGCCAATTTTAATTTCTATGTCCTCTGAAGTAACCAAATGATCAAACTTACATTCCATATATTCTGTCTTTGTTCTACTAAGTCGGAGGCCTTTGCTTTCTAATGTTTCTCTCCATAGTTCTAATTTTCTATTAACTTTTTCCTTAGACTCCTCCACTAATACAATGTCATCTGCAAATAACATACACCAAGGTACTTCATCTTGAATATGTTTTGTTAACTCATCCATCACCATTATAAATAAGTATGGACTTAAAGTTGATCCTTGATGTAACCCAATATTAACTTCAAAGAAGTCTGTCGTTCCTTCATGAGTCCTCACACATGTTTTTGCACCATCATACATGTCTTTTATAAGGTTAATATATGTCAATGGGATACCTCTTTTTTCCAAAGTTCTCCAAAGAACCTCCCTCAGTACCCTATCATAAGCTTTTTCTAGATCAATAAATATCATGTGAAGGTCTTTCTTTTTTGCTCTAAAATGTTCCATAAGACGTCTCAAAAGGTGAATCGCTTCAATAGTAGATCTGCCTGGCATAAATCCAAATTGGTTCTGTGTTGTACTTGATACTTGTCTTAACCTACGTTCGATAATTCTTTCCCATAATTTCATAGTATGACTCATTAACTTGATACCTCGATAATTCGCACAATTTTGAATGTCTCCCTTGTTCTTATATATGGGTATAAGTGTACTTGTTCTCCATTCCTCGGGCATCTTTTGGTTTTTCCATATTTCATTAAATAGCCTTGTGAGCCAATGATTCCTATTTCTCCTAGTATTTTCCAAACTTCTATAGGAATATTATCTGGTCCTACCGATTTACCACTCTTCATATGTTTAAGAGCCTCTTTGACTTCATTCTTTTGAATACGTCGGTAGAAATTGTGGTTTATATACTTTTCCGACTTGGCTAAATCTCCTAAACTAATACTAACATCTTTATTTTCATTAAAAAGATTATAAAAATAGTTTTTCCATCTATTTCTTATATCATCATTTGCCACTAGAATTTTTTCCTCCTCGTCTTTTATGCATCTAACATAATTAAGATCTTTAGTTTTCTTATCTCTAGCCCTAGCTATCCTAAAAATATCTCTTTCACCCTCTTTTGAGTTGAGTTTTTTATATAAGTCATCCCAAATCTTAGCTTTTGCTTCACTAACGGCCTTTTTCGCTTCCTTCTTTGCTTTCTTATAAGCTTCTAAAGTTTGACTAGTTTTCTTAGCATAATGTAATTTATAACTGCACTTATGTGTGTGCGGATGAAACTTTGGAATATTGAAAATTAGAAGGACCAACCCCAAATGCTTGACTAGTTTTCTTAGTAAATTAGAATATTTATAACTGCACTTATGTGTGTGCGGATGGAACTTTGGAATTTACTAGTTTTCTTAGTAAATTAGAATATTGAAAATCTTGACCAGTTTCGTCTAAAAAGACCAACCCCAAATGCTCATATGTGTGTGCGGGAGAGAGAGAGAAAGACCAATTTCTAATGCTTGAAGGTGATTGTAGAGCGGTTTAGAAACAGCAGGCCGTTCTGTAACAAGAGTTAGCCAAAGGAACTCGTATTCGTCCAAGCTTATCGATGGTTTGGACCAACTGCATGGCCGTGTACGTGCTCATACTGAAGTGGAAACATCGCAAGTGTGCCTTTTTAAAGTGCTACCTTTAGAAAGCTACTCTCTCTCTCTCTCTCTCAAAACACACACACGCATATTTTAAAACTTGTGGCATTTGAATTATGGCAAATGGAATCTAACCATCCAGATATTTGTTCCTGTTACCAAATTTTGAACCTTACTTAGTGACTAAGAATTGAGACAATGGAATCGATTTCAAACTTAAAATGAGTGCTTCCTGATTTTTGCAAGAGAGAGAGAAAGCATCTTTATTTAAAAGGATGGAAAACGCTTTATTGATTACATAAAAGTGATGCATCAGCATCGTTTGTATGCTTGTAACTTTCACACCCATGCCCTTTCAGTATTCGTCGTCTTTACGAAAGGAGAAAATCCCACTGATTGATGCTCCCACTTCCTCGCCATCTTGGTGCGACAAAAACGGGGAGGAGTTGCTCTTGTTGATTATTTCCTGCTTATAATGGAAACAACAACAATAATAAAACCATCTCAAAGGATGTATTTAAGATTTTGACACGAACTGTGGTGGATCTTGAAGGTCTTTTCGGGTGACAGATTGCTCACAGTGTTTTACAGTAGGATGCTTATCCATTGGCTCTGTATTTCCACCCACGTAAGTGGCGATTTCATCCCAGTGAGGTAAAGTTGTCACGAGCTCAACAATAGCCCTCGGTTTAAGCTCAGGACGTTAAATACAGCAAGAATTCAACTGTGAATTATACTTTTTTATTTTTAAGATTCTGCTGGGGAAAGCGACCTCACTTCCCCTCATCATAGAACACCACTACATAATTAACAAAAAGGTTTTGCAAAGAGAATTGCAGTTATATTGAATGAATCATGTATATTTCGGAACTTTATTTAAAATGAAGAGCAATAAAATTCAAGAGAGAGAGAGGAGGGAATCTTAACCACATGACTAAAAGTTACGATGTATTGAATAAATCGGATCCATAGACTGCTCATAATTTGAGTACATTAGTTACGACTATATAGTTGTGCGAATTTATTCAAAATTTATTCGAAAATGTTGATGATTAAGTTAATTTCAAAGGCTTTCCTTTTATTATTGTTTCTTTTTTATACACGTTTGTCAATAAAAAAATTCCGTGTCGTCATTTTACCATTCAATTCGCGAACCATGCGTGACAGCATTAACTTTGCCATAGCCATGAAAACATATTATGGAGAGCTTATACTGACACTAACAGGGCCTCTCTCTCCATATACATATATAGAGATACACATATTATATGTATATATATGTATGTATGTATATGTATGTATGTATGTATATATATATGTATGTATGTATATATATATATATATATATATTTATGTATGTATATATATATATATATGTATGTATGTATGTATGTATATATATAATGTATGTATGTATATATATATATATATATATATATATATGTATGTATGTGTATATATATATATATATATATATATATATATATATATATGTATGAAGCAGATATCAGGAGAACAGCTTTTCTCTTTACACTAGAAAAAAGAAACGCTGAGTATCCTCCACTTTCCACGCAGTTTTCGTATTTCTGCTATGTTCATGTTAAATGTTGTACTTAATTAACGGAAATTTACCTCTAAAAGGCCTGGCTTTTATGTAATCATGGTTCCTCTTAGCCTAGCCGAGGGGGCCTGGAGCTGCTAAACAATCTCATTTTGAGGTTCAACTCACATGGCGCCACCTTCATCTCAAGCCAGTACCAAGCGTAGGTCCAATCCCTCGAAGGCTGGTCATTTTCAATTTTGTGGCAATAATCTTTCTTTAATAAGTGATTGCTAATGGCTATAGTAGAATTATTTTATTAGTCAAAGTAGAAAGGAAAGATTCTAAAGAATTAAAAAGCTCTTGAAGTTCTAGGCTGCAACCACCTAAGACTAACATGATTCCTATTGTTTTTGTTGGAAGCAAAGGAAGCCTATTCCCTTTTTTGCACTATCTAGTCTATCTAGGGAGTGATTTTGTTATCTTATGCTTAAATAATGAAGCATATCATTTTCCATATCCATTCATTGACAACTGCTCTATATACTCAAGGGCAGTCTTCGGTCGTGCTTCAGCTTGTCACCTCTATGATTGTTTGAGTTTACAGCAGAAAGTGATATGGCTCGGGAAGAGCTACAAAGAAAGAAGGGAAAAAAAGAGGGTGATTATACATGATTTTCTTCAAATGGGTTATGCAGGGAAGATGTCTTTGTATTTTTCCAGTATTTTCACTGTATTCATTCTACAATATTTATAGATAGCATCATCTTCTTGGTTTTCACATCTAGGCTTTCCGTTACAAGTTGTTCTATATTTCTATAAAGTTTTTTTATTTTTATAATGTTACTGTTTCTTTTTTCTCATGTAACGTTTTACAGTATGAGAATGGTCATTTTCCATTACATCTCCCACTTCGCCATTCAAGCCAAGTAACCTGACATAATGGTTTTGCCTTCCATTTTTGTAGGGTTTTCCAAGTTATGTCAGGTATGATTATTATTGCAATCATTAGCAGTTGTGTGGTTTCTTACTACACAATAATTAAACATATCTCAAACCCATGTTTGTAACATGCTTTGAAAAATGATATTCTATTATGCCTTTAGTCAAGGGGTCTGTCAACATATCATTAGTTGGCATATATGAGATGGATATTTTCTTTCTCATAACCATATCATGAACATAGTGATATTTAACCATTGCTTTTGGAGTTATCAAAGTCATTACTGCATAGTTGTCACAATAAATGACAACTAACTCATTGGCTATATCCAGCTTCAAATCACGTATGAAGTGGCTTATCCAAACGATACTTATTACAGTCATACAACAAACCACATACTAAGCCTCTTGTTTATGCAATGCTGCATAACCCTGTTTCTTACATGCCCAAGAAACACTTCTACCTCTAAATAATAATATTTGACTTGATATTGATTTGTTGTCATCTTTGCTCCCAACAAAGTCAGCATCTAAGTATCCTACCACTTTCAATTCATCTACTTGAAAACATAATTTCAAGTCTTTTGTTTCATTAAGATATCTTATAATCCTTTTTATACCTATCCAATACTGACATCTAGGATTACTTTGATATCTACTCATAAGACCAACAGTGAATGTGATATTAGGTCTTGTACATAACATAGCATACATGAAGCTCCCCATAGCTTGTGCATAAGGAACATTAGGCTTATTGTTTCCTTTACCAGGATAATTAGTCTTACTCAATTTAACCCCTTTTACAACAGGTGTACATGTAGACTTACATTCACCCATTTTAAACTTCTTGAGGATATAATCAACATATCTCTCCTGACTTAGACATAGAAGTTTAGATTCTCTATCTCAAGAAATCTTTATACCTAGGATATAGGATGATTCTCCCATATCCTTCATTTCAAACCTTGAGTTTAACCATGACATGGTTTTGACAATCATCTCATAGTCATTTCTGGTCAACAATATGTCATCTACATATAATGATAAGATGACAAAGTAACTCCCACCGTTCCAAACATATATACAGTGGTCAAGTTCATTAAACACAAACTAAAGTTCAATAATGGCATTTTTAAATGCCAAATACCATTGATGAGGTGATTGTGTAAGTCCATATAGGGATTTTTTCAACCTTTATACTTTATTTTCTTAGCCTTCAACTCTGTATTCTTTGAGTTGTTATATATATATGATTTCATATAAATCTCCATTAGAAAAGTAGTCTTTACATTTAATTGATGTAAATCTAAATCACAATATCTTGAAATTATAAGGATTATTCTTATGGATGAAATTTTATAACAGGGGGATATGTCTCAACACAATTTATCCCCTCCTTCAGCGAAAAACCATTTGCAACCAATCTCACTTTAAACTTTTTTACTGTTTCATCAACCTTATATTTATTTTTGAGAACCCATTTAAAGTCTATAGCTTTCATTCCTTTAGGCAAATCAGTTAATTTCCAGACTTGGTTTTTCTCAGTGGATTTAATTTTCTCATCCATGACTTTTTCCCAGTCTGATAATTCAAATTAGTCAATAGTCTATCAATATCTTAAGTTATTAGTCAGCTCATCTAAATCCACTAAATCGTACACTTCCTCTCCAAAGTAAGTATGATAATCTTTTAAGTAGGACGATGTGATCCTAGGTCCTTTATGTCCACTTAAAGTTTCAGTTTGTTGAAGACGATCATCTATGGGTTTAAATAATGATTGGTATAAATCTACTAGATCGTCAACAAACTCATCATTATTTTCAAGGATGTCATTCTTAGTATTTTCTAGGAATTCAATATCCCTCTTCTGTATGAGTCCATAGTTCTTGTGATAAAATTGATATCTCTTAGATCCTTTAGTATATTCAATAAAGGATATTTACATGAGTGATATATCCCTACCTCCTGAGATGACCTAGGTTTGGTTTTCTTTCAAACCACATCCCAAAATATTTAAGTACTAATCTGAAAATTTCTTTAAGTACCTAAGAGTAATTTCAATTAATACATTGGTAAATTTTTGACAAAACACTTAATTTGATTATGCTATTTCGGAACCAGTCAAGGGACAAAACAATAATTTTTCTCTTTATTTTATGCCATTGTTAATTTTCTAAAACCTCAGGGGCAAGCTAGATATTTTATCCTTCTGTTCTATTTTGAAATTTTTCAAAAAGACTCGGGTATAATAGTAAAATGGCACCTCATTTTTCTATAAAATTCGCGACTGATAGAGGGTAGGTACGTAATTATACCCCTCAACCCAATGTTTTATTTTCTTGAAAAGACAAGGACAATACTATAGTGGCAAAATTATGATTTTCCAATCGTATAGGGGTAACTTTATATTTTAACAGTCTGGTATTTCATAATTTTCAAAAACCACCAAAGGAAAGCTTTGTCTTTTCGATGTTAGGAGCAAAATTCTCTTTTACTTGAAAATATTTGAGTATTTTCATAATTTCACCTAGTGGTAGCTTTGTAAAATAATAAATGGGGTTTTTGGAAAACCACTGATGATTTTCCAGAAACCATGTGGTTTCGGCCGCCAACTGTTTCTAGAAACCATGGACGGTGGATGATTCGAGAAGAGAGAGAGAGGGAAAAACAAAGAGGGAGAGGCAACGAGGAAGAGAGTTATAGTGAAGGCAAGAGAGAGGGAGAATAAAGCGAGTGGGGAGAGGGAGAAGAAGGGGTTGTGCCTCTTCACCGCTCTACCTGGTCTTCATCGCTCCGCCTTCTAACTGAGTTAAGTCGTTTTGCCTCGTCATTTGCCTTCTGGCTGAGTCTACCGCTCTGCCACGCCGCTTGCCCTTTGGTTGAGTCTATCGCTCTACCGTTTTGCTTGCCTTTTGTTTTTTTTCTCTATCTTTTTGGTCGAGCATCACCTCTGCTTTGTTTTCTTCTCTACTCTACCTACTGGCCGAGCGTAGCCTCTATTCCCCTTTTTTCTTTTGCTCTGCCTTTCCAGCCTAGTGTTACCTATTCATTTTTCTTTACCTTTCTACCGAAATATCGACTTTGTTTTTCCTTTTTCGTCAAAAAGAATGTCTGACAGAGTTCCTTTTTTTTAATTATCTATACTATGTGTAGGTTTCTGACAACCAGAGCCTAATACAAATGAAGGGCAGTCTCTGGTCGAGCTTTAGCTCGTCACCTTTGTAATTATCGGAGTTTGCAGTGGAAAGTGATCTAGCTCGGAAAGACCTACAGAGAGAGAAGAGAAAATAGAAGTGGGTGATTGTACATTGTTTCACTCAAACGAGTTACACAGGGAAGTTCTTTGTATTTTTTCAGTATTTTTTACTTTTTTTATTCTATAATATTTATAGACACTTTATCTTCCTGGTTTTCATATCTAAACTTTTCGTTATAAGTCATTTTGTATTTCTATGATGTTTTTGTTTAATTTTTGTAACGTTGTTGTTTCTTTTTTCTCATGTAACGTTTTACAGCCTTAGAATGACCATTTTTCGTTACATATAATGCTATGCATGTGAGGCTATAGCTCATAACCAAGTCAAGCCGAACCAACCAAACAACCCTTGTTTGCTTGCCTTTTGTTTTCCCTTTTTGCTCTCCATGCCGATCAAGCATCGCCTCTGCTTTGTTTTTTTCTTTACTCTGCCTATTGGCTGAGCATAGCCTCTATTCTTCTTTTTCTTTTGCTCTGCCTTTCCAACCGAGTGTTGCTTCTATTCTTTTTCCTCTGCCTTCCTACCAAAATGTCGCCTTTGTTTTTCCTTTTTTGTCGGAAAAAATGTGTGACTGAGTTTTCCTTTTTCTAGTTATCTACATTGTGTGTAGGTTCCTGACAACTAGGCTCTAATACCAATAAAGGGCAGTCTATGGTCGTGCTTCAGCTCGTCACCTTTGTAATTGTGAGAGTTTGTAGCGAAAAGTGATTTGGCTTGGAAAGACCTACAGAGAAAAAAGAAAAAAAAGAAGTGGGTGATTGTACATTGTTTAACTAAGATCGGTTACGCAGGGAAGATGTTCTTTGTATTTTTCCAGTATTTTTTACTTTATTTAATTTACAATATTTATAGATGCTTCATCTTCTTGGTTTTCATGTTTGGACTTTCCGTTACAAGCCATTCTGTATTTCTATAACATTTTTGTTTAATTTTTATAAATGTTTCTTTTTCTCATGTAACGTTTTATAGCCTAAGAATGACCATTTTTCGTTACATATACTACTATATATGTGAGGCTATAGCTCGTAACTGAGACGAGCCGAACCAACCAAACAGCCCTTGTTTGTTGCAATCGGCTCGGCTTCTATAGAACAAGCAAGGATAAATAGCTAGCTAAACGATTTCTGTTTGAACATGGTCATGAACAGCTCGCGATCCTTTTATAAGTCCCTCTTAACCTTGTGGAGCAATGGATTTCATTGCCCATCCGAACCAGGATATAACTTTTACCGAAAGTTTATGGCAGAATTTATGTAAAGTCTACCTTCGTGAAAATTTTAAAACAAAAAATGACCGTTCCATTTAGCTTAAATGTCATAATCTGATTATCTTGTATTATAAAAATTGAAAATGCCATTTGCGAGCTTTCATCACCCAAACTAAGCAGTGGACGTGCTCGGGACATACTAATGAACCGAACACGTTTGACCTATGGACAAGCCGAACTAGCCGATTCATTTACCAGCCCTATGTGAGGCACTATTTATCTTGATCTAATTAAAAAAAATTTAAGTGTTGAAAGAAAATATTGTCATTTTCTTTTAAATTGCAGAATGCTCTACCTTTACTCTTCACGGTATGAATCTTTTAATTTAAATAATGGTGATGGTGATTGATTTGGATTTTCGTAGAAGATGAGCCATCTTATATTTCAAAAATCAAATGTTGGATTTGTGCTTACTTACTCTAGGGAGTTTCTTGCATGTTATTTCTTCTCTTTCCTTGTAAAATATAAATTCATTGTCAACAGCTAGTTTTCTGAGTTTACGTAGGTAGGAAAATTCCTGATTTATATGAAGTAACAGCTCTCACTTCCAAATACCAACTTCATCTTTGTGTTTCCATCCCAAACTAAGCTAAACTCAAGTATTATCCCATTCCAAATGGGTTGCTTATTGTTTCATGGTAGCATTTAACTTGAAATGAACTATATGATGGTCTTTTATGAGGTCCTATTTTTTACTATTTTACAATATTCACCATCTAATTTCTCTCATCTTCTTTTTTGAAACTTTATGGTGCTCTCTCTTCCAATGTCTTAGTCATCTTAAGTTTCTCCGTAGCAGAGTGGGTTTGTTTTGAGCCCATCTCATGTCGGAGTGAGACCGGTAGAAATTGTCATCTCTATACTGGAGTTTCTTATTTGTTTTGCCTTTTAACTTCCATGAGAGGAAAGCAGGAAGAAAAGGTGGTGATTCTTGGGCCGCACCTCTCACATCTTTAAGAATATTACTGATGGGCTGTAGACCGGCTACCTAATGCCCGGTCAGACCTTAAATTAACTATTCTACTGCCATGGTCAGACAACCCGACTCTCATCGTCCTTCATAATTACTGCATTTATCAAATTGCCCTTATTTGGGGAGCCACTTTAAATTTGTTAATTACTAAATAGACCTATCACTACTTGAGAAAGACATCGAGGAAATTTCTAATTCACCAAAGAAGATGTAGGTGTGGTGTCGCACCGAGAGTGTATGCTCTACTGCAGGGGGGATCTAAGGCCATTGCTGCTCGTAGGAAGTTCCACTTGAAGATGGTGCATAAGTGAGTATGTGTTAGACTTTGGCCTTCTCTTACAACTAAATAAGAAAAGAGGATATAGGTATCTAGCTAATGTAAAAGAGGTGCTCTAGCAAAACAGGAAGTTCCACTTGTTGATGCAGGAAGGTACATGGCAAATGGTTGAGAGTCATGAAAAAGAAAGAGACACCTGGTTGATGAAAAATTGGGACATCAAACATATAAAATAAACCTATCACCTAGAATTCATCATTGGGTCAGTTGGCATACCCCAATCAATGTGGTGGCAAAAAGAGTGACATGAACTTAAGAGTCATTAAGGATCATGTCCAAAATGTTTGACAAGATATGTGTTGTTTCTGTGAAAATCTATAAATAAGCATGTGTAATCAATGATATGCATAAAAAATCAATGATACAGTTACATTTTTTAAGTCCTTTACCTTTTCTTAGGAGTAGAAGTGGCATAGTCTCCTCATCTTTTCGAGTATATTGAGCACTCTCCATTTTCATGTAACCCCATTAAGAATCGAGATATGCATATTCGGATTCTCGTTGACTCATCTTGTCTCCTGATACCCTATACAGTTCTTTTTTTCTTGAGAACGAGGGTGAGAGTTCTCTAGCACGCCTCCTTATCTTTTGACATTAAATGCTCATGTAATATGTTCTCTCATTCGTGTGAGACTATCAATTTAGATGACAACATAGTTTTGGCACACCTCATGGGATGCACACACTTACATGTGGGGGGGTTACCCCATTCATATAGACTAGATCCGATTGAGTGTACTTCATGGCATCTTCTAACGCATATATTGAACATCATTTATCACAGTCCTAGGTCATAACTACCGAGTGTCTAGCACAAACAATTCAATGGGCCATCCACCATCCTAGCAAAGAGAAAAAATTAGTTACAACGATAGTTTGAGGATCTCTAGAGGCATTGTTCCACCAAATGGTGGAACCCGTGGCCACCATGATCATCAATCAACTCACTATCGTTCGAGATCAAGAACTATTTATTGACAAACAAAGGTAAGCTATAAAGTAGCCACCCAAATGACATTTCAATAAGTGTCGATGTTCGACACTTATATAGGGAGTCAAAACATCCCAAGACCAGCTATAGCTCAAGGACATGATTTGTAATATGAGCAAATTAATGTTGCTCATCAATCAAAATGCTATCATTTGAGATCAAGATTTGCTTACTCACAAATGAAGGTAAGCTATAAAAGTAACCACCCAAGTATTATTCCAATAAGTACCGATATTCGACACTTATATCGGGAGTCAAAACATCCCAAGACCATCTATAGGTCGAGGACCTGATTTGTAATATGAGCATATCAATATCGCTTGTTAATCACCCAAGTTTTTGGTTCCGATCTTGTCTTTTCAAATGGTAATTATTGCCTAGCCTTATGTTACCAACCATCTAATATGTTAAGGATTGCTTACCAAATGTCAGCCGCACGTATCTAGGATCTCATCCTATCATGCCACCACTTCCTTCAAGCTTTATGACTGCCCAAGTAGGAGTGGGCTTCCCAATATAACCACACAACCAGTAGATTTTGCGTCATCAGTTCTCTCACAACATTCGACATATCGACCTGAAGTACAGTCATTTCATCCTCACTAGGCTTCACTCCCACAGCACATTATTGGTTTGCATTTAGCAATCAGATGGCGAATCAACCCCTTGAGTTAGAAGATGCTCCAATTGACTGTCATAAAGTCATTGACTTGGATCATATGCTTTTAGAATTGAGTTTTAGACACCTAATACTGAAGTTGATCATAAGCCTTCCTTTGATTGGGTTGATAGGATTGCGCTAATTCTAAGTATGAAACTGAAGTTTAAAACTAAGTTTGCTTTGAGAGGAGAAGATAAATATCAAGGATAACATTTGGCATGATTTACTCTTAAATATGAAGAATTAGGTGATAGCGAGTTTCATTAACTCAAGCTTTTTGTGTCTTTCCTCACCGGTCAAACTTTATCCTTGGTAAACTTCATTAAATCCTACATTGATTTAAACATGAGATGAGATGCCAAAGACCTTTCTCAAACATTACAACCAGATTCGTCCCAAGCCAACACCGAGAGATTTAATGAACCTTCACCAAAAAGTTAGAGAAACTATTGAAGTCCTTTTGAAAAAAATTTGTAAGTTGATCACATGTTGCTAGATGCAGTTTGTCGAGGCTCAATATATGGTGTTGGAGTAAAATTGCTTCAAGAAGGGTTTGGTTGGTATTTTTGCTCGACCTTGTCCAATTGGCTAATTGAATGGTAGAGGTCGAATATATCATTAATACCTTAGATGCATCAGGTAATAAATAAGAAATTCTAAGGCATAACCAATAACAAGCTTTGATTTTTTGCTTGAAAGATATGATATAAAATATCAATGATGAGTTTGACTCGACTGAAGTCATGGCTATCAAGTTAACACAAGGTCCTCGTTCGACCCCCAAAAGGGAAGGAGAAAGAAGTCGATGACAAAGAACCATGACTTTTGATATCTCGAAAGCTGATCAAATCTTTGATTAACTTCTAAAGGATCGGTAAATTTGTTTGCTAGAAAGGCATTCAATACCATCTTGAGACAAACACAAAAAGATTGTGCAACACCGTAAGTGGTATAATATGACTTTCATGGCATAAATTAATGTATTAGGTTTTCCTTGGTTATACAGCATGCTACTAGGGATGAACGTATTAAGTTTACAAGAAACTTAGGACTAATGCAAATCAATTTCTACCTATATGAAGTATAGGGGAAGATGCTCTTCCTCTACCGCTATGCACTATCATAATGGAACATGAAAAAAAGACAAATCATTCTAAGTGAGGGAAGTAGATCATCATCATGCATGTTCCGTAATTGAATGAGACTAAAATGCATGACATTATATGAAAAATCAGATGCAGTGGATGAATGGGATATACTTATACTAGTTTGTTTGTCGAGTTGCCTCACATATCAAGCTTAAAGACATGCTCACAAGAACCCTTGGTTTCACTAGTCGAAGCCACAACAAAATTTTGGGTTTATCTAAGGCCAGGTGACAAATTTTGTCTTCAAATAGTTGTCCCAAGTTGACAGGAATGGCATCTCGTTGTTCGTAACCCCATAGTAGCCTTGGGAGAGAGAGTTAAGACAAGATTAGTGTTTCATCAACATCATCAATATCCACCTCAAACTATCAAAGTTTGAGTGCATAACTGTTTGACTTTAATAGATATTTCATTAGACAAAAATTGTTTTCCTTTACGAGGCTGGATGATCAAGCTTTGAGTCGACCTCTCGAGGGTTAAGCAATGGCTAGAGAATTCTTGGTTGAATATCCTATTCATGTTCGATCATTGGCTGATACTCGTACCTTGAAGCGATGCACTCAACGAAGGAGGGCTTAATAAAAAAGGAAGATGGAATATGATGGGTCATTTAATGATAATGAAAAACATTATTCAAATGATTAGTCTTGAGTCACAATAGGCTCTAACAAGGAGTCGGAGTATGATTACTCATAGAGATGGAGGTGGAGCCTTCAATGCTCAGAGACAGACATACCTCAAACAAACATGAGGAATGTGGCATCATATGGTTCTCCGACAAGGGGTTCTATAGTGGTAGGTGAGCAAGAAGTGGATATCGAGGATTTTAAGTCAGAAGGCCACTTATATTTTCTACAAGAGTACCTAGACAAATGGATTGAAGTAGTTCTTGATGAATGGAGGAAAGATTGACTAGCGATTAATGGTCCTAAAGAGTAGGCATTAGACAGAGAATAGAGGCTCTTACTACCTTTTGGTGAGAAGGACTTCATCCATACATAGCGGATCATACAACATGTTACAAAGATTGGGCTGAACGAGTTTTTGGGGTTTGAAAGTATTGTTGTAAATTCACATAATTCATTGTCGACATAGGTACAAATTAGTAGTAACTAAGAATTGAAACAAGTTGCGAAGGATGATCACTTTTCAAATGAAACGTACATATCTGATGAAGACCTCGGTGGTGATCCTTTGTACTTTTTGAAAGTGATGATTATTGTTTTGTCGGTGAGTTTTGCTTCGAGAGGAGATAATTTATTCTAGAAGATGATTTTCTAGCATATGAACCCGATTGGGTGCTTTAGTCAGTAGTGTTGGAATTACAATGGTATTTGAAAACCCACCAAAAGTCATGGCAAGACATTTATAACTATTATATATCACTCTAATGGTTAATGTTCAATATTTTAAGCATGCTTTTGTGGATGGCGGTGTTGTATTGAATGTAATGCCAAGTAACATATTATGGTAGATTGAGAGGATGCCTTCTAATTTAATCCTAACAAACCTCAAGATGTTTGATTTTCTAGGAAAATTATCGGTTATTATCGGTAATGCCAAGTAATTGATTTTCTTTGTAGTCAATACTAACCCATTACTTGAAAGAGATTGGATACACTCAAACTATTGTATGTACTTGACACTATATCAGAAGTTAATGTTTTGGACTGGCAAAACGGTTAAGGTCATTGATAAAGGCATTTGAGGTATTATTTTATTTACCTTGGGTTAGTCTAATTGTCATACCTAAGGCAATAGAAGAGATACAATCCTGACAATTAGCTACCTAGGGTTTTACTTTTGAATTGGCCAATTTACCACCATTAACTAAGGTGACTCATGGATAGTCAATCTCAGGCTATCCGAGATTGCTTCCAATGGGTGGAAGTTTCTCAAGTTGAAAAGAGCCTCATAATGACTTGTGCCAAACCGCTTGGGGGGGCAAGCTGAAGGTCGACATTTATGCAATTTTGCCACCTATCGGAGGGAGAGAAGCATTTAATTGTCCGAACGAGAAAGATGAAATAATTTCATCTCAATGGATCCTTTGTTCAAGATGAATTTGAGCTCAAAAGGAGTAGCGACAATCGATCGTGATTGGTTGAGTTTCTTAAGTAATACAAGGATTGCTTCACCTAGAAATATCGTGAAATGTTCAGGTTACCTTGAGAACTAGTTGAGTTCACCATTCCATTAGGAAGGACGAAATCACACAAACAACCAGCAAAAAGATACAAACCTGAGATGCTTCTAGCTATCAAGCATGATCTACAACTTCTTCTAGAGTCCAAGTTCATCAGAAGAACTTGGTACATTGAACGGTTGTCTAATATTTTTCTTATCATTAAGAAAAATTTTAAATTATGAGTGTGCAATGATTAGCGTAGTCTTAGCTTGGTCACTCCAAAGGATCAATATGTCATACTAATGGCAGGTATGTTGATCGATTCAACGTCTACCATGAGATTTTATCACTTATGGATGGTGCCTCGAGACAACCAGATTAAGGTAAATCTCGAGGATATGCATAAAACAACATTCTAATACTCAAGGACATTAGGGATCTAGTAATGATAGTAATTTTGTTTGGACATAAGAATGTTGGTACCACATATCATCTAGCGATGAATTGTATTTCACATAATTTAATCAAAAAATCATGGAAACATACATAGACGATATTGTTGTCAAATCTGGCAATTTCAAACAACATTTGTTTTGATCTTTATCAAGATTTTCAGTAAATGCATAGGCAACATTTGAAGATGAATCCTAACAAGTGTTTTGTTGTTGTTTTCACTAGACATTTATTAGGTTTCTGTAGATGTGAATTTTTATTTTGAAACCTATGTGAAGATTTGAAAAGAAATTCCCGAACTACGTCATATGTGTGAGCGTGCCAACTAGTTTGCTTAAACTAGCAAAGATTTATTTTCTCACTTCGTGTAGCGATTGTAGACAAGTGAACTCTTTTCGGCGTAGGTCTTCGTAAATCGATACTCAAGGGTCAGTCTAGATACTTTAAAAATTATTAGAGATCCAGTAAGTTTTCAGAAACAAGATTCTAAATACAAAAGGTTAACAAGATTGTGACTTTGGTTCCTAACTTGAAAATATTTCAAGTCTTGAAAAATAGAAACTGGTTCTATTTTCAGAGGCTTGTTTCTGATTTTTTTGAAATAGCTCCGAGTTTTCAAAAATTCTAAAAATTTTACATAGGATATACTTTCATGTAAAGAGTCAGAAAATATTTTATTTTTATTTTATATGCTATATATTCATATAATTAAATCCAAAAACAGACCTCACTTGGACATTCAAGACAGACATGTGCCAGAAAGTTAGAGGTTTAGAAAAACTATTGCGTTTTCATAATCAGACCTCCGATTTCTATGAAATTGGTCTTGTTGGAAAGTTGTAGATTTCAGATTTCCAATGAGATAATTTTAAATAAATTTGGTTCACTGTGCACAAAGATATTTACGAATAACCCAACCTATGTCACAAGAACTTCTGGTTTTTCAGAATCTATTCTAATTTTTATAAAACTTTTCTAATTTTATTAATGATGTTTAACAAGCCCAAAATTCTCTAAAGTTTTATCAGACATGTGTATATATGTATAGATCAGACATGCAAAATTTTGATGTATTTGGAGCAATAAATGATAAAAGATAAATCCTTTTCTGAACATGTACAGAGTGCAGAAAAACAGGTTTTAGATTTTCAGAATTGTGCTCATGTTTTAATCTGAATCAAAATTGCATCTATAGCTATAAAACAACAAACCAAATCCTAATTATCACATGAATATAGGGAGATTAAGAGGTTTATAATCTCACATTCTGTCATGGAGCGGAAAGAATCAACCTTTAAAGTGTATAATGAATAATGTACGAATGAAAGAAAGATGGGACAACATATGAACCTTGATCAATACATCTTTATGGAGACTTAAGCTCCTTAATTGCAACTCCATAAGATTTAATGAAAAAGTAGATATGAAGAAAGAATGGACCTTGGAAAAAGGCGGAGGATGGCTATCAACTGGCGATTGGCGGTGGGCAACAACCTTCTTCCTTTCTCTCCCTCTCTCTCTTTCTCTCTCTCTTGTTGAATGGTTTGCTGAACTCGGATTGATGCATTGCAGCCCTCTTGAGGCCCCTTTTATAGGCCAAGGGATGCCTCTTTGCTGTAAATTTTCATAAGGCAAGTTGCCTTATTTAAGATGGTTGCATTTGGCAAGTGAATGTTGGTCATTCTTGCCAAAAACTGCTCCCATAGATAAGGTAAGTGAAGTGTTGGCCCTTCTTGTCAAAAACTTGCTCTGTTTGATATGGTAAGTGTAGTTGCTCATTTGATAAAGCTTGATAAGGTAAGTTGCTTAATCCTTTGATGTTGAACTCCAAAGTTGGTAAGTTTCCTCCTAGTGGCTTACAAAATTAAATATCACTACTTGCCAAATCGAGCATTACAGCTTGTCAAATCGAGCATCACTTTCCTTTTGTGTGGATAACGCCGACTTTCCTTTCTGGACGCCGACCTTCCGTTCTAGGCACCGACCTTCCGTTCTGGGCGCCGACTTCCATTCTTAAGCATCGACTTTCCTTTCTTGAACGACTTTTCTTTCTAGGTACCGACTTTCTTTTCTAGGCGCCGACTTTCCTTCTTGAACATCGACTTTTCTTGAACATCAAATTTTCTATATGGTAGGTATGGTTTCAAACATTTTCTTTAAAATTATTTCTATATTTGAAAACATCAAATTTAATGAAATCTTCAAATATTATTTTGGAAAAGCACTGAATTCAATTCCCAGTTTTTGTTTGCAAGGGTGACCCACTTTTGCTCCATAAGTCAATCTATAACCACCTTGACCATTTAATCCTTTTCATGGATGTAGGGTATCGAACAACTTTAACCACTTCAACGGGTGTAGGGTATTGAACCACTTTAACGGGTGTAGGGGTATCGAACCACTTTAACCCTAGGTATCAGGTCTTGGAATGAGACTATTCTCTACCGGGCAAATTTCTAAGGTATGATTTGAATTTAATTTGTTTTTGAATATCAAGGGTTTTAGAATTTCATAAATTTATCAATTTGCAAACATTTTTGGGTTTGATTCCCAATGTTTTCTTTTTCATTTGTTTCTTTAAAGAAAAATTGTTTGAAATCATTTTTCCTTAGAAGGCAATTATTTAAAAAGGCAGAATCCTGTCAATTCAGTCATGAGGGCAAAATAGTCATTTTTATAAAAAATTGTCCAAATTTGATTTTTTTCAAAAGGGATGCAATATATTATCATTTTGAGGTTGCTAGAAAATTTTGATACCAAAATGAGTTCATTTGATGTATTTTTATGTAAAAACCCAAAGTTGCCAAAAAAAAAATTTTCTAAAAGATGAAAATTCTTTATTTTGAAAAACATTTTTGGGTGTTTACAGTTTACTAGTACATAACAAATGGATTAAAGTCGACCCAAACAAAATTAAGACCATTATCGATACTTGACCATCCAAGACAGAAACAATTATGAAGCTTGATAATTGTCTACAACACTTTATTACTAATATCATAGAAAAGATGGCCCCTTTAATAGTAATACTTATGTTGAAGGATATGGATGACTTCGTTTTAGATATAGAGCAATAGTTGGTGTCTGACATAATCAAGGAGTATTTATCAAAACCACCTATATTGGTAACCTCAATTTTTGGAAAACCATTGAAATTATACATAGCTACTATGAAAAATTTCATTAGTGTCGTTCTAGCATAGGACATAGAGGACAATACTAATATTCTCCAATTGAAAATATATGTTTCGACATGTATCATATGTATATGAATTTAGAACATTATCTTCTTACAAGAGAAGTACATGTGATAAGTAAAATTGATATTTTGTGTTACCTTCTTGGTCACCCAGCTCTTTAGGGGAGGTTAGTTAAATTGGCAATCAAGTTATGCCCCTTCGATTTGAAACATTGCCCTCTCAAGGCAATTAATGGTCTAACAGTGGCTAATTTCTTGGCACATTTTATATGTATCGAGGTTGTTGATCCTTTAAACGTCACTCACAACATGATAGTTGAGCAACCTTAGTCAATTATATTTGATGGCTCGAGGTGCAATAGAGGTGTGGGAATCGGTGTCTGTACCATCTCCCCGACCAAAAAAGTAGGTATTCTCTTGATATTCTTTGAGTGAGACCTTACTAATAATGAGGCTCCATATTAGGCTTTGATCTATGGTTTGAGTTTGGTCTATGTTGTTTATGTAAGAAAGGTAGATATTTATGGTGATTCTCAATTCGTGTTGACCCAATTGATAGGATATTATCAATACCGTAGTTTGAACTTGCAATGTTTGTATCAACATGCAAAAGGTTTGTTAGAAACCTTCCTTGAAGCAAAATTATCATATATTCTCAAAGATAAAAATCTGGTGGCGAATAATGTAGCCCAAATTTCCTCAAGGTTTAAGACAATACATGAGCACCAGATAGTGATAGCCTCGATTAAGGAGAAGGAAGAACCTCATGATTGAAGAGATTTTTTGGTGAAATACTTGATTGGATGTTAACACAATGTAAAGTGTTAAGCTATACCTTTTTGGATGGTGAGTTGTATAAGCGGAGCTCATGAAGGAATATGTAGCATTTATCAATCAGGGCCTAAAATGAATTGGTTATTATATCGGCATGAGTATTATTAGCCAACTATGCATCAAGGTATTAATTTTGCAAAGAAATGTCAACAATGTCGATGTTTCGACCCTTACAAAAAGTGCTTAGGATAGAATTATGTTTTATCATCAAACCATGGCCATTTTGAGGTTGGGACATGAACTTAACTGGAAATATCCATCCAAAATTATTGAAATGACATATTTTCATCATAGTGGCAACATATTACTTTACTAAATGGGTTGGGGCCTTAGCACTGGAAGTGGTGACCCTGGATGATTTGATCAAGTTCATCAGTTACTATTATTTTCCGATTTAGAATTCTGCAATCGATTACAGTCGATCAAGCGACGATTTTCATAGGAGAAACGTAATGGCTTTTCTCTAAAGCTTCAATGTTAAGTTGGTATATTTAATCCCTTACCGTGCACACAACAAATGCTCAAGTTGAAGCTACTAATAGGGTGATTATTGATTTATTTGAAAAGTCCCTCGAGAACAATCTACAGAAATGGCATGAACCTGAGTTCCTTTGACCATATTGAAACTCTGAAGCCTTCTTTACTAGCATAATTCTATTTTGGCTTACATATGAATAGGATGTGGTATTACCAATGGAAATTAATATCAATTTTTTGTGGGTAGCCAAGAAGAATAATTTACAACCTAAAAAATATTTGCAGTTGTTGATGATGGAACTCGATTCGGTGGATGAAGATCTCTTAATGGCATTAGACAATTTACTTGCTAATAAGCAGAAAGGTGCTCAAGCATACAACAAACATGTTCGAGTGAAACAGTTTCGAGAAGGGAACTTATTTTGGAAGGCTATCCTACGAGTAGTCCTAAAAGATCCATAGTTTAGAAATGGTCCCTCAATCGGGATGGACCATATATAGTGTAGAAAGTTCTACTAGGAGGTGTATATAGACTAGCAGAAATCGAAGGGAATGAATATGCGAGCAGTATAAATGGTAAGTAGTTGAAGAAGTATTATCTTTTGGTTTGAGAAGGATATTTTATTTGATGAATTCAATGAATGTGAGTATACATTTATCAAAAAAATTACAAAGAATAAAAACAAGAGAGTCAATTATTTATCTTGAGGGAAATTCCTAATCAAAAACAGAAGTGGTTTCCAACAAGGCTAATTCGCCTGAGACTGCAATCATCTAACACTCCTCATATTCTTATTCTAGATCCCTCGGATTCTCAGCCACCAATGGTTCTTCTACTACTTGGTTCCTCAAAAGGGCTTCCAGGTAGGCCTCCTCTAAGTCCCATAGTTTTTGTCATTCTTCTTCGTAAGGTCCAGTCATGGCTATAAGTTCTTGGTAGAGTAGGGTCAAACGATCATTGAAAGAGACAAGTTGTGAAGTAAGGAAAGCAATATTGTTTCATGCAATCTTGTCCATTGGAAGCTTGAGATAAAATGGTGTCAAAAGATACTATTGATTGAGTTCGTTGTTGCGCAAGATGGTCCATCTTACAACAGAAATCTGATAGGTATCGACAGTTCACATTGATTCTCTGTAATTGATAGGTGATAATCTTTTAGACATCAAAGCAAACTTGTTGAGTCGAAGAGATAGATATAGATTGATAGTTAGCCTCTAAAATGTAGAAAAAAGATTATCATGGAGTCTCATCCCTTCCTTGAAGTCTTTACTGAATACGCTTCAAATGAACTCTACATCAATATTGATTCTTAAAGATGTTGGAGGTACTACTTCTTTTATGAGTACAACATTATCCTTTTGCATATCTATATCGACTAGAACTTCCTTTTGAGGAGAATAGGTGAAACCCTTAATGGGGTTAGATTCTAGTCTAGAAGCAGAAGTTGTTAATGAAGTGTCTTAGTGAGGCTACGGGTTGCTCGTAGAAATAGGCACGAGAGGTCTCTCGAGCCTCAAAGCCACTAGAACATCAATTTGAGTCATTTTTTAGGTTTCTTATTAGGAGTCACCTTGATGGGGACTTGAGATCAGAGTTGCAATGGCTGCTACCCGAGATGCGTCTTCTAGAGTCACCTCGTTTACAACCCAAATCAAGATTGTAGCATATTCGACTTGAGTTCCTTTTTTAGAAACTCACACGGTTATTGAAGGTAGAGCAAAAACTTGAAATTCTCCCTAGTGGGATATGCCAATGGTTGTGGTTGGATCGGTAGAGATACATATTGCCTCTTGACAAGGTGTAATAATTGCCCTAATCAATGCAGAGGCTCAGTGTTCATCTTAAGGAATCGAGATGGCTCTAGCAAAACTAGAGGTCGTTAAAAGGGGACTTTTGTACAAACTTATAGCTCAGGAAGAAGCTTCGTTAATAATTACTTACAAATAATGGTGACATATGTAACCAAGAGAGTTGTAAATGGAAAAAAAATTCACTAAGAAAGGTTACTCTTGTAAGATGTCAATGGACTAATTGGAGGCCTTTCTTGGGGTGTCTTC
This sequence comes from Brasenia schreberi, assembly GCA_036023115.1. Lineage (NCBI taxonomy): Eukaryota > Viridiplantae > Streptophyta > Magnoliopsida > Nymphaeales > Cabombaceae > Brasenia > Brasenia schreberi. The sequence goes on along the minus strand of JAYKKT010000071.1, from coordinate 9,040,446 downwards.
TACAGGTAACTTAGAAGAAGGTTCCTGAAGTTGAGTGGGGGCAAGAGTGTTGGGATTTGAATGTCTTTGAGGTAATGGTGAGAAGGAGACTTTGTGTGGAGTTATTGAATCATGAATGTTGAGATATCCCACACAATGATGGAAGAAGGCCTATCTAATATGGGAGAAGTACTAAAATCTACCACTTCTTACTCTGAATGCTTTGGAGGTCAGTTATTGATGGTTCACAAGAGAATATAGGCCCCTCATTAGCAACTTTAGGCATGGGGTCCTAAACATCATCAACTATATCTATTATGGTGGGCTCAGACGGCATATTCCTCATTTTTTGTCAAGTTTCATTTCTAATAGAGGAAGTACATTCTAAAGCTCTTTCTCATGATAGGGGATAAAAGGTTGATAAACCAGAGGGACCAACAGAAGAGATCATCATCAATTAAGTCATCTATTATCAAACCACACATTCTTGTATCACAATTTTGGATTATTCCCTGTAGTTACATCTATGCTATAATCAATAAGTTTTGTTTTGTAGTTGTCAACCAAGACATTGGTTATCTTTGTATGGATGGTTGTCCACAAAAAAGAAAATTTTAAGGTCTCATTGGGACAAGATATGAATCGAGGAGTATGAAGACGGTTTCCTATTGATGATTTTCAAGCAAAAGTTCTCTGATAGCTAGTAAGCCTTGATGGAGAACTAATTAATAGGTGAGACATGATAGATAGTATGGTTGAACAATGATTGAGTTGAATCTAGATAATTGAGAAGTATCACAAAATAAGAATTGAAGAGAAAAGATTCTCGATAATTCAGTTATGTAGAGCTCCTGTTTGAATTTGATGATAGAATTAGAATAAAGAGAGTGAAACTAGGAATAAAGGAAAGTTACCTCATTGGGGTTAGTAGACCATAACTAAGTAATGATCTCTATTTGTGAAGCTAAGATTGGTGGAATGAGGCTTAAGGAAACTCCTAACGTATCGACAATGATTTGTTCAAGGAGGAGGCATGAAAACCCAAACTTGGGATGTATAGATCAATCCAAAATTGAAAAAACTATATTAAATCCCTTATAAGATGGGTAAGACTACAATTCCAAAGGACCACAAGGGTAAAAAATTTTAAACAATAAGTAGTAGCCAAAAAGAAGAGGGCGAGAGTTTAGTACAATATATAATAGCGAAAATGTACCATATATACTCACTGTTAACTTTCGTTCCACAAATGCAAGTGATATAATGGCAGAACTACAATAGCATGAATGCATGGTATTCATCATCCGTCACTAGTTCAGTACCTAAATAATAAAAGATAAAATCATCCAAAAAAAGTTATAGTGAGAGTTTTCGGGTATGAGATGCGATCAACACCATTGATTGAAAGACTCATAATTGCTTGAACATCGATAATGGTAGGAGAAATCATTCTGAAAAGGAATTAGAAGTGGTTATGATAGGAAATCCAAAAAGATAAGAAAGAATAGAGGAGATTGTCATTAAATTGTATGGTCAGGCAAACCAGCATGATGAGATGATAGATAATCAATTGTATCCAAAGGTAGCTTTTTTGTCTCTAACCCTATCTATCAATGCAAGAAATATTGTGGGATACTTTGGAGGTGGTTGAGAGTCTTAGAAAAGAAAGGGATACTTAGCTTATAAAAGATCAAAGCTTCAAACGTGTGAAATAGACTTGTCACCTAGAGATAATCTTATGGATAATTGGTCCGTTGGTGTACCCCAATCAGTGTGACAACAAAAGAATGGCATGAACATTGAAGTGGGGAGTTATCGAGGATCACTCCCAAAAAAATTAACAAGATATGTATCGTTTATGTGAAAGTCTATAAATCGGCATGCATTATCAATGATATGTATTAGAAATCAATTATACAATTGCATTTCTTTCATCTTTTACCATTTCTTAGGAGTAGAAGTAACATAGTCCCTCATCTTTCGATTATAGTGAGCGCTCTTCTTTTCTATATAACCCCTATTAGCAATTGAGATACGCACAATCGGATTCTCGGAGATCCATCCTATCGCCTAATACCGTATTGAGTTCTTTCCTCTTTGAGAATGAGGGTGAGAGTTCTCTAGTACACTCTTAACTTTTGAGGTCCAATATCATGTAACGTGCTCTATCATTTGTGTGGAACTATCAATTCAAACGGCAATAGTGTATAACATAATATGTATTTATATTTATATTTATATAGGCGGCATATGCACATCACTTTGTGTGCAAACCTATAGAATGATGGTTTAATTGAAAGATATAATATTAGATTCAAAAGTAATAAGTAGAATGGTGTTATCGTACTCTTTTAAGTACATTCACCTAAAAATGTAAAGTATGAAATACCTTTCTATCTTTTCTTTTCTTTTTTTGACCTAAATTGAACAAACTGTAAAGGTCAGTTTTCATGGAGTTTGCATATACAAAGTTTACATTATCTCTCTCTCTCCCTCTCTCTCTATATATATATATAAGAGAGAGAGAGGGGGGGGGTTAGGTTGGTCAATTCTCCAAACAGGTACCAAAGAAAACTTTCATCACCAGTGGCATCTTGGTCATGTCCAAAAGAATACTAAGCAAAGAGAATACAAGTAATTCTGTTAGTTTTGACACATCCGGCTATGTAGGTCAGATTCCGATCACCTGAAAATTTCACAAACATTTTAAAATGCGAAGAGAGAAGCAAGCCACTATGTCTGAATAAAATAAAGCGAAAAAAGAAAAGCACAGTGGATTCGTTTCCTTCCTCTTTTTATACCATATCGCCGAAGTGCAATCTCTTAGACGCCTCCTCTTTTATCACCACCACCACCACTGTCACAAAGTTCTGGTTCTGTCTTTGCTAAGCCTCCTTTCCTGTGCTTCCAGTGCCGGAAATAAGCGATTCCACAGGAGAATTCAATAATCTCCGGACTTCTCCGTGATGGGATTTGCTCTCTCCCCCTTGCAAACTTGGATCAGGCTGCTGTGGAGCACCAGCTTCTTTCGCCACAAGTTTGTTGATTGCTAGTACACACTTAGTTGGGAGAGTGGGGGTTGTAACAGAAAGGGGAGATTTAATAGTGGAAGGTTCTATTTTTTCGGTTGTCTTGTCGGGAAGATTGTGCCTTCGAGCCGTATAACAGATGGATTCTGGCCGTCTTGTCTTCGATGGTAGCTCACATAATATGCTCTTCATCGGAAATAATGATCCAGTTTTGCGTGGTAAATTTTTCTGTTTACTGTTAATACGTCTTGTCATACCTCTTAACCTTTTCGATATCTGTTGTCATACCTGTTGAATTTTTGGATCGATTACATGAAAAGCTTGGCGCGAAGCCTTTCGGAGAGAAAATTCTTCAAACGGGATATTTCGAGTTAGGACTATCATGTGATCCGAGGTTGAAATCACCAGTCGGATGGATGTGATTTCAATCACATATCAATTGACCTTTCATGGTCTTTCTTCTCATGCGAAATCATTAAGGACCGGCACAGAGTGCCCTTCATGGCCTTTCTTCTCTGTCTTAAGTGTGTTTGAGGCTCACTTTCTTCCATTAAGGTTCTGTTTGGAGAGTTAATTTTGTGATAATGTCCAAAGATACCCTTGACAAAGCAGGATATTCCACTTCCCTCACGGCCGCGCCCGGGTCAATGATCGGCTTTGGCCCAGCCTTTCACCGGCCGTTCTATGCCATTACTGACAATCTGATGGACGACGAGTTCCTCGACGAGCACACCTCGGAGAAGAAGAGGAAGCTCACGCCTGAGCAGGTCCATCAGCTGGAGATCAGCTTTGAGGCTGAAAACAAGCTTGAACCAGACCGCAAGGTGGAGCTGGCGAAGAAACTTGGGCTCCAGCCTAGACAGGTCGCTGTTTGGTTCCAAAACAGGCGGGCTCGATGGAAGACCAAACAGCTCGAGCGAGATTTTGACCTACTCAAATCGGCTTATGACTCGCTTTCCTCGGATTACCAAAGCCTAGTCAAAGTGAGCGAAAAGCTCAAATCGGAGGTACGTATCAAGTCGTATCATTTGTTGTTTCGAATCCCATTGGGTCACATTCTTTTATTCATTTCTCAAGATCCAACCCTTTTCGAGTATATTTCTGAGCAGGCTTGCTATAAAGCTAGCCGTCCATCTTGGAGATCGACGGTGCTCAACTTCTATCCGTTTCAAATAGATTTCTAAGCCAATTTAAATCTCTTTTTCAGAAGAATATGGTTTAGCACCATTGATGTACAAGATGGACGACTCTGATAGGAGCAAGAATGATACAGCACCATGCTGGATCACGTCCAATGAATGGGTCATATTGGAGACCGGCAGGGTGAACCCTTTGGCTGTGAAATGTGACCCATGATACGTAATGTGCACAATTCATTGGTTGGATGATTCTGAACAAAGTTTTCGTGATGGGCCCGCTGGGTCCACCTTTACCTTCCAAAATGTCCAAGGGCATTTTTGTAACGATTGACGTTTTAGGGAGTGGCCCTCTTTGTCGTGTCGGGCACACCAAACTTGGAGTGTGAAGAAGATGAAAGATGCACATCATTGAAATGAGGAGATGAGCATTAACATCATTACATCCTGTCATGTTTTCATTGTATCATATTGTAAATTATTTTATGCATCATATGAGACCATGTATTCCGTATATATGCATACATATGTACATGCATAATAAATACATATATGTATGTACATATGTATACATACAATATAATATGGCATATTGTATTATTTTTCTTCATTTAATGAATACAAATTGTAAGAACCAAAAGTTATAGAAGAAATCATATAGTAATATATAATATGATACACAATATATCATATGATATGGTGCTTGACACCCACCGTTAATTGCGTGAAAATAATACGAGTATGATCCAAATGTTATATGTGACATATTATAATATCATCATATGATATGGTTCGGGTTTAAATGTAGGTTGCATCACTGCAAGAGAAGTTGCTGGCAAAGGAGATACGAAGTGAGAGAGCCAGCAACTTGCCAACTGAAAACAAAGCTGCCAACTTGCAGTGCAAAGTTGAAGATGGACTGAGTTCTGGCGGAAGCGTGGTCATGGACGACGATGGCGCGCATCTCATTGATAGTGGTAACTCAAACTTTCCATACTATATGGGCATGGAAATGGTGCGATCTGAAGATGAGAGGAGGTACTCCTCCAATGAGCCCTTTTGTGTCGGAAACCTCGACGGAGATGGCTCAAGCTATTTTGCAGGCACTTGTGTCGTTCCGGAGAAAGCTGAAGAAGAACAACTTGCACTGTTTGCGTGGTCTTAGAAGGGCAAGCCTAAGGATTACTTGCTTTTATAAAATGAAATAATAAAGAAGTGTATTTGGGGACGTATTAAACCTAATTAAGCGTGATAAATTTTGACAGTGTTATCAATATCTAGTGTGTGGTTTATATCTAAATAAATTTCTGAGGTCATTTGCTTCTTGTGGCAGTGGAAGACCTAGGTGAGGTGGGAGACGTTAGCCATACCCACTTTTCTTTTCAAGGTCTACTTGAACTTTTAGGCCATAACAGAGAGCCCAGATAGCAGGGGCTTAGCTCGAAAAGAATATTAATTCTTTTAAATATAAGGCAAGGGCTCAACATAAGTAACTTTCAATCAAAGTGGTGTCGAATTAATTAGCTTGAAAGATTATGATACATGTTGATATATATATAAAAGAGAGGGGGGGGAGTCTTAGGTGCATATACAAACATCTTTATTGTTCAATTATTTATATCAATGGTCGATATTTAAATTAAAAGTGTTGTTATACTCTTGGATTTTATATTTATACATAATAAATATAAAGTAATTCAAATCTTCATAGTTGATATGAAAGATCAAACAAGAGAAATTTCTGTAAGATTATGCATCTAAGACACCTTATATGTAGAGAGAGCGATTGGATTATGGCCACCACTAACGTTACACGTTCATATTTGACCATTACTTTTTGAAGGCATAAGTATAATAAATTGTTCTCCATCGTTTTATGAAAACCTTTAGCTTTTTTAAATTACACATGCTACCAAAACCAATGATTGTACAAGTCAAAATGGCCAGATCTGATTTATATATGTACATATAGTAGTCACTGATTTAATTAATCTTTAGTTAAAATTTTTGCCTTGCAAACCCACAGCTAGTGCCTTCCCATGCTCGGGTTTCTGTGAAGCACAAAATGCGGTATGGCGTGCACATAGAAGTGGGTCAAGTTTATGGATTGGTTGGCAACCTTGCCCGCAATTTTATACGTAGTATTTGCACAAAGAACAATGCCCCGCCAAGCGTGATTCAAATAAATGTAATGGCCAGCCATGTAGCATTTGACTCCAAAATAATGAATTACAGCGACATGGACACCCTACCAGCTTGTAGGATTTCAATACCTTTTGTCAACTCCCATTACAATCTCTCTCTCTCTCTCTCTCTCTCTCTCTCTCTCTCTCTCTCTCTCTCTCTCTCTCTCTCTCTCTCTCTCTCTCTCTCTCTCTCTCTATATATATATATATATATATATATATATATATATATATATATATATATATATATATATATATATATATATATACATACATACATATATATACATACATACATATATATACATACATACATATATATACATACATACATATATATACATACATACATATATACATACATACATATATACATACATACATATATATATATATATATATATATATACATACATATATATATACATACATATATATACATATGTATGTATATACATATATATGTATATATACATACATATATATACATATGTATGTATATACATATATATATATACATACATACATATATATATACATACATGTATATATACATGTTTATGTATCTATATATTTATGTACATGTGCATATTTACGTACAATGTATCAAATGCTACATCACTACATCAATGATCTTGTATCCCACATGCCGTGTCATGAATTTTCTTTCTTTGTCATTCTATTGTCATCTTCATGCTCTCCCAGATCTTATCTTGACTTCATCATCATCCTAAGTCAAGATGAGCCACACTTCCCTTGTTAAGGTTTACTGCTATCTATCCATGTAAATGTTGTAGAAAATCATACCGGATCAATTAAATCACCTCATCCAAATCAAATTTTGACGAAATATTGCATACCCGAGCTGAACGTGACCTGTTTCTTTTCTGATTTTATGTTCTTACATATTTTTTGAAGTTTTCAATCATCACAGTGGCTACTGATTTCCTGAACCATTTGGCAAGGTGAATAAAACACAATCCGGCCAACAATTAGTGGCTCGATCCTTATCCCCTTCTCCAAGGGGGCTTAGCTTAGTAAAGGGGTCGGTGAGCAGTCACCGTTTCGATTCCCATGGTTGCTAACCCATTTGTAATCCGGCACCAAACATAGCTTTAGAAATAGAAGCAAGTCTTCGAGCGTCATATTGTGCCTTCTAATTAGCTTTCCGTTTGTTCTCCTTTTCCTTCCGTTTCCATGGCAGTGTTATAATTACAACACACTTCTTGGTCACCCCCTTTCTTTCTAAAGCAGGCATAGATACCAACCCCAACTCCTGCTTGGAAGGCCTCTTACTCTGCAATCACCTGGTCGGTGGATCGACTCACACATCCAAGTCATGAGTTCAACATTCAGGACACGCGTCCGGCTTTCGCCTGCGGTCTGCCCATTACTGGGACCAAAAAAAGACACTATTAGAAATATAAAGTTGATAAATAATAAGATGACCGCAAAAAGAAAAGGACGTACCGCCCAGGTCATTTTTCGAGTGATCCAGATCCCGAACTACCAAGCATTGGTTGTACTCGTGAGGTAGATTGAGCAAAAAATTACAAGTCATAAAAGGAGAATCTCGTGTCAGGGCTAACAGTCAGCACACAAACAACGAAGTTGAGTTTGTGACACGAAGGGTTTCAAGGCCAGGTTGTCCTTTCATTACGGGTTTATTTAAACATGACTTGTTTGAAACTGGATCGGCCCTGGAACCAATCATAACCGAAACCGGTCATTCAACTGACAAGTCAGAGCTGCTTTGAAACCGTGATCCAAACCAAAGCCAACGGTTCCAAACTGCTCCAAGCCCCCCACCCCCACGGCAAAAGAATTTGAATTTAATGGCACAACCTGACAGGCATGGAATGACTGATCCACTGATCCGGTCATTGAAAATTTTTTCAATAATAGTTATATATTTTATGAATATATAATATATTATAAGAAATTGTTTTAAAAAGAAATGTTTTGACTTATTTCGAATGGTTTCAGACTCAAACCAGAGCCGATGGTTCTAGGTTCCGGAATAACTAGAATAAGCAGTTAAGAACTGCCGTTTCAATTTACCTGGAACAGGCAATGTCTCAATCTACGTAACCCCACCTTGGCCTATATATAAAAAAATAAATAAGTAAAACAAGCTTCAAAATAAATCAATTCAAACGGTCGTTATTGGATCACGGACCTTCCTGGTTGATTGGCGTCGTTAGGAAAATAACGACTTAAATTCTGTAACGGTGCAAATGAGCCTGATGATGCAAGGATCAAGTAATAAGGTTATACCACAATATCACAGAGAAATGCAACCAGAACTTGCATGCAACGCGTGCACGCACACACACAGAGGTGGATAAAGAATGATACACTTAGACTACATTTCCTGAGTTACATGATTCTTTGACGTGTGTTTAGAACCTGTTAGCAAGCCTACTACAATTGATGGAAAAATGCCACCGCGCACTTCTCTAACAGATTCGAAGCTCTGCAATCATAGATCCACAAGCTTCTCCTGCTGCTGTTTCACAAACCACACTTTGCTGTGCATCCGAATACAGTCATCAGTGTTAGCATCGTCTATATATACACGGGCGCAGTGGCAGCAGCAGCAGTGATGGCAGCAGATCAGCATGAGCCGTAGCAAGAAGCAACTATGTGACCGATCAACCTTCAAAGCAGCGGTACCACAAGTGATTTCTCCCAGTGGATATCTCCTATTAAATTTCGTTCTTCACCAGAAGATCAGAGCCAGCAATTTGACCCTTACGTGCTTTCCTGTGGCAAGGCCGCCAACAAATAATGCTCCAAAAATGTGAAGTCGAGAATGTAGACGTTAGCTCTATATGCCTGAGATCAAACTTCCGAGTCCTTTCTTTTCTTCCCTGGCTTCATTATCTTAGGGTTCTCTTGTTGTTCCAAAGCAGGGGTGGCTTTCTGGTATATGATTGCAGCATCCAAAGCATATATTCGCAGTGCGAGTGATGAAACTGTGGATGTCTTTACAGCTGCAGAGAGAGATGACCAGTACCACCATCCATTTCTTAAGAACTCTGTCTTGATCATGTTCTGAAATATAATCGTGGCTTGAACCATCTGTAAAGTTATCAACCATTGTCAAGTACCATAAAAAAGGATGGTTAAAAGTTATCAAACTAGTATGTTATCAAGGTATGACATAAAGGTAGCAAATTGTTGGCGTAGATTGAGAGCCCGGGAAAACGTATGCAACTAACAAAGGTGTTGTCACTAAACAAAGACGAAGATACTTATTGTATGATTTTGGTATATCGTGATATTATCCACTGCAATTCAAGTTAGGGTATCAGGATTTACTAGTTTAGGTATCCGTCGCTGTATGTAAAATAACTTCTGAGGCGTCCGTTCCCGCATGGCTGAAGATTCAAACATAAGGTAGCAATTAAGAAGAAGAAAGACTGTTTAACAGGAATCTTTCAGATGCTAGTAATGGGATTTACAGGTTTACTTCAAGGGTTTAACCTGACATAACTGAATTACTCATCCAAAACAATGCAGGTATTGAGACAGAAAGGTAGGTTAAGAACATCTAGGCAGTTGCAGACACACATGCAATTGCACAGGCATACAAATCCATCCAGATTCTCCAGGATTTAGCACACTTGACCAAATAATATTTTATGGCACAGCTCTTAAAATAGCATACTACTGAAAAGATGATCTTCTCAATTCCGCAAGTACAGAAGTCTTAGATGGTACAGATGATTCTTTTAATTGTTCAGAAATAAATGAAAATCCAAGGAATGCATACCTGGACAAGCGATTGGCTTAAAGACATTTGAGTTGATGTACTTCACAATTTTCCACACTCAAGCATGTACAAGGTTTTAAAAACCCCAGCATAGCGACGAACTATCACAAAAACATGAACTCAAGCATTGCGGCACAATGGGCATAAGGACAGGTGCCCTTTTAACTACATTGACCATAGAACTTCATATTCTTTGCAACAACAACAACAACAACAACAACTTCATATTCTTTGCAACATGAATTTAATCATTACTTAATTACTAAAGGGGCTTTGACCTTTGAATGTTTGAACCATGATTTGCAGAATGACAAATGAGCCTCTAAAGTGCCGATAGCCTTTAAAGCATGGTCATGCATCTATTGCCACAAGGACCGAAGCTGCATGAAGACTGGGGGTTGACGAGGCAGGACGTGAAAGAAGTTTTGAAGCACTAAGGTACTAACAACTTGTTTGAGGAGTACATGTAAGGATGAAACAATTCTAGTCTGAGCTTGCAATATAGTCTTATTTATGCTAATTAGCTTAAAACAGTGACAGGAAAACTAATTCTGTAGGATCTTGTCCTACCCAAGTAGCTTTTCTCATAAGACTCTTCTCTAACTGTATGGATTCATGGGACCATCGAAACATTTATATGACTATCTATCCAAAAAGATCCAGAAAAAGGATTTTCCGGACAATGCATTTTTTACCATTTTCCACCAATTTAGATGCACAGTACAGTTACATAAGGGCATACCTGCTAAAAGTTCATATCTAGATAAACCTAGGTCACATAGACACTTCCAATAGGGTGCGACAACCATGCCGGGCACTTGATTCGTACTCTGGTGTCTAACTCATCAATATCTATTTTAAATATTTTTTAATGCTATGTCACTAAGACACTTCCTATAAATTGACCGATTATTATCTAATGAATTAACTTATCAAAAAATAAACTTGATAAATTGATTCACATATTAATGTTTTCTGATTTGAAAATTGTCTGTTTTTATAGTTTTATGAAATATTATCAATTATATATAATAATGTGCAAATTATACTTATATATAGCACTGTCCTCATGGAAATTTGTTGTGTCTCGAATCTGCTCTCGCACCATGTCCACACCCACATGACAACATGAACCTTTTTCCAACAAATAGCATAACTGCAAGAAGCTGAAGTGTTTATTTGCCACACCCACTGGTTTGAATCAGGGTCAACGATGCAGCTGCGACATGAAGCCAGCCTATATGAAACCTGTAATGGTGAGGACCAATAAGACAAACAACAGGTCCATTGTTGGGGTCAAGCCTACAAGGTTAATATATACAAGTTACAGTTTTTTGAAATTCCAAATGAGGATCCAATTTACACCCCAGTTAAGATCCACAAGATTTAAATGTAAAAAGATCTTTATATTATTTTCCCGATATCGTATATATTTTTCTTGAAGGATTCGATTATTGTTTTCCTTATAATAGATTTTGTCTGATGCAGATCCAAGGAAACTACAAGCATCCCTAAGATAGACTTGGATCTACCCATACCCAGGGTAGGTCCGACCAATTGAGACACCTAGTTTAGAACATTCTACGTTCAATATCAATTTGTAAGTGTTTTCAATGTCAGTATCGCCTCATATTCTGTCTAAGAACATAAAGCACTCTTCTAACATAGAGTCTCTACTTATGGATTAAGGTGATGAAAATGACAATATATCAAAATTGTAGGACAAACAGCATATCATTCACGATAGAATTGCAAACATAATCACTAATTTGCAGCTTATCTTACCTCAAATATTGATTTTGCAGACTTAACAAAAGAGCGCCATGCATGTCTTTTTGACAAAGATGTTCTGGATGGTTTCACTGCTTCCTCAACCAAGGCTGCATCCATATCAAGCAAGTTGATCTTAAGACACTTCAGGATTTGAGATGCCTTACCAAACAGCGGTCTTAGTGATGTTTCTGGGACAACACGGTTCTGGGCACTTCCAAAATTGGATATTCTGTCAACAAAAGGATGCCATGAATCTTTAGTCTCTGAGGTATCAGGAGCGCACCTCTCAGATTTTAGGACCACTGCTTCAGTCGCCTTCTCATCCACATTTTTACTCAAGTCATTTGTGGGTATAACATCTAATACTACTTCATCACCATCATCTTTCTCCAGTGCAGAAGTTAATATTTCTTCTGTCTGAGCAGCCAAACAAAAGGCTGGATCACTTTGATGCCTACGTTCATGAAAGATCAGAAGGGAAGGATCAAAGATAGATGAAAATGGTGGAGCTGAAAAGAATGAAGTGACACCACCAGACCCAAGAAGCCCTATTTCTCTCACTAGCTCTCTGTTTGAATCCTTTGTGACAAATTTACTGCTAATATCTTGAATGTCATAAGGGCAAGGAACATCTTTCTTTCTTGACTTGCTATATCTTAAACTCAAGTCTACCTTTCCGTTATTTGTTCCCTCCAAAGCATCTGCTTCAACAGTATAGTCATTAAGGCGGTGACTCTCAGGCTTCATTCCTCTTCCCCTGGATGCTTCATCATTTTCCTTGTTCTCATCCAAAGCTGAGTTGCACTTTCCCTCATTATGCTCCTCAATTTCCGTATTTGTGCTAAATGTATGATGGCATGAAATGCAATGACACCGAGAAGGCCATACTGGTTCCAAACACCCGCATCTAAACATCCGTTCTTCATAGTTTACTTTTGTCTTTCTTCCTCGCCGTTTGGGTGCATCACCTGTGTCAGATTCCAAGAAATGGCCATACATCTTCTCCAGTAAGCCAGTAGCCTGGGTTTTCAGAAGCTGAGGAGATAAAGTCTTTTCATTAGCTTTAGGAAAACCATTTGTTTGTGGACACTCCAGAATACTACTAGCTTGTGAAGGCCTAATTCTCTGTAGCTGTAAAACCCATTCCCTTAAGTCTATCTCCCGTGAATTACTGCACCTTAGCCAATCCATAAGTTCATGAATTTCTGAAGCAGTTTCATAGATGACCCAAGGATAAGAAGAACCTTGTGCCAGAAAATTCTGATCATAATGACATAAGTTGGTGAGAGCTGATGGATATCCAAACCTAGCCCCAAAGTTTGTAACAGCATCCTGTTGATATTTTCCACTAGGAGAGGCAGTAGATGTAGATGGTAAATCTCCTGTAGGGTCTGAAGATGTGTCCATACCCTCAGCTGCCTCCTCGACTATTTTTGCCTGCATAGTTCTGTCAACAACCAGCCAAGGATAATTATTGCTTCTGAGGAAAGACCAGTACAGTCTACCAATAGAATCCCGACCTAAGAACTCCCTTCTCATGCAAACTTTGAGAAGTTGTGATTCTGTGTCGGCTATCGCTTCCAGCAGCCGTAAAATTTCTTGGTTCAAATGGTCAGGTAGACAAGTTTCCTGAGGCTCAGGCATGCCAAGGCAAGGTGAACTGCCATGGCCTATAAAGATATATTCTGTGTTGAATTTTGGTGATGAATCCACACTGCATTTCATTGCCACAGAGCCCATGGAACTCGCAGAAACTTGTTCCAGAAAAAGGGGTCTCCCTCTTTCAGATGAGACACCAGAACCTTCCATGATTTCTGCAGCAGATAATGGCACCGAATTACTCTTCTCAGAATTCAAATCATGAATCTTTTCATTTAACCCATTACGGAAGCTTGGATACCTGGCATCCCGAAGTTCAACATCACAAACCTGACGGAGTCCGTCATTCTGATGAATTCCAACTAGTGCTCTCTGCTGTTCAATTTTTGGACTCTGTTTATCTACTTTGCCAGAAACCATAATAGGAAAACTTTTAACTGCATTATCCCCAGCTTGACAGCCAATGCTCAAATGCTTTACACCTGATTCCTCGGAATACTCACAAACATTGTTTTCATGCATACTTCTAGGGAAAAGGTACCCCACGTGCTTACTAAGACCATTTGAACCACTCCCTGTAAAAGGTGTGTCGAACTTATTGAACAAGCACTGTTGCAAGTAACTGGAAAACGTCATCCTCTGATCAAATCCACTAGTAAACAGCTGATGCTGCCCTATCCAATCACTCACAAAGTTGCCAGCGTGCCCCCTACTTCTAATATCTTCAATGGACCTGCTGGCATTTTCCTTGGCCATCTTAATGTATACTTCTTCCCTAAAGCTTAGGTTTCTCCACTCTATAGACTGCAAACGCAACTTGTTCTGGAGCTCAACAGATGCATCTTGACATCGTTCAAGGTGCTCACGAATGGTAGCAGAATTCAGTGCTTCGTCACATAGAAATTTAAGAAGAAATGTCCTCTGCATCACAGAATTTTAAATATGCAACAGCATCAGTTATTAAGCTCATTCATCTAAGACATGTAACAGACAATTTATGACAATGTAAAAAGAAAATACAGCATCCAGTTAAAATTTTTAGTTAAAAGAACCCTATTCAACTTGACCAATCATGCTGAGATGGTACAACTACAACTCAAGCAAAAGGAAAAGAATTACACGACCGTTGGTTGAAAGGCATGAGCACAAGCCTGGAGACATGCAAAATAATCACCATGTACAAATGCTACTTTGGAAGAATCTCAATAAACCGTAAAACGTAACTTTAAAATACAAATAATAACAACCTTGATCCACTGATGTAATGAAGTTGATGCTTCATTGTAGTAGCAGAAGATTAGTGAATATCACCTCAAAATGTTAATCACGAAGCCTTAGAAAAGGCTATAATAAAGCATATACAACAAAGGCAAAATATAATGAAAATCGATATTATTTAACCACAAAAAGGCTTGAGAAAATTTGTCAATGAGTGAGGTATTTATAGAAGAGAACAAGAGGAAATGAGAAGTGAAGAAGAAAGAAAAAGGAGATGATCATAGCCAGCCCCCAACGACTACAGTTCTAGCCATTGAGGGCTTGGTGACCGTTCGGCCCCCAACGGCTAAGGGCTGGCCCTGGTGGCCTACTACACTTTTTAACACCCCTTCAAACTCATGACCTGAAGTTTGTCAATCAAAAACTGAAATCATGAGGCTGGTAGCGACTTGGTAAAGACATTTGCAAGCTGATATTCGGATCTTAGAAACTGTAGTGTTAAATTTCATTGTAGATGCTCTTCACTGACATAATGACAGTCCATCTCGATGTGCTTAGTCTGCTTATAAAATGTATGGTTCTTGACGATATACATAGCACTTTTGTTGTCACAATATATAGCTGGAGAAACTTCTAATGTTATATCTAAGTCCTGAAGTAGTCGTCTAAAGTTAATTCAGTGGTTGTATTGACCATTACATGATATTTTGCTTTAGTAGAGGAAAGAGATATATTGCATGATATTTTGCTTTAGTAGAGGAAAGAGATATCTTTTGTTGTTTCTTGCATTTCTATAATATAAGAGAATGGTTAAGAAAAATACAGTAACAAATAGTAGAGTGAATGTCATTTATATCACCACCCCAATCAGCATCAGTATATGGAATTAACTGAAATAGAGAAGAAGATGATAGAAATACTCCCTTATGTGAGGTTTGTCGAATATATCAAAGAATCCTTATAACAACACATATGAACAAATTGGCAGTATGTATAGCATGAACAATATCGGGACGTGTGATGGTGAGATAGGTGAGTGCTCCAACCATCTCTCTGTAAAGAATAGGATCACTTACGGGCTCTCCTTCGATAAAGTGCATCTTTTGGCTGATTACCTTAGGTGTCTCAACAACTTTGATGTCTAAAAGTTCAGATGTAAGAATAATGTCATTAGCAAATTTAATTTGTGATAAAAAAAAACCTTTATCATCACGGGTTACCTCAATGCCCAAAACATAAGAGAGTTGTTCAAGATCTATTATTTCAAACATCTTACCAAGTTTTTTCTTGATTTGTTGAATCTTGGAATTCTCACTACATGTAATAATATATAATCGACGTATAACAAGAGTATAGACTTCCTTACAAACATAGATGTGTAAGTATAATAAGTAATAAAGACATGCAAAGTCATGAATTTGGTCATTTTATAAAACTAAGCCTTAAAAGCTTGTTTGATACCACACAAAGCTTGTTTTAGCCGCAAAATATAGTTTACGGGTATGTTAAGACGAGGAGGAGATTTCATATATACCTCTTCCTTCAACCACCATTTAAGAAAGCATTCTTAACATCTAATTGATAAATGTTCCAATTATGAATTATAAGAGTTCTAATAGTTGTCATTCTAGCCACATGAACGAAGGTTTCCTCATAATTAATTCCATATTCATGTGAGTAACCTTCGGCAACTAATCTTGCTTTATAATGGCCTAACGAACCATCACAATTAGTCTTAATTGTATAGACCCACCTACTATAGTCTTTTTGTTTTGTGGTCTAGAGACTACATCCAAGTTTGGGCTCTATATAATGCATCTAATTTTTCATTCATAGCATGAATTAAGTCTTGTGATAATTGGGCTTCCTTAAAAGTTCAAAAATATTGGTTAGCAGGGCTTTATACCTTGGTAAAAAACTATCATACGAAACAAATCCTTCAGGAGGTCTAGAGTCACGACTGGACCTTCTAGGAATAGATGAAGTAATATTAGGAGTTCTCCTAGTTTAATATTGATCAAAAGGAGTACCAGAATGTCTTAAATCATGTGTTCATCGAGATCATTTTCTACATGAATCACATCATCTCCTAATCATTCAAAAAGGAATAGAAAGAATCATCAATAGAACTAACATCATCATTATCATTAAATACATATTCATTTTCAAAAAAATTGACATCTCTCAATATCTAGAGCTTGTCATTTTTATAGTCATAACACTTATATCCTTTTTTTATTTATTCTATACCTCTAAAAATACATATTTTATGGCACAAGAAGATAGTTTATCATCTTTATCAATATAAACAAAACATTTACATCCAAAGATGCGTAGTATAGAATAGTTGAAAGAAACTTTAAAAAGTTTTTATATAAGAGAAGTTTTATAAAACTGAAGAGTGCATTCAATTAATTAAATAAATTGCATTCATAATAGCTTATGCCAAGAAATTTTTAAGAACACCAATCAATAAAAGCAAGGTTCGTATGGTTTCCAAAATATGTTGATGTTTACGTTCTGAAATACCATTTTGTTATAAAGTTTTAGAGCAAGAAGTTTGATGCACAATTTTGAATTTGCAAAGATGATTTTTAAAATCCTTTGACATAAACTCCCCTCCTAGGTCAGATTTAAAATCTTGATTTCGGAATCAAATTGATTTTTTACAAAATTATGAAACATAACAAAATTTTGAAAAACAACGAATTTGGCTTTTAAAGATATACCCATGTATACTTAGTAAAATCATCTATAAAAATAACATAGTAAGAAATACTCCCTTTAAACAAAAGAGGTGTCGGTCCCCATACATCGGAATGAACTATTTTGAAGGGTCTCATGGTAATATGTGTTTTGTTTAAAAAATGTAGATGTTGCATTTTGCCAAGGACAAAATCTTTACAAGAAAATTTTTTCAGAGTCTTTATCTCAAGAGAACATTGATAAAACTTTTGAGCATTAAGATGTCCTAGTCAGTGTTATCTGTATTGCACTATATTGCAAGTGAAGAGCAATATCATAAATCTCCATCTCTTGATATATAGCATTTGCTCTACTCTCATAAATGACTAATCTATCTATATAATCAATAATATGTCTATTAACCTCACCGTCCCTTTTAAAGCTTGTTGAGTACCTGAATGTTGGGTTTAGGTAATATGTTCTTATATGAATAGGCTGATGTAATTGTTTGTTCAATCTATTATCTATAATGTTTCACATGGCACATAATCCCTTTTGATTCTTTTGCTCTATTCATGGTTTCTCCTCCCTATCAGCAAATATCAAAACCTTCACTAAAGGACATGTAATTCTCAATAGTCTAACACATGCATTCCAAAATATACTTCTGAAGACTGTCTCTAAAATCTCATTTAACTTTTTTTTTCTTTTATTTTGAGACAACTCTTCAAATTGTTGTCACTCATCTAAGGAGAACATTATCTTAAATGCTCTATACAGATAAGAAATTAGTTGCAAACCGAGTTGCTTCTTTACAAAAAAAACTCTGCACCATCTGTATATCTCATCATCATATACAATACAAAGGCATGATTATAGATAAATTTGGTGATATCTTGGCAACACTCAGTTGTTGCATTTATCTCATCCATCTCACCGATATCCTCAAGGGTGAGATCTAAACAATTGGTTGTATATGGTGTCAAACAGAAAGTCCCACAAGTATTTGATAACTCCTTCTCAACTGTTTTATAGTTAGTTGCATTATCTATAATGAATTAGCCTATATTCTCTAGCCCAACTTCGGAACCTTATCAAACTCTTGCCTTAAGATCTCTGTAGTATGTCTATCATCTGACATGTCTACAAATCTCAAAAACATAAGTCCTTTAGGATAATAGATAAGAAAGTTTAACAAAGTTCTTTCTCGCCTATCTATCCATTCGTCTGTCATGATATTGCATCATGTCTCCTTCTATGACTCTCTCAAAGTCGAACAATATTCATGTACTTTAAGAAAGTCTTATCTAATAGCTTTACTCTCAACTTTTGATAAGAGGGCATCTTTTATCCTTAACCAATATTAGCAATTACATCTGCCATTGCTTGAAAATGAAAACAGTTTGCTGCATTAAATAGAATGCATGCATCACAAAACCATCTGCCCACTACAAGGTATGCTTACTCATGCAGTTATTCTGAAGACATAGCAGCACGAATTTCAGGTTGAGCAAGATGTGTAGTGCTAAGAGGAAAACATAACTGTATGTTAAAGGAAGCTCTTCTTATACTCGTTCATCTTCTACCACTTCTACTTAATAACATCTTCAACAACCCTCTTTCTCCTAGTTGGTGGTCGAAAACTACTACTACAACTTCTATTCTATCATCATAAAGAATACTATCACCCAATCCAACAACATCATCATCCTCTTTCTCAAACATCTCTAAATCATCCTTCTGTTGTCTCCTCTCAAGTATGCTCTCAATCATCTGCAAACATTGTCATTTAATGGTTTCTATTAATTTTCTAATTTTGTCCGTGCAATGAGCAACTTTTTTCCTAGTCCCTACTAAGTGATATTTCAATGACGAAATTTCACTACTAACCACTTTCTCACAAAACAAACATTTTATCTTAAATTTGTTTCACTCAAGTGTTATAACCCACTATCATGCCGAATCATGAGACCAAGATTGGGAGTCCCTAACACCCCTTCCTGCCATCTCAATTGAACACTTAAATCCAATCAAAACTTGAAAATAAAAGCACTTCATAAATCCTCAATTTTTATGAATGCAATAAAAATCATATCCACGCACTTCATAACTTCATATTTTGTCATTCAAAAAAAAACACAAATAACACCAAAAAAATAGCAAACACAAATAAAAAGATTCTGAAAAACATAAAAATATAACAATATCCGAGTTGGAAGCCTTACACGAACACCATAGAGCACTTTTTTGGAGCCTTACACCAAGGAGAAAGAGAGCCACTGGAGGGAGCCTTAGAGAACCTTGGAGAGCCGTGAACACAAGCCAAAAACCCAAAAAAATGTGGGTTTTTGTTAAGCCAGGGACCCTTAAAAGGATCCCTAGTCGTATCATGTTATATCGTTCGATATGGGCGATAAGTATCGTATCGTACGATACAGATGATAAGTATCGTATTACATCATACGGCACAATACGTAGCACTCTGTGATACAGAGTGATGTATTGTATCGTGACCAGTGTTGTCTGACGCGTATCGTTGGGCTCCACGATACGGGCGTATTGTACCGTATCGCCCGTATCGTACTTTAATATTAAAATAATACAAAATTTAATTAAAAATCAATAAAAATTAGTAAAAATCCAAAAAAAGTAAGAAAAAACTGGTAATTGCTTTAAATTCATATAATGTGAAGTTTGGTATAGATCAACATTGAACAATTGCATCCAAATTTACATATTTTGAATCAAAAAAATGAAATACATTTACATTTTCCAAATTATAATCAGGATCATCAACTAAATAATCTTTATCTTCTCCTTGCTGGAGATCCTCATCATCATCATCAGCACCTTCTGCTTGGAAATCAAATTCTTCATCTCCTTGATATTGTTGTTGCGGTCCTTCCAAATTAATCAATGTAATGTCTTCTTCAGTTAGGAGGGCATTTTATTCCCTGTCTTCTATAATCCAATTTTCTAATATATCAAAATTATCCAAACTTATTGGATCAAATTGGCTTTTTTGTCTATTTACTTTTTTTAATTGCCTACAACAAACAAAGATAAACAATTAGTAAATAATATTAACAATTAAAGTTAAACAATTTATTGAATTGAACATTTATGTAATACAACATTACATTTCACGAAGGCGCATGTTACAACGAATAAAAACTAAATCATTTAGTCTTTTATGTTCTAACCTATTGCGCTTCTTTGTATGGATGTGTTAAAAAACACTCCAATTCCTTTCACAACCCGTTGCACTAAAGGTTTGGCTTAGAACTCTCACTGCAAAATCTCTAAGATTCAGACAATTAGTTCCAAACCTATTCCACCAAACATCTGTAGAAAAAGACACATTAGAGACATAATACACAATAATATAAGAACAATTGATTTAAGAAACTTAAATATAAAGATAAATAATTTACCTAAACTTATCGTAGTGCGGTTGCGAATTGCTACAGGCAAACCCATCAAGTGAAGAGCATTATCATAAATCTCCATCTGTCGATGTATAGCATATGCTATGCTCTCATCAGGTACTAATCTATCAAAACAATCAATGATTCCTCGATTAACCTCACAGTCCCTTTTGAAGGTTGCAGAGTACCTGAATGATGGATTTAGATAATAGGTTGTTGCATGAATAGGTTGATGCAATTGTTTATTCTATCTATTATCAATTATTTTCCACACGAGCACATAATCTCCTTTTTTTTCATTAAAATTATTTCTTCTTTTTCCCTATCCATGGCTTGATAAAGGTAGCCCATAGATGGTTTCTCCTCGCTGTCAGTCAATCTCAAAACCTTTACTAAAGGACATGTAATCCTCAACAGTCTAACACATGCATTCCAAAATGTACTCCTAAAGATTGTCTCGAAAATCTCATTAAGCTTTCTATTTCTTCTGTTCTGAGGCAACTCTGCAAATTATTGTCACTCATCTGAGGAGAACATTCTCTTCAATGCTTGCTTCTGTCTCACAATACTCTGTAAAGATAAGAAGTTTGTTGCAAACCGAGTTGCAGATGTTCGAAGAAGCTCTGCACCTTCTTTATATCTCCTCATCATACATAAAATAAATGCATAGTTGTAAATAAATTTTGTAATATCTTGGCAACACTCAATTGTTGCCTTTATTTCATCCATCTCACCAATGTCCTCAAGGATGAGATCTAAACAATGAGTTGCACAAGGTGTCCAGTAGAAAGTCCCATAAATATCAACTAACTCCTTCCCAACTGCTTTGTAGTTAGCCGCATTATCTGTAATCAATTGGACTACATTCCCTAGCCCAACCTCTTATATAACCTTATTAAATTCTTCTCGTAGAATATCCGCAGTGTACCTCTCATCTGACATATCTAAAGATCTCAAAAGCATAAGTCATTTAGGACAGTATATAAGAAAGTTTAGCAAGGTCCTTCCTCACCTATCTGTCCATCCACCTGCCATGATAGTGAAACTTTGTCTCCTTCCATGACTCTCAATATCAAACAGTATTCTTGCACTTCAATGACGGTCTTATCTAAGATCTTTCCTCTCAACTTCTGATAGGAGGGCATCTTGTATCCTGGACCGATGTTAGCAATTGCATCTGTCATTGCTTGAAAATGAAAACTGTTTGTTGCATTAAATGGAATGCATGCATCATAAAACCATCTACTCACTGCAAGGTCTGCCTGATCATACAACTGTTCTGAAGCCATAGCAGCACGAATTCTAAGTTGAGCACCAGGTGTAGTAGTGGAGGAAAAAATGAATGTATACTAGAAGAAGCTCTTCCTCTACTCCTTCCAGAACTTCCTCTTCTACCACCTCCAAAGTCTTAAGCAACCCTCTTTCCCCTATTAGGTGCTCGTGAACTGTTACTACCAATCTCTGTTCTAGCATCTGAAGGCAAACTATCAGTGAATCCAAATCCAGTAGCATCATCATCTTCTTCAAACATCTCCAAATCATCCTTTTGTTGTCTCCTTTCCTGTATACTCTCAATCATCTGCAAACATTGTCATTTAATATCTTCTGGCAAACTTCTAACTCTGTTTGTGCATGGAGCAACTTCTTTCATAGTCCATGCTAGGTGGTGTTTCAACTTTGAAATTTCACCACTAACCACCTCCTCATAAAATAAGCATCTGATATATAATCTAGAACCCTCAACTGGTGTACCCCACTGATATATAATCTAGAACCCTCAACTGGTGTACCCCACTGTTATGCCGGATCATCAGAACCAGAATGGGAGTCTCTAACACCCCTTCCATCCATCTCAATTGAGTACTTTAATTCAATAAAAAACCTAAAAATAAAAGCACTTCGTAAATCCCCAATCGTCAAATAACACTCAAATAGAGTGTCTCCCAATTCATGAATGCAATAAAAATCATATCCACACACTTGATAACTTCATATTTTATCATTCAAAAAAAGAAAAATACAAATAAACAAAAAAATAACAAATAAAAAAGAAAAAATGAAGAAAAACACTAAAAATATACTTAAATCTGAGATAGGAGACTTGACGGACACCGTAGAGCACCGTATCGTACGATACGGGCGATATGCACCATATCGTGCGATACGGCCCTTGTCGCACGATATGGTGCAATACACTTAGGTGCCCACGATACGATACGGTGCGATACGGATAACACTGATCGTGACGTATCACGATATGGATAACAATGATTGATTCACTACATCCAAGCGAAAATATAGAGGCCCTTGCTTACTTTTCCCTGTATTCGGGTTTTGTAGTGCATCACTAAGAGGAGACACCCCAACGTAATGCTCATAATTTATATAATCCATTGTATAAAAATCTGATAATATTTTACGTTGGTTGTTGGAAGCCTAGCGTAACCCTCCTCCTTTATACGGGCTTGAGGCCGGCCATGCAAGGGTGATCCCTTACATGGGTGGAGTTGAGTTTTTGTTAACTCATCAATAACTAAAGAAAATAAATACATGACTTAAAGTTGATCATTTATATAATCTACTATTAACTTATAGAAATTTGTCACTCCTTATACGTTTTCATACATGTTTTTGCACATCATACATATTTAAGATTGATGTCCGTCAATAGGATCCCTCTTTTTCAAAGGTTTTCCAAAGAATATCTCATCGTATCCTTCCATAAGTTTTTTCCAAATCTATAAATACCATGTGAAGTTCTTTTGTGCTCTAAAATTTTTCATAAAACGTCTTAACCTGAATAGTGGTCCCTAGCCGTCGATCTCCCTAAAATGAATCCAAGTTGGTTATTCGTTATACTTTACTTGTCTCAACTTTCATCAAATAGCTCTTTCACAATACCGGAATATTAGATCACACCCCCTTCCCACCATAAGATAGTAGATAGGAAGTTTGTGTTTTAGAAATAGTGACAAGATAAACACAATGAAGGTTCAAAGTTATGTGGGCAGGCATGAATGAGGCACATATGGGTAGAAATAGGTAAAAGGGTTACCCGAATCTTGGTGAAGTACACAAAAAGAGGTGCAAACCAAAGGTCCAAATCGACAGAAACATTGTTTTCGAGGTTGGCCTTGAGTAAATCCCAGATAACAGGCATTAGCCCAGCTTAAGCAAACAGTTAATTGGCTTTATGCAATAAGCCACATCCTTCAAAATCCATGAGTAGCACAAGGAAACATGGGAACCAAACTTCAAGTTCATTCAAATATTGAAGCATATTGCACTACCACCAGCACTTTTCCTTACCCATAGAAACAAACGCTCAGGCCAAGCAAAATGTTTGTTCCATCAATCTCATGCATGGGAGGAAAAGCTACAATATATCAGAAAGCACAGAACAAAAAGGTCATGACTATCCTCTTGATTCTATATCGGGAATAAGATGCAGCAATATGGATAATGCAGTAATGCATTGAGGGACAGGAAGCACTGCTATCCTTCACCCACTTTCAAGCAACTAACCTTGTGATATCTCACAATTATCAAGATGTACCGCTATAGCCTTCCTGGTTCCCCATCTTACACCCGAGAGCAAAGTCTTAATGACTGTATCAAGAGAAAGATGGGAGTCGAACCATGAATCAGGAAAATAGGCAACAGACATGCCTCACTAGTACCTAAGCATATCAAAATCAAAGCGACTTGTCTCTCACAATGCTCCAGCAGCCAACAGTTCAACAACTTTGGTTATGTCTAAACCCTTATGTCTTGTACTTGTGCACCAACGCGTGCAAGTAAACACAAAACCATTTCAGCCCTTCACACAACAAAAGTCACAGAAAGAGTGCATGAATTCATTTGAAAACCAGGATAGCTTACATGCAGTTCTTCACGGGTATACATGCATTTTTTTCCTCAAGGTCATGCATTTTTTTCCTCATCTCACATAATCTGCTTATGGTCGACTATCATTAAGAAATCAATCATGATTCACACTGAGCAATATCTCGTTCTCTTTAGCTACAGAGATGAGTTAACTAGATCATGAAGCTTTACTTCAATAACATCTAAAATTAAACTGAATATGAATATCTCATAGGACATGACCTTACCCATCATTCCGAAACAAATCTCAGCCCTATAACAGCAAGGGAAAAGAACCTGCTGCAATTAGCCAACAAATTAAAGAAGATAGATGAATAAGACAGCTTTTATAGTTTCACAGTCTCAGGTGGGACATCACTCAACATGGCTGATGAGCCTAGCAGATAACAGACTCATCAATAGAACTTTGAGATCTCGAGGTACATTGCATTTCTTAGTAACTAACAAAATCATTCTATTAAGTATGGTGAATAGAACATACCAGCAACTTGTTTTTCATTAACGCACTAAGATGGGAAAAGAAGTAACTGTATTGATATTAACCATTTATGTTTTTTGGGGGTATTAGGGTTAGAGTTAACGCTTGTTTCTTAGTAGTAGAATTTAGAATTCTTAAATCAAAGACTTCACTCTCATATGCTTCCAGGGATCCTTGCAAGTGGAGGATTCAAGCAATATGTATGATACTCAGCATCACAAGTATCACATAGTAGAACACTGTCATCATCCCTATCAATGCCACATACTTTACAAATCTTTGGAGTCCTTTTGTGTCTCTGAATTTACACCATCGGGACCAGCAGTTCCTTTTAGTTTCTGTACAAGGCCGAGGATCTGCAAGAGGTTGTCTCAAGAGTTAAACCACACATATGCACACACAAACATAAAGGACCCTAGTACTGGCAAAGAAGCGTATTCAATGAATGAACATGGGCATGTCAATAAATGAAACCAATCTTCCTAATTGCCATCTCACCATAGTCTATGAAATCTCTTCTCAACTATATACAATGTCCAATTCTGCCAATGTATCGCTGTTCCATTTTCATCGTATCCCCGATAACATCGTGCTTAACAATCCTTTCTTTTACCTAAATGCAGTTATAAGTGACCCATCAGTTTCTTTGACAACAGATGTTGTTGACAACATTAAGTTTGCCTTCAAGGGCAGACACAGAATGTACAGATCATGATTGATCTGTACGATTACAACATTTCTGTTATCCTGTTGGCAATTTCCATGCATTGCATCCGAGATGGAAGGTGCATGTGAATGTAGGTAATTGCTAAGAAGCAAATTTAATTTCTCAAAGATTGCTTATCTACTTTGCTTCATGTTTTGCTTTCCGTATCATTTGTGTACCCAGAAACTCTATGTAACAAAACAGTATTTTAGGAACAGAACAACATCCTCTAGGGTATATATCTAGAATATAAATGGTGAACTTTTTGTTGTCATTGTTCTAACATATCTATATTTGGATGAAGTGGTGAACTATGCAAGAGGTTGTCTCAAAGTAGGTCTTGGACTAACAATTTTACTGTCTGCAACAAAAGTTGAATAGAACCTATAAGTTTTGGAACTATTAAATATTAATTATCTGTTTGAATATAATACGAATACAAAAAAATACTTATGAGCGATATTTCCTCAAGCTTCTTTTTTCACATCAGACACAGGCTGGAACTTAGTTTCTTTGTTTTTGTCTTCGGTGAAGGGTCTTGCCTTAGTAAATTGTTGTCATATGTGCAAGTGGGACTGAGAGTATCTTACATTTTTGGTGATACCCTTGCCAATAGTTCGAATTAGAGAAGCGTTGGATAGGACTGTAAGAGGAAATATGGGCATGGAGTAATTATTTTAAATACCACAAAAGACAGTAGAATTCTTTGCAATTTTTTAGATTGTTTGAAGGGAAACAAAAAGAAGGGTTCTTGATGGGGTGGAGAAAACTTGTAGAAATGGTATAACAACAGTGCTCTTTGACCGAGCTCCTGAAGAGTTGGCATAGTAGTTCTTTTAGGAATCTTAGGAATTTGGAGTGTATAGTCCTACACTGTTCTTTCTTGATGCATTTGGTGAACCGCTTTGGTGCCTGACAGTGGAATTTGCCTTATTTATGTAAAAACAGAAAGAGTCAAAGTTACAAGTTCTCTTTTCTTTTGAGAAGCTTCAGGTGAATATCAAAAAATATAAATACTTTGGAAACTTGTTAATATAAAACCTATGCCTCCTAACAGCAGCTAAGTCCTTAATATGCCAGAACAACTTGAAAACGCAAGAAGAGAAGATAGAAAGCCAACCTCCTTTTCATATAAAGATTCAAAATTCTGCGACAGGCATTCTGCTAGCTGAATAAGATGTGGCCTATCAGCGTAAGCCGTAGCAATGTTACTCCATACCTGCTGAGAGAACACAAAGCTGAGATGTACAGAATGAGAATGATCATTGTTAAATAATGATGCAGAAGTAATAAAGGAATAATACAAAACTCATAATTGACGAGAGATAAACTCAGGTAATACTCAACAAATGAGAATTAATTATCTAGTTAACATCAAAAAGAGCAACTTTTGTAACTTCATGTAATATTACATCCAACCATCAGAACTCGTTGTATCTTTACAGTCTTTATCAGAGATTTTTGCAACATCAACAACTAAGCCTTTTTCCTATACTAGATGGGGTCAGCTAAATGGATTATTTGTTTTCATAAAGCCCAATCATGTGCAACAGTTAACTCAATGTAGTCTTCCTCTTCCTCTTTTAACATTTTCATAATTTAGTTTCTCATATTTTCTTATCTGAGCTTCCTTATCTTTTTATGTGTTCAAACCATCTTAAACGATTTTCTCTCATTTTACCATCTACTGATGTCACTCCCAATTTATTTCTAATAACCTCATAGTGTATTCGATCTTTCCTTGTGTAACCACTCATAGTTTCTAAACATCTGCATTTTTGCCACGGACATCTTTTGTACATGATAGATTAATTGCCCACCACTTAAAACCATAAAACATAACAGGTCTAATTGTTGTCGCTCTATAATATTTACTTTTCAACTTTAAAGGTATCTTCATGTCACATAGAATACCCGATGCACCTCATTGTAACTAACCTACATAATTCTATGAAAAATGGATCCTAGATATTTATCAGAGATTTTTGCATACTAAAAAAATACAAGGTACTTAGATTCAGCCACTGAGAGAAACATAAATAGATAAAATGGACTAAGTTTTCATTAGATGTATATATAGTTAAAGCTGAGTCATCTAGTATCAAGCAATTGCAAACAGCATGCCCTTGTTTTATCATGTAATAAATTAGCAATTGCAGAGTTACACAAAAGAGAAAATCCAGTTATAAAAAGGATTGTACCATACCAGAATGTAACAAAAATAACATCTGAGGAAGGCTAACTGATCATCGAGATAATTTTGCTGAATGCCTTTCTTGAATCATGAAAATTAATTACCACTAAAGCAAGGAAAAGATTCAGTGAGCTAGCATCAGATAGGAATCATGTCTGTTTTGAACATCAAGACTCCGAATGGAACCATTAATTATCTTTGAACGTAAAGCTTTTTCAATTGAACCATTAAACAGATGGTCAAAAGGAGTTCCAGTACAAAGATGTGAGAAGCTGGAGGACTTGAAGTATGAAGGAGTCCAAGGAAGAAGTAAAAGGTTTTCAAAGGAAACTGTAAAACATGATTTTGAGGTAAATGGTCCAAGACACATCAGAATGGCAATCAAGATTCAAGAACTTACGTAGTTCACTTTTCCATGTGTTGGAAATGTTCTGGTTTCATGTTGTTCTTTATCCTCTTTCAAAACATCAATTAATTTACTACACCCATTGTCACTCTTCCAGCTGCGTTGTTCATAGATCACTAATCAACATATTGACACATTGGATGTAGAAAGGTAATGTCACAAAAAATGTTTTCCATTAGCAAAAGAGAGAAGAGATGGAAATCTCTGAGGCTGCAGGAACAGACAAAGAGATTGAGCAGGGAAACTCTAAAGAGATCCTTCTTTATGATATCTTAGACTCTATGGAAGTTCCTAATCAGACTTGTAGATGAATCACCTGGACAAGATCTTTGTTTTTGTTTCATGAGCACAAGATATACCACAAATAAAGCAGCACACTCATAAACAAAAACAATTTCATTTGGCTTTTCATTTGTCTACTAGAAAGAAAGGGCAACATATGTAGTTACAGCAACAAAGACATCTTCGTATGAAAAGATCTTATATTATCTTGAACCAAATTGAGTCACAATAAAACTGGAAAAAGGTTGTGAGACAAGAGACATGCCTCTCGAACATCTTCTAGGAATGCTTCATGGGATCCACTATAGGCACCCATGGCCAATCTTAAATCAATGGTTCGGAAATCCAGAGGTCGAGAAACCAATGCAGGAGGCCCGAGTAAGCCCTCATCCTCATTTTCATTGATGTTATTTAGTGTTGTTCCTAGAAGATTGCAGAAAACTTTTCCCTCATCTGCAGCGACGGCACTACGTAGCACAGCACGACATTGCTTCATTATGATTTCAGAAAATGAATGACCACTTTTCTGTTTTCTTGCTTTATCAGGTTTGTGATGAGTTCCATCCCCACATACCTCAGCCAATACAGAGAGAACCGCTTTCTACAGCACGCAGACAAAAAATCATTAGTTGATCCAAGTTTCCCAAGAGCAGTCACATGCAATGCCTCCCCCAGGATGTCAAGTTGTCCACGTGACTGGACCAGCATAAAAATGAGCACACGCTAAGTATATGATATAGTACACATGCAGGTAGACCTAATGCATAAAGGACAACAAAGATTTGAAACCGATATCAACACAATATCACAAACATATCAATTTTTTGTTGCTAACAGGTCAACTTATATTAATCATATTCTACTTCCATAAGTAGATAAGTTTATGTCAAAAATACATGTTTCCAGCTTGGTTATTGCCTAGTCCTTATTGGCAAGCTTTTATATTTTTAAAATGCCTGACTTTCAAACATTTAGTTGTGAGCACCAAAAGAGAGAACAAAAGAAAAAAAAAACAGAGCATAGAAATTCGCTCTGGAAAAATTTAACTTGAACCCTACCAAAACAGCGACTTCAATACAACCTCATCTGTTATCTACCTACGGATAGCTTATAGAGCAGGATGACCTTATTTATTGAACTCAATAAGGGAATGTTCCTCCGTGACTGTTATTTTCACATTACCTATGATATACTGAAAATTTAGTATTCAATAAATGCAATTTGAATTTTCAAAGACTCTAAACAGCAGCCTTGTAATGGAACACGAGATGCAGGAAACAAAAGGTATAATCAGGACAAGAAGCACTTCCTAGACGTACCAAAAATCTTTCTGTCAACTCGTGAGGGTAAAAGCAATGGAAGCTTTACCTTGGTTGGCCCTGAAGCATTTCCTTTGTAAACATCTTTGCTGATAGAATGCAACAAAATTTCTCGTGCCCAATCAGGTGGATCTTTGTTCAGAGCATCATGTATGCACTTTCTAATCCTTGTCCCTACATTGGTAGGAAGCTTTCTCACAGGTTCCAAAAGTTGAGCCCATTCTGGTAGATTACCACCATTACTGGCAACCTTTTCAGATGCACCATCCATATCTGATTCTTTAGAATCCATCAGACAAATAATATCCTCATTTGCCACATCATAGACTTGCTTTTCAGCCTCTGCAAGAAACTGAAATCATATAAATTAGTGTGAATTCGCTCATTCATATGATGATTCAATATGCTGATGAGACGTTCTACATACAACATACTGATTTCTATGAAGTACTCCTTCCAGTAACATATCAATTAGACAGATAATCTTAGTCTTAAAGAAAAGAAATCCCAAAAATTTTACTAGATACTTGGAAGCTACAAGTATCTTACTTTTGAGGACTCTCTTGCATGATCTGCTTATGAATTGGGGCAGATAGCAAGTAGCTTTTTAGATTCAAATGTAAATAAACATAATCATCATTTGGCTTCCTTTGTGGCAACCTCAAAGTCTCACTTGCTCAGGTACATTCTAAATGGTTAGGTTCCAAATGAGTACTGAAATTCCAGAGGAATACTAAAAACGTAAGTCGAAACATTTTCTTATCTAGGACAAATTGTGTTATAATAATCTAGACTAATGAAAACGAAAGCCAATTAAGCATGTAAATTTTCGCTGCATATACACAGTGCTACTTATGTTCACAGCAAATGAATCAGACACTTTTTGGAAGAGTTCTTTTCTTTTTAATTACTAATATACATGACAAGAATTTTCTGTTACCCTAGAATAAGACTAGGTTCGAGTCAAACAAAATGTTATGCCCGACAACCAAAGCTCATGAACAGATTAGAAGGTGAAGACAAGATGAAGCAGGACAACCAACTTGATATTTTCAAGTGAGAAAGCTCGAACAGCTTAACACATTTCAGTTATCAGTTGGAATTCAAAGAGAAGAAAATAACCACACGAGATTTATATCATAAATTGTGGAAGCTGGCATTTTTAACTCAAAGGAAATCACAGAAAACCTACCAAAGCATCTGCTTCCATCCCAGCCAAACCAGCAAGTGCACCAGTCAGAACCCCACCATCTCCCCTTAAGCAACGCAAAACTTTTGCACTATCTCGACTAGAAAGCTCTCCAGATTCATGTGTACCATCCAAGGCTAGGACAGCTAAAACATATCTTCGGGCCAACTCTGGCCAGGTTAACTCATTAATTGGGAGCATGTCAGCCTTTTGTCTCTTTGAAGGGATTGGATCAGAATCTTTCTTCCTTCCTCGCCTTGATCTTGTCTCCCCAACATCAGCACTGGGATCTAGAATTGATGTAACCTTTGACTGCAGCTCACCAACTAGTAACTTCAACAGTGCAGTATGTACTTTTGCCAGAGCTACACCAGTGCACCTGACATAGGTACGTGAAGCACCTCGAGCTTGAACAGCTTCCTTCACAGGGCCTGTTTGCACCTGAATGAAAGCATGGGGGTCTTCCTTGTCAACTGCTACACCAAATTCATTTTCAGCAGGTAAGGAGTGAGCACTCATATTATCGTTTTTACTTTTCCCTGTTGAATCACGATTTTCTTGAATTTCCTTCTCCAATTTCTCAAGGAAACTGGGTTCATCAGGCCATGGCTCAATAAGCTCCTCTTCAAGTTCGTCAAATGACAATGGATCCTTAATACCCAAAATATCATGAAAGTGTCCTAAAAACTCCCATATCTTGTTAAAAGCACAAAATTCATCATCAGCAAGAAGACAGAAAAGAAAGAAAAAGAACAAATATCTACCATATAATGCATGTATTTGATAAAAAAACAAATTATACCTGAATAACATCACCAACCAACTCCGGAGACAGCCTCATACTCGCAGGCCTGCCAGGAGGAGGATTTTTGCCCTTTACTTCATCTTCTAGAGTAGGATCCTGCTGTCTGGATCTTTTGACACTTCGATGTAATTCATCCAACACATGTTCACTCTGACTTTGACTTCCAGCCTTCCGCTTTAACAGAAGCCCACTTCCAAGTTTTTGTGACACAGTTGATGAATTTCTCTTGGAAACTAGTTCCTGAACAATGTCCACATCTAATCCAAATCTATCCTGGTCTAACCATTTCACCAGCTCCTTGCTATATATCTTTAGGTCACTTTCCTTTTGAATTACACGTGGAATGTGTTTAGGACCATTTGCAGCACAGAATCTTCTTAAGTTTTCAATATGTTTTCCCAATATAACAGGGGATTCTGATAGTGACGACGGAACTCCCCTGACCTCATTGAGGTCATGGTTGCAGCAAAACCGTAGCTCACCTGACTGCTTGAAAACTTCACAGCATGCATCAACAAGCGTTTGAGACACCATGCTCCACACTGAAGAAGAAGACCGCCCCTCAACAAAGAATTCACCAATTTCATCCTTATAGTATTCACTCTCATGAGATTGTTCAATGGATTCAGGAAACAAGGACCCATCAATCTGGTAGCTCTTTCCTGAATCTGATGAAATATGTAAAGAATAGTCATCGGACGAAATTGATTCTTTAGGATTCAGGAGAAGCATCTGAATATCTTCATCCAGATCATAGTCTATCTCAGATGAAGATTTTTCAATATCTAATCTCTTGTTATCAACATTCTCTGGGTTCACATGAGAAAGAATTGTAACTGCAACTGGAAGAGAAATTGCAGAGCATGGACTTCTCCGAACTCTGAATATTTGTCCAAGATCACCCCCATCAGCAGTTTCGCATGTAAAAAGTGACCCTGTGATCCTATCATGCCAACTAGATTCATATCCAGTAGGCCATATTAGATTACCACTGTGATTCAATGGTCGGCTATCAATTTTACCAATGTGATGAATAAAGAAGTCCTCGTATTGAATTGGAAAATCAATCTGTACACGTAGAGGGAACAGTAAATACAATAAACTAGATTGATTTGAAATTTTGATATGCTAAAGATATTAAGTTGTTAAAGTTGCTTTTTTGGCTAATTGAAGGGCCAAAATCCCAAAATTATTAAACCAAGTATAATGCTCTTCCAATTGGCCTTTCAATAAAACTGACTTCTACACATTGAAGTCAGTGAACAATAGCTAAAAATATCAAGAAGGCAACTCCTTTAATGACAAGAAATTGAAACTTAAGCAAGTAAGCACTCACATTAATGTCAGGAGAACACAAAACATTATGTGTGGCAGCATGTTCTCCTTCACTTCCATCAAACTTGGGATGAGATTCACCTGGTTCCTCCATTTCCATATCAGAAGACAGTTCACCAGTGTTGTTCCTATCTTGACTCTCCATGCAACTATTTGTGGTGGCCAAATTTTCATCTGTACATTTGGACCTCGTTGATTCCCACCTTTTCTTGTTTAGAGAGGGCAATCGGTTATGAGAGGATAGGAAGCCATTTCCAAACTCTCCACCTGTCCTAAGCCCAAGATAGCCGGCGACTTCCTCTATAGATTCAAACGTCTTACCCTCAGGAGCACAATAAAGGGCACGAACTTCTGAATCAATTGCACTTTGTCTATACTCAACCCGCCAACCTTCTTCCAAGGCACCATGGTTCTTTGAAATGTAATCTTGCAAGGCCTCTAACAAAGCATCCTGTTGCGACCTGCTAAATGCTCGAAGCTTACCTCTACGAGTTAGTTTTGCCTTAGGAATGATGCCCGAGCCCAAAGCGTTCAAACTACTCCTAGCTTTCCCTGACTCTTCATCGGACCTTCCATCCACAGAATCCAGTTTCCTACCAAATTCTGCTGCTCCTGAATTCTTCCTATTCAATGAATCGTACCCATTACTTATACCATCCATTTTCGACGACCACCGTGAGAAAAAATCGTCCTTGAGTCTACAATACATACAAGATATTAAAGTGGTCTTCAAAGCTTCAGTTTTCCTACTCTAGCAACCGAAAGAAACAAGCAAGACAAAGAACAACACGAACATATAAATCCAAAAGTAAAAGATATTTGCTTACTGAAACCCAAAGATCAACAAAAACAACAAGAGAGAGAGAGAGAGAGAGATTAACAGCAACACCGCCTTGAAACAGAAAAAGGATAAGTTGTGATCACTTAACTCATGAAAGTTTCTCAGTAGCAACTGAAGCCACACTTCTGACCCACAAAGAGAGAGACAGACAGTGACACACACACACACAGGGGAAATGCGTGAAAGTACAAAGAATAAAGAAGGGTACCTCGGGCGAGAAATGGGAGTATCTCCGCCACCACTGGCAGCGGTGCCAAGGACACAACCGTCGGCGTCGCTCTCGCTCTCGTTTGGAGGCAACGCATTAATGTCCAACCATCTAACTCCATTGTCACCGCTACTCTTCCGTCCTGAGCCTCCGCTCGCCGTGCCCAGCCGCCATCGTCGGCTTCCTCCGCCGCTCTCCTCGCACTCGCCGCACACCCATTCGTCGAGCTCGGCGGCACGCCGCTGCCTCATCCGGACGCAGCTCAAATGGAACCCACGTTCGCACAAGTCACAGACAATCGTGCTTCCCTTCAACTCCGGCCGCCCGCACACGGCGCACGCGAGCACGGGACTGACGCCGGACTCGCCGGGGTGCTCGGCCGGTGCGCCCGTTGCCGGGGCCACGTTCTCGTGGAGTCGCCTCACGAAAGCGTAAGCGTCCGTCGAGACGGTGGTCTCAGGCATCTCGTTCAGATCGATGCAGAGCAACAACCCGGCACTCCTCGGCCTGATCTCGTCCTTTTCTTCCATACGGGAAGCCGCCGGAAATTACTACTTCCGGCAACCAACAAAGATCCTCTTCATCCCCACCACCAAACCACCAAGATCGAGCGAGCAAGAGACAGAACGAGCTCCTGCCTTCGGACCGAGAAGACGGGAGACGAAAATGGGAGGAGAGAGAGAGAGTTGCTTCGGTCGGATTTTGTTGGGTTTGGGGGTGGGGAAGAGTGAAAGGGAAAAGGGAAAAGGTGTGTTGAATGAGAAGCAGAAACGGGACACGACCGAGCTTCTCGTGTAGTGGGTATATTTACTTCCTTGTATTCATGTCCAAATTCTATTATAAAAAAGAAAATCTCTCTCCCTCCCTCTGCGTTGTTTGGGCCTCCTCGTCTTGGACTCCCTGTTTTTCCTTCTTGCTCAATGGACTCGGTCTCTCTTTTCATTGCCTTTATTTTTACTCTGTCTCTCTACAATTGCCTTTATTTTACTCTTCTCTCTCTCTCTACAGAGGGGGGAGGGAGAAACAGAGAGTTTCAAAATAGAGTACATTACGAGAAATAAGATGCAATGACTCCTAATTAATAACAACGTTTCTCACTTAGAACTCAAAACGCTAGCTCAACGGCAGGCCGCTCTAGTGCTGTTGTTGGTGTGGGGGTCGAGGGTGGGTGTACTAGGAGGCTTGAGCCTCCTCTTGTAGAAAAAAACATGGTTCCTTACTTCCTCGCTTCTGTCAAGTGCCGTGTTTTTACCGCTCCCCTTTTCTCTGAGGTCAGGTGAGAGTGAATGGTTAGTTGTTTTACCTTTTGTGGGGCACCGGATGAGGGTTTCATATGGATTGGATGGTGATTGGCTTGTCCTTTACTGTAACTGTATATCCCAATGCCAATCTTTCTGGATTGCTATTACAGTTGCCTTCTTAATACTAGCCTTAAATATCTCTCATGTGGTTTACCTAATTGAAAAAATTCCAAAACTTAGACAAAGAAGTACGTTATATGTTTCCTGAATAAGCTTTTCTTTTGTTTTACAAGATATTAATAAGCTAAATACGTGAAAGATGAGCCGTTGTAGACATTATTTTTACATATTTGCATAAACAAGGCTTATTTTTGTAAAACCTAAATAGATTAGAATATGATACTGTACAATAACTATGCTTTTTAGGATATGACTATTTAAAATATCACTGTTTATTATTAGTGTTGCGAAAAAAAACTAATAAGAGAAAGATTTGCCTCTAAGACTAGCTAGTTACGTATAAGAGCAAAGAAGATACCAAAGTCTCATTGTATACAAGCCAAAGCTAATGTTGTATGTAGTTGCTTTATGAAAGAGCTAATAGATGTAAAAATAGTCTCCCAAACAGGCCAATTGTGTATGGAGGTGCCATACAGAGTCAATGGGTGAAAGAACTTTATCCAAATTTTTAGAAGACCAAAGATATTGAAGAAATTATTCGCCATTGAAATGAAGATTGCCACATTTGGTCAACAACTTAGGAGTTTGAACTCGGGCAACAAACCGAAAGATAAGAAAAAGAAATCAAACCAAAGATCCACCAATGATTTTGGAATAGTGAACATGAGTTACTTGTCTTTAGAAAGATTATTCAAACTTGAAGTTATCCCCTAGAAGGGCGTCAACAATATAGAGGAAGAATATGATCAAATCACTAAGAAATAAAAATGGGCAGGTAAGATATGAAAATGATGCTAAGATCTTATTTTACGACCCTTTTGACTTATGCCTCACTATAGAATTTCAAAGATGCACTTAGCGGATACTTTATAGAAGTAAACATACATACTGATGCATTCTTAGAGTTGCCATTTACTTGTCATGAAGTAAAAGAAGCACTTTTCCATATAGGGCCTTTCAAATCCCCTAAGGTTAGAGAAATTCAAAAATATTAGAGAATCATAGATTATGATGTCATTGATGTGGCATAAGATTTTTAGATAAGGGAATTCAAGATCTCAATCATACCCTTATAGTGCTTGATCCTAAAGTATGACTTTTGAAGGTAATGACATAATTTAGACTTATTCACATTGCAATATAAACTCCACTTATGTAAGAGATCACCCTTCATAGCCGGTCCCAAGCCTGGGTAAAGGAGGAGAGTTACGTTAGGCTTTCAACATCCAACGTAAAACTTTGTTAGACTTATCTACTATGAATTTTACAAATTATGACCATTATGTTGGAGCAATCTTTCTTACTAATGCACTGTTGAGCCTCAATATAATGAAAAGTAAGCAACGACCTATATATCTTCACTTGAATATAGTGAATCAATTGGAGAGAGGGTTCTCACATCATGCATGGATGTGGGTAAAGAAGTTACTCCCACTATATTATTATTTGAATGTAGTGAACAAGTTATAGTGAGGGCTTCTGCATTTTCAGAATAGATGAATGTGGGGGTAAGGAAGCTAGTCTTAGATAATAAAATTCATATTGGTACTTGGAATATCGAAACATTGACCGGTAAGTTAATGGAGATGATAAATAAAATTATTAAGAAAAAGATTTTCATTTTATGTTTATAAGATACAAAGTGGGTTAGACAAAAAGCAAAAGATATTTAAAATACATGTTTTAAATGACGGTACTCACGAAAGAAAAATGCTTTAATGAATTTAGTATTATTATAAATAAAGATTTAAAGCATAGTAGAGTAGATATACAATGATATGATGACCGAATTATGATAGTGAAATTAGTGTCAGTAGTAGAGGTGTTGAATTTAGTTTGTGCTTATGCATTCCAAGTAGGATTAGAAGATAGTATAAAAAAAACTTTTTGAGAGGAGTTAGATATGGTAGTTCAAAGAATTCCATAAAGGGAGATGATTTGTTTTGGGAGGAGACTTAATTGGACATGTCAATAAAAATGCATTAGGATATCAAGGTATCCTTCGAAACTGTAGTTTTGGGATATAAATGAGCAGGGTAGGAAAATTTTAAATTTTGCTTCTCTTTATAGCTAATATAATTATCGAAAAATAAGACCAACATTTAATTACTTATAACATTGCCTTGTCACAAATACAAATAGATTATTTTCTTAAGAAAAAAGATAGATTGTGTTATAAAGATTGTAAGGTAATTTGAAGAGAAATCTTAACTACTCAACATCAACTTTTGGTAGTGGATTTGTAGGAAAAAAGTAGACAAAGACGAATAGAGTATATAGAGATATTCATACTAGAGGGTGAAACCTCAAATGTGAGAAAGAAGATATATTTAAATAAAAATTTCTTCAATGATATGCTTGGAATTATGTAGCCTTCTGATATGTGAAACAATATGGCCATACACATTAGGAAAGTGACAAAAGATGTATTAGGCGAATTTAAGGAAGCATTAACAACACAAAAAGAAGTTTGGTGATGGAGTGAAATGGTGCAAGATAAAATCAAGGCAAAGAAGGCATGTTACAAATTGCATTATACCAAGAAGATTAGTGAAACTTGGGAGGCTTATAAGAAAGCAAAAAAAAGTGAAAAAGGATGGCAATGAAGCAAAAGCCAAAATTTTGTTATATTTATATAAAAAGCTTAACTCAAAAGAATGTGAGAGATATTTTTAAAATAGCTAAAGCTAGAGATAAGAAAACTAAGGATCTTACTTTTGTCAGATGCATCAAAGACGAGGATGAAAAAATTCTAGTGGCAAATGATGATATAAAAAATAGATAAAAAATTTATTTTTATAAGCTTTTTAATTAAAATAAAGACGTTAATATTAACTTAGGAGAGTTAGCCAAATCAGAAAAGTATATAAATCATAATTTCTACAGACGTATTTAAAAGAATGAAGTCAAATTGACTCTTAAATATATGAAGGGTGGTAAATATGTTAGACTAGACAATATTCTTATAGAAGTATGAAAAATCCTAAGAGAGATAGGGCTTACTTAGTTTATAAGACTATTTAATAAAATATGAAGAACCCAAAAGATGCCTGAAAAATAAAGAGTGAGTACACTTATACCCATATATTAGAACAAGGGAGACATTAAGAATGATTCAAATTATTGAGGTATCAAGTTAATGAGTTATACTATGAAATTATGGGAAAGAATTATCAAATGTTGGTTAAGACATGTGTCGAGTGCAATAGAGAACTGATTCGGATTCATACCTGACAAATCTACTATTGAAGTGATTCACCTATTGAGATGTTTTATGGAACATTTTAAAGCAAAAAAGAACCTTCACATGATATTTATTGATTTAGAAAAGGCTTTTGATAGAGTGCTAAGAGATGTTCTTTGAAGAACTTTACAATAAATAGGTATCTTATTGATATACATAAATCTTATAAGAGACATATATGATGTTGTAAAAATATGTGTGAGTACTCATGAAGGAATTACAGACTCCTTTGAAGTTAATATTGGGTTATATCAATGATTATGTTTAAGTTCATATTTATTTATATTGGTCATTGATGAGTTAAGAAAACATATTAAAGATGAAGTACCTTGATGTATGTTATTTAGAGATGACATTGTGTTAGTAGATGAGTCTAAGGAAAAAGTTATGAAATTGGAACTATGGAGAGAAGCATTAGAAAGTAAAGGCTTCCAATTTAGTAGAGCAAAGATAAAATATATGGAGTACAAGTTTAATCATTTGGGTACTTGAAAGGACATAAAAATTAAGATTGATACCCATGGCATCCCTCACAAGGAAGTTTTAGGTACCTAGGGTCAATTTTTTAATCACTTTAAAAAATTGATGGAGGTATTATGCATAGAATTAATGTCTATTTGTTAAAATGGAGAAGGGCATCAGGTATTTTATGTGATTAGAAGATATCATTAAAGTTGAAAGATAAATATTATAGAGTAGCAATTAGACATGTTATGTTTTATGGTTATGAATGTTGGACAATTAATCATTAATATATATGAAAGATGTCTGTAGTAGAAATGAAGATGTTAAGATGGATGAGTGGTCACATAAGGAAAGACCATATACATAATGATGTTATTATAAATAAATTGGGAGTAGCACCAATAAAGGATAAAATGAGAAACAATTGTTTAAGATGGTTTGAACATGTGAAAAGACGACCCAAGGACACTTTTGTAAGAAAATATGAAAACTAGATTGTGAAAATGTTAAAAGAGGAAGTGGATTACCACAAAAGTGTTGGAAAGAAACAATAAAGAATGGTCTATTTTATATTGAGTTAATTGATAGCATGACAGATGATAGGGCTCTATGGAAACAAATAATCCATGTAGCCGACCCCATCTAGTATAGGAAAAGGCTTAGTTGTTGTTGTTTATATTCTCAATGATATAATAATTATTGATGGTTTATTTAAATTAAATGTCTCTTCTAATTTTATATCTATAGTTTCTTTAATATGTACTAATAAGAGAAATAGGTTGAATGACAATTTAGTTATCTTATGATATAGAATGCTATAACATATATGCTAAAAGATAGTGGAGAGATTGGTGAAAAATGGTCTTTTGGGATATTTATATTTCACCCATCTTGGTGAAGTTCTTAATATTTTTAAAGATTTCAAGTTAAAAGTAGAGAAAAAATTTGGAAAACCTATAAAGTCAGTCATAACATATAGGAGTGGAGAGTATTATGGTACACCCCGAGATAGGACAAATATGAGGACCATTTCTATAGTTTCTTAACGAAACTAGTACAACAATACACAATGCCAAACAAACTCAATATAAATGGGGTTTCTGAAAGACGAAATAGAATGCTTAAAGAAATGCTTTGTGCGATGATGAGTTACTCGACTCTTTTAGTCTCTATGTGAGTTAAGCACTAAAGACAATAATATATATTCTAAATAGGGTTCTATAAAAATCTGTAGAGAAAACTCTCTATGAATTATGGATAACAAGAAACCCTCTTTAGGTTACATGCACATTTTGGGATGTCCAGTTGAGGCTAAAGTCTAAAACCCACAAGAAAAGTTACTAGATTCAAGAAGAATTAGTGGATTTTTCATCGGATATCCATAGAGGTCAAGAGGTTATTGGTTTTATTGTCCAACACATACCACGAGAATAGTTGAAACTAATCAAGTGATTTTTTAGAAGATTGTTATGTTAGTGGGAGTATCCTTAGAAATTTTGTTTTTGAGGAGTTTGAGGATGACATTATTCTTTATCAGGTTTTTTAAGACACTAATATCACCTCTACAACATTGGCTTAGGTATACTTGCCATACATTATTCTATGAACAATGATGCAAGGTAACCAATTGAAGATTTTATTGTTGAATAACTAATTTATCATAGATAAGATGTTCAATTAAGAACATCGAATATACAAAAGAAAGTCATTTATGGACCGAAGTAAGCTCCAGATAGTGGTACTTCAAATTGAATGTAGTTGTCATGTCCTTTCGTTTTAAAGAAAATATTGTTGTTTAATGTATATCTAAAGGAAGGTGGAAGTGGATGGATATTACTTGTTGTGTATGTAGATGATATTTTATTTGCTAGTACAAATCTTAATTTGTTAAGAGAAACTAAAGATTTCTTATTTAACAACTTTGATATGAAAGACATCGGTGAAGCCAATTTTGTCATTAGCATAGAGATTCACTGTAATAGGTCATTGAGAATGCTTAAATTATCTCAAAAGTCTTATATATCGAGCATGTTAGAGAAGTTTTCAATGAAAAACTATACTACTAGAAATACACATATTGTTAAAGGTGATAAACTAGGGAAGCTACAAGGTCCTCAAGACAAATTTGGAAAGGCTTGCAATGAAGGATAAACCATATGATGCAGTAGTTGGTTATCTCAACTATATATAGACATGGCTCTAGCTTTTATCATTGGATACCTTGGTAGATATCAAAGTGACCTAGGATTTCTTATTGGCAAGTTGCAAGAAGGCCTTGAGATTTCTACAAGAAACTAAGGATCTCATGCTCACATACAAACATTCAAATAAACTAGGGATTGTGAGATTCTCTGATTCAGATTTTGCTAGGTGTATTGATACTAGGAAATCTACTTCTTGATATATTTTTCTATTTGTTGGGGTGTTGCCTCATGGTCTAGTACCAAATAGAAGATAATTGTTGCATTCATTATGAAAGTTGAATATATAGCTTGCTATATGACATCTTCACATGCTATTTAGTTATACAACTTTGTTACATATTTGAGTCATGAGCTTTATATACAAACTCATAAAAATATATTGTGATAATAAAATTACGGTCAAATTCTCTAACAACAAGAGTTCTAGTGCTTGCAAACACATGGAGGTTAGGTTCTTGATTATGAAAGAGAGAATTAGAGATCATTTGATGTCTATTGAGTATATTGGTACTTATTTCATGTTTGTGGATCTCTTACTAAGGCATTGCCTCCATGTACCTATAATGGGTATGTGCTTAAGATGGGATTACTTAAGTTCTTTTAAGGTTTTTCCATGACAATTTAGATATTGATTTATTATGTGATATCATCCTTGTATTAATGATCTCTATTGTGTCATTTGTTTTGTGAACTATTTATCATTGGATAAATTTATGTGGATAAACAATTATTTTGTATGATATTTGGCTTGTTTATTCATAAAGTTTTTCCACCACATAAAGTATTTGATTATAAGTTCAATCTTAAATATCCTGGTACATGAAAGGGACATACAACATAATCGTTTGCATTACTGCTATGACTCGTATTCATGAGAGTGATTATTTTTAAAATAAGGTTAGTGAGTTTCATTGACAATTGGATAGTGGTTGTTTCACGTAAAGTATTCTTAACATAAAATATGTTAAATAAGTCAAGTGAGAGATTGTTGGACTAATATCTTAATTTCCAACATAAAGATGACTTATCTAACTTAAACTTTTTAATTATTAAGATAACCTTTTCATTTCTCGAGAAACTCTTATAATTCTCATTGTACTCTTTCAGTTATTGAGGAACTCTCTCAATTCTTGAGAAACTTCTATGATTCTCGAGATAGTGGTGCTTCGAGAATACCATACTACATTTATGAAATGTGTGGTATAAAAAGGTGTCCCTATTTAAGGTTTCAACACACAACCACACAACTCTTAAGTTCTCATCATATGAGAAACTTCTTTTATAGGAGCAGAGGTGATTGTTGTAGGATTGAAAAGCAAAGGCACGCTTTCGCATGAAGGATCAATGATGTGGCATATCACGGTATCCCATATGGTTCATCAGATAGACTCCGACTACATCTCTTATGAAAGGGAGACACCTACCTTGGCTCATGACTTCTTTAGTTTCCTTTTCTATTCTAACATTTTTGTTATAATAAAAATGATAGATAGACATAGGTGAACCGAAGGTCAAAAAGTGACTACATGGTCTATACGGTGCAACACTAGCACAACACCTTATAGGAGACCTATGTTTTTTCAAGCAATAAAGTGAGATGGACCATACAAGATTGTTAGAGAAGGATTAATTTATCTCCATTTTAATAGAGGACAAAGGTTGACACCTACCCTTCACACCATCATGATAATGCTCATCCTTCAAACCATCATTACAAAGGATGATCACATCGACCACCCTCCTATCCTTAATTTTGTGCCAACTTTGCAAGCCACATCCTCTATAAGGTGTTAAAAGAGTAGACAATTCTAAAACTATTTTGAAGTTACTATTTGATAGATAACTAAGATTGTTTCTCCAAACATGATTATGACTTATATGTTGTGTGTAAATTATATGTTGGGAGTTTTAAAAGCTTTTGTAGTCCAAACAAGGTACAAAATTGTGACGGAGTAGCATTTTT
Organism: Brasenia schreberi; assembly: GCA_036023115.1. Classification (NCBI taxonomy): domain Eukaryota; kingdom Viridiplantae; phylum Streptophyta; class Magnoliopsida; order Nymphaeales; family Cabombaceae; genus Brasenia; species Brasenia schreberi. The sequence goes on along the minus strand of JAYKKT010000071.1, from coordinate 8,996,687 downwards.
TGAGTAAGTGTTATTGAGTTGGGCAATTAAAAGGACATTGTGCACTCATTTGGGTTATCTATGCAGAAAGAGTTGGTGTACAAAGTGTTGGACCAAATTGTTGATCAACATCTTTATCAAATGACAATAGCTTAACATGAAGATCTTCTATATGTCATAGGGTAAGATACTATCATCTTATTCATTGTCTATGACATCGTTGGCCTTCCGATGGATGGATTCTTTGATTCTTTAAAGAAAGATATGAGGCATGTGAGTAAGTAAGTTATTCTAGTAAATATAATGGTCATGGACATCGAGGATGTGGAGGGTGGATAAAGGTAGCTCAAACAAAGAGCTTAATGTAGGGAGATACGCTGGAGAGGATGGTTTGAATGTTCTTGTTGTAGCATATCATATATATCATCTATCAAGACAAATTGACGGATAGGGTGTCAGGTTTGATTATGTAATTGTTGGCCAATGATATTTGGAGTGTCAAGTAGTATAAACATCCCAAATTTTCCTAGAAAATTATTGTTTTAAAAAGCCAATTTCATAGCATAGGAGTGATACCTTAGTCTTGAGTTTTTACTAAATTTAGCTCATATAAAAATCAAAGTTGAGATAGTTTAAGAAGAAGAAAGAACTTGAAAGTTAGAGCCCTAATGTAAGCCAAATTCGATACATCCACTGGATCCAAATATGCTTTGGAAGAAGAAAAATAGAGATCAAGTGTTAATGGAGCATATTTGGATCTGCTTCACTAATACATTTAAATGGATATAGTATTACAAGAAAAAGAAGATTGGTCTAGCTTGAAGACTTGGTAGCAGCAATACAACATTACAGTGGGTCCCACCAAAATTAGTCCATCATGTTGAGTTGACCAAGGAATGAGTCTTAGGCAAACCCATATAAGCCCCTTGTAAAAATCTTAGCTCAGTTGCACCTATTTTGTTCTAACAAGCCTACTAAGTTGAGTTTAGCCTAAATTATTTTATAGTACCCATGAGGTTTTATTAAAAGGAAATATATATATATATTGGATACATAATATGGGTGAACTTTTTATACATATGAGTGTATGAGAATTTCATAGCATATATATATATATATATACATATGTGCACATATAATACATCAAATGTGGGTTTTACATGCATAAATAAGACTTCAAAATATATATAAGGGACTTATTTTTAATATATATTACATATTTAAAGCTTTATTATTGGTGCAAATGTACATGGGTTGCTGAAAATTGTGGGAAATGTCTTTTTGCTTTTGATTCCTATTTTTGTTCTTAAAAAGGTTTCTAAACTCTTATCTATTTAAGAAACCAATAATTTATTTAATTTGCATAAGTAAATTAATTATGGGTTTTACATTTATACTTATGTAATTAAATTATTTATAAACATCTAGGATTTAATTAATATGGCTCAATTTTGACTTGGCCTACCTAAGTTTGACTAAACCAAGTTCAACCTAGTTAACCTACTATAAAAAAAAAATGGTCTTGTATTGACTTAAAACTTTATTTACCAAAATTGTGCGCAAGCGTGTCAACAAGTTTACTCAAACTTGCGAAGTGATTTTTGACTATTCGGTGATTGTAAACAAGTAGTTTTTTATCATCATAGGCCTTCTTAAACTTACGCTCAACAGTCAACCTAGATGCTTAAGAAGAGTGATTTATTATCCAAATTTTTTCAAAACAATTTTCAAACAAAACAACTTTTCTGAAACAATTATGTTCTTCACCAGTTGATGGCCTGTAAAATAGAATCAGTTTTGTTTTCCAGCAAAGGATTTTTCTAATTTTTTGGGGGGGGGAATCCAAAAATCTTAAATTTTTTACCTAAGTAAGATCTAGGTATGAAGCTTTATTGAAGATTTTTAGTTGTATTTTTGGTTTCTTAGATAACCAGAATTAAATCTGAGAAGTTTCCTAACTAAATGCTATTATGAAATTCATAACAGTCTTCATGATTGAGAAATAAAGGCTCCATAAAATGCATGTATCTCTATGAGTATGACTCTGATTTTTATGAAATCAATCAAGTTGGAAATTTATGGATGTCAGCTTTCCTACGAAACTATTTTCATAAGTTTCAGTTGTCTACAAACAAAATTGTGAAGGTTTTACTAAAGGTCTATTACAAGAATTTTAGAATAGAAGATTCTATTTTGGGTTGAGTTCGATTTTTAATGATTTTTTTACTCAACCTCACCGATATTTAAAATTCTTGAAAATCTTATTGGATATTAATCAATGTGTATACAACTCACGTACAAAATTTCAAAATATTTAGATAAGAGACGGGGGCTGGAAAATTAGAGGATCGAATATAACTTATGGGGGATTCTGAAATTCGTGGAGTCTTCTTTATAGAAGCTAATGATACATTCGATTTGATCCTTAATATAATCGAAAGAAATTTAATTTAGAACTTGTGTTCATTTGGGAAGGAACTCAACTATATATAAATCCTCAAGACATCTCTCTCGAAAATGATAACTCTCTTAGAAAATATATGGGATCATAACCCAGTACACGCCCTTACACAAACTTATAGATATTTAATCTACTATAAGAGTAATTTATATACTCATATCATTGCACGTAAAACATGACTTCTAATGTCCCTCTTATGGCTTCTTCAATTAATTTGGAAACACTAACAACAATCAAGAAATGAGAGAAGAGATGATAATATACTTAAGCATAGAAAAGATGAGAAAATATAAGATATGGCTTATATTGAGGTAGAAGGAACCAAATATTAAACAAGTGATAGGTCTTCTTACCAATGACATTTTGCAGGCATTTGCAATACTTCTTTGGTATTTACAAGAGATTGGAGAAGAGAACTCTAAGGATTATAAATAAATTGAATTGGGAAAATGGAGAAAAGGGGAAAACCTAGGCTGAATTTCTTCTTGGGCGAGCCTCTCTTGGGTTGCACCCTCCCTTGGACATCTTCTTCTTCTCCCTCTCTTTCGTCTCCTCTCTATTGCTGATTTTTCTCTCTAATTTTCCTCCCTTAAAATCCAGCCGAAGGCTGGTATTTATAGAGTCCTTTCGAAGCCTCTAGGCCAAAAATATTCTTGGCATCTCTCTAGAGCCTTATATGGGTTAGGTTGATCCATGGTTGGTCAAAATTGGGTCCAATTCAACTCTATTTTGCTGGTCACATGGGTGGTCCACATGGGTCATGACCATGACCTCTCTTGCAGCCCATCCTAGGTGCCTTACAACCAGCTTTTGTTTGGTGTGGTCTAGGTGCAGTCGACCTTGGTGCAACTCGACCTCCCTTGGTGCAACCTACTTTGGTTTGGTCTAGGCTAGTTATGTGTTGTAGCTCGACTTCCTTTGGCTTGATTAAAGCTTGGGTTATACTTTCGTCAAGTTCACTTTGGTTTTTAACTGAATTGGATACATGGCCAGCTTATTTTGACTTGGTTCAATTCTTGAATAGGGAAATAGAACCTTGTATGTGGTATGAATTTTGATTGACTTTGCTTCATAAAATATCAACTTTGCCAACTGCCTTCGTGAGTGCTGCATATATTGGATGTGCATTCCTTCAAACTCCATTTCTTTCGGGCAATCTCTTCTACTTTCTCATCCGAGGGTATCCTCCCGAGATCCTGTTTTGCTTGATCTGGTATCTTTTTAGGTAGAATTTTATTTTATGGTTTTAAAATATTCCCTTTTAAAAATATATTTGAAAATCACGAACTTTCAACATATTTCTTTTTGACTTTAAAATAATGACATTTTGAAAAAGACCCAAAACAATAATTTTTGGAGTTGTACGGAAAATTTTGAAAAATTTATTTACAAATTTTTTTGGTATTCACAGATGCCCCTCTTTATCATTAATCAAATCTATTTGGTTAATGACAAAGAATAATACCATCAAAATTTTCTTCCTGAAATTTGCTTAAGAGTATGAGTTCTTCCCTTTTCTTGTATTATCTTACTTTGATGGGGAGATGACCTCTTAGCCAAAGGGGACTCAACATGAATGGTGGTTGACCCATATAATTATCATGTATGAACAATACCATTATGGATGTGCATGAGGTGTGTAAGATGTAGTGGGTGAATTTAGTGTGTTAGAGATCTTTGCGAACTATTTTGGTAGCTTGGCGAGATCTCATGAAGGCTGGCTGCCTCAAGTGTTATGGCATCAATGTTCCTTTGCTTGAAGCCTTGGTTTTTGTGAAAATCATTTCAAAAAAGGAAGCTTTCTTTCCTTTCTATCAAAAGGACTTTCATCTCCTATATTTTCCTTTACTTTGGTCTTAATTTCTCATTACTTTGCAGAGGTTTTGCTAGAAAAGCTTAGTATTTCAAAACTTTATTTTCCATACTACAAGACGTAATCCTCAAACAAAATGAGATCCAAATTGGTAGGTTTTATTCCTACTTTAGGATTATAATGACAAACTTTTCTCCTTTCAGATAAGTTGTAGAGGGTATAGGGAGATTTTCTATAGTCCCTTCTAAAGCATGCCATGGTATAAGGAAGAGATTTTGAGGAATTACTCTTTGAGCCTTTGATTTTTCTTTCTTTCTTTCTTAGGAAGACTTCTATGTTGGAGGTTTATTTTCTTCTTTTCTTTCTTTTTGCTTTCCTCTTTTCTTTTTTCTATTTTGGCTTTGCCCATTTTCTTTGAAGAGAATAAGATGGGAAAACAACTTATCCCTCTAGATACTCGGTCTAATCAAGTGTACCCTATTTCAAAATAGCACATACTATTTGAAAGTATTTTCTATTTTGAACCAGGCCCCATCTTGTAAAACAAGGACTCTTGAAATGTCATTTAATGATTTTGAAAACAATTCACTTTTCATAAAGCATTAATTTCTAGTTAAGAGGTCTATATTCAACTTGTTCCCTTCTTCAAGAAACTAAAGAAGATCCATTTTCCAAAAATCATTTCAAACGAATTTATGGTAGACACTAAACATAATATTTCTTTAGATATTAGGCATTTATAGTGTCTACCAAGTTTCTTCCCTCGACATCAATTAACTAATATGTATTGTTGGTTGGTGCCCCTCTTATAACATAGGGACCTTCTCACTTGGGCCATCACTTTCCAAGAGGATGTGGGTCTCGCTAGCGTATGGTTTTCAATACAAAATCTCCTATCTTAAAGTGGCAAACCTTCATGTGTTTCTCATAATATTGGGCTATCCTTTGCCGGTATGCTTGCGCATGGTCAGTTTAGCAAGTCTAGCTTGTTGTAGAGTCTCTATGGATAAATCAAGTGCAATAGATGTATGAAATGAATGCAACCTGATATGAATGAGAAGTACAACATTTGTATCATAGACCAATTCAAAAGGTGTGGTATTTGTTGGAGTACGAATGGAAGTCCTATAAGCCCATAGTGCTTCATCTAACTTCTCATGCATTATCCTACCATTTTCTAATGTTTTCTCAATGATGCTTATGAGAGTCTTGTTTGTGGCTTTGGCTTTACCTCTGTCTTGAGGGTGGTAGCATGACGACAAGTGTTGTGTGATACCATATGTCTTACATAACCTTTTCACCTTCTCATTTTTGAATGGGGTGCCATTATTCGACACTAAGTCCCTTGGGACTCCAAATCTTGCCAAAATATTTTTCTTAATGAATGTCACTATATGCTGCCCTTGACATTTGCCAAAGATATAGCTTTAACCCATTTATAAAAATATTCAGTGGCTCGTAGGATGAACCTGTGTACCCATTGGATGCTATTAGTGAAATTGATCCGATGATATCAAATGCCCACATGGTGAAGGGTTATGGACTAATGATAGAATGCAATGAATATAATGGAATGTGAATTGTGTGTCTATGCACTTCACATTGATGACACTTCTTTACATGATCATGATAATCTTGCTTGAGAGTAGACCAAAAATAATCTGCTCTAAGTATTTTCATGACCATCATATTTGAATTGACATGACCTCCATATTCTCCATCATGAAATTCATGTAAAATGGTTTTAGCTTCATTGTGGTCAACACATCACAACAAGATACCCAAGAAACTCTTTTTGTATAGAACCCCTCCCAAAATAACATATCATGTTGAAAATTTTCTAATAGAAGCTTTGTCCTTAAAAGAGGCAAATTCAAGAAATCCTCCATTTTCTAAAAAGTTTTTAATGTCTTAAAAACAAGGGTGTTTTTCTTGATTTTGGTCATTTTGATAAATCTCAAAATCTTGAGTTGATGAATGGGTAGACGTATGATTTCAATGGATCGAGCATTGAGGGTGGCCCAAAGAGGAGAGAGAATCTGCCATAGTATTGTCCACTCTACCAATGTATGTCGGTGTGTATGAGTTGAACGAGTCGACCAATTTGGTAGCCAACTCATAGTAGAGAATCAACTTTTCATTTTTGACTTGTCAAATTTTTGAAACTTAGTTTATAACAAGCACGGAGTCTCGAGAGATTTCAACACATGATGCCCTAGCTTTTGCAAAATTTTTAGGCCTTTTATGAGTGCCTCATATTCAACCACATTATTGAAGCAAGGAAAATCTAAGTGAAATGATATTGGGATTTCCTTGCCTTTATGATGATGATGGCTACTCCTGCCCTTGCCTATTTCTTGCCCCATCAAAATACATTTTCAATACTTCATTCTCATTGAAACAATTGGACAATACATGGCAGTCCCAACCATTTATTAATAAACCTTTATTGGGCATTTCATCAAGTATGAGATACGCATCTTCAAGGGGTAGATTAGCCACATGATCGACTAGGACTTGGAACTTGATGGAAGTTTGATGATGAAATTTCAAGTCATATTCCATCAAGAAAAGTTGTCATTTGCCTAGCCTACCTATTAGGATAGGTTTTTTGAAAAGGTAGTTAATAGGATTGAGTTTAGACACTATCCAAATCTCATAGTTTAAAAAATAATGTCTAAACTTTTAACATGCCCATACCAAGGCTAAGCATGTTTTCTCCATGGCTTGATAATTCCTTTCATACACCAAGAGAGTTTTTAAAATATAGTAAATGACATACTCCTTAAGGTTATCATCTTCATATTGTGCTAGTAAAGCTCCCAATGCCTTTTCATGAATGAAAAGATATAAAAGCAAAGGTTTTCTTGCCTTTGAAGGTTTTAAAATTGGAGGATTTACTAAATACGTTTTCAATCTTTCAAAAGTTTCTTGACACTCGGAGTCTCAAAGAAATTTGATACCTTTTATCTAGAGTTTGTTGGAGGGTTCACATCTTGTTGCTAAATTAAAAATAAAACATCTAATGACTTGGAGTCAATCTTGGAGGCTTTGAACTTGGGTAAAATTAGAGGGTGGAGGCATGTCTATGATGACTCAACACTTAGAAGGATCGACCTCTATGCCCCTTTGGCTGACCATAAACCCTAAAAACTTTCTCAACTCCACTCCAAATACACATTTTAAGGGTTTAGTTTCACATTGTAAAGCCTAGGTCTTTCAAAAACTTTTTGTAAAGATTCTATGTGAGTGCAATTGTTTTTGATTTCACCAAAAGATAGTTCACATACACTTTCAAAAGTTCATGGATTTGATCATGGAAAATAGTCATCATAGCTCTTTGCTAAGTGACACTAACATTTTTTAAACCAAAAGGCATAACAATGTAGCAGTATTTGCCTCAAGGTATAGGAAAAGCGGTTTTGGGTTGATCTTTTGAAGCCAATTTGATTTGGTTGTAACCCGAATAGCCATCAATAAAAGAAAATATTTCATGATCAGTTGTGCTATCCACTATCAAATCGATATTGGGTAGCAAAAAATTGTCTTTTGTGGTGGTTTTATTCAAATTTCTAAAATCAATGCAAATCCTAATTTTTCCATTAGATTTTCAAACAATAACTATGTTTGAAAGCCATCAGAATAAGTAATGGGTTTTATAAACCAACCTTTAAAAGATCTTCTAAACTCTCTTTTACTTGGAGGTATATTCTTTGTTTAGATCTCCTAGAGCCATACATGCTTGATTAAATTCTTCACCAATTTGGTTATCATTGGCACATCCTCATTGCTCCATTGATACTCGCTATTGCATATAGGCCTAAGAAGTCTCATGCATATCGAGTGAAGAATGACTCATGCTACTTATGACCACAACACTTAAGTGCATCACTACATACAACTTCAATATCTAACTCAAAAGTCATCCTTGAGCATTGAAGTGTATTCCAGACATCTATGATGGAAGTACCTTTAGTGCAGAGGTTGAAGCAACATCTATGACCATTGTAGAGTAAAATTACATCATTGAGCTCTTGGCCAAATATTGCCGGTGACTATATCGCTTGACAATGTAGAGTGATTTCCATGATCAAGAATGATCTATGAATTTTGGTTAGCATTCTATATGTATCAAACTACCTTATGGAATTAACTTTTCAACTTATGTTTATTTTCGTTATTTAATAGTTGAAGAATCCTGTCTCTTGTTATGTATCATGAATAGAAGCAAATGCATATACTCTGTGCTACTCTCTAATGATAATCATTGTTACTTGCATCCATATATGCATATATGTAGAGAGAGAGATAAACACACAAGAAATTGGTAAATAAACAAAATAATGTTATTATGAGAAGCAAATTACTAACTTTTAGAAACAAAATAAATTGCAAATGAATTAACAAACAACAACTATATATAAACTAATCATCTTGAACATCATAAATGGTATTCTCACCAATCCTCTCAATTGTACATATCAATACATATGCAGAATGATAGATCTTAATTAGCCTTGATTTTATGTTGATGTTGCATTAGAGTTGAAAAGATGGGTAGTATTGAGAATTCATTGATTATATGCAATTGCAAGCAAAATGAATGCGCATGTACAAGAAAATATAACAAAATCAATTATATTTTGTCCTTATCACGAAAACAAATTTCATTAAATTATGATAACATATATACCACACTTTCTGCATAAGTGGTTGGAAGTTGTATATTAGTAATGATAGGAACATTATCGGCTCAACCCTAAAAAGCAATAGTAAGGTAAAGCTCAATCTAGTAGCAATAACCTACCCTATTTCGGACATCAACATCCAATGCTTGGGTCTACATGAACTGTCCACTCAATATGTGATACAATGATAAACCATATCAACACTACCATCTCTATAAGAATTTGATAATACATATCACAATATTTTTTGAAATCTCGAAAACATTCTCTCTCATTCCAAATGCTCTTCGACCACCTGATACCCAAAATTATCATCTCCTACAATATTCACTCATCTAGTAACATATAATACCATAAAATAAGGTATCTTATCATCGTACAACTTTCTAAAGTTTAGTGTTTTAAATGTCTTTTAAGAACATGATGACTCAACCCCAAGGAAAGGATCAACACTAACATTCACTCATCTAGCAACATATAGTACTATAAACCAAGATATTTCTTTATTGTACAAGTTCCCAAAGAGTAGTACTCCAAATGTCTTTAGCGTAGATAGGGAATCAACTTCAAACAAAGGGTCAATACTACCAAACAAGGAATATATACTACATCTAGGATATACCTCATATCCTCAACCATGGCCTTAGCCACAACTTTACTTTGATATCTGTATTATCATATGATGTAGCAATATTGACACGATCAATGTCTGATATAGAATTAGCTCAAGAAACACTCCTATCAACATGTTTCCATGATAACAACTCTCTCGTTGTATATTTCTAAGCAAGTTCACCTATAGAAATGTGAATTGTAACTCATCTAAGGCTCTAAATTGAGGATTCAAATGGTCATGTAACAACTCAACTACTTGCTCTCATAGATCTCAAAGCATTATAACATTTCTTCCAACTCAAAAAACTCCATCAATTCAACAACATCATCATCGGGTATTTCAAATCACTCCACCTCTATATGAATCTTTCTCTACAACCTGCTATCATTATATGAAGCTTTATCCTTGATAGTTATCTGATGTCAACTAGATCAACTCACTAACTTTTAAAAGCACGTTGATCTTGTGAGAACATAGTAATTCATGTAAATGTTTCTATATGCATCCACATACCATTACAAAAGGACCCAACTATTTCTCCTTAGTTTGCTTTTTTAGTCAAATCAAGTACATGACATCATACTCTTTACTTTAAATGTCTATTTAGAGTAAAAGAATCTATAAGATAATGTTTGCTAATGGTTCAAGAGTTTCAAAATGATTTCATTGTATAATAAGGACCTTAAACAATAAATAGAGTTAGGTTCATATCATATCCAACCTCCTAGTTAAGCTACTAATGAATCCTTTCAACTTTGCAAGGATACCCTCAACCTTGTATGCCATGATATTAATCGTTTCAACATTTAAAACCCAATATATGTGTGTATATACATACATAATTATGTAAATATATATATGCATACTTGTCAATTGTGTAAGTATCATAGTTCATGATCTAATCTCCTCACCGACACTATCCTTTCCTTGTAGACTCAACAACTCTTCTTCAATATATGAAAACCTGACAAGAAAATTTTCTTCACTTTATGTCTATGATAACTAATTGCTCTGCATAAATCCTCTCATTTGCCAATCCTTATCAACTTTCTTCCAACTTACACAAAATGCACTAACCAATTATTTCTTTTTTGTCGCTTAAATAAAAAATATTTCCATATCTTTATAATATTGGATATGCATACAAATGAGTTGACTTTGTAAAAACAATCTCTATTACATTCATTAGTGCTAGCAGATGATCAATACATATTATGTTAGAAAATCTATTTGGGATAAATAAATCTTATGTATCTCAACACCCAAACATGATTATTATACATGCAATCAAACTTCATCATCTTCAGAAGTACATGTCAATTAGTTTGACATAAAATTGCTAAATACAATGTCGCATACAAAATCTATCTTGTATGCTATTTGTAGTATGGGTGAGAGTCCATTTTATACAAGACTTGTTGGAGACCATTTGATCACTCATTTCTTTCTTGTAACCTTTTATGGTCATATTTTATATGTGCATTTTCATGTTAACATTAAGGTTATCATTAAGTTCAACTAAGAAAGGAAATGTTTGGGCTTACAATGCCTTTTCCTCATCTTCTTTGTCAACTTGAACTCTGTACTAATCAATTCACCTACACATGCATGCTCTTCAAGATACCTTAGAGAATGATTATGCATCTCATTAACCATAGTCAACCTCTAAGTAAAAATAGTCATTTCATATTTTTCTTAACAGTTAGAAGCCTATTTTCAGCATCAACTTGTTTCATGCTTTGGTATGTGCAACTTCCTTCACATCCAACCCATACCACCATTTTATTTTAAATGAAGCATTGCGACTATATTGTTATTCTTTCTTATATATCTTGTATATTGAATTATCATCTCAACCATAAAAAGCTAATCTATCTCAAATGTAGGTGAATTGTTCAACTCCATCAATATCACAATTAACAACATTGTCTACTTCAACACCATCATCATTCCATTATATATTAAGAATCTACTCCATCATAAAAAATGCCTTCAGTAGAGTTTCTATTGTTTCCATCGTGCCAAATATATCAACCATCAGATAAGGATAAGACAAGGGATATGTGTATATATACACATACATAAAGGGAAGATGTTGCTTGGCCATGTCACCCCATTTAGGTGAGACACAACCATATTGCATGCCCCCTTTAGGGAGTATTTATGACAATAGTCAGCACTAGCCAAGTTGGTTGTGTTGGGATGGATCAAACACCATAGTCAATTCATTCTTTATTTCTAACCGCTTGAACCAAAACAATAGTACTATCGATTCCCTATCTATGCATCATATACTGGACTTAACACGATTTTTTTCAATATCCAAAGTCAACATATGTTGTTGGTTGTGTAAAGAGAGTGAATAATCTTTTTCATATGTGCAAACAACAATAAATTATATGAGAGCCATTTCAAAATTTATTTTCTTAGAAATGTAGAAGAAAAGACTTGAACATCAATTAGATGTTAGCAAGTAAAGAATACAAGAAATAAGGTTTTTGCATCAAAAGATACACATCCAGTAGTATTGCCATGCAACTGGAAACATTTAAAGCAAGAATAGATACCAATAAGACAATGAATCATGATACAGGAACACATTGTTGAAATATACAAAAATGAGATAAACAAACTCATAGTAAAGAAATCACCTAAGAATCGGGGCTAAATAATAGAGGAAAAATGACAACAAAATTAAGAAAGGAAGTCATTCTAGTAGAATATAGAACACATATATAGGTATTTTACAATAGGACATGTAATGTAAATGGAATGTCTCATGGACCAACACAAAAACATTTTAGCCTAAAATAACTCCTATCTGAATATGACAACAATAACAAATGCACATACTAGATCAAGCTTCCCAAAAGCAACCATTAAATTATCAAATTAAAATAATAAATTTCAGTCAAAAGTTATCTAAAATGCATCTCAACAACAACTAACATGAGAAACTAAGAAATCATCCTCATCCTGTTAGGTTCAATTCTAGTTTCACATGCAAATCGATTTGCAACATAACACAACATTATAGAATTTGCATCAAAATACCTATATACATCAAATAATAGGAAATATGCATAAAAGAACTTAAGTGCATCAAATAATAAGCAATATGCCTCATATGTATCTAAATCTACAATTTGTGGCACATAACTTGGGCCAGAATCAACTACCTCCTAGGGGTGATGTGGATATGAGAAACTACCTAATCCTTAACTTATTGATGCAGACTTCCCAAAGATTTCACTCAATATTTCATAATACCCTCATTACTTAGACAAATTATGAATCTTGTGTTACATTTGATATTTAACATGTGCTCAAACTTCATCATCTACTATCAAACATTTATGCTCATGGTTATAACCAAGATCACTCAAAAGTAATATCTTTCATAACATAAGTTTTTCTTTCAACTTCTTAATCTTGTTTCTATTTTTTTTTAAATTGAATTTTGGACTGTACTTTCATACATTTTGTTTTTACAATTCTCATAGCTTTAAACTTTTAGCAATTCTCTTGCTTTCATCCCAAGGGTAAGCATTACTTCTAAAAGTATCCATGACATTCTTCACCCCATATCAAGGGGTCTTTATCTTCATTGTTAGTCATGCTTGAGTTCAAGAAATCTAAATTACACAAACCATAAGGGCATATTAATAATAGGGTGAATCACATGCTATGAACACAGGAAGTACTAAACTAGTGAATTTCAATGAAGAATAGATATGAAAGCATGTTTATATATCATATCTTATTGATAAATTCCTTGAGGAATATCAAATTGCATGGATAAATTGCTAACTCTTTTCATAAACAAGCTATTTGAAGGTGTCAATATCACTTTCTACAACATCTCAATAGGAAAGACTGTATATAGAGGTAAAACAATATAGACGATATGTGGTTTCAAAGGGTTGATTTTATAACAAACATGACACTACAATACCTTTATAAAGCAAGCTGAATTTGGTTGACAACAACCCTTTGCAAACTCTCCACCTTAATAGTTTGATTTTTGAATAAATCTTTAGATTTCATGTCATCTTCCACAAGAAGGAAAAGGCTTGCCATTTCTTTCCTTGTTTAGACCCTTCTATTCTTTTAGCTACTTCTTCCTTGATTCTATTCATTCACATAATTTTATATGTATTTTTAATTAGAAACTATTTCTCAGGATCTCCTAGCCATCATGGGGTGTTTGTGCATTGTTCTTATGCTAAGAGAGATAGATTGAATAATATCAATCCCATGCAGTAAGAAAGGAGAACTTGAAATTTTAGTATTCAAGTAATAGTATTGCCTTCTTGTTTAATGAATTGAGCCACCTTTGTGTGATATACCTTTCCTTGTTACCTGGCTCTTGAAGTAGCATATTCTCTAGTATTGATAGTCATCCTCCACATCTATATTCATATGGCCTCCTACTCTCTTGCTAATACATTGGTTTAACACTTTTCCTTTTTTTTACGGTGCTTCTATAAGTTAGGAAAGGTTTTGTGCTTGATTTTACTTAGAGGAAAGAGACATTTCACTTTTAGAAATTTTTCTAAGACTACATTGGATTGAAATGCAATCTTTATCTTGCTTAACAAGCATGGCCAAGTTACAATAAGAACGATCCTTTATCCTATCACACTTATTGTTTTAGGTCAACATAGTTTTGGTCAAGAGAGCAAATGTATCTTTTTAGCATCAGTTTCGTATCTCCTCCAAAATTTGGCATCATTTGCTCCAATGTTATGTACAAAGTATGGAGAAGCTTAAAGGATCTCATAGAATAAGGAGGCCAGGTGTTGTCATTGCTTTTATTAGTACCTCCTCCCCCCAACCAAGAATACCTTCTCCTTCTATCCATGAATCCTATTTTATACCTTATTTTAATCATTTGAAATATGGAGTTTTAGACATTCTCATCACTATAAATAAAACAAGATAGTTCTTTAAAAGGGTTGTTTTTTGTATGTCATTTCTTTAAATCATTTTATGCCTTAGAGGACTAAGTGTATTAAGGTTGAACAATATGGTTGACTTGTCATACTTGATCAATTGTTCTTATGTTTGTGCACAATGTAGGATGCCTTGAATAACCTTTAAATCTTACATAGCTAGTATAACAATTATACTCTTACATGTATAAAATAGATGAGTAATCGATAGAGCCCCTTTGTTTCCTTAAGACCTTTGGGCGATCCAAAGATTTCTGCTTCAAGAATCAGGAATGACAATGTCTATGAGTGAAGCAAAAACAAGGAGCAAGATAAGAGGTCTCCTTGCCTCAATCCTCTTGAAAGCTGAAATGGTGTTTGCTACACTTTCATTAACACCAATTAGTAAGAAACCGGTGAGACACAAGCCATGATTGGAGATATCCACAATTTATTAAAGTGCATTATTCTCATAACATGCTCTAGAAATTGTAACTCAACACTATTATAAGCCTTACTCATATCTATTTTGATATCCATATACCATTCTTTTATGCCCATTCTATTCTTAAGACGGGATACAAACAATGATGATGTTCTCCATTATAAGTTGATTTTTTACAAATGCACTTTGTGCTTCTACAATAGTGGTAGGCATGCCAACCTTAACTTCTTGGGAAGAGTTTTACTAATAATCTTATAAATCATATTGTAATGTGAATACAACAACAACAACTAAGCCTTTTCCCATAATAGATGGGGTCGGCTACGTAGATTCTTTGTTTCCACATAGCCCTATCATGTATCATGCTAGCAATTAACTCAATATAAACTAGATCATTCTTTATAGTTTCTTTTTAACACTTTTGTGATCGTCCTCTTCCTCTTTCAACATTTTCATAATCTAGTTTTTCATATCTTTTTACGGGAGTGTCATTTAGTTGTCTTTTTACATATTCAAACCATCTTAAATGATTTTCACTCAATTTATCCTCTATGGGTACTACTGCCAATTGGTTTCTAATAGCCTCATAGTGTATATGATCTTTTCTTGTATAATCACTCATCCATCTCAACATTTTTATTTTTGCTATAGACATCTTTTGCACATGTTGATGATTAATTGCCCAACACTCAAAACCATAAAACGTAGTAGGTCTAATTGTTGCTCTATAATATTTACCTTTTAACTTTAATAATATCTTCTTATCACACAGAATACATGATACCTCTCGCCATTTTAACCAACCGACATTAATTATATGTGTAACATCTCCATCACTTTGAAAAATTGATCTTAGGTACTTAAAACTTTCTTTGTGAGGGATGCAATGTGTGTTAATCTTGATTTTTATGTCCTTTGAAGTACCCAAATAATTAAATTTAAACTTCATATATTCTGTCTTTCTTCTACTAAGTCAGAAGCCTTTACTTTCTAATATTTCTCTCTATAGTTCCAATTTCCCATTAACTTTTTTCTTAGATTCATCTACTAACATAATGTCATGTGTAAATAACATACATTAAGGTACTTACACTCCATATATTTTGTCTTTGGGTTCTCCATATTTCATTAAATTGTCTTGTGAGCCAAGTGAGCCCCATCTCTCTTAGAATTTTTTATACTTCTATAAAAACATTTTCTAGTCTTATAGTTTAGCAACTTTTATATATTTAAGAGCCTCTTGACTTCATTCTTTTGAATACACTGATATAAATTATGGTTTATATACTTTTCTGATTTGACTAATTCTTCTAAGCTAATACTAACATCTGTATTTTCATTTAAAAACTTATAAAAATAAAATTTTCATCTATTTTTAATATCATCATTCGTCACTAAAATCTTCTCATCCTCATATTGGATGCTTCTAACAAAAGTAAGATCCTTAGTTTTCTAATCTCTAGCCTTAGCTATCCTAAAAATATCTTTTTCACATTCTTTTGAGTTAAACTTTTTATATAAATTGAACTAAATTTTAGCTTTTGCTTCACTGTCACATTTTTTTTACTTTCTTATAAGCCTCCTAAGTTTCACTTTTTTTTGTTGTATAATGCAATTTGTAACATGCCTTTTTTGCCTTGATTTTATTCCACCACTAAACTTCTTTTTGTGCCGGTACGCCTTCCTTAAATTCGCCTAACACATCTTTTGTCACTTTCCTAATCTATATAGCCATATTGTTCTATATATCAGAAGGTATACTGTAAACACCCGAAATAAAATTCACATCTACATATACCTACATAATTCCAAGCATCCCATTGAAAAACTTTTTGTTTAAATATATCTTCTTTCTCACATTTGAGGTTTCACCTTCTACTATGAATATCTCTATGTACTCTATTCTTCTTTGTCCACTTTTTTTCCTGCAAATTTATTACCAAAAGTCGATGTTGAGTAGTTAAGCCTTCTCTTCAAATTACTTTACAATTTTTACAATACAATCTATCTTTTTTTCTTAAAAGAATAATCAATTTATGTTTGTGACAAGCCAATGTTATAAGTAATTAAATGTTCATCTCATTTTTTGAAAATTACATTAGCTATAAAGAGAACAAAAGCTATAGCAAAATTTAAAAACTCCCTACCCTCTTCATTTATATCCCAGAACCATAATTTTCAAGAATACCTTGATATCTTAATGCATATTTACTGACATGTCCATTTAAGTCTCCTCCTAAACAAATCATCTCCTTTTGTGGAATTTTTTGAATTACCTTATCTAACTCCTCTCAAAAAGCTTTTTTTATACTATCTTATAATCCTACTTTAAATGCATAAACACAGACTATATTCAAAGCCTCTACTACTAACACTAATTTTACTATTATAATTCGGTCACCATATTGTTGTATGTCTACTATACTATCCTTTAAATCTTTATTTATAATACCAACTTCATTTCATGCTTTTTCTTTCGTGAGTACCATAATTTAAAATATGTATTCTTAATCTCCTTTGCTTTTTCTCTAACAAACTTTGTATCTTTTGTAAATATAAAATGTAATTTTTTTTCTGAATCATAGTATCTACCACCTCCATTAACTTACCGGTCAATATTTTGAATTCCAAGTACCAATACAAATATTATTATCTAAGACTAGCTTTTTTACTCCCTACATTCATCTATTATAAAATATGGAGACCCTTGCTTTAACTTGTTCACTACATTTAGGTGATATTGCAGTAAAACTAACTTCTTTACTTACATCTATTCATTATGTGGGAACTCTCTCTCAAATTGATTCACTACATCCAGGCAAAGATATGGAGATCTTTGCTTACTTTTCACTACATTTAGGTTCTATAATGCATTGTTAAGAGGGAATAACCCAATACAATGCTCATAATTCGTACAATCTATGATAGATAAGTCTGACAAAATTTTATGTTGGCTATCAAAAGTATAACGTAACCCTTCTCCTTTATCTGGGTAAAGTTTGTTGTAGCAATGAGAATATTTTTCTTTATCAAAGACACTCATGCATTAAACACAAGGCTATGATTGTCTTTAACTAATTTGACTATAGAAATTAAGTTTTTCTAGAATAATGGAATATAAAAAAAGTCTTTCAAAACCAATAATTCTCTAGAATCTAAGGTAATTTTGTAGTTCTTGCTAGTTTTACATGTGAACACATTTTCATAACCTCTATCACAAATTTTTTGTATTCAATTAGAGTGTGCCTTATTAAAAAGCCCTGCAAAGTTGTTGAAATGTGCACAATGACATCTAAATCAATCCACCAACTAGTACTAGGAAGAGAAGCCAGATTTGATTCATGACTTGTAATTAATATAACATTTACCTAAATTTCTCTTCTCAAGCCATACCTTGTACTTTTGACAGGTGCTCTTTAAATGTCAAGAATTCATACAGAAAAAGCACTTGATCTTATCGATAGGCTTGTGAGCTACATTGTGTTGATGCTTTTTCTTATAAATTTTCTTTACCTTAGTTGCATGATCCCCTGATTCGTGAGCTACCAAATTCGCAGAGTAACTCACGATGTTCATCTTGATACTAGCTTGCCTTTCATCTTCATGAACATACTTGGTGATAAGTTCATTAATTGACTATTCATCTTTGTATGTGTTATAGGAAACCTTAAAGAGGTCATACTTAGTCAGTAACATTTGTAAGATAAAATGGACCAAGAAAGTACTGAAATGGTGATATTGAGGTTATTTGGTTTTTCTACAATATCACATATAACCATGATGTATTTCCTTATATTTTATTTTCTTAAGTATCGTATGAAAGTGAATTTTTGAATCAAAGTACCTACTTTAGCTTTATCATATCCAATAATTGGTTTTCAATGGTGTCCATATAAGCAGTTGCCTCAGTTTTAGGAGTTACATAACCCTAATGCCCCTAGGCATATATTGTAATATATACGAAAGAGATATTCTATTGGATCTTTCCCATTTAACACACTCAACCTTTGCAGCCACACTACTTTCATTAATGGATGCTTCAGGAGTATCCATCCAAAAGCAAAGATCTAAGTCTATCAAGCCCAATTAAAACATCACACTTCCTTCTACTCAAGAAAGTTTATATCATTCAACAAAAGTACCTAAATCATTTCATTTTTAAAAGCTATAAAAATAATCACATAAGAAAACCATATATAAACATGTAACCATAAAAAATATGTCTAACAACAACATCATTATAGCCCTACGCTGGTAGATGAAATAATATGTTAATAGTTAAAGGGAAAACATAAACCTAATTCTATTTGCATGCATGTCTATGTCACATAGCATCAATAGATACTAAAATGTCATATATTATATTATGCACACAAATAAAACAATTTCACCCTTTTAGATATAATCATAACCATCCACGATGGTGGATAGTTGTTAATCTAATTTATCTAAATGCCAATTGGAAACATCATACTCACTAGATTTCAAATTCCAACAAAATTTGATCTAGAATTTATGTAAT
This sequence comes from Brasenia schreberi, assembly GCA_036023115.1. Lineage (NCBI taxonomy): Eukaryota > Viridiplantae > Streptophyta > Magnoliopsida > Nymphaeales > Cabombaceae > Brasenia > Brasenia schreberi. The sequence continues at coordinate 8,977,229 of JAYKKT010000071.1, read as the reverse complement.
TAAATAATTAATTATTCTTACTTGGTATCACATTGGTGAGAAAATCAAATCATTTGAATTAAAGTTCACTACATGATGTTCCGTAATCCAGTAGTGAATTGGACAAAATGTATAAAAACATGTAAAGCATGCTAAAATCACTTTATAACATATTGCATTGCTACATGTATGTCCAATTTATCTTTAAATATAGTTTTGCATAATATTTTATTTATTAAATAAAATGCTAATAAAATACATGGATAAAATAATAATTTTACCTTTTTTAAAAACAACCTTAATTACCTTAAAACATGCTTCATAAAATCAAATTAACATTGAAGCATAATATTAAGGAATAAATTAAAATAAATAATGCAGTCAATTTTAATGTAAAAGTTTATGAAATTTACAAATTCTCTATTTTTTTAGTAATTTTTCATCATTTTGGTGTATGTTATTTGCATATGACATTGTATTAGCGGAGGCGTCTAGGGAAAAAGTTAATAGACAATTAGAACTATGGAGAGAAACATTAGAAAACAAAGGCCTCCTACTTAGTAGAACAAAGACAGAATATATGGAATGTAAGTTTGATCATTTGGTTACCTCAGAGGACATAGAAATTAAAATTGGCACACATTGCATCCCCAAAAGGAAAGTTTTAAATACTTAGGGTCAATTTTTTTATGGAGGAATTGATGGAGATGTTACGCATAGAATTAATGTTGGTTGATTAAAATGAAGAGGAGCATCATGTATTCTTTGTGATAATAAGATACCATTAAAGTTAAAAGGTAAATATTATAGAGCAGCAAATAGGCCTGTCATGTTTTATGGTTTTGAGTGTTGGGCAATTAATTATCAACATGTACAAAAGATGTATGTGACAGAAATGAAGATGTTGAGATGGATGAGTGGTCATACAAGAAAAGACCATATACATAATGAGGTTATTAGAAACAAATTAGGAGTGGCACCAATAGAGGATAAAATGAGAGAATATTGTTTAAGATGGTTTGGACTTATAAAAAAAAGATCAAAAGAAGAACCTATAAGAAGGTATGAAAAACTAAATTTGGAAAGTATTAAAAGAGCTAGAGGACGACCACAAAAGTGTTGGAAAGAAACAATAAAGAATGATCTAGCTTATTGTGAGTTAACTACTAACATGGCACACGATAGGGATCTGTGGAAACAAAGAATCCATGTAGGTGACCCCGTCTAGTATTTGTTGTTGTTTACAATCCTAATAAAACAATTTATCATAAAGCAAATTGACCTTATTAATGAGAAATCTCATAAAAAATATAAGAGAAAATTAATTAAAATCAATGAGAAGAAGATGCTTTGATGGCACTTGATGAACTATATGGGATACCTTGATATGACATGTCGTTCATCCTTGATGCAGAAGTGTGCCTTTGCTTTTCAATACCACAACAATCACCTCTACTCCAATAGAGGGAGTTTCTCATATGATGAGAACTTTAAGAGTCGTGTGATTGTATGTTGAAACCTTAGGTAAGGACACCTTTTTATACTACACATTTCATAAATGTAGTATGGTATTCTTGAAGCACCACTATCTCAAGAAGCGTAAAAGTTTTTCGAGAATTAAGAGAGTTCCTCAAAAACTGTAAGAGTTTATCGAGAAATTAAAAGGTTATCTTCATAGTTGAAAAGTTTAAGTTAAATAAATCATCTTTATGTTAGAAATTAGTATATTAGTCCTACACTGTCTTCTTTCCACGGGAGACACAAACTTTAGTCTCCTTTCATGGAAGAGCTGACCTCAGAGGGAGACGAAGAGAGAAATTACATAGAGCTGGTGACAATGCTGGGATGGTGCTGGTGCAGGTGGCAGACATTGATGAGAGAGAGACAGAAAGACAGTTGACTGTAGAGAGGGGATAGAGAAGGGTTGTAAGAATGGAAAGAGTAGTTTGGAAAAGAGGATATGCTGATAACAAAATGGGGTGTACGTTAAGTAAAGATGTGCTCTTAAATAAACCGTTAAATATGCCGTCAGCTTTAAGCATTTTCAGATAAATCGTTACCTTTAAATACATCCTCATTAGCACAAAACGTCTGCCTTCTCTTCAAATTGAACAAATACAACGAATAGCAATCTGTACTTGTTTAATCTGCTAATGCTTAATGAAAGATACATTTAGGCTCACATTAAAATGAGTTATGTGAATGGGTGCTTCCTTAGACCTTTGACCATGTCATGATACTCGAAGGTAGGGGTGGCAGTTATCAACCTGACTAGAATCTCACCCCAAGAATCCCATTCTGATCCGAGAGTTCGGCACCCTGTCGGGTCAGAGTTTTCGAATATGATCTGACAAAAATTTGGGTTAGGTTTGGGATGACCAAACCCAACTCGAAATGTATATTAATGTACTTATAAACATTTACATTTATCAGTGTATGTATTTTACATTATATACAGATATATAATGTGTATATTGTATATACTGTGTATAGATATATGTTTGTATATAATATACATATGATGTTTAATACATATATGCCATGCATATACACAGTTACATATAATGTAATATCTATATACCTTTTCCTTTTGATTTGAAATATATCATGCTTGATACTTATGTTAAATATAATATATTATACTTAACACACACACACATATATATATATATATATATATATATATATATATATATATATATATATATATATATATATATATATATATATATATATATATACATATATAACATACACACATATGCGTATATTTTCTATGCATGGTTTGTAGCGGGTCTACTGGGACCAGACTAGAATTTGACATATTCGCGTCTGGGTCTTCAAAATAGACCTGAACAGTGAAGTGGGTCCAGTCCAGTTCAACATGTTTTTGACTCGGGCCCTAGTTGAGCTGACCTGAATTCAACACAGCGACCTTATTTGCCACCACTACTAGAAGGCTGTTCATTTCATTTAACTCAAGGAGAAGGTAGGGCATAATTTTACAAGTGCCCTCGGCGAAGGGTTTATTTGGAAACATCACGTAAAAAATATTATTTAAAAAAACTAACATGCTTGTTGAGTTATTTGTTGCATTAGTGATCAAAGCAGGTTTATGTGTGCCACAGTGATGCAAGTTTCTTCATGTGCATATTTGTATGCTAACCTTGATTAAAATAATTAACATGCTTAATCTCTCACTTCATTGGCTTGTGTAACAAGGATGAGTAATCACTCTATCTATTGATTGATTTACTTAGATTAGAGTGGCCGATTAGATGAATGATGCTTGTTAAGCCCAATGAAGGATACTCAAGTTGAGGGCCCAAAAAGTTATTTTTTTGGGGCGGTGGGGTGGATTAGCAAGATAGGGAGGGTTAAGCAAAGCCCTACCTGTTACAATTAGAGAGAATCACAAAAACATATTTACAGTGGAGTCCATCAATCGGGTTGTTCATCCTTCCGACAAAAATAATTTCCTAAGGAACTTAATCATGTAAGAAGTCGCGATGATTTGTTCCTTTCTATTGGACCCATTTAATTTGGAATCCGACAATATTCCTGACGGGTTTTGGACTACATTTTTATGGGAAAAAGAAGTGAGTAAATAGACACCACTGAATTGAATTTAGCCCATAGTACTCTCTCAATTCAAAGATTTGAATAAAAGGCATTTCATTCATTTCCCTCAAATGAAAAATTATGATTGAATTGATTGTATGCGAATTGGAATGCCATTAATAGGAACTGAAAGATTATGATATTAAGTACGTCAACGGAAAGAACGTTAACACCAAGTGAAACAATACGTTATAAGAAAAGTATATGTGTGAGTCCATTATAATTTATCTTTTTTCCTATATTTTTTAAAATGAGTAGACTGATTGAGATTGCATAATTGGAAAAAAGGTTTTGTTATAGCTAGAATTTACATGAAGTGTAGGAGATTTATATACATTAATCCGTTTGAAAAGAAATTTATTTTTCTCTATTTTCTTTTTCCTCTAACCCACCGGCATCCGATAGCCACAAGGACCTCAACTAACCGGTTCCTGCTGGATTGCACCACTATGGGGTAAAGTTGTGCCAGTGCTGGTTTTCACTATTCCCTGGATTTGAAGCGGAGACTCCGCATAAGGGGAACAAACGGAGGACCGGTTAACCACCAACCGTTCGTTAATTCTTCTTTTTGTAAGTATTTATCTTTTACCTTGCAATAAAGGAAATTCTTTCTTTCGCTCTCTCTTTCTCTTTCCTTGCAATGAAGGAAATATGCTCTTCCGCGCGCGCACCAATCTCTCTCTCTCTCTGCATTACCCTCTCTCTTTAACTGCATTACCCCTTCGGTTAATAAAAGAGGGAAACTCTGCTGAACTCTCTCCATCTCTGATGAGATGAGAAAGTACAAACGGGAACTAGAGGGCCTGCATGTGATCACTGGCAGATCCATTTATAATAGGAAACGATTCTCTGTCCCCTTCTCATTTCCTTCCTAGCGTATGCATCTCAGGAGGCGCAGATTGGATACGGTAGAAGGAAAGGAGCCCTGATTTCTCGATTACCTATCGATATTTGTCTGGTCTCCTCATCTGAGTCTTGGAGAAGCGGAAGAGGAAGCGACAATTGCTTCTTCTTCTTCGTGCTTGTTCTTTGCAGATCGACCGGCCCTTGGTTCGGCTTTGGCTTCGGTGAGTTTCCTTTGCAGAGGCTGCGTCTTCTTGTCTTCGCCCCTTTCTTATTTTTGTCGCCTTATGAGCGGGTGGGCTTATATTGCACTAGCGCTGCATTTGTTCGCGATCTATTTCATGAACTGTCTGATCTGTCGTTTCGTGAAATTTGTTTTCCTATTATGTTAAAAAACGAAGGCTTTTCCAGCTATTGACCTTGAAAAAATTGCCACATTTTGCCTCCTCTTCTCTTCATTGGACCTAAATGCTCATTTTTATCCACGTTTTGTCTAGATGTGTTTTTGTAAAGTGAATTTCGGTTGTAGTTACGTCATTTATCGTGATCTGTCGTGATTGCGTGGAGATCTGTTTTGAAGGAAAACAGGTAATTGGATGTTGAATCTTTAGCGAAGTGCTTTTTCGGATCAGACTCTTTCGATTCATGGAAATCGCTCCGTTGAGATTTGAAATTGCTGACCTTTATTTCTTTCGCAATTTTTCTTATCATTTCCTTTTTCCTTAAACACATTTTGATCATTTCCGATCTATTTTTGGAAGTACTTGATTCAGCAATAGGCCGGCGTGAAAATCGAGAAGAAACAGTATAATAGACGCGGGGAGTGGGACGAGATGGTTTTTAACGTCTGTTATATTGTTATCCGCCACTGAGATACTTCTTTGGTGCTGTTGCTGTGGTCGAACGACATCCTTTATGCTTGCGTAATTCATTTGCATAGCGGATTTTTTGAATTTATATGTCAGAATATACTGCACCTACATATTCAACTTCACCAACACCATTACATCTTTGGCATGCTAACCTGTGGCAGAATGTAATATTTCAATTATAGCATTTTATTGTAAATTCCGAAGCCTTTTTATGCTTGAATGTGTTTGCATTTTATTGTCCCTGCACTTAGATGATTTGAATATGCATGTCCCATACTAAATCCAGTCAGCGTTCTCTCTGAATATGAGCATTAAGCTTCTCGTTAAAATCACTGGTTACATAACTGGAAGTTATTGAATGAAATGTTGGCGGAAGTGGATATGGCACAGAAGATGATGGAGTACAATGAGTAACATTGAAATGAACAGTAAGCAGGTTAGGCGACCTTGAAATGAATTTGAAGGGCCATAACCACATAAAAGTTCTATCTGAACAAACATCAGCTTGATTCAGATATGTGGCAGAGGTACATAAGCAAACGTAAGCACTACTTTTAGCTGCACTTTATGGATAATAATATGAAGTGGATAGAAAAGGGCACAGATTTGAATGAGAACTGAATGTTAAACAAACAATATACAAATGAAAAATGAAGCATAATTGCAGAGAGGGTTCCCACATCATGGACGGGTGTGGGTAAAGAAGTTAGTCCCGTAAATTGCCGCATGAATGTAGTGAATTATAGAGAGGGTCTCCGCATTTTCAATATGGACGGATGCAGGGATAAAAAAGCTAGTCCTAGATAATAAGATTCGTATTGGTTCTTGGAATATCGTAACATTGTCCAGTAAGCTAATGGAGGATGAAAATACTATGATTCTGAGAAAGATTCATATTGTATGTTTATAAGAGATAAAGTGGGTTGGAGAAAAAGCAAAGGAGATTGAGGATACTGGTTTTAAATTATGGTACTCAGGTAAGGAAAAGGCTCAAAACGGAGTTGATATTATCATAAATAAAGATTTAAAGGATAGTGTAGTAGACCTACAACGATATGGTGATCGAATCATGATGTTGAAATTAGTATTAGGAGCAGAGGTTTGAATATAGTTTGTGCTTATGCACCCCAAGTAAGATAGTATAAAGATGACTTTTTGGGAAGAGTTGGATAAGGTGATTCAAAGAATTCTACAAAGGGAGATGATTTGTTTAGGAGGAGACTTAAATGGACATTTCGGTAAAGAGGCATTAGGATATCAAGGTATTCATGGAAACTTTGGATTTTGCTATGACATTTGATCTCTATATAGTCAATACAATCTTTAAAAAATGAGATGAATATTTAATTACTTATAAGAGTGGCTTATCACAAACACAAATTCATTACTTTATTTATAGAAAAAAAAGATAGAGCGTGTTATAAAGATTGCAAGGTAATTCTAGGAGAAAGCTTAACCACCCAACATCGACTTTTAGTTATGGATTTACAAATAAAAAAAAGGACAGAAGAAAAGAGTGCATCGAGCTATTTTGACTAAATGGTGGAACCTCAAAAGCGAGAAAGAAGATATATTTAAACAGAAAGTCCTTCGAGGAGATGCTTGAAATTATGTTGGTACACCTTGTGATACGTGGAACAATATGGCTATACATATTAGAAAAGTGGCGAAAGATGTATTAGGTGAATCTAAGGGAGGTGTACTGGCACAAAAAGAAGCTTGGTGGTGAAATGAAGTAGTACAAAATAAAATCAAGGCAAATAGGGCATGTTACAAATTACATTATGTTAAGAAAACTAGTGAAACTTTAGAGGCTTATAAGAAAGCAAAGAAGGAAGCAAAAAAGGCCGTTAGTGAAGCAAAAGCTAAAATTTGGGAGGATTTATATAAAAACTCAACTCAAAAGAGGGTGAAAAAGATATTTTTAGGATAATTAGGGCTAGAGATAAGAAAACTAAATATCTTATTTCTGTTAGATGCATAAAAAACGAGGATAAAAAATTCTAGTGACAAATGATGATATAAGAAATAGATGGAAAAACTATTTTTATAAGCTTTTTAATAAAAATAAGATGTTAGTATTAGCTTAGGAGAGTTAGCCCAATAAGAAAAGTATATAAACCACAATTTCTACTGCCGTATTCAAAAGAATGAAGTCAAAGAGGCTCTTAAACATACGAAGGGTGGTAAATCGGTAGGACCAAACAATATTCCTATAGAAGTTTGCAAACTCCTAGGAGAAACATGAATCACTTGGTTCACAAGACTATTTAATAAAATATGGAGAAACCAAAATATGCTAAGGAATGGAGAGCGAGTACACTTATACCCCCATATATAAGAACAAGGGAGACATTCAAAATTGTGCTAATTATCGGGGTATCAAGTTAATGAGCCAAACTATGAAATTGTGGGAAAGAATTATCGAACGTAGGTTAAGACAAGTATTGAGTACAACAGAGAACCGATTTGGATTTATGCCAGGTAGATCTACTGTTGAAACGATTCACCTTTTGAGACGTCTTATGGATCATTTTAGAGTAAAAAAGAAAGACCTTCACATGATATTTATTGATCTAGAAAAAGCTTACGATAGGGTACCGAGGGAGGTTCTTTAGAGAACCTTGGAAAAACAAGGTATCTCATTTACATGTATAAATCTTATAAGTAATCTGTATGATGGTACAAAAACATGTGTGAGGACCCATGAAGGAATGACAAACTTCTTTGAAGTTAATATTAGGTTACATCAAGGATCAACTTTAAGTCCATACTTATTTATAATGGTGATTGATGAGTTAACAAAACATATTCAAGATGAAGTACCTTGGTGTATGTTATTTGGAGATGACATTGTGTTAGTGGAAGAGTCTAAAGAAAAAGTTAATATAAAATTGGAACTATGGAGAGAAACATTAGAAAGTAAAGGCTTCCGACTTAGTAGAACAACGACATAATATATGGAATGTAAGTTTGATCATTTGGTTACTTCAGAGGACATAGAAATTAAAATTGGTACACATTGCATCCCCAAAAGGAAAGTTTAAATACCTAGGGTCAATTTTTCACAGTGATGGAAGAATTGATAGAGATGTTATGCATATAATTAATGTTGGGTGGTTAAAATGGAGAAGAGCATCACGTTTTCTTTGTGATAAGAAGATACAATTAAAGATAAAAGGTAAATATTATAGAGCAACAATTAGACCTGCCATGTTTTATGGATGAGTGGTCATACAAGAAAAAACCGTATACATAATGAGATTATTAGAAATAAATTATGTGTGGCACCAATAGAGGATAAAATGAGAAAATATCGTTTAAGGTGGTTGGGACATATAGAAAGAAGATCTATAGAAGAATCTGTAAGAAGGTATGAAAAACTAGATTTTGAAAGTATTAAAAGAGGTAGAGGACGACCACAAAAGTGTTGGAAAGAAACAATAAAGAATGATATAGCTTATTGTGAGTTAACTGCTAACATGGCACACGATAGGGCTTTGTGGAAACAAAGAATCCATGTAGCCGACCCCATCTAGTATGGGAAAAGGCTTAGTTGTTGTTGTTGTTGTATGTGTGTCTGCGTCTCTATATCCTCACATGTTCTGCATGTGTGCGAATATGTCTGTGTGGACATATACTTGATTTGGCCAATTAAAATCTTTTGTAAAAAACAATAAACAGGGACAGGAAGAATGACAAACCAGGTATTCGATTTCAAGATTGGGTCAAATGACGCATCTTGTCCTTAAAATGCTCCTGGAAGATTAGAATATCATTTAACAATTTTTAAAAGTAAAAGGAAATAAATACCCTATCATACAGTAGAATGTACTATGGCACGCTCCAGTACGTACTGATAATAGACTTTTATGAATCTGAGTCGTATAAGATGCAGTCCGAACACAGAGGTGCGCCATATTGACATGATACATTTTTTAGATCAGTAGGATCAACTACATCTTGAGACATTGCAAGGCCAGGCTTTGGATCTGAATTCCCACTCTTTACTCATCAAGAGGTACAAGTAGACACAAAACTAATTTTTTCCCATTGATTTAATTATTTCAAGCATGCTTTAGGACCATGTGATGGAAATTTGTCATAATCAACCTCAACGAGCAATCAGCAATCCTATTAATCTGGTGTTTGTGGCCCTCCTTTTTCTTAACGTTAGTTGGAACTTGGGTGTATTGTTCCTTTATGTCTCCCTGGATTGTTGAAGTGCTCGAGGCAAGGTTGTAGTTGAGGCATATCTGATGCCAGGTTCAAATTATCCTTTCCTGTTATTGATCTTGTCATATGTGCTTTTGATCTAGATGCCATTTCTTTTCAGTTTCTATTATGTTGATTCTATTAACAGTACCAATATTCAGGTGATTTTGAAAATCACCCAGCAGGACTCTGAATTGCTGCTATCCATCACCACATGTTTCCACATGGTAATGGGGCAGGGTTTGCCCTTACATGCCATAAATATCTAGACGGGTCTTTGATGTCAGAGATCAAGGATCAACTCTGCTTAATGATCTCAGACCACTTGAAAACTGCCTTTACCATTGATCCTTCGTTGAATGCCATCATACTCTTACGAGCTCTAGGGATTACTTAAGTTTGGAACGTGTCATTGCTGGCTGTTACTGCTGAGGCGTACTACAAGCTATGCAAAGCTACTTTAGAATTTGCTACTGTAGGTTCTTGCTTACTGATCACTGGCAGAACACTGAGTTCTCCAACTGGCTTTCATATAAGCTTTTACTTTGCCAAAAGTTTATTTGTTTCCGAATTTTCCTCACATTGTCTTTAGTTGGGGAAACCTTTCACCTCTGATTGCTATATCAATTATTTTACTATATGGATATGATGATGCTTTACGGATGTTTGTACTTGATAGTTAGTGGCTATGCTCAATAACATCACTTCTCCTTCTAAAGTGAATCATCAATTTTCAGAGGAAAGGCTGTTGGTTGTATCTACTGATTCTAGAAGTTACATCTGTGGCATTCAACCTCAGGTTCTCAATTACATAATTCTCTTCACTGTAAATCATATCACTCTGGCATTCTGTAATTGTCCAACCGGATAACTTCAATAAGATTTGGTTTTCATTCGACAAGTTATATTGGGCGTCATTCACCTTTCGGCATCATTCAGAAACAAAATTTTACATTCCGGAAGCATGAGTTTTGGATGGTTATTCAAAGGAAAATATGTACCTCATTATCACATCTCTTGCCATCTGTGCTCAACTTTCCTGCACTCTGAAACCCAATCACTAACCGCTATTATGTTGCAATGGTCTTGGCATGGGATGATTAGGAGTGTAAACCTAAGCAGCAAGAAAGTTCTGGATGGGATGGAGGAGAAGCGAGGATTGAGCTTGAGCTATGTTATCAATAGCGGTTAGCGGGCTGTTAGCGGTTGACCCTAATATAGGGGTAGCGGGGATATAGCGGATTTAGTGGTACACTTTTATTTATGATTAAAATATATATATATATATATATATATATATAATGAATTCTCTAATTTCTAAGAAATATCAAGAAACACATAACTACTATATCAAACTAAATAAACAAATTTTAAGAAGACAAACAATAAATTTCACGTGGCATGTGCATATTGAATTGTTAAACTTATATTTAAAAACAAAAACATAAATGTAACCAAATTATTCTATACATTAGGCAAAATAAGTAAAAGAAACTAATATATATTATACTTATTGACTCAAGTATGGATACAATAAATACTGGCAATTGCCTGCAAAAAAACTCTTACTCGTCTTATAGAAAAAGAGGTCAACTCTTCGACATAATCAGAACAAACACTATGATAAACTTCTACACGCTCTTTTTGCATGCAAGGGTTTATAAACAAGGCTTTTATAAACAAGGCTTTCTAAATTAAGGTTAACATCTTATACTTCAATTTGGCATACTACCTCCCCACGTAGAGGTTTTCTTATGACCATTTTATTCATTTAACATGTTTACTCAAATGACTTTTCATATCTCCAAGAGTCAACATATGTATCCCTTTGTAGGATACTAACTTTGACAACTACAATGCTTAATGAGATATACATTATTATTTTGAATACATCTTTTAGCTATTATGATAAACTATTATACAAATAAGCAAACAATAAAATAAGCATTTATAAACCTATAGAAGTAAATCAAGTCAAAATATAACAAAATAAGCTAATATGTTTACTCAAATGACTTTTCACATCTCCAAGAGTCACCATATGTATCCCTTTATAGGACAGTAATATAGCTTCGACAGCTACAATACTTGATGAGATATACATTATTATTTTGAAAATACATCTTTTAGCTATTATGATAAACCATTATACAAATAAACAAACTACAAAATAAGCATTTATCAACGTGTGTAAGTAAATCAAGTCAAAATATAACAAAATAGGCATTGATAAACCATCTTGTACGCTATTCTTGATATAGCATACCGATATAGTTGACCGCTATAACGGTCATAGCACCGCCATTTGCGGCCAAAAAGGTCACCCGCTAATCTTCCAGTGACATAGCGGTTCTCTGACCACTAATACGCTATAGCGCGCTATTAACTACTTAGACTTTGAGCAAGCAAAAGGACAACCCAGAGTCTATAAAGTAGTGTGATATAGTGTTGTTCAACACATATCGTATCATGTATTGTTTTGGTCTACGATATAGGCATATCGTATCGTACTTTAATATTAAAAAATAGTAAAAATCTACAAAAAATCAGAAAAAATCCAAAAAAATAGAAAAAATTAGAAATTTTTTGATAATTGCATAGAATTCATATAATACAAAGTTTAGTACATATTGGTCATTCACCATTGAACAATTAAAAAAAATTACATATTTTGAAGCAAAAAATGAAATACATTTACATTTACATATTGTAATAAAGATCGTCAACTAAATAATCTTCATCTTCTCCTTGCTGAAGATCCTCACCACCTTTTGCTTCAAAATCAAAATCTTCATCTCCTTGATAATGTTGTTGCGCTTCTTCCAAATTAATCCATGCAATGTCTTCTTCAGTTAGGAGGGCATTTTCTTCGTTATCTTTCATAATCCAATCTTCTAATATATCAAAATTATCCAAACTTATTGGATCAAATTGACTTTCTTCTCTATTTACCTTTTTTAATTGCCTACAAGAAAGAAAGAAAAATAATTAGTAAATAACATTAACAATTAAAGTCAAACAATATTTTGAATTGAATCTTTAAGTACTAACTAATACAAGATTACCTTTCGCGAAGACGCATGTTACAATAGATGAAAACTAAGTCATTAAGCCGTTTATGTTCTAACCTATTGCACTTTTTTGTATGGATGTGTTCAAAGACACTCTAATTCCTTTCACAACCCGTTGCACTACAAGTTTGGCTTAGAACTCTTACTGCTAAATCTCTAAGGTTTGGGCAATCACTTCCAAACTTATTCCACCAAACATCTGTAGAAAAAGGCAAATATTTTGGACTTAATCCACAATAATATAAGATTTAAGAAACTTAAATACGAAGATAAACAATTTACCTGGACGCATATTAGTGCAGTTGTAAATTGCTACAGGCAAACTAATTAAGTGAAGAGCATTATCATAGATCTCTATCTCTCGATGTATAACATTTGCTCTACTCTCATCAGGGCGTCTATACAATCAATGATGCCTCGATTAACCTCACTGTCCCTTTTGAAGTTTGTTGAGTACCTGAATGTTGGGTTTAGATAATATGCTGCTGCATGAATAGGCTGATGCAATTGTTTGTTCCATCTATTATCTATAATTTTTCACACGGGTATACCAACTTTCTTTTTTCCATTAAAATTATTTCTAATGGCTTCTTTTGCCCAACGTAAAAATTCGTCGGATTTTTACAACATGGATTTCAAAAATTATGAGCATTGCTTTGGGGCGTCCCCGCCTAGTGACATGCTGCAGAGCCCGAATGCAGTAAGAAGTAAGCAAGGGCCACTACATTTTCGCCCGAATGTAGTGAATCAATTGCAGAGAGAGTTCCCACATCATGGACGGGTGTGGGTAAAGAAGTTAGACCCGCTACATTGCCGCTCGAATGTAGTAAAAAATTTTCAGGGAGGGTCTTTGCATTTTGATTATGGATGGATGCGGGGGTAAGGAAGCTAGTCCTAGATAATAAGATTCGTATTGGTTCTTGGAATATCAAAACATTATCGGGTAAGCTAATGGAGGTGGTAGATACTATGATTCGGAGAAAGATTCATATTCTATGTTTACAAGAGACAAAATGGGTTGGAGAAAAAGCAAAGGAGATAGAGGATACACGTTTTAAATTATGGTACTCAGGTAAAGAAAAGGCTCGAAACGGAGTTGGTAAAGATTTAAAGGAGAGTGTAGTAGACATACAACGATATGGTGACCGAATCATGACGTTGAAATTAGTGTTAGGAGCAGAGGTTTTGAATATAGTTTGTGCTTACGCACCCCAAGTAGGACTAGAAGACAGTATAAAGACAGTTTTTTTGGGAAGAGTTAGATAAGGTGTTTCAAAAGATTCTACAAAGGGAGATGATTTGTTTAGGAGGAGATTTAAATGGACATGTCGGTAAAGAGGTATTAGGACATCAAGGGATTCATGGAAACTTTGGTTTTGGGGATATAAACGAGGAAGGTAGGGAGATTTTAAATTTTGCTATGTCATTTGATCTCTTTACAGTCAATACAATCTTCAAAAAATGAGATGAACATTTAATTACTTATAAGAGTGGCTTATCACAAACACAAATTGATTACTTTATTTGTAGAAAAAAAGATAGAGCGTGTTGTAAAGATTGTAAGGTAATTCCAGGAGAAAGCTTAACCACCCAACATCGACTTTTAGTTATGGATTTACAAATAAAAAAGTGGACAAAGAAGAAAAGAGTGCATCGAGCTATTCAGACTAAATGGTGGAACCTCAAAAGCGAGAAAGAAGATATATTTAAACAGAAAGTCCTTCAAGGAGATGTTTGGAATTATGTTGGCACACCTTGTGATATGTGGAACAATATGGCTATACATATTAGGAAAGTGGCGAAAGATGTGTTAGGGGTATCTAAGAGAGGTGTACCGGCACAAAAAGAAGCTTGGTGGTGGAGTGAAGTAGTACAAAATAAAATCAAGGCAAAGAGGGCATGTTACAAATTACATTATGCTAAGAAAACTAGTGAAACTTTAGAAGCTTATAAGAAAGCAAAGAAGGAAGCGAAAAAGGCCGTTAGTGAAGCAAAAGCTAAGATTTGGGATGACTTGTATAAAAAACTCAACTCAAAAGAGGGTGAAAGAGATATTTTTAGGATAGCTAGGGCTAGAGATAAGAAAACTAAAGATCTTAATTATGTTAGATGCATAAAAGACGAGGATGAAAAAATTCTAGTGGCAAATGATGATATAAGAAATAGATGGAAAAACTATTTTTATAATCTTTTTAATAAAAATAAAGATGTTAGTATTAGTTTAGGAGAGTTAGCCAAGTCAGAAAAGTATATAAACCACAATTTCTACCGACGTATTCAAAAGAATGAAGTCAAAGAGGCTTTTAAACATATGAAGGGTGGTAAATCGGTAGGACCAGATAATATTCCTATAGAAGTTTAGAAAATACTAGGAGAAATAGGAATCACTTGGCTCACAAGACTGGAAAAACCAGAAGATGCCCGAGGAATGGAGAGCAAGTACACTTATACCCACATATAAGAACAAGGGAGACATTCAAAATTGTGCGAATTATCGAGGTATCAAGTTAATGAGTCATACTATGAAATTATGGGAAAGAATTATCGAACGTAGGTTAAGACAAGTATCAAGTACAACAGAGAACCAATTTGGATTTATGCCAGGCAGATCTACTATTAAAGCGATTCACCTTTTGAGACGTCTTATGGAACATTTTAGAGCAAAAAAGAAAGACCTTCACATGCTATTTATTGATCTAGAAAAAGCTTATGACAGGGTATCGAGGGAGGTTCTTTGGAGAACTTTGGAAAAAAGAGGTATCCCATTGACATATATTAACCTTATAAGAGACATGTATGATGGTGCAAAAACATGTGTGAGGACTCATGAAGGAACGACAAACTTCTTTGAAGTTAATATTGGGTTACATCAAGGATCAACTTTAAGTCCATACTTATTTATAATGGTGATGGATGAGTTAACAAAACATATTCAAGATGAAGTACCTTGGTGTATGTTATTTGCATATGACATTATATTAGTGGAGGAGTCTAAGGAAAAAGTTAATAGAAAATTGGAACTATGGAGAGAAACATTAGAAAGCAAAGGCCTCCGACTTAGTAGAACAAAGACAGAATATATGGAATGTAAGTTTGATCATTTGGTTACTTTAGAGGACATAGAAATTAAAATTGGCACACATTGCATCCCCCAAAAGGAAAGTTTTAAATACCTAGGGTCAATTTTTTAGAGTGATGGAAGAATTAATGGAGATGTTACGCATAGAATTAATGCATGTTGGTTAAAATGGAGAGGAGCATCATGTATTCTTTGTGATAAGAAGATACCATTAAAGTTAAAAGGTAAATATTATAGAGCAGTAATTAGGCCTGCCATGTTTTATGGTTCTGAGTGTTGGGCAGTTAATCATCAACATGTACAAAAGATGTTTGTGACAGAAACGAAGATGTTGAGATGGATGAGTAGTCATACAAGAAAAGACCGTATACATAATGAGGTTATTAGAAACAAATTAAGAGTGACACCAATAGAGGATAAAATGAGAGAACATCGTTTAAGATGGTTTGGACATATAGAAAGAAGATCAAAAGAAGAACCTGTAAGAAGGTTAGAAAAACTAAATTTGAAAAGTATTAAAAGAGGTAGAGGACGACCACAAAAGTGTTGGAAAGAAACAATAAAGAATGATCTAGCTTATTGGGAGTTAACTGCTAACATGGCACACGATAGGGATCTTTAGAAATAAAGAATCCATGTAGCCGACCCGTCTAGTATGGGAAAAGGCTTAGTTATTGTTGTTATTATTGTATTGTTTGTTGGCTTCTTTTGCCCTATCCATGTGGCTTCATAAAGGTAACCCATAGATGGTTTCTCCTCGCTATCAACCAATCTCAAAACCTTCACTAAAGGACATGTAATCCTCAAAAGTCTAACACATGCATTCCAAAATGTACTCCTGAAGACTACTATGAAATCTCATTCAAATTTCTATTTATTCTATTTTGAGGCAATTCTACAAATTGTTGCCACTAATCTGAGAAGAACATTCTCTTCAAGGCTTGCTTATATCTCACAATACTTTGTATAGATAAAAAATTAGTTACAAACTGGGTTGTAGCTTTATGAAGAAGCTTTGTACCATCTGTATATCTCCTCATCATACATAATACAAAGGCATGGTAGTAGATAAATTTGGTGATATCTTGACAACACTTAGTTGTTGTCTTTATCTTACCCATCTCACCAATATCCTCAAGGATGAGATCTAAACAATGGGCTGCACGCATGGTGTCCAATAGAAAGTCGCTAACTCCTTCCCAACTGCTTTATAGTTAGCTGCATTAGCTATAATTAATTGGACTACATTATCTAGCCCAACCTCGCATATCACCTTATCAAACGCTTGCCTTAAGATCTAGTGTGCCTCTCCTCTCACATGTCTAGAGATCTAAAAAAACATAAGTCCTTTAGGACAATAGACTAGAAAGTTTAACAAGGTCCTTCCTCGCCTATCTGTCCATCCGTTTGCTACGATAGTGCATCTTGTCTCTTTCCATGACTCTCTCAAAGTCGAACAATATTCTTCCACTTCAATGACGATCTTATCTAATATCTTTCCTCTCAACTTTAGATAAGAGGGCATATTGTATCCTGTACCAATATTAACAATTGCATGTGTCATTGCTTGAAAATGAAAACTGTTTGTTGCATTAAATGGAATGCATGCATTATAAAATCATCTGCCCATTGCAAGGTTTGCCTGATCATATAGTTGTTTTGAAGCTATAGCAACACGAATTCCAGGTTGAGCACCAGGTGTAGTGCTAGGAGGAAAAAAATGAATGTATGCTAGAAGCAACTCTTCCTCTGCTCCTTGAGTTTCCTCTTCTACCACTTCCACTTGCAAAATCTTCAATAATCCTCTTTCTCCTGTTTGGTGGTCGAGAACTACTACTACCAATATCTGTTCTAGCATCTCAATGAATACTATCAGTCAATCCATTAACATCATCATCATCTTCCTCAAACATCCCTAAATCATTCTTTTGTTGTCTCGTCTTTTGTATACTCTCAATCATCTGAAGACATTGCCATTTAATGTCTTCTGCTCGTGCAAGGAGCAACTTCTTTTCTAGTCCCTACCAGGAGGTGTTTCAAACTTTCAATCATGAAATTCCACCACTAACCACCTTCTTACAAAAATAAACATATGATCTTTAATATGGAACCCTCAACTGCTGTATCCCACTGCCATGTCGGATCATCGGACCGAGATTGAGAGTGTCTAACACTCCTTCCTGTCATCTCAATTGACACTTCAATTCAATAAAAAACTTGAAAATAAAAATACTTCATAAATCCTCAATCTTCATATAACAATCAAATAGAGTGTCTCCCACTTCATAAATGCAATAAAAATCATATCCACACACTTAATAACTTCATATTTTGTCATTCAAAAAAAGAAAACACAAATAACACAAAAAATAACAAATATAAAGAAAAAATTCTGAAAAACACTTAAAATATACCACAATCCGAGTTAGGAGGCTTGCACGGACACCGTAGAACACTTTTTTGAGAGTCTTGAACACCAAAGAAGGGAAGAACCACCAAAAGAAGGCTTGAGCAGCCGTGAAGAGACCTCGGAAACCCGCATTTAAACCGGAAGAACTATCGAAAGAAGGCTTTAAAAGGGTCTCTGAGCGTATCGCCTGTATCGTACGATACAACTCAATATAGGTTATCGTATACGATACATACGGTGCGATACGGCTAACACTGGTGTGATAAGAACGTGTAGCCATAGCTAAAATGATGTATACCAATTGGGACATCATGGTATAGACTAACTTCTCTTAATATCTCTTTGAGCAACAGCCAGGGTAACTCCTCTTAGTACCATATTCATTTTCAGAAGTTTCTTCAGATGATTTTGTTGACAGTGTTTATGTTGTGAAAGAGTTCTGTTTCTTACATGACCTTACAATTTTCACTAACTGATGTGGTCAATAAGATAGAAATACTCCAATTATGTAGCACTGTATTTATCAGGAAGCTGACTTAATAACATATGAATCAAAATAATGTTATATATGATGCTTGCGTTCTCTTGTGCTGATTTTGCCTCTTTCTGTACTTGGCATCCTATGCATATAGATCCATGGTATCATGCTGTAACTGCTATGCACGAGATGCTTCTTGGTTTTCATAGATAGTCCCTCTTGTGAGTGTAAAGTATTTTCTTCCAATATTTATGCATCATTATATGGATTCCAGTGTTGGATACTTTTGGTTAGTGGTCAACTGGGTTTTATAGTTGAACAGTTGAATGAGCTTCCCTTGTTCTTTTTAGGATCTGATAAAAATTTTAGTCAATGACAGAAAAAAAATCCAATGTTAAAGTAATTACTTGTTATTTAATTGTCAGCCAACTGATTATCTTAAAATTGGTTTTAGTTTTAGTTCATATTGATAGTCTTTGACTTAAAATGGAATTTTGTTGGGCATGCTGAAAACCAAAATCAGACCAAGCTTTTCCCCACATTGTGCAGAGATGGCTAAATGCGTTTCTTGGTCCCCATTTGAATCTATCTTCCATTGTACCTTTATGTTGCTGGTATTTCCCACCGGTTTATAATATTGCCTTTCAATTTGGGTGACATCTTCTGTCATAGAAGACATCAGATGCATCTTTCTTCTTATTCAACCGACATTAGTTTTAGGGAAAAGTTCCGATTAGTATCCTATGGTTTTACCACCATTTGGTAGCCTGTGGCATGAGTCATCATATTAATACTCTTTACTTTCCATCTGGGATATCAATGTAGGTCCAAGACCAAACCTAGCCAAGCCTTTCCCTCACTAAATGGGTTGGCTACATGTTTTCTAAGTGTCCATTGAGCTTGATCTTTTTCCATCTTAGCACCCCTTACCTTACGTTGCCTAAGCCTTTTCTCACACTAAGTGGAGTCGGCTAGAGGGTGGAAACGAGGACTTCCTAGGAGGTCACCCATCCTAGTACTATTCTCATTCAAGCACGCTTAGCTTCAGACTTTGGATGGATCCAGCACATTCGTGCTTGATTGCGACACTTTCTCTTGCCTCCAAATACTGAAATACATCTCATGGTTGTTGGTTTGTTCTTTAGTTCTTATTGGCGCTGATACTTTTTATCCCTTCAATACTTTGTCAAAATAAAAGCACAACTTATTCATGATCACTACTTTGTGCTGAGTCTGCTGGCTGCATGACACTCATGCATCACAATTATAGGTTTTTCAATTGTTTCTTATGCCTGTTATCTGTATTATTTTCTAAACTTGTTCAAGAGTCATTTGTTTCTAGTGATTGGCTTTTTAGTTGCTTTGCCTTTGTTATGCAGCACCCAAAGCTTAGAAGGGATGTCTGAGAAAGCACTTAGAGATCTCAATGTACTGCCAGGGCCTGATAAGAATAATGTATATTCATCCAAGGATTTGGCAGTGTTAACCCTGGAGTCTGAAAATGAGACAGTTAAGAAAAGGCAGCCAGTCCAACCTCCATCATTGGTTTCATCTGATTTAGCAAACGGGGTTCAAGTTTCGGATTCTTATTCTGGTTCAGCGAATGCAAATGTTGAAGTAGAGTATATAGAATCAGACAGTTTGCCTGACCTGAAAGATGTTCATACACACCTAAGTGTATGTTGCACATCTCTGCCATCACTCCTATTTGATATACTAGATATCATCCATGTTTAAGAGGCATAGTTTGTCCTTGAAGGAGTTAAGGGGCATAGGCCTTTCTTATGGTGGTTTTCTGTTTCTTACAGACTCTTTTAGCTAGGCTTGACTCCAAAGATTGGGTTTTGGTCTGTGAAGCCCTTAATCATGTGCGACAATTAGCTCTCTTTCACAAGGAATCCATCATTGAAACACTGTAAGTAGTTTTAATACAAAAGTAGACACTCTATGGTTCTGCTGTCATAATGGCTTCATTCTCTTATTTATTAATGCCTGTTCAATCACTTTTTCCCTAGTCGACATAGTGGGCCTCAAATAGTGGAATAAGGGTTTGTAGTGATGGTGATGATGATCAATATTGTATCTTTTAGCTGATTGATCCATTGTCCTCTGTATTCTTGGTTTTGATAGTATTTGCTTGACATGTGGACCAGGGGTGATGTTATCTCACTTGTGGTTAAGTCCTTGAAGAATCCAAGAAGTGCTGTATGCAAAACTGCAATCATGACCTCTGCTGATATCTTCAAGGTCTACAGAGACCAGACAATTGGTCTTTTTGAGCCTTTGGTAAAAATTGTCTATTCTCTCCTTTAGTTGTTTTTGCCTTTAACTGCAGTTCCATAACTTGCCAACTTCTCCAGTATTAATATGCCAGTCTTCTTTTGCTTGAAACAGCTCGTACAATTACTTTTGAAGTCTTCACAAGATAAGCGTTTTGTCTGTGATGCTGCTGAGAGGGCATTAATTACAATGACCACATGTCTTTCTCCCAGTCTGCTATTACCAAAGTTGCAGCCTTTTCTGCAAGACAGGAATCCTCGCACTCGTGCAAAGGCTTTGGCATGTATATCCAGAAGTGTACCAAGACTGGTAAAGTATTGAATAACTAATTTTCTTGGCTTATTGTTCTTAGTTTCTGGTCCACAGTTTTAGGCTTTCATCATGGTGCACCTTTTACTGTAGCAGACACTTCTCTAATAAATTTAACGTATTCTTAGCCAGTCAATACTTCTCATTTCTCAAGCATGGCAGGACTCATTAAGGGAGAACTTGATTTCTCAGATTCTAGAGGTCTACCTATTTAGGTTTTGAGCTTTGAATTGCTTAACTAATTTCATGATTATTTATCTGCTTGGTTGCAGCTGATTCTTCTTGGTATTGGTTTCTT
Source organism: Brasenia schreberi (assembly GCA_036023115.1). NCBI lineage: Eukaryota > Viridiplantae > Streptophyta > Magnoliopsida > Nymphaeales > Cabombaceae > Brasenia > Brasenia schreberi. Next base: position 8,955,774 of record JAYKKT010000071.1, on the reverse strand, counting down.
TTATTCTTTTCTTTTTTGGCGAAGAACCCAAAAAACACTGAACCCTCATTAGTTGAACTCTATAATTAGAAACATCAGGAGTGGTTCATGCCCCACACTCATGCAATGGTTGGATTATTGACATCCAGAAAAGGGATAAAATGGAAGCTCTGTCCTTTCAAATGTATGTTTATGAAATCCAAGGTCTCTGTAGCGAGTAAGTATTGGAGGCTTAGCTATCTGAAAGATCAAAGAAGTAATCAGTCCCCAAAAATGCTCGACATTCCTGCCACCAGATTGGTTAAAACAAAGGATACATTTTTTGGGAGATCATTAGCATGCGCAGATGTTGCTGGATGGGTTTAGATAAATCCAATGCAAATTTGACAACAATTTGTAGGTCCCAGTAGACATATGATTTACAATAAGCTTTTGGAGACTATGTTTTCCTAAATATGACCTATGCCTGAGATGAAGCATATCCGGATAAGGAATCGCTTCCATATTTTGGCTTGTCTTGGCTCTCCTTTCAGAGTTATTTTCCTAATAAAAAAGTATTTTTCTTCTACTTTGAGAGTTATTTCTCACTTATAATTTGAAAGTTTAACTATGTCGTTGGGACTTTGATGCATATGTTTCCTCTCCTAGACATGGCCCAAGTTAAATAGTGTTAGGTGCCATTGACTTAAAACTTTCAGTTTGACCTTACTTTGCCCTTAAATGAGCACTTAACATCTCCTTTGGTCAACTTCCAATGTAGAAGGTGACCATCCCATTTCTGTAGATGACTTTCTATATGTATTTTGGGCACTCATATCTGAGATATAGGACATGTTTGATGCTTGGGTTTCAGAACATGAAGATGAGAATGTTCTTAAAAGTTAAAAGGCTATATAGGAGAACTTTTGAGTATCTTCATATTTCTCATGGAATGTATCTTGCCTTTCATGCAAACCAACATTTCATTAGGATATGACAGTTTTGACATCCTTGATGTATTTGGTATGTTGAGAAGAATTCAAATGGTTGAGAGAATACACAATTACACATATACATATATGTGCTTATGCAGGCACATTGGGTCTGGATCTTAATCTAGATTTTTGGTGCAAGTTAATCACACTCTGGAAAGTTCTTCTTTTCTGCAAACAACTATACTACAGAACTCTTTAGCTTTGCATCATAGAATCCAATACATAATCATTTTTAATTCAAATTGATATGGTTGACATGATGCTTTTGTTGTTTTTCTATTATTTAGTAACAAAATACAACACGATATTAGGTCATTGTGGCTGGTTAATGTTGATGGTGTAATGTACAACAAGTAAGCCTTTTTGCATACTAGATGGGGTTGGCTACATGAATTCTTTGTTTCCATAGAGCTTGATTGTGTGTCATACTGACAGCTTAACTCAACATAATCTAGCTTATTCTTTATTATTTTCTTTCAATACTTTTGTGATCTTACTCTTCCTCTTTTAACATTTTCACAATTAGTTTCTCATACATACCTTTTTATCGGAGCTTCCTTTAGTCATCTTTCTATGTGTTGTATTTTGTCTATTAGTGCCCCCAATTTGTTTCTAATGACTTCATTACGTATATAGGCTTTCCTTATGTGATAACTCATCCTTGTTTTTTCTTGAATGACCACTCATCCATCTCAACATCTCCATTTCTGCCACAGATATCTTTTGTACATGTTTATGATTTACTACCCAACACTTAGAACCGTATAACATAGTAGTCTAATGGTTGCTCAATAATATTTACCTTTCTTCAACTTTAATGATATCTTCTTGTTACATAGAATACTTGCTGCACCTCTCCATTTTAACCAACAACAACAACAACAACAACTAAGCCATTTCCCATACTAGACAGGGTCGGCTACATTGATTCTTTGTTTCCACATATCCCTATCGTGTGCCATGTTGGCAGTTAACTCCCAATAAGCTAGATCATTCTTTATTGTTTCTTTCCAACACTTTTGTGGTCGTCCTCTACCTTTTTTAATACTTTCCAAATTTAGTTTTTCTAACCTTCTTACCGGTTCTTCTTTTGATCTTCTTTCTATATGTCAAAACCATCTTAAACAATGTTCTCTCATTTTATCTTCTATTGGTGCCACTCCTAATTTGTTTCTAATAACCTCATTATGTATATAGTCTTTTCTTGTATGACCACTCATTCATCTCAACATCTTCATTTCTGTCACAGACATCATTTGTACATGTTGATGATTAACTGCCCAACACTCAGAACCATAAAACATGACAAGCCTAATTGCTGCTCTATAATATTTACCTTTTAATTTTAATGGTATTTTCTTATCACAAAGAATACCTGATGCTCTTCTCCATTTTAACCAACCAGCATTAATTCTATGTGTAACATCTCCATCAATTCTTCCATCACGCCTAGGTATTTAAAACTTTCCTTTTGGGGAATGCAATGTGTGCCAATTTTAATTTATGTCCTCTGAAGTAACCAAATGATCAAACTTACATTCCATATGTTCTGTCTTTGTTCTACTAAGTCGGAGGCCTTTGCTTTCTAATGTTTCTCTCCATAGTTCCAATTTTCTATTAACTTTTTCCTTAGACTCCTCCACTAATACAATGTCATATGCAAATAACATACACCAAGGTACTTCATCTTGAATATGTTTTGTTAACTCATCCATCACCATTATAAATAAGTATGGACTTAAAGTTGATCCTTGATGTAACCCAATATTAACTTCAAAGAAGTCTGTCGTTCCTTCATGAGTCCTCACACATGTTTTTGCACCATCATACATATCTCTTATAAGGTTAATATATGTCAATGGGATACCTCTTTTTTCCAAAGTTCTTCAAAGAACCTCCCTCTGTACCCTATCATAAGCTTTTTCTAGATCAATAAATATCATGTAAAGGTCTTTCTTTTTTGCTCTAAAATGTTCCATAAGATGTCTCAAAAGGTGAATTGCTTCAATAGTAGATCTGCTTGGCACGAATCCAAATTGGTTCTTTGTTGTACTTGATACTTGTCTTAACCTACGTTCGATAATTCTTTCCCATAATTTCATAGTATGACTCATTAACTTGATACCTCGATAATTCGCACAATTTTGAATGTCTCCCTTATATATGGGTATAAGTGTACTTGCTCTCCATTTCTCGGGCATCTTTTGGTTTTTCCATATTTCATTAAATAGTCTTGTGAGCCAAGTGATTCCTATTTCTCCTAGTATTTTCCAAACTTCTATAGGAATATTATCTGGTCCTACCGATTTACCACCCTTCATATGTTTAAGAGCCTCTTTGACTTCATTCTTTTGAATATGTCGGTAGAAATTGTGGTTTATATACTTTTCTGACTTGGCTAAATCTCTTAAACTAATACTAACATCTTTATTTTCATTAAAGAGATTATAAAAATAGTTTTTCCATCTATTTCTTATATCATCATTTGCCACTAGAATTTTTTCATCCTCGTTTTTTATGCATCTAACATAATTAAGATCTTTAGTTTTCTTATCTCTAGCCCTAGCTATCCTAAAAATATTTCTTTCACCCTCTTTTGAGTTGAGTTTTTTATATAAGTCCTCCCAAATCTTAGCTTTTGCTTCACTAACGGTCTTTTTCGCTTCCTTCTTTGCTTTCTTATAAGCTTCTAAAGTTTCACTAGTTTTCTTAGCATAATGTAATTTGTAACATACCCTCTTTGCCTTGATTTTATTTTGTACTACTTCACTCTACCACCAAGCTTCTTTTTGTGCCGGTACACCTCCCTTAGATACCCCTAACACATCTTCACCACTTTCCTAAAATGTATAGCCATATTGATCCACATATCACAGGGTGTGCCAACATAATTCCAAATATCTCTTTGAAGGATTTTCTGTTTAAATATATCTTCTTTCTCGCTTTTGAGGTTCCACCATTTAGTTGGATAGATCGATGCACTCTTTTCTTCTTTGTCCATTTTTTTATTTGTAAATCCATAACTAAAAGTCGATGTTGGGTGGTTAAGCTTTATCCTGGAATTACCTTACAATCTTTACAACACGCTCTATCTTTTTTTCTACAAATAAAGTAATCAATTTGTGTTTGTGATAAGCCACTCTTATAAGTAATTAAATGTTCATCTCGTTTTTTGAAGTTTGTATTGACTATAAAGAGATCAAATACAACAACAACAACTAAGCCTTTTCCCATACTAGACGGGGTCGGCTTATAAAGAGATCAAATGCCATAGCAAAATTTAAAATCTTCCTACCTACCTCTCCATTTTAACCAACCTTCATTAATTCTATGTGTAACATTTTCATCAATTTTTCAATCATTTTCAAAAATTAACCCGCAATATTTAAAATTTTCCTTACAAGGGATACAATACGTATCAATCTTAATTTTTATGTCACCTAAAGTAACCAAATGATCAAACTTGCATTCCATATATTCTACTTTTGTTCTATTAAGTCAGAGGCCTTTACTTTCTAACGTTTCTCTTCATAGTTCTAATTTCTTATTAACTTTTTTCCTAGATTCATCCACTAACATGTTATTTGTAAATAACATATATCAAGGTACTTCCTCATGAGTATGTTTTGTTAACTCGTTAATGACCAATATAAATAAATATGGACTTAAAGTTGATCTTTGATATAATCGAATATTAATTTTAGAGAAATGTCATTCCATCATGGGTCCTCACTCATGTTTATGAACCATGATATATATGTCTCTTATAATAGTGGGATGCCTCTCTTTTCCAACTTTAATGGGATGCTTCCCTAGAAGGTTCTTTCTTGTTTAAAAATGTCCAATAACCCGTTTTCATAGGTGAATAGCCTTAATAGTAGATCTCTTTAGGATAAATTTAAATTGGTTCTCTGTTACACTTGATACTTGTCTCAATCTAAGCTCAATAATTCTTTCCCATAATTTCATAGTATGACTCATCAACTTGATACAACAACAATCGCATAATTCTGTATGTCTCTCTTGTTCTTGTATATGAGTATAACTATACTTGTCGTCCATTCCCAACTTTTGGTTTCTCCATAATTCATGAAATAATCTTGTAAAACAAGTGATGCATATTTTTCTTATGATTTTCTATACTTGTATAGGAATATTGTTTGGTCCTACATATTTACCAATGTTCATATGTTTAAGAGCTTCTTTAACTTCATTCCTTTGAAAACATCGATATAATTTGCGGTTTATATGTTCTTTAGATTTGGTTAGCTCCTCTAAGTTAATACTAACACCTATATTTTTGTTAAAATATTTATGGAAATAAATTTTCCATTTATTTTTTATTTCATCACTTGCAACTAAAATCTTATCATCCTCATCTTTGATACATCTAACAATGGTAAGATCTTAATTTTTTTACTTCTAACCTTAACTTTTGAGTTGAGCTTTTTATATAAATCTTCTCAAATTTTGGTTTTTGCTTAGTTGACGGTATTTTTTTCTTTCTTTGCTTTCTTATAAGCCTCCCAAGTTTCATTAGTCTTGTTGGCATAATGCAATTTGTAAGATGCTCTTTTCGCCTTAATTTTATCTTACACCACTTCACTCCACCACCAAACTTCCTTTTGGCGTAGTGTAATTGAATAAATTGAATTCTTACTACACCACCAAGCTTCCTTTTGGCGTAGTGTAATTGAATAAATTGAATTCTTACTAAGTATACAATGTGGCGGCATCCAAACTTAGGGACCAGAGGGTGTAAAAGCTTATGGATTTGATGAGCTGATGAATGTGGCGGCATCCAAACTTAGGGACCAGCTTCCGGAGTCAAGGGAGGCTGCTCGAGTCCTCACTTTGGAACTGCAAACTGTATACAAGAAGTCTCAACTTGCGTCACAGAATTTAGGTGCTGAGGATACTGCAGTTGATAGTTGGGAGCAATTTTGTCGATCCAAGCTGCCACCCTTGAGAGCACAGGCTGTCCTCCGTGTTACTTCAACTACAAGAGAAGGCCTGGTTTCAGAATTCTAGTTCAGGTATTCAAGGTCTTATTAAGAATTTCAATCTCTCCCTCTCCCCCTCTCTCTAATGTAGTATGCCATCTTGATTTTTGGTTGTAAATATTGACGTGTTCTTGAATCATTTTTCAATTGAATTGGCCATATAATATTGGAACTTGTTATTTCGTTTTCTATCATGAAATAGACTATTTTTGTCAGCAAAGTATCGTTAACCAATTGATTCAGAACCAATATTTGGTTCTGTTGTAAATGGTGTTTTGCTGAGTACAGTTATCTGAATGCGAATATCTCTGTAGCGTTTCCTTTTCACATAGCAACTCGTTAGTTTCCTATCTTTGGTTGTAAATATTGAGGTTTTCTCGAACTCTCTAAGATTGCATCATATCAGTGTTTATTACTGGCACCTCGGCATATTTGTGTAGGCAGGCTCATCTTTATTTGTCTAGGTTCTGCTTACCATGAGGTTTCACCCTTATATAGCCAAGCCAGTCCTGGACAGAAGAGGACGGTTGTATTTGTCCTAGGAGGTCACCCATCCTATTCCTAGTATTATTCTCACCAAGGCATACTTAACTTCAGTGTTTAGATGGGATTTGATGCATTCATGCTCAAACTGTGGCACCCCTTAAGACCCGATAAAGTTTTACGTTGGCCATGGGCTAATGCAACCCTCCTCCTTTAGGACATGCTCCCAGGAAGCATCCTTCATAGCTGGGGAAGCTCACCTGCCACTGAAAAGGGAAGTCAATTCCCCTAAAGGTGAAGCTCCATTCCCTGAAAAGAAAACATGTTTCCTTTGACTTTTTTTCTTTTTATGGCCATTTTCTTTTATTTCCTCTCATGTTGAGGTGCCTCTTAGCCGCCACCCCGTCTAGTATGGGAAAAGGCTTAGCTGCTGTTGTTGATATTGAGTTGCCTCTTGCTAACTGTTTGAATTTAAAGCATCTAATTAAGCTCCTATTTGCTTCACAATCATAACTCGTTGCCAGTTGGATTCACATTTGGCTCATGTCATACCTTACCTTCTTTTCTTGGTTAGCTCGCCACTCTGGTTTTCGTAATTAACAAACTATCAGCAAACCAAATAGTGAAGGTGAGACTACACTTTTAAGTTCCAAAATACAGGATTTAGGGGCAGTCTTCCACAAGTTATGTAATCCATCTTGACATAAAATATCAAACTATCATTGCTTATAACGCCTATATGTGTATCTTTATTTATTCTACGACATAAAAGCATAGGATTCTATTGTTGCTACTTTTATGATTAGTATATAACTTCAAAAATTAGAGAGCTCATTCTTATGTAAACAAACACACCCAAATAAGAACCTTTTAGGTCCTTAACCCAGCTATGAATATTACAGGGCACTGTCCTCCTCGACGGTGCTCAAAGTAGCTGATTGTTTTATGACAATGTGTCACAGGTATGATTTCGACCCAATCTCTGTTTATTGTACTCACATTTTCTTCTCCTTTTCTTTGTTGGTTTATAACTTGGTAAACTGCATTCGAGCATCAGGCTTGGTCGCACACTGTGGCATAAAACCTTTGAGTTGAGGATCCTTCACCTCTAGCGAGGGCCTATGCTGGGCTTTAGCTTATGCAAGGAAATAGCACCTATAGGGAGCCAAACCTGATTATTCGCATTTTTCTATTCTATTCTATTTTTTTTGCTCTAGAATTGAAAGTTCTCAAAATAAAGTGTCCTTTACACATCTTGTCAGTTAAGTTTTGAAATTGAGCAACTAACGAGCCGCAGCATAATACTGGCTGTAAGTTTGGTGCGAACCTTTGTGGTTCACTAAATACGATATGCGACATCTGGCTACTATAGATGCTGAGTGCCACCATATACGCATCTCATCTAGCATTGCTTTCAATTATTTCTATAAAATTGGATACCAATATTCAGCGTCAGTTATTTTTTGATACTCTATTCATCGTTTGTTATTTGTTAAGAAATTGAATACCGATATTCAGCATGTGATGTGATTTTACATGGTTGATTCACCTCATTCTAACCGAATGATGATATTGGGTGTATAAGGATATATGGAATTAGGCTAGTTCTCACGCTATAACGCTGACTGCTTATCGTTCAGCATCTAAATCACTTAGATGTTTCTTGATAATTATCACTTTGTTTTGAGAAGCCACATATTTGGTTGTTACACGTACGAGTTACTTATAAACACCCTCCTCCTCGAGTTGCGTTTCTTGCTCTTTCACTCTGCCGCAGTGTTTCTCCTACAATTGACGATCCACAATATAACAATCGTTACCACTCAACTTTCATACTTGGATCTCTCTCTCTCTCTCTCTCTCTCTCTCACACACACACACACACACACACACACACACACACACACACACACACACCTGATCATCTACCCCATGCCATTGTCACAACCTTAAAACCATTCCTGATGTGTCCTGATTATCTCTAGTCTTTGTATTATAAAAAATCAGATGGTTAAATCTTATTTTGTTCCCTTGTTGAAATGCGCAAAAGATGACTATAAAAATGCTTAAAAAATGTTCAATATCCCCCCCCCCCCCAATATATGAATAACTATTAAAAGGTTTAGATCATCGCCGTGTTCATATAGTTGTTTTCCAAATGCACAAGAATATAGAAAAGAGCTCACTATAATTGGTAGTACGAAAGCATGGTGTTATACGAAGGAGTAATTTTTTCGTTTTAATTGCAATAATGATGTGGTAGTCTTGTAGCACCCAAATCCTTAAGTTGCTTCTGACTTCCTTTGTTTGCTTTGTGTCCGATTATTATCAATTATTTCTCTTATATTGATTTAGTATTTATAGCTTTTTCAATATGCAGGACAGTTGCATCGACTGGCAGTTTGTAGATCCATCAATCATAAGACAGTTGATGTTCCTCCTTTCCGCACCCACTCCCTTTGTTTGTTTAGTTTTTCTTTACTTTGTAGTTCATTCAACACTCAATAGTGCCAAATCCTTCTGTAAGAACCTTAGTATTGAATCGGATATTCTGCATTTTGTAGAATTCCTTGGCCATCTTTCTCTGAATAGGCTTCGAGTCCTTTTGAGTAGAGTGAGTTCGTCAATGATGTTTAAAGGTAAACAAGATTTCTTAAGAAAGTTTAGGCACGACTATAAAATTCACAAGCAATTAAATTAACAAAAAAAGTAAGACAAAACTAAGAATTTGATTTGCCTAGTCAAGGGGCTTTCTCATAAATGGAGTTTGGATCGTGAGATAATCCATTTCACATCTTTAGTTGAGAGATTTGGATTCTTATATGAGTGGAGGATCTGGATCTCTGGCGAGCACAAAATACAAGGGATCCTCATAACCAATGGATATGTGAATCCAAATCATATAATTGATCCATGTAGGATTTGTGAGACTGATTCCACTTCTTGAGTGAATATCAGCAGGCAAGCAAGCAAAGCAAAACTCCAGGTTGCTAAGAAGTTTCTTAACATGCTTCCGTACGATGGAAAACGGGTGATTGTGGGTACCTAATATTATCTTCTTTGATCCTTAGGCTCTCTCTCTCTCTCTCTCACTCACTCACACACACACACACATATATATAAAGGTAGAGAAGTACATGTACTTAGCTTTTTTCAATAATTAACTTTCATCTTTTATTTTTTAGTAATATTTAGACTATCTATCTCTCCAATCCAATGGTCCAAATTAAAATGAATGAGATTCCATCAACTCTCTCTCTCCCACACTATGTGAAGGGAGAGAGAGAAGGGGTCTTAGGGTATCTAAAACTAAAATTATCCCACAAGCAGGTCGACTGCATGGATTCTCAGTCTTCATCGTGCTAGATTTTGTACCATCGTAGCATTCAAGTGTGTAGGAGTCATACTTTGTGATCAATGTTATTGGCAAAAAATCAACATCGGATTCTAATCTAAGGGCTTAGCATACCGGGGCGACGGCCTTGGGTTCTAAGGGGGGAAATCAAATTTCTGGTCCGGGCAACTAACATCCCTTTCTTACTTATTTTACTTATAATTGACAAATGAATTACTTATTCTTACCAAATTGTATATGCAATGTACCCTACAAAGCTAGGGAGCAACTCCGAGAATAGAGGAGTGAAATCATGGTCACCCTCTTCGGGGTACTCATCTATGGAAGTCCAGGTTCATCATGGTATCCTTAAGAAGCTACCGGATAATCCATCTAAAACTGTGGCTGGATCGATCCATATGTGATGACTCCATGTACCTCCCTTCATGTTGTCGTTGCTGTTGTATACTATATGCTAGCCTGAAGGTATTTTACCTTGTCGATGATGTCGTAACAATAGGCCTTCTACTTGTCCACCTCTAAAGGGTATAATATCATCTCTCCAAGCTATTCCTACTACAAATTTGAAAACCCGTAATTTAGGATAAGACAAATGATAACATAAACAATATAGTAAGAGATGCGACCTCAATGCGTTTACCATAGTAGAGGGTTGCGGTCGAGGTATGCCAATACATGCAAAGTAACACACCCCGATCGCGCTTATGGAGGTAGAGGAATGTAACCAGGGCACGTTAATGGAGTTATGAAAAACGTGCTTCATGCACGTAAGATCCGAAGCGCCGAACGCATCTCGGCCATGATCTAGTTGCATTGCTTTGCCAACCACTGATACAACCACCTTGTTGGTAAAATAAAAAAACACCTAATTGTTTTTTTAAATGCCCAATATTTACCAATCTCGACTTGAAGACTGATCAGAGGAAGATGAAGAAATCATGGATAATTAACAATGAATACAAGTACAATTCTTCAATAGCGATCCAAGCACAATCTTGGAAGAAAGAATACTAGCAAGATGAAGAAATGAAATGTTGATTTTGAAGAACGATGAAATCACAATAAATATGATGAAATCATATAGGAGACGATAAAATCGTAATGGAGAATCTTCAATAAAGAAGTGTTGAAGAAAATAAACCCATATTCAGTGGTGAGAAAATGGGAGTGAAGAAGAGAAAGAATAACTGTAAAGGGCTTTTTTTAAAAATCGTAAGAAGTCCATGTTTAATAAATAGGGGTATATAAATAATAATACCCTATTTGTGTCACCCTTTACACAGAAATCCAGATGTATCGGTTGACGTAGGAGGTCGGTTATCTGATTTTGTTTCTCATTAAAAGAGAAGGGTAAAGCTATAGGTTGTGGGAGTAATTTTTTAAGGAGTCATATAATACGACAGCTACGGTAAGACTCTCATGTGGCAGTGCCTATTCATTCATAAAAGAAGAAGGAGGTAAAAAGGGCTGCGGAAAGCAACATACAACCAAAGAACAATTCAAACAGGAACCAAGGGATTTAACAAAGTGAAAATATAAAAGTTTATAATGCATAATTAAAGAAAAAACCACCGATAGAATCCGACTCACCTTACAAAAGCACCACTTGACTTGACTGTCAAATTAAATGTTTCATCAAATACTTAACCAAAACCCTAGCCTTTCTTCTTAAAGTGCTCTATCTTATACGATATTAACATATCACTCCAAAAAAAGCAATATGTGTATCCTCTTCTAATATGATATTGGATCTGCTTGTAAGAAGAATCACCAAGCCCAAAATTAAAACCAAGATTAATTTCCTACAATATGGCCAGAAACTAAATAAGACCTCTTGGTATAAATGATTCACTTCTTTGTATAAATAACATCTATAGTGTCTTTACTAGGGAACATAAATTGGCCAAATTGAGTTTGGGTAGTGGTTTGCTAAATCCAACTGAATTAGATATAAGTTAATAGGATTCAATAGGAATGATAGTATCCTCCGAGTTCTTGATGGACGATCGGAGATGATGTGAATAAAGTGTCATCCTTGCTTCATGGTAGGAATCATGTGACAAAGATAATACCTTCTTGGCACCGTTCTTGATCATCCATCAAAGATGATCGAATGGCTAGGATCTGACTATATATTCTGAGAGCACCTTATCATTCTTAAAGATAGAGATGCCAAGTCTCAATTTAATTGGATTTTGGATTCCCATGCCGTGTCATATAGTTAAATATTCATAATTCAAGCATGACAACAATCATATACTTATTTCCTATGCTTATTACTCAAATACTGATTTCACATGCGAAATCTGACTTAATTGGATTCAAATTTAGGTAGAGATAGTAACCCAATATGTTGACGTTCCTATATTTAACTTGATATGCTCACACAACCTATAGTACAATGTATACCCTAGAACATTTTTGTGCCCATCTGCTTTTATTGTCAATTCCTTGTAGGCTCAAGTAGCAAGGATATAAACCAAAATCAAAATTTTGCCGGATGAGTGGTAAGCCTAGCTTCATGGATAACACTGATCACAAAACAACTATTCAAATGAGGGTTCACGCGATAGTTGGACTAGGCTTTGGCTGTCAGGACGGGCAATATTGATTTTGCATCCGGTTTGTGATCCAACCTGAAACCTGATGCATCTGAATACCACCTGTTGTGTCCGCATTCGCATTTGATGTGGTGGGCATATATATGTGTGTGTTTTCCTTTTTTTTTTCTTTGGTCACGAATGGAAGCTGAAGCTTAAACATGCATTCATGCATGCCCCAAGAATTGAACTCTCTACCGGAGAGTGGGCATAAGAAAGCCCTACTGGTGAGGTAACATTTTGGGTGCATAGTGGGCATGTAACCCACCCAGGACCATTTCGTGAAGTTTGTAAGTTGTTGGTGGCCACTTTCGGCCCAATAACAACCATGAAATGAGGGAAAAAGGGCCTTCTTCCTGGATTTCATGAGTTGGCTTTTAAAAAAGACAATCTTCAAAAGAAAAATAATTTTGCTTTTATAAAAGATACGATAATCTCCCAAATAAACATTAAACTACTTTAACGGAGAGCCTAAAGAGAAAAACACGAGAAGTGGAAAAACCCAAGAAAGTACATATAGAATAAAAAATGAATACAAGAATATACTAAAAAACAGTAAAAGATCTCTTTATGTGAAAACCCTCTTTGGGTAACTGTTCACCACTCCTTTTTCTTCTTACTCCTTGCAGTGGCTTGCTTCTGGATAGTCTTGAGGTCTACTGCGACTTAGTTATGTCAACACTCTAATAATGGTATCAGAGTCAGATTATAATTTTTTGACTGCTTAAGGTACGTAATTCCTGTTATAAAAAGAAAAACAATATCGAAAAAGGTTTCTCCATAAGTTTTATTAAAAAATAGGAGAAAAAAAATGAAAAGAGGTCATAAACTCTAGGTAATGGAAGACCCGCCCGAAATTGCCTTTGATGAGGCAGCCTGAGGCGGGTCACGGTTGATAGCCGAAAGCCATCTCTGTTGTTCCACTCTCTATTTTTCTGTCAGTTATCATTAAAAAAATAGTCCCTATCCCTCCATCGGTTGGGACAAAGACAAAGTAGACATATACGAAGACAAAGTCATGGCCGACCTCTCCCTCTATCGGTGGCAAGGGGTTGCCTTCAGTTTTGGTTTCTCCATCGGTTGGGACAAAGACAAAGTAGACAGATACGAAGACAAAGTCATGGTTGACCTCTCCCTCCATCGGTGGCAAGGGGTTGCCCTCAGTTTTGGTTTCATAGCCACCTTGTGCTGACCGAACCAGACATAGGGCCAAACAAACAGTAAAGGGGATGAGATGAGGGAGAAAGAAGGTCATATCAAAAGATCAAGAGGCATAAAGTGTGAATGAGAATGAGAGAGACAAATGCAAATTGTCTCTCTTAGGCATAGAGAGAGGCACATAGTGCAAACAAGAATGAGAGAGACGAGATGAGATTCTCTCTCTCTCTCTCTCTCTCTCTCTCTCTCTCTCCCCCAAGCTATAAAGGTCTCTACGAAACCATGGGTCAAAACTATGGTTTCGTAGAAACTAACTGCCCCTGATGGCGGTTTACAGAAAATCAAAACCAAAAACCATCGATGCCAACGGTTTCTAGTAAATTGCCTTGAACATTGAACTAAAAAACTCGTTCTGCCCTTGCCCTTACCCAAATATTTTATGTTAGAATATTGAAATGCCCTTGTTGACTAAGAATATTACAATCTACCATTAATAAAGTATTATTTCCCATGTTCTAAAATTACAGAGACTATTTGAATTTCAAATATTTTTAATATGGTACCTATGTGCTATACAATTGTTGTTAAGTGTATAGAAATATTTACAGTCAAGTACCTGATATTGTGGATACTACAATTTAGTGCCTAGTTATATGTTGTTGTTGACTTCTTAAAAAATATCTTATGGCTAATTTTCTATTGCTTATTTTCTATTTTCTGTTTAAAATGTTTAGATTTTCTACTTGTCGTCTCTGTTAAATTACGAAAAATGACCTCTAGAATATGTGGTTTTGAGTTGACAAAAACAAAAAGTTAAATGGCTTAAATTTTCAAACGTGGAAAAGGAGAATCCCATTGGCCTTAACTTTAGAGAGTGTTTATTATGTACTTAGGGAACCATTTTATCTCATACTCTAGTTGCAACAGATAAAGATGACTTTATCAAGGTCTTTGAAGAATTCGAGACCGCTAAAGAGTTATTTGACTCTTTGACCATAAAATATGATACTACAACTAAACTACATATCTAATTATTCCTTCAAAAATACAATTCTTATAAAATGAAAGAAGGGAGTAATGTAGTTGAACATGTTAACCAACCAATTTGATGTTACATGAGAAATAATACTTTTTCTGATATTCTTGGAATTAAATCTTTTAGGATTTTTGTACAATGTATACCAATTGTACTTACTAATATAATAATTGTGACCTCCATTAGGTACAATCTTGTATTGATCCCTGCCTTGATAAGGAAAGGGTTTGAGGTCAGGTTTGCCTTTGACAAAGTTATTGTAGGATACATGGTAGGATAAGTTTTAAGGTTTATTTGATGCTAAACATAGTTTGTTTAAATTGAATGTAAATAAAAATGAAAGTTCTTTTTATGCTTATACTAATTGTGCTTATGTAATTGATGTGAATGTATGACATAAACGCTTAGAGTATATAAGTTTTAATAAGTTGAGAAAATTAACCAACTTTAACTTATTGCGTGACTTTAATGAAAATACTTTTAATAAGTATGAAGCCTATATACAAGAGAAAATAATCAGAAAATCATTTCTAAAAGAAATAATTAGGGCAACAACCCTATTAGAAATTATTCACATTGATTTATGTGGACCATTTAAGGTGAGATCTCATCGTGAGAATGTATATTTTATAACCTTTATTGATAATTATTCGATATATATATATATCTTGACACATAAATATGAGGCAATTGAGGTATTCAAAGAATATAAGTAAAAAGTTGAAAATCAATCAGGGTGGACAATCAAAGTCTTAATGTTTGATTGAAGTAGCGAATACACCTCTACAAAATTCTTGAAATATTATAAAGACTTTGGTATTAGCAAACAAAATACCATCCCAGAACACCTCAACAAAATGGTGTAGAAGATAGATATAAAATTATCTTGTTGAATATCAGTATGTCAATATTAATTGATGCATATCTTTTTAGAGTGTTTTTGGGAGAAACAATAACTACAACTATATATATATATATATTAAATAGAGTACCATATAAGGTTGTATTCTGTACATTATATGACATATGGTTTGGTAAAAAATCAGACTTAGATCATCTCGGTAGGTGGAGACCTTTCATACATGTGAAAATCTTTGATCAGTCTAGGATAAGCTACACAATAGGTCCTTAAGATGTATTTTTATTGTATCCCAAAGGTTCTAAGTGATATTGGTTTTATCATAAGGATAATGATTTAATAGAAAGTAGGGATGATGAATTCTTATAGAAAACTAATAATGACATCCTTGGAAATGATGATTAGTATATTGATGATTTAGTGGATTTAGATCCATCATTATTTGAACCATATAAAGACTTTGGTATTAGCAAACAAAATACCATCCCTAGAACACCTCAACAAAATGGTGTAGAAGATAGATATAAAATTATCTTGTTGAATATCAGTATGTCAATATTAATTGATGTATCTCTTTTTAGAGTGTTTTTGGGAGAAACAATAACTACAACTATATATATATTAAATAGAGTACCATATAAGGTTGTATTCTGTACACTATATGAGATATGGTTTGGTAAAAAATCAGACTTAGATTATCTCAGTAGGTGGAGACCTTTCATACATGTGAAAATCTTTGATCAGTCTAGGATAAGCTACACAATAGGTCCTTAAGATGTATTTTTATTGGATATCCCAAAGGTTCTAAGTGATATTGGTTTTATCATAAGGATAATGATTTAATAGAAAGTAGGGATGATGAATTCTTATAGAAAACTAATAATGACATCCTTGGAAATGATGATTAGTATATTGATGATTTAGTGGATTTAGATCCATCATTATTTGAACCATATAAAGACTTTGGTATTAGCAAACAAAATACCATCCCTAGAACACCTCAACAAAATGGTGTAGAAGATAGATATAAAATTATCTTGTTGAATATCAGTATGTCAATATTAATTGATGTATCTCTTTTTAGAGTGTTTTTGGGAGAAACAATAACTACAACTATATATATATTAAATAGAGTACCATATAAGGTTGTATTCTGTACACTATATGAGATATGGTTTGGTAAAAAATCAGACTTAGATTATCTCAGTAGGTGGAGACCTTTCATACATGTGAAAATCTTTGATCAGTCTAGGATAAGCTACACAATAGGTCCTTAAGATGTATTTTTATTGGATATCCCAAAGGTTCTAAGTGATATTGGTTTTATCATAAGGATAATGATTTAATAGAAAGTAGGGATGATGAATTCTTATAGAAAACTAAGAATGACATCCTTGAAAATGATGATTAGTATATTGATGATTTAGTAGATTTAGATCCATCATTATTTGAACCATATAAAGACTTTGGTATTAGCAAACAAAATACCATCCCCAGAACACCTCAACAAAATGGTGTAGAAGATAGATATAAAATTATCTTGTTGAATATCAGTATGTCAATATTAATTGATGCATCTCTTTTTAGAGTGTTTTTGGGAGAAACAATAACTACAACTATATATATATATATATATATTAAATAGAGTACCATATAAGGTTGTATTCTGTACACTATATGAGATATGGTTTGGTAAAAAATCAAACTTAGATCATCTCAGTAGGTGGAGACCTTTCATACATGTGAAAATCTTTGATCAGTCTAGGGATAAGCTACACAATAGGTCCTTAAGATGTATTTTTATTGGATATCCCAAAGGTTCTAAGTGATATTGGTTTTATCATAAGGATAATGATTTAATAGAAAGTAGGAATGATGAATTCTTATAGAAAACTAAGAATGACATCCTTGAAAATGATGATTAGTATATTGATGATTTAGTGGATTTAGATCCATCATTATTTGAACCATATAAAGACTTTGGTATTAGCAAACAAAATACCATCCCTAGAACACCTCAACAAAATGGTGTAGAAGATAGATATAAAATTATCTTGTTGAATATCAGTATGTCAATATTAATTGATGCATCTCTTTTTAGAGTGTTTTTGGGAGAAACAATAACTACAACTATATATATATTAAATAGAGTACCATATAAGGTTGTATTCTGTACACTATATGAGATATGGTTTGGTAAAAAATCAGACTTAGATCATATCAGTAGGTGGAGACCTTTCGCACGTGAAAATCTTTGATCAGTCTAGGGATAAGCTACACAATAGGTCCTTAAGATGTGTTTTTATTGGAAATCCCAAAGGTTCTAAGTGATATTGGTTTTATCATAAGGATAATGATTTAATAGAAAGTAGGGATGATGAATTCTTATAGAAAACTAAGAATGACATCCTTGAAAATGATGATTAGTATATTGATGATTTAGTGGATTTAGATCCATCATTATTTGAACCTATGGATTCTGATTCAAATGACATTCTTGATACTACCGAAACTTTAAGTGGAAATACAAGATGTAGAGTAACATTGTCTAACTTAAGAGATTATCACACTTCCCTCTCTATAAAGTGTATAATTCAGTAAATTAAAATGAGTTGACTGATAACATGACATATCAACAGACTATTAACTCATCTAAATCAAAAGAATAGGAAAAAATTATGGATGAGGAAATTGAATCCATTGAGAAAAACCAAGTATGGGAATTGGTAGATTGCCAAGAGAAAGGAAAGCTATAGGATGTAAATGGGTTCTCAAAAAGAAATATAAAGTCAATGGAACGATCAATAAGTTTAAGGCAAAGTTAGTTGCAAAAAGTTTTTCGCAAAAAGAAGAGATAAATTATGTTAAAACATATTCTCTTGTAAAATTTGTATCCATTAGAATTATTCTGACCATTTAAGTATATTATTATTTGGACTTACATTAACTAGATATAAAGACCACCTTTCTAAATGGTGATTTAGATGAAATAATCTATATGCAACAGTCAAAAGAGTATGTTGTTAAAGGCCAGAAATATAAAGTATATAGGTTGAAAAAATCCCAATATGACCTTAAACAATCACCTAGTCAATGGTATTTAATCTTTCAAAATACCATTTTAGAACTTTGGTTTGTGGAAAATGAACTTGACCATTATATATATGTTTGGAATGGTGGGAGCCACTTTGTTATTCTATCATTATATATAGATGAAATATTGTTGATTGGGAATGACAACGAAATGATTGTCAAAACCAAGTCATGGTTAAACTCAAAGTTCGAAATGAAGAACATGTGAGAGGCATCCTATATTCTTGTTATCAAAATTTCTTGTGATAGAGAATCTAAACTTCTAAGTTTGAGTAAAGAGAGATATATTGATTATATCCTCAAGAAATTTAAAATGATTGGGTGTAAGCTTGCAACTACACTCATTGCTAAAGGGGTCAAATTGAGTAAGGCTGATTGTCTCGGTGAGGGAAGGAAGAAGCTCGATGTTCCTTATACACAAGTTGTGAGTAGATTGATGTATGCGATGTTGTGCATAAGACTAGATATGAGCTTTAATATTTGGTCTTGTAAGTAGATATCAAAGTGATCATTGTTAACAATATTGGATAGTTACGAAGAAGATCCTAAGATATCTTAAATGAACAAAAGATTTAAAACTCTATTTTCAAGTAGATGAATTAAAAGTTGTAGGATACTCAAATGTTGACTTTGTCAGAAGCAAAGATGACAACAAATCAACCTCCAATTTAATATTTTATTTGGAGGTGGTGATATTTCTTTGGCTTGCAAGAAACAAGGTTACGTAGCATTGCATACACAAGAAGCCGAGTATGTTGTTTGTAGTATGACTACAACAAGTGTTGTTTGGATAAGCCACTTCATACGTAATTTGAAGTTGGATATAGCTAATGAGCTTGTTGTCATTTAGTTGATAGCTCTAAAACCAAACATAAAATGGTTAAATATCACTATGTTCATGATATGCTTAAGAGAATTGAGATATCTATATCTTATATGTCAACTGATGTTATGTTAGCTAACCCCTTAACTAAAACATCTCATAAGATCTTTTCACTAAATATATTATACACATGGGTTTGAGATATGCATAGAGTTTGATTGTAGAAATATACTTTGTTGATTGTTATGTAGGGAAAATATATTGGCTATAGAAAAACCATATAAAAAAGTTACAATTTACTTACAACTAAAAAATGGTACATCTTGGTAAAACCCCTAAGTAATGGGAGGAAAAACCAATGTATCATAAATTGGCTCAAGTGGCAAAGTAGGAGATGTAAGTTATTGGTGGTCACTTTCAACCCCAATAACAACAACCATGAAATGCGGGAAGACAAACTCTCTTTTCGGATTTCATTAATTGCCTTTTCAAAAAGACAATCTTAAGAAGAAAAACTGTTTTGTTTTCATAAAAGATATGAGAATCTCTTAGATAAACATAAATGGCTTTAATGAAAAGCCTAGAGAAGAAAACACGGGAAGAGAAAAAGAGCCAAGAAAGTACATATAAAATGAAAAACTAATACAAGGATATACTCTAAAACAGTAAACAAACTCTTCTTGTCAAAACCCTCTCCACGTAATCATTCACCCCTCCTTCTTCTTCTCCCTCTTTCTTTTTCTTCTTCTTCCTTGCAGTGGCTTGCTTCTGGATAGTCTTAAGGTTTGCTATGACTCGGCTGCATCAACGCACAAACAAGTTCAACCAGGCAAGCTCAAGATAGAAGCATGATGGGCCCCGTGGTATGGGGTAAAGCAGTGGCGGATCTGGAAATTTTGTAGAGGGTGGGGTGCATAACCATGTTTAGACCGTAAGAGGGAGAACAACCATGGCTATACCTTGAAAAATTTTCTGCGTAGCGCCCCAACGATGGAGGTCCGGGGTACCTGTGATGGGCTTCCTACAGCAGGCATGGTAGATGGAGATTTGCCAACCACTATTGCAAAATAACAACGGCAATGGTTAGATTTTCTTCGTTAAGGTTCTCTTTTTTCAGCCCAACTTTTCAATCTTATGAAATTACTATATACTTAATAACATGAAAGAATACTGCATATTTCAGTACGATGATGGGCTTTCTATAGCTGGATTGGTAGATGGATATTTGCCAACCACTATTACCAAAAATAAGAATAGCAATGGTTAGGTTTTCTTTGTTATGGTTGTTCTTTTTCAAACCAAGTTCTATCTTGTGAAATTACTATATACTTAATAAATAACAGGCTCTAATTATCCTTTTATAAGTGATGCCACATAACATATAAAGTGATCTGATCGAGCCTATAATGAAGGCATTAATGTAGCAGAAAGTGGACAACAGGGGACTGAAGCACAAAGATAACCTTTGGAGCATGAACGAACAAAATGCAGAGGGACTCTTCTGGAGCCGCCCTAGCCGCACTATAAAAAGGGGAGGAAAGGGAAACATAAGACATATAGAAAAGAAACACAATCTCTCTCTCTCTCTCTCTCATCAATAAGATATACTTTCCTTTCCCTAGATTCTATCTTGTTAATCTTGATACCCAAGTGTGTCAGTCCCATCGAGACTCACCTCGTTTTCTTGAGGTGTGGCATGAAAGGTACTGAAATATGCTCCGACAGACTACAGGGACTTGCAGCTGTCTCTGAGTCTTATCCAAAACCTGTGACGATAGAGGTCAATATTCTCGGACACGCCCTGTACCTCGAGCCGGCAACCAACTCAAATCATCGAGATCATTTTGCCTTTCGAACAAAGTTGTTCCCAACAGCAACACAACCCTATCAAGGTTAGTCTTGCTAATAACTCTCAAAATACTAGATTTGGTTTTGACTAAGCACAATTATGTGCATCCTCCATTATCGATATTATAGATTCCAATGTCCAAGGATTCAGAGTTGGGCACCGTCGACGAGAGTTGCGAGCTGTTCCATCTGTCGACTCTTATACTGACTGGTGGTCAAGGTGGCTTTCGATACAGGTTTCTTCTCCTGTGATTTTACTGCTAAGCACCATGATGGTTTTTGCCTTGGGCCCTTGTGATATACCGTATGAATAGGAAGCTTCAAATGTAGGTTTCACTTAGGTGACTTTCAATTTTGCACTTAGTTTAGTATACACATGGTAATATGACTTCTTTTATATGATACAGTCCGAACCGAACCCCTAGAGTACAATTCCTGGCTCCGCCCCTAGGTAGGGCGAATATCAACTGCACGGTCCATATTGTAGCTCTAGATACAGATTCAACAGCGAGCAATACTTTTTTTTCTAGCTTTCCCAATTTTGGATATTAGTTGTCCCATAATATTTCAATATAGATCTCACTGGTTGTAGATCTGAGGTGATGGTAGTTTGCAAGATATCCGGCTGATCATATAGTCCCTGGCAGGTCACAATAGTACGGGTACGACGACAACATGACCACCTTGGCAACACGCAACACACGCGCATACATACAAGGAAAACCAGATCCTGTCGACTTTTGACATGCTCATCATCTTTTTTAGTGGCATGAACGTAACTTAAAAAATTAAGGATTTTTAGAAAAAGATGAAAAACACTCATACTCATAAAAAAAAATAACAATCGGGCATGAGTATACAATATTAGTGATACACAAGATTCAATCACACATGTAGAAAAATTGGATCCTGCCTACCTCTGACAAGCCCACTTGTGCCAATGCAAATTTTTTCACTGGCACATGTGTAATTTAAAAAACATAAGAGTTCTAAAAAAAATAATAAAGAATAATATTATTATACTCATGTCTCAAAAAGCAACGGTGAAACAAGAATGAGCAAGTTAATAATGGCAAGATCCAAGCTTTCTTTTCTATATATATATATAGTGATTGGATCCTATCCACTCATGTCCCACAATCGTTTTTCGAGGGGTTCTATGTAACAAGGTTTGCTCCATAAATTTTCAAATACTCTCATACTTTTTGAAATGATTCTCATACTCTCGAAAATCAATGGTCGGACATGAATATAGAACATTAGTGTTGGGATGATCTGGTTTATATATAAACCAGACCCATGTGACATTTGAGAAAAATGGTGATATCATGATCGATAAGTAAAGCAGAACAAAAAATAAAAACAAACAAGAGTTTCAAAAGAGGGACCGAGGTGCCTACAAATATTGAACAAACTCAAAATATCAAAATTTATGTGTCATTTTGATAATATATCCTTTTAAATGGGTCATAAGGACACCAATACCCATGTGACATTTCATGGAAATATCCGGCTTGTAGTTTAGTATTGCGTTGGACTGGTCTAGTGTCAGGTGCCAACCAAAAAGTCTAAAGCTCGGCACATGCATTCATTATTGAAACTTGCTCCCAAGGAACGTTTTCTTCTTCTGTTTTGCGTGGGATCTTTAGAAATTCTATAATAATTTGACGCAAATCAAACCTTGTCCATCACAGAGAAAGACATTGGACTCTTTCCGCAGTAAAGAAGTTTCACCTGTATCTTCTTATTCTGGACCAATTTGTCTAAGTACTCCTAAAACCATGCTTCCTCTATTTCTGCTTCTTGATCACTTTGCGGAAGAATCACCCGCCCACGTTGCCCAACTCTTGAGGCATGGGTGGAGAATATGAAGGAAGTCTCTTAGCTGTCAAGCGAGCAAGCAGTAGAGCAAGAGGACTGCAGCATCAACTAATTCACATTTTTTTGGTTATAAAAGGGAGGCCGCCTAACACACATGCGTGAAACCAACCAGGGGTCGAACTGTTGGATTGAATGTTAACTAAGGTTGGGTTAATTAAACTTATGTCATAAATAACATTTAATTCATGTTTAGTATTACTTAATATTCAACCATCCTAAAGTTTAAAAGTCACATGTGAGGGACTTGTGCATGTAAAGACCAAGAGAGACAAAGTTTAGTACTATATTGAAGGATTAAACAAATTCACATGTCCGTTTATATAGTTGGTTGCTTATGAACCTTAGTTCAAAGAGCTTGGGGAGGACATGTTAGACTACACGTGCGTATGTGCATGTTGGGTTGACTTGAGTTTGGGAATTGTCTTCAATTTGTCTTTTTTACACAAAAACTTTTGATCTAATGGTTAAATGAATTTACGCACGGGAATGGTTAAGGGTCGAAGAGGTGCATCTGTTAAATTGGACATGAGATTAGAGATCCACTGTGTTGTTCTATAGATAAGGGATTAGGGCTTCCTAATCTGTACTTTTACAATTAACACACTCTCTCCTCCCGTCTCTTCTATATGGAGTCCTCTTTGCCCATGCTTTCTATGGTTTGTGGCTACTCCCTTGCTTCTTCCATTTTCCAATCAAGATGACTAAGGCATAGTCGAGGATGACTCAAAGAAAGGTGCATGCTTCCAATTGTATGTGCATTTTATCTTGGAGAAATAATGAAGGTACCCATACATACTCTTTAGTGGGTGCTGATTTCTCTAAGACAAGTTCGAAAGGGTGACTCACATAAATAGGTTTTTCTTATTCTTATTATCGTTTGTCTGTATTTTTTGCATGATTTGTTTATGGTATACTTTGGATCTATGACTGTTATTGATTAAGGTATGTTTATAATTGTTACATATTAGTTCTTTATGCATGTATTTATACAAAATTTCCTAATAATATTAGTGAAATCAACATTCATAGTAAACTTGTCTTCGTCTGCGACCCTCCGACCAAAGGTCGATTTCACCTTGATGTCAAAGTTTTTTATCTGTCTCCATTTTAAACACTGGCAATAACATATGAAAATTGGTTAATCATGTTAGGGTTGCATACGTTCATTGAGTTGGATTATCTCCTAAAAGATGATACTTACCCTGGAAGCTCGGATAAAATCACCAAGTGGAAGGAGAAGGACACCCTATGTCATTATTGCATTTTGTCAATATTATCGAATGTTATGTTTGATATTTATAGTTAGTCCTCTTCCATGATAGGAAAAGATTTGAGTTGCCTTGGTTCGAAAATACAATATTCAAAACCTTGGTCTTGAAAAGTATTTCGTGGCTAAGCTTTTGAAGTATTAAATAATAAAGGAGAAATATATGACCGAATAGGTGCATGAGTTTCAATTTTTATGCCATGGTTTGAAGGAAGCAAGATAGAGCTTCTTAACAAGTTTATTATAGAAAAATATTCTTAAGTTTTGGGAGGGTTTTGGCCAGATGTCAAGTATAAAAAGGGTAAAACAAGCCTTGATGACCTCAATATAGGCACAACAATAGAGAAAGAGCACAAAAATCAGAAACTTATTATGCCTGTGCACCCCTAGGGTAAACCTGATGGTCGAAAGTAAACAACCTAGTGATTCTATGAGATAACATGCAAAACACAAACAAAAGACAAGATCCAAAAGAAACTCAAGAACAAACCGTGCTGACTTTGTGGTCAGGTTGGACATTGGGTTAGGGACTGTCCCTTAAAAAGGGCTAAGAAGCATGCAGCTACTAAAGTAGCTATGGTCAACATAGTAACCACTGTGCCTACTAGTGATGAGTATCTTTCTTTTAAGTTCCATATCATTTCTATTTATAAGCCACAATATTGGATTATAAACACTGAGGCTAATGTACATGTTTATGGTGACCGATCTATATTTGTATCTTACTAGGCCGTTTGTGGTAGAACTGTGACCTTAGGGGATAATTCAACTACTGAAGTTAGGGATAAAGGGCATGTTGACTTTAAGTTTTCCTCGAGAAAGATCCTAAATCTTCAAGTATTCCAACAATTTGCCGAAATGTCTTTAGTGGTCCTACTTTAGTTAGGAAAGGGTTGAGGTTAGAATATAAATGTACTAAAGTCGTAATTAAATGACTTAGTAATAAGTGTTTCTTTATGAAAAACTATTTGTGTGATATAGAGGATTTATTTGAAATTTATGTACAACTAATTATTGATTCTTATACAAATTTTAATGATAATAAAGCCTCTACTTTTTCTTCTATATATAATATTTAATCATCTAATGTATGACATGTTAAGTTGGGTTTTATAAATTTTTATTTCATAAAAAGAATGATAAATCTTAATCTTATTTTTAAGATTATCATAAATAGAAAACACAAATGTAGTATTTGTGTGCAAGCGAAACAACTTATGAAACCTTTTCATATGGTTGTCAAGAAACTCAAAATTTTGGACTTGGTGCAAACTGACATTTGTGAATTCAATGGAATGATAGCTAGGGATAATAAAATATATTTTAACATGTTTATTGATGATTGTAGTAGATACTGTTATATTTAATTACTTAAAAGTAAATATGAAGCCTTAATTTTTTTTTAAATCTTTAGAAATAAAGTTCAAACCAAAACTGATAAGGTACTTACACAATTAATGTCTGTTAGGAGAGCATAGTATAACTCAAATATTTTTCAAGAATATTGTCAAAACAACGATATTACTCATGAGGTTATTGCTCCTCCTATTCTCCTCAATCTAATGCGATAGTTGAATGGAAGAATAAAACTATGTCAAATATGATTAATGTTTTACTTTAAAGTTTTAGGTTACCTACCTACATGTGGGTAAAAGTTTGAATATGATTTCCCATATTCTCAATAAAATTCCTCATAAGAATAAGACAAGTAGTCTATTTGAGCTTTCAAAGGGTTGAAAGATAGTCTTAAATATCTCAAAGTGTGGGGTGTCTTGCAAAAATACTCATTCCTGAACAAAAGGGAAAGAAATTGAGGCCTAAAACAATAGATTCTATATTTTTGGGTTATGTGGAGAGGAATTATGCGTACAGATTATTAATAATTAGATTTGATGTATTAGCATAGATGTCAACATAATTGTTGAGCTCTTTAATGCTACATTCTTTGATAATGTGTTTCTCATGAATATTGCAATTCCCCAAAGTGTATCTTCTAGAAATCCTAACCCTACTACTTGTTTCATTCCCGATCACGTGGAAAGAATGACAAATGTAGGGTGATCCTAAAACTGTTATTTCTAAATCAAATGACTCTAAGAAAATAAATGAATCAAGAAAAAATAAATGACTTAAGATATTAAAACACTTTGAAAGTGACATTGTTACTTTTAATGTTGAGGATGGTCATATTACCTTATAGTAGGCTATGACCTCATTCGAGGTTAAGTTTTGGAATGAAACAATTAAAAATGAAATCTAGTTAATTCTTTATAATGATACTTAAAAAATTAGTAGATTTACCTCTTGTTTATTTGATCATGAGTTTTAAATAGATTTTTAAGAAGAATATGAATGCAAACAAAACAATTAATAAGTAGAAGATTATGTTAGTTGCAAAGGGGTACATACAAAAGGAAGGAATAAATTATTTTGATACCTATTCCCTAGTTTCTTATATAACCACAATCTGAGTGCTAATAGCACTAGCCTTTGTATAAGATCTCATAATCCATAAAATGGATATAAAGGCAGTCATGGTGACATTTATGAAGAAATTTATATAGATCAACTAGAGGGATTTATGGCTAGTGGGAATGAGTCTAAAGTGTGTAAGCTTGTTAAATTATTATATGGTTTGAGTCAAGCCCATAAGGAATGAGATAAAAAGTTTGATTGTATGATATCATCTTTTGACTTTATTTCTAATAATTTTGATAAGTGGGTCTACTGTAAGTTAGCCAATAATGCAATTATGATTGTGTACCCATATGTAGATGATATATTATTGTTTGGATCCAATATGAGAATAATAAATGAGACTAAATTATTCTTATATAGCAAGTTTGAGAGATTTTAGGGCTTAAAATCAGAAGGTCTACTGATAATATATTAATTTATCAGTCTCACTATGTTGAGAAAGTTTTAGAAAGATTTGGATATACAAATTGTAGATCTTTAAACCCATATGATTCATCAAAGTCTTTTATAAGAATAAGAGCGACATTCTTGTGTTTCAACTACAATATTCTTAGATTATCAGTAGTTTGATGTATCTAACCAACTATACACGATCAGATATTGCTTTTGCCATGTGTAAATTTGAGAACTAGACAAAGTGATTTGCTATATGAAGGGAACTATTTTCCTTGGGCTGCATTATGATAAACATCCTTTTGTTTATAAAGGATTTAATGGTGTTAGCTAGATTGCAAAGAACTCTAGGAGTAATGGGATCACTGAATGTGTTTCTTCTGGGTAGCGTTGTCACATAGAAATCTAAGAAATAAATTATTTTGGCTCATTCTACCTTTGAGGCAAAACTTTGTGCTTTAGATGAGACTGTATTAGAAGCTGAATGACTTAAGGGATTTATTTCCAATTTACCTATGGTAAAGAAGATGCTTCTTGCAATTTGAGTATACTGTGATAGCATAATCACGATTGTTAAGATCAATAATTCTAAGTACAACAAAAAACAAATGAGACACATCCAAGTGAAACTAAAGTTTGTAAGGGTTATATATGATAGTGTTATGCCTATAGATTTTATTGGATTTAAAGATAACACATTTGATCCTTTGACTAAGGATATATCAATAGCCGTAGTTAAGAAATTTAGGTTGGAGATAGAACTGAAACCCATGATTTATTCACAAGCAATGACAATATAACCTATCTTAATGGAGATCCCACAAAGTAGGTTCAACGTGATAATAACAAGCAATTGGATGAATATGATGATACTTTATATTATGTGATATTTTTATTATCTCTGTATTCGTCTCTTATAAACCTAAAGTATCATGATTGCAAGTTAAGTAAGCGATTATTCTCTAAATGTGATCGAGTCGTAGGATAGGATGCTAACAATATATCCTTAGAGATGCCAAACTAAGTTATTGACATTATATTGCCGCAATAGGAAAATTGAGTTACTCCTTGAAGTCAATTATGATAAAAGATATGAATGCATCGACAATGTATTACCCTTAAAGATCATGCCATAACATTTTATTATATTATTATCAAAAAATACATTTACACCCAAGGTTCAGGTTTAAGATAGATGTTCACTTATTTCCCGCAAAGGTAATATTGAATAACTTAGGTAACAATTCAAACTACAATATATCATTACTGAAAGCATAATATGATAATTGGTTTGATAGGATACTTTATACTTCAAGACTTTGTGGGGATTGTTGGATTTAATGTTAATTAAGATTGGGTTAATTAAGCTTATGTACATGAATAACATTTAATTTATATTTAGTATCTCTTAATATTTAATTGATGCGTCATTGATATATATGAAAGTCCTAGAGTGTAAAAGTCAATGTGAGGGACTTGTGCATGTGAAGACCAAGAGAGACAAAGTTTAGTCCCATATTGAAGGATGAAATAAACCTACATGTCCTTTTATATAGGTGATAACTCATTAACCTTAGTTCAAAGTGCTTGGGGACGACATGCTAAACCACACACATGTATCGTGCCAGGCCTGGGTTTGACAATTGTCTTCAGTCTATCTTTTAACATAAAAAACTTTTAATCTAAAGGTCAAATGAATCTATATAGGGAATGAGTATTGGATAGAGAGGTGCATCGATTGGATCATATCCGAGATTCATGATCCACCATATTGTTCTATAAGGGATTAGATCTCCCTAGTTCCTACTTTTGCAATTAACACTCTCTCCTTTCATCTATGATCTTTGTGGTCCCCTATGCCTGTGCTCTCTACAGTTTGTGGCTGCTCCCTTGCCTCTTCTATTTTTCAGCAATTGTGACTAAGGCATGGTTGAGGGTGAAGCAAGGTACATACTTCGAGTTGTGTGTGTATTTTATCTTTGAGAAGCAGTGCTGGTACCCATACATACTCTGTGGTGTTGCACAGATTTCTCTAAGGCAAGTCCTGAAGGAGGACTCACATAGATAAGTTTTTCTTATTCTTATTATCATTTGTCTTTATTTTTCACATAATTTGATTATGGTATACTTTGGACCTGCGATTGTTATTGATTGGGGCATATTGGTTTTTTATGCATATATTCATACAGATTTTCCCAACATGAACTCCCTTCAAGCGACAAGGGTGGAGAACTCTCTAAGTTGAGCTAATGCTTTGGGTGCTAATTCACATTAATTTTAAAGACATATAGAAAAAGCAATATCTTGCTTGGCTAAGGAGTCGACTCCCAAGGTCGGAGGTCAGGAGTTTAACACTAGGGTGGTGTATCTAGTTCACCTTCCCTATTGTACCAAAAAAGAAAGAACTTAATTTAAAAGACATTTCAATCAAGACGCATTCTTGGAGATCCTAATAATTAGCAAATGGAAAGTGTAGTCTAATGGAAATTTTTTCTTTGCCAAGAAGAGTTACTTCTGTGAGTGCTTTTGATCAATCATTTTTCAACTTTGCTTCAAATGGCCAAACATGTATACGTTGAATTTTCTTTAATAATATGAAAGAGTGGGAGCTACTAGATGGCTTCTCATGTTATACATTGCTTGATCTTCACCACCATGTGACCAATTGGATAGTGGTGATCAAGACACTCATCCTGTATCATATTTAATACATCATTATTGACAAGAAGCTCAATTTACATGGTGTATGTGATTGCACAAACAATATATTGTCTAGTAGAGTCTGGCATGGAAGGGTATCTAATAACTCATAGTTTTCACACACACACACACACACATATATATATCTGATTAGTTGAGTCTAACAAAGTGATTTGATGTGGATTTGGAACCATAGTAATCTCAATCAATTATACATAGAGAGGTTCTGGTTCCCAAGTCATACAAAAAACTATATTTCCTAAATTATCATTATTCACAGATATGAAGTAAGAGAGTTCTTACATCTGTCATCAAGTCAATGAGTAGTGATTTAGAAGATGGGCAAACCGTAGTTACAACTTTCAAAACTGGGGAATTAAGGTTGCTCACAATTTAATTTTTTTGCATCCCTTTAATGATTTATGATGTGCGATGCTGGGTTCGATGAATATATATTCAACAATTGGTATCAGAATGTCACATGTTGAATCATCAGAAATTCAATTTTAGGGTTTTTCGTTTTCTATTGACCTGATTAGCGATTAAGAAATTAGGTTTTTTCTTAATCAAATCTATAAAATTATTGTGATTGATTAAGGTTCATACTAGCTGCAGCAACCCAAGGAAGCCCTCAGCAAACAAGCTAGCCTTCATCGTGCAACTATTAATGAGCAACGCCTTTGATTGATTGATAAAATAAGTGCCAACAATGATTTGCCTCTTGTAGAACTTTTGCAGGTTGTTGTTAGTGGCTTAGCCTTCGGTGGTGGTGCATTTAGTTGTTATTGGAAATTTCAGGGGTTACAAGATTTATGTTCACACAATTAGGTAACTTTTGAGATAAAAAAATGCTTGATTTTTTTAGGATATTGAGTTTGAGGAGAGAGGTGGGGTTAAAGATGTGGCCTTTCAAGGGGATTTGTAGGGCTTGCTATTTGCACATCCTTTTATTATTATCCACACACCCTTTTTTCACTAAATACCAAAATTATCTTCCATATAAATATGGTTTTCTCTCACATTTCATCCCAACATTTCTCTCACCCAATCTCTCCTCACCCACCCAATTCTAGGAAAAGGATATTTGGTTGAATCTTTTTGCTATGGTGACGGAGGTTTCACTTAGCATTATTGTCTTTTTCACAGCTCAATGCATATTTTTACAAATCTCATTGGAAAAAGATAGAACAAAGAAAAAAAGAAAAACAACAAAAATATGAAAACACCAACTAAGCCTTTTACCATACTAGATGGGGTCGGCTACATGGATTCTTTGTTTCCACATAGCCCTATCATGCCTTTATAGTTTCATTCCAATAATTTTGTAATCATCCTCTTCCTCTTTTAATATTTTCACAATCTAGTTCTTCATATCTTCTTATGGGAGCTTCCTTTGGTCATCTTTCAATATATCCAAACCATTTTAATGATTTTTCGTCAATTTGTCCTTTAATGGAGCTACTCCCAATTGGTTTCTAATAACCTCATTATGTATAAGGTCTTTTCATATGTGACCTCTCATCTATCTCAACATCTTTATTTCTACTACGAACATCTTTTGTACATGTTGATAATCAATTGCCCAACACTCAAAACCACAAAATGTAGCAGTTCTAATTATTCCTCTATAATATTTAGCTTTCAACTTTAATGGTATCTTCTTATCACACAAAATAATCTTTACTTTCTAACATTTCTCTCCATAATTCCAATTTCCTATTAACTTTTTCTATAGACTCATCCACTAATACAATGTCATATACAAATAACATACACCAAGGTACTTCATCTTGAATATGTTTTGTTAACTCATCAATGATCAATATAAATAATATAAACTTAAAGTTGATCTCTTATGTAACCCAATATTAACTTTAAAGGAGTTTGTCATTCCTTCACGAGTCCTCACACAAGTTTTTGCACAATCGTACATGTCTCTTATAAGATTTATGTATGTCGATGGAATCTCTCTTTTCTAATGTTTTCCAAAGAACATCTCTTAGCACCTTATCGTAAGTTTTTTCTAGATCAATAAATATCATGTAAAGGTTCTTCTTTTTTGCTCTAAAATGTTCCATAAGACATCTCAATAGGTAAATCACTTAAATAGTAGATCTATCGAATATGAATATGAATGGGTTCTCTATTGTACTTGGTACTTGTCTTAACCTATGTTCGATAATTTGTTCCTATAATTTCATAGTGTGACCCATTAACTTGATACCTCGATAATTCAAACAATTTAAAATGTCTTTCTTGTTCTTATATATGGGTATTAGGTGTACTTACTCTCCATTTCGTAGGCATCTTTCGAGTTCTTCATATTTTATTAAATAGTCTTCATCTCTCCTACAATTTTCCATACTTCTATAGGAATCATTGTTTGGTCCTACAAATTTACCAACCTTCATATATTTAAGAGCCTCTTTAACTTCATTCTTTCGAATGCGGTGACAGAAATTACAGTTTATAAACTTTTTTGGTTGGCTAACTCTCCTAACATCTATGTTTTCACTAAAAAGCTTATAGAAATAATTTTTCATCTATTTTTGATATCATCATTCGCCACTATAATCTTCTCATCCTCATCTTTGATCCTTAGTTTTCTTATCTCTATGCTTAGCTATCCTAAAAATATCTTTTTTACCTTCTTTTGAGTTAAGTTTTTTATATAAATCATTCAAAATTTTGGCTTTTACTTTACTAACAACCTTTTCACTTCTTTCTTTGCTTTCTTATAAGTATCACAAGTTTCACTAGTCTTTTTGGCATAATACAATTTCTACTATGCATTCTTTGCCTTGATTTTATCTTACACTACTTCACTCCACCACTTAGCTTCTTTTTTATGTTGGTATGACTCTCTTAGATTTGCCTAACACATCTTTTGCCACTTACCTGTATAGCTTTATTGTTTCATATATCACAAGGTATACTTACAAAATTTCAAGCATCTCCTTGAAGAACTTTCTGTTTAAATATATATTCTTTCTCACATTTGAGGTTCCATCATATAGTCTGAATAACTCTATGCACTCTATTCTTTTTTGTCTACTTTCTTACTTGGAAATTATTATTAAAACTCGATGTGAAATAGTTAAGCTTTCTCCTGAAATTAACTTACAATCTTTACAACACGATCTATAATTTTCCTACAAAAAAAATAATCAATTTGTGTTTGTAACAAACCACTCTTATAAGTAATTAAATGTTCATCTCGTTTTTGAAAATGGTATTTGCTATAAAGAGATCAAAAGCCATAGCAAAATTTAAAATCAACCTACCCTCCTCATTTAAATCCCCAAAACTATAGTTTTTATGAATACCTTGATATCTTAATGCATCTTTATTGACATGTCTATTTAAGTCTCCTCCTAAACAAATTATCTCCTTTTATGGAATTCTTTGAATTATCTTATCTAACTCCTCACAAAAAGCCTTCTTTATACTATCTTCTAATCCTACTTAGAGTGCATAAGTACAAAGTATATTCAAAGCCTCTACTCCTAACACTAATATCACCATCATAATTTAGTCACCATATCATTGTATGTCTTCGATACTATCCTTTAAATATTTATTTATAATATTACCAACACCATTTTGAGTTTTTTCCTTTCCAGAGTATTGTAAACACACTAAAAATGCTTTTCAAAACAAATCTAGGCATGTTTTAAATCCACGATTTGAACACAACCTACGAATTTCATAAAATTTCATTTTGGAAATGAAAATGTTTTTAAACCTGAGGTTATAAAATCAAGTTTTGAAATTCAAATTAAAAGATGTTGATTTGCCCAAAGATGGAGTAAAGCCCGAATCAGTAGGAGATAAGGATGAATTCGCGAAAGCAATGCAGATGATTCAGGGCCATGGCTAGCCAAACTCAAAGCAAAGAATGGGCAAAGGCACGAGCAACTGTCAAACCTCAAAGTCAAGTAGGGTTCATCCCAAACCAAGTTCAATCCAATTCAACTTAAAGGGAGGTCCAATTCAAATTCAAGCAGGTTCAAACTCAAGTGGATACATCAAGGCAAAGTCAAAGACACCCTATGACCAAGGCACAACAAGATAGCTCGATCAAGACTTGAGCTCTATCAAGGCAAGGCCAAAGTGAAGGACCATACCCGAATCAAGTCAGGATATGAAGTATGATGGGCTAAGGTCGACCAAAGTGTGAAGTCAAGACCGGCTAGCTAAGACAAGTCTCACACCAAGTGGCTAAGATTGAGACCATACACGCTCACCAAATGAAGACCACTCCAAGAAGTTCAAGTAAAGACAAGTCCCACGCCAAAGACCATACACAACCACCAAATGAAGACCACCCCAAGAGGCTCAAGTCAAGACAAGCCTCACACCAAGACTGAGCCAAACAAGCACGTTGGCTAGAGTGGTTCGACCAAGACAAGATCTTGGGCTAGAGTGGCTCGACCACTCCTAGCCTTGGACAAATGAAGGGTTGGACCATGTGGGCTGCACCAAGCCCACATGGACCAAGAGAGGACCACCCCCCCAACCCATATGGACCCATTGGTCATCTATTGGATTGAATTAGGGTGAAGTGGCTCAAAGTCCAAAACCATGGAAGGCCCTAGAGCCCCCCCTTGAAATCTATAAAAGGGGGCCTTGGGGCTGAGTTTTAGGCATTGAAGATAAGTAAGAAAAGAGGGGAAAGCTTGCAACAAGTGAGCAAAAGAAAGAGAGAGAGAGAGAGAGAGAGGGAGAGGAAAAGAGAGAGAGAGGGAGAGAAGGAAGAGAATGGAGGAGCCACCCCCTTCCCAAGTCGTCTTTATCCATTGCCAAGGAGCTCCATGATCAAGGTCAATTCTTCTCCTATTTTTCAATTTTATCTCTTCTTTACTTTCATTAAATTCAAAAGGAGTTATAATTAAGGAGCAACTAACTCCATTCCTGATGTAATAGTTAAGGGCTATACTGCCCAATTCCTTTATGTTCATTAGATGCATGCTATATGTTTGATTTTCAGTTTCTCCTAGCCCAATATACATTGTAAGCTCTTATCTCTCCTAATCCCCTCTATGCTTAAGTTATAGTCATACATTCCTTCATTTCCTTCGGTTGTTTACAGTTTAATTGTTGTAGATTGTCTTTTAAATTCAGACGAAATGCATACATGTATGTTGTAAAATCCAAAAACCTGTTTTCTACATCCTACATATGTCTGATATTTGATTTTTAATTTTTTTCTCTGTTCTCCAAATGTTTCAAAACTTTGCACAGATAATCTACACATATAGATCCACTTCTAATAAAATTTTCAGGGTCATGTAACTACGTAAATAAATTCGAAGAATATTAGACAAATTTAGAACAGAGTTTGTAAAACCTATATTTCCTAGAATAGAGGTTGGGTTATCATACCTTAACTTTGTTTGTAGAAAACCAAATTTGTTGAAAATGGTTTCATTGGAAATATGAGATTCATAGCTTTCTAACAAGAAATCGGAGGTTTGTGCAATAAGACACAACCATTTTTCTAAACCTTTATATTTGTGTCACAGATCCGTCCCGAATGTCTAAGTAAGGTTCATTGTCCGATTTAATTATGCATATCTGCAGGACTTAAAATTGGAACAAAAATAATTCATGAATCTTTATATCAGCTTCTATTTCCTATAAATTTTTTAAGAATTTTGGAGATTTAGAATCTATTGAAAACAATTCAAAAACAAGTCTTTGAAAATATAACCACTTTCTATTTTTCAGAACCTAAAACAATCCTCAAAGCGTCTAGGCTGACCCTTAAGCATCAATTCAAGAAAGCCTAAGTTGAAAAGAATTCACTTCCCTACAATCGCTATAGAAGTTAGAAAATCATTTTTGTTAGTTTAAGTAAACTAGTTGGCACGCTCGCATACACGACATAGTTTGTGAATTTGATTTCAAGTCTCTACATAGACTTTGGAATAAAATTTCATATCTACAGATTTGGCACGCCCGATAGAGCTTGAGTTATTGAGGATTGTTGATTCGGTGTTGGGTTTAAATTTACTTTTCAAAATTTTTGGTGCTTAATCCATTCTTTGTGCACAGGTTGATTTTTTACAAAATATTGTCAAGTTTGGAAGGATCTTATGAGATTTCAAGCCAAGCCTCATGCTCTCCAAATCAGTTTTTGAAAAGAATTTCTAAAGATTGTTTTAAAAACCAGGAAGATTCACTTGCCTCTTTAAAAAGGGAATTGAAAGGAATTGAGGAAAAAATCGTCGCATTAAGCCAAGAGGCTGAAGCAGTAGAATCTTGCTCCTCTAACGACAAGTTACCAAGTGTTCATAAGAGACCCTATCATGTGAGAAAGCCTAAAGTGACCTCTAAATATGAGGAGGAACCAGTTTTCGAGTCTTTTACGATTAAAGATAGAAAGGCCTTACGACATTTGTTAAAAGGCCAAACAAGAGAAAAAAATCATACTAACTATATGATTTTTTACCATTTGACTACCAAAATGATAGTGATGATGAAATACCAAGCTTTCATTGGTATGATGGAAATGGGGACCCTCTATCCCGTCTCCAACAATTTTTTAGAGGATCTTACAAGAAAAAGCAAGACTCCTCCAAATGGGTTTACTGGTTCCCCCACTCTCTAAAGGACAATGCTTCAAAGTGGTTGGCTTCATACGACTTAAGCCAATTTGTCAATTTCGAGGACTTGGCGAATTACTTTATGCAAAGGTTCTCATACAATGTAGAAGTCACCTCTACTCTCAATACATTGAGAGACACCAAGCAAGCCCCTAACGAGGATGCACACACATTCATCGTTAGGTGGAGGTCACTTTTGGGTAAAGTTAGAGAGCCCCTTTCTCAAGGGTGTGTAGTAATGCTCATCCTTTAAAATTTAAAACCAATTTGAAAGCACTCCTCTCCTTTCATGCGATCTCAACTTTTCAAAAGTTGATAAAAAAGGCTTTACTCTTTGAAGCTAATCTAAAAAAAGGAGTTTATGGAGATCTCCAAAAAGGGAAGAGCTTTTTAAAACCAAATTTGAAAAACTTGGGGCATATGAGCCACATGTACCAGAAGGAGGAGTGAAAACTAAAAAGGTGGCCAACATTTGAGTAGAGCCAAGTTTGGTCGGGTTTTCTAAATCCTTTGGACAAAGATCCATTAAAAACATCAAAAAATAAGAAAAAATTTAAAAAAAGACAATACACCAACTTAGGACAACCCCTCATGGAAGTCCTAGAGATTTTGTTAACACAAGGACTTCTAAATCTACAAGCTATTCCCAAAGGGGCACCTACTAAAAGAAAAATTTTGAACGATTTTTGCAAATATCATAGGCTCAAAGGCTATTATACAAATAAATATTTCTCATTGAAAAACAAAATTGAGGACTTGATAGAGTAGGGTAGGCTCCATGTCTCGGAGGAACCGGAGCCCCCTCAAGCTGTGTTTAAAGAACTCTTCCCGAATCACGCAAGCACAAACGGGAAGGATAAAAAAGTATGTCTTCTTTCAAATATAGTTTGTGGGATTGAGCATACATTGCATATGGTTAATACTATTTGCTATACATCACTCTCTCTCGTAATAAAAAAAGACAAGCAAGTAGTGATCTTGGGAACGCTTAGAGTCTTACACCCGGTTAGAGCCTTTGTAAAAATTCGAGTTGCTCAAAGGCATCAAACTAGAGTCAAGTTAGGATCTAGCCCTAGGGAGAGTGTTGGGGAAATGACTAGATCCAAAAGGATCTATCAACCCCCACACTTAGCTAAACAAACTAGCAAGGGGGTGATTGTTTTGCCCGCCCCCCTAAAATCATGCATCCCTAATTCATCTCATGGCATGTAGAAGGGTAAAAGTGTTGTATTAACTCTATACAATTTAGAACTACATCTTTCAAAACTTCTCATAAATATGTCTATCTTAGAGTTGATACAAACCTCACCTAAACATAAACAAGTCTTAGAGAGAATCTTAGAAAAAGCCAAGGTTAACACTTTCATAACTCCCAAATCCTTTTTCTTCTTGGTCTCTCCCATCTTTGTGAAGGCCCCAATTGTGTTTATCGAGGATGAATTAAAAAGACCCGATACAATCCATAACCAAACTTCATATAGAGGTGGTATTGAATCACCACACTCTCAACAAATGCTTGGTTGATGGGGGAGGAGGTTTAAACATTCTTCCTCTCCACGTGGCCATTCAAATAGGAGTACTCATATCCAGGCTTGAACCAAGTCCAATTATCATCATAGGATACGATGACAACTCATCTCACCTGTTAGGTTCCGTAGAGTTACCCGTGGAAGTAAGCCAAATCTAATACGTGGGGTTGTTTCATGTCCTAGACATAAACCCCACTACAACTTGTCATTAGGGAGGCCTTGAATACATTCCCTCCGAGCCATCCCTTTAACCTTCCACAAGTTTCTAAAAATTGTATGGGATAACCAAGTGGTGGTAGTCTTTGGAGAAGACAACCCACATCTCAAGGAAATACAAAACTTCTCTTGCCTATTAAGTGACCCATCGAGTAGAGTGGAGAGGGCCATGGAGATACCCAATTCACTGTCATGCCTTTGTAAAATCGTCCCCCTCTTAGGAGATCCCAAGTCATACCCTTGTAAAGTCATCCACCTCCTATGAACACCCCAGTCATCCAAGTCACCTGAACCTAAGGCTGTGTGCATCCTAGGGAAGCTAAACCCTTTCACCTCTCAAGCCTTATACCTCCTAGACACACCCCCTATAAACTTGAGTATATAACCATGCTATGGACGATACATCATTCCAAGGCCATCCCCTTTATCACAAAATTTCAAAACTTAAAAAGCCTTGAAATATGTTTGAACATGGGATATGCACCATTCCAGCGTCTAGGAGCCAAAAATCAAGGTAGATTAGAATCCATCTTACCTTTGCCTAACCTAGGTCGACATGGCTTAGGACATAACCCATCCATACCCCCTGAGCCACCACCTAAGACCAACTGGGTCAAGGGTTCCCTAGAGCTAACTAAAACCAAAACCTATGACCTAGACCTCTTGTTTAGAGTCTAATTCATGGGGTTTTCTTTATAGGTTTGATGGAAGATCTCTATCTTGAAAAAAATACAAAATTTTTTATATTTGAAAAAGCCAAAAAATTTTGAAAACTCCCTAAACCCAAAAACATTTGAAAAATCTGAAAATTCTAAAAAGAAAGTCTTTTATGTTCATCCTTCTAGCATTTATTTAAAAAAATCCACAAAAATTGTAAAAGTTGAAAATCTCAAAAATGTTGGTTTTGAAAACCAAGTGAAAACTCAAAAATCGGTTCTTACAAAACCCATGTACATTCTCAAACCCAAATCGTCTCATACCATTATGAAGGAACCTCTTGTACATAACTCTTTTCTTTTGCATAATCCTTTCCTAAAAATCAAAGCACTTGAGAGTGATCAAAGTAAGGAGAAAGATCCCCTCATCCATAAGGATGATCAAGCCTTCGAGCTTTCTGAATTTCATAGAATCCTTGACTTGGAAAAACCTTCAAATTTTGTAGGAGGGAATTTCTTATAGGTCAATTTAGGGAGTAAGTCTAACTCAAAGTGTGTCAAAATAGGTACTTGTTTGCATGAGCATGAAAAAGCATCATACATTATATTTTTGAAATCGTACATAGATGTGTTTGTATGGACCTATGAAGACATGCCCGGTTTAGATCTTAGGATTATAGAGCATCATTTACCTCTAGAACTAAATGCAAAACTCGTGAAACAAAAGCTTAGGAAAATCCATCTCGATGTTCACTCTCAAGTAAAAGAGGGTTTAGAAGATCTTTTAAAAGCCGAATTTATAAAACTCATTACTTATTCTCAATGGCTTTCAAATATTGTTGTAGTTCGAAAATCCAATGGGAAAATTTGTATTTGCATCGATGTTAGAAATTTGAACAAAGCCACTCTAAAAGATAATTTTCCCCTTCCAAATATTGATTTGATAGTGGATAGCACTGTAAAACATAAAATATTTTCTTCCGTGGATGGCTACTCGGGTTATAACCAAATCAAGCTAGCACCAAAAGATTAGGCTAAAACTGCTTTTACTACACCTTGGGGTACATACTATTACACTGTTATGTATATGTGGATGATCTTTTGGTAAAGTCAAAAACCTGATGCACACACATAAAATCTTTACAATAAGTTTTCAAAAGACTTAGGCTTTATAAAGTGAAACTAAACCCTCAAAAATGTGTTTTTGGAGTAGAATCGGGAAAACTCTTAGGGTTCATGGTTAGCCAAAGGGGCATAGAGGTCGATCCCTCTAAGTGCCGAACCATCATAGACATGCCACCACCCTCAAACTTGACCCAAATCTGAAGCCTCCAAGGTCGACTCCAAGTGATTAGGAGATTCATCTCCAACTTAGCAGCAAGATGTGAATGTTTCAATGAGCTTTTGAGAAAAGGGGTTAAATTTGATTGGGATTTCGATTGTGAAATAGCTTTCGAAAGATTAAAAACTTATTTGGTTCATATGAATGCATTGGGTGCTTTACTTACTCAATATGAGGATGATAGTCTTAAGAAATATTCTATTTACTATATTTTGAAAACTCTATTGACATATGAAAGAAATTATCAAGCCATGGAGAAAATGTGCTTATGCTTGATGGGCTTGCCAAAAGTTTAGACATTATTTCCTAGATCATGAAATTTGGATAGTGTCTAAATCAAGCACCTTTTTGAAAAACCTATCCTCACGGGTAGGCTAGGTAAAGCAACTCCTCCTAATGGAGTATGATTTGAAATTCCATCACCAAAACTCCATTAAGGGACAAGCTCTAGCCGATCATGTGGCTGGGTTACCTCTTGAAGATACATATCCATATTTGATGAAATGCCTGATGAAGGCATCTTGACAAACGAATTAAAAAACCATGTTTTATCAAATTGTTGTAAGAAAGATCAAGTATGAAAAATGTACTTTCATGAAACAAAGAATCAACAAGGGGTAGGTGTGGGAATCATCCTCATATCCCCAAGAAGGGAGAGATCTCAATGGCATTCCGACTAGATTTTCCTTGCTCAAATAATGTGGACGAATATGAGACACTCATACAAGGCCTAAAAATTTTGAAAATCTACGGGTATCATATGTTGAAGTCTTTGGAGATTCTATGCTTGTTGTAAACCAAGTTTCGAAAATTTGGCAAGTTAAAAATGAAAAACAGATTCCATACCATGAATTGGCCACCCAGTTGGTTGATTTTTTCAAATCATGCACACTCACTTACATAGGTAGAGAGGGCAACACCATAGCAGATGCCCTCTCCTCTTTAGGGTCAT
Organism: Brasenia schreberi; assembly: GCA_036023115.1. Classification (NCBI taxonomy): domain Eukaryota; kingdom Viridiplantae; phylum Streptophyta; class Magnoliopsida; order Nymphaeales; family Cabombaceae; genus Brasenia; species Brasenia schreberi. The sequence continues at coordinate 8,914,541 of JAYKKT010000071.1, read as the reverse complement.
CTTTAAGGATTGACCCCACTATGTGCACTTGATCCCTAGAGATCCTACATTTGCCCACTTCATCCACCCATGGTTTAGAGATTTGCCAAAATGACCAAAATACAAATGAAAAACCTTGGTTTCAAGACATTAAAAACTTTTAGAAAATGGAGGATTTCTCGAATTTGCTTCCTTTAAAGATAAGGCTTTTATTCAAAAATTTCCCGGTATGTGATTTTGGGAGGGATTCTTTATAAAAAGAGTTTTACTGATATTTTGTTGAGATGTGTCGACCATGATGAGGCTAGGATCATTATGCATGAGTTTCGTGATGGGATATGTGGAGGTCATGTCAATGCAAATATGATGGCCATGAGAACACTTAGAGTATGTTATTTTTGGTCCACTTTGAAGCAAGATTGTCATAATCATGTTAGGAAGTGTCACCAATGTCAAGTGCATGGAAATGCCATTCACATTCCATCGTCCGCATTACATTCCATTGTGAGTCCATGGCCCTTCACCATGTGGACATTTGATATCATAGGACCAATCTCACCCACTATATCCAATGAACATAGGTTTACTTTAGGAGCCACTGAATATTTTTCTAAATGGGTTGAAGCTACCTCCTTGACTAATGTCCAAGGACAACATGTAGTGACATTCATTAAGAAAATATCTTGGCTTGATTTGGAATTCCTAGAGACCTAGTGTCGGATAATGGTACCCCATTCAAAAATGAGAAAGTGAAAAAGTTATGTAAGACCTATGACATTACTCAACACTTCTCATTACCTTACTACCCTCAAGGCAACGGCCAAGTCGAAGCCATGAACAAAACTCTCATAAGTATCATTGAGAAAACTTTAGAAAAGTGTAGAACATGGCATGAGAAGCTCGATGAGAACTTATGGGCTTATAGGACTTCCATTCGTACACCCACAAATGTCACACCATTTGAGTTGTCTATGGTACAAATGTCATACTTCTCATTCATACCAAATTACATTCATTTCATACATCTCTTGCACTCAATAGACCCTATAACAAGCTAGGATGGCTGAGCTTGACCTATTTGATGAGAAAAAGCTCCTTGCTATGGATCATACACATGTACACTAGCAAAGGATAGCATGTTATTATAAAAAATATATGAAGGCTTTCCACTTCAAAGTGGAAGATCTTGTTTTGAAAACTATCCACCATCGTGACCCACATCCACTTTATAAGTGGCAGCCCAAGTGGGATGGTCCCTATGTTGTAATAGGGGCAACCACAAATAATACATATTGGTTGATTGACGTTGAGGGAAGAAATTTAGCAGACCCTATAAATGCCCAATACTTGAAAAAATATTATGTATAGGGTCTGCTTTAAATTCTTTTAAAGAGATTTTAAAATGGGTCTCCTTTGAATTTCTTGAAAGAAGGATAAAAATGGATTATGTGACCCTGAATTAGAGAATTGATGCTTTATGAAAAGTGGAGTTTTCAAAATCATTTGGTAACATTTCAAAAATCTTTGGCTTACAAAATGAGGCCTAGTTCAAAATAGCAAAATATTTTCAAATGATAGGTGCTATTAGGAAATGGGATATACTTGGTTGAATCGAGTATCTAAAGGGATGAGTTGTATTCCCCCACTTCATTTCTTCTCAAAAAGAAAAATTAGCAAAATCAAAAGAAGAGAAAGAAAAACAAAACCTCCAATATAGAGGTATTCCAAAAAGAAAAAGAAAAGGGGAAACAAAAACCTCCAAAATAGAGGTTCCCTTTGAAAGAAAAGAAAAAGAAAATGCCAAAGCTTAAAAGAGTAGGAATAGGATCTACTTATTTGGATTTCATTTCATTTGAGAATTAGACTTTGTTGTGTGAGAAACTGAGTTTTGAAATGTTATTCAAAATTTATTATAAAACCTCTGCTGAGTGAGGGAAAATATAAGAAATTGGAAGTCCCTTTTCATAGAAACCAAAAGGATTTCCCTTTTGAAAAGAAATTTTGAAAACCCGAAACATCAAAGGAAACAATATGAGAATCATCTTCCTTGGGGCAACCAACCTGCATAGGTTTCTCCTCGAGCTTACGAATCTCATGTATGGGCTTCTAAATATACACTTCACTCACCTCACATTCCATGCATGCATCACAAGGTCATCCATGCATGATCATTCTAGGACTAAGTATTTTTTAAGCCAAGTCTCCTTTGGCAAAAATTCCCTCATTCACAAAAATAAATCCAAGCAGATAGATGATATGAAATGAGGGAAAAATTCATACTCTCAAGATAGATTTGAGAAGAAAATCAAAGGGATGTTTTCTTCTTTGTCATTATCCAAATAAATTTGGATTAATGCCAAAGAGGGGCATATGTAAACACCCTAAAAATGCTTTTCAAAACAAATCTAGTCATATTTTAAATCCACGATTTGAACACAACCTATAAATTTAATAAAATTTTGTTTTAGAAATGAAAATATTTTTAAAATATACAATTCCTCTCCTCTTTTTTAATTTTATTTTTATTTTCAATTCTTTTCCCAAGTCGTCTTCATCCATTGCCAAGGAGCTCCATGATTAAGGTCAATTCCTCTCCTCTTTTTAAATTTTATTTTGATTTTCAGTTTCTCCTAGCCCAATATACATTATAAGCTCTTAGACCTCCTAACCCCCTCTATGCTTAAGCTATAATCATACATTCCTTAATTTCCTTCAGTTGTTTACAGTTTAATTGATGTAGATTGTCTTTTAAATTCAGACGAAATGCATTCATGTATATTGTAAAACCCGAAAACCTGTTTTCTGTATCTTGTACATGTTTGATGTTTGATTTTTAATTCTTTTTTATCTTCTCCAAATATAGCTAAACTTTGTATACCTAATCTACACACAAAAACTACTTCTAAATTTTTTTTTAAGAATTTTAGGGTTGTGCAACCTCATAAATAAAATCACAAAATATCAGACAAATTCAAAACAAAGTCTGTAAAACCTATATTTCTTACAATAGAGGTTGGGTTATCATCTCATAACTTCGTTTGCAGTCAACCAAATTTATTGAAAATAGTTTGATTAGAAATCTGAGATTCATAACTTTCTAACAAGACTAAGTTCATAGATGTAGACGCAGAAAATTCCCGCTCCTGGTTCTTAGGCCCGAAGCGAACTTTTTTGTGTGCCTAAGTCCTAATTAAGCAAAAGGGCGTGCCAGCTAGCTTACTTAAGCTAGCGAAGAGAAATTTTTAAACCTGACTCCTAACGTGGCGACTGTGAGCAAGCAAGTTCTTTTCATCGCAGACCTTCTTGCACCGATGTGCAAGGGTCAGTCTATGCGCTTTAAAAATCGAGTTTTGGAGTATAAGAACCTACGAAAACGTGTTTGAGGTGTTTGATTCGGGTTGTTTTTGTATGATTTTCAGATTTTATTTCACGTGGATTTGCACGTGCCCATGTCTTTCTTTTTATCCCTTTTCGGGCCAACTAGGTGTGTGTTATGAACACGTAACCTAAGTGTGGCAACTTTGAGCGGGAGTATGGGTTTTTGCTTTGATGTAATATGCGTCCTAACTCATGGTATGGCGTATATACAATGCAAACTCACGCAACTCCAAAGGGAAAACCCGAATTTAAAAGACAATGCCGAAGGGAAATGACTTGTAATGTAAATTGCCGAAGGGAAATTGCGGAAGGGAAATTGCAAAAGGGAAATATGGCTATATCTTAAGAGCGGAAAGGCTCAATAGTGCAAGTGTGTGCCGTGTATATATGTAATGACTGCGTACACTGCTGAACATTAAAACCCAAATCTTAAAGACATAGCCGAAAGGGAAATACTTATAATATATATGGGCCCGACGGTCGCCAACGTGTTGCGTGGGTGTTGTGTATATATTGAAAGACAACTCACACGACTTAAATGAAACCCAAATATAAATTGCAATATGGCCTTAACTAAGGTCTTGGGAGTAAGAGCGAAAGCTCAATGTGTGTGAGTGCGAGAATTGAAGTACTACGCACACAACATGAAATTAAACCCAAATATAAATTGCAATATGGCCTTAACAAAGGTCTTGGGAGTAAGAGCGAAAGCTCAATGTGTGTGAGTGCGAGAATTGAAAGACAACACACACGACATGAAATTAAACCCAAGGGAAATATAACACGGCCCTTACTTGGGTCTTGCAAATAAGAGCGAAAGCTTAATGTGTGTGAGTGCGAGAATTTAAAGACAACACACACAACATGAAATTAAATCCCACGCAACTTAAAGTATATAAATAAATCTATATCTTAAGGGCTGATTAGGCCCTGTGTGTTCAAAATCATGCACAACTAAGAGCGAGGTAGGCTCAAGTGCACGTGTGTGTGGGTGTGCCAAGCCACGTTATTACAAGCGGGGGGAGACAATGCTCTGTTATTACAACCCCGTATCAAATTTAATTTAACTTAAGCAAGTCTACAAATGAGGACCGAGTTAGGCACTTACGTGTAGCTGGTCCGGAGGTGACTTGCTTGAGCTTGGGCTTGGACGTCGCCTTGGGCTGCAAGAGGGAGCTCCTAGGAATGGCACGGCAAGGGTGTGCTGGCCGGGTGACAAGGGAGCGCGGGTGTGGTGCCTTGGAGCTCGCCGGCTGCTAGTAGGGTGCTGTCGTGGTGTCTCGGGCTGAAGTGGTTAGGGAGGGTCACTAAGGCGTAGGGTAGGCTCTATGGAAGGTGGAGCTAAGGGGTGACTAAGGAGGATGGTTTAAGGGAGAGGGTGTGACTGGCCGGGTGGCTTGGGTGCAGTCGGTTGTGACTGGCTGACTAGGGGCGGTTTAAGTGGTGGCCGGTTGGGGTAGTTAGGGTGTTTAGGAATGGCAAAGGGGAGCTAGCTAGGGTATTGGTTAAGGGATGGTTAAAGGGTAGAAGGACAGGTCCTAGGGAGTAAGGTAAGGTGGCCGGGGTGTCACTAAGGGATGGTAGGGAAGTGGGTGGTGCGGTTGGGTGTGGTTGAAGGGTGGCGGGTAGTTAGGTGGTGGCCGGCTGAGTGGAGTGAAAACTAGGCTAAGGTAGGGTGCTATGGGGTGGCTGAGAGTGGAGGGGGAGTGAAGATAGGGTGGAGTTAGGATGGGGTACTAACTGGATAGGAGAGGAAGGTCGGTGTGTGGAAGGAGGGCAGCCGGGTGGAAGGTGGATAGAGCTGGCCGGGTAGTTGGTGGCGACGTGGAGCGGTTGTAGACGCAGAAAATTTCTGCTTCCTGGTTTCTTAGGCTTGAAGCGAACCTTTTCGTGTATCTAAGTCCAATTTAAATAAACAGGGCGTGCCAGCTAGCTTACTTAAGCTAGCGAAGATATATTTTAAACCTGACTTCTAACGTGGCGACTGTGAGCAAGCAAGCTCTTGTCGTCGCAGACCTTCTTGCACCGATGCGCAAGGGTCAGTCTGTACGCTTTTAAAAATCGAGTTTTTGAGTGTAAGAACCTATGAAAGTGGTTTGAGGTGTTTGATTCGGATCTTTTGGTATGACTTTCAGATTTTAGTTCACGTGGATTTGCACTTGCCTAAGTCTTGCTTTTTATCCCTTTATGGGCCACCTAGGTGTGTGTTATGAACACTCCACTAAGATGTGGCGATTTTGAGCGGGAGTATGGGGTTTGCTTTGATGCAATATGCGTCCTAACTTGTGGTATGGCGTATATGCAATGCAAACTCACGCAACTCCAAAGGAAAAACCCGAATTTAAAAGACAATGTCGAAGGGAAATTGCCGAAGGGTAATAACTTGTAATGGAAATTACCGAAGGGAAATACGTATATAATGTATATATGGGCCCTTACTTGGGTCTTGCAAATAAGAGCGAAGGCTCAATGTAGGTGCGTGCGAGAATTGAAGTACTACACACACGACATGAAATGAAACCCAAATATAACTTGCAATATGGCCTTAACTAAGGTCTTGGGAATAAGAGCGAAAGCTCAATGTGTGTGAGTGCTTGAATTGAAGTACTACGCACATAACATGAAATTAAACCCAAATATAAATTACAGTATGACCTTAACTAAGGACTTGGGAATAAGAGCGAAAGCTCAATGTGTGTGAGTGCTTGAATTGAAGTACTACGCACACAACATGAAATTAAACCCAAATATAAATTGCAATATGGCCTTAACTAAGGTCTTGGGAATAAGAGCGAAAGCTCAATGTGTGTGAGTGCTTGAATTGAAGTACTACGCACACAACATGAAATTAAACCCAAAGATAGTATAACATGGCCCTTACTTGGGTCTTACAAATAAGAGCGAAGGCTCAATGTGTGTGAGTGTGAGAATTGAAAGACAACACACACAACTCAAGCAAAAACCCTACGCAACATAAACTATACAAATAAATTTATATCTTAGGGGCTGATTAGGCCCGTGTGTGTTCAAAATCGTGCACAACTAAGAGCGAGGTAGGCTCAAGTGCACGTGTGTGTGGGTGTGCCAAGCCACGTTATTACAAGCGGGGGGAGACAATGCTCCATTATTACAACCCCGTATCAAATTTAATTTAATTTAAGCAAGTCTACAACTAAGGACCGGGTTAGGCACTTACTTATAGCTGGTCCGGAGGTGACTTGCTTGAGCGTGGGCTTGGCTTCGCCTTGGGCTGCAAGAGGGAGCTCCTCGGAATGGAACGGCAAGGGGAGATGCTGGCCGGGTGACTTGGGTGCGCGGGAATGGCGCCTTGAAGCTGGCCGGCTACTAGGAGTGTACTGCCGTGGTGCTTTGGGCTAAGGTGATTGAAGAGGGTCACTAAGGGATAGTGTGGTGTTAGGAAAGGTGGCGCTAAGGGGAGCCTAAAGGTAAGTCTAAGGGAAAAGGTATGGCTGACCGAACGGGTTTGGTGCAGTCGACTGTACTTGGCCGATTAGGGATGGTTTAGTGGTGGCCGGCTGCTAGGGTAGTTAGGGGGATGTCAAGGATGGGAAGGGAGCTAGCTAGGGTGCTGTGGAAGGTGGAGCTAAGGGCTGGTGGAAAGTGGTATGGACAGGTCTTAGGGAGCCAAGTGGGGTGGCCGGGTATCACTAGGGGAAATGGTTTAAGGCGGGTGATGTAAAGGTTGAGGTCTGGCCAAATGGGTAAGGGTGGCAGGTGGCTATGATGGGGTGATGTAGTGGTGGTATGGGTGGTGTGAGAGTGGATGGGGAGTGAAGAGGAGATAGAGTTAGGTTGAGGTACTAATCGAATGGTGAAGGAGTTGGGGCGTGGAAGAAGGGCAGCCGGGTGGTGAAGGAAGATGGAGTTCGGCCGGATGGAAGTGATGGCAGCATGGAATGGAGCAGGTTGGGAGGCAGTGGTGGCACGAGGTGGAGCTGGTCGGGGTGTGGTGGTGCAGGTGGAACAAGGTGGAAGGCTCGGTTGGGAGGTGGTTGGCCAAGGTCGGTTGGGCCAAGGTGTAAAAAGATGGAAAACCTGCCCACTAGGGGGGGGGTTTATATAGGTTTGGAAATGGCGGTTGGGGCTGGTATTTGGAGGGTGGTAAGGTGGTTTAGGTGGTGGTGGTGTGGTGATAAGGTGGGCTGGTTTTGAGGAGGGGCCAGATATTTTGGTTAAAGGGGTTTTAGGGATATGGTGTGCTAGGTTTAGGTGGGGTGGTTTAGGGGTTTAGGGCTTAGCTAGGTGGGTTGGTTTTGGGGTGAGGTTTAGTGAGGTGGGTTAGGTGATTAGGCTAGGATTAGGTTAGGTTTAAGGAAATTAGGCTAGATTTAGGAAAGGATTAGGGAAGTGAGTTAGGTGATTAGGTTGGGATTAGGCCAGGATTAGAAAAGTGGCTTAGGTGATTAGGTTAGGTTTAGGCCGGGATTAGGGTAAAAGGCTAGGATTAGGGTTTTTTACTTAGGATTGGGTTAGGGAGCTCCCTTTGCATCACCCATAGACCTTAATTGTATCATGTTGGTCTAGCCCTAGGTTAGGTTTTGGCTAATAAAGAGGCTAACCCACATGATTAACCCCAAACTTGACACACAAGTCAAGCTTAATTACAATCACCCTCAAATCTTATCCTCCCCCACTCTCTCTCATGCCCATAATCCCACGTGAATTTCAAGTGGGCCCCACTGTAGACGCGCGAAAAATCCCCGCCTCTGGCTTCTCAGGGCCTTGAGCGGATCCTCTCGTGTGTCTAAGGCCTATTTATATAAACAGGGCGTGCTAGCTAGCTTACCTAAACTAGCGAAGATATATTTTGAACTGACTTCTAATCGTGGCGACTGTGAGCAAGTGAGCTCTTGTCGTCGCAGACCTTCTTGCACCGATGCGCAAGGGTCAGTCTGTACGCTTTTAAAAATCGAGTTTTAGGGTATAGAAAGCCTACGAAGCGGTTCGAGGTGTCTAATTCGAGTCTTTTAGATACGATTGCAGATTTTAGATCACGTGGATTTGCACGTACCTAAGTCTTTCTTTTTATCCCTTGATGGGCCTCCTAAGCGTGTGTTATGAACACTCCACTACATGGGGCGAATTTTTAGCGGGAGTACGGGGCTTGCTTTGATGCAATATGCGTCCTACCTCGTGGTATGGCGTAGATGCAATGCAAACTCACGCTACTCCAAAGGGAAAACCCGAATGTAAAGACAATGCCGAAGGGAAATAATAGAAGGGAAATAACCGAAGGGAAATAACAGAAGGGAAATAACCGAAGGGAAATAACCGAAGGGAGATATGTATATAGGGTATATACGTGCCCTTACCTGGGTCTTTGAAAATAAGAGCGAAGGCTCAATGTGGGTGCATGCTTGAATTGAAGGACTTACACACACGACATGAAATGAAACCCAAATATAACTTGTAGTATGGCCTTGATTAAGGTCTTGGGAATAAGAGCGAAGGCTCAATGTGTGTGAGTGCTTGAATTGAAGTACTAGCACACAACATGAAATTCAACCCAAATAGTATAACACTGCCCTTACTTGGGTCTTTCAAATAAGAGCGAAGGCTCAATGTGTGTGAGTGCTTGAATTGAAAGACTTACACACACGACATGAAATGAAAGCCCAAATAGTATAACACGGCCCTTACTTGGGTCTTTCAAATAAGAGCGAAGGCTCAATGTGTGTGAGTGCTTGAATTGAAAGACTTACACACGCGACATGAAATGAAAACCCAAATAGTATAGCTCGGCCCTTACTTGGGTCTTTCAAATAAGTGCGAAGGCTCAATGTGTGTGAGTGCTTGAATTGAAAGACTTACACACGCGACATGAAATGAAAACCCAAATAGTATAGCTCGACCCTTACTTGGGTCTTTCAAATAAGAGCGAAGGCTCAATGTGTGTGAGTGCTTGAATTGAAAGACTTACACACACGACATGAAATGAAAACCCAAATAGTAGGCCCTTACTTGGGTCTTTCAAATAAGAGCGAAGGCTCAATGTGTGTGAGTGCTTGAATTGAAAGACAACACACCCAACTTAAGCAAAAACCCTACGAAAATTAAAGTATATATATATATATATATATATATATATATATATATATATATATATATATATATATATATATATATATATATATATATATTAGGGGCTGATTAGGCCCGTGTGTGTTCAAAATCGTGCACAACTAAGAGAGTGCACGTGTGTGGGTGTGCCAAGCCACGTTATTACAAGCGGAGGGAGACTATGCTCCGTTATTACAACCCCGTATCGAATTGAATTTTAAGCAAGTATACAACTAAGGACCGAGTTAGGCACTTACTAATAGCTGGTCCGAAGATGCCTTGCTTGAGCGTGGGCTTGGCCTTCGCCTTGGGCTGCAAGAGGGAGCTCCTCGGAGTTGAACGACAAGAGGGACTGCTGGCCGGTTGCCTTAGGTGCGCGGAAGAGACGCCTTGAGGGTGGTCGGCTGCTAGCAAGGGTGCTGGTTTTGGTGTGTTTGGGTTAAAGGGCCTAAGTAAGGTCACTAGGGTGGGTGTAGTGTTTAGGGAGTATGGCACTAAGGGGGAGCCTAAGGGAAGGTCTAATGGAGCACCTAGGGGAAAGAAAGTGGCTAGCCGAATGGAAGTGACAGTTGGTTGGAGTGGCCGACTAGGATAACTTGATGGTGGCGGGCTGCTAGGGTGGCTGGGAGTGGTGGAAGGGAAGGGAACTAGCTAGGAGATGGGGTAAGGTAGTGGTGGATGTGGGGAGGTAATATGGGCAGACCTTAGGGAGTTGGATGGGGTGGCCGGGTGTAGCTAGGGTGTCTAGGTAGCGGCGGGTAGTTAGGGTGGTTATGGCCTGGCCGAATGGGAGTGGGGCAGGTGGAATGGTTGGTGTTGGGGGAAGATGGTGGTGGTGCAGGTGGTTGAGAGTAGAGGGGGAGTGGAGAAGAGGTGAGGTAAGGTATAGGATACTAACCGGATGATGGGAGGCGACAGGTGGTTGAGGGACATCCGGATGTGGGGAATCGGCTGGTTCGGTCGGATGAAGGGGATGGCGACGGATGGATGGGGAGTGGTGGAGCAAGTGGTGCACGGTGGAGGCTGGCTGTGGAGCAAGTGGCAGTGGAGAAGAGGTGATCGGCTGGAGATGGGGGACCCGAGATGGGATGATTGGAGTTGGGAAAACCCGCCCCTTAGGGGGGGTTTTTATAGGGCTGCAAGAGGAGGTTGGGGCTGGTATTAGGGTAGTGGTTAGGTGGTCTAGAGGTGGTGGTATGGTGGTAAGGTGGGCTGGAAAGGGTAGGGCCAGATATTTTAAATACAAGGGGTTTGGGTAGGTTGTGTGCTAGGGGTGGTTTAGAGGTTTAGGGTTTAGCTAGGTGGGTTGGTTTTAGGGTGAGGTTTAGTGAGGTGGGTTAGGTGATTAGGCTAGGATTAGGTTAGGTTTAGGGAAATTAACCTAGGTTTAGGGAAGGATTAGGGAAGTGAGTTAGGTGATTAGGTTGGGATTAGGCTGGGATTAGGGAAGTGGGTTAGGTGATTAGGCTCAGATTAGGGCCGGATTAGGGTGGAAGGCTAGGATTAGGTGTTTTTGGTTAGGTTTAGGTGAAGGAGCTCCCTTTGCATGACCCATGGACCCTAATCATACCATGTTGGTGCAGCCCTAGGTTAGGTTTTGGCTAATTACAAGCTTAAACCCACTTAATTAGGCTAACCCACATGATTAACCCCAAACTTGACACACAAGTCAAGCTTAATTACAACACACACTTGATCTTATCCTCCCCCACTCTCTCTCATGCCCATAATCCCACGTGAAATTCAAGTGGGCCCCATTGTAGACACGGAAAATCCTCGACTCCGGGTTCTTAGGCCTGAAGCGAATCTTTTCGTGCTTACGTTGCTTTTAAAAAGGGCGTGCCAGCTAGCTTTCTCAAACTAGCGAAGTGATTTTTTTGAAAATATCTGACTTTTGGGGCGACTGTGGATAAGTGGGTTCTTTTCGTCGCAGACTTTCTTGTACCGGCGCACAAGGGTCAGTCTGTACGCTTTAGAAAAACTCGATTTTACACAAACACGACTCTTTTTGAAAACTTGAAAAGTGTTTTATCTATTGGTTTTGTCAAATTTGCAACTTTTACACATGGGATCTATGCGCTCCTGTATCTCACGGGTTTTAGCAGATTTTGGCGTGTAGTCGTGTGCATCCAGTGCTCGATTTAAGGTAAGTACTACACGTTTTGACCAATCTGGTTCGATGCAAGTATGCTCCCTATCTCGAGTGTGGCGGATATGCAATGCAAACTCACACAACTTGAAGGGAAAACCCCGAATTTAAAGACATAACAGAAGTGAAATAGCAGAAAGGGAAATTGCGGAAAGGGAAATAGCAGAAAGGGAAATATGGCTATATCTTAGATGCGGAAGGGAAAATATATATAGCTATATCTTAAGAGCGAGAAGGCTCAATGTGAGTGAGTGCTTTAAGTGTATAAATTGAAAGGGCAACTCACACGACTTGAACCTTAAAAACCCAGCGGAAAGGGGAAATACGTATATATATGTAAGAGCGGAAAGGCTCAATTGTGAGTGAGTGCTTTTGGGTGTATAAAATGAAAGACAACTCACACAACTTGAACCTTAAAACCCAGCTGAATGTATATAAATAGAACTATATCTTATGGGCTGTTGAGGCCCGTTTTGTGTGCAAAAGGTGTGCAGATAAGAGCGGAAAGGCTCGAGTGTACGTGTGTGATTCGTGTTTCAAACCATAATATTACATCCCGGGGGGAGACTACGCTCCATTATTACAACCCCGTATCAAATTGAATTGAATTTGAAACAACGTAAAGAATCAGATTCGAGCACTTACTCGACTTTTGCTTGGGCTTCCTTTTTCAGCGAAACCTGACCTTGGATATAGCCGTTGGATGGACTTTCCTCTGCGAGATGACCAGCTGTGTAGAAGGTTGATCCTAGATCGTGACTTGGGCTAGATTGACAAGTTAATGCACTATGGGTTTCGGGCTTAGATATGATAGATCTAGGGTGAAAAACTAACGGATCTGAGTTAGGTCTAGGTGGTTCGTTTTGGTCGAAGGTTAGCTCAAGGCTCTAAGGGGAAAATCTGACCAGCTAGTGGTCGAGTTAGGGGATGTCTAAAGAAGTGGTTCGGGCGAGATGCGAAGGGATACTCGTCTCACCATGGGTCGAGATTGGTTTAGGGATAGTGAGTGATCTTAAGCTCTAGGGCAATGCTCGGCCAAAGGGTGGCCGAGCTTGGGCTGATGTTGGGTGTTTGATCTCACGTGAGATCCTAAGGGAGTGGCTCGGCCAGAGGGTGGCCGAGCTGGGTAGGTGTAGGTTAGTTCTTTTGGTTAGGATCTAACTTAGGTAATGGATTTAGTTTAGGGCAAAACCTAAAATGAACTCAGCTAGCTAGATGGGTGAAAACGGGTTCGTCCAAAGGAAGGAACCGAGTGTTTTAGACACTCGGTTTTGGCTAGGTCTCTAGGAGTAGTTTTGGTTTAGGAAATAGTTTAGGTGGTTTAGTGCTAGATGGTTTGGCTGGGAGGGATCTAAGGTGAGCTTGGCCAGCCAATGGCCGAGCTGGGTATGGTTCTAGATTAGGGTAGTCTTAGGTAGAACTAGGATCGTCCCTTTAGTGAAGTTCGGCCAGCATCTTGGCTGGACTTTGGACGTCTTTACTTTTTAGGGTTTAGGTGGTTTTGAGAGGTACGAAAAGAAGGGACTTTGGGCAGGATTTTAGGGGCTTACCTTGACAACCTATCAGCCCATTTGATCTCGTTTCCAACCCAGCCAATCCCCATTGAAGACAGCCCATCCAATGCTGCCAAGTTTCTCTCCATTTCCAGCAAAATGCAAGGCGTGAGATGCTCTCACTTGCACTTGAGTGCAGCCCACAAGACCAACCCACAATTTTACAAAACAAGAGGGGAAGGCCAGCCCCTTTTGTTGACCTTCCTCTCTCTCTCTCTCTCTCTCTCTCTCTTTTCCCCCCCAATTATCCACGTGAAGTGCTGGAAAAATCGTCCCCTTCAAAGCCAGCCCACTCACGTCCTTTTATAGGCCCCTTGTGTGGATATGGATCCTTTGTTGGTCTCTAAAATCCGGATCCAATCCAATCCAAGTTTCGTTTGGATATGGATCTTGGATCTGGATCTAGATTTTTGGATCCAGATTTGATCCAAATTTTTCTCTTCTTCAGTCCTTTCTGGCGTTTCAAGCTGGATGCTTCGTGTGGGTCCTGAGTTCATCAAGATTCCGTCTTACGCTGGGTTTTTCCCATTTTCATCGTCCAAGCTTCTTTTCATCTTTCTGGACTCTGTTTCAACTGTTTCTTCTTGCAGTTGACTTGGATTTTCTGTGATTTCAGAGATGCTTTTGGCTTGGCTTTTGATGCTTCAGGCTTGAAATGCGTTTGTGGCCTGGGCTTCTTTTTCGTCCTCGAAATTCACTTTTCATTGGGTTGGGCTTGACCTTTGAACTTTTTGATTCTTTTGCGACTGTTTTGAGCCAGGCTTCATCTGTTCGTCTGGTCTCTCATAAAAATAGGACTTTCTTCCATTTTCAAGATTTTTCATGTTTCAAACAGGGTTGGAAAACAGAATTTTGAAATGTTTTGATTTCCTGAGTTTTTCGAAAATTCTTATCTTTTGAACTGGTTTTCGAACCAGGCATTTGGTTTTGAAAAGTATTTGGGTTTTTGGGGTGTTTACAGATGCCCCTCTTTGGCATTATCCAAATTGATTTGGATAATGGCGAAGAAGATAACACCCCTGTTTTGTTTTCTCCCGGATTTGAACTTGAGAATATGGGATCGTCCCAAATTTTGAGCAAAAGAAACTTTCTTTTAAAAATCCGATAGGAGGGGATTTTTTTGCCAAAAGGGGACTTTCTATGGATCTAACCCTAAGTGGAGATCACATATGAAATGTTCATGCGCGGACCTGCAAAGGTGCATGCTATGGATGAGGTGTTAGAAAGGGCGATCTCCTAGAGACCAAATCATATGGTCGAACTTTTGAGACTTTTATGAAGACCTGCTGCTCCAAGTGAGCGGGCCTTACGTATGCTTGATGTTCGAGTTTTTCTGAAATTCATTTTTAAGAGGGAAATCTTTTCTGAGCCATCGATCATAAGGACCTTCAGCTCCTTGTGTTTGCCTTTACTCGAGTCTCGACCCTTGCTAATCTAGCAGAGGTTTTTTGAGAAAATAAGCCACGTTTCAAAATTCTTATGCCTTACTCAAAACGTCGTATTCTCAAACAAGACGAAATTCAAGTAAGTAAATCCTATTTTTACTTTAGGATTCCCTGAAATGAACCATGTTTCGCTCGGGATAAGTCACAGGGATGGGAAAGAAGTACCATGGTCCCTTCTGAAGTGTCCCGTGGTTTGAGGCAAAGAAGGCGGAAAACTGCTCTCTTTTGAGCTTTTTGGCCTTTTTCTCTCCTTTTTTTCCATAGAGGGTCTCCCTTTGGAAGTATTTTTTCTTTAATCCCTCTTTTCCATAGAAGACTCAAATTTTCTTTTTGATTCGTTTTTCTTTTTTTTGGGAAAGGGCTTTTTGGTGGGGATTTCCCCTTGTTTTGGCCAGGTTTTCCTTTTGGAAGGAGAAGAGAAGAGGGGAGGACTTATCCCAAGGTCATACTTGACCCATTCTAGGTTAGCCTATTTAGAAATAGCACGTACAACTTGCAAGTATCTTGTTATATTGAATTCGGCCTTTCTTTGTAAGAAGAAGGATTTTGAAATGTAGCCACGTATTTGGAAAGCTCTGCTTTTTCACAAAATGTCGATTCTTTCATTCAGGGTCACCCAACTTACCTTTGATCCTTGGTTTCGAAGTTTCAAAGTGGCTTTCCCTAAAATATTTTTCACAAAAATGGGAATTTAACTCAGACCCTATACATGATATTTTTTCAAATACTGAATATTTATAGGATCTGCTAAATTCCTACCCTCGACATCGGTTAACCAATAAGAATTGTTTGTGGTGGTTCCACGCACGACGTAAGGGCCATCCCACTTGGGCCGCCACTTTCCAAGTGGATGTGGGCCACGATGGTGGATGATTTTCAAAACGAGCTCTCCCACTTCAAAGTGGCGAGGTTTCATATGTTTTTCATAATGTCGGGCGATCCTTTGCCGGTATGCATGAGCATGGTCCATAGCAAGGAGTCGCCTCTCATCTAATAGATCTAGTTCGGCCACCCTAGCATGCTGAAGCGTCTCTAGGGGGAGGTCGAGTGCAACGGATGTATGAAATGAATGCAGATGTGTATGGATGGGGAGAATGGCGTTTGTGCCATAAACCAACTCAAAAGGCGTGGCATTTGTGGGAGTGCGGATGGAAGTCCTATAAGCCCATAAGGCTTCATCCAACTTCTCGTGCCATGTTCTACCCTTCTCTAAGGTTTTCTCAACAATGCTGATGAGAGTCTTGTTGGTGGCTTCGGCTTGGCCGTTGCCTTGAGGGTAGTAAGGCGATGAGAAGTGATGATTTATGCCATACTTGTTGCACAGCTTGACCATCCGCTCATTTTTAAATGGGGTGCCATTATCGGACACAAGATCTCTTGGAACTCCAAATCGAGCCAAGATGTTTTTCCTAATGAAGGCCACCACATGTTGTCCCTGGACATTTGTCAGGGAGGCGGCTTCGACCCACTTGGAAAAATACTCAGTGGCTGCTAAAATGAACTTGTGTCCGTTTGAGGCCTTTGGAAAAATTGGTCCTACGATATCAAACGCCCACATGGTGAATGGCCAGGGGCTGACCACGGAATGCAGTGATGATGAGGGGATATGAATGGCGTGACCATGCACTTGACACGGGTGACACTTCCTAACATGATCGTGGCAATCCTTTCTCAGGGTAGACCAAAAATAACCTGCTCTAAGTATTTTCATTTCCATCATGTTGGCATTGACATGACCTCCACATTCTCCATCATGGAATTCGTGCATAACAATCCTAGCCTCCTCTAGGTCGACGCATCTTAGTAAGATGCCCGTAAAACTCTTTTTGTACAGAACCCCTCCCAAAATCGTGTATCGGGTGGAAATTTTTCGGATGAATGCCTTATCTTTAGACGTGGCATCCTCAGTGAATCCCCCATTTTCTAGAAAATTCTTTATGTCATAAAACCAAGGTTTTTCATCAGAATTAGGGTTGTTTTGGCAGATTTGCAAATCGTGTATGGAAGGAGTGGGTGAGTGCCATATTTCAAGGGGTCTGGTTCCCAAAGTGGGATCGACCCTTAGGGCTGAACCTAAGGATGAGAGGGCGTCAGCGACGCCATTATCCTCTCTTCCTACATGTGTGAGAGTGCACGATTGGAACGACTCAACCAATCGAGTGGCCAATTCGTGGTATGGAACAGTTTTTCGTTTCAAACTTGCCAAATTTTTAAAACTTGGTTTATAACAAGGAGGGAATCTCCAAAAACCTCGATGCATGCTGCCCCTAGAGTTTTCGAAACTTTTAAACCTTGTATGAGTGCTTCATACTCGGCTATATTATTGGAACATTCGAAATCTAGACGGATTGCTATGGGGATTTCTCCCTTTTCGGGGGATACGAGGATGATCCCGGCTCCTGCCCCTCGTTGGTTTCGTGCCCCGTCGAAGTGCATCTTCCACACTTGGTTTTCGAAAGAGTTAGCCAAAATGTGGTTTTGAAAATGGTTTTGCAATATGCCTTCATCCGGCATTTCATTGAGTGTGGGATATGCCTCCTCTAGGGGGAAGTCAGCCATGTATTCTGCTAGGGCTTGCCCCTTAATGGAGACCTGGTGGTGGTATTTTAAATCATACTCCATTAGAAGGAGTTGCCATTTGCCCAATCTACCCGTGAGAATGGGTTTTTCGAATAAGTGCTTGATTGGGTCAAGTTTGGACACTATCCAGATCTCATGATCTAGGAAGTAGTGTCAAAATTTCTGGCAGGCCCAAACTAGGGCCAAGCACGTCTTCTCCATGGCCTGATAATTCCTTTTGTAAGCCAGGAGAGTTTTCGAAAGATAGTAAATGGCACATTCCTTGTGAGTGTCATCCTCGTATTGAGCTAACAGAGCTCCCAAGGCATTCGCATGCACAGAAATGTAAAGTAGAAGAGGTTTTCCTGGTTTTGGAGGGTTTAAAACAGGGGGATTAACTAAGTACGCTTTTAATCTTTCAAATGATTTTTGGCACTCGTCATCCCATAAAAATTTCGTACCCTTCCTCAACAACTTGTTGAAGGGTTCACATCTAGTTGCCAGGTTTGAGATAAACCTGCGAATGGACTGCAGGCGACCCTGGAGGCTACGAATCTGCGTGAGATTGGAGGGTGGAGTCATGTCTATGATGGCTCTACACTTAGAGGGGTCGACTTCTATGCCCCTTTGGCTTACCATAAATCCTAAAAGCTTACCGGATTCTACACTGAATACGCACTTTTGAGGGTTTAGCTTTATGTTGTAAAGTCTAAGCCTTTCGAAAATCTTTTTTAAGCATTCGAGATGAGTGCATCGAGTTTTTGATTTAGCCAGAAGATCATCTACATATACCTCTACGAGCTCATGAATTTGATCGTGAAAGATCGAGGTCATAGCTCTTTGGTACGTGGCGCCAGCATTTTTCAAACCAAAGGGCATGACTGTATAACAGTACGTGCCCCATGGGGTTGTAAAGGCGGTTTTAGCCTGATCTCGTGGGCTTAGTTTGATTTGGTTATACCCTGAATAGCCATCCATGAATGAAAACATTTCATGATTTGCAGTACTATCGACTATCAAATCAATGTTTGGTAAAGGGAAATTATCTTTTGGGGTGGCTTTATTCAGGTTTCTGAAATCGATGCATATTCGAATTTTCTCACTGGTTTTTCGAACAACAACTATATTGGATAGCCAATCAGAATACGCAATGGGTTTTATAAATCCGGCTTTTAACAGATCTTCTAAACCCTCTTTGACTTGTGAATGCACATTCGGGTGTATCTTCCTAAGCTTTTGTTTTACGGGTTTTGCATCTGAATCTAAGGGAAGACGATGCTCTACAACATTCGGGTCTATACCCGGCATGTCTTCATACGTCCATGCAAACACATCAACGTAGGTTTTCAAAAATGCAATGAATGATGCTTTTTCATGCTCATGCAGACATGTGCCTACCTTAATGATTTTCGGTTTTAAATCATTCCCTAAGTTTATCTCTATAAAATCCCCTCCTACTGATTTCGAAGGTTTTTCAAAATCGAGAATTTTATGAAATTCAGGGAGCTCAGAAGTAGGATCTTCCTCGAGGGAATCCAATTCTGGGCTTTGATCATTCTCAAGACTTCTAAATCCTAGGGAATTTGGACTTGACGCACAGTTTTCGCAAACGCTTGGTTTTTGTTTTGGATTTTCTACAGGTTTTGACGATTTTGGTCCTCTTATGAAGAGGACTTTCTTTTCGAAATTCTTTTCTTCTTCAAAACCTTTATCAGGAGCTGCTAAATACAGGATTTTGTTTTTGGTATTTTGTAAATTTTCGATTTTTTTGGATTTTTGTAAGAAAAGGACTTTAGGAACTGTACAAACAACTCTTTTTTCGAGTTTTTGATTTTTTTCAAATGTTTTTGGTTTTTGGGATTTTTCAATTTTTTGAATTTCGAGTTTTTCAAATGTTTTTGGATTTTTGATTGAGGGATCTTCCATCATACCTACAAAGAAAAAACGCCACTAGTTAGACTCCAAACAAGAGATCTAAATTGTAGGTTTCTGTTTGGGTAGGCTCTCGGGCACCCTTGACCCAGGTGGTCACAGGGGGCGGTTCTGGCGGTATTCTGGGAGTATAGCCGATCCCGTGTCGGCTTTGGTTGGCTTTTGGCAAGATGGGTTCTACGAGACCCTGTTTTTGTGTCCCTAGACTTTTGTATGGCATATACCCCATGTTTAATAACATGTTCCATGATTTTTTGTTTTTGGAAAAGTTTTCATATAATTCGTGATCCTGGAACTTGCTATCGTCCATGTTATGCACATAAGGTTTTCTGTCCAGGGGTTTTGGAAATAGTGGATGCTTGGTTTTTCCTGGGATGGTTAGTGTTTTGAGTGGGCCAGCCTTGGGCGGCCCCTGGATGTGTACGACCTTCCTAGGTACCTGGAGGGTGAGCTTTGGTGGTGCGACCACGGTTTGCCCTGAGTTGGCCTCATAGGACTGGGAACTTGAAAAGCATGGGGAATTTTGAATCCCCTGAAGTTGTGGATGACTCTCACTTAGGATCACAATGACTTGGTTTTCAAAAGGGATTTTAACACACCTATGGAAGGTGGACGGCACAGCATGCAGGCTGTGTATCCAAGGCCTTCCCAGCAATAGGTTGTAGTGGGGGTGGATGTTCAAAACATGGAATACCCCCACGTGAGCTATCCCTCCCGTTTCCATGGGAAGTTCAACGGATCCTAAAGGTCTGGACGCATTTCCATCGTATCTAGTGATTACGATGGTGCTTGGGTTTATGGAAGTTAAGGTGACTCCAATCTGATGTGCTATGTGAAGTGGAAGGATGTTGAGCCCTCCTCCCCTGTCAACTAGGCACCTATCTAGAGAGTGGTGATTTAATACCACCTCGATGTGTAGGGCCTGATTATGGGTTTTATAGGGTCTTTCGAGATCCTCTTCCGAAAACATGATAGGTGTTTTTGCACCTATGGACGCCACTTGATTGGACAAGGATTCTGGGGTTATGTCCGAACTAACCTTTGCTCTTTCTAGAATTTTCTCTAACACGAGTCTATGCCTAGGCGAGGTTTGTATCAGCTCTAGGATGGACATGTTAATGGGAATCTTTGAAAGATAGTTTTCGAAATCATACAAGTTTAAAACGACTTTTCCTTTGTCCGTTTTGGGCAGAACTCCAGGAATACACGCTTTTGAAGGGCCAGGCACACTGACCACTTTTTTAGCATTTTGTAGATGTGGGGGTTGATAGATCCTCCTGGATCTTGTCACTTCCCCCACGATCAACCTAGGGTTCGTGCTTAAGATGGCTCTAATCGACTGTTTTGGAGTACCTTGAGTTTTCAAAACTGGTTTAATCGGAGACGGAACTCTTGGTGGTCCCCGAATCACTACTTGGGCAGGTTTCCTACGAAGGATGAGTGTAGATGCACAAGTGGAAAAACCAGACTTATATGTACGCGCTAGACTCTTTGAAATCGTGAGAGCACATACCTCTTTGCCCTTCCCACTGGTACTTGCATGATTAGGGAAGGGTTCTTTGAAAATAGCTTGGGCAGACTCCGGTTCCTCAGTGACTTGGAGCCGGCCCTCTGCTATCAAGTTCTCGATTTGGTTTAGGAGGGAAAAACACTGCTTTGTATCATGGCCTTTGAGCCGATGATACTTACAAAATCGATTCAAAAACCTCCCTTTGGAAGTGATTCCCTCGGGGACTTCAGGGAGTTCGATCATGCCTTGGGCGAGTAGGAGGTCTAGGACCTCCGACACAGGTTGCCCCAGTGGAGTATACTCCCTTTTTTCAAATGGTTTTTGCATTTTTTTGTCTTTTCTGTTTTCAAAATTTTCGAAATTCTTTGAAGTGCTCGCCAGCCTTGGATCTACCCGGACATTGGCGATCTTGTGGGGCTTTTCCCCTTTGTCTATGGTGGGTAGCCCGTAATTGCCAGGCTTTTCCAAGCGAGTTTTTGGGTTTACGCTCCCTTTCCACAGGAGGTCGTAAACCCCCTTTTTCAAATTCGTCTCAAAAAGAGATGCTTTTTTAATCAGTTTGTGGAAAGTAGAGATTTCATGTAAAGAAAGAAGAGTTTTCAATTCAGTTTTGAAATTGTCTAGGATGAGCATTACTGCGCATCCTTCGGATATGGGTTCTCATACTTGTCCAAGGAGAGACCTCCATCGAACGATAAATGTATGCACATCTTCGTTCATACCTTGCTTCGTATCCCTCAAAGTGTTCAATGTAGGCGTGACTTCTACGTTGTGTGAAAATCTTTGCATGAAGCAGTTCGCTAACTCTTCAAAAGTTGCGAACTGGCTCAAATCGTAGGAAGCCAACCATTTAGAAGCTATGCCTTTGAGGGATAAGGGGAACCAATATACCCATTTCATCGAGTCCTTCTTTTTCTTGTGGGCTCGACGAGAGAAAAGCTGTAGGTGAGACCTAGGGTCTCCCGTGCCATCATACCGATGGAAATTCGGTATTTCGTCGTCGCTGTCTGTTTCGTAATCTAAAGGGAGAAAATCAGACAGGACGTACGTTGTTTTCTCTCTATTTTGCCCTTTTAGCAACTGCTGTAGGGCTTTTCGATCCTTGTGAGTGAAGGAATCGAGGTATGGGTTGCCTTCTATCTCGGAGGTCTCCTTGTTTTTATGAGTTTTTCCAAACTTCTTTTTGGCCTTTATTGGTTCGCCATGTGACGAACATGAATCAACTGCTTCAGCCTCTTGGCTGAGAGCAGCGACCTTGGCCTCGTATTCTTTTCTTAACTCTTCCTCCTTTTGTTTTCGATTTTTCAAAGATCTTCTAGAATGAGAACTTAAAGAGCATGAGAACCGGCTAGACACTTCATTGGAGTCTGAACTCGACATGACTCCGACGCTTTTAAATCCAACTATGAAATGCAAGAAGACAAAAGAGTTAAAACACTTTTGAAAACAAACGATGTTTTTAGAGATTGGTTTGTTTTGTATCAATTTTTCCTAAAGACCCATGTCCCACCGGGCGTGCCAAATCTATAGACACGGAAAATCCTCGACTCCGGGTTCTTAGGCCTGAAGCGAATCTTTTCGTGCTTACGTTGCTTTTAAAAAGGGCGTGCCAGCTAGCTTTCTCAAACTAGCGAAGTGATTTTTTTGAAAATATCTGACTTTTGGGGCGACTGTGGATAAGTGGGTTCTTTTCGTCGCAGACTTTCTTGTACCGGCGCACAAGGGTCAGTCTGTACGCTTTAGAAAAACTCGATTTTACACAAACACGACTCTTTTTGAAAACTTGAAAAGTGTTTTATCTACTGGTTTTGTCAAATTTGCAACTTTTACACATGGGATCTATGCGCTCCTGTATCTCACGGGTTTTAGCAGATTTTGGCGTGTAGTCGTGTGCATCCAGTGCTCGATTTAAGGTAAGTACTACACGTTTTGACCAATCTGGTTCGATGCAAGTATGCTCCCTATCTCGAGTGTGGCGGATATGCAATGCAAACTCACACAACTTGAAGGGAAAACCCCGAATTTAAAGACATAACAGAAGTGAAATAGCAGAAAGGGAAATAGCGGAAAGGGAAATAGCAGAAAGGGAAATATGGCTATATCTTAGATGCGGAAGGGAAAATATATATAGCTATATCTTAAGAGCGAGAAGGCTCAATGTGAGTGAGTGCTTTAAGTGTATAAATTGAAAGGGCAACTCACACGACTTGAACCTTAAAAACCCAGTGGAAAGGGGAAATACGTATATATATGTAAGAGCGGAAAGGCTCAATTGTGAGTGAGTGCTTTTGGGTGTATAAAATGAAAGACAACTCACGCAACTTGAACCTTAAAACCCAGCTGAATGTATATAAATAGAACTATATCTTATGGGCTGTTGAGGCCCGTTTTGTGTGCAAAAGGTGTGCAGATAAGAGCGGAAAGGCTCGAGTGTACGTGTGTGATTCGTGTTTCAAACCATAATATTACATCCCGGGGGAGACTACGCTCCATTATTACAACCCCGTATCAAATTGAATTGAATTTGAAACAACGTAAAGAATCAGATTCGAGCACTTACTCGACTTTTGCTTGGGCTTCCTTTTTCAGCGAAACCTGACCTTGGATATAGCCGTTGGATGGACTTTCCTCTGCGAGATGACCAGCTGCGTAGAAGGTTGATCCTAGATCGTGACTTGGGCTAGATTGACAAGTTAATGCACTATGGGTTTCGAGCTTAGATATGATAGATCTAGGGTGAAAAACTAACGGATCTGAGTTAGGTCTAGGTGGTTCGTTTTGGTCGAAGGTTAGCTCAAGGCTCTAAGGGGAAAATCTGACCAGCTAGTGGTCGAGTTAGGGGATGTCTAAAGAAGTGGTTTGGGCGAGATGCGAAGGGATACTCGTCTCACCATGGGTCGAGATTGGTTTAGGGATAGTGAGTGATCTTAGGGGGAATCCTAAGGTAAGCTCTAGGGCAATGCTCGGCCAAAGGGTGGCCGAGCTTGGGCTGATGTTGGGTGTTTGATCTCACGTGAGATCCTAAGGGAGTGGCTCTGCCAGAGGGTGGCCGAGCTGGGTAGGTGTAGGTTAGTTCTTTTGGTTAGGATCTAACTTAGGTAATGGATTTAGTTTAGGGCAAAACCTAAAATGAACTCAGCTAGCTAGATGGGTGAAAACGGGTTCGTCCAAAGGAAGGAACCGAGTGTTTTAGACACTCGGTTTTGGCTAGGTCTCTAGGAGTAGTTTTGGTTTAGGAAATAGTTTAGGTGGTTTAGTGCTAGATGGTTTGGCTGGGAGGGATCTAAGGTGAGCTTGGCCAGCCAATGGCCGAGCTGGGTATGGTTCTAGATTAGGGTAGTCTTAGGTAGAACTAGGATCGTCCCTTTAGTGAAGTTCGGCCAGCATCTTGGCTGGACTTTGGACGTCTTTACTTTTTAGGGTTTAGGTGGTTTTGAGAGGTACGAAAAGAAGGGACTTTGGGCAGGATTTTAGGGGCTTACCTTGACAACCTATCAGCCCATTTGATCTCGTTTCCAACCCAGCCAATCCCCATTGAAGACAGCCCATCCAATGCCGCCAAGTTTCTCTCCATTTCCAGCAAAATGCAAGGCGTGAGATGCTCTCACTTGCACTTGAGTGCAAGCCCACAAGACCAACCCACAATTTTACAAAACAAGAGGGGAAGGCCAGCCCCTTTTGTTGACCTTCCTCTCTCTCTCTCTCTCTCTCTCTCTCTCTCTCTCTTTTCCCCCCCAATTATCCACGTGAAGTGCTGGAAAAATCGTCCCCTTCAAAGCCAGCCCACTCACGTCCTTTTATAGGCCCCTTGTGTGGATATGGATCCTTTGTTGGTCTCTAAAATCCGGATCCAATCCAATCCAAGTTTCGTTTGGATATGGATCTTGGATCTGGATCTAGATTTTTGGATCCAGATTTGATCCAAATTTTTCTCTTCTTCAGTCCTTTCTGGCGTTTCAAGCTGGATGCTTCGTGTGGGTCCTGAGTTCATCAAGATTCCGTCTTACGCTGGGTTTTTCCCATTTTCATCGTCCAAGCTTCTTTTCGTCTTTCTGGACTTTGTTTCGACTGTTTCTTCTTGCAATTGACTTGGATTTTCCGTGATTTCAGAGATGCTTTTGGCTTGGCCTTTGATGCTTCAGGCTTGAAATGCGTTTGTGGCCTGGGCTTCTTTTTCGTCCTCGAAATTCACTTTTCATTGGGTTGGGCTTGACCTTTGAACTTTTTGATTCTTTTGCGACTGTTTTGAGCCAGGCTTCATCTGTTCGTCTGGTCTCTCATAAAAATAGGACTTTCGTCCATTTTCAAGATTTTTCATGTTTCAAACAGGGTTGGAAAACAGAATTTTGAAATGTTTTGATTTCCTGAGTTTTTCGAAAATTCTTATCTTTTGAACTGGTTTTTAAAAGCCATATTATACATTTTTGAAATATAAAGTTTAAAGCATATGTACAGGGTTGCCTGGAAGGCTCCTAGGTTTCCAGACTCAAAATAGCCCTTTGGGGCTGCTTTTACAAAACCAAATGGGTTTGAGAAATTCGTGGGATTTCGGGGTGTTTACACCCACCTCCATTTTTGAGAAGGTGATGTGGGCCATGGATGTGGATATTGGATTGGATCTCTGGATCCAAATCTAAATCCAAATCCACACATAGGTTTGGATTGGGATCTGGATATATATGGTCCAGATCCAATCCAAACTGAATTCTGACTCCTTCAAGCTGTGTTTGAAATGAACGGTTTGTGCGGGGTCTGACAGTATCAATACTCCGTCTGCGTTGGGTCTTCGCCAACATGATCGTCCGCTTCTATTTTCACCTTCCGGAGATGATTTCAAGTGATGTTTGATGATAACAGGGTCTTGGACGTTCGAGATCCTGGGGGTGGATTCAATACGAGAGTTGCTGTGCTGGGCTCGACATGTGCTCCGGTTCCGGGATCTCTTTAGCTCTTCTGGTCCTGCTTTGATCAGGCCAAGCCGCTTCATGGGGTTTCAAAACATATTTTAAAGTTTTCAAAACTATATTACACATATTTAAAACATATAAAAGTTTAAAACATCTGTACAGGGTTGCCTGGAAGGCTCCTGGGTTTCCAGACTCAAAATGGCCCTTTGGGGCTGCTTTTACAAAACCAGGTTGTTTTGAGAAATTCATGGGATTTCGGGGTGTGTACAGATGCCCCTCTTTGGCCTTGTCAAAATCGATTTGGATAAGGGCAAAGAGGATAAACACCGCTTTCAATGTCTCCCTAGATCTAACCACGAAAATATGGGATCATCCCAATCTTTATTAAAATCTCACTTTTAAAAACCCTGGTAGGAGGAGATATCACGCCAAAGGGATTTGCTATGGAATCTAGTCCTAAATGGGATCATGTTTATGCAAGTACCATGCGTGGAATGCAGATGCATGACATGGGTGTGGTGCCAAGAGTGGCGACCTCGCAGAGACCAGATATGGTCGAACTTTCGAGACTTACAAGGCTTACTGCTCTAAGTGAGCAAATCCTATGTTGTTCGAAGTTCGATTTTCAAAATCTATTTACAAAAGGGACAACTGTCTTGAGTCTCAATCCTAAGGATCTCGAGCTCTTCATGGTTGCCCTTGTTTGAGTCTAGACACTCGCTTATCTAGAGGAGGTTTTATAAGAAAACAGGCTATATTTCAAATTCCTACGTCTTACTCGAAACGTCGAATTCTAAAACAAAATGAAATTCAAGTAAGTAAATCCTATTTTTACTTTAGGATTCCTTGAAACGAACCATATTTTAGCTTGGGATAAGCCAGAGATGGGAAAGAGATACCACGGTCCCTTCTGAAGCGTCCCGTGGTTTAAGGCATAGAAGGCGAAAAACTGCTCTTTTTGAGCTTTTGGCCTCTTTTTCCTTTTTTCGTAGAGGGTCTCCCTTTGGGAGTATTTTTTCTTTACTCCCTCTTTTTTTCACAAGAGAATCGAATTTTTTCTTTGAATTCTGGTTTCTTTCTTTTGGAAAGAGACTTTGGATGGGAAATTTCCTTTATTTGGGCCTTTGTTTTCCATTTGGAAGTAGAAGAGAAGAGGGGAGGACTTATCCCAAGCTCACACTCGATCCATTCCAGATCAACCTATTTAGAAATAGCACGTACTACTTGCAAGTATCTTGCTATATTGAACTAGGCCTTTCTTTGTAAGAAGAAGGATTTTGAAATGTAACCACGATTTGGAAGACTCCACTCTTTCGCAAGTGCGAATTCTCTCACTCAGGGTCACACGACTTTGCCTTTGCACCTTATTTTCAGGTCTCAGGGCAGCTATCCCTAAAAATTTTCGAAAATGGGAGAATTTAACCCAAATCCTACACATAATACTTCTTTAAGTACTGAATATTGATAGGATCTGCTAAATTCCTACATTCTATATCGATCAACCAATACGAGTTGTTCGTGGTAGTTGCACGTACAACATAGGGTCCATCCCACTTGGGGCGCCACTTTCCAAGGGGATGTGGGCCATGATAATGGATGATTTTCAAGACCAGATCTCCCACTTCAAAGTGGCGAGGTCTCATGTGTTTGCCATAGTGTCGGGCTATCCTTTGCCGGTATGCACGAGCATAATCCATAGCAAGGAGTCGCCTCTCATCTAGCAAATCTAGTTCGGCCATCCTACCATGCTGAAGCGCCTCTAGGGGGAGGTCGAGTGCTATTGATGTATGGAATGAATGCAGTTGAGTATGAATGGGAAGAATGGCGTTTGTGCCATAGACTAATTCGAATGGTGTGGCATTCGTGGGAGTCCGGATGGAAGTCCTATAAGCCCATAAGGCTTCATCCAGCTTCTCGTGCCACATCCTACCCTTCTCTAAAGTCTTCTCAATTATGCTAATGAGAGTCTTGTTTGTGGCTTCGGCTTGGCCGTTGCCTTGAGGGTAGTAGGGCGAAGAGAAGTGGTGAGTTATGCCATACGTGTTGCACAACTTAACCATCCACTCGTTCTTGAATGGGGTACCATTATCAGACATAAGGTCTCGTGGAACCCCAAATTGAGCCAAGATATTCCTCCTAATGAAAGCCACCAAATGTTGCCCTAACATGTTGGTCAGGGAAATGGCTTCCACCCACTTGGAGAAATACTCCGTGGCTGCTAAAATGAATCGATGCCCATTCGAGGCTTTTGGAAAGATAGGGCCTACGATGTCAAATGCCCACATGGTGAATGGCTAGGGGCTGACCACGGAATGCAATGCAGATGATGGGATATGAATGGCGTGCCCATGCACTTGACATGGATGACACTTCCTAACATGATCGTGACAATCCTTTTTCAGGGTGGACCAAAAATAGCCCCCTCTAAGTATTTTCATTGCCATCATGTTGGCATTAACATGACCTCCACATTCTCCTTTGTGGAACTCATGCATCACTATCCTAGCCTCCTCTAGATCGATACACCTAAGCAGGATGCCGATAAAACTTTTCTTGTATAGAACCCCACCCAGAATGGTGTATCGAGTCGAAATCTTACGGATGAGTGCCTTATCTTTGGATGTGGCATCCTCGGTGAATTCCCCATTTTCTAGAAATTGTTTGATGTCGTAAAACCAGGGTTTTTCAATAGACTCTGGATTATTTTGGCAAATATCCAAATCGTGTGTGGATGGGTTGGGTGCATGCCATATTTCGGGTCCCGAAAATGGGATCGACCTTTAGGCCTGAACCCAAGGAGGAGAGGGCATCGACAATGCCATTATCCTCTCTTCCTACATGTGTGAGTCTGCACGATAGGAATGACTGGACCAATCGAGTGGCCAACTTGTGATATGGAAGTAGTTTTTCATTACATACTTGCCAAATTTTCAAAACCTAGTTTATAACAAGGAGCGAATCTCCAAAGACCTCGATGCATGATGCCCCTAGAGTTTTCGAAATCCTTAAGCCTTGTATGAGTGCTTCATACTCAGCTACGTTGTTGGAACATTTGAAATCTAGGCGGACTGCTATGGGAATCTCGCCCTTTTCAGGAGAGATGAGGATGACCCCAGCACCAGCCCCTCGTTGGTTTCGTGCCCCATCGAAGTGCATCTTCCACACTTGGTTTTTGAAAATGTTTGCCAAAATGTGGTTTTGGAAATGGTTTTGCAATATGCCTTCATCAGGCATTTCATCAAGTGTGGGATATGCGTCCTCCAGGGAGAACTCAGCCACGTAGTCTGCTAGGGCTTGCCCCTTAATGGAGATCTGGTGATGGTATTTCAGGTCATACTCCATTAAAAGGAGTTGCCATTTGCCCAATCTACCCATGAGAATGGGTTTTTCGAACAAGTGCTTGATTGGATCAAGCTTGGACACTATCCAGATCTCATGATCTAGGAAATAGTGTCTCAATTTCTAGCAGGCCCATACTAGGGCCAAGCACGTCTTCTCCATGGCTTGATAATTTCGTTCATAAGCCAAGAGAGTTTTTGAAATATAGTAGATGGCATACTCCTTATGGGTGTCATCCTCGTATTGAGCCAGTAGGGCTCCTAAAGCAATCGCATGCACAGAGATGTAGAGTAAAAGCGGTTTTCCTTGCTTCAGAGGATTCAAAATAGGGGGATTAACCAAGTATGCCTTTAGTCTCTTGAAGGACTTTTGGGAGTCGTCATCCCATAAGAATTTCCTGCCCTTCCTCAATAGCTTGTTGAAGGGTCCGCATCTAGTCACCAGATTTGATATGAATCGGCGAACGGACTGTAATCGACCCTGGAGGCTACGAATTTGAGTGAGATTGGAGGGTGGAGCCATGTCTATGATGGCTCGACACTTAGAGGGGTCGACTTCTATACCCCTTTGGCTTACCATAAAGCCTAGAAGCTTCCTTGATTCTACCCCGAATACACATTTTTGAGGGTTTAGCTTTACTTTGTAAAGCCTAAGCCTTTCGAAAATCTTTTGCAAATATTCGATATGAGTGTATCGGGTTTTGGATTTCGCCAAGAGATCATCTACATACACTTCTACGAGCTCATGAATTTGATCATGGAAGATCGTGGTCATGGCTCGCTGGTATGTTGCGCCGGCATTTTTCAAACCAAAGGGCATGACTGTATAGCAGTACGTGCCCCATGGGGTTGTGAAGGCGGTCTTACCCTGATCTCGTGGACTTAGTTTGATTTGATTGTAGCTTGAATAGCCATCCATAAACGAAAACATTTCATGATTTGCAGTACTATCGACTATCAAATTTATGTTTGGTACAGGATAATTATCCTTTGGAGTGGCTTTATTCAGGTTTCTGAAATCGATGCATATTCGAATTTTCCCATTGGTTTTTCAAACAACAACGATGTTTGACAACCAATTAGAATACGCAATGGGTTTTATAAATCTGGCTTTTAACAGATCTTCTAAACCCTCTTTGACTTGCGTGTGTACATTCGGGTGTATTTTCCTAAGCTTCTGCTTTATGGGTTTTACATCCGCATCTAAGGGAAGACGATGTTCGACAATGCTAGGGTCTATGCCCGGCATGTCTTCATACGTCCATGCTAACACATCTAAATAGGTTCGTAGAAATGCAATGAATGCTGATCTTTCATGTTCATGCAAACATACGTCTATCTTGATGGTTTTGGGATTGAAATCACTCCCTAGGTTCACCTCTATGAAATCTCCTCCTACTGAATTGGAAGGTCTTTCAAAATCGAGAATTTTATGAAATTCTGGGAGCTCAGAAGTGGAATCTTCCTCAAGGGGATCCACTTCTGGGCCTCGATCATTCTCGTGGGCTATAGACCCGAGGGAATTTGATGCATGAGTTTTCAAAAGACCTGGTTTTGTACTTGGATTTTCAATCAATTTCGAAATTTTTGGTCTGGCTATGCAGACGACGTTCCTTTCGAAATCTTTTTCCAAAGTCCTACCAGGAGCAGCTATATACAAAATCTTTTTGGTATTTTCCAAATTTTCGATTTTTTTGGGTTTTTGTAAAACAAGAACCTTTTTAAGTTTTCCAAATATTTTTGTGTTTTTATGAAAGGGATCTTCCATCATACCTACAAAGGGAAAAAGCTACGGGTTAGACTCGGAATAAGAGGTCTAAATCGTAGGTCTCTTCTAGGGTAGGTTCCAGGGCACCCTTGACCCAGGTGGTCACAGGGGGCGGCTCTGGCGGTATTCTGGGAGTATAGTCGATCACATATCGGCTTGGGTTGGCCCTAGGAAGGATGGGCTCTAGGAGACCCTGGTTTTGTGCCCCTAGACTTTTATAGGGCGTGTAGCCTATATTCAACAGCATGTTCCACGATTTTTTTTTTTTTTGAAAAATTATGGTACAAATCGTGGTCCTGGAACTTGCTGTCGTCCATATAGTGCTCGTATGGCTTTTTGTCCAGGGGTTTTGGAAATAAGGGATGTTTGGGTCTTCCTAGAAGAGTTAGGGTTGGGTGGGGGCCTACTTTGAGCAGCCCCTTCACATACAGAACCTTCCTAGGGTTGTTTAACACGAGCCTTGGTGGCTCGACCATGGTCTGCCCTAGGTTAGCCTCATGGGCCTGGGAACTCAACAAATTAGGGGAGTTTATGATCCCCTGAAGCTGAGGGTGACTCTCACCCTGGATCACCACGACCTGGTCCCTGAAAGGGATCTTGACACACCTGTGGAAGGTGGATGGCACAGCGCACAAGCTGTGTATCCAGGACCTCCCCAGCAACAGGTTATAATGGGGGTGGATGTCCAAGACATGGAACACCCCCGTGTGTGTGATCCCTCCCGTTTCCATCGGGAGTTCGATCGATCCTAAAGGCCTAGACGCATTCCCATCGTATCCAGTGATAACGATGGGGCTTGGGTTCACAAAAGTCAAGGTGACTCCGATTTGGTACGCCACATGAAGTGGAAGGATGTTGAGCCCTCCTCCCCCATCGACTAGGCACCTGTCCAGAGAGTGGTTATTCAGAACCACCTCGATATGCAGGGCCTGGTTGTGGGTCTCGCAGGGTCTATCTACATCATCTTCCGAGAAAGTGCTGGGCGATTTGGCTCCTATTAAGGCCACTTGGTTAGACAAGGATTCCGGACTTATGTTCGAATCAACCTTGGCTCTTTCTAGAATTTTTTGTAGCACGAGTCTATGCCTAGGCAAAGTTTGTATAAGCTCTAGGATGGACATGTGGATAGGAATCTTTGAAAGATTATTTTCGAAATCATAAGGGTTTAGGACGACTTTCCCCTTGTCTGCTTTTGACAGAACTCCAGGAATACATGCTTTTGAGGGGCCAGGTACACTAACCACCTTTTTAGCACTTTATAGGTACGGGGGTTGATAGATCCTCCCGGATCTAGTCACTTCCCCCACGATCAGCCTAGGATTCGTACTAAAATTGACACTAATTATGAGTTGAGGAGCACCTTGAAGTTTCAAAACTAGTTTAGCCGGGGATTCAGATCTTGGTGGTCCCCGGATGACGACTTGGGCGGGCTTCTTGTACAGTACAAGAGTGGGCGCACAAGTGGGTCGACCAGACTCAGATTTTTGTGCTAGTTCTTTTGAAAAGGTGAGGGTACATATCTCCTTTCCTTTCCCACTACCCCTGGCGTGCTTGGGAAAGGGTTCTTTGAAGATAGCTTGAGTTGGCTCAGGTTCCGCAGTGACCTAGAGCCGGCCCTCCGCTATCAAGTTCTCGATTTTATTTAAAAGGGAGAAACAACGTTTGGTATCATGGCCTTTGAGCCGATGATACTTGCAAAATCGATTTAAATACCCCCCTTTGGAAGTGACTCCTTCGGTGATTTCAGGAAGTTCGATCATGCCTTGGGCAAGTAGGAGGTCTAGGACCTCCGCCACAGGTTGCCCTAGCGGTGTGTATTCCCATTTTTCAATCGGTTTTTGGAAATTCCTCTCCCTTTTATTCTCTAGTTTTTCAAAATTTTTGGAAGTGCCCGCCACGCCTGGATCCACCCGGACATTGGCGATTTTATGGGGTTTTGCCCTTTTGTCCATCGTGGGTAACCCATAAGTGATGGGCTTTTCCAAGCGGGTTTTAGAAATGGCACTTCCTTTCCATAAGTGATCGTATATCCCATTTTTCAAGTTTGTTTCGAAAAGAGATGCTTTTTTGATCAACTTATGGAAAGTTGAGATCTCATGGAGCGAGAGAAGGGTTTTTAACTCGCTTTTAAAATTATCCAGGATGAGCATGACTGCGAATCCTTCGGATATGGGCTCTCGCACTTGGCTCAAAAGGGACCTCCATCGAATAATGAAGGCATGTACGTCTTCATTCATGCCTTGCTTTGTATCCCTTAAAGTGTTCAAAGTCGGCGTGACTTTTACGTTGTGTGCAAATCTTTGCATGAAGCAGTTCGCTAACTCTTCAAAAGTAGCGAACTGGCTTAAATCGTAGGAAGCCAGCCATTTGGCAGCTGTGCCTTTAAGGGATAAAGGGAACCAATACACCCATTTCATCGAGTCCTTTTTCTTCTTATGGGCTCGACGTGAGAAAAGTTGCAAGTGAGACCTAGGGTCTCCCATTCCATCATACCGATGAAAGTTCGATATTTCATCGTCATTGTCTGTTTCATAATCCATAGGAAGGAAATCAGACAGGGCGTAACTCCTTTTCTCTTTATTTTGCCCTTTCAACAGCTGTTGTAGGGCTTTACGGTCCTTTTGTGTGAATGACTCGTGGTATTGGTTGCCTTCCATTACGGAGGCCTCTTTGTGCTTGCGAGGTTTTTCAGATTTTTTCTTGGCTATTTGTTCACCGTTTGATGAACATGAATCGCCTACTTCAGCCTCTTGGCTGAGAGCATCGATTTTGGCCTCGAATTCCCTTCTCAAGTCCTCTATCTCGTCTAGTTTGATCTTGTTTTTCAAAATCCTCCTAGAGTGAGAACTTGATGCGCATGAGCCTTGGCTCGACACTTCACTTGGGTTGGATTTTGACATTCTTCAAGCTTTTTCAAAATTCCTAAGTACAAGTAAAGAAAAAAGAGTTAAAACAACAACTTTTTGAAAATTTTCGTAAGTTCCTAGAGTGACTCAACTTTTTAAAAGACTCACGTCCCACCGGGCGTGCCAAACTACTGTAGACGCAGAAAATTTCCGGTTCCTGGTTTCTTAGACCTGAAGCGAACCTTTTCGTGTATCTAAGTCCTATTTACATAAACAGGGCGTGCCAGCTAGCTTACTTAAGCTAGCGAAGATATATTTTAAACCTGACTTCTAACGTGGCGACTGTGAGCAAGCAAGCTCTTGTCGTCGCAGACATTCTTGCACCGATGCGCAAGGGTCAGTTTGTACACTTTTAAAAATCGAGTTTTTGAGTGTAAGAACTTACGAAAGCGGTTTGAGGTGTTTGATTCGGGTCTTTTGGTATGACTTTCAGATTTTAGTTCACGTGGATTTGCACGTGCCTAAGTCTTGCTTTTTATCACTTTATGGGCCACCTAGGTGTGTGTTATGAACACTCCACTAAGATGTGGCGATTTTGAGCGGGAGTATGGGGTTTGCTTTGATGCAATATGTGTCCTAACTCATGGTATGGCGTATATGCAATTTAAACTCACGCAACTCCAAAGGGAAAACCCGAATTTAAAAGACAATGTCGAAGGGAAATTGCCGAAGGGAAATGACTTGTAATGGAAATTGCCGAAGGGAAATACGTATATAATGTATATATGGGCCCTTACTTGGGTCTTGCAAATAAGAGCGAAGGCTCAATGTGGGTGCGTGCGAGAATTGAAGTACTACACACACGACATAAAATGAAACCCAAATATAACTTGCAATATGGCTTTAACTAAGGTCTTGGGAATAAGAGCGAAAGCTCAATGTGTGTGAGTTCTTGAATTGAAGTACTATGCACACAACATGAAATTAAACCCAAATATAAATTGCAGTATGGGCTTAACTAAGGTCTTGGGAATAAGAGCGAAAGCTCAATGTGTGTGAGTGCTTGAATTGAAGTACTACGCACACAACATGAAATTAAACCCAAATATAAATTGCAGTATGGCCTTAAGTAAGGTCTTGGGAATAAGAGCGAAAGCTCAATGTGTGTGAGTGCTTGAATTGAAGTACTATGCACACAACATGAAATTAAACCCAAAGATAGTATAACACGGCCCTTACTTGGGTCTTACAAATAAGAGCGAAGGCTCAATGTGTGTGAGTGCGAGAATTGAAAGACAACACACACAACTCAAGCAAAAACCCTACGCAACATAAACTATATAAATAAATTTATATCTTAGGGGCTGATTAGGCCCGTGTGTGTTCAAAATCGTGCACAACTAAGAGCGAGGTAGGCTCAAGTGCACGTGTGTGTGGGTGTGCCAAGCCACGTTATTACAAGCGGGGGGAGACAATGCTCCGTTATTACAACCCCGTATCAAATCTAATTTAATTTAAGCAAGTCTACAACTAAGGACCGTGTTAGGCACTTACTTATAGCTGGTCCGGAGGTGACTTGCTTGAGCGTGGGCTGGGCTTCGCCTTGGGGTTGCAAGAGGGAGCTCCTCGGAATGGAACGACAAGGGGAGATGCTGGCCGGGTGACTTGGGTGCGCGGGAATGGTGCCTTAAAGCTGGCCGACTGCTAGGAGTGTATTGCCGTGGTGCTTTGGGCTAAGGTGATTGAAGAGGGTCACTAAGGGATAGTGTGGTGTTAGGAAAGGTGGCGCTAAGGGGAGCCTAAAGGTAAGTCTAAGGGAAAAGGTATGGCTGGCCGAACGGGTTTGGTGCAGTCGGCTGTACTTGGCCGATTAGGGATGGTTTAGTGGTGGCCGGTTGCTAGGGTAGTTTGGGGGATGTCAAGGATGGGAAGGGAGCTAGCTAGGGTGTTGTGGAAGGTGGAGCTAAGGGCTGGTGGAAAGTGGTATGGACAGGTCTTAGGGAGCCAAGTGGGGTGGCCGGGTATCACTAGGGGAAATGGTTTAAGGCGGGTGATGTAAAGGTTGAGGTATGGCTGAATGGGTAAGGGTGGCAGGTGGCTGTGATGGGGTGATGTAGTGGTGGTATGGGTGGTGTGAGAGTGGAGGGGGAGTGAAGAGGAGATAGAGTTAGGTTGAGGTACTAACCAAATGGTGAAGGAGTTGGGGCATGGAAGAAGGGCAGCCGGGTGGTGAAGGAAGATGGAGTTCGGTCGGATGGAAGTGATGGCAGCGTGGAATGGAGCAGGT
The DNA here is from genome assembly GCA_036023115.1 of Brasenia schreberi. Lineage (NCBI taxonomy): Eukaryota > Viridiplantae > Streptophyta > Magnoliopsida > Nymphaeales > Cabombaceae > Brasenia > Brasenia schreberi. Next base: position 8,878,809 of record JAYKKT010000071.1, on the reverse strand, counting down.
TGGGAGGTAGTGGTGGTGCGAGGTGGAGTTGGCTGGGGTGTGGTGGTGTAGGTGGAACAAGGTGGAAGGCTCAGCTAGGAGGTGGGTGGCCAAGGTCGGCTGGGCCAAGGTGTAAAAAGATGGAAAACCCGCCCACTAGGGGGGGTTTATATAGGTTTGGAAATGGCGGTTGGGGCTGGTATTTGGAGGGTGGTAAGGTGGTTTAGGTGGTGGTGGTGTGGTGATAAGGTGGGCTGGTTTTGAGGAGGGGCCAAATATTTTGGTTAAAGGGGTTTTAGGGATATGGTGTGCTAGGTTTAGGTGGGGTGGTTTAGGGGTTTAGGGCTTAGCTAGGTGGGTTGGTTTTGGGGTGAGGTTTAGTGAGGTGGGTTAGGTGATTAGGCTAGGATTAGGTTAGGTTTAAGGAAATTAGGCTAGGTTTAGGGAAGGATTAGGGAAGTGGGTTTGGTGATTAGGCTAGGTTTAGGCCGGGATTAGGGTAAAAGGCAAGGATTAGGGGTTTTTACTTAGGATTGGGTTAGGGAGCTCCCTTTGCATCACCCATAGACCTTAATTGTATCATGTTGGTGCAGTCCTAGGTTAGGTTTTGTCTAATACAAGCTTAAACCCATGCTAATTAGGCTAACCCACATGATTAACCCCAAACTTGACACACAAGTTAAGCTTAATTACAATCACCCTCAAATCTTATCCTCCCTCACTCTCTCTCATGCCCATAATCCCACGTGAATTTCAAGTGGGCCCCACCTCCATTTATGAGAAGGCGATGTGGGCCATGGATGTGGATATTGGATTGGATCTCTGGATCCAAATCCACACATACGTTTGGATTGGGATCTGGATATATATGGTCCAGATCCAATCGAAACTGAATTCTGACTCCTTCAGGCTGTGTTCGAAACGAACGGTTTGTGCAGGGTCTGACAACATCAGTACTCCGTCTGCGTTGGGTCTTCGCCAACATGATCGTTCACTTCTGTTTTCACCTTCCGGAGATGATTTCAAGTGATGTTTGATGATAACAGGGTCTTGGACATTCGAGATCTTGGGGGTGGATTCAATACGAGAGTTGCTGTGCCGGGCTCGACATGTGCTCCGGTTCCGAGCTCTCTTTAGCTCTTCTGGTCCTGCTTTGATCAGGCCAAGCCGCTTCGTGGGGTTTCAAAAATATTTTAAAGTTTTCAAAACTATATTACACATATTTAAAATATATAAAAGTTTAAAACATCTGTACAGGGTTGCCTGGAAGGCTCCTAGGTTTCCAGACTCAAAATGACCCTTTGGGGTTGCTTTTACAAAACCAGGTTGTTTTGAGAAATTCGTGGGATTTTGGGGTGTTTACAGTGGTGTAGGCCGGGAGGTAGTGGTGGCGTGGAGTGGTGCAGGCCGGGAGGTAGTGGTGGAGCAGGTGAGAGAAGAGAGCAAGGTGAGAGAGGGCTCGGCTGGCCCCAAGTTGCTGGGAAAAGAAGATGAAAAACCCGCCCACTAGGGGGGATTTTTATAGGTTTCAAAGGGTCGGTTGGGGCTGGTTTTGAGAGGGCGGTGTGGTGGTTAGATGGTGGTGGTGTGGTGATAAGGTGGGCTGGTTTTGAGAGGGGGCCAGATATTTTGTTTTAGGTGGTTTTAGGGATATTGGGTGCTAGGGTTTAGGTGAGATGGTTTAGTGGTTTAGGGGTTAGCTAGGTGGGTTGGTTTTGGGGTGAGGTTTAGTGAGGTGGGTTAGGTGATTAGGCTAGGATTAGGTTAGGATTAAGGAAATTAGGCTAGGTTTCGACAAGGATTAGGGAGGTGGGTTAGGTGATTAGGTTGAGATTAGGCCGGGATTAGGGAAGTGGGTTAGGTGATTAGGCTAGGATTAGGCTAGGATTAGGGTAAAGGGTTAGGATTAGGGGTTTTGGCTTAGGATTGGGTTAGGAAGCTCCCTTTGCATAGCCCATGGACTTCATTGCATCATGTTGGTGCAGCCCTAGGTTAGGTATAGGCTCATACAAGCTTAAACCCTCATTAATTAGGCTAACCCACATGATTAACCCCAAACTTGACACACAAGTCAAGCTTAATACAATTCCCCTCATGCTTATCCTCCGCATTCTCTCTCATGCCCATAATCCCATGTGAACTTCAAGTGGGCCCCACCTCCATTTATGAGAAGGTGATGTGGGCCATGGATGTGGATATTGGATTGGATCTCTGGATCCAAATATAAATCCAAATCCACACATACGTTTGGATTGGGATCTGGATATATATGGTCCAGATCCAATCCAAATTGAATTCTAACTCCTTCAGGGTATGTTCGAAACGAACGGTTTGTGCGGGGTCTGACAGCATCAATACTCCGTCTGCGTTGGGTCTTCGCCAACATGGTCGTTCACTTCTGTTTTCACCTTCCGAAGATGATTTCACATGATTTTTTTACTGATAACAGGGACTTGGATGTTTGAGATCTTGGGAGTGGATCCAACATGAGAGTTGTTGTGCCGGGCTCGACATGTGCTCCGGTTTCGGGCTCTCTTTAGCTCTTCTGGTCCTGCTTGCATCAGGCCAAGCCACTTCGTGGGGTTTCAAAACATATTTTAAAAGGTTTTAAAAGCATATTATACATATTTTAAAGCATATACAGTTTAAACATATGTACAGGGTAGTTTGGAAGGCTCCTAGGTTTCCAGACTCAAAATAGCCCTTTGGGGCTGCTTTTACAAAACTAGGTTTATTTGAGAAGTTCGTGGGATTTTGGGGTGTTTACAGATACCCCTCTTTGGCATTGTCCAAATTGATTTGGATAATGGCAAAGACGACAAACACCCCTTTCAATGTCTCCCTAGATCTAACCACGAAAATATGGGATCGTCCCAATCTTTAGCAAAATCTCACTTTTAAAACCCTGGTAGGAGGAGATATCACGCCAAAGGGATATGTAAGGAATCTGGTCCTAAGATGGGATCATGTTTATTTAAGTGCCATGCGTGGAATGTAGATGCATGACATGGGTGTGGTGCCAGAAGTGGCGACCTCCCAGAGACCATATATGGTCGAACTCTCGAGACTTACTAGGCCTGTTGCTCCAAGTGAGCAAATCCTATGTTGTTTTATGTTTGAATTTTCAAAATCTATTTACAAAAGCTATTTACAAAAGGGACAATTGTCTTGAGTCTCAATCCTAAGGATCTCGAGCTCTTCGTATTTGCTTTTGTTTGAGTCTTGACACTCGCTTAGCTAGTGGAGGTTTTATAGAAAACAAGGCATATTTCAAATCCCTACGTCTTACTCGAAACGTCGAATTCTCAAACAAAATGAAATTTAAGTAAGTAAATCCTATTTTTACTTTAGGATTCCTTGAAATGAACCATGTTCTAGCTTGGGATGAGCCAGGGATGGGAAAGAGATACCACGGTCCCTTCTGAAGCGTCCCGTGGTTTAAGGCATAGAAGGCGGAAAACTGCTCTTTTGAGATTTTTGGCCTCTTTTTCCTTTTTTTTATAGAGGGTCTCCCTTTGGGAGTATTTTTTCTTTAATCCCTCTTTTTTCACAAGAGAATCGATTTTTCTTTTGGATTCTGGTTTCTTTCTTTTGGAAAGTGACTTTGAATGGGAAATTCTCTTTATTTGGGCCACGTTTTCCTTTTGGAAGGAGAAGAGAAGAGGGGAGGACTTATCCCAAGCTCACATTCGATCCATTCCAGATCAGCCTATTTAGAAATAGCACGTACTACTTGCAAGTATCTTGCTATGTTGAACTAGGCCTTTCTTCGTAAGAAGAAGGATTTTGAAATGTAAACTTGATTTTGGAAAACTCCACTCTTTCACAAGTGCGAATTCTCTCACTCAAGGTCACACGATTTTGCCCTTGAACCTTATTTCCTAAGTCTCAGGGCAGCTATCCGTTAAGGTTTTTAAAAATGGAATTTAACCAAAATCCTACACATAATACTTCTTTAAGTACCGAATATTGATAGGATCTGCTAAATTCCTACCTTCTACATCGATCAACCAATACGAGTTGTTCGTGGTGGTTGCACATACAACATAGGGTCCATCCCACTTGGGGCGCCACTTTCCAAGGGGATGTGGGCCACGATAGTGGATGATTTTCAAAACCAGATCTCCCACTTCAAAGTGACAAGGTCTCATGTGTTTGCCATAGTGTCGGGCTATCCTTTGCCAGTATGCACGAGCATGATCCATAGCAAGGAGTTGCCTCTCATCTAGCAAATCTAGTTCGGCCATCCTAGCATGCTTAAGTGTCTCTAGGGGGAGGTCGAGTGCTATAGATGTATGAAATGAATGCAATTGAGTATGAATGGGAAGAATGGCGTTTGTGCCATAGACCAATTCGAATGGTGTGGCATTCGTGGCAGTCCGGATGGAAGTCCTATAAGGCCATAAGGCTTCATCCAGCTTCTCGTGCCACGTCCTACCCTTCTCTAAAGTCTTCTCAATTATACTAATGAGAGTCTTGTTTGTGGCTTCGGCTTGGCCGTTGCCTTGAGGGTAGTAGGGCGAAGAGAAGTGGTGAGTTATGCCATACGTGTTGCACAACTTAACCATCCGCTCGTTCTTGAATGGGGTGCCATTATCAAACACAAGGTCTCGTGGAACCCCAAATCGAGCCAAGATATTCCTCCTAATGAAAGCCACCACATGTTGCCCCAGTACGTTGGTCAGGGAAATGGCTTCCACCCATTTGGAGAAATACTCAGTGGCTGCTAAAATGAATCGATGCCCATTCAAGGCTTTTGGAAATATGGGGCCTACAATGTCAAACGCCCACATGGTAAATGGCCAGGGGCTGACCACGGAATGCAATGCAGATGAGGGGATATGAATGGCGTGCCCATGCACTTGACATGGATGATACTTCCTAACATGATCGTGACAATCCCTTTTCAGGGTGGACCAAAAATAGCCACGTCTAAGTATTTTCATTGCCATCATGTTGGCATTAACATGACCTCCACATTCTCTATCGTGGAACTCATGCATCACTATCCTAGCCTCCTCTAGATCGATACACCTAAGTAGGATGCCGGTAAAACTTTTCTTATATAGAACCCCACCCAGAATGGTGTATCGGGTTGAAATTTTACGGATGAATGCCTTATCTTTGGATGTGGCATCCTCGGCGAATCCCCCATTTTCTAGAAAATGCTTGATGTCGTAAAACCAAGGTTTTTCAACAAAATCTGGGTTGTTTTGGCAAATGTCCAAATCATGTGTGGTTGGGTTGGGCGCATGCCATATTTCTAAAGATCGGGTCCCTGAAATGGGATCGACCTTTAGGGCTAGTAGATTGCGAAAAGGTTCACTTCAGGCCTAAGAACCCGTAAGTGAAAATGGGCGTGCCAGCTAGTTTACTTTAACTAGCAAAGTATGTTTTGAAAACAATCTGACTTTTGAAAGGCGATTGTAGGCAAGCGGGATTTTCACGTCGCAGACCTTCTTGCACCGATGCGCAAGGGTCAGTCTGTACGCTTAGAGACTTCGTTTTGAAACAAGTTTAACTCAAAATATTTTAAATGAAGAAGTGTTTTAAAACCTTTTGAAAACCATGCATTTGGGCGATTTTGACTTTGTAAGGGTTGGACGACCCTAAGTCTTTCAAATTTTAATCTACTTAGGCACGATGGGCGTGCATCGAAATAGCCTAAGTCTTGCACGATTTGATTCGGGTTTGTACGATTTTCAGATTTTAGATCATGTGGATTTGCACGTGCCTAAGTCTTTCTTTTTATCCCTTTATGGGCCACCTAGGTGTGTGTTATGAACACTCCACTACATGGGGCGAATTTGAGCGGGAGTATGGGGCTTGCTTCGATGCAATATGCGTCCTACCTCGTGGTATGGCGTAGATGCAATGCAAACTCACGCTACTCCAAAGGGAAAACCCGAAATTAAAAGACAATGCCGAAGGGAAATTGCCGAAGGGAAATGACTTGTAAAATAAATAGCTGAAGGGAGATGACTTGTAAAGTAAATAGCGAAAGGGGAAATATGGCTATATCTTAAGAGCGGAAAGGCTCAATTGTGTAAGTGTGTGTCGTGTATATATTGAAAGACAACGCACACGACTTGAACCTTAAAACCCGAATCTTAAAGACGTAGCCGAAAGAAATACTTTATATAGAGTATATGTAGGGGCCCTTACTTGGGTCTTGTAAATAAGAGCGAAGGCTCAATGTGTGTGCGTGCTTGAATTGAAAGACTTACACACACGACATGAAATGAAACCCAAATATAAATTGCAGTATGCCTTGACTAAGGTCTTGGGATTAAGAGCGAAAGCTCAATGTGTGTGAGTGTAGAATTGAAGTACTACGCACACGACATAAATGAAACCCAAATATAACTGCAATAAGGCCTTTCCTAAGGTCTTGGGAGTAAGAGCGAAGGCTCAATGTGTGTGCGTGTGGAAAATGGAAAGACAACACACACGACTTAATTAAAAACCCCCTTGACTTAAAATATATAAATATAACTATATATTAAGGGCTTGTTAGGCCCGTGTGTGTGCAAGAAGTGTACGACTAAGAGCGGAAAGGCTCAAGTGCGTGTGTGTGTGGGTGTGTCAAACCACGTTATTACAATCGGGGGGAGACGAAGCTCCTTTACTACAACCCCGTATCAAAATTTAATTGAATATAAAGCAAGTTAATGTAATAGACCAAGTTTAGACACTTACAAATAGCCGGTCCATGTTCAACTTGCTTGCACGTGGGCTCACGGTTCACCTTGGGCAGCCAAGAGGGGGTTATCCTAGGTGGCTTTGAGAGAGGTTCTATGAGGCACGGTTAGGGTCTTAGGGGAACTAAGGTTCAGCCAAGACGGGGGCTGTGTAGGGTCTGTCCTAGGGTCTGTCCTAGGGTGCAGATCACGGCTAGGGTGCAGGTTAGGTCAGCAGGGGGGTGATCAAATCAGTAGGGAGGTGGTCGGGTGGCTGGCGCGGCTGTTGGGTGCCTGGCGCAGTAGACGGGCGCCTGACACGGCTGCAGTGGCGCGGGGCGCGCTGTGGCGCAGGACGCGCTGCGGCGCGGGGCGTGCAGGCAGGCGAGGGGGCGCGCGGCAGGCAGCAGGGCGCGGTGTGCTGCGGGGAGCGCTGTGGCGCGTGGCGCGGCAAGCAACAGGGGCGCGCAGCAGCAGAAGGGGTGCGCGGTAGGCGCTGTTTGCTCACGGCCGGCCGGGGTGAAGTTGTTGGGGTTTGTTAGGGATGGTTTGAGGCGGTTGGGGTTAGGTTAGGTCTAGTTAGGGTTCAGTTAGGGTTAGGTTGGTTCAGTTAGGGTTAGGTAGGTTCAAACCTAGGCTAGGTCGGGGGTTAGGTTTACCTCTTGGAGTCGGTCCTTCATGGCTTGAGCCCACGTCTCCACGGTTGCAGCCACTTGGTCCAGCCCACCTTGGTTGCAGGCCCTTGGTCTAGACCCACTTAGCCCACATGGCTTGAACCCACCTCACCCAATGAGCCCACATGGCTAGGTCTATCACTCCCTCTCTCTCCTCCCAAATATTTGCATGAACCCTTTACATGGACCCCCTCACCTCTATTTATAGACATTTGAGGTGGGTCTTGGATTTGGGTTTGGGTTTGGGTTTGGATCCATACCCAAATCCAAACACTATTTGGATTTGGATATTGGATCTCGGATATTTTGAGATCTGTATCCGATCCAAACCCAATATTTTTATGGATACAGATCTGGATATTTTGATCCAAATCCGATCCAATCCAAACACTATTTGGATCCAATCCAAATCCAAACACTATTTGGATTGACCCAAACACTATTTGGATTGGCCCAAATCCAAACACTATTCATTACATGGATTTGGATCTGGATATATATGGTCCAGATCCAAATCAAAATTTCTTCGGACAGTCCTTCTTGGCTTCTTGAGGCGAACGATCTGTGCGGGCACTGGCTTCATCAGCGCTCCGTCTGGTGCTGGGTTTTCCCCAACTTTGTCGTTCGGACTCCGTTTCGCCGTTCTGGACTCCGTTGAGCTTTTCATCAAATGGGCTCTGCTTTCTTTTGTTTTTTTATCAGGGAGTGGCTTCTGAAGCTCTGGGCTTGAATCCTCTTCGGGCCTAGGGTCTTCTTTTGCCTTCTGTACCTGTTTTCACATTTCAAAACAGGTCGTCGTTTTGGCTCAAATGAGCTTTTTGGTGTTTCGAGAGTTTTTGAAAAATAGAAGATTTGGGGTGTTTACAGGGCTGAACCCAAGGAGGAGAGGGCATCGACAATGCCATTGTCCTCTCTTCCTACGTGTGTGAGTTTACACGATTGGAAGGACTCAACCAATCGAGTGGCCAACTCGTGATATGGAAGTAGTTTTTCGTTACGTACTTGTCAAATTTTCAAAACCTGGTTTATAACAAGGAGTGAATTTCCAAAGACCTCGATGCATGATGCCCCTAGAGTTTTCGAAATCTTTAAGCCTTGTATGAGTGCTTCATACTCAGCTATGTTGTTGGAACATTCGAAATCTAAGTGGATTGCTATGGGAATCTCGCCCTTTTCAGGGGAGATGAGGATGACCCCAGCACCAGCCCCTCGTTGGTTTCGTGCCCCATCGAAGTGCATCTTCCACACTTGGTTTTCGAAAGTGTTTGCCAAAATGTGGTTTTGAAAATGGTTTTGCAATATGCCTTCGTCGGGCATTTCATCAAATGTGGGATATGCGTCCTCTAGGGGGAACTCAGCCACGAAGTCTGCTAGGGCTTGCCCCTTAATGGAGATTTGGTGATGGTATTTTAAGTCATACTCCATTAGAAGGAGTTGCCATTTGCCCAATCTACCCGTGAGAATGGGTTTTTCGAACAAGTGCTTGATTGGATCAAGCTTGGACACTATCCAGATCTCATGATCTAGGAAATAGTGTGTAAATTTTTGGCAGGCCCAGACTAGGGCTAAGCACGTCTTCTCCATGGCTTGATAATTTCGTTCATAAGCCAAGAGAGTTTTCGAAATATAGTAGATGGCATACTCCTTATGGGTGTCATCCTCGTATTGAGCCAATAGGACTCCCAAAGCATTCGCATGCACAGAAATGTAAAGTAAAAGCGATTTTCCTTGCTTTGGAGGATTCAAAATGGGGGGATTAACCAGGTATGCCTTTAGTCTCTCGAAGGATTTTTGGCAGTTGTCATCCCATAAGAATTTCGTGCCCTTCCTCAATAGCTTGTTGAAGGGTTCGCATCTAGTCGCCAGATTTGATATAAATCGGCGAATGGATTGTAATCGACCCTGGAGGCTACGGATTTGGGTGAGATTGGAGGGTGGAGCCATGTCTATGATGGCTCAACACTTAGAGGGATCGACTTCTATATCCCTTTGGCTTACCATAAAGCCTAGAAGCTTTCCAGACTCTACCTCGAATACACATTTTTGAGGGTTTAGCTTTACTTTGTAAAGCCTAAGCCTTTCGAAAATCTTTTGCAAACATTCGATATGAGTGCATCGGGTTTTGGATTTTGCCAAGAGATCATCTACATACACTTCTACGAGCTCATGAATCTGATCATGGAAGATCGTGGTCATGGCTCTCTGGTATGTCGCGCCGGCATTTTTCAAACCAAAGGGCATGACTGTATAGCAGTACGTGCCCCACGGGGTTGTGAATGTGGTCTTACCCTGATCTCGTGGACTTAATTTAATTTGATTATAGCTTGAATAGCCATCCAAAAACGAAAACATTTCATGATTTGCAGTACTATCGACTATCAAATCTATGTTTGGTAAAGGATAATTATCCTTTGGAGTGGCTTTATTCAGGTTTCTGAAATCGATGCATATTCGAATTTTCCCATTGGTTTTTCGAACTACAACGATGTTTGACAACCAATCAGAATACGCAATGGGTTTTATAAATCCGGCTTTTAACAGATCTTCTAAACCCTCTTTAACTTGAGTGTGTACATTCGGGTGTATTTTCCTAAGCTTCTGCTTTATGGGTTTTACATCCGCATCTAAGGGAAGACGATGTTCGACAATGCTGGGGTCTATGCCCGGCATGTCTTCATACGTCCATGCAAACACATCTAAATAGGTTCGTAGAAATGCAATGAATGTTGATCTTTCATGTTCATGCAAACTTGCGCCTATCTTGATGGGTTTGGGATTGGAATAACTCCCTAGGTTCACCTCTATGAAATCTCCTCCTACTGAATTGGAAGGTCTTTCAAAATCGAGAATTTTATGAAATTCTAGGAGCTCAAAAGTGGGAACTTCCTCAAGGGGATCAACTTCTGGGCTTCGATCATTCTCGTGGGTTATAGACACGAGAGAATTTGATGCGTGAATTTTCAATAGACCTGGTTTTATACTTGGATTCTCAATCGATTTCAAAATTTTTGGTCTGGCTATGCAGACGACGTTCCTTTCGAAACCTTTTTCCAAAGTCTTACCAGGAGCAGCTATGTACAAAATCTTTTTGGTATTTTGTAGATTTTTTATTTTTTTGGGTTTTTGCAAAACAAGAACTTTAGGAACTATACAAACCACTCTATTTTCGAGTTTTTGATTTTCCATTGTTTTTGGTGTTTGCTCTTTTTTTATTTTTTTTATTTTAAGTTTTCCAAATGTTTTTGTATTTTTATGAAAGGGATCTTCCATCATACCTACAAAGGGAAAACACTACGGGTTAGACTCGGAATAAGAGGTCTAAATCGTAGGTCTCTTCTAGGGTAGGCTCCAGAGCACCCTTGACCCAAGTGGTCACAGGGGGTGACTCTGGCAGTACTTTGGGAGTATAGCCGATCCCATATCAGTTTGGGTTGGCCCTAGGAAGGATGGGCTCTAGGAGACCCTGGTTTTGTGCCCCTAGACTTTTATAGGGCGTGTAGCCCATATTCAACAGCATGTTCCACGATTTTTTGTTTTTTAAAAAATTATGGTACAAATCATGGTCCTGGAGCTTGCTGTCATCCATGCTTCTCTCATTTGGAGCATTATCGAGAGCGTTACCGAAAATCTTGGTAACGTCCTCTGATTATGATCCTTCCTTATCTATGATATAGATAACGGTCTGGATGGCCAGTCCAGCCATTACCTGTGCTGGATGAGTCGAGAATGGCCACAACACATAATCTGCCACTTAGCCATTCGAGCCAAGTGTACAGACATACTGGTTTCCTCCCACTCTTACAGGGTTTCACCTAGTACTGTCTTTTCATGATTGCTACTGCAATCGATACTCATTGTGTGGTTATTTCCCTACACAATAATTTATCCGTTGTATAGTTGTTTACCTATACAACACTTTTATCCATTGTGTGGTTATTTCCCTACACAACAATCAAACGTACCTCAAACCCATGTTTGTAACATGTTTTGAGAAAAGTTCCTCAGTTATGCCTTTTGTCAAGGGGTCTAGCAACATATCATTTGTTGGCATGTATGAGATGGATATTTCCTTTCTCATAACCATATCATGAACATAGTGGTATTTCACCATTATATGCTTGTTTTTTGAGCAATCAACTCCACTCTTGATAAGAGTAATTGCTGCATTGTTATCACAGTAAATAACAACTGGCTCGTTGATTATTTCCAACTTCAAATCTCGTATGAAGCGGATTATCCAGACAACACTCGTTGCAACCATACAGCAAGCTACATACTCAGCTTCCTGTGTATGTAATGCTGCACAACCCTGTTTTTTACATACCCAAGAAACAGCACCACCTCAAAATAAGAATATTTGTCTTGAAGTTGATTTGTTGTCATTTTTGCTCCCAACAAAGTCAACATCTAAGTATCCTACCACTTTAAGTTCATTTGCTTGAAAACACAGTTTCAAGTCTTTTGTTTCTTTCAAATATCTTAAAATCCTTTTCACAACTACCTAGTACTGCCAACTAGGATTACTTTGATATCTACTTACAAGACCAACAACAAAGTTGATATCAGGTCTTGTACACAACATAACATACATAAAGCTACCAACAACTTATGCATAAGGAACATTAGGCTTATCGTCTCCTTCACCGGGACAATCAGCCTTACTCAATTTGACCCCTTTTGCAACAGGTGTATCAACAGACTTGCATTCACCCATTTTAAACTTCTTGAAAATATGGTAAATATCTCTCTCCTGACTCAGGCATAAGAGTCTAGATTCTCTATTTCGAGAGATCTTTATTCCCAAGATACAGGATGCTTCCCCCATATCCTTCATTTCGAACTTGGAGTTCAACCATGACTTGGTTTTAACAATCATCTCGTTGTCATTTCCAGTCAACAATATGTCATCTACATATAATGATAAGACAACAAAGTGGCTCCCACTGTTCCAGACATATACATAGTGATCAAGTTATTAGGCACAAACCCAAGTTTTATAATGACATTTTGAAAAGTCAAATACCATTGGCGAGGTGACTGTTTTAGGCCATATAGAGATTTTTTCAACCTATATACTTTATCTTCTTGGCCTTCAATCACAAATCCTTTGGGTTGCTGCATGTATATGATTTCTTCTAAATCTCCGTTTAGAAAGGTTGTGTTTACGTCTAACTGATGTAAATCAAAATCATAGTATGCAGATATTGCTAGGATTATACATATGGATGCAAATTTCGCAATTGGGGAATGTGTCTCAACATAATTTATCCCTTCTTTTTGTGAAAAATCCTTTGCAACCAACCTCGCTTTAAACTTGTTGATTGTACCATCGACCATATATTTCTTTTTCAGAACCCATTTACAGTCTATGACTTTCTTTTCTTTTGGCAAATCAGCGAATTACCAGACTTGGTTTTTCTCAATGGATTCAATTTCCTCATCCATGACTTTTCCCCAGTCTGATGCTTCTGATGAGTTCATAACTTACTGATAAGTCAAGTTATCAGTCAACTCATCTAAATCCACCAAATTATACACTTCTTCTGTAAGATAAGTGTGATAATCCTTTAAGTAGGACAATGTGACTCTTGGTGTTTTATGTCCACTTAAGGTTTCGGTAGTTTCAGAAAGATCTTCAATGGGCTCAAAAGATGATTGGTTTAAGTCTACCAGATCATCAACACATTCCTCATTGTTTTCCAGAATGCCATTCTTAGTATCTTCTAAGAATTCAACATCTCTGCTTTCAATGAGCCCATGGTCCTTATGATAAAACCGATATCCTTTTGAACCTTTCGGATATCCAATGAATATACATCTTAATGACCTATTGTCTAACTTATCTCTAGACTGATGAAGGATCTTTACATGTGCAACGGATCCTCACCTCCTGAGATGACCTAGGTTGGGTTTTCTTCCAAACCACATCTCATATGGTATAGTGAATACAACCTTACATGGTACTCTATTGAGTATGTAAACCGTTGTACTTACTGCTTCTCCCAAAATACCCTTAGAAGAGAGGCATCGATCAACATAGACCTTGTCATATTCAGCAAGGTTCTTTTGTATCTCTCTGCTACATCATTTTGTTGGGGTGTCCTAGGCATTGTATTTTGGTTTGCAAAACTAAAGTCTTTACAGAATTCAAGAAATTCTGTCGAGGTATACTCACTACCTCTGTCTGATCTTAAGACTTTGATTGAATGTCCTAATTAGTTTTTCACTTCTTACTTATATTCTTTAAAAGCATCAAGTGCCTCAAATTTATGTGCCGAAAGATATAAATACATATATCTAGAGTAATCATCGATAAAGGTTATAAAATAACCCTTTCCACGATGCGTCTTCACTCTAAAAGGCCCACATAAATATATGTGAATAACCTCCAACAGGGTTGTTGCCCTTATTGATTTCTTGGAAAAAACATTCTTTATTATTTTTCCTTATATACAAGCTTCACACTTGTTGAAAGTATTTTCCTCAAATCCAGGTAATAAGTCAAAGTTGGATAATTTCCTCAACTTTTTCAGACTTATATGCCCTAGGTGTTTATGCCACATATTCATATCAATAGTAAAGACACTCTCAATATAAACAGAAGATGTACCAATTTCATTATCAGAAAGCTTAAATAGTCCATATTTTATATCGAATTCCCTAGAGAATAGAATTCTCCATGCTTTCCCACAGTCACCTTGTTAGGGATAAACCTAATCTCAAAACCTTTCTTTACCAAGGTAGGGACCGAGACTAAATTGTGCCTTATAGATGACATAATTAACACATCAGTCAATACAATTGGTTTGCCTTGAACAAATATTCTGAAGGACCCAATACCCAAAACATCGAAGAAAGTATTATTTCCCATATAGACTCGATGTTCCTTGGGTTTATATTCCTTCAAATCCATTGTCCCTTCCTTGGTCTTCGAGATGTGCCATGTAGCTCCTGAGTCTATCTACTAACTTGTCACCGGGTGGTCCATATACAAGCACTCTAAAATCACACAGATTATGTCCTGCTTCTCCGACTGTCCGTGCTGTGAGTTGTTTCCTCCACCTTTCTTATTGCGGCAGTCCTTTTTGTAGTGTCACATCTTTCTACAGTTGAAACACTTGACCCGAGAAGCAGTTTCTTGCGATTTCTTAAAACTTTGACCGCCTTTCTTGTTATTCTTACCAAACTTCTTGTTTGGTTTGTTTTTCTTTTGGTTGATTTTGGAGCTAGACCCTATCTCATCTTGCACAACTAGCAACTTTTCTTTCTTGTTTTTTACCATGTATTCTTGTTCAATTGCTAGTTTTAGGGGTAACTCAAAAAGGTTAATCTCAGGCCCTAATCTGAGGGTAGTGGTGACCATGTTCCATGAACGGGGTAGACTATTTAATATTATTGATATTTGTATCAGTTCTAGGATGATTGATTTTGCTACGGCTAAGTCCCTAGCCATTACCAACATATGGTTTACATACTCTACTACATTGTCTCCTTCTTTGATTCTGAAGGAGTTGTACTTTTGTAGTAGTAACTGCACATGTAACTTGGTAGTTGTATCATACTTAGCTGTTATTGAGTCAAACAACTCTTTAGCGGTCTCGTATTCTTCGAAAACCTTAATCAAGTTATCCTCCATGTAAGTTAACATAATTGTCCTTGCTATAGTATCATCTTTTAGAAATGTTTTATACATTTCTACTTGTTGCTCACTTGCGTCGGGGGGTAGTGGACGCATGGTTTCCTTCAACATATACTCAACACCTTCAAGTATTAGAGCCAGTGGGATTCTCCTCTTCCATGTTTGGAAGTTAAGACTGTTCAACTTCAGGTTGTTGGTGACTACGGCCTGTTCTGGCTTGCCTGATTGCCTTCTGGCTATGGGCGTCTCCAGCCTGCCTGATTGCCTTCTGGTTGTGGGGGTCTTCAACCTGCCTGATTGCCTTCTGGCTATG
Source organism: Brasenia schreberi (assembly GCA_036023115.1). NCBI lineage: Eukaryota > Viridiplantae > Streptophyta > Magnoliopsida > Nymphaeales > Cabombaceae > Brasenia > Brasenia schreberi. The sequence continues at coordinate 8,863,524 of JAYKKT010000071.1, read as the reverse complement.
GGCGTCTCCGGCCTGTTCTGGCTTGCCTGACTCCCTTTTGGCCATGGGTGGCTCTGGCCTACCTGACTCTCTTCTAGCCGTGGGTGACTCCGGCCTGTTCTTGCCTACCTGACTCCCTTCTGGCTGTGGGCGCCTTCTGTCTGTTCTGGCCTACCTGACTCCGTTATTTTCCGTTCCTTTCCCTTCTGTCTTTCTTCTCCCCTTTTTTTTTTCTTCCTTTGAGAATACTTTTTCTTGAGTGATTTTTTTTTGTACTGTCAGTAACGAGGCCCTAATACCAGATGTTGGAGATTACCTACTTCCAATGACGTGCTTCGGTTCTGTTCTGGCCTGTAGCTTCTGTTCGCCTGGAGAGTGTGCAGCAAAAATTGATTTTGTGAATGTGTTTGAGGTTTCCACATAAGGGTTTCTCGGGAGAGGAACTCGGTTTGTTTTCCTTTTTCCAGACTATTTTTCCAGTGTTCTATTCTTTATTAGATGCTTCATTTAAATAGTCAGCATGCTCCCCTCTCTTCCCGTATTTTCCTCCTGCGGCTTTCCTCATCTGTAGCGTTATCCAGAGCGTTACCAAAAATCTTGGTAACGTCCTCTGGTTATGATCCTTCCTTATCCAAGATACAGGTAACGGTCTAGATGGCTAGTCCTGCCGTTACCTATGCTGGATGAGCCAAGAATGGCCACAACACATCATTTCAAAGTGGTGATAGGTGCAGATTGATGCCTCTTTGCAAGCAATTTCCACTCACACTATATTGACTTTTGGCTACAGAAAGTGGCGGTATGCCCGATATACAGGACAAGCACCAACATGAAGGGGATTAACATTTTGGGACAAGATGTAGTCCTCCGATCTGGGTTGATGACTCGGGAATCAGAGAGAACGTTGCAGTTGGAATTCCAATGAGCACTGATCCATCACTATTGACTGCTACCGATGAGGATAGTCTTGTTACCGCTTCATGAATCCAGAAGGATGTAAGAAATTATAAAGTAGCTTCTGCCATCAAAATCCTGTAAATGTGGAGACTACTTCATTGTAAGGTTTTGAGATTGTCAATGGTGAATCTCAGCTTTGTTAAGTGTATTTACATGTATTGGACAAAAGGAAATGATTGAGATTATACTTGTCAATTTGTTACTTCATCTTTTTATTAGATTCTTCTTTCCCCTACATTTGCTAGTTTAGGGGTTCTAAACTTTTAACTAGAGTACAATGACATTTTCTAACTCCGCCCATGTAAGGGATCACCCTTGCATTGCCGGTCCCAAGCTCGGATAAAGGAGGAGGGTTGTGTTAGGCTTCCGACAGCCAGCGTAAAACTTCATCGGATTTTTATAACATGGATTAAAAAAATTATGAGCATTGCTTTAGGGCATCCCGGCCTAGCGACGTATTGTAGAGCCCGAATACAGTAAGAAGTAAGCAAGGGCCACTACATTTTCGCCCAAATGTAGTGAATCAATTACAAAGAGGGTTCCCACATCATGGACGGGTATGGGTAAAGAAGTTAGTCCCGCTACATTGCCGCCCAAATATAGTGAAAATTTTTCAGAGAGGGTCTCCGCATTTTGATTATAGACGGATGCGGAAGGTAAGGAAGCTAGTCCTAGATAATAAGATTCATATTGGTTCTTAGAATATCGGAACATTATTGGGTAACCTAATGGAGATGGTAGATACTATGATTCGGAGAAAGATTCATATTCTATGTTTACAAGAGACAAAATGGGTTGGAGAAAAAGCAAAGGAGATAGAGGATACAGGTTTTAAATTATGGTACTCAGGTAAAGAAAAGGCTCGAAACAGAGTTGGTATTATCATAAATAAAGGTTTAAAGGAGAGTGTAGTAGACATACAACGATATAGTGACCGAATCATGACGTTGAAATTAATGTTAGGAGCAGAGATTTTGAATATAGTTTATGCTTATGCACCCCAAGTAGGACTAGAAGATAGTGTAAAGACAGTTTTTTCGGAAGAGTTAGATAAGCCGTTTCAAAAGATTTCACAAAGGGAGATGATTTGTTTAGGAGGAGATTTAAATGGACATGTCGGTAAAGAGGCATTAGGATATCAAGGGATTCATGAAAACTTTGGTTTTGGGGATATAAATGAGGAAGGTAGGGAGATTTTAAATTTTGCTATGGCATTTGATCTCTTTATAGTTAATACAATCTTCATAAAATGAGATGAACATTTAATTACTTATAAGAGTGGCTTATCACAAACACAAATTGATTACTTTATTTGTAAAAAAAAGATAGAGCGTGTTGTAAAGATTGTAAGGTAATTCCAAGAGAAAGCTTAACCACCCAACATAGACTTTTAGTTATGGATTTACAAATAAAAAAATGAACAAAGAAGAAAAGAGTGCATCGAGTTATTCGGACTAAATGGTGGAACCTCAAAAGTGAGAAAGAAGATATATTTAAACAGAAAGTTCTTCAAGGAGATGTTTGGAATTATGTTGGCACACCCTGTGATATGTGGAACAATATGGCTATACATTTTAGGAAAGTGGCGAAAGATGTGTTAGGGGTATCTAAGGGAGGTGTACCGGCACAAAAAGGAGCTTGGTGATGGAATGAAGTAGTACAAAATAAAATCAAGGCAAAGAGGGCATGTTACAAATTACATTATGCTAAGAAAACTAGTGAAACTTTAGAAGCTTATAAGAAAGCAAAGAAGAAAGCAAAAAAGGCCATTAGTGAAGCAAAAGCTAAGATTTGGGAGGACTTATATAAAAAACTCAACTCAAAAGAGGGTGAAAGAAATATTTTTAGTATAGCTAGGGCTAGAGATAAGAAAACTAAAGATCTTAATTATGTTAGATGCATAAAAGACGAGGATGAAAAAATTCTAGTGGCAAATGATGATATAAGAAATAGATGGAAAAACTATTTTTATAATCTCTTTAATGAAAATAAAGATGTTAGTATTAGTTTAGGAGATTTAGTTAAGTTAGAAAAGTATATAAACCACAATTTCTACCGACGTATTCAAAAGAATGAAGTCAAAGAGGCTCTTAAACATATGAAGGGTGGTAAATTGGTAGGACCAGATAATATTCCTATAAAAGTTTGGAAAATACTAGGAGAAATAGGAATCACTTGGCTCACAAGACTATTTAATGAAATATGAAAAAACTAAAAGATGCCCGAGGAATGGAGAGCAAGTACACTTATACCCATATATAAAAATAAGGGAGACATTTAAAATTGTGCAAATTATCGAGGTATCAAGTTAATGAGTCATACTATGAAATTATGAGAAAAAATTATCGAACGTAGGTTAAGACAAGTATCAAGTACAAGAGAGAACCAATTTGGATTCATGCCAAGCAGATCTACTATTGAAGCGATTCACCTTTTGAGACGTCTTATGGAACATTTTAGAGCAAAAAAGAAAGACCTTCACATGATATTTATTGATCTAGAAAAAGCTTATGATAGGGTACAGAGGGAGGTTCTTTGGAGAACTTTGGAAAAAAGAGGTATCCCATTGACATATATTAACCTTATAAGAGACATGTATGATGGTGCAAAAACATGTGTGAGGAGTCATGATGGAACGACATACTTCTTTGAAGTTAATATTGGGTTACATCAAGGATCAACTTTAAGTCCATACTTATTTATAATGGTGATGGATGAGTTAACAAAACATATTCAAGATGAAGTACCTTGGTGTATGTTATTTGCAGATGACATTGTATTAGTGGAGGAGTTTAAGGAAAAGGTTAATAGAAAATTGGAACTATGGAGAGAAACATTAGAAAGCAAAGGCCTCCGACTTAGTAGAACAAAGACAGAATATATGGAATGTAAGTTTGATCATTTGGTTACTTCAGAGGACATAGAAATTAAAATTGGCACACATTGCATTCCCCAAAAGGAAAGTTTTAAATACCTAGGGTCAAATTTTTCAAAGTGATGGAAGGATTGATGGAGATGTTACACATAGAATTAATGTTGGTTGGTTGAAATGGAGAGGAGCATCATGTATTCTTTGTGATAAGAAAATACCATTAAAATTAAAAGGTAAATATTATAGAGCAGCAATTAGGCCTGCCATGTTTTATGGTTTTGGGTGTTGGGTAGTTAATCATCAACATGTACAAAATATGTCTACGACAGAAATGAAGATGTTGAGATGGAGTGGTCATACAAGAAAAGACCGTATACATAATGAGGTTATTAGAAACAAATTAGGAGTGGCACCAATAGAGGATAAAATGAGAGAACATCGTTTAAGATGGTTTGGACATATAGAAAGAAGATCAAAAGAAGAACAGGTAAGAAGGTTAGAAAAACTAAATTTTGAAAGTATTAAAAGAGGTAGAGGACGACCACAAAAGTGTTGGAAAGAAACAATAAAGAATGATCTAGCTTATTGGGAGTTAACTGCCAACATGGCATACGATGGGGATCTGTGGAAACAAAGAATCCATGTAGCCAACCTCGTCTAGTATGGGAAAAGGCTTAGTTGTTGTTGTTGTTGTTGTACAATGACATTTTCTATGCAGATTTGAACAAGGACTCAATTTTATTATTGCGAGTGGTCTTGAGATTGTACTTATCAATTTGTTAGCTTCATTATTTCATCATATTCTTCTTCCCCCTGCATTTACTAGTTTAGGAGCTCTAAACTTTTGGTTGGCTGGTAAATGTAAGATTCTCGGTGTAGGTTTGAACAAGGATTCAACTTTATTATCAAGTGTGGTCTAAAACAATATAAGTTGAACATTATAGAACCATGAGTTCTTAGATTTAAGCTTCATTTGGTCCTCCACTCTCTATCGGTTCCCTTTAAAATTCTAGGACAGCTGAATACACTTTTGATGTTAATCGTTTCTTAATTACTCTCTTAGAAATTAGGAAACTGATACTATTTATAAAATCTTATTGTATGAAGAGAAGCCAATCATTTTTGTGTGTGACAAATGAAAGGATAATCTATAATCATATTCAGTCATGGGCAACAGATGGATGTGATGCATCATCCAATGCACTAATAGTACACACATTGTTATATCTCTACAGCATGAATTAACATTGATTGCACGTTAATATAGCTCACAACCCATTGTAAGGACCTCTTGCTCTATCTGCATAATTCATGGTTGGGATTCAATTGACAAAGCTTCTGGTTTAGGTGCCAATTGTATAGTTTGATTTTCTTGTTATGTTTCATTTAGTTTAGTTATATAAATTATGAGCATTGCGTTGGGGCATTCCTCTTAGAGATGCACAGTAGAGTCTGAATACACATTGAAAAGGAAGTAAGGGTGTCTACATCTTCACCCGGATGTAGTGAATCAATTTTAAAAAGGGTTCCCACATCATGGATGTGTGTGGGTAAACAAGCTAGTCTCGCTACATTATCACCCGAGTGTAGTGAAAAAGTTACAGCAAGGGTCTTAGTAGATGGATGCGGGGATAAGAAAGCTAATCCTAGATAATAAGATTCCTATTGGTACTTGAAATATCGGAACATTGATCAGAAAGTTAATAGAGGTGGTAGATACTATGATTAGAAGAAAGATTTATATTCTTACAAGAGACAAAGTGGGTAGAAGAAAAAAGAAAAGAGATTGAGAATACAGGTTTTAAATTATAGTATTCAGGAAAGGAAAAGGCTCAAAACGAAGTTTATATTATAAATAAAGATTTAAAGGATAGTGTAATAGACATGCAATGATATGGTGACCGAATTGTGATAGTAAAATTAGTATTAGGAGTAGAGGCTTTGAATATAGTTTATGTTATGCACCCCAAGTAGGATTAGAAAATAGTATAAAAAAGGTTTTTTGGGAGGAGTTAGATAATGTAATTCAAAGAATTCCATAAAGGGAGATGATTTGTTTATGAAGAGACTTAAATAAATATCTTATACATTAGGATATCAAGGTATTCATGAAAGCTATGGTTTTGGGTATATATAAGGATGATAGGAATATTTTAAATTTTACTACAGCTTTTGATTTCTTTATAGCCAATACAATTTTCAAAAAACGAGATTAACATTTACTTACTTATAAGAGTGGCTTGTCACAAAAACAAATTGATTATTTTGTTTGTAGTAAAAAAGATAGATATGTTGTAAAGATTGCAAGGTAATTCCTAAAGAAATCTTAACTACTCAACATCGAGTTTTAGTAATGAATTTTCAAGTAAAAAAAGTAGACAAAGAAGAATAGAGTGCATAGAGCTATTGGGACTAGACGATGAAACTTCAAATATGAAAAAGAAGATATAATTAAACAGAAAGTTCTTCAAGGAGATGCTTGAAATTATGTAGGTATACCTAATATGTGAAACAATATAACTATACATATTAGAAAAGTGGCAAAAGATGTGTTATAAAGAAAAAGCAAAAAAGACCGTTAGTGAAGCAAAGAAAACTAAGGTAAAAGAGGTGACAATTGATTATTTTATATAAAAAACTTAAATCAAAAGAAAGTGAAAGAGATATTTTCTAGGATACCTAAGGTTAGTGATAAAAAACTAAAGATCTTACTTTTGTTAGATACATCAAAGACGAGAATAAAAGGATTTTATTGGCAAATGATGATATAAAAAATAGATAAAAAATTTATTTATTTAAGCTTTTTAATGAAAATACAAATGGTAGTATTAGCTTAAGAGAGTTTGTCAAATTAAAAAAATATATAAACCATAATTTCTATCAGCGTATTCAAATGAATGAAGTAAAAGAGGCTCTAAATATATGAAGATTTGGTAAATTTGTGGGAGTAGATAATATTCCTATATAAGTATGAAAAATTCTAGGAGATAGGGCTCACTTGAATCATAAGAATATTTAATGAAATATAAAGAACTCAAAAGATATTTGAGAAATGAAGAGTACACTTATATCCATATATAAGAACAAGGAAAACATTCAAAATTATGCAAATTATTGAGGTATCAAGTTAATGAGCCATACTATGAAATTATGGGAAATAATTATCTAATGTAGGTGAAGACAAGTATCGAGTACAATAAAGAACCAACTTGGATTCATGTCCGATAGATCTACTATTAAGTGATTCACCTATTGAGACGTTTTATAAAATATTTTAGAGCAAAAAAAAAGAACTTTCACATGTTATTTATTGATCTAGAAAAATCTTATGATAGGGTGCTAAGAGATGTTTTTTGGGGATCATTGAAAAAAAGAGGTATCATATTGACGTACATAAATCTTATAATATATGTACGATTATGTAAAAACATGCATGAGGACTCATTAAAGAATGACATACTCCTTTGAAGTTAAGATTGCATCACCTCATGGATCAACTTTAAGTCCATATTTATTTATATTAGTCATTGATGAGTTAACCAAACATATTCAAGATGAAGTTAATAGAAAATTGGAACTATAGAGAGAAACCTTAGGAAGTAAAGGCTTCCGACTTAGTACAATAAAAACAGAATATATGGAATATAAGTTTGATCGTTTGGGTACTTCAGAGGATATAAAATTAAGATTGATGCACATTGATTACTCATAAGGAATAAAAGTTTTAAATACCTAGAGTTAATTTTTCAAAGTGAGAAAAAATTGATGGAGATGTTACACGTTGAAGTAATATCGGTTAGTTAAAATTGAGAGGGGCATGAGGTATTCTATGTGATAAGAAGATACCATTAAAGTTGAAAGATAAATATTATAAAGCATTAGACTTGTTATGTTTTATGGTTTTGAGTGTTGGCCAGTTAATCATCAACATGTACAAAAGATATTTGTAGCAAAAATGAAGATGTTGAGATGAATGAGCGGTAATACAAGGAAAGACCGTATACAAAATAAGATTATTAGATACAAATTGGGAGTAGTACCAATGGAGTATAAAATGAGACAAAATCATTTAAGATGGTTTGCACATGTAGAAAGATGACCCAATGATGCTACCATAAGAAGATATGAAAAACTGGATTGTAAAAATGTTAAAAAGAGAAAGAGGACGATGACAATCACAAAAGTGTTGGAAAGAAACGATAAAGATTGATCTAGTTTATATTGAGTTAACTGCTAGTATGATACATGATAGGGCTATGTAAAAACAAAGAATCCATGTAGTTGACCCCATGTAGTATGGGAAAAGTCTTAGTAGTTGTTGTTATTGTTTTATTTAGTTTAGATGGCTCATAACAAGAACATTGGTTGGGTGAGAAACATGGATGATTCACGCTTTATGACACTTTCATGTAGCTAAAGGTCTAGAGACATTGAACTTTTCTTCCTTTCTATCTTCAAATTATAACAATATGTGCCTAAAATTTTTCTTGAAGGAGAAAGGAGAGGAAAGACAACACCAACATCAATATTGAAGGCATCAATGGCCACAAAGAGAGAGAGAGAGAGAGTTAGTAGGATCAAGACAAGAGACAAAAAATAGTAAAAGTGATGAAGTCAAAAAGGAAGATAGTCTAATCCCTATTTAAAAGTTGTTGAATGGAGCCCAAAATAATTGATTTTCTTAAGGAGAAAACCTAAATATTCAATAAAAGATTTTTAGTTAAAAACATTAATAAAGTCTTCCCAAGGGCATTTGGACACGAGTCATAGCAAGGTAATATGCTAACACCGAAAATCGTAACAGTACAAAAGTCGCCAAAAGAGGATTTGAGGTAGACCTGGAAAAGACAAGATTAATAGTAGGTAATGCATAAACATGTTCATCATTAGCCCAATCGACCTATTAAGACAACCAAAAGTGGGCGACTCAAGAACTAAAGCAAAGAAATGTCTTCAAAGCATAAATAGACAGAAGGTGAAGCTTGAAATCGTCTGAACTACTCTACAAAAGAAGAGCAAAAAGAGAAGGCAGCGATCAAACATCAACTATAACAACAGTTTACTCTTTTCCTTGGCGTTAGTTGTAGCTTTCTTACTATAGCATAGTTTTCCCTTTTGGTTATAAGTTCCTTGCAATAGCCTTTTATTTCTCAACAAAATGGATCTTTTATTGTCTTCTTTTTAGTTCTATCTTGCCTTTGGTATCCTGAGTGGGCTCTGCACCCGTCGAGATCCACACCACTCTTCTTTCCATTATAGAGGTTTTCCACAAAAGAATTGAGATACACGCGGATGGATTTTAAGGGGCCCATCATCGCTTGGGGCTTTATCCGAGGCCTCTCATAAGGAAGGTTGACATTCTCTACCACGCCACGCACATCATCTATTTGATACCGCGCACATCATCTATTTGATACCGCCGGAAAGTTCTGCATATGAGTTGAGATGTTCCCGAACGAAAACAATAGTTAACGACAATGGTATTCATCTGCTGATCCGTGTGCCAAGTGCCACTTTCACCTTCTGGTGCAAGGAGCTAATGTTTTCTTCTTCTGCTAGATACTTGAGCATGAAGTTCCTTGAATCGTCGAAGGTGAAGCCAGAACGCCTTTGCCCTTTGCTTCCAATGCAGTTCCTCCTGTGCCAATAAGACATTCATTTCCTATCAAGGACAACAAATTAGAAGATTCGTGAGTATTGAACCTTTCTTGTACGAAATCCTTGATACGATACCTAATGTGTCTTCCCAAAGCTCTAATGTGCCCACTGAGTATGCTGCTTCCATAACAATTGAATTTTATGATGCAAGCCAATTTCACCTGAACTTTTCCAACTCTGATGAACGATACGTCCCATGCCTTCATCAAGCAACCAGGTGTTACTCGAAACGAAGACGTTTAGTAGGAGCAGATGTGCCACAATATGCAAAAGAGGATAAGAATGGACTATGATCCGATACCGTGGATGCCAAATTCAAGACCCTAAGCTGAGGGAAGAGCCGAATCCAATTATCTGTAGCTATTGTACAGTCCAATCGTTCCATCACCTCCAGTGGAGTTCCCCGGCTTCCCAAGGAAACCAAAAGATTTTAACAGTAAGCTGACAATCTTGAATACATCCATTAAAACCGTCAATGAGTGCACAGGTATGAGGGGCCCCTCCTTTTCTATTGGCAGCTGATACCATATCATTCTAATCCTAAATGCTGAGCCACGGGAGTGGCAGAAGAGAGTGCAAATGTTTAAGAAGTAACCGAAGAATTCCGTGTCTGACTGCGTTCAGGGGAAGCCTTGAAATCCTGAAAAACTGCCCATTTGTGAATGGTGAAAAGCCTCTTTTACCTTGAAAATTAGATTGGACTCATAGTGCCCTGTTATGCAAATCAAAAGCAACCTTTTAGTGTTACGTGTAATTATGTAAGTGGTAGTAATACGTTATACTGTGCAATTTACATATTATACTTATCGGAGCAATTATATGAATTATATATTAATTAATTGACTATTATCATAACGTACATATATATCTATATATGAGCATAAGTTGTTGCTATATTTTATTTGATGCTGACAAATTAGTCGAGAAAAGAAATTATTTTACTCGATAAGAATACTACTTTTTCCCTTGATCGGTACTTGTTTGCCAACTTAATATTAAAAGAGTTGAATTTGTAAAACATGTTCAAAGTTTTTTCTCCAGCATACATATTAATGTATCTATAACAATATATACTAGTGAAGGAATTAATGTGAAACTGAAAAATAAACTTTTGTGAGGTATAAAATTGTTACGTATTATATGGATGCTGTTCAAAAAATATGTTAAATTGTTTCGCGCATCTGGTTTTGGTTCTGAACCATTGTTAGCACATGAAGTTACAAAGCTCTCCTTGTTCCTAAATGATGACAGTCGTAATAAGAAGGGAACTTTAAAAATTCACCTAGTTACAACAAATTATCTTTACAAGTCAAGGCTGAAAAAATCAGGAATTGGGGCTTGATATTTTCGGCCAGCGAGTCATGTGGTTGACTCGGTTAGTTGCATTGTTAGGGTATGATAGTTTTCATACGCTTTTCAAGCAAAATACCTGAACAGGTTGACACATTCTTTAAAAAAAAAATCAAAATATTGAATCTAATGTTGTATGACCCAAGCATTAAAAAAACATCGAGCAAGAAAATACATATTAAGGTTTAAGAACGAACTTCATAAATATAAATAGAATTTATACAACTCATTCCAGCATCAGCTATCTATATTTGACTCACAGCTGATCCTAAAACAAGTCAATGGAGCCATGCTATTTGGTGGTGATCCAGATTCATCTCTGGCTAGAATAGGACATGGCCCCGACCTTTAGAAATCCTGGTCGACTTGAATGATGACCGAGCCGATCCCCAGGTTCGTCAACTTTGCTTCGCACAAAAACTTCCGACGGTTTGCAAGCTTTGCTTAACTGTGACCTAAATTACGTGCATCTTACTGGGTACAAAGAGCTAGCTGAGATCCAGATCCATCAACCTGGACCAAAACTCCTAGTTAAAGCCTTTTTTTTCAATTGCCCAGAGAGGGTCAGACAAAGCTGGACCCAAGTCTGAGATACGACAGATTTAAAGTCCTCTCTGAAAAGAAATCCTGACGGTGTGAGCTTAGTGGACCCACTTGGGTGGTCGGAATCGAGTCAGGCCCGTTCTACTTGTGGCTCAAAATCTGAGAAAGGGCAATGAAAGACAAGAACTGCTCCCACTGATGGTGCAGCATGATGCCATGCAGGGTGGGGGTGAGGGATCAACCATTGGGTCCCAGGCAGTTCACTAATTCGTGTAATGTCATTGAGAGGAAAGTTTACAATAGACACGACTATAAATCCCTACACAACGTAATGAGAAAAAACAGGTCATACTCGGGTTGTCCTGTTTTGGACAGGAACAGGAAATGGCACGATATGAACAAGACCTGAAACACGAAATAGCTAGCATTGTATACAAGACGACCCAAAAACTAATATGAATACTCCCTGAAAAGTGCATCATAGTGTCCACCCATAAACGACGTAAGAAATTTTAGGCCGTGTTCAACGTACTTGACCCTTTTTTTACATGCACGAGAGGATGAGATAAAACACGACCCGAGATGTCAAATTATCACTTGTGGCTGGCCTTCTGCCAAGTCTTAAATGGGTTCATGTGATGTGATCTGAGGATGGCAGCATCTTTTTGGAGTTATTAGTTATTGGATTTGGATCTAAATTTGACACAAGACATTTGCTCTGTTGTGGCCTATATCCAGAAATATCCTGAATTCCTTCATGCGAGGTTTACTCACAAAGAAATAATGAATTATGGTTCAAGGAGCAAGGGATGCCTCATTTATGGCAAACACCATGAACTTGAGACCATTGGGTCTTGAATCCGAAGGAACTTGGATCTCTGAAAGCGATATACGATTTTCTGATATTACATTGAACCGGTTTTCCGTCTGAGAAAGTGAAATTAATTGGATTTCTGTGCTAAATTGACCCTATTTTAGATTTAGGCTTGAACTGTAGCCCAAGCTGAACCCTAATGTGGCTGCCAAGATAATGAGATACTGTCACCTCCCTTGCACCGGAACCAGCAGATGTGGCTTCTTAGAAGCACATGGTGTGGCAACAATGAGCTTCCCCAATTGCTCAGCCTTTCCTTCACAGTACCTGGACTGCAGCCAGCGTGCTATCCGCCCTTCTCCTTCCCTTAAACACAGCGGCAGTTGCCTGCTACCTAGCTAGCAGCGCCTGGCTTACATGGCACTCTCCTTTCTCACTCGCACACTTCCGGTAGAGAGCTAGAGCTCAAGGAAGAAGAAGACTATAGCAGCTGGGAATAAAGCTCCATTACAGACTGGCTTTTACCAGACCCTGGTTATATATTTATTATAGTTGTTTACATTGCTAAAATTTGGTCTTGTTGAAACCTCATTTTTACAACAGAATGATGGTGAGATTTGCCTGTGAAAATTTAGGAAGTACGTTATCATTTTGCGTTTCTGCTTTTCTCCCCTACTCGATTCTTATCGGTTGTCTTAACTTAATAGTCAAATTTTGTTTGAAAAATTAATGTATGTTATACATATTTCTCATTGATCGATTAACTGTGACACATGGAGATTTTATGAACTTGCCATTTCCGATTGTTTCTCTCGGGTACCACCTTTTGCACTACTCGGTTCTGTTTAGTAATATTCGTGATAGTATTTAACATGTTTCTCCCCTACTATTGTTTCTCATGAGATCTATTAGCTGTCATTTGCTTTTATATTTACATATTTCTTGTGAAAGCTTCATCTTTTCAACTTTAACGGATACTGAATGATGCTAAACGATCTGAAAACCATTTGTGAGATGCGTTTAGCCTTGTTGAGAGTGCGTTGGTTGAAGTTGGATGTTTGTCTCAATCTATCATGTGTAAACCATTGTATATTTCAGAATTGATGTTGCATTTATACATTAATGTTGTATTTACACATTATATTTTGTTCTTAGGTATCATGTCACTATCATCAGAAGCATTTGTTGAGGCCTTGGTATTGTGAAGATAATAGATTCTTTTTTTACACTCTAATTTGATGTAAATTGTGATGCATTTGAAGGTCCAACTAACATTTTTATCAATGTTAGCATATTGGGAAAAAACATATGGTGTATTCAAATGACCGCATTCAAGGCATATAAGTCATGAGTAGAGTGTCAAACTCAAGTCGTCAGATATCCTGATACTATATATTGTAGTTATGAGACCACAAAGGGTGTGTAAGTAGCTAATAGAAGGTTCATGGAAGAGAGTTTATAGTGGAATAAGGTAACTATCAAGCATCTCATACTGAAAAGATTTTACACTGGGGTATACTATTCAGTGCACTTAGAAGATTGCATATCTATTAGGTTGGTAGTAAAGTTTGTGTTACATGTGGATGCAGGATGGACATTAAGATTTCCAATTATTGTCAGATAATTGGTAAACATTTTTCAATGTGATCATAAATATATTGTGTGATGAAATTCAACTATTGAATGCATCACGTGAGTTATATTTATATGTTTACCTTTATCTTATGTCGTGTATAATGTCACAGATGTATCATTTGGGCAAAAGCTGTTAAATGGAACCAATCATACGAACTAAAGGATGAAGATGTGGCTACTTTCTCGAACAATGCAAGTAATAAGTGCTCGAAGTTTCTTGAATTAGAGATGAAACTTCAGAAAACAAAAGAAGAGCTAGCCATTGAAATTGCAGAGAATTCAAATTTTCTTTAAGTACATTAAATTTCTTTAATGAATATGCACATTGGACTTTTAGAATTCAATCAACTAGGGAATATATTATTCAAACTTTCACTGCACTTAGTTGTAGTCATTCTTGTATAAATGTCTCAGGCGAGTAATGAGAAGCCCAAGATTTACGATTGACCAAAGATGAGACACCCATTTTAGAAAATAATCAGACCATTCTATATCATCTTTCTTCAACTTTCTCTATATTCTCAGAATAATAAAGTCATTAATTCCATTTCTCTTAAAAATTTGAATCTGGTATATATAAACCATTGATGTTCTTGAAAAACTTTTGTTGGATATGACACACACAATAACAATGGATTGTATTAGGAAACACTTCTTCGATTGTTGCCTTCATTGCAGGATCTTGGCCAATAAGAATAGCATTTGGAGGGTGACCACCCATAGCTTTTAGCCACTCCCTAAACAACCAGATGATAGACTTTATCTTCTCAACCTCAAGCAAAGCTTATCCAAATAATATAAGAATAGCATTTTCTTATATACAATGTCCAAGGAAAGCATATCCCAAAACAATAATAGTCTTCTCTAATGCATTTTGTTGCAATGGGAAAGATCGCCATTGAGCTTTGAATCACCTAGCCCAACTTCGTCAAGGAGGATTCTTATATGGAATAGAGAACAATGGAGAGAAGTTCAAAGAACAAGAGAGACTTTGTAATGATGATTTTTCTGAGTAATTCTCATTATTTTATTCCTCAATATTTTCCTTGGATGTCCGTTACAATTAGGAGAAACAGATCCATGTCCCTTATATTACATTTTGTAAATGAAAATTGTTAGATTTGTTTTGTTGTAAAAAACAAGAAACAATATGAAAGGGGGCCTCTTTCCTATTGCATGACGGATATGCTAAGGTCTTACGGACACTGCAATTACTTAGAGTTATCATCTTCCACTTACCATCAAATCATGACACAATGGTTTTAACACTTACCATCATCGAAACGTGTTGTGAACTAATCAATCGACCATTATAGGTTACAAAAACGGCACACTTTATTTTATGTTTATAATATAGATCGAAATTATTTCTATTCAGATTTATTTTTAGAACCGTTTACTATAATATAGACCTTAATCGAAATTGTCCGAATTAAATCCTTTTGAGTGTCTGATAAAATACAAGAGAAAGATTTTTTGACAGAAGGTCGACTATATCGTCGGATCATATCAGACCTTCCCCCTTTCTCTCTCTCTCAATTTGAAAATAAAGCAAAAAAAAGTGGGATCAAACTTATTTATTTGGGCGAGATAAAGCCATCAACAGGTCGATCTCGATAGCTTCTGGTTCAAAAAACTTACAGACCACTGTTATACATCTGCAATTGGTACCTATAGGAAAAAGGAACAAAAGAACAACGGAAAGGGAAGCGATATAGAAAGAAAAAAGCATTGGAAGACAAATAATTGGTGATAAGCCATGGTTGAATGGGCATTAGCTTCAGCGATTGAAAACCCCTTCGTCTACCTTTTTTTCCTCTATGCTTTCATTCTCTTCTTCCTTCCAACTTATATATAAACACAATAAAGAAGAAAAATGTAAACCAGAGAGAGACTTTGGTCTTCAAGGAAACCAAACTGAGGATCACGCAAAAAGAGCCTTTTTCACACTCTTTTGGGTTGTTAGTCTCGCAAACGAGAGAAATTATGGTTTGCAAGAAATCCACTCTCTTCAGTTCCCACAACACGTGAAAGGAGCTTGTCTTGCCTTTTTCGGACTCCGTAACTCTCTCTCTCTCTCTCTCTCAAACTCACGAACCGTCAAGGGGACTAACAAAAGCCCCTATTTTTTGTGCAAACCGCGTCCAGTTTGTTGAGAAAACCGCAAACGATGTTGGTTTTCCAAAACCAAAAACTGAACAACGGTTTCTGGAAAACAATAATCAATACGAATCAAGTAGGGAAAAATTTTCACAAGCCAATGTATCCTAGTTAAATGTATCATATTGATGACCAAAACTGAGGGAATTAGACATCTCTAAATGCCCGTAAGCTATAATCGATATGAATAGAAGGGGGCAAAATTTTCATAAGCAAATGAAACCAGCGACGAATCTAGCAGATTTACTGTCAGTAGAATGACAAGGAATCATAGCAGGAATTAGACATCCCTAAATGCCTTAGTAAATGGTGCATTAACCTGATCAATTTGGGGATTTAGGGATTCTTGAACCGGTCTTTCACCGAAGATGGTTAGTCGTCGTTGTTTCTTGGCACTGAATACGGATTTAGGGTTTTTTAGGGAAAGGAGAGGGAGAGCAACAAATTCGAAAAGAGAGGAGGAGTGTTTTTAAGTGTCTTGATGGACGGCCTAGATTTGTCTTGATGGACGGATGATGCGATTGAGAGCACCGGCTACTTACTATATATATATATATATATATAATATATTCTGTAAGTATACACCTCTTAATCAGGGAATTGGAGCTATTTTTGCTGCACATGAGACACACTATGTAAGTGCAGGATCGAATCATGTAAGTGCACAAGATGGCGTCTCTTTGATTACTTTCAAAATGACAGTGATAGATCAACACAATGCTTAGAATTTTCTCAAAATAATTTATTTTTGAATGATGTGGGGATGACATTTGTTTTTAAGAGCGTGGAAAATGATATTTTCAAAAACAATTCTAGAAATATAATGTGATGCGTTTTGATAATAAACGAGATAAGATGTCATTAGCATGGTTTAAATACCAAAAGGGCACCTCTGAGAAGCTCAAGGACCATAGAATCAGTTTTTGAGACGGCCAAGGTCAAAACCGCCATTTCTGGCACAAAGAAGTCATGAGAAATATTTTGGTAAAGTAGATAGATAGAAATATAGAATATGTCGCAAATACAGCTCTTCCTAGGGTTTCTTGAAATCTACTCTTTCACTGTAAAATTCCCTCCTAAATCCAACGTAAAAGAATAAAGAAATCCGAAACTTTATTGAAATCCTACCACACCCACAAATTCTCTCTCTCTCTCTCTCAATGACCTTCATTAATGGCTTCCCTGAGAACTCCCACGGGAACCCATAAGAATGACAGTTTAAGCCTTGCTGCCCCTCCACCGTCCATCCCGGCTCCACACAATCAACCGACGGCCAGGATCACCCCTGCGGTGCTCTTCATCATTGTCATCCTCGCTGCCATCTTCTTCATCTCGGGCCTCCTCCACCTTCTCGTCCGCTTCATCTCGCGCTCGTCCTCTCGGCCGTCCGGCCTGGCGGGTGAAAGCATCCCGACCGTGGATTCCCGGCAGCTTCAGCAGCTCTTTCATCTCCACGACTCGGGCCTCGACCAATCGCTCATCGACTCGCTCCCAGTCTTCTCGTTCCGCTCCGTTCTCGGCCCGAGACGCCCGGAAGCCTTTGACTGCGCCATCTGCCTGTCGGAGTTCAGCCAAGACGACCGTCTCCGGCTGCTCCCCGACTGCGGCCACGCCTTCCACCTATCATGTATCGACACATGGCTCCTCGCTAACTCGACCTGCCCCCTATGCCGCGGCAGCATGCTTCTCGCCATGGATGGCCTGTTGGGCATCATGTATGATGACAATTTGGATGGTGATTCCCCTCATCAACTTGATGATCATGATGATGGTAGCGCTGCCCATAATGATGATGATGATGGTGTTAGCAAAGTGTTCAGTGTAAAGCTAGGCAAATTTAGGAAGAATTTGAGTGCGCCTCGTGATGGTGATGATGGGGAGAGTAGTGGAAGCAACGATACTGCAAGTGTTGATGGAAGGAGGTGCTTCTCAATGGGCTCGTTCCAGTATGTGGTGGGTGAGCCAAGTTTGAGGATTAAGTTGGGGTTGGTCAAGCACAATTCTGGTTCGCGAGGCGGGCAGGCTGGGTTGGATTTGGATGGGAAGAGGTTGAGTGGGGGCAGTAGGAGAGATAGCTTGTCCATTTCGAAGATCTGGCTTTGGCCTAGAAAGGACCCGTTGATTGAAGCGAAGGATGCATCTTGTAGTAAAGATCGTCTTTGTAATGGAGTCTAAATTTTATTGTGAGCTTGTTGACACTAATGCTAATGCTTGTGAATTGATTGATCTGTATGACACATAATTTTCCTTCATTTCTTTGCTGGTTCTTTGTTGACTGCGTGTATGTGTGTGTGTGAGAGAGATTCTTTGGTTGTTATTGATGAATTTATGATCCTGTGGGCTGCTTTGGATTTTAAGCAATTTTTTTGTCCGTTATAGCACTGTTTAGTACTAGATTCGCTCGAAACGCCTGCAATTGCTTGTCAGCGAAGAGAGTTTTTAGTGTTAAGTTTGTTTTTATAGTCAAGAAAACAAGTTTGCTTTGTGTTCCCTTCGCATGTGTGTGTGCGTGATTTCTTTGCTATCAGTACTTGTGGGAGAGCCCGTCTTCTTAGTTTTAGGGTACCCTGGTGAGCACAACAAAGCTAATATGCGCAGAGTCCAAAAGCCAACTTGATGTGTCACTTGGCGCTGCACTCGTTCAAACGTAGTGCAAAGCTTTGAATAGATGTAGACACCGATAGCAGCACAAGATACAAAAGAATTTTAAATGCTTTCATTCACAGAGACAAAGTTTTACAATTAATGGAGTGCATAAAGACACGCAGTGATCAAGAGGATGATTTTATCCCTAGATTCTCGCTAATGAAACGCGCCCTCTTTCTTAGTTTTTCATTTAGCTTTTTCTCTCTTGCCACCCTTTTTTGCTTTTTCAGTTGCTTCTCTTCTTCCTGTGTGGCTCTCAGCCGGTACTTTTTAAGTCAGAAGTGAAATAGCGAGCTACGAATACTGAGCACGCTCGATGCCAAATGTTTGACAATGACATGAGGGGCATTGCGCTCCTGGCCTGACTCGCAGGTCACCCCCTTCAAAGCGCCAGCCAACCAAACGTTGCTGCTCGTAACTCTCTCTGCGAGGGAGGATTTTCATGGTTAGCAAGATTAGTCGCTTATAGCTTCAAACTTGATCGTAGATGGGGATACAGTGAATCCAAATCTTAAAACTTAAAGGATCATCATTATAAAAAATACAAGTACTTTATAGATGTGAAATATAAATATAACTCACCTAAAATACAAATGCACTCTTCCTAAAAGAAATTCTTGATACGTCATTGGCTGTGCGCCGAGCTGCTCGTGAGTTACTAACATAACTTGGTTTTGTAAAAGTCGCCGAGCTCCACATGCGCTCGGCATCGGTGAACTCACAATCCTACTCGAGCTTTAGTCTGGTCTTTTTATGGTTACAAAGGGAGAGCCTACCGCACCCCATCGAAATTGAACTCATCACTGCAGCATGGGAGTCGAGAGCCTCACCTTTGAACTAACTTTGTGGTTGCAGCTTTAGTCTCTGTTATTAGGGGAGAAGAGAGTCGAAGAAAGCAAAGTACGACAAGAAAGAGGTAAAGGACATCAAGGGCAAAAACGCATACAACCAAGTACTATATTTTGATAATTGCAATAACAATGCGCTTTCTGAGTTTGAGCTGTAATTCATCCTGCAAATCTTCTACGAGCTTAAATTCAAGCTCAAAATAAGTCGAGCTTAAGTTACTCTAGTATAACTGGAGCTGAGCTTGCTCCTCGAAAAGGAATCTCGATCATGCTTGATCTCTAGTTCGAACTGAGATTGATCCAAGGAATTGAGGTATTGCCTATGCCTGAGTTCGACTCAGCTAAAGTGTTCTCCCCTAATCAAGCAAGTAAAGTTGACATTGAAACCTTTCACATATCATTTTTCCGTTACTTGAGCCAACGAAACAACATTCATAAGCTTTTCTACATAAATAGAACCAATTGACCGTTTAAGTACGTGCAAGAGAATACCACGCAGTGTCCAAGTTTAGTTTGTTTAATTCACATAAACCATTTCTGTTTGTTTTGCAGCTACAACACCCCTCAAGAAGCAAAATAAATATGTTGTTATTATAAATTAAAATGTCAGACAGCTATCTATTCTTTTATAAATAACCAAGAAAGATGCCATCATCTCTTTAGAAACTTTACCTACACATTTTTTATTCTGTGGACTGTAAGTTTGTCTTGTCTCTGCAACATAGCTAATGAATATACATACAGTGGGGTCCCGTGTCTAAGTGGCAGACATGTGAACTCCTCATATGATAGAACATTACAGGAGATCGTAATTTTTAGCTGTTTCTGTGTTTTGATTGAAATTTTTTGTATTTTTAAATAATGAAATGTCTTACGTACTTATCAAATAAAAATAATGATTTTGCTTTCTAGTGCCCATGAAAACTGTGATGTGCAATCTTGTCCGCCAAATTTCACGCAAGGTCCTTCAGTTTCTCATGATTGCAGACATGCTGATGAGAAATGAAAATTTCATAATGCACAATCAGGTTAGGTATGCCGTGATCTCATATTTTTCCCGTTCTTCTCTTCACGAGGGAGGATTTTGTTTCTCTTCCTTTGGACCCAAGTTGAATCTTATATTACACTCAAACGGAGGAATCCCAACAAATTTAAAAAGGTCTAATCTATGCATACTTGATCACAATAATCAAACTTGCATCATGCTTAGAGATTTTGAGTTGTACTAATTTGTGTTTTTAGTTCCTTTTTAGATTCTATTTTTCTCCTTTTTCACCCAAAAAAAAACCTTGGGGCAATGACTAACTTTTAACCCTAATGAGGAACCAATCACCTTGCCTTACTGTTTTTCGTAGTACGTCCTTGCCTTACTTGCTCCATTCCCAAGAAGATATTACACCTTACAAACATTTGAATTATTAAGGACAAAAATTAAGGAGAAATTTAACAAAAATACTATGTGGTTATCCGATTTTACAGTTCGATACTTCAATCTTTTCCATGATTCTAAAGAGGCTTAAAGTTTCGGTTGTCAATATATGGTTGAAGGACCTCATGGCTGATGGCATCACCATTTTGCTTCCGAGCCTAGTCAACTGCAACATTTATCCACTTCCAAATTGGACCTACATTTCATATCCTCTCCATCGTAATGAATCCAACCCTAAAGAAACAAAAAAAGTTAAAATGACAACTTAAAAATTTGTTTTGTGTCTTTCCAGTCATTAACTCAATACTTTAAAATTTTGACATGTGACATTTATGAAAATTATTTTTATGTTATATGTCATTGATGGATAAATTTTTTCACATGTTATATGATGTAGCAACTCGTCATATGTATAAAAACAAGTAATAAAATTTAAAAAATATCAATCATCATATTACAAAATAGAGAAACGAAAATGAAAATACCAGAAAAACTCAAACATGTCATTGATGATAAATTTTAGAAAACGTTATACTTAATGGAAGGATCGTAAAATGTATAAAAAAAAGTAATCAAACATCCAAATAAGTTAGATCAGCTGGATATGAGAAAATGACAAAACTTAAAGAACTCAAATATCTTTTGCAAAATAGAAAACTCAAACACCCAAGTAAGATTGCATGAAAAACATAGTCCTAACCAAGGAACCTTGATAAAAAAAATCAAACATCCAAATAAGTTAGATCTAGTCGACAAATATGTGGTTTTTTAAAACTTAAAACTCATCAAATATCTTTTGCATTTTAGATTTCAATCCCAAGCATTGCATGAAGAATTATAGTCTTCATCACTAATTAACCTGATAAAACGATCTCACCATAGATTCTTTGTGGTTTTTTGATTTTAATATTTTTCTTCATTTTTACTTCTCCCAACACTGCGGCAATTCTTATTTCAATCTCACCAATCAACAACTACCCATCAAGAGTTAAAGTACAAATAACTTAGAACTGTGCAATGCCATTACTTTTATGGGGTCAACTTTCGCATCGCACTGTGGGTGATTCCTAACACTCCCAATCACGATTATCTACCCACAAGAGATAGTACAACATGAGGCAATGCCACATTGAGGGAATAATGTTGCATCGGCACTTGGTAAGTGACGTAACACCCTTAATACGACTAGTCCCATATCCTATATACAAAATATATATATATAAAGATAAGGGCTAGTTTACTACTAACTTATTTTCTAGAACTAAAGGTCCCATATCATTTATACAAATAAAATAATGGGAGAGCTTTTAATGCTGTTAAAGTTATACATATTTACATCTAAAAAGCCTCAAGTGGCAAATGTAATATATACACAAAACACAACTCAAAGTAACTAAATTACAAGAGTTGTTATCAAAATTACAAAACTCAAACCATTTATTCTGAGACTTTTTCTTCTTTTTCCCCTCTATTTTCTTGATTTCCTTTCTTAAGTCTTGTCTTGCTATTCATGAAACATAAATGAGGTGGAGTAACATAATATTCTCAAGTAATAACAGATACATCTCATGATATTAAATCATAAGTATAAGAAATATACAACTATAAACTATAACTCATAGATTCACTAATGATATTTAACAAATGATAACTCAATTGTAGAATATCAAATTCACTTGTATACTTTGGTTCAACTTTTTTAATTAATAAAGAATATCAATCTCGTTATGGTTCAACCTACTGCATAAGGGAGCCAATTTACTAGTAGGTTCAAATTCAACTTTAATTAATAAAGAAATCATATCTTGCTATGGTTCAACCTTATTGCATAAGGGAGCCAATTTTACTAGGGTTCAACCTATTGCATAAAAAGAACTAATTTCTCATGCAAAGAAGCAACTAAGGCCTTTCTAGGGCTTTAAACATTGTAAAACACCCCTTTGGAGGGTTTAACAAGGCGCGTGGTGTTGTTTTCTTCCAAGAAGGCCGTGGACTCAGCCTCTCTTTAGTACCAAGTGGCATCTGTGGTTGTGATACGGCTAACCAACTTTTTGCAGAAGGTTCGCGCCTCCCCACTTTCTTTCAGTTATATATATATTTATTCCTACGAAATAGAGACTTGGAGAAGAGCGTACTCTCCATGGTTCAGAAGCCGCGGCTTCCAATGAACTTCTCGGGTTCTGCAAAAATTACCCTGCAAACCACACTTTGAGACTCACCAATCTAAACCATTCCATACGTTTCAATCACAAATACGATCCTTAACACTTCTAAAAATGTTATAGGATTCATACAACTTAATGATTCACTTAATTTTGAGTCAATGATAAAAATCACATACCTACTATTGATTCATACAACTTAATGAGATTCACTTAATTTGAGTCAATGATAAAATCACATACTCACTTACTCTAAAACTATGTTCAACTCCAAACAACTTCCTAACTTTTAACAAAGTGCCATAAGCTCAATCACCTTGATCTAAACAGAACTGAAATATTAGACTTCTAAACATTGAAAACAAACATCAAGCCAGGTAAACAAACTTTTATACTTCAAAACTATTGTCCCAAACTATTCAGCATGAAAAGTGTTTTACAAAAGATGAGAGAAAAAATTAAGTTTAGAAGAAACTCCCCTACCTCAAAAGTTGAACAAAAAGCTTCAATCCTCAACCTGCCTCTTTGGCTCTCTTCTCTTTCCTCTTCCCTCTTCTTCCTTCTCCCTTTCTCCTTTCTTTTTCCTTGTGTCTTTGTGGTTTTTCTATTTCTGTATCCGAAGAAACACGCAGAGAAAAGGAAGAAAAAGTTTCATATGTGTTAAGATAAGCCCTAAGTCACTTAACCATGTACCGTAAATTTCATGAATTTACTATTTACGAATCACTTAGATTTTGGTAAGTCAAGTTTTCTAACTTTCTAACAACTTTAGAATTTCAACAATTTAAATAAATCTAGATCTAAATTATTGTTTCACCATTTTCTCAAATTTTTCATTATATTCTATATCGGGGTCAATTTGGTATTAAAAGCATACTCAAGAAGTATGCCTAACAATAACACAAATCAACTCCAATTTGCTTTCAAAATTTTACTACATCCTCTTTCACTTATTCAGGACATACATAGACAAATTGTTTTTATTTACTTCTCTCTAACTAGGTAATTTATACCACATTATGAGTCATTTTAAGCCACTTTTTAGTGTTCTCCCAGGCCGCAACAAAAGTTGCCTATAAATGAACCTGGGCTTATTACCATATCAGACGCAAGTACGTGTCAAGTGTTATACTACCTTTGCAGCCATAAACTAACTCTAACATGCTAAAAGTGGATGTTACATTTCTCCCTTCCTCCTTTTTAAAATTTCTGTCCTCAAAATTACTTACCCCTCAACCGAACATACTGGATGATTTCTCTGTTGCTTATCGTGGACTCAAGCTCCCATGTAGCCTTTTCTCTATGCTTTATTTCACCCCATACTATTTTTTTACTTCAATGCAGAGGAATCTACCTCACAGTAATAACTCTTTTGTCGACTTTGTGTTGTCAATTTCTTTCTTGAATCATCTTTATTTTCTCGGTTAGGTTTGTTGTACAAATTCAAGTCCTATAAAGATCTTTCCCCATACAAACCAACAAAAAGAGGACCTACACTTTCTTCCATATAATGCCTCAGTATAGGGTGCCATTCCTATGCTCGATTGATAACTATTATTGTAAGTGAATTCTATTAATGGTAAATAGGCATCCCAACTTCCCTTTGTTCAAAATACAAGCTCTAAGCATATCCTCTAAGGTTTGGATTGTCCTTTCGATTAGGACGATCCATCTATTTGGGGTGATGTAAGCAATACTAAAGAATTTAGTCCCGAAATCGCTTCTTGTAAACTCCCCAAAATCTAGAGTAAATCTAGGGTCTCTATCTGAAACTATACAAGTCGAGGAAACACCATGAAGTCTAACAATTTCTTGAAATATACAGTTGGGCTAACCTTTTAGTGGATAATTAATCTTAATAGGCAAAAAATGTGCACTTTGTTAAGCCTGGCCCACAATTACCCATATAGAATCATGACCTAGGGGTAGTTCTTGGTAATCCCATCACAAAATCCATTGTGATATTATCCATTTCCATTCAGAAATACTTAAGGTCTAAAGGTTCCCGATAGTCTTTGATGTTCTATTTTCATTTTCCTGACAAACCAAATACGAGATACATACTTAGCTATATTGGTTTTCATTTTAGGCCACCAAAATACTTTTCTTAAGTCTTGATACATCTTATTGGCTCCTGGATGAATACTGTATTTACTTCTATGGGCTTCTTCTAAATCTTTTCAATTTCTTTATTTGGCACAAACTATCATCAAACTTAAGCATTCCTCATAACTATGTTTCACTAAATTAAAATCGAATGAAATGTTCCTTCCTTGAAAATCTCCTTTCCTTAAAGCTTGCAAAAGATTTTCTTTCAATTTCCTTAATTTTTGATCCTCAAATCACAAGTCATTTGTAATGGTACTTAAGCAAATCTTGTTTGGTTAATGTTAATGAGAGGTTCTACAAAAATCCTAAACTCTCTATCAAATTCAATCTCTTGAACCATAATATAGACATATGCAGAGATTTCCTACTTAGGCATCCGCACCAACGTATTTGCCTTTCCTAGGTGGTACTTAATTTCAAAATCATAATCCTTAAAAATTCTATCCACCTCTACCTTGCCTCTGTTTCAATTCTTTTGATCAAATAGATACTTTCAAAGATAATGTCTCCAAATTTTCAAGGCAAAAACTACTACTGCTAGTTTTAAATCATGTATTGGGTAATTTTCTCATGAGGTCTTCAAGTTGTCTAGAGGCATAAGCTACTACCTTCCCTCTTGCATCAAAACACAACCTAACCCTTTTTAGAAGCATCACAATACACCTCAAAATTCTCCTAAAGGATCGGGAATTACTAAAATAGTGGTAGTAGTCAACCTCACTCTTTAATTCTTGAAAACTATTTCTCACAATCTCCGTCCATTCAAAAAAACTACTCTTTTCCTAGTCAATCTAGTTAATGGCAAAGCTATTTGAGAAAATCCTTTATGAACCTTCTATAATACCCTAGCTAATCCCAAGAAACTTTCTGATTTCGGTCATTGTCTTTAGGGTTCCCATTCCAATGCATTCTACTTTCAACTTTACTGGGTCTACTCAATACTCCTTCTTGAGATATCACATGTCCTAAAAATTTAACTTCTCTAAAGCCAAAATTCACACTTTTTCCAATTTTGCATATAAACTTTTCTCTTTCAAAATCTAACTACTATTCTTAAATGTTTCATGCTCTTCTTGTCTTAGAATAGATCAAAATATCATCAATAAACACCACACAAATTTATCCAAGTATGGTCCTAAAATCTATTCATATAATCCATAAATATCGCAGGGAGCATTTGTTAACCCAAAATGGCATCACTTGATACTCATAATGTCCATACCTAGTTCTAAAAGCTTTTTAGGTATATCATTTCTTCTTACCTTAATCTGATGGTATCCGACCTTAAATCTATCTTTGAAAATACATTGAGCAAGCTCCTCTTCAATTGATCCATCAAATCATCAATCCTAGGTAATGGATATTTATTCTTAATAGTCACCTTTATTTAATTGTCTATAATCTACACATAATCTAAGACTACCATCTTTCTTTTTCATGGTGATACACTTGGTCTCACAAATTGCTTTTCCAATAAATCCTCCGATTTGCAATTCTTTCAAGCTCACAACTCTACCGGCGACATTCTCGTAGGGTGCCCATAGAGATAGGTCCGACTCCAGTACTAAATCAATAGAAAACTCAATTTCTCTTTTCCGTGGTAGTCCAGGTAATATCGTCACTAAGAAAACTTCAGGAAATTCATTAACTATCTCACCTAGGCTTCTCATTTCTCAACCTTAAGTACTTAGTGAAAACAAGAGTAGAACATATCCAAGTATCCCTCCTCCAAATAGAGATTAAATACCTTAGGTGATTTGCACTGATATACCATGTAGACTTGTAGATGGTAACTCTTTTTGACTCTGGTAGGTATTATCCTGTGGACAAGAAAACCAGTGGGATTTTCATCAACAGCCTAAAACAGGACATGGTCACGCATAACCAATCCATGCTCCAAACAATATAAAACAATCTCGCAAAATCCGATGCGATACAATAACATCACCATTAGGAAAACATACAGAGAATTCATCTAATGGTTTCAGGTCTAAACCCGTACGACTTATCAAAGTAGGTGAAATAAAGTAATGTGTTACACTAGAGTAAAACAAAACATGCGCAAACATACCACA
Source organism: Brasenia schreberi (assembly GCA_036023115.1). Classification (NCBI taxonomy): domain Eukaryota; kingdom Viridiplantae; phylum Streptophyta; class Magnoliopsida; order Nymphaeales; family Cabombaceae; genus Brasenia; species Brasenia schreberi. The sequence goes on along the minus strand of JAYKKT010000071.1, from coordinate 8,836,287 downwards.
AACTAATAAGGTACTAATAACCAAATGAGAGGTACCTAACTCTCGGCCCTCTACAGCATAGACACGGCCCTGGTTAATTACTTGAGGTTGAAGCAATCGAGGTGGTCCTTGTTGACGAACATGTACCAGAGGATGAGGAGGCCCTATAGTGCTTCCCTAAACTGAAGAAGAAGGATAATATGCAGCTCGTGGACAATTAACCCTTACGATGACCGAACTCTTTGCATATAAAACAACAGTCTCTCATGTCTTCTTTCTGTAAACTACTAAATGTCTGAGTCTGACCTTACTTAAAGTTCTTCTCTGAGGGACAGTCTCTAGCTCTATGTCTCGTGCCTCTACAATTATAACATGTGACCCACGATTTTGTTAGTTGTTTTGCTCTCGTGAAGGCCCACTTCTCGCCTCAGTCTAACTACCCATGTTTGTCCACTGATGAGCTTGGGCTGGTTAACTCTTCTTCGTGTCTTCATTTGAGTTGCCAAAAGTCTATTCTGCTGGCCTCATCTTACCTTTATAATACAAAATATCTGTCTCTACATGAGTAGCAGGAGCTTGTATTCATCAATATCTATATATATTTTTCCTCTCAGTGACTTACGGATCGGATCAAAAAGTCTCCAGAAATACTTATTTGCTTGTGCCTCAAGAATTACCACACTCGAGTCAAACTGTGACAACCTTAGGAATTTGTTGGTATATTCTCTCACCGATAAATTATCCTATTGCAGCTGATTAAATTCAAGTTATAAATGCATCCGATCATTGTTAGAAAAGAAATGACTGAAAAATACCTTTTTAAATGTCTCCCAAGTCCCCAAAGTGTTACGAGTCTCTTTCTGTGCTCTCCACCACTGTTTTGTATTTCTTTCGAAAAGACTCGATGCCAACTGTACCCTCTTCTCCTCGTCGGTAGGAGTCAGTATGTCGAAAGCGTTATTCAGTTTGTCAATCCACTCATAGGGTTCCAACGGATCTGTAATTACTCCCTTAAACTCCTTACAACAATTTTTTGTCTTGAATGGTTATAGTGGATTCTCTCGGAATGTGTTTTAATAAGTTGATAATCTGATCAAGTAATATTGTTGCATCCTAACCACTATATACAAGTAGAATATGTGGTGGCTCTATAGGTCTTTCAGGTGTACCGAATGGTGCCTCCATTGCTACAATAGATTCGTACGATGGTATTTCCTCGTTATCATCACCTATAATGCTCGAAGTTAAATTCAGATCCAATCATCGTAAGTCCTATACATAAATACAATATTATATTTCGACAATTAACTCGCTATTAAATATACTTTAACAACCTTAAGCTCTCATGCCAAGTTGTCACACCCACTCGGGTCGCGACAACGACCCGGCCCGAGCCGATGCCACGTGGTCACTTCTCGTGCGGGTGTGATGATGAGCAGTAACCAAATACAATACTAATTTAATATAAACTCAATGAAATATCTAACTAAAATAAATATTCATATCGAAGTTCTAAACAACACGTCTAAAATGGTGTGATGCCCACCTAACAATAACCTCAAATAACAAGACTTTATAAATTGTTCAACACTTATCATACCATCTAAAATATATAAATATCGCTCTATCCAACTTCTACTCAGCTCCGTGTGCATTTGAAGTGCTAGTTTTAGGATGAGCTGTAAAACAATGGGTGAGCTCCTATACATAGCTTAGTAGGGAGGTTAAACATCTTTAAATAGAAATTATACTAAAAGCATGCATAGTTTTATAATCATTTTATAACAAAGCACAGTTACCTTTAAATCATGATCTCAAATTCATACGCACACAAGCACACATCATTAGTTACGATAATTACAACCCATACTTTGTCTGCCCCAAAGGCCATGGGAGTCGTCCGGCCCTCCCTAACGTGACCTCGGTAATCCTGTCCATGACGGTAACTACGCTGACTCTTACGGCAGAGTGCCCGGGAACACACCCTGTTTCGCCCCAAGCTGGATCGTTCGAGAGACCTGCAAGTCTCTAGAGACCCCACACAAACCACACAAGTACGACTCATATATTCACACATCATTACATTTCTAAAACCAATTACAGTTCATCACATTTACAAATCATATTCAGATCCATGAATATCTAAAATCAAACTCATATCCACACAACATTTAAACAATACTTAAATATCATGTTCATACAACACATACATATCAAAACATGTTCTTTATCAAACAATGTCATAAACATGTTTTATTTGAAAAGCATATCAAACAACCCATAATTGTGAATAACATTTCACAAACATCAATAAAATATTTATCAATGATGCACATTTAAATCTATCTAAAACAGTAAAATCACTTCTAGCATGGTTTTGTAAAAGAATGCATAACCCCCTACTTGAAGGAGCGCTAAAATCCAGTCTCCAAGTTGTTGGTCTACTCTGATCACCACCAAATCCATCAATTTTAATCTCTAAATAATTACAAATAATTAAAATATTATAATTTATTGAACTACGAGTCTAACATAATAAACCGTATTCGAATCGAATCCCAAATGGCCCTAAAATCACCTAAACCTATATCTAGATCCGTTTAAGCTATCCGAGATCTAAACTGATACTCAGATCCATATTTGATCCAAAATGAGTAACACAATGGGTAGCTTGTGTCACTGTATCAACACAGAACCTATAACTATTGACACGAGTCATGTTTCTAACCTAAAAAATCATTTCAAGACACGACCCAAACTTGACCCATTTCCGACACAGAACCTGACACGGAACCTATTTTGACACAGAACTGGTCCTTAACATGTGACACGAGGACATTACATGAACTAGTGTTGATTCATGACATTTTAGACACGACACGACACGAAAACGAGGGACACGCCCAAAATGGCCGGTTCCCATGGTTTTTCGACATCGATTTCGCCAGTTTTCGACGACGATTAAGGCCGGCGATGGTCCTCAACTAATCGCCTGCCCTTCTTCTTCCAACCCAATCCATCAATGGTCACCGGCATTGTCGTTTTTGTTGGAAAATTCATGAAAAATAGTAACTCGGATTTGAGAAAATTTTTATGAATCTACGCTTGTTTCGCATAATAAGACTTGTTTTCAAAGGTTTAGCATAAAACAAACAAAAGCCCTATGATCTAACTCCGTTTTAGCAACTAAAAATGAGAAATTTGACAAGAATAAAAATGAGGCTTTTCTTACCGGATTTCGGCGTCTCTTCACGTTTTTCGGCTTGCGCGTGCGGCTGCTCCCCAATCTCCTCCCCTACAAGTCGCCCCTGCTCTGCCCTTATATAGCCTGGCCAAGCTGGTAACCGGCCATTAATGGTCGTTACCAGCCTTGGCCAGCCAAGGGAGCCATGCAGTAATGCTCGGCATCACTGCATAACCACTACATCATATCTCTCTCTCTCTCAACATCACTTGTGAACTCCCTTCTTTCCGTCTCTTGTCGCGGGGATTGACTACCATTGCTATGATATCCCTCCATCTCTTTCCCTTTCTCTCCCTCCTTTTTCGAGAAAACATGAGGATACCATGTCTTTAGTAGAGGGAAGAGATGCATATACTCATCCCTTAGAGGGGGACTAATGTTGCACTCAAGCGTCCTGCCTTGAAGGAAGACACAAGCCCTTTGCATCTCAATTTTCCAAGAGATACAGTGTGTTTACAAAACTCTTCTTGAGAAAATGTGGTCATATTGTGTTTCTATTTCACCTTATATTTCAGTTGCTTATTATTTATTTTTCTTTGTTTTATAGATATTGAATGACAACGTAGACAAAATACATTTGTTGATTAAGAGGATGATAAAATTTACTATTTGCCTATGTTTAAACTTGATATAATATTTTAAATTATGGACTAATTAATTCAATATGTAAGAGATGTAAGAAAGCATAATAATATTATTAATGTAGTACCTCATTCAAGATAGAAAAATGAAAGAGGTGAAGTGTAGCTTGGATACAAAAGAAGTAGTGCATATAGGAGTAAAAAATGGATGAATATTGAAAGTGGTTGTAGGATTGATATACAAAAAGTTGAATGTTCATTCTCACTCAAAGCTGAGGGTGAAAGCAATGGTTCTTGGAGGTTGGAGGTTGTATGTAGTTAATAGAACACATAAATATAGATTGACATATATTGTATTAATTGATAAAAGATTTTGACAAAAAGTTATAGGAAATAGAAGCATATCTTATTCCATCTAAAGTAGCAAGATGACTCAAAGGTCTTTACAGTAAGGTACGGCTATAATGTGAGGGTTAAAATTCAAAAAGAGGAGATGAGTAGAAAATCAGTTCTACAACAACTGTTATACCAAATAGACATCCAATAGTATTATGCATGACACCATAAGAAAGTAGACACATTATTTTTATCATTTTCCTTCACTTCAATTTTTATGCTTATTTCCGAAGGTTGTAGAGTTTGATTACACATATGAGATTAATATGTATAAAATATTTTTCTTGGAGGTAGTTGGATTTATATCAGCCAGTTGGAACTTTTCTTTAGCATTTGCTTTCATAAGCATGAAAAATGAAGAAAATTATAAATGAAGATAGTCTTAGCATGGGATATCAATTTTGTAACTACAATACTCATATATATTGTTAAACTTATATATATATATATATATATATATATATATATATATATATATATATATATATATATATTATTATTCATTATATTTGACTATAAAATGTGTATGTTAACTTTTTGAGTATGCAAGGTTGATAATGTGCATGCAAGGTTAAAATAATTTATTGGTACCTCGACCGAGAGGTTAGATATGAATTAAACTCGACTTCATTTGTTTATTGAGTTGAAGATCATAGAAATAAAAGTCTTTCAAGTAGTCTAGAAATATAAGCACATATTACCTTGGAGATGTTTTTGAGTTGATTCCGTATTTGAAGAAATAGTTTGTTTGTATTTGAAAAAGTGTGGCACAACAATGCATTTCATGTAATCAGAAAAGAAGTTATTTATGGAGAAATAGTTTATTATGATCAAACAACCTGGTGTATATTGTGAAATTCACATTGATTACTATGTGTTGAGTGCTCTTAAAAGCTGGTCAATCAATACAATTGTAATCAATTGATCTTTTTTGGAAAAGCTTGATATAAAATTGGAGTTGACTAATATATATGAGGATGATTGTGCTAAACAAAGTGAGGCAACTGAATTAGATGAATCGATTCAACAGTTAAAAACTTATCTAGTTTTAAAATGACAGAGGCACATGTTTAAGCTACTCTATGGTTATTTACATCCTATGTTCACAACCTTGGAGGAGCTACCACTTCACCTTTCAAGAGGTAGACCATATGAAAAGTCATGAAGAAAGAGTTCACATGGGAGTGTGCTGAGATAAGTATTATTCATTGTATTCCTACATCTAATTCTACTCAAGGTTGTCGTAGGGTATTTCTGAGATGCAAAAGATTTTCAAAATTAGGTAGTGTGTTCCTATTTCTAAACTGTATTCAAAATGTTAGTCATGTCATTTACATCATACAATGATGAAGTACCTTGATTTATGATTTCATATGTTATGAGGTAAGTGGATGTTGTAGGAGACGGGAATTGTAGGTATTGAGTCATCAGGGAGCATTTGATAGGGAGAAGGTTGCAAGTTAATAAGGAATGTTTCATGGAGGTCCAAGTATATCGTGTTATATATTCTTAAGTTTTTATAGGAAAGGGTAGTGGCAGTGTCATTCTTCATCATTTTACACATAAAAAAATGGTGCATGTACACTTGATCAGTGGATGTCAATGTTAGACATGCATTCCATGAATACAACTCAATGAAATGTCATATTAGTGTTGCTTTCCGAGATTGTATCGACTACATTCTTCCTATTAGTATCAAACATGCAACCAGTCTCCCGTGCGAGATATATGGTAAATATATGTCATGTTGCCTAAAATGAAACAATTCTTTCCTTGTCCATGAATATTACCATTTAATTTGTGTTTCATTATTTTTGCATTTCTATATGATTGATAGAGCTCCAGTGACATCTAATTTTTTCTACTAGACACAATATCACGATGAGAGCATTGTAAATTGTGATTTGGTTAACACACATTGATGCCTATATGCAACTAAGAGGACCTATTGATAACATTGTGTATAATATCGATGATTAGTCTATATACAATTATATTTGTCAATCTGTTTTGAAAAATATTAACAAAATATTTTCCTTCGTATTAAGTTTTTAGTATCTATCCAAAATCAAAATAGGAAAAACGATAGTAAAAAAATGGCAGGCACTACATAATTATCATGCAAATATTGTTATTAAATGGTTAAATTTAAACAAACATACATGTACATTCTCGTGGACAAAAATACATACATACATGACAAAAAGTTCAAATATGCATCATTAGCACCATCAACCACCGGATGATCAAACAATATCAAGCTATGTACTTGCTAGCAACTTTGATTAATCATCTCCATAAAGGTAGGGTGTATTAGAAAGAGACATGTTAAACATTCTAAACACTATGTTCATAGGTGCCACTATGTCATGTATTGATGTAAGTCATTGCAAACAATAATTGAGAATTAGATTATTTAAATCATTTAAGCATATACAAACAAACTATAATACAAATAATTATAAACTGATAAACAAATAAATAAATATTATTACAAACATTATATCAATGTTTCTTGGTACCTATATGTAGGAGGATGAACTTGGTGCTACTAATATATTGTTTCTCAATGAAAAACAATATATCTGAGCAACATACTAATCCATGTGCAAGTCATCACACTAATGTGAATATGTTGCTTAGAGGTCAAAGTGGTGAATCACACATAATGTAAGCTTTTTCTTAAGTACTATCTCATGACTCACATTCTACTTTATATATACGGCTTTATGTGGAAAAGAGAGCTTTAATGGAAGCCTTTAGGATCATTTATTGATGACTGAATTGATGAATAACGTGATCATGAATATAGGGTTCCATGATGTCTAACAATGAATACATCCATTATAACTTGATAACTTATATGATTCTCATTTAAGTAGTTCTTAAAAAAGTATCGTTTACACTAAATATGCTTTGCATAAAAAATACATTATTATCCAATGTATATCCTCCCTCACGTTGCTCAATGAATATAAAATAAATAAATATTTAATACTAATGACCGCATACTAGATATACAATCATCAAATCTAACTGTTAACAATAAGAAGCAAGTTCAATAATAGGAGCCAACTAATATTTTCCATCCATTTACGTACTCATTACCATCCATCAACCCATTTTAATTGTTGGCTTACTCAAAGGCTGATCTATTCTATAATACAATGTAGCACAATCTTCATTTAATATATCATAAAAATAATTTACAATAACCTTAACTTAAACATAATGATGAATTGTTACCAACATCAGAGTAGTTTGACCATTAAGTTGTTATGCCTTCCTGTAAGAAGCTTTCTCCAACTGCATATATAGATAAACTAATGTTGTAGTACATGCAAGGGATATCTGTCAACCTTCCAACATCATGGGTTAGTTGTATGCAGATTTTTTGTCCTAAAGAGTCTCGATTAGTGGTATGATCCATTAAAATAATTTATAACATATCTTTTTGTTGAAGTTCTATGTAAACAAGGGTTGATATCCAATTCTTCTAAATCATTTGTTTTGGAGAAATATGAATTTCTTAAGTTAGGTAATGAGATGAGTTGGATCCAAGTTGAAATGGACTTGGGTTCTATAGACTGGGTATTGGCTTGGAAATGGATTTTGGCCTAGGTTGGATTTGGGTAGGGTTGGGTTCAATTTGATGGGTAAAGCTTGGGCTTGTTTGGGTTCAGCAAGACCCGATTCATATCAAATTTTGGAGCACAGGACATGACTGGACCAAATACGGAACGGATTTATGCTATGGATTTGGCTTGGCTAGATGAACGAAGATTGGGTTTTGGGATGGGCTAAACTAGATCCAATTCAGAATGGGCTTTTTGTAACAGGATCGAATTGGGTTCAATAAAAGGGATTGTGTTACGAACCTCAAAAGTAGGTTAGAATTTGGGTTATGTTGAACGCAATTGGATCCAACTTGAAGTCATATTTTAAACCGAATAGGATCCAATTTGAAATAGACTTGGGTTATGGACCTTGGAATGGATTGTAATTCGGATCTTATTAAATTCAACTATATTCAACTTCGAAATTGATTGGGATTCAATTTGAAATTGGTTTGATTTGGGTAAAGGGGGAGTTGGATTTGGATTGAAGTGGGCGGCTCAAAATGAATCGAATCAAAGGACATGGAGATCCGGTATAAGCCTTGCATGGGATAAAGAGCAAGTTATTTGGGTAAGAATCTGGATTGGAATTGATTTGAATTGGATCTAAAGGAGATGGGACGTGGTTTTCAGTTTAATCGGGTTGGGCAGATGTAAATCGGACCTTACGGGATGTGATTTGGGTTAACTGGGATCTAGATGAAGTAAGATCTGGTTTGAGATCCAAAGGAAACCCGCGTTACTGTGATGGATTCTATCCAATCCAGTGGATCCGATCCGAATAAACCCTTAAGGGGCTTGAGCACGACAGAATCAAAGAGGAAAGGGGAAGACGACAGCGGGGCAACGATGATGCGGCGTAGCGGGCAAGCTGCTCCAGAGGTGACGGGTGTCGAATTGGAAGGGTGGTGAGGCTGTGGTGGTTCCGGCGGTGAGTCTCTTTTTTTCGTTTTGGTCACTGATGGCAGCGAATGGCGGAAATGGATGGTGAGATGGGCCGTGAGTGACGGTGATTTGGGTGGCGGCAAGAGAGAGATGGCGGATATGCTGTCGGCAGCAAGGGAAGGAGAGTGGCCTGAGGCCAGCAGAGAGAGAAAGAGTGACATGTGGCCAGTAGAGAGAGAGAGAGCTTGTTTCCTTCTTCTGTTTTGAATTTGCAAGAAATATACAGATCAAGCAATGGAAGATCGAGGAATGGAAGGGAAAGTGAGGATCCACCTCAGTTTACAGATTTGCAAGGTTGCTCAGGATCAACTGATGATGACGAGCGAGGCTTTCTCCTTTTATAGACGTTTCAGCCGATTTTGCCTTCAAAGCATTCATACTCCACATATCTTGTCAGCTACAATTTGTTGAAGTTCTTGTGCATTATGCGGCTGCTTGTCCTCATTTATGTGGGTTGTGTGGGCTATAATGGCCTTTTTCTGCTTCATAGGGTGGCTGAAGACAGCTATGATGACTTTGTAGTATATGGCTTGACATTGTGTGATGCTTGTCCGAGAGAATGGCATTAGTTCGTTGTTACTATAAGAAGGGTGTATCTTTCTTGAGCACTTGTTCACAAATCTGTATGCCTGAGAGTTGTTACATGTATTTTTTGGGAATTTTTATTCCTGGAAAATATTTTGTTATATGATGATCTTATTTGTTCATGTATCCCTTGATTAATATGACATTAGTGAGCTTGTACGGATATAAAGGTTTGGAATCAATAAAACTGTAACTTTGCCCTCTCCGTTTGATTTTGAGTTTAATTTTCAAGGGTTTAAAGGCTTAAGACCTTATCTCATGTATTTTCGAGCGTAGGCATTTTTATAGTTTACGAAAAATTGTGGGTGTTTACGTAATAGTTATACAATTGTAATTAGCACTCTGTTTTTTAACTTGTCTTGATATATAACTCACTCAATTTCATACAATAAGAATAACACAACCATGCCAGTTTCTTTATTTGTTGACATGAAGCATGCCAAAGTCTTCAAACAATCAACTAAAATATTTTTTTAATTCATGCCTCAAGGAAATAAGCTTTATATCTATTAGAAGGCCAAGAATTTCATAAAAAGGTGATACTCATCTCGTCTCATGTCATGTTGAAGTTATTAATATTTGTTTGTCGATGTGTAAAAGTATTCAGGCATTGTCTATTATCTCATACAACTAAGCTCTATGTTCATATGACTTACTTTATTATACAATATTATTCGAGCGGCCTAGCCTAACATCAGTCTCTCTTGTAAAGGTTTGTCCTCTTGAAAAATTATATCATGTGTGAGCTAATAACTACTTTTAACAAACGCGGTATATGTATTTATATAATTAGTTGAGGGTACTATATTTATTTATATATAAATAATTTGAAAAAAGTTTAGCTTTACCTAATTCAATCAAATTTTATAAGCGTTATGACCTACAAATGATGGAAGCAACTTTGTACTATCAAGAAATTTATTATCGTCACTCTTTACAAGATCGTGTGGACTTCATGATACTTTGAAGCCTACTTTATCATAATTCCAGATTATGATGATACTCAGAAGGACTGACTTTATCATCATGGTATAAATGATCAACAACATTGACATCATGGTCTCTCTATATCGAATTAAGACAATCTGTATGTAAGTGGAGCTCTTCATCGAATTCTCTTTATCATCTTCATGGTCATCCTCTGTATGATATTGCATTATACTGTCTCAACTATGCAATAACATTATGACTTTGTAGTTGTCCTCTATGAGTCATATCTTATTTCTAAATAAGATAAGATAAGCTAAGATGAAAAATAATTTAGAAATATTTAACAACCATTTAAGAAGAGACACATGTGGATGTGCATCAACAATCTAGATGATACATGTGATTCATGAATTTCTTTGTTGGGAGAGAGACATACAAGTGTACATCTCCTCTATAAAGGAGACACGATCACTCTTCTCCACCCTAGAGAAAGAGACATGTCCCTTGCATGTCACTTTCATCACCTTCTTTTGTAACTAATCTTGCAAATCTGCAAGTCTTGCATATCCATCCTATCATGATGCTTTTCTATGAAGAGTTTTATTGATGCATTGCGACCTCAAAACACATTTAAAAGTTTTGAATTTTGATGGCTTAAAATAAAGCGAAGTTGATCAGAATTTGTAGCTTGGTGCAGTCTGAAACGACCTAATTTGAACTTACTGATTGGAATTGGGATATGATTTGAAAGGCAAAAACCAAACCTTATAAACAAAAAATTCAACACTAAATCATGGCAAAGGTGACAACTTTCGATGACTCAAAGTGGTGACAATCTTTAGTTGATTGACGGAGAATCGATTGCTCAAGTTAGATTCAAATTTTAATGAACCGATGAAAACTAGAAAGAACTATAAATCCATGGGTAGAGGAAGAAAGAGAGGTAGGAGAGAAATTAAACTAGGAATCCAAATGCCAAAAGCTATCCACATATGTTCTTTTTATAGAACAAGGGTGTTTTGGACATTTTAAAATTCATTTTTACCTTGTAAATGAATAAGCTAGCTCTCTTTACTTAATATGACCTAAAACATCAAATAAACTTCAGGGAGCCCGAAGTAGACTTGAAACAAAATCAAATAAATCTAATGTACGTCCCTTCTAGTTTGCTATCCTATCATGTCGACCCACATCTTTAATATGGATATGATCTTGGTCGATTTGGATATTGAATTTAGCTCTAATTTGGTCTACCTTTTTCTTGAGGAGTTGAGTGATGCCTAGGGTCTTAACTAGCTGTTTTTTACTACACAAACTCGGCTCAGTAAGAGTTGGTCTGAGTTGAGTTGAGGTGACCTTTAGTAGGTTGCAGCAACATCAAAATGCCTTCATAATTTTCTGCATGAAGGAATCTAGGTTGGCATCAAACATCGTGTATGAAGCGTTCCTAAAAGCATCCAAGTTGCTAAGAGAAACAATTCTTGCACTACGAGGGCGAGCCTTAGATCTCAACATGATCATTTGAGTAGGGATCTAACTAAAACCTGGCTTTGATATCAATTAATACATTTCCCCCTCAAAACATACCTAAAAGTCTAAATTTTGATGGTTTAGAATAGACCAAAGTTAGCTAGAAATTTTTAGGTCAATGTGGTTTGGAACGAGAAAGCAAATTCAAACAAAAAAAACCCAGAATTGGGATTCAATTTTAAGGACTAAACCAGATCTTATGGACATAAGATTTGATGACAACAAATCATCGCAAACCTGATGCCTTTCGATAGTAAAAGTGGCAGCAAACCTTAGTTGATTGATAGAGAATCAATTGCTTAAACCCAATTCGGATTACGATCAATCAGTTAGAAAAGCCATAAAGAATTGTAAATCAGAAGGAAGAAAGAGAGGGATAGAAGAAAGAAATCAAACTAGGAATCTATATTTGAAGATGCCAAACTTTGTCCATCTAAGTCCTTTAATGACCAAGGGTGTTTCTAATATTATAGAATTTATTTTGCCATGCAATGTATAGCTAGTTGTCTTGCTTAATTAAATAACCCTAAAACATCAAGTAAGTTTCAGCAAACCCTAAGTAGACATGAAACCTAATGCATATCTAAAATAGCTAGAGGCATGACCTATCTAGCTCACCATGTCATCAAGTGGACTTGCATCTTCAATGTGGATCAGATCTTAATTCGAGCGTTGCTTTGGTCAACATTTTCCTTGGGTTGTGGTGTGACACCTAGGCTCTGAACTAGATGCACCTAGACATCACAATGAAGGCTTGTCTAGGTTTAGTTGAGTGGACCTTGGACAGGTTGCATTAATTCTACCACATTTTCTTTCTGTTTGTTCTCCAACACTTCCATTCATATGCGGCCTAATATATATGATCTGAAGCAAAGAAACATAGAACATCGGATGAATATTTACCCCCTTAGCAATGCTTGCTCATATTTACACCTTTATCCATTATATACTTTTGTGGTTTCCACTATGTATATGCTAGTATACTAAGCTATAGACAATATTTCCTCACATGCATGGGGAGCCAATTGGCAGTTCTAAAAGTTGCAAGAATTACAAAATTAAGTAGACCCAATAATTAGAGAAAAAGAAGAAACTAGAGATAAGGTGTCAACAATTTGACTATATTTTTATGAAATAAATGCCTACTATAACAAACTACTAAAACATGCTAGAGACGATGAAGAAAGTAAGCATTGTAAATGCTGGACTATTATGATCGTTTTGGAGTAATTTCTTTCATAATGCTTCTGCTTTTTGTGTTCTTCCAAGCAGTTTGTTGGAAAATTTTTGAAGCTATTTCTTATCATGTATTTTAACTCCGCCCATGTAAGGGATCACCCTTGCATTGCCGGTCCCAAGCCCGGATAAAGGAGGAGGGTTGTGTTAGGCTTCCGACAGCCAGCGTAAAACTTCGTCGGATTTCTACAACATGGATTACAAAAATTATGAGCATTGCTTTGGGGCGTCCCCGCCTAGCGACGTACTGCAGAGCCCGAATGCAGTAAGAAGTAAGTAAGGGCCACTACATTTTCACCCGAATGTAGTGAATCAATTGCAGAGAGGGTTCCCACATCATGGACGGGTGTGGGTAAAGAAGTTAGTCCCGCTACATTGCCGCCCGAATGTAGTGAAAAATTTTCAGAGAGGGTCTCCGCATTTTGATTATGGACGGATGCGGGGGGTAAGGAAGCTAGTCCTAGAAAATAAGATTCGTATTGGTTCTTGGAATATCGAAACATTATCGGGTAAGCTAATGGAGGTGGTAGATACTATGATTCGGAGAAAGATTCATATTCTATGTTTACAAGAGACAAAATGGGTTGGAGAAAAAGCAAAGGAGATAGAGGATACAGGTTTTAAATTATGGTACTCAGGTAAAGAAAAGGCCCGAAACGGAGTTGGTATTATCATAAATAAAGATTTAAAGGAGAGTGTAGTAGACATACAATGATATGGTGACCGAATCATGACATTGAAATTAGTGTTAGGAGTAGAGGTTTTGAATATAGTTTGTGCTTACGCACCCCAAGTAGGACTAGAAGATAGTATAAAGACAGTTTTTTGGGAAGAGTTAGATAAGGTGTTTCAAAAGATTCCACAAAGGGAGATGATTTGTTTAGGAGGAGATTTAAATGGACATGTCGGTAAAGAGGCATTAGGATATCAAGGGATTCATGGAAACTTTGGTTATGGGGATATAAACGAGGAAGGTAGGGAGATTTTAAATTTTGCTATGTCATTTGATCTCTTTATAGTCAATACAATCTTCAAAAAACGAGATGAACATTTAATTACTTATAAGAGTGGCTTATCACAAACACAAATTGATTACTTTATTTGTAGAAAAAAAGATAGAGCGTGTTGTAAAGATTGTAAGGTAATTCCAGGAGAAAGCTTAACCACCCAACATCGACTTTTAGTTATAGATTTACAAATAAAAAAATAGACAAAGAAGAAAAGAGTGCATCGAGCTATTCAGACTAAATGGTGGAACCTCAAAAGTGAGAAAGAAGATATATTTAAACAAAAAGTCCTTCAAGGAGATGTTTGGAATTATGTTGGCACACCCTCTGATATGTGGAACAATATGGCTATATATATTAGGAAAGTGGCGAAAGATGTGTTAGGGGTATCTAAGGGAGGTGTACCGGCACAAAAAGAAGCTTGGTGGTGGAGTGAAGTAGTACAAAACAAAATCAAGGCAAAGAGGGCATGTTATAAATTACATTATGCTAAGAAAACTAGTGAAACTTTAGAAGCTTATAAGAAAGCAAAGAAGGAAGCAAAAAAGGCCGTTAGTGAAGCAAAAGCTAAGATTTGGGAGGACTTATATAAAAAACTCAACTCAAAAGAGGGTGAAAGAGATATTTTTAGGATAGCTAGGGCTAGAGATAAGAAAACTAAAGATCTTAATTATGTTAGATGCATAAAAGACGAGGATAAAAAAATTCTAGTGGCAAATGATGATATAAGAAATAGATGAAAAAACTATTTTTATAATCTTTTTAATGAAAATAAAGATGTTAGTATTAGTTTAGGAGATTTAGCTAAGTCAGAAAAGTATATAAACCACAATTTCTACCGACATATTCAAAAGAATGAAGTCAAAGAGGCTCTTAAACATATGAAGAGTGGTAAATCGGTAGGACCAGATAATATTCCTATAGAAGTTTGGAAAATACTAGGAGAAATAGGAATCACTTGGCTCACAAGACTATTTAATGAAAGATGGAAAAACCAAAAGATGCCCGAGGAATGGAGAGCAAGTACACTTATACCCGTATATAAGAACAAGGGAGACATTCAAAATTGTGTGAATTATCGAGGTATCAAGTTAATGAGTCATACTATGAAATTATGGGAAAGAATTATTGAACGTAGGTTAAGACAAGTATCAAGTACAACAGAGAACCAATTTGGATTTATGCCAGGTAGATCTACTATTGAAGCGATTCACCGTTTGAGACGTCTTATAGAACATTTTAGAGCAAAAAAGAAAGACCTTCACATGATATTTATTGATCTAGAAAAATCTTATGATAGAGTGCCGAGGGAGGTTCTTTGGAGAACTTTGGAAAAAAGAGGTATCCCATTGACATATATTAACCTTATAAGAGATATGTATGATAGTGCAAAAACATGTGTGAGGACTCATGAAGGAACGACAGACTTCTTTGAAGTTAATATTGGGTTACATCAAGGATCAACTTTAAGTCCATACTTATTTATAATGGTGATGGATGAGTTAACAAAACATATTCAAGATGAAGTACCTTGGTGTATGTTATTTGCAGATGACATTGTATTAGTGGAGGAGTCTAAGGAAAAAGTTAATAGAAAATTGGAACTATGGAGAGAAATATTAGAAAACAAAGGCCTCCGACTTAGTAGAACAAAGACAGAATATATGGAATGTAAGTTTGATCATTTGGCTATTTCAGAGGACATAGAAATTAAAATTGGCACACATTGCATTCCCCAAAAGGAAAGTTTTAAATACCTAGGGTCAATTTTTCAAAGTGATGGAAGAATTGATGGAGATGTTACACATAGAATTAATGCTGGTTGGTTAAAATGGAGAGGAGCATCAGGTATTCTTTGTGATAAGAAGATACCATTAAAATTAAAAGGTAAATATTATAGAGCAGCAGTTAGGCCTGCCATGTTTTATGGTTCTGAGTGTTGGGCAGTTAATCATCAACATGTACAAAAGATGTCTGTGACAGAAATGAAGATGTTGAGATGGATGAGTGGTCATACAAGAAAAGACCGTATACATAATGAGGTTATTAGAAACAAATTAGGAGTGGCACCAATAGAGGATAAAATGAGAGAACATCGTTTAAGATGGTTTGGACATATAGAAAGAAGATCAAAAGAAGAACCTGTAAGAAGGTTAGAAAACCTAAATTTGGAAAGTATTAAAAGAGGTAGAGGACGACCACAAAAGTGTTGGAAAGAAACAATAAAGAATGATCTAGCTTATTGGGAGTTAACTGCTAACATGGCACACGATAGAGATCTGTGGAAACAAAGAATCCATGTAGCCGACCCCGTCTAGTATGGGAAAAGGCTTAGTTGTTGTTTTGTTGTTTGTATTTCTTATCATGTATTTTAGAAGTACAAACTCTTGAATAACAAGGCTAAAAGAGTTCAAGTTATCTATCATCATGGACATTATTTATAATGGAACATGGACGCAAGTTTCTTGATGTTAATAAAATGTTCAGTCCTAGCTTTCATTTGGTAACATTTCATAATTTCTTGCAGCAAAGCTCATAAAATAGTTCTATGGTGATGAGTTTCCTTAGTTTCATAGTTACTTGAAATTCTAGCTTTGTTTTTCATCCATTATTGGTATCAAAACATTGAAAGTTCTTTCTGAATTATGTGATGGTTTCATTGGAAATGCTCATTTGGTGCATGCGGATCATGAATTAGATAAAGCAAGACGCAACATTTATAAAGAATTAATGATACACTGACTCAAAACATCATAAAATTTGCAAAGATGAGTAGAAATTCCTCATACACTTCTTCCAAAATAATGCCTAAATTTCTTGACAAAACCCAATATACCAACTTATGCTTCTCCTAAAGGTTTAAGAATGTTTTCCACACTATAAGAAAGGGTACAAAGAATACATATGGAATGACTTGGACAGAATGCTGCCCAAGGAGCTTATGAAAGTGATCTTAAAGTTAATGGCAGACCTTTAAATTCTTTTGGTGTATCATACGTGTTGCATGAGTAGGCATCTACATCGTGCCATGCCATATACCTTTATAGACCATCTTGCAAGAACCTTGTTCCTCAGCTTCTTGTGGATAAAACAATGACCTATTCATAGCAAGGTCAAGTAGTTACCTCACTCAAAATCTTTAAAAAGGAAAAAACAAAGTCTGAATTTTCCAAAAAATAGTTTAGAACCTTCGATCAAATCAAGGCAATGTGTTCGAAATGCTACAAAACCATGTAGTTGAGTATGAAGATCCTTTTCTAAATATATATAGGGTTTGGGCAGAAAAAGTTAAGAGCATTCATTTTATAACATTTTAAATGAAATATGCTTATAAAAAATGTAAGGATAGTTGATGTTAAGATTCTCATGCAACATGGTCATGGCTATATTTGTCAAAGACTGCATTTTCATGTTGTTACTTTAGTAAAATGCATTTTACTCAAGTGCATATAGTTAGTATTCTTAAATACAAATATTGTGCATATGTACGAAAACATTCCTCAAAATCATGTCCATGCACAAATAAACGTAGAAAAGTTTGAACTATAACTTCATGCTAGTGCACCCTAAAGATACAACTATACTAAAATTTATTAGCTTCTAATACTCAACTATATAATGGTCCACAACAAGATCATAATAGTTCAACATGCCATACAATTTCAAGTTACGACGTAGGCTATGTTTGATATCACTCACTAGCAAAATGTCCAAAAATCTGGCCAATTTACATATAAGAGGTCGGAAAGGAAAAAAATTTAACATACAAGTAGATGTTTATCATCTTTAAAGAAGGTTTTGTGTGAAGAAAAAAACTGTGGAGATAAAGTGGACTCTAAATAATAAAAATTTCTTTTATCCCATTTGTAACAAGATGGTGGAGATATTTAATGCAACACAAAGTACAAATCACATTTATAGTAATCTTTATAGTTCTCATATCCAACAAAGAGACAAAAGATTGACATAATATATAGAGTGATTGGATCCTACCCACCACTCACATTGCCCATTCATGCATGATGCCTGAAACTTGCCATAGTGGAATGACGGCAGCTGCCTGTGTGATAACATTACCTTTTGGGGGTACAAGTGTAATAAAATTATCCTATATACTTTTTTAAAAACCTTTAAAACTTTTCAGTTATACTCATGCCACTAAAAAATAATGTACGAGTATGAGTAAACATATCAGTGGTGGTCACAATGTGATTTTCTATTATATATGTGTATATGTGTGTGTGCATATGTATATATGTGTGTATGCATGCCACTAGGGGCTTCACGTTAAGGAAAATTTCACTTATAAAAGTAGACATATATTAATAACACACAAACATGACATGAGTCTTAGAGAATGGAAAACTAAAGTAACGAAACATAGAAAATAGAAAGTAACTCTGCACTACTGATAACACCTAAGAAATAGAACATGACTCTTAGAAGCTAGTCAACCAAACCTTGTGTTTCCTAAGACATGGCTTGCAGAAAACATATCTAGACTCTAAGGAATGATAACTAAGTTCTTAAGAAATGGAACTAAGCAAATAAATACATAGGAAATGGCAACTGACATTAGTTGGTCATTTGCATCCTTCACTAGCCCCCTCCACTTAGGAGAAACTCATTCTTAAGTTTATGTGATATCTAGAATGGGATGTCCAATTTTTGGCATCAACACAATGATACACAAAGGCATTAGAAGTTGGTGAAATTGACAAGTCTTGGTAAAGTTCTAAAATATAACACATAACCATTATGATTGATCTTTTTGATGTATTTGATAGGGGTCAATGTATTGTGATTAAATTTTTCGTATGCACCATAGAAGTATGACCATTTCTCTCTCTTAAAACATTTTTCTGTTGGTATTGGGTAGCTATTTCCTTTTGCTTTGAAGATTACTTAAATTATTTTTGCATGTAATGACAGATCTACTAGGTACTACTACTTAAAAGTGATTAATGTAATCTATTAGGGATTCAGCCCTACTCCTAACCAAAAGAAACAAAAGGGAAAAGCAAAGCTCCTATCACCTTTTCACTCCACCCAAACCTTGAGATTTCGAAGTTTACCTCTCTAGAGTTGTTCAAACTTATGTTCAGCTGAAACACGCGCAAGACTTGGCTTATCATATGCATGGAAGTGCTTAGAAGATTTTACAAATCAAAATACCAATAGGTGATCGTTATTCTTAATTGCCTTTTCCACTCACTAATGGGCCAAACTCAATGTTGGTAGTATCCACTCCTCAAGTTGATCATTAAGAATATCTTTGATCCTTCAGTTAAAAAGGAATTAGGCATTTTCTTAGTCACTGTGATTCTCCAAAGAATTTGGTCGATCTTGTTTCGACTTGGATGTTTCTCCATTAATGATTCCTCTTATTTCTCTACATCCTTCCTCTCATTGAGTCCATTATCTAAGATCTCTTCCACGTTATTGATTTCATCATCTTTGTGTTGTGCGGATGTCTTAATGGAATCCCTTGTACACTCATTAGTGAAACATCTTAATTCACCACATCTAAAGCATAGAGGGCATGGAATAGGCATACTTATTCTCTATATCACCTTTCTTATTAGTTGAATTTGATCAAACTAGCTCTTCCTTCTTAGTCTTAAGTTAATTAGTTGAAGTGAATGTTTTCCAAAGAAGCATGATATGCTTGAACTCTTACTAGATGTGATTATACTTTATGTGGACTAGGTTAATTAGCTTCATTCACACTCGACCTTGAATTACTAGCTAAAAGCCATCAATATACCTTGTACCTATTATTCTTCACCTTCGATTAAATGATATTGGGCATCAAGTCGATGAATCTCCTCATTGTATTATGTAGTCCATTAGCTAGGTATGAATAATGTTTTCCTGCATGGTGACTTAGATGAAAAAGTTTATATGAATGCCATGACGGTAATAAGGCATGATGATATCACGTATGCCATAGACGTACTCAACCAATTTGTGAGCTCACAACAACATTCACATAGGTATGCAGCCATGCGAGTTATGCAATACTTAAAAATGGATCCCAAACAAGGAATTATGCTTCAACTGAAGGAGGATTGGAACTCATTGGCTATTATTGTAAAAACTAGGTTGGCTGCACAATGACGAGAAGACCAATAACATGTTACTTTATTACATTAGGCAGTGTACCAATCTCATAGAAAGCAAAGAAGCAACCTATAGTTGTTCACTCATCAGCTGAAGCAAATCATCAAGCAAAAACATCAACAATGATATATTATAGTTAAGAGACCAATGGTGTTGTGTAATAACCAGGTGACTCTACATATATCTGCTAATCCCCTTTTTCATGATAGAAGAAAGCTCGTGGAAATGGAATACTATTTCATTAGAAAAAAGTGCAAAGCCGATAAATTGATCCCAAGAATATGTGGACCATAAACTAGCTTGTGGATATATTTATAAAGGCACTAGGAAGGGAGTGTCATAATACTCTGGTGTCCAAGTCCGATGCCATTAATATGTATATGTTGTATGAACATGATATTTAAATGTATGGATTTGGATTTGGATACTTGTGAATCTGGATATGATTTGTGAATGTAATGAACTATAATTGATTTTAGAAATATAATGATGTGTAAATATATGAGTCATACTTGTGTGGATTGTGTGGGGTCTGTAGAGACTTGCAGGTCCCTCGGGCGATCCAACTTGGAGCAAATATATGGTGTATTCCTGGAAACTCTACCGTGAGAGTCAGCATAATTATCGTCTTATATGGTGTTACTGATGTCACGTTAGGGAGGGTCGAACGACTCTTGTGACCTTTGGGGCAGACACAATATAGGATATAATTATCGTAACTAATGATGTGTGGATGCGTGTGTGAATGTGTGAGTATGAATTTGAGAGTTTGATAGTGAGGGAATATACAAACCAGTTCTTAAGGTTGTCGTAGTTTGACCCTAGTATGATAATTCCTAAGGCATGAGCAA
The DNA here is from genome assembly GCA_036023115.1 of Brasenia schreberi. NCBI lineage: Eukaryota > Viridiplantae > Streptophyta > Magnoliopsida > Nymphaeales > Cabombaceae > Brasenia > Brasenia schreberi. The sequence continues at coordinate 8,815,263 of JAYKKT010000071.1, read as the reverse complement.
ATAAGTATTTCTACGAACTTTCCAATCTGATTCGATCCGTAAATCACTGAATGGGAATATATCTATAGACATTAATGAGTTGCAAACTATTGTTATCCATGTAAAGACCAGATATGTTATATTATAAGGGTAACAAGAGGCTAACAGAACAAAGTTTTGGTAGCTCACATGAAGGAGCCAAGAAGAGTAAATCAGGCAAAACTCAGTAGTGAGCTAATAGAAGCAGTCAGTCTCAAGCTAGGGGTGAACCTTCTCATGATCAGAGCAACCAACAAAATTGTGGGATCAAATGTTATAACTACAGAGGCTCGGGACATAGAGCTAGAGATTGCCCTTTAGAGATAAACTTTAAGCAAAGTCAATCTCAAACATTCAATATTGTATAGAAGGAAGACATGAGGGGTCGTTGTTTCATATGCAAGAAGTTCGGTCATCGTAAAGCTGATTGTCTACGAGCTGCGTATTATTCTCCTTCCTCAACTCAGGAAAGCACCATGAGACCGCCTCGCCCTCTAGTACTTATTCATCAACATGGACCACCTTGATTATCTCAACCTCAAATAGCCAATCAGGGACATGTTTATACTGTAGAGGGTCAGGAGTCAGGTACCTCTCATTTGGTTATTAGTACCTTATATGTTTGTCATATGCTTGTGTGTATTTTGTTTGACTCAAGTACAACACATTGTTTTGTATCATCCACTTTTATAAGTCGTACGAGTTTAGACCCTAAACCATTAGAGGGATTCTCTATATATTTTCCTAATATGAATGTTATTATATCATATCGGATTTTGCGAGAGATGTAGTTTTGGGCATGGAATGGTTAGCTAGCCTTGGTGAGATCCAGGCTAATTTCAAGGAACTTACAATAAAGGTACCTACAACAGGGGGTACCAAATTATTAAGAGGAGAACCTGCTTTAGCAAGATCCTCAGCTTCTTTTAGAGCAGTTCTGAAAGCATTGCAGGATGAAGGACAAGGATACTGGTTGCAGTATTGTGGTTTACAAGCAGATTCGAAATGAAGGAGAAGCTTCCCTCTTGGATTACAACAGTATTACAGGGGTATGAAGAGGTTTTTCAAGAACCTCGGGAGCTGCCACCCTTAAGGAGACAGGATCATGCGATTGTGCTAAAGGAAGGAGCCAATATTCCTAATTTGAGGCCTTACAGGTATCCACACTACCAAAAGAATGAGATTGAAAAATTTGTGGATGATATGCTTAATACTGGAATAATTAGGCCTAGTGTAAGTCCTTATTCAAGTCCAATTATTTTGGTGAAAAAGAAGGATGGTGGATGGCGATTTTGTGTTGATTATAGGGCTCTTAATAAGATTACAATTCCGGATAAATTCCCTATTCCTATCATTGATGAACTGTTAGATGAGTTGGGAGGGGCTGTAATATTTTCTAAGCTTGACCTCAGATCCAGGGTATCATCGATTAGGATGAGAGAGGAAGATATACCTAAGATTGCTTTTAGAACACATGAAGGACATTATGAATTTGTGGTTATGCCCTTTGGACTTACAAATGCTCCTTCAACATTCCAAGCCCTTATGAATGAAGTTCTTAAACCTTATTTGAGGAAGTTTGTCCTTGTATTTTTTGATGATATTTTGATAGATGATATCTCTATAGATCCAACTAAGGTTATGATTGTAGTTAATTGGGAAAGACCAAAGAGCGTTTTTGATATACAAAGTTTTGTTGGGCTTGCAAAAGATTATCAGAGATTTATTGAGTTTTTTTTTAGTATTGCAGCTCCTCTCACTCGATTAACGAAGAAGGATACTCGATTTTAGTGGACAGATGAGTGTGAGCAAAGTTTCATAGAGTTAAAGATAAAATTAACTTTCATACCAATGTTAGCATTGTGAGTTAGTAATGAAGATTTCAGAGTTTATTGTGATACCTTAAATAAAGGTCTTGGTTGTGTTTTGTGCAAAAAGATAAAAGTATAACTTATGCATCACGATAATTGAAGAAATATGAGGTAAATTATCTAATACATGACTTAGAACTTACAACAGCCATATTTACACTTAAAATTTATAGACATTATCTATATGGCATTAAGTTATAGATATTCACTGACCATAAAAGCCTAAAGTATATCTTTGCACAACCTCATCTTAACATGCGACAAATACGATGGCTTGAGTTCTTGAAGGATTTTGATTGTGCGATTATTTATTACTCTAGAAAAGTTAATGTAGTCACAGATGCTCTTAGCAAGAAAGGAAAAGAACCGATAACTAATTATTCTACCCTAGTGCGAGCGATACCCAAACTTTAGTTGAAAGTACTTGCAGCATAGAGACGATCCTAAGTTGAGAATGATTATAAATGAGATTCATAGTGGAGGTTAACCCAGATATGAGATACGTGAGGATGATGGTTCCTTACGATTTGAGGGACGCGTATGTGTGCCTAAGGATGAGTCACTTCGAAAGGAGATCTTTAAATGAGTACATCATAGTCACTTCAACATTCACCCTCATAGCACAAAGATGTATAATGACTTAAGCCAATAGTATTATTGGTTTGGAATGAAAAATGCTATTGATGAATTTGTGACTAGATGTATGACTTGTCAAAAGGTAAAGGTGGATCACCAATGATCCGCAAAAACCTTGAGATCATTACCTATTCTTGAAAGAAAATAGCAACATATTAACATGGATTTTGTTATTAAACTTCATCTCATCTCGCATAAGCACGATGATATGTGGGTAATTATCGACAAACTTACTAAGGTTGCATGATTTATACCCATTCAAAAGAATATGTTACTATCTAAATTAGTTGCTATTTATATTGTTGAGATAATTAAGTTTTATAGTGTGTGAAAGACCATTACTTCGAATAGAGATCTTCATTTTACCTCTAATTTCTAACAAAGCTTATAAGATACTTTACAAACAAGATTGCAATTTAGCATGACCTTTCACCCACAAACCTATAGAGAAGTTGAACATACTATTCAGACTTTAGATGATATGCTTCAAGCATGTGTGTTAGATAATAAGGACCAATGGGATAACCAGTGAGTTACGCAGATAAAAAATGTTGTGATCTAGAGTTTATAGTTGGCCCAATCTAGATCCATTTAAGCTATGTTGGATCTAAACTGATATTTGAATCCATATCTGATCTAAATTGAGTGACACAGTAGGTAACCTATGTCACTGTGTCAACACAGAACCTATAACTAACACGGGTCATGTTTCTAATCCAAAACTCATTTTAAGACCCGACCTAAACTTGACCCATTTTCGACATAGAATCCAACATATAACCCATTATTAACTTATTTTGACACAAAATTATTCATTAACATACGACACAAGGACACGAGACAACACAAATCAATGTCATTTCAAGGAATTTCGGACACCACATGACATAAAGACCAGGAGATGCCCAAAAGGGGCCAATTTTCTTGGTTTTTCAACGTCGATTTCGTTAATTTTCGGCAACAACCAAGGCCGATGATGGTCTCTAACTGACCGCATGCTCCTCCTCTTCCAGTCTAGTCTAGCATCGGTCGCCGATAGTATCATTTTGGTCAAAAAACTACATGAAATAAGATGTTGTAGAAATTGGAAAAAATCCAACGAATTAGAACTATTTCTTGACCAAATGGACAGCCATTACATGCCTTAATCCGTTAAAATATTTCGTACTATATTACTTTGTTGACCGAAGCTCAAAACAACAAATGAATGCAAGCATTTACACACAAAATCACATAAAATAGAAAAGAAAAGAAAATGATAGAAACTCACCATGGAGCCCCCTTTAAAGGCCTTCCAGATCCAGTAACTGCCCACATTGACAATAATGGGGATGCCATTGTTGTCTTGTTGTGCAGCAATTTTGTGCAGTAACGCTCAGGTATTAGTGCTTCCTTGTTCAAGCAGGTCTAGATATAATCAAGTTTATATCCAAACTGTCCGACCTGCTTCCTTGTCTAGGTAGATCAATAACAGGTTCTGTGTTCCAAATGGGTCAGGTTTGGGTTGGGTCTTGAAATGGATTTTGGATGAGAAACAAGACCCGTGTCAATAGTTGTAGGTTCGGTGTCGACAAGGTGACACAGGCTACCTATTGTGTCATTCAGTTTGGATTGAATATGGATTCAAGTATCAATTCAGATCTAAGATAACTTAAATGGATCTAAATTGGGTTTTAGATGATTTTAGGGTCATTTTAGATCTGATTTGGATGTGGATTGTTACGTTAGATTCGTACTTAAATAAATTATAATATTTTATTTATAATTGTTTAGAGATTAAAATTGAAAGATTTGGTGTTGATAAGAGTGGCTCCCGCAGTTTGGAGATTGGATCTTAGCTCATTCAGGTAGGGGGTTATGCGTTCTTTTACAGAACCATGATAGAAGTGATTTTCTTGTTTTAGATAGATTTAAATGTACATGATTGATAAATATTTTATTGATGTTTATGAAATGATGTTTGTAATTATGAGTTATTTGATATGCTTTTGAAATAAAACGTGTTTATGACATTGATTGATAAAGAGTATCTTTTAATATTCATGTGTTGTATGAATATGGTATTTAAATATATGGATATGGATTTAGATTTAGATACTTGTGGATCTGGATATGTTTTGTGAATGTGATGAACTATAATTGGTTTTAGAAATGTAATGATGTGTGAATATATGAGTATTACTTGTGTAGATTGTGTGGGGTCTCTAGAGACTTGTAGGTCCCTCTCACGGTCTGGCTTGGAGCGAATAGAGGGTGTGTTTCCGAGTACTCTGGCATGAGAGTCGGTGTGGTTACAATCTTGGACGGTGTTACCGAGGTCATATTAGGGAGGATCGAATGACTCCTTTGGCTTTTGGGGTAGACACAAGTATGGGTTGTAATTATCGTAACTAATGATGTGTGAATGTGTGAGTATGAATTTGATATCATGATTTAAAATGAAACTCTGATTTATTATAAAATGATTGTGAAATTATGCATGCTTTTAGTATGAAGATGTTTAACCTCCCTATTGAGTTCCATGGTATACGGAGCATAATAGCAGTTGGATAGAGATACTTTTTTATTTTAGATGGTATGATGAATGTTAAACGATTTACAAAATCTTATTATTTGGGTTATATATGGTGGGCCCCACACAATTTTGAGCATATTGTTTAGAATTTTGGTATGACCATTTATTTAAGATAGATATTTCATTGAGTTCAATTAAATTAGTATTGTATTTGATTTTGCTCACGATCATGCTCGTGCGAGAAGCGGCCACGTGTTATCGGGTCGGGCCGGGTTGCAGTTGCGACCCGAACAGTTGTGACAAAACCAATAGGAGTAGTTGGGGTTCTAAAACAGAATTGTTTATGATATTTGCTTTGGAATATTTGCTTTGGAATAACAGAAGGGAAATAACCGAAGGGAAATAACCAAAGGGAAATAACCGAAGGGAGATATGTATATATCTTATGTATATGAGCCCTTACTCGGGTCTTGCAAATAAGAGCGAAGGCTCAATGTGGGTGCGTGCTTGAATTGAAAGACTTACACACACGACATGAAATTAAACCCAAATATAAATTGCAGTATGGCCTTGACTAAGGTCTTGGGAGTAAGAGCGAAGGCTCAATGTGTGTGAGAGTGCTTGAATTGAAGTACTACACACACGACATAAATGAAACCCAAATAGTATAGGTCGGCCCTTACTTGGGTCTTTCAAATAAGAGCGAAAGCTCAATGTGTGTGAGAGTGTTTGAATTGAAAGACTTACTCACACGACATGAAATTAAACCCAAATATAAATTGCAGTATGGCCTTGACTAAGGTCTTGGGAGTAAGAGCGAAGGCTCAATGTGTGTGAGAGTGCTTGAATTGAAGTACTACACACACGACATAAATGAAACCCAAATAGTATAGGTCGGCCCTTACTTGGGTCTTTCAAATAAGAGCGAAAGCTCAATGTGTGTGAGAGTGCTTGAATTGAAAGACAACGCACCCAACTTAAACAAAACCCTTCAAAAATGAAAGTATATATATACACTTATATATTAGGGGCTGATTAGGCCCGTGTGTGTTCAAAATTGTGCACGACTAAGAGAGTGCACGTGTGTGGTTGTGCCAAGCCACGTTATTACAAGCGGGGGGAGACTATGCTCCGTTATTACAACCCCGTATCAAATTGAATTTCAAGCAAGTGTACGACTAAAGACCGAGTTTAGACACTTACGAGTAGCTGGTCCGTAGAGGTCTTGCTTGAGCGTGGCCTTGGCTTTGGGCTGCAAACGGGGGCTCCGCGAAGGTAGGTGATCAAGGGTGCTGGCCGGCTGCAAGTGGGGCGCGGGGTAGACGCCTCAAAGGGGGCTGGTGGCAAGTAGGTGGCGCCTCTAAGTAGGGAGTTTAGAGTGGGCCGAACGAGTGGACTCTTAGGGTCACTAGGGGAGTTGAGAGTTTAGGGAAACTGGACCTAACAGGTGAGCTAGTGGGAAGGCCGAATAGGACACCTAGGGGAGTTGGCCGAATAGGAAATGATGGCTAGGTGGTGGCCAGCAACTTGGGTTATGCTAGGTTCGGCTAGGTTTAGGTGGTGGCGGCAAAGGGGCTGAGATGAAGGTAGGATGGGTGGCTAAGAGTGGAGAGGTGGTAGAGAGGGGCTTTGAGGGAGTTTGGGGTACTTACAGAATGGGGAGAGGTGGCGGATGAAGTGGGAAGGTGGCGGGCAGGTGGTTGTCGGCTGGTTCGGTTGGATGGAGGTGGTGGCGTCCGGCTGAGGGATGGTGGTGATGGAGGGAAGAGGGAAGGTGGCGGTGCAGGTGGTGGCTGGTGGAGCAGGTGGAGCTGTTGGGGAGTGGTCCCAGCTGGGTGAGAGATGGGAGAAGGAGAGGGCCCGGCTGGGTGGAAGGGTGGTTCCCACTTAGAAAACCCGCCCACAATGAGGGGGGTTTAAATAGGGGATGGGTAGGTCGGTTAGGGCTGGGCTGTGGGTAGTGGTTAGGTGGTTTAGGTAGGGTGGTATGTAGATAAGGTGGGCTGGATGGGGTTGGGCCAGATATTTTAAAACTAGGGGTTTGGGTAAATCGTGGGCTAAGGGTGGTTTAGGGGTTTAGGGCTAGGTTAGGTGGTTGGGTTTTAGGGTGAGGTTTAGTGAGCTAGGTTAGGTGATTAGGCTAGGTTTAGGCTAGGATTAGGGAAATTAATCTAGGTTTAGGGAAGTGGGTTAGGTGATTAGGTTGGGATTAGGATGGGATTAGGGAATTGGGTTAGGTGATTAGGCTCAGATTAGGGGTGGATTAGGGGTTTGGGTTAGGTTTAGGCATTTTGGGCTAGGTTTAGGTGAAGGAGCTCCCTTAGCATGGCCCATAGACCTTGATCACCCCATGTTGGTGCAGCCCTAGGTTAGGTTTTAGCTAATTACAAGCTTAAACCCACTCAATTAGGCTAACCCACATGATTAACCCAAACTTGACACACAAGTCAAGCTTAATACAACACTCTTGATATTTTTCACCCCCACTCTCTCTCATGCCCAATATCCCACGTGAATTTCAAGTGGGCCCCACCTCCATTTATGAGAAGGTGATGTGGGCCATGGATATGGATATTGGATTGGATCTCTGGATCCAAATCCAAGTCCACATGTGGGTTTGGATTGGGATCTGGATATATATGGTCCAAATCCAATCCAAACTGAATTCTGACTCCTTCGAGCTGGGTTCGAAACGGACGATTTGTGCGGGGCCTGACAGCATCAGTACTCCGTCTGCGTTGGGTCTTCGCCAACATAGTCGTCCGCCTCCGTTTCTGCCTTCCGGAGATGACTTCAAATGCTATTTTAATAAGAACAGGGTCTTGGACGTTCGAGATCCTGGGGTGTGAATCAGATACAAGAGTTGCTGCGCCGGGCTCGACAGGTGCTCCGGTTCCGGGCTCTTCTTGGCTCTCCTGGTCCTGTCTTGATCGGGCCAAGCCACTTTGGGGTTTCAAAACATGTTTTAAAAGGGTTTTCAAAAGCTATATCATATGTTTTTGAAAGATAAAGTTTAAAACATATATACAGGGTTGTTTGGAAGGCTCCTGGGTTTCCAAACTCAAAATGGCCCTTTGGGGGCTGCTTGTATAAAACCAGATTCGTTTAAGAAATTCGTGGGATTTCGGGGTGTTTACAGATGCCCCTCTTTGGCCTTGTCCAAATAGATTTGGATAAGGGCAAAGATGACAAACACCCCTTTTAATGTCTCCCTAGATCTAGCCACGAAGAATATGGGATCGTCCCATTTTAGCAAAATCTCAATTTTACAAACTCTGGTAGGAGGAGATATCACGCCAAAGGGTTCACTTATGGAATCTGGTCCTAAATGGGATCATGTTCATGCAAGTACCATGCGTGGAATGCAGATGACATGGGTGTGGTGCCAAGAGTGGCGACCTCCCAGAGACCAGGTGTGGTCGAACTCTAGAGACTTACAAGGCCTACTGCTCCAAGTGAGCAAAAACCCTATGCTGTTCGATGTTCAGTTTTTAAAACTTATTTACAAAAGCTATTTACAAAAGGGACAACTGTCTTGAGTCTCGATCCTAAGGATCTCGAGCTCTTCGTGCTTGCCCTTGTTTGAGTCTTAACACTCGCTTATCTAGCGGAGGTTTTATAAGAAAACAAGCTTCATTTCAAATCCCTACGCCTTACTCGAAACGTCGAATTCTCAAACAAGATGAAATTCAAGTAAGTAAATCCTATTTTTAGGATTCCTCGAAATGAACCATGCTTTAGCTTGGGATAAGCCAGGGATGGGAAAGAGATACCACGGTCCCTTCTGAAGCGTCCCGTGGTTTGAGGCACAGAAGGCGGAAAACTGCTCTTTTTGAGCTTTTTGGCCTCTTTTTCCTTTTTTTTCATAGAGGGTCTCCCTTTGGGAGTATTTTTTCTTTAATCCCTCTTTTTTATAAGAGAATCGATTTTTCTTTTTGAAGTCTGGTTTCTTTCTTTTGGAAAGAGATTTTAAATGGGAAATTCCCTTTTGATTTGGGCCTTTGTTTTCCTTTTGGAAGGAGAAGAGAAGAGGGGAGGACTTATCCCAAGCCTACACTCGATCCATTCCAGATCAGCCTATTTAGAAATAGCACGTACTACTTGCAAGTATCTTGCTATGTTGAACTAGGCCCTTCTTTGTAAGATGAAGGATTTTGAAATGCAACCACGATTTTGAAAACTCCACTCTTTCACAAGTGCGAATTCTCTTACTTAGGGTCACATGAGTTGCTTTTGCACCTTATTCACACGTCTCAGGGCAGCTATCCCTTTTAAAATTTTCGAAAACTGGAATTTAATCCAGATCCTACACATGATACTTCTTTAAGTATTGAATATTGACAGGATCGGCTAAATTCCTACCTTCTACATCGATCAACCAATACGAATTGTTCGTAGTGGTTGCTCGTACAACATAGGGTCCATCCCAGTTGGGGCGCCACTTGCCTAGGGGGTGTGGGCCACGATGGTGGATGGTTTTCAAGACCAGATCTCCCACTTCAAAGTGGCGAGGTCTTATGTGTTTGCTATAATGTTGGGCTATCCTTTGCCGGTATGCACGAGCATGATCCATGGCAAGGAGTCGCCTCTCATCTAGCAAATCTAGCTCGGCCATCCTAGCATGCTGAAGTGTCTCTAGGGGGAGGTCGAGTGCAATGGATGTATGGAATGAATGCAATTGGGTATGAATGGGAAGAATGGCGTTTGTGCCATAGACCAATTCGAATGGTGTGGCATTTGTGGGAGTCCGGATGGAAGTCCTATAAGCCCATAAGGCTTCATCCAGCTTCTCATGCCACCTCCTACCCTTCTCTAAGGTCTTCTCAATGATACCAATGAGCGTCTTGTTTGTGGCTTCGGCTTGGCCGTTGCCTTGAGGGTAGTAGGGCGAGGAGAAGTGGTGAGTTATGCCATACGTGTTGCACAACTTAACCATCCGCTCGTTCTTGAATGGGGTACCATTATCAGACACAAGGTCTCGTGGAACCCCAAATCGAGCCAAGATATTCCTCCGGATGAAAGCCACCACATGTTGCCCCATTACATTCGTTAGGGAAATGGCTTCCACCCACTTGGAGAAATACTCCGTGGCTGCTAAAATAAAACGATGCCCATTCGAGGCCTTTGGAAATATGGGGCCTACAATGTCAAACGCCCACATGGTAAATGGCCAGGGGCTGACCACGGAATGCAATGCAGATGAAGGGATATGAATGGCGTGTCCATGCACTTGACATGGATGACACTTCCTAACATGATCGTGACAATCCTTTTTCAGGGTGGACCAAAAATAACCCCCTCTAAGTATTTTCATCGCCATCATGTTGGCATTAACATGACCTCCACATTCTCCGTCGTGGAACTCGTGCATCACTATCCTAGCCTCCTCTAGGTCGATACACCTAAGCAGAATGCCGGTAAAACTCTTTTTGTATAAGACCCCACCCAGAATGGTGTATCGGGTCGAAATCTTACGAATGAATACCCTATCTTTGGATGTGGCATCCTCGGTGAATCCCCCATTTTCTAAAAATTGTTTTATGTCATAGAACCAGGGTTTTTCAACAGACTCTGGGTTGTTTTGGCAAATATCCAAGTCGTGTGTGGATGGATGGGGCGCATGTCATATTTCCAAAGATCTGGTCCTTGAAACGGGATCGACCTTCAGGGCTGAACCCAAAGAGGAGAGGGCATCGGCGATGCCATTGTCCTCTCTTCCCACGTGTGTGAGCTTACACGACTGGAAGGATTGGACCAATCGAGTGGCCAACTCGTGATATGGAAGTAGTTTCTCATTACGTACTTGCCAAATTTTTAAAACCTGGTTTATGACAAGGAGCGAATCTCCAAAGACCTCGATGCATGATGCCCCTAGAGTTTTCAAAATCCTTAAGCCTTGTATGAGTGCTTCATACTCAGCTACGTTGTTGGAACATTCGAAATCTAAGCGGACTGCTATGGGAATCTCGCCCTTTTCAGGGGAGATTAGGATGATCCCGGCACCAGCCCCTCGTTGGTTTCGTGCCCCGTCGAAGTGCATCTTCCACACTTGGTTTTCGAAAGAATTTGCCAAAATGTGGTTTTGAAAATGGTTTTGCAATATGCCTCCATCAGGCATTTCGACAAGAGTGGGATATGCGTCCTCCAAGGGGAAGTCAGCCACGTAATCTGCTAGGGCTTGCCCCTTAACGGAGATCTAGTGATGGTATTTCAGATCATACTCCATTAGAAGGAGTTGTCATTTGCCCAATCTACCCGTGAGAATGGGTTTTTCGAACAAGTGCTTGATTGGATCAAGCTTAGACACTATCCAGATCTCATGATCTAGGAAGTAGTGTCTGAATTTCTGGCAGGCCCAAACTAGGGCCAAGCACGTCTTCTCCATGGCTTGATAATTTCGTTCATAAGCCAAGAGAGTTTTTGAAATATAGTAGATGGCATACTCCTTATGGGTGTCATCCTCGTATTGAGCCAACAGGGCTCCTAAAGCGTTTACATGCACGGAGATGTATAATAAAAGCGGTTTTCCTTGTTTTGGAGGATTCAAAACGGGGGGATTAACCAAGTATGCCTTTAGTCTCTCGAAGGACTTTTGGCATTCGTCATCCCATAAGAATTTCGTACCCTTCCTCAACAGTTTGTTGAAGGGTTCGCATCTAGTTGCCAGATTTGATATGAATCGGCGCACAGATTGTAATCGACCCTGGAGGCTACGGACTTGGGTGAGATTGGAGGGTGGAGCCATGTCTATGATGGCTCGACACTTAGAGGGGTCGACTTCTATTCCCCTTTGGCTCACCATAAAGCCTAGAAGCTTCCCTGATTCTACCCCGAACACACATTTTTGAGGGTTTAGCTTTACTTTGTAAAGCCTAAGCCTTTCGAAAATCTTTTGTAAACATTCGATATGGGTGCATCAGGTTTTGGATTTTGCCAAGAGATCATCTACATACACTTCTACAAGCTCGTGAATTTGATCATGGAAGATCGTGTTCATGGCTCGTTGGTATGTTGCGCCAGCATTTTTCAAACCAAAGGGCATGACTGTATAGCAGTACGTGCCCCATGGGGTTGTGAAGGCGGTCTTACCCTGATCTCGTGGACTTAGTTTGATTTGATTATAGCCTGAATAGCCATCCATAAATGAAAACATTTCATGATTTGCAGTACTATCGACTATCAAATCTATGTTTGGTAAAGGATAATTATCCTTTGGAGTGGCTTTATTAAGGTTTCTGAAATCGATGCATATTCGAATTTTCCCATTGGTTTTTCGAACTACAACGATATTTGACAACCAATCAGAATACGCAATGGGTTTTATAAATCCGGCTTTTAGCAGATCTTCTAAACCCTCTTTGACTTGCATGTGTACATTCGGGTGTATTTTCCTAAGCTTCTGCTTTATTGGTTTTACACCTATATCTAAGGGAAGACGATGCTCGACTATGCTGGGATCTATGCCCGGCATGTCTTCATACGTCCACGCAAACACATCTAAATAGGTTCGTAGAAATGAAATGAATGCTAACTTTTCAGTTTCATGCAAGCATGCGCCTATTTTGATGGTTTTGGGATTGGAATCATCCCCTAGGTTCACCTCTGCGAAATCTCCTCCTACTGATTGGGAAGGTCTTTCAAAATCGAGAATTCTATGAAATTTTGGGAGCTCAGAAGTGGGATCTTCCTCAAGGGGATCCACTTCTGGGCTTTGATCATTCTCGTGGGCTATAGACCCGAGGGAACTTGATGCGTGATTTTCAAAATAACCTGGTTTTGTACTTGGATTTTCAAGTGATTTCGAAATTTTTGGTCTGGCTATGCAGACGACGTTTCTTTCGAAATCCTTTTCTTTCGCAAAAGTCATACCAGGAGCAGCTATGTACAAAATCTTTTTGGTATTTTCTAAATTTTCGATTTTTTTGGGTTTTTGTAGAACAAGAACTTTGGGAACTATACAAAGCATACTTTTTTCGAGTTTTTGTTTTTCCATTGTTTTTGGTTTTTCTTGTTTTTCGATTTTTTTTTATTTTAAGTTTTCAAATGTTTTTGGTATTTTTAGAAAAAGGGATCTTCCGTCATACCTACAAAGGGAAAACACTATGGGTTAGACTCGGAATAGGAGGTCTAAACCATAGGTTTCTTCTAAGACAGGCTCCGGGGCACCCTTGACCCAGGTGGTCACAGGGGGTGGTTCCGGCGGTATTTGAGGAGTATAGCCGATCCCATATCGGCTTGGGTTGGCCCTAGGAAGGATGGGCTCTAGGAGACCCTGGTTTTGTGCCCCTAGACTTTTGTAGGGCGTGTAGCTCATGTTTAATAACATGTTCCACGACCTTTTGTTTTTTGAAAAGATGGGATATAAGTCGTGGTCCTGGAACATGCTATCGTCCATATTAGGCTCGTATGGCCTTTTGTCCAGGGGTTTTGGAAATAGGGAACGCTTGGGTTTTTCTAGGAGGATTAGAGTCGGGAGGGGGCCTGCTTTTGGCGGCCCCTTCACACATACAACCTTCCTAGGGTTGTTCAACACGAGCCGAGGTGGCTCAACCATAATTTGTCCCAGGTTAGCCTCATGGGCCTGGGAGCTTGATAAACAAGGGGAGTTTATGATCCCCTGAAGCTGTGGGTGACTCTCACATAGGATCACTACGACCTGGTCCCTAAAAGGGATCTTAACACACCTGTGGAAAGTGGATGGCACAGCGCACAAACTGTGTATCCAGGGTCTTCCCAGCAAAAGGTTATAATGGGGGTGGATGTCCAAGACATGGAACACCCCCGTGTGTTCGATCCCTCCCGTTTCCATTGGGAGTTCGATGGATCCTAAAGGCCTAGACGCATTCCCATCGTATCCAGTGATAACGATGGGGCTTGGGTTCACTGAAGTCAAGGTGACTCCGATTTTATACGCCACGTGAAGTGGAAGGATGTTGAGCCCTCCTCCACCATCGACTAGGCACCTATCCAGAGAGTGGTTGTTTAGAACCACCTCGATATGCAGGGCCTGGTTATGGGTTTCGTAGGGTCTATCTACATCATCTTCCGAAAAGGTGATGGGCGATTTTGCTCCTAATAAAGCCACTTGGGCAGACAAGGATTCCGGACTTATGTTCGAATCAACCTTGGCCCTTTCTAGAATTTTCTCTAAGACAAGTCTATGCCTAGGCGAGGTTTTGATAAGCTCTAGAATAGACATGTGAATAGGAATCTTTGAAAGGTGGTTTTCGAAATCATAAGGATTTAGGATGATTTTGTCCTTATCTGCTTTTGGCAGACCACTAGGGATACATGCTTTTGAGGGGCCAGGCACACTGACCACCTTTTGAGCACCTTGAAGGTGCGGGGGTTGGTAGATCCTCCCGGATCTAGTGACTTCCCCCACGACCAGCCTAGGGTTCGTGCTAAACTTGGCTCTAAGGATGAGCTGAGGAGAACCTTGGATTTTAAAAACTGGCTTTGCCGGGGTTTCCACTTTTGATGGTCCCCGAATGACGACTTGGGCGGGCCTCTTGTATAGTACAAGGATGGGCGCACAAGCAGGTCGACCAGGCTCTGGTTTTTGCGCTAGTTCCTTGGAAATGGTGAGGGTACATACCTCCTTTCCTTTCCCACTGCCACTGGCGTGTTTGGGAAAGGGTTCCTTGAAGATAGCTTGAGGTGGCTCAGGTTCCGCAGTGACCTGGAGCCGGCCCTCTCCTATCAAGTTCTCAATTTTATTTAGAAAAGAGAAGCACCGTTTGGTATCATGGCCTTTGAGCCGATGATACTTGCAAAACCGGTTTAAATACCCCCCTTTGGACGTGACTCCTTCGGGGATTTCAGGGAGTTCGATCATGCCCTGGGCAAGTAAGAGGTCTAGGACCTCCGACACAGGTTGCCCCAGCGGAGTGTACTCCCGTTTTTCAATTGGTTTTGAAAAATTGCGTTCTCTCTTATTTTCTATTTTTTCAAAATTTTTAGAAGTGCCCGCCATGCCTGGATCCACCCGGACATTGGCGATTTTATGGGGCTTTGCCCCTTTGTCCGTTGTGGGCAGCCCATATACGATGGGCTTTTCCACACGTGTTTTGGGAATGGCACTTCCTTTCCATAAGTGGTCGTATGTCCCTTTTCGCAAGTTGGTTTCGAAAAGGGAGGCCTTTTTGATCAACTTATGAAAAGTTGAAATCTCATGGAGCGAGAGAAGGGTTTTTAACTCGCTTTTAAAATTATCCAGGATGAGCATTACTGCGCATCCTTCGGATATAGGCTCTCGCACTTGGCCCAAAAGAGACCTCCATCTTATAATGAAGGCATGCACGTCTTCGTTCATGCCTTGCTTTGTATCCCTTAAGGTATTCAGGGTTGGCGTGACTTCCACGTTGTGTGCAAATCTTTGCATGAAGTAGTTCGCTAACTCTTCAAAAGTAGCGAACTGGCTTAAGTCGTAGGAAGCCAGCCATTTGGCAGCTGTGCCCTTAAGGGATAGGGGGAACCAATACACCCATTTCATCGAGTCCTTTTTCTTCTTATGGGCTCGACGTGAGAAAAGCTGCAAGTGAGACCTAGGGTCTCCTATGCCATCATACCGATGGAAGTTCGGTATTTCATCGTCACTGTCTGTTTCGTAATCCATAGGAAGGAAATCAGATAGGGCGTAGCTTCTTTTCTCTTTATTCTGCCCTTTCAGCAGCTGCTGTAGGGCTTTACGGTCCTTTTGTGTGAAGGACTCGTGGTATTGGTTGCCTTCCATTACGGAGGCCTCTTTTTGCTTGCGAGGTTTTTCAAATTTCTTTTTAGGCCTTTGTTCACCGTTTGATGAACATGAATCGCCTGCTTCAGCCTCTTGGCTGAGAGCATCGATTTTGGCCTAAAATTCCCTTCTCAAGTCCTCGATTTCATCTAGTTTTATTTTGTTTTTGAAAATCCTCCTAGAGTGAGAACTTGATGCGCATGAGCCTTGGCTCGACACTTCACTTGGATTGGATTTTGACATGCTTTTCAAGCTTTTTCAAAATTTCCTAAGTAAAAGCAAAGAAAATAAGTTAAAACGACACCTTTATAAAATTTTCGCAAGACTTTCTACAAGTAAACTCGATTTTTGAAAAGGCTCACGTCCCACCGGGCGTGCCAATCTCTGTAGACGCGCGAAAATCCCCGCCTCTTCGCCTCTTTCGGGACTTGGAGTGGATCTTATCGTGCGTCTAAGGCCTATGTATACAAATAGGGCGTGCCAGCTAGCTTACTTTAAGCTAGCGAAGATATATTTAACACTGACTTCTAAACGTGGCGACTGTGAGCAAGTAAGGTCTTGTCGTCGCAGACCTTCTTGCACCGATGCGCAAGGGTCAGTCTGTACGCTTTTGCAAAAATCGAGTTTTGGGGAGAAAGTCCACGAAGCGGTTTGAGGTGTCTATTTCGGGTCTTTAAGATGCGATTGCATATTTTAGATCACGTGGATTTGCACGTGCCTAAGTCTTTTCTTTTATCCCTTTTTGGGTCGCCTAGTTTGTGTGTTATGAACACTCCACTACATGGGCGAATTCGAGCGGGGCTTGCTTTGATGCAATATGCGTCCTACCTCGTGGTATGGCGTAGATGCAATGCAAACTCACGCTACTCCAAAGGGAAAACCCGAAATGTAAAGACAATACTGAAGGGAAATAACAGAAGGGAAATAACCGAAGGGAAATAACCGAAGGGAGATATGTATATATCTTATGTATATGAGCCCTTACTCGGGTCTTGCAAATAAGAGCGAAGGCTCAATGTGGGTGCGTGCTTGAATTGAAAGACTTACACACACGACATGAAATTAAACCCAAATATAAATTGCAGTATGGCCTTGACTAAGGTCTTGGGAGTAAGAGCGAAGGCTCAATGTGTGTGAGAGTGCTTGAATTGAAGTACTACACACACGACATAAATGAAACCCAAATAGTATAGGTCGGCCCTTACTTGGGTCTTTCAAATAAGAGCGAAAGCTCAATGTGTGTGAGAGTGTTTGAATTGAAAGACTTACTCACACGACATGAAATTAAACCCAAATATAAATTGCAGTATGGCCTTGACTAAGGTCTTGGGAGTAAGAGCGAAGGCTCAATGTGTGTGAGAGTGCTTGAATTGAAGTACTACACACACGACATAAATGAAACCCAAATAGTATAGGTCGGCCCTTACTTGGGTCTTTCAAATAAGAGCGAAAGCTCAATGTGTGTGAGAGTGCTTGAATTGAAAGACAACGCACCCAACTTAAACAAAACCCTTCGAAAATGAAAGTATATATATACACTTATATATTAGGGGCTGATTAGGCCCGTGTGTGTTCAAAATTGTGCACGACTAAGAGAGTGCACGTGTGTGGTTGTGCCAAGCCACGTTATTACAAGCGGGGGGAGACTATGCTCCGTTATTACAACCCCGTATCAAATTGAATTTCAAGCAAGTGTACGACTAAAGACCGAGTTTAGACACTTACGAGTAGCTGGTCCGTAGAGGTCTTGCTTGAGCGTGGCCTTGGCTTTGGGCTGCAAACGGGGGCTCCGCGAAGGTAGGTGATCAAGGGTGCTGGCCGGCTGCAAGTGGGGCGCGGGGTAGACGCCTCAAAGGGGGCTGGTGGCAAGTAGGTGGCGCCTCTAAGTAGGGAGTTTAGAGTAGGCCGAACGAGTGGACTCTTAGGGTCACTAGGGGAGTTGAGAGTTTAGGGAAACTGGACCTAACAGGTGAGCTAGTGGGAAGGCCGAATAGGACACCTAGGGGAGTTGGCCGAATAGGAAATGATGGCTAGGTGGTGGCCAGCAACTTGGGTTATGCTAGGTTCGGCTAGGTTTAGGTGGTGGCGGCAAAGGGGCTGAGATGAAGGTAGGATGGGTGGCTAAGAGTGGAGAGGTGGTAGAGAGGGGCTTTGAGGGAGTTTGGGGTACTTACAGAATGGGGAGAGGTGGCGGATGAAGTGGGAAGGTGGCGGGCAGGTGGCTGTCGGCTGGTTCGGTTGGATGGAGGTGGTGGCGTCCGGCTGAGGGATGGTGGTGATGGAGGGAAGAGGGAAGGTGGCGGTGCAGGTGGTGGCTGGTGGAGCAGGTGGAGCTGTTGGGGAGTGGTCCCGGCTGGGTGAGAGATGGAGAAGGAGAGGGCCCGGCTGGGTGGAAGGGTGGTTCCCACTTAGAAAACCCGCCCACAATGAGGGGGGTTTAAATAGGGGATGGGTAGGTCGGTTAGGGCTGGGCTGTGGGTAGTGGTTAGGTGGTTTAGGTAGGGTGGTATGTAGATAAGGTGGGCTGGATGGGGTTGGGCCAGATATTTTAAAACTAGGGGTTTGGGTAAATCGTGGGCTAAGGGTGGTTTAGGGGTTTAGGGCTAGGTTAGGTGGTTGGGTTTTAGGGTGAGGTTTAGTGAGCTAGGTTAGGTGATTAGGCTAGGTTTAGGCTAGGATTAGGGAAATTAATCTAGGTTTAGGGAAGGATTAGGGAAGTGGGTTAGGTGATTAGGTTGGGATTAGGACGGGATTAGGGAATTGGGTTAGGTGATTAGGCTCAGATTAGGGGTGGATTAGGGGTTTGGGTTAGGTTTAGGCATTTTGGGCTAGGTTTAGGTGAAGGAGCTCCCTTAGCATGGCCCATAGACCTTGATCACCCCATGTTGGTGCAGCCCTAGGTTAGGTTTTAGCTAATTACAAGCTTAAACCCACTCAATTAGGCTAACCCACATGATTAACCCAAACTTGACACACAAGTCAAGCTTAATACAACACTCTTGATATTTTTCACCCCCACTCTCTCTCATGCCCAATATCCCACGTGAATTTCAAGTGGGCCCCACCTCCATTTATGAGAAGGTGATGTGGGTCATGGATATGGATATTGGATTGGATCTCTGGATCCAAATCCAAGTCCACATGTGGGTTTGGATTGGGATCTGGATATATATGATCCAGATCCAATCCAAACTGAATTCTGACTCCTTCGAGCTGGGTTCGAAATGGACGATTTGTGCGGGGCCTGACAGCATCAGTACTCCGTCTGCGTTGGGTCTTCGCCAACATAGTCGTCCGCCTCCGTTTCTGCCTTCCGGAGATGACTTCAAATGCTATTTTAATAAGAACAGGGTCTTGGACGTTCGAGATCCTGGAGTGTGAATCAGATACAAGAGTTGCTGCGCCGGGCTCGACAGGTGCTCCGGTTCCGGGCTCTTCTTGGCTCTCCTGGTCCTGTCTTGATCGGGCCAAGCCACTTTGGGGTTTCAAAACATGTTTTAAAAGGGTTTTCAAAAGCTATATCATATGTTTTTGAAAGATAAAGTTTAAAACATATATACAGGGTTGTTTGGAAGGCTCCTGGGTTTCCAAACTCAAAATGGCCCTTTGGGGGCTGCTTGTATCAAACCAGATTCGTTTAAGAAATTCGTGGGATTTCGGGGTGTTTACAGGAAGGAAATTAAAGGAGGATTCACCACTAAGAATTACATCCTTTCTAGAGTCAGAGAAGGCTGCTTATTAACCGATGGTTTGGAGAAGTATTTCAATAATTTGGCAGGGGTAGGCTGCTTAGACGCAGAAGATGTCTCTAACATTGTTTCAGCTACCTGAATACCATTTACTCTTGCCACTCCCCGGCCCAATTGGTCGTCCAACTTGGTCATCGTTAACTTTTGTATCATCATGTCACCGTGTATCTTACTTAAGACGAGAAGTATCTTCAAATAAGTCGGACATTAACATTTTTCACGACCCAATGAGCATAACAAGTATAGAACGTGCCGAGTTTCTCATACTTCAAGTACACCGCAACTCTTCCTTCGAAGGACCAACTAATTTGTGTAAAGTGTTTAATCGGTTTGTGGCTTGACAAATCACTTTTGCTTCCACGATACCAATTTCTTGTCCTTTCATGGCAAAGAGACACTTCTTCAACCTTCTCCATTCTTGTACCCAATTTTGCTCCTGTCTTTTGTGTTCTGCGATATTGACACAATCCCCAAAATTGCGTCTAGATAGAAAAACATTGAAAGATCTCTCTCTTCACGACGAGTATCTTCTTTCCATCGGCATAAATGGAGAACAAAATTCATGTATGAGCACCTGCTGAAACTCGCAACAGGTCTCTCTTCTCGTCAGAAAATAACTGAACTAGATTTTCTTCCAGACGCTATGCATGAAAACCTTTGAGCTGTTCCCAAAATTGTGCATCTCCGTTGCGCTCGTGCTAAAGCCTTTATCAGATAATCAACCAAGCAAACTATGAGAATATTTCTGAAGACCATCACGGACATCGTCCTTGTTGAAGTGAATAATGTCCTCCCGGGGATCTTCAGTCGGAGAATTCTGCAAGTGAGGCTCCACGAAGCACCAGAGTCACAGCCGATCACAAAAAGATTTTTCCGACACTGAAGACATTTACCAAGTGCTGTAACCACCTCGTTTCAGCACCTTTCGGTGGACCTGACTATTGAATCACATCGGGTGGTTTAATTTATTACTCATAATAGGACAAAAACTCGAAAGAAGAGCGGCGGACTCATGTTTTGGTGACCGTAAACACTGGTGGAAGGCACACCTTTTTTAGCAATATCCTTCACCTGTAGGAAAAGTTTTGGCCACATGGTCTAAATTTACAAACCCAAATTTAAACTACATTAAATTTTATTAATGACTAAAGGACATTTCTCTCGTAAGAACCCAAGTCCCCAGGCCTCTGGTCTTGATGAAAGAGGAGAGAGAAAACCACTGGTTTTCCTTGTTGGTGTATTTAGTCTCAAAGTGTGAACGAAGAATCGAGTTGCGCATACCCTTTTAGTTCTGGTCTGTGAAAAGGGGGTTGAAACAATCCCACAGAATGAGAAGGAAAGTGTACCCGATCGTTGTATTATTCATCATCCTCTTCGTAGGAACTTCTCCCACAGTTTCAGCTTCACGTCCATGTCCGAACCCATCAAACTCTGTTTCTCTTTCGCCTTATTGACTGTCACAGCTTTGTCAAGGTTTGATTTTTATTGCAGGGATTTCTGTTGGTTTCGTATCCACTGCGTTGTCCTCTCTGCTCAAACGGTTTGCATCACTCTCTGCTATAACAAAGATGATAAACCTATGAAATATTTTCTCTTCCTTCTTGCTTATGGCTGTTGGCCTAGAGTTATCATTTTTTCTTCTTATGATCTTGCGAAGCTATCTCGGGGAAACCATTGATGCAATTTGAGAGTGGATACAATGTGGAGACTGTGTTTGATGGGAGCAAACATGGGATTGAGCCATACTCTGTTCATATTTCCCAGAATGGGGAGCTTCTGCTGTTGGACTCTCTTAACAGCAACCTGTATAAGATCGCAATGCCTCTCTCTCTCTCTCTCTCTCTCTCTCTCTGCGTGTGTATGTGTGTGTTCATTTGTTACTTAAGATGCAACCTCCCAAACTCTTGATTTCATTATTGGGGAAGATGCAGATAGCAGACCTAGGCTGGTGGCTGGTTCATCAGAAGGTTACTCTGGACATGTGGATGGCAAGGCAAGAGAAACAAGAATGAACCGTCTAAATCATTCACCGTCGATGATAAGGGAAACATATATGTCGCTGACAGCATGAACATGGCTATAAGGAAGGTCAATGAAGCAGGTAAACTGACTAATCTTCAAAACCGTGAAGAACTTTTCGTTTCTCCATTCTTTACATGAATGATTAGTTGTGCTATTTGCAATATCAAAGGTGATGTAATGTAATGCCGTGAAACTTTTCAGCTTGGTGTAACTTTAGTCTTTTTTCTGATGGCCAACAATTTTTCTTTTTGGAGTTTTAGGTTAGTATAGGTGTTACCCCCTCCCCCTGTGTGTGTGTGGAGCTTTCTGTTTGGTTTCGTGTTTAGTGATATTGTCAGTGTAATTCAGGAGGAAAGCGGTGGTTAGACTATTCTGGTGCAATCTTCAACTTGTTTTCTATAAAATTTTGGTATAAAGGGACGTGGCCATTATCCTGTATCACCTTGCAGGCTTGCCGCTTTGATCCGCCTGATCTGAAACGGGCCGGAATAGAAAATCTGAACTGTTATCCGTTGTTAGTTTTCTTTAGCGTTCACATTTTTATCCTGCAGTAGGAGTAGCTAGTTTCTCTGTCTTTTGGACAACCGAGAAGTCTAGTTGCGGTCTATTTTCTTCCATAGTCTCATTTTGAACGGTGTCGTTCTTGTCGGATAGTTGATGATGCCTTTGTATTTTCAAAGTTTATGTTTGTGGATGTCCGTTGTTTCAGGAGTTTCAACAATAGCGGGAGGAAACTGGGGCAGAGGTGATCATGTTGATGGGAGCAGCGAGGATGCAAAGTTGTCGATTGATTTCGAGGTGGTCTATATTGCAAGTAGTTGTTCTCTGCTTGTTGTAGACCGTGGGAAGCAGGCAATTAGAGAGATCCAGCTTCAGTTTGATGATTGTGCATACCAGTATGGAAAGCAGTTTTCATCGGGTATAATAGTGTCTTTAGCTTCTTTCTTGTTTTCTGCTGTCGCTTTTAGTTGCATGTCAATGGAGGTTGAATATAAGGAAATTGCGAATAGCTGCTGCAGGGATCACCTTGCTTCTTGGAGCTGGTTTCTTCGGTTACATGCTCGCTCTGCTACAAAGAAGAGTTGGAACCATAGTTTCACCTCTTAAAGTGAGTATGCTCGACCATCTTCGTGCTCTTTCCTTGTCCTTCTGGTATGTTCGCATTACGTACAATGAATGGTAATATCAACTTTTGGAAGGGAAAGCATTAGCTAATACTATACAGGACCAACGTTGTAAATATCATTTACGACCCTGTACTGTACAGGGTATCCTATCGTACAAGAGGATACTAATACTATTTCTCCATTCTATGAAAGAAAATGTAATTAAAAGGAAACAGACATAGAAATCAACAATATTATGCAATTGCCACAATAATGATTATATTTGTTATATGATATAGTGTGATACATACATGTAAATGGGTGAAAACGATATGCATGCGAGTTACTCATTGTGTTCCTTCGTGTTGGAAATCATTCGTGTTTGCCTAGTGGAACTTCTTTTCCGCTGATAATGCCAAATGGAGTTGTATTATTTAAGATGATGGTATTTTGTCCAACGACCTCTGAAAGTCTTAAGCATAGTAAATTTTCTTATGGAGTTTGTCTGCTATATGGTCTTCAATATTCTCATTGAAATGCAGGAAGCTATGAGGTCAGGAAAGGTGCCTAAGCGCTCTTCTAGTTCATCACTAAAATCAACTGTAAGACCACCATTGGTCCCGGAAGAGGGAGAATTGAAGCAAGAGGATCCGAGACTGGGTTCGTTTCGGAAGTTCTTTCTGGATGTTATGTCCTCGATAACAGAAGCCATTGGAGGACTGTGTTCAACTTCTAGAAATAGGCTACAAGGTGAGCAAAATAGTCATCAGCACCAACGCAGACGTTCTAGTCTTTGGCCATTGCAGGAGAGCTTTGTCGTCCCCGAGGGTGATGAACCGCCTTCAGTGCACTGAAGACACCTACCCCAAAGAAGAGCTATCCTTTTATGTTTAAGGACATTGAGAAGACTCACCATCTTCGAAATGGCTGTGAGGGTGACCGGCATTATTACACCAACAGGGAGCGTGAAATTCAACGGAAGACGCAGCACCGCCAAGAGAGAATTCATCCTCTGCGTCACCAATCTTCCGTTGCGCAGACTTTCTATGACCCAAGCAGTGAGTCGAGATTATGAAGATCCTATGTATGAATATCAGAATATGGGGTCTAGACCGCATTACATGGCTTATAATCATGATTACTAAGGTTGCGAATTTAAATGTTCCCTTTGGGCTTTTAGATTTGGTTCTGTAATTTGCCTACGGGGGATTAGGATCCATGCTTCCGGACCTACTCAAGTTGATGCCAGCGGATCCTACGGCAGGACGCTGACCGTGTTGACGGGGAAAGAGCGGCTGAAGCTGCAATGGTTACTAGTGTCGTAACTCCTCGCATCTTGACCCTCCTCGCCCGGTGGAACCTTTTTCCTTTGTCTTCGTCTTGGCCTTTTTTCTGTCTGCTGCATCGCATCTGTTCTATCCTGTGGCACCGGGAAATTCATCTCGACAACTTGACCACCTACTTCTGTTGCCTGTGTTGGTTAGGGTGGCACCGTTGCCTAACGCGGCCTGGTTCGGCCATGGGACGCTCAGCTGCCAGCTCCGTGCTGGATCCCTGTCACAACCTCGGTCGTCGGTGTGTTAGCTGAGGGGTTGGACCTTGCAAGGGGCTCCCTACGAAGGCTGGAATATTGGCGTGTCATTGGTTCACTGATAACAACAACTAAGCCTTTTCTCATACTAGATGGGGTTGGCTACATGGATTCTTTGTTTTCACATATCTCTATCGTGTGCTATGTTAGCAATTAACTCCCAATAAGCAAGATCATTTTTTATTGTTTCTTTCCAACACTTTTGTGGTTGTTCTCTACCTCTTTTAATACTTTTCAAATTTAGTTTTTCTAACCTTTTTATAGGTTCTTCTTTTGATCTTCTTTATATATGTCCAAACCATCTTAAACGATGTTCTCTCATTTTATCCTTTATTGGTGCTACTCCTAATTTGTTTCTAATAACCTCATTATGTATAAGGTCTTTTCTTGCATGACTACTCATTCATTGGTTCACTGATGCATGTTTTAATAATTGGTGTTGTGGTGGTTATTTTTTGGTGAGAAAGCTGGAACATTGGTTCTTCAACTTAAATCCTGAAATAGTGTCTGTGTGTAAAGCACTTATATGCTGATATATTGGCTAAAACTGTGATGGTATTAGTGGTTTGGCAACATTCATTTTGGTAGTCAAGGATAGAAATTTGAAATGTGAATGTAGATTATGTTACACTGTATATTAAATGTGAGTATGAAAAGTCTAATGGTACACGTTACCTTTTAAGACTCTAATCTTCATGGTTATACTATGAATCATTCTATTATATTCTATTCCATATATATATATATATATATATATATATATATATATATATATATATATATCTATCTGCTCATGTAAGGGATCACCCTTGCATTGTCGGCCTCAAGCCCAGATAAAGGTGGAGAGTTGTGTTAGGCTTCTGATAGCCAGTATAAAACTTTGTCAGATTTTTATAACATGGATTACAAAAATTATAAGAATTGCTTTGGGGTGTCTCCGCCTAGCGACGTGTTGTAGAGCTTAAATGCAGTAAGAAGTAAGCAAGGGCCACTACATTTTCGCCTGAATATAGTGAATCAATTGCAGAGAGGGTTCTCACATCATGAACAAATGTGGGTAAAGAAGTTAGTCCCGCTACATTGCCACCCGAATGTAGTGAAAAATTTTCAGAGAGAGTCTCCGTATTTTGATTATGGACGGATGTGGGGGGTAAGGAAGCTAGTCCTAGATAATAAGATTCGTATTGGTTCTTAGAATATCGGAACATTATTGGGTAAGTTAATGGAGGTGGTAGATACTATGATTCGGAGAAAGATTCATATTCTATGTTTACAAGAGACAAAATGGGTTGGAGAAAAAGCAAAGGAGATAGAGGATACAGGTTTTAAATTATGGTACTCAGGTAAAGAAAAGGCTCGAAACAGAGTTGGTATTATCATAAATAAAGGTTTAAAGGAGAGTGTAGTAGACATACAACGATATAGTGACCGAATCATGACGTTGAAATTAATGTTAGGAGCAGAGATTTTTAATATAGTTTATGCTTATGCACCCCAAGTAGGACTAGAAGATAGTGTAAAGACAGTTTTTTCGAAAGAGTTAGATAAGGCGTTTCAAAAGATTCCACAAAGGGAGATGATTTGTTTAGGAGGAGATTTAAATGGACATGTCGGTAAAGAGGCATTAGGATATCAAGGGATTCATGAAAACTTTGGTTTTGGGGATATAAATGAGGAAGGTAGGGAGATTTTAAATTTTGCTATGGCATTTGATCTCTTTATAGTCAATACAATCTTCATAAAACGAGATGAACATTTAATTACTTATAAGAGTGGCTTATCACAAACACAAATTGATTACTTTATTTGTAGAAAAAAAGATAGAGCGTGTTGTAAAGATTGTAAGGTAATTCCAAGAGAAAGCTTAACCACCCAACATAGACTTTTAGTTATGGATTTACAAATAAAAAAATAAACAAAGAAGAAAAGAGTGCATCGAGTTATTCGGACTAAATGGTGGAACCTCAAAAGCGAGAAAGAAGATATATTTAAACAGAAAGTCCTTCAAGGAGATGTTTGGAATTATGTTGGCACACCCTGTGATACGTGAAACAATATGGCTGTACACATTAGGAAAGTGGCGAAAGATGTGTTAGGGGTACCTAAGGGAAGTGTACCGGCACAAAAAGAAGCTTGGTGGTGGAGTGGAGTAGTACAAAATAAAATCAAGGCAAAGAGGGCATGTTACAAATTACATTATGCTAAGAAAACTAGTAAAACTTTAGAAGCTTATAAGAAAGCAAAGAAGGAAGCGAAAAAGACCGTTAGTGAAGCAAAAGCTAAGATTTGGGAGGACTTATATAAAAAAACCAACTCAAAAGAGAGTGAAAGAGATATTTTTAGGATAGCTAGGGCTAGAGATAAGAAAACTAAAGATTTTAATTATGTTAGATGCATAAAAGATGAGGATGAAAAAATTCTAGTGGCAAATGATGATATAAGAAATAGATGGAAAAACTATTTTTATAATCTTTTAATGAGAATAAAGATGTTAGTATTAGTTTAGGAGATTTAGCCAAGTTAAAAAAGTATATAAACCATAATTTCTACCGATGTATTCAAAAGAATGAAGTCAAAGAGGCTCTTAAACATATGAAGGGTGGTAAATCGGTAGGACCAGATAATATTCCTATAGAAGTTTGGAAAATACTAGGAGAAATAGGAATCACTTGGCTTACAAGACTATTTAATGAAATATGGAAAAACCAAAAAATGCTCGAGGAATGGAGAGCAAGTACACTTATACCCATATATAAGAATAAGAGAGACATTCAAAATTGTGCGAATTATCGAGGTATCAAGTTAATGAGTCATACTATGAAATTATGGGAAAGAATTATCGAACGTAGGTTAAGACAAGTATTAAGTACAACAGAGAACCAATTTGGATTCATGCCAGGCAGATCTACTATTGAAGCGATTCACCTTTTGAGACATCTTATGGAAGATTTTAGAGCAAAAAAGAAAGACCTTCACATGATATTTATTGATCTAGAAAAAGCTTATGATAGAGTACCGAGGGAGGTTCTTTGGAGAACTTTGGAAAAAAGAGGTATCTCATTGACATATATTAACCTTATAAGAGACATGTATGATGGTGCAAAAACATGTGCGAGGACTCATAAAGGAACGACATACTTCTTTGAAGTTAATATTGGGTTACATCAAGGATCAACTTTAAGTCTATACTTATTTATAATGGTGATGGATGAGTTAACAAAACATATTCAAGATGAAGTACCTTGGTGTATGTTATTTGCAGATGACATTGTATTGGTGGAGGAGTCTAAGGAAAAAGTTAATAGAAAATTGGAAATATGGAGAGAAACATTAGAAAGCAAAGGCCTTCGACTTAGTAAAACAAAGACAGAATATATGGAATGTAAGTTTGATCATTTGGCTACTTCAGAGGACATAGAAATTAAAATTGGCACACATTGCATTCCCCAAAAGGAAAGTTTTAAATACTTAGGGTCAATTTTTCAGAGTGATGGAAGAATTGATGGAAATGTTATACATAGAATTAATGGTGGTTGGTTAAAATGGAGAGGAGCATCAGCTATTCTTCGTGATAAGAAGATACCATTAAAATTAAAAGGTAAATATTATAGAGCAGCAATTAGGCCTGCCATGTTTTATGGTCATCAATATGTACAAAAGATGTATGTGGCAGAAATGAAGATTTGAGATGGATGAGTGGTCATACAAGAAAAGACCGTATACATAATGAGGTTATTAGAAACAAATTATGAGTGGCACTAATAGAGGATAAAATGAGAGAACATCGTTTAAGATGGTTTGGACATATAGAAAGAAGATCAAAAGAAGAACTTGTAAGAAGGTTAGAAAAACTAAATTTGGAAAATATTAAAAGAGGTGGAGGACGACCACAAAAGTGTTGGAAAGAAACAATAAAGAATGATCTAGCTTATTGGGAGTTAACTGCTAACATGGCACACGATAGGAATGTGTGGAAACAAATAATCCATGTAGCCGACCCCATCTAGTATGGGAAAAGACTTAGTTGTTGTTTGTTATATATATATATATGTATATATATAGATATATTTAGAGAGAGAGAATTTCAAGCTTGTTAGCAGCAACCTAATCTGGTTGTTATCTTCTACCTCATCATCGTGAACAGTAGAGGGTCTAGAGGTGGACACCTGTATATTGATATTGGAACGACTCATTAATTAAAATAGAAACCAACCAGCCAGGTCGAAACCTACCCGGAGACTTGCACTCAGGGCATTAGATCACCAGACACGGCTTTTGATTCGTGTGAGGTTGGCCGTGAGTTCGACTACCTGGGCATGCATATCAGACTTTGGCTCTTCATTTTAACCAAAAAAGAAAAAATTACAGACTCCCATCCAAATCTCTTTATCATATTTGGCCACTTGCAGGCATTCAAATGTCATCTTGGACAGATCACATTGTAGCTGTCTACGAACTTTTGGGTGAAACCGACTCCTCCCCTATAGTGGTTTACAGTGTTAGTTGCCGACTGTTGTCGCACCTTATCCAAACCAAATCCCCTCCTCTTTGGATCCAATTCAGCTACTGGTTTTTATCCAAGTTGTTGTTTTCCTTTGTGTTACAATGGGACGCCAAAGCTAATACACAAGCACGCCCGGAGTGAAACTCACCGCATCCGATGTGGGAGTCGGAGAACCCTGCCGGACGAGCTAACTCTCTCCATGTGTCTGCATTGACTTCAATCATGTGTAATGGCGGATTGGGTGCCTCCCTTATTGGAGTCGTTGATTTTGAATATAGCCAACACTACAAATCAAACCTGTAATCTGATCCAGTATGAACGATGGACCCGCTTCTAAGCACGATTGCATTAGCTGGGGGACAGGCCTCATTTGTGGCTCATTCACGACTTGTCCTCGCATTCCTTTCCTGAAAGAATTCCAATGAGATCTGAAAATGTTGCATGTCTTGCTTCAACCAGAACTTCATTGGAAATATCAGAATTCACATATCTTCACCAATTAACAAAATTCCCTAACGTATTGGTGGATCCTATTTTTATCTCCTTATCCTAGTTTGCAGAGTAGTCGACCCCATCTAGTATGAAAAAAAGGCTTAGTTATTGTTGTTGTATCCTAGTTTGGAGAGGGAGCAACCCCATTTTTCACCTCGAATTGATAAAAGGATGTAAAATTTATTAATTTTTGTCCAGAATTAGATTTGATAACGAGAGATCTATGGCTAATCCATATCACATACCATGTCATTTGGCTATTCCAATTCTTTTTCTTGATCACTTGTGACATGTTTTCGATCATCCGGGGCATTGGTCATGA
Organism: Brasenia schreberi; assembly: GCA_036023115.1. Lineage (NCBI taxonomy): Eukaryota > Viridiplantae > Streptophyta > Magnoliopsida > Nymphaeales > Cabombaceae > Brasenia > Brasenia schreberi. Next base: position 8,785,702 of record JAYKKT010000071.1, on the reverse strand, counting down.
CATTGAAGAGATTTTAGAGGCACACAAGGGTCCACCTACAAGTGGTCATAAGCGGCATGTGAGACCCTAATGATGATGTGGAAAGTTCAATTATCCCTTAACTTAGACCACTAATGACATGTTTAATAATTTATTTTCAACATTTCTCCATGTTTCCTCTTTCTCTTTTAAAATGTTCCATGTATAATTTCTCGTGCCAAAGAAAAAAGTCGATAAAAAAATTTCTCTATATGTGAAAGTGTATCAAATGATAAGCACCATACATTATAGACTTAATTAAACAGTTCAGGAAAAAACAAGGAAGAGGTGGGAATGTTAATTAAGGCTTTCCTATATAAGTATGAAAAGCAATTGGGCGATAAAAAACAAAGAGGAAGGAGGTGTCACTGCTTCTGACGGTGTCTAATTTTGATTCCACGCACCCAAAGATCTTGTTAGAATTGCTGCCCGACTTTCCTGTACGTTTCCTTCTTTTCTTTTTATTAATGATGATCAATCAAAGACCAGCCGTAGCGAATCCATGGTATCTTCTTCGGTCTTATCCATTTGCATTGACTCCGTTCCGAAAGCCACCATCGTCTCATTATCTCACCAGTGCGCATGTGCGCACACACACAGATAGCAATTTGCATTTTCAGCATAAAGCTAGTGCACTTCTTTTTTTTATAGAGAACTGGAGTTGGGCAGACCCCTACCGGATGTGTTGAACTCCTGACCTTTTCTTAAAAAATAGGGCACCTTTTTCTCTAACGTTGAGGAAACTCTCTCATTGTAACACCATTATCAACCAAACATGCTCAACTTTGGTCTAATCCCATCCACATTAAAAATTTCGACATAGTTCTACGTTATGTTTCAGTGAACAACCAAATGTAGCTAGCTCCCCCTCGACGTCTAGGCCAGACCCAACCATGCAAGAGCAAACGATCGACCTCGGAAAGAAAAATAACTCTGGAAAGATTGGAAGACGATGATGGTAAGAAAATGGACGGCAATCACAGAACCTACAAAATGATGGTTCACGGACTAGCTTGAGCTGGGTCCATTGGTTTGATTGTGGACATCCAAATCAGTGTCAGCAAACCATTTCAACCCCACCATAAACTTGAGCAGGGGCCCAATTTATTGAACCGCCCCACTCATGGGAGACTCGAAGATCTACAAAGATAATGGTGATCGTGTAGACCCTAATAGTATAACAATCATATCCTGTGTAGATAGATGTGCATATGGGTAGTTGGACACAGTTGAATCGTCATCATATGGTTATATCAGTTCGTATCAGACTTTAACGTACAATGAGATGTTTTACGGCAGTACCTACCAACCTACCAAATATGATCATTCATTCATGTATATGCAACCATTTTTCTGATAATCGATAATATTATCGACCCGAAACCAATGTATAACTATTATCTTTGTTATCTTCCGTTGCAATGGGGAGACCCAAGCAAGGTATGCAGATGGTCGATTTATCGAACTCACGACGACATCCAACTTGCCGGTCGAGTCCCCTAGCCAGGTATGTGACTCCAAAGGACAGAGAGTTCCCTACAGGAATTAATAGGAGATAATGAGAGCAGTGCTTGGCCTATGTGTGACTCCCAAGGACAGAAAAGAGGTATGAGAAAAAGGTGAATGTATTTGAAGGAAAAAAAAGAGTATACAAATCAATGAAGCCATCAACTGAGAAATGATAATCATAAGAACAAACTTATGAAGCCTTTCTGTAACTAAAAAAGAAAGAAGGGAAAAACTGTTTGTGCTATGCTCCTCTTCTTATCCCATACCTTCACTTTCTTCTGATCCCAACCCCTGGAAAACATATCTTAAGATTACTTTTTACAAGGGAAACACCCAAAATGGAGCAGCCAGAATATGAATGACACTCCTCCACCATGTGCAACCCTCGGCTATGGAAGTTCCCACGTGCCCCTAACCTCAACCAAACCAGGTATATGCTGCCTTGATTATTGTAGTTCAACTCCTGGAGATATACCAAAATGGAGTTAAATATGACAAAACGCCATATACCAACCGGATCTCTACCCTGTTAATTCTATTATAATGCTCTCAAACATGTCTTCATCAGACCTATCATCTCCAATGCACATTACAAAATCTGGTGGATTACCGCCATTGACCATAGTCCAAAGAACCTTTTCAGCTACCAAACCCTTGCTTATTCCCTGCCAAGAGAAAACAAAGACTTTGATTAAGTCAATTCCAGCTTCTGAGCTTCACATAAATGATAGGAAGGAATTCGAAAAACTCTACCTGTGGTTTAACTTCAACAATATGCTGGCCTCTCTTAACAACTGCTGGTTCATTAGCAAGCACGCTTTCCAAGTGATCCAACAATTCTTTGGCTTGGCAAGAACCAAAGTCAGGGTCGGCATCTTGGTGGTGCCAAACCAGAGCACTCTCTTTTATTTCCATCCAAGATCCATCGGTCGTCTCTGTGTAGACCTGCATGACAGGTTCTACTATATTTTTCCAATCAAGGTCCGCAGACAAGTGACTGGTTTCCCATTCAGAATCTCTATTCCACCTGCAACCATAAAAAGAAGAGCGAATACTTTAGTGGTTTTTCTTTTTTCATTTTTTTTGGGAGCTGGGGGGCGGAGGAAGATACAATGGTGCCTAATCTTCCTAACAGCAAAATGACACACCTTAAAAAGTACCCATGTTCAGCAGCAAGTCCCAGCGTTTTGCATGAAGTAAACCAATCATTCAAAGAATCTCTTCCCTCCCACTAACAATGAACACAATGTTCTTGGTATCATTACACAAAGCATTTAGCACAGATATGACTTCAGGGCTGGGGATTTTATTTATAGAAGATTGTGGTACAACAGTACCATCATAATCAAGAAATATGGCCCTTCTACTGGTTCTCTTGTATGCTGAAACAATATGGTCAACAGATAGCTTCCTAAAACCAGGAGAAAGAGAAACAACTCTAAACCCTAGGCCCAAACCAATTCCCCAGCACCTTTTAGTGTAATGATCTTTGCATGCTCTCTCCAAATCCTGATCAAAGCTACGGGCCCAATAAGCCACATCATGTGAACTAACATATCTATAGTGTTTCTCATGCCTCAACTGCTTTCTGAATCACTCATAGTAATGGCCAAATTCAGAGCATCAGCAACAGCATCTATGTCCCAGGGATTCACCCGGATTGCACCACTCAGAGATGGTGAGCAACCGATAAATTCAGAAACCACGAGCATGCTCTACGAGGAGAATCACTTTTTCTACCCAATGCTTCATCCAGTTGTGCAGTTCCCTGTCTGCAGACAACATATTTGTATGGGACTAAGTTCATTCCATCCCTTATGGCATTGACAATGCAACATTCTGCTACAGCATAGTAGGCACTCTTCTCAAAACGAGGAACAGGGCGGTCAATGAGAATGACTGGCTGATAATGATTTGAACCATAAGTATCATTGATCCTCTGGGCAATTAAATAAGTTTCCTTCTTTGCTTCCTGAACATCCTTCCCTGAACCCCTTGCAGGATTTACAATTTGAACTAGGACAACTTTGCCCTGCAAATCTGGATTCTGTCTGCAGCAGCTGCTCCACAGCTAGAAGTTTCAGACTGATGCCTTTAAAAATATCCATGTCGTCAACACCAAGAATCACCTTCTTACCCTTGAACTCTTCCTGAACCTCTTTTAGTTTAGCAGATGTAGAAGGAAGATTTAATACAGATTCAAGCCTACCCATGTGAATGCCTACAGGCAAAATTTTGATAAATATAGTGCGGCCAAAGTAATCAAGTCCTATATGTCCTCGCTTAGATTCATAGTCCAGGCCTAGCATTCTACCACAACAAGAGAGGAAGTGCCTAGCATAATCAAATGTATGAAAGCCAATCAGATCAGAGTTCAATAATCCCCTCAAAATTTCATCCCTCACTGGCAAAGTTCGGTAAATTTCAGATGAAGGGAAAGGACTGTGAAGAAAGAATCCAAGTTTAACTCGACTATATCGCTTCCTCAAGAATGTAGGCAAAACCATCAAGTGATAGTCATGAACCCAAAAAGCCATCCTTCAGCTGAAGAAGAATAGACTCCTCATCCCAACTGAAGTTCCATGCTTTATTTGTCAGATCCCACTGAGCACGCAATGGGAGCTGATTAGCTACAATGATTTTCCTTTCCACAGATGAAGAAGACAGCCCCTCAGAAGTACCATTGTCATTAACATCTCCATCAAAGTCCGATATGATCCCTGGGACAGTCATGACACGAGGAAGTCGCCTTATAGGTTGAGAATAGTTCAATAGATCACCAGTAACCAAACCCAAAAGGTTCGTGCAGGATTGTGAAACCATGACGCTCAGCCGCTCATACAGCAAGAAAGAAAAGGCACCTGATCTGCCTTGGGAATAAAGGAGGGTTCCTTAAACTTGAAGAAGCAATATGCCTCTCTGTTCAACTACACAACAATATCAGGAAGGCGTTCACCTGCACCAGGGATCAAACCCTTAATCAATTGTCCATCTTGTTATCTGCAGCATACAAACGAAAGGGGAATACCTATGGATAGTTTTGGCAGACAGATTGAGAGGAACTAATTAACAGAAAACACTAAACAAGAAAAAGCTTCTTAATTGTCATGATTACACGACAAAAGATCTAAAGCATCATCTTGATTTGAAAAGCTAAATAGAATAATATGAACACCAGCATCTACACCTACATTTGCATGTAGGTACAAAGTTTTTAGTATAATATCTGTCCCTAATATAACAATTAGCACATACAGAACTGTAGTTGCTGTAACATACAGAGTCCTATATTTAAATAAGAGGTATAAATTGCACACAATGGGCAAGAAGTAGCAAGAAGACAAGCATCAAATTGAGAACGTACGACATCATCCATCTTCACCTAGTTCATTGCATATATCTAGAAAATGCATACGACAATCCAGATAATACACTAAATGATGGCATATAAGGTGCCCAAAACAATTCACAATATTTAAGAATAAAAAAGGAATAAAATACTTCGGATAACAGATTAAGATGTTATGCAACTAGAGTGTATATTTTCCAATAACTCATCCAACACGAAGCAACCTAACAATAGACACCCAGTAACAAAGGAATTTCATCCAAAAATCCAGAAATTACAAAAACCATCAGATTTTAGTAGGGTATCAAAAATCAACAAAACGCTTCTTCGTAGACACCCAGTAACAAAGGAATTTCATCCAGGAGTCAAGAAATTACAAAAACCATCAGATTTTAATAGGGTATCAAAAATCAACAAAACGCTTCTTTGTCCTAAAAAGCTTAGTTTGTGCCGACATTAATCCGACAGCAATCCAAAAGGCAAAGGCTCAACCCATAAGATGAAAATAAAAAAATTATGAACAAATAAATATTTCGAGTATATCAGTATCAGCATCATCGCCGCCATAAACCGTCATCAAGATCATAAAAGGAGCACCTCAAAAGAAAACATATTTCATGGAAATTCCAATACCCCACAAAGGGAACCCATCCGTAAAATTAAACGCGACGCAAGAAAAAAAAGAAGACAATTTTTCCGGACGAAAGACTCTCCCACAAAAGGGAGAAAAGAAAGGGAAAATCAAACCAAACAGCAATGAAAGAAAAACGCACCAACAATCTCCAGGAATAAGAGCAGCAAACGCCAGAATCCCCCGAAAATGGTTGCCGGGGAACTTTCACACACCAAATTAACAGCGAATGCTCTGGCAGGTACAGAGAATTTCAGAGAACGAAAAATAACGGAACCTCGCTTTCGTTGTAACGGCAGCCAAACTCCTGTTTCCGATCGAAAGCGCCTCTTGTTGAGAGAGAGAGAGGAATGACGACGTGAAACCGTGAACTGGATTTTATCGGATCAGACAGTACGTCCTCTTTCTTTTTGCCCCTTACTTAACCATGGTTAAATAATCTTTTAACCCTAGGGTTTACCTGCGTTGAACGAACCGTTTCACCTTTCTGTGGAAAAATCCTCCTCGTCCCTAACTGGCCTCTGTGATCCAATTAATTTCACAAATGCCCCTCTAACTTATCCAGCGAACCGGTCAGCGAATCGACGATTCCTTTTATCATATCGGTTCTTTCCGTAGCTTTCCTTGTCTTATCCTCTTGCATCGATACAGTTCCGTAGGTCAAGTAGTAGTTTACTTCAGATTGAACTGAATTACAACGCCACTCAAAGGAAAATATTTGTGGAAATCATTCCCACGAACTGAATCATTGAGCAAAGATTCCGAGCTAAAGTGAGCAACTAATTTTAGGAAAATTGCAAATCGGCATAGGATTCCTCTTCCCCAATTTATTTTCAAATTGAACATTGTGTCTCATTGGATGTCTCTTACCATATAAAGCTCATAACAAATACCAAAGCCATATACGTAACCTGCCCTCACACGAAGATATGACACAAACAACGGCCTCAAGAGGAATCTTATTTAGAAACGTTCGAGATAAGCCATAGAAAAGTGGTCAAGTATACTCTAACGCATTTATGCATAAACTACGTCATCTCAGAGTAATCCCTGAGTCTGCACTCACAAGTTGCATGTGATGAGTTTGATACCCAAGACTGACATAGGTTTGGCCTCCCATTGTAACAGGAAAATGAAAAACAGCCTTGTCTAATGTTTTAATACGGTTCGAACTAAACTGATCCGAGTCTAAACTACAGAAACCGAATCGTTCCCCATATTGGAGAAACCAGCTAGAAGTGGTGAGTGGTGTTTCTGTAAATTTGGATCTAAAAAGGTAGTTTTCGTTTATAAGTGACAGCTGTAAGAGACCTGCACGCCGCTACCCTCCCACGCGAATTGCCAGCTTTCATTCATACCTCCGATACCGATATCGATATTATCCTCTTTTACCGCAGCGGAGTTACTAAAATACCCTTCTTTCCAATTTGGACTGTGGGCCCACCAGTTCGGCGCCTTCCCTCTTTCAAATGAAGAAATCTTGCAGGTCAAAATTTGAAACTAGAGTTTGACATTGGGTCCGGGTCCCGGGGTTGGTTTGGTTCTTATCCAAATCATAATGGATATGATTGATCCATGGACTGTAAATTTAAATAGTTTGTCTCGTACTGTTCGGGTTTTATCTATAAACTGAGGATAATCCAATACGAGATATTGGATTTGAATTCGGATCAGTCAGCAACTTAGGGTCCGATTTCAAAGCATAAGATCGGTTGTGCTATGTAATCCAGATTTGTCTCGTTCTGGAAATTATTGACAGCAAAACAGATCTGGAAGCCGTTCTGGATTTTTTTTTCAGTAAACATGTTGATATATATTAGCTTTTATTTGCAGATAATTTATGACTTCAATGTAAAGCATTAAATTGCATTGATGTTATCGATATTGATGATAAAATCGTGGCACGTTCAAAATGAGGAGTATTTTGTCACACTAATTTTGTGGATCTGCTCAATTTATCAAAATAGCGTTATAAATCACACCATAAAAGTTATTATGGAATCACAATATTTTTTTTCATAATGTCTCCATTGTCTTTGATATGTGCACACACCCTAGGCTAAGAATGTGCACAAATTTTCTCCCTAATGAAGCTTACTGCAGGTGGACTGATATATTGGCTTTTATTTGCAGATAATTTATGAATTCAATGTAAAGCATTAAATTGCATTGATGTTATCGATATTGATGATAAAATCGTGGCACGTTCAAAATGAGGAGTATTTTGTCACACTAATTTTGTGGATCTGCTCAATTTATCAAAATAGCGTTATAAATCACACCATAAAAGTTATTATGGAATCACAAAACTTTTTTCATAATGTCTCCATTGTCTTTGATATGTGCACACACCCTAGGCTAAGAATGTGCACAAATTTTCACCCTAGTGAAGCTTACTACAGGTGGACTACATTATCTTGTGTGTCTGCATATGCGTGCTTATATATATATATAAATCTGCCTCACGTAGGGACAAGGCTAGTTAGGATTGCAATTTCTAAGTAGAGTCGAACGGAATAAAAAATGATCTTGAGTTATTCAGAGATCCGAGTATAATTTTACTTATAATTATAGCTTTAAAAGTATAGCTAATGAATATGATGAATACTTGGTCTGAAGGTATCCATCAAAACTTAATCAATGCATGTGGATTTGGTTCTTCTCTTTCGTAATGCATGGAAATTTGAGTTTGAAC